>CM076947.1:10627500-15427500 GCA_039566865.1 Aurelia coerulea
AAAGGAAGGGCAGAGCAACAAAAAGTGTTCCGTAGTCTCAATACCATCGTTTGTAGGGCACATTGGATTTATGGAATCCCTAAAATTGTGGTTGAACTTGTGAAAGCAAAACTTACTAAGACCCACTCTAAGTTGAGTCAGATAGGATAATCATATTGGATCATGAATCCCAAAGACAGATTTAGCAGGGGGGCGGATAATTGAAATCAGCTTTCTATTAAAGATAGAAACCGATGGTGCAAGTCTAACCTCCGGATCTAGTTCATTCCATTCTGAAAAGCAATTGGGATAAAAACTAGATTTGAATTTTTCTGTCCTTGTCCTTATTAGCCCAATGACATCCTTTTTTACTAACAATGTGAGTCATAAAATGCTTTAAAATATAAAAATTGTAGCATTGAATATTTCATTATGGTATTTTATTCGTTCTGCAAGCCTTTAAATTTATCTGAGTGGTTGAGAGCGTTCAAAGGGACAGTTCAAAAGTTCAAAAGTTAAGAATTGACAAGCATAACAATGCCGAAGGGAAAATTCACAAAGGAATATATTTCTTCAATCATAGTGCACCTGCAAAAGAGCCAAGCACAAATGAGCAGTTTCAAGGATACTATCCATGGATAATTTTCACTTGGGCATATTTGATTTCTTGTTTCGTAATAATTCCAAGAAAGATTATACAAAATGCATTTCATTAAAGTCATGAAGATTGCAAGAATTAATTAATTTTTCACACCCAAGCAAACTATTTCATGGAATACTTTCTTTTATGAGACAGATGCAATGCTAACTTTTCGAGACTTTTGAAGCATGAAAAAGATGTCCTTTCAATTTGATGAAATTTCTGTCCAAATATTTTCCTCAGCATGAGGCTTTATTCTCTTATTTCACAATAATTCAGGAGATTCCCCAAAATAACGCGTTTGCAGTTTAGGCTAAAAGCCACAAGCTCTGGAAAAGTTCCCCAAAATGAATATTCCAATTCTCCATGCACCAATATCGTCAAACAAGGTATCTGTCTTCAAGTTAGCTATCGAGGATTATATAAAAAAATACTATGGATTGATTAGACCAAAACTCTTCTCGCTAGTCACGATCAAATCCGTTGCGTTTTTTTTTTGGGACACCCGGTAGAGACTCCTGCGATTTGTGATGCTGACCTTAACTGTTTTCACAATTTCTTCATTCTTGCTGGGATCGATGATACCCGTGTAACCATGATCCAGTATGATTATTTCTGTATATTCAGTAACATTTTCCTGTAAAGCTGCAAATAGATTCTCGTCGCTCTCAGTGAAAGGGTCTCCAGTCTGCTCCATATTTGTCAACAGATCATACATTTTCTCATGCAAAAAGTTTGGTAGTGGTCCACCTTGTGCTATAGACACAGCTGCAATTTCGCCACAACATTTGAAAATTTTGTTTGCTACATTCAGCATGGAATCTATGGATACACCAAGAGGGAACAATGTATGTCCTATCTCCTGGAACACATTAGCTAAAAACTCTTTTGAAAGAGCTCTGGTGTCTATTCCACTCTCTCCCACAAACTTGACTCTTAGCACATTCTGTAGTGATGATTTTTTGCTTTCTTTTTCCCAAAGATTCAGAATTCTTGTCAAACTGACATTGCGTCTCACAACAAAGAAGAAGCTTTTTCATTCACAATTTACTTTCTTCTCAATACACTGCAAAATTGAGGCCAATGTTATTGCAGTAGATGATGAAGCCTCTTTAGCTGTTGCAACATATGACAAAGTGGAAACTGCAGCATTTTCAGCAAAATTTGATGACGAAGAAAGTGACGGGATCGGATCGATGTCTTCAGTCATGTTCCCGCTAACTAGATCCTCTAGCCAGTCATTTTCAATTGGCACTTGAGTAATTGACTGGCTTACTGATTTTCACCGGCCGCTGAGTTTCGTTGTATTCTTCGATCTTGCATCGGTTAAGAGATGGGGTCTTCATAGCTTGGGAAGAGGAGCTTCATAACTTGTAACCTCTGGTAAAGTTTCATCAAAGTCAACTTTTTTGCGGAGGTAAAGGGTAATTTTGATGTAATCGACACCTACAATCCTCCTCTTTGCATCAAATGCTGACCCCAACTGGGAACTATTTGATATTTTGGAAGGCAGCCCTATTGCGGTTTGGTCAGAGAGTGTGTTAGAGGCTTGGAATAAGCTTATCAGACACTTCAGGGCTGGAGCAGGATGTAGAGCAAGACAAAACTGTAACCAAAATAACATCCATGATATTTTGGTCCGTTTGCTGATAACATCATCCCCAGTAATTGCTAAAGCAAGAGAATATGTTACCAAAGAACGAAATAAGCAGCATAAAAACAGTTGCAAATGAAGAGGAGACCTACATTAGGTCCATGTTTGAGTAATGAAACTGTTGTTTATATGAACAAAATTTTTAAAGCTTTGAGTTTGGAGAGATGGATTCTACGTTTTGAGTTTAAAGTTGGATTTGAATTGAACGATTGTGTTAGAGTTCTCATGAAAGACTGGAAACATATTGTGTTAGAGTGCTCATGAAAAACCAAGGAGAATGTTCAGGTAAGCAGGTTAATTGCTTATCAAAGTCTGTCTCAAATAAGATTTTAGGTAAGATTTGCGACAACACAAAAATTGCTCATGGAAAATTGTCCAACTGTTTAGATTCGCCAGCATTTTCACGTGACAAGGTATTGAGCACTCCTAGGGAATGAATGAAAAACAGGTGGGTGACGTCAGAAGACACAAAAATGCAAAAATTAGATCAATTGAATGACGAGTGTTATCATCTAGCCTCTTCTTCTTGAAATGAAAAATACACTATTGTTTGCCAAACATCCATACTTGCTGGCATTGCAAACAATGGTTGTCTTACAAATTGTGAATAAAACCTTCTTCACTTGGCTTCGTAAACAAATTGTGAACATTTTTGTGTGGTTATTCTGCTTAGCACTTTTGCAAGAATGTATGGAATAGGCTGAATTCCATTTTACAATAGGTATTTAAAGTTTTGTGAGACATAGATTTTTTGTATTCAATGTTGAAATCGGGTTTGATAATTAAATTGACCTAGCTTTTAACCGTTGGTTACCATTATCAATTCAAAAAATTTATACATTTTGAAGCTAAAATCGTTGACCAACTGGCATAGGTCAAATTCTACAAGGAATATATTCTACAAGTGACAACACAGAAATTTGAAAATTCATACTGATTTGTGACTTTGATATTGTGATATTGGTCCATTGAGAATGGGAATGTTAATCTTCAAAGTTGAAATTTGCCTGAACCTGTTTGGTTTGCCAGAGCTTTTGGGTTTTGGCCTAAACTGCAAACGTGCTATTTTGGGGAATCTCCTGAATTGCCGAGAAATGAAAGAATAAAGCCTCATGCTGAGGAAAATATTTGAATAGAAATTCAATCAAATTCATCAATTTTGTCCTAAAAAAACATCTTTTTTTATACTTCAAAAGTTTCGAAAAGGTAGCATTGCATCTGTCTCATAAAAGAAAGTAATTCGCAAAATAGTTTGCTTGGGTGTGAAAATGAATTAGTTCTTGCAATCTCCATGCGTACTTACTAAAACGCGGAACCAGCCAAAACGACCCAAAACCAGCCAAAACGACCCAAAACCAGCCAAAACCACCCAAAACCAGCCAAAACCACATCAAAACCACATCAAAACCACCCACAACCAACCAAAATTTTTAAGATTTAGCATCAGATCCAAAACCATCCAAAGTTTCTAATATCTAAAATCCCATCACAGGAGTATATATTTAAATTGAATGAACCATTGATTTATTGCACTGGCCGGTTTTGGGTCATTTTGGCTGGTTTTTTGTCGTTTGGGCTGGGTTTTGGGTCATTTTGGCTGGTTTTGGGTCGTTTTGGCTGGTTCGTTTTGGCTGGTAAGTACGAATCTCCATGACTTTAATGAAATGCATCTTGTTTAATTTTTCTTTGAATTATTACGAACCAAGAAATCAAACATACCCAAGGGAAAATTATCCATGGATAAGATCCTTAAAATTGCTCATTCGTGCTTGGCTCTTTTGCAAGTGCACTATGATTAAAGAAATATATTCCTTTGTGAATTTTCCCTTCGACATTGTTATGTTTGTCAATTTTAGCTTTCAAATTTCAGTTGAAATGTGTGCCTAAACATGTGTGCCTTGGCATGCTCACACGGCATGGTCTACTAACCAGACCCAGACCCTAGGACTAGGAACCTTAGACCATACAGGACCATGACCCATACTGACCAGACCTTGGAGGAATCCTATTATCCCCATGCATCGCTGATGGAAATAGTCATAAAAAACACATGACATGGGATGCCGTACTCTAGGTATGAATGATTGAGGGATCACTGAGGTTAAAAAAGAATTGTAATTTTCCATTTGTTTGGCACATTGAACATTGCCTAATGTAATGTATTTGGTACCATTTGGTACCATCGGTTTGCTCTGGGTTTTCTTTGAAGATGTAAGTTGAAATAACTGAAGGTTTCTTAACCATGTGATAAGAAACCGTTCAGCATGTTTCAAGATTAATGTCCTTTTAATAGGAAACTAAACAGGCTGTTTTGGAAAAACTGGTTTCTATTTTGTGGGTTCTTACTGTACTCTTGCTAATGATTTCATATTTAAATCCACCTTTTACAGCTTATCCAAGGCGTGACTTTAAATGGAGAAAACAGGAGGAAGAAGGAGGGTTACAAAAAGAAAGAACTCACTGAGACAAGAGAGTGACCATCCAGCAGATCAAATCTGATACAACTGTTGGTAAGGTTAAATCCCATTCACGCTTGAATGATCAGTTGCTGAAGGACAATCGCATTTTTACAAAAGGGAGACTATACAAGAAAGATGATCTGGAGCTGATTTGCAAGGCATATGATATATCAAAGGAGGATTCGAAACACAAAGAAACAATGAATGCTGCTCTCTATCAAAAGATCTTAAGCTTGGAGAGATTTGTTGATACAGGAGTTTTAGTGATAATTGATCAACTTCGTTTTAACCCTAATCCGCATGGGGGGGGTGGGGTTGGATTCCACCCCCCTCAAGGTTTTATTTTCTACCTTTTTAAAGGACGTTTGCTATGTCCCCCAGCCTCCCTGACTTTTACTAATTATCTATTAGCCACATTTTGGTGGACAAATTTTTGAACAATAGAACTCACAGGTCACGTGACATACTTTCTTTGGATCCATATGGTTGTCGAGGCTCCACACAGTAGAAGAATTGATACGGCATTTATCCAAAATATAGCTGAATGCAGCCACTGTCCATCTAGGGGATTTTGCTTTACAGGTGTAAGAGCTATTCTTCCTCGCCTCCTCTTCGCATCGAGGCTCACTGTGCTCTGCACAGTTTAGTACCTGCTGATATGAGATTGCTTCCGATTACATGATCCAAGCCGCTATTTAAAGAAACAAATAACAATGGTCCTACGACGGTATATAAGCGCCGACACCCATGTTCCCTCTCAGTATTTCTGAGCGCATGTTTCAATCCGCTACACTATTTCTATGCCATGATGATGAACGCCGACGAAGAGCAAAGACTTTTGGACCCAGTGGAAGAAGAAGAGGACGACGCATCTACGACGCTAAAACCAGACGACGTGCCCGGGCCGAGTATCAGGAAAAGGAAAGAGGTAACTCGAACTGAATTTGACAGCCTGCAAGTCCAGGTGAGCTCGGTCACCGCAGCCATTAACAACTTTGGGGAGATCTTGAAATCGTTCGCTAGCGGGAAAAAACCCCGCTACGATGACGAACTTTCAGCAGCTCAGTCTGCACCCTATTCAGGTCCCGCTGCTACCTTTTTAGGGGATCCACCGAATTTTGCTCCAGCTCAGTCTGGCTCGGCTTTTGACAACTTGGGGCCTTCATTTGCGCTTCAGTCGCACCCAAATGAAGAGGCTTCACATTTTATGCCTTTTCCCTCTCCTGGCCACGAAAGTCTTCTGTCAGCGGAAGCCATGGACACGGGTTTCAATCCCGTTTACTCTGACCCGGATTTCTCCGTGGTTAATTTGGGACTGCAGTCGCCAACCGAACCAGGAGCACCAGTTCTCGAGGGCCCGACGCCTTCCGCTCCCGAGGATGACATTCCTCAGCTCGAGTATGAGGGCGACGAGGAGAAGGGCTCAGATGTCTCCGCATCTCTTGCGACGTACGTCGAAGGCTGCGTCACCAAAAAGATAAAAAAGAACGATATGGAAGCACATTTTAAACGCTTTCCCGCACCTGGCAACTGTCCTTCCCTCAAAGCCCCGTTGATGGACAAGGAAGTTTGGAGAGTAATGTCACGTGACCAACGTCATGGGGACATTTCACTTCAGGCAGCCCAATCCAAAGTTGCCAAAGCCATAACAGTTGTGCTTCGGGTAAAAGAGGCTCTTGCTGCTCATAAGTCCACACCAAACCCTTTACCAGAGTTTTTAAGCTCCATCAACCAGCATATCATGACTTCTATCCCGATACTGGGGAATGCTTTTCTGGATATCCATAGTTCCCGCCGTCATGAAGTAAAATCACGCATTTCGGAGGGCTACTGGAACATTGTCCAGCCAGGTCCTTTAAATGGCCAGGTCTTTGGAGGGAAAGTCGCCGATTCTGGGAAGGAAATGACGGAAGGGGCCAGATTTTCACGGATGATGCTAAAAAATTATCCTCGCCAAGGTCAAGGTCGTGGTCGGGGCTACAGCAACACTTCTTGGCAAGGTCAGGGCCGTGGTCGTGGTTTTTCCTACCAGCACAAGGCTTTAAACTGGCAGGGCCCCTCCAACCAATACCGGAGGGGCCGATTCAGCGGCTACCAAAGACGTCCGCAGCGACCACTGCAGGAGGAGAAAAAGAACCAATAAATAAGGTAACAGGGCGCACAAAATATTTCTCTCATAATTGGTATGACTTGACATCCAATAAATTTGTTTTAAGTCTCGTCAAAGGCATTGAACTAAGGTTCGTCTCGCCACTGCCGCCCTCATACCCTCGGCCGTTTAATTTTTCACCCGAGGAAATGCTATTAGTGGATAAAGAAGTTGATACATTGCTCACAAAGGGTGCAGTAATCCAAGTTTCACCCAGCGAAAACCAATTTATTTCAAACATTTTTCTACGCCCTAAGAAAAATGGGAAACTTTGACCCATTATCAATCTGAAGGGCCTAAATTTACATTTGGAAAAAATCCATTTTAAGATGGAACACTTACCTTCAATTCTACCGCTCATTTCGCCAGGAGCTCTGATGACTTCAATCGATCTCACTGATGCATACTTCTCATTGCCAATTGCAAAAAACTCACGCAAATATTTGCGCTTTCAGTGGCGCGACATGCTCCTAGAATTTCAATGCCTTTGTTTTGGGCTTTCGTTAGCTCCATATTACTTTACTAAAGTTATGAAACCAGTATTTTCTCAACTTTGCAAAGAAGGCATTTCTTGTACCTTCTATTTAGACGACTCGCTGTATTTGAGTTGTTCTTATGACGAGGCGAAGGCACATACGCAACGAGCTATAACGCTCCTTGAAAGTTTGGGGTTTACAATTAACCATACAAAATCCAATCTAGAACCCGCAGTTGAAATAACCCACCTTGGGTTTAAAATCAATTCTGTTTCTCAGATTATTTCCTTGCCCGAAGAAAGAGTTACCAAAATTGCCGACGCTTGTAATAAGCTCTTAACTGCCAAGCGTATAACTATACGACAGTTGGCACAGACCATTGGCCTTATTGTTTCGTCTTTCATGGCTATCAAACAAGGCCAGCTCCATTACCGGAGCTTAGAAATACACAAAACTCGGTCTCTCCAAAACACAGGTTCTTTCGACGCTTGGATAACCCTTGACCCCCCGTCCCGGCAAGAGTTGCTTTGGTGGAAAACACACGTTCAATCTAATAATGGCCACTATATTTCCGATGTTATCGGTATTTCAGAATGGCAACTCGAAATTTTTACAGACGCTAGCAACTCGGACTGGGGGGCAGTGCTCTGTGCCCACGGGCGCACGATTTCCGAGACAGGGGGCCGCTGGTCCGAAAGTGAAGCAAAAATGCATATCAATTTCCTCGAACTGAAAGCGGTTAAATTCGCTTTGTTGGCTTTTGAGGCCCGGCTTTCGCAGGAAATAGTTAAGATCAACACAGACAATACAACTGCCATGTCCTACATAAATAAGTATGGCGGCTGCCACAGCCCATGCCTCAATAATTTGAGCAAAGAAATTTGGTTTTGGTGCATAGAACGAAACATCCATCTAACCGCTGCTCATGTCCCTGGGATTGATAACATTTCTGCTGACACTCTATCACGCAAATTTATTCATAATATCGAGTGGAGCTTAGACCAACATACATTTACGTCACTTTGCCTTAAATTTGACAACCCAAGGTTGACTTGTTCGCTTCACGGCTAAACAACAAATTGCCTCGCTTCTTTTCTTGGAGGTTATTCTGCATGAGATGCAATTTTTGGAATCATATTAAATGCAATGGGACAAGTGTGAATGAATATAACACTTTAGTTAAGGAGGGTAAGGACAGTCCATGGCTATGTGCTAAATGCTCAGCAAAGGAACGTGAAGAAACATTCCCTTTTTGTAGTGTGTCTGATGATGTTTTTGCAAATATCTTTTTTTTGGATACCCCCTCTTTTAGTGACACAATACCAACGTTTGATGTATGTTCAAGGCTTACCAATCTGCCAAATCTAGGTGACTATGATATTGATGAGCAGATGCCGCAAAATATTGACTCTCACTACTTTTCTTTGCAAGAGTTGTCCAAATCTTTTTCTAAATCTTCTTCTCGTGATGAGCTTTCTATTTTTCATTCAAATATACGGAGCCTTTCCCTTCATCTTGATGAGCTAATTGGCCTAGCAACTAACTTGAATCAAAGTTTTGATGTTATAGGTGTGTCTGAAACATGGGATTCATTTGAGAATCCAATTGCAACTAATATTGAGATTCCAGGATATGATTTTGTCTTTACTAGGTCTCATAGCCAGAATGGTGGTGTTGGGATCTATGTCAAATCCAGCCTGTCCCCTTCACCAAGGAAAGATCTTGACTGCAGTCATGATGATTTTGAAACTGTTTGGATTGAGGTTGATCGCAAAAATGAAAAGAATCTGCTGTTTTGTTGTGTTTACAGACATCCAAGTTCTGATATAGATGGCCTAACACTTCACCTTAACAATATTTTATCAAACATAACTCAATCTAATAAACTTGCTTTTATAATGGGCGACTTCAATGTTAACCTTCTCAACTATAATTCAGACACTCAAACTTGTGATTTTGCCAATAATTTCTTCTCTAACAATTTTATGCCATGTATTCTTCACCCATCTAGAATTTCTGACCAAACCTCTACATTAATTGATAATATATTTACAAATGCAGTTGAATTCAATATTACCAGTGGTAACATCCTAACCCAAATTTCTGATCATTTTCCTCAAATTCTAATCATCAAGAATTTAAAACTTGATATGTTAAATGCTAGTCACTATAAACATGATTTCACTAATTTCAATGAGGTAAATTGCATTGAAGATTTAAATTCCATCAACCTTGATTTTGTTAATGATAACACATTAGATGTAAACTATAAATTCAGTAAACTTTTGAAAGAGATCTTTTCACTGTCAGAGAAGCATGCTCCCATTAAAAAGCTAAATAAGAAAGCCATCAAATTAAAAGCTAGGCCATGGATAAATGGTAGAATCTTGAAAATGATGAGATTACGTGATAAAATCTTTCGTAGTCTAAGGAAGGATAACACTGATGTTAAAAAATCATTATATAAAAAGTTTCGCAATCGTGTAGTTTTGGAATTGAAAAACAGTAAAATTGCCTACTTCCAAAATTATTTTCTTACCAATAAACAAAACATGAAACTTTTATGGTCAGGTATTAAATCTATTATAAGTGTGAAAAGTTCTTCCTCTTCTTCTGTTAAAAAGATCAAAGATAGCAATGGGAATATCACCTCTGATCCAACGCACATGTCAAATATTTTTAATGATTACTTTGTTAACGTAGCTGAAAATATTACTGATAAAATCCCCAAAACCTTGAAATCACCTCTTGCCTATATGTCAGACAGAAATTCAAGTTCAATCTTTCTTTCCCCAGTCACACGTTACGAAATTGACGATCTTATTGCGGCTTTGAATCCAGCTAAATCTGTTGGTCCAAACAGCATACCAATTAGACTGCTCAAAATTCTTGGCCCCTCTCTATCGCCTTTCCTAGCTCAAATGGTTAATCAGTCATTTGAGTCAGGAGTTTTTCCAGACAAGCTCAAAATTGCTAAAGTTATTACCATATTCAAAAAGGGTGATCACCAGCAGGCTTCTAATTACCGCCCAATATCTTTACTTTCTATTTTCAGTAAGATATTTGAAAGAGCAATGTATAAACGTCTCTTTAATTTCCTAAAATTTCACAAGATTGTGTATGACCTTCAATTTGGTTTCCAGGAAAATCATTCAATAGACCATGCTCTAATTAGTTTGACTGAAACTATAAGACATAGCTTAGATAATAAAAGATATGGTTGTGGTGTATTTATTGACCTTCAAAAAGCCTTTGACACTGTCAATCATCAAATCCTACTTTCTAAGATGGAGCACTATGGAATTAGAGGTTGTGCTTTAGATTGGTTTAAATCATACCTTTCAGAGCGTGAACAGTATGTAAGCATAAATGGTTTTAACTCTGGCCTACTCAAAATCTCTTGTGGGGTTCCACAGGGGTCTGTATTAGGTCCTCTTCTCTTCCTATTGTATATAAATGACTTGCCTAATGTATCTAAAAGACTTAAATTCTTCCTATTTGCTGATGACACTAACATATATTATGAGAGTAATGATATAAATAAATTAGTAAAAGTTGTCAATATTGAACTCAGACAGGTTAAAAAGTGGCTTGATGCCAATAAATTATCTCTTAATGTAGAAAAAACAAACTTCATGATATTCCATTCAATACACAATAAAATAGATGAAAATCCAATCATTAAGATTGGAAAGAAGACCATTCAAAGAGCAAACTTTGTTAAATTTTTAGGACTACTTCTAGATGAAAATCTTAGTTGGAAGTTCCATCTGAAGGAGTTGTCCAAAAAACTTGCTAGAACTTGTGGTGTTATTTCAAAGGTTAAGAGCCTCCTGACCCCAGATGTGTTACTCTGCTTATATAATTCATTGTTTATGTCTTTTGCCCAGTATGGTATTATCGTGTGGGGTAATACTTCTGCGTCTTATACAGACCCTGTCTACAAACTTCAGAAGAGACTAATCCGAAAAATTTCTTCTCAGCCTGCTCTTTCTCCTTCTGCTCCAATCTTTAAGTCTTTAAAACTTCTGAGACTATCTGATCTTTTTCAGCTTAAACTTCTCACTTTTGTCTTTGAAACTGTATATAGATCATCGCCGAGTTGCTTCCATGACTTTTTCCTATTGAATTCATCCATGCATCAGCATAACACTAGACAGGCTAGTAAAGGTGATTTGTTTCTTGCTCGAAAGAACACTCTTCAATTTGGGCTCAACTCCATTCGATATAAAGGAGCTAAGCTTTGGAATGAAATCCCTGTTGAATTAAGAAACTCTCACTCGAAAGCTTCATTCAAAACCAAGGTAAAGATCTACTTTTTGTGCCACAATTACACCCAGTAATTCACACTTTATTATATGTCTTTCTGCACCAGTTTCAAATAACATCCATAGAAAAGTCAATTTTCTTTTTTAGATAGGGGGTGTTCCCTCCTCGATTAGCTTGCCTATTGAGGGAGCTCCTCCTTTAAGAAATTCCCCTAATCTCATTATGGCTCTTCATACTTACCTATTTAGTCTGTTTACATTTGCCCTAAGTACCATCCTGTGTTTTTTTCAATGTTATTTGTTGTATTTTATTTTAAATTCATATTTGTTAATTAGATAGGTAGGTATGTAGAGTTATAACATGTATTAGATGGATTTTTAAAATGAAATGAACTGAACTGAACTGAACTGAACTGAACTGAGGCCTGATCCATACAGTGAAGCTATCAAGGCGTTTTCACAGTCTTGGCATAACCTTTACGGTTATGCTTTTCCGCCATTTAACATGATAAGTAGAGTTCTCAACAAGATTTCTAGAGAAAAATGCATTGTATTGCTTGTTTGCCCTTGCTGGCCAAGTCAACCTTGGTTTCCATACCTTGCTGAGCTGTTTGTCGATTTCCCTGTTGAACTTCCCTCTTTTCCATCCTTACTTAGCTGTCCGGGGCAACCAGACATTTGTCACCCACTGCTGCCACAGATGACTTTGATGGCTTGCAAATTATCAACCGACAGTTACCTTCGGACAGAGTTTCTCAGCAAACTATTGACGTCATCAAAGCAAGCTGGAAACCGAACACACGGAAAAGTTACGAATCCATCCTTAAGCAATGGATTACATTTTGTTCAACAAGGAATTATGATATCTCTCCACCATCTGTCTATGCAGTCTTAGCATTTCTCACCGAGCTTTTTGGTAAGGGCCTAAGCTTTTCGCTCATAAACAAAGCACGAAGTGCCCTTTCTGTGACATCAATTAACGACAACAAAATTGGCGACCATCCCCTGATATGTCGCTTCATGCAGGGGTTAAGAAATTTAAGACCCCCTCTTCCAAAATATCCAGTTACTTGGAATGCTAAAGATCTTTTGACTTTTCTAAAAAATTGGAAAGTTCACAGTGATCCAGAGGATGGAATAAATAGGAAAAAACGAAATTTGAAAAACTTGTGGCATGTAATATCCTCCATGAAAAGGGGGTGTCAGGGGTCAACACAAAGCAAAAATTTTCGAAATCGGACCACTGGTTCCGTCACAATGATTTTTCGAAGTTTGGGGAAATGACATGTTGTTGTTTATCATAGCACTTCCGGCATAATTTATTATTTTAGCTTAACTTTAAACTTTCATAGCTCCGCTCATGATTGTCCGATTTTTACAAACTTAGTTTCATTTGAAAGATGATCATCTACTTGTACATCACATGTAACTTGTTTTCAACAAAAGCACATTAAAGCATGGGTAACCGGACACTCATTATGCTTAGTAGTTTTTGAGAATTTCGTGACGAAATAGCTACTCAATAGTAACAACAAAAAATTCAAGTGATATCAAGTGTTAGCTATCAACATGTAAAAATACTACAAGGTCTTGGGAACATATCTGCCAAAGGGTTCGTTCCAGATCGTTTTAGTTTTTTTTCAACAATTTTTTGAAAACTGTTACCAAAAGTCCACATCTACTAGCTGAGTTAGAAAAAGAATTAGCGTGCGATATCTGGCACTCTTTTCTGTTTACCAATGTTCTCCACATACTCAGAACCATCTAAAAATAAGAAGCGATGACCTATTGTTTCCATAAAATAGGTATCAAATCCGTAAAATTCTATTTTATTTGTTAGCGTCCGTTGCATAAAAGACCACACTTGAAAGCATGATTTTTATGACATTTAAGCCTTTGATTGACACTAAAAGAGGTTAATTGCATTAGTTCGGTGCAAGTAATACACCTTTTAGTTGTGTAGCGAAAACCTTCAAATTTAACCGTTGAGTTCAAGTTATGAATGGAAGGATTTTTTAGCATTGTCCATGGCCAGCTTAATGAATGTATTGGTTTTTAGCAGAATAAAGACATAGAACACTTGTCTAAAATGATACATTTTCGTATCTTGAAACACTTAAGCATTACTGCTATAATGTGAAGCTGCATCTTTACCTCCACTTTACCCATCCACCCATCCACCATCCGATGCTTGTTCACATATGGGAACATGCTTTGAATGATTTATGTTGATGAAGCCCATATTTCAGTTTGGTCTGAAAGCGGTTTAGAAGACCAGAAAAAGGAACAGAAGAAACCTTGGAAGTGTACCTGGCGGCAGGGTTAAGCAAATTTCAATACAAGCAAAGACTCCACCAAAGACTCCGATTCTGATCATATCAGCTTCTTTGTAGCTAAGGCCAAGCAAAATTTCTTAAGAAAGCACTGTCATTATGTCGAAGTGCACACAACAGATACCAAAATAAGCCAGAGATGTAATTATCTTTATGTAGTATCGATGAACAAAATAAAACTAGTTTCATTAGTGAATGCTTGGTTTTTGACACAATTTCATACATTTTGAGTTGTGGCAGATTGCATATATTGTTAGTTACTCAGAGGGGTAAATGCTCAACTATAAGGAAGCAAGGCTTGAAAGTTCATGCAATTATTTGGAAAAAATAGACTGTTGTTTTGCATTACTTCAAAAGAATTAATTGCCCTGTTTGTACAAATGGTTGCTTCTATAGATGTGGAAAAAATTGTGAAAATGAAGGATTCTACAGTAATTCTTTTAAGCTTAGCTTGCAGATGTGGACTTTTGGTAACAGTTTTCAAAAAATTGTTGAAAAAAAACTAAAACGATCTGGAACGAACCCTTTGGCAGAAATGTTCCCAAGACCTTGTAGTATTTTTACATGTTTATAGCTAACACTTGATATCACTTGAATTTTTTGTTTTTACTATTGAGTAGCTATTTCGTCACGAAATTCTCAAAAACTACTAAGAATAATGTGTGTCCGGTTACCCATGCTTTAATGTGCTTTTGTTGAAAACAAGTTACATGTGATGTACAAGTAGATGATCATCTTTCAAATGAAACTAAGTTTGTAAAAATCGGACAATCATGAGCGGAGCTATGAAAGTTTAAAGTTAAGCTAAAATAATAAATTATGCCGGAAGTGCTATGATAAACAACAACATGTCATTTCCCCAAACTTCGAAAAATCATTGTGACGGAACCAGTGGTCCGATTTCGAAAATTTTTGCTTTGTGTTGACCCTTGACACCCCCTTTTCATGGAGGATATTAAAAGTTGCAACTTTCTAAAACTTCGTTTTTTCCTATTTATTCCATAATTTCTCTGATCTGGATCACTGTGCTATTTGGACACCACAGCAACATTTCGTCGTTCTAATACGCAGGAAGGTTTCCCGGATCGTTTATTTATCAGCCATGTCAAACCGTATCGGCCTGTAACCACAGACACTCTCGCCAGATGGATTCGAGGTGTACTCAAAAAGGCTGGCATTGACACAACTGTATTTGGGGCGCACAGCATGAGGGGCGCAGCAGCCTCGGAAGCCCATAATTCGAACGCACCCCTGGATGCTATTTTATCGGCCGGTGATTGGTCATCTGCACGAACATTTAACCGACATTATTGTCGATCGAACACTTTCCTGCCACATTCTCAAGTTGCTCGAATATTGACTTCATGCATTACTGACAATGATTAATCATATACCGCCGTCCCACGCGGCAAAGTTATTACGTTTTATTACCTCGTAATATGCCATAATTCTTGTATGCCTAATTAACTGCAGTTTAACACGCCTTTGCGTATATTGTGTGGGGTTCCAATACCGACTTGTTTTTCTCTGGCCATACCTTTGAAGTCTCATATCAGAAAGTACTAAACTGTGCAGAGCACAGTGAGCCTCGATGCGAAGAGGAGGCGAGGAAGAAATAAAAATTGGAGGAGCCTCGGCGAACTCCGATTAGAGTTCTTCGAGCCTCCTCGTAGCATCGAGATCACTGTGCTCCCACCCATGCCCTCCCCTGCAGGGGGGCCAGACGAAAACCACCTCCATCTCTGTAAATTACTGAGGGGGAACATGGGCGTCGGCGCTTATATACCGTTGTAGGACCATTGTTATTTGTTTCTTAAATAGCGGGTTGGATCATGTGATCGGAAGCAATCTCATATCAGAAAGTACTAAACTGTGCAGAGCACAGTGATCTCGATGCTATGAGGAGGCTCGAAGAACTCTAATCGGAGTTCGCCGAGGCTCCTCCAATTTTTATTTCTCTGATCTACGACATCTGTTCCACCCTTTGTAAAGTCGTAGAATTTTTTAATGACTGGTTTCAATTTACCATTTTGCTAGTGGAATTGATGTATACAACCTATCCATAGATATATTTCGACCTTGGAGGGAAACATCTTTTGCTAGATTTTGAACTAGGTCTTTCACATAGTGTTATGTTCCAGATATGTAAAAAGGACCATATTCATCCGCTGGCTTTCCAGCATAAACTGAGGCTCTGTAGGTGCGACGACTTTATTCTGCAGGCCAGCAGGTCAAGTAATCTGCGGGTCAAACACGAAAGCAAACATGCGGGTCACCACCAGGGCCAAGGGCTCGGACATAACAGTACAACAGTACAACAAATTATCGTTATCTGATTGACAGAAATAGTCAAGCCAAATCGTATCATCAGAGTCATGATTGCATCTCTAGAACTGGCCCCATTAAAATCGAAAACTCTCGAACGATCAAACTTTCGAACGAATTGGAGAGTCGAATGACTATGTTTGAATTAGTCTCCCTACCTATTTTCAGTTTCAGATTATGTTCAGTTTATTATTTGATTTTGGAAGCCACCGATTCGAGATTAAGAATGTCTCCTCCCCTGCAAAGGAAGACAAGGAATCTATGTCGAATGATTGCGAATCGCAACTTATTCATTAATTTCAATGGTTGAGTTGCTGGAGCATTTTAGATGGATTTGGAAATTCTCTTGATATTGTATTGTTTGATAAAATTGGTTGATAAATTTGGTTGATAACGTTGCGAGGATACATGAACTAACTATTATTCAGCACATTTGATTGTTCAATATTTTCAATCTGATGTTTATACTTTCACTTCATCATCCAATTCACTGCGGAAAACTGAGACTCATGTAATCAATCTATACGCAGTTCACGATTTGAACAGCAGGATTCTTTGGCCCAAAGCATTTCAATGCCACGAACGGAAAAGGATCCCATGGTTGAAAGACATTGAAACAAAAGCTTGTGAAAACATTTGAAAAATATTGTGATGGTCCAAGCAGAGATCAAAATCATCCAAGGGATTGGCCTTTGACCATTTGACGGCCTAAAATACCAAACACAACACATATACATCTTTGTATTGGGCCCTTGGCCCTGGTGGCGACCCGCATGTTTGCTTTCGTGCTTGACCCGCAGATTACTTGACCTGCTGGCCTGCAGAATAAAGTCGTCGCTGTAGGTGTAGCTATATCCTGCATCATTGATTGATTTGAACAATGTTCCATACTTTGCTGGCTTATTAGGTTATATTGTTTGAAATTGATTTGGTGCCTCATTGGATACAAGGTCTCGTCCAAACAGATATGCTCACTGGGAACCATGAGCTTTGAGGAATTTTAATTTCAGATTTCAAAAACCATTCGTAGTGCAGCAAATCTATCCTCACACCATCTTCCAGGACGAGTGCTTTCATCAGCAAATGCCAAATGGGACAAAAGGAACTTGAAACGATTCCTAGACATTGTAGCACTGAAAACAGGATGACCAGCCTTTTCAGGAAATAGAATATCAACTCTATGATTATTGAGCCCAAGCAGACCTCGAAAATACATCAAACCAAAAAGAGCATAAATTTCTTCATAGTCTGTCTCTTCATAATGGGAATATTTGTCATTCTCTGTGGAACTTTTCGGCAAAATGGACACTGTTTTTGCAATTTTCTTATTCGTTTCCATAACAATCAGGTTGACAATTACTGGCTAAAGAAAAAGTTCCAAAGCCTGTCTTGGCTGCTTAGCATGCTTCCCTGCTGGTGTAACTCCTGGCTTTCCATAAACTATGTCACGTCGTTACTAAAAGACGGAACACCCCAGAACAACCCAAGAACAACCGGAACAAGCCAGGAACAAGCCAGGAACAGGCGGAACAACCCAAGAACAACCCAGGAACAACCTAAGAACAGGCGGAACAACCCAAGAACAAGCCAGGAACAACCTAAAAACAGGCGGAACTACCCAAAAACAAGCCAGAACACTAACTTATTTAGTATTTCTATGCGATGTGACAGATTTCTTGGGTAAACAAAACGGAGTTCTGATCATTCAAGCGAGGGGTGTATCACTTTTCCAAAGATGCGTACAAGATATAAAAACATTGGATTTGTTGGGTATATTTTTAAAGAGTTTTCTTCAAGACATGTTTGTCCAGTGGAATTGGAAAAAGCAACCTGTTCTTTTATCAGATAGTGCGACTTTCGGGCCCAAAACAATCAGGTTTTGTGACAAAGGTGAAATTTGAACAGCAATCCTCCTATTCCATCAGTTTGTCACAAAAATGAAGTTTCCTAACCTTCTATCCAATCAAAATTCTAAAGTTTACCAATAACCTGGTTCTCCCTTTGTCCATCAAATTTAGGTAGAAAAGACCATTATACACTTATTTTTTTATATAAGAAACTGCCTGTAAGAAACTCAACTCTCAGATGGGCAAAAAATCAAGAGCTCCAGTATTGAGAAAAAGTTAAGAAACTGTTTACTTTGATAAAGGACATCCTTTGACATATTTCTACCCTACCTTCACTCATTTCCTGTATCACACTACTCACAAGGTACTTGAGAAATATCTAAACATTGGAAAGGCTTAACAAACCTTGTTTTGAAATGTTTACGAGGTCACAGGTGGTGAAAATGAAGATTGTTATGGAACCTCTAAGAAACTCAAAAGAAACTCCGAGTACTCAAAATCTGATAATTTAGGAAACTTTCAGTACTGGACCAAATTCTTAGTTTCTTCTGAAAAAATACGTGTATTTCAAATTTTCACATAAGGGGTTCTACCTTTGTCCACCAAATGTACAGAAAAAAGACCCAAAACCCCAATTTTTCACAAAAGCGGTTCTACCTCTGTCAGGCAAATTTCTGAAAATGAGGCCAGAATTTCAAATTGCTCACCAAAGTGATCGTACCATTGTAGGGCAATCAGTCTTGGGATACTTGTACTTTCATATATATATATACCTGCTTTCAAAAACAGTAATAGGTCGAAACTACCGGTTTTGGGGACAAAAATCGTTTGTGATGCATAATGTTAAAATTTTCCTCCAAACTGAAGAAAAATAACAGCATAAATTTGCCATCAAAAACGACCAGTTTTTGGGACAAAGGTGGTGCAAAATTTTTTTATGAACTACCCTGTTTACGGACAAATGCGACATGTGGATTAAAGAATATTCTGGACTTTTCAACCTTTCAAAACTTGTCAAACCAATTGGAAACGTAGTGGCTATTGATTCGTTGATTGATTTTAAAGGGTCTGTTTCATCCCCAGGGGGGGGTACTCTGGTATATTCATGATAGGGATGCTCAGGTTACTTTTTTGGGTCTAAAATTTAGGCAAGGATTATTTTTTTGGGTCAATGATTTGTACAGTTATTTTTTTGGGTTCAAGAAATTCTGGCTTACTTTTTTGGGTCTCAAATATGAGAAAAAGTAAAAAAATCGGGGAAAATGTAATTTACAAACAAAATTTACAAGTCAAGTAACAGTACTAAAATAAAACAACATAAATATCCAAACACATTATGAGAAATCTAATCAGTTAGGGCATTTTTATGCAGATTTAAGATACTCACTTCATAACTTTTGGGCATGTAAGGTTGGAAAAACTATTTTTGTGGGTCTATTTTCATGCTAGAAATTACTTTTTTGGGTTGATGCGTTGTACCCCAGCCTGAGCACCCCTATCCTAAATATACCTGAGTACCCCCCCTGGGGTTTCATCCCACATGCCTTGCACGTGCCGTCTCTTAGTTGGCCTTTGTTGTCGCCATTTTCATGCCCCACGTGGGTCTGGAACACAGGATAGACGCATCCTGCAGAAATGAAACGGTGTTACATCACTTTATGTGGGCTTACATTCCTCGCTTGATTGATCAGAGCTGCGTTTGTTTACCCAAGAAATCTGTCAAATCGCATGGAAATACTAAATGAGGTCTTGTTCTGGCTTGTTCTTGGGTTGTTCCGCCTGTTCTTAGGTTGTTCCTGGGTTGTTCTTGGGTTGTTCCGCCTGTTCTTAGGTTGTTCCTGGGTTGTTCTTGGGTTGTTCCGCCTGTTCCTGGCTTGTTCCTGGCTTGTTCCGGTTGTTCTTGGGTTGTTCTGGGGTGTTCCGTCTTTTAGTAACGACGACTATGTCATACCTTGCTTTTCTTCCAGCAGCATTTGGAGGTTCATCTGACCATTGGATTGTTGGCGTGTTTGGATTCTTTTTTGGTCCAAGATAGATGACCAGCCAGCCTTTCCCATTCTAAATTTTCACAATTTGGTCATGCCATTGGATCAAAGTTTGCTTCATCGATATCGATATCATGATGAAGCGATGTTGAATCGATATCATGAACCAATCTCTTCTTTGTCAAAAGTTTGCGTTTTGTCACTGGGCCACCATCACTTTCTTCAACTGCTTCACTAACACCATCATTTGCATCAGCGGTATCATTATTCCCGACATTGTCACTACCAGATTCCTCATCACTACTTGCATCATCGCCTCCATTCAGCTCATCTAAGTCATCATCATCTTCAACAAATTCTCCATCAACAAAATCTAAAATATCTTTCAAGGCTTCTTTTTCAGTCAATGCTCTTTTCCTGGACATGCTGTCGATGATACAACACTTAAAACTTGTTGTTGAAGAGGAAGCCACAAAGAAAATTCTGCTGAAATTGGTGTTCAGGTATAGTACAGTCATAATGGGCAAGCATTTCGCGCATGCGCAGTAAGGAAAGTGTATTTACTGCTCCGAAATAGTCTTAAATGACAAATTCCCAGCAACAAGCCAGCAACAAAACACAAGATGAATATAAAAACCAACAATTTAGTCAGGAAGAGCAAATTTAGCTGACTTCAGCAACTTTCTAAAAATAGATTAAAAAATTTGTTTCACCATAGCAAAATGTGTCTTATGGCTCCCAATATATATTGTAGAAATTTCAAAGAAAAATTGCTTTTAACAAGAAAACTAGAGAGCAATTTATATGTCAAAGAGTACTCTCTCAAAAGTTGGTTGCTATGGCAACTGTAAACAATTAATTATGTCAACAACTACATCATTATGTCAGCAGATAATTTTTAGGAAAAGTCATAAAACATAAACAGTATCTGGCTGTTACATTTACACTTATGTGCAAAAATGTAGAAAGGGGGGCTAATTTAGCCCCCCTGGTCCAGATAGGGTTAATTGTCCCTTTTTCCTTGTTTGAAGGTAATTGGTTTAAAAACCTAGAAACTATTCTACGAGAGACATCTTTCACATCAGCTCGTGCCATCATCCTTTTTACTGCCCAGTTTGGTTCTTGCCTGCGAAGTGTTTTTACAAGCCGCACAATTTTCTTTTCCTCCCTCACTGATAACTTAGGTGGCCGGCCACCGACGGGCTATACACCCTCCTGTTCTCTCCCCCCCCCATCAATTCTTTCCAGATGTTGTATATATGCGACCGTGACACAGCAGTTTCATTTACCAACTCTTTGATGCTGGAATTTGGAGAGATTTTCCGAGGACGCACCATCTTTACATGACTGTTTTCTTCAACTGCAAAGTTTGCCCTTGCATCAAATTCATACGACATCAGATTAATTTTCAATTAAAGGTAATTTTGAAATCAAGCCTCGTTCTCGTAATATGCACTAATTGATTAATAATTGGACCTATTTTGTGGCTCATGTGAGCTGTTCTAAGTCACTATGTACTTTTACTTCTAGAGATAACCGTGACCAAAAGGTTAGTGGACAGCCGTCAAACAAGGCCTAATTGCGACCTCTTTAGAGTTATACCCTACTCTTGGTTTAGAAACCCCTCCCCCCCAAGGTCAATGTTGTAATTTTCCATAAGCGAATGGTCCGTGAACTGATTCTGTTGTCTATCTGTTCCAACTACATTGACTTGGGGGGGGGGGCTTGATGTTCAAGAAACCTAGGTTCCGGTCTATCGTTAAATAACTTTTGGCCACGATTGCAGTTGTGAACCATTCTCAGCATTATTTGATACTCATGCTGTTTTTGCTGTTGAGAGTTGGCTTGATTGTTTGTTCATTTTTAAATAACATTTCTAAAAACTTGAGTTTTGTCCCAATTAATCCCCCTGGTTTATCCACACCAATGTCAGTGGAATATGAAGATTTATGTACAAATTTTCGACAGGCTTCATCAGATGGCCTAGTTGGTGTCTGTGGTGTGAGGAGCTGCAAAAGTTATGACTAAACCATGACAAACATTGCACATCATGTAAGGGAACAGTACCGAAACATCACTTTCAGGCAGCATCAATGGCTACCAACGCCAACAGCAAACTCAGTTGCAGAAAAGACATCTCAGAAGGGTTATATGCAGTATAGAAAATTGGAACGCTGCTATGTCACTGGCTGTAAAAGTTATGGGAGATCCTATCACAGCTTTGCTCATCATCTAAAGAGCCAACACAATCTGTCAAGGACTGAGTACAATCTGTAAGTAAGATTTTTTACAGGATTTGTAGGCAATTTGCCGCTTGACATGATTTTCCTCAATGCAAGTTGACAACCAGCATGAACGTTCCTAATGGATGGGACACAACAGTGCCATTGAGTTT
The DNA here is from genome assembly GCA_039566865.1 of Aurelia coerulea. Lineage (NCBI taxonomy): Eukaryota > Metazoa > Cnidaria > Scyphozoa > Semaeostomeae > Ulmaridae > Aurelia > Aurelia coerulea. The sequence continues at coordinate 10,650,011 of CM076947.1, forward strand.
CAACATAATTTTGAAATTTTCTACTGCTTATCATCAGGTGCTGTAATGAGAAGTTGATGTATGGTTGACTGTGGAATGAAAAAACGTATCTCTTAATAAATAACATTGTCTCTGGGTGCATGGTGGGTAGCATGAAGTGCATTTGTCAAACATTCCTTTACACTCTCAGGAGGTTGTCTTTTCCACGCATTTGTGTCAGCCATTGGGAGCGACGGTAAATCTGGTGCTTGCTTTATCATATCACATCGCAAAAGCTGTGTGGCTGTCTTTTTCTAGAAATCTTTCCTGTCCTTCATAAGGCTAGTAACTGTGGTATTTATAAAGTGCTTCCCTGTTTATAATAATGGAAGAGAATACTATCACTGAACTATGCTTCTAACCTCTTGTAACATCTCTAGACAGCTGAAATGGATGCAACAATACCAAAAACATCATGAAAGATACTGTAAATCCCCGCATGCAAGAACCTGCAAAATCAAGAACCTAGAGGCTGTTTTCCCAAACTTATGCACCTTGTAATTAAGAACCTGTTTCAGTTTGATGAAAAATATGTTCTTATTGCAGGGATAGTAAAGTTGATCCTTGATCGTCGTTGTTAAGCTAATTTTTGTCCCAGTTGGCTGTTAAAGTTCGAATCTCCTCCCCTGCTGTTTGTAAGCTTATGTTTAATTATTTTAAAATAACCTTTAAAATAAGAACTTATTTCAGCCTGGTTCTCAAAAAAGTAGGTTCTTATATGTGGGGATTTACTGTATCAAAACAAAACAGTCCCATGTGGATGAATTCTACAGCACTTATTTATTCACAAGTGTAACCACCAAAAAATCTTTCATGAATCAAACTGTAATGATAATATTAACAATAATAATAGTAATAATAATGGATATTTACAGATCCACATAACATGGCTATTCTCTGCTAAGAACTGTAGGAGCATGAATGGCATTTACCTGCTTGAATGCGTTCACTGTAACATACAATATGTCAGTAAATCTGAATGGCCTTCTGGTAACTTTTCAAGTTTTCCACAGCGGATTTTGGCAATTGGTTGCGGGAATTTTAAGGGAGAATTGTAACGAGTATTTGAGTCACCAATTAACACTGCTTCTTGATGAAAATTTTTCATTTTCTGATTGATGAGATTATTACTTTGTGCGTTCAAATGTTTTCTTTTTTTTTGATCGGTTGTTTAGGGCTTTTGGGTGGACTTGGGCTGGTTGGTTGATGGCTGGTTGATGAGGATGTTTGGGTAGCATAGTGGTCCTTAGGTGACAGATAGGTAGTTGGAGGAGGATGCGTTGGGGTTCCTGTATCAGCATGTGGCATTTTCCGGATGGTTGTGGAGGAATTGTTAGTTGGTCAAATTGTCATGAATAGGAAATTTATGGTGACATTCAGTCTACTCATTTTTACAGCAAATCACAATGACTGGGATGCACTCAAAGCCAAAAACAGAATATGGACAATAGACTGAGCAGTAGATAAAGGCAACAATTTCTCATGTTGAGAGTGGTGTTTCTTTGTCAAAAGCAAGTAGAGAGAATGGCACTTCAACAACGGCACTCTTTGTAGCTTCATCAATATTCATCCTTGTACAGTCATGGCCAAAAGTTTAAGACCACATTTTTATCAACAACGTTTTTTGGCCTAACAATATGGAACCCTACCACTCTGCCTATTTTACTCGCTTGGAATTCATTTACATCAACTTTCCATGTAGGTTCAAAATACCCACTTTTACACTTCCGATGACGGACGCGCAGCGCGCCAGAATTTTGCGAGGCAACACAAATTTTGAGTAAACAAATCGAAGATTGATGTGCGGCCTAATGTTTATCAGTGCGGTTGACTTCCACGATCGCTGTTTAACCCTATTACTACTGGGGGGGGGGGCACAAAGTGCCCGCGGCAAAGTTTATTTGATATAGTGTCATCAGTTCAAAAGATAAAGAGCTGAAACTTTGCGACTTTTCCTAAAATTTCATTGACTAATTAAAATTTGTATTTTTTTTTCAAAATGGTAGATACTGATCACGTGACCAACCTCTTTCCAACACGTGGTCAGCCAGACAATTAAAGAAGCAAGTCCATTTTTAACAAGAATCATCGTAGAATGTTGAGAATACCACCATTCGATAGCTCTCGATGAGACCTTTCAGATGATGTATAGTTTAATGCACTTTTTATGATGTCAGCAAATTTAACGTTCATGGCGTCATCAAAGTTTATGTTGTCATATAAATAACAACAAAGGTATTAGATAACATGGTCAAAATTGGTTCTACTGACTGTTATCAACAATTTTGAGGCATTTTAGATTAGTTTCATCAGTAATTAGGGGTTTAAATGAAACAATTACAAACTGATGCAAATAAATGATGAATATATGATATAAATAATAAGCTTAAATTGACATTACATTGCCAATTTTTATTCAGTGATGCTTTGGGATACATTCTAGCAGCAATATGAAAGAAATAATCAACTAAGAACTTAAATATTGCCAATATTGCTAATAGTAAGCAAAAAGTGCAACTTTCCTCAATTATGAGGTCATAGTGACGTCATTGATGTAATGAAGAATTAAAAAAGTAGCCTATTGTGTAGATTTTGTTCCTGTACACCAGTTTACTAAGTTTCATCCTCATATCTGCAATATTGGCGAAGTTACGGAGGGGGACACCCCCCCTGTACTACGATAGTCAAAAAGCCTGGTAGTAATAGGGTTAACTCTCAAGATGAGCTGTGAAAACAACCAGGAGCTGGCGCTTCGCGATGTAAGAATGACTTACGAGGACTTCAAACTGTGGAGTGCAAATGTGATAAAGAAGATTCGTTCCCTACGAAAGAAGCCCACAGATGGATCTTTTGAAGAGTTAGTGAGCAGGTAATGAAGAAACTTTGCAGTGATTCGTTTTATTTTCGTAAAATGACCTGAAGACTCCTGAAGATGGGTCGGTCTTGATACAGACAATGCCCCTGTTTACACGATACCGTTTTTATTTCATATCAGATTGGTTTCATATCGGATTGTCCGTCTCTTTACACGAGACCGTTTTCACTCCATATCGGATTGGCCTCCTGTTTACACGAGAACGCGCCAATCCGATATGCTTCATACCATTTTTGCGTTTTCAAACGAAAACGCTCTGAAAGTGGCATGAAACGAATCCGATATCCTGTAAACGGTCAAATCCAATATCAACTCAAAACAGAACCTCTTTATCAATTCTACGAGCCTCCTATTCATCTGGCGCACTGCGCACTGGGTGTTAAAACAAAGGAAGTCCTTCGCAGCACAAGACAAAGCGTAACCATTGAAACACAACCCCCAATCCGATATGAAATGAAAACAGCATCATGTAAACGGGGCCAATATCTATCTAGTCTAATAAGTCTGCCTAGTCTAATGTTTATGATGCAATGATCTCCCACACTAAAAATACTTCACCACATGTCTGCATTGTTACATCAATCTAAAGTAGAGGCAAGAAAAATAAAAGGGGGTCAAGGGGTAAGTGAAAGCACCCCCACTAACTGTTCTTCATAAGGGGATTGTGGTCATACAATATCTGTGTTATTTTTATACTGTAACTATGTTCTTGTGTACTTATGATTTTTAATCATTTCAGGGCATTCATGGCATATGAAGATGTACCTGTGAGGAAGTCAGGAGAGACACGAGAGGTTTGGAACGAGCGTAGTATTTTAGAAGAAGCATGTGATAAGGTAGAGAATGTGTGGGAGTAGCAAGAGAGAGTTTTGGGAGAAAGAACAATATCTAGGTTGAAGACGAAGTTGTGAAGTTAGGTTGAAGGAGATAAAATTGAGAAAAAGTATTAGCTGTGTGTGTATGTGTCGCCGCTTCGTTACAAATTGGAGGTCTTACCGAGATTGAAATTGTTTATGCTGGATTTAACGTTTGATTTGTGAATATGTGCCGATGTAAATATAACTATTTCGAAAGAGACTTGAACTGTCATGCAAGCGAATCAAGGACAACAAGCTGAAGCAGGAGCATACGAAGCAGGTGCAGCTTGACAAGAACAGGACACCAATCGTTTTACTTTTTCGATTTTTCGCAGACCAGACAAGTTCAAAATAGGTGAAGATTTCGATTTGTTCGTGAAGAAATTATGTTTATATTTCGAAGCTATAGAGCTGGAAGACTCAAAGAAGCGCAAGCTTGCATTTTTGTTTAACTTGAGCGAAGACGCTTTTCGATTAGCTGAAGCATTCCCATTTCCCAAAGGAGACAACGCGTGGAATGAGTGGCTTAGCGCCTTGAAGTCACTTTTTGAACGCAATCAAACACTGACAGAGAAAAGATACAATTTCAGCAAGAGAGTTCAAGAGCCAGGAGAAAGCGTAGACTCTTATGCAGTTTCACTCAGATAATTTGGTGCAAAATGCGGATTCCAGGGAGAGGAGTACAACAACCGCCTTATCGACCAGTTTATTCTGGGGCTCAAGGACAGACAAACTCAAAACAAACTGTTACAAGAGCCGCCAAGTAGTCTTGATGATGCCGTTTTGTTAGCGAGAAGATTTGAAGCAGCTAATGCGACCATGCAAACTTTGTCAATGAAAGCCAAATCATCTGTATCGCAGCCTAATGTTTTACAAGTTGGAGCTTCTAATGTTGCTGCTAAAGTATGCTTTAAATGTAATGGTTGGGGTCATTTAGCTAAACAATGCCCAACCCCGTCAAATTTGTCTGAAGTTAAGCCTAGAAGTCAGCAGGGTTATACAAAAGTTTGCTTTAAATGTAACAAATCTGGTCATGTAGCCCGTAACTGCCGTACTGTTCCTGTGTTTCAACCACCTAATCAGCAACAACAGTTAGGCCAAAACATAAGACAGCCCCCGATTTGTTTTCGTTGTGGAATTGAAGGGCATATAGCCAAGTTTTGTCAAACAAAAGCTGAACAAAAACCCGATTCAGCCTCGCAAGCACAACCCAATCAAACAAAAGGTGATCCAAAAATTCGTTTGTCTGCAGTCGCCCCTGCAAGTAAGAAGAAAACCATGTTGATTGAAGCGAAAATAAACGGTTATTCGCGTCTTTGTGTAGTGGACACTGGGGCCTCTGTTTCTTTGCTTGCTAAGGATGAATGGGATCAATTGAAAGGCGTAGATGATAAATTATTTCCTTCAGATATCGTTGCAGAAGCTGCCAACAATTCGCCAATTGGAATTTTAGGCAGATCCTTATTGTCTGTGCAGTTGAATGAGCGTACAGTAAACAACGTTGATTTCTATGTTGCCAATGACATTTCTTCTGAAATTATTTTGGGTTTAGACTGGCTTTTGACCATACAAGCAGTTATTGATACGTCAAGCCTTTTGATTTCTTTTGATTCAGGCGAGTTACCAATTTATGTTCGAGATTCTTCGATCTCTGATGCCTCCGTTGTTACGCTTTGTGATGATATTGTGATTCCAGGGAAGTATGAAATCATTCAAAGGGCCAGGATTAAAAACCCTTCCCTTGAACAAAGTGTGTTAAAGCCTAATTACGAACTTACGTCAAAAGGAGTTTTGGTAGCCCGGGTAATTGTAAAACCAAAGGAACAAATTGTGCCCGTGCAGATTATAAATCCGGGGGAAGATCCTATCAAATTGTACAAAGGAACCAATGTTGGCTCTCTAGAACTTATTGTAACTGAAGATCCCGTTTTAGAAGAAAACTTTGCGAAACAAACAAATGACATTTCGTTTGAATTGAGCCACCTTGATAAAAAAGGGAGAAATCAATTGATCAATTTGCTACAGGGATACCAAAGTAGTTTCGCTCGAGATTTATCCGAACTCGGTTCAACATCAGTTGTCAAACATAGCATTGAAACCGGTATTGCTAGTCCGATTAAACAACTCCCCAGGCGTTTACCGAATGCACTTAGGCCTGTTGTAGATGAGCAAGTGCAAGATATGTTGAAAAATGACATTGTTCGGCCAAGCATGTCACCTTGGGCAAGCCCGATTGTTCTAGTCAGAAAAAAAGATGGTACTTGGCGATTTTGTGTTGATTTCAGAAAACTTAATGACGTCACAGTCAAAGATGCTTTCCCCTTGCCACAAATCAACGATCTTATTGACACTCTTTCGGGTCAACATTATTTCTCCACACTAGATCTGGCATCGGGGTACTGGCAAGTAGAAATGGAGGAAACAAGCAAGGAAAAGACAGCGTTTGTCATCCCGGGGGGTACCCACCTGGAATTTAATCGTTTACCATTTGGCCTCTCCAATGCAGTCCCGACCTTCCAAAGATTAATGAGCCGAGTACTACAAGGTTTGTCCCCGAGTAAATGCCTTGTCTATCTTGACGACGTATTGGTTATTGGCAAAACCTTTGATGAGCATTGTGCAAATCTTAAAGAAGTCCTTGATGCGATACAACGAGCAGGCCTCAAGCTGAAACCGTCCAAATGTTTCTTTGCGCACCCTGAAGTAAAGTTCTTGGGATTTGTGATTTCAGGGAAAGGACTTGCCCCAGACCCCCAAAAAGTAGAGGCAATTCAAGCTTATGACCCTCCGACAGATCTTACTGCATTACGCCGTTTCCTGGGTATGGTGTCATACTACAGAAGATTCATTTCAGGATTTAGTGACATTGTCGTCCCCCTGAATAGGCTTACCCAGAAAGATGTCAAGTTCGTCTGGGATGAACACTGTGATGGAGCTTTTAGAGAACTAAAAAACCAAATGATAACCTGCCCGACTTTGGCCTTTCCTGATCAGAAATCAGATTTTGTCGTGTACACAGATGCAAGCGATGTTGGAATAGGAGCTATCTTAGCACAATGCAATGACAAAGGAGAAGAAAAGGTTATTTCTTATGCTTCAAGAGCTTTTTCGTTTGAAAAAATGATTTGAAAAAAATTGGTCGGCAACAGAAAAAGAGGCTTATGCTGTCGTTTGGGCCCTGCAATATTTTCACCCTTATGTTTATGGGGTAAAAGTCACTGTGTACTCTGATCACAAAGCTTTACAGTGGCTTCGTGGCATAAAGCACCCTAACGGCAAGCTTGCTCGCTGGATTTTAAAGCTGGAACAGTATGATTATACCATTGTTCACAGGCCTGGCACACAGATGCAACATGTTGATGCTTTATCACGAGCTCCTATCCGAGGAATCACGATCTCAAATTGGTCCACAGAAGAATTCAAAGAATTACAGAACTTGGATGAAGACATCTGCACTGTTGAAGACTGGTCGCGTGAAGGAAAGAAACCTGACAGAAAACCACAAGAAAGTTATGATGCATTGAAGTCACTTTACAAGGTATACGATTCATTGCTCTTGAAAGATGATCTGTTGTGTAGAAAATGGCAAGATGATACAGGAGTCGCAAGATTACAACTTGTTGTTCCACCGTTTCTAACAAGTACAATTTTGAAAGAAGTTCATGAAGGAATAGGCCACCTTGGTGTTCACAAGACGTTTGATATGCTACAAAAACGATTTTATTGGCCGGGATTCCACAATGCTGTAGAAAACCACTGTTGTACGTGTGCAATTTGTGCAAAGAACAAAACAGTTCCAAGACCACGATATCCTATGAATCCAGTCAAGATTGTGCCAGAACCGTTTTACATGGTTTCAGCCGACATAATAGGCCCACTCAAGACGACACGTCAGGGTAACAAGTATATACTCACTGTGATCGACTACTATACGAAATACGCGGAGGCTGAAGCTTTGCCAAACCAGGAAGCTGTCACAGTAGTCAAAGCACTGGAACAGGTCTTTTCTAGACACGGCATGCCAACTATATTGTTAACAGATCAAGGCCGCAAATTTGAATCCTACTTATTCACCAGTATGTGCCAACTTTTTGGAATTGACAAGAAACGAACCACCCCTTACCATCCACAGACCAATGGACTGTGCGAAAGATTCAATGGAGTACTCAAGCTGTTATTACGAATGCGAGTTAACCAAGACCTCGACGATTGGGATGAACAATTACGGTCTGCCTTACTAGCCTATCGCGTCAGCAAGCAAGAGAGCACTGGAGTTTCTCCCTTTGAGCTTATGTACGGAAGGGAGCCAAAAGTTTCTTTTGATGTCAGGAGGGAGGGAGAAGGAGGCCACAAGCCAATAGGCGGTCCAGCTCAGTATTTGACAGAACTGAAGAAGCGTCACAATGAATTAAAGCATTATGTCACAGAAATAACAGAGAAGGCACAGAGCAAACAGAAAAGAAATTATGATCAAAAATATCGTGCTGAACAAAGCAGAGGATTTAAAGTCGGAGACATTGTCCTTTACAAGAATTTTCGTGCAACAGGACTTGCTCAAAAGTACACAGGACCTTACAGAATTATGAGCAAGGTCGAAGAAAATTGCGAAATTGAATCGATCGAAGATGGAAAAAGAAAGTTTGTACACTCCAACACTTTGAAGCCGTTCAGTCCTGCAAATTTTGCTGAAGATGAACTTTGTGTACCGACGGATTTGGAACACAGTGAATCAGATGAAGAAGAGAATTACTTCGTAATCGAACAAGGCCGTCCAAGAGGCATTGATGTAAACAGGAATGAGAACGCAAACGATCAAGCACGTGATCAAGATAATGCAGGTCAAAGACGATATAACTTGAGAGCTGCAAGACGTGCGCCAGAACGATACGGTTTACCCTTATGTGACCATTGAAATGTACTTGAAAGAGATCTGACTTTCTGTTGAAAGAGATAGAGTACAAAGAAAAGAAAAGGCTGAATTGAACAATTGCAGTGTATAAAGTTGATTCATTACAAAGAGAACTGTTCAAAAAGAGTGAAAATGGACAAAAAAAATTTTATTGTAGCTGAAGTATTTTAACGTTTTAGGTTATTAGGTATTGTTTATTGTAATTGATTTATTTTTTGGTTTTGCTTTTTGGGAATTTAACTTGAGTTTAGGAGGAGGGAGTGTGAGGAAGTCAGGAAGTCGCGAGAGGTTTGGAACGAGCGTAGTATTTTAGAAGAAGCATGTGATCAGGTAGAGAATGTGTGGGAGTAGCAAGAGAGAGTTTTGGGGAGAAAAAACGATAACTAGGTTGAAGGCGAAGTTGTGAAGTTAGGTTGAAGAGGATAAAATGGAGAAAAAGTATTAGCTGTGTGTTTATGTGTCGCCGCTTCGTTACAATTATTATTCAAATATACATCTTTCCAATGCATTTGGCTTGTAAACAGGGCCGTAGCTTGTAAACTGGGCCGTAGGAAGCATTTTAAACTTAGATTAGATTAGATTATCGAGAAGTAGCCTGTTAATACTAACTATGGTAGACTTATCTTTCTTTATCGGAAACTGCCAATAAGAAACTCAACTCCCTTCGTCTCAGATTGCGAAAATATCAAGAAACTCCAGTACTGGGAAAATATTTATTTCAATAAAGAAATCCTTGGCAAAAATCCGCTAACTGCACTCAAATCTGGCCAAATCCTCATATTCGCAAAACCTGTAGAGACCCACTCATAGCCCACAAACTAAACAAACTGTGGGAGGTATGAACCATTTAAAAAATAGCAGTTGAGAATGTCATTTCACAACAAACTGTGAGAATCAATTCTCCTCTAGTCGAACTTTGTTCTTGATTATATGATCTTTCATTGTGTGCAGAAATTAAGATACTTTGCTTGTTCATCTAGTTTTTGCAGTACTGTAACACATATGAGATTATTTATATGTTTATCACCCTTTCGTGCCAAGGAAAGAATCATAACGTGTATCTTTTCATATGAAACCGCGCATAAAAGACTCATCTCACATTATCAGAAATTCTATTTTTTTAGTGGAGGGCAAAGCAAGTGCAGTACATTTTCCGAGTTGGGTTAAATGTTTTTTCTTTCCAATTATGATACAGGAAAGCCTAGCATGGCTCGGCAATTACTTCAGTAATGTCTAAACATCGGAAAAGTATGCAAATCATCCGTTTTGAAATTTCAGGAGCACTCAAAATCTTACAATTTTGATAACATTCAATGCTGGCTTAGATTCTTAGTTTCTCATAGAAATACATCTATTGTGACACAGAGTCTTCAAGTTAATTCGATAGGAAATTAATGACGTTTTCCACACACAATTTATATATGTTATAGCATTTGGTATTTTTAGGAAAACAACAGATTTTCGTTGACGATATAGCGGTTTATAAAAAAAAATGAGTGTACCGCCTCTTGAATTACTAAATTGGCAAGGTTGTATTACCTTCGTCGTCAAAATGTAAACAATACAACGGTTTTTGCAGTTTTTTGAAAGGTGATACACACATAGGATATTCATATCTTGTTCCAAAATAAAGTTGCTGTTTGGACATAAATCAATCATATCTTCTACGATTGCTCGGGTATGAAAGGATTTTTAACGGTCATTATTCTGAAAGACAATTGTGTTTTCGCTTTGTGTTTTCGCTTTGTGTTTTTGTTTTGTGTTTTCGCTTTGTGTTTTCGTTTTGTGTTTTCGTTTTGTGTTTTCATTTTATGTTTTCGCTTCGTGTTTTCGTTTCGTGTTTTCGTTTTGTGTTTTCGCTTTGTGTTTTTGTTTTATGTTTTCGTTTTGTGTTTTCGCTTTGTGTTTTCGTTTTGTGTTTTCGATTGCGTTTTCGCTTTGTGTTTTGGTCTTCGTTTTGTGTTTTCGTTTTTTGTCTTCGTTTTCAGTTTTCGTTTTAAAAACACCCAGCCCTCCACCGTACTCCGCACCCTCCACCGTACTCCATGATAGCCCTCCACCGTACTCCGCACCCTCCACCGTACTCCATGATAGCCCCCCACCGTACTGCATGATAGCCCTCCACCGTACTTGCACCCTCCACTGTACTCCATGATAGCCCCCCACACGAAAAATGATAGCCCTCCACCGTACTGCATGATAGCCCTCCACCGTACTTGCACCCTCCACCGTACTGCATGATAGCCCTCCACCGTACTCCGCACCCTCCACCGTACTGCATGATAGCCCTCCACCGTACTTGCACCCTCCACCGTACTCCATGATAGCCCCCCACGGTACTTCGGGTAGCCCTCCACCGTACTCATGATAGCCCTCCACCGTACTCCGCACCTTCCACCGTACTGCATGATAGCCCTCCACCGTACTCCGCACCCTCCACCGTACTTCATGATAGCCCCCCCGCCGTACTCCAATATAGCCCTCCACCGTACTCGGCACCCTCCACCGTACTCGGCACCCCCCACCGTACTGCGAAGACATTCCCCAGGGTGATTTAATTGAGGAAAACTTTACAAACCATAATATATTCCAAAGGTCCATATTAGAGGATTGAGAAATTTGAAGGAAAGAGTGTTTTCGCTGTTGAAGATTTGGGCATGATCTTGGATTAGGACGCAGAGCTTAAAGTACCGAAAAACGCAACCTGGATGTGAAAGAAAGGAAAAAGGAAACTGGAAACATTCAGGAATCAATGAAACAAAGAACAATCACAAATTATTTCAAATAACTTTTTGCATGCACACAGTAGAAGGCTTTAAAATTTTGCAATTCAGATATAGATTATACTTATGGTGGGGATGTATTCAAAAAACTAATACCCCCATCATGAAATAGCAAACAAATTTGATAACCCAATAAAACAAGGCTGAAAAATTTCACAACCCTCCAAAAATTCTTCCACCCCTGTACCCAGCATTAAAAATGACAACTCCCTTACGTGTTTCTTATTTTTTTAATGTCGGAAGTGTAGAGTTAATTTTGGTTTTGGCCAAAGGGCTCAGGGCTTCCTTGATTCAATCTCAAAACAAGTAAATAACATGATTCACACTCAAAATAATGCCCAAACAGCTGCGATAACTGCACAATGTCAGAACATTTGAGTGCAATAGGAAAATTAAAACTGTAAATTACAAAAGTTTCTTAGCTTTTTCAATTCATGTAGGGTTGTTTCTTAGCTTTCGAAAAAATCGAGCCTACCGTTTCTTATAAGCGGTTTCTTATAAAAATGAGTGTATTACTTGAAAGGAGTTTCTTAAACCGTTCAGATCAGATGGGGGAACTGCCAGACGCCATGGTGCCGAGGGCCGTGTAGTAGGAATGCTCATCTAATCACGTGCACACCTTGAATCACGTGCACCTTTCACGTGCACTTAGTGCCATATGTATTGTCACGTGTAGCTCCTTATATAGCTAATTATTAACACATTCATTTCTTTAAGTATCTTGTAGACTCGTAATTTATTCAGAGTAGCACACTCATTAAAACCAACAACAACACGTCTCTTTGCTGCTCTCCGTTCTCTGGCTTGCGGAACGTATCTCTTAAACCTTACAGCTTTACATCTGTTTACAGCCGGGTGGGGGGGGGGGGCCGGCCGGTGATCTCTAATAGTATGTTTCTTTGGCCTTACCCAATTCTCATTCCATTCATCATTCTACACAAACTGCCCCAAAAAACTGCCCCGAAAATTGCGGGCGTTTGTAAAACTAAGACCCCGAAAACGAATACCTAAGACCTAAGACCAAGAAAACGAAAACCCAGACAACAAAGACCACGAAAACGAACACCCAGAAAACGAAGACCACGAAAACGAAGACCTCGAAAACAAAAACCCCAGCATAGGCCTATGTGCTTTAAATGATAGCAGAAGGATGATGAGCATACATTATCTACAAAACTAAAGGTTTCTGAAAGTGAATTGCATATATTTTCTATTTCTCTCCTTTCTATTTCATACTTAGTTTCTCTTATCTTATTACTCGGAAGGTAATACTTGAGAAATTTCCAAACATCGGGCAAGCTTCAAAAACCTTATTTTGAATTACACGCTTTTTTTGCAAGAAACCAAGAATTTGTTTTCCAATAGGAGTCCTCATAGTTCCTTCCGAGTTTCTTAAAGGTTCCATACTAACTTTCATGTTCACTGAATGTGCCCTCATGAACAGTTCAAAGCAAGGTTTTTTGAAGCCTTTCCAACGTTTAGACATTCCGAGTAATATGATACAGGAAACAAATGAAAATAACGTAGAATTATCGGGGTCTTCGTCGTCTGGGTCTTCGTTTTCTGCGTCTTCGTTTTTGGGGTCTTTGTTTTCTGGGTCTTCCCTTTCGTGGTCCTACGTCTTAGGTCTTCGTTTTCTGGGACTTAGTTTTCCAAACACCCCAGAAATTGCCCCACCACCGCTGGGTAGGAGAGTAGGGAATCTTTTTCGGAAGTCCACTCTTTCCTATGAAAGTAAAATGTCTGCTGAAAAATTTTCTTATTATCTCACCAGGATCAAAACATCTCAAGTTCGGGAGTTAAACATATCAATTCTTCATAAATTTGTTTTGATTTATTGTAAGTAATCAAGTTGAGTTGATGTGACCAATTAACATTCCGGTGGGATACACAGCCATCTTAGATGATTAAAGGTCAAGTTGGTGAACAGGACACTTGAAACTTTACCACCCAATCTTTTTTGTTTGTTTGTAACTGTGATCCAAAGTTTCCTGATAGCATTTAGGATACTCGCGGAGGCATAATGACTCCAGACTTTCAGAAAGACATAGGGCAACTTGAATGTCATCTGTGGATCCACGTGGGAGGTGGTTGTGCCATTTTTAGGGTACCTTTTATCTGATGGATTCCGGATTTATGGGTATGGTTTTCAGCCAATTTTAATATTTTCTGGATTTATGGGTATGCATTTTTGTAAACTTCAAATTGCAAACTTCAATTATGGGTGAACTTTTTCAGCTTTTCCGGATTCATGGGTATCCTTTTAAGAAATTGCACCGGATTCACGGGTGGTAGTTTTAAGCTCTTCATGGAACAACCCCGTATCATGGAAACTTAAAGGGAGTACAAAGACCAGTATGCTTTGCGCAAATTCAGCGACTTGCTCTGCACAGCTTATTCAGCGACTTGCTCTGCACAGCTTCCAGAATGACTGATTGTAAAAATTTCACAATAACAAAAATGGCAAAGGCTGCTGATCTTCGTATTCCCTTTAAGTTATTCCCTGGGGGCGGGCCAAATGATTGTTCACACTGATGCCCAATGGCGAAAAGATTTAAGAAACTACCTACCAGCTCCAGAACTTAGTTTCTTATGAAAATGAGTGCATCTTCACATTACAGCACTGTAGGGAGTCACTAATTCAAGATTCAAGAACCAAGAACCAGAACCAAAAACCAAGAACCAAAACACCCTAATTCAAGAACCGGAATTCAAGAACCAACTTTGGACACCCTAATTCAAGAACCGGAATTCAAGAACCAGCTTTGGACACCCTAATTCAAGAACCAGAATTCAAGAACCAACTTTGGACACCCTAATTCAAGAACCGGAATTCAAGAACCAACTTTGGACACCCTAATTCAAGAACCGGAATTCAAGAACCAACTTTGGACACCCTAATTCAAGAACCGGAATTCAAGAACCAACTCTGGACACCCTAATTCAAGAACCGAAATTCAAGAACCAGCTTTGGACACCCTAATTCAAGAACCAGAATTCAAGAACGAACTCTGGACACCCTAATTCAAGAACCGGAATCCAAGAACCAACGTTAGACACCCTAATTCAAGAACCGGAATGCAAGAACCAAAGTTAGACACCCTAATTCAAGAACCGGAATTCAAGAACCAACCTTGGATACCCTAATTCAAGAACCGGAATTCAAGAACCAACCTTGGATACCCTAATTCAAGAACTGGGATTCAAGAACACCCCATACTTTATAATATTTTTGGCATTTACCAACGAATCCTGCAGTGTAATGCATGGCTTACATCAATCAACTATGCATGATGCATGTTTAATGAAATTTAGTGTTCTCATAAAGAAAATGTATGATTATTTACGGTGGAATTATGCCATTATTTAGCCTGATTTGTTTGGTCTTTGAATCAGGCTATCCATTATTGCTCTATGTTTTAAATTTCCATAAACTTGTGTGAACAAACAAGGGTAAAGCGAGGGGTAAAGCAGGAACTTTCTTTGCTTGTTTCAATGGATGAAGATGGAACCTATGCTAGATGTCAATGATTCAGCGGAATCGTTCACTCAGGTTGAATAACCTCATGAAGCGGAGATAAGAACAAAGAATTGGAAGGTAAGTAAAGACATGTTGGAAAATTTTCCCTGTTTTAGTGTTTCTTAATTTTTTGACAAACAATCCAAGAGCGAGTTTAAGCGGTTAAATGAACATTATTCTCAAAGCTGGGCCCATGCACATCACATAAAAGAGTAGATAGTTTGCCACTGTTGAAAACAGCCTTAGCGAACAAGGGTGAAAATTGGTATAACATTAATAAGTACCTCACTTTCTATTTTTGTGTTTGCTAAATTTTCCAATTTCATATGGATATAGAGGGATATAGGCCAATCACGATGTTTGTGATACACTTCTTTGGCAAGAGTTACATCACTAACTTTGTTACCAACCATTGTTTATATATGGCCTGATCCAGACAACATTTGCAAATTTGTTAATTTCATACTAATTTTCCACCACTACTTCTACTTGTGACTGCAGACAGCAGCAGAGGGTGAATCTTTGTTTGGTATTTGCATATTTGTGATTACTTGGAATGGATAGTTGTCATTCACTATGAAATTTGTCAATTTGTCAAAAGCAAATAAAACATAGAAATGTATGTCGTATTGCTAAAAATCAATCATAAAATATTGGCCACCACCACGCCACTGGCCTGCATCAGCAGAATAATGCATATTCTAAACCTGTTTTGAAATAAATGTGATTATGGCATAAATTATGTAATTTTGAATCATGAAAAGCAAAAGAAGGCCGAAATAAAATCTTTTGCACACAGAATTTCTGATTCTGAATTCTGGAATCTAAACTTCTTAAAGTTCTTGGTATTCACCCCCAGGATGAAATGGACGGTATAGAGACCAACTTTGATGTAAACCATGCATAGCACCGCAGGGTCCGTTGGCAAATGCCAAAAATATTATAAAGTATGGGGTGTTCTTGAATCCCAGTTCTTGAATTAGGGTGTCCAGAGTTGGTCTTGAATTCCGGTTCTTGAATTAGGGTGTCCAGAGTTGGTTCTTGAATTCCGGTTCTTGAATTAGGGTGTCCAGAGTTGGTTCTTGAATTCCGGTTCTTGAATTAGGGTGTCCAAAGTTGGTTCTTGAATTCCGGTTCTTGAATTAGGGTGTCCAAAGTTGGTTCTTGAATTCCGGTTCTTGAATTAGGGTGTCCAAAGTTGGTTCTTGAATTCCGGTTCTTGAATTAGGGTGTCCAAAGTTGGTTCTTGAATTCCGGTTCTTGAATTAGGGTGTCCAAAGTTGGTTCTTGAATTCCGGTTCTTGAATTAGGGTGTCCAAAGTTGGTTCTTGAATTCTGGTTCTTGAATTAGGGTGTCCAAAGCTGGTTCTTGAATTCCGGTTCTTGAATTAGGGTGTCCAAAGTTGCTTCTTGAATTCCGGTTCTTGAATTAGGGTGTTTTGGTTCTTGGTTCTTGGTTCTGGTTCTTGGTTCTTGAATCTTGAATTAGTGACTCCCAGCACTGTATGACATTATACAGAGGTGTCACTGTCCACGGAATGTCCTTTTTCGCCCCTTGTCGGAATTATCTTCCAAACTTGGATCTTCAAACCTTAAATTCTGAAAGTTGGATCTTAAATTCAAAACTTGGATCTTAAATTCTGAAAGCTGGTTCTTTAGATTGCAATTCTTTTAATTCCAAGCTTGCATCTTTGGATCTCGAATCTTACCCAGATGAGCTATCTTGTAATTGTCAAGACTTCCATTTTGGGGGAGTCTCATAAACTTTGGATTCTCATGGATTCCCATGGATTCTCATGGATTCCCATGGATTCTCATAAATTTTGAGAATCGTTCCAAGAAAAGATAAATATGCGTTTGCACAAATATTTTCAACATGGGGCATTTAACTTTTTCCGGCGGGGGTCAGTCCGAAAATTGTTGGGTAATCAATAAGTTTTAGCTTCACTGTCACAAAACATTATCAGCTTGTTTATACTTTGACCTTGACATCTGGGCTTTGACATCTTTAAAATGAACATAAAATATCCATAACAATGAAAAATGAGGCCAGGCTTGCTTTTAAAGAACCCAACAGTATCATTTTGACGATATCTAATGCTAAAAATTATTATGACAATAATTTCAGTTTATTAGACCCAAAAATATCACTTTTAGCAATATTCTGACACAAAAAATACTCGACCTCGAATCATTTTTTTCTCATCATAAATTTTTACAAGACAAGTTACTCATGACGCTACCTATTATTCTATGAAACACTACCAGGACGATAATACTACGGGTAGCAATAGAAAATGACAGCCCCGCGGCAATTAATATAAAAAGATATGAAAACTACCGGGTAATCATGAGAGATGTACCCCCTCGGTTCCCTCTTGGAGAAAAAAAATGGAAGAAAATTTTATGCCGTCCTGGAAAAAATGTTTGAAAACATAGTACCTGTCCTGGAAAATACAAGTGTCTTTGGTAAATTATTGCACCACACCGAAGTGGGGCTGTATAGCCCACCACGCGCATACGAGGCTGCACTGGCTAGGGCTTCGAATCTCAAATCCTCGCATATTTGGAATTTTTCGTCGTAAAGGCTAATTTCCAGTCAGTGGAATTTTCCGAGCGGGCGGAATTTTAGACAATAAAAGGTTACTCAGCCGTAACTTTCTATTCAATGCCAGAGCGACATTTTCTCTCGAATACAATAGAAATTCCGCCCGCTCGGAAAATTCCACTGACTGGAAATCAGCCTTAATACAGGTTTTACGGGTTTTTGCTCAAGCTCGTTTGAGAATGATGGAATGTGATTGGTTTTCTGTCAACACAGGTTTGTTCAGGTTCGCAAGGCATAGATTTATTGCATTTGTTGTAGTTTGTATTTTGCTGAGCTGGATTATAAAGGAGAATAGAATAATTGTAATATCACGCCATATGGTGCTTAACATATGACGTAATATGTCTTCTCTTGGCATCCTCTTGTGTCTGAAACAAAGGGCTTTCAACAGAGGAGGAAATCCCCTTTCTTTCCATGCTAAAGGCTCAGGGGTGTCCATAGTAACTGTTTGAGATAACAACAACAAAACAAACAAATGGTTTTGGCAGAAAGAAGGAGACCAGCAGAGCCTGACAGAGGAGGGGAACAGCATTGGCTCTTAAAGGCCTTATGCAGCCAAATTTTCGACATTGATTTTTTTCGATTTTCGAAATATTCAAACTTTACTGACTTCATTGATACCAAATTTTACTGAAAATCATTGCGGTTAGGGTGTGAAATTCCGTTTTGAAAATTGCTACTCAGCGCGACATTTGACCTTCGCGCGTGACGTCACAATTATGACCACAAACACAACGCACAAGTTTTGTCACGTAAACCCCAATGCGGAGCTCGCGAGAAGATCAAAGACCGTTCAAGGTTTCTTCAAAATAATCGAAGATACTGATGCATTAGAGCTTCACGAAGTCCCTGTACAGGTGAAGCCTTGCTGAAAGTGTGGAAAAATAGGAAATATCTGGGAGTTCCAGCCTTCCCAACCTTCTAGGGCTAGATTAAGCTAAACAGGCGGGAACAGTTGCGGGTACAGTGAGCCGGACTCGACAGGGCTGGTGCCTGTTCTGCGAGCCTAGTGGCTGGAAATTTTCCTGACTAGCCACGAAAGCCTGCACTTTGATTCCAGGCTAGTGTGGAAAGTGAAGTGTAATGCAATTACTCAGCGATGATAGCCGCGATACCAGAGGCTTGAAAAAGGCCGAGAGAAGGCTGGGAATAGAGTTCAGGGTCCAAGTTTACCTGAATTAGCCTGAAAGAACAAAGATCGTTCGAGGTTTCTTGAAAATAATTTTAGAGACTGATGTATCAGAGCATGATCAGAGCTTCACGAAGTCCCCGTACAAGTGAAGCCTAGCTGAAAGCCTGGAAAAACAAGAATGGTCTGGAAGGTCAAGCCTTCCCTGTAACATCCCAGTAACTGGAACCAAGCTTTAGGAATGTTTGTACGAAAGTTATTGTTGATTTTATCGTAGATTGAGTCATTGTAATATTCTCACGGGAGTGTTTAATGGTGTGAGCTCCTTTTATTACGGAGAGTGAAAGAAATATCTTTCTGTTTTACATAAGAAAAGAGTTTTCCCAATGCGCAAAAAAATTTATTTTGTTGGCTAGATTTCAAATGTGGTGCGAGCCACCAGAAAGTTTGACTTGGTGTTTTTCTTGCATGGCTGTTTCATTAAAGTTCTCAGTTATTACTACGATCGTCTCTGCTCTGCGATTCCTGGTCATTACTTGGAGAAAGGTCAAGAAATTACGACACTGAATGCAAAATGATAATGAATTACAAGGGATATATACTCTAGTCAAACATGGGCCTAATTTACGACCCTGAAGTGGGCAGAGGCAATGAAGGACATCGAGGCATAATTACAAAACAAGAGAGAGGGTCATTCGGTAAGTCTGATATGTAAACAAAAAGCTATGTAGTGTCTTGAAAAAATTCGGTTGCTTGGCTTTAACAAATTTTCTATTTGAAAGCAAGAACGCATGGCGGGGAAGCTTTCGATAGCAACCAGGTCCCTTCAAAGAAACAACTACAGTGGATCGTACGGTAGAAACTTCATTGAGCGCTTCAGCGTTAACCGAGGACAGGATTCGGCCCTGAAATTTCTGATTCATCCAAGAGGAGTGAAGCAAGCACTTAAAAAGGTATCGTTACTCCAAGACATCGTCATAGAAGAGTTTCATTTAGACGACCAGGCAATTTGATGTAGGAACCAATTGAACTTAATTAGGCCACACTGTAGAGCATCACAACATCGCCCTTAATGACGGTAACGTTACGGTTTTTTCACCCTGGTTCCAAGCTCCTTGATTTCATGGATATCATGGTAAAAATACCAGCCTTTTCTTCAAGAACTCCCAAGATTTTCAAAGCTTTTGTCATACGGGTCCCTCCCTTTCTCGTTGATGCAATCGCCATGCTCGCTCGTACTGTGTGTTCAATGCACGCAGTTTCGCGCGTCATAATTGTGACGTCACATTGCCCAAGTCAATGTCGCGCTAAACTCGCAGAACTACTCAACTTTGACACACAATTTTCAGTACTTAAACTGATAATTTCGATTTGAAACTTTCACAAAATGTTTATAACATTATAAGTTATTTGAAAAGATTGAAAAATCAATGTCGAAAATTTGGCTGCATAAGGCCTTTAACTATCACCAACAAAGCAACGATGCAAACCCTGTTAAGGGAAAAAACAATCTGAATTGTGTAAAATGCAACTGATGCATACCAAGGCCAGTCAGTCAATTTTGCATGACTGATATCACCAGGGGCGGATCCAGGCCGAAATTGAAGGAGGGGGGGGGGGCAACTTGCAAAGAGGGCGCCAAAAATTTGATGGAAAATGAGATCACCATCAGAACACTGCATTTGCTGAGACTTTTTTGACAGAGCACCAGGATAACAAGCCATTTACACTAATTATTTTTGATGTCATGTGATCAACGAAAGTTCTAGAAGGAGCGTTGTGACACAGTCAATTCATGTCCAATTCGACCACAAATGAGCCCATTAACGATATTGCATGTTGCTCTCTTTACAAAAGTGTTGGCAGATTTTCAATTCAACAATTTTGGATACTGGAAGTAAATATCTTCATTGGTACCCGGACTTCTGCTTTGAAGCCAAATCCCACAATGGCTACATTGCTTTTATGTGCCACCGCAGTAGTCGCCGCGTTTGACCTCGAAGATACTTGCGTGCTGAGTTGGGTTAGAGCTTCACTATCGTACACATTCCAAAATTCTAGAAAATCTACAAAAACATTGTAGATTCAGATTTTTCTAGAATAGCAAAAAGGTCTATTGTAGATCGCAGATGCTGTAACTGCTTTTGAAACCTGACACGGGACTGTTGACGTCAGGCCTCAATCAATAACTTGATGGGGTAAATTAACGTCCGGTTTGAAATTTTACTTTCTTGGGGCAAATGTTACAGTTGACTCGAGTTGACTCTGTGCCGCTGTACAAGCATCAATCCACGGGAACATGTTTTCCTCTTAGGTCGAACAAGGGATGCGAGGACCCCTTAAAAACTAGTTCTTATGTGCTGAAGGACTGCCCCCTCCAGTAAGAAATAGAAAAATGAAACAAGAAAAGTATCAGACAGAATTGCCGCAGCTTCGAAGAAGCTCATTGCTCCCATTTATTTATTTTTATTTATTTTTATTTTAAAATTGTTTACCCAGGGTTACAATTCAGTTTAAGTAACTGTTTTACAATGTACCCTGCAACTAAAAATAAAGCTAACCTAATTACAATGAAAACTAACCTAATTACAATATTGAACTAAACCTACAAATGCACAATATATATATTCATCAAAAACTTAAATGGAAAATAAAAATAAAAATGTAAAACCAGCTTTCCTTGAATCTAATCAATTATGAGCTTTTGAGCTTGGTTTTAAATGACTGGATGGAAGGGGCTAATTTAATATCAGAATGGAGTTTGTTCCATGTATCAGCTCCACGGAAAGCAAAAGACTTTTGGCCATAAGCTGTTCTCATTCGAGGTATGGCTAGATCCAACTTAGTGTTGCGTAACACCCGATTGTGAACATCAGATAATCGGGAGAAAATCTGACAAAGGCTGTCGGGTGCAAGTCCAAGGTCACCATAATCTGAAGGTCACCATGTGCTCTTTCCTGTCTGCAATGGTTATTTGGAAGCATTTACCCTAAGCTATTTTAAACTTTGTTCTGTACCAGCGTTCTTCGTACATGGCTAATGGGCCCCTTTAATTTCGTTTGGCAACAATGCAATGACAAGTCAAGTCGTCTTTTGAGAATCAATGCCAAGCGGAAAACTTCAATCTTTTCTCTTTATTTGTTTCAAAATTATTCTTTGTTATCATTTACTGTTTTTCCAAAAAATATACTTGAAATCAGAGGCCACACAGTCATTGAGTTATGTTCTTATGTCAAACACTAACATAGTCAATGAGTTATGTTGCAAAGATTCGAGCCCTGATGCCTTCTGTGGATACATGCTGTGGCAGATTTTATGCACAAGTGTCAAATATTTGGCCTGTACAGAATGGAAATGGGAATCACTATGTGAAAACTGCAACACTCATCTACCTTTTTAGTGTTTACCATACCTGCTAGAGATATCTGGGGTGGGGCACCTAGTAATAACTATTGCTAGTCTTAATTTTGCACGCAAATCTGACCTGTCCTGGGAAAAAGCCTTAATGAACATACCTGTGCCGGAATAAATACACAAAAGGTAAAATTCTGTGCGAAAATTTTAACCGAAAATGGGGCCTTATTGGCAGGCACATCCCCGGGTGCTCAATGTATCAAATAGACCCCCCGGGGGATGTACCAACCCCCGCAAAGCCGTACCCCGAGATACACCCAACTGATTCGCACTAAGTTTTCCCTTGGGGATCTTCCTGGAGGTTATGGATGATAGAAAACTGATACAAATTGCCATTATAAGCCAAATAAAAAATATTCACTCTAGGGATGCAATAATTAGTAGAAAACAGCTGTTACAAAATGGTCATAATGCATTTTAGCAAAACTACCCTTGGATCGCTAATGTAGACTTGTTCTAAGCTAAAATGCATTTCATTGCACATAAAAATCCCTCATATCATTATGAGCTTTGGAAAAACCGTCAAATACACAAATTTTTTACAAGAAACTGCCCATAAGATACTCAGATCTCCACAAAGTTTAGGAAATTCCAGTGCTGGAGAATTTAGGTTAAGGACCTATTTATTTTGATAAAGGAAATCCTTCACATATTTTTACTTTACTTTCACTCGTTTCCTGTATCATATTACTCCTAAGGTATTTGAGAAATGTCTAATGATTGGAAAGGCTAAACAAACCTTGTTTTGAAATGTTCACAGGGCAAGGTAGTGCCCATGAAGATTGTTGAAACTCTTGAGAAACTCTCAGCACTCTAAATATGACAATTTTAAGAAACTTTCAGTATTGGCCCAAATTCTCAGTTTCTTATAAAAAATATGTGTAATGGTAAAAAAAGCCTGTGTTCCAGACCCCAATTCCAAAACGGGAAGCCTCATCCTTTTTACTTGAGGGGTCTGGAACACAGGCTAGGTGGTAAATAAAGGCTCACATAAAGTTAAACAGAAGATATTTGGATAAAAATTTTGCTCCAAATTAAATTCTTCACATTTTTCCTGATTTTGACAGATTTTGACACATTTCTTTGCCGCATAAAGTAAAGTTTTTTTTTTTTCAATCTAAAACTTAAAAACAACAAGTTAATGCAAGTTAATGTGGCATTTGCAGCGAGGAAAGACGCATGGTCACCGGGTCCTCACTACAAATGCCACTTACAATTTTCTAAGTACTATCAACAATAAATTAATAATAGAACACAAAAAACAAAAAAATAAGATACATATGCACACTAAATCGGGACAAAATAAAGGCCAAGGCAAAACTGAAGTACCCCCAAAACCCGCACAAACAGCCCACCACCCACCAAACCACAACCACGAGCGCACCGGCAGGGAGAATGAAACAAAGGTTCAGGTCGAACCCCGAGGGGAAAAAGACTTTCCAATTTATCATAGACTCCCCCCAACCGATGCACCCGCGGCAGCAGTGCGATGAGCAGAGACAGCCCACACAAATTCCGGGAGCACTTCAGTCAAAAAGAAAAAAAGGGTTAGGCTGCTGTTTTTCCAGAAAGTTTAATTAAACCGTCCAGAAGTTTTGATGAAAGAAATAGTTGCTTCTATGATGATTCTGTTTGCAAAGGTGCTTTCATTTGGGTTCCCATATAATAACAAATGACAAAGATCCTTTGAGTTCATGCTAGCAACATCATATCCGACATTTGAGACTTGACCAAGGAGATCTTGGCGCTGAGCTGTAAACTGGGGGCAGTGCAGGAGGTAATGCTCATTATCTTCCTTTCCTGTACCACAAATACAAATTGGACTGAAGCAGTCAAAATTATGCCTAAATCTATGTTCATTTTTTAGAGGACAAAAGTTAACTCGAAGCCTTGTTAATAGCTTGATACCCAAAGTATCATAGATGTTATAAACCGGGTTTTTCTCTGGTCTGATGATTCGAAGCAATTTGCTCTTGAAAACTGCAAGAGAAGGAGAATCTTGTACAGTTTTGTCTAACAGGTTCCACTCACATATTGTGTTATGGAAATAAGAGCTGGAGAAGCGCATAGTTCTACCTATATTTTGCTCATAACAACGCGGGTTTCTTAAATTATACTCAACTGAGCGCTGTTTGGGTATCTCATTGAAAAGGTAATCTGGACTTTTGGATGTGGTGAATGAAAAGAAATGACATAATCTTCGGTAAAGTGCTGACGCAGGCAATATTGACAGCTAATTTCAGATTAATTTTTATATTCTCATAATCAAATGCAATGGAATAGGCTATATTTAGATTACTCAGGCCTCTAACATAACCTAAGTTGCATTATTTCTCCATCAGTCCATCATTTGTCTCCAAGTCGGATTTCAGCCCGATTATGATGGCTGACTTTTGCAAATGTTTCTAACGTTGGGGGGATGTAGGCCACAGCCCCTGTTATCTACGCCTATCCTTCTGGGTACATAGTTTCTTCTTGAAAGTAGCGAGCATAGTTTCTAATTTATTTCATCGGGAGTCAGGCATTTGGCTGAAACACCCCCCAGTAACGACCCCGCTGGAACATTTCCCCGCCAAGGAAGAAGGATGACCCGCCAAGAAAATTTGCTTCCCCGCTGAGTTTGAGTTGAAACGCTTTCCCCGCCGTGTTTCTATAGGTTCCCCGCTGAAATTTCGTAAATTTCACCTGTCATACTCTGACTCCGAGTTTCAGAGTGTATTGATATAGTAGGCAACTGCAAAAAAATAATCAAACAAACAAGGAAGAACGTCTCACAAACAAGAATTCAGAAGTTATGAATTATTATAGCCTATCTTAGAAAGAGAGGAAGGTGCTTTTTGGTCTTATTTGTTTATTACATTCAGTAACCAGCAATATGCCAACCCGTTATACACACTCAAAGAGGCTAAATGCCATCAAAAAGTTCAACTGGTGATGTGCTCGCCCTCTTTTACCAACCAAAAAGTGCATCGACTTACCTTATGCGTGTCGTATGCGATATCTAGTTATGATTTGATTATTTGAAATCCGCGAGTTGAAACCGCAACCAATGGCAACGAAGTGCCTGATCTAGAATGGACAGCCCAAGTCTGTTTTGTCAACTGTAATAAGTCCACTGGAAAGTATATTTCGCTCTTCACTTTCCCCTTCAGTGTTTTTGACGAAACTTGTTTTGACAAAATAGACTTGGGGCAAGTCTACTTGTTCCTAGACCCACCATCAATGTGCATTTCCTGAAGCAAAGGGGCACTTGCCCTGCCCAGTTCCCTGTGCTGGTCTCTGTCACCGTCCCCTTACTTTAACATACTGAATTGACTTGATTGATACTCAAGGGGCAGAAACGCTTGTATGTATGAGTCTATTCTAATTAGTCATCTTTTCTGTTCTTGCGTTGCTCTCTGAAGCACTTCTCTTTTATTGATTTTTTATGATTTCGGAAAAATCGCTGGACTTGCTCAAGTCGTCTTGTAGAACGACTAGCAAAATCCTGCGATTAAGGACACGTAATTTTTTATAAGAAACCGCCCATAAGAAACTCATCAACTCACAGATAGCCAGAAAATTAGGAAACTCCAGTACTGAGAGAATATAAGTTAAGAAACTATTTATTTTGATAAAGGAAATCTTTCACATATTTCTATTTTACTTTCACTTGTTTCCTGTTTTATGATACTCGTAAGGTACTTGAGTAGTGTCTAAACATGGGAAACCTTGTTTTGCAATGTCCAGGATGACGGGACAGGCAGTGAACATGACGATTGCCATGGATCCTCTAAGAAACTCGTAAGAAACTCGTAAGAAACTCTAAGTACCCAAATCTCGTTATCTACAGCGTATTCATTGACTGAACACTTATCTAATGCCATGCTTTTGAGTATAAGACCCCAATATTTCACACCCGTATGTGAGTATATAGGTAAGATCAGTTTAGCCTTAGCCTTCTTTGTGTAATGGAATGAGCCAGTAGAAGAGATAGTTATGCCTGGGTAATGATTTAGGCCTACGTCATCAATCGTAACAGAGTCACAGCCTGCATCAAAAGATGTTAAAGAAGAAAGGGCCCTAAGTGCACCCTTGCTTTTAAACCGATATTACTTGAGATGGGATTGAGAAAAACCCGTTGCGTAACTTGATACAATATTCTGTAGACATTTGCTTCATATTTCTGTATACCAGGTGTGCCAAAATAAACTATGCACGTTTGGCAGGCCACAATAAATCGTACACTGGGCCGATTTTGAAGATTTATGACTTTAGGATCTTCAGCAGAAAGCCTGAATTTGATACTGGGATTTTAAATTAAAAATTAAAAACTGGGATTTTAAACTGGGATTTAAAAAATTTAAATTAAAAGCTAAAAATTAAGCTTATTTTGGCACCTTTTTAGAACCTTCAAAAGTAAGAGATCTCTATGAACGCTGTCATATGCTTTTTTTAAATCAATAAATAGATATGACAATTTATTTATTTATTTCAAGTTTTAAGTGGTAAAATCTTTAAAATCTTGGTCGGTGGTAAGTGGTCAGTGGTTTTCTTGGTCGGTGGTAAGTGGTCGGTGGTTTCCTTGGTCGGTGGTAAGTGGTCGGTGGTTTTCTTGGTCGATGGTAAGTGGTCGGTGGTTTCCTTGGTCGGTGGTAAGTGGTCGGTGGTTTTGTTGGTCGGTGGTAAGTGGTCAGTGGTTTTCTTGGTCGGTGGTCGGTGGTTTTTTGGTCGGTGGTAAGTGGTTTGTTGGTCGGTGGTAAGTGGTTTTCTTGGTCGGTGGTTGGTGGTGCTGGTCGGTGGTGCTGGTCGATGGTCGGTCTGGTCGGTGGTCGGTGCAGTTGGTGGTATGTGGTCGGTGCACTGGCGACTTCTGTAAAATGCAGGTCCGCAGGTCCGATAAAATGCGGGTCTGCGGGTCTCTTTGAATGTAGGTCCCGCGGCCACATACAAACGGCCGCTGTATGCGGCAAGGAGCCCTTTGTTCAGAACGAAGCGATAGAGCCCAGAGCAATTCATCATCGCTGCAACTGAAACCCATATCGATGGGATTGAATGGTGACGCAGATCGTCACAAAGGTCACAAAGAGAAGAATACATTGTGAAATCGTACCTGATCAATGAAAAGATCCTGAGTCATAGCTTCCAAAGAATTTCAATTCCAATACAAATATGGGAGAACTTTGTACTTTGGAGGGGATCCCTTCACATGGGGAAGTCCCAGTGCATCGCTCGATACTTTTTACACGGCTAACAATGAATAGTATCTGCACGGTATTCAACGAAAAAAATGAAATAACGAAATAGCAAAATAACGAAATAGCGATATAGTGAAATAACGAAAAAGATGGCCTTTAAGATTTTGACACAGAGAAGATCACCAAATTTTCGTAATGCTGAGCATTGGAAAACTTGTTTATTTTTTCTAGGAATCCGAAGGGTACTTCCGCTTGCTCGTTTATCTTTATAAATTATAACTTGCTTAATTTGATTGGGAATAAACAAAGACATAGTTTGATGAAAATGTTTGCAGCATATTCATTAGGCTTTCTTATCGATTTTTTCTGGAGTCTGGAACAAAGGCTAGGTTAAACGCAAGCATTCGAGGATGAAAAAAGGAAGTGGGCGTAAGCCTCGCAAGACCCGTCGACCGCTGTAGCGCGCCTTACACAACGAGACCCGCCACCACATTTGGAGTGGGACCCGCATTTTATCGGACCTGCGGACCCGCATTTTACAGAAGCCGTTGAAAGTTGCTACAGTTGTTGGTCTCGTAGTTATCAGAACTGTGCCCATGTAAAGGAATGTTGTGTCTTGCACATAACAATGCTGTTTTTACAATGGGGGCAAGTTTATCACAATTTTTGGAGATGGTTCTGTCCAATATTTTGTAGTGAATTTGATTGATCGGTTTGATCTTGTTTTCGTTTACTTTGGTGAACGTTTGCATGGTAAGGAGAGAGGCTTTACGAACATCATCTTTTGTGTGATCTTGAAAATGACGAGATGGATCACTGTGGGTGAGAAAGGCTGGACGGCCTCATTAACAATCGCTGCTTGCAGGAACTGTGTCCTCATTTCTGAACAGTTTGCTATATCTTTTGATTTAATATTCCAGTATGTTTTTCTTTGTGATTCTGTGTTTTCAATGCCATTATCAGATATTGAAGCATCATCGTCATCTATTATATCATCCCGATCTGAATCACCTTGAATACCAAAATAGAAGGGATATTCAGAAATAGACTATAAGGCGCTGGCCTGCATAAATGTTTCTTTATAATAAGCTGCTCATAAGAAAAACGTAGGCCCAATTTTTAGAATCTTAATTAACAGCCCTACCTGAATTTAAACAGCCAAGAAACGCTTGTCATTTGCAGTTTTAATTTTCCCATCTGAACTCAATTTTTTTGGACACTGTACAGTTATAGCAATTTTGTTTGGCAAAATTTTGAGTACAAATTACAGTATTACCCCTACACTAAAAAACTAATTTTGTAAAGCCAGGCTGCTTAGTTTCTTATGAATATCATATAAATTTTATATCAACCAAATGTTGGACAATGACTATGGTGCCATCTGGCAGGCTGCACTTTCATATAAGTCAGTTTCTTAGTGGTAGGGGGTAGTACTGTATGTTATTTACTTGTGTTGAGATCTTACCAAGTAATTTGGGAGCCCTTTAGACAAAATAAAACTAACTATTATATGCTTATGGCATTAAAAAAACTTTCAAGAAACTTTTGGTAGCAAAATGGCCCAAAATTTAAGAAACTCCCATTAGTTAAAAAACACCCCTATTCAGAGTTGCAGGGATAGCCTTAAAGGATATATATAACAATTGCATTTAATAAGAAACTGATATCTATCTTCAAGTTATGTCTCGTTCAATTCTTACCCTGACCATCTCCCCCCCGGGACACCCCCGGGCATTTGCACAACAAATTTTCCCGGCCCCCGGGCATTTGACCGTACATTTTTCCCCGGCCCCTGGGCATTTGAGTAGCATTTGGCAAGAACGAGAGCTTTTTCTTATACAGTGACTGGGAATATAGCATTTTTCAGTGCCCGGCCCCCGGGCATTTGACCATCAATTACCCCGGCTCAATTTATCACTTTTTTGGGACATTCTGTAGAGGACAGATGCATCTGTCATCAGCTTACAAGATTTGAAAATAGGATACATTCTTCTATGTTGTTAGATCAGAGAGGTTATTTTATTTTCATCACAATTTTGTGTAATATTCCAAACTAAAAGTTTACACAATAACATCTCGTGCTTCTCCACCATGTATCAGCCTCTTGTTGGCAGAAACATTTTTTGTGATGAAACAGTTGGTAGCGTTTACTGCAACAAACTAAAACTTCATCACTGATCAGAATGTGCCCTATCGATACCTTGTTTCTATCTATAAATTGATAAAAATGAAAAAAACGCGAACATTTAGCAGCGAACGAATGCTTACCATGTTTGCAATACAATGTGAAAATGCCTGGCATTAAGGTTGGATGACCTCGATATTCTTTGGTGCATTGACCTTTATTTTTGTCCTTCGTGCAAACTAAATCCTGTTTGTAAGGCCCTTCAACATTTAGAAGTGGCCACTTTGGGAAGAAAGAGAAAGAGCTTGGTATTTCATTTGCAGAAACAGCTTGGAGGATGTGTGGGTTTTGCCGAAAAATTGCTTTCACTTTTCCTTCTAATGCATCAAAAAGGTCTAATAGCTGAGGAGGAAGTAAAGCTGTTGGAAGCTGGAGAATGACAGAAAAAATAACTAGAGCTAATATCTGTAGCGTTTGCAGTTTTTGGGGATGATTGCGAATATCCAGCCCATCTTTTAGCTCTTCGATCAACTTTAGAAATATGGATGAGCTGGAAATGTATGAGCAAACAGGAGACATTGAGCTCATCCACTTTAAAAAGGTCATAACTGACGGTGCAATCTTATCAACCCTCTCAAATGTGCTTTCGCATCACTTGATAAATTCGGCAAGTAGCATGCAGTGTTGTTGTAGCAGCAATTTCATTCTCTCACTATTCATCACTTTTCTTTTGCTGTAAAATCGCAGGAGCTTCTGTACCTCCACAGCTGTCAGCAGGGTCCTTTCGGCAAAGCTAGTAAAGAAAACTGCATCTTTGAAATGAGATATCCTAATCAACGATGAAATGATAAGCCAGTGGTGAATGAGTAATGATAAGTAACATGCAAATGAGTTTGTCCACTTGAACTCAATTTTCTCTCCTTTTCTTGCAGCAGAAAGCTATTATCGGTTTCCCACCTGCCCGTGAGGACATTCATAAATTTAGACTGCTCTCTTCTTTTAACCCTATTTGGACCCTACCAAACTTTCTCAACTATCTCCACCGCTGTTGTAGATATGGCAACTTTTTGACTTTTCCTAAAATTTAATTGGCCATCAAAGTTAAAAAATTTCATGGTCCATTGTCGTACCACGTGACCTCCAGCTGCCCTTATTTGGAGACTGGTCACAAAGAAAATCTTAAAATCCTCGCTAAATTCTTGCAAATAATTCTAATGATTAAATTACATACACCATTTGATTGGTCTTGAAAAGTACTTTCATTTGATATATAGTTTGTTTATATTTGCTGACATCAGCAACTTTTGATATCCATGATGTAATTTATTTTTATGACGTCATAGAATGAATGAATTAGGGCAATATATCTCAAAACATGCAGAAAACAGTGTCAAGTGTCACATTACTAACTATTTTCACTAGTTAGAAGTCTAAAAATAGAAAATAATGGAATGGAAATGCCTCCATTGCCGGGGGATCAAACACTCCTTCTTCAACTAGTCAAAGAATGAAACGTGTTTGTTGTTTGTACTGATGCTACCTCTGTTGAAGGGTATTAACCCCCCCCCCCAAGCTGCAATGAACGGTATTGGCATTAAATTTGATCAATTATCGCAGAAGTAACCTCGTTAGCATATAGCATCCTGATTAGCATATAGCCTTTATGCAAAGGGGATGACCCTTCTGTGTTAAGGGTCCTTTCAAAACTCATTACTTAAAGGTCCTAGGGGTCTTAGGGTCTGGTTTTTCCAGTATGCTGAAAAAAAAACCATAAGACATAGGAAAAAACGGTTTTCAGTTTCAGAGAGTTCAGATCATTGTTAGTAAGAGAAAAATTAAAGGAATCGTTTTTGAAAAAATGAATTTTTTAATTGTTTCCAGGTCTGGGGGCACAGTGTGGTGTAGGAATTCTGTGACAGGTGATTAGGCATGTTCACGGTCCCACTCCACTCACTCATTGCAGCAAATCCACATCCAATCTCTCTAAAAGCCATGGTTGCACGCATGTTTATGTAAAAAGGGGATCTGCTAGACTCTGACCCACCTACTCGCTTGCATGTGAACTGCCCATCTATCTCCATGTCGCAGGAAGGACACGAAACTTGTCCTCTAGAAGAAAATTCATGGTAGGAATATGGCAGCAATTTGTAATCAAGGCCTATTGAGTGACAGGTTGGGCAGGCTAACTTGCTTATGACATTTTTCAAACATGAAAGTTGCATGAAGAAATAGCAGTCAGCTGTATCTTCTTGGTCTCTTGAAGGCCTCAATGGCCCAGACAACTGCTCTGCTGTTATGCCAAATGCTTCAAGCTTCTTTGTTGTGGCTGGTCCTGGAGTAGAAGGATTGCCTACTTCGTCCTTCTTTTAGGATCTAGGTCTGTGTCCATTCTACGTATGTGTAATGTATCCATGTACATTGCTCCTTTGATTTGCAAATGAATGTGGTTTGTATAATCTACTGTTGAATCGTAAGTGTCATAGAGAGTGAGAGCTCAGCAGTCAGCAAACACCAAGTCCTTTTCTTCTGTGAATGGTATATTCGTTTTGTTCAACAAACTATAAAATATGTTAGTACATTGTTTCAAGAGCTTGATAGTTTTGAACATTGTGAACTCTTAACATAAACTAACCTAAACTTTAGCAAAGAAACTCTCCATCATTTGTATTAGATTCTTTTTCATCTGATTTTAAGCATGCACCTAAATAGCAAAATTATATTTGATCATTAAATCTCATCTCAACTTCAATGTTTCATCATCCTTGAGGCAGTTCTTTTTCAGAGAAGGTAAAAAGATTGACCCAGAATATATAGTATATAGGAATAATATATAGGAAAGTAAACGAACAACAATTGGAAGCGACATCGCGCTTTATGTAAAAATCGAGAATTGCAACCAAAACTCTTTTACACTTTGTGATGATATGGTATGAGCTAAAAATAAGTGCTCTTGACAGTGATGTTCCTTATAAGATGGAGCATCTTTTGTCGTATAGTGACAGCAAACTTTTAGGAAGGGAACAATAATATATAGGAAAATAAACGAACAGCTATTGGAAGCGACATTGCTTTTTATGTAAAAATCGAGAATTGCAACAAACACTCTTTGAGACTTTGTGAAAATATGGTATGAGCTAAAAATAAGTGCTCTTGACAGTGATGTTCCTTATAAGATGGAGCATCTTTTGTCGTATAGTGACAGCAAACTTCTAAGAAGGGGAGAATAATATATAAGAAAGTAATAGAGCAATTTTTCGAACCCACATCGCTGTTTATGTAAAAATCGAGAATTGCAAGCCAGACTCTTTTACACTTTGTGAAAATATGGTATGAGCTAAAAATAAGTGCTCTTCACAGTGATGTACCCTATAAGATGGAGCATCTTTTGTCGTATAGTGACAGGGAACTTTTAGGAAGGGAACAATAGGAAAGTAAACGAACAACTATTGGAAGCGACATTGCTTTTTATGTAAAAATCGAGAATTGCAACAAAGACTCTTTGAGACTTTGTGAAAATATGGTATGAGCTAAAAATAAGTGCTCTTCACAGTGATGTTCCTTATAAGATAGAGCATCTTTTGTCGTATAGTGACAGGAAAGTTTTAGCAAGGGAACGATAATATATAGGAAAGTAAAGGAACAACTATTGGAAGCGACATCGCTTTTTATGTAAAAATCCAGAATTGCAACCAACACTGTTTTACGTAAAAATGGAGAATTGCAAGGAACACTTTAATTTAATGAGGAAATTGATGTTCACCTATTTGGATTGTTGTGTATTTTAAGTTGGAGGAGCCCCATCAGTGAAAGAGCAATAAATAAGGCATTGGGTAATGACTATAAAGATGCATGAAATAAAAATGAATCAAATAACAGAAGGAATATATAGAATAATGTTAATAATAGGTTCATTGTTTGGCCTTCTTTTTCTTCATTTTCTTGATGTTCTTGTGCCCATCGTTCATTTGCTCACCTGTTGCTGTGCTTTGTTTTTTGGCTTTTTTCTTTTTTCTGGGGGGGGGAGGGGCGCAATTGGTGGGCTATCCTCCAAGTCCTCCAACAATGGGAGGCGACGACTTTGACGATTAGGCAGAGTGTCTGCCTCATCGTGGATTTGCTCTGTTCCCTGTTCCCGGCCGACCTTGATGCTTGCCTGCAAGCATCAAGGTCCACAAGTCTGCCAAACTCGCCAATTGTTGGAAGGAAGTTGCATCCCCAGAAGACATGGAGATGGTGGATGCGTATACGCCAGGATTACGCACGTAGGACCTTGCAACCAAATAATTTGTGGACAAGGTCATCAGCACTCCTCTTAGCGTAAACGCATCCTCCATGAACGCATCAATTGATGCGTCTGACACAAGTGTCTTTAGAATGCTGCTTCCATCGGCCTTGGATGGATAGCCATCGCCATGCAAATTAAATGGCACCAATTTTGCCCCCAGAGCTTCCAAAGGAGCCTTGGCTGCAGCATATGATGTCTATGGAACGCCGTTTGCACAAAAATTACATTAACATAGTTTATGTTACATAAACTATGTTTATGTGCACATAAACTCAGTTTATGTAACATAAACATAGTTTATGTGCACATAAACATAGTTTATGTACATAAACTATGTTTATGTGCACAAAAATGGACATAAACTATGTTTATGTGCACATAAACATAGTTTATGTACATAAACATAGTTTATGTCCATTTTTGTGCAAACGGCGTGGTGCCCATTGTTCTGAGACGCGTCTAAATTATTCCCCGAGGATCAGTTTGCAAATTACGGCACTCTTTCTTGTGAATGCTTGGGAGACTTTAGAGTGAAGTCGGTTAACACGTTCCTCACAAAAGAGGGGAAGACAGCACGTGCCGCGTCAATCTTGCACAAATTTGTTTCAAATATTGTTGGAAAGTAAAGAAATTACGTTTTTGCGTTTTCAGTCCTAAATAAATTATGATTAACGGTAAAATTAATTTTATGAATACTAAGAAACTAAACAAGGAGTCTTGTTCGCGAAGAATTAGGCCCAATTTTAGGAAATCAAAATACAAAGTTCAGAGCCCAGGGGGGCGACTCGGTAGTTTAATGATTCAGTTTTTTATTTTTTTTTTTAACGTTTGGTAACCATTTAGAATTCACAAAATTTGCACATCTCAAGATAAAATTTTCAATCGGCTTTTTCACTACATACACGTTTTTTTTTATAAGAAACTTGGATCAGCACTTAGTACTAAAAGTTTCTTAATTTCGCATGAAAATTTCAGTGTTTTAGTAGTAAAAGTTTCTTAATTAGTTTCTTATTTTTTGGGCCTAAAATTGCGGTATTGTTCGAAGCTGAGCCTTCTTCTCGAGAAAGGGCTTCCATTTTGCATTGACATTGTCATCAAGAAGAAGCCGTGCACATCAAGGCAAAAATGTACCAATTTTGAGTTTCTTATAAAAAACGTGTATTCTATGGAGTGCCAAATGCAAAAAAAATAATTTAATGGTTGTATGTGGTAAAATTTAACATATGCTTGTTTATTTGAGTAAAATTTAACATATGCTTGTTTATTTGAGTAAAATTTAAAAATTTTAACATATGCTTGTTTATTTCAATAAAATTCTACATATGCTTGTAGTTATGTTAAATTTGACACATGCTTGTAGTTTTATAAAATTTGACATATGCTTACAAACGAGGTCATATTTTCACATTGCTTAACCATGGCAACAAGTCATATTTTCACATTGCTTAACCATGGCAACGAACTCATATTTTCACATTGCTTAACCATGGCAACGAATCCATTTTTCCATTGCTTGACCATGGTAACGAAATCGCAACGAGGCTAGGTGGCAACGAGGCTGTACAAAAATAAAGATGGCTGCTCGCTGCTTTTTGCCTGCTGTTTTGCTTTTCGTTCTCATCGACAATGCCGTGTGTATCTTTGAGTGGAGGGGTGATTCTGTTGAAGATGTCCTAAGAGAACTTCCCAGCGTCCATTCTCAGTTAGGAAGTGATCCTGATACTGTTGGTTACGACAGAGCCCAGTACATACTCCTTGTTGGTTCGGAATATGCCAGGACACTGCAGTTGTTTGTGACCAGAATCCAAAGTGAGATTGACCTGGCAGTTTTGGGTGGTCATGAATATATAAGGGGCTTGCACCAAGATGAGGTCAATATTTTTTTAAGGGATTTGAATATGGTAAAGTTGATGTTGGATGCTGCCCTGCAACAGTTTTCCACCCGCCTTGCTAACGGCAATCCACAACAGCTCAATAATAACAATGTGACGATGGCTGAACAAGGGAATGACCCTGTTGAAAACAGATATCGAGGCA
The DNA here is from genome assembly GCA_039566865.1 of Aurelia coerulea. Taxonomy (NCBI): domain Eukaryota; kingdom Metazoa; phylum Cnidaria; class Scyphozoa; order Semaeostomeae; family Ulmaridae; genus Aurelia; species Aurelia coerulea. Next base: position 10,685,748 of record CM076947.1, read on the forward strand.
GAGGAAGACCAAGGGTGGAAATTACGCGTGAACAGCTAGAAACTCTAGATGAATTCGGATTCACAGTGACAAGGTCTGCCGAAATTTTAGGTGTTACGACTCAAACTTTGAGGAATCGACGACGGGACTTTGGCATGCCTCGTCAGTCACGTTTTTCTACCATTACAGACGCACAACTTGAAAATCACGTGTTTGACATTTTGCAAGTTACACCAGATATTGGAGAACGGTTCATGATTGGTGCACTTCGGTCACGAGGGATACAGGTTAGTATAAAATTTCCTCGTTCTTGAGAGGCCGAGAAAATTTCCTCGTTCTCGTTCATTTTATTTCAGAGCTTTAGTATGCTTTAATGTTCTTATCGAGGGCGTGGTGTAGTAGACACTAGGGAGGGAAATTTCTCAAGCGATCTAAGGATCTGCCTAACCTTCGACCATGAAGATTCAAACTAGACTTGGAAACATTTTTGATTTTCACGGGAAGTGTCCATTTTGATGACGTCAATAACGAACATTTTTTACAACAAACGTGGGTGTAACTCTTTGCAGGTAAGTCGAATGTGATTGAAAATACTGCTGTTAGATTGCATTGATTAGAGCTTTCGAATGATCCATAGTTTTTTGGATTTTGACAAAATTAGTCAAATTTCTTTGACGTCATCAATTCTATGACGTGATAATTAAGCTTTTTTTAGAATGATTTCAGCTCAAACTTTTCCTTGGTTTAAACTAATTCGACCATGCAGATTCCAAATCTGCCATCGATAATCATTTATTTTGCCCAGAAATGAGGATTTGGACCATGTCATTTACCCCTTGTTTGCAGCATGGTACGACAACACAATGGGAAAACGACATTGTCCAAATCCTCATTTCTGAGTGAAATAATTGTTTATTATTGGCAGATTTGAAATCTGCATGGTCGAATTAGTATGAATCAAGAAAAAATGTTGACCTGAAATGATTCTAAATAGAGCTAAATTATGACGTCATAGAATTGATGACGTCAAAGAAATTTTACTAATTTTGTCAAAATCAAAAAAACTATAGATTATTCGAAAAAAAATTTTCACCCAGGAACGATGAATATCTGAGAACCTTATTTATTTCAAATACTACGATATTTGTGTTTAAGTTGCAAAAATATGTTTTCACACATGCAAGATTTCTTATGATGTGAACTCATTATTAACAGGTGCAGAGGTGGAGAGTGCGAAGTGCCATCTTACATGTGGACCCTATTGGTCGTGCTTGTAGACGAAGACGAATAACATTCAGGAGGCAATACAGTGTCCCTGGGCCCAACTCACTTTGGTAAGTTGTTGATATACTGTATTTGTTAACTATGCTCGGGGACAAAATTGTTGAGAGAGAATTTTAGTAGGTAAATTTGAAGATTATTTCATAAATTTGAAGATTATTAGAAAAAAGAATTAATGATTTAACGTCTATTCAAATATAGCTTTTATCGTTTGCTTCCGTTAATTCAAATATTGCTTCCGTTGGGTGGAACATAGTGGGTCGTAATAGGAGTTCTTCCCTCCGGAAACCACGATGAATTAGCATGCGTCCAGACTCTTCTGATTGGGATTCCTCTGCTCTTCAGGGAATCAGTAGAGTCTGCACGCAGGCTACTGTACAATGAATAAGAATATTCAAGGATTTTGTAATGCAAAGAAAACAATTCAAGTTGAATATTGAAAACGAAGTTGGTATGCTTCTACCACTTGGAAGGTACAGAAGCATGTAAGAATTGTATCCTTGATAGTGAAATTGAATAAACAATACAACAGTATATCAATCCTGCAGAGTTCATAAAAAAGAGTACACTTGGGTTTCAATGATGCTGCAGCATATCAAATTTTGCTGCAGCAAAGAAAAGAAAGTGGCATACTGGTACTGTACTGTAGTAGGTTTGCTATCTTTGATGCATACAACACAACTTAGGGTCCCTGCACTTGAGGGACCTCACAAATTTCCGCAATGAGTCTTGCGCCAAGAGCCATTTCAAATGCAGATTGCCGGAGAATGCAACTTCTAGGTTTTGTCAGCTAATTTTGAAAAGGATTATGAAGAATGAGGTTAAAACGAAAAAATACAGTGCACAAGTAGAAATACGAGTTAAAACGAAATACAAAATGAGTACAGGGATCACTGATTTACTGCAGACTTGTTTAGTTTTGATATGTTTATTGACGTCAGTCTCAACAGGAAAGCCAATGGGCGCTGTGAGCGCTTTTATGACAGGGAACTACCTCTGTCAACCTGTTACCTGAGACTGACTTTCTCGGCAGCATCTAAGGCTTTTAATACCGACGGAGCTTTGTCATATTTGACGTCTTATTAATAGAAAAATGGCGCTTTGGCCTAGGCCTTTTCGGCCGAATGTTTTGCAGCTATCACCGGAATTTGCTCGGTTTTGCGATGCCTTTTTGGCATTAGAAAAAGCTGCAATCAGAGTTGCTTGGCCAGGGCCAGGATATATATATATATAAATAAATTGTACTGAATTTTGTTTCAGGCATATTGATGGCCATCATAAATTAATTCGCTGGCGCTTTGTGATACATGGTGGTAAGAATTTGATTTTTTGTTTCATTTACACCTTATTAATATATTTATGGTAAATATAATCACTTGGCATTAGCTAATGCCCAATGATTAACATATGCATGGCTCTGATGAAGGTTTCATGCTGAAACACAAGAAAGAAAACATGGATTCTGTAATGGTTTAGCACGAGGAATCTGAATGACTTCTCCAACATTTCCTTGTGCTTTTTTTTTCTTTTCTTTATTCATTTAAAAACAACAACTATTTACAAAAACAACAAGGCTAATTAACTACGTGCCATCCATAGTGAGAAAGGACTTACAGTCAGCGAGTTCCCACTATGTATGACACTTACAATTTAAATTTAAATCGTTCCAAGAATAGTCGTAAGAGAGGGACAGCCCAAGAGCACACAACTCGTCATTGTGATTGGCATGGCGCTTTAAGGAATGACGAGCAACATGAACGACTCAGAGATTCTTCTGAGGTCCAGGCTCGAGGAATCTATCAAGAGTTAGGAATTTAGTGCCTCCAGGCCGTCTCTCTCTTACGACTATATTCCAACAACTATATTCCTTGTGCTTGAGTGGAGCAGCGAATTGTTGGAAAAATCTTTGGCATGAAGATCCCAGGTTCGATCCCAGGCAGGGGCACATTTTAATATTCCAATTTTGGTAGCCATAACTAATAGTTTTGCTAAATTGCTTCATTAATTTAAAATCCTGTAGAGTTAAGACATACTGTATAAACAGGCTATTCAATGATTCAATCCAGAAGTCTTAATGTAACTGACAGTTTAAGATGCAAAATATGTGATCTAATAATGCACGTACTGTACTTGTCCAATATATATAAACAGTTCAAAAATGGTGATGAGCTCAGAGGCTGTTTACCCAAAAACCTGCCTTGGCAGTTGGATTTTAAGCATGAGAAGACACAAAAAGTTAAAACTTCTTTCAAGACTTTTCTAGCGAATGGCCTCTGGGCTTGTTGCCACCTTTTACTGTATCATAAAAACACTTACAGGTACCTAGTGGTAACAACGTAAAGGTTAAATCAAGCTAGCTGAACAATCAAACTCTTTCAATCGTTGACAGGTATCGATGGATATTCACGCTGCATTGTGTTTCTTCATGCATCTACCAACAACAGGGCCACTACAGTTCTTGAATTATTTGCAGAAGCCTGTAATAACTGGAATGTACCATCAAGAGTACGGTCAGATTTTGGAGGAGAAAATGTGTTGGTAGCAGATTTTATGCTAGAACATCAAGGCTTAAACCGTGGGAGTTTTATAACTGGGAGATCTGTACACAACCAGAGGATTGAACGCCTCTGGCGTGATGTTCGTAGGGTTGTTGTAAATCAGTTTGCAAACTTATTTCATTTCATGGAGGAAGTCAACTACTTAGATCCTGATAATGAACATCATCTCTTTGCATTGCATTTTGTTTTTCTTGGTAGATTGAATAGAGCTCTTCAACATTTTGTTCAGTTGTTCAATAATAGACCAATGAGGACTGAAAGGAACTTATCCCCATTACAACTCTTCATCCAAGCACAAATGGATCATCACAGTTACCCTTTGTTCAACCAAGAAAACAATGAAAATATCACCGAGGAACCAATTGATGCATCTACTTATGGTGTATCTGATGAAGTTGATGATGCAAGCCAAGATGAAGATATTCAGCCAATAACAGTTCCACCTGTTCATGTTGCAATTCCAGAAGCTGTAATGCAGCATATTGTGGCCAACATAGATCCTCTTGAAGAGGATGGTAACTTTGGAATTAATACTTATTTCGAAGTATTAGATAATTTGCATTAATCTGAAGTTGAATTCTATCATAAATTCCCAACATAAAATCAACCAAACATAACTTCCTAATAGTCAAGGATCAATGAACAAAAGTTTACAGTTCCAGCTGTACTGTACCAGGTGAGTAAAAAAAGATGAAGGGGGTTCATTCATAAAGTATTTTGGCTGCAAACAGATCTAATTATGTTTGTTGAAACTTTGTAACGCAAAATAAATATTGAATTGGTTATAATTTGGTCTGTTACAATCACCTATTTCTTTCCATGATTATAAGTGAATTTATCATGCAGGTGATTTCATTGAAAAAATACCCTGAACTCTTTAACCAACTGCTGTATGAATACTTCTGTAGCTCAACATTTATGAAGTTGTATATATGAGCTAGAAGTTCACACCTGCACGGAATATGAATCCAATTTAGGGTAGCTTATACTTATTGAACGGAAGAAAAGATTAAAAACGAAATGCATCTTTAATCTAAATTAGCCCTTTCCGGATGCAAAAGATTTGAAAAGAAAAGATTTTGCCAGGTATTGCAGCGATGTTTATTGGAAAACTCCCCTCAATCGTTCCTCACCTGGCACATATTATGTATGTACAAGATGATAGAAGAACATATGAAGTAGACATCAAGGAACCTTGCAGCTATTCAGAATCTTCCGGTACCCTTGTACTGGCATGAAATAACTGTTCTCATGCTCTTTTCAAACCCTTCGTATGTGTCAAGACAGAGTGGCAGAATGATTTTGCTGAAACAGCATTCACAATCTGGCAGCACAGCTTGACTATCATTGTCAAATTCCACAGTTATTTTGCCTTGAGGCAGAAGTCTGCTTCCTGTGATGAACTGTAACAACTTCTCAATTGTCATGGCTGTTTCATCTACATCCTTGAGATCTTGCAAAAAAGAACAGAAATATGAATGAATTATTTGGTAAACTAACAGAAATGAATTTTACAATTTAGATAACGCAACTTGCAGTTTTTGCGCCATAAGGTGACAGAATATGTTAAAACTGATTTAACAACTACTCAGTACTGAACCCTGATATCAGTTCTGTTTTGTACATTTTAAATGAGTATTGATCATTCTTTTGTTGCAACCACACATTGTTTTAACTGTGGCTGCCATGGCTGAGAAGAAACTGCGCAAAATGAGGTCATCACACTACAGTATCTGACCAAAGGAAGTGCTTAAATTTACAGTACAGGGCATGCACACATTAACATGGGTAGTCATTGTCTTTTGCTCCCTGTGGTATCATCCCTGTAATGTTGTAAAGTAATTAGGCAAGTATACCGGGTGCGCCAAAATAAACTATGCACATTTGACAGGCCACAATAAATCGTACCTTGGACCGATTTTAAAGATTCACGACTTAATCTTTAGTAGAAAGACTGAATTAGATTCTAGGATTTTTTGTAAATTTTCTGTTTTCAGTTTCTAGAGCTAGACGCCAGTTTCTTAAACTTTTAGTTTTCAAAAAAATCGAAAACGATCAAGGAGAGAACTTGTTCGTGGTGATTTGGGATTTAGAAATCGATTAATTGTATTGATTAATTTCATCGATTAATTGATCAATTTACCGGGTGAGCCAGAAAAAAGTTCCCACTTTCAGCAGGCCTGGATAAATCACACACTAGGCCAATTTTAGTTATTTTTGATTTAATCTTTTGTCAATACCCTATAATATTCTGGGTTATTTTTTGTAGATTTTTCGGATGCCAATTTATCGATATATTAACGATTGCCTGAAATTTTTTGGCCTGCAGACTGCCCAAAAAGGTCGAAAAACAGTGATCAAATTTCCTACAGATTTAACTTGGCAGAACAAAGGGAGTGCTCTTTGAAATGACTAGGGAATTTGGAAATGGATTACGTACAATCTGTCGCACGAGCGGTCGTTCAATGATTGCGCAAGTTTAATGTCATTTTTATTAACACAAAGACTCTCGGTTGTTGTATCATTTCTTTGAAATTATACTTGATAGCTGTTGTAAATTAATGCATGTTGGGAATGGAAAGAATATTTCAAACGAACGTGTAGATTTAGGACTGTGTGACGCGAAGACCTGCTTGCCGCGCGTCATTGTAGCTATTCCTGACATATGCAAGCCTTTCATTCAAGGCGCCAAGCAAGTGCAGTTCTTCCGTGAAACCTTTCAAGAACATTTTGTTTTATTGATGCGTCATTTGCTCTCATTTATACCTGAGTTCATTTTCTGTCTTGATATTCCTGTTGGCCTAACAGCGGCAAATGTCACGTAGGCCGAAATTGGCCAGTAGCAACTTTTGAACTCGAAAATTCTTTTTATTTTCGATTTGATGTGACCAATCCCAGGCGAAAATAATCAAGAAATTTAGCCCTTTTCCTTACACTGAATTTGGGCATCTGATTATTTTTTCGTCAATGTTCGGCTCAAAATAGTCATTCTTTATTATCTGCACTGCAGCAGCAAGTTAAGAAACTTTCCAATGGAGAAACGACTTTGTCAGTTGCCCTTCATCCAGCTTTTCATCCGTTTTTTCCAAAGTAAACTCAGCTGTGCCCCTCCACTTCTCGCTGCCTAATTTAGAGAAGCATCGTTTTCAAAAGTTTCAACACGTTTTTTTGTTTGAGAAATTTGGATCAGCACATAGTACTAGAAGTTTCTTAATTTCGCATGAAAATTTCGGTGTTTTAGTGGTAAAATTTTCTTGATTAGTTTCTTATTTTTCGGGTCTAAAATTGTGTTATGGTTCGAAGTTGAGCCTTCTTTTCGATAAAAGGCTGTCTTTTTTTGCATTTTTATTGTCACCACTAATAAGCCATATGCACATAAAGGCAAAAAGTTGCTAATTTTGGTAGTCAAAACTTTATATTTACACACGCAATGCCGCGCGAAACGTAATCTACCGACTCGTATTCTAGAAAAAGAATTTTAGAGTTTCTTAATTGTCCTTGAACGTAGTGCTAAAGTTTCTTAAAATTTTATTCATCGTAGTACTTAGTTTCTTATAAACCAGTTTCTTATAAAAAAAATCGTGTACTGGCCAATTTTGGCCCACGTGATATTTGCCGCCCTTAGGCCAACAGGAATATCAAAACAGAAAGCGAACTCGAGTAAAAATGAAAGCAAATAACGCATCAATAAAGCAAAATGATCTTAAAATACTTCAAGGAAGAACTGCACTTTCTAAGCGCCTTGAATGAAAGGCTTGCATGCGTCAAGAATAGTTATAATAACGCGCGGCTAGCAAAGTCCTAAATCTACACGCTTGTTTGAAATATTTTTCAATTCCCAACATGCATTAATTTACATTTGCTATCGAGTACAATTTCAAAGAAATGATACAACAACTGAGAGTCTTTGTACTAATAAAAGTGAAATTAAACTTGTGCAATCATTGAACGACCGCTCGTGCAACAGATTGTACGTAATCCATTTCCAAATTCCCTAGTCATTTCGAAGAGCACTCCCTTTGTTCTGCCAAGTTCAATCTTTAGGAAATTTGATCACTGTTTTTCGATCTTTTTGGGCAGTCTGCAGGCCAAAAAATTTCAAGAAATCGTTAATATATCGGTAAATTTGCAACCGAAAAATCTACAAAAAATAACTCAGAATAATATAGGGTATTGACAAAAGATTAAAACAGAAACTACTAAAATTGGCCTAGTGTGTGATTTATCCTGGTCTGTCGAAAGTGGGAACTTTTTTCTGGCTCACCCGGTAGATAATGTTCTTACCAAGAACATTTTTATTATCTGCCCCATGACACAAAAAAAAAGCCAATGAAAAAGTAGGCATTTTCAACGCTTTTTGCTTAGGCCCATAGTCGCGCCTCAGGTGGCGATGGTCATTTCGAAACGTACGGTCATGGTTTCAGACAGACGCCGTGACATAGAAATCAAGAAATGGTAAAACTTTTCACGATTAACATGGCAAACGAAATTTGATATCTTATTTGGATTGTTCTATTTTGGGATCGATGGATTTTTGCGCATGCGAACGAAGAAGAGAAGGATATTAAGTGACGTGACATCGACAAAAAGAGCGGGAACTGGCCTTTGGTCATTCACTCATCTGCAGTCAAACAACATCGAAACATGAAACGAAACGAAGTTTGTAAAGAAACAACAAGTTGCAAACAGACATCGGACAGTTGGACATAGTGCTGGTCTCCACGAAAAGAGTCTTTTTCGTATTTCTTCTACTTGGCGATCATCAGAATTGCGGTCGTCATCTGTTAGGCCCAGTGTCAGTGATTCCAGCTCTTCATTTTCAATGTTAGGAAACTCATCATCGTCTTCATTCTTCTCGTCATCACCTGAAGGGCCCATGACTTCATCGTGATCAATCGAAAAAATGGCATCATTGCAACTCTTCGATAGTTTCTCAATCTTGGCAGCAAGGTGCACTTTGCAAATCTTGCAAACGCTGATGTCGGGGAGCAGACATTCAATGTTGAAAGAGTGCCCACATCCTCTGAAAAGGCGCCACATCGGACTTTGAAGGCAACAGCCACCAGGTTTGTCACATTTCCTGTCGAAGGAATCACATTTCAAAGCATACGAGGAATGAAAGGCTTCTATATCCAGTTTTGCAGTAGAAAATGAAACCAAAAACAATGCTTGTGACCTGTAAAATTGAATTTTAATTCCATAATGAATACAAAAAAACTTTGTCATTTCACTTCATGAACAAATAAGCCCCCCTCTCTAACAAGCCCCCTCTCCCTTAAAGCCACTTCTTCTGGAGTCACCAAAATTAATAAGCCCCCTGGGTGCTAGAGCTTATGCGAAAAGGTCTGTTTCCTGTGTGCTGTCTCCTGTACATGTACTATCTTTTTGTTAGGAATGCTTACAAGAAACTCGACTGTCAGATTCCTAAAAATTTAGCAACTTCAGTACTAGAGAAAATATAACTAAAGAAACTATTTATTTCAACGAAGGAAATCATTAACATATTCTAACTTTATTTCCACTTATTCCCTGTATCATATTACTCAAGAGGTACTTGAGGAATGTCTAGACATCAAAATTGCTTCTAAAACTACATTTTGAAATGTGCAGGACAGCACACAGGTAGTAAACATGAGGACTCATCAAACCAAATCATCAAAAATTGGGTCTTATTTCTTATTTTCATTAAACCCATAAAACAGGGTATTACAAACCTAGAGGTCATATCAACATTGGTTTTGAATTCATCTGCCATTTGGATTATTGGTCTAGGTAAAAACTCATGCTTTTTAGAGGGTACACTCAGTCCCCCACATCTTCGCTGACTGGTATCAACTTCAAGTATTGCAAAATCTGGAGTCCAGAGAAGGGTTTTTTTTGGATTTTGAGATGTATCCATCCTCACACTGAACCATATATGCTATAATTATTAAATTTCTTGTCATTGCTACTATTAGGTGACAAAAATAAGTGCTACTTTTGTTATCCCTATGCATAAAACTACAGAAGTACTGTATAGTGTTTCTCACATTTGAAACATTAAAAAATATGAGATACATTGTTCCCTTGAAATACCAAAACTACTACTGAATACGTTTTTGTCTGAATATATTCTTTTACTCAGTATCTAGTTGTATAAAGAGTCTCTGACTCTAACTGTTTCTTTTTCAAACCTGAATTATACTAATTATAACTGAATTACCAAGCTTTTCTTTGGCTCATTTATCTGAAAACACACATATTTGGATTAGGCTACTATGCCAGATGCTACTCAATATTGCACCATATTCGTTTTGCTATGTAAATGATATGAAGATAAAGTAAATATAAAATTCTTTTGAAAATGGAACATTTTTTGTGAAAATAGAACAAGGCTTAGATTATTGCATGACTTCTGTATTGTGTATGGGAAATTTTTATGGGCTAAAAAGATTTGAAATTTACTTGTTTGGGTCAGGTTGTGTGTCTTCTCCAGGGAAAAAACCAACTGGAAGAACATTGCACTTTTGTGGCTCATCTCCAAACAATGTTGGCAGCTTCCATTTCTCCACTGCTCTTTTCTTCTTCCCCTTCGTTTCTTGCATTCTAACAGCCACATTCGGATACTGTAGAATCTTTTGGAATTTACTGACCAGCCACTCTGAAGCTTTACGTTTCAAAAATTGAATTTTCCTTGGGCTGTAACTGAAGTTTCTCTTTGGTTCGCACCTAATTATGAAAGAATCAAGCTAATGCTTGCAGGCATCCAATTCGCGAGCTTTGAGTTGCACTTGATTTGCAGCATCACAGTTCCTTGTCCTTGCCCTTAATCGGGAATGATAATTTTCCACTGGGTACTCATCAAATGCGTTTAGTGCTTTCGTCATTCTGTCATACATTGGATGGCTGCCTTCTTTTAAGTTTTGATGCATTGAAACTGCAACCAGGAGAGCTTTGTGATAGTGCCGTCTTTCAAACTTCATCATCATCACCCAACATCTAAACACAGACTCATAGAATTGCTCACAAAAGTTGCTTTTGAAAACAACAGAATATATGCTCAACACAAGAGGGCAATAGTTGTCAAGCAGATTCAGGAGGCAGAGATACTCTACACTCTTACATTGTGTAAACACAGGCATAATCAAATCTCTAATCAAACTCCATCCACCATAAATTACTTCAAGAAGGAGAGAAATTCTCCAAGGTTGAGGTTTATTGGCCAGCTTTGCCCTCTTACCAAACAAGAAAGAATACACCTCACTAAAGACATTCAGAAAACTTCGAACAACGCATTCCCTGGCATTAAGAGAAACATGCAGGGGTCCTATGAATGGAACAATATTCTGAACAACTGGCCAATCAACAGGTGGAGAATACACTATCTGCCTCACATAAAATTGGGCAGGCCAGTCACCAATAAAAGGGACATCAAATTCACTTAAGTAAGAAGCAAGACCATCTTCAAGCATATATTTCAATGCTTTCAGGAAATCAGAATATGACTTTAACGGGAGCTCAATACAATCCACCAGCTTGCAATGTTTCATAGATCTCATATCTTGTATTTCAGAGTGCTGATAGTCATGTACGAGAAGCCTTCTCCTTTCAGACTCTGGATTGAAATACTTGGCTGTAATCCAGTCAGGCATTTGTTCTGCATAAGGTTTTGATAATGCTGGTAGTGACTTTGTGAGGACTTCTTTTAGCTTGGCTGGATTTGCTGGAATTATGTCATTTGCATTGGTGTTAGCTTTATGGTCAATTGCTTCAACATTCGGGAAAACTTTCAGTAACAAAGTTGCCATATGTACTGTTTGTGTCTGCTGCTGTTTACTTGCACGGTGCATTGTATGTATGTTGTGGTAGTCATCTATAAAGAGTGCTACCAACTGCCTTTTTGTTTTGTGCATCATTTAGAAAGTTCACAACTGTTTCAAGGTGAGAATCTGATGATGCTTTTGAAGCAGACTTCACTGTTCTTGGATGGGCAGCTATTCCAAGGTTTTTCAGTGAGGTAAGACCATGCTCTGAAATTCCATGTTCAGTTAATGTTCTTGCTAAGGCAATCTGGAACCAGTTATTTTTCTGTGATAACCCATACAATAGCATGTAAATAATAACTACAGTTCTACTCCTGTTTAACTTTTTTCTATCACTGGACTGCCTTTCAGTAACCATTGATTCATAAATAGAGCTGAATAAGTTGATCGCACCAGCCTCAAGGCAATTTTTTCCATCTTATCAGGATTCATTTCTGGCTGAGCTGAATTGCCAAAAAGTTGGTAGCATTTCTGACTCAATTTTGTTACCTCACTTCTCATATCAAATGGTACATTTGCTGCTTTTACAAGCAAATCTTGATATTCCACCCTGCCAAGAATAATAATATCATGATCTGTTTGTGATGCAGATTCTACCTTGTCATTATGCATTGGCATTAACTGTTCTTGGGATAATTATTCACTTTGAGAACTGCACCAATACTTCTGGCTTGGGGAGCTCAATGTGATTGTGCTTTCTGTGGATTGACTATATATATTGGGCTCTGATAATGATACACTTTCTGTTGACTGACTAGCTAACTTAATGCTACTTCCCTGACTTAACTGACTGTCTGATGTTAATGCGGGCAATGTATGTTGAACAGTATCAGGTTGCTTATCTTCAATATATTTGGCCAGCACATTGTCAAGCTAAGGAAAGGGAGAATTCACAGGTAATTGAAATGTTGTGACATTGTAGGTTATGATGAATGATGAGAAAATAATGCAAAGAATTTTATGATGTGAAATTTTACAATTTTCAGGAATATATGAAACAAAATGTTCAAGCTCTGATTAATTTTTATTTAATAGCAAAAGCATTGGGTATAGAAGTACTGTGTCTCTTCTCCCCATGAGTAAACTGCAAAATGTCACAACATTGGGATAAGCTTCTTTAATTCTACTGTAGGTACCCTTTTTGAAGCTCATCCCAGAAATTTGGGGCTAAGAGTTTTCAGCTCTTGCCTGTTTGGTGTGTATGTTTTGGCCTGTTTTGCTATTTTCATTCGTAATGTTCCCAGATTAAGTCTTCCTGTCTTATACTGTATTTCACACTTTTGTAGATTTCTATTCATGATCTTCATACTTTGTCTTGGATTTTTGGCTTCCTTTTTCGTGTCCGTTCAGGAGCATATAGTAGCTACTACAGTAGGGGTGTAGGGTGCAAACATTTTCCAAATTTGAAAAAAACTGGAGCAGAGTGTGGGAGAAATTCAGGCAAAGCTTAAGTGTAACTCTTTGAAAAACAAAACACTTCTAGTGCATGATTTTGTAATACAATTTTGATACATTAAAAATTTACAACACGTTTTGTCTCCAAAAGTGCTCTGCTCTTTGCCATTCCAGTAATGAAAGTTTTAAAATAAAATACTCTAAAAGTTGCACAAAAAGTTAGATGTGATACAGAAAGGCCCCGCATTTAAGAAACCAATTTTTCACACCTTAGCCTAAAATATTTCTTATATCTATGATATTTTTCATTTTTTAGGCTGACAGTTTCTTAAGTTTCCTAATAGATTTTCTGGAAAGTCCTGGAAAATAGGTTACAACGGAATGGGGTTATTTATAGATTTATTGGCCCTATTTGTATGTCATCAATGATTTTCCTGAAAATCAGTCAAAATTTAGGTAAAAATATGTTAAATTTAAGATATCTTAGTAGCAATGTCTTATGAACTCTGCATGAATTGCAATGCCCCCAGACCATCAGACCAGGACCTAGTATCATTCAAAATACAAGAAACTTTTTTGGGTTTGAGCCTCAAGAGTTTCTTATAAGGGGTCTAATTATTTTCAGTAGCCTAAAAGTTTCTTTCAGGTGGTTTCTTAAATGCGGGGCCTTACTGTACTACAGTAAATGAACAATAGGATGCTACCCATGCCACAGTGATCCAGAGCATGGAATAAATGCCAAAACACAAATAGTTGCAAATGCAAAAATTTTCAAATCTACCATAGAGAGGACACTTTGAGCTATTCAGAACTAAAATCCGTATAGAAATCGGACTAACGACTGCAGAGAAATTGCACTTTGAAGTTGACAAAAATTGCCAGGCCATGTTTTTGTTTACATTTCCGGTGTATCACTTTTGAAATGGGCCTAAACCAACAATTTCAAATTTTCATTTCTCCAGTTGTATTCGTCCGATTTCAATAAACGTTTTTTTAAATTGATCCTCAATGTCTGCGCAATTATACAACGTATCAGTTCTATGAATTTACATCAATTTATTTGTTTATTTGGCATATATTTATCGAGGGGTATTTTTAGCAGTAGAACTACACGAGACCCCTAAATTTCTTCTTTCCTGGTGCAAACAAAAAAAGTGAGGAAAAAAGAGTCTTAAAAACTCATTTCGCACTAAACTTCAGGTATCGATGAAGGTTTCTGCCAAAGGGTTCGTTCAGGTTCGTACAGGTAAAAATTTTATAGCTGATATAAAAAAAATCGAGTCATTTAGGCCTATGTGTGCTATTTTCTGTGATTTTCAATGATAGGATGAATATTTTTTTTCTGGGTGGTTCCAATGCATAGTTCTCGTTTAAATTGCACAGCTTTAATAGCGAGGGTTTAAATTCTAAATAAAAAGAGGCATTATTTCATTACCTAACAATCACATTAACATCTACATGACTTGAATCGTACACAGGTTTAACATGGTTTACACTAAAATCACGGCAACAAGCATCTTATGTCTATGACTGTTAAGATACAAAGCTTGGGCTTGAGGTCCATCTTTTGATCGTGGAAACTGCACTAATAGGTTACAGGAAGGTGTGGTGTGCGGCAAAAGGATTTCTGTCATGACCCAATCCCAGAATTTAGGGAAGATTTTCATACCTAATCTTTGAATACGAGTTACGTTTTCACAAAAAAATTTTTCGCTGCAAAACCACTGCAATATTTTTGTTTCATGTAAACAAAGCATTAGCAGGACTTTAAATTACCTAACATTAAAGTCACGGGAAACAAAACAGTGTCAGAATTTTTCGTAAATAATAAGCCCCAGTACCAGAAAATTCACGACAAGATTATGAAAGTATACCCCGTTTCCAGAATTTCTGACAAAACTCCCCTAAATGCCTAAATGACCAGAAATTCGAGAACCCCTTCGCCTGGGCTTTTAGTCTATAAAGTACACTTCTGTTGTTTAAGTCTTGAAAAACAAATTTCATCTTGGACTTTAAATAAAAGGTCTCACGAGCCTGAGCTTTTTGGTTCATTACATGTCGTGGGCAATGATAAAAACTATATAGTTATTATTAATTTTATGAACTTATAGTTAATCCATAGGCTGTGTATCTATCACTTTAACTTTCGTTATTCAATACCTAATGCTGAATGTAAAAAATCCAAAGGAACTTTACATTTATTTTTGGTTAAGGTTGAAACTGATCACAGAATCGCACAGACTGAAACTATATTCTAAAAGTTATCTGCAATTTAGAAGACTGAAACTGTCACTTCAAAGAAAACCTCTTGGTTTATAATCCAATTAGAGTTTTTGTGGAACAAGTACATCTGAAAATTTAGAGGAACTTTTGGTTGCAGACTGCGAAAAAGTTCTGTGTCAGTAAACATGGCCCTTTGTCTGGATGCTCATCAAATTTGCACCAGATATTGCCCATGCTAGACACGATCCATTGAAGCAACACATTCAGGCATGTGAGAATGAGACTTTCTTTGTATCAAACCATGAAGAAACTCTTTTTCCAAACATGAAAAAATGAACTATAGTTAATAGATCGAACGGTGGAGTTCGGACTTGGTCCTTGTGTCCCCAAGTCGTAGACATAAAATGCTTGTTGGCTAGACTACGTTTGATCCACGTAAATGCTAATATGCTTGTTAGGTAATGACATAATTCTTCTTTTCATTTAGAATTTAGACCCTCGCTGTTACAGCTGTGCAATTAAAACGAAAATCATGCAATGGAACCACCCAGAAACAAAACATACATTCTAATCACGGAAAATGACAGAAAATAGCATGCATGGGCCTAAATGACTCGATTTTTTATATCAGCTATAAAATGTTTACCTGTACGAACCTGAACGAACCCTTTGGCAGAAACCTTCATCGATACCTGAAGTTTAGTGCGAAATGAGTTTTTAAGACTCTTTTTTCCTCACTTTTTTTGTTTGCACCAGGAAAGAAGAAATTTAGGGGTCTCGTGTAGTTCTACTGCTAAAAATACCCCTCGATAAATATATGCCAAATAAACAAATAAATTGATGTAAATTCATAGAACTGATACGTTGTATAATTGCGCAGACATTGAGGGTCAATTTAAAAAAAAGTTTATTGAAATCGGACGAATACAACTGGAGAAATGAAAATTTGAAATTGTTGGTTTAGGCCCATTTAAAAAGCGAAAGACCGGAAATGTAAACAAAAACATGGCCTGGCAATTTTTGTCAACTTCAAAGTGCAATTTCTCTGCAGTCGTTAGTCCGATTTCTATACGGATTTTAGTTCTGAATAGCTCAAAGTGTCCTCTCTATGGTAGGTGTGAAAGTTTTTGCATTTGCAACATTTTGTGTTTTGGCATTTATTCCATAATTTTGACAGTCTGGATCACTGTGATGCATGTTCCTTATCTTATGGCAAATAAAGTGAAAGCTTGGTTACCTTGTCAAGTGACTCTATATTGTCAAGTTTCCTGGTGAAGTCTCGTCTTCTTCTGCATGTCTTCAGACAATTGACACAAATTGACGGATTAATTTGCTTTCTATTGCTGACATTTTTCAATTTATTAAAAGCACTCAGAATGGCTCCTAATCGTTGTGTTTTCAAATTTATTGAGCGAGGGTCAGCGTTGTCGAGTGACCAGACTTTGTGCAGGGGATTTCCGCAACCTTTGTATCTTAGCATTTTCGAAATTTTTGGTGACGTTAGGCATCTTCCTTCATCTCAGTCAAAAATTAATTTTGGCAACAACGAAGCAAACTACGATGGCGTCACACTGATGTGATGCGATGAAATTTCGCGCCAAATTTTCGTACAGGGGACGAAGGAAGATGGGCCTATTCCGGCTACCAATCTCATCATGATGAAAATAGTAAATTCTTCGAGAGCAAAATCATTACATAAAAAGGAATAGCTAATATCTCTCAGCAAATTTTTGGCATCCTCTTCAAGAATTACGTTGAAACATGTCCTTTGCGGCACGAACCACGTTTCGAAATGACCATCGCCACCTGAGGCGCGACTATCTATGGGCCTAAGCAAAAAGCGTTGAAAATGCCTACTTTTTCATTGGCGTTTTTTTCTGTCTTGGGGCAGATAATATAAATGTTCTTGGTAAGAACTTAGATTAACTCATAAATAATGTGAAGAAGTCATGATACTCTCGGTAGGGCGCTAAAATGTAGTGCATCGCATCGATTTTAGTGTCGGTGGTTTTGCAGCGAGAAGCTGCGAGGAGGTTTGTTTACAATTTTCTTGGTCATCTGTGACGTCAAGACCTCAATTGTTCCTATTGTTCAAGGAAGCAATATGATTGGCTCTTTCTGATATAAGCAAAGTCGTTGATTGGCTTAAAACCAAATTCCCCTCTGTTTTTCCTGCCTTTGATGATACTGCCTTTGTTGATGGTCCTGCTTGCTCGTCACTGCTGCTTGTCTCCCCCATCGTATCATTTTCATCATCATCTTCACTGTAATCACTAGCGAATGTATCAGCTTGTTCTCCAAAATTGCTCTCATCATCAAGATTAGATTTCTTTGCATTGGATGCAATTCTTTCAAAACCAACAGCCACATCCTCATCAGAGCTATCATTTTCCTCTTCACTGATTTCAGGGTTGGGCAAAACAATTGTTTGCTTTTCTAACTGAATTTGTATCCCAGAATTTGTTATGGTCGTTTTATAAAATGATTTAGCTGCAAACGGAATCTGTAAACAAGAAGGAAAGTGATTAGGTTTGGAAACGTAGGCCCACTGATCAGCTGATTTTGAAAATTGTAAAACTGATTGAAAATGAATAACTTGGCAACTAGCAAACAATCACATCCTAGTAATATCGTGTATGAATGAACATTTGATTCAACTAAAGAAAGGAAATTGGCATCATTTTTGCAATATTTGAATTGTGACCAGTTTTTGTAGGGCCTAACACCCCTATCTTCATGATGTTGTTCCACAACAACATTCACCAAATCGCTTTTTCTGTATTCTATGAATTAGTTTTACTAAAACAATCTCCAGTGGCAAATACCTCAATAATTAGTGCACCACCATGATTTTTTTCAAAACTAACAATACTGCCTTACCTTGGAAGAAATGATGAGAAAGTACCAGGATTTGCAACGATGATGAAATTCTGGAAAACTTGGAAACAAAAGCTAGTGAAAATATTGTAGGTGATTTCATAGTTGTTGCTGCTGCTGTAGAAGACCAAGCTGACAATGTGGATGTGACATCACAATTTCAGGATCAAGATTTCAGGATCAAGTTTATTCCATTCAGATATGCAGTCTGGATAGAAGCTAGATTTACATTTTTCTGTTCTTGCCCTTTTTCGCCCAATAGCATCCTGGTTGCGAAGGAAGTAGTTTGTCCAGTCACTTATGGTGAAAATCGTAACAGAGTGGAACAAAGCATCAAACTTTCCTAGGTGATGCCTATAGGTATGGAGAACATTTCTAGAAGGGATGCCGCTTTCTATCGATTCCAGGGGGTAACCTACAGATAAAAATTTTGTGACGTCATACGAAAATTTCCAAAAAATTACTTTGCGGCTATTTAAGTCTAATTGCACCAATTGAGGGAGTTTAAATGAATAATTAATTCCTATAAATGAACTATTTATGAACCTCATTTAGTTTTTTAACCAAATTCATTAAAATTTCTCAAAACCGGGGGTCAACATGTACATTGAATGGCTAATTTTGCAGTACAACTAGCGTAATACACCTCAAAAGGTTGATGTCTCAAATTTAGAACACAACGAATCTTCCAAACATCAAACATGCTCAAGCTAAGGCATCTAGTGATAAAAAGTAATCATAGTCCATAAAATAATTTCCTGCAGGAAAAACAGACCAAGAGTCAAGTCCGTCTAGTCATCCAATTTTTTACATTATGCAGTACATCGGCATAGACTTGTACATGGCAGTCCTACAATTCGATATTTGCATCTCTGCAGGCAAACAAGAATGGCCTTGCAGCCACATTTGAGCAGCTCTTTGCATGCTTTGGTTGCCTCTGGTAGCTCTGACCAAACAGGCTGCCATGTTGTCCCAGATAAAAACCATCCATGACTCAAGGGCGGTGGGGCATTCTGAATTGTACTTAAGCTTGTAATCCAGATACTTGCCTGGTAAGCACTTCTTCTGCAATGCTGAAGTAGTGCAGCCTATAAAGATAAAGTCAAAAGAAGATTTTATTCTTCTAAGATAAATGTGTATCATATCAATAAATCTATGAGACCAATGTGACTGACAAGAGTAGTCAGAGGCTGATGCAATTGAAAAGACAGTTCCATTTTGGAATGACCAATGAGAAACAACAACAAAGTTAAAATTGCTCTCAAGTACCTTATTACATCGAATCAAATTTAGTCTGGGCAGAGCCTTTTCATTTTATAATTAACTCTGCAGAAGCAGTATTTATACGAGACTGGCTGTATTTGAAGGACTGTGTCAAAGTGTCTCTAAAATTACCCCCTTTCAGCCTCATGGGGCACATCCTGAAATGGAAACGGACATTTTTGGTTTGGTGTTAAATATTTTGTAATAAATACCCAAAGTAGCCCCAATGTACCCCCAGTTCCTGCGCTTATGAGCCTACAATTTGCTTTGTGATGGTCGCTCACCATAAAGCTGCATATTTCTTTCATTCCTATGTGACTATGCATTGTTTTCGTTGAACAAAGACGGTTCCAAAGTATATTTACCTGAGTTGGTGGAAGACTTTCCATTGAAGGTACTTTTTTGAAAATAGATCATGTCATGAGCTCATTCACATTCGACATGGCAGTTTCTCGTGAGAACAGAATGCAGGTGAATCTCTCCAATAGCCTGAATGTTTGAGATTCAGCTTGCAGCAAATTAAACGGTCTGTTTACCACATGAAGAAATGCTTCAGTAACAGGAGTGAAAGACTTCCATGCTTGACATGCTACCTTCGTTCTTTTACTGTAGAACTGTGATGTTGTATCACATCCAGAAAATGCATGAAAAAAACGGCAAAGCTTTGTATTTAGGCCTCTCGAGCTTGTAGCAGAGCTCATTAATGTTGTAATGTTTAAAGTTCTTTCCCATACCAAATGCGACAACTAATTCCATAAAGGGGTGTGCATCCAGGAATTTAAAGAATATTCCAATCAAAATTATCACTACATCTGTATCAACAGTTCGAACGAGACATTTCTGACTACCATTTTGCAATGCATGCTGGACATGAATACAAATGCGGGTGTCTGCTTCCTCATGATCACAGTCTGGCATCACTTGACTAAGATTGACTGCTTCAACAGATGATGCTGAATGAGATTACAATATTATAAAATACCTGCAGTCTTTAAAAGAAAAATTTGGTCCAAATAATATCTACTTCAGCCTGGTACTACATCTAAAATTTCCAGCAAAAAATCCATCAATCGTCTTCATTAGTGTCAACTCCGATTATGTAAAGTGACTATTTATATGCAATGCAACTCGGTAAAGGCACTGTGATGTTGTATCACATCCAGAAAATGCATGAAAAAACGGCAAAGCTTTGTATTTAGGCCTCTCGAGCTTGTAGCAGAGCTCATTAATGTTGTAATGTTTAAAGTTCTTTCCCATACCAAATGCGACAACTAATTCCATAAAGGGGTGTGCATCCAGGAATTTAAAGAATACACCAATCAAAATTATCACTACATCTGTATCAACAGTTCGAACGAGACATTTCTGACTACCATTTTGCAATGCATGCTGGACATGAATACAAATGCGGGTGTCTGCTTCCTCATGATCACAGTCTGGCATCACTTGACTAAGATTGACTGCTTCAACAGATGATGCTGAATGAGATTACAATATTATAAAATACCTGCAGTCTTTAAAAGAAAAATTTGGTCCAAATAATATCTACTTCAGCCTGGTACTACATCTAAAATTTCCAGCAAAAAATCCATCAATCGTCTTCATTAGTGTCAACTCCGATTATGTAAAGTGACTATTTATATGCAATGCAACTCGGTAAAGGCAGGTTGTTGAATGGGTTGCAGTGTGACTTGACAACACTTTTGCTTCTGTTATTTTTGTCATATTGTATTTTGAGGCTCATGGCGACTACAAATAAATCAATATCCGAGGAGATTATTTCCATTGTAATAAATGACATACGTGCTGTTAAAAAGAAGAGACCCGACAAGAACTACATCATGCGCGAAGCCGCCCAGCATGACCTAAACAAGGCATGTACAACATCCATGCTTGGATAGATGGTCTCAAAAGGAAATCTGTATCTCAAAAGTGGATCTTATTTTGTGAATACATCAAGAGATCACACCCACCAATCCAAAAAAGAAGAAGAGGATACTGAAGTAAGTTCTAACAAAACTTCGCTGAAATCGCCTGAAGGTAAATAACACTTATCTTCCACGCCCCTTCGTCATTCGGAACCCTCTGCAGCTAAAGCAAATCCAAACAAAAAGTATCAACGCCTATGTAGGTATGAGTTAGTCGGCCCAGGAAATTGCACAAGAGGAAAGGAATGCTGGTTTTCACACAACATAAGGGGAAATTTCAAAAACCAAAATTGCAGATACACCTATCCAGGAAATAGAGAATATGCAGGGAGAGCATCTGAAGATTGGAGAAGGCCACAAAAAGTGAACCCATATCAATCCTCAGGGGAGAGATAAGGAAAGGAAGAAAACAAGCAGGACCAAAAGTTTAAGGACATTATGGACATAGAAATTATAGTGAAACAACAAGTACCGGAAGCAATTAAGAATTTGTCAAGAGAAATTAGATCACCAGTAACACAGTGCCCCCCTCAGGTATCTTGGGCTCCAGACCTTGTGTAACAAATACAAGACACAAAAGAAATAAAAGGTATGGAGAACATTGCTTGAAAGTATATTACACTAATGCAAACGGCCTAAATTTAAAGTTAAACAGTATAAATGAAATTGTTGATGAAATAAATCCGTCAATAATATGTGTAAATGAGTCGAAGATTAAACAATATGAAAAAACAATAGTAGTAAATGGATATTGTAAACCAATTGGACTAAGAAGGGAAACCAAAAATGGAGGTGGTATATGGATAACCTATAAGGAGTATTTAAAGAACAAAATAACAGTTCTTGAAATAGGAAATGATGAAATTGAACAAATTTGGCTTAACATTAAAACAGGACCAGAAGATACGATTCTAGGAGTGGTATATGGGAAGCAAGAATCAAGAGCGGATATAAATAATATTTAAAGTTTATTAGAAAAAATTGATTACGATGCAATAAAAGCAAAAAATGAAGGTAAATCACTGCCTGTGGTTGGAGACTTTAACATGAAAGTAGGGGAAACAATTAAAGTAAACCATGAAGAAATCAGCATAGGTGGTAAAATGCTACTGAAACTCATCAATAAGAGAAAACTTGAAATAGTTAACAACAGTCCAAAATGCTCAGGGTTATGGACAAGGATTGTAACAACTGACAGTGAAAATGATGAAAGGAAATCAGTTTTAGACTATGTCCTAACTAATCAAAAATGCTATCATAAAACTGAACAAATGTATACAGATGAAGACAGAAACTTCGTCATGCAAAGGTACTCTAAGGATAGTGTGAAAGAATCAGACCACAATGCAATCATCATTAAGTTGAATCTTAAAACAAATAATCCTTTCACAAGTAATCCTAGGTCATCCCGATTATAATTCATACTTGGAAAATGATACTGATATTAACAGCAATTATAATAAATTATTTGAGAATGTTACTTCCTTGACCACTAAAAATGTTCCTGTCAAGAAACGTACAAGGAAAGAAATGAAACTAATTTCCAAGCCCTGGATAAATGGTAGAATGAAAAAGATGATGAAAATTCTTGATCATATTTTAAAGAAGCTAAAGAAAGATCAATCAGCTAAAAACCTTCACCTCTACAAAAAAATTCAGAAATCGCGTAGCTTCTGAACTAAAAAAAACAAAGTTACATACTTTCATAATTATCTTACCATTAACAGTCAAAACATGAAAAATGTGTGGTCTAGCATCAAAACTATAGTCTCTCATAAAAACTCTTCTTCGTCCACTATCAATAAAATTAAAGACAAGGATGGTGTATTAACCTTTGATTCCACTAAAATATCTAATGTTTTTAATGACTATTTTGTTAATTTTGCTGATCAAATAACAAAATCAATTCCTGGAAACCCAAAATCACCTCTTGATTATTTACACAACCGTAATCCTAACTCAATCTTTTTAACTCCTGTTACTAACTCTGAAATTGAAGACGTTATCAATAACCTTGAGGTCTCTAAATCTGTTGGCCCCAACAGCATTCCTATGAAATTGTTCAAAATTCTAAGTCCTTTTATTTCTCGTTCTCTTGCTCACCTTGTTAATCAGTCTTTTCATCAAGGTGTTTTTCCTGATACACTTAAAATAGCAAAGGCAATTTCTTTATTCAAAAAAGGCAACGCCGAGTTGCCAGCAAATTACCGTCCAAATTAAATATAGATAGAACTCATCAAGCATAACACATTGCTTCATTTAGAAATCATATAACAGAGTTACAAAAGTTGGGAGAAAATGCAAACGAAAAATGAGAAGACCAAAAGGAATTAAAATGGAAGCAGAAAGCTCAGACAAATCCTGAGAATTGCAGGACAAATCCTGAGAAGCAAAATCCTGAGAATTGCACAGCACATGCACCCACATACGTAAAAAGCTGAAACATTGCCACACACCAGTGTTGAGGAAAAGGACCCATCCATTGATGTGAGGGGTGTATCACTACAAAAATCTTCGAACACCCTGCGAAAATCCACTAAAATCCTTTAAAAAATCGAGACTTTTTAATCTGATCGAGCTCTTTGCGGCGAAGACATTATTATCATAGCACCAACAGGACCGGGGGAAACCCACTGCTTCGCTTTTTTGACAGATATTTTTAATGAACAAGATTAAAAGAACAAGAGGACAATCTGTACCGATAATGTTGTTTTAGTTATTTCGCCATTGTCAGGACTATTGGTCGAGCAGACTGAACGCTTAATTTTGTTTGGCATTAATGTGGCCGTTGTTGGTGAGCTGCAGACAGATGAGATGGTTAAGTCGTCTGTTGTGAATGGAAATATTTCAGTTCTTTTTATTACCCCTGGGGCAGTTTTGGAATCAAAATGGCGAAAAGTTTTAGCCTCTGCAAAATATAGCAAAAGGATCCATGCAGTTATAATTGATGAGGCCCACTGTATCTCCCGTTGGCGAGTTTATAAAATGTTCAGCAAAAACTAAAATTTGAGAGGCTTCAAATAAAATCTAATATGGATCTGAGGTTCTACTGTCTGCAAAACTCAACTCAACTGCATTGCAAAGAGTTTCTTGATCATCAACAATAATTACGAAGTAATCCAACAGATGTGGACCAAGAATGTTTCTGGCCATATCCTTCTTACCTGTACAAAAATACAAGGCCAAGTTTTAGCCTTGTAGCAAGGATTATGACCTTGTTATGTTATTAGTCCATCTACCTAAATGTTATCTTTCTCCATTATCTGCCTTTTTGTGTATACTGGATTCAAGACTTGCTGGAAATAATGTTGTCATTTTTTCCATCTTCCATAATGGTGAAAATCTGCTTTTTTTCAAAATGGCGGTCGTTGAATAGAAGGCATCGCTTTTTATGTCGACCAAATGTCTTGTTATCTTTCAAAAATAAACTTGGAAATGTTAGTTGGCGTTTTGAAGTAAAAAATTAATGGTATCGTAGTTTGGGACGAAACTTGTTGCCATGGTTACTGATCTACTCATGCAATTTCTGTCATTTTGTTCCGTTTCAAAACGAGGCTGACCACATACAAATCCAGCATTGGGCCTAAATCAGAACCTGCTTCCATACTAACAGCATGTGGAGATGGCTTGCTTTGATCAAGAATGATGAGGTATATCAATCACTTTCAAAATACATGATCATTTTCTAATTGCTCTAAAGTTGTTATTTTTCTATGCCAATGCTTTTTGATCAAATAAAGAAAAGCTTAGTCCTACTTTATTGCACTGATCATTTTTCAGTGCAGCAATGGAGCATGATGAACCATGTAAAATAAAAACGGCCAACAGATTTTACTATCTGCATTAGATGTCAAACCACTTTGAAAAAGGAGAAGCTGACCCAACCAAGGGACACAGCTCCTTATGAAAGATTCCTTCATTGCATTCACAAACAGGCAGAATGTGGAATTCCATACTGTCAGCCAATTGCAGCGCGACTAAGAGGCCTGTCTGCAACTGATCTTCAATAGTTGAAAGCTTTATGGCATCGGGATTGCTACAGTGAAGCAACTAATAAAACATCAATACGACGTGATGAAAAGAAAACACGAAGCTGCCGGGGCCGTCGTAAGGAAAGGTAGAGGACAACCAGGTCAGTCTTTGGATAACGCAGGAGCATTAGAAACTACTGTTATGAAGCTCTCTCCTTTGAAACGGAGGTCTTCAGTCAACACTTTTAAACACAATGAGTGCTTCTTTTGCCAAGGGAAAGATTCTGCAAAAACTGAAGAGCAAACGCATGCTTGTCAAAGTGCAAACAGCGCCAATGCTATCAGAGAGATTGTTGAGAAAAGTGGCAACCGTGTATGGAAATTACAGGTTGCAGACGTCATCGCAGAGGATGACTTCTTAGCAAGAGATATCGTTTACCATAAGAGTTGTAACACGAAACATTGGAAAAATTACATACAAGCTCCAAAGAGAATAAATGCTGCTGGCGAAACTGACGCTAGATTGATTGCAGCTGAAATGGAATTTTTATGATGACTTAAACGAAAGAATCAGAGGAGGAGAACTAATTTCATCAACCGACGCAGAAAAGCTTTACCGAGACATGATGGAAGATCACAACATTACTGAATATTCATCATCACGAAAAGTTTTGATGGAAGATATTAGACAATACCTCCCTGGCATAGTCTGCACTGATAAAAAGGGTTCCAAGCCGTCACTTCTTCATTCGAAAAGTATAGGCAGAGACGGAATCGATATCGTAACGGAGGAAAGGGATGTTCAAAAGAGTCTCAAAACTCTATTGAAAAGTGCCAAGGTAATCCGAAGCGAAATTGGTAATGCGAAAAAAGAAAATCATTGGTCTTTCAGTGGCACTTTGGCGACACCTAGCGAATATGGAGCCCCAGTTGAGCTCATGCTTTTGATCCGCTGGCTCTTACAGGTGTAGCACAAACAGAAACACGCCAGAATTCCTTGCATGAGTCCTGCCTTATTATTTCACAAATCATTATGCAAGAATTCAAGAATACAAGGCAAGTGACCCACAACGCCACGTCAGATTCAGCTCTGTCAATGTTCAGGAAGACATACGAAAGCCCGTTTGCCGTTGGCTTGTCTCTATGGATGTACCATAATCTTCGAAGCCAGAAAACCCTAAATCTGCTCAACAATATGTGCGTTGGTATCTCTTACTCCCGTGTTACGCAATACGTGTTACGGATAAGTCATTTACACACTTTATAAATATACACCATGATGGTCTACTTAATAACCCCACGCCCAAACATGTTTGGCATTCTGCAGACACATGGCTCAACATACTTTGATTCCACGAAGAACAGTTTCTCTCTAATTTGCCTAATAGGCACAGAGGCTCATCTTCTACAGGGTGAATAGTCATCAGAGCAAAACGGTATTTAACTGCGTGTTCTGTATGAACTTGATTACCGCAGCAATCCTCCCATCAGTTAACAACTTCACTCATGACCATGACCTCACTCAGTTTTTGGAATCTAACTCGCTAGCCAAAGGGGAGACTCATTCAGCAATTTCTGGCTCTTCTGTACAGTATGCTACGAAAGCCAAGTTTCAGGAACTTAGAGATGAAATAATTCTGCTTGGCTCAAAAGTAAAAGAGATAAAGAGAAAATTTAAGGCTTTTTCGGGAGAGGGACCTAAAGCTATTGAAAATCCTTCAGAAATTAAGATTCAGGCAATAATGAGGAGGGTTCCAATGGGAAAGCCGCTTGTTGCGGTGTATTAAGCAATGACTGAAGCTCTTACTGAGGAGGAAATATTAACTCACTCAGTGTCTGGAAAACCAGGAAATAACAACAAAAAAGCAAAGCCAATATTCGACCCCATACGCTTTGGTACAGTAAATAAAGTCTTGGCAGAAGCATTTCCAGAGCTGAGGGACAGAAATGCCTTTACAAACAAGGTACATGCCGTGATCAAAAGGATTTAGCATCAGCAAGAAAAGGGCATTCAAGGCCGAGGGGTGAATCACGACAAAAAATCTCCTACACCTTTCTCAAATTACCAAAGAAAATCTCTAAATCTCTATAAAATTGTTGAAATCTGAAAATCTTTAGAAAAAAGTCATAAAATCTAAGAAATCTTATAAAAATCTCAAAATCTTTAAAAAAATCCTGAAAACTGGAAGAAAAAACCTTGAAATCTGAAAATCTTTCACAATTTCGGGAAATTCAAAGCACATTCTCATCAGCAACCTGTGCTCCTGCACATAACCAGCCTCGATCTGACTCCAAACTTCGATCTGAGCTTTCTCGTTCTTTGTGTAAGAACGAGGCTGCAAATTCGCAGGAGAATAATAGGAAAGCAGAGGAAGAAAGGAAATCATGTGCATTTGCTAGATGGATTTAACAAGAGATGGACATTGAAAGTAAACTTCAATGTAAGTACTGTTTATATGTTCTTCTTTATATTAATCAAAACATTTTGCAAGGTTCAATATATCATGGTCAACAAAGAAACTCAACAACACACAATTTGCTTGAGATGAGAGATCCCCCTCGTTAGTTGTATGGTGGTAACCTAACTAACAGGGCCTAGGCCTATACCGGCCTATCTATGCCATAGATAGGCTGCTGATGATGAAAGTTATGCTGGATTGAAAACTCACATACCATAAAAGCTCTAATAAGCCTCCCCCCTCCCCACTTATATCAAATTTAAGGTGTTGCTAAAGATTTTCCATTCATTTCATTGAGCTAAATACGTTTTGCAGTATAATTTTGATATGATTTGAGAAAAACTGTGTTGAATTCATGAACTTAACTCGTAAAATTGCAAATTGTATGTTTAAACTGCAAAATGTGGTGTAAAAAAACTAAAAAAAGGTCCAAAATTAAATAAGCCCCCTGAGGTAGAGCTTTTACGGTATACATATTTTCAAATCCTTGTACTTCAATGCTTGGATAGTCGGAGGGTAGTCTTTCAGCATCATAAATGCCAGTTTTCCAGGGAAACGAGGCATACAATAAAAAGTGAATATTTTGCATCAGGGGCTATGAAATGCAACTGGCAAGTTTAGTCCATTGACGTTATTTGGTTAAATAATCAAATTAACCACAATAACCAAATCTTTGTCAAGTAACCTTGTTGGGGAGACGAGGTCTCAATTCTATTGTGTAGAACAAAAGCGTAAGTGGTTTGTTCACAGAGCTATCTGCTTCGTGCGGTAGATGCGCTTGCGTATTACAGTTAGGTTTTGCATCACTACTAGAGTTCTAACAAGGAATAACAAGGAAAATAAAAATGACAGAGAGTTTCCCGCAAAATTAGGACACTTCACGGCAATCTTCACTTGTTGTTATCAGGGATAAGCAGGGAAGCAACAGCACACAGCTTGACACAGTATGCTGTAGAGTGCTTGTGTTGTGAGACAAATACCCCTCGGTCCAAGTGGTACGATGCCTCTTTGCTCTTAGCCAATTAGCCTAAACGTGGGGTTGGTTTTGGTTTAATCTATTCTTGATGATTTCAAAAACAATGCATACATTTTTCTTATGCTTTCTCAAAAGGTTATCAACAAAAAGAACAAGGAAAAGATATTTGAAGAAATACAGAAACTTGTTGCAGTTGATTTTAAGGATCAATGTGGTCTTGTATATTGCCTGCATCAAAGTGATATAATGGAATTGTGGTATTCAGTATTTATTGTGACAGCAAAGCTTTAACCAGTTATTTACAATGTCTGAATCTCCTCCTTATTCTCATTCTCTAGGCTCATTGCACGAATCCCTAATGAAGATATCCACGACGAACAGTGGCGTGCTGGGGATGAGATCGCAGGGGGGGCAATAGGTCAAAATGGCGCCCCTTCCTTTGTTATCTTCAAAATTTGGCAGTTTAGCATTTAGACCTATTTAGACTAGGGCCCAGGACCTTCTAGGTAAAAATCTAGCTACGTGTTTTGTTATCTGAGATTCTTTCGTTTTAAACTTGCCTTTGATACGAAATTCACCTCGTAATCTATGTTAGGAACAAGCTTCCGTGTAGCTAGTTTTATCATGGTTTTATCTGTCATCTTCCGTTCATTAAATAAGTTTGGAAATTCATGAGAACAGATATAGTGCCTTTGACAAGCAGAGCGAGCCAATGAGAAGCGGTCATTGAACAAAGGATGCACATAAGTCCCAGCTGTAGTACAGTCAATGCTCAAACAGAATCGAGTTCTTTGACTTCTGCAAAGAGTTGTGATGCTTCCATAATTATTGCATCACCTGAAGCCATTTTAAGAACACAAATTTCACAACTAAGGTCTGATAGTGTTAGCAAGAGAATTATTCGTGTTGCTGTTGATGAATGACACTGCATCATAGAGTGGTAAGTTTTATTATCATCTGATTTGGACACTAACTTAACTTCAATCAAAATATTACCTGCAAAATATGACTGAGGAAGTGGGATTTATAAACCCCCTCCAAGACCATTAAGATTGGAATTAATTGCAGCAGAACAGAAATTATTCTTTCTTCATAGTTGCTAAAGCAAAACCAGAACAGGAAACCTTCTTGATTGCTTAAATAAAATGGGAATTTAGAATTGAAATAATTCATGTAAACGATTATTATCTGCACTTTAGGCCACATAAAATATATTAATAGATTCTCATCACAAAGTTTTGGAAACTCCCGCGAGGCGGGAGGTTTATATTTTATAATTTATATATAAATCTTTTTGGCAAATCTAGCCAAATCAGCGAGGCAGGCACATTATTCCGGTGAATTCTTTGCTTACACAGTCTTTGGCGCGGAGAAATGCCTTCCCTGGGCCGTTTGTAGAAGAAGAAGGAGAAGCGACAAACAATTGACGATATTATCGATGTTTGTAGGAGCTATTTCCATTTTCGTTTCAGTGCTTTTCCATTTCATGTGCCTAAATGAATACATTTTGCTGGGACCCCATTTAAAGTTGCAACGGTTCCATGTTGGATTTGAATCCGGAGATCAGCCTCTCGCTTACACAGTTCTTGTCACTTCCAATGGAAAGATTTTTGTACTGGAGCAGTGTAAATGTTATTGAACCATAAAACTTTGCAACGAATCAAAACTGTGCCAATACAGTGAAAACGTTGTTTTAGATTGACATTTGCATGACATTTATAATTTCATGATAATTCTCTGGAATTCTACCTTTCGTTCGATACAGTCATGTATCATCAGGAGTAAAACATTGCAGATAAATAGAAAACAACAAACTATGTGTTTTGACGTTATATAAAATATAAAAATATCACAAATATTGCAAATGACGAGTGGGCGGGACTTTTATATTTTGAAAACAAAATATAAAAAATATCGACGCAGAATTAATTTTCCAAGCGGGCGGTGATGAGAATCTATTAATTTATTTTATATGGCCTTAAGTCAAGAAAGGAAACTGAAGTAAAGCATTACGCATATCTAGCTTGTTATAATAAATTTTGGTCCCCTGTTAGTAACTAGTTCTTTTCAATTTGTATTGCTCGGAAATTATTTTTAAAGGGCTTTGGTGACTTCACATCTTCCATTAACAATCTCAAAGCAGACATTTCCAAAAAAATGACCAGAAATTGGACTCAATAATTTCAAACATTTCTGAAACCAAATATGATTCATATTGAATTCCTTGTCCTAGGGGAACTAATGGAAGGAAGACCACTGCTATGCGCGAAGACTACTTTAAATTGGCCGAGTTACGATCCTTGATTGGTGACAAGAAGAAAGTTCCCTTTGCATGTCTAACAGCAACAGCATTGCCAAGTGTTGAAAAAGCAATCATAGTCAATCTGCAAATGCAGTCGGTTCTCAGGATTGTAATGATTCCAGATCGTCCAAATATAAGATACACAATTCTAAGATTTAAAAGTCAAGAGGAAGTGTTTGATTTCTTCAAATTTTGTATGGAGGATATTAATCAGCAAGGATATGCAGCTAGAAGGGTCCTTGTCTTTTGTCGAAACCATAATCATTGTCGCATCCTGTTCAGATTGTTTGACAATGAATTTGGTAATATATATTCAGATTTCCACACAAGGCCATATGCCATGTTTCATGCTGGAACACATTCCGATATTAAAGAGCATGTGATCAAGTCCATGACTGAAGAAAACGGTCATGTAAGAATCGTTTTTGCCACAACAGCATTTGGCATGGGTGTTGATTGTAAGGCACTGGAGCATATCATTCATTTTGGGCCACCCAATGACATAGATGATTACATCCAAGAAAGTGGAAGAGCAGGTAGGGATAAGAAGTCAAGTCATGCAATCCTCATCCTTTATCCAAGGTCCATAACAGGCAAGGTTAGTCCAGCAATGAGAGCATACGCTAAGAACACAAATGTTTGTAGAAGAAATGCTCTCTTAAAATGCTTTGGTCAAAAGCAAACACAACATAGTTTGGAAGAACATTTCTGTTGTGATATATGTGCTCAGTTATGTCAATGTGATATTTGCAAGGTCTCTGGTGAGCAATTCAAGTCAATTTTAGAATTGAAAAATGCTCAGTCATCATCTTCTGCAGATGTATTGCCAGAAGAATCAAATAAAATTGTGATGCCCAGTGAAGGTAAAAGTTCATTAGAGAAAGCCCTGCATGAACTTAGGAATGCACTTATCTCAGATGTTTCTGATTCTGTTGTTGGGGTAGATATTTCAACTGGGTTTCCATTATGCGTTATCTCTGAAATAGTCAAAGATGTGGAAACCTTTACTGACAAAGAGACTATTTGGCTGCAAACAAGTCTGCTAGACATAGAACTTGCTGATAAAATTTTCAGCATACTTTCCAATGTAAGAGCTAAGTATGGGGAAGTTGAGGCCCCCATGACATTTCCCAAAGTTACTTCTGAAGTTACTTCATCTGAGTCATCTGATTCTAATGATTCGTTACAAATGTCGTCGAATGATGAGCTGGACTCAGAAGATAGTGACACCATTTTTTCAAGAAGACAAAAGTACAGAGCATGCTTTTCTGGTGGTAGATCAAATGACAGTGACACAGAAACAGACAGTGATTAAGAAATAAGTGCAGATTTTGTGACATTATCCTGAAATTTCTGTTGGCTGGCATACTAATTCAAAGCAAATTGGCAATTGCAGGCACTTGTTTTGAAATTGAATCCCAGAGGTACTTGACTTAGATTTATAGGGGTGTGCCCATGAAACAAATGTGTGGTACCTGCTCCAGAGTATTTCCCTCCACACAATAGCCAACTCTAGAAAACCATCAGTGAAAAGTGTACTCTAAAACAGGATAGGATAGGAGGGGGGCTTTGCGGGTTATGCGGGTCTGGCTAATTTCAACCCTCATGTTTTCGGTTTTATGTTTAATTTGTACGGGTTTTCAGGTTTTGAGATGTGACATATGTTGTGGATTTGGCCAATTTTTATGCTCGGTTTTCAGGTATTTCATTCAAAAATTCCTATGTTTTTGGGTTATCAATAAGTCATACAGTCCCTGTAGTTAACTGAGGTGGAAATACCAGCTTTCAAATGCTTGAAACGATGCACAGAGTGTCAGTGAAAACAAAAATGTAGGAAATAATTGAAGATTGCTGATAAACATTAAGAAATTTTTGTTCATAAGATGCAGTTTCGTGTTTTCAATTTTTGCTGCTGGGTTCTCAGGTTTTGTTAATTTTGGTGTGGGTTTTCAGGCTCTAGTAGCCCCCAATCCCCCCTTATTATAGGGTTCAAATCTTTAAAAATGTGTTTATAAAATTCTATTGCAATTTTCTTTGAATGACATGACTTGGAAGGAACTTGGGGTATTTTGCTGTAATTCTGCCATTGTAAATTTGATATCAAGGATTTTTGAAAATTGCATGGATTGCATGACTTGACTTCTTATCCCTACCTGCTCTTCCACTTTCTTGGATGTAATTATCTATGTCATTGGGTGGCCCAAAATGAATTATATGCTCCAGTGCCTTACAATCAACACCCATGCCAAATGCTGTTGTGGCAAAAACGATTCTTACATGACCATTTTCTTCAGTCATGGACTTGATCACATGCTCTTTAATATCGGAATTTGTTTGAGCATGAAACACGGCATAGGGCCCTGTATGGAAATCTGAATGTCTATTACCAAATTCGTTGTCAAACAATCTGAACAGGATGCGACAATGATTATGGTTTCGACAAAGGGCAAGGACCGTTCTGGCTGCATATCCTTGCTGATTAATATCCTCCATACAAAATTTGAGGAAATCAAACACTTCCTCTTGACATTTAAATCTTAGAATTGTGTATCTTATATTTGGACGATCTGGAATCATTACAATCCCGAGAACTGACTGCATTTGCAGATTGACAATGATTGCTTTTTCAACACTTGGCAATGCTGTTGCTGTTAGACAGGCAAAGGGAATTTTCTTCTTGTCACCAATCAAGGATCGTAAGTCAGCCAATTTAGAGTAGTCTTCGCGCATAGCAGTGGTCTTCCTTCCATTAGTTCCCCTAGGACAAGGAATTCAATATGAATCATATTTGGTTTCAGAAATGTTTGAAATTATTGAGTCCAATTTCTGGTCATTTTTTTGGAAATGTCTGCTTTGAGATTGTGACTAGAAGTTGTGAGAAGCCATCAAAGCCGTTTAAAAATAATTTCCGAGCAATACAAATTGAAAAGAACTAGTTACTAACAGGGGACCAAAATTTATTATAACAAGCTAGATATGCGTAATGCTTTACTTCAGTTTCCTTTCTTGACTTAAAGTACAGATATAATAATCCTTTACATGAATTATTTCAATTCTAATTTCCCATTTCACGTAAGCAATCAAGGTTTCCTGTTCTGGTTTTGCTTTAGCAACTATGAAGAAAGAATAATTTCTGTTCTGCTGCAATTAATTTCAATCTTAAGGGGTTTTTTTTAAATCCCACTTCCTCAGTCATATTTTGCAGGTAATATTTTGATTGAAGTTAAGTTAGTGTCCAAATCAGATGATAATAAAACTTACCACTCTATGATGCAGTGTCCTTCATCAACAGCAACACGAATAATTCTCTTGCTAACACTATCAGACCTTAGTTGTGAAATTTGTGTTCTTAAAATGGCTTCAGGTGATGCAATAATTATGGAAGCATCACAACTCTTTGCAGAAGTCAAAGAACTCGATTCTTCAGTCATGGACTTGATCACATGCTCTTTAATATCGGAATGTGTTCCAGCATGAAACATGGCATATGGCCTTGTGTGGAAATCTGAATATATATTACCAAATTCGTTGTCAAACAATCTACAGCAGCGGGCTATTATGCAGTACAAAGGGGGGGGGGGGTATCATGCAGTATGGTGGAGGGGAGAGTGCGCAGTACAGTGGAGGGCTATCCCGGAGTACGGTGGATAGTATTGCAATTGCAGAGTGCCCATGTTTTTTTCTTCAACAAAAATCTGTTGTTTACCTAAGAATACGGAATGCTACAGTATAACATATAAAGTTTGTGTGGAAAACCTCCACGGTACTTCCCACCCTCCACCGTACTTCATGATAGCCCTCCACCATACTTCATGTAGCCCTCCACTGCATTCATGATAGCCCTCCGCTGTACACCATGATAGCCCTCCGCTGTACTCCATGATAGCCCCCCACTGTACTGCAGATAGCTCTCCACCGTACTTACATCCTCCACCAACATTTATTTTGTGCAAGTTTATTCCAGCCAAGGGTAACTTTCAATCAATATTGCTTATGACAGCTTGGAATAGACATTAAGTCCCTTGAAGTGTTTTATTTTTTTTGGCATCCATTGTTGGTCCTTGAAGAGGTTATCTGGAAAAGCTGGGTATGCGCTATGCCGCCTTCCAGGCCTCTGTTTGAAAAGTTCTTCATTCTGCAGCTGTTTTGAGAGAGCAAGAACATCTTTACCAAAACTGGGGCAGCAGTGCTTTCCGGACTGGTGGTGCACATCTGCAAGTCTATTGAAGGATGATAAAATTCGTTCCATTGACTGATAAGATGTGCTGGCTCTTTCGATACTTCTATCTGTTACTTTGCCGTTGAACCCTTTACAATCTTTCTTAAAGATCCGGTTCCAGTGCTCAGCCTCCCGATCAATTTCAACATTTGCATCAATCAATCCTTTGTTATTCGTAAAGCGGTTAAACTGTAAATCGAAGGCCAACTTCTCTGGAAGAAGGTACTGAACTTGACAAATTAGCTGAAATGTGTAAAGGGCCTTTTTCGTCCTTCCTTCTAAACGAAAGAGTAAGAACAGATACTTGTAGATATTCAGCAATCGGCCGCCATCTCCATATTTTCTGGCCTCGTTGAAGTTACAAGCCATTAAACCAAGCAATAACGCGCTTCTTGAATACTCTAGAATAAAGTCCTTATCAGAATTGTCCACAGGTAGTTGATTTTCAAACGATGGTTCTTTTGAAGCTTCTTCGAGTACTGCTCCTTTATTGGCCATATTTTCGATAAAGTCGTCATCATTCTCTAAAGCTGTGCCTTGGTAGTGCTTAGCAGTATGCTTTTTTGCATTGGCCTTTTTAACATAAAATTTGCCACAATCTTTGTATTTGTACCCAGTAATGGTTTTCTGACCTGGGCAATGCTTCTCTCTCTTATGTTTTCTTAGTGTCGACACTTTTTTGTATGTCTTTCCGCATAGGTTGCACTGCCAGTCTTTCGAACCTGTTAAATCAACTGAAATGCTTGGCATTGCAAATCCGCTCACAATTTCTTCTAATACGAAATCCATAGTACGTTCTTGCTCGTCTGGCAATTTATTCATATCCAATAGATACTTCGCCTTAATCTCTTCATACACGGTAAT
Source organism: Aurelia coerulea (assembly GCA_039566865.1). Classification (NCBI taxonomy): domain Eukaryota; kingdom Metazoa; phylum Cnidaria; class Scyphozoa; order Semaeostomeae; family Ulmaridae; genus Aurelia; species Aurelia coerulea. The sequence continues at coordinate 10,721,845 of CM076947.1, forward strand.
TACTAGAGCTTCTGTGTACTGCTGGATGAAGTCAAAAGTGGCATCAATGTCATGCATTGGGTTGGCTGGTACGTTTTTCGCATTTAAAAAGTTCTTTGCAGAATACAACGTTCCTTTGTCGCCAGCAGATTTAGGGTCGAAAAGAATGCTCCATATAACCTGAAACGGAATGCAAGTGCTTGATGCTTAACGCAATAACAGTGTTTAAGAAGCACATTTAACACAAATGTTTTGAATTATGTATTCAAGGGGTCAAGGGAGGAGGGCTAACAAAACATTTTATCAGCTATCTTTTTGTGAGGCTATCATATTCTTTCATATTTGTTGTCCTTACTGTTTGCAACAATAACAAAAAATTACTTTAACGTACCGTCAAAAAGTTCCCAAATGCATGGAAATCACCAATACAGGGAATCAACCCTTCAATTCTTTGAGTTGGTGTTGCAGCATCACGCTGATCTTCTTGTGTGTTGTGTTCTCGCTCGCATGTAAATTCATCGCCAAATGATAAAATACGATCTACATCATCTTTCTTTTCTGGAACGAATTTATGAAGGAAATGCATAATTTGAATGATGTCTTCACCTTTATTCTCGTCTTTATCAAGTACGCCTAGACATAACTGTAAAGAGGAGAGAGAGAAAAATATGAATATAGATTCAAAGAAAGTATGTTATCATTTTAGGTAAGAAGAGATGCAGTTCCATTGTAAATGGGTTGATACTGTGATCAGGCGGTATCATACCGGATGAACCAGAGAAAAGTTCTCACTTTTGAAAATTCATAGCATTTAGAGTACTGAATGGATTGAAATGAATCAATATTTGGAACTTTTTCCTGGCTCACCCGGTATTCGTCTGGTATCTCATATTTCATCAAAAGCTGCAAAAGTGGAACCAGCTGTTTAAATTACTAACCGTTTCTGATTTCGTTTTCAATTGCTTGATCAATTCGTGATGCCAATACTTTCGGAGATACTTGTCGAACTAGCTGACCTCGTCGATATGTTTCGCCAGAATTGAGCCAACGATGTGCTTGAAGTCTGATTTAAGCTGCTTATCTTTGTCCTTCCCAGGTAAAAGTGCAGTTAAATCTACCTCGTGTGGTTTCACATCAGCTGAAATTCTACTCTTTAGTTTTCCAGGAATGAAGGGCACCCTTGCTTTGGTTGCAATGCAGTTGAATAAATTTAACTGCTTGTTTCCTTTTTCTCGTGAAGTGTGTTTTGCTCTTACGCTTAAATTTACGTTGTCTCCCGCTAGGATGAAATGGTTATTCTGCTCTTTAATTACGTGACACTGGCCACCTTCTTTCTGCTGATAATGCTGTACTACAGATACATGCTCGTTCACATTTCCTTCTATGCTAAAACTCTGCAAAGTTGCAGATACGTTGAGAATGTCATCATCTTCGATAACTTCGTCGACGACATCGTCAAGAATCATAGAGTGCTGCAAACATTCTTGTAAGTCGTCATCCAATTCATCGGTAAGCAAGAATTCAAGGTCTCCTTCATCAAATTCTTCATTCGTCAGGCTTTTCCCCTCGGCGTCATGCGCTGGCTCATTTAATGGTGTCAGTGTGCTAACTTCGTCTGTCCAACTCCTTACAACTGATAAGGTGTCTACCCCTAATTTTTCTTGGCACCGCAATACTTGCCCATATGAAGTGCATAGTGCTAATTTGTAAAGTTGTTTGAAAGTCATCTTATCAGCACCACCTCTTCGCAGCATCAATGCATTTAATGTCGCGTTCATGTTTATGTGCATATTTCGCGAGCGGAGTATGGAGGCAACAGATGATATGAGTGCTGGCTTTATGGAGCTTGCAGTTTTTTTCTTTTTGCGCGATTGGCTTCTAGCATTTGTACCACCGGCAAGCACTAAATTCCAGAGCAAAGGCGCAACGCTTTCAAGTTCTTTTTCCTGATCTGCGAACGTAAACTCCTGCAGTTGCTTCAGCACATTTTCTTTTGAAAGCTTGAAAGGCGATTCTTTTCTTGAACACAAGCCTGCGCATTCATTGGTCACCTCTTTCTTTAGGACATTCACAAGCTCCTTGCGAATCTCTGGACTTTTCCACACGCTATCAGCAATCGCTTTATAGTTTTGAGCACATATACAACGAATGACTGAATGTAAATCAGTAGATACCTTGCTGATGATCGTAAGACCCGAATTATTGGTTGAGGTAAACTAAAATGAAACAAATTTGGTTTTGAGAGACCCAAGATATATCCCGTTAGATGCATTTAATCCTTTATTTATAGAATCCTACTTTTTTGCAGTGCTTTTCTATGTTCACGCAAAGGACATCTTGAAGAACGACTGAGTTCATTTCTCACAGCTATCAGTTACAATAAAAAAGTCCCTGCAGCATGAAGATGCAATTTTTTAAACTAATGCCAAAAAGATGCATTTATTCGATTCTATCGTGGGTACGAGTTCATTTACACGCATTTTTTAATAAGAAACTAAGAATTTGGACCAACAACGAAAGTTTATTGAAATTATCAGATTTTGAGTACTCATAGTTTCTTACGAGGTTCCATAAAAATCTTCATGTCCACTACCTGTGCCTTGGTGAACATTTCAAAACAACGCTTTTTAAGCTTTTCCAATGTTTAGACATTACATTAATTTTTTTTATAAGAAACTGAGGTCCAGGGCTGGTAGGCAGTTTCTTAAATTTTGGGGCCATTTTGCTATCAAACGTTTCTTAGTGTTTTTCTTATATTTTTAATGCCAGAAGTGTAGAGTTAGTTTTGTTTTGTCTAAAGGGCTCCCAAATAACTTAGTAAAATCTCAAAACAAGTAAATAACATGATTCGCACTTAAAATAATGTCCAAACAGTTGATTTAACTGTACAGTGTCAAAATATTTTTGAGTGCGATAGGAACATTAAAACTTTAAATTACAGAAGTTTCTTAAGTGTTTCAATTCAGGTAGGGTTGTTTCTTGGCTTTCAAAAAATTCCAGCCTATCGTTTCTTATAAGAGGTTTCTTATAAAAAAGTGGGTGTCCTCAAGTACCTTACTAAATACGATACAGGAAACAAGTGAAAGTAAAGTAAGAATATGGTCAAGGATTTCCTTTATGAAAATAAATACACTCATTTTTTTTTGTAAGAAACCGCTTATAACAAACGGTTGGCTCAATTTTTCAAAAGTTAAGAAACAACCCTTTCTGGATTTCAAAAGCTAAGAAACTTTTGTAATTTGCAGTTTTAATTTTCCTATCACAGTCAGAAATGTTTTGACACTGTACAGCTATAGCATCTGTTTGGACACTATTTTGAGTGCGAATTATGTTATTTACTTGTTTTGAGATCTTACTAAGTAATTTGGGAGCCCTTTAGACAAAATAAAATTAACCCTACATTTCTGGCATTAAAAACATAAGAAACACGTAAGAAACTTCTGGTAGCAAAATGGCCCAAACATTTAAGAAACTGCCTACCAGCCCCAGACCTTAGTTTCTCATAAAGAAAATGAGTGTAGTTTTGTAAGTTAAATATACCCAGTAGTACTGGAGTCTCTTAATTTTTTGGCGATCTGAAAGTTGAGTTTCTCATGGGCAGTTTCTTATAAAAATACCTACGTGTATTCAAGAAACTAGAAACTCAATTTGCAGAGATCAAAATGGCCCAGAATTTTAAGAAACTGCCTACCAGCCTCGGACCCCCCCCCCCCCGAACCTTAGGTTCTTACAAAAAATACGTGTGTTGAAATCTCACCTTAACTTCGTCAATGCAAGGTGCAGACACCGTTGGAACCTCACATCCAGAGAAAGGAAGATCATTTCCAAAATCTTCGAGTAGCTTTCGCCTGCTTTTCAAAGGTGCACATTCCTGACGTTTTGGTTCGCTGCTGTCACATGCATCGGTGGGCACCTCCCGCTTTGTCTGTCTCCGAATGTATTTTAAAGCTGAAGTACGCCTTCCTTCAAGAAAGGTGTTTTGTTTCTCTGATTGTTCTTCAAAGCAGTCTGAATGCTTCGATAACATGCTTTACACACTACTTTAAAATCAGTTTCGCCTAGAACTGCTCCCAGGTACAATTCAGCATTTTGTCCAGCAATCGATTTTTTGCCGTCGTTTGACCACAACAGAATCTTACTGTTTTTCGGTTGTTTGTAGAATTCGTCAATATTCTTTACGCAAATCAGACAGAACGAGTGACTTATTGATGCCGGTAGCCGCTCTGTGATTTTCTTAGGTGTTGCTTTCAGTTGCTCATTCATTTCTGTCGCTGCAAGAGTGACTATTTCGCCATTTGAAACCATGTTTACAACTAGCACAGTGTGAAGAACCAATTAATGGTAATTCATAAACATTATCATTTCTCAATGAAACCTAATTGATGTGACCAGTACACAATAACTCTTAATTAGAATTTTACAAGCAAAGTTAACATTCAAAGCAGAAGGAGTCAAGTAGTATGAGCCAAAAGGAAGTATCAGCTTAACTTTGAAATATTGAATATCTTTAAAAACACATTTTCTACGAATTCAAACACAACACAGATGGCAGCAGACACAAAATAGTTTTCTTCATTTAAAACATTAAAACACATATTCGATTAAGACTTGTTTTGCATTTTATCTATTACACATTTTTGCATGACCTTCAAAAACTAATGTTTTTGATAAAAGTAACCTGGTATATTATTTTTTGAAAATTTTGCTGACAGCTTCTGATAAGCAATTTCTTACGGGAATGCTACTACATGACTGTGTGTAAACCTTTCCAGTCGGCTTTTAATAAAACTCCAGATGTACCAACACAAGGCTTGAAAAGATCTGCAGGACATCATTTTTGGTCCAGGGCTAATTTATCAGGAATGAAGTTTCTTAACTTGGGGGGGGGGGGAATTTTACAAAAATGACAAATGTAGAATTAATTCACCTTTGTTGCATGGGCTTAAAAAATAGTGCATAGCAAAGATCATAATGTCAACACAATACCCTAAAAGGTATAACTGCAATGGATAAAATCAAGACCCCTAAGTGGGTGGAATCATTTCATAAATCTTTGTGTGGATCAATCGTATCCAGGGGGAGGGGGTACTTCACTATCAGATCAGATGGGAATGTGCACCAGTTTTGGGTAGTTTTTGTCTGAAAATTCTGGGATTGGGGTAAAGTATACTTTTACTGGAAAAATTCTGTGATTGGGGTATACTTTCACTTGGAATTTCCTGGGATTAGGTCAACTGTTATACTACAAATTCTCGTAATGGGTGTTCAATGTCCCCATTGATTAAGAACATATTTTATTCTACTTGTGACCATATATGAGAGGATATCCTTACTTTCACCTTGAAATTGAATGCCCCTTTAACATTGAATTGTTTTTGTTACTTCTTCAAAATTCTGGGATTGGGTATAAATGTCTGACCCATATTCTGTGATAGGTTATCAATATCTTACCAAAATTATGGGATTGGGTCATAACAGAAATCTTGGCGGAACACACCCCTGTATGCATTTATAGTGCAGTACCCCCCCCCCCCCCCGGGCAATCGTAAACCTGTGAACATTGCCAGAAAAATCTACTGTTGGAAGTTTCATTCAACATTGTGTTCTTTGTTTCATTCATCAAGTGGCATACACATATTTTTCTTATAAGAAACTACAGTAAGGTCCAGGGCTGGTAGCCAGTTTCTTAAATTTTTGGGCTTTTTTGCTACAAAGAGTTTGTTACATGCTTCTAATATTCTTAATGCTGGAAGTGTAGAGTTATCAAGAGGGCTCCCAAATAACCTAGCAAGATCTCAAAGCAAGTAAATAACATAATAATTAACACTCAAAATAATGTCCAAACAGTTGCTGTAATAACTGTAACGGTGTCAAAACACTTTTGACTGCAATGGGAAAATTAAAACAACTGCAATTTACAAAAGTTTCTTAGCTTTTCAAATTCAGGTCTAGGGTAGTTTTTTACTGTTTTTTAACTTTCGAGAAATTGAGCCTACTGTTTCTTATAAGCTGTTTCTTGTAAAAATATACGTGTGATAAGCCTAATACTTTTTGATCAGAAATAGTCAACTCAAAATACAATCCACATGCATCTGATCTTTGATTGAGGCGCAACATCATACATAGGAAGGTAGGTAGTAGGTAGTATTCTGTGGCAAAGTCATCTCATCTCATCCCAAGAATTTTGATTTTGCATCACCAAAATCTGCATTGCAGTGTAAGCCAAGCCATTGATGATCTTTGTGAGACAATTAATTACGGAGCCAAGAAATTTCTTTTATACAGATATAGCTATGTTTGTTCATGGACTCGTAGATCACATAAAGATCGATAGAAAATGTATTACATGACCAGGAATGGAAGAAGTCATGAGAAAAATCGACCTAAGAAGTTAACATATCTTCTTGCAAAACTAACTAGAGAATTTCAAAGCTGAATGTAGTTTTCATCTCTATGTTTGGAAATAAAGAGTGCAATGCCAATAGATAAATTCAGATGACGCTGTTTACAGCTAATTCAGATCACGTGATTTCCTCTCAAGTAAAACTTTTCATATAAGTTCAGAACTTCGTACCATGAAAAGCGCGATGATTCTCGATATGTTATGGTCCCTGGACCGAACTGAAGGGGGAGGGGGTATAAGCAGCGTTAGCTGAATTTGTCTATGCCAGTTCATTCGTTCATAATGATATAGATTTTTCTACAAGGGAAGCAAGTCTATGTCAGTTTTTTCACGATAAAAGTGCTTTTGAAAGTTCTCGAGAACTTCGTCCTAAACTGTCAATGAGTTCGTCTTTGTCGATGGAGAGACAAATCTTTCTTTCAAACGCCATCATCAGAAGGCCCTCAAGGCGCTCTTGAACCATTGTTGAGCGTATCCGCGACTTAACTCTCTTAAGTGTGGAGAATGAACGCTCAGCGGTTGATGAGCTCACGGGAATGGCAACTGCAATGGCATAAACCTGTCCTAAGATGGGATATGCATCCATGAGATGGTATGTGGGATGACATAGCAGCTGCAAGGCATCAGAAAAGGATGGCAGCTTGCTCTTTTCATTAATTTGCTTTCTGTTTGGCCAATCAAAATCTTCATCACGATCATCATCATCTATGACTTCGTTGTCTCCCAACCCATCTTCATAATCATCGACCTCAATCTCATCACCAACATCCTGTCTGTACGCTTGATTCATTTCTTCGTGAAATAACTGCAGATTGAATTTGGGAAATGCTGCAGCAAAGCTCAAAAGTTCGGAAGCACACCGATCTACATCTATGTCGTATTTCATGCAAAAATCACTCAGCTTTGGCTTTAGATCTTGAGCTGTAGGATGATCTTTGATAAGCGCATCAAAGTTGGTAGGAGAGAAGAGGTGGTATGTTGCGAGGAGAGCCTTGTTCTTTTCGAAGCGATTTCTCATGGATTGCAACACAGTATCCATAACGACATAAAATGTGTTTCGTGCCCAATGAGTTTCTGCTGTTTCTGCCGGTTCGTCTGCTGCTTGCTCTCCGGCCATTCGCCGGCGATGACGTATTCTAATGGGCTTCCAATGAATGTGCTCTGCTTTGAAATTCCTGTCAACAATTTGGGTTACATACTCCGGATGGTTTCGTAGCCTCTGAAGCTGATCGATAGTGCCATCAATCATAGCAAGTGCCTTCCCAAAATCTATGGTTGTTGACTGCAAATAGCGGCTAAGAGGACCTGTATGCTGAAAGATTTCATTAAATAACACTGCAGTTGCCAAGAATTCCTTCGTCTCAATCTTCTCCAACAGCCCTGCAGCCTTTGTTCTTTTATCTGCATCAAAAGATGTGTCATTGGCAACAGCTTCAAGGGCCTCTTCAACGCTATCATATCTATCCAGGAAAACTTCTAGTGCAAGTTCTCTTGAGCTCCATCTCACTGTGTTAATACGTTTGAGAGATCGAACCTTTTGGTTTCGATCAGTCTGCGCCTTCTTAAAGACTCTTTCGGTCTTCTCACTTCTTGAAAATAGCAAGTACAAGCTTTCTAGTTGATCGAAAAGTTTTGCAGCATCAAGTGCAATACCTGCACTATCAGATAGCACTAGATTAAGGGTGTGAGCGTAACAATGGACATACACCACTTTATCACCAATCTCTCTCTTGATTAAAGCTTGTAGCCCGTTGTAACAACCACTCATGTTGGATGCACCATCATATGTCTGGCCAACGAGCTTCTTGAAGGATAAATCGTGCGAATCTAGTGTATCTTTAATGACCTTGAAAAGTTCTTCAGCTTTTGTTCCACTAGCCTTGATACAATTTAGCATGTGCTCAGAATATGATCCATCGGTGTGGACAATGCGAACACAAATGCTCAGCTGTTCCTGACGACTGACATCTGGTGTTGTGTCTGCCATCAAAGCCCATGCTAAACTATCATTTACCTGTCTGCTTATTTCTCCCTTGATGGCACTGCTGATTATGTCAATCATTTTATTTTGAGTTCTGTTGCTCAAGAATGTCAGCTTTGATCCTCTCCCTTTTAGTTTTGGCACTTCTTCTGACGAGGGGCAATTTTTCTCTTGGCTCTGTTTCACTTTCTCCAAATGGTCTTTCATCGTGGTGTCATATTGCGAAAGAAGCTTCAGCAGTTCCAGAAAGTTGCCACAGTTCTGCGTCTCATGCATAAGGGTTTCTCTGTGACCTCTAAGTGCAAGTCCTTGACGTCCAAGGAACATCACTACGTCTACAATTCTCTGCATTACATTTCTGTTTGCTTTGGCTTTTACTCTCAAACGTTGTTCCTCGAGTATCATTTCTGTATCAAGAAGAGCGTTGACACTTCGTTTCTGGAGGAAAAGGGCTTCAGCAACTTTAGAATGTATGTGAGTTTCTGACCTTTCGTGCTTTTTCAAGGCTTCATATTGCTTTTTCCAATTTTGGAAACCTTCGTCCGTGAATGCATTTCCCTGGGTCAGCCGTCGATTTTCACCGCGTAAGGTGGCGTCTGAAAACAGAATGCAAGGTATGCAGAAAAGGCCATTCTTGGATAGTGAGTAAGAAACCCATTGGCGTCGTAATTCAGAATTGTGGAGAAATGCCTGCTGTGTACAACATCTTTGAGTTTTTCCACGAAAACTTTTTCTTTTGCTCAGAACGTTTTGTGAAGGCTGACATGGCTTTAGCTTTAGAATCATTTCCTTGTCATCTATGCTTAATTTCTTTGTACAAAGAAAAGCAGGATCTATAGTGTCATCTTTTATGAAGTCGTGCAAATTGCTCTTCTCGCTTTCCTCCACCACGTCATTTTTTGAATCCTGAGGTGTTCCTTGAATGGATCTCTCATTTCTAGTATCACTACAGCCAGGAGTCGTTTCAGAGTTGATCTCATTCTCAGTTTGAATCTGGTCTACAGTTATTGCAGAAGTATCATGTTGTCTTTCTGCAGCTGTCAATTTGATTTGTGTGTCATCAGACGAAACCATGACTGATTGCTCGCTCATCAGTGAAAGATCAGACTCGTTGAGACCATCATACTCTTCGGGTGTTGCCTCAAATCTCGGACTTGGAGGGTTGCTTATTTCGTCGTCTGCACTCCCTTTGGACTCAATTGTGCAACTGCTGTTATCTGCTGTTTTGCTAGAATCTTCACGGGGAGATTCATCATGTGTGGGTTCTCCGTCTTTCGCTTTCGGCTTGTTAAAATATACTGCCATGAATGAACTTAACTTCTCTTCTTCCGCCAGTCTGGATTTTTTTGCTTTTCTAAACTCTGCCCCTGACTTTTTCTTTCGTTTACGATTATCGGAAGACATTTCTGAAAGAAATTTTTCCAGTATTCAGGAGCAAGAAATGAAAATATCCTGTAATTCATAATCATTTAGTTGCTAAATTTCAGTCTGGAATTTGAAAGGTCTGCAAATGTAAAGAACTGTATTCCTTCAAAAATAATCCACTGAAAATAATTTAAATCACGTTTAGTGATGTGAAATTGTCAAACATGGAAACAAATGAAAAATCTTTTGCATCATCATATCATAATTTTAGAAGTAAGATCTGACAAACTCTACAATTCTGAAAAGCGAGCGCAGACATAAGATGTCATTTAAAAACTTGGTAAAATTATAAACATAGGGAAATAAAGAAGCAAATTTACTTACTTATTATAGAAAGAACAGGATGTTTCTCTCATCAAACCAATTTTATACGCGAATTTGACACAGTGGAGAACAAAAACTTGATCGATCGAGACACTTGCAACAAGGTACGATAAGCGAGATACGTTGTGAAATGTACAAGACTGTTTGGGTCGTTTGGGTGGTCTACACATCAAAATCAAATTCGACGTTTGACTGCTAATTGTGTCATAAATATTAAGTTATTTGATTAGAAAAAGAATCATACTTGAATGAAATGCAATGATTTATGAAATGAAAGATAATGACGCAGTAATGACGTGAGAAGTATTAAACAGCGCCTTCTTTGAGTTTCCATTTGATATCCTCGTATCGTTGCGACGTTTCAAGAAAGTTCTATTTGTTCACTAACTAATTGGTCAGGGCGCCTTCGGCGCCCCCTAAAATGGCCATCCACTTTGTATCGTTGCGATGTTTCAAGAAAGTTCCGTTCGTTCACTAACTAATTGGCCAGGGCGCCTTCGGCGCCCCCTAAAATTGCCATTCACTTTGGCGCCCCTCAAACTTGACCAGCAGGGGGGGCAATTGCCCCCCCTGCCCCCCCTGCCAGCACGCCACTGAGCTGCTCTGTCAGGTCACCATCAAATCAGCATTTCAAGTTAATTTTGAGTATCTACTGTAAGTGTTTTTAAATGATCTCAGAATGGAGAAATTGAGCGAGAAGATGGTCTTTCAAGACACTACTATAACCGAAATGACAACAGACCACAGCTTAAAAGATCTACCCCTACCGAAATATTGCACTATGCAATAATAAATGAAGTTATGGGACTCACAAAACATTGCGCCTACGCTTGGCTATTGAGAGAGAAAGGCTATTGAGAGAGAAAGATTTGTCTCTGCAAAAAGCAATAGATATTTGCAAAGCAGCAGAAGTAGCTAGCCAACACATGAAAACCCTTGTAGATTCAACAGCTGAAGCTCATGCAATTTCCAAGAGGCCAAAAGGAAAGTTTCAGGGGAAAGAATATCAAGATTTAAGAGAAAAACACAATAAGGGGGGTTCATGTGGAAGATGTGGATATGTACACACTGGCAAACAAAATCAATGTCCAGCAATAGAACAAAAATGTCATAAGTGTGGCAAAATAAACCATTTTGCAAAATGTGTAAAAACAGCCAAAAGACAAAAGTAAACACAGTGGAAGAAAATGAAACAGATGATAATCAAGATTTTTATGTATTTTCAATGGAGTCTAACTTCAAGAATGATCAGTGGATTGTCCCCATACAGATAACTGATTCAATTGTTCCAATGAAATTAGACACAGGGGCTGATGTCAATATTCTCAGTTATGAAGATTTTTCTTCACTTAGGGAGAAGCCAAAATTAAGGCATTCAAACATCAAGTTGAAGGCATATGACGGGGGAGATGTACCAGTGAAAGGGCAATGTATCTTGCCAATTAGCCACAAAGGAAAGACACTCAGGACACTGTTTGTTATATGTCCAAACAATGTTAAGCCAATTCTGGGTAGGAAATCATCAGAGAAGTTAGGTCCTATGAAGAGAGTGTTTCTTGTTGAGAAAGAAACTGCTGCATCAGATGAGCAACAGTTTTTTGAGAAATACTCAGACTGCTTCAAAGGATTAGGATGTTTACCAAATGTTGTGAACATTGAATTAGTTGCTGATGCTGTGCCAGTAATAGAGTATTGCAGGAAAGTACCATTTGCACTCTATGACAAGTTTAAAGAAGAATTAGAAAGAATGGAGAATCTTGGTGTCAATAGGAAGGTAGAAAAACCAACAGAATGGGTAAATTCCTTTGTCTTGGTTACTAAACCAAATGGAAAGCTGCGCGTTTGTCTTGACCCAAGGAATTTGAACAATGCAATAAAGAGAGAACACTTCAAGTTGCCCACAAGGGAAGAAATCGCAGCAAAGTTTGCAGATGCAAAAGTCTTTTCCAAGTTGGATGCGTCAACAGGTTTCTGGCAAATGAGGCTAAATGAGAAAAGCTCAGAGATGTGCACATTTAATACACCATTTGGCAGATACCAATATCTTAGGCTACCATTTGGAATTTCCAGTGCACCTGAAATCTATCATTGTGTAATTCACACATTATTTGCTCATTTGGAGGGAGTAGATACATCAATGGATGATATCATAGTCTGGGGTTCAGACAAAGAAGAGCATGATAAAAGGCTAGAGAAAGTCATGGAAACTGCTCAAAGAGTAGGCCTTAAGCTTCAGAAAGAGAAGTGTGAGATTGCAGTACCTGAGCTCACTTTCTTAGGAGACAAGATATCAGCAAGTGGGTTAAGGCCAGATCCAAAAAAGGTTGAGGCAATCCTAAAACTGGAAAGACCAAGAGATAAACAAGAACTCCAGCGATTCTTGGGGATGATAAACTATTTAGGCAGATTCATTCCAGATCTTTCAGTGAAAACTATGCCTTTGAGAGCACTGTTAGACCAAAGAAATCAATGGGACTGGGGTCATGAGCAAGATAAAGCATGGGGTAACTTGAAAGAAATTGTCTCTAAAGAGCCTGTTTTGAAATTCTATGACCCAAAGAAGCCTATTAAGATATCTACAGATGCAAGCAAAGCTGGTCTTGGGGCTGTATTGCAACAATATCATGATAATGAGTGGCTGCCAGTAGCATATGCATCAAAAGCTGTAAGTGACTGTGAATCAAGGTATGCACCAATTGAGCTTGAAACGTTAGCCGTTACGTTTGCTTGTGAACGATTTCACCAATATATTTATGGCCAGAGAATAGAAGTTGAAACAGACCATAAGCCACTTGTCACAATTTTTAAGAAACCATTAAGTGAAAGCCCTTTGAGGATCCAAAGATTGAGATTGAGGCTGCAAAGATATGACATAGTAGTATCATATACACCAGGAAAGTGGATGCATACAGCTGATGCTTTTTCAAGATCACCTGTAGAGAGGGCAGACACTGACCTTGAAAAAGATGTGCAAGCCTATGTTGATGGACTGCTATCATATATACAGATTTCCAATGACACGCAGAAAGAGATCATAGAGGCCACAATGAAAGATGACCAGTTAAAGGTGTTAAAAGAAACAATATCAAAGGGATGGCCGAGCAGACATTCCAACTGTAGACCAGGGCTCACACCATATTGGAACTTTTGAGAAGAGCTGTCTGTGCATAAAATGGAATTCCTTAGACAGTTATAAGTGACAATGGTCCTTGTTATAATAGCTTAGAGTTTTCAGGGTTCTCTAAAGACTGGGGATTTTCACATGAAACTAGCAGCCCAGAACATCCATCATCAAATGGACTAGCAGAAAGAACTGTTCAGACTGTTAAGAATATTATTAAGAAATCAGCTGAGAGTAACGATGACATGCAACAAGGTTTGTTAGCCTACAGATCCACACCATTAGAGAACTAGAAGTCTCCTGCATAATTGTTAATGTGAAGAACATTGAGGACAAATCTGCCTATATTGAGTAAGAAATTAGATGTCCCTAAGGCAAAAGGTGTAGTAAAATGGAGAAAGAACAGAAAAATGTAACAGAAATTTTATCATGACAGGAAGACCAAGTCACTCAGAGCATTAAAGCCAAGACAAAGTGTAAGGGTTTATAACCCAAATACAAAGTTATGAGACAAGAAAGCAACTGTCAAGTTCCAGGTATCACCACGTTCATGTGTTGTAAAGACAGAGAGTGATGCTTCTCTTAGAAGAAATATAATACACTTGCGAAGTACAGAGTTGTCTATTGATAAGCCAGTTTTAGATGAATGCTATGCAACTGATAATGCAGATGATGCAAATAGCAGTGACACTGATGTAAAGAGTACAGAGATCAGAGTTAGAGAGACCACGGATTGAAAGCAGAGAGAATAAAAGCCCAGAGTGAGCAAGTATAGTCAGAACAAGATCAGGAAGGGAGATAAAAAAACCAAGCAGACTTATTGAGACTATGAACTGAAAAGAAACTTTAGAGAATTGAAAGAACTGTGTTGATCAAGATGAACTTTAATACAATGATGGACTGTTTATATTAGAAAAAAAATTAATTGTGTAGAATCAGATGAACTTAAATAGCAGTGGCAGCTGGTGAGGAAAATATTTGGTGGGGCAATATAGGGAAGGAGCGGGATTTGGGGGCGCAGCCCCCAGAAAATTTTCAGTGACCACGCCCTTCAAACGCTCGGAAAATGCTGGCAACGCCCTTTTCGATACATTTTCTAGAAACTTTCTGTAGTAACTTGGCATACCTAGTTTTCGTTCTGCAAGTACTTACTTACGGCAGAATAATACCTCAAAAGATATTTCCTTGCCTTCCTTTGTTTTGATCTCAAATTTTGTATAAAGTGTTATTTCCCTCTGAAGAATGCAAGAAACATTTTAAATCGCAACAAAATAGACATCAGTCGCAAGCACCGTACTGTGTCCAAGTTTTTTCTGGTTGAGACTCGCAGGATAGGAAACAGAAGGCCCTCCAAAAACTCGCTGCAACCTGTAAGCCAGTCTTACCTTGAATACAAGCTCCTTGTAAATCCACGCGATGATTACTTCAACTGAAATTTTGGGCAATCTGCTGGCCCAAATGCTGTACTTCTAATTTCTCTTTGTGACTTCGTCTACTCTTTGTCTATCACATTTCAATCGTTATTTGACAACAACAGGCCTACGAAACTACGAAATGTTGGAAGCATCGATTCATGTTGCTGTTGTTGAGTGGGGAGGGAAAATTGATTTCTGCCCAAATTTTACGAAAATTGACCGATCAGCTAACTTCATAGAATGACGAAAACCACGAAAAAACTGTAGTGCGCATGACAATAAGGATCTGAGAGGGGCAGAAAAAAGTTTGCCCAGAAACACGGAAACAAAGAGAAAGTAGGTCAAAGAGATCGCAGCGTCTCTGATAGCCTCAAAAAGAAGCCGATACTATCAATATCAATAGACATTAGAGGTCACTTATCAATAGAAACAACAACGCCACGCCAACACCTTTGATAGAGCTCACTTAACAAGTTCCAATACAGTACCAATGTTTTATTCAAATCAAACACAATTATTTGTTGATTTTGTGATAATTTTTTTACTTTTCTTTGAGATTTGCTGGTGGGGCACTGCCCTAAGTGCCCTATAGCACCAGCTGCCACTGTTAAATGGACTGATGGACTGTTTATTTTAGAATAAAGAGGATGTGATGATATGACATGAAGTAATCGGTTGTTGATTTTACATGAAGTAACATACGCGTGTGGGAGTTGTGAAAGTTGGATGACAGCAGAAATGGCCTTCTTATCTGTCTCTTGACCTCCAAATAGATATTATTATAGGACCTATCAAGGTTTGGAAATCACAGCTTCATCTTCAATCTTCATGACGAGTCAATGCTGTTGTAATTGAAAAAAACCAATGGTGAATGAATCTATACTGTCCAATGAGAGCAAGATTAATGAAAAATTGTCTTTGATCTATGTTTGGGCTGAGCATGTTCTTTTTTCACAACTTTGTTTGTAGCTTCAGTGTCTTTGCTGCGTTTTTGACCTCTAAAATAAGCCTTTGTCAGTGTCTTTTGGGAAAGCTGCTTGGTCTGTTCTTGACCGCCATCAACTGCAGACTTGCACCTTTCAAAATGGTCTGGAAAGGAAAGTATGCATTTTGTCATCACAAAATGCAAAACTTACAAGGGTGCAATCATCTAACTTAGAGTTCAAATATTGAATCAAAAAAACATATTATTAACACCAATACATACATTACAAACATATTTGCAAACATAGCAAATACAAAATATATGCAAGCTATGTTTGGAAGGATCTTATTATTTTGTAAGTGGCAAACGTTTCAATGGTGTTTCCATGCCTGCAGTCACATTATAAAGCTTATTGTGATGCTTCTTGATCATTTTAGCTAAAACCTCATATTTTGCTAAATATGCTGGAACACAAGCTGTTGCCCGCCTTATACTATCTCTGTTTTGTAATTCCGCCAACTTTGCAGTGAAGCGCTTACTGGTGACTTTGCTCATTATGCATGTTAATATATCGCGATCACGCTTACTGTCCATGTACTGCAAGCTTTTCTTGTAAAGCCCTGCCAGTTTATCTTCAATACTGTCATTCAGCTCTTTGGTGAAGCACTTAGTTTCCAAAATGGCATCCATATCACGCGGCATCGGGGTCAAAAATGATTCGTCATGATGGTTGGTCGTCGTCATTCTAGCACGACGATATCTAGAGTTCGGCATCGTAAACAATTTAAAACCACGATTTCTAGAGGTCGTCATCGTAAAATACCACAACGAACTCTTGAGTTGGGCACCGTAAATATCACCACGCCACATTTAGGGAGTTCGTCGTCGTGTCCTCGTTTTCAATCATGCGCCACATTTAGGGAGTTCGTCGTCGTGTCCTTGTTTTCAATCATGCGCCACATTTAGGGAGTTCATCGTCGTGTCCCCGTTTTCAAGCATGCGCCACATTTAGGGAGTTCATCGTCATGCCCTCGTTTTCAAGCATGCGCCACATTTAGGGAGTTTGTCGTTGTGTCCTCCTTTTCATTCATGCGCCACATTTAGGGAGTTCGTCGTCGTGCTCACGACGCCACATTTAGGGAGTTCGTCGTCATGTTAGCACACACAAGCAGTTGGTTTGAATGATTGGATGTTTTTTATTAACAGTAAGTATTTGAACTTTATCGTTATTTTCCTTACATTTTGGGTCCATCTATGGCAAGCGAAATGCACAAGAATTCAAAATACCTAGTTTATCACCGATAAATACACATTATCAATCAAAAAACTAGTAGGTTTTCACTGATAATAGATAGGTGATTCACTGTGACCTATTCGCATGAAATTCGCAATGTTCATCCTACAGCCTTCGTAATACAGGAACCGACCTTAGGCTACCCAAGAAAAGGCCGAATAATGGCCAGAGATGTTTCTCCTACAGTGGTGCAAAACTGTGGAATAGCTCAGCCTCAGCCGAGTCTAAGCAGGCAGCCTCACTCAAAAGTTTGAAGACAATTTAGGTGCAGGCATCTCTTTCTTTCATTTTGATTGTAAATTTTAAACATTATAAGTGAGTGTAAGCCTCTCAGTTGAGTGTAAGCTAGCATCCTCCCTGAATAAAGTTAAACAATGTATATAGGGAAAGCTGATTGTAAATAACGCGTTTGCCTTGTGGATTTTCTTTTATTGTAAATATTTGTTTCAGATTTTAAGGTTTTTATTGACAGCTATAAATTGTATTAGGTTAATTTAAGTTATAATAGCATTTAATTTTTGTAAGTTTTGTAGTGGAGGGCCCCTTGAAAATCAGCTTTGCTGAAGGGCTACCCTCCTTAAATATTTGAAATGAAATGAGTTTCTCGTTTGAAACCTTTGAAGAAAGACTAGGAACATAAACCTTTGGGAAATGGTAGTCGTAATAACAAAGAGATATTTGTATACTTATTCTTATCTAGTTAAATCAAAACCATACCTTATTTTGTTTCTTTCGTAGTGGAAATAGCAGAATTGCCAGGTCTTATTAAAGATCACATGCAAAAGATCATAGCAAATTTGCAGATTGATTTCGCACAACCTTTGATGAAAGTGATGATTTTGATTACTGCGTATTCCGTGTTGATAATCTGTTGCATGTTTTACTACGCTGTAATGAATTGTACGATGTAGATTCAAGACTCATAGAAGTGATCCACAGTGCAGTATCAGCAATGAAGGACTTACATACGGACAGCAACGATGTACATGGCTATAAAGCGCCAAGCCATCATGATGGGAATAAAGGAAGACCATCGTTTGTAATAACCAAATGTCAGCTTGAGTACTATATCGAGAATGGTTTTAATGTAACATCTATGGCAAATATGACCTCTGTAAGCAAAAGCACAATGAAAAGGAGACTAAAGGAATTTGGAATATCTATAGGCGAATCATATAGCACATTGAGTGATGATGAGTTGGACCGCACAATCAGGATGATAACTGAACGATACCCCAACTGTGGCTACAGAAGAATGTATGGTTTGCTATTAACAAAGGATATTAGAACTTCGGAGAGAAGAATTAGAGATTCCATGTACAGGGTTGACCCAGAGGGAGTTCTTCTGAGAGCCCTGCAGTTGGGCACAAAGATACGTCGGCAATACAAAGTGCCCGGCATACTGCCATTGTGGCATATTGATGGTCACCATAAACTCATCAGGTAAGTTACAACAAAATTGAAGTTAGCTTGTAGCGTAAGGCAGTTAAATTGCTTTGTATTCCAACATTTCACTCACTGCTACCCGAGCTCCAAATCTACAGCCTAGTTTGGAAGGAAATTCAAAGTTAAACAGTATAAATGAAATTGTTGATGAAATAAATCCGTCAATAATATGTGTAAATGAGTCGAAGATTAAACAATATGAAAAAACAATAGTAGTAAATGGATATTGTAAACCAATTGGACTAAGAAGGGAAACCAAAAATGGAGGTGGTATATGGATAACCTATAAGGAGTATTTAAAGAACAAAATAACAGTTCTTGAAATAGGAAATGATGAAATTGAACAAATTTGGCTTAACATTAAAACAGGACCAGAAGATACGATTCTAGGAGTGGTATATGGGAAGCAAGAATCAAGAGCGGATATAAATAATATTTAAAGTTTATTAGAAAAAATTGATTACTATGCAATAAAAGCAAAAAATGAAGGTAAATCACTGCTTGTGGTTGGAGACTTTAACATGATTAAAGGAAACCATGAAGAAATCAGCAAAGGTGGTAAAATGCTACTGAAACTCATAAATAAGAGAAAACTTGAAATAGCCAACAACAGTCCAAAATGCTCAGGGTTATGGACAAGGATTGTAACAACTGACAGTGAAAATGATGAAAGGAAATCAGTTTTAGACTATGTCCTAACTCATCAAAAATGCTATCATAAAACTGAACAAATGTATATAGATGAAGACAGAAACTTTGTCATGCAAAGGTACTCTAAGGATAGTGTGAAAGAATCAGACCACAATGCAATCATCATTAAGTTGAAGTTTAAAACAAATAATCCTTTCACAAGTAATCCTAGGTCATCCCGATTATAATTCATACTTGGAAAATTATACTGATATTAACAGCAATTATAATAAATTATTTGAGAATGTTACTTCCTTGACCACTAAAAATGTTCCTGTCAAGAAACGTACAAGGAAAGAAATGAAACTAATTTCCAAGCCCTGGATAAATGGTAGAATGAAAAAGATGATGAAAATTCTTGATCATATTTTAAAGAAGCTAAAGAAAGATAAATCAGCTAAAAACCTTCACCTCTACAAAAAAATTCAGAAATCGCGTAGCTTCTGAACTAAAAAAAACAAAGTTACATACTTTCATAATTATCTTACCATTAACAGTCAAAACATGAAAAATGTGTGGTCTAGCATCAAAACTATAGTCTCTCATAAAAACTCTTCTTCGTCCACTATCAATAAAATTAAAGACAAGGATGGTGTATTAACCTTTGATTCCACTAAAATATCTAATGTTTTTAATGACTATTTTGTTAATTTTGCTGATCAAATAACAAAATCAATTCCTGGAAACCCAAAATCACCTCTTGATTATTTACACAACCGTAATCCTAACTCAATCTTTTTAACTCCTGTTACTAACTCTGAAATTGAAGACATTATCAATAACCTTGAGGTCTCTAAATCTGTTGGCCCCAACAGCATTCCTATGAAATTGTTCTAAATTCTAAGTCCTTTTATTTCTCGTTCTCTTGCTCACCTTGTTAATCAGTCTTTTCATCAAGGTGTTTTTCCTGATACACTTAAAATAGCAAAGGCAATTTCTTTATTCAAAAAAGGCAACACCGAGTTGCCAGCAAATTACCGTCCAAATGAAATATAGATAGAACTCATCAAGCATAACACATTGCTTCATTTAGAAATCATATAACAGAGTTACAAAAGTTGGGAGAAAATGCAAACGAAAAATGAGAAGACCAAAAGGAATTAAAATGGAAGCAGAAAGCTCAGACAAATCCTGAGAATTGCAGGACAAATCCTGAGAAGCAAAATCCTGAGAATTGCACAGCACATGCACCCACATACGTAAAAAGCTGAAACATTGCCACACACCAGTGTTGAGGAAAAGGACCCATCCATTGATGTGAAGGGTGTATCACTACAAAAATCTTCGAACACCCTGCGAAAATCCACTAAAATCCTTTAAAAAATCGAGACTTTTTCATTTGATCGAGCTCTTTGCGGCGAAGACATTATTATCATAGCACCAACAGGACCGGGGGAAACCCACTGCTTCGCTTTTTTGACAGATATTTTTAATGAACAAGATTGAAAGAACAAGAGGACAATCTGTACCGATAATGTTGTTTTAGTTATTTCGCCATTGTCAGGACTATTGGTCGAGCAGACTGAACGATTAATTTTGTTTGGCATTAATGTGGCCGTTGTTGGTGAGCTGCAGACAGATGAGATGGTTAAGTCGTCTGTTGTGAATGGAAATATTTCAGTTCTTTTTATTACCCCTGGGGCAGTTTTGGAATCAAAATGGCGAAAAGTTTTAGCCTCTGCAAAATATAGCAAAAGGATCCATGCAGTTATAATTGATGAGGCCCACTGTATCTCCCGTTGGTGAGTTTATAAAATGTTCAGCAAAAACTAAAATTTGAGAGGCTTCAAATAAAATCTAATATGGATCTGAGGTTCTACTGTCTGCAAAACTCAACTCAACTGCATTGCAAATAGTTTCTTGATCATCAACAATAATTACGAAGTAATCCAACAGATGTGGACCAAGAATGTTTCTGGCCATATCCTTCTTACCTGTACAAAAATACAAGGCCAAGTTTTAGCCTTGTAGCAAGGATTATGACCTTGTTATGTTATTAGTCCATATACCTAAATGTTATCTTTCTCCATTATCTGCCTTTTTGTGTATGCTCTTCAAGACTTGCTGGAAATAATGTTGTCATTTTTTCCATCTTCCATAATGGTGAATATCTGCTTTTTTCAAAATGGCGGTCGTTGAATAGAAGGCATCGCTTTTTATGTCGACCAAATGTCTTGTTATCTTTCAAAAATAAACTTGGAAATGTTAGTTGGCGTTTTGAAGTAAAAAATTAATGGTATCGTAGTTTGGGACGAAACTTGTTGCCATGGTTACTGATCTACTCATGCAATTTCTGTCATTTTGTTCCATTTCAAAACGAGGCTGACCACATACAAATCCAGCATTGGGCCTAAATCAGAACCTGCTTCCATACTAACAGCATGTGGAGATGGCTGGCTTCGATCAAGAATGATGAGGTATATCAATCACTTTCAAAATACATGATCATTTTCTAATTGCTCTAAAGTTGTTATTTTTCTATGCCAATGCTTTTTGATCAAATTAAGAAAAGCTTAGTCCTACTTTATTGCACTGATCATTTTTCAGTGCAGCAATGGAGCATGATGAACCGTGTAAAACAAAAACGGCCAACAGATTTTACTATCTGCATTAGATGTCAAACCACTTTGAAAAAGGAGAAGCTGACCCAACCAAGGGACACAGCTACTTATGAAAGATTCCTTCATTGCATTCACAAACAGGCAGAATGTGGAATTCCATACTTTCAGCCAATTGCAGCGCGACTAAGAGGCCTGTCTGCAACTGATCTTCAAGGGTTGAAAGCTTTATGGCATCGGGATTGCTACAGTGAAGCAACTAATAAAACATCAATACGACATGATGAAAAGAAAACACGAAGCTGCCGGGGCCGTCGTAAGGAAAGGTAGAGGACAACCAGGTCAGTCTGAGCTAGAGTCTTCGGATAACGCAGGAGCATCAGAAACTACTGTTATGAAGCCCTCTCCTTTGAAACGGAGGTCTTCAGTCGACACTTTTAAACACAATGAGTGCTTCTTTTGCCAAGGGAAAGATTCTGCAAAAACTGAAGAGCAAACGCATGCTTGTCAAAGTGCAAACAGCGCCAACGCTATCAGAGAGATTGTTGAGAAAAGTGGCAACCGTGTATGGAAATTACAGGTTGCAGACGTCATCGCAGAGGATGACTTCTTAGCAAGAGATATCGTTTACCATAAGAGTTGTAAAACGAAACATTGGAAAAATTACACACACTTTGTCGGGAATTTGATTCTGTTACCACGACAATAAACTCACGAGTAGATTTAACTTCACAGAAAATGCACTCTTTCAGCGTAGTTACTCTCACAGCTTAATCTCACGAATCGAGTCGTTTGAATTGAATAAAGATTGAATAATCTTATGTTCTACTGTTTTAGCTTATATACTGTTTGTAGCGAGTGTTCTAGTACATAGTGATCATCGTGATTCAGCTTTATTACTAATTATTGCCTAACATTACGTAAGCTCAGCAACTACTATGTAACTAATTTTAGTACCCCTAGAATGTTCTCGCCAAGTCCCCTAGTTTCTAGAACTGTGTCATGCTGAGGCTACTTAACTAAAACGAGACTACGTGTTTACAAGCATGATTAGGCCTAAATGGCGATCTACAAATACGCAATGACTACAGACATAGTTATGATGTTGACGTATGGTTGATTAAGCATGCAGTCAGCTAACTTGGGAACAAAGCGAAGGTAATTACTTGTTTCTAGATTGTTCGAATACCTAGAATGTTCCACAAATTACTCAAATTCTCCACACACTCCCCCTATTTGATCTCAAAGAGAGCAAATATTTATAAAGTTACAGCTGTTCATCTTCTTCTTCTGCCGCAATGATTCTCATTGTCTCTGCCGCATCTGCCGCCGCTGTTCTTCTCGGTCTGAAAGCTCTGGCTTCTGGATTCAGTTGGTCTTGGACTCTTAGTTTGGTCACGTCGCATGACAACTCTAGCGGATACAACTGTTGTACAGCTCTCTCAAGGTATGATTTCCCAGCTCTGAGTCTTGCAGCTCTCACAACTCCGTCTCTACCAGCAATGAGATTTGTGATGATTCCGATACTCCACTTGCCTCGGTTACGTTCCTCTCCTTTTATTAGCACGACATCTCCTTCCTTGAGCGATGGGGTCTTGCTATCATGCTTTAGATTATGACGTTCTCTTAGCGCTTTTACGTACTCCCCCGTCCACCTTGACCAGAGAGAATCTTTGCATTTCCGCAAATACTTTGCACGGTTCCTCAAATCTGTATCCTCTACATCGTCAGCGTCTGCCTCTGGTAAGTGGTTTGGAATGCCGAACATCATCACGTTAGGTGTGAGAATAGGCAATTGGACATCGTCTTCGACATAGCTTAAGGGGCGGTTATTCAAGGCAAGTTCTATGTCAATGATCACTTCCTCAAGTTCACTCCAACTCAAGCATGCTCTTCCCAAAGTTTTGTAGAGAGATTGTTTCACCAGCCCGACCATCCTTTCAAACTGCCCACCCCACCAAGGGGCCTTACTCAAGTTGAATTGCCATTTGATGTGCTGATGGGCCAGGAAGTTTTGAAGACTCTCCTTTCTCATGATTTTCTTCAGCCATTTTGCTCCAGCAACGAAGGTTTTCCCATTATCAGAATAGATCTTCTCAGGTCTTCCTTTTCTGGCAATAAAGCGTTTCAGACTCTTCAGGAATTCTTTTGCTGTTTGATCAGGCAGCAACTCTAAGTACAAGGCTCTTGTGACGCTGCATGCAAAGAGTAGGATATAGGCTTTTCCTTCTTGCCGTTGTGTGCGTTTGTAGATGATCGGTCCAGCATAATCGACTCCAACTACTTGAAATGGTCTAGATCCTTCGGTCCTGTCAATTGGCAGATTTCCTTCTGGTGGACTCGCAAATGCTCTTGCCTGGAATCTTTTGCATCCGTTGCATTTCCTAATGACTTTCTTCGCCAGTTGTCGAAGTCGAGGAATCCAATAGTCACGACGAATGGACTCCATTGTTAGCCCAACTCCCCCATGCAAGGTTTTGACATGAGCATCCATGACCATTTTTTCACTCAAGAGGGATCTTGTTGGAAGATACTTTGGATAAACACCCTGAATTCTCCCTCTGCACTCGTGGATTCCGCTCTCATCTTCTTGTAAGTTCAGTCTCAACTGATCTGCTTTGAATTCTTCAGTATCACTGTAGTGACGTTGCTCCCTTCTCACCCAAATCTTGATCTGCTTGTCAATTTCTTCTGTGGTCAATGGTCCAGATAGTCTCTCTGACTTATTTGATTTGCAGTTGTGAATGAATCTAGCAATCCATGTGGTTATTTGCATCGACTTCCAATAACTGTGCGTTTCAAGAATCGTCGGCAATTCGTCTTCGAATTCTACTGCAACACCCAGAACTTCCTTTGTCAGTTTTGCTTCTGCTTCTGTGTCATGATTTGGCTCCGTTACTATGTCTCTAGGCCATTGTTCAGTCATTGACAGCCAGTTTGGTCCAATCCACCAGCTTTCCTGTAGCTTCGCAGCTGCTGCTCCTCTGCTAGCTACATCAGCAGGATTCTGTTCAGTTGGTACATATCGCCATTGTATGAAACTCTTCTCTTGAATTTTCCTCACTCTGTTAGCCACGAATTGCTTGTAGTTACCGTTTCCTCTGATCCAGTGTAGTGCAACTGTGCTGTCAAGCCATCCGTTCACTTGTCGAACTGGAAATCCATCCAACGCATCCTTGACGCTCTGTGCAAGATTTGCCGCCATATGAGCAGAAACAAGTTCGAGTCTTGGAATGGTCACTCCTTTCTTTGCTAAACGAGATCTTGCAGCTACAAGTCCTTGACTCAGTCCTGACTTTTGATGTACGACTGCATAGAGGACTGCTGCAGTTCCTGTTCCACTCGTATCACCAAATACATGCAAATTAATTGCTTCGATCTGCTCTTGATGCGCTACAAGGCTTCGTGGCAATTCAACTTCTAATGGTAAATTCTTCTCAAACTTCTCCCACTGTTTATGTATGACATCTGGAAGGTCTTTATCCCATGGTATGCTCTCGTCACATGTGGCTCGGTAGACTTCTTTCCCAGCCAAGGTTATTGGTGATACCAGTCCAAGTGGATCGAAAATTGAAGCAAGAAATCGCAAGATACCTCGCTTTGTGACATCTGCTTTCTCTTGTGGAAATGTGACTTTTAGTGTGTCACTCTTCTTGTTCCAGGTTAGGCCCAGCATCTTTGTTTCATTCGCTTTTACTCCTAGTTGCTGTTTTGCATAGGTATTCTCTCCATCAGAACCTGCATCTTCACCCTCTAACTCTGGGATATTTGAATGCCATTTATGCAGTTTGAATTGTGCTCTCCCAAAGATTTCCACCGCACCGTGTTTCAGATGTTGTGCTTCTTGGACATTGTTCGCACCAGTGATTACGTCATCAACATAGAGTGACTTCCAAATCTCCTTGACTTCTTCTGGATACTCAGCTTCGCAGCTCCTTAGATGTTCCTCAATGGTGCCTCCCAAGAGAAATGGACTTTGAACAAGGCCAAATAGAGCCCTCGTGAAACGATAAACTTCAACTTTTGATGGATCTTTGTCCTTTATCCAATGAAATCTTAAGGCGTCCCTGTCTTCTTCCCGGATCCTCACTTGCAGAAAGGCCTTCTTCAGGTCTCCCGTCAGTGCAACTGGCTTGAATCTGTTTCGCACCAGGACAGCCCACATTAGATTTTGCAGAGGGGGTCCCGTCTCCAAGCAATCGTTTAATGATGGGGCATTGTCACTTGCTCTCGCCGATGCATCATAAACAATTCTTGTTTTTGTACTCTCTGCTTGCTCTCTCACCACTGGTTTGTGCGGTATGTAGAACTCTCGTCCTTTTGCCTCTGATGGTGTTTTCTCAACAATTCCCTCTTCCAATTGCTCTTGAATAATCTGGTCGTACTCTTCGAGTAGTGCTGGATCTCTTTTGAGTTTTCTCACCAGGCCTGAAAGTCTCCCCAAGCTTCCACTCTGATTGTTTGGAAGGGGGGCATGTCCACTTTTCCACAGTAAGCCAGTCTCATACCATCCTTCCGGGCTTCTAGTCAGCTGCTCCTTGAAGTCTTCGAATACTGTTGCTTGGTCATCTGATGCTCTGTCTTCTAATCCCAACACATCCAATTTGCACAGGTCTTCGTAATCAGCTGTTGAGCTTCTGGTAAGGTAGATACTGCTCAAGTCAGCTTCTTTTCCTGGTGACATTACTGTCCATCCCAATGCTGTCAGTTCGGCCACTGGTTCGCCAGGATCTCCTATTCTTGGTTTAGTCTCGGTTTTGATTTTGGCATACTCGCTTGCACCAACAATCATGTGTATAGGCAGCTCAGGTTTTCTGTCCTTGTCATCCATGATAACTTCTTTCAGATGCTGATGTCGTTCAATGAGACGTCCATACTGCGGATTTGGAAGTGAAAGCAGAACTGCTTTGTCTACTTTAGTCACTGTAGCCATCATCTCAAAAGCATTCGTGATGCTTGCAACTTGCACGTGGTAGATTTCAACCTTCTTGCTGGTAGTATGCATCATCATGTCAATTCGCCTTGTTTCTTTTCTGATAGGTCTCTTCCCGATTCGTTCTGCTAGCGTCGCTGAAATGTATGAGCTCCCAGCTCCAGTGTCAAGTAATGCTCTGCATTTAACGCCATTCACCTTAACTACGACGACTGGGTAAATCACTGAGCCTTCACCAGTTGCTACCATAATTTGCTGATTATCTTTGTCGCAAATTGAAGTGTGATGTTTACCACTGCATCTCTGACATGTAACTTTACTCCTGCACTCTGTTGCTCTATGTTTTTCTCCAGTGCAATTGAAGCAAAGTTTCTTCACGCTCAACAATCGCTTCCGTTCAGTGACGCTCTTCACTTTCTGACATTCGCTTGACTTGTGTTCGGTTGAATCGCAGTACGCACATGGCCTTGGTTTCCACTCGTGCTGTTTCACTTGGAAAAACCTCTCCCTTCGCTGCTGTTTGTTCACTTTGTCACTTGACTGATAATCGCTGATAAGGACTGGATTTCTCTCACACCATTTTCGTAACGCTTCAATCAGCTGAGGAAATCCCCACTTCTGCCAATTGTCGTCCATTCTCACAAGATCTGCTCTGATTGCTGGGAGCTTGTCAAGGGTCATCCTCACATATCCATTTACTTCAATAAGTTTCCCCATTGTTTCCAGTGCTTGAACACTTGTCACCAACTTTTCGTAGAATTCATGTACTCTCCCTGGCTGCGATCCGTGGACGGTCTGCAAAGACATCAGTTTCTGGACATGGGCATGGACAATTTCGCTTGGCTCGCCATACTTCGTCTTCAGAATTTGCTTTGCTCGCTCATACCCCTCCGTTGTAAATGGAAGCCCATCAATAGACAGTCGCACTTTGGGTATCACTAACTCCTTGAGGTATGAGAACTTGGCCATTTGTCCTATCTCTGCCTTGTCGAATTCTGTCTCAAACTGATTCCAAATCGCTGCCAATCCAAATGAGTTCCTTGGAACTTCGTAATGACCAGCTTTGGTAACTTTGCATGAATGTTCTTGTCTGCTTGTGTCTGAAGCCTTTCTTGTGTCCTATCCAGCTGTTTCTCCATGTCTTGCTTCATTTTCTGCTTTGCCTCCTCTATTCTGAGCTCTTGGTCATATTGACTCTGCCTCTTCACCTCTTCGATCTCCTCTTCCCTTCGTCTCTCTTGATCTCTTTCACGTTCCTTCAAAGTTTTGATTTTCTGATCGATTTTTTCCACTATTTCCTCGTAGACAGCCATATGATCATCTGTTTCTTGGCTCCACTTTTGGACATCTTCCATTTTGTCGCCTTTCTGTATCATTTGCTTGTGAATTTCCAACTTCATTGCGTGTATTTCGTCTGTTTGACTCTCCATAGCTTTCAAATGACGTTCAAGTGGTCTTACAGCGTTCTTATCCAAGATTTTTGGTGTTTCATCACTTGTAAACTTCAGCATTTGCACCATGCCATCGAATGTTTTCTTCAGTTTCTCGATGTCTCCCATTTTCTCTCACGTTGTGATTTCGACTCTCTTCGTTCCGTTTTGAAATTCTCTGTTCTTGTGTTTCCTTCTAAGGTTTTTGTCACCAAGCTCCCATCCGGGGTGCCACTTTGTCGGGAAATTGATTCTGTTACCACGACAATAAACTCACGAGTAGATTTAACTTCACAGAAAATGCACTCTTTCAGCGTAGTTACTCTCACAGCTTAATCTCACGAATCGAGTCGTTTGAATTGAATAAAGATTGAATAATCTTACGTTCTACTGTTTTAGCTTATATACTGTTTGTAGCGAGTGTTCTAGTACATAGTGATCATCGTGATTCAGCTTTATTACTAATTATTGCCTAACATTACGTAAGCTCAGCAACTACTATGTAACTAATTTTAGTACCCCTAGAACGTTCTCGTCAAGTCCCCTAGTTTCTAGAACTGTGTCATGCTGAGGCTACTTAACTAGAACGAGACTACGTGTTTACAAGCATGATTAGGCCTAAATGGCGATCTACAAATACGCAATGACTACAGACATCGTTATGATATTGACGGATGGTTGATTAAGCATGCAGTCAGCTAACTTGGGAACAAAGCGAAGGTAATTACTTGTTTCTAGATTGTTTGAATACCTAGAATGTTCCACAAATTACTCAAATTCTCCACACACACAAGCTCCAAAGAGAAGAAATGCTGCTGGCGAAACTGACGCTAGATTGATTGCAGCTGAAATGGAATTTTATGATGACTTAAACGAAAGAATCAGAGGAGGAGAACTAATTTCATCAACCGACGCAGAAAAGCTTTACCGAGACATGATGGAAGATCACAAAATTACTGAATATTCAATATCACGAAAAGTATTGATGGAAGATATTAGACAATACCTCCCTGGCATAGTCTGCACTGATAAAAAGGGTTCCAAGCCGTCACTTCTTCATTCGAAAAGCATAGGCAGAGACGGAATCGATATCGTAACGGAGGAAAGGGATGTCGAAAAGAGTCTCAAAACACTATTTAAAAGTGCCAAGATAATCCGAAGCAAAATTGTTAATGCAAAAAAGGAGAATCAGTGGTCTTTCAGTGGCACTTTGGCGACACCTAACGAATATAAAGCCCCAGTCGAGCTCATGCTTTTGATCCGCTGGCTCTTACAGGGCTCAAATGTAGCAAAAACAGAAACACGCCAGAAGTCCTTGCATAAGGGTTGCCTTATTATTTCACAAATCATTATGCAAGAATTCAAGAATACAAGGCAAGTGACCCACAACGCCACGTCAGATTCAGCTCTGTCAATGTTCAGGAAGACATACGAAAGCCCGTTTGCTGTTGGCTTGTCTCTATGGATGTAAAACAATCTTCGAAGCCAGAAAACCCTAAATCTGCTCAACAATATGTGCGTTGGTATCTCTTACTCCCGTGTTACGCAATACGTGTTACGGATAAGTCATTTACACACTTCATAAATATACACCATGATGGTCTACTTAATAACCCCACGCCCAAACATGTTTGGCATTCTGCAGACACATGGCTCAACATACTTTGATTCCACGAAGAACAGTTTCTCTCTAATTTGCCTAATAGGCACAGAGGCTCATCTTCTACAGGGTGAATAGTCATCAGAGCAAAACGGTATTTAACTGCGTGTTCTGTATGAACTTGATTACCGCAGCAATCCTCCCATCAGTTAACAACCTCACTCATGACCATGACCTCACTCAGTTTTTGGAATCTAACTCGCTAGCCAAAGGGGGGACTCATTCAGCAATTTCTGGCTCTTCTGTACAGTATGCTACGAAAGCCGAGTTTCAGGAACTTAGAGATGAAGTAATTTTGCTTGGCTCAAAAGTAAAAGAGATAAAGAGAAAAGTTAAGGCGTTTTTCGGGAGAGGGAGCTAAAGCTATTCAAAACCCTTCAGAAATTAAGATTCAGGCAATAATGAGGAGGGTTCCAATGGGAAAGCCTCTTGTTGCGGTGTATTAAGCAATGACTGAAGCTCTTACTGAGGAGGAAATATTAACTCACTCAGTGTCTGGAAAACCAGGAAATAACAACAAAAAAGCAAAGCCAATATTCGACCCCATACGCTTTGGTACAGTAAATAAAGTCTTGGCAGAAGCATTTCCAGAGCTGAGGGACAGAAATGCCTTTACAAACAAGGTACATGCCGTGATCAAAAGGATTTAGCATAAGCAAGAAAAGGGAATTCAAGGACGAGGGGTGAATCACGACAAAAAATCTCGTACACCTTTCTCAAATTACCAAAGAAATCTCTAAATCTCTATAAAATTGTTGAAATCTGAAAATCTTTAGAAAAAAGTCATAAAATCTAAGAAATCTTATAAAAATCTCAAAATCTTTAAAAAAATCCTGAAAACTGGAAGAAAAAACCTTGAAATCTGAAAATCTTTCACAATTTCGGGAAATTCAAAGCACATTCTCATCAGCAACCTGTGCTCCTGCACATAACCAGCCTCGATCTGACTCCAAACTTCGATCTGAGCTTTCTCGTTCTTTGTGTAAGAACGAGGCTGCAAATTCGCAGGAGAATAATAGGAAAGCAGAGGAAGAAAGGAAATCATGTGCATTTGCTAGATGGATTTAACAAAAGATGGACATTGAAAGTAAACTTCAATGTAAGTACTGTTTATATGTTCTTCTTTATATTAATCAAAACATTTTGCAAGGTTCAATATATCATGGTCAACAAAGAAACTCAACAACATATAATTTGCTTGAGATGAGAGAGCCCCCTCGTTAGTTGTATGGTGGTAACCTAACTAACAGGGCCTAGGCCTATACCGGCCTATCTATGCCATAGATAGGCTGCTGATGATGAAAGTTATGCTGGATTGAAAAACTCACATACCATAAAAACTCTAATAAGACTCCCCCCTCCCCACTTATATCAAATTTAAGGTGTTGCTAAAGATTTTCCATTCATTTCATTGAGCTAAATACGTTTTGCAGTATAATTTTGATATGATTTGAGAAAAACTGTGTTGAATTCATGAACTTAACTCGTAAAATTGCAAATTGTATGTTTAAACTGCAAAATGTGGTGTAAAAAAACTAAAAAAAGGTCCAAAATTAAATAAGCCCCCTGAGGTAGAGCTTTTACGGTATACATATTTTCAAATCCTTGTACTTCAATGCTTGGATAGTCGGAGGGTAGTCTTTCAGCATCATAAGTGCCAGTTTTCCAGGGAAACAACGCATACAATAAAAAGTGAATATTTTGCATCAGGGTCTATGAAATGCAACTGGCAAGTTTATTTCATTGAAGTTATTTGGTTAAATAATGAAATTAACCACAATGACCAAATCTTTGTGAAGTAACCTTGTTGCGGAGACGAGGTCTCGATTTTATTGTGTAGAACAAAGGCGTAAGTAGTTTGTTCACAGAGCTATCTGCTTCTTGCGGTAGATGCGCTTGCGTATTACAGTTAGGTTTTGCATTACTAATAGAGTTCTAACAAGGAATAACAAGGAAAATAAAAATGACAGAGAGCTTCCCGCAAAATTAGGACACTTCACGGCAATCTTCACTTGTTGTTATCAGGGATAAGCAGGGAAGCAACAGCACACAGCTTGACACAGTATGCTGTAGAGTGCTTGTGTTGTGAGACAAATACCCCTCTGTCCAAGTGGTACCATGCCTCTTTGCTCTTTGCCAATTAGCCTAAACGTGGGGTTGGTTTTGGTTTAATCTATTCTTGATGATTTCAAAAACAATGCATACATTTTTCTTATACTTTCTCAAAAGGTTATCAACAAAAAGAACAAGGAAAAGATATTTGAAGAAATACAGAAACTTGTTGCAGTTGATTTTAAGGATCAATGTGGTCTTGTATATTGCCTGCATCAAAGTGATATAATGGAATTGTGGTATTCAGTATTTATTGTGACAGCAAAGCTTTAACCAGTTATTTACAATGTCTGAATCTCCTCCTTATTCTCATTCTCTAGGCTCATTGCACGAATCCCTAATGAAGATATCCACGACGAAGCAGTAGCAGACGAACCAGTAGAAGAAGTGGTATGTTTATTCAATGCTTTGCTAAAAAGTCAGCTGCTCTGTCAGGTCACCATCAAATCAGCATTTGAAGTTAATTTTGAGTATCTACTGTAAGTGTTTTTAAATGATCTCAGAATGGAGAAATTGAGTAAGAAGATGGTCTTTCAAGACACTACTATAACCGAAATGACAACAGACCGCAGCTTAAAAGATCTAAGCCTACCGAAATATTGCACTATGCAATAATAAATGAAGTTATGGGACTCAAAAAACATCGGGCCTACGCTTGGCTATTGAGAGAGAAAGGCTATAGAGAGAAAAAGATTTGTCTCTGCAAAAAGCAATAGATATTTGCAAAGCAGCAGAAGTAGCTAGCCAACACATGAAAACCCTTGTAGATTCAACAGCTGAAGCTCATGCAATTTCCAAGAGGCCAAAAGAAAAGTTTCAAGGGAAAGAATATCAAGATTAAAGAGAAAAACACAATAAGGGGGTTTCATGTGGAGGATGTGGATATGTACACACTGGCAAACAAAATCAATATCCAGCAATAGGACAAACATGTCATAAGTGTGGCAAAATAAACCATTTTGCAAAAATGTGTAAAAACAGCCAAAAGACAGAAGTAAACACAATGGAAGAAAATGAAACAGATGATGATCAAGATTTTTTGTATTTTCAATGGAGTCTAACTTCAAGAATGATCAGTGGATTGTCCCCATACAAATAACTGATTAAATTGTTCCAATTAAATTAGACACAGGGGCTGATGTCAATATTATCAGTTATGAAGATTTTTCTTCATTTAGGGAGAAGCCAAAATTAAGGCATTCAAACATCAAGTTGAAGGCATATGACGGGGTAGATGTACCAGTGAAAGGGCAATGTATCTTGCCAATTAACCACAAAGGAAAGACACTCAGGACACTGTTTGTTATATGTCCAAACAATGTCAAGCCAATTCTGGAAAGGAAATCATCAGAGAAGCTAGGTCTTATTAAGAGAGTGTTTGTTGCTGAGAAAGAAACTGCTGTATCAGATGAGCAACAGTTTTTTGAGAAATACTCAGACTGTTTCAAAGGATTAGGATGTTTACCAAACGTTGTGAACATTGAATTAGTTGCTGATGCTGTGCCAGTAATAGAGTATTGCAGGAAAGTACCATTTGCACTCTATGACAAGTTTAAAGAAGAATTAGAAAGAATGGAGAATATTGATGTCATTAAGAAGGTAGAAAAACCAACATAATGGGTAAATTCCTTTGTCTTGGTTACTAAACCAAATGGAAAGCTGCTGGAAAGTCTTGACCCAAGGAATTTGAACAATGCAATAAAGAGAGAACACTTCAAGTTGCCCACAAGGAAAGAAATCACAGCAAAGTTTGCAGATGCAAAGTCTTTTCCAAGTCGGATGCGTCAACAGGTTTCTGGCAAATGAGGCTAAATGAGAAAAGCTCAGAGATGGGCACATTTAACACACCATTTGGCAGAAACCAATATCTTAGGCGATCATTTGGAAGTTCCAGTGCGCCTGAAATATATCATCGTGTAAATTCACACATTATTTGCTCATTTGGAGGGAGTAGATACATCAATGGATGATATCATAGTCTGGGGTTCAGACAAAGAAGAGCATGATAAAAGGCTATAGAAAGTCATGGAAACTGCTCAAAGAGTAGGCCTTAAGCTTCAGAAAGAGAAGTGTGAGATTGCAGTACCTGAGCTCACTTTCTTAGGAGACAAGATATCAGCAAGTGGGTTAAGGCCAGATCCAAAAAAAGGTTGAGGAAATCCTAAAACTAGAAAGACCAAGAGATAAACAAGAACTCCAGCGATTCTTGGGGATGATAAACTATCTAGTCAGATTCATTCCAGATCTTTCAGTGAAAACTATGCCTTTGAGAGCACTGTTAGACCAAAGAAATCAATGGGACTTGGGTCATGAGCAAGATAAAGCATGGGGTAACTTGAAAGAAATTGTCTCTAAAGAGCCTGTTTTGAAATTATATGACCCAAAGAAGCCTATTAAGATACCTACAGATGCAAGCAAAGCTGGTCTTGGGGCTGTATTGCAACAATATCATGATAATGAGTGGCTGCCAGTAGCATATGCATCAAAAGCTGTAAGTGACTGTGAATCAAGGTATGCACCAATTAAGCTTCAAACGTTAGCCGTTACGTTTGCTTGTGAACGATTTCACCAATATATTTATGGCCAGAGAATAGAAGTTGAAACAGACCATAAGCCACTTGTCACAATTTTTAAGAAACCATTAAGTGAAAGCCCTTTGAAGATCCAAAGATTGAGATTGAGGCTGCAAAGATATGACATAGTAGTATCATATACACCAGGAAAGTGGATGCATACAGCTGATGCTTTTTCAAGATCACCTGTAGAGAGGGCAGACACTGACCTTGAAAAGGATGTGCAAGCCTATGTTGATGGACTGCTATCATATATACAGATTTCCAATGACACGCAGAAAGAGATCACAGAGGCCACAATGAAAGATGACCAGTTAAAGGTGTTAAAAGAAACAATATCAAAGGGATGGCCGAGCAGACATTCCAACTGTAGACCAGGGCTCACACCATATTGGAACTTTTTAAAAGAGCTGTCTGTGCATAAAATGGAATTCCTTAGACAGTTATAAGTGACAATGGTCCTTGTTATAATAGCTTAGAGTTTTCAGGGTTCTCTAAAGACTGGGGATTTTCACATGAAACTAGCAGCCCATAACATCCATCATCAAATGGACTAGCAGAAAGAACTGTTCAGACTGTTAAGAATATTATTAAGAAATCAGCTGAGACTAACGATGACATGCAACAAGGTTTGTTAGCCTACAGATCCACACCATTAGAGAACTAGAAGTCTCCTGCATAATTGTTAATGTGAAGAACATTGAGGACAAATCTGCCTATATTGAGTAAGAAATTAGATGTCCCTAAGGCAAAAGGTGTAGTAAAATGGAGAAAGAACAGAAAAATGTAACAGAAATTTTATCATGACAGGAAGACCAAGTCACTCAGAGCATTAAAGCCAAGACAAAGTGTAAGGGTTTATAACCCAAATACAAAGTTATGAGACAAGAAAGCAACTGTCAAGTTCCAGGTATCACCACGTTCATATGTTGTAAAGACAGAGAGTGATGCTTCTCTTAGAAGAAATATAATACACTTGCGAAGTACAGAGTTGTCTATTGATAAGCCAGTTTTAGATGAATGCTATGCAACTGATAATGCAGATGATGCAAATAGCAGTGACACTGATGTAAAGAGTACAGAGATCAGAGTTAGAGAGACCACGGATTGAAAGCAGAGAGAATAAAAGCCCAGAGAGAGCAAGTATAGTCAGAACAAGATCAGGAAGGGAGATAAAAAAACCAAGCAGACTTATTGACACTATGAACTGAAAAGAAACTTTAGAGAATTGAAAGAACTGTGTGGATCAAGATGAACTTTAATAGACTGATGGACTGTTTATATTAGAAAAAAAATTAATTGTGTTGAATCAGAAGAACTTAAATAGAAGTGGCAGCTGGTGAGGAAACTATTTGGTGGGGCAATACAGGGAAGGAACGGGATTTGGGGGCGCAGCCCCCAGAAAATTTTCAGTGACCACGCCCTTCAAACGCTCGGAAAATGCTGGCAACGCCCTTTTCGATACATTTTCTAGAAACTTTCTGTAGTAACTTGGCATACCTAGTTTTCGTTCTGCAAGTACTTACTTACGGCAGAATAATACCTCAAAAGATATTTCCTTGCCTTCCTTTGTTTTGATCTCAAATTTTGTATCAAGTGTTATTTCCCTCTGAAGAATGCAAGAAACATTTTAAATCGCAACAAAATAGACATCAGTCGCAAGCACCGTACTGTGTCCAAGTTTTTTCTGGTTGAGACTCGCAGGATAGGAAACAGAAGGCCCTCCAAAAACTCGCTGCAACCTGTAAGCCAGTCTTACCTTGAATACAAGCTCCTTGTAAATCCATGCGATGATTACTTCAACTGAAATTTTGGGCAATCTGCTGGCCCAAACGCTGTACTTCTAATTTCTCTTTGTGACTTTGTCTACTCTTTGTCTATCACATTTCAATCGTTATTTGACAACAACAGGCCTACGAAACTACGAAATGTTTGAAGCATCGATTCATGTTGCTGTTGTTGAATGGGGAGGGAAAATTGATTTCTGCCCAAATTTTACGAAAATTTTTTACAGAAAATTTACAGAAAAAACTTTGCCCAGAAACACGGAAACAAAGAGAAAGTAGGTCAAAGAAATCGCAGCATCTCTGATAGCCTCAAAAAGAAGCCGATTCTATCAATATCAATCAAATGTGTCACGATAAAGGACCGACCACTTCGCGTTGGACACACAGTTCATCCAACGTCTCCAACAGATGCGCGCGCACACCAATGCATATACGGTGTGTCATTAATTGTTGGCTTGCCTTTGAGTTTCTAAAAAATGGAATTGGATCATTTCCATAACACGTTAATCTAGCAAGATACGGAAAGTGCTATTTGCAACGAAATTTGTAATTGAATGAAGGTAGGTTGCACGCCTCTGTGTGGCAACAAAAGCAGTTTATTTGAGTTTATTTGGCCGGTCGACTTTCGTTGACGTTTACGTAGGCTAGGCCTACTACGTTTTTCATAATTTTAAGTTTAATTGTTGATAATCTTCAAGTGTAATGATCATTTGCGATTAGCTGCCTCCACCAATCATACAGAAGTGATTACAAAGAAGGCATTTTTCTAATATATACTGCTTGACAATTAGTTTTAACATGGTTTTAATCATGCATCATCACGGCCTTTTTAATTTTGGGCTGTGATCATCGACACCCACAGGCCCCGCAATGAATGATTGCGACCAACTAGAATGCCCTATGTTGTTTCATAAGTACTAACAACCTACAACCACCATGCTTTTCAAATTTTGTTATTTAATTTTGTATATTTTGGTCAAAGCACAAACATTGGTAAAAGCCAATCCAAATCATGTTAAAGCGAGTTCAGTGCAAAGTGTCAATGGCCTAACTTACTTCTGCAAACAATAGTAGAGCAAAGCTAACGATACAAAATTGATTAATCACAAAGAGGATATTCCACTATACTGTAAAAGAGATATTAAGCCCCTGGAGGCTTATTTGATTTTGGATGCTGTTTTAGAGAGGGGTGCGTGTTCATAAAACTCTAAGGGGGCCATTATGGGAATAAGGTCAGCTTGACCTGTCAATGCTACCCCTGCCACTGTAATTAAGGGTGCTTTCTTAATTAAGAGTGTAATCATCAAATACAATAGGCTAATTTTAGACATGCATATGCATCATCATCATCATCATTAATTTATTGAAGGTAGGCTACATAAGATAAAAAGAATAGCTAAATTACAGCTAGTTTAGGCCTACTTTACAAAATTTACAAATTAATTCCTAAAGCTAAACAATAAAAACATTTAGTGGATTATTTACCAGATAAAAATCATGCCTTCCCTACGAGGTACGGAGCGACACCCACCCCCCAGAGAGACGGCGGACACACCGCGCGAGGGAACCCCCACACGCATATCCTAAGCTGCGGTCGCTACTGGGGCACAATTCCCCAGTTCAACCGCAGCCCAGTGCCTGCATCGTGAAGGGGACCTCACATCCCGCACAGCACATCCCCCATCCCAATGAGAAGCAGCGCACCGCCCCCATCCTTGCGAGAAGGCCCACGAAATGTTTATCATGTTAGAAACCCAACTCTTTGAATATATGTTTTGCAGAGCCTACAGTTGCATTTATCACCATTCCAACATCTAATTCGTTTTTTGAAAATAGGAAGGGTGCTTGATCGTTTTATTTCGTGCGGTAAAAACTGCCAAAGTTTATTTCCAAGGTAGGCTATGGTCTCAACTCCAAAGGACGTGGTTCACACCTTTGGAATTTGAGTGTCATTGCCATGCCTTAGATTGCAGCTGATACCTCGCTCCATAAAAATATCCTTCATGAAAGGTGGATTTAGATCAGAATTTGTTTTAAAAATTTCCGTCATAGGCAACTGTAGGTTTCTTACATGGATGGGCACCGAATTGGTCTCTTGGGTAGCTCTTGAGTTGGATATTTATCTCCATCAACTAACTTTAATTATATTTTCAATTGTGGCAAATTATACAGACGTTAAATACATAAATTCTACATGATTTTGATATCCCAAACGATATCAAAATTAGTAATATGCTAATTTTTAAGCTCAATAAATGGAAAATATTTGGCAGCAACCTGAAGTTAGATATTTAAGATTTTGGCTCAGTGGGGAGGGGCTTAATGGAGAGGGGGGCTAAATAGAGCTTTTGCTGTACTGCCTACTGACTTCCACAAACTGTAACAGAAACAGTATGTCTTTCATTGCACGCAAGTGTCACTTCTTAGCATTATTCTTTCTTCTTCCTGGCAGGAGAGGCTTGCGTTTTAGTACATGGCATTTCTCTGTGTATCTGTTTCTTCGTGTCACCATTCTGTGGTAAAAGAACAGAAACCTTCGCTTGGGCATTGCACACATTATTCGCTTGAATTTTGATGCCCATACAAATGTTTGTTCACATACTGGTGTGTTAAGGGCCTGATATTTTTCCCTTATTCTTTCAGTTGAATACAGCTGTTTGCATTCTGGCCGTTTATGGTTTCGCAAGTGTAAATCGTCGATGAACTTGGAAACTTTCAACCAGAGTTGATCAAAAGGTGCAGGCAAGGGCAATGGCTTCATGGCAATCTTCAGCCTACATAGATTGCACATGTTATCATAGCAGATGTTAAAGTCATGCCATGTTTCTGGATCTTGGTTACTTAGGCGCTGATACAGGTATTGAATAGTGGACAAGAAAACTTGGCTTGGTGATTCTGACCTGCAAGAAATTAGAATAATACTCTTATCTTATCTTGTGCTAGTCCCACTACAAGTATCTTAGTTATATACTCATTTGGGTGGAATAATGGAGTTGTTTTTAAAGTATGCATATAGAAATATTGACATTTAGTCAAAGCCAGACAGTTGGAAACCAGGTGTTGCAGCTTGACTTTAGCTGGAGAGTAACATGCAGAAACATGTCCCAATTAGGAACCCGCCACTAAGAAACCAGGTTGTAAAAATCAGGCTGTTTTGTTATTAAACATTTTGGCACACCAAGTACTGTAATTGCTTTGTCAGCAATTGACATGTCATTTTCAAGAATTCCCAAAAAAAACTTCACCCGTGGTTTCTTTCTGGCAATTAAGGGGGGGGGGGGGGGTTTCCCTGCCTGACAAACAACTTTACATGAACATTGACCAACTGAGTACTAGCTGAAACATCTTTCAACATGGGTTTTGTTTGTTTATGAAAGAATTCATCCTCAACATCACAGTATTATTTGTTAACCATAATATGACCTTTTGAAACACTCAATGGCTGGGGGAGGGGGATGAATTCCGCTGTTAATCTTTGTTGCCATATGAGATAAGGCAACAAAATTTGGCAGTGATGCTGCTGTTGCTAGAGCATGATCATTATGATGTCATATGACATCACATAAATGGAAGCTTGCTGAAAGAATGTGGAAGTTAACTTTTCATAAAGAAATGGAAGATGATAGATCAAACCATTTATAAATTCATGATTTATACTTAATGGGACATGAAACATGATTAAGAGCGATACAAAGTGTTATGTTTTTCACAGAATGCTGTATGACAAATTGATGACCATGGTGACAAGGCCAGAGATAGAATTCCAAATTGTTAAAATTTATTGCTCTATGATACAAAGTTAAGCTTACGAAAACTAAGAGGCCTGCTGCATACATGGAAAATGGTGTAAACAAAAATGTACTAAGGGGGCGAAATTCCCAGAAAGGGTTAAGGCAGTGGAATTGGAATAGTATTAAATTGTCCATACTTGTAAAGTGGACACCATTTCTCAATGTGGCCACCTGCTCTCACAAAATGGAGGAGTCCTCTGGACCACTTTCTGAGCACTTTTTGAGTGTCTCCTGTATCTTTATTGCAATTTGTCTCCTGTATCTTTATTGCATTGTCTGGTGCCTCCTCTATTGAATGAGTGTCGATCATTCCAATCTGACCTTGCATTGTTCTGGCAAGCTGCAACACTTCGGTTATACCTGAATAATTATTAATGTGGATTAATGTGATTAGGCTGATTAATTTTCATGAACAATAGATGAGCACGGAGGGTTCAGTTTTTGCCCCCTCCCGCCCGATATAGGCGAAAGATCGTATTAGTAAGCCATAAACCCAGGGGTCACTTCAATTTGTACTGGGGTGTGCAATGGATCAAATGTTTTTTCACCTGGCTCTAGAATGTTTCTCCCAAACGATAGCTGGCTTCGGAAAAAACGGCGGAATCCATACTTCTATAACCTAAAAATTACACTGGAAAAAGATGAAATAACAAGTTCCACCAACAAAAAGAAACCCTTTCGACTATTGGCTCGTTTCCTTTTTTATACCCAGCGTCAGAAAAAGTATTCGAAACGATAGCCGGAAAGGAATGCACACCCAGTCGGCAAAAAATACCCCCCCCCCCAACCCAGTACCACAAAAGCAAATCGTTTTCAACTGCCCAACTATTTTATATTTGATGTAGATGACGACTTGAATATACATTTTTACTGGAAGCATCAATGAATACTAAAGTGAACAGTACCTTGGGATTCCTCTAGTTGTGTTTCTTTGCTGTTGTCCTTCGGAAGGCTTTCAATTGCGTGGTTTACAGCATCAACGTCCTTTTGACTCTGTGGCTCCTCTGGATTGTCTGAAAAAGATAAAAGGCATAAAGTTGATTAGCGACATACACAAGAGGATCTCACAGTATGTCTTCTTCAATTCCTACCCTGGCCATCTCTCCGGACACTCCCTTGCATTTGACCGTAAATTTGCCCCTGGTCCCCCGGACATTTGAGTAGCATTTGGCAAGAACAAGAGCTTTTGCTTATTCAGTAACTGGGAATATAGCATACTCTCCAGTGCCCGGCCCCCGGGCATTTGATCGTCAATTTTTCTCCGGCTCCCGGGCATTTGAGCAAGGAATTTTTGTTGACACCCGGACTGTCCGGAGGGATGGTCAGGGTAGGAATTGAACGAGACATTATGCTATATCATGTCCTTCTCTTAAAAAGAACTCAAAAGTAACCCAACAGAGTTAAAAGCAGCTAACTCTAGTTGTATACACGAATTATTTTTATAAGAAACTAAGAATTTGGTCAATACTGAAAGTTTCTTAAAATTTTCCGATTTGGAATAGTCAGTAATGGTGGGGTAATGGTGAACATTACAGTGTTCAAAAAAGGTTTTATAAGCCTTTCCAATTCTTAAACATTACTCAAATACCTTACGAGTACATAATATGATACAGGAAACCATTCAAAGCAAACGTATGTCAAGGTCTATGCCAAAAGTTATTGTTTTGGGTTGATGCGTTGTAGCCCAGCCTGACCCCCCCCCCGCCCATATCCTAAATATACCCGAGTACCCCATGGGCTTTCGTGCCATGTGTCCATTGTTGCCAAGCTACATCTTCGTAGACTCATTCCAAAGTCACTTGCTTCCATCCCTCCAACTGACTTTGGCTCAACAACTACAGCGAAGGAAAGTTAGAAGGTCTTATTTTATGAGTCGAACTTCTCCATTCGTTCACTTAAAATCAACTTCTGATGCTGCAAAGTTTATTGTACTTTCAGGAAATGGTTTTGTAATTATCCACTATGAAAAACAAAAATAAGAACTTAAGCAAAAATTACATTTTAGCCTGCGTGCAACCTCTACTGCCATTGCGAAGGAACACAGAGGGTAGAAGGAAATACCGGAAAGTTCCACACGCTACGCAGAGGCTTGTCATCAAAGAGGATCTCGTAAGAAATATTTCTGTGATTGTAACAGTTGCTTACACAGGGGGGGGGGGGGAATCACAAATACGAGTCCGTATTCTGTAGCAATCCCAGAAAATTCGATGGTTTTATTTGTTTTTCAGTCATTAGCTGAATCACGTACTGTGGGAAATAAAAATTGTGGAGCCTACTCGTTGTTGCAGAATACATATTAACATTTCGCGGTATGGAATTGAAAAAGACAACGCCCAATATTTGTAAAGTCCATGAACGTTTTAAATTTGCATATTTTAGCTAATGCTTCAACAACATTATACCTGGGGAAGATTTTGCAATTCCACAGTGTTTTATGAAGTCTCGCAGACCGACTGGAATTTGTTCAGCGATCGCAAGTTGTTCATGCTCCTGGCAGAAAGCTTTTTCCTGGCCAGCCGGTTCACATGTACAAATGTCGGGCAAGTTTAACCCAGGAAAGTTGGTCGCCTTGCATGTAACAGGCCACATGCAATGGGGAAACTCCATCTTCCACAGTAAACACCTCACATCCTGAAAAGAAAATATGACTATTAATATATTTTTCACAAGGTAAAATGTTCGTAAGGCTAAAGGCAAATAATCTTTACATCAAGCTGTACTTCACATTTACAGGATTTCAGTTAGACAGTACACACGCTGCTGTTAAATGTTTTGATGATTTCTTCTGCAATGGGGGTACTAGTATACCCTCTCTATAGGGGTGCTTGGGCCCAGTTGTAGAACTTTATGTGCCCCGGGGTTGTTGCGTATTATAAGTATAATCATTGCACTCACTCTTATCAAAAAGCGCAACAAACCTCTTTTTTTGCAACTATCTGGACAGATTTTGTGTTCATACAATTCTGTTGATCGGATCCTTTCTAT
Organism: Aurelia coerulea; assembly: GCA_039566865.1. Lineage (NCBI taxonomy): Eukaryota > Metazoa > Cnidaria > Scyphozoa > Semaeostomeae > Ulmaridae > Aurelia > Aurelia coerulea. The sequence goes on from CM076947.1 coordinate 10,764,677, forward strand.
TTCCGCCATAAACGAGTCTAGATCGTCTTCCTTATTGCCAGCAAATACCCAGTTCATCTTTCGGTCTTTTATCTCCTGCTCTATTTCTGCGTTATAAAATGCTTTTGAAACAAGTCTTCTTTCCAGAGTTGTGCATAGTCTTTCCATTTTGTTTTCTGTTGTAAAGGTAAATACAAGTTATAGTTTGACTGATATTCTCCTGTAACAGTGCATAATGCGTTTGCAAGGACGCTGGGAGCACTTGACCAAATATTGGCTCATCCAAGCCTCAAAACATACCGGAGCCTATCGCAAAAATCAATATCTTATTTATTACCTAGTAGCAAAGCCGGAAAATTATACACTTCGCGATGGCACGTCCCCAGAATCCGTAAATAAACATAATGCCCCCAGAGGCTCTCATACACTGGGTAGGAAAATCATGCGATGAAACGTTACGATAACGACAATAGACGATTGCGCTAAAGATGTTAGCGAATAATTTTTTACCAAGATGCATTCCGTTCTAATAAAGACTCTTCAGCCATTCTATAGGAATTCGATTAAAGAACGCAGTGCATCTTGGCAAAAAATTATGTGGAAAGTACTGTAAAATATTTGACCATATGTTCGTCCAAAGAAATTGAAGAAACGCTTAGAGTTCCATGTTGCTCCACCTACCAATATAGGAGTCTCCCGCGGTTATAGGGCACTTGCTTTCGAATGTAAGGTAGCGCTTTGGGACAGATAAAGTTAGGAACATTTTTTGAGACTTAAGATCCGTTCAGAGTTAGTGCACAGCCCGTGTATTAGTTAGCAAAGTAACCAGTTTTGGGAGACTTCCGCTGTCATGTAGACCAGATTTTGAACAACGATTTTGTGGCAAAGTACCTGTTTTTGGGTGAGGCATCATCATCATCATGAAATGACCTTTTCAATTGACAGCCACATTTGTGAAATGTTTGAAATATTGCTTCACAGGAAACTTGTGTCGACGGATTTTTTATACAGCACCCAAAATTCAGATATATTCCAATTTTCATAATCTTAAGTGTTTGGAATGTTGATTTTATTACGATAATTTTTAACATTGATATAGGACTCTTCATGGTCCAATCCCTTATAAATCTTCAAATTTATTATAGTCATGGAAAGGAATTCTCCTTCCTTCTTACAAGACGACTTGAGCAATTCCCTTATCGTCATAGAATCATAAACCAGACTAACGTGTGAGTGCGGAAATGTAAAAGAAACGAAAACGAAAATGAAACGAACGAAACGAAAATGTATTAAATTGAAGAAAAAACAGCAGAAATTCGCCATTAGAAAGACCGGTTCTTGTTTTCAGCAAAATACCGCTTTTGGACAATAGCACTTGTTGGAAATCCAGTTGGATATTCACAAATATTAATGTGAAAGAGAAATACCTTCGCGAATTAGATTCGCTTTTTCCATCACGCTTGCCCACTTGCCATTTTCGGTAGAATCATCATATGCTTCACTGAAACCTTCGAAAGATACTTGACTGTGAAGGCTACAAAATGCAAGAAATTACTGTTAGCTTCCATTGTAGTAATTATAGTAATTTTCTATGAGTATATTTGTCAAGGGGTTATTAAAAAGCAAGGAGAGGAGACAATAGCGGGACTTGGTACTTGGTAGGGGGAGGAAGTTGGGGTATCCAAGAATTGGTGAAATGGAACATTGGGAGAAGCCTTCAGAGACAAAGTAGACCACGCGTCCTTAAAATTTCAGACCCCTCATTGCAATGCCTACAGTTATCTTTGCCTGGACACGCCGTTGACTATCAACATCTAAATGAAATGGCGTGGACACTAAAGATATTACTTGGCCTCTTCCCTGACTCACTGACTCTCAGGGGGGGGGGGGAGAGGTTCTTTGCAAAATTTTGTATAGGGTTCTACCGCGAGCATATTGATAGTGGTACCCTTGGCTAGACCAATTTCTACAAAAATGATACGTTCTTGGCAAGACTAATACTAAAAGAGACGCCCTTGTCTAGATTCATTTTCGAGTTAGCAGATATCTCAAAACTCTTGCTTTGAATTCGGATTATTTAGGAGTTTTAAATGAAATGACTACTTAAGCTGAAAACATGACCGTTGTCTATACGAAGATTGTCAAATATGATACCAGTGGCTGGATTGTACCGCTGTCCAGCCAGACAAATTTTCATGAATATGATACCCTGATATAAATTAGGGACGTACCATGTTTGAAGGGTAGCTTTCTCAATACGTTGGAGAATTGTGGGTATCATTTTCAGGAGTTTTACTGAATTATGGGTTTCTCGCTCTTCTGGAGAGAATTTTGCAGACATATAGAAATTACAGGAATTTTGTTATAATTTCCCGAATTATGCCCCAGACTTTCATTAGATTGCGGAATTATGGCCCCAAGCTTCTATGAAATTTACAACATTTTGCGTACCAATTTTTGGAGCAGAATGGCACGGCCTAGAATTATGACTATGAGTCCCTTGTATCCCTGCGGTACTTGAAGCGCCACTTTGAAATCAAAGAGCACAAGGAAACAAGAGACGCATCGTCATAAGTCTAGGCACGTCCCTGCCAGCTGATGTGACATGTAGATATGTTGTTACAAGTGCAAACTTACGTGAGATACGTTTGGAGTGTCATAACTGCTCTGGCAATGTGCGTTTCGTTTGACGCCTCTATCAAACTTCTTCCCTCATCGTACATCTGGTAACCATCCTTCGAATTTCCATACTTCGAGTATCCATAGAAAACATTGTTTTTGCACGTTTTGCACTTCAGCGATATCTTCAGTGCAGGATGCGGTCCGTCAAGGCGGAAAACAGTAGCATGTGATGGTTGATTATGTACAACCAGTCTACTGCTGCATGACATACAACGCTCAATGGAGGGAGAGACAACCTCGGTAACGGGATGTTTGCTTGAAGCTCCAGATTCTAGCAGCGCAGTAACTGTTGAAAAGAAATCTGAATCGATGCTTGCAACCTCTTTCTGAATTATACTTTTCGTCAATTGATAGCAAGAAGTAACTTCCTCCTCGCTAATTTCGACGTTACAAAGAGAGGACAAGAAGTTTTGCAAAGTGGTTTTTATCAGTCCTATAGCTGTTTGAGGAACATCGCATACAAAGTTCTTCCACGTTGTGTACCCACTGTGAGTCATTTTCAGTACCATTATGGACTCTACCTCAGCTACTTGCAAATTTGAATGTGCTTGCAGGAGATTACGAAAGCTTTGGCCGTTCAGGCAATCAATTGACTCTTTTAATGCATTCTGTAGCTTTCTCTTTTCCACCCTCTTCTTCAAAATACATTCAAAAGATTCCTGTCCACCGCCACCTTTTCTTGCTTGGGCCATCTTTCTCTGAATAATTTATTCAGAAGGAGACAGCAATGCATGGAAAGTTGGCTTGTCAAAGGATAAAGCGATAAAACGATTAATTGTAGCAAATCCGAAACGTAGTCTGCAACAGAAGAGGTACTTAAAATTTCTGTTTGTATTGACAGAACGATCAACTATCAATGCAAGTTACTTGATACATTTTGCTTTCGTTGAAGTGAAGGAGTAAGATGGGGAGGTCTAGCCTATTTCCATGATCTAACCACAAACATAACCAAACGATCTGACTATGATAAGGATGTGACACTTTTTAATTAGTGTTTCTCACTAATGAAGCTGCGCATGACCACACACCATCCTTGTCAAAGCACACAGGACTTTGTAGCACAACAGGGGAAGGGTTAAGGGTATCTTCCGCAGTTATAAGGTACACGAGGATATTGCACCATCGAGGCGGATGCTTTTTCGGACTAGCTTTTCTAGCCAAGGGTTAGCCCAGGGGCGAGCAAGTACTGTAAAATATTTGACCTTTTGTTTGTCCAAAGAAATTGGAAAAAATAACCGGTCATTTTATCACGCAGTACGACTTTCCGACGCAAAAAAAACCATTCTATTGGGTCAATGGTGAAATTTGAATATCAATCGTCCAATTCCATCAGTTTTTCACAAAACTCAAGTTTTCTACCCTCCTATCTCATCGGAATCATAAAGTTGACTTGTAAGCTGGTTCTACCTTTGTCCGGCAACGTGTTTTGGGACACTTGTACTTTCATGGCTACAATTACCACTTGCTTTCGAGAACAGTAATTGGTTGAAACTACCGGTCTTTTTGGGACAAACATTGTCAGTGATACATCATGTTAAAATTATCCGTCAAATTGAAAAAACATAACCGCGGAAATTTGTCACCAAAAACAACCAGTTTTTGGGACAAAGGTTGTGCAAATTTTTTTCTTTAACTACCGGTTTTCGGACAAATGTAGAACCACATGTTCCCAGTGTGACATGCCCGCCCTTGGTTAGCCTCATAACCAATGAAAGGAAATATTTTTTGGTAATTTGCATCAAGAAACGCAAAATTCAGGCGATTGGATTCTAGACCAGGAAAGCGGACATTTTGGCAATGTTTGTCTTGTAAAGACAAGTTATGGCACCCCTGATTTAGAATTGAGTTTAGGGAAGGGAATCATTTGCATGTAAATTGGTCTAAAAGATGTTCGCAGCAGACCCCTAATCGAAAGTTGACCAAGACTTACCCTGTGCATTGAAAAAATGGATAGAAGCATTTGCTTTCTTGATTTTATTTGTAGCCCTAATTTTGATGCTTGTTTGCAGTTACATTACCATTTCAATTTTTGGAATGAAACTTCAACTTCATACTCTCTACAAATTTTTCATCTTTATCTCCCTTACAAACTCTAGTACTGGGAAAGTCATATTTAAGAGAAGTATTCAAGTATTCAATGTATATTCTCAGCAAATTTTAAACTAATACATTTTAACTGGTGTAGTGTATGATAGAAAGCTACATTTGATAAAAGAAATAATGACCCAAGGGCCCCCCAGAAGGTAACTACCATATTCTTAAATATGAATTGGGCGACAGACAAAAATTTTACGTGACATAATTTGGTTGACTGAACTAGCTTCGAACATTTCGCACAAAAATCACATCATTATATTTTCGCAGCTGCGCGCTTTGGTCAGCGGTATGCAAAATACCCTAATCTTCCAGCACTTTGTTCCTTCTTGGTTCTAAAACAATGAGTGACTTCACCTGATAAATTTTCACACCTAAGTTAAACTATGGTCGATAGAATAACATTCAGTCATTAATATCGGCCGCGTACTTTCAATTGCTCCCCTGATAAACCTTGCGAAAGTTAAAGCTTGGTTTGATGAAAAAGAAAGTTTGATAAATTCATACATCACTGAAGTCTGTTGCCTTGAATCCTTTGGATAAAGCAAATTTTAGCAAAACCTTTTGGAAAGTACAACAAAGATCTTCATCGATTTCTTTTCCATTCATCGGAGAAGAGAGACTGCCGCTGCTGTTAGGAAGGACTGGGTTCTACTTACTTTATTGGTATTAAGGTGATATGATATCTACTTTAAAGAGCGATTTTAAGTCAAAGAATTCTGCAATGAACATATTTCCACCGAATCTAAGGCTCCGTGGATTTGATACAGGGTCATAATACTTGAACAATATCCGAACGCTCTTATAATTGCGCCATGAATGTGATACATTGATCGAGCTTGGGTGGCCAGTTGAAGCTACTTAAACCAGTGGACGTAGTCTCTCTCTGTAAGATGAACGACATGGAGGTGAAAGATGGCCGTTACGTTAACGAGAAAGGAGAAAGCCTATCGAATTGCACCTTTCAAATTGTAGAGGAAGTCCATGTACGCGGCGGCACTTATAGCGGTTGGGACGACTGCACTTTAGCGGACCAAATTTCCTTGCAAAACGGAAGTTGAATTGAATTGCAAACCATTCGATCTAACTGGTCTGTTGTAACAATCGAAAGTTCGAATGGCCAATCAAAATTGACCTGTCAAGATAGGAGATTTTGTTGGTTGAACAACAAACAAAAATGGCGCTAGTTTACGATGATATATATAGGATTTGCGAAAATAAGGAAAAGTTGTTTAATTGGTTAAAAGAAAAGAGATTGCTTGGCGATTATGAAAATGCAACGTGCGAAAAATGTCATTATGGAAAGCTGAGACTGCAAACCGACAAGTCATTCAGCCAAGACGGGATTTACTGGAGATGCAATAACAGCTTATGCAGAAAAAAAATATCAATCAGAAAAAATTCGTGGTTTGAGAAATCACATTTGTCATTAGAGTCAATTCTCAAGTTGACGTATTATTGGGTGTATAAATACCCAGAAGAGCTGCTCATGCATGAGCTAAAAATTGGCAGCGACCACACCGCAGTAGATTGGTACAATTTCGCCAGGGAAGTTTGTGTCGAGGTTCTCCAGCGAAACTCGGAGCAAATAGGGGGCCCTGGCGAAATTGTAGAAATCGACGAATCAAAATTTGGTAAAAGGAAGTACCATCGCGGGAAAAGGGTTGAAGGAGTTTGGGTTTTTGGTGGTATCGACAGGAGAACAAAAAGATGCTTCTTGCAAACCGTTACTGACAGGAGTGCAGATACATTGATGCCCATCATAATTGAAAACATCAAGCCAGGCACAACAATTATGTCCGACTGCTGGAAAGCCTACAGCAAAATCGAAGAAGAAGGGTACTCACATTTAACGGTAAACCATAGCATTGAATTTAAAAGCAGCGAGGGCGCTTGCACAAACACCATCGAATCCACCTGGAACGCCGTGAAGAAATCCCTTCCAAAATTTGGAACAAGAAAAGAAATGTATGACACATATTTTGCGGAATATTGCATTCGAAAGCAATACTTAAAGCCAAGCAGCGATAGATTCTTGAAGTTTCTTGAATTAATCACAGAAGTTCACCCAGTTAAGGAGCGTAAACCACTCGTACATTTACAGCCATGCAGCAGTTTCAATAACAGTTTAGATGACTTTGTCCTGTAGCTTTGTTTTTTTTTTTTGGGGGCTGCCGCCCCCAAACCCCCGTTTATTAGCAATGATGTGCACATATGATCTTTGATCTTATCCTAAACAAGTTGTGAACGAAAAGAAATTTAGTTGTCGTTTGTTTCTTCATATCTTCGTCCGCCCTGTTGCTCGCGTCATCGTTGCTAGGTAGTAGCAATTCAATTCAACTTCCGAACAGGTAACGAAACTTGGTCCGCTAAAGTGCAGACTATCCTAGCGGTTTCGTCGCAGTAGCAAGACACTACAGGGAAAATATTGAAAGGTAAGGATTTTCACACAATTTCATTAGATGTATCTTTATAAGTCTTTTCTTAATTAATGGCAGCAATCTTACACAATTTTGCATCTTGCAAAAAATCGACATACAAGACTACATGCACAATGGTGCCATTTCTGTCCCCCTGATAACCAGCTATCCTTTATGTGAAATTTTGAGAATCAAATATAGCACAGGTATTTTCTTCAAAATAAGTTGCTTATCAAATTTGCGGCTAGTTTGGTTTAGCACGCACACGCACACGCACACGCACACATCGATAAGGGTTTGGTATCAGTTGTGCCCTTGCTTGCGGCACATCCCCAGGTACCTTTACTATGGAAGAACCCCCCCCCCCCCCCTCGTGCTGTACGTAAATTACAAAGCTACGCAGTTTGCAACTTATAGCATGGGTAGTTAAACACTGCTGGTGTGCTTCTATGGTAGCCTGCGCTGGATAATATGTATCTGCGGGGGAATTTTTTACAGTACTGCGGAGGAGATTGCTGGAATTTCATGGTTTGGAATTTTGGGCAGCAACATCGTACTCTGTGGAATAAACCGGCCGTCTTTTCTTTCCCCACGGGGGAGGGGGTATTTATTATATTTGTCCGACGGGGATGTGCCGTTTGTAAAGGTATCGATTTCGTCTTTTTTTTCTAGCACAGGGAATAAAAAAGGCATTTTTTCTATAGCAGGTTGTCAGCACATGTCTAAAGGGGATATTTTGTTACATCGGGTCTTTTTTTGGTCAAGCTGTCATGTTTTCGAATAAAGTTGTCACCATTTTCCTAGAATGGGTTATCATTTTGAACGAAAAATTTTGGAGCCGGGTAAATTTGGGACATTATTCAAGTACCTCACGAGTGATAAGATAGATATGATTAAGGAAACAAGTGTAGGCAGAATAAAAATATTTCAAGGATTTCCTTTATCAAAATGAATAGTGTGTGAACTTATATTTTCCCAGCACTGGAATTTCTTATTTTTTTGGCAATCTTTGTATGTTAAAATTCGCCACAAAATTAAAGGTTTACAATGTTTTAAGTAAATATAAAATAGTTAAAACAAAATAGTTAAAATACAATTTACATAACAACTTTAATGAAAATAAGTTAAGAAAAACCCTTAATCATAGTGGCAGGGATAGCATTAAAAGATCGAGTTGACCTTATTTCCATAATGGTCCCCTTTTCCATAATGGTCCCTGACTGACTGTTGAGTTTCTTATGGGCAGTTTCTCATAAAACAATACGTGTGACAACTCTCGAATTTCGTATCTCTAGAACAGTTTCCTTTTGCAATTCACAAGAGAGAAAAGAAATCACAACAAAGACTATATTACAATCAATTGACGATCATATCATTTTAACAACATGACACAAAAGTTTTTAGACCAATAAATGAAAGCTAAACATTTTCTACGAACAAACTGGGTAGAATCTAGAATAGCTCCTTTGAAGGACAAGATGGCTGAAGTGAAAGCAGTCTTATTTACCAGGGCTTTCTGCGAGCATTCTTAGAGAGAAAACCCTTCGTTTTTGTGAAAGCGTTCACACTGATCCATACGAAAAACGCAACAAAAACGGAGGTTTTCGAAAACGCTATCAAAAAATGGATATTCACAAATATAGAGGTTTTTGAAAACGCACTTGATCAGCGTCGTGATCAGCGTGAACGGACTAAAACGGAGGTTTTCGAAAACGCTCTAATATTCAACAATGAGTTTCACAAAAACAGAGCAATATGAACGCACAGAAAGGGAGGTTTTTTTCCGTATTTGTTATGAGGTGGATCAATGTGAACAGACTAAAACGGATGTCTTTCCCTCCGCTTTAGTACAAAAACAGAGCAATGTGAACGAGACCTTAATCCTGATCAAAATAAGTAATAAGAGGCAAAATATACTTAATTGAATTATTTTCTGTCTGCAGGCGATTTTTCTTTCCATATCAGTATGCAGACAATCCTCAAATGTTTAACAAGTTTTTGGAGGCTGGCAGGGATACTGATATGGGAGGGAAATCAGCCATTAGGCTTTCAATGGATGCACCTCCAAGGCAGCTCAAAAGACTTGTCGATCAGGCGATACTTGATGCAGTATCGTCTGAGCCAATGTCGGCAGTGGGTCTAATTGGGAGGAATGAAAGAATCATGATAGACGACACGGAGGAGACACCAAGAGAACCAATATGGATTTTCAATGAAGAGCAGGCAATAGACGTTAATGGAAGCATCTGCTCAATGGAAGAACATGGAATTCTGTACATAAGCAACCTGTTGCCAAAATCATTTAGATCAATGGAGGGTTTGGCATCTGACTAGCACTCTGTGCGAATTCAGACGCCATTGTCAAACTCTTGGTTCGACATTTTGTGCCATTTCCTTACAGGTGTGTTTTTCTATTATTACTGTGACATAGATTTCCTATGTACTAGTCAATGGTGTACCAGGAACAGTTATGAAATTTACTAGGATATAAGGGTGCTAGTTGAGTTAGAGTCCGCAGGAGCCAGAGTAATGTAGCGTGGCAAAATTTGTATTCTTTAAATTTAGCCATCAGGCAGCACCATGCTGAATTTTACAGATCAAACACGCAGGCCCTGAAATGAGAGGCGCTCGATCAAGCGCGAGCGCCTCCATCATGCTCGCATCTTAAATTCTGCTGGCTTGATTATTCAAGTGCCTTGCTGACCAAAAGATCTTTCGTTTTAATGATCTGTAAATATGATTTATGAATTTATATGTGTGATTTCAGCTGCATTTTTAGAAAACCAACAACTGTAGCTCATTTTCCACAACTTCTCATTTGGCTACCCATAAAAGAGACAAATTAGTCTAGGAGCTTGATCAAGCGCACATGAGAATTTTGCAGCTTCATAAATCAAGTACCTAACTTTTGCTCAATTCAGGACCTGCAAACATGGAGTTACCCCATTCATGTGGTTCGGAGGTCAAATTAAAGTAACCAGCATTTCTCCCAGTCCATGTTTGCCCCTCTACAAAATGACATATTACGGATGAAATCCATTTCTTAAGATAGCAAGAAGTTTTAGGAGCTTCTACACCATATTTACAGGCTAATTTTGTCGACATTATTGTAAAGATACATTGCTGGGCCATACTCTAGGCTGTTGCCACTTGTTGTCACAACAGTGGACTGTAAGAATTCCATCATTTCAGACTCATTGTCCACTTCTGGCAAGACATGATCAGCTCTCGTCCCACAAAAGAAGCCTTTAGCATTGACAAATTTGCTGCAATGAGAATAAAGCGCATTATTAATTCCTTCGTAATACAGTACATTCATGAGCCACCTTGAAAAACGCTATTTAATGAAGTGCCTTTCTGAATTTACACCAGTTCTGTATCGTAGAACTAGATATAAATATCATTGCAATTCTTGTACCCCGTTTTTTGGTGAAGCTTCGATTTCCAGCCAATACTCCTACATTAAAACCGAAAACTTTTGGACGGAAAAGTTTCGTAAAGACAACTTCAGACAAAAAACTTTCGGACGCTTTTTCGAGAATTTCGGACAAAAAAACTTTCGGACTAAAAATTTTTGCATAAAGCTAACCTACATGTCAATACAAGCTGTAATTTGTATGTTATTTAATGCAAGTTAAACAAACTACATAGAAACATATAGATGCATCAGGAGCATTCGAAAAGCAGTTATCAAGATTGCAGACGAAAACGAGAAGTACCTTCATCGACTCAATAACATTGCTATTGACAACTGCAATGTGGAAATTCACATTGGAAGCAGGATCACTGATGATACTTTATCATTTGTTAATAGTTGCATGGGCAAAACTCGTGTTTTTTTATATTTTCAAAGAATTTAAAACTTTCGGATAATTAAACTTTCGGACAAAAAATTGTTCGAAAGTTTGATCGTCCGAAAGTTTTCGCTATTAATGTATTTAAAACACATTAGCAAATACAGACACAGTACCTTGGCGTCCCCAGCCACGGCATTCAAAATTAAATTGAAAAACCAGTTATCACAAAAGTTTGAAGTCAATAGAAATTTAACCCCCCCCCCCCGTTTTTCTAACAGATGATGCTGATGATCCAATCTTTTGGTTTTCAGGAGATCTCTATGGTATGCAGGATGATATGGCTAATAATCTTTTCAGACAAAAACGCCTCGAAGTGACTACAGAAGAGTGCAATGGTGATGCAAAAAACACATTTGTAGCTCAATTTTTTATTCTCGCAAGCTCAGCCATTATCTCCAACTATTATGAGGTTGGTATTATACTGTATTGCATAAACAAACACAGGTTTTGCCAACTTCTGTTCTTTGGATCTCAGAACACTTCTCAGAGAGTTAAGCAACGATAGCTTTGCTCGAATTGACTTACGGCTGGTACAGTTTAATACACTAGCAAGTTTCATTTGCCTTCTGGCCTTGTTTCTCGTTATTTTCACATGTCGTTGGATGATTAAGAACAGTGCGAGCATTGCAAGGGTTTCATTTTGCGACTTTGCAAATCGAAGTTTGCGTTTCAACGTTATTCAAATGAAAGAAAAGTCAGCTAAATATGAATGAAAATAATGAGAAACAAAGTAAAGAGACCAATAGCCACGGGGGGGGGTGGGGTTCTTCCATAGTAAAGGTACCTGGGGATGTGCCGTGAGCAAGGGTATAATTTTTCGGACATCTAGTCTGGCCAAGGGAATCCTTTTTTGCAATTTTGGCCTAGAAACGGTCTAGCCAAGGGTACCATTTTCGTAAAAATTGGTCTAGCCTACCGTACGATTTTCAATATGCTCGCGGCAGACCCCTGCCCAAAATTTGGCCAAGAACCCCTCCCCCCGTGCCAATAGCACTTTCCTGTGCGTAAACTAAACCATGGCTAGCTCACTTTGCACAAAGTAGTTGATTAACAAACTCTCTGAAAAGTTCTGAGATCCAAAGCAACTTCATGCCACAGCTAGCAGTGCATTTACTGAGAACGGGGGTTGTGCGTTTGTTTTCCTTCCCCTACTTTACCAGATTTGGACGCTCGATCCAAACTTCTTTTTCAAAAAGTAAAGAGGTCCATTGCAGAATAAGCATAACATTCCATCCTCATCATCACCTAAACGAAGTATAAAGGAAATCAACATAGCTAAAAGCTCTGGCCAAATTGGAAATATACCCAAAACTCGGACACATGCCATTCTATTTTGTATCCAAAGAAACAATGTTTAAAGCAATTTCTCAATACAGCTATATTGATTCCCTTTAAGGACCAACACCAACTCAACAGGACCTAAATTTTTCAGGGTCACTTTATGGATGTTTATCTGTGATCAGTCACCATAGGAATTATGTTGATATTATCAATCATAGTGAACAATTGCCAATGGGTACGGCCAGGTCGACAACACAGAATTCTTGGATCTCTCGGAGTTAATGGAAATATTGGAAATTTCGAAGATTTCCACATTTTCGAGTATGCATAGGGTATTGTTGAAAACGCGGACATCTAGGATATCTCACAATGAGATGTAAATTGATATCTCAAGATCATATAAGTGCACATTGAGTGTAAGTTAGATGCATTTCATCACTTTGACAAGGTGACTTCACGGGGGTAAAAGAGGGGGGTACCATTGCTGTGCAACGAGAGATTCTATGACTGTATGTTTTCGTTTTGAAGCAATGCATTAAACATGTCAGGCAAAAACGCTATTCAAACAACAAATGGCAAGAAATCCTTGCCATGGCATTCAATAATGCCAACACTGCATATCTTTAACATTTCTATGTTTTCTAGTATAGCCTATTACTCGAAAAGATAGGAACGCAGAACTCTCGGAAATCGTAGAAACTTTGGAATATGTAATTTTTGTGAGTTCCGAGAGTTCCATGTTTTTGACCTGGCCCAATTGTTACGTAATTTATTTGATATTTTTCAAATGTCTGCAAAGATTTCAAAATTACAGCATTTCGAATGGCTGCAGTGTCCAAAGAAATCCACACCACTGTTGCAAAAATTTCTTGCATCACTGTATTGACCAACTGAATTATTTGCGAAATTTTTTTACTATGAATCCATTTTTGGATAATGCCTCTTGAAAAAATCTATTATTGTGAGCAAAGTGGCCAGATCTAAACTCCAAAGCTGCATGTGTTGGTTAATGTTATGATAGAGCTATAAATCTTACCAACAGATAATGAAGATGACTGGCAATTGTCCAGTACTTGGGGCTATTGGCGAGCCTGGCTCTGGGAAATCAAAGGCGGCTATGGCATCAATTGCACTGACTGGTTCATACCCTCGATTTTACTCAACGAGGGTGACAACAAAGGCCAGCAATGAACTTTCCGTGTTAACCACCCAAGGTATATGCCTTGATGATGCAAATGACGGGAAAGAGGTTGGAGAAGTGAGCAAGAGATTTTTTGATGGTGGAGAGACTGGTCAGGCAACAAAGCTGGCAAATCCAGAGAGCTGTGCAATTTTCACCTTCAATCAGCACATCTTGGAATGGCTGCAGAAAAAACAAAATTCAAGGTTAGTCAGCTTGTAACATTTTGGACCTTGTTATATTCAGGCCTTGTAAGTAGACGCTGGATCTCAATGAAGAACCCTTCCGCAGGCAAACGGAAATTCTTGGAGAGTAACATATAAGATTAGTTGTTCCATTTGTGCCCCAACACAATGGCAAAATATTTCAAATAGTTGGCAGGGTAATAGTATGTTTCTCATGGCTCCAAGATTCACGCATGCATGAATAGCGTGAATAGAATGAGCCCTGGGGTTGTAAAAATGTCTGTATAATTATGAAGCAAATTTGTGAAGTAATTTGCATCAAGACACTCTGTTATTTCTGTCTCGACTGGTATACTGGGTGGCCCATATCACACATAGCTTCATTTCAACAAGTGATACGAACAAAAACAAGGCACACCAGAATGTAGCTAAAGGGCGTAGCTATGCTAGTTTTGATTATACCTCATGAAGTTTTTCCCCTGGTAAATAGTAATTACTGATGAGTTGCTGATGATGGCATTAGTTAAAACATTGAACAGAATGCATTTTCTCTTAACATTTATCACAATAAAACATTGTTATTAAAAACTTTATAGAGGACCCTTGGGAAATTAGTTCTGCTGAAGAGCAACCCTCAATATTAAGATATATAAATTGTATGAAATATATCTACTCCATTCATTTCAAATTGCAGATATCTTGATCGATTTTGCTTACTGCCAGTACCAGTAACTGCCCAGAGAAATCTCAACATAAGGTCCCTCAGTCTGTGGCAAGAACGTTTTCAAGAGCTACTGCCAAAATGCTCATCATTCGTTGGCCAATTGATTCGTTTTGGGCAAATGCTGAAGACAAACAGTGGCAGGCAAAAATTGCAAGAAAATTTAAGCCAAGTGTGGGATGCTTTGAAATCTCATAAATGTGAATGGAGCAAGTCCGAGAGACTCAGAAATTCGTGGCAGTATTATTTACTGGCAGCAAGAGAGGTTGGTATTTTGATATTTATAAATTCTTTTATGATTATTGTACACTGTTAAAAAGTAAGTTAGTTTCATTCGCTGGTTGACTGAAAGTTGCAAACTATCAAAAAAAGGCTTGAGTTTCAAGTTCTGGAAATAGTTGCTACTTGTTGATTCTAGAATCAGAGGCATATAGCAACTACTTCTCAAAGAATTGTTCTAACACTTATGCAAATCCTCATGCCACTGCATGCAGCAATGAATGTGTTATTACCTAGCATTTCATACTGTCTGTTTTAGCTTGCAAGGCATACAAGTGCAATTTCAGATGAGGAGGTCCTGGAATATTTCAAACAGGAAATCATTCCCTTCGCCATCACCAACCAGCTCAATGTCAAGGCACAACAACATAGCATCGTTTCCCCATCAACTGGCACTCTACACTCAAGTAGATGGGACATGAGTCAAGTGGTAGAGAGCATTTCTGGCACTTTGAATAAGTTGGCAGAACAAAGCATGCAATATGAGGTAAGTTTTTGAGTAGACATTTTATGCCATACTAGAAAACAAGGAAATTTCAACCACAGTATGTACTTTGTCAGAACAACGGGATAAGCATCAGAACAATGGGATAAGGTCAGTGCAACCTTATTTCCATTCTGGTCCCTCCAGAGGTATTATAGAAAAGAATAGTGCTGTTTATGAAAAAAAGAAGAGTAGAAAGTAATGGCACATACTTAACTCATTCACCCCCATAAGCGACATTTGTCGTCATTGTTGCCCGGTTTTATTTCCCCATAAGCGACATTTGTCGTCAACAGCACAAGGTGTTGTTTCCCCATTGACGACATTTGTCGTTCTGGAAAGATGATGTAATTCTCCTGGGTTGCTTTGACAGTTGAAAAGAACAATTGTGATGTATAAGTAGCTTAAAGGATCAGCTTTCGAATGGTGTCAAATGTTAATAGGGTGTTTGTACTAAAATTTTGAGTTATTGTGGTTTTAGTGTCGGCAGTTCAATTTTGTTGACAGTTGTGATTTGTTTACCATTTGGCTTATGGTCATGGACGTTCTTTCGAAGGGGTTTTTAGAGAGAGTTCCCAAGGAGAAAAGTGTTTGGAAATACCAGTTAAGATATTAATAGGAATTACAATTCGTACACTGTGGTCAATGATGTTTTATCCCCTGAAGAAAGTGTTTTTTGAGAAGGATGAAGCGGAAGGCTAGGATTCGAAAGCAGAAAATCGGCGCCGTTTCATACACAAAATTTAGGCCCGTTCTTGGTGGCGACCCATATGTTGTATCTCATTTGGCTTGAAATATTTTATTTTCCTTTCAAACTGAGGTAAGACTGTTACTAAGATTAGTTATGAGTTTCTTATCATATCAGTATGCCTTCAAAAACCACATTCCATGAACTAAGAAACTAAATAAACGCCTCTCAGAGCAACTCCGTGCAACGGGAACCTGATCACTCACGCAAATGATGGCCAGTCGTCTTCCGATATCTTTTCTGTTTTCAAAATTGTATTTTAATGGAAAGAAATTGATTTTCCGATATCGTAGCTTTCAAGGTCTTCACCTTCTAAAATATTTTGAATATTCTAAAGAAATATTTTCAAACTGGCTTCGATCATCAACTAAAACCAGAGCTCGAGGATAAATTGGATAAAATTTTTATCTCATGATCGTTCAAACTTCTCGCAAAAACAAGATTCTTTTTGTAATGCAATATGTTTGGTCTCATTTTAATGCCTGTTCTTTCCATAAAAAGATCTTTTTAGAAATTTTTTTGATATCTTTTACTAATAATTTGCAATTTGTTATGAAAAATGACATGATCCTTCACAACGATCCAGTGAAAACCGCTTGGGGAGAAGGTGATGGAAGGTGATGATCGATATTGAAATCTCGGGGATAAAGAGCTCTCTTTCAAAATACCTCGTGGGGGTGAATGAGTTAATAAGAATGTCAAAGAGCCTGTTGGGCCTGTTATTTTTGCAGTTTTTAGAAATTTAATAATATATATAGGGGCTGTTTTCTTGATTTTGGAGGTCTTTGAAGACAGCTGCATGTTGTGCATTTTCTTTCAGCTAACACAGTGCATAAAGTATAGCGAAAAGGAGGGACTGCTATTTGTCAGGCTTCAGAAGCTTGCAGAGCATGCTAGACGAGCAAATTTCGGACAGCTGCATGTTGACCAAATTAGGGATGCTGTGAGACAAAGCACAACAGGTAGGTTTGCTAAGTATAAGATATGTTACATGACCAGCACTATCACAATTATCATCATCATCACGAGCCTTCCATGTGACTCCTGGTAATTTTCTTCAAAATATTATAAGCTTGTACTGTTCTATTGTTCACAGCTATTCATTATGGCTCAAGATTTCTTGTTGGAATGAGGATTCTTGTCACAGGGGCCTGTGTTCTAGCACTGCCCAGCAAAAATGCATTGCATTTCATATCATTTGAGTCTGACAAACAGAACCACGCATGTTTGCTGTGAAATTGATAGAAGGCATTTTGCATATTTTGTAGTTAAATTGGCAACTCATAGACGATTTGCATCACCTGGGAAGCAAGACCAACGTGTAAAGACATGCATCTCATTTCCTGCAAGCCTGTTTGAGACTGAAGTTTTGCAACTCTTAAATACAGGTTAGTGTAAAATTATTAAGTAAAACATATGAAGCTCACAGAATTTTACAAATTTTTCCATAGACACTAATTTTGCAACTTTTGAGGTCCAAAATCTTTCACTTTGGCCAACATGTGACAAAATGCAGACAGAAATTGAATCCACAAAGTCAATAAGGTGGTTTAAAATAAACATATGCATCAACTTAAACTATGCAGCACCTTCTTCCCATTTAGTTTGCATTTAATTCTGTTTTTACATGTCAACAGGCACAGTACCAAAAAGCCAGCCAGAAAAAAGTCATTCTGTAGGGCATGCTGAGGTATGTAAACAAAGGAAATTTTTTTGCATGATTCATTTTACATATGACTTTTTAGATTCCAGCATCAATGGACAGTAACTTAATGGACGGTAACTTAAAAAGCGCCAATGGACAGTAACTTAAAAATTTCATTCAACATAGGTCTTGCTGGGCTGGTCATGGACCCATACTAGAAAAAAACTGGGAAATATCTAGGAATTCCTAGGATTTTTCTGGGTAATTTTCTGGGCAAAATTCCCTAGCTTTCAAGGATTCCTAGGATAAATAAAGGTGGGAAAAAGAGCAAAATTCCTAGGAAAGCTGGGAAATAGTGGAATATAAAGGAATTTTTTGGGAACATTTCCCAGCTTTCCTAGCTCTTTGGGTACTGATTCCCAGCTTCCCCAGCTTCCTAGGAAACAGAATTCCCAGCTTGAAATTTGTTTTGATGAAAAAGCTATGGGAAACTGGGGAAATCCTTGCTTTCCCAGTTATCTCCCAACCTTTTTTGGTACAGGAAGGGTTACTTCTTGTGCATTCATGTAAAATATCACATTTATACATTACTTACTCAAGCTGATTTTTTAAACAATGAACCTTAAGCAGTTATATGCATCCATCAGCATTTTATATGATATGTATAGCAAACCCATAGATGACACATTATTTGACTGTATACATTACCTTTCACACTCAATGTTTTGCGGCTCATTTGCTTTGGTATTTTACCATCTACAGCCTTCATCACCCACATGCAGTCCATCAAAATTAACGCCTAGAAAGAGGAAAGCTGAGCAGGTATGACATTCACATGCATTATTTTTATTATTTTTTAACCAAGTAAAACCTAAACCAAATACAATACACTATTGGTCCCTTTGACAGTGGGAAAAGACACCAGCGGGGTCACCTTCCCAAAGCAAACATTACAAAAATTGCATGTTTTTTGTAAGAAAAAACTGGTATGATAAAAAACTAGGATGGACCAAATTTGAAAATATTAGTACCAGAGTCTAATACAAATTGAAAAATACTGACTAGAAAACCACAATGCAGTTGCAGTGCTGCTGTAAAATATGCTGAAACTGTCTAAGTTGTGATCTTATCTTAATCATAGGGATGTTCAGGAAAAAGCAGGAAAGTTGAACAAGGTAAGTGAGCTACATTAAAACGAAAATTTCTCAAAGAAGACCAGTAATGGAACTGAATCAGAATGATAATATTCTGCATTTGATTGCCTCAAACTTTCAAAACTTTGATGTCATTTGATCCATGTGATTCTTTGATTGTGTACACAACACTTTAAAACACATAGTATCTGCAAAATTAATTACCTAAATTACAACTTAACTTTTGTGCTGTATGAGGAGCACATAGTTACTCAAATTGCAATTAAAGTTGTTTATGGTTTTCTTGTAGAGCACGGTCATGGCGCAAGGAAAGAAATAATTTTCCAAGAAGGTAAAATCTTTTAATGTCAATTCTGAAGGTGCAATCTATGACAAAACATTTTGCCAACACAGTTATTACTTTAAAGGAAACAATTTTTGGAAGAAGAAAGTTGACCAAAACACAAAAAAAGCACATTTAAACTTATGCATTTTTTGGGTTTTGGTCAAAATTTGCAAAAGTTTATTAACACTTGTACTTGTGAAATGTCCTAAAATATACAATTTACAAAATTTTACTTCCGCAAAGTGCTCCATGATATGAAGTTCATAAATTCCCATTTCTGCAAATTGTGCTATTTTCAACACAGACCACAAAAATTTATTACCGCAAAATTTTTGATTTTATTTGATTTGTGAAAGGAATTTTACTTTTTTTTCCAAATCACAAAGCATTCATCCCTCAAAAGAAATTATTGTCCAAATTTTTGTTGTTCTCGTGTTCAGCTGTGTTATGTCTTACATCACGCATCATTAAATTAGAAAAAAAGAAAAATGGCAAAAATGATATCCATTGTTTAATATCTTATATCCTAACAAAATTTTTTTTAATCAACAATGTTCACTTTTCATCATTTTATTCTACTTTTCAATAAATGTCTCCTGTTTCATGTAATTGACTAATATGGAGAAGTTATACATAAAAACCTAAAACATATAGAGGATCCTTTCAAACATGCATACTACTATTTTGAAAGTTACACATATACCTTACACAATTTAAATTGTTTACCAACTTATAATAGCATATCCTGGATTATGTCTAAAGAACAAAAGTAATCTTTCAGATGCTGAAACCCAAACAGAAATAATAGCCATACGAGGATCTCCTATGAAAGGTAATATTTTGTAAAGCCTCAGGACGATTGGCGAAAGGATATATTTGTAAAATAGTTTGAACTGTATCCATGTACTGTATCAAGTGTCTCTGTATGAACTTAAGATGCTTGCAATTGGTACATATTTTACCAACGAATTATCAACTTTTATATAATTAAATTACCCTTAATCAAAGAGTAGTCCCCTCAGAGAAAGGAGTAAAACTGTAGCTAGTTAATCTAATAATTTTTATCACTGTACCGGGTGAGCCAGAAAAAAGTTCTCGCACTTTTGAAAATTCGTAGCACCATAAGTACTTCATGGATTTGAATGGTTCAAATTCTAGGTAAAAGCTAAAAGATTGAAGCATTTTCGTGATTTTTCTCGTCTTCTTATGATAACACTTGATCAAATCGCTAAAACTCTCCTCACACAGAACAATACACACGGGCGTTTCATCACTCTCAAAAATAATAGGACATAGATTCTCAAACAGAAACTTCAAATTTTCAATACCATGGTAATAAATGTGCAGACAATATCTCTCACCCATGAGAAATTGCATTCTCTCTGTTGTTCTGAGCTAGGAATCTTTTATGATTTGACCAAGTATTTTAGGCTTTTTTCAGTCATTTTGCAACCACCAAGTTTTTCTAAATTTGAATTTACTTATTTGTCTAGTGCTCAAAAGAAGGCAAAAATGCTTCAATCTTTTGCATGTCAAGAAAATATTGACACATTCCAATCCATCCAGTACTCTTCATCCTGTGAATTTTCAAGAGTGGGAACTTTTTTCTGGTTCACCCGGTAGTAAATAAAGTTTATAAAGTTATCACTCTGTCTATGAATTATAAAACATTATCTTACCATGTAGAACTTGCACCAGAAAGAGAGATGGCAGATGCTTTTACTGAAATGATAAAAAAACAGAACTCAGGTAGGCATTAAATGTCCCTTTCTGATCTGATACATCAGATCGGGTAGTTCTTTTCCTTCTTCTTCAACGTGTAATTTGTGTAAGACTTGAAATTGAATGCAAACATGCAAACGTGTGCAGCATACTGGGTGTCCAAAAGAGTATATAGATTTGGTTCACTCCAGCGATGTGAATTTGGCTTCAATCAATGGTTTCACGATAGTTAACTTGAACATAAGATACCTCAGTTGTTGGTATACTGTAGGTGCTTTGATAGCAGAAATATAAATCTTGAAAGCTCAAATTTGGGTCCACATGCAAACCAGAGCTTTAGCCTTTTGGCCTAAGTGAATTCCTGAAGTGCATCAAAATTAAGAGCTGAAATTACCAAGCAATTAAGAAACTGCCCAATGGGTGACTAGGGAGCGCCTTCGGGACAACAAAATAGCTCAATATCTAATATTGCTCGAATTTTATCAAGGCTATCATTGATTTATACGTTGTGCTTTAAGGATTTGCTTAGGCCAAAAGGCTAAACCTCTGGTTTGCAGGAAGAGGCAAATTTGAGCTTTCAAGACTATGTCCTGCTCTCAAAGCACAAATACCATAATGTATGTTCAAGATAACTATCAACAAAAATTTTTTAGAGTGATTAGACATTGATTGAAGCTAAATTCAAACCGCTGGAGTCAACCAAATCCGTGTACAATTTCTTGGGACACCTTGGTACAGGCTGTATTTAAGCTCTTGCAAATATCAGTGGATCCTTTTAAAAAGTAGCGAAAAAACATGCTGTATATTCAATATTTTATAAATTGCCCCAACTGTTTAAATGCAGGTTTTTAACGCATTGATCTGAGAAAACTTTTCAAGAAATATCAACAATTCTTTGAACGCTGATCAGAATCCTTAATGTAACAGATTATAAACAAGAATTCTTCTGCAACTTTTCAAGAAGTCTTCAGAAGTCTAGAAGTCTTTAGAATTCTACAAGGAAAAAAGGGGTTTTGTATTCTGGCAATAATTAACTGTGATAGCTAGATTTTGACAATCCACACATGAAAGAATAACCATAAAAAATGCTAGACAACTCACATATACGTATTGTGTAATATGTCTAAAGTACAAGATATTGCTTTCAGATGTTGAAACCCAAACAGAGGAAAGTACAGTCCCAAAAGGAGGACCAAGAGGTGATAATACTCATAGAAAGTAATATGTAAAGCCTTTTTTTAATTGAAAAGAGAAGAATCATGAAAGAATATGTGTTTATTAATATAGAAGAAAACCATGGAAGTCTGATTAGAATGTAGATTCGAAATGCATCATTGTGTCTGAAATTTGTCTGTTTATTTCTGTCCAGGAACCACATTTAGAAGCAATTCTTTTTCTGTTGTACTGTTTACTGTAGATACAACCACCATTTTGTCTATTGTTGTTGCAGTGTTTCTAGGCTTGTAACTATGCGCAATACGCATGTGCGAATAGATCGCGATCCTGATCCGTTTTCGTTTGATACCCATGTAAACGCAATTTGAACGCGATCTCCATCCTTGTGGATCACGATCCCATATCTTTTAATCCGTGTAAATGGGTAACATACACCCTTCTTGCAATGAACGTCAAACTTGCGTTAGTTAGATTATTTCTGAAAAATAAAAACTGACAAAAACCCAGCATGGGAATTAATTTGAAGAGCATCATGTGAATAGGGCTCTTCAGTATTTCAATTGTGTCAATTGAAATAATAGCAAAAAAATAAATGGAAATACAGTAGCTATCAATATGTCTTTTAATTCCAAAACATTATCTAACCAGGTACAGCACAACTTGCTCCAGGAAGAGAGATGGTACATGCTTTCACAGAAATGGTGCCGAAGAAGATTTCAGGTACTGTAAATATCATATATCCAGTTCTTTCTAATCTGAAGCTGAAACTTGGAATTAAATGCAAACATGCTGAATGCTATACAGTATGTGCAGAATAGTAAAGGTTGTGTACATTAACTTGACAAGATTTCCTAAATTTGGGTAATCTTCAAATAATAACTCAATAATTCTTCAAAATGGTACATTTCTTCAAACATTTATGAAGAATTCTGTACAGGATGATAAAAATTGTCGAGAGAACAGCAAATAAGGCTGTTCAATAATTTTTTTGAACAAAAATTGTTGAGCAGTTTTTCAAGAATATTTTAGAATTACAAGGCATAAAGAATACAGTATTCTAGTTATTGTAGCTTTATATGCTTAATTTTGACAATGCAAAAACCTCAAATGCTTGCCAAAAGTATTGTGAAGTTCATATAAAGTATTGAGTATTTTTTCAGATGTTGAAACACAAACAGACGGTAGTACAGCTGCAAAAGAAGCATTTCCTATAAAAGGTGATAACATATAATTTTATACAAACTAATTACGGTATATATATATACAGTATATATGACCAATAGCTTTGGAAAAAGAGAGCAGGATAGTGAATAGAACATGTTTGTTTGAATAGTTTCAAAATGAAACTGAACTGAACTGAGTTTGCATGAATGTGTTGGTATCAATGTTTTGGTTGGAACTGTCTTGTCAAAGACAGCCTTTTTTACGATAAAATTTTACAAAAAATCATAAATCAAATATTGGTACCATGCAATATCGCATGTCAACTACTGTAGACACATACCATAATCACTGCACTTGGACTTTAATTTTGATGAAATCCAAATGAAACCAGCTAATCTAATAAACAAACAATCAAACCTAATATTTAAAATCTGATTTTTCCTAGCTTGCCCTTTCTTGCCTATCAAGGGTAACTTAATAAAGAACTTACTGTGTCTTTGTAGCTCCATGTGAGGATACACCAATGGACAAGATAGAGGGTGTGGAAGTGTGCCATGACCAAGTGACAGCAGCGTGTTAGTATCTTCAAAATTGATTATCAGCCTGAATCATGTCTATGCTGGATCCAGCTCTCCTTTCAACAAGCATGTAACAAGTTGATACAGTATATGCACTGCATATTAGGAAAGGGTATTCACCAATACTCATCGTGTTCTAAACTTTGAACTGTAGTTTGTGTCCAACAAAACAACATGCTCTTTAACTTTCATCAGGATCCCAAAGTGTAGTAAAATGTCTTTGATACCTGCAAAGAACATTGTATATAGTGCTTAAAATGCAAATTTCAGTTGCAACTTAAATCAAATTGCTTTCTTATTGCAGCATTGGTTGCAACGGAAGTATTTTCCAAGAACGTTAAGAGACTGCTTCAGAAAGATATATGCCCCAGCTGCAAACAAACCATAAAGGCAGGTCACATGGTAATGTGTGACACATGCAATCAATGGTGGCACATAAGTTGCTGTGGGATTAAAGGGGGAACAAGAGAAGCCAAGCGTCTGAAGACATATGAGTGCAAACAATGCAAGAAATGAGGAACTGGTCCGTTGTAAATGATGCAAAAAAATGGGGTCCCAAAAATACTTCATTTGAATGGCTGCTATGGAACCATGACTTTATTTTTTCGGTTTTTCAGGTTTGTGAACAGTTTGGTACCAACTTTGATGAGTAAATCTGACAATTATATATAGTTGCTAATTTATGAAGCAAGAATAACATTAAACTTGAAATTTAGCACCAAATGAACCTTTACGTTTTATTTTTACCAGTAAAAACATTTCTTGAAAGTAATGACCAAATTGCTCAAACATTTGCAAAGGAAGCCTATGGACAGCAAAAACGTTCGTTTAAATGGATTTATGACTTTGGAGAAGCAAAATAACTGATGGAGGCATACAGTATACTTGCATAACTTTGCTGCACATACTGTAACTATTTCTAGCAACTGTAGATGTGTCCTTTCCTTAATTTTCACAAAATCTAATCTGATGACTCTGATGGAATACTAGGACAATAGCCTTGCTAATCAACATTGTTTTGGGGGTGTTGAAACATATGGTTAGAACTGTGTATTGTCAAGGAATGGCCTAAGTGTTCTGAATACTTTTGGCAGGCATTGTAGGTATCTCTTGTTTGTGTGTGTGGCACGGCACCCGTTTTCTTGTTTGTTGTATAACTGTTTCGTTATTAATTGGTTGTTAGTTTTGTTATTAGGCAGCATGATTAAGTATTTCAACACGATTTTGTTCAATAACAGTATTACGTTATGATTTCTTACCAACCTCGCATATTTTTTCCGCCTTTTTCTCTCGACTGATTGCAGAATCGGGGCCTAGGCCTGGGGCTGAATTGCTCCTGCTTATACTTCGCTGAACTCAGCTGAATTGCTCCTCCCAAGTGATCCAATTTAACGTAAGAAATTATGGTAAATTGTTGGAGAGATGAACTTCAGATTCTTTTGTTTAAAAACAATGCCGACTTCCCCAATCAGCAGCCATCCTTTGGGAGCGCATGCGGACTGCGTAGATCATTTCGACCAATCAGAGTGGAGCTTTCTTGCTCCTCCACAGCTACGTGCAGCAACAACAACGCTAATCGCCATGTGACCATCGTTCTTCCGTGCAATCGCCATTTTGTTAGGCAGGATGAGCGGTGGACGGCTGAGGACACATCTTTATCTTTTTCGTCGTTTGGGCTAGGATTATACTGTCATACTGAGTTCGAAACATATCAGTTTGTTTGAGAGTTGTTGTAATGATACATACCTAACAGTACCTGATGATATGGCAAGTTCCAGCACTGCAAATGATGAGCCGTTCCGTCAACTTTCACATTTTATGCGAAGTCGTCAACAAATGCAAAGAATATCAGCCAATATCACTGCAAATTGTGTGATTTCACATCAGTTAAAAGAGAATGCAGGCTCAAAGCAATCAATATTCAGACCATTCAGACGTAAACGAAGCCAAAAGAAACAAAAATGAAACATCAAACAGTGTTGCAACTGCCATATCATCACTTGTTGCTGTTAACCCTACTTTTGAAGTCAGAGATGAGCATTGCTATTCAACCTCAAATTCTCCTCTTTTCACCTGTCTACAAAAAATTCTGAATTTGGCTCAGATAATCAGGAATTTAGTCCTTGAAGATCTTCTGCTATTAACAAAAGTAAAATCTCAACACCATCAAACATCATCTGCAAAGCCCGAGCATACAATTCTAGCTCAACTGCCTACTTCCCCCTTGTTTTACAAAGAAAAGAAATAAGTAGGCATATGCAATCTGAGTCTGTTCTAGGTGTTGTTTTACTTCTGATTGCCATGAGATAAAATGGCTGAGACCTGAAACGGTACTTGTGAATGGCTACAGCTACTGTGTACATTTCTTAGGGTTTATAAATGTGATGATTTTAGAAATTACTGATTTGTCAAAGACAGTGGAATGATTGGTACAATTTTGATTATTTGAGAGCATGTCTGAAGAAACATGAAGCAGACAAATGACTAATATTTTTTACAATGATTGATAAAATTCCAGATTTTGATCATAATGATCTCAAGTTGTTGCCTCCAGACTTTGTTTTGCAAGCTAGATAAAGAGAACCAAGCAATCTTTCAGTATTTAGATCTTCATTCCCTGATCATGCTGTCTCAGACATACAAATTTTTCCACAAGAAAGCCAATAAATATCTAAATAAGACAAACTTGAAACAGCTTATGATCAACACTCAATTTGTTGACATGCTTTTTGCATGCATGACCTACATGGAATCTGATACAAGAATTTAAAGTTATCTTAGCAAATGCCCTACAAACAAGATACGATTGATATAAATGCAGACACAGTCTGATAACACCTTTAGAAACCATCAAACATGGTTCAAATGAACTTTGTGAAGTTTAAAAACAGTTTGGACATGACATGGATCCATCACCACTGGAAATGTTGGTGTATTCTGTTGCACAGCCACCTGAAAAAAAACATTTTGATGAAGGCCATATTGTATTTTTGAAGAAGGAACGCAAACATTTGCACCATGTGTCAATTTAAGCATTAGATTGCTAAAAGGTACATTATTGGCTTTTTTCATAAGAAACTCTGATCGGGCCATAGTACCCCAGGGGGGCACTTAGCACATGCACATACGGGGAGGTAAATCCAATATTTTTGGGTCAAAATATTGCTGAAAGTGATATATTTGGGTCAAAATAAACTGAAATTATGTTTTTGATATTTTTGGGAATAAAATATAGTCACAATGATATTTCTGGGTTCTCTAGTGGCAATCCTGGTCTCAGTTTGCATTGTTTCAGGATCTTTTATGTTCCTTTACAGATGTCAAGGTATAAAATGAGCTGATATTTTTAGGTTGTAATGAAGCTAAACTGATATTTTTGGGTCTGACCCCCCCCCCCATATGCGTATGTGCTGAGTGTCCCCCCCATGGGCATAGTACCAACAATTTTTTTATTTTTTGAATGCATGAATTATCAATATGATAAGTAACACTGATGCAGATCAGATATTCTATGATTTTTGCCACTCAAAACATCATATAATAGATGAATAAACAGTGTTCTCATCATGTTGAAAACTTTCCCCTCTTTTCTCCAAAATTACAAGAGATATAACAATGAGACATGCCCCTATTGTTACTATTCTAACAATGGCAGTTAATTAATCATGTGATTCATTGCCAGGCAATAAAAAATAAAGGAAAATTGGCAAATTTATACCTTCTTATCATGAAAATTCCATTTGATTTGCTGACAACTGATTTTCTCCAAATGTAGATCCAAAATCAATACTTTAAAAAAATTCCATTTCTAGCACAGTTAGTTTTGAAGTAGCTTTTGGTTTCTTATAAACCAGTTTCTTTATAAAAAACATGCAGCGAGTACAGACAGATGAGTCAGAGCGCCTAACACTCTCTCTGTGTACTAGTAGAGCCTAAAATATCATATTCGCTATCAGACAATTTTTTCTCACCTCTGCACTGTTTAGGAACACTTTCTTTACATATAGTTCTGTCTTTAAATAGAATACCAACCATCATAGCACACGCAAAATACCGGCCATTACACCAGTTCTCCCGCAATCTGAATCAAATCAAAACAAATGGGCAACAGCAACAACCTAGATGCAACAGTTGTAGTGCGCTTGCGCAAAAAAAGGTTAGCACCCAATCTTCTTTCTAAAACCCACGCGCGGCCCAAGTCAGCAGCCAGTTCGTCTCTCCAACAAAAAATATATTAATCGCGAGCATAGATAGCACTGAACACTGTTACTTCGTCTTTCATGGAGAATTATTTATTTATCCTGAACATATCAAAGAGATGTGTAATAGACCTTTTAGCTATTCTCCAAAAGAGCCTTGATCGAACGTTATTTTTATACATTTTTATATGCGACGTTCGATTGAGTGGCGTTAGAGCTTCTATCACTTTTGTGCACATTCGAAAATTCTACAAACTGTAGCAAAGCATCGTTCGAGTCAGATTCTATTTGAGAATAGCTAAAAGGTCTATTGGTGTAATCACAAGAATGTACACAGAAACTACACTTAGGGACAGGGCAAAATTTATTATATTACATGGCCGGTGGAGAACAAAAAATTCTTGCAAAAAAATCTGCTCGCCCTGTATGAAATTATTGCCAAAAAACAAACTGCCCCGTCACCCTTTCCTTAAAAAAATGTAGCTGCCCCGTATTCATGAACAACAAATGTTGTATAGTACCACAGATGAATTAGCCAAAGACCATAACAACATCAATTCATAATATGACATTTCGTCCCTTGCTTCCCTGCGTTCTTTGATTTGCAGATATCCCATTTCACATAAATCAAAGAACGCTGGAAAACAAGGGACGAAATGTAATAAGTCTACACAGCAACCACAACAACAGATATGCTCAGCACCAAAGATGGTGGCATGGTTCTTGTTGATGGTGCAGTTAGCATTTATTTACTGCTGAATAACACGGAATTAAATACATTCGACAAGGTGAGAAAACTGTTCATCAAAACACCAAATATTTTGTTTGTCAAAGTTCCTACAAATCTACTATCTACTACGGTTACTGGTTCCAACGCATCCAACAACACAGTCATCCAACGAACAACACGGTGAACGGCATTTATTGTTTAAAACAAGTTTAAAATCAAGCCCAATATTGCATTTTCAAATTTGCGGCCAAATTTGAAGTTGAATCAGTGGCTGACACTTTGCCAAATACTGGGGGGCGGAGTGAAGCTATTGTTTCAGTTAATAAAAAGCATGGCCTAAAAAGCATTGCTTATTTCAATTATTTTCGGAACAAAACATCTTCCAACGTTTTAGGGGGGCATTCTCACCCCCTTGCTTCCCAAAGTGTCTGCCACTGTGTTGGAAGTGTTGGAAACGTTGGATGCTTTGGATGCGTTGGATGCGTTGGAAGCGTTGGAAGCGTGGGAAGCGTTGGATGCTTTGGATGCGTTGGATGCTTTGGATGCGTTGGAAGCGTTGGATGCGTTGGATGCGTTGGAAGCGTTGGATGCGTTGGAAGCGTTCGATGCGTTGGATGCGTTGGAAGCGTTGGATGCGTTGGAAGCGTTGGAAGCGTTGGATGCTTTGGATGCGTTGGATGCGTTGGAAGTGTTGGAAGCGTTGGATGCGTTGGATGCGTTGGAAGCGTTGGAAGCGTTGGAAGCGTTGGAAGCGTTGGATGCGTTGGAAGCGTTGGATGAGTTGGATGCGTTCAGTTCAGTTCATTGATTTTAAATTCAACTACATACAAATACTCAAAACATTAAACAACTTACAACAATTTGAATAATTACAAGCGTTGGAAGCGTTGGATGCTTTGGATGCGTTGGATGTGTTGGAAGCGTTGGAAGCGTTGGATGCGTTGGATGCGTTGGATGCGTTGGAAGCGTTGGATGCGTTGGATGCGTTGGAAGCGTTGGATGCGTTGGATGCGTTGGAAGCGTTGGAAGCGTTGGAAGCGTTGGATGCGTTGGATGCGTTGGATGCGTTGGAAGCGTTGGATGCGTTGGATGCGTTGGAAGCGTTGGATGCGTTGGATGCGTTGGAAGCGTTGGAAGCGTTGGAAGTGTTGGATGCGTTGGATGCGTTGGATGGATGCGTTGCGTTGGAAGCGTTGGATGCGTAGGATGCGTTGGATGCGTTGGAAGCGTTGGATGCGTTGGATGCGTTGGAAGCGTTGGAAGCGTTGGAAGCGTTGGATGCGTTGGAAGCGTTGGATGCGTTGGAAGCGTTGGAAGCGTTGGAAGCGTTGGAAGCGTTGGATGCGTTGGAAGCGTTGGATGCGTTGGAAGCGTTGGAAGCGTTGGAAGCGTTGGATGCGTTGGATGCGTTGGAAGCGTTGGAAGCGTTGGAAGCGTTGGATGCGTTGGAAGCGTTGGAAGCGTTGGATGCGTTGGAAGCGTTGGATGCGTTGGAAGCGTTGGATGCGTTGGATGCGTTGGAAGCGTTGGATGCGTTGGATGCGTTGGAAGCGTTGGATGCGTTGGAAGCGTTGGATGTGTTGGAAGCGTTGGAAGCGTTGGAAGCGTTGGAAGCGTTGGAAGCGTTGGATGCGTTGGAAGCGTTGGATGCGTTGGAAGCGTTGGATGCGTTGGATGCGTTGGAAGCGTTGGATGCGTTGGATGCGTTGGAAGCGTTGGATGCGTTGGAAGCGTTGGATGCGTTGGAAGCGTTGGAAGCATTGGATGCGTTGGAAGCGTTGGAAGCGATGGAAGCGTTGGAAGCGATGGAAGCGTTGGATGCGTTGGATGCTTTGGAAGCGTTGGATGCTTTGGATGCGTTGGAAGCGTTGGATGCGTTGGATGATGTTCGTTGGATAAAATACACACCTCATTAGTTGCTAATTTAAACCAATAAATGTATTCAGGTTCATTTTGTGTGTACTAAATAATAATCAATACCACATTGTCGAATGTTGCACCAGTATGGATTCAAATAGCCATCTAGACTTGGAAGCAAGCCAGTGGTTATTTTTTAGGATGTATTCAGTTCCCCTTTGATTGTCTCTAGTCAGCAGGGATTGGATTTATCGATTGTCTGCCCTACATTTGCTCAAACTAATGTTGGATATGTTGGAGATAGCCTTTTCCAACATTTATCAACAGGTCCTGTATCGTGACTGGTATAATATCAATAGACATTAGATGTCACTTATCAATAGAAACAAGAACGCCACGCCAACACCTTTGATAGAGCTCACTTAACAAGTTCCAATACAGTACCAATGTTTTATTCAAATCAAACACAAAATTATTTGTTGATTTTGTGATAATTTTTTACTTTTCTTTGAGATTTGCTGGTGGGGCACTGCCCTAAGTGCCCTATAGCACCAGCTGCCACTGTTAAGTGGACTGATGGACTGTTTATTTTAGAATAAAGAGGATGTGATGATATGACATGAAGTAATCGGTTGTTGATTTTACATGAAGTAACATACGCGTGTGGGAGTTGTGAAAGTTGGATGACAGCAGAAATGGCCTTCTTATCTGTCTCTTGACCTCCAAATAGATATTATTATAGGACCTATCAAGGTTTGGAAATCACAGCTTCATCTTCAATCTTCATGACGAGTCAAGGCTGTTGTAATTGAAAAAAAGTATGGTGAATGAATCTATACTGTCCAATGAGAGCAAGATTAATGAAAAATTGTCTTTGATCTATGTTTGGGCTGAGCATGTTCTTTTTTCACAACTTTGTTTGTAGCTTCAGTGTCTTTGCTGCGTTTTTGACCTCTAAAATAAGCCTTTGTCAGTGTCTTTTGGGAAAGCTGCTTGGTCTGTTCTTGACCGCCATCAACTGCAGACTTGCACCTTTCAAAATGGTCTGGAAAGGAAAGTATGCATTTTGTCATCACAAAATGCAAAACTTACAAGGGTGCAATCATCTAACTTAGAGTTCAAATATTGAATCAAAAAAGCATATTATTAACACCAATACATACATTACAAACATATTTGCAAACATAGCAAATACAAAATATATGCAAGCTATGTTTGAAAGGATCTTATTATTTTGTAAGTGGCAAACGTTTCAATGGTGTTTCCATGCCTGCAGTCACATTATAAAGCTTATTGTGATGCTTCTTGATCATTTGAGCTAAAACCTCATATTTTGCTAAATATGCTGGAACACAAGCTGTTGCCCGCCTTATACTATCTCTGTTTTGTAATTCCGCCAACTTTGCAGTGAAGCGCTTACTGGTGACTTTGCTCATTTTGCATGTTAATATATCGCGATCACGCTTACTGTCCATGTACTGCAAGCTTTTCTTGTAAAGCCCTGCCAGTTTATCTTCAATACTGTCATTCAGCTCTTTGGTGAAGCTCTTAGTTTCCAAAATGGCATCCATATCACGCGGCATCAGGGTCAAAAATGATTTGTTGTGATGGTTGGTCGTCATCATTCTAGCACGACGATATCTAGAGTTCGGCATCATAAACAATTTACAACCCAATTTCTAGAGGTCGTCATCGTAAAATACCACGACAAACTCTTGAGTTGGGCAACGTAAATATCACCACGCCACATTTAGGGAGTTCGTTGTTGTGTCCTCGTTTTAAATCATGCGCCACATTTAGGGAGTTCGTTGTCGTGTCCTCGTTTTCAATCATGCGCCACATTTAGGGAGTTTGTCGTCGTGTCCTCGTTTTCAAGCATGCGCCACATTTAGGGAGGTCATCGTCGTGTCCTCGTTTTCAATCATGCGCCACATTTAGGGAGTTCGTCGTCATGCCCTCGTTTTCAAGCATGCGCCACATTTAGGGAGTTTGTTGTTGTGTCCTCCTCTTCATTCATGCGCCACATTTAGGGAGTTTGTCGTCGTTCTCACAACGCCACATTTAGGGAGTTCGTCGTCATGCCCTCATCTTTATTGATGCACAGCATGTTAGCACACACAAGCAGTTGGTTTGAATGATTGGATGTTTTTTATTAACAGTAAGTATTTGAACTTTATCGTTATTTTCCTTACATTTTGGGTCCATCTATGGCAAGCGAAATGCACAAGAATTCAAAATACATACCGGGTGTCCCAAAAAAAACGCAACGGATTTAATCGGGACTAGCGACCAGTGGCGGACTGGCCCACCGGCGGACTGGCCCACCCCCTCAAAATCTTGCAAAAAGGGCCCCCTTTTTGCTGGAAAAGGGCCCTTTTGCGAAATTAGGAAGTTCTTTAGTAGATCTGCATTCTTGAATAATGGACATCTCACTTCACATTTGAATCCTTCCATGTCAGTGAACTTGTTCAAAGAAATGAATACAGTCGAGAGTGAAGATACGGTAAAGGCCCCCTCCACGGAAACCTAAATTTATCCTACAACCCATGATTTCACCATTAGTTGTCAAACATCGCAGTATGTTTCAGCATAGCATATATGACACCACAGTGGAAAATACATTTCTGTGGAGGAGATATTACGCTAGCTCGTCCGTAGTGGTAAAGGATATTTTCCTCCGCGAAAGGAACTGAACTGCGGCAATCAAGAATATCTGTGGCGTCTTGTCACCCATGATTTCACCGTCAGATCACTGAAGTGAAATCTTGCAAGCAACCCCCTTGACTTGGAGGGATGCCATGAATTACGTGACTCACAAAATTCCCCATTTTAGCTTCTTTTGAAAGTGTTTGACCTCTATTTGAAATAGTCTAGACCAGACATTGCATGGAATTCGACACGAACTCACGCAATTGTTCTACAAATTGCATCAAAAGACTTGCCGTAAAGCAGTTATTTGGCATTTGATGTCGATTTTATACTTTCCTAGGTAATTTCTTAAAAATTCTGCTGCGTCCATTGGTAAGACCAAGTCATCAGCATCATGTTCGTATCAAAATTATGCTTCTATAGTTAGTAGTTCTGAAGTTCCCCCTTTTACAAATTCCCCCTTTTACAGATTTTGAAAAGCTGTGTTATTTTCGTTTAGATAGGAAATATCAACTTTCTAATGCCAGATTCGAGATTTGCGTGCAAAGATCTTCAATATGATGCGTTGTACTTCCAATTTCTACGTTTGGTTTTCATATTCCCCCTTTTACAGATTTCGAATGAAATCTGTTTTGTTGGATTTATTTTTGCTCGCCCATGAAAGGAAATGAAAGATTTTCTATTGTGGTATACAGTGTTGGCCGC
Source organism: Aurelia coerulea (assembly GCA_039566865.1). Taxonomy (NCBI): domain Eukaryota; kingdom Metazoa; phylum Cnidaria; class Scyphozoa; order Semaeostomeae; family Ulmaridae; genus Aurelia; species Aurelia coerulea. The sequence continues at coordinate 10,798,491 of CM076947.1, forward strand.
AGTTTCATAAAAAAATATATAGAAAATTGTGGAATGTGTAGTTTCCATGTTCCCCCTTTTACAGATTCCCCGATTCCCCGATTCCCCGTTCCCCGGTTCCCCGTTCCCCCTTTTACAGATAGCCGTAATGAATTGTACGATGTAGATTCAAGACTCATAGAAGTGATCCACAGTGCAGTATCAGCAATGAAGGACTTACATACGGACAGCAACAAAGTACATGGCTATAAAGCGCCAAGCCATCATGATGGGAATAAAGGAAGACCATCGTTTGTAATAACCAAATGTCAGCTTCAGTACTATATCGAGAATGGTTTTAATGTGACATCTATGGCAAATATGACCTCTGTAAGCAAAAGCACAATCAAAAGGAGACTAAAGGAATTTGGAATATCTATAGGGTGTCCCAAAAAAATTGTGCCCCGTTTGTCTGAAGATTGTGACAAAACGGCAAAAGATTCTCGCCAAACTTTTTCATGGTGGTGCTCTTCAGATGTTCAATTAAAGTTTGCCACCATCCCCATTAAAATCCGTTGAAAAATGATGGAGCTATGACTATGACCTTCAGGAGACCAAATTTGCCCGATCACTGAAACCAGCGGTCGGCCATTTTGTCTTACTATTTTGCAGCGATAAATAGCTTCATGGATTGAAAATGAAACAGCAGCCTCCAATGTCATAGCTCTCGTGAAAATTCCGATAATCCTCGGAGAGTTCCACTATTTCTGACCTCACAGAAATTATCTCTTACCTCACGTGCAGATACTTATCACTGCAAAATAGTAAGACAAAATGGCCGACCGCTGGTTTCAGTCATCAGGCAAATTTGGTCTTCTGAAGGTCATAGCTCCATCATTTTTCAACGGATTTTTACGAGGATGGTGGCAAAAATTTAATTGAACATCTGAAGAGCACCATCATGCAAAAGTTTGGCGAGAATCTTTTGCCGTTTTGTCGCAATCTTCAGACAAACGGGGCACAATTTTTTTGGGACACCCTGTATAGGCGAATCATATAGCACATTGAGTGATGCTGAGTTGGACCGCACAATCAGGATGATAACTGAACGATACCCCAACTGTGGCTACAGAAGAATGTATGGTTTGCTATTAACAAAGGATATTAGAACTTCGGAGAGAAGAATTAGAGACTCCATGTACAGGGTTGACCCAGAGGGAGTTCTTCTGAGAGCCCTGCAGTTGAGCACAAAGATACGTCGGCAATACAAAGTGCCCGGCATACTGTCATTGTGGCATATTGATGGTCACCATAAACTCATCAGCTAAGTTACAACAAAATTGAAGTTAGCTTGTAGCGTAAGGCAGTTAAATTGCTTTGTATTCCAACATTTCACTCACTGCTACCCGAGTTCCAAATCTACAGCCTAGTTTGGAAGGAACCTTCTTAAATTTTTGTAACCACTGATGCGTGCTCTGCTGTAATCTTTCTTGGAATAAAGGTATTTCTACCTTTAAGCTCAGGGAGACATTGATCTTTTCAGCTGAATACAGTAAAGTTCTTTGTGAATGTTGAAGGCTTATTTACGTTCCATAAGAGTGTGCTCTACTTAAATTAGCCTTCAGTTTTCTTATTACTTATTGAATTTTGGAAATCACGTCAGCTAGAAATGCGAGAAAGCTTCATCACAGATAAACTTATCTTCAACTCTGAACGGTAGTAAGTCAGGTCAACTCGACAGTGGTCTTTAACTAGAAAGGGAAGAGGCTGATTCTTTTGCTTTGTAATTTCAGATGGAAATTTGTCATCCATGGTTGTATCGATGGCCACAGCTGTAAAATTATGTATCTCTGCTGCAGCACGAATAACAAGGCTGAAACGGTACTTGATGAGTGTATGGGAGCAGTTAACAATTATGGACTCCCATCGCGAGTTAGAGGTGATATGGGCATAGAGAATGTGGAAGTTGCGAAGTACATGTTTCTTCACCCGAAAAGAGGGCCAGATCCCGGGAGCTATATTGCTGGGAAAAGCGTTCACAACCAACACATTGAGCGCCTTTGGGTGGACGTTTACCTTGGTGTTGTATATCTGTATTACAACCTGTTTGCCCAGATGGAGTTGGCAAGCTTATTCAATATCGAGAACAACACCCACCTGTTCGCTCTTCACTTTGTATTCCGTAAAAGGATCAATAGTCACTTGCAAGAGTTTGCTGCATGATGGAACTGCCACAAAATCAGTTCTGCTCAATGTTTCTTTCCGAACCAAATGTGGATAATGGGGATGCATAATTTGGTTGGCGATAGTAACTCAACAGTTTCACAAGAAATTTGGGAGCCAGAAAATCAAGTAACAATATTAAATACCTACAGTATATTCACAAAATCCAGGCACATTGTCTATAATTTACTCCATGAAACTTTTGATAAAATGCTTGGTTTCAAATCCTTTCCAAAAAGTTCGTTCAAGTTAAAATAAAACAGTGTAGAGGGGTATCGCCCTAATGGTGCACTCTGTTGAATGAAGCAGGTTTTCGCAATTTCAATTACGATTTTATGATAAAACTTACCGTGAGTATAGTCCTTTACTATTCCTCTCACTTCTCTAACAATGTCGTGACTAATTATTGCTTCGTCTTTTCATGATATCAGTTTTAATGCCGAGCAGTCAGAACACAGGGGTGGTTACATTTTGGAAAGAAAGTTACAATTTATGGCAGCCTTCATATTTATGACAGAATGATGGATCACCAAAAAATTATCAATTCAGTTCAGTCATCTTGTGATTTAATGCAAATTCCCTAGCTAATAAACATGTAAAGGTCTACTGGGGGTAACATGGACAAGCTTAGGGTAAAAAGGGTAATGAGGGAAATGTATAAACAAGTTTTGTTAAAAAGCTTTACGTGCAGATTTTCTCTGGCCAGGCACTGAGTGCCACAGGAAACATCACTTTTGTTGCCACAAAACCCAAAATCAAATTATCAAACCCCTCCTTTGAAATTCAATTACCAATTTGGGTGAAAGAAAAAACCAACTTTTGAGGTAAGTGGGAGTGACTTGTTGACCCCAATCCCCCTGTGATGCCGCCACTGCTCTAGCTATATCAGTTGGAACTACTATCCTTAAAGTATCAAATTAGGTTGAGTAGTTCTCAATCTGTTTTTTGGCAATCAACATCACCCATTTTTCCCTCAGCCTATCAATTTTACCCATGCAGACATCAAGACTGTGATGTATAGGCTCAGCAAGACACAATATCACAGTCTTGATTCTTTGGTTAGCCCACACAGTGGGGCATTTCTATGGGGCATCATGACATTCGGCATTTGACGAAAAATCTACCATTTACTTTGGACCTTGCTTTGATAGAATTTTACGGTGATCACAATGCAACATATTTAAATCTTATTTGATGGCTATTTAATGCGCAAACGAGGTTTTTCCATCTTAACACAATATACGCTTTATACATCAGATACTGTAAAATATGTGTTATATGTATAGTGTTTGAATTACCTCATCGAAGTAACTGCTTTATCAGAAGTTCCTCCTTTGTCATTTCTGTAGCACAAGAAAGCACTACTTTATTTGGACAGGACACAGTATGATGCTGCTTGCTTTCACAATGAGAGCAAGGTCGCCTGCAGTACGCATGCCTAATGACTGGATCAGATTTCAGCCAAAGTCTGTTGAAGCAATCACTCAAATTTCTTGTTTGAGAGCATTTCCTTGAAAGTGCTCTTCTGTAGAAACGCAGGAACTTATTGTTATGCTCCAAACCTTCTTCAGAAAAACGCTTTAAACCTCTTCCTTCATTAGCAATGATCATTTCATGAGAATGCGTAAGAAGTGCATGTACAGTGGGAGACAAGTAGATCCACTGTTTTCCACTTGGACCATTTAATTCAGTTAAAATCAAAAGCATAGTTTGTAAACAAACAGCTCTATATTCTTCCACATTCACTTCGTGATCTGATAGATAGACTTGTAGGATGACCCACAGTCGTAGCAATATTTCTTTGAACTGCTCTTGGAAGCTCTCTGGGACGAAACTGCTCAGAAGCTCTCGGTGTTTGCTTATTAAAAGTGACCGGCAGACAATGCCATTAGTGGTGGTACCTCCATGCCCTGTCGAGTCAGCAGCTCCAACAACGATTCCTGTAGCTGACTTAATATGAGAGTAAATGTCCGCCTTTCAAATCACCTATCATACCCATGTAATGCCTATCATTTGAATAAATAGGGCGTTACCCGTTGTTTTCCGTTGAAATTCAGTACTGATCCTTTGAAGAATATTTTGTTAACCGTTTTGTTACCCGTGCGTTATTTGTTGCGAAATATTCTTGAGCCATTTTCAACGTTTCATAAAATTTCAACGCTTTGGTAGCTGCAATGTTTTAGCGGGAACAAAGATGTGATAATTGGATTCCGTAATAAAAATCATATTCCTCTCAGAAAAATACTCAGTCACATTTTTAAACCTCAAAAAAATTTCTCAACGGATAACGCACGGGTAACAAAACGGTTAACAAAATATTGTTGTAAGGTTCAGTACTGAATTTCAACGGGTAACACACTATTTAATTAAAATAATAGGTATTATTTTAATAAATAGTGCGTTACCCATTGTTACCCCTTGAAATTCAGCAATGAACCTTACAAAAATATTTTGTTAACCGTTTCGTTACCTGTGTGTTAGTCGTTGGGAAATATTCTTGAGCCATTTTCAACGTTTCATAAAATTTCCACGCTTTGGTAGTTGCCATGTTTTAGCAGCAACAAAGATGTGATACTTGGATACCTTAATCAAAATCATATTCATCTCAAGAAAAATATGCCAACCGATCATACGCTCAGTCGCATGATCATTCATTGAGAAGCTCTGCATCATGTGTTTGTTAAATGTTGGAAATAGTTCTGCTGTCTTAACTTGGTTTCAGGCCTAACGTTTTTTCTATCCTCCTGAAACAGATTGCTGTACAATATTCTAAGGTGGACTGTTGGTTATTAATTAGTAAAAGATAACGAAAATAAATGAACATTTTACAGTCTCGCTATACAGGAATCATCTAATCCTAAATTATAAAGCTAGCAAAATTTTACTTTCATGCAAAATTCGCTTACATTCGCGTTTAAGTCAATATTTCAGTCGCCACCCCTTTTGTTTTATAATTTCTTGCAGTCTCTTTGGCATTGACTCAATGGTTTTGTTGATAGATGACAATTGAACATCACTCGTCGTTGTTTTCACTCTCGATTCGAATTCCTTGTATGTTTCTTTTGTTATATCCCTCATTATGGCGTCTTTTCCTAGTCGCCTTCTAACAAGGTTGGAAAAGTTCTCTATGAGGTTAAAGTCCGGGCTTCTGGGTGGAATGGAGAACAAATCCGAGTTCGCCTCTCGCATAGCCTTCTTTGCTGCTGCACTGTTCTGTGAAGGATCTCCATCTTGAATCCATTTACAGGAATTTTTACCAGCATTTACCACCATCGTTTCAAAATGTTGTCAAACAAAAAATCACCATCCATCATGTACGGAACACAGGCAACTACCCCTTTGCCATACGAAATTGCAACAATCATTCGAACCATTTTTCCTCCTGTGCCGCATTTACTGCCTTTTGCAAGACATCCTGGCTGCAGCCCCTCTGACTGGCGCCTCCAAACTCGGCTTTTCGGTGACTGGGCTTGAGATTTCGGGTTTCTTTTGTGCGCAAAACTTGCCCCATCAAGATAAAAGGCAATTTTTCTTGTCCAAAGGGTTTCTCCATGCTCCTTGGCAACCTTTTTTGCAAATGCCACTCTTGCTAGCCGGTCTTTGTCTGACATCAATCCTTTTCGTCTTGCTTGCAAATAGTTATATCTGTTTTTTTGTTTAAAAATCTGCCAACTGTTCTCCTAGATACATTCCTTACATCAGCTGCTTTGATAAGGTGCTTCACCGTCCAGTTTGGTTCCCTATTACGAAGATTATGTACTTGTTTAATCAAATGTCTTGTTCCTGTCATCCAGTTTCCCTAAATGGCAGAAAACTTTCTTGCTTGTATAGTTCTTGCATGAAACATGCCTTAAAGGCTCCTTTTTTATATGATAGACTTGTGCTAGAGACACACTCAAATTCTTTCCAAGTTGCTCAGCATTATTTTCCTTGTCTAGCTTAACCCTATTATAACCGGGGGGGGGGCCTTTTCGCTCCCCCTACCAGATTTTTTAATAGGTCCCAAAGCTGAAACATTTTCCTAAAAGTTAGTTGGCAATCAGAAAGTAGAAATTTCAACACCTATTGTTTGACCACGTGACGACCACATGCCCATATTTGGAGAGTGGTCACAAAGAAATTCTTTAAGGGGGAGCCAAACAGTCCCCAGAGCTATATTTCTTGTAAAACCCTGTAAAAGGGTACTTTTTATGAAAGTGATCGCAAGAATGACTATTTGTTGGCATGTCAACCTTGTTAAAAATATTTAGAAAGTGCCCCAAAACTGGCTTCCAAGGATATTCCCTTGCTTCCTTGTGCTTTAAACCTTGTCTCCATGTGACTGATAAGGGAACTTTCCAGGAAACTTGAATTTTAAAGTGAAGCAAAATGGAGTGGAGATTTCTGCTGCATTGCTGAAAGTTCTGAGTCAATTTTGTGAGACTTAGAATCAAGTGAAAGAAGAAAATGTCCAGAGGAGAAAGGCAAAGAAAGAAATATGAAAAGTGCCAAGGAAAGATTTTCAAGGGCAAAAAATTGAAGGAAAAGAACACGCAAGAAATGGAAAATGATAGGCCTAAGCCTTGTTGTGGACCAGCACCAAATCTTCATATTGCGGAATGCGGATGACATAAACATTGCAGAAACTCGATGAATTTAGATACTGATGATGGTGAGATATCAGAATTACTCTTTTTGATGTTGGAGCAAAACATCAAGCATGGAGAGAGTGGAACAAGCTCTTCACCGGAATTGTGTCAGTGGATTGTTTGTGCCAAAGAAATTTTGAAAAACAATTGTCAATTTGTATCATTTGCTGCTGCAGTTCTGAGAGTTGCTTGAAAAAGGAAGAGGAAAGTATCGAAACCTCATGATTATAGGGCCTGCAAATTGCGGAAAGACCTTTATTTTAGATCCGCTGAATTCAATCTTTATACTTTCACAAATCCTGCGAATGCAAGCTATGCCTGGCTTGGTGCTGAGACGAAGGAGGTGATATTTCTCAATGATTTTCGATATTCCAATGAAATTATGGCCTGGAAGGGGTACTTCTTTTAGAGGGTCAAACCCTTCACTTAGCGGCACCAAAGACGTTTTATGCTCAAGACGTTGTCTTCAACCGAGACACGCCAATTTTTGCAACAGGAAAAGAGCCAATTAAATACATTGGCAAATACAATACATATGACGCAACTGAAAACGAGATTATGGCTGTCAGATGGAGAATGTTTGAGTTTACTCATCAAATTGCAGACACAACCAGAAGTCCATTCCAAGTTGCCCCCGTTGCTTTGCAGAATTAGTTATGAGCGGCAATGAAGCCTAGACTTTTGCTTTTAGTTTGAGGACAACAATTAAAGCCAATTTCTATCATTTCAATTTTTGTGTCGGGTTGTCAACGAGTTACCATCACAAGTTACCATTTTTGTTTACAGGCTTCAGTATGGGAAAAGACGAGTTGCCCCTTCTTTATTCAAAAATAATAAAATAACTCATCATTTTCCATACTGAAGCATGTAAATAAAAATGGTAACACGTGATTGTACTTGTGGTAACTCGTGGCACAATTTTTATAATAATAAATGTCCATGAAGCAATGGCATACAGTAGGTACCCGCATATAAGGAGCAGCTTTCTCAGTTTCAACCAAAATTCAGTATCTGAGTTTCTTAAATGTATGTTTCTTATATGTGGGTACCAACTGTAATACATCTGCAACATACCAAAACACAATAATTTCACACAAAGAATGCTTGAACTTCGATATAGAAATGTTATTCAACTAATCACCAGTAAGAGACAATTACAAAGAACTTGTTCATACATAATATGAAGTTGATCTTTTTCAGTATATATTCAGTACTTCATGCCTTCTCCTTTACATTTAATAATCATTTTCATGTGTTTGTTCAGTGATTCGATAATTTTATCTATTGTTGCTGTTGTCACTTCATTCATTATTTGCTTTATCCTGCTTTCAAATTGTTCAATCGTCTCTACTTTAATTTGCCTCTCCAAGGCATCGCCGTGAAGGGCTCGTTTAACAATTCCAAAGAAGTTTTATATCAAATTTATATGAGGACTTCTTGGTGGTATATGTAGAAGTTGCGAGTTTACTTGTTTCATTGCTTCTTTCGCAAGTTTGCTGTTTTGGGAAGGATCCCAATCTTGAACACAAACTCTCAAACTTTTTCCCGCTGCTTCAACCATTTTGTTAACATTTTCTGAAAGAAATTTCACAAAGAACCTCCCATTGATATTTTTATACCTTTGTGCGCAAACCACTCCTTTGCCATGAGAAATACCGACCACCATCTTTACATGTTTCCTAGTGAATATGGAACTACCAGCTGCTGTAATTCCATATTCACAGCAGCATGCAAGCTCTCTCCCTCCTCTTCAGGCAGTAGATCAGTTGTCTTGAATCTGTCGATGAATTGTGGCACACTGAAAACAAACTCATGGATCTTGCGAGTAATGTTTTTTACAGGAAAGTACATGGGAAACAGCGCACCAAATTTGTAGCAAGCATCCTTCACTAAGGTTATTTCTTCATCTTTCAGCAACCTTAGTTTCATAAACAGCAGTGACTGAATCATATTGTAGAGGCTAAATAATTCTAAGAATTGTGTGTGCATGTCAGTTTGCAGTGATTCCCTACAAATACATTTCCATGGTAAGCTTGCATAATTGTAGAACAATAATGTTTAATAACTCGAAGATACAACTAACATCAACTATAAATGTTGTAAAGTTGTTTGGAAATTAAATTCCTTCTTTAAATGCAAGGCGTAGCAATAGACCTTTTAGCTATTCTACAAAAGTGCCTGGACCGAGCGTTATTTTTATACATGAGGCTCTATAGAATGGTGTTAAGAGAGTCTATTACTATTGTGCAAATTCGAAGATTCTACCGGGTGTCCCAAAAAAGTACTCCTGTTTCAAAAATCACCAAGGATTGATTATCAAACCTTTGATAAAATTTTCTTTTTGAGTTGCTTTGTCAAGGACCCAAAAATATTCATAGATGATAAAATGTTTGCTTTTGATGCAGCAAGGTAGAATAATTACACGGTGAAAAACCTTATTTTGAGCTATAGTTTTTAAGCAAAATAGCCAATCTTGCCCAAGAGTCAAAATTTTCAGATTTTTTATCATCAATGAGGTCTGCCATGATTTTGCGCATTTCTTTCTGTCATTTATGACCAAACTAGATGCTTTACATGCACAAAGAAATTGATCTGGCAATTATCATTGCTTTTTTGCAGTATGGTTCAAAACCAGTTAGCCCTAAAAAGAGCTAAATTTGCTAATTTTAAGACAATTACAAGATCAGCAATATATTGAAAAAATAATTTGGTCCTTGATATAATTGATAAAAAAGAAAATTGAAGATCAGCCATGAAATCTATTTTTGGTGATTTTTCAAACGGGAGTACTTTTTTTGGGACACCCGGTACAAAGTGCACTTTGTAGAATTTCGAATATGCACAATATTGATAGAAGCTCTAACGCCATTCTATCGAACCTCGTGTGTAAAAATAACGCTCGATCTAGGCTCCTTTGTAGAATAGCTAAAAGGTCTATTGTAAATTTAGGATGGCTGCAGGCCTACAAGTTTTCAGGAAGAAGGAGGTAATGGTAGACAAGTTATCTGTTTAAAAAAGTCTCTATTTAAACATGCATATTGCCATGTTTAACAAAATTAATTTTCCAACTTCAAATTATCGTTTCTACATGCATCAGTCTTTATGAAAAAAAAACAGACAAATTCCGATGAATTACCCCATTTTTTTTAAAGCACAGAAAATGGAAAGCTGTGCTGCTTCGTCATTTTCATTTAAGAAATAAAAGTTAGTAATTGAAACGTTGATTCGAATTCTACTAATGCAATAACAGTAAATATCTTGTCATGTGGCAATGCCTCAGCTGCTTATTAAGATATGTAACCAACTAGGTTAATGATGCAAAAATAGCCAAAATGAGCATATTTTCTAAGAGACGATCCGAGGCCGCACTAGCGTTCAAAAATTAAAAGAAATTAGAGGACTGCCTTTATGCAATTGTTGCAAGCAATGTTAATTTGAAAGTATTTGAAGGAAAAACCTTAAAGTTATGATGCCTTAAAGGTACTACATTTTCAGACTATAACTTACAAAATTGTTGAGCCACCCTGAAAAAATGAGTTTTTGCCCCCCCCTTCCCCCATGTCAATGTTGTTTGGGAAAAAGTACTTGGTCATGCTAACAGGCGTGGTTTGGAAATTTTGTAACGGTTTTTCAACATTGACTGGGGGGGGGGCAGAGACAAAAAACTGAAAATCTGAGAGTGGCTCAACAATTTTGTAAGTGATTGTAGCTTGCTTAATTGATTCCATCAGATTTTTCTTAGTTTTTGATATGATTAGAAGCTGGATTGGTTAGTATTTTTTAATTCAATTTTAATGAAAGCAACAACAGAAAGAGCTCAACAACTGACATGCATTATGCTTTTTTCAATCAGATTAATGAGCTTCACCGTCTTTGTAATTTGAACTTTGTTGTGCTGCTTACAAAGATGCATGGAAATGGGACTACTGTAGAATCAATGTGCACGAAGGGATTTGGGCAAAATTTTGTTGGGACAGATCCTAGAAACAGGCCAGAGAGTGACAGACTTGTGATGGATATGTTGAAGACATATTGTAAAGGTATATTGAAGACATATTGTAGGCCAGATCTAAAACGCAGACATCGCTATGTGAAAACCTAAAATGCAGACATTGATTTCGCGGACATGAAGAACATCGCAAAAAACTATCTCTCTGCGAATCTCTGTGAAGCGGTGTGCATAAAGATCGTGCAAGTGTGGTTATCATTATCAACACTTTATTTTCTTTTGCAACATCTCCAGAGACAAGATATAAGGAATCCCGTCCATTGATCTGAAGGCCAACATTTTACTCTATTATGCTTGATCGGTACGAGTTGTTCACCTTCAAACAACTTATTGAGGAACCAATAAGGGTCACTTTGAATACCTCTTCCGTCATTGACCATATGATAATATATAATACCAGAAATCGGGGGTAAATGTCTATATGATCATAGTAACCCCTGCCCTCGATGCCCCTAAAAAAACCTGTCAAAAATTGTTTCAAGGCTACTCCTACCCCTTGAAAAAATCAAGCCTATTGTGACTTTATATCAATATTAACCCTTAGCTCACATGTAATAAGTCGCCAATATTTTACAGACCATATATACCATACGGTAATCAGTGTATGATGAAAAGTTTTTCCATTTATAAATCTGGGGCTACCGTCCAACACCACCAAGACACTCATTAGCCCCTAGTAAGATCACCAACTCTGAAGTATTTATAATACATGCATACTATACATACCATACATTCCATGCAAAGTTACCATACATACATGCATACAAACATACATACATACATACATACGCACAATTACATACATACATACGTACATACATACATACATATATACATACATAAATACATACATACAAGCAAACTAACATACTTACATACATACATACAAACAAACATACATACGTACATACATACGTGCATACAGACATACATACATACATACATACGTACATACATACGGACGTACATAAATACATACATACATAAAAACACACATGAATACATAAAAACATACATACATACATAAATACATACATACACACATATATATATACATACATACATACATACATAGATACATACATACATACATACATACATACTCGCAAGTGTTTCTGGTTGTCAGTGATGCTATTCAACTGAATCGCAAATGTAAGGTTTCACAGTAGAAAAAGAGGCATGTATTCGCGTACTAATTTCTAAATTTCCCCATTAAGTAAGTAATGTTCAATTTCAACGCAATAATTAATTCAATATTATGATAAATCAAATCATTCTGTTAACTTTATACAATGAATGAAAGGCAATACTCATACTTTTTAATGAGGAACTGCTTGATTCTCAAATCATTATCACATTTGGAAACTGCAGAAGTGGAAAATATATTTGAGAACTATGTATTCTGATAGAGGAAATCTTGGGATATGTTGACTTTGTTGTCACCTGTATCTTGTACCATGTTACTCGAAAAGTAGTTGAGTAATGTCTGAACACTGGTAATGCTTGTAATAACCTTGTTCTGACATGTCCAGGAGTGCATGGAAAGTAGACATAAAGATAGTACGTGCAGTCCTAAGAAACTGAAAAAGGATTCGAAATACCCCATTTCTAGTTTGTTAATTTCAGGAACTGCATATTCTTGCCAAAATTCTTAATTTCTTATAAAATATACGGATATTACGGTTTTATCCGAATGGAGAATTTGCAACTTTAATTTACAAATGGAAATGGTTAATGTAAGGAATACATGCTTCTTAGCTTGCCATATTGCAAAACGTGGCCAAACCATTTTGGGATAATGATGAAATCTTTGACTATTTAAATAATGGCTGCTATCACCCAATGCTGTAATGATTAAAACAATGCTGTCAAGATAAAGCATAAGTACAGACATACGCGCATAGTTATAATTTACAATGATTTACAATAGCTTTATATATACTTGAGTACAAGTACAAACCCAATCATGAAAAATTGAAGCTCGTGAATAAAGTAATTTTCATTAGAGTTAGTATCTTTGTGATTGATGTTGGTTCATTTCGTTGTTGGGGAAATTAAGTCAAGTTAGATCAAGAACTCTCTTGTGAATTAATATGTAATGTTGATTAGAATGTTGAATTGCTTGTGTTCCACAAAAGCAGGGTCAAATTTGTTCAGTCATTTGAAATAATGAAAAATCACAATCACAATTTTAACTTCGAGTCCCATCTAATACGATGCATATCAAAAGCGAGGGAGACTGTAAAACTCTTTCTATTCACAATGTTGGTACGTTTATCATTAAATTGATAAAGCAATAAGAGAATGGAAATTAATCGAGGTCCCATTAAATTTGCCTTGTCAGACTAATTCACTTTTGATATGCATCAAGGATGCTGAGCAGACCAAGCATGGCACGCTTTGCGGGAATCTCCGCCATGCTTGGTTCTGCTGGTCGCTTTAACGACTTGCCTTTGTCGTGTCTTTGACCCTTACCCCCACTGTTCTCTTTTCCGTTTCTTTTCCTTTCTCCTGTTTGCATTTTTATATAGATTTTGTGTTCATTTCTGCAAGGAAAAGGGTACATATCAGTTGTTGATCTGTATGATTTTATGTTAAGTTTGTGCAGTTTCAAGGGCCGTAAGAAGCAGCTTCTGATCATGGGGGGAGGGGGCAATTGTTCTTACAACAATAGCGAAGAATATGTCTAATTATGACGTAGCATCCTTAATTTCAAAATTATTGGGACGGCTTGAGTCTTTCCTGCCCCCCCCCCCCCCGCGCTTTGGATGGGCCTCCTAATTTTCTATAGCAATGGCAACCTTCATGTTCAGTATCTGGATCCTCGTGAAAACCTGAGAGCAAGATTTTCAAAGCTTCCTTGGTACGAATGAATTGCTTCTTCAGCACTATCTTGGAAGAACTGAAGGTTTTTATATATTTTTGGTTACTCAAGAGTTGAAATTTGTTCGTAGTAGTTTTACCAAGTTATATGTTGCACATCAAGCTGATAGAATGACATGCGAATCCTTTGCAATTAAATGCACGGAAAGGAATCTAGTCTCCAAGGACTTACCGTATGTTTGTCGATATCCTTGCTCCATTTTCATGGGCAAAGAAGAATCTTGTTTTCTTTGCAATCGCAAATTCTATCGCTACTTTTTCTTTGAATGATTTTAACTTTGTGCCCTTTGGCCACAACATATCCTAGAAAATAAAAAAGGAAGATATTCACCAAACACGTAATGGGGTAAGAAAATATGCAGCAATTTTGTATTACACTCTTTTTAATAAGAATACCACACATTTTGTGCAGCCTCGATGGTCTTAAGAAATTTTCGTTTTGAGCTTGAATATATTCTTTGAGTATTCTTATTTTTTTCAAATCTTCCAAAGGTAACAGCCGCCCTCGAATAGAAACCAAGCTTTTGAAAAAAACGAGATATTTGGGTAATGTGATCCTCTGTTATGAACATTGCAGAACAGGAAATGGCTGAAAAATAAGACACAAATATGGGAGTAGAGGCTGAGCAATATTCTTATAAAAGTCTTAAAAATTGGATAATTCTGAGCCTGCATATTCTTATAAAGTTTATTCTTATAATAATAAAAGAGTGTATCGTCAATGTATTGAATATATTGCCCGTTAAAGGATGATGTTTGGAAGATAGTGTCGGTAGATAGTGATGTTGTTTATTCGTGCAGATCCATAAAAGATGGTAACTGATGGGCCACCATTGGCAATCGTGACTTTGATAAGGTAGCTTAAAAGGAGTTACTCTATTTGCTGGATCTAGACTGATTAAGGAAATTTATAACGATTGAGTTAAATCAACTAACTTTTGATTGTTCATTAAATTTGACTCTAATTTTTGAACTCTCCACCGCTTCCTTTCCAACCATTGTTATGCTCGTGCTCGTGTCTAGTTCAAGGATGCTCGCCATTTCTGCAATTGAAAATTATTTTAATTAGTATTGTTTTTCCTCCCCTAAACGGAAGAACCTCTCGACACTATCTCCAAACACTGACGCAGCATCATATACTTTCAACTCCTACTGAACTTTGTCCAGTGTTAGATGCTGCATGTCGCATTCAAAATGTACATGGTGTTGAGTCAGGTAGTTGCTGTTGCAAATATTGACTTTTTTCCAAGAAAACGTGAGAGGGTAACAAAGACATCACTTGTTAATTGGTTTATTTCCAAATACCATTGTCTTTTATGACGTCGACATGGCTTTTGCTAGTCACCTTTTAAATCAAATAAGCAATGATGGCGGGTATCAGAAAAGTCAAAACCGAACGATAGAATAACGCTGCAACGCTTCAATAAAGCTCACTAAGTTTGAAATAGACACAGGGGATTCTTAGAATTATTGTCGACTTCGTTAAGCAGTCTCCGGCATTGACAATATCTATGAGATGAGACAGTATCTATATAACTACTCGCTGAGACGGTGAGATCAAACGCTGAATTTGTTTGTCTGCCGCACTCATTCCTCAGCTCTCCCGTCGCCTAGAAGCTCGCTCTTTGTCTCAAAAAATCGCCTGGAAAATCTATATGTGCATGAGGATGTTCATATTTTGGGGTGATCTCCTGCTGCTGGGGTATCAGCGGGGGAAATTTGTTGGCAGCCTTCTTCAGCAGGTTATTGTTTTTTGAGTGACTGCCGATTGTTACTAACGACACTTGATGGTGCTATCAAGGGCCATCAACGAACAAATCACTTTGTGGTCGATGGTAAACAACCAAAGACGTCACATCGGACGTCAGATGCACATTCACCTTCGCAGGGGCTGGCAGGCCTGTGCCCGGGGTATCCTCCTTCACAATGGCACTCTATAGGGTTTCATTATCCCGCAGTAAGTATGGACGAGGTTGTAGGGTGGTGGGGTGCATGATCGATGCCAGCGATTATTACCACCAATTGGGTGCTGTCACGTGACCATACCCATATCACGTGATACCTTCTCCTTCACAATGGTGCTCTTTCTAAGAGTATACAAGTGAAGGGATGACACCAAGTGAAGGGCATATGACATAGTTACGGATGAAGATGTGGGGGGGGGGGGTAATGATACTTTTAGTTGTTGGGGGCAGTCACGTGCCTAGCCCCCATGTCATGTGACTTACTTGGCAAATTGCCAATGTAGGTCACGTGACTTGGCACCATGCCAGGTTTCCAACATGTGACTTGGCACCTTGCCAAGTCATGTGACGTCACTTGGCACATTGCCAACTTCCCCTAAATTCGCCCCCTGATGACATGCAGCTTATTCCCCTGATGGTTATTTGAAAAGCTACCTTGCATAAGGAGATTCAATGCTTACTGCCCTGCTAAAAACCAGAAAATGAAGCTAACGTTACTAAGGCAACCAGGACACGTGACGGCGGCACCAGCTAGGACAGCTAACGCAGCAAATGCTACTGCAACAAAGTAGCTAGCTAACTAACTAAGAACAACGTAAATGATACAACTAAAGGAATCGAGCAGGCAAGTAAAGCCAATTATCTTGAAACTAATCCATATGTGAGCTGGGCTTTTCCACCCCCTTCGAGGTTTTCCTTGCCAGGTTGTTAAACGAAATCAGCTATGTCATCCCCACCTCCCTGACTTTGCCAATTATTGATTAGCTACATTTTGACGGAAAAATTTTTGAACAATGGAGCTCACAAGTCACGTGACATGCCCATATTTGGAAGCAGGTAGCAGCAAAATCATTGTTTTAAACACAAATTTAACTTTGAAAGCCTAATTTTTAATGATTTCCATGTCACTGTCACCTCATAAGACGTGGCAGCCATACCCAAACTGCACTACATGCTACAAACTACTTGCTCTATCACTGAACCAATTTGTATTGAATTCTGGTGACTCTAAGGGAGTTTTCACAGCGGGGTGGAACCCTCCCCCCCCCCTTATAAATGGTAGCTCAAAAAAGCCCATACGTATTAGGGTTACCATAGGCAACAAAGGCTACTAGGACAATACCAACTAATTTCCCCCTATAACTTTTCTAACAAACTATTTGGGGCAAGTAAAGCAGTTACAGCGAGTAAGGCAACCACAACAATCACCCTACTTAACGTATACAATAATATAACCGAAAGCGCCTCTATATCACTGAACGTACGTAAGGTCATCAAAGCAAGGACAATACGGCAACTAACACAACTAAAGGCGCTGAGGCAACTAAGTCCACTAATATAAGGGAAGAAACAACACAAAACGAACTCCACAACTGAAAGAAGACAACAACTAACGTAAGTTAGTCCACTAAAGCAACTGAGGGCCAATAAGGCAACTAACGCCACAAAAGGCGCTGAGGTTAGAAATTCTTCAACCCTGAACGCATTCAAAAAAGAGGTGCAACACTGAATCATCAAATGAAAAGTTGTAATTTAGTTTCGTTAGATTAACAACTATTGTATATGTTGTAATGTATTACTTATTTTAAGTTTTACCATTGCCCCCTGTAAATCAGTTATTATAACTGAGGTCTGCCGTCGGTAAAAAAGATAAAATTAAATCATATAGCATCCCATAGCACTAAGTTATAACCAAATCCACTAAGGCAAGGAACGCAACCAGATCTACTCAGCAACTAAAACAAGACGCCAACTATCGTAAGAAAGCCCACTAAAGCTACCAAGGCCAATAACGCAACTAAGAGCACTAAAGGTTCTGAAACAACCAAGTCCACTAAGCCAAGAAACGCAACTACATCTACTCGACAACTGGACTTGCCCAAGTCGTCTTTGGGCAAGTCCACTCAACAACTAAAACAAGAAGCCACTAACGTAAGTAAGGCCACTATACCAACTGAGGCCCGTCAGGCAACTGACGCAACTAAAAGCGCCTGCGCTAAGGCAGTTGACTCCTTAAGGCAACAAACGCCGCTAGATTGACTCCACTGAAACAACTGAAACAACCAAGGCACCAACAACAACGACGACAACTAACTTTTCAGCAGGTTCATCTCTTTAACGTCCAAACTTCCACCAAAGAAGCAAGTCCCAAAATACACTTATATACATTTCCTTGAATTTTCACTTAAGTACTGCTTTATTGAATGAACTAACGAAGATACATTCTCCCCTTAATTACTGCCACTTAGATGAACTACAGCGAAGCTAAAGGGAACGCGGAGGCGCGGCGAAGCCGCGCCGAGCGGGCCTAGTATTTATCTACTTGCTGCATTGCTGCATACAATCAGGTCATGTACGGTTCAAGCTGCAAAAACTTTCAGTACTCGTATCATGAAAATGATGCTTTCTTCGGGAAAATTCACAAACTGAAGCTCAATATTCTCTTATTTATACAGCAATGATAAGTTTATCAAAGTATGTGGTACCTGGAATGTAATTATGTAAACAATTGTGCCTGAAATCATTGAAAGATAAGTCCTGGAATAATTGCACGAGTGGATTATCATGGAAGCCTTCTCGGTATGGCAAGAAAATCTTTGAAGGAAGGGAAATGTGTTAAAATATGGTTCAACTGGTAGGGAAACGAGAGATATTTTCTTTATAGATAAACAGCCAAATACAGTAGACGAATAAGGCGTTTAAAGTAACTCACCGTGATATGAATGCTGTCTGGGCTTCGTAAATTTCTGAGATGTTTCGCAATATTTTGTTTTCGCTAAGTGCTGACGCCAGCTTGACAAAATTCCCGCGCAAAGTTGTAAATGCGCCTTCGCATTGGATTAAAGATGGTAGCCACTGATAAAACATTTCGTTTGAATACAATTAGAAAGTGCTTTGTCCATTATTGGAAACTTCTACTCCAGTGTTAGATAGTTAGCCAAAGCGGGCATAAATGGAGAAATTTTTTAATTAATTTGTTCAGTGTTAAATTGTTGGACAAAATGGGCCTAAGTGCAAGTTTCTAGTGTCAGTAGTACAAATGAAGCACTTTTTGAAGAAAATTTATCAAGTCTCACCCACTGAAGAAGTTTTTTGTCCAATTGGAGCAATTAAAATTTTCTATGTAGCAGAATATGTAATGAGCCGTCAAATTTTTGAGTAAAAATTAGATAGTGCCCAATAAGGGTATAAGTGAATCTTTCAGGTGTCCGTAGTACGAAATTTTGAGCTTTTTCACGAGGGTTTTTCAATCAATGTAATTTTTCTTTCTCGAATGGTACCAATTATAATTTGTATCTAAATTGAAAAGAACTGGTCATCCCTCAAATTTATGTGTCCAATGTTGGATTGATGCCACAAATGGGCCAAAGCGGAACCTCAAAATGTCCGTAGTACAAAATTCAGAACTTCTTCGAGAAAGGCCTTTCAAGTTTCGATCTTCTTGATCTATTCCGAGTCTATTCTATTGGTACCAATTAAACGTTCTTATCTCGAAGGGAAAGATCTGGTCATCCATCTGGTGTATTTGTACAATGTTACATTATTGGTCAAAAAGCGCCTAAGTAGAAATGTCTAGTGTCTGTAGTACGAAATTTCGAGCCTTTTTTCACGAAGGCCTTTCAAATTTTACAGTATTCGCCTTGCTCGAATTTAGTTGGTACCAATGAAAAGTTTCTATCTCGAAGAAGGAAATTGGTCACCCGTCATAGTTGGGGCCAGTGTCAAAGTAATGACTAGGGATGTGCCTAAGCGATGCTTTGAATAGTCCGTAGAATGAAATATTTTTCGCGAAGGCTTCTTCGCAAAGACTTTTCAAGTTTCACTCTATTGAATCGATTTTGAGACAAGTGGTACAGATAAAGTGTTTTATTGCCTACAAATCAAATTCCACCCTATCTCTTCGCTGGCAATTGTCCGTTGTTTTGTGTTAACAGTGATGGGCCTATGCGCAATATTCATCTGTTTCTATTGCAAATAATCTTTAAATTTCGTGTGGTATTGGAACAGGAAATTTAGCTAAAAATTAAACAATTCTTAATCAAAACTAAGAGGAAAAGGAAGTCTTATTTTCTTAAGTCAGAAATTACAGGGAAACGCTCCTTTCCTCTTAGTTTCCAAGCAAGGAATTGTTAGGAAATTTAAAGGTTTTTTGCTAATTATCAGCATAATTGTTCGTTTGCAGTTGCCAACTTTAGGTTCATAAGGACAGTTTGACGCAGAGAAAAGGCACCATCGAGTAGTAAGGAATTCAACTGTTCAATAATGTAAGATGATTTAATTGTATCTTAATGTAGCTTCTAATTGTAATTCGCTACAATCTCTAATATTAATTAGATATGTATAGGTTAGCCAAGATAACACGTGTATCGACTATAATGACGAGTTATTAAAATTGCATCGTTTATACTGTCGATGAGAACGAGATACCATGGGTTATTAAACGCCTAGTACTAAGTTCTCGTCGACAGTATATAATTTATTGTCTGATTGCAGCTGTTGTCTCTTGGAAGGCCGTTGTAAATGGGCATACTAGTGTGCAGTATCTAAGGAAATAGGTAAAGTCTGTGTACAATTAATGCACCTTTAATATTTTGAAGATGTTCCCTTTGTATGGTCAGTAAAGATAGCAAGATCATTGATTAAAATGATGGGTTATCAAAGTGTCATCGTTTATGCTGTCGATGAGACCGAGGTACCATGGGTTATTAAACTCACAGTACCAAGTTGTCATCAACAGTATACAATTTTCTTCTATGCTTCCAACTGTTGTACCTTTAGACGGCTGTTGTAAATTGACAAACCGGTGTGCAGTATATAAGGAAATAAGTAAAGTCTGCGTACGATGCATACACCATTTATATTCTGGAAAAGCTCCGCTAATATGGGCAGCAAAGATAGCCGCAACATCGACCAACATGCCGTGTAAACAAAATGACATCGTTTATACTGTCGACGAGAACGAGGTACCATGGGTTATTAAACGCATAATACCAACTTCTCATTGACAGTATATCAATCTTCTTTACTTCCAATTTTAATCACTTGGATGAATGTGCTATAAATTGTCATGCCGGTCTGCAGTGTCTACGTAAATAGGTTAAGTCTCCGTACGATGCATGCTCACCAATATTTTAGAGATGCTCTTGTTCTGTACTCCAAACTTTGGATAGTGATCTGTGTTTCTCAAAGCATCGTTCTTTAGAAAGCATTGTTTCCAATGAAGTCTGAGTATGATTGATCGTTTCATCATTCTAAAAGGTTCTGCAGTTATTGACATAATTGCTGTGCAAACACTAACTTTACCTATTTCCGTAGAGCCTGCAAACCAACTACATGAATCATTGATTTGGATCTCCCCGACTGACACCTTGGCCTTTTCGGTGTCAACTTGGCTGAACATTTACGCCCAGAAGTGTAACACGAATTTGATAAAAGCTTAACGTGATAAGATTACATCTATCCAATTGCTGGTTTTCCATAATATAGGATCGTTACCTAACTTGCATACTCTTCGTAGAAATCTTACAGAAAAATTAAAGTGCGATACAGTGTTTGGAAACTAATACGTTCCTGGTATCGTTGATATGAACATGTTCGTTCTTGAATGTTAGTTCACCTTCTCTGCTAGAGGCAGCATCATTCTTCAATCTTCGTTGAGTTGTTTGCCTTCATATTCTAAAAAGGAGTAAAGCATCGAGTTGAGTTGATTTTTATTGATGTGAGTGGACGTTTAATACGGATTAAGAATGGATAGTTGATGCACAATCAATAATGTCTCGTTCTTCCTTCATGTTAGAGGATGTACCCAATAATCTTACCAACGGAGGAGGAGTTAATTTTCTTTAAGTTCCTTGGCAACGTTCATTTTGGAAGTAAGACGCGAAATTAGATATCGATGTACTCGAAAATCAACAACAACAACAACGATGACAACGATGTTCAATGGAAAAGTTTCTAATGGCGTAAAAGAAACTACTTAACTATGTGATCAGTGTATGATGAAAAGTTTTGTTACGAGAAAACGATGCAAATTTAGGTGCAACAAATCTTAAACTGTTTTAAGAATAACATTTCATGTAAAAGCATTTTCCACACGTTTCTGATCATTTGGAAATCGAGCAAAAGCATTCAAAGTGTAAAAGAAATATCATTGAATTGAATTGATTTGCAGTGAAATGGTTATATTTAGGTCAAGGCCTTTTGAAACACAGAATGTAATGGTTCAAAATTCATTGCTACCAATTATGAGTTGGCATTTCAAAGGAATAGAAGAATTGCCCTTTTTCAACTATCATGGCTTGTGTAATATAATTTTTCTTTTAATGACATTCCATAATTTATACTTGGAAAGTAGCACCAAATATCGAAAATCAAATGGTATTTGAAATAATAGCAAAAAAATAAATGGAAATACAGTAGCTATCAATATGTCTTTTAATTCCAAAACATTATCTAACCAGGTACAGCACAACTTGCTCCAGGAAGAGAGATGGTACATGCTTTCACAGAAATGGTGCCGAAGAAGATTTCAGGTACTGTAAATATCATATATCCAGTTCTTTCTAATCTGAAGCTGAAACTTGGAATTAAATGCAAACATGCTGAATGCTATACAGTATGTGCAGAATAGTAAAGGTTGTGTACATTAACTTGACAAGATTTCCTAAATTTGGGTAATCTTCAAATAATAACTCAATAATTCTTCAAAATGGTACATTTCTTCAAACATTTATGAAGAATTCTGTACAGGATGATAAAAATTGTCGAGAGAACAGCAAATAAGGCTGTTCAATAATTTTTTTGAACAAAAATTGTTGAGCAGTTTTTCAAGAATATTTTAGAATTACAAGGCATAAAGAATACAGTATTCTAGTTATTGTAGCTTTATATGCTTAATTTTGACAATGCAAAAACCTCAAATGCTTGCCAAAAGTATTGTGAAGTTCATATAAAGTATTGAGTATTTTTTCAGATGTTGAAACACAAACAGACGGTAGTACAGCTGCAAAAGAAGCATTTCCTATAAAAGGTGATAACATATAATTTTATACAAACTAATTACGGTATATATATATACAGTATATATGACCAATAGCTTTGGAAAAAGAGAGCAGGATAGTGAATAGAACATGTTTGTTTGAATAGTTTCAAAATGAAACTGAACTGAACTGAGTTTGCATGAATGTGTTGGTATCAATGTTTTGGTTGGAACTGTCTTGTCAAAGACAGCCTTTTTTACGATAAAATTTTACAAAAAATCATAAATCAAATATTGGTACCATGCAATATCGCATGTCAACTACTGTAGACACATACCATAATCACTGCACTTGGACTTTAATTTTGATGAAATCCAAATGAAACCAGCTAATCTAATAAACAAACAATCAAACCTAATATTTAAAATCTGATTTTTCCTAGCTTGCCCTTTCTTGCCTATCAAGGGTAACTTAATAAAGAACTTACTGTGTCTTTGTAGCTCCATGTGAGGATACACCAATGGACAAGATAGAGGGTGTGGAAGTGTGTCATGACCAAGTGACAGCAGCGTGTTAGTATCTTCAAATTGATTATCAGCCTGAATCATGTCTATGCTGGATCCAGCTCTCCTTTCAACAAGCATGTAACAAGTTGATACAGTATATGCACTGCATATTAGGAAAGGGTATTCACCAATACTCATCGTGTTCTAAACTTTGAACTGTAGTTTGTGTCCAACAAAACAACATGCTCTTTAACTTTCATCAGGATCCCAAAGTGTAGTAAAATGTCTTTGATACCTGCAAAGAACATTGTATATAGTGCTTAAAATGCAAATTTCAGTTGCAACTTAAATCAAATTGCTTTCTTATTGCAGCATTGGTTGCAACGGAAGTATTTTCCAAGAACGTTAAGAGACTGCTTCAGAAAGATATATGCCCCAGCTGCAAACAAACCATAAAGGCAGGTCACATGGTAATGTGTGACACATGCAATCAATGGTGGCACATAAGTTGCTGTGGGATTAAAGGGGGAACAAGAGAAGCCAAGCGTCTGAAGACATATGAGTGCAAACAATGCAAGAAATGAGGAACTGGTCCGTTGTAAATGATGCAAAAAAATGGGGTCCCAAAAATACTTCATTTGAATGGCTGCTATGGAACCATGACTTTATTTTTTCGGTTTTTCAGGTTTGTGAACAGTTTGGTACCAACTTTGATGAGTAAATCTGACAATTATATATAGTTGCTAATTTATGAAGCAAGAATAACATTAAACTTGAAATTTAGCACCAAATGAACCTTTACGTTTTATTTTTACCAGTAAAAACATTTCTTGAAAGTAATGACCAAATTGCTCAAACATTTGCAAAGGAAGCCTATGGACAGCAAAAACGTTCGTTTAAATGGATTTATGACTTTGGAGAAGCAAAATAACTGATGGAGGCATACAGTATACTTGCATAACTTTGCTGCACATACTGTAACTATTTCTAGCAACTGTAGATGTGTCCTTTCCTTAATTTTCACAAAATCTAATCTGATGACTCTGATGGAATACTAGGACAATAGCCTTGCTAATCAACATTGTTTTGGGGGTGTTGAAACATATGGTTAGAACTGTGTATTGTCAAGGAATGGCCTAAGTGTTCTGAATACTTTTGGCAGGCATTGTAGGTATCTCTTGTTTGTGTGTGTGGCACGGCACCCGTTTTCTTGTTTGTTGTATAACTGTTTCGTTATTAATTGGTTGTTAGTTTTGTTATTAGGCAGCATGATTAAGTATTTCAACACGATTTTGTTCAATAACAGTATTACGTTATGATTTCTTACCAACCTCGCATATTTTTTCCGCCTTTTTCTCTCGACTGATTGCAGAATCGGGGCCTAGGCCTGATTGTTGGAGAGATGAACTTCAGATTCTTTTGTTTAAAAACAATGCCGACTTCCCCAATCAGCAGCCATCCTTTGGGAGCGCATGCGGACTGCGTAGATCATTTCGACCAATCAGAGTGGAGCTTTCTTGCTCCTGCACAGCTACGTGCAGCAACAACAACGCTAATCGCCATGTGACCATCGTTCTTCCGTGCAATCGCCATTTTGTTAGGCAGGATGAGCGGTGGACGGCTGAGGACACATCTTTCTCTTTTTCGTCGTTTGGGCTAGGATTATACTGTCATACTGAGTTCGAAACATATCAGTTTGTTTGAGAGTTGTTGTAATGATACATACCTAACAGTACCTGATGATATGGCAAGTTCCAGCACTGCAAATGATGAGCCGTTCCGTCAACTTTCACATTTTATGCGAAGTCGTCAACAAATGCAAAGAATATCAGCCAATATCACTGCAAATTGTGTGATTTCACATCAGTTAAAAGAGAATGCAGGCTCAAAGCAATCAATATTCAGACCATTCAGACGTAAACGAAGCCAAAAGAAACAAAAATGAAACATCAAACAGTGCTGCAACTGCCATATCATCACTTGTTGCTGTTAACCCTACTTTTGAAGTCAGAGATGAGCATTGCTATTCAACCTCAAATTCTCCTCTTTTCAATGTCTACAAAAAATTCTGAATTTGGCTCAGATAATCAGGAATTTAGTCCTTGAAGATCTTCTGCTATTAACAAAAGTAAAATCTCAACACCATCAAACATCATCTGCAAAGCCCGAGCATACAATTCTAGCTCAACTGCCTATTTCCCCCTTGTTTTACAAAGAAATAAGTAGGCATATGCAATCTGAGTCTGTTCTAGGTGTTGTTTTACTTCTGATTGCCATGAGATAAAATGGCTGAGACCTGAAACGGTACTTGTGAATGGCTACAGCTACTGTGTACATTTCTTAGGGTTTATAAATGTGCTGATTTTAGAAATTACTGATTTGTCAAAGACAGTGGAAAGATTGGTACAATTTTGATTATTTGAGAGCATGTCTGAAGAAACATGAAGCAGACAAATGACTAATATTTTGTACAATGATTGATAAAATTCCAGATTTTGATCATAATGATCTCAAGTTGTTGCCTCCAGACTTTGTTTTGCAAGCTAGATAAAGAGAACCAAGCAATCTTTCAGTATTTAGATCTTCATTCCCTGATCATGCTGTCTCAGACATACAAATTTTTCCACAAGAAAGCCAATAAATATCTAAATAAGACAAACTTGAAACAGCTTATGATCAACACTCAATTTGTTGACATGCTTTTTGCATGCATGACCTACATGGAATCTGATACAAGAATTTAAAGTTATCTTAGCAAATGCCCTACAAACAAGATACGATTGATATAAATGCAGACACAGTCTGATAACACCTTTAGAAACCATCAAACATGGTTCAAATGAACTTTGTGAAGTTTAAAAACAGTTTGGACATGACAGGGATCCATCACCACTGGAAATGTTGGTGTATTCTGTTGCACAGCCACCTGAAAAAAAACATTTTGATGAAGGCCATATTGTATTTTTGAAGAAGGAACGCAAACATTTGCACCATGTGTCAATTTAAGCATTAGATTGCTAAAAGGTACATTATTGGCTTTTTTCATAAGAAACTCTGATCGGGCCATAGTACCCCAGGGGGGCACTTAGCACATGCACATACAGGGAGGTAAATCCAATATTTTTGGGTCAGAATATTGCTGAAAGTGATATATTTGGGTCAAAATAAACTGAAATTATGTTTTTGATATTTTTGGGCATAAAATATAGTCACAATGATATTTCTGGGTTCTCTAGTGGCAATCCTGGTCTCAATTTGCATTGTTTCAGGATCTTTTATGTTCCTTTACAGATGTCAAGGTATAAAATGAGCTGATATTTTTGGGTTGTAATGAAGCTAAACTGATAATTTTGGGTCTGACTGACCCCCCCCCCCCCCCATATGCGTATGTGCTGAGTGTCCCCCCCATGGGCATAGTACCAACAATTTTTTTATTTTTTGAATGCATGAATTATCAATATGATAAGTAACACTGATGCAGATCAGATATTCTATGATTCTTGCCACTCAAAACATCATATAATAGATGAATAAACAGTGTTCTCATCATGTTGAAAACTTTCCCCTCTTTTCTCCAAAATTACAAGAGATATAACAATGAGACATGCCCCTATTGTTACTATTCTAACAATGGCAGTTAATTAATCATGTGATTCATTGCCAGGCAATAAAAAATAAAGGAAAATTGGCAAATTTATACCTTCTTATCATGAAAATTCCATTTGATTTGCTGACAACTGATTTTCTCCAAATTTGTTTCAAATAGTAGGAAATATGTTATACTGTAGATCCAAAATCAATACTTTAAAAAAATTCCATTTCTAGCACAGTTAGTTTTGAAGTAGCTTTTGGTTTCTTATAAACCAGTTTCTTTATAAAAAACATGCAGCGAGTACAGATGAGTCAGAGCGCCTAACACTCTCTCTGTGTACTAGTAGAGCCTAAAATATCATATTCGTTATCAGACAATTTTTTCTCACCTCTGCACTGTTTAGGAACACTTTCTTTACATATAGTTCTGTCTTTAAATAGAATACCAACCATCATAGCACACGCAAAATACCGGCCATTACACCAGTTCTCCCGCAATCTGAATCAAATCAAAACAAATGGGCAACAGCAACAACCTAGATGCAACAGTTGTAGTGCGCTTGCGCAAAAAAAGGTTAGCACCCAATCTTCTTTCTAAAACCCACGCGCGGCCCAAGTCAGCAGCCAGTTCGTCTCTCCAACAAAGTAATAGACCTTTTAGCTATTCTCCAAAAGAGCCTTGATCGAACGTTATTTTTATACATTTTTATATGCGACGTTCGATTGAGTGGCGTTAGAGCTTCTATCACTTTTGTGCACATTCGAAAATTCTACAAACTGTAGCAAAGCATCGTTCGAGTCAGATTCTATTTGAGAATAGCTAAAAGGTCTATTGGTGTAATCACAAGAATGTACACAGAAACTACACTTAGGGACAGGGCAAAATTTATTATATTACATGGCCGGTGGAGAACAAAAATTCTTGCAAAAAAATCTGCTCGCCCTGTATGAAATTATTGCCAAAAAACAAACTGCCCCGTCACCCTTTCCTTAAAAATGTAGCTGCCCCGTATTCATGAACAACAAATGTTGTATAGTACCACAGATGAATTAGCCAAAGACCATAACAACATCAATTCATAATATGACATTTCGTCCCTTGCTTCCCTGCGTTCTTTGATTTGCAGATATCCCATTTCACATAAATCAAAGAACGCTGGAAAACAAGGGACGAAATGTAATAAGTCTACACAGCAACCACAACAACAGATATGCTCAGCACCAAAGATGGTGGCATGGTTCTTGTTGATGGTGCAGTTAGCATTTATTTACTGCTGAATAACACGGAATTAAATACATTCGACAAGGTGAGAAAACTGTTCATCAAAACACCAAATATTTTGTTTGTCAAAGTTCCTACAAATCTACTATCTACTACGGTTACTGGTTCCAACGCATCCAACAACACAGTCATCCAACGAACAACACGGTGAACGGCATTTATTGTTTAAAACAAGTTTAAAATCAAGCCCAATATTGCATTTTCAAATTTGCGGCCAAATTTGAAGTTGAATCAGTGGCTGACACTTTGCCAAATACTGGGGGGCGGAGTGAAGCTATTGTTTCAGTTAATAAAAAGCATGGCCTAAAAAGCATTGCTTATTTCAATTATTTTCGGAACAAAACATCTTCCAACGTTTTAGGGGGGCATTCTCACCCCCTTGCTTCCCAAAGTGTCTGCCACTGTGTTGGAAGTGTTGGAAACGTTGGATGCTTTGGATGCGTTGGATGCGTTGGAAGCGTTGGAAGCGTGGGAAGCGTTGGATGCTTTGGATGCGTTGGATGCTTTGGATGCGTTGGAAGCGTTGGATGCGTTGGATGCGTTGGAAGCGTTGGATGCGTTGGAAGCGTTCGATGCGTTGGATGCGTTGGAAGCGTTGGATGCGTTGGAAGCGTTGGAAGCGTTGGATGCTTTGGATGCGTTGGATGCGTTGGAAGTGTTGGAAGCGTTGGATGCGTTGGATGCGTTGGAAGCGTTGGATGCGTTGGATGCGTTCAGTTCAGTTCATTGATTTTAAATTCAACTACATACAAATACTCAAAACATTAAACAACTTACAACAATTTGAATAATTACAAGCGTTGGAAGCGTTGGATGCTTTGGATGCGTTGGATGCGTTGGAAGCGTTGGAAGCGTTGGAAGTGTTGGATGCGTTGGATGCGTTGGATGCGTTGGATGCGTTGGATGCGTTGGATGCATTGGAAGCGTTGGAAGCGTTGGATGCGTTGGAAGCGTTGGATGCGTTGGAAGCGTTGGAAGCGTTGGATGTGTTGGAAGCGTTGGAAGCGTTGGATGCGTTGGAAGCGTTGGATGCGTTGGAAGCGTTGGAAGCGTTGGAAGTGTTGGATGCGTTGGAAGCGTTGGATGCGTTGGAAGCGTTGGATGCGTTGGAAGTGTTGGATGCGTTGGATGCGTTGGATGGATGCGTTGCGTTGGAAGCGTTGGATGCGTTGGAAGCGTTGGATGCGTTGGAAGCGTTGGATGCGTTGGATGCGTTGGATGCGTTGGATGCGTTGGAAGCGTTGGATGCGTTGGATGCGTTGGATGCGTTGGAAGCGTTGGATGCGTTGGATGCGTTGGAAGCGTTGGATGCGTTGGATGCGTTGGAAGCGTTGGATGCATTGGAAGTGTTGGATGCGTTGGATGCGTTGGATGGATGCGTTGCGTTGGAAGCGTTGGATGCGTAGGATGCGTTGGATGCTTTGGAAGCGTTGGATGCGTTGGATGCGTTGGAAGCGTTGGAAGCGTTGGAAGCGTTGGAAGCATTGGATGCGTTGGATGCGTTGGATGATGTTCGTTGGATAAAATACACACCTCATTAGTTGCTAATTTAAACCAATAAATGTATTCAGGTTCATTTTGTGTGTACTAAATAATAATCAATACCACATTGTCGAATGTTGCACCAGTATGGATTCAAATAGCCATCTAGACTTGGAAGCAAGCCAGTGGTTATTTTTTAGGATGTATTCAGTTCCCCTTTGATTGTCTCTAGTCAGCAGGGATTGGATTTATCGATTGTCTGCCCTACATTTGCTCAAACTAATGTTGGATATGTTGGAGATAGCCTTTTCCAACATTTATCAACAGGTCCTGTATCGTGACTGGTATAATATCAATAGACATTAGATGTCACTTATCAATAGAAACAAGAACGCCACGCCAACACCTTTGATAGAGCTCAGTTAACAAGTTCCAATACAGTACCAATGTTTTATTCAAATCAAACACAAAATTATTTGTTGATTTTGTGATAATTTTTTACTTTTCTTTGAGATTTGCTGGTGGGGCACTGCCCTAAGTGCCCTATAGCACCAGCTGCCACTGTTAAGTGGACTGATGGACTGTTTATTTTAGAATAAAGAGGATGTGATGATATGGCATGAAGTAATCGGTTGTTGATTTTACATGAAGTAACATACGCGTGTGGGAGTTGTGAAAGTTGGATGACAGCAGAAATGGCCTTCTTATCTGTCTCTTGACCTCCAAATAGATATTATTATAGGACCTATCAAGGTTTGGAAATCACAGCTTCATCTTCAATCTTCATGACGAGTCAAGGCTGTTGTAATTGAAAAAAACGTATGGTGAATGAATCTATACTGTCCAATGAGAGCAAGATTAATGAAAAATTGTCTTTGATCTATGTTTGGGCTGAGCATGTTCTTTTCTCACAACTTTGTTTGTAGCTTCAGTGTCTTTGCTGCGTTTTTGACCTCTAAAATAAGCCTTTGTCAGTGTCTTTTGGGAAAGCTGCTTGGTCTGTTCTTGACCGCCATCAACTGCAGACTTGCACCTTTCAAAATGGTCTGGAAAGGAAAGTATGCATTTTGTCATCACAAAATGCAAAACTTACAAGGGTGCAATCATCTAACTTAGAGTTCAAATATTGAATCAAAAAAGCATATTATTAACACCAATACATACATTACAAACATATTTGCAAACATAGCAAATACAAAATATATGCAAGCTATGTTTGAAAGGATCTTATTATTTTGTAAGTGGCAAACGTTTCAATGGTGTTTCCATGCCTGCAGTCACATTATAAAGCTTATTGTGATGCTTCTTGATCATTTGAGCTAAAACCTCATATTTTGCTAAATATGCTGGAACACAAGCTGTTGCCCGCCTTATACTATCTCTGTTTTGTAATTCCGCCAACTTTGCAGTGAAGCGCTTACTGGTGACTTTGCTCATTATGCATGTTAATATATCGCGATCACGCTTACTGTCCATGTACTGCAAGCTTTTCTTGTAAAGCCCTGCCAGTTTATCTTCAATACTGTCATTCAGCTCTTTGGTGAAGCTCTTAGTTTCCAAAATGGCATCCATATCACGCGGCATCAGGGTCAAAAATGATTTGTTGTGATGGTTGGTCGTCATCATTCTAGCACGACGATATCTAGAGTTCGGCATCATAAACAATTTACAACCCAATTTCTAGAGGTCGTCATCGTAAAATACCACGACAAACTCTTGAGTTGGGCAACGTAAATATCACCACGCCACATTTAGGGAGTTCGTTGTTGTGTCCTCGTTTTAAATCATGCGCCACATTTAGGGAGTTCGTTGTCGTGTCCTCGTTTTCAATCATGCGCCACATTTAGGGAGTTCGTCGTCGTGTCCTCGTTTTCAAGCATGCGCCACATTTAGGGAGGTCGTCGTCGTGTCCTCGTTTTCAATCATGCGCCACATTTAGGGAGTTCGTCGTCATGCCCTCGTTTTCAAGCATGCGCCACATTTAGGGAGTTTGTTGTTGTGTCCTCCTTTTCATTCATGCGCCACATTTAGGGAGTTCGTCGTCGTTCTCACGACGCCACATTTAGGGAGTTCGTCGTCATGCCCTCATCTTTATTGATGCACCGCATGTTAGCACACACAAGCAGTTGGTTTGAATGATTGGATGTTTTTTATTAACAGTAAGTATTTGAACTTTATCGTTATTTTCCTTACATTTTGGGTCCATCTATGGCAAGCGAAATGCACAAGAATTCAAAATACATACCGGGTGTCCCAAAAAAAACGCAACTGATTTAATCGGGACTAGCGACCAGTGGCGGACTGGCCCACCGGCGGACTGGCCCACCCCCTCAAAATCTTGCAAAAAGGGCCCCCTTTTTGCTGGAAAAGGGCCCTTTTGCGAAATTAGGAAGTTCTTTAGTAGATCTGCATTCTTGAATAATGGACATCTCACTTCACATTTGAATCCTTCCATGTCAGTGAACTTGTTCAAAGAAATGAATACAGTCGAGAGTGAAGATACGGTAAAGGCCCCCTCCACGGAAACCTAAATTTATCCTACAACCCATGATTTCACCATTAGTTGTCAAACATCGCAGTATGTTTCAGCATAGCATATATGACACCACAGTGGAAAATACATTTCTGTGGAGGAGATATTACGCTAGCTAGTCCGTAGTGGTAAAGGATATTTTCCTCCGCGAAAGGAACTGAACTGCGGCAATCAAGAATATCTGTGGCGTCTTGTCACCCATGATTTCACCGTCAGATCACTGAAGTGAAATCTTGCAAGCAACCCCCTTGACTTGGAGGGATGCCATGAATTACGTGACTCACAAAATTCCCCATTTTAGCTTCTTTTGAAAGTGTTTGACCTCTATTTGAAATAGTCTAGACCAGACATTGCATGGAATTCGACACGAACTCACGCAATTGTTCTACAAATTGCATCAAAGACTTGCCGTAAAGCAGTTATTTGGCATTTGATGTCGATTTTATACTTTCCTAGGTAATTTCTTAAAAATTCTGCTGCGTCCATTGGTAAGACCAAGTCATCAGCATCATGTTCGTATCAAAATTATGCTTCTATAGTTAGTAGTTCTGAAGTTCCCCCTTTTACAAATTCCCCCTTTTACAGATTTTGAAAAGCTGTGTTATTTTCGTTTAGATAGGAAATATCAACTTTCTAATGCCAGATTCGAGATTTGCGTGCAAAGATCCTCAATATGATGCGTTGTACTTCCAATTTCTACGTTTGGTTTTCATATTCCCCCTTTTACAGATTTTGAATGAAATCTGTTTTGTTGGATTTATTATTGCTCGCCCATGAAAGGAAATGAAAGATTTTCTATTGTGGTATACAGTGTTGGCCGCAGTTTCATAAAAAAATATATAGAAAATTGTGGAATGTGTAGTTTCCATGTTCCCCCTTTTACAGATTCCCCGATTCCCCGATGATTCCCCGATTCCCCGTTCCCCGGTTCCCCGTTCCCCCTTTTACAGATAGCCGTAATGAATTGTACGATGTAGATTCAAGACTCATAGAAGTGATCCACAGTGCAGTATCAGCAATGAAGGACTTACATACGGACAGCAACGATGTACATGGCTATAAAGCGCCAAGCCATCATGATGGGAATAAAGGAAGACCATCGTTTGTAATAACCAAATGTCAGCTTCAGTACTATATCGAGAATGGTTTTAATGTGACATCTATGGCAAATATGACCTCTGTAAGCAAAAGCACAATCAAAAGGAGACTAAAGGAATTTGGAATATCTATAGGGTGTCCCAAAAAAATTGTGCCCCGTTTGTCTGAAGATTGTGACAAAACGGCAAAAGATTCTCGCCAAACTTTTTCATGGTGGTGCTCTTCAGATGTTCAATTAAAGTTTGCCACCATCCCCATTAAAATCCGTTGAAAAATGATGGAGCTATGACTATGACCTTCAGGAGACCAAATTTGCCCGATCACTGAAACCAGCGGTCGGCCATTTTGTCTTACTATTTTGCAGCGATAAATAGCTTCATGGATTGAAAATGAAACAGCAGCCTCCAATGTCATAGCTCTCGTGAAAATTCCGATAATCCTCGGAGAGTTCCACTATTTCTGACCTCACAGAAATTATCTCTTACCTCACGTGCAGATACTTATCACTGCAAAATAGTAAGACAAAATGGCCGACCGCTGGTTTCAGTCATCAGGCAAATTTGGTCTTCTGAAGGTCATAGCTCCATCATTTTTCAACGGATTTTTACGAGGATGGTGGCAAAAATTTAATTGAACATCTGAAGAGCACCATCATGCAAAAGTTTGGCGAGAATCTTTTGCCGTTTTGTCGCAATCTTCAGACAAACGGGGCACAATTTTTTTGGGACACCCTGTATAGGCGAATCATATAGCACATTGAGTGATGCTGAGTTGGACCGCACAATCAGGATGATAACTGAACGATACCCCAACTGTGGCTACAGAAGAATGTATGGTTTGCTATTAACAAAGGATATTAGAACTTCGGAGAGAAGAATTAGAGACTCCATGTACAGGGTTGACCCAGAGGGAGTTCTTCTGAGAGCCCTGCAGTTGAGCACAAAGATACGTCGGCAATACAAAGTGCCCGGCATACTGTCATTGTGGCATATTGATGGTCACCATAAACTCATCAGCTAAGTTACAACAAAATTGAAGTTAGCTTGTAGCGTAAGGCAGTTAAATTGCTTTGTATTCCAACATTTCACTCACTGCTACCCGAGTTCCAAATCTACAGCCTAGTTTGGAAGGAACCTTCTTAAATTTTTGTAACCACTGATGCGTGCTCTGCTGTAATCTTTCTTGGAATAAAGGTATTTCTACCTTTAAGCTCAGGGAGACATTGATCTTTTCAGCTGAATACAGTAAAGTTCTTTGTGAATGTTGAAGGCTTATTTACGTTCCATAAGAGTGTGCTCACTTAAATTAGCCTTCAGTTTTCTTATTACTTATTGAATTTTGGAAATCACGTCAGCTAGAAATGCGAGAAAGCTTCATCACAGATAAACTTATCTTCAACTCTGAACGGTAGTAAGTCAGGTCAACTCGACAGTGGTCTTTAACTAGAAAGGGAAGAGGCTGATCCTTTTGCTTTGTAATTTCAGATGGAAATTTGTCATCCATGGTTGTATCGATGGCCACAGCTGTAAAATTATGTATCTCTGCTGCAGCACGAATAACAAGGCTGAAACGGTACTTGATGAGTGTATGGGAGCAGTTAACAATTATGGACTCCCATCGCGAGTTAGAGGTGATATGGGCATAGAGAATGTGGAAGTTGCGAAGTACATGTTTCTTCACCCGAAAAGAGGGCCAGATCCCGGGAGCTATATTGCTGGGAAAAGCGTTCACAACCAACACATTGAGCGCCTTTGGGTGGACGTTTACCTTGGTGTTGTATATCTGTATTACAACCTGTTTGCCCAGATGGAGTTGGCAAGCTTATTCAATATCGAGAACAACACCCACCTGTTCGCTCTTCACTTTGTATTCCGTAAAAGGATCAATAGTCACTTGCAAGAGTTTGCTGCATGATGGAACTGCCACAAAATCAGTTCTGCTCAATGTTTCTTTCCGAACCAAATGTGGATAATGGGGATGCATAATTTGGTTGGCGATAGTAACTCAACAGTTTCACAAGAAATTTGGGAGCCAGAAAATCAAGTAACAATATTAAATACCTACAGTATATTCACAAAATCCAGGCACATTGTCTATAATTTACTCCATGAAACTTTTGATAAAATGCTTGGTTTCAAATCCTTTCCAAAAAGTTCGTTCAAGTTAAAATAAAACAGTGTAGAGGGGTATCGCCCTAATGGTGCACTCTGTTGAATGAAGCAGGTTTTCGCAATTTCAATTACGATTTTATGATAAAACTTACCGTGAGTATAGTCCTTTACTATTCCTCTCACTTCTCTAACAATGTCGTGACTAATTATTGCTTCGTCTTTTCATGATATCAGTTTTAATGCCGAGCAGTCAGAACACAGGGGTGGTTACATTTTGGAAAGAAAGTTACAATTTATGGCAGCCTTCATATTTATGACAGAATGATGGATCACCAAAAAATTATCAATTCAGTTCAGTCATCTTGTGATTTAATGCAAATTCCCTAGCTAATAAACATGTAAAGGTCTACTGGGGGTAACATGGACAAGCTTAGGGTAAAAAGGGTAATGAGGGAAATGTATAAACAAGTTTTGTTAAAAAGCTTTACGTGCAGATTTTCTCTGGCCAGGCACTGAGTGCCACAGGAAACATCACTTTTGTTGCCACAAAACCCAAAATCAAATTATCAAACCCCTCCTTTGAAATTCAATTACCAATTTGGGTGAAAGAAAAAACCAACTTTTGAGGTAAGTGGGAGTGACTTGTTGACCCCAATCCCCCTGTGATGCCGCCACTGCTCTAGCTATATCAGTTGGAACTACTATCCTTAAAGTATCAAATTAAGTTGAGTAGTTCTCAATCTGTTTTTTGGCAATCAATATCACCCATTTTTCCCTCAGCCTATCAATTTTACCCATGCAGACATCAAGACTGTGATGTATAGGCTCAGCAAGACACAACATCACAGTCTTGATTCTTTGGTTAGCCCACACAGTGGGGCATTTCTATGGGGCATCATGACATTCGGCATTTGACGAAAAATCTACCATTTACTTTGGACCTTGCTTTGATAGAATTTTACGGTGATCACAATGCAACATATTTAAATCTTATTTGATGGCTATTTAATGCGCAAACGAGGTTTTTCCATCTTAACACAATATACGCTTTATACATCAGATACTGTAAAATATGTGTTATATGTATAGTGTTTGAATTACCTCATCGAAGTAACTGCTTTATCAGAAGTTCCTCCTTTGTCATTTCTGTAGCACAAGAAAGCACTACTTTATTTGGACAGGACACAGTATGATGCTGCTTGCTTTCACAATGAGAGCAAGGTCGCCTGCAGTACGCATGCCTAATGACTGGATCAGATTTCAGCCAAAGTCTGTTGAAGCAATCACTCAAATTTCTTGTTTGAGAGCATTTCCTTGAAAGTGCTCTTCTGTAGAAACGCAGGAACTTATTGTTATGCTCCAAACCTTCTTCAGAAAAACGCTTTAAACCTCTTCCTTCATTAGCAATGATCATTTCATGAGAATGCGTAAGAAGTGCATGTACAGTGGGAGACAAGTAGATCCACTGTTTTCCACTTGGACCATTTAATTCAGTTAAAATCAAAAGCATAGTTTGTAAACAAACAGCTCTATATTCCCCCACATTCACTTCGTGATCTGATAGATAGACTTGTAGGATGACCCACGGTCGTAGCAATATTTCTTTGAACTGCTCTTGGAAGCTCTCTGGGACGAAACTGCTCAGAAGCTCTCGGTGTTTGCTTATTAAAAGTGACCGGCAGACAATGCCATTAGTGGTGGTACCTCCATGCCCTGTCGAGTCAGCAGCTCCAACAACGATTCCTGTAGCTGACTTAATATGAGAGTAAATGTCCGCCTTTCAAATCACCTATCATACCCATGTAATGCCTATCATTTGAATAAATAGGGCGTTACCCGTTGTTTTCCGTTGAAATTCAGTACTGATCCTTTGAAGAATATTTTGTTAACCGTTTTGTTACCCGTGCGTTATTTGTTGCGAAATATTCTTGAGCCATTTTCAAAGTTTCATAAAATTTCAACGCTTTGGTAGCTGCAATGTTTTAGCGGGAACAAAGATGTGATAATTGGATTCCGTAATAAAAATCATATTCCTCTCAGAAAAATACTCAGTCACATTTTTAAACCTCAAAAAAATTTCTCAACGGATAACGCACGGGTAACAAAACGGTTAACAAAATATTGTTGTAAGGTTCAGTACTGAATTTCAACGGGTAACACACTATTTAATTAAAATAATAGGTATTATTTTAATAAATAGTGCGTTACCCAGTGTTACCCCTTGAAATTCAGCAATGAACCTTACAAAAATATTTTGTTAACCGTTTCGTTACCTGTGTGTTTGTCGTTGGGAAATATTCTTGAGCCATTTTCAACGTTTCATAAAATTTCCACGCTTTGGTAGTTGCCATGTTTTAGCAGCAACAAAGATGTGATACTTGGATACCTTAATCAAAATCATATTCATCTCAAGAAAAATATGCCAACCGATCATACGCTCAGTCGCATGATCATTCATTGAGAAGCTCTGCATCATGTGTTTGTTAAATGTTGGAAATAGTTCTGCTGTCTTAACTTGGTTTCAGGCCTAACGTTTTTTCTATCCTCCTGAAACAGATTGCTGTACAATATTCTAAGGTGGACTGTTGGTTATTAATTAGTAAAAGATAACGAAAATAAATGAACATTTTACAGTCTCGCTATACAGGAATCATCTAATCCTAAATTATAAAGCTAGCAAAATTTTACTTTCATGCGAAATTCGCTTACATTCGCGTTTAAGTAAATGTTTCAGTCGCCGCCCCTTTTGTTTTATAATTTCTTGCAGTCTCTTTGGCATTGACTCAATGGTTTTGTTGATAGATGACAATTGAACATCACTCGTCGTTGTTTTCACTCTCGATTCGAATTCCTTGTATGTTTCTTTTGTTATATCCCTCATTATGGCGTCTTTTCCTAGTCGCCTTCTAACAAGGTTGGAAAAGTTCTCTATGAGGTTAAAGTCCGGGCTTCTGGGTGGAATGGAGAACAAATCCGAGTTCGCCTCTCGCATAGCCTTCTTTGCTGCTGCACTGTTCTGTGAAGGATCTCCATCTTGAATCCATTTACAGGAATTTTTACCAGCATTTACCACCATCGTTTCAAAATGTTGTCAAACAAAAAAAGCAAAAAATCATCATCCATCATGTACGGAACACAGGCAACTACCCCTTTGCCATACGAAATTGCAACAATCATTCGAACCATTGTTCCTCCTGTGCCGCATTTACTGCCTTTTGCAAGACATCCTGGCTGCAGCCCCTCTGACTGGTGCCTCAAAACTCGGCTTTTCGGTGACTGGGCTTGAGATTTCGGGTTTCTTTTGTGCGCAAAACTTGCCCCATCAAGATAAAAGGCAATTTTTCTTGTCCAAAGGGTTTCTCCATGCTCCTTGGCAACCTTTTTTGCAAATGCCACTCTTGCTAGCCGGTCTTTGTCTGACATCAATCCTTTTCGTCTTGCTTGCAAATAGTTATATCTGTTTTTTTGTTTAAAAATCTGCCAACTGTTCTCCTAGATACATTCCTTACATCAGCTGCTTTGATAAGGTGCTTCACCGTCCAGTTTGGTTCCCTATTACGAAGATTATGTACTTGTTTAATCAAATGTCTTGTTCCTGTCATCCAGTTTCCCTAAATGGCAGAAAACTTTCTTGCTTGTATAGTTCTTGCATGAAACATGCCTTAAAGGCTCCTTTTTTATATGATAGACTTGTGCTAGAGACACACTCAAATTCTTTCCAAGTTGCTCAGCATTATTTTCCTTGTCTAGCTTAACCCTATTATAACCGGGGGGGGGGGGGCCTTTTCGCTCCCCCTACCAGATTTTTTAATAGGTCCCAAAGCTGAAACATTTTCCTAAAAGTTAGTTGGCAATCAGAAAGTAGAAATTTCAACACCTATTGTTTGACCACGTGACGACCACATGCCCATATTTGGAGAGTGGTCACAAAGAAATTCTTTAAGGGGGAGCCAAACAGTCCCCAGAGCTATATTTCTTGTAAAACCCTGTAAAAGGGTACTTTTTATGAAAGTGATCGCAAGAATGACTATTTGTTGGCATGTCAACCTTGTTAAAAATATTTAGAAAGTGCCCCAAAACTGGCTTCCAAGGATATTCCCTTGCTTCCTTGTGCTTTAAACCTTGTCTCCATGTGACTGATAAGGGAACTTTCCAGGAAACTTGAATTTTAAAGTGAAGCAAAATGGAGTGGAGATTTCTGCTGCATTGCTGAAAGTTCTGAGTCAATTTTGTGAGACTTAGAATCAAGTGAAAGAAGAAAATGTCCAGAGGAGAAAGGCAAAGAAAGAAATATGAAAAGTGCCAAGGAAAGATTTTCAAGGGCAAAAATTTGAAGGAAAAGAACACGCAAGAAATGGAAAATGATAGGCCTAAGCCTTGTTGTGGACCAGCACCAAATCTTCATATTGCGGAATGCGGATGACATAAACATTGCAGAAACTCGATAAATTTAGATACTGATGATGGTGAGATATCAGAATTACTCTTTTTGATGTTGGAGCAAAACATCAAGCATGGAGAGAGTGGAACAAGCTCTTCACCGGAATTGTGTCAGTGGATTGTTTGTGCCAAAGAAATTTTGAAAAACAATTGTCAATTTGTATCATTTGCTGCTGCAGTTCTGAGAGTTGCTTGAAAAAGGAAGAGGAAAGTATCGAAACCTCATGATTATAGGGCCTGCAAATTGCGGAAAGACCTTTATTTTAGATCCGCTGAATTCAATCTTTATACTTTCACAAATCCTGCGAATGCAAGCTATGCCTGGCTTGGTGCTGAGACGAAGGAGGTGATATTTCTCAATGATTTTCGATATTCCAAAGAAATTATGGCCTGGAAGGGGTACTTCTTTTAGAGGGTCAAACCCTTCACTTAGCGGCACCAAAGACGTTTTATGCTCAAGACGTTGTCTTCAACCGAGACACGCCAATTTTTGCAACAGGAAAAGAGCATATTAAATACATTGGCAAATACAATACATATGACGCAACTGAAAACGAGATTATGGCTGTCAGATGGAGAATGTTTGAGTTTACTCATCAAATTGCAGACACAACCAGAAGTCCATTCCAAGTTGCCCCCGTTGCTTTGCAGAATTAGTTATGAGCGGCAATGAAGCCTAGACTTTTGCTTTTAGTTTGAGGACAACAATTAAAGCCAATTTCTATCATTTCAATTTTTGTGTCGGGTTGTCAACGAGTTACCATCACAAGTTACCATTTTTGTTTACAGGCTTCAGTATGGGAAAAGACGAGTTGCCCCTTCTTTATTCAAAAATAATAAAATAACTCATCATTTTCCATACTGAAGCATGTAAATAAAAATGGTAACACGTGATTGTACTTGTGGTAACTCGTGGCACAATTTTTATAATAATAAATGTCCATGAAGCAATGGCATACAGTAGGTACCCGCATATAAGGAGCAGCTTTCTCAGTTTCAACCAAAATTCAGTATCTGAGTTTCTTAAATGTATGTTTCTTATATGTGGGTACCAACTGTAATACATCTGCAACATACCAAAACACAATAATTTCACACAAAGAATGCTTGAACTTCGATATAGAAATGTTATTCAACTAATCACCAGTAAGAGACAATTACAAAGAACTTGTTCATACATAATATGAAGTTGATATTTTTCAGTATATATTCAGTACTTCATGCCTTCTCCTTTACATTTAATAATCATTTTCATGTGTTTGTTCAGTGATTCGATAATTTTATCTATTGTTGCTGTTGTCACTTCATTCATTATTTGCTTTATCCTGCTTTCAAATTGTTCAATCGTCTCTACTTTAATTTGCCTCTCCAAGGCATCGCCGTGAAGGGCTCGTTTAACAATTCCAAAGAAGTTTTATATCAAATTTATATGAGGACTTCTTGGTGGTATATGTAGAAGTTGCGAGTTTACTTGTTTCATTGCTTCTTTCGCAAGTTTGCTGTTTTGGGAAGGATCCCAATCTTGAACACAAACTCTCAAACTTTTTCCCGCTGCTTCAACCATTTTGTTAACATTTTCTGAAAGAAATTTCACAAAGAACCTCCCATTGATATTTTTATACCTTTGTGCGCAAACCACTCCTTTGCCATGAGAAATACCGACCACCATCTTTACATGTTTCCTAGTGAATATGGAACTACCAGCTGCTGTAATTCCATATTCACAGCAGCATGCAAGCTCTCTCCCTCCTCTTCAGGCAGTAGATCAGTTGTCTTGAATCTGTCGATGAATTGTGGCACACTGAAAACAAACTTATGGATCTTGCGAGTAATGTTTTTTACAGGAAAGTACATGGGAAACAGCGCACCAAATTTGTAGCAAGCATCCTTCACTAAGGTTATTTCTTCATCTTTCAGCAACCTTAGTTTCATAAACAGCAGTGACTGAATCATATTGTAGAGGCTAAATAATTCTAAGAATTGTGTGTGCATGTCAGTTTGCAGTGATTCCCTACAAATACATTTCCATGGTAAGCTTGCATAATTGTAGAACAATAATGTTTAATAACTCGAAGATACAACTAACATCAACTATAAATGTTGTAAAGTTGTTTGGAAATTAAATTCCTTCTTTAAATGCAAGGCGTAGCAATAGACCTTTTAGCTATTCTACAAAAGTGCCTGGACCGAGCGTTATTTTTATACATGAGGCTCTATAGAGTGGTGTTAAGAGAGTCTATCACTATTGTGCAAATTCGAAGATTCTACCGGGTGTCCCAAAAAAGTACTCCTGTTTCAAAAATCACCAAGGATTGATTATCAAACCTTTGATAAAATTTTCTTTTTGAGTTGCTTTGTCAAGGACCCAAAAATATTCATAGATGATAAAATGTTTGCTTTTGATGCAGCAAGGTAGAATAATTACACGGTGAAAAACCTTATTTTGAGCTATAGTTTTTAAGCAAAATAGCCAATCTTGCCCAAGAGTCAAAATTTTCAGATTTTTTATCATCAATGAGGTCTGCCATGATTTTGCGCATTTCTTTCTGTCATTTATGACCAAACTAGATGCTTTACATGCACAAAGAAATTGATCTGGCAATTATCATTGCTTTTTTGCAGTATGGTTCAAAACCAGTTAGCCCTAAAAAGAGCTAAATTTGCTAATTTTAAGACAATTACAAGATCAGCAATATATTGAAAAAATAATTTGGTCCTTGATATAATTGACAAAAAAGAAAATTGAAGATCAGCCATGAAATCAATTTTTGGTGATTTTTCAAACGGGAGTACTTTTTGTTGGGACACCCGGTACAAAGTGCACTTTGTAGAATTTCGAATATGCACAATATTGATAGAAGCTCTAAGGCCATTCTATCGAACCTCGTGTGTAAAAATAACGCTCGATCCAGGCTCCTTTGTAGAATAGCTAAAAGGTCTATTGTAAATTTAGGATGGCTGCAGGCCTACAAGTTTTCAGGAAGAAGGAGGTAATGGTAGACAAGTTATCTGTTTAAAAGAGTCTCTATTTAAACATGCATATTGCCATGTTTAACAAAATTAATTTTCCAACTTCAAATTATCGTTTCTACATGCATCAG
The DNA here is from genome assembly GCA_039566865.1 of Aurelia coerulea. Lineage (NCBI taxonomy): Eukaryota > Metazoa > Cnidaria > Scyphozoa > Semaeostomeae > Ulmaridae > Aurelia > Aurelia coerulea. Next base: position 10,841,280 of record CM076947.1, read on the forward strand.
TCTTTATGAAAAAACAGACAAATTCCGATGAATTACCCAATTTTTTTTAAAGCACGGAAAATGGAAAGCTGTGCTGCTTCGTCATTTTCATTTAAGAAATATAAGTTAGTAATTGAAACGTTGATTCGAATTCTACTAATGCAATAACAGTAAATATCTTGTCATGTGGCAATGCCTCAGCTGCTTATTAAGATATGTAACCAACTAGGTTAATGATGCAAAAATAGCCAAAATGAGCATATTTTCTAAGAGACGATCCGAGGCCGCACTAGCGTTCAAAAATTAAAAGAAATTAGAGGACTGCCTTTATGCAATTGTTGCAAGCAATGTTAATTTGAAAGTATTTGAAGGAAAAACCTTAAAGTTATGATGCCTTAAAGGTACTACATTTTCAGACTATAACTTACAAAATTGTTGAGCCACCCTGAAAAAATGAGTTTTTGCCCCCCCCCCCTTCCCCCATGTCAATGTTGTTTGGGAAAAAGTACTTGGTCATGCTAACAGGCGTGGTTTGGAAATTTTGTAACGGTTTTTCAACATTGACTGGGGGGGGGGGGCAGAGACAAAAAACTGAAAATCTGAGAGTGGCTCAACAATTTTGTAAGTGATTGTAGCTTGCTTAATTGATTCCATCAGATTTTTCTTAGTTTTTGATATGATTAGAAGCTGGATTGGTTAGTATTTTTTAATTCAATTTTAATGAAAGCAACAACAGAAAGAGCTCAACAACTGACATGCATTATGCTTTTTTCAATCAGATTAATGAGCTTCACCGTCTTTGTAATTTGAACTTTGTTGTGCTGCTTACAAAGATGCATGGAAATGGGACTACTGTAGAATCAATGTGCACACAGGGATTTGGGCAAAATTTTGTTGGGACAGATCCTAGAAACAGGCCAGAGAGTGGCAGACTTGTGATGGATATGTTGAAGACATATTGTAAAGGTATATTGAAGACATATTGTAGGCCAGATCTAAAACGCAGACATCGCTATGTGAAAACCTAAAACGCAGACATTGATTTCGGGGACATGAAGAACATCGCAAACAACTATCTCTCTGCGAATCTCTGTGAAGCGGTGTGCATAAAGATCGTGCAAGTGTGGTTATCATTATCAACACTTTATTTTCTTTTGCAACATCTCCAGAGACAAGATATAAGGAATCCCGTCCATTGATCTGAAGGCCAACATTTTACTCTATTATGCTTGATCGGTACGAGTTGTTCACCTTCAAACAACTTATTGAGGAACCAATAAGGGTCACTTTAAATACCTCTTCCGTCATTGACCATATGATAATATATAATAATATATATAATAATAATAATAATATAATTCCCACTCAAAATAATGTTCAAACAGTTGCTACCGGGTGTCCCAAAAAAAGTACTCCTGTTTAAAAAATCATCAAAAATTTATTATTAAACCTTTGATCAAATTTTCTTTTTGGGTTCCCCAAAAACGTCAATTCAAATTCTACCAATGCAATAACAGTAAATATCTTGTCATGTGCCAACGCCACAGCTGCTTATTAAGAGCTGTAACCAACAAGGCCAATGATGTAAAAATACCCAAAGTGAGCATATTTTCTAAGGGACGCTGCAAGGCCGCACTAGTGTTCAAAAATCAAAAACAATTCAAGGACTGCCTTTATGCAATTTTTGCAAGCGCTAATTGTATATGCGTATACTGTTCTGATTTTGTTTTGCAAATGGAACAAATTTCCTTGGTGAATGAAAATACATTGAACAAAGGAAATTTGTTCCATCTATGAAACAAAATCAGAACAGTATACACAGATGCTGGGTGCGCCATAATTTGCTATGCACATCTGGCAGGCCACAATAAATCGTACACTAGACTGATTTTAAAGATTTATGACTTAAAATTTAGCGGAAAGCCCACTTTGGCATACCTCCCTTTGTAAGGCGCCCATGTCTCATCCTGACCCAGGGCCCATAAATCCTCTCTGCAGCCCTGCTTACAGCAAGTCCTTGGGAAAATAACAAGAGCAAGGCTGACTTCAATCAGGGAACATGAGCAAAACTTTTTAGGGAACAAGAATCGATCAAAGGACTACTTTTGAGGAAGTGGGGAATATTTCAGCATTTCTTTTTAGGGAGCATTCAAGAAACATTAATGGGAACGAGGGATATTTTTTTGGAATTTTTGGGGAACATGAGAACCCAGACCCCCTATGGGCCTCACAGTTCAACTGTATGTGAGAGACAATGAAATTCCTATACTGACTGCCAATGAATGGCAGCTTATGGAGAGAGTACTCAAGATAAGGCTCAAATCCTTACTGGTTGCCAGAGCATGCGGAAATCATCCAATTTCATGCTTGTCAGCCAATGAGATCACCGCTTTCTAGCCCCTGGAGACAAAATCGGTCGTTTGAGGTAAATTTTCTGGTACCCTCACTAAAACTGAAATGGATGCTAGAATACTTAAGTTATTCCCAATTTTTTTTGATAAATCAGTTGTGGGGATGTCTGTCCAGAGTTGTTTACATGTTTAGGCACACAGCTTGTTTGGGGCCGGAGCTGCGTTCATTTTCCGGTTGAAGAATATTGACCTTCGTTGAAATATCTATAGAAATCGCTACAAATGAGATGTACAGATAAGAATTTCAGAAATTATGCATACTGACCTCAGCAATAACCCAAACTCCTTTACTGCTATCATATCTCAAAATTGGAGGCAATTTCTAATGATTTCTAGTAGAGATATCATTTGGGCCTAAGCTTGTCCTCGCTTAAAACTCATTCCATTGCACTTAAAAAGTAATGGTAAAATTCTAGAGCTGATTCGTTTGCCTTTTTTACATTAGCAAATTTTTATAAGAAACGACCAGTTGTGGGTGAATTGCAAAAACTTTCCTCGGTCCATATTTTTATCTGCACAGTCTATCCGCTTCAAACAACAAACAGTGAACTTTGTATCATAAAAGTCTTGCATTACAAAACATTCCTATAGAACGATTCCATGCGCCTTAGCGAGGCACTCGTGAATTGTTTTCACGCATTTGGTTCAATCAGTCAATGCAAACAAACAAAAGAGCAAAACCGGCTATCTTTTTTAGCGAACCCAAAACAATGTTTTGTTCTTTTTATGTTTTGCATTGATTGAAATAGGAACGAAAAGAACGAAATGCGTGAATACAATTCACGAGTGCCTCGCTTAAGCGCATGGAATCGTTCAAAAGGAATGTTCTGTGATGCAAGACTTTTATGATACAATATGAAAGTTCACTGTTTGTTGTTTGAAGCGGAGAATCTGTGTAGAGAAAAATATGGACCGAGGAAAGTTTTCGCAATTCGCCCACAACTGGTTGTTTCTTACAAAAATTTGGCAAATTAAAGAAGGCAAACGAAGTCAAACTGGTGTCTGAGTCATGGGTAAGCGCATTATCTAGCTCAAGAACTTTAGCATTACTTTTTAAGTGCAATGGAATGAGTTTTAAGCGAGGACAAGCTTAGGCCCAAATGATGTCTCTACCAGAAATCGTTAGAAATTGCCTCCAATTTTGAGATATGATAGCAGTGAAAGAGTTTCGGTTATTGCTAAGGTCAGTATGCGTAATCGCTGAAATTCTTATCTGTATATCTCATTTGTAGCGATTTCTATAGATATTTCAACGAAGGTCAGTATTCTTCGACCGGAAAATGAACGCAGCTCCGGCCCCAAACGAGCTGTGTGCCTAAACATGTAAACAACTCTGGACGGACATCCCCACAACTGATTTATTAAAAAAGATTGCAAATAACTGAAGTACTTTAGCATCCAATTCAGTTTTAGTGAGGGTACTAGCAAATTTACCTCAAACGACCGATTTTGTCTCCAGGGGCTAGAAAGCGGTGATCTCATTGGCTGACAAGCATGAAATTGGATGATTTCCGCATGCTCTGGCAACCAGTAAGGATTTGAGCCTTATCTTAGAGTACTCTGTTTGTTACAGCCATTCTTTGAAAAAAAAACAAGAAAGTTAGCGTTGAGCAGATAATTTATCAGCTGTTATTCCTGGTGTTGCTTCCTTGGACAGGTATCTCGCAAAATATAGCACAAAAGATGCTGGTTTTCATTCTCTTAAAGATGAGCTATGACAAGAACTCCAGAGAATATTTTTCTCTCATAACGAGAATGACCTCCAGCAAAGCATACATAGTCAGCACTCTTTTGGATCCAAGATTTAAAGGAAAGTTTATGCCAGTTAAATTTAATTTCATCTATTTATTTAAAGTTGGTATTTAAATAGTTTTAAAAAAGAATAAAGCTAATTTGCACCAACTATTTACAATAAACCTAAAGTAATACATGCTAATTTACAATCAAATCCCTAAGTGATGGACGGGCCATGTTGTTAGAAAATACGAGGAGAGCAGCTTCAATGCAAAACTCTGCCGAAGAACAGTGTGACAGCAAAGAAAGTACAGACGAAGATGACTGCAAACCAGGGCACAAGAAAAGGAAATTGGAGACACTACGGGAAGAGATTCACAAGGACGTTTGTGGAGGAGACGATCAAGCAGCTAGCAATGAAAATGGAAATGACATGGAATGTGCCAAGCAATATCAACTATCATCTATGCAATTAGAGTGGAAAAACCTTGCCTTGCATCTGTAAGGATCATATCTCATCACAGATTTCAGGAGATTGTACAGTTAGTAATCTAACAAGCAGCATCCTGGTTTTGCAGCTGCCACAACTTCAAGACAAATATTCACCTGGGCTTTCCTTGGTGCTGCTTTCCTCTGTGGAAAGCTCCATAATATTTGTGTCTCAACTTGTCAAAGAATGCTTAAAGTATATAAACGATGCTGATCATTTGTTTCATCTTAAGGTTCCCGGAACCGTTCAAACAAGAATTTTTCTTTTTCGCCATATTCTGATGCTCCAAGTAATTGAGTACATACATACATACATTTCTTTATTTGATAGCGGATATATAGAGGTTGTCTATAAATAGGACAAAGAGACACCCAATCCCTCTATTGTTTTCTTTAGCATTGCTTTCATTCGCCACAAGCTAGATTATAAAATACAATAGGCTATTTATAAATCTATGAGATCTCATCTTTTAACTCAGGTTATTCACTTTAATATCGAAAACTTTGGGACGATCAAACTTTCGGACAATTTTTTGTCCGAAAGTTTAATTGTCTGAAAGTTTTAAATTCTTTGAAAATAGAAATAAACATGAATTTTGCCCATGCAACTGTTAACAAATGATAAAGTATCATCAGTGATCCTGCTTCCAATGTGAATTTCCACATTGCAGTTGTCAATAGCAACATTCTTGAGTTGATGAAGGTACCTCTTGTTTTCGTATGCAAACTTGAAAACTGCTTTTCAAATGCTCCTGATGAATCTATATGTATCTATGTAGTTTGTTTAGCTTGCACATGGTTAAATAACATACGAATTACAGCTTGTTTAACATGTAGGTTGGCTTTATGCAAAAACTTTTAGTCCGAAAGTTTTTTGTCCGAAGTTGTTTTTCGGAAACTTTTCCGTCAGGAAGTTTTCAGTTTTAATGTATCCTTTCGGTATGCCAAGGAAAAATAGATAATTTTGCCATGTTTCCTTGGCTTTAAGTGCAGAAGTGTAGTTGATAAAAGACTTCCATTTTCCAACTACGGCAGTCTCGTTTTGAATTTTAAGCAATGCATTAGAGGCTAATGGAAAAGACAACATCGTGGAGTTTGATCTCTAGATAGCAGGAGTGTTTTACCACAGCTACAAAGTTTTGTGGCCACCATTAATTGGATTTGAGTGTGCTAAATTGCGTGCGTTGCGTGGGTGCGTGGGTCAGAAAATTTGCGTGGGTCGTGGGTCGTGGGTCGTGGGTAAATTTGCGTGGGTCGTGGGTAAATGTACGTGGGTCGTGGGTCTTTTTTGGAGATAATTTTGCGTGAGTAGTCTTGCGTGGGTGAAATTTTTTGCGTGGGTATCCGGTTTTGCGTGGGTCCAGCTTTTCGTTGCGTGAGTGGCATATTTCTCGTGTGTAATCCATTTTGCGTGAGTTTAACTACAGCAATACAGAGTGTGCCAAATTGCTTGGGTGCGTGGGTCACAAAATTTGCGTTGGTCATGAGTTGTGAGTCGTGGGTAGATTTGCGTGGGTCGTGGGTAAATGTACGTAGGTCGTGGGTCCTTTTTGGAGATAATTTTGCGTGAGTAGGGTAAGACGGGGTAAAGTGAACAACTCAGAACTTTCGCGCTTCTCTCCAAAAGCAAACATGCAATGATAAAACATGATTTATGCCCAATGCTTTGTTACATGTGCTCACAGAAAATGAAAACATTTTTGCAAAATAGTTCTTCCTGTTGTTGCAAAGTATCCCTTTACCCGAGGCAGTAAAAACAACCTCGGGAAATCATGGTTGCTAGGTTTGGGCTCCTATCTTTGGTCTTAATTTTTGACCCCAATACGAAATCAATTTCTATTATTGTTTTGATCGATTTGAAGCACATACCATGTGTTTACATCTTCCAAAAGGAAAGGGCCAAGAAAGACTTTCTTGTACGCTTACATAATATTTTAAAATATCTACCGTCCAGTCGATATTTTGCTTCGACCGGGGTAACGTGAAATACCCATGATTTTTCATTTTCTCATGTGAACATGAAGTCAGATGAAGAAGACCTTTTCAATCTCATTTGGTTCATAAGTCTGCCCTCAGAAAATCATAATTTGCAGGATAATTTTTCGCTCTGATGGCACAGAAATATATTCTGATACCAGCTCCCTGAAAAACCCCCAAACTTTTGACAGTCGAAGTTTGACCTTCATTCAAAGATGCGGTTACTGATCCAAGGATTTTGTTGGGATTTGATGAAGCAAGCATACCTATCGACATGAAAAGGATAAATGGCCATCACTGTGAAATTAGAATATAGATAATTGTTATAGATTTATAACTATTTTTGGTTTTATTTCTGGGCGGAGGTTTCAGGGCAAAGTGAGCTACTTTGAAAATATTGTTTCTCTTTGTGGTAATTTGGTATTTATATGCAATATAGTATTTTCGACGAATAGTCCCATTATTGTTCATCGACTCGTATTCAGGTCTCGCAATCTGACTCGAATCGGTGACTTAGACAATAGTTTTTGGTTAATATTTGATCTGCAAAGATCGTTCTCAACATAGGTCACAATTTAATTTTTTTAAATATCACTCTTGTGAAATTTTTGGGTTTGCTTCGTTTTGGCATGCGAAGAACTCCTTAGAGTTGCAAAAATAAATCATATTTTCGGGTATTACCAGCATTATTTTGTTTTTATCGAACAATTGCTAAGTAGTTCACTTTACCCCGGTCCGGGGTAAAGTGAACTAGGCAGAGCGGTCGCCAAAGAAAGCTCTTTTGTGAGACAATGGAAAAAGATTTGAAAAATACTTTTGCTGGATAAACTGACCCAAAGACATAATGTCAAAACAACGTTAAAAAGTTTGCCCTCAGATACAGTCTCTTTAGGATATCCTTGAAAAACCTCCAAAGTAGTTCACTTTACCCCGTCTTACCCTAGTCTTGCGTGGGTGATTTTTTTGCTGTAGTTAGACTCACGCAAAATGGATTACCCACGTGAAATGTACCACTCACGCAACGAAAAGCTGGACCCACGCAAAACCGGATACCCACGCAAAAAATTTCACCCAGGCAAGACTACTCACGCAAAATTATCTCCAAAAAAGACCCACGACCCACGTACATTTACCCACGACCCACGCAAATTTACCCACGACTCACGACCCACGCAAATTTTCTGACCCACGCACCCACGCAACCCACGCAATGTAGCACACTCATTGGATTTGTGCCCGAGGGAAATACTGCATAATTAAAAATTTCTGCAAGCAATCAATCAAAATGCACTACCTATATGTAGGTAGTCTTGCAAACACTCTTCAATGACTTGTCCACAGGCCTATTTTTCCTTTCCTTCCTTTGCAAAGTTTCTTTTTTTTAAAAGAGAAGGCCCGTTAACAGGCTATCTCCCTCCCATCGGTAGGGACTTTGTTGTTGAGGGAATTAGCCCCTGTATTAACGGATGGACATGTGTCAGTTTTAGAGGTTTCAATTCTATGTTGGAAATGAGAGTCGTCCTCATTTCTGGTGGCATATTTACCTCTTCATCCTCTTGCTGAGGTAGGTGCACCTTTTGTTTGCTCCACAGTGCTGCTTGATCCTGTGGAGCCCCCTCGAAAGGGCGTAGTCTTCTGTTTGGCTTGCATCTGCAAGTACCGAATGGTTGAAAGTTCAACAGACCTGGCATCTTTCTGCACGGCCTTGTGGAATTCGGTTCCAAACAGGTCTGATGTGGTTTCTTTCAGCTGTCTATTTTTCCTTCAGCCATCACTGGGCTCTCTCCTTGTTCCTTGCAATTGAAGTAAGGATTGCCCTCCTTCTGTGGAAAGTGACTGCCGAGACTGCTTGTGTAATTAGTACCATTGATTGGTCAAGTTTCTCTTTTATGAATTTTTATTTCAGTTTGTTTACTTGACGTTTGTGGCAGGTTTCCCACACACGGTTTAATGGGCCAGTTATATCTCTAATTTTTGCTGAGATTAGGCGAGGGACTTGTCGTTTACAGCAGCAAAGGGAACTTTTGCCTCCCCAAGATATGTCTCCATTGTGCTATCTAAGCATGGTGTATGAGGTATATTTTTGGGGGTGGGCAGTCATCAAGAACGTTGTCCTTCAGTTCTGCATCAGTGTAGTGCTCTTTCAAATTCTTGGAAAATGATCTTGCTAGTTTCTTTGGCAGCCTCCAAGAGTTTATGTCCTCTGATTTTGTCATTTTCCACGTTTCATCTTCCTCTTCAGAGGATGACGAGGAGTCACTACTGCTGTCTGAGCTGCTTGAGGAACTTTGCGAGGAGGAACTTTCTCTCCTCTGTTTTCTCCTCTTCCCGCTATGCGTTGGTGTACTAACCTTGTGTTTGGTAGCTTTCTTGCGGGAGAGGGCGCATTTTAGCCCCTTTTTCTTAGTATGGGTTCTGTGTAGCCCCTTTTTTGGCAGCTTTGACTGCCTATCTTGGCATGTGTGTGAGGCCTTCCCCTCTGCGCTGTTAGATCTGGATGAATTTCCGCCATCGTCTGTGTTTCCAGAATAACCAACCTCGCGATGAGTAGGAGAATGATATCCCTCATCGTCTCCGGTGATATCTTGGTTTTCTTCATTTTCTTCTGTCAATGTGAGCCCGTTTTTGTGTTTTCATCGGGCACTTTTCGAAGTCAGCTATCTTGATGAAACAAAAAACCAATGCGGGATTGTAAAGTGGAGGCCTGGGACCTATCAGGGCCATTTGACTATTTTGCATAAACTTTATGCAGTTTTTGGTTCAGTTTGTCAACATATTTGGTGATAAAATGTTATTTTATTGAAAATAGCGATTTTGGAGTAATATTTTGGCAGAAATTAGCCGATTCTTATGACGTCATTTATGCAATTAATTTATTCTCTGTAAAAAGAGACCAAAAGAACCTGCAAAATGGTGATTATCTATAAAAAATGTATCATTAGAGTGTTTTTCATTGAAAAAATTCGAAAAAACTTGAAAAAATTTCTAATTTGTCCAAAATGGCGGCCAAAATGACTTTGATCCATTTGCTGTATAATACTTCATAATTAAATCAAATAATTCCATTGAAATCATTGAAAACAATGATTTTGCTGCTACCTCCTTCCAAATATGGGCATATCACGTGACGTGTGAGTCCTATTGTTCAAAAATGTTTCCACCAAAATGTGGCTAATAGATAATTAGTTAAAGTCAGGGAGGCTGGGGGACATAGAAAATGTCAATCAAAAACGCGGCAAATAATACCTTGAGGGGGGGGGGGGGTGGAATCCATCCTCCCCCATGTGGATTAGGGTTAAGATTATGTAATAAATGAAATCCAAACCTTCTTTCACTGCTACTTTCCTGTCAGCCAAAGGTAAAAAGATCATCAGGACCGAGTGTGAGATGCACACAGAAGGATTTCAAGAAACGCAGCCACCCATGTAAATTATGCGACCACATGGGGCAAACAGATCAGGTAGAGAATATAAATTCAAAGAAGAATTGCAAAATTTTGGGGGGATCTTGTCAATCGAAAAACATAATTTTATGCAGCCAATGTACTAAGCATAACTTACTTTATGTTGGGTACACATCGACAACGTTGAGCCAGCGCTTCAACAACATCGGAGTGATGCGAAACACAATCCAACAGCAACGGAGTTGGGCAAACATTTTCATGATAGTGACTTATGCAGTTTTGATTGCGATCTAGGTGTGCACGTCTTGGAGAACGTTGAAGGGAACTCTGACATTCTTGCACAGAAAGAAAGTCAATGGATATCCAGACTTAGAACTCACAAACCAGTAGGCACGAACAGTAGTTGCAACAAACTAGGACGTATTCATTTAAAACTATTTAGCAAAACGAATTAACCTTGTATTTCATGGCGCCACATAATTAGAAACTTACATTCCATTATTTAGGAGAACATTTAATTCTTTTTCCATTATAGAACGCAACACCACAGCTGTTTCACGGAAGAATGAAGTCAGGATTGGGCCTAAATTCGACCATCTCACATAAAACTTCGAGTTATTCATCAAAAAGTGATTTTATCTTGAAAGAATACAATACCAACGTGTTCAGTGTTAAATTCTGTAACTATTTCACATTGTTTGGTTCCAAATGTATGAAATCGTTGAGGGATTTGAGCTCCTAAGCTGCAGCCGTTTGGTCGAATGATGAATTTTGAACCAAATCCCTCAAGAAAGCGGGGTGTGGGTAATAGGAAACCAATATTTCCTTACTTGACAAAGATAACTGGTTGCTCAAACGAGCTACCAAATTGAATACGGCGAAAGTCTAGTCGGTCAAACAAGCTAACAAATCAAATATGGCAAAAGTCTGGTTGCTCAAACTAGCTATCAAATCGAATACGGCAAAAGTCTAGTCGCTCAAACGAGCTGTCAAATCGAACACGGTAAAAGTCTAGTCGCTCAAACGAGCTATCAAATCGAATACGGCAAAAGTCTGGTTGCTCAAACGAGCTATCAAATCGAATAGGGCAAAAGTCTGGTTGCTCAAACGAGCTATCAAATCGAATATGGCAAAAGTCTAGTCATTCAAGCGAGCTTTCAAATCGAATACGCCAAACGTCTAGTCATTCAAACAAGCTATCAAATCGAATACGGCAAAAGTCTGGTTGCTCAAACTAGCTATCAAATCGAATACGGCAAACGTCTAGTCGCTCAAACGAGCTATCAAATCGAATACGGCAAAAGTCTGGTTGCTCAAACTAGCTATCAAATCGAATACGGCAAAAGTCTAGTCACTCAAACGAGCTATCAAATCGAATACGGCAAAAGTCTGGTTGCTCAAACGGGCTATCAAATTGAATACGGCAAACGTCTATTCGCTCGAATGAGCTATCAAATCGAATACGGCAAAAGTCTGGTTGATCAAACGAGCTATCAAATCGAATAGGGCAAACATCTAGTCGCTCGAACGAGCTATCAAAATCCAAGGGGTGAATCACTCTTTAAAAATCTTGTACATCTGTATCACAATCCTTTTGTTTTTAATTTTTTTAATCACAATCCTTTTGTTTTTAATGTTTTTAATCAGTAAGAAATTCCTAAAAAATCCTATTGTTTAAAAAATCTCGTACGCCTTTTTGGAAGAGTGATACACCCCTCATTAAAATCAGTCAAACACTAAAACATTTCTGGATTGCAGATTCTGCAATGCTTTCCTCCATCTGCGCCTGTTCTCAGAAACTTTCTTTCGTTGTTACTTTATTTGCATTTCACACACAATCATGGAACCTTTTTCAGCAAATTCTTTGGTGCTTGGCTACGTAACTCTTGTCGTTTCATAAGAAGTTGCATTTTCTCTGCTGGGTTTCGCAAACAAACAAGTTGTCGTAGCTCCATATTAACAGCTGCGTGCAAACTTTCACCTTCTTCTTCTGTGAGGAGTCCGAGCGTCTTGAACTGTTCAGCAAAACGAGGTATACTGAAGATGCACTCATGAATCTTCCGTGTAATGTTGGAGTCTGGAAACAAACAAGGAAATAGTTCTCCAAATCTATTGCAGTTCTGCTTTAAACAAACGATTTCTGCTTCTGAAAGGAATCTGCTTTTCAAAAATGCCAAGGACGGAATTTTTTAAAAAGCCTCTAATATTTTAAGGAACTTTTCATGATCTTCTTCTTGATCGGCAATTACTCTGCATAGCTTTGCCTAATTCTTTAGCACCAGCTTGCAATGGTTGTCCACGAATGCGTTTCCATGATACACTTGCCTTACGACCTTTATCTCATTTAAACATCTGTTCAATAATAGTTCTTGTGGTCCCATCTCATTCTCTTTCTTTGCCTTTAATCCGTCACACACTATTGTCAATTGGATACAGTTCGTTTTCAGTCTGTCTTCTTGAAATAGAATTTCACCTATCTTATTCTGGATAATTTCAGCGATGTCATTCTGTGTCATTCCTTGGCAAAGGAGACAGGTGTAGCCTTCTTGAGTACCAAGACTCAGCAACCAGTTATCGCAAGAGTCACACTGTACCTACTAAACATTGTGGTCATACTGGTTAATGCAGCAGACAGGAGATTTGCATATTTCTTGTGTTTGTCGTTTTCTTGGCCCTGTTTGGGATTCTCGTGTGATGCAAATGTTTTCTTCCTTATCTCCAGCAATCACTGCCTCAAAACGCTCCATCCGGTTTTCCATTTCGGCCATGGATTATCCTAAAATTTCCATTTCTTGGTACTGTTCTGAAAGTTCCAAGCTCTTCTTCTCCCACTCTAGCTATACATTATCATTCTCTTTCTCTTGAAGATCAGGAAACTCTTCTTCGTCAATAGATCTGCACTTCTCCAATAATTTAATTTATTGGAGTCTAATTTAATTTATATTTAATTTAATAAATTAATAGGGTGATTCCAAGTTAGATATGCAATATTGGTGGCACAATATGGTGCAGATCTTTCAAGGGAAGAGCATCTTCTTGAATACATTAAAGTGATATTTTCCGTTTTCACGCAGATTTCTATTATTCCTATCATCACAGAGATTCTCGTTATATGATCGTGAGTAATGCGTGCACACTTCAATTTGGCAATGGTCAGGATTGTGTGGTTTTTCTCCGTGACTTCGCAGATGTGCAAGAGTGACAAGATCTGTAGAGCTTGGGAATATTGCAGTGGATCCTTGGTGACCCAGCATATCGTTGATAAAATGGAAATCTCCACCAAGAAACACTCTCACGTTTCAACCATCAATTTTCATCTTTTGGACCTCGTGTATTGCCGTGTTGTAGTAATCATGTACCTTCCACATATTTTTGATGATATCCGATGCCTCATACATGCAATAAATATGAACATTATCAACTGATCCTGCTATCGTACTGTTAATTATTTCAATATGGAATTTCATATGATTCCCCCCCTTGTCACCCCCGAACAACAACCAGATTTCGTCACTGAACATATTGGGGTCTTTCTCCCCCGGTATTTCTAGAAATATCGATTCAATGAATTCTTGTAAATTTGTAACACGTACATATGGGAGCAATGAGCTAATGTCCGTTCTCTTTAAGTTCATCATGCCTCCTTCTACTGATGATTAGCTAACATGTTGCGTCTGGGTAATTTCTCTCTCTCTTATTTTCCTTTCCGATGGCCAAAAATTTACGCCAAGCTTTGTCAAACAGCATCGCAAGTCTCACACTTTATTCATTGACAAGCGAGTCAAAGCTTTTAAATTAACTGCATCTGCCACAGATATCTTTGTTGGATTGCATGTTGGAAATAAATCTGGTCTTTGACGCGCAATTTCTTTGAAGAGCATGTTTACCTCTTCTTCATCACTGCTCCCGGATAGAGCTTTGAGAACATTTACTGCTTGCTTTCCTCTTTTTCTCAAAGTCTCTTGGCTAACTTTTGAATTTGGCTGTGCTGATGATATTTTGGCATGTGTGACCGTTTTTCCACTTGTTAGCTGATGACTTGGTTTCGACTTCATTCCATACCAAAGTTTATTCATTATTCCATCTTTTTCTGATCTTACTTGAACGAGGTCATGGGTTATGTCGAAAATTTCCGTAGAAACACCTTTTGAACACGGGTGACTTAACACACTCGACGTTTCTGCATTTACTTTTTTGTTTCTCAAAAGACCACTTTTCAACCCTGCCAATCGCCCCTTGTATGTCAATAGTATACCCCTCATTTCCTCAATGTTCCTCTCTAAACTCACATTTTCGTTCTCGCACTGAAAGATAACATTGTTAAGTTGGTGGGAGAGTGTCTGATATTTCTTATTCAATTCATTTACCTCTTTGTTGTTTTCTTCGATAATTTTACTTTAAATTTTTTCAAAATCCTTGAAATCATCATTCTTCACTTCAAGTAGCTTTTCCTTTTCGATTTTAAGTTTCTTTACTAATTCCTGAGATTTTTTCTGTTCATCTCGCAAAAATTTGTTTTCCAGTCTCTGCCTTCGTTTCCTTGGTGTTTCAGGCGTTTCAGGTGGTGAAGGCGCAACTACTAGGAGATCAAAAGAATCGCTGAGTTTTAAATTTAACTGATCTTTTTTCTTCGGATTTTCCTTCGTTTCCTTGGTGTTTCAGGCGTTTCAGGTGGTGAAGGCGCAACTGCTAGGAGATCAAAAGAATCGCTGAGTTTTAAATTTAACTGATCTTTTTTCTTCGGATTTTGCTGATTTCGTTTTGCAATTTTGTAGTTCTTTTCCTTATCACATCAAAAGCTGGCAGGTCGAAGTTCTCTGGAACCAAATTCAGTAAGATGTCATACAGTTTTGCTGATGTAAATTCTCTAGCAAGCTGGACCATAACTCTGTTCTTAATGTTTTTGACATAATCAACCCTCAAGTAAGGAGAATCTGCTATGTTCACTTTATTTAGTCCAAGTTCATTCATATAACATACCTACATTAGCTCAGCGTGGGGCTTTTCCGTCAGGCTTTCCTTGGCGCAAAATCAGCTGACATTGAAAATTGGTTTCCTAGCCTCCGCAGCATCTCAAACCCAGTGCTTGAAAATAGCAAATGGCAACGTTGTGGTGTAAGTATGAAGTCTTATAATAAGCTAAACATCTTTATTATTAGCATAGCTACAAAATGGAACCAGGCCAAAGCTCAGCAAAACACCGGACAAAACTTTAAATCAGAGCACCATGAGAAAGAGACAAGTGTTGGGCCAAAGTTCTCATTCATTACAAAAGACAACTACAGAATTACTCCCAATACAATTAACAATACCAATACAACAATTACGAACAATTACACCAATAACACTAATTAAGATACCTAAATACTGTATGTTGAATTTGAATGAATATGAAATATCCCCCCCCCCTAGTCAAATGTGCAGAGACTTGAAACTTGGCACAAGTAACAAACATGATAAGGCAAACAAGATGATGTGATTTGTTTTCGTTTATGTCACATGATTAAGTGCTGACGTCAGCAAATGTTGCTAATTTGGGTGTAAAACCACATGTACTTTGTCGCGTTGTATCTCCAAATTGATAAAATATATCAATGTGATAATTGAAACTTAGAAGGATTATATCCTTGTGTTTCTTATTTTGAAATTTTTGCTTTGTAATACTAATATTTCTGCTGATGTCAGCATTTATTTATTTTGTTGATTTTTGTCTAAAATTGTTAATAAATTACTTTTAAAAATAGCAAAAATGCTAAATATACATAAAAAAGACCTGCTGCATCATATATTGTCACTCATTTGTCTAAAAATGAAGCATAACATGGTTTTTCTTCAGTACGCTATATATCAAATGAAAGCTTGTTTCAAGACGAGTTCAACAATGTTTGTCTCATTGTCATAGAGCCCATGGTTCCAAAGCTATGACTTAAAAGGTATTTATTTCGTGGAGCACTCAATTTAAAGTCATGTGTTGACCCCCGGAATCAGTGTCAACAATTTTGAAATTAACATGAAAAGATGTCTCATAGATGGAAACTAAAAGTCACAAAAAAGCTAGACTATTCTAGAGATACTCAACGAGCTGTGTGGAAAAGTGCCCCCCCCCCCCTAGTCTGGATAGGGTTAAATTTGCCATCTACTAACCATTTTGCATCATTGTCACTATTACTACCGGTATTTATTCATAACAACCGTATATGTCATTTGAAATGTTTGCCAAATATGCAATTGGAGTATTTTGCATGGATGGTATTGCGTTATCGCAGATTTCACGTAACATCTAATTTTAGATAGCCTTTAGCATTTTTTGTAGAATGTAAGATTCCACGCAACTGTAGCTGTGACATACAATTAAGGGGGGGGGGTACTATCAAAGAGTTAATCATCGATGATTGTACCCAGAATGAGCAACGGCTGTTGAGGGATGCTTTAGTGAGCACACAGGATTTGTTGAAGGTGAAGTTGTGGTTTTAGCGCCAAGCGCTGTAATCCCAGAAATGGACAAGACCTAATCGAGCCTGTGACCCCTTGTCATGACGCTCAGTTGGTGGGGCTCTACCTGGGATCAAACCCTAGGTACGGCCCTACCACTTGAGCATAGGTGTTCTCTACTTCTGCGATCCCAGCTTCTTCTTCTTCATGTTTCAACCTGAAGCATTAGGTTTAGGATGTGGGGCGCTTTACTCGCCAAAAAAGGGTGCCAAGCTGAGTTTTAATCACGAAAGGGGACGGCAGTTGCCTCCATTTGCCCCCCGGTAAATCTACCACTGCTCTACATGACCATTTCGTCATTTTCTGTACGACCACATATTGAATGCCTCAAGACATTCCCAGTGCTTGGCGCTGAAAATCACTACGTCACCCTCACCTTCATAATACATAGCAAACTCGTTATTAATTTTCTGTTTGTGTTTAGGGCTTTGTGATGACAATCTTGATGACACAGAAGAGCTAGAGGAGCTGAACACAAAGATTGATAATGTTCAGGCTGAGATTGAATAGCAGAAACAGTCAGCCCAAGAACAAATTTTAACCCTATTCTACATGGGGGGGGGGCAAAAAAGGCCCCCCCCAACCATACTTCCTGTAATTACTCTCAAACTAAGCATGATAAAACACTGGAACTTGGGTGACTTTTAATCAAATTTAATATTGCATCAAATTAACAATAGTTCATTGTTATATAATTGGTCACGTGACTATGACATGCCCATATTTGGCAACAGGTCTCTCAGAAAATCAGTAAAACATGCATAACTTTTCTCGTACACATCTGATTTCAATGCGATTGTTACCAATCAGTTTGTCTTTAAGTCTACTTTCATTTGATATATAACTTTTTGTATTTTGCTGACATCAGCAAAATTTAAGATCTATGACGTCATACTTATATATGATGTCATATTTATGATAAACATATAAAATAATTAGTGTATTATGATCAAAATTGACTAATTAACAATTCAAGATCAATTTCATATCGTTTTTATTACTAAAAACGTATTTAAAACGCCAATAAAGCATCAACCAACTTGTTTATGTATTAACCATGACTTTGATTGACAGCTGTGATAACAATAGAATTCCAAAAATAGAATTTTTTACGGTTTTCATTAAGAACAATCAATATGTACCATATTTATAACTTTAAAGTTATTTATTGACTATTTGTGGTTGAAAATATTACGTTTTTAGGAGGAGAGCCAAAATCAGCAAATTTCCATTGTTTTTGCGTTGCCTAGCAACGGATCATGTGACCAATTAGCATATGATGCTATTTTTAGAATCACAATTGCTTGGTAATCATGTGTACCAAGTTCCGTTGCCATAGGCACTACGGTTGCTTAGAAAATCTGGGGGGGCCTTTTTAGCCCCCCCCCCATGAGAAAGTGGTGCTTGATTTACCCATGTAGAATAGGGTTAAAGATAAAAAAACCAATAATGAAGATCAAGAGAAGCTGAAAAATGAACTAAGTTTAGCTAAACTTCTGGTACAATGCCACAAGGAAAACAAACAGTTATCAGGCAAACAGTGATAACTCAATAGTGATCATTGGTTGGATTATTTGAAAAAAGAAGCAATCCTCTTGTTTGTCTTAGATGCCAAAATATAGCTTAAGGTATCGATGATTTGCAGTTCTGAGCAGTACAATTTCTGTGGAGTCTTTTCGTTGTTGACAGCATGCTTCCATGCTTCTCCTGTCCATGGTCAATTATTTAGGGCTGGTAATGAGTGTACTTTGCTCCCTGGCAATAGCGAGGGAAATTTGTTTGAATTTATGCCACACTTTATAAAATTAAAATCATCTCAGCTTTTTGTTTACATAAAACAAAATTAAGTTACCAGAATTAAGTTAAGAAGAAGTTGAAAGAGCAAGCACCAAGCAGTTTGCTGCAGAATAAGGAATGTGGGATATCTTCACCAGAAGTTTCAGCCAGGAAAAAAATCAATTTTGGCGCATTATTTGAGGAGCTATTGCTGAGTGACAATAAAAACACCAGTAAAAGCACCTGCCAATACCAATGCAAATTTAGAGAAAGAACATCAGTTGGCCTATCAAGTAGTGCCCCTGAGGATGAAGAAGTGTTTAATGGTCACATTATTAATTAACTTCAAAGAAGTCATGAGGTGGCTAATGATCAGGAAATGAGTTGCCAGATATAAACAAAGCCAGTCCTGTTTAGTTCTGGTTCCCATTTGTCAGAGAAGGAGCTACTTCTCTGTGCTGCTTTGAGGGGACTGTTCACAGGCACTCCATTTAAGCGTTTTAGCGCAGAAATGTACAACGCTATTGTCAAACTTTCCAACACTATCTTAAAGATATAAATTGTGGAAACAGGAATTAGTAACTATATCAGAAGGGCTCTAGCAAATAGTAATGAAGGATTTGGCAAACAGCATGGCATTTTGAGATTGCACTACTTTGCATGGTTTGTTCAGGCAGCTGGTAATAGCTGTGGTCAAAACCTGAGCAATTTTTTTACAACAAGAACCATATGCTAATATGAAATAGAACAGGTTTTGTTTAAGCTGTCAGAGCAGAGCACACTCGCTTCACAAGTACACTCAACTGAGGCCATTCCAAATGATCTCAAGAAACTCGGTCTGGAAACTTTATAAAAAATATCACCTTTATTGTGGAAATGGCTGGATGGAAGCACAGATTTGACAGTGAATAAAAAAAGTGTCATTCTGTTTTATTTTCCAACATGAATAACATCTACCCAGAGTTTGAATTGATAGTTGAAGAGAGTAACAAGTTTGAGATTATGACTGAGGGACAAATTTGTTATGTTCACTGTGAAAGGATGCAGTTACCGAAACAACTGTCTCTTGCGGAAATTTAAAATTCCTTATAAAGCTGCTCACAACTGCAAAACTTTGTAAAAGATCATGCATATGAAAGATGTTCATCAATTTCCATTGAACACTCTAATGTTCTGTACAGAAATAAAACAGGGGAGCCAGGTGCATATGTGGAAACAATGGCATCAGAATTTCATTGAAAAGATTGTCAGGTCCACTCACTGTGAGATATTCCTACCTAAAGATTGAACCATCTCAGCACCAATGAGACTCTTGACTCTTGTGCCCAATCTGAACATTATTTAAGAACAGTTCTAACAAGGAACAAATTAAGCAATGAGAATGGTGATTCAAAGTTCACAAGGTCTGATCGATTGTTCTTTGAAGAACTCTTGAAAGTAGCAAGGGAATCATCAAAAACTTATTTCATTGATTGATAAGATAAAAAGGCTGGAAACGCACAGGCATGACATGGAAAATGTATGAAAATAAATGGTGATTGGCTCATTCAAAACATCACAGGAAAAGCGGACTGAACGTGGGGAGTAGATGAACTCGCACTCAAATCGGATCTAAACCTCTCTATTGATAGCAAGGGAGAATGAGGTAGTTGAGGCAAAGAAGGTATTCAATGAAAAAAGTGTTGAAGCTGCGAGGCATCAACATGAGAAGAACACTGCACTGAAAAGGTTCACAGGTCTAAAGAGAGCAGAAAGGTCCTTGAAAAGAAAGAGAGAGCAACAGATGGTTAAGGAAAATGTACCACCATGTCAAGAAGAAACACAATGTCAAACGAATATTGAACGTAATAGCGAATTAATACGCATTATCGTTGCAATAACAAGGCTCAGTCACCAACAAAAAGCTAAAGATAAAAAAGTTCCAACTGAAAGTGCTGTCGCTCCGATAAAGTTAAACGAGCAAGTCAGGGCATGGACATCCTTAAGTATGTTGCCGCTAGAGAGGGGGAAATCCATGAAGATGAAGATATTCTGCCAATATTAACAACATGGTTCAGACAATATCCTGAATTAATGCAACGTGCAGCAAATGCAGCCGGCAGCAAATGCAGCCGGCTGCAAATTCTCTAAAAAGCTATTGCCGGAAGAGACTGCCGACCTGAGAGCATGTGGGAGACTATAAAATTCGGAAATGAGAACGATACAGACGTTTCTAAACAAGAAAGGCTGCAACATTTATGCTTCCGAAACGAAAGTGAGAAATTTAGAGACATTGCGGACAGAGCCTGCCTGGGCAGAAGATGTAGAAGTTGGTATGATTGCATTGAAGCAGTCAGCATCAGACGAGGAATTAAAACAGCAACCGTTTGCAAAATATCTCCGAAAATACCTTACAGATACCATCGCTAATCCTGAAGAAGAGGTGAAGTTGAGCCACAATGCAGAATTTGGAGGCATGTACTACCTCCTATTTCATTCCGACAGAGGTAGTTCGGTTACGAAATTTTATGCGCTCATTGTGAATGAGCTTGAAGTTTGTGGGCAAACAGCAGACAGTGTACACTTGTACTGCTGTTATGAAGGACTTGACAGTTCAGAAAATATGTGGAAAACGTACTTGCCATTCCTTCAACAGTTAAAGAGCTTGTCTAAACATGGAATAAATATAAATGGAAGGGAGTTTCTTGGTGGCAATTTCAAGAACATTGATATTCACATTGGGAAGCAAGGCCCTACTTCTACTTACCCAGACGAGAACGACCTTGCAACCTAGAGAATATAAGAAATACAAAAGAAACTGTTGCTTGCAAAATTGCCCGAAAATTTAAGAAACTGCTTAGTTTCTTATAAAAAATCAGTGTAAAGGTCTTGAACATTGAATTAACTTCTTGAACAGAGAATTACGTTTTTGAGCTTTGAATAAACTTGTTGAACATTGAATAAACTTGTTGAGCATTGAATGAACTTTGAACTTTGAGCATTGAAAGCCCAGCGTCCCATAATCTTAATCAACCATGTGGGGAGGTTTGCATTTGCTGCCATGGTGGCGGTACCAATGCGAACACTGTGTACAGCATAGGAATTCGCCTCAAAACTTCCTTTTGCCAGCAGCTCCCTTGTTTCTTGTGTAAAATATTCTCTTTTGAGGAATTTTCCAGATTTGTAAGCAAATAAAGGTCCATAGTTTGGTCTAGTTGAAATGTAGTGGTGCCGTCTCTTTCCTGTGCAGGGGCGCCACCTTTGTTGATGTAAAGGAGCAGGAAGAGGTCCTCATACCCCTTTGACTGCTTGAAAGGGGGGTCTTGGTTTGGGGCAAACGTCATATTTGCAGCCAATCTCTCAGGGTTTGTAAGTTGGGCATGTGCCAAAAGGTACTGTATCCCTGTGGTGAACAGGGCTCCACCAACGTAGACTCATGCCTTCAGTGCCATGAGGTGGGGTGATGTGTCAATCATTTTCAGGATGACTTCCCTGCTGTCGTCATCGGTCTTGAACACTGTACTATCTTTATGGAATTTCGCTAGCATCTTTGTGATTGGAAGCAACTCACCAAGCAGCACCTGAATTTTGTGATGATGAACGGTATCTTGGTCCTCTGTAAGACAGGCCCTGTTCTCCATTAATGTGTAGTACAGCTCTGACATGGCCGTTTCTGGTCGCCGGTACCATTCACACACTTCCGATCTGAGCCGTCCAACTATCGTTTCAACCGATGGTGCTGTACTGAATTATCGCTTAGACCCCCTGACTCCATTTTGTTATAGCCTCGTTTTGATTAGAGACCACGTTTTGTTGTTTTTCGAGTTTTTTATTGATCCAAGATGGCTTGCACTCGCACAAATGTTTTTCTCTACCGTAAAGATATCCTCCGAATGTGTTGAGTAATGAAATAATAGGTACTAGGAGAAAAACGGACGCAAAAAACAGACAGATTTTTCAGCACACTAATGAAAATACAGTAATGAAATGTGTGCGATAGGCCTATAAGATGTCTCTTTCGTGAGTGAGCTGATATTGATCGAATAACAGGAAGCCTGCCAATTTTTTGTCGTGACAATACCTTAAGCCCTCAAATACACTTACACGTTTTTTTATAAGAAACTTGGATCAGCACTTGGTACTAAAAGTTTCTTAATTTCGAATGAAAATTTCGGTGTTTTAGTAGTAAAAGTTTCTTAATTAGTTTCTTATTTTTTTTGGGCATAAAATAGCGGTATTGTTCGAAGTTGAGCCTTCTTCTCGAACCTTGAACCTGTTCCAATTTCTTCTCCTTTCTTTAAATGCCTTTCATCGAAGCGTGGAAGAGATGGGTCAACTGGAGCTTTAGGTGTCGGTAACTTCGGGATTGAAAATGGCACTCTAAACTGATTCATCTCGAAAAACGCTGAAAACTGGTACTAGCCACTACTCCTTATCTCTAAGTCAAAGCAAGTGAAGAACGCACGCACAAACAACTCTAAAAGAATGGTGTATGAAAAGAATATATGAGTCTCTCTCTCTCTCTCGAGATCACCTACACAATTCCGCACAATTCCACCAAAATCTATAAACCTGACGTGTTCAGCGCATTAGGAATTTTTTCACACAAATGTTGTTTGAGTTCTTTCAGCACGAAAGATTCGAAACAACTCATGATTTGAAAACAGTATTTCGCTCCTAAGGGATCCACTAAAGGGAGAATCGAATTGAAATCAGTATCGACACATGAGACGTAAGGTTATCAAAATCTAACACAATGTGCCGGCATTGTGTGAACGGAAGGCCTATCCGTCACATTTTTCACCGTTTTCAAAATGCCGGCACCGTGTGAACGCAGTCTAAAATGAATCAATGTCTCTCTTGAGATCACGAAAACAATCCAACCAAAGTTCATCAACGAACGTGTCCGCGCATTAGGAATCTCTGGACAAATGTTGTATGTGTGTTGATGATTCTTTCCTTGTTAGGCCTATGATTTTTTGATGATTCTTTAGTATTTTAGCACAAAAGATTTGAAAACAATTTCGTGATTTGAAAACAATTTGTTTCGTTTTCTTGGGAATGGAAAAAAGCCAAATTGCTTTGGTTTCATTCGGTTTCGTTTTAAAAACAATGTGTTTCGTTCTCTTGGGCATGGAAAAAGCCAAATTGAATTGGTTTCGTTCGGTTTTGTTTCGTTTCGTTGAATATAATAAGCCGCGAGACTATACTTTTGTACATGAAGCCTCGTGAGAAGTAGTACCAAATCACTATATCTTCGTCATTTATAATTGCTTTACACTAAGGACAATTTGCACAAAGTCCATGGATAACCTCACGGCAATTCTCGCACACTGCCGCCATCTTGCCATGCCAAGATCGAGACAAGTGGGCCTAAAAGGCCTATCTGGCCTCTATCACGCCAAAACGTTTTGGGGACGAGACAGGGAATCAAGTTTTGTACTGGAATATATTTTTGTACTGGAATCAAGTTTTGTACTGGAATATATTTTTGTACTGGAATATATTTTTGTACTGGAATCGAGTTTTGTACTGGAATATATTTTTGTGCTGGAATATATTTTTGTACTGGAATATATTTTTGTACTGGAATTGAGTATTGTACTGGAATATATTTTTGTACTGGAATTCGACTTCTGTTTACTGGAATTGATTCCTACAATTTGGTACATATTTTTGTACTCGAATATCTATTTTTGTACCCGAATATCTATTTTTGTACTCGAATATCTATTTTTGTACTCGAATATTGATTTCTGTTTTGCCTTTACGGGCCACCGTAGAAACAACATCCATTAGCACACGTCAAACATGCTTGGATGCATACGATGCCAATGAAAACAACATTTGACATTTGACATTTGTTCTCCTCTATGAATCTGTTGGTTTCAATCTTATCCAACAAGATTCAACTTGACCAATGGCAGACGAAAATATTTAACCAATTGGTGCAATGCTCAAAGCAGCTGTCCACATCCGTATGTTTCACACCCACTTTTTATCAGTATCAGAGTTCAATGGAATAACATGCAGTACAGTGGGTAATTCCTAGTTGGTACAAAATAAGCATTTCTTCTTTGATACAATTGATGATAAGATCAATGTTGTAAAAAACTTAAGCAGATAATAATTTCTTACTCAAAATCTACTGTAATTTGTTGTTCATGCATTTACCCTGCTTTTATGTTACTAAGTTTGTCCTGGAAATTTAAATTTACTTTGCGTCAGACTTGAATTAGTTTCTATTCCATAGCTACTCATATATATATATATATATATATATATATATGCCTACTTTAAATGAATTACATATATATGGACGAAAGTCTGTAATGTCTCGCCTTTAGCAAAGCAACTGCAGAGTAAAACATTATTTGCAAAATGAAACCCAGACTGAAAAGTTGGCAAAGCACCAAATTGGAAAGCATGTAGAATGTGCGGAAGATCACTTCTTCATTCACGAGAATTGCTTGCATGGCTGTTTTCGCCTTGCTACACAGTGGGCCCATGTTTTCTCCAGTGCTAAATAAATTGTTTCACAAAAATTTAGTGCCCAGAACTGTGGACGCAAGGCAAACTTTCAGTTTCACATCTGGGCTGAGCACAAACAAGATATGACAAATGGGTCACAATTCAGGACTGCACAGCTCTGGTTGTGATTGGTTTCGTTGCACAACTATCACAACCAGCACAACTAGCATAACCAGCACATACAGCACAACCAGCATAACAATCACAACCAGCACAACTATCACAACCAGCACAACTATCACAAGCAGCACAACTATCACAACCAGCACAACTATCACAACCAGCACAACTATCACAACCAGCACAACTATCACAACCAGCACAACTATCACAACCAGCACAACTATCACAACTATCACAACTAAGCACACCCATCACAACTAACACAACTAGCACAACCAGCACAACCACCAGCACAACCAGTAAAACTAAGCACAACTGGCACAACCAATACAACTATTACAAAAATAGATATCCCATTTAAACTTGAAAGTAAGTAAAATTGAACAAAATCAGTTTATCAAATGTTGCGTGCTAATTTGTTCTTTCAACAAATCAAAATTCTTCTGGTTGCACATTGTAGTAGATAAAGCTTTTTTGACTGTATTACAGAATTAATTTTGACGACTTTATCAATTTTGCAGAAATATAATCCTTCTCTCCTTCTTATGTGCATCAGTTTTGATGTTTGATAGACCGGTAGATGACAGTAGACTTCAAAAAGACAGATAGCACTGTTGACAGATTAGAAAGTAGACACAGTTTGTAATTTGGAAACTGTCTATCACAAATCATTAAAAGAGTTGTAAGTCTAACGATGACAACTAAATGCTAGATAGTGCAACTTCTATTGTTGAAACAAAACTATAGACTATAGGTAAAGATAAAACAGAGGAATTCTCACTGCAAATAATACCGTTGTATGCCACCCTCCCACCTAAGGAAGCTTTAAAGTTGTATGCAATAAGGGGATTTTGAGTAGTTTTTCACAATAGCCTGGTTTATTACATGAAATCAGTGGAGTAAGGGGGACTAAGATCAACCAGGAAGAAAAAAATTCTTTCTACATGACTTATAAACCGGGTTACAGAAATAGACACTACTTAGTCTTTGACAGAGATGACAGGCAAGGATAGGTAAAGCATAATGGTGTAGGATAGATTTCCTCCGATGGGGAAGGTTTGCAAATTGGCGAAACCAAATTTGCAAATCCACTGAAACCTTTTTTGGGTGTAATTAATACAAAGATTCTGAACCACAAATAAGAATGTCCAGTGCAGATGTTTATACTGTATTCTTCTTCTTGCAGCTTCTACAGCCTGCTTTTTTGTTTATGACTCGTCCACGGGAGCATAGAAGTTTCATTGTCTGCAATTGCTAATTTGGGTGTTAATAAAAAGTAAGAGATCATATTCTAATATGATCTGTCCTTTTTGCTGTATGTAACACCATTTGTAAGATATCAAAATGCAAGATCTCAAAACGAGTAAATAGCATAATTTGTACTCAAAATATTGTCCAAACAGTGGCTATCCAGTTTCGAAACGTTTTGGAGCACGATAGGAAAATTAAAACTGCAATGTACAAACAGTTGTTCTCTTATCAAATTCTTAATGTTTCTTAACTTTTGAAAAATTGAGCCTACCATTTCATATAAAGTAAGCGGTTTCTCATGAAAAATATGTGTGTTTGTGCAGTACAGGTATTGCAGAGACCAACATGAAGAATTCTCTTAACAAAATAATCAATATGATCAATACAACATGTGTGAAATAATTCCCAAAATGTAATTCTTGGATCGTATGATATCCGCGAATTTCGCAGTTTCGACTAGTGGTAAACAGAGTATTCTGTCGCCGTTTTACATTCTGTAAAGGATTAGAAGTAAGAGGAAGTAAAGATGAACTAATATGCATAACAAAACGGATATTTCGCAGTTAAGTAACCACTTAACCCTATCTGACCTGGGTGATTTGAAACACTTGATGCTTGGGGGGGGGGGGCGGATTCGGCCCCCCCCCCCTGTTTATCTCTGTTGTCATAAGAGATATGGCATCCAAACTTGGCACAAAGGTAGTTCATTATGTAAACAATGAAAATTTGAAATCATAATCCAATTAGCGATGTTGTTGTTGTTGCTAGAGCATGATGATCATTATGATTTCATGTGACATCATATAAATGAAAGGTTGCTAAAAGGTCATGAAACTTTATTTTTCATAAAGAAATGAAAGGTATAGATCAAAATATATAAATTCTTAATTTAGACTTAATTGGACCAATTAAACATGACTAAAAGAGATACAAAGTATGTTTTTCACAGAGTGCAGTATGAAAAATTGGTAACCATGGAAACAAGGCTAAAATAGAATGTCCAAATTGTTGCAATTTTATTGCTCTATGATAGAAAGTTAAAACTTATGAAGTATCAGAGTCCTGCTGCATGTGTGGAAAATGGTGTAAAAAAAAATGTACTAGGGGGGGGGGCCGAATCCACCCCCCCAGGTCAGATAGTGTTAACTGCAACAACTCCATTCTGTTATATATATTGCACTACATACATGTTATACATTTACTACTATTCATAACAAAACAGATATTTCGCAGTTAAGTAACCACTTAACTGCGACAAATCCATTCTGTTATGCATTATGTGAAACAAATCGACTTTTT
Organism: Aurelia coerulea; assembly: GCA_039566865.1. Classification (NCBI taxonomy): domain Eukaryota; kingdom Metazoa; phylum Cnidaria; class Scyphozoa; order Semaeostomeae; family Ulmaridae; genus Aurelia; species Aurelia coerulea. Next base: position 10,868,724 of record CM076947.1, read on the forward strand.
CGTGATCGAATTCTATCAACACAAAGAAGCAGCGGGTGATAAAAAAGAAAGAAATGATAAACAGATTTAACAAAATGAATGAAAAGTAGGCCTAATTCTGCAACGATTTTTTCATGCCAACCAACGTCAAATAATCAAATAAATCTCACAAAAAATTCTAAAGAAATATTGCTCGTTGAGTTGCCGACCCTAGGGGGGGGGGGTAATTACCATATATACCAGTGCGGGATGTGCAAGTTTTTTGGTTACCATGCTGAAAATAAATTCTAGGGTATCATTTTTGGCAAGATCACAAATAAAAAATAAATTCTGGGGTGTCGGTTTAGAAGAATAACGCTTCAGGGAATTTTTGTCACAATTTTAGGGTATCTATTTTGAGTGGCCCATAAATTTTCAGGTATGGTTTTCGAAAAATTCATAAATTTTAGGGTACGATTTTACAATTCAAAATGGCACACCCCATCATCCACCTATTGAGTTACCCCCCCCCCCCCCCCGGGTTGCCGAGTCGGGTTGTGTCCTTGGTGGAGTCTCAACCAGACCTCCTTCATGCTTCCTTCATGCTTCCTTCATGTAAACATGATGGTGGCTTACATCTACATCTAAATTACAAATGTCAGGTAATTATAAATCAGCAACCTCAATACTGAGGGCTACGCTGATTGAATGACGGATGGCTTACACGATGATTGAATTGAAACTCAGTGCCCGGGCTCGCTCTAATAGGATTTTCTGACTTTGGCAAAAACCCTGTTTTTTTTCAAAAAAAACCCATCAACAATTTGCAAAAAATCGTTTCGTTCTGAAAAAAGCTACGCTGTTTCAAATGCCCCTCAGATCAAACGAAATGCGCAGGTTGCAAAATGTAGATGGCATTCTGTATGCATAACATTTCACCATCGTTGGATACATGACAGGCAAATCCGACATAAACCCATTGATACCTCCTCCCCTCTCATCCATTTTCCCCCGGTGGGGGGGGGGAGTACTATACATATTTTGGGTACGGGGATCCGTTTTGTTATGCAGTATGTGTAACAAAATAGAAACATCACTGCAAAATAGTAAGGCAAAATGGCCGACTGCTGCTTTCAGTCGTCAGACACATTTGATCTTCTGAAGGTCGTAGCTCCATCATTTTCAACGGATTTTTACGGGGATGGTGGCAGACTTTAATTGAACATCTGAAGAGCACCATCATGCAAAAGTTTGGTGAGAATCTTTTGCCGTTTTGTCGCAATCTTCAGACAAACGGGGCACAATTTTTTTGGGACACCCTGTAGGCTCGTTGCAAATGTTCAAGTATATGATGACTCCAAAAGGCTTTGTTCACGAAGGTTCTTTGCTTTGCATAGGAACATAATTAAAGACTTGGTCTTAGGAAGTGTTCGGCACGACATGACTTCTTTGAACTTGTTTGTTAGGTTATCAGGAGGAGAAATCGTGATTTCAGGGAATTTAAGCATCATTTCAATATGCAATAAGTGTAACAAAATTGAAATATCGCGAATGAATACATCGATCGCGAAAAGCCGATTCCTTATAAGATATGATCACATAATACATAACAGAATGGAGTTGTTGCAGTTAAGTCGTTATTTAACTGCGAAATATCCGTTTCGTTATGTAATATGTGTAACCAAACTGAAATATCGCGAACGACTACATCGATCGCGAAAAAGTTGATTCGTTATAAGACATGATCACATAATACGTAACAGAATGGAGTTGTCACAGTTAAGTCATTACTTAACTGCGAAACATTTGTTTTGTTATGTAATATGTGTAGCAAAATGGAAACGTCGCGAATAATGGCTGCATTGATTGCGAAAAGGTCGATTCGTTATAAGATATGATCACATAATACATAACAGAATGGAGTTGTGCTGGTTGTGATAGTTGTGCTAGTTGTGATAGTTGTGCTGGTTGTGATAGTTGTGCTGGTTGTGATAGTTGTGCTGGTTGTGATAGTTGTGCTGGTTGTGATAGTTGTGCTGGTTGTGATAGTTGTGCTGGTTGTGATAGTTGTGCTGGTTGTGATAGTTGTGCTGGTTGTGCTGGTTGTGATAGTTGTGCTGGTTGTGATAGTTGTGCTGGTTGTGATAGTTGTGCTGGTTGTGATAGTTGTGCTGGTTGTGATAGTTGTGCTGGTTGTGATAGTTGTGCTGGTTGTGATAGTTGTGCTGGTTGTGATAGTTGTGCTGGCTGTGATAGTTGTGCTATTTGTGATAGTTGTGCTGGTTGTGATAGTTGTGCTGGTTATGATAGTTGTGCTGGTTATGATAGTTGTGCTGGTTGTGATAGTTGTGCTGGTTGTGATAGTTGTGCTGGTTGTGATAGTTGTGCTGGTTGTGATAGTTGTGCTGGTTGTGCTTAGTTGTGCTGGTTGTGCTTAGTTGTGCTGGTTGTGATAGTTGGTCTTGTTTGAAATAGTTGTGCTTAGTTGTGCTGGTTGTGCTTAGTTGTGCTGGTTGTGATAGTTGTGCTGGTTGTGCTGGTTGTGATAGTTGTGTTGGTTGTGATAGTTGTGCTGGTTGCGATAGTTGTGCTTAGTTGTGCTTAGTTGTGCTGGTTGTGCTTAGTTGTGCTGGTTGTGATAGTTGGTCTTGTTTGAAATAGTTGTGCTTAGTTGTGCTGGTTGTGCTTAGTTGTGCTGGTTGTGATAGTTGTGCTGGTTGTGCTGGTTGTGATAGTTGTGTTGGTTGTGATAGTTGTGCTGGTTGTGATAGTTGTGCTGGTTGTGCTGGTTGTGATAGTTGTGCTGGTTGTGATAGTTGTGCTGGTTGCGATAGTTGTGCTTAGTTGTGCTTAGTTGTGCTGGTTGTGCTTAGTTGTGCTGGTTGTGCTTAGTTGTGCTGGTTGTGCTTAGTTGTGCTGGTTGCGATAGTTGTGCTTAGTTGTGCTGGTTGTGCTTAGTTGTGCTGGTTGTGATAGTTGTGCTGGTTGTTATAGTTGTGCTTAGTTGTGCTTAGTTGTGCTTAGTTGTGCTGGTTGTGATAGTTGTGCTGGTTGTGATAGTTGTGCTGGTTGTGATAGTTGTGCTGGTTGTGATAGTTGTGCTGGTTGTGATAGTTGTGCTGGTTGTGCTTAGTTGTGTTGGTTGTGCTTAGTTGTGCTGGTTGTGATAGTTGTGCTGGTTGTGCTTAGTTGTGTTGGTTGTGCTGGTTTTGCTTAGTTGTGCTGGTTGCGATAGTTGTGCTTAGTTGTGCTTAGTTGTGCTGGTTGTGATAGTTGTGCTTAGTTGTGCTTAGTTGTGCTGGTTGTGATAGTTGTGCTGGTTGTGATAGTTGTGCTGGTTGTGATAGTTGTGCTGGTTGTGATAGTTGTGCTGGTTGTGATAGTTGTGCTGGTTGCGATAGTTGTGCTTAGTTGTGCTTAGTTGTGCTGGTTGTGCTTAGTTGTGCTGGTTGTGCTTAGTTGTGCTGGTTGTGCTTAGTTGTGCTGGTTGTGATAGTTGTGCTGGTTGTGATAGTTGTGCTTAGTTGTGCTGGTTGTGATAGTTGTGCTTAGTTGTGCTTAGTTGTGCTGGTTGTGCTTAGTTGTGCTTAGTTGTGCTTAGTTGTGCTGGTTGTGATAGTTGTGCTGGTTGTGATAGTTGTGCTGGTTGTGATAGTTGTGCTGGTTGTGATAGTAGTGCTGGTTGCGATAGTTGTGCTGGTTGTGCTTAGTTGTGCTGGTTGTGCTTAGTTGTGCTGGTTGTGCTTAGTTGTGCTGGTTGTGCTTAGTTGTGCTGGTTGTGATAGTTGTGCTGGTTGTGCTTAGTTGTGCTAGTTGTGCTTAGTTGTGCTGGTTGTGATAGTTGTGCTGGTTGTGCTTAGTTGTGCTGGTTGTGATAGTTGTGCTGGTTGTGCTTAGTTGTGCTGGTTGTGATAGTTGTGCTGGTTGTGCTAGTTGTGCTGGATGTGCTTAGTTGTGATAGTTGTGCTGGTTGTGATAGTTGTGCTGGTTGTGCTTAGTTGTGCTTGTTGTGCTGGTTGTGAGAGTTGTGCTGGTTGTTCTTAGTTGTGCTGGTTGTGATGATAACTATTTTAAGCATTCAATGTGTTGCAAATATCTTCATAAAGGCAAGGTGTGACAATAACTTTTCTATCTTCCATTGTTATGCAAATGATTTCAATCTTCTTCAGTCCTGTTTCTTTGTTTTGCCAGTTGTGGTACAACTCAGCGCAACTAAGAGGTACCAGTCCTGTATGGTGACGGGTATAAGATATGAGGACTCAAAACGTAAAAAGGGTATTGGCTCAAATCAATGTTAATGGTGGGAAACAAAGATCTATATGGGGCTAAAGACTGTTAATGATAAACCACACCAGATATCAACACCAAATTTTGTTCTAGCAGTTATTAAAAAGATATTTTTCCGTTCACATTTTTCTATTGAATGGCAGGAGCTAGCGAAAAAATAAAAAAAGTGCCTTTGGCTCCGGCCCAGCTCTGGCCAAGCTCCGGCCATTGGCGGGAGCATCGGCACCCTCCTGTTTAAGCCATCTCAACTGGCACATGCAAAATGCAAACTTTCTTGGTGGTCTGGAAGGAATGATGCTCTCATTTGAATTCAATTCAATGTCAAACTCAAGGAGTCACATTGAAAGAAGTCACTGCTGACTAAACACAATGTTATACCAGCAGGGTGGAAAGTTAGTTTTTGCTACATATCCCCAACCAAAGGTTTACACCATGCCATCGATTCCCACTTTCATTTATATTTTAAATTCATATCATTCATTCCCACTTTCATTCATATGTTTTATTTTGAATGCATGTCATCAGCCTAGATAAGTTTCTCTTTGTTTACAACATGATCAACACAAAATCTTTTTCAAAGAGCAAAAAAGCCTAGCCTACCCTCGTCCTGTAAGGCCTTCGTTTACTCATCATACTACCACAAGCCTAGGCCTGCATGCAAGTTTTCTTTGTGCAGTTGGTGCAAAACTTCATTCCAGCTATAACAAAAAAAAGATCTACTTGCGTGATCCAGATCAGAAAATTTAATTGAAGCCATGATACAACTGCAGTAGTACAATAGAGTGCATCATTCAAGTGTGGTGAATACATTATTGCAAACTTACTTTCATCCGCCATCTTTCCTTCCTGATAAGTTAGGGGCAGATGCTAGCCGCCTTTCCAAGTGGTTTGTTGACAACCATATGAAGCTAACTGATGCAAAGTGTAATTTTATGTTATTCGGAAAAAAATCTGATAAGAATTCTAGAGTCAAATTAATAAGACTGCAAAACCTTTCAAACAAGGATTCTGGAATTAAAATATTCTAAGGCAGGATTATTTACATTTGGTTCATGTCAGTATATAATTACATTCTATGGAGGTCGCAAGTGAATCATACAATCACATACCCTATGATGAGTATAGTAGGTTGTGAGTGATATGCAAGCAAGTCCCATGTGGCCAAATACAGTCCGAATTTTAGTTGCAGAGGCACCAGCTACAAGTATTGCAAAGGAGAGAAGGAAGTTTCCAGCAGGGGTCCTTGTTCCAGGCATATCTGGTTGACTTTTCCATACCATCTCTTTTTTTGGACATTTTGGATTTCCACCATAATGATGCAATTTCTATCATTGTGCAAACTACTCTTTGTTCCGTCAGGAGACCATCTGCCTTACATGAGGGGCACACACGAAATAATAGGAGGAGTTGCGAGAGGAAAACAATGAATTTTGGTTCTGTTCGTATATCATTGGATCCAGTGTCCTTTGGGCTGAAAAAAATGCAAATGTGTCACAAATACTGATTGCGTGTACATTCACATCCACAAAATATTATCTCACCACAATGGCTACAAATATGTTCAAGAGATATAAACTTTTCATTTTGGTAAAATACAGAATGATCAACAACAAATAAGACGCTAGACAAAGTACATCTTGCAGTTTTGCTCCAAATTGTACGAATTTTTAACATATACAATGGACATAATCCAATGATAAAAAGTAATCCAGTCAAAATTTCTGACAATGTAAAGGGTTTGAAAAAGATTATCACAATTATCGTTGAGAAACTGAAAGATAGCAAAGATGGCGTTTTATTGCAACAAGCTTGATTGAATCTATCCTAGAGCATGCTAACAAACAACCCTCAGTTTATTCATAATCAGACAATATAATTGTCTCCATTGTCTATTTTGAATTGCTAAGAAAACAGGGCTTTGCAGCCATGTTTTTTTTCTTTTTTTCTTTTTTATCAATCTCTAAGAAAAAACTACAATACAAGAATCTGAGCCAATCATAGTGGGAAAAGACACATGGTCATCTAGTCCCCACTATGAATGACTCTTACAATAAATATAAACAATAAGCCATGCAGCCATGTTAAGGGAACATTTTATATATGCTTACTGTAAGATTGTCAAGCTTCAAGGAATTAAATCATCTATTTTTGCCAAGTTCAACTCTGTCTCCCGAAGGCAGCTTTGTTATTCTTTATTGATCAATTCAGCAAACTGTGGTATTGAGTTAGGCTCTGCTCAGCACTGTATTGACATACTGGATACTTTAGCACTTCAAGAGGGTAACATAATCAACATCCATCACTTTATCTGTGCAAATAGCCTCACAAGCAGTGCTTTTGCTTGCTAGGGTAACTTTACTGCAGCTTTAGAGAAAGCAGAACTATGCTGTGATACCTTAGCAGCAAAACTACCTGGCAACCATAACATTCTCGCCATTGCCTTCAATCGGCTAGGTGTGATACTGGCTGCAAGCAAGAAATTTGAAGTAGCAATCCTAAATTTTGAAAGAGCGCTAGACATCATCAAGAAAACAGTTGGTCAAAAAAGCATACAAAATGTGCTGACACATATTAACAAATTTTTAGCTGAGTGTGCAAGAGCCAATGAAATTGAACAAACACAACTGAAGAAACATATAGAAACAATTCACAGTTTGCCGGTTATGTAAATCCGCATCAACATCAATACCGAACTGTGAATCAAGTTGACGAAAATAGTGCTCATCACCTTGATCCCTTTGGGACATTCCATGTCAAATGTAACCACCTCAAAATATCAATGTTTTTGATTTTATTGAAAGTTTGTCAGCTTGTTTACCTTGTTGAGCTATGCATTTTGTGAAAATTTGAAAAAATTATCTCCAGTGGTTTCAGAATTATGGACCATTGAACTTTTGACCTTTGCGGTGAACTCAATTGACCCCAAATTTTGTAACTTCCCTAATATTTACCCTAAAAACTTGTTCGTTATGTCATATGAAAGCTCTTGAGCTGAAGAGACCATTGCAACCAAGAAAAATTAAATAAAACATTGTTTTCATGTAAATAAAGAAGTTTTTAAAGTTTGACCTTTGACCCCTGGTCAGCGGCAATTTTGAAAATCACGAAATTTTGTGGAAATGTTCATCTATCTATATTTATTAACCTGGGTGAATTTCAGAGTGGGATTCCAATGGGTTTGATCACAGGATGATTTTGATTACACAGTGGTCAACAGTTTCTATGTAATATTCATATGCAAAACATCTCAAATTATAGCTCTTGTGCAAACTATATCCTTCATTGCAAATGTCTCAACAAAACATAAAGAAATAAAACACTTTCTCCCCAGCAAATTCTTCCTAAACTTTAAACTACAAGATTTTCAATATTCCAAGACAGTTATTTCATGTTTCTTAGGCGTAATGCAATTTCAGCAGCTTTCTTAGATGAAAAAACCATATCCATTATATATTTGAGAGGAAAGGGCTTGATCTTTACAGGAGTGCTTTAGACCAGCTCTTGTAATCAGATAAATGCAACAGCAAAGCTATAATGCTTTACATGGGAATCTTTCTGTCAATGTCCTGTTTCCATAATGGAACAATTTGCCATGATCCTGACATCGTTGAGGATTGCACACATAATCAGAACATATTTTGCCAAAACCGGCTGATGCACAATGCTTTGGTCACTGCATGGCAAATTTGGAGAAACCGATTCTTTACCTCATCTTCAAACTTCCTGCAATTCTCTTTCAAATTTCAAAGTATATGGTTCAATCGTTTTCAGAAATGTTGGTACGGGCATTGGTTTGGTCATGTGCTTTGCCATGGCAAATCACTTTGAATTTAACATTTGGCCGAAAATATATTCAAATGCATCTTTTCTACATAGCAATAATGCAGCATCTTACTAATGTGTTGTAAACTTTACTAGCCCCATTTGTTTTACAAAATGTTTTCATAACTGCACATCAATAATTTTTTAATCATTCAATGGCAGCAAGGAGCCAATAGAGCTGAAGGATAAACATATTGGAAGCTGGTGTGTTATGCACAAATCATAAGAGGCAGGCGCACATTAACATGATAAGAATTCTCAAGAATTGCTGACAATGCTTAAGAATCTTCAAAAATTCATTACAAGCTCATAAGAATTCTTAGGTCATACTGTATGAAGCACTGTGAATTTTTTAAACATGAATTCTCATTAAACTGAAATTATTCTTAAGAATTCTCAGGGATCATTTTTAGGCAGGAGAGCTATGTTAATGTATGCAAGGCTTCTACTGTGTGTGATATTGTTTATGTTTAGTTTAAACTTTCTAGTTTTGAAAAGCTTACTATGAGTGGAGGATTTTTTCCTGCATTGGTTGTGTTTTACCAAGATATTGTTTTGCAAGGGCTATAACAACCCAATCCCAATGCAGTGACTTAGAATAAATTGCAGGCTGAAGTCTTACTAAATCATTTTTGCCAGAAAATAATTATGGAAATCTATTCAGCAAAATGTTTGAAGATATTGACCTTAACCCTAAATTCTCTTCTGATGAAGCAGTTACTAGATCTAACCTTTTATTAAGATGTTAAGAAACAACCCAATAGCCTGATTTTGAAACCTGGTTTTTTAGCGAAACATACTTCTGAAAAGGCAATGTCTTGCATATGAATATTACATAGAAACTGTTGACCACTGTGTAATCAAAATCATCCTGTGATCAAACCCATTGGAATCCCACTCTGAAATTCACCCTGGTTAATAAATATAGATAGATGAACATTTTCACAAAATTTCGTGATTTTCGAAATTGCCGCTGACCAGGGGTCAAAGGTCAAACTTTAAAAACTCCTTTATTTACATGAAAACAATGTTTTATGGCAATTTTTCTTGGTTGCATTGGTCTCTACAGCTTAAGAGCTTTCATATGACATAAAGAACAAGTTTTTAGGGTAAATATTAGGGAAGTTACAAAATTTGGGGTCAATTGAGTTCACCGCAAAGGTCAAAAGTTCAATGGTCCATAATTCTGAAACCACTGGAGATAATTCTTTCAAATTTTCACAAAATGCATAGCTCAACAAGGTAAAAAAGCTGACAAACTTTCAATAAAATCAAAAACATTGATATTTGGAGGTGGTTACACTTGACATGGAATGTCCCCTTTCTGATATTGTTTCAGTTGAATTTTGTCCGAATCTACCACATATCGCAATATGACTGCTAACGTATTTTCGCATTAGAAAATTTCTACCTATGCAGGAAGCGCAGGGACACTGGACGGACATTGTGGAACATGAGATTTTCATAATGGAAGGAGAGAACGAACGATGCACCCAACCCAACAACACAAATGCAACTCAAGATAAAAATTCGTCACGTGACTGATCTTTAACAAAACAACCAATCAGGAATAAGAACCGGCAACAACCGTTGGAAAAATAGCGCCCAAATATCACGCCCAAAGTTTTTGCTGTGGTTGGTTTTGCTAAGATTCTCGAAGATGCTACAAATTTTTTGAAACGGTGACGGATATTGGGGAAGATTTACGAAATATGGACATCAAAGAGGAATTGCGACAAACCAAAAAACCGTTAGCAGAGCTTGAGGCAGAAAACAAAAGAATGCGGGCCTCACCAGATCAAAATAGTAGCTCAAACAGACCGAAAGTTCCAACGGTAAGAAAACTTTTTAGGCCCATATCCATCTCACGTTTAGTTCACTTCAGACAGAATCATATCGTATGAATCCATTCCTATGCTTCAGTTACTAACAAGCATCGCTAAATCAACCTTTTCTGTTGTTCTCTACAGAAAACAAGTGAAAATAGATTAAGATATATCAATGATTTCCTTACTAGAACATTCTACGTAGTAAATGTGTTTTAACGCCAAGGCAAAAAATCCCCCCGTGCCCTTACAATTAAGTAAGTCACCCCCTGGTTGAGACTAGTTCCAGGTCCACGTTAGCTAGTGGAGCTCATTCATTAAAATTGTTCTCAAGCAGTTCGCTCACGTTCGTTAAATTTCTTGAATTTCCTGTTTTTGCGAAGCGAATTACACTCTTTCTTGGCTTGTGATGTCTGCAATTGAATTGATTAAAGAGAAGGAACGTCCCCTTACCCTTCAAGATTGGGGAGATCACACAAACAAACATTAGTGCTGAGATGTGCAGCTTATGGATTATCCATCACGGGGAAAAGCCTGCACTCGCAGAAAGGTTCATGGTGTATTTGCATCCATCAGAGGAGCACCTTGTTGCAAGCCAGGATGTGGAATCCGACCAGTCCGATACTGATGAACTGGCAGCAAACTCGAACATCCCTGTCACTACGGAATCAGCGCCTTTGGCATTACTAACATATTCAACTGGTTTTGACATTGAAAACATTCGTTCAATGATCCGCAAAGAAATGGGCTACGCGTCCTTGCCAGGAGCATCGCTCCTTTCTCCGTCAATGCAGCAGCCGCAGATTGAAAGAAGCGCATGAATTCACCCCCTCGCGCCAGTTCAGCAAGGATTCGCCAACATGCCAGCCGAAGATAACTTTAATTCATTATCTCAGCCTAAAGCTGCCCTTCCACCCCTGTCTGAAAAAGCCTTAAAAGCAGTAAAAAACAGGGATTATGTTGACTTCATTTCTCTGTTGCCAAATTTCCTATATGACACTGTGGCCAACCCATCAAGTTTGAGCTTCGAATTAAACCCACAGAACAGTAGTGGTGAAGGCATGTTTTCTTTGTCATCGGTGCGCTCAAATAAGCAAAAAATAAACAATGCTATTTCTTCGGCAACTGTAATCCACGGGTCACCAGGTCACCAGGTCATGTAATCCACGGGTCACTATATATGCGGCTGGTGGCCAAGCGGCTATAGCTACGAGCATTCTTGCATATATTGGTCTGTATACGATCAAGGTGGCATCGCTCTTTCTTTGCTAATGCCCACGCATGATGCTCTTTGAAGCAATTTAAAGAATTCATGCAAGTGGTTAGAGACCATTAATTGATACCAAGGCAGATAATGGACTTTTTCCATGTGTCACACTGCATGAGATTGGAATTTGACCTTGAGTTATTGCGTAAGACAAAAAGAAGCAAATCTATTATCATCCAAGTCTGAAACACATGAAACACTGAAAGCATATTTATTTATTTAGAATGTCCTGTGCATTATACTAGTACTAGTTAATCTAGTTACCGCTGATTTATGAAGTTATCTGTGTCGGCCTCCTTTGCTTCGAATTGAAAGGACTGCTCAGTCAAAATCACAGTGTTCGAAATCGTAAATCGTACGAGATTTTTTGAGAGCAAAGGATTTTTACAGATTTGTGATGATTTTTCTAGAAAATAAAAGATTTTTTTCCAAAGGTGTACGATATTTTTTGGGAATGAAATGCCCCTTGAGGGAAACATCACAGTACTACCTTTATCAAGGCCAAAAATTGTTTGTTTTGGTTGAGAGACTTGCAAGTTGTTTATGAAAGAAAATAGCGAATCATGACTCACCTTATTGCCCCATTCGGCACCATGTTTCTTTCCAACGACAACGGCAATCTTTCAAGCGACAATCCGATGACGACGTTTGTTTCTTGTTTCAAAACAACAGTACCTTTTACCTCCTCTATGCTTTTACGGACCAGTTTGTGTAGGAATGCTCGCAGCTATAGCCGCTCGGCCACTGATCGCAAATATGGTGACCCGCGGAGGATCTAACGTGACCCGCCGATTACATGACCTGGTGACCCGTGGATTACAGTTGTCGCTATTTCTTGGCTCGAGGCCTAGAACATTTTCATAAGAGTAATGGTTAATTTTCACCCAGGACTTGCACCTGATTTACTAGCACACCAAGAAACGATTTGTGGATACCAACAGATGTACCCAGCCTCTGCGTGGCTCAAGTATGACACTGCCTTTAGAATGAACTCCGGCCTTAATAAATCGTTATCTTGGGCGCGTCTCGATGAGTATGCGTACAATAGATTTATTCGAGGTGCAGGCAACCAGGCAAGTAGGCCTAAGCTCAAATGCTTCAAGTGTTCCTCGGAAGATCATCTCGCTAACGCATGCCCCAACGAAACTTTTCGTCCACCCCAACAAAACTCTTTTCGTGCCTACCACCAAGAGCAACAACTATGCCGCCATTTCAATGCCAACAAATGCACCAACGTTAGTTGCAAATATGCCCATAACTGTTTTAAATGCAAGGGAAACCATCCAGCAATATTTTGTTCAAACTCTCAGAGGAAGTTTTAACGGGCTCCCAAAGATAGCCCCATCTCCGGTAAATCTGTCTAACTTAGAATATGAATTAAGACAGTATCCTGATCATTATGTTGTTGATAATATATTGGAAGCGTTTAGAAATGGATTCAACATTGGTTATTCTGGTCCAGAGTTCTCTTTTACGGCACAAAACTTATCGTCGGCAAATACGTATTCCAAAGTACTTAGCTGAACTACAAGAAAGAAGGGTGGCAGGGCCATTTGTACGACCCCCCTTACCTAACTTTCGCACCTCGCCCATTGGCGTGGTGCCTAAAAAAGAATCAAACAAATTCCGAACAATAACAGACTTATCATCGCCGCAAGGCAGTTCCGTTAATGACTTTATTTCAGACGATGAGTCTGCGGTTTCGTTTCATCATTTTGATGAGGCTGTTAGAATTGTTGCCAAACTTGGCAAGGGCGCTTTATTAGCAAAACTTGACGTCAAAAGTGCTTTCAGGATTTGCCCCGTGAGGCACGAAGATTGGCACTTATTAGGCTTCACATTCCAAAACTTGTTTTTCGTTGACCTTTGTTTACCTTTCGGCTTGCGTTCTTCCGTGAACAGATTTTCACGTTTGGCGGATTTAGTGTTATGGATTATGCAAAACAATTATTCATTGATTCACTCAACACATTATCTTGATGATTACTATCTCGCAGGTCACGCGGGATCAGATGAGTGCAAACAGGCGTTAGATACCAGTGTTTCCCTGTTCACGAGGCTCGGTATTCCTTTGGCTCCAAACAAAATAGTTGGGCCATGTAAAGTAATTGTGTATCTAGGGATTGAAATTGATTCCGAGGCTATGGAGCTCCGCCTCCCACAAGAGAAGCTCGATTCTCTGTTGCAAGTTATTCGTTCCTTTGAAGGCAAAAAGAAATGCACCAAAAAAGAGCTGCTATCATTAATTGGAAAATTATCGTTCGCTTCAAAAGTTATTCCATCAGGTAGAACCTTTATTCGACGCCTTATAGACCTGTCGACAACTGTAAACAAGCTGTCGCACCGGATTTCTTTAAATACTGAAGCAAGGGAAGACTTAAAGTGGTGGAGTACATTCCTACCATCATGGAACGGCAAATATAAAATTTTAGATCCGTCTTTGACTAAGAGTGTTGATTTAAATTTGTTCACGGATGCCTCGGGGAAAGAAGGATTTGGTATTTATTTCAACGGAAAATGGGTTGCAGGTCATTGGCCTGAAAACTTCATTCAATATTCAATTCAATGGAAAGAGCTCTTTCCAATCTATTTGGCCTGCGTCATATGGGCTCCTTTATTTCACAGGAAAAGATTAGAATTTCATTGCGATAATCAGGCGGTAGTTGACATTTGGGGATCAAACACGACGAAATCGAAAGAGATTATGCCAATTTTGCGCAAGATGTTTTTCGTGTCGGCCTCTCACAACTTTACAGTTAAAGTTAGTCACATTAGGGGAATCAATAATTCAATTGCCGACTCTTTATCCTGTTTTCAGATGTCCAGGTTTCGTTCTCTGGCACCAGAAGACGACAAGGAACTAACACCCATTCCCCCCGGAATATGGAAGCTCTGAATCAAGATATGTTGTCCTTTCAAGCCATGGCATTAGCCCCTCTTCAAAGAAAACGTATTTTCAAGGTCAGCAAGCCTATCACAAATTTTGCGATGACTTTGGTTTTCAGCCTTATCCACTCTCTGAAATAAATTTGCGCCTTTTCTCGGCATTCCTTGCAAGAAGTCTTAGTGTAGCGACAATCAACACATATCTCTCAGCAGTACGATTACAAAATATCGAACTTGGGTTCAATTCACAGAAGGACATGCCGCTCCTCCGCCTACTATTGCGAGGGATTAAACGGGCAAAAGGCGCCTCAGCCAGGGATAAGCGCCAACCAATCACAATCGAGATATTGAAGCATATAAAGCAAAACATACGTGCCTCAAATTTATCTCCAAAAGATCAGTTAATGCTATGGTCAGCCTGCACAACAGCCTTCTTTGGGTTCCTGAGAGCTTCAGAATTTTGTGCCAGCTCCAAAGAGTCATATAATCCAGCTTCAACGTTATTTGTGAAGGATGTTAGTAGTTATCCAAACGTTCTTGTAGTTAACATAAAAATGTCTAAAACGGATCAGTCTCAGGAAGGGCACAAATTAAGGTTAGCTCCATCAGGATCAAGTGTCTGCCCCTACAGGGCTTTATCAAAACACTTGCGTAGTTGCACAGCTCCAAACAAACCGCTATTTATGTTTGAGAACCAGTCCTTTTTAACGCGCCAAGTATTCTCAGAGCACATCAAGCAGTTTCTTCCCGCCTCCTGTGATGCATCATGCTTCTCCTCGCACAGCTTTATAGACCAGGCTGTACTGGCGCTAGGTACCACTTTTCGGCGGAGAAATCGGGACTATGATTTTTGGATAGACCTATACATAGGTATAACGAAAATCGATGGTAAGCGGGAAGTTTGTAATGATCTTGCGCGAAACGCGTCAATTACCGTTGGGTACTTAGGCCCAACGCGCGGTTTTTTAAATTTTCAATTCTTTCTTAAAAAGCGAATGCATATGACGCCTTGTGTGCACTTACTTTACTGTAGAGGCGTCTATCGCATAAAATTAATGTTATTAACCGAGAAAATATAAAATTTACCGAATCTATATGGTAATTTGACCATATGTTGTCATTTTTATGTGACGTCATCACTGCAAAAGAAATATTTCGCCACTGACGATCATGACGTTCTTTTCTGGAAAACTGTGGGTAGGGACGTATTTTATTGATTATAAAGACGCCTGAAATTGAATAGTTCATTTCTGTGGACACCTGCAAATCCCGGACGGTTGCAAACAATGGACAGGCTATTTCCTTTATTCATGCTAACATCTTCAGTATATTGTAGCACAGTATCAGGGTCTTGATAAAAGTATTTGCAAGAGAAAAGTTAGGTGGAACATCACGTTTCTGGCCACTGTTTTACTTGGATCTTATGCAAACTCAGCGTTTCGTTCAGTTGGTGGTTCAACATAATTATTTTGAGATGAGACTTCGCTAGAAGTTCTATTTGCCATTATGTTTTGCACCAGAAAATGAACTAGGCGGACCATGGTTTGATTTCTATCCGGAACTGAAAACCTGCTCAACCAAAATCGTGTGTTAGTGCAAGTCCAAGTGTCGTTTCGAGATAGCTCCTATCAATCAGAAAGGATAACAAATGCTCAGTAGAGATGCAATGACATCAGGAGTAAGCAAGTGCTTTCCTGGCGATAGTTGAGTTATTTTGAAATGGACGTTGAATCGTGTTCAGAGCAAGTGGAAAATACAAAAAACACTTGCAGAGGTGAACAGGGCTGCCGGCACTTACAAACCTCTGTGACTATCACATTTCTAGCAGACAGAAAAATTCGTCAAGCGTATTATCATACGGTAGAGGTATTGAAACAGGAGCATCTTAACGAACGTTTTCTATCCAAATCTTCAGAAAGACAAGACTGTTGTCTTGAGTTCTGGTGGCATTGCTCTTGGAGACCATATTGCTGCCGAACTACTTTTTTAAGGAGATGTTTTGGCGAGGATGAGAGCCAAAATTTCCGCCAAGAATCCCTTGAGTCCAGTCAAGCTTCACAATCCGATCAAAATATCCTTGGAGCATGACCTCCTTTTAGCAAAGAGAACTTATCGACTTAGAGAGAGAGAACTTAGAGAGAGAAGTTGAATACACTTTATGCTCAATTCCGTTCACTTAGCAAACCTGCACGATTCAAGAAGAGTTATCCCAAAAGCAAGTTGATCCAAGTCATTCTCAAGAAAATGATGAGCCCTGTAATACACCAAAGGGAAGTCAGTCAAAAGCAAATCGCGTCTGTGTCCCTTGTCGGCATTTTGGCAAGTTTTGTTTGCATAACACAAGAAGCAGAAACATACAAAGATTCCATGTAAAAGTTGTTGAAGCATCTGCTGTCTGGAAATAGTCGAGCTGACATTGTCACAACTACACACCAAGTTGTAGCTTGATCAGCAAGACCGAGTTTATCTTGACTATGGAATAGATGCACCCTCGATTCACCACAAATTACTTTAGCTTATTAATATCGACCTGTCTGGACCATTGAAGAGATGCATGTTAGGTTTGAACACTTTCACATGTAATGACTATATATGGTCATTTTTCAGAACAGGAAAAGCAGCTTGCTAGAAAATTGCTGCAAATAATCCAAAGTTTTAAAAAACTAACTTATAGATTTAGATCACTTGGTTTATCTTGGGACTTAACTGGAAGAATTAGCTGATATTCTTGAGGAATATGATTGGTTTATTGCCAGTCAATATTATCATTACATTCACAGAGCACACATGCTGTCGCTAGAATTTTTGAGTTTATTGCACAAAATAATGCTGAAAGTACCCGAATTCACTCTGTTTGTTTGAAATGAAAAACATGGAACTCATTGGATGAACTAGAGATTTGAACAATCCACTTTTTTGAGACGGACAAAGAAGTTGATGTGATTGACAAGAGCAGGGACAATAAAGTTTAAGAATGATATTCATCCAAACCCAACCTGTATATGTAAATAGCCGAATAATTTTAGCCACGTTGTACATAGAAAGGGAACAGCTGAGCTTCCGTGTTCTAAACTCATGTGATAATGAACTCAATGAATAGCGTCATACCATAGTATAACAGCTTTGCGAGATGAAACAATTTTGCGTCCTCAAACTCGAGAGACAAAGTTCATCCCGTAGAAATAGAATATTTAGAACTATTCATCCAGCGCAAAGACTAACAAGGAATCCGAGAAAGCCATGATATAGAAACCTGTTTAGTTCAAGAAACAAGAAGCTCTAAGGACCTATTAATGATAGTATTGTGCTAAAATTTATCATGGAAGGTATTGTCTCCCAGGTTGATCTTCCATGTCAATCTTTTCCATTGTCTGTTGTTTCCAATCGTGTAGCATTTCCAGGTGTCTGCAGGCACGGGGATTTTCAACTTCATCCGTTTTTTTAATCAATAAACAAGGTTCCCACAAACTCTTATGAGAGTGAGCATGCTGAACATAAGTTTCGAAATTTTTTGTTTTGCAATGATGACGTCATATAAAAATGGCGTCATATGCTCAAATTACTATATAGATTCGGTAAATTTTGATATTTTCTGAATTAATAACGTTAATTTTATGCGAAAGACGATTATACAGTCAAGAAATGGCATAAAAGGTGCCACATACTTGCGCTGTCTAAGAAAGAAGTAAACATTTAAAAAACCGCGCGTTGGGCCTAAGTACCCAACGGTAATTGACGCATTTCGCGCAAGATCATTACAAACTTCCCGTTTACCATTGATTTTCGTTATACCGATGCATATGGCTATCCAAAAATCATAGTCCCGATTTCTCCGCCGAAAAGTGGTACCTAGCGCCAGTACAGCCTGGTCTATTAGGATAGGCACGGCAACAAGTGCAGCAAGCACAAACAGCCCTGGTTGGTTGATTAAATCCCTAGGTCGCTGGTCGAGCTCATGCTACCACCGCTACATTAGGGGCCCGACTGAAGCCATTGACAAGTTCCCAGCGCAGCTAGCTAAGGCGTCAAAATCTTAAAGGAAAGCAGTGCTCCGTATAGGGATGGCAGTTTTGGGCGTATTTTGGCGAAATGGCTACCAACAAAATTGGTAGCAAAACAAGTATTTTATTGTTCTTAGATTTAGAGTCAAGTTGACTCGTATCCTTAACTTAATTAGTTTAGACTTGTCGTTCAAGCACCTTGTTAGTTCATGTTATCGTTGATAATCAGTCCTTATCTTTCAATTGGACCTGAATTTCTACAAAAAAGATTCACATCGCAAGAAAAACTGTATTATTGACATTGTGAAAACATTCTTAGATTGTTACTATAAATTGTGTTTGCCAGATACGACCCCAATTCTGCCAACCAGTGTGTCATACTTGCGTTTACTCTCAGTTACTGTGTTACCGTCGTTGCCGCAGGAGTTAAAAATATTTTCTTAATTTTTTTTTTGCAGTACTGAAGTCTCTTCATTTTTGGCACTCTGAGAGTTGAGTTTCTTATAGGCAGTTTCTTATAAAAGTTACAAGTATACTTAAAAAAATAGAAATATATGATACATGACACAACTGCTTCTTTTATCTCCATATGTACTCCCATATCCCTTACTTAGTAACTGCCATACTTTATTTCCTACTTACTTATTCATACTCTATTTGAGACTAGTTTATTTCCTATAATTATTTTCAACTATCTTTGCAACTGACACCGACATGAATTTATCATTTGTGGTTGTATTGACAGAACATATTGAAAAGTGCCTTCACCCTAAATGAAGACATCACATAGCGCATGTTAGAAGGGGAATGGGCAGCACTGCCAAATGAAGAAAAGAAGAAACTGTTCAAAACAACAGTGGATGAATTGGAGGCACATGGTTATCCTATGACAGGAAAGAAAGAGACAATAGAGTCCTTAAGAAGATACTATAACAGCAGACAAAGCACGTTAACAGTGAAAAAAGTCCCAGGAAACGACGTCATGTACGAAAAATTTCAAAACTTTCTGTTCTAAACCATGTGAGCAAATATTGTAGGCAGTCTATATAGTTTTTAAGTTGTATGCATTTTTTTATAAGAAACTCAGGATTTGGGCCAGTACAGTTTCTTAAAATTATAAGATTTTGAGTACTCAGAGTTTCTTACAAGTTTCTTTGAGGTTACATAACAATCTTTACATGGCTAACGGTATTCAACGAAATAGCGAAATAAGGAAATAGCGAAATAGCGAAATAACGAAATAACGAAAGAATGGCCTAACAGAAATATCATGATTTTGAAACAGCGAAGATCACCAAAATATCGTAATGCTGAGCATTGGAAAACTTGTTTATTTTGTCTAGGAATCTGAAAGGTACTTCCGCATAATTATGCATTTAATTTGATTGGTATAATTTGGTAAATTTATATTGGTAAATTTTCCGAAAATATATATCCGACATTATACTTATACCAAAATCGTGAAAATCGATACCGTTCCCGATGGCACGCCCCCGTACCCTAAATATGTGAAGTACTTCCTCTCCCCCCCCCCCCGGGGGGGGGGCTCGCTTATGGCTGTTTGGTAGGCCTTCACTAGAATGAGTTTCTTTAGAAAATCGAGTGCTTACTTCCTTACTGCCGAGGGGTGTAATCACTCTTCTGCAATAGCAGGTGTTTGAGATTTTAAGGCAATGGTGTTCCCCTTCGAATATTCTGAAAACAATTCGATGAAGCGATTTCTTTGTTTATACCAATCAAATTAAATGGATAATTATGCGGAAGTACCCTTCAGATTCCTAGACAAAATAAACAAGTTTTCTAATGCTCAGCATTACGATATTTTGGTGATCTTTGCTGTTTCAAAATCATAATATTTCTGTTAGGCCATTTTCTCGTTATTTCGCTATTTCGTTATTTCGCCATTTTGTTATTTCGTTGAATACCGTTAGCCTCTTTACATTCAATACCTGTGCCTATGTGAACATTTCAAAACGAGATTTAATAGCCCTTCCAATGTTTAGACATTATTAAAGTACCTTACGGAGTGATATGATACAGAAAGCAAGTGAAAATAAAATGAAAATATGTTAACCCTATCTGTACTGGGCGATTTTTTAGGTATTTTGTACTGGGGGGGGGGGCGTTTTTCGCCCCCCTCTTTTTCTCCAAAACTACAAAAGATATAACAATGAGACTTACCCCTATTGTTCTTTAGACAATTGACTATTCAAATATAACAATGACAATTAATAAGTCACGTGATTCGTTGCTAGGCAACCGAAAAACTGACGAAAATTGGCAAATTTATACCTTCTTAACCAGAAAAATTCTATTTAATCAACCACTCAACCGATTTTCTCCAAATTTTTTTAAATAATAGGAAACATGTCATAGTTCTAAAATACATACTTTGCAAAAATTTTTAGTTTCTATTTTTAGCACAATTAGCCTTAAATTAGCCTTTTGTTGCATGCATTTACTTTCATCGTAGGTTTTTGCCAGTTCTGCCCTTTTATCTGGTAAATATAGACTCAAAATGAATTGAATTAATAAGATGAAGCAAATTAGATTAAAAAATTTTATATTTGACACTTCTTTATTGTAAATGACGTCATAAATGTGAATGATATCATAGATATTAAATTTTGCTGACATCAGCAAATATGAAAAATTTATATATCAAATGAAAGTACTCATCAAATGCAATCGAATGGTGCATGTTTGAGATCGATCAAGCAAACGACACGAAAACTACGGACATTTTAAGCTTTTTTTGTTGACTACTCTCCAAATATGGTATTACTGTGGTCACATGATCAGAGGTAGAACAATGAAATGTTACGAATTTAATTGCCTATAAAATTTGAGCAAAAGTCACCAAAACTGGTGGTTATATCTCTTGTCGTTTTAGCGTAATGCAGCAAAAACTGGTGGGGGGGGCCAAAAAGGCCCCCCAGTACGAATAGGGTTAAGGATTTCCTTTATCCAAAGAAACAGTTTCTTGTATTTTCCCAATACTGGAGTTTCTTAATAGACCATTCCCATGATTACGTCATCACCAGTGCGGCGCGCAATGCATCCTGGCACTTGTAGTTAAACACCTGGCCGAGTTAGTGTGTTTTGTATAGGAAGTGTATGAGAAGTTGTGTATTGCGTTGGAAATATCGAAGAAAAATTCGAAAAATCAACTAAATTTACTGTAGAGCATGTCCCCAGATGTTTAAGAAACTCAAGTCCTGGATTTTGTTTGACAAGAGCGCAGACGAAGGAATTTTTAGGGGGAAGTGTCGACGAAAGTGCAGTGTGGCCTAATGAAAACATTGCGAGCATGTGGTAAGTTGTGTTTTGCGTTGGAAATATCGAAGAATAATTTGAGAAATCACCCAAACTCTCCGAACAGCATGTTCCTAGATGTTTTAGAAACTCTAATCAGGGGTTTAAGTGCTACTAAAGTGCAGATGAAGCGGAGATGAAGGAAATATTCGCAAGGAAAGTCAATGAAAATGTAATGCGGCCTAACGTAAACATTGCCAGTGATTTGAGGAGGCCAGAAAAGGGGGAGAGAAAGGGCTGTACTCTTTCTCTAAAATTAGACCAAAATCTAAAATTTGAGTTTATTATCTTGTGCAGAGACGGAGCCATTGGGAGTTTGACGTTATTAATTTTTTGGCTTCCGACGGCAATCGTATGAAGGGGAACTTTCCCCCTTTACGTACTGAACGCGATAAAAATCACTGAAGTCAAATCGCTGCATTTCGGCAATGGTTACATTAAGCACCTAAGATTGAGTATATTGCTTACTTGCACGGAGGAAAATCCGAAAATTTACTATAATTCTCAATTTTCTATAGTTTTGAGAAAGACAAAATGCTTTTTTTTTAACTCTGGCATCATTTATACGCTTGAAGTGTGCTGTTCCAAACCCGTGATCTCCGAAATTCTTTCTCGCTGTCCAGTGTTTCCACGTTTGCGTCAGTCTCTGTTTTTCAGAATTTTTCCGACTGGGATAGAGTTATTAGATATTGAATTAAAGTTCAGGACTCCAATTTTTAGTGGGAATGGATTCAGTAAACGGCATGTGAATCATCCGAAAACAATCACCTCCTTGCCTCCTTTTTCGCTCGCAATGTTTTCATTAGGCCACACTTCACTTTCGTCAACTCTTCCCCCTAAAAATTCCTTCGTCTGCGCTCTAGTCAAACTAAATCCAGGACTTGAGTTTCTGAAACATCTGGGGACATGTTCTTCCGTAAATGTAGTTGATTTTTCAAATTTTTCTTCGATATTTCCAACGCAATACACGACTTCTCATACACTTCCTATACAAAACACACTAACTCGGCCAGAGGTTTAACTACAAGTGCCAGCATGCATTGTGCGCCGCACTGGTGATGACGTAATCATGGGAATGGTCTATTTATGGGTATTTTTTCTCGCAAAAATTACTCATTATGAGGAAATTGTGATAGATTTCTATTAGAAGGTGAAGTGGTAAAGTATACAAACTCAATTTTGTGGAAGTTTGGGGTCCAGGTTGGTGGGCAATTTCTTAAATTTTAAGACATTTGCTGCCAAAAGTTTCCAACAGAGCTTATTGTATGTTTTTAATGTTGGAAGTGTGGAGTTAATTTGGTTTGTTAGAAAGGCTCCGCAATTACTTGGTAACAAGTAATAATATGATCACATCAAAGAAATTTCAAACAGCCCATTTGTAAATTTCATAACCTTTTCCTGTTTCTTTGTCTTAGAGATTATGGAATAACCATGTAACAAGTGCTATAAAGGAAGGCACACTTTCTGCCACAGATTAAGTTGCCATCAAAAAGTTTAAGAAAGGGTTGCAGAGAAAGACGGCGGCAGAAATCATAACACCCCCCAACAGTGATGATGAAGAGGGAAAAGCAGAGCAAATAAAAAATAGGCTTGATGCCTTGGCCAAAGCAAATCGAAAGAGGGCGGATATATTTGCAAGGGAACGTGAAGAAATTTTTGGAGCAACTGCTGAATGAAGCCAGTTGCCAATTATTACATCAACCCCTGTGAGCTCAAGTTGAAGAATATCTCTTTTGCCTGCAACCAATGTTACGCCTGTTGTGCCAAGAATGTTCTACCACTGTTGTCAAATCGGGCTGTGTTAATGAATTTCAACATAGAATCACCAGTGATTAATCCCAGGGGGGGGGGGGTACTTCACTATCGGGTCAGATGGAGATGTGCGCCAGTTTTGGGTAGTTTTTGGCCTAACAATTCTGGGAATGGGGTATACTTTTACAATGTTCTGTGATTGGGTATACTTTCACTTGAAATTTTCTGGGTTTGGGGGTTAACTATTATACTAAAAATCCTTGTAATGAGTATTGAATGTCCCCATTGATTCAGAACAAATTTGTTCTGCTTTTAACCATAACTGAGATGAAATCCCTTCTTTCGCCTTGAAATTGGGTGACATTTAATGTTGAATTGTTCTTTGTTACTTCTTCAACATTCTGGGATTGGGTATCAATATCTAATATTCTGGGATAGGGTATCATTATTTGACCAAAATTCTGGGATTGGGTCATAAAGCCTGGTTCTCATGTGTCACGAAGCGTCGGCGGTGATCGGCAATGACCGGCGATGATCGCCGACGTGCTAGTTCTCATACATCATAAACCATAGGTGTTGATCGGGGATCATGGTTCTCATATTGTTATGTTTTCCTAAAACTTGGCCTAGCCAAACGAGACATAAAAAACAACGCGTCTACTTTGCAAAAACACTCAACTTAGAACTATCACAGAAAAGTCGTAAACAACTTTACAACGCATGACTACGAGGTCCCTTGGGGTTAGTCCATTTGGGATTATACCAAACAATTATAACAATAACACAATATCATCTCATCTCCCCTCTTATTCCGTCTAATTCCGTCCTCCCAAAATGTCATAGTCCAGTCTTTCTGGCTGGATCGAAAGCCAGAAAAACTGGACTGTGACATTTTGGGAGGACGGAATTAGACGGAATAAGAGGGGAGATGAGATGATATTGTGTTATTGTTATAATTGATTGGTATAATCCCAAATGGACTAACCCCAAGGGACCTCGTAGTCATGCGTTGTAAAGTTGTCTACAACTTTTCTGTGATAGTTCTAAGTTGAGTGTTTTGCAAAGTAGACGCGTTGTTTTTTATGTCTCGTTTGGCTAGGCCAAGTTTTAGGAAAACATAACATTTTGGCGCAGTCGACACATATATCGCAAGACGATCCGCGACCCGTTCTTTTCGCTGGAATTGTATGCCTTGATTAGCTGTAACTCAGCTATTCATTTTGTAGCCTAGTTTAAATAGATATTTAATAATAAAATGATAATCAACAAGGTCAATAGAACTGACTTTTCGCTGATGATGCTGAATTCGTTCCAATCATTCCAACAGTTTCCTCTTTCGCAGTGAAATTCATTTGCACTCTTGTCGTATATCGGTGGGAATTACCTAACTAGCCTAATTAGTTCCATAAATTTGGCTTCACTATACAAAGCACCTCCTGCCATAACTTCCAACTGCGCCATTTTGTTTTGAACCGCCATTTTGTTTTGAAGCGCCATTTTGTTTTGAAGCGCCATTTTGTTTTGTTTCTGAAGAAATTGTCGTGCAATGTGGAGTCCTGGGTACGAACGGTTCTCGCCGATGATTGCCGACCGCATTCTCATAAACTTTCAGCTAACAAACTCATTCGCGATGATCGCCGGCCATCGCAGAAAACAAACTTTTTGTTTCTTGTGATGCACTTAGCGATGGTTGGTGATCATCACCGATGACAGTTTACCTGCGTTCTCATATGTCGGGAACATTGCAAAGCACACATCAGCAACAATCGCCGCAGTTCGCGACATATGAGAACCAGGCTTAACAGAACTTCTGGCACCGCACACCCCTGTATGAATTTATAGTGAAGTAGGCCCCCCCCCGGGTGATTAATGTACTTTTCTCACTTAGATTAGTTTTATTGATGACAGGTGCAGTGTTGTTGATGGTACCATCACTTGTTGATGCATCACATGATTTCATAGCTAACGCTGCATAGGAATGCTGTGAAGATGCTGTCTCCCTGTTTTATATCCGTTTTCGCAAAGCAGGGGTGCCTTTTCCAAGTTTACTTGTTCATCAACAGGTTTTGAACAAACTGACATGGGTGTATCAGGGTTGATTGGCGGGCTTGGAACTGTTGCTGTTTTCGCTAGCTGGGTAAAATGGTTGAGCTTATCATTCATCTTGTTTTTAAGGGCATCAAAATTTGTTTGAAGTTTTTGCACATCATCTTGAGCGACAAGCACATCTTGTTGTATTGTGCAGATTTGTTGAGGGGAAAGTCATTCACCAGTTTTATCGCAACAAATTCCATCATTATAATTTTCCAAAAATTCAAATATTGTTGATGCAATTCACTATGATCTTTATTTAGATCGGTCCCCGTTGATTTTAAATCACCAAACTTTTTCCCCAGCGATTTAATTTTATTTTTAAGATTATTTGTATCCGTTTCACAGAAGGTTGGGAGATTTTATCTTTGGCTGATTTCAGTTCACTGATTGAATCTCGCAGTGCTTTGTTGTCATGTTTCAAAGTTGAGATTTCAATGACATTTTCAGATAAGTCTGATGTCAACTGCGTAATTGTGCTTTAAGTGCTACCTTATCATTGTCTAGGTTAACAAAGCGATCAAGTATTCTATGTAAAGTGTGAGATTGGGAGTTTATCTGATGGGTTTGCTTGGGGCTGATTTCATTGAAATATATCTCTTTTAACCATCCAGAGGCAAAGTAACTGTAAGCTTTTCCCTCCTTGCAATCACTTAATAATCGCTTTCTGAGGCCAATCAACTGATCAGCAGTGAGCAGAAACTTGGCGATCTGAATTTTGAAGACAGGAGGCCATTTGCACATCCCAACTTGTTCATTCAGCCATGGCAATTTTAGGCTATTAATACCCTTTTCGCTTGAGGATGCCAAAGGATTAGGAAGTTGGCATTCGTTCACGGCAAGCCAGACTTCATATGCCTCCCTCTTTCTTTTCCCTCTTTGTCTGCAGTAAGTTTGACAGGAATTTTCATTTGATGTGCCCTGTTGGCCAAAGCCGTCAGATCCTCTTTGCTCCCTGAAACCTTTAAGCCACGATCAAACAGAAAGTCTCCAACGTTTAAAATCTTGGAAAGTTCTTTTAGTTTCCTTTGTAGTTCCGTCCATCACTGCTGCTTTGCTTGAAGTAAACAAAGGTGGCAGAAACAAGAACCAAGGTTTGAGAAGTTCGAATCTATCCCGAATTGGTCCCAGTTCCCGAAAAAATTAGGCATCTGCGCATGCACTTCCAAAACTCTGAAGTGGCTTATTGGCGTTCATTTTTTATAGTTCATTAAAATAAGAGCCATACCATATTTCCTGGTCATATTTATCTGTCAACATACGAATTAAATTTCAAATTGCTAAGATCTTCCATGAAATAATTGTTACAAGCCTTGCTCTCTGTGCTGGTGGTTTTGCTGGTGTGCTACATACGGTGGCCCACAACTGCTGCGGCAAAATCAATTGTTCATAGCACAATTTCCTTTCCACAGCCACCAGCAAACCAATGTTCACGGCAAAAATACAATTCTCACAACACAAAATGACTTTCACTCTTTCACTTTCTCACGGCACAAACACTTTCTCACTGCACAAACACTTTCTCACGGTACAAACACTTTCTCACAGCACAAACACTTCTTCACGGCACAAACACTTCTTCACGGCACAAACACTTTCTCGCGGCACAAACACTTTCTCACGGCACAAACACTTTCTCACAGCACAAATACTTCTTCACGGCACAAACACTTTTTCACGGTACAAACACTTTTTCACGACTCAAACACTTTTTCAAGGCAGAAGTACTTTTTACAGCAAAATGACAAGCCAAGCTTTAATGCAATGATCATGAAAGAATGCTCCCACGAGAGGGCCTACCAAGATGGATGTTCAAGGTCAACATGAGAACGAACTGATAACGTATTATTTTACCAGGGGATTTGAGTATGATGAGATGGATATGCTAATGTTTAGAGAGCATGGCGTGAGGATGTCAGTGCGGACCCTCATGAGACGTTTAAGCATTCTTTGCACAAACCCCTTTTCCTCCTCTTTTAAGCCATTGTTCGCCGCCATCACTGATCACTCACGGGGGGGGGGAGGGGGTTCTTGGCCAAATTTTGGGTGGGATCTGCGGCGAGCATATTCAAAATAGTACCGTTGGCTAGACCAATTTTTACGAAAATGATACCCTTGGCTAGTCCAATTTGACCATTTTCTGGACCAATTTTTACGAAAATGGTACCCTTGGCTAGACCAAATTTGGCCATTTCCTGTGCCAATATTGTCAGATTTGTACCAAATATGATATCATGACCGTTCGCTAGATCAATGTTGTCAAAAATGATACCCTTGGCTAGACCGTTATAGGCCAAAATTGCAAAAAGGATACCCTTGGCTAGACTAGAAGTCTGAAAAAGTAATACACTTGCTCCCGGCACATCCCCAGGTACCTTTACTATGGAAGAATTCCCCCCCCCCCTCCCCCCGTGCCATCACCAAACGCATCCACGTCAAGGGTTAAAGGTTATGAGACGAGAGGACAAAAGCAACACAAACACTTTAATTAGGGCATTGGAATTCGATTGAAATTGACTCCTCGAGAAAGTATTTGTGCTGCGAGAAAGTGTTTGTGCCGTGAGAAAGTGTTTGTGCCGTGAGAAAGTGTTTGTACCGTGGAGAAGTATTTGTGCTGTCAGAAAGTGTTTGTGCCGTGAGAAAGGGTTTGTGCCGTGAGAAAGTGCTTGTGCCGTAGAGAAGTGTTTGTGCCGTGAGAAAGTGCTTGTGTCGTGAGAAAGTGTTTGTGCCGTGAAGAAGTGTTTGTGCCGTGAGAAAGTGAAAGAGTGAAAGTGATTTTGTGTTGTGAGAATTATATTTTTGCCGTGAAAATTGGTTTGCTGTGGCTGTGGAGATTGAAATTGTGCCGTGAACAATTGATTTTGCCGTGGCAGTTGTGGGCCACCGTAGCTACATGCTATGACATACAAGTTAATTCATGTATTGGTGACAACATGTCTATCATTTCATGTTCACTTCCTTCGAATTCACTGAAAACAAATGTTAAAATGAATGCAATTACATACCAGATTGAGGAAAATGGAGGTACAGTCCTAGTGACTGAAAATTCCAAAAGTTATCACGTCTTATTTCAATTAGCATTCTTTGTAGCTATCTTGAGAATTCTGGAATATGATCACAGCATTGATTCAGCGATTGGTGCAAAATCAGATAATACCCTACTTTACAGGCTCATATTGTGAGGGGGTACTGAAACTTTTCGAGTTTCAGTTGTTATTTCAGAGTTTTCCAAGGGTGCCTTTTCCAAGTTTACTTGTTCATCAACAGGTTTTGAACAAACTGACATGGGTGTATCAGGGTTGATTTGCGGGCTTGGAACTGTTGCTGTTTTCACTTGCTGGGTAAAATGGTCAAGCTTATCGTTCATCTTGTTTTTAAGGGCATCAACATTTGTTTGAAGTTTTTGCACATCATCTTGAGCGACAAGCACATCCTGTTGTATTTTGCAGATTTGTTGAGGGGAAAGTCATTCACCAGTTTTATCGCAACAAATTCCAGCATTATAATTTTCCAAAAATTCAAATATTGTTGATGCAATTCACTATGATCTTTATTTAGATCGGTCCCCATTGATTTTAAATCACCAAACTTTTTCTCCAGCGATTTAATTTTATTCTTAAGATTATTTGTATCCGTTTCACAGAAAGTAGGTTGGGAGATTTTATCTTTAGCTGATTTCAGTTCACTGATTGAATCTCGCAGTGCTTTGTTGTCATGTTTCAAAGTTGAGATTTCAATGACATTTTCAGATAAGTCTGATGTCAACTGTGTAATTGTGCTTTTAAGTGCTACCTTATCATTATCTAGGTTAACAAAGCGATCAAGTATTCTACCGGGTGTCTCAGAAAAAAGTACCCCCTTTTGACTGGAAATAGGAACCAAGCAATAAAATATCATTGCTCCCCGACTTCACAGCTAAATTTATCAATGTTCAACTTAGATGCACGTACCTTGCATTTAGAAATCGTCCAACAAACACCGGAGATACAGGCTCGCAAAGTCAAAATTTACAGTGCACCCAAAACCAGAGGTTTTGAAAAAGGGCCTAGTCATGATTTGTATCGTGGACAGTTTCCAAAGTACCTGTAGACTTTATGTTTCCGTGTTTTCCTTTTGAAAAGAATAAAAGATACATGGACATGGCGCTCATTAAACAAATTTAGTAAAAATGTGGTAAGAGCCATAAAATCGTGCCACATCTCCAAAATAAGCGTGCATGTGCTCTTTTTCCTCTTCTTTAATATAAAACACTTGGGATCGAATACAATAATGCAAGGACCGTTTCCTCAAAAGAAAAGTCACTGCAAGCACAATTGAAGTAATTCAATGTATAAATCTTTTCAAAAATAAAAAGTAAATGTCAAAGTCGAAAATTCGTTTGCAAAATGCCTGTTTGTTGTCAAACTATGGCTAGGCCATTTCTCAAAACCTCTGGTTTCAGGTGCACTCCAAATTTTGACCTTGTGAACTCATATCTCCGGTGTTTGGTGGCGGATTTCCAAATGCAAGGTATGTGCATTTAAGTTGAAAACGAACAAATGTAGCCATGAATTCAAAAAGTCCCGAAACATTATCGTTTTGCTGCCTTGTTGAGTCAAAAGGGGGTACTTTTTTTTGAGACACCCGGTATCTAAAGTGTGAGGTTAGGAGTTTATCTGATGGGTTTGCTTGGGGCTGATTTCATTGAAATATATCTCTTTTAACCATCCAGAGGCAAAGTAACTGTAAGCTTTTCCCTCCTTGCAATCACTTAATAATCGCTTTCTGAGGCCAATCAACTGATCAGCAGTCAGCAGAAACTTGGCGATCTGAATTTGGAAGTCAGGAGGCCATTTGCACATCCCAACTTGTTCAGTCAGCCATGGCGATTTTAGTCTATAATACCCTTTTCGCTTGAGAATGCCAAAGGATCAGGAAGTTGGCATTCGTTCACGGCAAGCCAGGCTTCATATGCCTCCCTCTTTCTTTTCCCTCTTTGTGTGCAGTAAGTTTGACAGGAATATTCATTTGATGTGCCCTGTTGGCCAAAGCCGTCAGATCCTCTTTGCTCCCTGAAACCTTTAAGCCACGATCAAACAGAAAGTCTCCAACGTTTAAAATATTGGAGAGTTCTTGTAGTTTCCTTTGTAGTTCAGTCCGTCACTGCTGCTTTGCTTGAAGTAAACAAAGGTGGCAGAAACAAGAAGCAAGGTTTGAGAAGTTCGAATTTATCCCGAATTGGTCCCAGTTCCCGAAAAAATTAGGCATCTGCGCATGCACTTCCAAAACTCTGAAGTGGCTTATTGGCATTCCTTTTTTGATAGTTCATTAAAATAAAAGCCATACCATATTTCCTGGTCATATTTATCTGTCAACATACGAATTAAATTTCAAATTGCTAAGATCTTCCATGAAATAATTGTTACAAGCCTTTCTCTCTGTGCTGGTGGTTTTGCTGGTGTGCTACATGCTATGACATACAAGTTAATTCATTTATTGGTGACAACATGTCTATCATTTCATGTTTACTTCCTTCGAATTCACTGAAAACAAATGTTAAAATGAATGCAATTGCATACCAGATTGGGGAAAATGGAGGTACAATCCTAGTGACTGAAAATTCCAAAATTTATCACATCCTATTTCAATTAGCATTCTGTGTAGCTATCTTGAGAATTCTGGAATATGATGACAGCATTGATTCAGCAATTGGTGCAAAATCAGATAATACTCTACTTTACAGGCTGATTGTGAGGGGATACTGAAACTTTTCGAGTTTCAGTTGTTATTTCAGAGTTTCTCCCTCTCCCCTCTCAAAGCCCCCCAGCCTCACCCGAGCAGGGCTGTAGTAGGATCTATCTTAAATTTGGGGGCATTACCTTCCAAAGCACTTTCTCATTTCACTAAATGGCACTTCCTAAAATAAAGAGAGCAGTTTTTGTTGTAATTGTAAAATATTTTTGGGGGGCAGGGCCCCCAGTGACCACTCTTTCTTGTTTACCTGCCTTCAACCCACACATGAACTCCTTCCCCCATGCGCATGGAAATATCAAGAAAAACGCACATGCAGAAATGCTGTATGATATTCCCTTTGCGAGCTTACTTGTTGGGGAGAGGAGATACACTTCGCCCGAAGAAGCCCATGCTTCCCTTGTGCAGTAGGTTAAAGCTCATGCGCAGTAGTGTTTTAGGGTTGAAGCTCTGACGGGCACAAAACTCCTCACTGATATTCAAAACTCCTCATTGATCCTTCTAGGATAAAAGTGTTCTTCAAACTGAATTAACAGTTTCTCCCTAGGAACAGCCGTTGTTAGGGTAACCCCAAAATACTGGTTTCCATGTTAACAAGCCCAAAATGGGCCATATTGAAATTTTGATAATTACAATAATTGTTCAGTCTATTTGCAATTATTTATGAAGATTTGATTTCTTCGCCAGTGGCCTGACTGTCAGCAAGCAAGGCAGATGTCCAATGGCTTCAGCATTCTTGGAAACTTGGTATTTGTCTGGCCTAATTGCTGCCTTCCTCCAATGGCTGATGTACTGGGATGGGAGATGGGGGAGGCAGTGCCTCAAAAGGGCTGTTGATTCTATGTTCTGTCAGCCATGGCTTTGTTGGTTTTTTGTTTTTCTAATGCATGCTCCTCCGCTGCCCGAAGCTTCTTCTCTTCATCAGAATCACTAGCTACAGTAAATCCCCGCATATAAGAACCTACAAAAATGAGAACCTAGAGGCTGTTTTTTCTAACTTATGCACCTTGTAATTAAGAACCTGTTTCAGTTTGATGAAAAATATGTTTTTATAGCAGGGGTAGCAAAGTTGATTTTGGATTGTCATTGTTACGTTCATTTTTGTCCTAGTGGGCTTTTAAAGTTTGAATCTCCTCCCTTGCAGTTTGAAAGCTTAGCATTGGTTATTAGATATATTTTAAGTCTGCTAAAACAAATAATAGGGCTCAAAATCCTTGGCGAAGGTTATAAAATGGCCTCTGCAAGGCACTCTTCAAATAAGAACCGTTATACATTGAAATTTGTCTTAGCACCTTTAAAATAAGAACCTATTTCAGCCTAGCTCTCAAAAAATTAGGTTCTTATATGCGGGGATTTACTGTAGTTCGTCGGACGGGTATTCTTGCACAGTTGACCAACCTGCAGGGGATCTGTCAGCAATGCTGATTAATTTATTTCGCTCCTTCAATTCCTCCCTAATCACCTTAAGCTCCTTCTTTGGCCTAACCTTCACTCCATGCCTCAGATTTCGGAATTTACCGTTGAAGTACTTCTTCATTGCTTGCAAGGATTTATTGCGAGAATTATTGTGTGCTGGAAAACGTGTTCCTCCTGTTGGCAAACGTAAAATTTGGCTTTCCTTGAAAAGTTTCAACATTGCAAACCAAGAGTAGAAGGAAGAAAGAAAGTCTGAGTTTCAAGTTGTCTGAAATCTCGTCCGAGGTCAGTCATCGTGCATGGACCGGAAAGTCATATTAACCCTATCTGACCTGGGGGGGGCGGATTCCGCCCCCCCTAGTACATTTTTGTTTACACCGATTTCCACACATGCAGCAGGCCTCTGATACTTCGTAAGTTTAACTTTGTATCATAGAGCAATAAAATTGCAACAATTTGGACATTCTATTTTTAGTCTTGTTTCCATGGTTACCAATTTTTCATACTGCACTCTGTGAAAAACATACTTTGTATCTCTTTTAATCATATTTAATTGTTCCAATTAAGTCTAAATTAAGAATTTATATATATTTTGATCTATATCTTTCATTTCTTTATGAAAAATAAAGTTTCATGACCTTTTAGCAACCTTTCATTTATATGACGTCATATGACATCATAATGATCATCATGCTCTAGCAACAACAACAACATCGCTAATTGGATTAATGGATTATTCAAATTTTCATTGTTTACATAATGAACTACCTTTGTGCCAAGTTTGGCTGCCATATCTCTTATGACAACAGAGATAAACAGGGGGGGCGGAATCCGCCCCCCCCCCAGGCATTGAGTGTTTCAAATCACCCAGGTCAGATAGGGTTAATCGGTCTGCCTTGTGTAAAAAGCTCTTGGACTCCCGAATTGTACCGCAACAAGTCCAGGTGATGCAAAACAAAGACATTGAGATAACATTTTCTAAATTAGGAGGGAAGAATATTTTTTTTTAATTGGACTTCGTTGAATTTCCCCAAGTTGTGCATCGGCCATGTGGCAGATTCCTAGCAGGGTATCAACCGGCCGTATGGGTATGAGTCCATTACAAGCCTGCTCAAATGAAGACAGGAGTAGTAACCAGAAGAATACAGCATTACGGTCGATTTTTATTTGCAAGAGTTAATACAGTTCCGGGAACGGAGATTCTTACTGCAACTTTAACTTTCAAAATGATACTACAGTTGCCGATCCCCAGCTATTTCCAAGTGGGCCCATACTCATTGTCAGTTAGGTATGATGGTCAGTCTCAAACATGCAGGAAATGCAATGAAGTAGGCCATCTGGCGAGGGAATGCCAAGTTAAAAGATGTTCAGTTGAATGTTGATTGTGAGAGTGAAAGATCATGCCAGAGCTGTGGATCGCCGGATCACAAACTCGAAAAATGCACAGTCAGCTGGGAATCAGAAGAAGGTGACGAGGGCTCCGAATCAATGAAAAATGATGATGATGAAGGTAGCAATAGTGATGAAAGTGACCAAAAAGCAGACCAGCTGAGTGCATTGAAAGCAGTGCATGGGAGATCAAACATTTCCTTCTATTCTGTGATGAGACCATACCTTCGCAATGAAGACCCTATCAAATACACGCAACTATGACGAGACACACTTTTCAAGACTTTTATGATTTCATTCTTTCATACATATTTTTTCCTTCAAGCTTTTACTTTATTCATTGAAGTTTTAATGATTTTCTTTACAGATTATGACTAGCTATTGTTTCACATAATTTCATCATTTATTACGTATAAACCTCGTTTTCATTCCTTTTCGGTATTCACTTTTGGTATATGACTACCGGGTGCGCCAAAATAAACTAAGCACGTTTGGCAGGCCACAATAAATTGTACACTGGACTGATTTTAAAGATTTGTGACTTAATCTTTAGCAGAAAGCCTTAAATAGATACTTGGAATTTTTTCCACATTCTTTCATTTTCGGTTTTTAGAACTAGAAGCGAGTTTCTTAAAATTTTAATTTTTGAAAACACTGAAAACGATAAAAATACATAGATCAAGTTTTCTAAAGAATCAACTTTAACCCTATTCGTACTGGGGGGGGGGGGCGTTTTTCGCCCCCCTAACAGACTTTGCTGCGTTACGCTAAAACGACAGGAGATATAACCACCAGTTTTGGTGACTTTTACTCAAATTTCATAGGCAATTAAATTCTTAACATTTCATTGTTCTACCTCTGATCATGTGACCACAGTAATACCATATTTGGAGAGTAGTCAACAAAAAAAAGCTTAAAATGTCCGTCGTTTTTGTCTCGTTTGCTTGATCGATCTCAAACATGCACCATTCGATTGCATTTGATGAGTACATTCATTTGATATATAAATTTTTCATATTTGCTGATGTCAGCAAAATTTAATATATATGACGTCATTCACATTTATGACGTCATTTACCTAATAGAGAAGTGTCAAATATAAATTTTTTTGGTCTAATTTGCTTCATCTTATTAATTTGATTCATTTTGAGTCTATATTTACCAGATAAAAGGGCAGGACTGGCAAAAACCCGTGATTAAAGTAAATGCATGCAACAAAAGGCTAATTTAAGGCTAATTGTGCTAAAAATAGAAACTAAAAAATTTTGCAAAGTATGTATTTTTAAACTATAACATGTTTCCTACTATTTGAAACAAATTTGGAGAAAATCGGTTGAGTGGTTGATTAAATAGAATTTTTCTGGTTATGAAGGTATAAATTTGCCAATTTTCGTCAGTTTTTCGGTTGCCTAGCAACGAATCACGTGACTTATTAATTGTCATTGTTATATTTGAATAGCCAATTGTCTAAAGAACAATAGGGGTAAGTCTTATCATTGTATCTTTTGTAGTTTTGGAGAAAAAGAGGGGGGGCGAAAAACGCCCCCTCCCCCCAGTACAAAATACCTAAAAAATCGTCCAGTACAGATAGGGTTCATGGACAAAGGGAGAACCTGTTCGTGGTGATTTGGGATTTAGAAATCGACTAATTGTAATCTGCTGCACGAGAGTTTGTACTAAATCACAAATCACCCTGCAAACGTTTTTTCATTGTTCATTCATGTTGAGTCTTTCAAAATTTGATCAATGTTTTTTTATCGTTTTCAGTGTTTTCGAAAACAAAAATTTTAAGGAACTCGCTTCTAGCTCTAAAAATTGAAAACGAACAAATGTGCAAAAAGTCCTAGAATTCACTTCAGGCTTTCTGCTAAAGATTCAGTAATAAATCTTCAAAATCGGCCCAGTGTACGATTTATTGTGGCCTGCCAAACGTGCATAGTTTATTTTGGCGCACCCGGTAGTTATTTTATTAGCTAGATTGGTCCGTTTACCCAAATCTTTTGTTGGTCATTTTCCTGTTATTCTTGCATTTGCTTGGTTAGCCTTAATTCATATTTCCGCCTAGTTTCTGATATATTCTGTAACTTTTGAGTTGATCTTTGATTATCAGTATGCGACCATCTACACGTTAATTCCGGATCTCACTGGAGATCCATTAGCTGCTGTACATCGTGTTTTTTATATAATCATATAACCCAAGTGTGTGTGATTTATCTGCTCATTCCTAAATTGCAAGTGAATCCAAAGTCAGAACAGATTAACAGCAGAGGAAGAAACAGATACATGACAATGGATGACACAAAAATCGTATATTATTACAGATGGTAACATGATTTTGGGATTTGATTAATTGGAGCACAAAATGAAAGAAGATCTTGGTGTCCAGCTCATGTCAGAAGATGAAACAGATTTGGATCAAACTAACATATTTGGTGAAAATGGATTAATGAGAACTGGATTGAGACAAATGAGAATTGGATTGCTTTTAAAAGGCAAAGAAACTTTTGCATCAAATTGCGCCATCAAAACAAAAGATCACATTATAGTTGACTGGACCCAAACTTGTTGGTGACAACAAAACGTTTTGGAAAACAGTAAAGCCCCTTTTTCAAACAAGATTCAAGGAAGTGCTGCTATTACCCTTCTCGAAAACGATGTTGTTGAATCAGACAATACTAGAGTTGCGGAAATTTTGAATGATTATTTTGTCGATATTCCCAAAACATTAGGTATAGCTTGTGAAGAGGACTCAGCAACCTTGGATTTTTCTTTGCAAGATACTTTGCAAGCGATTGTTCAACGCTTCCAGTGCCACTCTAGTGTTGTTAAGATTAGATCTGCTATGAATAGCTCCAAGGGTGAGAGCGAGATTCAATTTTGTTATTTGCTACTGACATTTGCATAACAAGAATTGAATACTGTATAATTAGACTATTGACTATGAGAGTTTAGCTTTTGTTGCTGTTATATGTTCCTGCATTACATTTGCTTCGCCGTGTACACCTTGTGTTGAAATGCAATCTTATTTTATGTGCGCATCTCAAATTCAGTCTTGCTTACATCTATTTTAGAAGCTCAAATCTGATAATCAGTGTGGAAATTCTGTATGGAAAGCTGCTGCTAATGCTGCCAAGAGAAAAGGTGCCTTAGACGAGACTGGATTGATTTTCACCAGTTGTTGACATCAGGTTGCTCAAAAAGGAATTAACATGTATCAAGGAAAACTGTTTGCCTATCATCATTTCCTACACACTAAAGATATCTGAGACAGGAGTGCCAGCTTCATATTTCAAGATATTGCTTGCAAGTATCGACCTTGGGCTGAAAGGGTAGATCCCAGCAATGCATCTAAAATCACTTTTGCCCTTAATCTTATGCATGGAACGGGCCACAACTGGACCTGCCAGGTACAGTTTACATAATTATTTCCATTTTATCTCTAAGTTGTCTTCTGGAATTTGAGAACATAACCTCAATCAATCTAATGCTGCAGACATATTGAAGGCCTTTTCTGTGTAGTGCTAGCGATTCTTTTATTATTCCACCAAACCAACAGCATCTGAAGGTGGTTCAAGTAAGATACTGCAATAGGAAAAACCCAAACAATTGTCTC
Source organism: Aurelia coerulea (assembly GCA_039566865.1). Taxonomy (NCBI): domain Eukaryota; kingdom Metazoa; phylum Cnidaria; class Scyphozoa; order Semaeostomeae; family Ulmaridae; genus Aurelia; species Aurelia coerulea. Next base: position 10,906,077 of record CM076947.1, read on the forward strand.
CATTATTTTAACAGGTGTGATTGACTCAGATAAAGGAGACATCCATGTAAAAGATCGTTTAGTGCATTATAGCTTTGATATACATTTCACTCCTATTTTATATAATGTACGGTTAGAAGAACTTCACTCCTATTATGTAGCATTGCGCTCTGAACAGTGTATAATCGAACTTGATTGTTAATACCTTTACGGTTCAAAGCTGAAACGATCTGAATTTTCAATATTATGGGAGTTGTCAGCCAACACTGTTTTTGCAACATGGAATGTTAACAAAACGACAAATAAAACGATTGTCATCGCTTGCCTCATTCTCCATTTTATAATCAAACTGAGTTTCCATCGAATTGTGTCATCATTGCTGGCATTATGTGTGATTCAAGGGGAAGACCAATTCCATTCTATCCTTTTGTGAAAATGGTAGAACATTGCACTCAGGACTAGCGGCTAAATACAGCAATTGCTCCGACCCGAGAATTATCGTTTTGAATTTGATGCGCAACATCTCGTTCACGAGATAAACAGGCGAATATGATTTTATCGGTCTAGTTGTGCTGTCTTTCAAATTGTATTGAATTTGTTATCCTCCTTTGCACAAGTTGTATGAAACTTGCAGGAAAAAGGCCTAGGCTCTTGTATTTGCACTAAAATTCAAAATCTTCCCGCAAAGTTTTTCTGCTTTGTTGTTATTTATTTATTTCTTATTTTGTAACTTTTAAGAAAAGACTTTAAAAAAGTAAAAGATGCTATTGATTTCTTGAACAAATGAAAGTTTCTTGAATGATATTCCCAGCTAAAGTTTCTAAATTTGTACAGTTAGACAGTAGACTCTTTTATGAAGCTTCTCGTAAACAATATCTGTCTTGTTTTCAAACACCCATTGCTAACCATGATCCTTTATGGCACCAAATTCGACTGTCGTATTATCTGAAAGTCGTTTCTGGCCTAAATTCTCTTTGCGTTGCTTTTCATTTGGTACACAAAGGATCATGATCGACAATGGGTCTATAGCGCAGACAAAAGCGTAGAATCCAAAAGTTGATATTTCCTTTTCTCTAATTTCAAAGGGGCCTTAGCAACAGACATACCTCCCAGACCTTGCATTGCATGTCATTATCATGGTTCATGCTCCATCAGAGCGATTTTGACTAACAATTGCGCAATGCATTATCATTTTAATTTTCAAATGAATGCTGTATTCAAAATACATAATCTATGGCCGATGTAATGTTTTGATTGTCAAATTCCTGGAAACCCATTGAACATCATCAGGTAAAATTGATTATCTCAACAATGTCATGCATATCATTGTTCTTGGGGAGACGAGATACGATTTGTGCGAGGAAACTTGAGTGCCCCCCCCCAAAACAAACATTATTACGCATCAGCTTTAACTTACTGCACAGGGGGACATATACGTTTCCTCAGACAAACCTGATCTCGTCTGTTTTGTACCTTTGAGAACTGGTGATTGCAACTGAATTTTTTGTTTGGGATACTGCAAACTCCCCCTTTTTTAAATCACACTGGAAAAGACAATATTTCGGATTGGTTCGCTCTTTCGCTGATCAATGGAATGGGTGAATGAAGCGCTTTGTGGCAAATTCACAAAGGAAAAAGGAAGGACGCAGATATGGAGCCGATTTAGGCCCAATACCACAGCCACCATGAGATAAAGCAGTCATGAAACATAAAGCACATTCAAGGAAAAATTGCAGGCATCAGGCAAATACTTTCAGGCCTGTAGGAAGCGGGGGGCAGGGGGGGTCTCAAGCCCCCCCAATGATTTTGAAAACAATGGTGCTAGGTCACAAGAATTGATTCAATGTATTGTTCTCTATTGTTTTAAGAACAATTGCCTCCCCCCCCAATCCGAAGCTTCTTCCTACGCCCCTGAATACTTCTAGATATATACAAAAGCAAACAGGAAAAGCTCCAAGCTTAAAAGTTCCCCTCACTGCAACGCAACCATGCTGCAACTCACTGCTACGTTGATGCCATCCGACATTAGTGTAACTTTGAAGCCGTGTCTCAAGCCTAAGCCTTCATACACCGATGAACCGAAAATCGTAGATTTACGAAAATTTCGGGTCGGAGCAATTACTGTATTTACCCGCTAGTCACTCAGGCAGTTGTGGATGTACAAAGAGGTTTGCTTCTCATATGATACATCGTTTAGCTAGTTGGCTTCTTGAGGTATCTTCAAAATGTAGCTGAAGAAAAATAAAAGGTCAAATCCAATGGCTAGAAGGTGTTACCAAACTAACTGGAAGCAAATCACTGTACACTAAGGGATGTGGTTCTCATGGCAATATTTATCCTTCGTGTTCACTTCGTCACCCTTGTTCAGGTATTACAATTAACATATAATGCACGTTAATAATTTGAAGATTTTCTGATATTTATGATTTGTAATGATCTTCGTTCATAGGTTTTTGAAGGTGGCAGGTACAAAGATGGAATTGGTAGAAGCCATGGAGAAGATTGTGAAATTATTAACAGCACTAATTCTGTTCCCAGTGTTGTTACAAGAAGAATGGCTCCAGAAGGTATGCATGGTGTACTTAATCCATACCTTTATTTGTTTTCCTCGTTAAAGGGTAGATGACAATGCTTCTCAACTCATAGAATCAACAAATTACTTATTTCTATAACCTTTTGAAGGGATGCGAAGTTTTGATGGATGTGTATCTCTATTCGCAATTCAATTAACTTTAATTCTCTGTGGAATTTGTAGGAAATGCGATAATGTGTTCAACCCACTTTTGACGTTAGTTTTGTTCATATGACAGATGACAGTACTCTGCGTGCTGCACTAAGAAACAATATATGGCGTACAGGCAAAGAGAGAGAGAGATAACGGCTTCTGTAAAATGCGGGTCCGCAGGTCCGATAAAATGCGGGTCCCATTCCAAGATTGGTGGCGGGTCTCGGTGTGTAAGGCGTGCTACAGCGGTCGACGGGTCTTGCGAGGCTTATGCCCACTTCCTGTTTCCATCCTCGAATGCTTGCGTTCAATCCAACACTGCGCAGAAGATAGGGCTTGTTCTGGTTTGTTTACCTTTAGCAAGGATGTACCGTTGGTGCCAAACTTCAGCAAGGAACTCATATGATATAACAGCGATGTACCAATCTAGTCAAGCACAAGTTCCAGAGAAAAGAACATGTACATGTTCCCCTGGGAGTTCTTCCCACCTGATGTTTTGCATATGTCAAGGAACATATTTGCAGCAGTGTTATAAACTGTAATATGATTTCCAAGAATTAACAAAGTCAATAGGAAATAAGAAACAGCGTAAGAAACTAAACTTAAAATTTGAAAACTTTCATGTTGAAATCACAAAAAGACGCGAGTGCCTCCTATTTCTATTTCTATGGTAAAAAGTATCGAACGATGCATAGGGACTTCCCCATGTGAAGGGATCCCCTCCAAAGTACAAAGTTCTCCCATATTTGCATTGGGATTGAAATTCTTTGCAAGCTGTGACTCAGGATCTTTTCATTGATCAGGTACGATTTCACAATGTATTTTTCTTTTTGTGACCTTTGTGATGATCTGCGTCACCATTCAATCCATAGAAATGATTCAATCCCATCGATATTGCAAGGGTTTCGCTTGATGGATTGCAGCGGTGATGAATTGCTGTCGCAGCAGAAAAGCTCATAGAAACTGGTGACTATCGCTTCGTTCTGTACGAAGGGCTCCTTGCCGCATACAACAGCCGTTTGTATGTGGCCATGGGACGTACATTCAAAGAGACCCGCAGACCCGCATTTTATCGGACCTGCGGACCCGCATTTTACAGAAGCCGGAGAGATAAAGAGTTTTCCAGACTGGACTCTTTAAATGCTGAATGATGAATCAGGGAAATTTTGCACCTTTTAATGAACAGTTCATCAAAGTGTTCCATTAGTGCATTGACAACGTTATTCATGACGTAAAACGTCTTTTCATTTTTTGCTAGTGAGGGAAGAGTATTTGACGGAACTGGTATTACTGTGGAACAAAAGAAGAATCATTGGATTGCCACAAATGCTTGTAAAGCGTCACAAATATGTATGTATATTTCCTATATGTGCACATTATTACTATTATATAAGCTAATGACCGAGACTTAAATCGAAAGCAAACATCAATTGGTATGCTAAGAATACACGAGCAAGGCTTTCTGCTGTGATACATATGGTCTGTCAATTTGCAAGCATTGATGTAGCATCGGAAAATTTGAACTTTCATTCTTCACCCAAAGGCAAGCATGGTGACAGACAACATCAGATTGAATCTGCGCTTTCTCGCAAAGCTTTTAAACTATACATAACTAGAACTGGGGTTGACAAGTCAGGTTCTAATTTGAATTAAAGTACAGTTATTGATACAACTACAGTAAATCCCCGCATATAAGAACCTATTTTTTTGAGAGCCAGGCTGAAATAGGGTCTTATTTTGAAGGTACCAAGACCAATTTCAAGGTATCAAGGTTCTTATTTGAAGAGTGCCTTGTGTAGGCTGTTCTAGAATCTTCACCAAAAATGCCCAGCCCTGTTATTTGTTTTCGAAAAGTAATTATGTACTCAATACCAAATTCTAAGGTTACAAACCAGCAGGGAGGAGATTCAAACTTTAACAGCTTGAGCTTGATAACGACAATGAAAAATGAACTTTGCTACGCCTGCAACAAGGACATATTTTTCATCAAACTGAAACAGGTTCTTAATTATAAAGTCCATTTAGCCCTCCCATGACTCAGCAGAAATGAAAGACTCGTTTTTGTTTGTCTTCGCAAGCGGCGCGTTGCGTTAGCATAGCTCTCATTCGGATTAACCGCTGACCAAGGGGCCTGCATAAAGTTTGAGCCTTGTATGCATGAACGCACGAGGGCTACTTTTTGCATTTTCTTGATTTGCGCATTCAAGGATTGATTTCCAAAGATTCACAAACAAGAACAGGATGTCAATGAAGATTTAATGACAGCTAAACAATTTCGAGATCAAGATCAACCACTTAGGAGCGACACTACTGCAAGTACGTTCTTTATATGATATATTTACTCAGCATCAATGAGACATTGCTTAATTATGTCTGCATTTGTCATTTTTCAGAAAAAACAAGAATTTTAATCTCTCTGTCCGCCATCTTGGATTTGCAAAAATCAAAATTTTCACTTTATAAGTATATTTTCACCTTCTAACAATGCTTTGATTGGCATAATTTGGTTTCATGAATCAATTTTAGAAAATTATAAAGATTTAAAAAAAAGTTGATTTTTCACCTTTTTCATGCACACGTGCCAGTGGGTATTGAATAATTATGACATCATATCTATTTTTAGAATTATTTTTGTGAAAAATGATGGATCATAAGCACGGCTACCTGCATGGTGAGTTTCGTTTTCGTAAGTGAAGGAATGGCTATTTTAGAGAGTCTTCTTCTTCTAGTAGCTCAAAAAGCCCAGTCTGGATAGGGTTAAGGCGTCTTCTTGATTTGGTGCTGTGTGATTCACCCTCAGGCTGCAGCGAAGATGACGTAGATTTGCGTTTTCGGCTGGCCTCAGAATTTGCTTCCGTTGAGGCTTTGGTGCGTGGGGATCCGACCTCAGACAAATCAGGATGTCCTTGGCTGTGGGAAATTTCTTTGAGTGGCTTATCCTTACATACATATCAATATGCATACACGTAGTGGCTATACATATAGGTTTCAGAAAAGTTTACCACGATTTTATGCTTCCTCATTATGATCTTCTTCACAGAAAGCCACTTTTTTACACCCATCAGTTTCACACAACAATGGTAGTGGAATACATTCGCCTGATGCCCAATGAAGGACCTTGACTCAACCAATTCCAGTGTTGAATTCCGCTTCCAGCATTTTCCCAAAGCTTTCCCTAGTTGGGAATTTCACAGAATCTGCCTGTTAATATGTAATCAGGTATTGATGCTTTCCTAATCGAGGGTTGTGAAATTCCTCGTCTGCCATTTGGAAATCAAACAGTAATGCATTTGAAGAGAAAACCTTGATCATGTCAACAATCTTGGTTAGAAAATGGCTGCCGGTGACTGTCATACTTGCATCGTCAACAAAACGCTACAAGTTGTTCTTGATACGATTCTTGTTGGGCATAACATGGTGCCAATAGGAAAAGCTGGAACTGGGAAAACACTTCTGTTACGGAAGGTTATTGAACTACTGATACCATCAAATATGATAGGAGTTACAAGTGCTTCAGTGATATCAGCATGGTTATTTGATTCTGCAGAAAACGTTGCATTCCTTTGCCCGCATTAACACATGCCAGAAAGCACAGGAAGACATCTTTAAAAAGATCAAGACAAGTTTCCCAGAGATAATAAAGAAATGGCAATCTTTGGAAGAACTCATAATTGACCAGGCCTCCATGATAAGTGCAAGTCTCTGTGAAACTGTTGAATTTTTACATATGTCTTCAAATGAAAATTATTTCCCTTTTGGTGGATTGCAAGTGATTGTAAATGCAGATTTTTTGCAATTACCTCCAGTTGGTAATAACATTGACAATTGAGAGCATATTCTTCAAGTTAACTGAATCCTAATCCATAATGCACCTGTCATTTACTTCCCCGAGGGGGGGGGGTCCCCGGGGTTAATGGGGACTTTGCATTTCTTAAGAAGCAAATAGCACTATAAATTCCCAATATACGGGTGAGAACCATTCGTTAAATCCTGCAAAGTCCCCACCACTGGAGGGAGAACCTGTCTTCCCTGAAAGGGATGACCTCTCTTTTAGCAATGATGATTTTGAGACAATTTGGATTAAAATAGGTAACTCAAATGCAGAAACTATTCTGTGCTGTTGTGCATATGTGCATATCCTTGTTCTGACATTCTTGTTCTGACGGTAACAATTTTCAGGAACTCTCTCCAAAAAAGAAAATGAAAATAAGCTCATCTTTACCATAAAAGATTTCAATATCAACTTGTTAAATTATCAAAATCATACACCTACAAATGAATTCATTAATATGATGTTTTCTTTCAACCTTTAGTTCTCGATCCAACCCGAATCATTGAGACATCCTCTTCTCTCTGACAACATTCTTGTTCGGTGCCCCAGATTCCAAAATTCAAAGTGCGAGTATTGTGTCTCCGATCTCATACCATCTACCCCCTGATCATGCAGGAATTGATACATACTTCCTTGCTGATCACAATATTCTTAACTTTTCAACCAACCCTCCACACCTGCAAGACATCCTGGCTGGTCGACCAAATATTGAAATTGAATGCCTCATAGTCCATGCAAATTTTTTTTATATTAAGAAGTCAATCTTTGCCTAGCCTACGAGTAGACCCATTATCCTACATTATCCTTTTCTCCAGTTGGATAAGGGGTCTACACGTAGGCTAATCTTTGCCAAAATTTTGTCATTTTTAAAGACAGGAATCGGGAACAAAGCTTGGTTTTTGAGCATTTGGCTTACCATTAATTTTCTGACAAGAAAATACAGATAGCCGATTCATGTCGATTTATGATTATGTTGAGAAGCAAAAATAGAAATGCACACCACAACTTTTTGTACAGCATTGATATAGTGAGTACAGCAACAAGTAACAAAGTCAGCATAATGAACAAACACTTAAATATTTTTTCCCTATCGCTTAATGTCTAGCAATCCAGCAATAATCCACAAAGCAACCACTTAAATAACTAAAATAACGATTAAGCATGTTAAAATTGACTTTTTAACCTGAGATTTGAAAGCAAAATGTATCATTGGGAAAAAAATCCTTCCCCATTCAAGACTTGGCACAGGTAGCATTGTGTTGAGGATAATGTAATAATAACAAGAAGAATTTAGCAAGATTTGACATCATTTTTATCGACTGGCTCCAAATAGATGATCAAATCGGGCCGCTCATGTAATTTAATCCATAATTTCAATGATCCCCACATGAAATCTAGAGCCACAACTATAAAGTCTCCATGCTAAGATGAATTCATTAGCCACTTTTCGACAAATTCTGTTCGATTTCTTCTCTTCCTTTGTAGCGAGGACAGTAACAGTGTTTCAGTTGATCAGCTCTTTTGATGTCATGTTTACGCAACCACCGTGTGAAGAGTCCACAAATATACAAAGAGTAACACACATATAAAGATGTGCTGCTATCACTTCAGTGTTACATCATAATAACCTCATAATCAAACAGCCTCGTATAGAACATTACATTCCTCCCCTAATTAACAAAACAAAACATAACATAATTGATAAAGTACATATAACATGGTTCTATTGTGTCTGTTGCATTGTTAGATCAAAACTCAGTCTGAAAGTTTTCATCTCTGTATCTAGCAGGAGCTTGTCTTATTCTCACCGGTCTCTCTATTGGCACTCTATCCTCAACTTCATTTGGTGGAATGACATTTTCTTCTCTTTCATCAGTGTCAGGTGAAAGTGGCTGTGTGGTATAATCTCCTTCGCACCTTGACTTGTTCTCCTCCAGCCTTTGTAGCTTCTTGAAAAATGTAATATGTCTTGTGATGGTTCTTGTGGCATTTCTGGCTGTTACTAAACTGCCTTTCCTCTTCACAACAATCATCGGCTCGCTGTTGAAAGGTGTGGTTTTCTTGTTAAGCTTCGCTTGTCGACATAGAACTGTGTCCCCTACTTTAATGTCTAGTTCTTTTACATAACTCTTGCTGTCTGCGTTCTGCTTCTTTGTTTCTTTGCTCCTAGCATCCTTTGTACGCACCTCTCTGTCATAAAGCAATATTTTCTTACTGGTAGGTGCTGGAAGACGCGTCTTGTACCTTCGTCCATTGAAAAGGAGACTGGCTGGAGAATGCTTTGTCATTGTGTGTGGAGTAGCTCTGTAGGCCCTCAGGTATTTCTGTAATTCCTGTCTCCAGTTTAGACGCTCTTCTGTGGAGGAGCGAATGATTTTTCCTAGGTTTTTCATAAAATTTTCGGCCATGCCATTCGCCCATGGTGCATATGGTATTTTCTTTTTGTGCTCAAAACCCATATATCTTGCATACGATTTGAATTCCTCACTGCTATATGGTGGCCCATTGTCACTTGCTATTTCATCTGGGATTCCTAATGTTGAGAGAATTGTGTCCATTGCTGGTATGACTGCTGTACCAGAAGTTGAACGCATGATTTCGACCATAGGAAATCTGGAGTACAGGCATTGTACAACCAGCAGGTATTCACCCGTGTCTAATGGACCATATAGGTCTGTTGCAAGTTTTGACCATGGTTCTGTGGGTAGTTCTGTTGGCTTGAGTGGCTCTTGCTGATGAATATCTGTATTTGCCTGGCATGCCATGCATTGTGCAATTTCTGTTTCAACCATCTTATCTAATCCTGGAAACCACAAATGCATGCGTAAGTATTGCTTTGTTCTCACAACCCCTTGATGTCCCTCATGAGCAAGGGTTGTCACAGACTGCCAAAGGCTGGCAGGAACCACAATTCGGCAACCTCTGAGCACTAGGCCATCCACTACTGATAGCTCTGGAAATATATGTGCATATGAAGCCAATTTCCCTTTCTGTTCTTTGCTGATGTATCCCTGTGAGATCATTTCTTTGAGAACTGTCAATGTTTCATCCTCTAGTGTAGCTTTTAACATGTGTTCTTTTGTTACAGCCTTGGGAAGGTTTGCTCGGATAACTGCATCAATGTATAGCATATCCTCTTCTATGGATTTCTTTGTTACGGTACACACATCAGCTAAGACAACTGGATGCCGGGAAAGATAATCAGCTGGATTTGTCTTCCCTGGCTCGTGAATTAGTGTGTAGCTATAATCTTGCAGCTTCAACTTGTCCGGCAGGATTCGTGCCGGAAGTTCTGCCTTGTACTGGTTGTACAAGGGTAACAGAGGCTTGTAAATCTGTGCTTGCAATGAAATGTTGAAGGCCATGTAGATAGATATGGTTTCTCTGCATGGCGAATGCTAGTGCAGCACTCTCAATTTCAATTTGTGAGTAGCGACTCTCAGTGTCTGTTGTCGCTCTGCTGTCGTATCTGATTACTTTGTATTGTTGTGTTTGGGGCTCAAGTTGTGTCAAGATGCTAGAAAGGCCATATTTGGAGCCATCTACAATGAGCTTTGTTTCTCGTGTTGGGTCAAGGTATGCCATTGTGGTGTCTTGTGAGAGAGCCTCTTTAATTGACTGAAAAGCCTTTTGACAATCATTGGTCCAGTTGAAAGCAACATTCTTTCTAGTGAGCAACCGCAACGGGGTTGTAAGAGCAGAGTAGTTGCGAATAAAATGAGCACTGAAATTAGCCATTCCCAAGAAGGATCGAACTTCAGCTGCAGATGCGGGTGGTTGGGCATCATGTAGGGCCTGTACTTTGTCAGGTGATGGTGACATTCCTGCTGATGAGAAAGTCATGCCAAAAAACTTGATTTCTGGTTGGTTAAAACTGCACTTTGACATTCCAAGTGTTAGACCGCAGTCATCAAGGCGCTGTAATACTTGCTTAAGTGCTCGATCATGTTCTTTCTGAGATTTTCCAAACACGATAATGTCGTCATAGATGTTTTCAACATGTTCAATATCCACCAGCGTTTGACGAATTTCCTCATTGAAAATCTCAGCAGCTGAATTGGTGCCAAAATTTAACCTTTTGAAACGCCTCAGGCCTTGATGGGTGTAGAACGTTGTCATGTATCTGCTTTCTGGGCTCAGCTCGAACTGCATGTAGCCTTGACGCATGTCAAGTTTTGTGAAATGCTTTGCTCCATTTAATTTGTATCGCAGTTCTTCCAATGTGGGGATGACATGACGTGTGCGCCGGATGGCAGTGTTAGCTGTGGTCATATCAAGGCTCATTCGCAACTGGGATGGATCAGCTTTTGGTGTCAACACGACATTTGAAACCCACTCTGTTGGTCCATACACTGGCTCGATGATGTCTGCATCTTCCAATTCTTTGAGAATGGCTTCAAATTGCTCCCTCTTTGCAAAGGGTATTCGGCGCTGTGGTTGAATTTTTGGAGGTACTGACTTGTCCACGGACAACTTCACAACTCTGTATCGATGTTTGCCAATACCTTCAAACACCCCAGGGTACTGATCAACGATGGCCTTAACTCTGTCTGGTGCATCTTGCTTATGTTTGTAGATATTGTCCAGCTGCTGTTCGGAAGACTTTTTAGAGGTGAGATGCTCTGCCATAGCTGAATATGACATGTGTTGAGTGACGTGAGTGGTGGCTTTGGCACTCTTGTTTCCCTGTTTTCTTTCCTGTGGCACATGGTGCATATCCTGCATGTCTGCGGTTAATTCTTTCACAGTGATGCTAAGCAGACTCAGATCAAAAGCAGTGTACTTTCCTATGAGGGGTTTTTGTCCTGATCCTGGAACAACATACACGGTTGCAAGGACCTGTTTTCCATTGGCTGTTAGCTGTGTCTGGAAGGATCCTTTTACCGGAATGGGTGGAAAGTTGTACGGCTTGAGCTTGACTTGTGTTCTTCTAAGTTTTGGTTTAGGGTGCAGCTGGTGGTAGAGGCTTTCATCAATAATATTTGCATCTGCACCTGTATCAATTTGCATTTTCAATTTCGTGCCGCCATCAAACTTCACCGGCACCATGGTATCCGGATATCGTCTCTTGCTATGAATAGCATGAACTGGTGTGGTGACTGCATCCAGCTTGAGAACAGTTGGTCCTTCCACAAAATTGTTGTAGATATAACTGTCTTGCTCTGGATTTTCATCAAATTTTTCTTCTGTGTCAACCGTTTTTACTGGCTTTGTTGATTTTCTTGACTCACAAACACTAGCAAAATGATTTTTCTTATTGCAGCTCTTACAGGTGGTACCCATGGCCTTGCATTTCCCTTTGTGTGGTGTTCGCTCTCCACAATAGCGGCATATCTCAATGGTTGTCCCTTTAGACTTGTATAGATGTTCTGCCTTAGGGTGCTTTCCTTGCACAGCATAGACAGGTGTTGGTGAAGCTGTAGCCTCCATATTGTGTTGCTTCATGAAGGCAATTTCTCTATTGGTAAGCTCAATAGAGCGAGCAGTAGCTAGGACCTTCTTTAAGTCCATATCTTGAGCAATTATCTCCCTCTGTAATTTTTCTGAATGAGTGTGCAGTGTCATCACCAGTGTGATTGCAGAATTTAAATCCATCTCATTAAATTCACAATCAGCACCTTTGATTCTTAAGCGAGTGGCCCAGTGATCATGCGATTCCTCTGGGGAGGTGGGCTTGGTGCAGAAAAATTTGTAGCGCTCCGCAGCTAAATTTTTTTTCGCAGTGAAATGTGCAGTGAGAGCAGCTGTGGCGGTTGAATATTTTGCATCCGCAACTGTCAATGTTGCGAAAAGCTCCCGTAATGCAGAGCCACCAACAGCAAGCAACGCAGCCCTTCTCTTTGAAGGCCCCTCTGCAGCGTCAGTGATGCCCTCAAAATCCATCACCAGTTCTAGGTTTTCTAACCAGAGTTTCCATCGGCGTTCTTGATTGCTACCAGCATCTTGTTGTACATCTGGATTAAACTCCGTTACGCACGCTTTAAGACCCACAAGTGCAGAGGCCATGCTTGTAAGAAATTTTTTTATGAAAAAAAAAATTATAAACAGAAACGGCAAAAGTGGGTTATTCCGGCGTTTTGGTGTGGTCCGTAGAATATACCAAAAACTTTGTAGGCACTAGTGCCGTGGTCCGCAAAATACACCTTGTCTATGCGGAATAAGCCTCGTGCGGGCAGACGGTAGGCCTAACTCAAAATGAAAAGCAAAAATAAGTCACTTTCCTGCTTGCTGCATTCATGACTCTGTCACTGCAGAAGAGCCAACTTGTGCTTGATGTTTATAAACACTTTCCATTCTCGTCGCCATATGAAGAGTCCACAAATATACAAAGAGTAACACACATATAAAGATGTGCTGCTATCACTTCAGTGTTACATCATAATAACCTCATAATCAAACAGCCTCGTATAGAACATTACACCGTGCAACCTCAACTTGCAGTGTTCGCAGTGGATCACAAACGTGTCATTCCATGGTTCCTTGCAAATACAAATGCGGATTAACCCTATCTTTACCGGGCAACTATCTTTCGACTTTCTACCGGGGGATGTGCATATTTCGCCCCCTAAATATCTCTGCAACAATAACAGCTATTGCAATGAAACTTGCACTGCGTCATAATTCAACAATGGAGAATCAAAAATGGCATCAATTAGTTTATTATCACGTATTACAATGAAAATCTTGAAAAAATTTTGAGCTTTTTTGCAAAACATTTCTAGTTTTACTAAACAACTCAATAAAATCAGCAAAAAACTTGCATCAAAATATCTGCTTGATGTCCTTACTTTGCAGTTCATAGAGTTTCATATACGTAAAAATGTTTGGTCCTTAATTAACTAATTAATGACACTTAGATTCAACAAAAAGCTTTTTTGCTCAAAAACGATTATTAAACACCATCAATTTCGCATATAATTGGTGAAATCAAGTACTGTCATTCCATGCTTTTTTCATCCAAAGTCACTGATCAATAAGAAATATAACCTCATAAACATTCATGAACTCATGAAGTAATAAATTGCTGATTTCAGCAAATATTGCTAAATTACATATCAAATGAAAGTACGCATAGAGAGAAATCCAATGGTATACATATTGCCGAGATTCAAAAGAGTGAAAGAAATTAGGGCCATTTCAAAGATTTCCTTTGCGACTACTATCATATACATTTATCAGTAGTCACGTGGTTAAACAATAAGCATTGGAATTTCTATTTTTTGATTTTAAATTTAATTTTCTAAAAATCAGGAAGTTTCACCGTTATAGCTGTCATCGTTTAGGAGCTATTAAAAAAGTTTGAGAGGCCCGGTCAAAACAGGGTTAAATCGTTTTTTTCATCCTCTTGCTGTTTACGCTCAATGTTCACTAAAAAATAAGAAAATAGTGAGGTCATTCCATTGCAATACATCAGTTAACGACATACCAGGATCCAACATGTATTTTCAACGTCGAAGTATCAAATGTAAAGTAAGACAATTTAAGAACAAAATTCATAAGACTTTATTGAGCCAACTATCACCACCAAAAATGCCAATTTTACATTAACAATTTTTCTGAAGGGGAGAACGTTATCTTGTTCTTACTTTGCAAAGTTTCTAGCGCCAATGGGACTATTTGATCCCATTCTTTTGCCAGTCTACCATCATTCCTGAATATTGGGACAGATTGGACAGCAATACGAACTGTCCTTCAAAAAGCCATAAATGCTTATTGTTAATCGAGATTGAAAATTGTAACAGCTATCCCACACAAAAAGGTATTCTTAAAAGAGCTCAAAATTGATGAAATTAGACCAGACTTGAAATGAAATCAAAAGCCGACGCCCGTGACGCTTTCTGGCGGATCACTCTACTTTTTACCAATACTGACCTTTTTGATCACTTTTGACTGCAATACTATACAAAATTTCGAGTGGCTTATAAACCTGATCCTGATGCCTGTTAAAAAAGGTTTAGAGCACATTCCTTTGCCATGGCAGTGTTACCCAGTTTGACCTTCAGCCCTCTTGTCGATCTGTCCCCCCCCCCCCCTTTTCTCGGTCTGATGCAACGCACTTACTCACCCTTCCTTTTCTATGTCATTGGTATCCTTTTTTGCATTCTTGTTTTTTGCTGACTTGTCTTTTCTCCTTTTCTCAATTTGATGCAAGTGATCAACCATCATCTCAACATCACTTAAAGGCAACAAACATTCCTTTGCAAGATTTAGCATTCCCTCTTCTGATGGAGGACTGTTTGTGGCAAAACTTTTCATAACAAAGTCTTTTATTTCATCTTTTGGGGGCCGGCAATAAGAAATTGTTTCCCCTCTTCTTATCATCTCTTGCACTGATTCTACGGACATGTAATGGCCAGTACAAATTGCTCGATTATACTTGACACATTCTGCGCATTCTTTATTCCCCCATGGCTTTGAAGGATCTTTTACGGGCAAGGGAAGTATGTCAATAGGTGGTCCAAAGGGATACCAGAGACATTTGGCACTCATTGGTCCCATTTGGCAGACAGGATGTGGGCAGTGTAATTGATAGCAAGGCAGTAGCATAAAAATGTACTGCTTTGGCAGGCCTTCGACCATATGCCTTGTACGCATACTCCATACCTTAGTAAAGTGGTCAAAATCTTCAGGATACAACTGCTTTATTTCTTTTCTTTTGTATTCAGGCCCTTTGAGGAAAACTTTCAAGCGTGCCCTTCTTTCTTGATACTTAACAGCTAAGTCATCAGTAGATCCCTTTATCAAACTGATAGCTTTCCCTGAGAAAGTTGCACCTGAAACACGGTTTATGTATACACTCATTGCAGTCTTTAGATTTGCAGTTAGTTGTTCTTGATTGACCTTTCCAGTGCTTTTATCTATGTTAGATCCATTTATAGTTGACGGAATAAAGATACCAGAGTGTCCCAACGCTAGACAACCATTAAGTAGCTCCACCCTATTGAGATAGGACCCACCAGAGTGTCTACAAGTTACTAAAGTTGTTGGGGAGACGAACTCGAAAAACCTTTGTCTGAACACAAAAGAATCTGGGCCTATCACCGACGACCAAAAAAGTTGTCGAATCTGTGCATATCGAGCCTGCGCAGAGCATTGAGTTGCATTGCTGAGTAATTAGCCAATCAAATCATCATATTTGTGTCCTGTGCAGCGGAAAAAGAGGAGCTGCGCCTTTCGCGCCTAACTTTTTGCGGGAATCGAGTTTTACGTTCACTTCACCAGCCAACGACCAATTTCTCGGGTGTTCGCTGCCTTAATCTTCTGAAGCTTCTCTTTTTAGGTTCATACAGTTGTTGGATGTTGTTTTAATGCTCTTGGTAAAGTTCTTTGGGCTAAGATATGCCGAGTTGGTAAACTAGGCTTTGATTCTTTAGCATGGGTTTTGATTTT
Organism: Aurelia coerulea; assembly: GCA_039566865.1. NCBI lineage: Eukaryota > Metazoa > Cnidaria > Scyphozoa > Semaeostomeae > Ulmaridae > Aurelia > Aurelia coerulea. The sequence goes on from CM076947.1 coordinate 10,922,003, forward strand.
TGAATATTTGAAGTGTGGGCCTAAGCCTACAGAAAGGTGTGTTTTTATTTGAGGGGAAGAAAAGGTTACCGAGAAAATATAGTTTTGGGTGGGTATTGTGGAATGGTATTTTGGGGTGGGTATTTTTGGTGGTTATTTTGGGGTGCTATTTTAGGGTGGGTATTTTGGGATGGGGTATTTTGGGATGGGGTATTTTAGGAGGAATTTGAGGTGACAAGGGATGGGAATAGGGAGCGATACTTTTGTGACAGCTGATGGGTATTTTGGGGTGGGAAACTTGGGGGGCACTTCAGTATAAATTTATACAGGGGTGTGCACCACCAGGATTTCTGTTATGACCCAATCCCAGAATTTTGGTCAGATATTGATACCCTATACCAGAATATAGGTCAGATATTGATAACCAATCCCACAATTTTGAAAAAGTAACAAAGAACAATTCAAAGGTGAAGGGCATTCCATTTCAATACAAAAGAAAAGATTTCCTCTCAGTTATGGTCACAAGCAGAACAAATCTGTTCAGCATCAATGGGGACATTCAACATCCATTACCAGAATTTTAATTATAACAGTTGACCCCAATCCCAGAAAATTCCAAGTGAAAGTATACCCCAATCACAGAAATTTCCCAGTGAAAATATATCCCAATCCCAGAATGCTCGGGTCAAAAATTACCCAAAACTGGCGCACATCCCCATCTGACCCAATTGTGAAGTACCCCCCTCCCAGGTGGGGAAAGTGCAGATGAAGTATCTATGTTGTAGAATACTTGATGGGATTAGTGGGTAACTTTGGCCACATCTGAAATACCTGAAAAAGTCACAACTAATCAAGGGAGCAATATCATGCCATATTTTGAAGATAGTTCGCAAAAAATGTTTGCTTTTTGGCTCAGTGTAGGACCATTCATAGCCCCTCCTTGGAAAGAAATTCAAGGTTTGCAGTAACAAAATTGAAGATTGGGATGGTCTGCAGCTGTTGTGCACTTATTTCAGAGTTGACAATGTTAATGATTGCCAAGCTGTCATCCTCATTGGAACAATGGTATAACTTCAATTTTAGATTGGGAGCATGCTTGGGTGCACAAAGCACTATTGGTTGCACTGACAATCTTAATTAAAGAGCTCTAGGTTTAAGAATGGAATCTTCTACAACATCCTTATCATCAGCAATGTTTTCAGGAAGTAATTTTGTGCTGTTATTTGAAAAAGGCAAGCTTTGTCACTCCATCCTGCAATTTCTTGACTGCAGATCTCTTTTCAGCCTCATGAAAACATGTAAATCTCCCCACAAGACTCTGCAGTCTTACCTTTATGATGACACTATTTGGAAAAGTTTCTTTTGGAAGATTTCCTTGTGGATAGAGCTCTAACAGAAATGTCATGCAAAGAATCATATCTTACAATATGCAAGCACAAAAATACTGCAAACACACATTTTGCAATTCTAAAAAATGAAGAAATTGAGTGCTAATTTGGTAGAAAATTTCAAGGCAATACATCAGCTATCTGTGTGTGAGAATAGGGAAATTGGGGCAAAATTAATTCATCTTTGACAATGTTTGCATTAGTTGGTTGTATTTGATGAGTTCTGTTTGATTCTGCCCTGTTTTGTTTGGAAAAGAAAAAATATTGATAAATCATAGAATACAGTATTTACTTTTGCGAGTAATGCATCCTGTGTTGCATTGTATGCCTTCTCTGAAGCACTTAAGAGACCTTTTAGCTATTCTACAAAAGAGCCTAGGGATCGAACATTATTTGTATACCTTTTATATGCAAGGTTCGATTGAGTGGTGTTAGGGTGTCTATCCCTTTCCATTAGTGCACATTCAAAAATTCTACAAAATGTACCAAAATATCGTTCAAGTCTGATTCTTTTAGAACAGCTGACAGGTCTATGGTAATCTCCATGTTGAGTAAAGTACTTCTCCACACTTGAGTGTGCTATAGATGTTGAATGTAATTGTTGTCAATGAGAAATAAATTTAATTTCTCATATACATACAAGAACTCTCTCTGGTCTTCTTGATTCTGTTTTGGTTTATCATTAAGTATGTTTGCAATGGCTGTTGTGTTTTATTATGTTCTGTTTAGTTTGGAAAAGAAAAGTTGTCAACATATCATAGAGACATGGTTTTGCTTTGTATGACTACTATTATGCACTGTCTGTACTACACTTAAATGTTCTACATACGTAAATGTTCTACATCCTCTTTGGTATTTCTTCTCAGTGCTACTGGCAAAACTGGATTGGTCACATGTCAGCATACAACAACATTTATTCTAGTCTTGTTGTTACAGTTTATGTTCTGCCTTTCTTGATTTTCCTGTGGCTGGGAAGTTAAACTGAAGTGATATATGATGATATCCGTTTGCCAGTCAGTCTGCTTTGTTTCCACTCTACTAGATTATAACAGCATAGCCAGTACAGTACAAGGAGCAAATTTCAAGTAACAGCTACGATTTGAAGTCTAAATATAATAAACTGATTGATGTGTTCTGTTGGCAGTGTTATTGACTCTCCATAATAAGATCAAGAACGCCAAAATAAAAGGGTGCTTTTTTAAGGCCTTGATTGGGCCTGCTTTTCCATACTTTGTCTTTGTTCTTGACGCTATAGACGCTTTGGCCCAAAAATGTACGTCCCAAATGACTTTCCGTTACTTAACAGTCAGCATATTTTACTTTCCCTGACACTTTATACAGTTGAAATCCTTGAAATCTGTATTTCTCCAAGTGAAAACTACGCTGGAGAAAGACGAAGCTCCACCGGCGTAAGCAACACAACAACAAAAAACATGGCCGTCAACTAAATCGTACTGCGGCTGCGCAAATTCGACAACTTTTGCCGAACCAGGCTCCTTGATCAACACGGTCACAAGATTCAGGTCGACAGATCTCCCCAACAAAAAGTGCATGTGCGGCTTTCTTCCAAATGTCGTTCTGACCAATGAAATTGAACTTCATCAAACGCTGGGTTTTCATCACCAGCTCCATCAACCCTCACACAATGCACAGGTTTATTCTCAAAATATCTAGAAAACTCTGGAGAATCTTTTATCATAACATAGTCAGCTGCATGCTGTCCAGCATTCTTCTTGTACAAGTCATGTGCTTTAACAATGCCAATTGCCACTTCCTCAGTATTTTCTGTACCCATGGGCAAATAAGAGGTTGTCTGCAGTACAGAGGAATACTTGTTGACGTAATCTGATCTGGTTGTAAGCTCAGGCTTATCACTACTACAGATCAGCTTGTGCTGTTTGTGAGTGAAGGTGGTATCAAGCCTAAATCCTGCTGCATCATCTCTGTTTATTGTGAATACCTGTGAACCGTCTTTTAGCTGTAGATAGTCTAATCCCTTGTAAAAAGCACAGCTCCAGTGGGCATCAGGATTCAGCTTGATATTGAAACCTTTCCTTGCACGCCTGGACATAACTTGAGCAGCATTCCAGTATCGCTTTGATGACAAAAGACGTTTATTTTTAGAATTGCACAACTGAACGATAGTACCATAGCCAAAAGTTGTGTTATATTTTGACTCAAGGAATTTCTTGATCCTCATGTATGTAAGCTTGGGCCCTATTTTGGAATTTCCGCTGAAAGTAAGAAGACCAGTCCTTCTCCATGAATCAGCACCTATTCTACAATCTCTTGCATACTTTTCTATGTCTTTGCCCAAATTCGGGTACTTCTTTAATGTTCTGCTGACTTTTGGTGGTATTGATCGCTTCAGTAATCTCTGTTCCACAACATTTTTGGCAACCAAACATCTTTTCACGCGAGAGTAAATCGCGCGTTGCTTCTTCAGTGTAGTTTTCAAACGCTTCGTGCAACTGGAATTCTCCATGTCCACCCAATCTTCTGGGTTATCACTTTCTGAATCTGTTACCACTTCTTCAAAACTAGAAGCTTTATTCCTCGTGTCTGATTCCTTTTGAATGAGGTATGCACGCATTGACTCCTTAACTGCTTCTTCTTTATCATGACCTAAATCTGCAGATGGTATAAAATTGTGAAAGTCCTTCAGCTCATCATCAAGTACCTCCCGTGGTAATATCAACTTAACTCTCATGGCTTCCATGAATGCAATCCAATTGAATTTATTTTCTCTTAGAATGCAAAGCAGGTCATTATTACTAGGAAGCTTGTAGACATCACTTTCTTTGCTACTAAAATCATTACCACCATCTTGATCAAAACTTTCATTGACCTCATCATTATCACTTGAAAAAGATCCATGTCTTTCGATTTTGCTTTTACAACATGGTTCTTTTGCAGTATTACAGAGTAATTCCTCAACATGATCATCGTCATCACTACTACTGCTTGGTTCACTTTCAGTCATTGAGGCCTCAAAAACTGACGAAGATGCAGATTCTCTGCTCTCTACGATGTCATGAACAGCTGCCTTGATCCCTTCCAGTTGACTAATGGCTGCATTCACTTTTTCTTTTTCTTCAGTCAAGTTCGAAATACCAAGCTCTTTGGAAGCTGCCCTACCGGACAGATGACTTGCTGCTGCAAATCGAATAAGTCTCCTGTCCTTTTCACCACTAGCCAATTCAAGCATAAGTTTCAGGTCATTCTTACTTATTCCACTCACCATATTATTTGGGGTTATTAGAGAACTGGCAATTTGAATGAACTTTGACATATCAACTGCTTTGCTTAGCTCTGTCACAAACAATTGGTTGTTATGTCTGAAAACAGTTGCGGGTAATTGCATCATGAACCTTGTAGCCTTGTCTGCTTTATAAGGAGCATGACAATACTGCCTATATAAATCTGATAGAGGCAGAATACCTTTGCAGATAAGCTCTTTACCTATGGAAATTAAACTCTGACAGGTTTTGCATAGATATCCCTTATGACTTCTGTAGCAAAATACCTCTCTTGCAGTTACAAACTCTTCAATAGTGAGGTCATCAACTTTTGACATATAAATGTCAGAGCTGACTTTATAACTCTCAGAAAGTTTTTTCGTTTTATGAAACAAATATCTTTCATATAAAGAAATATGTTCTTGAGTAACTAAAGAGAAACTTACATTTCTCGGTGTTTCTTGATCATGACCACTGTCCTCAGAGGGCTCCTCAAAAGCTGTGTTGTTATGACTCACTGTTGCTGGATCTCTGAACTCAATGATCTTTAAATCATCATCACTTGGCATGGTTTCTTTGGGGACCTCTTGGGCATTCTTCTTTGATGACAATTCATTGTCAGAAGACTCTGATACTGTATCAACTTCTTGTTGCAGGATCTCAAATGGTGAAAATCTCTTTTTCTTCTTTGTCTTGACTTCTTTTCCACTTAACTTTGCTGCTTTTCTCTTCTGGTGTCTTGCTGCTTGGGCACTGGCTGAGCCAAGTCTTGCCAATTCCTCTTGCAGCTTGGCTTTAGCCTCTCTTTTCTCACTTATCATTCCATTCATTTCTGCAGCTTGTAAAAATTTGCTAGAATTTATATACTGTAGCTTTTGCTTCTCAAGCAAAGATACTGTATCCTCAATGCCTTTAATCTGTGAATTTAAAGTGGTTACTCTATGTTGCCTTATCTCACTTGACAGGTACTTCCTTTTGGATTTTTTCTCTTCGTTGCCAACTACATTTGAGCGGGAAGATTTCTTTGCATATGCATAACCAGATTCATCAACAGATTTCCGGGCCTTTTCCAACAAAAGCTGGCGATTCAACAATAAAGAGGCATCCTTGGAACACAGTTCATGGCTGGCTTCATTTTTAGCTATTTCATATTTTTTCAAGGGCCTTGAAGTTGGCTGAAATATCACACTTTTTCCCAAAGCAGCTTGGCTGATGCTTACACTTGTTGTTTTTTCTTGCTCTTTCAGCTAAAATAAATGAAATGTACACTGGGCAATGAAAAGAAAACTTAACGAAGAAATCTGTTACAAAATATTATTTACTGATCAAAATGGGTGACTTGATTGCGCTATGTTAGCGAAATTATTAGACGATGCTACTATCTTTAGCTACTTTATGTACATTGCAATGGCAACAATTGTTTGGGATACTGCGAACTCTTCCTTTTGTAAATCACAATGGAAACACATATTTAACTCAGATTGGCTCGATGATCAATCGAGTAGGCAAAGATATCTGGGGCATGGACAGATATCAATACCGTGCAGACTCCAATGATCTAGATGGGGGTCTAGCTCTTCTTGTGAAAATCTTCCAGACTTTCATTGATAGCATCCCAAACAACCAAGGATTTAGTGAAAAGAGGCATGTGTAAAAGCCACCAAAAGTCGTTAGAGCAGGGGATCAATTTTGATAGCTCAAGAGCAATGACAAAATGAGCACATGGGACAATGCAACCTATGCAGCACAGAATGGTTCCTCCAAACAATCCCATCATGGAATTTCTTTGTCTTTCTAAGAGTTCTAAGCATGAACATGGAATTTGGGTCTAAGATTCCTGTTTCCAAGCCAATTCAAAATGCATTCTTTGTGTGATCATGTTTATCAAATTGATCCCCTATTTTTGATGAAATTAGACTCGTAGTTTTGCCTGCTTTCACCAATTTATGATGCTGATAAAAAAGCTAAGGAAAGTGGCAATGTAGTTAAGTCATTTATACCCTGTTTACATGGGGCTGGATAATTATTTGAGATACCAAATATTTGGCCACTTAGCCTTTCTATCTACATGGGAACTGCGTCTTGGCCAAAATTTGCACTTTTAGCTGACCAAATTCTTGAGCACGAAAGCACCTTCTTATAACTTTGTGGACCATAATTTTGAACGACCCTGTTTACATGCATTTCAATCATTCAAATTTACTGTATAGTCAGTACAGAAATGAAGGAATTAATTTTCACAATGAGACAAAACAATAAGGTTTTACAGCTGCAAAAAAACTATTTAAGAATCATGATGGTGAGTCTTGCCGTCTTCATGATTATAAATGTATAATTCTGCTGCTATTCTGAATATATGCTACTAGGGCTGATTAGTATCAGGGTTTCACAATGAAAGATGGAAGGATATTCTGGGAATAAATGAATTGACAGACTTTTATTTCAGGAAGTATTCCTGGCATTCCTTTGGCAATCAAATTTACCTGGTGTTATTCAAATTTAACCTGCTGGTTCTAACCGCTTTGAACTGAAATACTATGTCTAAATCTTAAACGATACAGCACCAAGATTGTTTTGATTGTCAAAGGAAAGCAAAAATTATCTTGCATGAAAATATTATATTTTTAGCTGTTCGAAGTTTAACTGGGCCCAGGTAACATTCGAGTCTTAGCTGCAAAACAATTTTCAAATCATAGATTTCAGTTATTACATTTTAAAGGACAAATCCGGGGTTGGAATAATTGTTCCTAAAATGAAAGATCACAATCGTGTTCAGTACTTTTTTCCAACCTTCTCTGTCTCTGCGAAATTGTATAATTAAATCTGTGAAATGAGCGAAATGACATCATTATTCATGACGTAATTTCACCCATTTCGCCTTCGACCTGAACGAGGCTGTTTTCTTATAGAACTCTCAAGTAATTTCATACGTCACAATCGAACCTCCAAACCGAGGCTAGCCATTTTATCGCATTTTCAAAATGGCGACGACATTGGGCCTAACTTACGAAAAATGTCGTACGAATTTACAACAGGAAAAGACATCAAAACCCGGAAAAAAGATACAAGCGATGCTTGGCAGTTGGTAAGGTTGCTTTTTGACATTACTTGTAGAAACCCCGGACTTGTCCTTTAATATGTTACATTTTCTTTGTTTCCTTTTTTGGGTCATCAAGTACAAGTTTTGATTTTTGAATAATTTCAGATTTCGCAGGAAATGCACCAAAATCACGATACAAAACAAAAATTTGTAATAGTACTAACAATGATTCATTTTAAGGAAGTTAATGAATTTCTCTAACCTCCCAGTAAAGGCAGCATAAAGCAAAATGTAAGGAAAAGAAATAATGTTGCATTATCTCATCAATCTATTAATATACACTCTTTTCTTTTTATAAGAATAATGTTTATAAGAATATTCAGGCTCAGAATCATCCAATTTTTAAGAATATCATAAGAATATTGCCAGCCTCAGCTGGCATATTTGTGTCTCATTTTTCAGCAGTTGCCTGTTTTGTGATGAAACCAGACGCCCCTAAATTGCATATTTAGTGAAAGTAGAATCTCGGTTATTCAAAGCAAATCAAATGGAATTTGAAAATCAGTTCCGATCAACTAGCTTTCTATAACATTGAATCAAGGTTATGGATGCTTGGAGGAATCCTGTTCAGCACAATTTAGAATTTCCCCATCTCTCATTGAATAAGTTTTCATTCCGTGCTTTTAAATACTTGTGGTCTTAAGTAAATTTTGGCAACGGTTACAAGAATTAGATAACTTTGGGAGTCTTTTGTGGTTTGCTTCCAGACCTTCAAAGTCTTGTCTTCAACCTGTTCGACAAACTGCAAAGGTTTAGAAAAGGCTAAAGGCTTTATAACAGATGGAGAGGAAGAGCTCGTGAAGGCATGGAAGTCTGAGATCCCCAAAGCGAAGCATCTGCGTTGCGTTAAGCATTTTGAAAACAACTGCAAAGATAAACTGCGGGAAATAGGGATACGAGAGACAAAGCTCCAAAAAATGTTTCTAAATCCAGTATTTGGTGTCACCGGAAAAGTAGAAGGAGTCATTGACGGATATGATAAGAAGGATGTGAAGAACAGAATAAGGGAATGCAAAGAGTCACTTGACAAGAAAGAAGCCGAGGTTCTACAAAAGAATGCAGATTATCAGACCCAATTTTCAACATATCTTTGGAATAGGCGTGACGTTATGGGGAAAACGATGAGTTTGAAAGCAAGAGAAAAAGCAGGTATGCCAAAGGATCCTAGCAGGAAGCCTTTACGTCCTTATACAAACACATCAGAATCGATGAATAATGTAATGACCAGAGCAAAAGAAGCGTTTTTGCGTCAGTGTGGTAGATCCTCAGGAGAGCCTCTAAGCAAAGTAGAATTCACAAAGCATATTTTCGAGGATATACACGCCAAGGAACAACATGAGTTGACTCTTGCGCTGATTGGTCAGAGTGAAGAATATGAGATGTCAGATGTGGCAACCCATCTTTCCGTGCCAGTTGATGACTGGTTTGACTGGAGTAAAGAACAACACAGCGAGTATGTAGCTAAGTTCAACAAGATGTCAATTGAGGATGTCAAGAATGGTAAGAGTATCCTTGTGAAATCCACTATTATCAATGAAGAAAGTGAAGGTTCTACTTCCAATGAATTCCGAGAGTTTTCAGCAGATCCTGCAGTAGTTTTACGAGAAAAATTCAAGTACAAAGAAGAAATTGTTAATGCTGTGACAGATGGTGCTTTGGCCCTTTTGAATATGCCAGCTGCAATCCAGCTTCAGTCAACATTTGATGCAGCAAAACCTAAAAGGTACGAAGTTGCATCTAAGTCTGCAAAATATGGAAGAGTGGTATGCACCGTCAATAAAACTCATGTGCGATGTAGCTGCCCAGCTTACAAATTTGATAGTGTTTGCAAGCATTCTATCGCGGTAGCCGCAAAAGCTGGTATTCTACAAACCCACCTACAAGTGATATCGAAAGCCCCAAAGAAAGGCTGCCGAACTGCACTCGCGGAAGGAAGCGTAGATAAACAGGTTGCAGGGAAAAAGGGCTCAAGAAACAAGAACGCCTATCGACCGGCTAGAAAGACAACTACCAATAGCAAAGAAAGCAGCTCTGATGTGAATGATCAAACATCGCCACTGAATGGACAAATATACACAGAAATATATCACAACGATAATCCCTTTGTGCTACAAATTTTACCTGAGCAGGCAAAAAGATGTGGCCATTTCAAGAAAGATTTCTGCCACCGGCAAAGAATAATACCACTCGATTTGGTATTTCAACACTCAGAGCGTTGGTACTTTCCAGTTAATGGTGACTGGAACAAGAAACAAGCTTCCAACAAAGAAACATCGCGATTTTACCATGCCGCACCAACCTGCATACAGGGACGCTTCCCATATTTTAACAATGATTATATTGAGGTGCCTGAAGACATCAAAATACAGTTGCAAGATTCGCACAAATCATACCTAATAAATGAATTTTCATACGAGATCTAGAGTCATAAAGTGACAGCCAACTTGATGACTATCTGTGTTTTTATCAGTTGATGACTATCAGTTTTGTTGAGAGAGATTATCTATGTGTTTATGCAGACTTACATTCTTTTCAGTTGTTTAGTAATAGGGAGAGAAATTTCTCAAGCGATCTAAGGATCTGCCTAACCTTAGATTTTATGCTTGATTTCTACTAAATCGACCATGGAGATTCAAACTAGACTTGGAAACTTTTTATTATTTGTACTGGAACTGTCCATTTTGATGACGTCAATAACTGACATTTTTTTAAACTAATGTGGGTGTAACTCTTTGCACGTAAATCCTCAGAAATAAGGATTTGGACCATTTCATTTACCCATTGTTTTGGGGCATGGGCAACAGAATGGGTATATGAAATGGTCCAAGCCCTTATTTCTGAGTAAAATAAATATTTCTTGGTGGCAGATTCGGAATCTGCATGGTCGAATTAGTTAAAATCAAAAGAAGAATTTGAGCTGAAATCATTCTAAAAACTATGACGTCATAGAATTGATGACATCATAAAAATTTTGCTGATCTGGTCCATATCCAAAAGATATAGATTATTGACGTCATCAAAATAGTTCACTTTACCCCGTCTTATCCTACTTTACTCATTCGAACCTCGCGTATATGAATTTATCTTTGTTTTTGAAGGAATTTTTCTAACGTTTTTTGATAACTGCATTCCTCTGTGAGTTTAAAGAACTTCTTCCGCACGCTTCACGTTCCACGCAGGAATTCAAGTACCTACCCAAGGATATAAAAAGAATGAACACAAACAACTCTCCATCTCGGAGTTTAGGTTATCGTGTTAAAAAGGGGGGGGGGGTAGCTATTGCAGTTTTTTATTATTCAATCCACCTTTTCAAGGTAGAGGCGCGAAAGCGGAAGTATTTTGTTGTTTGAGATTTTGCATTTTTGAGACTAAAATCTTATTGTGCGTACAAAGTTTAGTCTTGAGACAAATTTTCACATTCATATCTGTCTCTAGTTAGAAATTATGATGATGTAAAGACTTTCAGTTCATAAGGGCTTTGACCGTGGAAATTGGAGTTTGGACACAAACTTTGATTTCACGGTCAAAGCCCTTATGACTTTAATATCTTGAAATTGTCATAATTTTGAAATCAAGACATATATGAATGTGAAAATTTGCTACTTTGCTAAACTTTGCACGCAGAACAAGATTTTGGCCTCAAAAATGCAATATCTCAAATAGCAAAAAACTTCCACTTTTGTGCCTCTTACCTTGAAAAGGTGGATTATTCGTTGTGTTCAGTGTTATTTACAATGTGATTTTACAGATGTTCATTGTTTGATTATTGATTTTGGCTCTGTATGATAACCCGCGTATAAGAACCTAGTGGATTAAGAACCTACAGGCTGAAATTTTGAAATTAAACCCCAATTATATAAGAACCCATTCAGCCTTGAATTTGAAATAGGTTCTAATTTTTAGAGAGCAATGGGGGTCTTATTCACAACAGAAGTTTGTGGAAGAATAAAAAATGTTTATATTTCCTGATGAGAAGCTTTTGAAAGATTTTCTCTGGATTATAGAAACATTTCTGATTCTTCCACAAATTTCTGTCAGGGAATATATCTCATAAACTGAACTAATGTGGACTGACAGTAAATAATAGGCCTGAAGTTTGAATCTGAAAAATAAATCCCTGAAAGCCATGAATAAAATAAGAACCAATTTAAGAACCTGAACAGCCTCATTTCCCACTAAATACCCAAAACATAAGAACCTAGTTTGGCTGACTTGCAAAATTGCAGGTTCTTATACGCGGGTTTTTACTGTAGTCAACGCCACTACTCCTAACACGTGGTTTTTCTTGTGTAAATTCTCGGAAAATTAAAAGGTTCGTGATGGATAAGAAAATGAAAACATGTACAGAGATATCGCTCGACCCAGACTCTTTTAGAAAAGCTAAAGGGTCTGTTCTGGATTGGAATCATAACAGAATTCCTTCTTGTCCTTATTCAGTATGACAGATAGAGGAGAGCCCATATTTACAGGACCGTTATGTTTAAGTTTATCTTGTATTCATATGCGGTATGTAGAAAACTACTGCATCCACGTAATAAATTGTTAATTATCATGAGCTAATTACACGTATTTTTTTGCAAGAAACCAAGAATTTGTTTTCCAATAGGAGTACTCATAGTTCCTTCTGAGTTTCTTAAAGGTTCCATAATAACTTTCATGTTCACTGCATGTGCCCTCATGAACAGTTGACAGCAAGGTTTTTTGAAGCCTTTCCAATGTTTAGACATTCCGAGTAACATGATACAGGAAACAAGTGAAAATAAAGTAGAATTATCGGGGTCTTCGTTTTCGTGGTCTTGGTTTTTGTGGTCTTCGTTTTCTGGGTCTTCATTTTCGTGGTCTTCGTTTTCGTGGTCTTCGTTTTCTAGGTCTTCGTTTTCGTGGTCTTCATTTTCGTGGTCTTCGTTTTCTGGGTCTTCGTTTTCGTGGTCTTCGTTTTCTGGGTCTTCGTTTTCGTGGTCTTCGTTTTCTGGGTCTTCGTTTTCGTGGTCTTCGTTTTCGTGGTTTTGGTTTTTGTAGATAATGTATGCACGTCATCGTTCGTTGCAAGAACATAAAACACAATTTGGGTCACAATAGGTTATATTTAGATGGACCCTGTCCCCCTAGCTAAGTTGATTTACTTTAATTATCAGATCTTGAGTACTCAGAGTTTCTTACGAGTTTCTTAAACAAATGCCATGCCCTCATAACCATTTCAAAAAAGGTTTTTGAAGCTTGCCCAATGTTTGGACATTTCTCAAGTATTACCTTCCGAGTAATAAGATAAAAGAAACTAAGTAAGAAATAGAAAGGAGAGAAATAGAAAATATATGCAGCTCGCTTTCAGAAACCTTTGGTTTTTGTAGATAATGTATGCACATCATCGTTCTGCTATCATTTAAACCACATATGCTGGGGTCTTCGTTTTTGTGGTCTTCGTTTTCGTGGTCTTCGTTTTCGTGGTCTTCGTTTTCTGGGTCTTCGTTTTCTGGGTCTTCGTTTTTGTGGTCTTCGTTTTCTGGGGTCTTCGTTTTCTGGGTCTTCGTTTTCTAGGTCTTCGTTTTCTAGGTCTTCGTTTTCTGGGTCTTCGTTTTCGTGGTCTTCGTTTTCTGGGTCTTCGTTTTCGTGGTCTTCGTTTTCTGGGTCTTCGTTTTCGTGGTCTTCGTTTTCGTGGTTTTGGTTTTTGTAGATAATGTATGCACGTCATCGTTCGTTGCAAGAACATAAAACACAATTTGGGTCACAATAGGTTATATTTAGATGGACCCTGCCCCCCTAGCTAAGTTGATTTACTTTAATTATCAGATCTGGAGTACTCAGAGTTTCTTACGAGTTTCTTAAACAAATGACATGCCCTCATAACCATTTCAAAAAAAGGTTTTTGAAGCTTGCCCAATGTTTGGACATTTCTCAAGTATTACCTTCCGAGTAATAAGATAAAAGAAACTAAATAAGAAATAGAAAGGAGAGAAATAGAAAATATATGCAGCTCGCTTTCAGAAACCTTTGGTTTTTGTAGATAATGCATGCACATCATCGTTCTGCTATCATTTAAACCACATATGCTGGGGTCTTCGTTTTCGTGGTCTTCGTTTTCTGGGTCTTCGTTTTCGTGGTCTTCGTTTTCTGGGTCTTTGATTTCGTGGTCTTCGTTTTCTGGGTCTTCGTTTTCTGGGTCTTCGTTTTCTGGGTCTTCGTTTTCGTGGTCTTATGTCTTAGGTCTTCGTTTTCCAAACACCCAGGTTGGAGTGGAGAGATGAACAATGGGGTCTCGGCTGGCTTTGAGGAGATCTTGGGTAGTGACTTTCTCATTATAAGGATTTTGGCAGAAAATGAACAGATTTTGTCGCAAAAACACAGGTATTCCTTGTAGAAATTTTCTTTTGACTGCCTGATCGATTTCTTCATCTTTTGCTGACAGATTTGCGGTGTGAAATGTCTGTAGTAGGCTGGTCATAAACTCCCCTTCGCTTTCGTTTACTTTTTGATTGCGTTGCTCAAAATCGGACATTTTGGCTTCACGATCGCAGGCAGAGTCAAAGATTTCTTGAAGCCGCTTTTTAAGGACGGAAAATTTTTGTGGTTCGTTTTTAGCATCTTTGAATTGATCCAGGCAAGCTGTCGTACGGCCATCAACGCATAGCATCAAAATTTGGCCTAGAACAAGGTCATCTTTCTTTTTGGCGATTACGCAGCAACGTTCAAAACTGTTTAGCCATTGATTTAGGTTGATGTTTCCGTTTCCAGTCAACTTTTCCAATTTGCTGAACACTATATTCTATGCAGACATAGTAGCAAGGTTTGAAAGCTACCGTCACCAGTGTTATCTACCATAAAACAGAAATATATCGGAGAGAAAAACAAAGTGTAGGCTCACCAATATCATGAAGAACAGAGAGCTGGATAGGACACAAGGCCTACATTTACACTTACTTATGATAATTTATTACGATGATAACAATATTGCCAGACTGAATCAAACATAATAACAAATGAGGGCACATATCTTAGTGAAGGTATATTATGTGAAATTAACCCTAGTTTATGCATCACATGGTCCCTGTCAGCCAGTCTATGCTAGGGATTCAATCTGCATTTAGCAGGGATCTCTGAAGTCATTCCATTCCAGTTAAAACCCGAAAACTAGCATAAAAACATCAAGCCCTCAGCCTTGAAGGCAAAACTTGGCCAAACCCGCAACCCATCAAAGCCCAAAGCCCTTTCACAGTATGAGGAGAATTGTCTTCGACATCGCTTCCCGGTTTGATAGTTTAGCAGTTATTGAATCGACAGAGTTTGTTCACTGCATTGATTTAGACTCGTATAAAATTACTGTCACGGACACCTTGGCTAGTTTTGCATGTGTCTTAGTACTTATGCAATATCGATGACAATTCCAATGCCAGTTCCAATGCCGATGCCAGTATTCCAATGCCGGTGAATACAAATGGCCTTATCATATGAAAGAATTCAATGAGACTAATTAGAACAAAATTAGCCAATGATTGGCAAAATTAGAAGCATTTGACTGTTTTCTTTTGTGACCTCTCTCCAAATAAGGGCAATTAATGGTCATGTGACACATTAAATTCAAAAAAAATATTCAGAATATTGTAGGTCATTAAATTATAGGAAAAGTCAGTAAGTACCAGCCATCTAACTGCAATGGTTTAAGCACTGCATAGCAATGTTTGGTTGGTCGGCCATAATGCCACCCACGTGGAATAGGGTTAGGTGCCCCCGAATGTAGGGGGCCAGGCTATGCTCTAGCAGCAAAGACTCGGTTTGAACTCCCGTGGTAGCTAAAGGACCGTGTGGTGACAGGACATTGGCTGAAGATTTGCATCTCAGGTTTGAAACTGAATAATATTTACAAGCAACTTACTAATAAAAAGTTTTTTTATTTCAACATATGCTTGTAAACTGGAAATGATAAACCACGATCAAAACCCTACAACAACTTTACAACATTAGTAACAATTTGCTGTGGGCCCTTGGGAGTGGGGTTGGAATTACCCTCCCTTGTTATCATTTGTTTATATCATTTTTATTTCTCATTATCACTTTTTCACTATTTGTTATCATTTTATCTTCTGCCTCATCAGCGAATGCTGTCGGGTCAATACCTATACCATACATATGATCAGAGCTTGGGGAACAAAAGCTTCATCTATTAATAAAGATGTTGCATTTTGTTGACCTAGTTGCTCATATATAATTTCTTGCACTTCTGACAGCGTCTCAGTCGCCTTTGCTTACTAGGTTGGGCATCTGGTACCACAGCAGCTTCAGCTGAACATCTCTGCAAGCTTTCATGTTCCTCCTCTGAAATGGAAAATAGAGAGACTATTTAAAGAGGTCATCAAGGGAGATTAATGACACTCTCTACGTATGTCTTTGGAGAACCAGTAAAAATTGTTCTGATATCAATGAAGAAACAACAGTCTTTATCTCAATTGGTAAAAATCTTCCATTTTTGTTCTCCCATAATATGTAATTGTATAAAAAATGGTGGGTTTGACTAAATGATGGTTAAGGCAGGCCTTTTTGCAAAATTATTAACCTGACAAGAGTATCATTGTACTTTATTTTCTGTAAATAAATTTGTAAGCACCAAAATGGTCACCTAAAGGATAGAGTTGTGTAATATTTCTATTCCTTTGTTGCTGCCGCTCAATTGCTTCAGGCTTTGGTAATCTCTCTCCAAACTGAGTATTCAGGGGTGGTGGCTGGCGCTCAAGGTATGCAGTCAAGATTTTTGATCTTTCCTCATCACTGGCACTGAACAATTCAGTTTTTACATCTCCAACATAGGCTAGAAAGAGCATACAGTACAAACAATTATTTTCACTGATCAGTTATTGTTTTTCACATCAAGGGAAGGTGTTTTTTTCGGTTTGAATGTATGCGGCTGTGGATGAGGGCATATATGTCCAAAAAAAAGGGACTATTTTTTGAAAAATTTGGAAAGTTTCTAAGAAGTCCTGTACATGAAACCCGACATGAAACTCATACAGGCATTAGTTTCACATCAGTTGCTGGTCTGACCTACTGTTGTGTTTACATGATGTTGGGCTGTTCTGGCATGCTTTTTTATGCCCTCCCCTCACATGCAACTCATGCTGGCATGAAAATCTCATGTAAACACATGTTTCTCATATCAGGGTGATTTGAAAACCAAATCGCCTTTGTTTTCTTTCTCAAATATTGATGCCAAGTCATACAAATGCTGCATGACATAGTGACAAATTTGATATCGGGTCAATATCGGGCCTCATATTGCCCTAAATTTCATGTGGGGTCTCATGTAAATGGCCTCTAAAAAGCTGTTTTAATGAAGATCTTTTCCACTTGTTTGGCTGACTGATTTACCCTACCCCTATGCTTAACGAAGGAGCTCCCCTTTTTAAAACAAGAAGGAAAAAAACAAAAATGTAATGAATTTTCCAATTACGATGGCAAATGAAATACTGTATCTGAATTACAGATCTTTATCAGTTTGCATCAACAGAATATCTACTTTATACATACCATATGTTGGGGAAACAGCAATCTCTCTAACAATTTCCTCTCCAAATTTATATTTTGGGTACACAACATTTATATAGCTTGTGGCATCCTTTGCTTTACGTTTCTCACGCTTTAGATTTTCATTGAAAAGTAGAATGGGCAATATATGTCTGAAAATAGTGACATGAACATGAGTAAAATATGTTGAAATGTTTAGCGCCTAGCCACTTTTAAAGTAAGGTAAACTGTAGGTAATACAGGTAATACAGTAGATTTAGACCATATTACAGACTAGTGGAAAGGAATTGTAATGACCTAGGACACAAACTTTGCAGAATTATCATTCAAATTGAGTGTATCAGCCACATATTTTCAATCTTATGAAAATATTGGTAGAAAGTTGCACAAATATACAATATAAAAGAAGTACTCTGATGAAGACACAAGTCAGAAAAGCCTCAGTGTGCTACATATCTTGTCTTTTTGCATCTGAACTTCTTTTATACCATTTTTTTCAATCTTATGAACGTATGCATATTTACAATTCTTCATATTGTTGAATATTGTGTACACACCTACAATAGGTACCAAAACATGAATAATGCGTCATTTTGGGGTGCCAGTGGTTCAATGTCGAGTGGAAACCCTCCAAGCAACTTGTTTGTGCATCTGATGAAGCCATGCTGATATCATTTAGTGTCACTTTATTCATCATTATACTGTATAGCCTGTCATGAGGTTGTGTTCCTATTCAAATAAGATGATTCATTTCATTTACTCTATTTTTGGTTTGATTGATTGCTTGAGTGTTTGTATACTGTACTTCTGTGATGGGAAGCTGATGTTTTCTTCATTTTTTATTATTCAGGTAGTTACATTGTCTCATTCACTGATGATTTTGGAAATAAATGAGGACACAATGCAGCAAAATGTTAATGCCAACATATGATGCTGCAATAATGGACACTGCAAATAGAGATAATTGTATAAACTTTCAAATAGCATTTCAAGATTGATCATATTATTTGTCACCATTAAAATGTCTGAAGGAGATCTCTAAGTTGATGGCTGATGTAGAAGCATACCCATCAGTTGAAAAGTTTGAAATTTATTGCTTTGGCATGGCAATATACAGTTTGTCATTTGCAAATTCATCAGAAATCAACTTTGACACAAATACAGTAAAATTTGAATTGATTTACCTATTTTGAAGTAGTCACGTTTTTTCAGCTCACCATGTGCACAATTACGAAACAGGGGGTCTGGATGATTTGTATGCTTATTTGCGATGTGTCTCATGATTGATTTCCATTTAGCGACAATGAGATCTCCAAATCCTTGCTTTGTGGATAAAGCACTCCAGTAAAGATGATTTTGAATGCCTTTCAACCAATCTAGTATCTTCTCATTGCCTTTCTCCTTGCTGGCTTGGAGAACCTTTTTTGAAACAACTTTAACAATATGCCAAAGGTCATGAAACTGCCGTATTCCTGTCTGAGATTCTCTTATCCACTTTGCAATACCCCCGTGCCTGTCACTAATGAATTATGGTATTTGCAAACCAGCCTTCCTGGCATATTGGAAGCAAAATTATGCAGCACCAAGCTCCATGGCATTGCTATTTCCTGTTTGGTTGGACTGGTGAAAAAATAAGATACTAAACAGAGTGTACACAAAGTTTGCAGATAAATTTGTCCAAATTATATACAGTGCAGGCCTTGCGCACATGAACGTGATTTTCCTGCCAAAGAATTTTTATAATGCTTGAGAATATTCTTAATTTCTTAAAATGTCTTTTTTGAGAACTAACGGTTTTTCCGATTTGTCAAGAATTCTAATAAAGTGTCAAGAATTCTTAAGAATTCTTATCATGTTAAAGTGCGCAATGCATGTACTCTATATACTGTACAGAAAATCATTTTTGTGAAAAATTTTGCATGTCAAGTCTTGAAAATTGTAAAGACTTATCAGTGTGTCTTGCATTGCCACGTTATTTTGACAATACACCGGTTCACAGTTCTAGGAAATCAATCCACGCATTTCTTTTTGGAAGAAAACTGATGCAAGCTTTCTTCCTAAGAAGGTGCGCATGCAGATATTTCTTGAAACTGTGAACTGGTAAGTGTTTGTTTACTTAATTCAAAGTAAAGAAATATACAATAAGAGATCCCATAGAAATTCCAAAATGCAAATATATGTCCCTAAACCTCTTTTTGGTACCTGTACCTACTGGGGTCACAGGCAAGGGGTCATCAGAGAGAAGAAGAGAAGATGTTCAAACCAAGTATTATTATTATTATTATTACATTTATCAAGTACCTGTAATAGCTCAAAGTGCACCAGTTTAGATATGGAATTGCAAAACATTGTGTAAACACCATACTGTCCATTGTGTCCCATCGAATCGAACCTGCCGTCTCCAGACAATTGGGCATCTTTCACACCCTTAAGCTTTGCTATCAAGGCTGCACGATACTTTTCCAAGAAAACAGACGGATATAGAAACTTCCGCTGGTGGGAAATATAGGAGCGTGGCGATATTGCTGACAAACCCATGTGGCGAAACATAAGGAGAACTTGACTGATATTGACACCATACAGTAAGATACCCAAACTCATCATGATGTTTCCAGCAGGATGCCTTCCAAAGATGAATGGCTGACTTCTCCACTTAAGTTGTCGATTCTTTCCACAGTGATTGCAGGTCTGAGTGACTGTGGCCATGGATCCAGTGAGCTTTATCTCAACATTTGGGCTTTCTGTCTTACAATTGAAACAAAACATTTGGAAGAGAGTCATGAGCATGCCATAAATACAACAAAGTTTGGTTCATCTTAGTGTTGTGTTCCATGCTCCACACTAAAATCAGATAAAAAAGTATGAGGTTTTCTAAGCATGGGCTCTTTGTGAACTTTTCTCAACATCAAAGGGTTTCTTCTAAAGGTGTACAGCATTTCTGCAGAGTTGCTAATGAGTAGAGCAAAACTGAGACGTTATCTATATGATCTATATCAATATTTACATACAACATTGAAAGGAACCTTCAAAAACATTCTAACAAATGAAAAATGATGCTAATATAATATATAAAATCATATGGTACTTGAACTGAACCTGGTTCCAACTGACAGCTCCGTGTAACAGATACAACACAGCAACACAGATCTAGCAACAAACAGTAACAAAATTGGATAATAGACAAATGTTTCACTGGATATATACTGTATGAAATTAGCTCTTTATCAACATACCTAAATATGTTCTTGGAGCAGCTATCCTCAGATTCATCTTCACTTTCTTTTTCAGGTATTGTTGCCGATTCCTCACAAAAATAGAAGTCAGTGGTATCTTCCACTTCAACTTCTTGATGTCAGTCTCGGAATTCCAGTCTCATTTCAAATGACAAGGTTGTGATAACCACATAAACTGTTGATTCTGATTGCTTGAATTCGTCAAAGACCAACGATTTGTTATTCTCGGTTGTCGAGCAATGAAACATGGCAATCAGACACTGCCGAAAGTTCATTTCCTCGTTGCGGAACTGACCTGTTCTAGTTGTAGATATTTGCTACCGTCTTCAAGTTTCTATAATAGATAGTTGTTTCAGTGCATTCTGCTTATTTGCTCCTAGCATTGCTTGCACCCAGCTCTTAAAGCATTGTCACTTCTACACATGTTCACCACTGCATAATAAAATTTGATCTCCCCACTGGGACTAACACTGTACTGGAATCATCAAACAGTAGACTCTTGCATATGTCACCTCTCATTAGCGCTGTGGCTGTTGCAGTAAGCGCAGTGTAGCAAACTGTATGGCATATAACAGATCGTAAATTGCCAAGCTTGCGATATGTCGGTCTGAAATCATTGCCCCTAAAAAAAAATTTGACGAGGGCCATGGACTACTATCTACTTATTGCAAACTACTACCGGGTGACCAAGAAAAAAGTGACCCAACGCAATCGGCTCTAGAAAAAAAGTACTTGGCTGATGGAAATGATTCAAACGTTGTTCTAATGCTGAAAGACTAGCCTACATTATGAGTATTTTTTGGAAATTTGTTCAGGACTGTAAATGTCCTGAATTAAAGATTTGGAGAAAACAGGCCAGCTTGAAATCCACAAAAAGTCGTCAAAAACAGGGGATCAATTTAAAGCCATTTCAGATATTCAAAACAACGAGGAGGGTGTTTCATTTCAGCCTGGGAATAGCCAATTCAGTTAAAAGTTCCCAGATCAAGTTTATGGTCCCAAGGTACCTAAGCATTTGGAGCAGAAAATAAATGTTCTTTGTAAACTTGTGGAATTTCAAAGGAATTCAATTTTCCATGCAGATCGAAATGTTCAAGAATTGCTTGTAGAAAAGCAGTAGTATCCTTGTCCCTTGAGACAAGAATATTTTAGGTATCTAGGGACTATAAACTTGCTCTGACAACATTCAACTGAGTTGCCTATTCCCAGGCTGATATGTAACACGCTCCTAATCTTTTTGAAGATCTGAAAAGGCTGCAAATCGATCCCCTGTTTTTGACGACCCTTGGAAGATTTCAAGCATGCCCGTTTTCTCATAATCTTTAATTTGGGAAATTTACCGTGTCCAAAAAATTGAAAAAATACTCATAACGTAGGCTAATGTTTTAGCGACAGAACAACGTTTGAAGCATTTCAATCAGCCACTTACTGTTTTCTCTATAACAGATTGGGTTGGGTCACTTTATTTGGGTCACCTGGTATAAAGGTGTACAAGGATTTTAGGAGTGATAAACCCCTCGTTTGAAACCACGACAAAGCACAAATTTCACACATTATATCAGTGAAAGTACTCTTGTTTGGATCACTTCAAAAGTTTGAGTGCTATGAAACATCTTTGCCTTGTCTTCCTTTGAATAAACACCTGGCCTATGGTCTATGGCCTCTTTCCAATCATTCAGACATTTAAAAAAGCCATCCTTTAGAAAAACAAATATCTCATAATTTTCTGAAACATATGGATCAAATAAGGCTTTCCTTTGTGTGCCACCTCTTCCAATGACCTGGTATTGCAATAATGACAAAACTTGTCTGCGACCAAAATTAACTTGGCTGTCTCGGATAAAGCTGGTGGTCTATATGAGGCCATAATCTTGCCAACAGTCTCACTCCTGACTTGAGCAGCCCAATTTACTCTCATTTTAGAATAGGGGTTCAAATTAATGTGCCCATTTGTCCAGGGGCACATATTAGGGGGGTGTGGGTAGGGGGGGGTGAGACACCCCCAATAATTTCTGAGTCAGTCCAAAAATTTCTCGATAAGGGAAAAGTTGGTCCTCAACAAAATTGGATGGACCGACTTTGTGGACCAACCAACCACGACAACGCTCAAAAGTATGTAAAGACAGGAAACAGTATGTTTCAATAAATGGATCTAATTCCAGCTATCTCAATGTTACCTGTGGGGTTCCACAGGGTTCTGTTCTTGGTCCTCTCCTCTTCTTAATTTACATTAATGATTTACCTCTTGCATCTTCAAAACTAGCCTTTTACTTATTTGCTGATGATACTAACATCTATTATGAAGCTGAAAGTCTTGCTCAATTGCAGAATGTGGTTAACAAGGAATTGAAAAAAGTGAAAATGTGGCTTGATGTCAACAAGCTGTCACTCAATATTGATAAAACCAATTTTATAATTTTTAAGTCTCCTCAACATTCTTCTCCTGAAACTGTCAGCATCAAAATTGGAAACCTTCCTGTAAGGCAGACTTGTTATGTCAAATTTCTTGGTGTTCTTTTGGACGAAAACCTGTCATGGAAATATCACCTAACTGAGCTGTCTAAAAAACTTGCTAGGACTTGTGGTATGTTTTTCAAAGTGAGACATTTCCTACCCATCAATGTTTTGATCTGTCTTTATAATTCTTTATTTTCACCTTTCCTGCAATATGGAATTTTGGTTTGGGGTCTCACCTATGAGACATATATCAATCCAGTATTCTTGTTGCAGAAAAGAGTTGTTAAAGCAATTTCATTTGCAAATTTTACTTCACCTTCTACACCTATTTTTTCTGACTTAAAGATTTTAAAATTGCATGATCTCTTCCAACTGAAACTGCTTAGTTTTGTATATGATTGTGTGAATAGGATCTCTCCTTCTTGTTTTCATTCTTTCTTTGACTTAGTTGAATCCGTTCATCGATATGGTACACGGCAAGTCACCAAAAATGACATTTTCCTAACCCAAAAAAATACCCTGCAATATGGTATCAGGTCAGTGCGCTATTGCGGGCCACCACAGATTGAAATTTTAAAGCATGCACCCTTTTATGTCCGTTATACACCACTCGCTGGTTTCTACTTGGTCTGCATATTGGCCGGACTGTCCCATCGATGAATCCCCAGCAGTTATCCAGGGCTGCTCCTTTGGCAAAAACAGCATTTGCAAAAATTTGAAGGTTTTCAGGTGCTAGCCATGGTTGATTCAGGTCCCCCAAAAGGTAGGAGTACTGATCAAACAAAATGTCTATAACTTTATTCGAAAAAGCACACAATTGTGGAACAGGTCTGCCAAACTTTGGGACCATATCTGCATATCTACAAGGGTATGCAAGCCTCTTCAGGCAAATGCATAAAGCTTCTACTGAATCTGCTACCCAACCATTGTAACAGCGTATGTCTTCTTCGAGACGAAAAGTAGCAACTAGGCCATATATCTCATCCTTGGTAAAACGAAATTCTACAAGGCATTCATCATCATCCATCTCTTCAAGATTGAAAGGATCAAACTTCCAGTATGGTAAACTAAGATGATGGTTTCTTGGACCGTCTACATTATATAAAAGCAAGAACTCTTCGTCATTTAAATTAGCGATATCATTCAAGTCGAATTGTAAATTTGCCATTTTGATTTTTGGCGCCGTTTTAAAATGCGGGATTCATTGGCGCGTCTTAAAAAGACGAGAATCATAACCAAAGCTGAAACGCGACGCGCTACGTACTAGTTACCAGGGCTCCAAGGCGCGTCGTGTTCAGGCGCGTCGTCAATCATAAACTCTCTTTTAATTCATTTATGACCTCAAGATTGAACCCTGTTTGGGGGCGTATGGCATTTCTTTAGTCCCTGAGGGTTCGACGGCTGGGTAGGCAAAGCACCCCTGAATTGCGTAGCTCATCGTATGCAGATCCTGATTTGGCAGCAATTGATAAACAAAACCTGATGATCATCTGATGATACCTCCTTGCTTCCTGACCAAAGTTTTTTGTCTGCTCTTGCCAAAATAATTGCATGAATGGAGATGCCTTTTCCAAATTCTTCGTCATGATTTCATTGATATCTCCACTAAGCTGATCATCAACTGTAACACTTGATTTTGCGATTTCTTTGTCCATTTCTTTGATATTTTCTTCTAGTAAGCTACACTTAGCTCGCTGCTCAAGGACAGTGGCTTTCAGTCGAGAATGACTGGTGGCAGCAAGAGGGGCTTTTGCCGTGATGCTCCTATGATCCATCACTTGCCTTTTTGCAGCTTCCTTAATGCATTTTGTTTCATGAGTGGCACAGTCAATATACATTGGGCTGCAATCTTCTTTAGATTGCAAGACTTGGCATGACTTTGCTCGAAAATATTGATCAAACTGATATGGTAAAGTGTCATCACAATTAAGTGCCTTAGGGATGACATGCTTTATTGCTGATGCCTTGGCCTCTTGCTTGCTGATACCATCACAAATTTTAGTCTCTTCAACATCACAAATCACTGGCTAACGGTATTTGACGAAATAGCGAAATAACGAAATAGCGAAATAACGAAATAAAGAAATAAAATAACGAAATAAAGAAATAGCGAAATAACAAAAAATGGCCCAACAGAAATATCATGATTTTGAAACAGCGAAGATCACCAAAATATCGTAATGCTGAGCATTGGAAAACTTGTTTATTTTGTCTAGGAATCTGAAGGGTACTTCCGCATAATTATGCATTTAATTTGATTGGGTATAAACAAAGACATCGTTTCATTAAAATGTTGGCAGAATATAAAGTTTTTTGTGAAACAAGTAATGCAGTAACACAATACACGTATTTTTTTATAAGAAACTAAGAATTTGGGCCAGTACTGGAAGTTTCTTTAAATTATCAGATTTTGAATACTCAGAGTTTCTTAGGAGTTTCTTAGAGGTTCTATAACAATCTTCATGTTCACTACCGTGCCCTCGTGAACATTTCAAAACAAGGTTTTTTAAGACTTTCCAATGTTTAGACATTTCTCAAGTACCTTACAAGTAATATGAGACAGGAAACAAGTGAAAGTAGAATAAAAACATGTCAAGGATTTCCTTTATCAAAATAAATAGTTTCTTAGCTTACATTTTCCCAGTACTGGAGTTTCTTATTTTTTTGGCGATCTGAGAGTTGAGTTTCTTATAAGCAGTTCACTCTCCATCGCAGAGGCTGTTTGTTGGAAACCGAACTTTCAGAACTGCGAAGGAGCCAGCAGTTTCTTATAAGAAAAAATACGTGTATGCACTCAAAACAATGTCAGAAAATTTGCCATTACTGTACATTGTCAAAACATTTTTAAGTGTAAAAAGCTTTCAACTAGAGTGTGGAGCTGAAAAATGGAGCTGTAATCGTTCCATACAAGCTGTTGTTATAAAAATGAGTGTAGCAGAATTGTTTCAAATTCATTGCCTGAAACTGTTTGAACCTGGAATCTGAATTTTCTTCCCAATACAGTCATCGGTGTAAACCATAACCACCGCGTTTTCGTTTTTGCTATGGGTGATTTTCGAAAACGCGGAAAAACATTTATTCTACAAAGGAGGAGGCTCTAAGTTTATTTTGTTGCTTCATTATGGCGACATAACATGCTGTGTCCGCCCATAGCATCATAAAGGGATATGGTCGAGAAATTATAAACAAACTGCCCCTCGAATTCCTGATAGCCCACTTAGGCCCATTAATTTTTAAATCTTATGATGCAAAATTTTCATTCGGATCTACGAAGTCTATTTTGGTAAAGAATTCATTACGAGAGAAAGCTTAACGTATTACTTGTCTATATTTGCGAAAAGCTACTTATAAAATTTCATATAAAGATATTTCCGCGTTTTCCGCGTTTTCGAAAATCACCTATAGCAAAAACGAAAACGCGGAAATTTCTTGTTTGTCTTCTTGATGGAATATTTGGCTTATTTAGAGGTTTCTTGCCTATATTTTAACACAATAAACACTATTTCTTGCCATTCAGAAACTTCAAATGTTTTTCCGCGGTTTCCACGTTTTCAACCTGGCCCAATTTTATCTGCCCGTTCGCTTCCCAGGGGGGGAATACTTGACCAGGTTTTGGTCAGGGACGTGCCATGGAAGCTTTAAAGACATACCCGTTCCCCCGCCCGTTCCTTATACCAATTTTCCGAAAAAGTATACCCGACCTTATACCAATTTTGCGAAAAAGTATACCCGACCTTATACCAATTTTCCGAAAAAGTATAGCCGACCTTATACCAATTTTCCGAAAATATATATCCGACATTATACTTATACCAAAATCGTGAAAATTGATGCCGTTCCCGATGTCACGCACCCGTACCCTAAATATGTGAAGTACTTCCTCTCCCCCCCGGGGGGCTCGCTTAGGCCTTCACTAGAATGAGTTTCTTTAGAATCGAATGCTTACTTCCTTACTGCCGAGGGGTGTAATCACTCTACTGCAATAGCGGGTGTTTGAGATTTTAAGGCAATGGTTTTCCCCTTCGAATATTCTGAAAACAATTCGATGAAGCGATGTCTTTGTTTATACCAATCAAATAAAATGCATAATTATGCGGAAGTACCCTTCAGATTCCTAGACAAAATAAACAAGTTTTCCAATGCTCAGCATTACGATATTTTGGTGATATTCGCTGTTTCAAAATCATGATATTTCTGTTAGGCCATTTTTCGCTATTTCGTTATTTCGCTATTTCGTTATTTCGCCATTTTGTTATTTCGTCGAATAACGTTAGCCCAAATCACTTCTGCTAGTTTACTGTTCTTCAGTGACTTTCTAAATGTATTGTAGAGGAAGTTGTTCAAAGGCAACTTCCAGTTAAAAACAGCAATATGAAGTTCAAAATCTTCATCAATCTTTAAGTGGAATTTCGGTACAGCAAGTTCTTTATCAAATAGCTGCAAGTTAACAAATGACTCATGTTCACTTACTACCCAATTTGATCTTAGTTTCTGAAGTCCCTGCTTTAAATTTTGGAAACTTTTGTATGCAAATTTCTTCTCTTCTTGAGCGTCCTTGGCAATATTGATGTGTCTCCTTTCAACACAAGCTACTGTTGGATGACTTTTTGTGGGCAGATTCTTTGTTGGGATTGCCCCTGGTCGCAGTGTCTTCCTTCCCTTTGCTGAAGAGCAAAATATCGTAAATTGAGTGCTCTTCATTATTTCTAAAATTGTTAGTTAAATATATGTTAGTAGGCTCTGCATGGGTAAATTGGGTAGGCTGGGGATAAAATGGGTATGTTGATTGCTGGAAAATAGTAGACCCTAAACTAATAAATCAACCTTAATGATGGCAGCGAAAGTAGTTAGAGCAGAGAGCCTGAAAACAACTGCAGACAAAGCTGAGCAGACTTTACCCACATTTTTGACATTACCCATTTCATCCACAACTTCCCAGTATTCTACAGTAGATCCTATATGAAAGGAAAAATAACAAAAAATATGTTGTAATTATAGTTCTTTAACTAATTATTATCCTTTTCCTATTTACACTGTTCTCTGTGCTGTAGAGCATTGCACAACGTGAATATTTTAATGTTTTTGCTCGTCAAATGGATCATCATCAGTCATTATATTTAACTTTGCGTTATTTTAGAATGCACATATTTTTTGTAAGAAACTCAGAATTTAGGCCAGTACTGACAGTTTCTTAAAATTATCATATTTTGAGTACTTAGAGTTTCTTCAAGATTGTATCATCGAGATTGGCGTTTTTGAACGAAAATCACAGGAAGCCCTTAATCAAGAAACTGTTTCAAAATATTTTATTCAAAAGAAAATACCTTCCCTTTCGTCACTATAGCGTGTGTTGTTTTCTTACGCCTTTCCAGTTTGCTATTTGTGAAATAAATATAGCACTTTGTCTTCTTGTGCTCTCTCGAATAGTGCTGTATTTATTTCACAAATAACAAACTGGAAGGCCTAAGAAAACAACACACGCTATGGTGACGAAAGGGAAGGTATTTTCTTTTGAATAAAATATTTTTGAAACATTTTCTTAATTAACTGTAACGTGGTGGGCTTCCTGTGCAAAAATGGGATAAAATTACATTGTTAAATCAGCACAACTTACTTGTTAATTCGATATCTTCAGTCTTGTAATGATTTTCGCAGAAATATATGTTACCCCTCTGTATTTGGATCTTTAAATCAGGGTTGACTACACGGTACTTTGAGACGATGTCCAAAACTTCCTTCCTAGCCATCTTATGGAAGCATTGGAAGCAAGCGTACGAAGAAGATAGGATGCATGGGATCAGCATCTAGTCTAAAACATCACACGGATGAACACAGGTGAACACAGATTAACACAGATGAACACATGTGAATACAAGTGAATACGGATGAGCACCGGCCAAGATGAAGATACTAGTAAGGACAAGAAAGAACACAAGTTGCGAGTCTTTCAGAAAAAGAACAGGTCAAGAATGAATAACTAGAATAAATACATGTAGATTTAACATGTATTATTGTAATAATTCATATGAATTTAGAAAACGAGATTGATGATCAGACGAATCGAAGAAATGTGGGCAAGTTCTGTATCTTATTCCATGCCAAGAAGCTGTATGGTATACTGTAAACAGCTCCGGCCCTGGGGGCTTATCATTTATCCCAAACCAGATTAAAAGTAACATGATCAAAAAAAACTTGTTTAGCTAAATAGATGGAAACATCTTTGGTAGTCTCTGGAATTTTATATAAGTGGGGCAGGGGGCTAGAGAGTAGGGCTTATTTGACATAATGTCTGAATGGGGAGGGGCTTATTGGAGATAAGGGGCTTTATAGAGAGGGGGCTTAATAGAGCTTCTACAGTACGCTTAATGCTATTAAATGACGAGAAGAAAATATGGGGTCCATGTTTTTGCTGCATGTGATTCCAACAATGCAATTTTATGAGCCATTGGACGTTAAGAGACAGCTTTTCATTCTGAATGATGATACATGTACAGTTTACAATAACTTTTTTATGATTCATTAATTAACTTATCTCATGTCATGAATTCAAACAGAGGTTGAGCTGTGTCAAAGACAAAAGGGAAATCACTTTTGAAACGTTACTTGCAATAAAAAAGAAGATAATGCAATGAATAATAGACCTTTGTCTTTCTCAAAAGAATCAGAATCAAACGATTTTTCTAACATTTTATTAAATTTTGAATGTGTACAATAGCTCTGATGCCACTCGATCGAACCTCGCTTATAACGCTTGATCCAGGCTCTTTTTTAGAAGAGCTAAAAGGTCTATTATCCAGTACTATGACGTTATGATGTTATGATGTTTAGAGATGTTATGACATTATTTGGTGAATTCAAAGGCGCTTTTGCCGTTGTTCTAAAATATTTTGGCAGTTTTATGGTTTCTGAAACCCCCATACAACCCCCACTTGTACCCCTGTAGCTTGGCTGTACCACTGCGATGAAAATTTTTGAAAAGTGAATGAAAGAAGAAACTTGGAGCCCATTTTCTGAGGACTCATTCATTCAGCACTGACTTGTGTTCATTTTTGTTCCTACTAGTATCTTCATTTTGGCTGGTGCTCATCCGTATTCACTTGTATTCACCTGTGCTCATCTGTGTTCACCTGTGTTCATTTGTGTTTATCTGTGTTCACCTGTGTGGTGTTTTAGACTAGATCCATCAGAAGCCTATCCACTTTATCTAGGGGCATCCATTTATCAATGGGCCCTTTAGACCAACCCATTCATGTGGTGATGGTAGCATTCGGTACAGGGGACAAGCAGCGATTCCAAATGATACTTTGGTGTGTGGCTCTCTTCGTGTGTTGAAACAATGCATTTAACGTTGGAGGTATCGCATCAATCGGTCTACCCTTCTTGGCGAAAAGCTCTTTCCGGCACTCATTAACGTTGTTGCATGAGCTGGAACGATCATACATAATTATAGCAAAACACTGAAGCACTGGCATAACTTGCTGTAATGTGAAAGTTAGGGCAAACTTGCTAATTCCACAGGTGCAGCTTGCACACATACTGTGAAGGTGTTTAAAGGAACCCTGGCATTTATGCCACTGGAAATAATTGACCATCCCCAGCGACCATCGGCAATGGGGAAAGATGACCTCAAAATGCAGACATATGGAGCCTTGGCATGTTACTTTTTTGTCTCGTTAATCCCAACTGTAAAGCCATGGTCAAACGCATCCAACATCTCATCCAACATGCTGAACACTAATTTGTTCGATGGGTTTGACCACCCATGTTGGATCATCCAACATTTGCAAACTGGTGTTGGATGAAGTTTGATTGAGGTCAAAAACAAATTTAGTTTTTAAATGTTGGATGCAAAGTTGGATGCGTTTGACCGCCTCATCCAACATTTTGTCCAACATTTCATGTTTGGGCATGCGCATAACATTCTAAACATTTGAGCGCCATTTTGATTTCCTAACTTGGTGAAAATTTATTAGACTTTTCGTTGTCGTTGATCGTTGCTCGTTTGATCGTTTGATCGTTGCTCGTTTGATCGTTGATCGTTGTCGTTATCCCTACGTTGCCTCAAAACGACCAGGTCCGTGTTGTTTAGTGTGTGGAGAAGTGAGATGACGCATAAAAACGTGCACCACAATTTTGAGACTGAAGAGATGAAGATAGCATCAATGTACATGTGAATGGTTTCCCCTAAAATGCAATCAGTTTTTGTTATGCAATACCGTTGATGGAAGAATGCAATATCGAAATTCATGATATGGTGATAAACTCTTATTATTCTATTTTTGAAAAAAACGTTGCTTTCATTTCATTGATAGTTAGAAAGCTTATTTCCCCAGCTTTTGAATAAGCCTATTGCAATCGATGTAACTTAAGGGGAAGTGAATCAATGATAAAATGTTTGATGCATACTATTTGAGACAAAAAGCTGCTTGAAGAATTCGTTCAGTTAAGTTTTGTAAAACTTGCATCTTTGAAGTGCTTTATCTCTGGAACGGATGGATATTTCGAAGTCTGGTTTTTGCACCTTTTAGTACTGGGTATATGCAATTGAAAAATATCCCTTAAAGGTTCAAAATCGAAAACTCGAAAATTGATTTTTTTCCACCCTGGGCACACTGTGCACTGGCACCCTATATCAGAAAAAACTTCTCTCTCTTATATGAAAATTGTATTCATGAATGTGTGCATGCAACTGCTTGAGAGTTGAGAGGGTTGAGAAATGAGATCTCCCATTTTATTTTATTATGGGTTAATAGGTAGGCCTTGAGTCTAGCTAAGCCCTCCTAATCTAATTATCTAAATAAAGCGTAAAATAAAATAGACTACCTGGGAGGTACCTTTTCCATATCGAGGATCCCTGCAAATTCTTCCTCAATTTTCTGGATAAACTCAGCCTCTGTCCAGTTTGGGTCGATTTTCAGGGAATTCACGACCTGCTTGTTTTCGTACAATGGAGCTTGCTTTGTGCCCCTGGGAACAATAGTCACACCCATGTCTAAGAGAAAAACAACTTTGGGGACTTTGATGACTTCTTTCTTTCTCTTTGTGCCCCTGGGAACAATAGTCACACCCGTGTCTAAGAGAAAAACAACTTTGGGGACTTTGATGACTTCTTTCTTTCCATTGCCTCTTCAGAAAGCGTCTGTGGCACGGAAAAATAAGGTTGTGATATATGTGATGACCTCAGCCTCGCACGGTCTGTTCACCTGCTAGTACTTGGTCTAATATTCATATTCTGATTATGGTAACTTCGAGCCAAGGTAAATGATGCTGTTGGGCTTCTTGTTGGCAAGGTCTGTGTGAGGTTCTCGTTGCTCCCCACCATCTCTGCTATCCTGGCTCTCATTTTGCTGATAAAAATGTCCAGGTATTGATATGTCACAATGGACGGACCTAGAACAGCTGGTCCTGTTGAATCAAGGGTTTTGTGATCAATAACTATCACCATCTTATCCCCCTCCTTAGCTGCTTTCAGAACATCTTGGACATGTAGTCCAGCAACAGTACCACTGTGATGCATTGTCCATAATAAGCGTTGTTAACAGGCAGTCTCTTACACAAGTACCGGGGTGGGCCAAAGTAAAATATGCGCGTTTGGTAGGCCACAATGAGTTCAACGCTGGACAAATTTTGAAGAATTATGACTTAGTATCTAGCAGAAAGCCTGAATTAGCTTCTAGGACTTTTTGCAAATTTTTCAGTTTTTAGAGCCAGAAGCGAGGCTCTTAAATGTTCGTTTTCAAAAATATTGAAAACGATAAAAAAACCTTGATCAAATCTTAAAAGATCCAACATGAATAAAGAAAGAGAAAACGTTTCTAGGGGATTTGGGGTTCAGTACGAACTCTCATACAGC
Organism: Aurelia coerulea; assembly: GCA_039566865.1. Lineage (NCBI taxonomy): Eukaryota > Metazoa > Cnidaria > Scyphozoa > Semaeostomeae > Ulmaridae > Aurelia > Aurelia coerulea. The sequence continues at coordinate 10,954,762 of CM076947.1, forward strand.
AGATTACAATTGGTCGATTTTTGATCACAAATCCCCCCAAAAAAATGTATCTCTTTGTCCATTCATGCGGATTCTTTAGACAATTTGATCAATGTTTTTTTATCCTTTTCTATTTATAGTGGCCTGCCAAATGTGCATAGTTTATTTTAGCGCACCCGCTATAGTCTTGCTTGTGGAGACTGGTATTTGAGCCCATGAAGCTGGATAAAATTTTAATAGCATTTCTCACTTGCTCTGATTGATTGAAATGGATGTAATCTGTTGCAGTGGCAATCCGTTCCAGGTCTTCTTCTCTTCTCTCCCACTTGCGTCAATTAAAGGCTTTGATGCATGATTTCAGCCAGTGCTGGATTCTGCTTTTGAAGGCAACCAAACGTTCCTGCTCCACATTGACAAGTGCTTCTTGCAACTTCAAGAAGTTAGAGAAGAATCATAGTGAGTGTAAGTATAACTTGACAGTACCAAGCCTTGCATTCTTACGGAAATCTTCTAACAAACGACCCCTAAGGAGGTCAGCATCTACCAAATTTAATAATTTGCTGTTTCCCTTTTCTCCTCTTATCACTCTACTAATAGATGTAAGCTGTGCAACACAAAGGCTTGCATCTCTGTCTTTCTTTGAGCTACCATCCAGTGACATCAGCCAACAACGGTAGCTTCAGCGGTGGATTGAGCAATTTCTTCAGTTGGAATGGCATCATATTCACTAACAACACTCTCAATTTCATCTTCGCTGTTTTGACTTTGTTGTTGCGCTTCCTCAGTTTCTTAATCAGGATTTTTTTTGTAACTTTGACTGGCACTTTGAACACCATTCCCTGTACTTGTTGAAATATCTCCAGGCATCACCTCCGTTTCTTGTGACTGAAATGGTTCCTTTTCTAATCATGTGATGTATCTTTGATCTTTGAGATGATATACCTGGCCTGGTCAATGACACTCTTGGTAAAACAATTGATTAAATCTATAAAACTTAACATGAAAAGAGCATATTTTCTAAAAGATCATCATATAGCTAAGCAGCAGTAGGTGTAAAATGTTTAGTCGGCTCTGTTTCTAAATGCATTCAGTTTCATGAAAATGTATAAAGATTTGACAGTATTTCATAAGAAAATTAGGACTCTTCCATGACAAGTCACAAGATCAATCATTTTGATGACCGACTTCGCATGTTTTCAATTTTGTTCAAGACTTTGTTTTGAATGTTTCTGCATCATCTAAGTTCAAAGGCAGTCTGTCCTGTTTGTCTTTGGTTGTAAATTGTAAAAGATGCCTAAGAAGTTGTATGGCAGGATTACCAAAAGAGGAAATACAATAAGATCATCATGAATTTTCTCCCTGATGGAAATTAAAGAGAAAAGATGGCAGCAGGAAAACAGTATTTTCTGTTGATCAGAAACAATACTGATCCAATATTGCTCCATTTACCAATGATGAATAGGGCTGAATACTGTTAAGTTCTTGTAGTGTTTATCCCTTCAAACATCTCAATTTGTAACTTTCTCAATTGAAAAAGTAAATTCAAAACTAAACCGCCTAAATTAGTCAATAAATGTTAGAGAGTGCATAATTTTTTGAGTGCATTGTCAATAGAGATATGTTCACTTGGTTGCAGCTTCTTCGTCAATCTCCCAAGTTGGATAAGTGCATTGCATGCTATTATACCTGCAGTGTGTTTCAGCATCTACGTGTATGTGCTTACTGCCAGGAATGTTTCTTAGCTCGTGGGCTAGATGTCTATGCCACTGATTGCACATTTCAGGTTCCTTAGTTCCAGGAATATTTTTCTGGAACGTTTTTTGAGATGTTGTGTTCAAGCATCCTTAGGCATTGGATGATATGGTACAATGTTATTTATCATCATAACCCTCACCAATTTGAGCAGGAACCCAATTTCCTACACCCAACTCTAAATTAGAATAAACGTTACCATGGTGACCAAGTGGAAAACAGCTGACCTGCAACAAGAAATGATTTAGATAAAAGCTACCTTCCCCTATCTCTTGAAGTCCATTCCATTTATGACATGAAGAGAGGCAAGAGATATGAAAGAGGCTGTTGTTGTCCCTGACAACTGCGCGTTTCGTAAGTTTTCTTTCAGTTTGGTGGCGTGGATAGCTCAAAAGTTAGTAAATTTGTCACAAAAATGGAAAATCAACAAAGAAAACAACGATCAGTTCGTAGAAGGAAGAGAAGATTCACTGGCAATCAATTTACAGCAGCAAAGGTGGACGTTGAAGCCTTAGCTAGAGGAGAATGTTGAAAGTACTGACGATGATTTCTTGGAAGGCCCAGAAGATGAACTTAGGCCGCTGCCTTCTTCTAACAACACAATTGAGTCGGGTGACATCACGGCAAAGGCAGGGGCAGTTCTAACTGCTTCCCAGCGAAAATTGAACATTGATTCAAGTTCAAGTGAAGGCAGCAGTTTGTCCTCGGGAGAAGAACAAGAAGTCGAGAGCACAGATTTCAGGTTGATTGACATTTCAATCCTAAGCCAAATTTTTCAAATTCTGCTTTGCCCTCTCTGTATGCCAAAAGTGTTTTTGACTGAAGATGCAGGTTCAAAGATGGGACTTGCGACATCCCTGCGACTTTGTTGCACTAAAGATCAACGCACCTTTTCAAAGTCATTTTACACATCCAACAAGGATGGTCAAGCATTTGAGGTCAATAGGCGAACAGTGCTTGCAGCAAGGGAAGTTGGCATTGGCCACAAAGATTTGGTAAAGTTCTCTGGTGTCATGAACATGCCTCCACCTATGAACAAGAACTCTTATAGGGACATTATCAAATCCTTTGAGCGTGCTGCTGAATGTGTGGCAGAGAGGAGTATGAAAAATGCTGCCACTGAGACAAATGAATTTTATGATTCTGAGGATGATGGTATTTATGATGTAGCTGTTTCCGGTGATGGTACTTGGCGAAAAAGAGGTTTCAAATCTTCAACTGGCATTGTAACTGCAATTTCTCTGGTCACTGGAAAGATTTTAGACACAGAGATAATGTCCAGGGAATGCAGAACATGTCTTTTGAACAGCAATAAAGAGGGGACAGCAGAATTTTATTTATGGTGGGAGGGTCACCTGCATGAATGCCAGGCAAATTTATTTGGTTCTTCTGGGATATTTGGTTCTTTATTTGGTTCTTAAGATGGATCCAGCTGGTTGTGTTCCCATATTTAGCCGTTCTATTGAAAAGCATTCCCTGAGATACACTGAGTTTCTTGGAGATGGTGACAGCAAAGCACGAACCCAATTGAAAAACGAAAGAATATATGGGGACAGAGGAATCACCAAATTGGAATGCGTTGGCAACATCCAAAAAAGAATGGGTTCTCGCCTGAGATCACTGAAAAAGAGTTGTGGGAAGGAAAAGCTTAAAGGTGGGAAGTCAATTGGCGGGAAGGGGAGGCTAACTGATAAATTGATAGATTCACTTCAGGCATACTATGGAAAAGCAATCAGAGTAAATAGCCATAGTTTACCTGAAATGAAGGGTGCAGTTATGGCCATCTGGAACCACATCAGGTCAACTGACGAGAATCCCAACCATCAGTTTTGTCCAGCTGGTAAGAATTCGTGGTGTGGCTTCCAGAAGGACATAGACAATGGCACTGCTATCTATCAGCACATGCATCCCCTTCCTGCAGCTGTTGCTGACAAGTTGAATAGTGTTTTAGAGGCATTGAGCAATAACGGCCTGTTGTCTTCTTGTCTCCATGGGCAAACACAAAATCAAAATGAATCGTACAACGCACTAATTTGGAAACATGCCCCAAATGTTAGCCATTCAAGCCCAGTTACCGTGCAGTTGGCAACCTTTCTAGCATTGAGCCATTTTAATGCTGGATGCAAAACAGTTGCTCATGTTTTGGAAGAGTTGGGGTGGAGCCTGGCATTCATTGTGTGAGAGCGGGCAGAAAAGAAGACAAAAAGAGAATTTGTCTTTCGGTCTACAAAAGCACAGAGAAAGCAAAATGGAGAAGAAGAACTATCAGAAACAGAAAAAAAGATATTCCCATCAATTAGAAGAAGAGGAGGGACCCCAGTACAAATCTGGTGGATTTTAGACTTGACTTAACACATATATTTGTTGTAAATAATCTACTAAACTTTGATCGCGATTTACTGAAAACAGATTTTCCATGTTCACTAAATGTTGTGTCAAAGATTGCAACAAAACTATAAAAGCTATCATCCAAAAATTTGGACAAAGGCTTGTTCTATATTAGAGCTGTGATATTGACATAAGGTTGAGACTTAGGATACCATACTATGATAGTTCCTGAGATTCTCTTTTGTCTACTTGTGAACATTTTTACCATGTTTTTCAGATCACTGGCGGGACATGTCTATAGCACCTAGATACTTCAAAATAGGTTCATCTCACAGCTCTATTATAGCTTGCTTATGTCAAAAATTTCATGTCAATAGCTTTATTGGATGAGAATATATTATTGACACGATTTGGTGGTTTTTCAGATGTCCGGAAAAGGGTGTGGTCTGAAATTGGGTGTATCCCAAAATTGACACCTCATACAAAAAAATAAGTTCACAATTTGCTTCATCTTGCCCATAAAGAAATGGAAATTGCCAGTTTGACTGTGTGCAATGTCCAATATGGTAGTTATAAGAATTCAAAATAACCCAAGCAAAGACTCAACTCCAGCCCCAGCAAAGACTTAGATTTAACTATAAGACCAAAAGACTTCTTTGATTTTATCGTAGCCAAACTTGTGACCAGAATTTGGCGATCATCAATAATCTATAAACAATTTCCCAGAAAGCAGAACCATGTCTGTCATAACCAGTCGGAATAAAAGTACTTTCATTCATCAATGACTCGCTTTGTTTTCCATATTGTTTCCTTGCTGTCGTGTGTGATCAGCGTGGCGGCAATTTTGTCTAGATAGTTGAAAAAATCATGGCAATTCCCCTACTGCCCGTTGCTGATTGGAGGAAGAGCAATTTCATCATTGGGTAGTCCAATCCCTAGCCAATCATGACGCTGTTACGTTCCATTACATCGGAATTACCGTAAAAGCAGATCAGCCAATCAGAAACCTTGTTACAATAACTTCTACAATACTGCTGCGTTTTTGCATTTTCAAAAGTCTCCATTTTCAAAGTGCGCTTTCATAAGTCCCCGTTTTTGGGGTGGAGCAGTATGAACGCAAGGCGAAATGGATACTATCCGTTTTCATATGATATTCAAGGATTGGTGATTTTTCAAACAGGAATTATTTCTATTGACTCACCCGGTATAATATAGTGGTAAGGATAAGTTGAGGTCTGACGGTCTGAGCGTGATAACATCGCATCTCAAAAGAGCTGAAATGTAAAAATGCTACTCTTGTGAACGTCAACGTGAACATTCCCTTATTATTTGAAGAAATGATCAATACGAAAGCGGATGCAATAAGCCTAATCTACCGACTGTGCTCACTGTTCTTCAAAGGCAAATATTTTAGAACTACGCGATGTTGTCCATGTTGATTCACTTGATACACTCGCCGTGCAGCAGATCTACAATTACCAAGTCATCAATTTGATAAACCATACAGTCATGTCGCAGTTTTGATGTTCGCCAAATAGTCTCGTCGGTCTCAATTTCGTCGTCACCAAGCTTCAGGACCTGCAATACGCCATGTTGAATGTCCTCATCAAGGTTGCCAAAAGCCATTTTATGGCTATCTGACTCAGCTTCGGATTTTGGGTAAATGGTGCTCTCACTCATCTCGAGACATGGTCGGAAATGATGGCGATTTGCAAGGGTAAAGGCGATATTTTGAAAATTGCGGGTTATTCTCGCTGCGTTCTTGAAAAACTTGTGTTTTGCCTCGAACCTCATGCACCACAATCTTCTCAAAGGACCATATTGCCTGATCAACCGTGGATAGTGAATCAGATAGTGGATCTTCGGCACGTATCTTCGATTGTAGAGATGAGCGAAATCTCTCTGGAACTTCAGAATCAAGTCCTGTAGGTATGGCAACCAAGCTTCGTCAACAACTGGTGCAAATATCATATCTGTTATGATTCTGAATAGCAAATAAAGCTGCCAGTGTACAGAATTTGTTGGAATTTGGCTACCTATTATCAAGGGTAGTAATCTGAACAGGCAACATTTCTCTGATGCAGAACCAGACATGTTTCAATCGGCTTGGCAGAACTTTTTTGGCAATTGGACCCGCTTGCTCTTTCTGTCATTTTTGCCATATTTAAAATGTTCCACTTCAAAGTTCAGCTGAGCAAGTGTAATTATCTTGTCTACAATGAGACCGCAAATCACCTCTTGAAGAAGATTGGGCACTACACCTTCCAGAACGTCGTGCATGATATCTGGGGGGAAACTCTCTGTCACCTTGAAATGCTTCAAAGCAAGAAATGGGCATTTCCCTTTCAATACATATGCCGACGACTTTATTCTGCAGGCCAGCAGGTCAAGTAATCTGCGGGTCAAACACGAAAGCAAACATGCGGGTCACCACTAGGGCCATGGGCCCAATGCAACCATTGATGTGTTGCGTTTGGTATGTTAGGCCGCCAAATGGTCAAAGGCTCTATCAAATCATCACAACAGTTTTCAAATGTTTTCACAAGCTTTGTTTAACTGTCTTTCAATCATTTGATCATTGTATTTTCGTGGCATTGAAAAGCTTTGTGTCAAAGAATTTGCCGTTGTTCAAATCGCGAACAAAGCCAACGCGAGGATGCAGTGGGCGTGACGCAGCATTTTTATTTATCAAATCAACCAGAAATATTGAGAGAGATACAGCGGAGAAAAGAAGAGTCGAAGGTAAAATGTTTTGTTTCTGATTATTATACAATAATACATTTTATACATTCTACATTTCATAAATGAACGCCATAGTGCATAGGGCAGGCTGTGATGCCGATGGGCATGGCAGGACAGTTATTATTGATAATGGTTCACTGAAAGGCCCTGAAATGGTTAATAAATATCTGTTTGTGTGTTATTGTGAATATTGCTATATGTTATTAGCATTGCACACAGAAGGAGTGGAGACTTCAGAAAAATTCAGATAAGCATAGAAGATACCTGCAAGTGCTAGAATTCTGACCACACACAAAAAGGGGATGTTTATGTTTGGTTTTGTTTCAATTTTGATTTGTTTCAATTTCACTTGGGATACTGCATATAGTGCGTACTGGAGGAACCTCTGCCTAGGAAATAGGATAGTACGGTGTTCCAGGGTTTTTGGAGCCGTTCCAAATTTTAAAGACAAATTACAGATAAAGTGCCTGGTCTAAATATAGAACAAAAGGTCGCTGCATATGTCCAATTGATTTAATAATCTCTCGAGATCACGAATACAATTGAATACAATAGGCCGCTCAATGTAGAACCCATAAAACCATAATAATAGTCATAAGAAAGGTGACTATGGTGGCCTATGGTAGATTATGTTTTGTGGGGATTTTCAAAATAGGTGACATCAAAGATAGAACTCGACGTACGGCTGCACTGCACATAGTTATACCGAGGGGCACTTCACTTCCAAAGGATTTCGTACATCTTTAGCAAAACAAATTTCAAGAAAATCCTTTTGTTCTGAAACAATCTGGTACGCCTTTGCTAATGAGTGAAATGCCTCTCGAGTTTCACGTTTATCATTGCGTCAAGGCAGCTCGAGGCAACATGGCAAGTTCAGCATGGATTGATATTATTTAATCTGTTACATAGTTATCGATATGCCCATTCTTGAACTAAAACCGGTCTTATCGTATGCTAACATGGCGTAATCACAATGTTTGGTCGACAGTAAAAACATTGCAAACACATCTCATCTCATGACAATGACACTTTTTTACAAGAAGTCGTTTTTATTGAAGGAAGTCATAAACATTGTTGTGGTTTCTAAATAGTTCTTTGGAAGTTTCCTCGTTTCTTTTTACTAAGCAAACCTTTATTGCTTTCCTTTTTAGTTTTAGATGGGAGGGAGGGAAGGGCATCTCCTTAGACAAATATATTTAAATACATAGCATAATGTGTTTTAATGTTTTCGAATTAAGTTAATTCATTAGTGTATTTGTGCAAGTATTTTGTTATTGTGTAGCATGTATTATTGGTTCGGACGAATGTCTTGTCACAAATATTAAAGTAAAATACTCCATACATTGGCCATATTTAACCCTTTTGAATGGTGGGTAGTACCATTAATACTTCATTTTTATATCACTTTCACTGTTCTTACTTGCTATGTTTAATCGATCAAGCAGAGAATCATGATCTCCATCATCAAAGCGCAAGTCTAAATTCAGAATTCAAGTGGTTCTTATGCGCAGGGCTTAAATCTTGCACCACCGCTGCATCTATGTGGAATATTGCAGGAGACAAAGTTACCTTAGCTTTCAGGCAGTTTCTCTTTGCGTGGTAATAAACGTTCTCCTTTGGCCTTGCAATAACTATTTTTTGCGAACCTTTCCGCTGAAATACGCGACGCTCCCTTCTGGTCAAGACAATATCATATGGCACTGGGGGGACAATGCCTAATTTCATGTCCTCAGCTGTACGAAACTTGCCACTACAACCATAGCATGTTGTTGCCTTGGTAACTTTCAAGAAGATGACATTTAGCTTGTCATCAGCTGGTGCAGCAGCATTTGCTGAGTGTGGACCTTGAAAATTTTGCACATTCCTGTGTTGAACCGGGTTTCTTTTTCTTTGCCCACGGTCATTCTTCTTTAGCCCAGCTCGAGGTGGCACTGTATCTTGCATTTGTCTTGACAAATTTGGTGACCATTTTTGCAAAAATTTAATAAGGAATCCTTCCACACTTGCCACAGAAATTACATGCTTGCAGATTGCATGGAACCTAAACCGTTGACAATTGCACTTGACAGTTGCAGCAGCTTTTACAAAAGAAACAGCGTGGGGCTCTTTTGGATTTGAATCTGATCTTACCATGTAGGTTTCCTCTGTCCATGGTGCTCTTATCATAGCATTATCTGAAAGAATCGAATTTGCACCTTGCCAGTCAACTCTATAATTTTGACTCAGACCAGACATTGAAAAATCACCTAGTTGTTCAAATTCCCTTGGGTTATTTACTGTCCGAGTACAGTTATTTGTTAATAGCCCCCTCACCTCTGCTTCAGAAGGGATGCTTGGTGTTGAAGAACTAAAGTTGGACGCTTCCTGCTCTCGGTCAAATAATGAAATTGTGGCCTTGTTGAACTGAGTCATTTTTCGCTTCCTAATCTCTGGTGACAGTTGTGCCCATGTATTTTCGGGGATATGAAAAAGTGAAAACTCGGGTGCAAGAAGAAATGGTCCTGAACCAATAATTGCTCGTTCTGTGTTTCGCTCATACTCGTCTAGCATTTCCTTATAAATATCAACAGCTTCTGCAAGACTACATTTTGATGCAGGTCTGCCCGATGTTTCAGATGCAGATTTTTTTTGCCGTATCTTATTTTTGAAACGAAAATTGATAGACTCCGTAGAATTGTTGTAAAAGAAGTTGTCACCAAGTCCTGCAAGTCTACGTTTGAATAATAGTGCAGCCTGTTTCATGTTGTTCTCTACATAGGTTTTGAAGTAAGAAGAGAATTGGGGGATAACTGACTCTCTACCTGATCTTTCCAGGGTATCCCATTTCCTATAACATGAATAGCACTGATCTTCAAATTGCACCTCAGAGTCACAATCGATAAGACCTTTTATCTGCTGGGTTTCCGACCCAAAACTGTCTGTCATGATGGTTTTTTTCATGTCAGCTGTCAGATGAGGAATAGACGTAAACTTTCGCATTATGTCATCCTCAAGGTACTTTTTGCAAAATAGATTTGTTGCAATGTGGAAATGTTTAGTGGTACCATTTACAAGGGCCTTATCTCGGTCACTGCCAACAAAGAGGATAGATTTGATTTGGTTTTTCAGAGATATCAAAGTTTGTGCAAAGTAACTGAAAACTGTTTCATCTTGGTCAACATGGAAAAGTGCTGGCCCTGGAAAAGACGGATGCTCCTTGGTGCGCTCATTGAGTAATTTAAGATTTTTGTAAGAGGTTGTTGTCACATAAAAATCTCCAACGCCATATGTGGTGTCTATACAGAAGGGAGTACAGTTTCCGTAACTGGTGCAGAATGCGTCCATATTTTCTATAGTTTGTGGTGTTGAAACTACAAATCTGACAGAAGGAGTTAGTTGCAAGCAATGCAGGTTATTTGGCAAACTATGCGCTTTATCAATTAATTCAGCAATCTGATCAACTACCCCTTTTTGGCGCAAATTATAGCGCATATGCCAAATTTGATTTACACTCCGCGGCAAGTCGGATGCTGCGTAAGTATTTTGTAGACCTCCTACCTCTTCGGAAACGGTGTCAAAAACAGACAAGGGCCCTCGTGCAGTGTTTGATAACGCAGACGCAAGACGCTTTTTGGTGCTAGCAGCGGTTGGGATAAATTTCCTGTTGCCTTTTGCATTACCATGTTTCGCAGGGCTTACGTGGTGTTCGCTACCTGTAAAGAAATAGTCGATGATAACTAATTCTTCCTGCTTGTTGTTATCGTTATATGCGATTATGGACCTTCTTTTAAAGTCTGAATATTTAAGGTGACGGAAGTAAGTGGTACGAAATTCATGCTGATTATTTTGCAACTTAGGTCTTTTCCCTATACTCCTGGGCATCCTGCAATTATATATTACTTTGTTATTGTTTACTGTTACAATCCGCCCAGAACTGCCACAATTTCTCCAGCTGCCATGATCATCAGCTTTCCAATCATTGATGTCACCAAGTTTTGACGTGTCAATTAGGAAAGAACAAGTCTCCTGTGGAGCAAGGGGTCGGTTAGAACAAATCCTGCTCGATTTTCGATTTAGTAAAAGATCCGCTAGTTCCTGATTTCCCCAGTTAGATTTCCCCCTTTTAAGAATAGGAATGTCTTCATTACCCCTAAAGTATTCTGTTTCTTCATCAGGGCTCTCGTAACCTTTGTCTTCGTCAACGGACACAATCTTGAAAGCATCATTTACTCGCCTTCTCTTGGCTGGCATTGGCTGATTGCTAAGTTCAAATTCATCACCACTGCTGTTGCTTTTGCTAGCAGATGAAGTAGAAGTATCCTGCAGAACAAAATATTGAAAATGTTTCGACTGATAGAAATAATTGGATAAGAGGGTCACCAGACCAAGACACGCAGCAATTCTGCAAACAGTAAGTTTCGTCTGATCACTTAGATTCGTCGTCCGAAGACGTCCGTCAGAACTTTCAAAAGTACTAGTATGCTGGCACATTGCAGTCTCGCCAACAAGAAATAAGTGCTAAATTTCATGAAATGGAACTTGAAATAGAACTTTGGAATATCAGTTATGTGATACATACATATGATAATGGATTCTGTACTTTTCATATTTTAATGAGCAACGAAATCATATGTGCCAGGTATCTTTCGCTTGGCACCAGCCACATCAAAATTTCACATACCGTATGCGTGAGAGTCAAAGAAATAGTTAGCACGGTAGGTGGACTGTGGCGTAAAACGTACGTGGCCGATATTGAAAACTGGAATGGCTATCTGATGGATAAGAAAATTTTGTTTGCTAAATGCACTGATCTCTAAGACCCATAAATTAGAAGAATGTGGGCGATGAGTTTGCACTGGAAAAGAATTCCACGTTCCACGCTGTCCATAAGTAACTTGCCGTTGACATTGAATTGCGCTACTGCAGCAGACAATTGCATTGAATTTGTATTTTAAATAGCTTATGGACCTTAATCAAAAGTGGAATTCTCGTACCCATACACAGTTTTACGAGCAAGTTGGTAATTTTTTTGGTCCAAAAGACGATTTAGCTTTGATTGAATGTCGGCCTTGGAAAAAACACCAATAAATGTTTGCAAATGACGAACACAAGATGCCAGGCGCATTTCTGGCCAGTCATATATAGTGCATCAATTTACTGTTCAACATTATTTTCATTAAAATTACCTCTATGACAATGACGTTTTCCGGTGTTTTTTGGTAGGGTTGACTGGATGCTCTTGTACGGTCCTTTGATTCATAATCATCATCAAATTCCTCATTGCTCACTGGAGAGCTGTTGTCCATTGAATCAGAAACTGCAGAAGAAAGTTGGATGGTTAGTATGTTAAACGAATAACATAAATACAGTATACATATTTCATTATGTTTCCATTCAGTACATATTTTAGACCAAAAGATATGCAGAGTAAAGTTTTCTGAACGGGTTTTAAATGTCCGAAAATATTAATGTCCGATTGTTTATGAATCCCTTTCCGTTTCCGTCGAGTTTAAACTAAATTCAACTAAGCGGAAACAGTAGTTGATGTACGCAGGCTTTTTCTTGAATCCAAAAAAAAGTTTCAAGCCAAGAATGATAAAAGCATATTTTTATGATGATCTTTTAACATTTGTTGCCAATAATTGAAGATTATTGATACGAGTTCTTATTTTATCTTGGTTTTGATGATAAACTGCATTTTAGTCTTACCGTTGAAATCACGACCAGGTGGTGAAATTTTCTTGGCCTTTCTCCCCTTTCTCATTTTCCTTGAAAGCGGCATTGGTACTTCCAGCTCATCTAACAGCAGGTCTATATCGTCATCGTCATCATCTTCTTCTTCTACTTCGAGTGCCGAGTAAGAATTGCGCACAGAAACAGGCGTCAATGTCGAAAACGTTTTGTTCTTTCCACCAGCTTTCTTAGGGATCTTATTCCATTCTTGTTCTAGAAATGAAAAGGGAAACATGAAAATTGTAATAGCGGATATCAATCATCCTGGATAGAATATTACGTCCAAACACCAAAGTTACACAAAGACACATAGCATTTTGCTGTCAAGAACTCACCTTCTTCAAACACATTCCTGTCCACCAGCGCGTCGTAATGGTCACGACTTGCCTTCAAAATGTCAAGAACAGCTCTTGGCGGATCATTTCGTCTTGCAGGAACAATTGGCACAGTATACAGGATGAATTGCTGATCTGCTTCGTCAAACTGGAAAAGTCTCAGAACAACACCAAGGCAGTTGGAGAGGGCAAATATCACAAGGTCGAGAGTATCACGGTCATACGATTTCTCCGTTATATATTTGTGCAAGTCCCAAGCCATGTCCGGTGAGTTTGAAAAGCCTCTGTAGTAGTCCAGATTCCTAAGAATTTCACAGCGCACCATTTCAAGGAGTCCTAGAACACTTGGCACAGCTTTGACAGTTGAATAGACCAAAGATGCACGCACAGAATGGATGATACAGTGGCCATCTCCAGGCTGTGGGAGGACTACTTTTTCGTTGGACAAATAGGTATTCTTGCTCCCATCATTTTCCATAAGTATACTGCAAAAAAAGTAATCGACTTAGACAGCTAAAATTGGTAGATTAAAAGTCAAACATGTGATGGTAAAAGGGAATCTTCTTTCGAAAGATTCCGAATTTTCTCCAATTTTCTTCCACTAAGAACTTGTGTATTAGTTTTCTTGATGGCACTACTACCGGATGCGCAAATTCTGAGATTTGTTTGTAAATTGTTCAGTTTTCTGTTTCTTGAGCTATAGTTTTTGGTCTCGAAATAGAACCATGAAGACGATGAAAACACGTGGATCAATTTTTCATGAAACTCTGCATAAATGATCGCAGAAGAACTTTGTGATGATTTGTTGCAGTCTGCTTCGTTAGTTGAATTGCTAGAATCTCAGTCTTAGAGAGCGCATATTCTGAAGAGTAGGGAGGAAGGAAGAAAATGTGTTTCTTTTCACTCTCTTTTTTGGTCCATTTCAGCGTTTTCGATAACGGAAATTTAAGAAACTCGTTTGTAGGTCAACAAACAGAATGCAAAATGATGTGCAAAAGATCTTATAAGCTAAAGTCTGGATTTTAGCTCAATATTTAGCTGGATTTAATCACAAATCTCGTGTCATCGCTAAGGTATCGATTTTCACGAACTTAGTATAAAGAACAGTACCGATTTTGCAGATGTTGGTACAAGAACAGGTGTAGTTTTTTGAAAAATGGAGATAGGGTCGGGTATACTTTTCGCAAAATTTGAAGCTTCGATGGCACGTTCCAGACCAAAATCTATGGTCAAGTGCTCTTTTAAGTATTAAAATCTCCTAAATTTTAAAGACCTCGAAAATCTCTCAAAAGTTTAAAAGTCCTTATAAATTCTCGAAAATCATACATCCAAACCTCCGATGCTACTTTGCGATGAACAACCAAATGCAAACCTAAGTTGGCTATGCGAAAAACGTCGCAGATTTATCAAATATTGGTCAATAATTATTGGAAACATACAGGGTGTTCCAAAAAACATGTGCGCCGTTAGACTGGCTACTGTGGGGGGCCATAAAATAAAACTTAACCCATTTTTCAAATTTTGAATGGACGAGATTTCAATTAAGGGGCGTTTACATGAGAAACTAAAACCGGTGTGAAATGTCACCCCGATCTGAGTTGAACTCGTTGTCTGGTCAAAGCCCTTAAAGCCTTTACATTGCTTTACATGGAAAAACTCAAACCGGCGTGAAACTCAACTCGCCTTTTCAGATCGGTTGGAAATGTCAAATTGGTTTGAAACCACCATGTAAACGCAAAATATTTTCAAATCGGTTTGAGATGCATTGTCTTAGGTTCAAAGTTCAAATTCGCCTATTGTTTTACTTGGCTCCATTAGATTATCTCTGTTGGCGCTCAATACATCAATGAACAACAACAATAATCTCAGACAAGGGCGAAACTGCATGAAACTGCTCCACAAAAGCCACTTAAAGAGCGCACATGTTTTTTGGGACACCCTGTAGTATAAGGAAATAGTTTAGCAAGCATTTTTCAAATATGTAGGTGAGGTGAGGTGAGGTGAGGTGAATCTTGGGAAATGTCATTCGGAAACTAGAACAAACAGCTCGATTCCCTGTAATAGGCTGCAATGGTTTTACAGTTTCTGAAGGAAGCTTTCTCGGAATCTGCATTTATTGACATGAAGAAAAGGTGTACTTACAATCTGGTTGGTCTATTTCTTTGTGCATCATCGTACGGAGATACGGTCGAATTGATTGATTCGGCAGAGCTAGAAATAAGAAACAATAGGACACATTTAATAAAGATTTCTACACATGGAGCCTCGCTTTACAGTAAAAACCCGCATGTAAGAACCACCCACTTATAAGAACCCAAGGCCTAACATTTTCTAATTTCACCCTATTACAGAAGAACCTATTCATCCTGAAATTCAAAGGAGGTTCTTATCTTAAAAAAGTTGAATGTAAACTACTGGTTGGTAATATGTGATAAAACGTTTTGAGAAATTTAACCAGATACTCAAGTAGATACAAAGCAAATGTAAAAAATTCTTTGTATGAATGGATTTGATACAGATAAAGGCTAGGTAGATAAGGTTGTTCTTTATAAAATTGTGTCATGATAGTGCGTACGTGACCTTCTCTTCTGCGGCTTTTTACTGTATTGTAATCATAAATTAGCCACGATTTGTAACAGAAAATGCATGTATTCAGCATTAGTGTCTTCTAACTGATAATAATAATATTTCAAGTACAGTAACTTGCTTGGCAAAAGTGTAAGTTACAGTGTTACACCATAGTATAGTGCCATCCATACATCTCGTCAACAAAGTCATTTGTAAGGCTGTTTAAATTTTATGTTAAGAAAACACATGTCACTTACCGTTCAGATGACGAGTTCTTTCCATTAAACATCTTGACACGTTAGAGCAAAAGGTTGCTTGCAGACAGATTTCTTGAGCGAGCTGAAGCAGCAGAATCTGAAATCCCAGACAGTTTTTGGAGGGCAGGGATGGGGTATTTATAGGGAGAACTGGCCATGTGGATTGCGAAATGATAATTGGAATATATTTCTTCGACGTAAGCAAAATTCTTAAAATTGCCCCAATGCCCTGACATCCCGCCCCAAAAACATTTGCACCTTGCTATGTTGCAACGAATGTAGATCACGTGACCTAAGCTCTGCACAGTCGCGTAGAAATGTTTACGGAATGCAAATCGCGTATGAGCGGTTTGGTTACAATGCATCCTTGAATTGAACGCAGAATTCACAAATGAACTGTCTCTTGAATACACTTATTTTTCTTATAAGAAACTGCCCATTGGAAACTCAACTGTCCGATTGCCAAAAAATTAAGAAACTCCAGTACTGGGAAGATATAAGTAAAAAGAAACTATTTATTTTGATGAAGGAAATTCTTCGAAATACACCTATTTTTATAAGAAACTGCCCATAAGAAACTCAACCCTCAGATAGCCTAAAATTAAGAAACTCCAGTACTGAGAAAAGATAATTTAAGAAACTATTCATTTTGAAAAAGGGGAATCCTTGACACATTTTTACTTCATTTTCACTCGTTTCCGCATCATATTTCTCGTGGGGTACTTAAGTAATGTCTAAAAATTGGACAAGCCTAAAAACCTTGTTTCGAAATGTTCACGAGGGCACAGATTAATGAACACCAAGATTGTTGTGGAGCCTCTAAGAAACTCGTTAGAAACTCCGAGTACTAAGAATCTGAGAATTTTAATAAACTTGCAGTATTGGACGAAATTCTTAGTTTCTTGTAAAAAAATAAATTTAGGTTGGCTTCTTGCAACTCTCCCGCGTCCCAAAAAGACTTCTTTCCATATTCAGAATTGTGTTTAAAACAAATAGCCTTCAATGATAGCTATTGTAGCATTTTTTGAACGGATGAACAATTGTAGCAATTAGAACATTCCGTTCTAAATGCAAAAAACATTCTTTCAAAAATTGAAGTGTGTGTGCCTTTCGTTGTTGTACATTTTGTGCACTTTTGTGGACACAGTCAAATATTTTATGAAACTAGGTATTTGAACTAGTAATGCAAGTTTCTTGAATTATGAGATTTTCTGTACTTAAATTTTGTCTTGACATTGAAGGACTTTTTCGCCCTGCTGTTATTTTCAAGCCTTGCTTTCCATGTCTTTTCCTGCTTGCGGCTCCGTCTCAGACTCAGGGTAGGAGCATTCCTTACAATTTGGTCGATTTGATGGGTTCAGGGTCCATGTCAATGATGGGTCCATGCAAGACGAATCAATGTCGAATGATTAATTAATTTCTATGGTCGAGTTGATGACGCATTTTAGATCACGGCTTGGGAAATATTCTTGATATTGTTTCATGAAAT
Organism: Aurelia coerulea; assembly: GCA_039566865.1. NCBI lineage: Eukaryota > Metazoa > Cnidaria > Scyphozoa > Semaeostomeae > Ulmaridae > Aurelia > Aurelia coerulea. The sequence continues at coordinate 10,971,924 of CM076947.1, forward strand.
CGGTTGATAAATTTGGTAGATGGCTGTGTGCATTGTGAAATAATAATTGGAATATATTCCTCCGACGTGAGCAAAATTATTAAAAATTGCCCCAATTCCTTGACATCCGTGCCCCACAAACGTTTGCATCTTGCTGTGTTGCAACGAGCGTAGGTCACGTGACCTAAGCTCCACACATTTGCATAGAATGTGTGCTAAATGCAAATCACATATCAGCAGTTTGGTTGGACTGCATTCTCGAAATCTTGAGAGCGCACAGACACATAAAGTGTCTCTTGAATAGGTTGGCTACTTGCAACTCTCCTGCGTTCCAAAACAGTTCTTTCCATATTCAGAATTGTGTTTAAAACAAATAGCCTTTTGATAATACCAACCTTTTTTATGGTTTGATTCTAAATGCAAAAAACTATCTTTCAAAAATTGAAGTGTGTGGGCCTTTCGTTGTTGTACATTTTGTGCACTTTTGTGGATACAGTCAAATATTTTGTGAAACTAGGTATTTGAGACAGTAATGCGAGTTTCTTGAATTATGAGATTTTCAGTACTTGACTTTTCTTTTCCTGCTTGCGGCTCCGTCTCAGACTCAGGGTAGGAGCATTCCTTACCATTTGGTTGATTTGATGGGTTCAGGGTCCATGTCAATGATGGGTCCATGTAAGATGAATCAATATCGAATGATTAATTAATTCCTATGGTTGAGTTGGTGACGCATTTTAGGATCAGGGCTTGGGAAATTTTCTTGATATTGTGTTATGAAATTGCTGATAAATTTGCTTTAAACAAATTTGAATTTGAATTTTGTGAACAAGATTGCGAGGATAAGATACATGAACTAGTATTCAGCAGATTAGATGATTAATTGCTCAATTATAGACCACATGCCTCGTAAGTATTTGCCAGGGGAGACATCTCCGTGGCTTCCAAGATCAAATGATAAACTGAATATATCTGACCTGACACTGGGCGTAGAGAGAGTAATTCAACTCTCCGTAAACACGCACACGTTCTACTGCGCGGAATGAGAGAATGCGCGTAAGAACCTAGCGAATCAAGAACCTGATCCATGGGTAGTTAGACACTGCTGGTGTGCTTCTATGGAGGTGCGCTAAATAATATGTATCTGCGGAGGAAATTTTTTATAGTACTGCGGAGGAGATATTGAAAGAACGAAAATATTATCCAGCGCTCCTCCATAGAAGCACACCAGCAGTGTCTAACTACCCATGCCTGATCTTGAAATTTGTAGAGCCCAACTATATAAGAACCCATTCAGCTTGAACATTGAAACAGGTTCTTTGTTCTTGATCAATAGATTAAAAATACAGTTGTTCATAAATAGTTATGAGGAAAGTTATAATTCTTCCACAAATGATTCCTCTATTGTGAATTACGTTACTTTCCGATTAGATTTATTACATTTTTTTTGGCAACGGTTACAATAATTAAACCATTTTTGAAGTCCTATTTGGTTTGCTCTGCTATGAGAGTGAGACAAAACATTGGAAAGCCTTCTGTTACCTCGATTTTAGGACGCATTTTTGAAAAACAAGTCAATCGGGGCTTTCACACAAACTTGAACTTCAAAAGCCTGTAACACCGTGAATTCTTAGCGGATTTGCTAGCTTCTGGTATGTAAAATTAATTTAAAATCTCAGCAATATGGATATGCTAAAATGGAGCCCCTTCATTACACGCTTTTTTAGAAGAAACTGCCCATAAGAAACTACACTCTCAGATCGTCAAAAAATTAAGAAACTCCAGTACTGGCAAAATATAAGTTAATAAAACATAAGTTTTATAATAAGTTAAAATGTAATAAAATATAACTATTTATCTTTTTAAAGGACAATTTTTACTTTACATTCACTTATTTCCAATATCATATTACTCGTAAGGTACTTGAGTAATGTATAAACATAGTAAATGGTACATTGGAAAGGTTTAAAAACCTTGTTTTGAAATGTTCACGAAGGAACAGGTAGTGAACATGAAGATTGTTATTGGAACCCATAAGAAACTCATAACTCCGAGTACTCGAAATTAGATAATTTCAAGAAACTTTCAGTACTGGGCCAAATTCTTAGTTTCATATTTTCATATGAAAAACAAATGCGTGTATTTCGTTAAAAGTGGAACAATTTTTTCTGGGACACCCTGTATGATTTTTCGAAACAGTAAAAATATTTTGTAATTATAATCTATTGCAACATTATACCAACTGGCACATAGTTTAACAAAAAGCTCTCTTATTGTAGCAATAAAGACAATATCTTTGAAATAGTTGCTAACATGAAATGAAACAAAAATAGCAGCAACAGCAACGACAAAAAATTTAAATGAATTGGGAGGAGTGAAGTTCCTGCCCAAAGACTCGGAGATAATAATGACTGTGATGCAATCCTCATCTGATGGTGAGTGCAGCTACCCCCTAATGTATTATCATACGATTCCATTTCACATTGCTGTCTTTTGTCAATCTAATTATGATCTGATGATAGCGATAATTTATTGTACTGTTATCCAAACCCCATTACAGGAGGTGCTTGACGTAGCAATGCATTGCCGGCTATTCATGCCAAACCTGAGGCCACTCAGCCCATGGCCCTAGTGGTGACCCGCATGTTTGCTTTCGTGTTTGACCCGCAGATTACTTATTTTCTTCAATTTGGCGTAATTGGTACTGGTGAACTTCTTCGGACCTTGACAGAAAGCTGTCCTCATCAAATTTATCCTTGATTTTGTCGTAGGTTGCCATGCAAAATCGACAGATCCTCCCATAGCTGAAACAGGCATTAAAACCACCAAGCGAATGAGAGGATAAATTGTCTCCCGATATCATTGCAACCGTACCGCGGAATGTGACCATCTGGTCATTGACCAAGACTTTGATGCCATCGTTCTCGAATGTTTTAAGTTCATCTATCAGTGGCTTCAAAATGTCGCCATACGTGTAATTGTCCTTTAAAAGCTTGTGACAGACAAGAATATTCAAATAAATGTTTTTCAGTTGCGACCTGTACTTTGGATCCATGTTGCCGATGAAGAGATAAAAGGCGCACATTTTGTGAATCGTCTTCTTTGAGCCTAGCGAATACACTACTTCAAATTCATCTGTATACAGATGAATCTGTATGGCATACAGATGAATGCGTATGGCCTACAGATGAATGCGTTTCTCTCATTCTCAGACGTTCAAGATGTTGACCGCATCAGGACGTTTTGCTGCGATCATAGCCACTATGCTGCGATCTTGTTTCGAACAGGCCTCAAAGACCGAATTAACTGACACATCTGTGATGGATTTTAGATTGTTTTAGATGTCTTGGTATTTTTACTGGAGACAGGGCAAAGAGTTTCCAGAATAATGATATTCAGATCTGCATAAACAATGTTGGACCTCGTGGACTTGAGCAAATCGTTGAATAAATGGATCCATCAGAAAGGTACGTGCATGAACTCTTGCTGCGATCTATGCTTTTCCATACCTTTAAAGACGAAGGTGTTTATATAAACCCCATAGGCTTTTTGCATCAAAGGCGCCTGTAAAATCCCTGGGAGTTTTTTGTATCGGAAGGTGCTTGTAAAAACCACAAAGGGTTTTTCACATTAGAAGGTGCTTGTAAAAACGCCGAAGGGTTCTTCAGACTCAGTTCTCATAACGAACAAGATATCGCTTCGCAAGTGTGCAGTTTTATTGAAATTTCTTCAAACGTTTGTGTATAACATTTCTGACCAACATAGCCATGTTTGAAATTTTTACATTTTCTTCAAAGTGAGGGAACTATTTGATAAAGGGAGTTTCAGATTGTGATGTGTAGCCCATCTACTGATGCCAAATTTGGGGAATTTTCGTTTGACAGTTATAGTCAACTTCAAAGCAAGAAGATCTTCTGTGAGCATTCATTGACTTTATCTATTGGGAAAGTTTCATTTTCATGTGAAAAGTTTCACTTTTATTAGAATTTATTGCATTTTATTTGTTGACTATACCTGGAGAACAGTATGCTCGTATTTTTATATTTGCTCTTTTTTCAAAACTGAGTTAGAGTTAGTGAGGACACACAGGATTTCAGATGCATCCTTTGAGGGAATGGGGGCCATATTTGACAAATTTCCCTGCTTCAAGTTTTTAAATTTCAACTTTTTAGCTTTATTTTATTTTAGCTGCTAAATCTTATCTGGGGACATATTTTCTTGGTGTTGAGTTGTACTTCAAACTCATTGTTGATTGTTGATAGATAGGCATAGGCCCTTTGCTGGCTGGATGGGCCTGATCGTTATTTTACATTTTTTTTTTAGGTTTTCTCTCTTACCAGATTGTGTCACTTTCCTACTCATTTGACAGCAACCTCTCTCTTTTATCCCCGCCAGGTCCAAATAGCATTATTTCTAGTGACTTTTTTGACAACAACTATGATATGGTAGCCCATCGTTATCCTCCATCTTTTCATGTTATTGCAGTGAAAATAATTCTATTTCACAACAGAATAAAATTTATTTAATGAAAGTTAAAAAACAAACTATTAAAATGAAATTTATAGCAAAAAAGTTGTATTTTAAAATTCCTTTTATTCTTGCCGTAATTTATTTTTTATTATTTTTATTGTTTTTCAATCTTCACGCGTGGCTCATCGTTATCATTATCAGAGCGAAAACGAGGCTACATGTTCCCACCAAAATTTCCTGTACTTCGCCTGTTCGCACATGCTACCAGGTGAAATTGCATCGCCTTGGCCTATCTGCGCTGTTATCATAGACATGTCCAACAAGAGAAAGACGTGGGAATTTTACGAAAAGAAATGTTCAGCAAAGAGGAGAGGAGAACCTGCCGTAAAGAAGAAATCAAGTGCACCTAGCAGCATAATGGTGCAGCGCATGAGTGCTGATGCAAACCGCCTGAAAAAGTTTGAGCCGCTGGACACACGTGATTTCGTTGACTTTTCAGATTATGAAGAGATCTCGATCGACAACATCAAACTGGCCTGTGAAAAATGTTACGAAATGCCCAAAGGTTCATGTGATGTTCTTTTGGGTGACAGAGGGCCATCCTGCTACTTAACGGAGCACATTTTAGGGAAAAAGGTATATTTTATACGTTTCTTGGACCCTACAAAGAGGGCCAAGAACAGCAAGGGCACTCAATCACTACTTGAAACCGGAAGGAAGAAGAAGATTATGGAAGATAATGATGAGTCAAATGTGGGTGTGTCTAGTTTCAGAGAAAGGCATCAACAAAGCACAATGTTTTCTGACACCACCTTTCCAAAGGTACCCCAGACCGCATTCCCAAAGTCAGTATCCATAGCAGATCTGCTGCAAGCCCGTAAGCTAATTGAGGCTCCAGACATTTCTACTGTTAAAATGATGCTTGAGTCTTACAATGTTTATGACAAGGTATGGGAAACTGTAAGCACTGTGGAATTTCTTAAGGAGAATAAGCATTTTTCAGAAGGAGGATTCCGCAAGGCGTATCTTGCTACATCAAAACATGGTTTCCCCAAAAAATTGGTCATCAAAGAATCAAAGGAAGAGAAAGTTGCTCTGTTGGAAATGACAAGTTAAGTTAAGCAATGCCCAACACACACGGAAGCAGGTACAAATGCACTCAGTTGCAAGAAACATTTGCCAGAAATTTGCTAGGGAAGTTCCTTTCATTTTCGGTACATGTTTCAATTACAAGAAAGTGTATTTTTCAATGATGAATGGTACCCCAGTTACCATGGAAGAGTTCATTCCTGGTGACTTTGAAAAATATTCAAACAACACGGGATTGATGGCTGCAATTAAATCTGACGAGCACAAAGAATTCATAGAAAAGGCTGAATGTTTCATGCATTTTTCCTATGTGGTTACAAATAAGCAGTTGATGGTTGTTGATTTGCAAGGTGTGGGATACAATCTCTGTGACCCAGAAATAGCAAGTATGGTGTTATTGGAGGAAGGGCAATTGAATTTCTGTGCAGGAAATTTGTCAGTAGACGCAATTGAGACCTTTATGACTCATCACACGTGCAATAAATTTTGCAAAATGGTCAAACTGTGAATGGCGAACTAACTCTGATATTTATGACAAGATTTTGTTGGTATTTTAGTTCAATTGTTAAGTTAGATTCCAGGGAATCAGGGTTTGGAACAGAAAATTGAAGACTTTTGGTGAAAAGTTCAGCAATAATTTGTAAGAACTGAAAAGGTGCTGATCTTTTTTTGGATAAAAAGTGAGCATTTGAAATTGATATGACAAGAAAGGAAGGCAATTACAGTAAGAGTCTCAATGGTACTTTTAAGAAATTAAAGAACTCTAGGCATGTATTAACACAACACAGCATTTATGTATGGTTTTCTATAGATCTTTTAGCTATCCTGGCTAAAAGATTAGCTATCTGGATTGAGCATTATTTTTATACATATTTATATGCAAGGTTCGATCGAGTGCCACTTGAGCTTCTATCACTATTGTGCACATTCAAAAAGTCTACAGAATATTGTAAAATATCGTTCGATTTTTATTCTTTGTAGAATTCTGTAGCTAAAAGGTCTATTGAGGCATTGACAGACTTAGGCATAGGGGGAGATAGAATTTAAGGGGGCTGCTTGATTAAAAATCCATTATTTGAGAAAATTTTGCCCAACTTGAGGCGGATTTCTGCCCGATTGTGGCTGATTTTTGCAAAGCTCTGACGTTGGGAGGGCTGCAGCCCCTCAGCCCCACTGTCTCCTACGCCTATGTTGATAGACCACCCTTTGTACCTCTGGCTGCCAACTTTAGATCAAGGGTAATTCCAGCTTCAAATATAAATGAGTTTTCATTTTGCTTTTCCAACTGCCATAAAAGCTCTTCTTTAATAAGCCCCACTTTAATAACTGCCCTAAATTTTGAATATACAGTAAATGCAGTGAGTCATGGTTTATGACTGAAGGGGAACTGCTATCCTGTTTGTTTCTGTTGAATATTGATGTGTACTATGTTAATGATGCTTGATAATCAGAGTCACATTGAAAATAACACATATATCTGTAAATTTCTTGTTTTCAATCCTCTAAATGTGTGAACATAGTATATATCAGCGGATTTAGGGGGGTACGTGAGAGCAAATGCCCTCCTTCAAATGAAAACTCAGCTTGGCACCCCTTTTTTGGCGAGAAAAGCACCCCTAATTCTGAGGCACAATTTTGTAACTAATTTGATTTAAGAGATGGAGGAAACATATAAATCAAGGTGTTATTTAGTTGAAAATCAATTTCTTTGAAAAGCGTCCACAAATGTTTCCTCTTATGTCTTTTCAAGTTACCCCCTTCAACTTTGGGCTGGATCTGCCCCTGCCCCTCCTGGCTATAATACATTTTGCATGCAATCTGGAAACAAGTGCATCTGCCGGGTGTCTCAGAAAAAAGTACCCCCTTTTGACTGGAAATAGGAACCAAGCAATAAGATATCATTGCTCCCCGACTTCAGAACTAAATTTATCAATGTTTAACTTAGATGCACGTACCTTGCATTTAGAAATCGTCCACCAAACACCGGAGATACAGGTTCGCAAAGTCAAAATTTACAGTGCACCCAAAACCAGAGGTTTTGAAAAAGGGCCTAGTCATTGTATCGTGGACATTTTCCAAAGTACCTGTAGACTTTAAGATCAGAAGAACAATCAAAGGGGCTGATGGAACAACACAAGGGGCAGAACTACAGACGATGACCAATGGAAGAGTGATGATGATTGAACGACCCATTCAACTGTTGTACCCAATGGAGATCAATGCCCAAGAAGATGCGATTTGTATGAGACCACGAAGAAAAGCCGCCAGACAGGCGCACAATGTCATGAAGACGCAATTGATGTTAGAAGACGAGGAAGGAAATCAAATCTTTATTTGATTGGGGGTGGTGTAACGAAGAACGGTATGAATGAACTTGACCGTATTTTTAAGGACATTTTTTACGACTTGTTTTTCGAAACTAAATTTGCATGAGCTTTAGAAATCAACGTTTCTTATTTTCAGTAGGTTCGAAGTTTTATTACCATTTATTACTTAAATCATTGTTTACGTTGACGTATACTTGAAGTAGTTAGATTAGAATTTGTATGCTTTTTCTACTGTGGGCGAAGTTCATACCCAGAAGTCTTCATCTTCGGAATTTTTACGGCCTCGTTAGGAAACGTTCACTTTACAATTTACAACCAAGCTAGGTTCTATTTTGGTCGGAGAATTAGCCCCTTTGAATTAGGAACCCGTATAAATAGAGTTTGTAACCTTAGGGTAAGGCAGACAACAGGCTCACAGGCCAGAAGAGGTGCAAGAATCTATGTCAGACATATGCTTGAAAGTAAGTTGAAACATTTCAACCAATTCAAATTGATTGTATGCTTAGTCGTTGTCCTATGCATGAAACCTACAAGGTTCTAAGTTTTAGCTCTTAGAATAGCAGTATCATTTTGCATTTATTCTTGTTAAATTTTGTTCATATTTATACAGTCCTCTTACTATTATCAGAAGTTGTTTTTTATCAGTGAATCTACTATTTACAACGTCGGGAGCTTGCTAACGAAGAAGTTTCTCGACATGTAAGGTGGCTAAGGGGATCTGGGATTTCCCTAAAAGGACACTATGGGAATGGGATTCTCCTGCTAAGACTTATAGCACAAACAACAATGTCCAGTGTTCATTCAGTACGTGGCCTAAGTTTGTTGTTGTTTACACCGTGTTTGGTAGTTTGTTGAATGACCTAAAATAACCCCACATTTAAAAGCAACAGATGCAAGAAATATAAACGAAACATGCAATGACTTAAGAATACATTAACTACAGTGACTCTGAGTCTTTACCTGAAATGAAATGTTCCCCACAGATGCATGCTTTCGAAATCTTATCATATGACCAGGCCTTCCAGTCCTCTCTTCTGATGGCTCTAATCCACTCATCCTGTCTTCGTTTCTCAATTGGTGTTTTACCCTTTGGTACATTATAAAATGGCACATTTTCTTTTCTTTTTCTTTACGGTTGGTACAGCCAATTGCACAACAATTTTTTGGCATGTTTGGAACAATAAAAAACACGGAAGGCCTTGCACGCTCACAGCTTCGGTTAGAAGCACGAGTTTCTTGCCCACCATCATGCGTGCGCAGATACGTCATCGATACATTTTGTAAACAATGGCAAGTGGTCTATTAGACTATATCCTTTGCAAGAAAAGAGCCAAAACATTTCTGAAAACTCTAGATCATATGGAGAAGCATCACTTTTTTCTGATCACAAACCTGTTGTAACTAGAATATCTCTCAATAATATCTCCCTGTTACATAAAAGGAAGACCACAGGTGACAGGAAATACAATTGTAGCAAGATAAATGCAATTTTCAATGACATAAAACAGTGTGCTGAAAATGTACTTGGTATAGCACCAAAAAATAATGCAAATAACTACAGCAGTGATCTGACAGTGATAAACCTTGTGAAAGAAAAACAACAGAAAATCGTACTTCTAAACTCAAATTCAGAAGTAGAAAGATCAGAATTGAAAAAAGATGTGAGACAACTCCAGAAAAGGATCCGGTCAAGACTTACTGAAATTGAAAACAACAAGGCAGACTCTCTTGTAGCAACAATCCAACCTCGTTCCCAGGCCCACCATTGTCTTCCTAAGGTCATCGATGTTGGCCCTGGTACCGGTTGCCGCAAAAGTGGCCATTTGGACGCCATTTTGTTTTGCATAAATTATCAGTTGCAGTTCCCTCAATACATACATACATACATAATACATCTAGGTGATGCATTACTCGTAACCATGGATGTAAGGTCCCTTTACACAAACATATCCCACAAAGAAGGACTATTATCCCTTTAAAATGCACTTAAAGCAAGACCCGAAAAAGAACCAGCAACTGAGGTCCTATTGACCCTCATGAGACATGTGCTCACGCTTAATTGCTTTACGTTTAACGGAAACAGCTATCTCCAAACAAGAGGATGTGCCATGGGCACGGTTGCAGCACCTTCATACGCAGTAATTTACATGGGTGAATTCGAAGAAAATTACATCTACCCTGAAGTAACTAACGATTGCCTGTACTACGGCAGATATATAGACAACATTTTGATGATCTACAAAGGCGATGAACAAAGATTCAAGACCTTTGCCGAAAGGCTGAACACCAAGCACCCATCTATAAAATTTTACTACGAAATATCAAAGACATCAATTCCTTTTCTTGACACCCGCATATACATCGACAAAAAAAGACAACTACAAACAACCCTATTCACCAAACCAACCGATACACACAACTACCTCCACTACAAATCAGCTCATCCCAGGCACTTAAAGAACAGTCTACCATATTCTCAAGCACTTAGGCTCCGAAGAATATGCACTAAAGATAGTGAATTAAAGAGTCACTGCAAACAAATGTAAGCAAATTTTATACGCCGTGGATATCACAAAAAAATACTCCACGAGCAGATCCACAAAGCCATCACAACCCCAAGAGAAACTACGCTACAAAAAACCCTTAAAAGAAAGAACAAAAAGAATCCCCCTAGTAACTACTTTCAACTCTACACTTCCCCAAATTGGGCAGATCCTAAGAGAAAGATGGGATATCTTAAATATAAAACCAAAATTAAAGGCACTCTTCCCAGAACCCCCAATTATCGCATTCCGTTGATGCAAGAACCTCCGAGAGATTATTGGTAGCGACACCATAGCTAAATATTGCTCACCTTGTAACACCAGTAGAAGCCTTTGCTGTAATCATGTCATCAAAACTAATTCTTTTATAAGTGCAACCACCAAAGAAAGATACAAGATCTTTCATAAATCAAACTGTATGAGCATGAATGTCATTTACCTCCTTGAATGCGTTCGCTGTAACATACCGGGTGTCTCAGAAAAAAGTACCCCCTTTTGACTGGAAACAGAAACCAAGCAATGAGATATCATTGCTCTCTGACTTCACAGCTAACTTTATCAATGTTCAACTTAGATGCACGTACCTTGCATTTAGAAATCGTCCACCAAACACCGGAGATACAGGTTCGCTAAGTCAAAATTTACAGTGCACCCAAAACCAGAGGTTTTGAAAAAGGGCCTAGTCATGATTTGTATCGTGGACATTTTCCAAAATACCTGTAAACTTTAGGTTTCCGTGTTTTTCTTCTGAAAAGAATAAAAGATGCATGGACATGGCGCTGATTAAACAAATATAGTAAAAATGTGGCAAGAGTGATAAAATCGTGCCACATCTCCAAAATAAGCGTGCATGTGCTCCTTTTCCTCTTCTTTAATACAAAACACTTGGGATCGAATTCAATGCAAGGACCGTTTCCTCAAATGAAAAGTTACTTCAAGAACAATTGAAGTAATTCAAGGTGTGAATCTTTTCTAAAGTAAAAAGTAAAGGTTAAAGTCGAAAATTCGTTTGCAAAATGCCTGTTTGTTGTCAAATTATGGCTAGGCCATTTTTCAAAACCTCTGGTGTCAGGTGCACTCCAAATTTCGACCTTGTGAACTCATATCTCTGGTGTTTGGTAGTCGATTTCCAAATGCAAGGAATGTGCATTTAAGTTGAAGACCAACAAATGTAGCCAAGAATTCAAAAAGTCCTGAAATAATATCGTTTTATTGCCTTGTTGAGTCAAAAGGGGGTACTTTTTTTTTAGACACCCGGTACAATATGTCGGTAAATCTGAATGGCCTTTTAACCCTTAGCATGCTGCAGGCGAGATATCTCGACACATTAATCCCCTTTGTTCCAAATGGGGGCGAGATATCTCGACATTTCAGGCAGGCCAACGAAATCTGCGGTTATTGCGGGAGCACGCGAACAAACATAAACATACGGGAACTTTTCTTTCAGCGTACAAAACAAGCTCCACTTTGATGTCAAAAAAGTTAGGCCTTCCTATTGCCGTTTTTTCGTAGCATCGCTCCCAACGTTTTTATACATTAACCAAGAATCAGCTGACACGCCATTAACCTTTTGAGATGTATGAAGGTGAAGAATGAATACAGCGACGATGAACATTTTTACGGCTTCAGATTTGTAGAAACTCGTGTCTTGTGTTGATCTTTGGTACCATTTTGAAGCCCGTTCTCTTCTCTTTTGACATAGCCTCTTTCTGATATGATTTGCCCTCAATTGAGGCCACACCGACTTTCAAAATGGCGAGTGGTCAGCAAGAGCGCCGCTCTTCGCCACTGAGGAAAGCAGAGCAATTTCAGAAATATTTATGATCTCATTACTCACAAAATACTGGGAAACTTACCGTTTGTATCACAAAGATTTATTCACATATTTGTTCTCCAAAATTTGCTTTATAATCTTGCAATACTTCACTTTTTTGTCAAACATCGATTTGACCCCAAACAATTTGACAAAAGTTGTTCGGTGATTCAATGTGGGATTTTTCGAAAATGCTCAGCTGGAAAGGTTGGGCAATCAACAAAGCGACCAGCATGCTAAGGGTTAACTACAGATTGAACAACTATCGTTCTAGAATAAAATCAACTCAATACGACAAGCTCCTTCCCGAGAGAAAAACTTTAAACAACAACACCATATCTTTGCAAGGGACGCAAGGTTTACATTAATCGAACGAATTGAGAAAGAAGACGCCGACAATATAACAAAATTATTGGAGACTCACGAAGATAACTGGATTATGCGACTGCAGACTCTTACACCAAAAGGTCTAAATAACAAACTTAACCACCCAGACAAATATTAGCAAAAAATTCCTCAAAAAACCAATGGATAGGCCATTTTGTTTCCGTTCAACCATTTATTCAATACTTTGTTTCCCTGTGGCTTATCATTTTCTACAAATAAAACGTAACTTTAAAATTCAATCAAGGATTCATGTGACGCCATATGTTGCATCACGTGACCCCAACTAGGCATCACATGACCCCTTTTTAATCACGTGACCGCTAACAGGCTATAAAAAGGGCATACCATCACATAAATATTCATTCTCCTGACGATGACCATAGAGTCGAAACGCGTAGAGAATTGAAGAAGAAAATTGTAGAAGAACTCCAAGTCGTCTTATTTTTGTGTTCATCTTTAATACATCTAGGTGAGTATATCCACAATAGTTGTGGCTCTTCAACTCGAATTAAAAATGCAATTTCCCTAAGATGTTAAAATCTGTAAAAAATATTAAGTTACAATATAAATTAGGCAGCAACTAAAGAGAAATTAAAGATAAAACATATAGTAGAAGTCAATTAAGGACAAAGACGTTCTTTTGCCTTGTCTTTCGACTTATTATGCGTGTCGTGTTGAAAACAAAGTTACACTGCTAGGAGGACATGATATCGTAGAGAAATACAAGATTTGTGAGAGATTTATGATTAATTTATCAATAAAAGGAATAGTTAATCTGGTTTTGAAGAAATTAACTGCAGTTCTTGAAGCAAACAACAAGCACTCTGCCAAAATTGTGCACGCAGATAAAGTGGAGCAGCGATCAAATTCAAGCGGGCCTAAATTTTTGGAGTTCTTGACGAAACTGCGAAGTGCCGTTTTGAAGAGTGGCTATGGCGAAATATTGTTGAAACCTGCCCAGATAAGCGTCTTGGAGTATTTATTTCTTGGGAAGGATACCTTGGTTCTTTTGCCAACAGGTTACGGGAAGTCTGTGATTTTCCAAATTTTGCAGTGGTTGCTCATCAGCGAAGGTGTGTATCATCACGAGCGAGATTTTGACATAGTCCTGGTTGTTTCCCCACTGAATTCGTTGATAAAAGATCAGATTGAGAAACTCGCGAAAATTGGGGTGCCGGTAGGTGTAGTGAAGAGAGAGCTAGAAACAGAAGCATCCAAAGACCAGAGGTGTTGAATGACCTGGATGGAACCGATGATTATGCAGATGGTAAGTAATCTGATCTTATCTTGTTGATGGTAAAGAAGCATCCAGTAAAATATTTTAGCACTTGTCGAAGCAGGGGCAAATTAATGCCAAGAAATCTCATACTAAAAAAATCTCATAATATTTGCAAGAAATCATGGAGAAATCTTGTTTATCTTGGACATTTCTGCAAATTTATTAATACAATTATGGTGCACACTTTAAGTTCAAATATTTTTTCCTCTATCTAGACACAGTAAATAAGCATTTCCGTGAATTCGCTAAACAGTCCCAAGAGTCTGTCCAGTGTGGTGATTGTGCTGTGGTATATGCACACCCGGAAAATGTTGTTTCTGCTACATCGTCAATAAAACAAACGCTACTAAGTGACGTTTGCCAGAAAAGAGTTGTTGCATGTGTTGTCGATGAAGCACATTGCATTGTTGGATGGGGTTCGAGGTATGTGAATTTGGTTTATAGATTAGATAAAACTATTGCATTTACAGCTGTGTAGGGAAATTTATTGAACAATGCAAGTGCACATTTAAGTACTATTGAACCTGAAAACGATTCACATGCTGCATCACATTAAACTCCCTTTTTGTATAAATTGAATCACTGGTAATCTGGTATTGTTTTTTGGCTTGACAATACTATGTACAATAGACGATTGCACTAAAGATTGTGGCGGGAAATTTTTTACCAAGATGCATTGCATTCTAATAAAGATTCTTTAATGATTCTATAGGAATTTTTAGGGGGGTAGACAAATATTATCCTGTATTATTATCCTCAAATTCAATCCACTTTTTCACTACATACTGTGCAAAGTTTAATCTGTTGAACAAAACAAAGATCATGAAAATTGAGTGAGTGCAAGCCAAGAAATTTGAATTTGAAACGTAGTGCTACGAATATGTCGCATTGGCAGAGGTGCAGAGGTGTGTTCTGCATGTGTTCTGTTGTAGCTGTAACTTTTTTATCGTCTTTAGTACGCCCAATGGGGCTTTAAGAGCATGTAAGTTTTGATTTAGTTACCCTGTTTGGCGTAGCCCTGGACGCCATCATTTAACCCTATCAGGCCTAGGGTATTTGATGCTCTAGGAAGACTAGGGGGGGCTCATTCAGCCCCCCCTGTTTTATTTCCGTTCTGAACGATATAGAGCCTTGAAACTTGGCATGTGCATAGAACATCATGAGCTGCACCCAAAAATGAAATCTATTTTTAGTTATGTCATGTGACGTGCTCATGACGTCACAAAATAGAATTTTCAAAGTCAATAGGGTTCAGTACTAACAATTTTAAATCGTTGATTGTGAGAAAACGAAAGGCAATAAGGACATGGGTCCAATTTTAGTGTATTCTATGGCTGAATAGCTTTGGCTTTGCAAAGGAAAATTTTTAAAAAGTGATGACGTCATCACACAGGAATTCGAAGAATGTGCGCATGCGTACAGCCAAAATACGCATAATCATACGTTTAAATTAAAAACAAATTATGCAGTTGGATAGAGGATCAAAAGTAGCATATATTCCTCTGATTTCATTGTTTTACTGCATTTGCTGTAGATTTTATTAGCATTTATTGAAATTTTGCAAAGACATCTCTCAAAAATTGATCGTGTTTACCCCCTGGAATGAATCTAATTTTTCTAAAAAGTCCATTTTTGATTATAAGAAGGATAAAAACTAAAAGTCAGAAAGTTTCAGCGTTGTAAGTGCACTTGGGAAAAATCCACAGAAGAAAAGCCACTAGGGGGGGCTGATTGAGCCCCCCCCCTAGGCTTGATAGGGTTAAGTGGACAAGAAGTTTTTATTTTCAACGATTTTCGAGCATTTCTCTCTGAGGAATATCACGCATGGCCCAAGCCGATAGGCCTAACCATGGCATAGATGAAATTATCGACGCGGAAGTAGTCAAGAATGCAGTTTCTTCGAGCGATCTTCTAGGAATGATCCAGATTGCATTGGACTCGAGCAAAGATGAGTTTTTTGTTGGAAGAATTTTGCAAGGAGGAAGATGACGATGACGATACCCTGTCAAATGGAAGTCAAACTGACAACACAAGTTTTTCTGTCAAAGAATTTGAAATTGGTATTGATGAGATCATACAATCAGAAATGATGGGAGGGGATTTAGATCGAATCATAGACGAGAATTCAAGCTTAAAATTCGAGGTTCAGCAAAATAAATTGGAAATTGGATTCCTCAAAGAAAAAGTTGTTTCTCTCAAGCAACTCGTTACGCATAACTTTGAGAAGGCAACAATGCTTTGATGCACAAGGCTGCTGGCTTTAATCTTCTTCTGCCAATTTCTGAAAAGCCACTAAGAGACATAAAAAACAGAGATTTTGTTGACTTAAATTCGCTTCTTCCAACTGCCATGTATGATGGATCAACTGATCTAGATAATTTGTACCTTAAAGTTAACCAGGTCGCAAACGGAGAACAGCCACTCTTATTTGCTTCCAAAAATTGAAGGAAACAAAACATTTATGATTCCAATCCTGGCACGGGGCCACGTAGAGCTTTATTCTGACAATCGCAGCAACAATAGCTTTTAATTTCCCTCTATTTCTGCGAATCTGTTCTAACAACATGTTGTTCAACTGCACGTTGATCGATTTGGCTTCATTTTCCATACAGCGACAAAACTGGGAAGCCCTTATGGTGGCAGTGGCATGGATAGGAGATTTGAGAGCATGATCTTCCAGTTTGTCAACTGCCTTGGACCAACAATCAAGGGGAGATCTAATGAGATGATGCAATATTGAAGCATAGTGGGGGCTCTCTCCCCCAAACAGCACACAATTTATGCAAAATGCACCATCAAGCAGCTGAGAGTATGCCAACCAAGGGAACATCGTCAACCACTTAAACTGAAATCTCCGACCTTTGGAATTTGACTGAAAATTATGGCTGAATTTTGGTTTCCAGACATGGCACAGAAGCTCATATTTTTGTCTTTTCTTGGCTGACTTTGCTTCCCCTATTGAATTGCTGCTGTTGTTTCTTGTTTCAAATAATTTGTCTCTGTCTGCTTGGCAAGGCAGGGAAAAAGGAAGGTCGAAAGACAGGTTGCCTTGCAATCGCTCTTGATATGCCAAGACTTCCTGTTGATGGCGAAGGAGAAAGAATTCCACTTGATGTGGAGGTGGAAGCAGGAGCAGTTGGTAGCCTAGGCTTATTCACCACTATGGGCCTCGTGAATGTTGATGAAACTTCTTCTTCTACGCTCGCTTGGCGTTCTTCGAAGGATTTACTTTAAACTTCAGTGTTCAAAGCCTCCAATAAGGCACTTACGTTGGTTAGTATGCTGTTTAATAGCATGTGCGTCCACGCGCTATAGGATGCATGGAAGTTCTTCGTGCGAACCATCGTTAGCATATAAAGTAATCAATCTCACCAAGACTCTTTTCTGTCTGGCAGTCTTCAAGTGACTTACTTTGAGATTTAGGCCAATAATAATGACTGCATGGCTATGGCTACAACAACAACAGCATAAATACGCCGCTGCAGCGAACAGGGGGTGGAAATCGAAGTTACATCAAAGGGAGAATGGGCTGGAAGTTAGAAGACTGGGGACAATTGATTCTATTGTTTTTCTCTACGGCCTTTTTCGATAGACGTCTGAAACATGACATCACTTTCTGCTCACTGGAAAGCAACAGCAACAACGGATAAAACAGACAAGTTGGCTCATAATCGGGGGGGGGGGGTTGAAGTTAGAAAATGCTGGGAAAGATGGCGGCAAAACATGATGGCACTAGGTGCAGTGCGTAGCCCCCGTTTTTCAATGAGAAATTTTGGGCCAGGTCCATAACGCGGAACCCGCGGAACCCGCGAAACTCGCGGAATTTTTGTTCCGCGAAGTTGAGTTCCGCGTTTTGTTCTCGCAGTATGGGGCCGAAAACCAAAACGCGGAACTGGCGGAATTTCATCTATAAGGCCTGCTCTTCCTTCACTTGCCTACAAAGAAGTTTACTTGCATTTTATCACTTTTAATCAACTTTTAATCGACTGTTCTTCCCATGCCAAGAGATTTGTAGCATTTTCTTAAGCAGCTACTTTCACGTATGTTACTACGCCGTCAGCCAAATCTGCTTCGAAAATGAGTCAAAAATGGTCCGTTTAATTTCCCTCTTTCTGCAAAATTCATTGCAAATCTCAAAAACATACAGGTGAATTCAATAATTCAACTCTCTTCTGGCAAATTGAAATCGAAACAAACTGACTTTCTCCCAGGATTGAAGGCATATAAATTGAGATGAAATTTTCCACTTCGGCTCCAAGCGATAGGAGATTTTTAGGTAGGCCATTTGTTGTCATTTGCAAATGCCGTATTGCTTTGGTCTTGGACTCGATACTCGATACTTCGATCACCTGGAGCTGTGGGAGAGCTTCGAGGATAAGGATCGCGTGTCACACGAGGCAAAGAAATGTACATTGTGAGCATACGCACACGAAATGTTAAAAATGCTATTCTTGTCCATTCCCCCACTTCCTGACCCCAATCCCCTTGACTAGGATTGTCGAGAGTATTGGATTATTTATGCCCAATAAAAACAGAGGTCTGCGAAATATTGTTTGTCGCTCAGCTGAACAGCAAAACTACATCGCTACTTAGTTGTATCCTATCCCAGTTGTATATAAAGGAAAGAAAATTTGGTTTAATCGACCAAAATCAACGTAAAAAGAGTTTCTTATGTTGACAGACAAGTTCCGCGAAATCAAGTTCCGCGTTTTGTTTTCGCAGCATAGGGCCAAAAACCAAAACGCGGAACTCGCGGAACTTTTGTTCCGCGAAGTCGAGTTCCGCGTTTTGTCCTGGCAGTATGGGGCCGAAAACCAAAACGCGGAACTCGCGGAATTTCATCTAAAAGGCCTATTCTTCCTCCCCTTGCCTACAAAGAATTTTACCTGCGCTATATCAATTTTAATGGATTTTTTTTAGTGGACTTCCTGACCCCAATCCCCTCGACTAGGATTGTCGAGAGTATTGGATTATGCCCAGCAAAAGCTAGTCCTACGAAATATTGTCAAGTGGATTGGGGTCAGGAAGTGGGGGAATGGACAAGAATAGCATTTTTAACATTTCGCGTGCGTATGCTCACAATGTACATTTCTTTGCCTCGTGTGACACGCGATCCTTATCCTCGAAGCTCTCCCACAGCTCCAGGTGATCAAAGTGTCGAGTATCGAGTCCAAGACCAAAGCAATACGGCATTTGCAAATGACAACAAATGGCCTACCTACAAATCTCCTATCGCTTGGAGCCGAAGTGGAAAATTTCATCTCAATTTATATGCCTTCACTCCTGTGAGAAAGTCAGCTTGTTTCGATTTCAATTTGCCAGAAGAGAGTTGAATTATTGAATTCACCTGTATGTTTTTGAGATTTGCAATGAATTTTGCAGAAAGAGGGAAATTAAACGGACCAGTTTGATTTTACTCTTTTTAATTTCTTATCATAAGTATTCTAGTTAGATTTTTTAGATTTTATCACTTGTAATTAGGTTATTTTAGAAAAGTATTGTTAATTTTGTAAGCTTTTTAACACGGCCCCCTGTAAAGCAGTCGTTGATTGATGGGGCCACCGTGTATAAATAATTAAAAATGAAATGAAAAAAAAACCATTTTTGACTCATTTTCGAAGCAGATTTGGCTGACGGCGTAGTAACATACGTGAAAGTAGCTGCTTAAGAAAATGCTACAAATCTCTTGGCATGGGAAGAACAGTCGATTAAAAGTTGATTAAAAGTGATAAAATGCAAGTAAACTTCTTTGTAGGCAAGTGGAGGAAGAGCAGGCCTTATAGATGAAATTCCGCGAGTTCCGCCTTTTGGTTTTCGGCCCCATACTGCGAGAACAAAATGCGGAACTCAACTTCGCGGAACAAAAATTCCGCGAGTTCCGCGGGTTCCGCGTTATGGACCTGGCCGAAATTTTGCTATCTCACACAAATACACAATCAACAACTTTGGTATGGTCACCCTGTAGTTGACTATGGTTGCGTTGCGTGCTTCATTGCTGTGCTGCACTGCACTGCAAAAAGACGTTAGACGAGAGCAGAGCAAAGAAATACAAACAAATACAAATATCACAGCACACCAGAGGACTACTATATGAGGTTGAACTTACTCGTTTCAAAATTCTTAATGCATTTTAAAATATTTAACAAACCTTTAAAATTCTACACTTGGCCTATGTATATGTAGTCTAGGCCTTCCTTAGCATCAATCCTTCTTCATCTTCACAGAAATGCACACAAACGTTGGGCCTAAGTTATATGTCAAAACTACCACCAAATAAAACTATTTAATTTTGTTGATTATGTTTTTGTTTACTTGCAGTCCCCGAACATAGGCTCGGTATCAGATCATATGTGGGGGGAGGTAATTTGCTTTTTTTATCCTTAATATTTTTAGAAACTTCCTGTATCAGCCAAAATATGGTACATTGATAAATTTGGGGTGTTATGAGGCTGCATGCCACAGGCTATAGGTCCAATATTTTGGATATGTAAACAACAGATTAAGTCTCTCAAGCTAGATGTGAAGTGAAAATGCCTGTGAAAAAAAATTTATTCAAGAGTTTTTGCTAGTGAGTTGCATTGCATTTTGCATACAGTAAAAACCCGTGTGTAAGAGCCTAGTGGATTAAGAACCTATATGCTGAAATTGTCAAATTATCAATCATTTTATAAGAACCTATCCATAGTAAGTTCTTATACGCCGGTTTTTACTGTATTCCACCTGACATTTAATCTGAGACAGACTTTGATATGAAACCTCAATAAGTTGGTGCCCTGAAAAGGCTATTTTTTCTTACAGGCAAATGGAGCTGATCATACTTCTCATTGTTTACTACAACATGAGTCAAAACAAATTTTTTTAATGTTAAGAAAATCCACAAAATGTGTTTTTGTATGTCAAATGACAAATTGTTCAGCAGTAATGATAAACCTGCAAGATCATCCAAAAGATTTTGAAATGAGAATAAGAATAACATAAGATACTTTTTCTTGATACTATTTGCTCCGTCTTTAATGTTGGCTGGCAAGATGTCAGTGCTGGGTTCTTCATCCATATTTTCAATACCAAGAACTTGAAGAAAGCACCCGATGATCCTTGCTTCAATCTCCAGAATAAAGAATCTCTTGCAGGCATCAACATTCTTTGAAACATCAGTGACTACGTCTCTTTGGTTTATCAAGTTTCGATCAGCATACAATGTGCATTTATCAGTTGAAGCTTTAAAATCATAGAGGTGATCAAATCCATACTAAAAGAAAGAAAGAAATGCATCTACAAGCAAGAACAGCAATTCAAAACTTTAAACCATTTCAAACATGCAATGCTTACATATACATAGTAAGCATGGTGATAACTGTGTACTGTAACACAGACAATAACACAGAAAGCTTAGAACTTTCATTAATTGGGAAACGCTGCTTGATGATGAATTTGATATGAGTACAACAAAAGGCATGTTGAGAACAGAGCATCTGGTAATAAAAAGGATGATACTGTAAATTTAGTTAACCTTGAGACATTTTCCAGTTTAATAATAATTTATTTAGAGAACTTTTTTTTTTCTATAACATCAAAATTTAAAATACAAGTAACAAAACTCAAATTTAATTATTGTTGAGGTGGAGGCAAAGAAACATAACGTTATCGAGCTGCCTCCACACACAACATCACAAATTGACCAACTATTTACAGATGAAATTAACTTTACACTACTAATAAAAGACAAAGGCCGAATTTACACCTGAGGCGATCTTTCAATGCGGCGCACGCAGCAAAGCCAGATCAATCCAACTTCTCCGTTTTGCCGCACTTTATAGGTCCAAAGAGTTTAAAGAACTGACAAACCCATGGCCCATGAGTCAATCACCACAAATTGATAAATCTGGTTTAACAAACAAACAATTTACCCATATTTATACCAAAATTTGCAACAATACAACTGAAATAGATACCACAACTGGTGACAATGCGAACTTTCAGGTTAGCAAATCTCTACCAGTTGAGTCAAAAAAGTATACACGTTTGGCGGGCTGTGGAATAAAACTTCATTTGTACATACAGTAATGCCTCCTGGGAATAAGACCTCTGTGTGAACCAGACTTTATGGCATTTGTGAGCTGCTATCAAATGGCTGAATTTTACTATATTTTAACATATTATAGTCCCCTAATTTTTTTCAATGCGCACCTGTAAGAATTTCATCCCAGTATGGAAGTCAGCTATCTCCATGTGAATGCCTTCCAGTCGTTCTCCTGGAGTAAAACCATTTCTTAACTGAAGGAGCACATTCACACCTCTCTCCACTGATCCCTGATCTCCTACAACACCAATCTTGCTCCACGCTAGCGAACCTATACGCACTACTGTGGTGGATACGCCATACCGGGGCGGTATATTATCCATACTGTGGTGGATACGCCATACCAGGGCGGTATATTATCCTTGCTGTGGTGGGGTATTATCCTTAATGTGGTGGATATGCCATACCGGGGCGGTGTATTATCCTTACTGTGGTGGGGTATTATCCTTACTGTGGTGGATACGCCATACGGGGGCGGTGTATTATCCTTACTGTGGTGGGGTATTAACCTTACTGTGGTGGATACGCCATACCGGGGCGGTGTATTATCCTTACTGTGGTGGATACGCCATACCAGGGCGGTATATTATCCTTACTGTGGTGGGGTATTATCCTTACTGTGGTGGATACAGCTAGCAGGGGCAGATTTGTACAAGGTTCTAAGGTTTTTAGAAGAGGCTTGATCAGCCCAGAGTGTAGAAATCTCTAAAAAGTAGCTACACAATGCTGCTCTTTTGTGGTATTCAGCTATCATCTACAAAATGTTTTTCATAGGATACCAAGAATTCGAGCTATTACTGAAATTTTCTCAAAATTATCATATTTTTAGTACTCACTGTTTCTTAGGACAGGGGTTTCTTAAAGGTTCCATAAAAATCTTCATGTTCACTACTTGTGCCCTTGTGAACACTTCAAAGCAAGGTTTTTTAAGCCTTTCCAATGTAATACAGGAAACAAGTGAGAATTAATTAGGAATAGTGTAAGGATTTCCTTTATCAAAATAACTGGTTTCTTAACTTATATTTGCCCAGTACTGGAGTTTCTTAATTTTTTGGCGATCTGCGAGTTGAGTCTCTTATGGGCGGTTTCTTATTAAGAAAATAAGTGTACTCGTTTCTTGTTGTTTAGTTGCATCGATTCGAACAGTAGAAACTTCGAGCACATAAGAAACTTTTGGTAGCAAAATGGCCCAAACATTTAAGAAACCGCCTACCAGCCCCAGACCTTAGTTTCTTACGAAAAAATATGTGTATGTGTCAAGTGACTGATTTTTTTAAAACCAGAGGATTTTATCTCCGCACTTCACCTTATTATAGTCTTTTTTATAGCTATAAGAATACCATAAATTTTGTCCAGCCACGATATTCTTGAGAAATTTTCGTTGTGAGTCTGAATATATTCTTAAAGTATTCTTATTCTTTTCAAATCTGACATGAAAATAGCCGCCCTCGAGTAGAAACCTAGCCTTATAACCAGACCCAACTTAGTAGAAACCATGCTTTTTGAAAAGACGAGATATGTCAGTCATGCGATTCTCTGAACATCGCAAAACTGGCAACGGCTGAAAGAAGAGACACAAGCAAAGACGTAGGAACCAGGGGGCACCACAGTAAAGATAATACCCCACCACAGTAAGGATAATACGCCGCCCCGGTATGGCATATCCACCACAGTAAGGATAATACCCCACCACAGTAAGGATAATATACCGCCCTGGTATGGCGTATCCACCACAGTAAGGATAATACCCCACCACA
This sequence comes from Aurelia coerulea, assembly GCA_039566865.1. Classification (NCBI taxonomy): domain Eukaryota; kingdom Metazoa; phylum Cnidaria; class Scyphozoa; order Semaeostomeae; family Ulmaridae; genus Aurelia; species Aurelia coerulea. The sequence goes on from CM076947.1 coordinate 10,995,645, forward strand.
GTAAGGATAATACACCGCCCCGGTATGGCGTATCCACCACAGTAAGGTTAATACCCCACCACAGTAAGGATAATACACCGCCCCCGTATGGCGTATCCACCACAGTAAGGATAATACCCCACCACAGTAAGGATAATATACCGCCCCGGTATGGCGTATCCACCACAGTAAGGATAATACCCCACCACAGTAAGGATAATATACCACCCCGGTATGGCATATCCACCACAGTAAGGATAATACCCCACCACAGTAAGGATAATATACCGCCCCGGTATGGCGTATCCACCACAGTATGGATAATATACCGCCCCGGTATGGCGTATCCACCACAGTAGTGCGTATAGGTTCGCTAGCGTGTTGCTCTAACGGACTTCATTATCTGAACCATCTGTGTGTGGAACATACTTCCGATGGATTTTGGACTCTACAGCATTGTCTATGTGACAGCGCCATTCAGTTGGAAACTTTATCAGAGATTTGTTTTGTTATCAGGAAGAACAGCATTTAATTGTGCATGCAACTGACAGGAAACTCAGCATTGAAAATATTCAATATGTGGAATTGGCATTCTTAAATTAGCTCATAAGCTGACGAGACTTTCTTTTGTTCTTTTGGGGACAAGGAATTTTCGCAATGATCTGTGGGATTTTAAGGGTCTCTGAAAATGCATTGTAGGATAGCTGATGACCACAAAGACCCATGGTTAGCACATGGTCTTTAAGAACCAACTTGTTGTTGATAATGAAATCGAGTCATTGATAAAAAAGAAAGTTATAAAACTTGACTCAAAAGAACAAGGTGATTTTATTTCACCAATATTTTTGAGACCTAAGAAAGATGGCACATTCAGAATGGTAATAAATCTGAAGAAATTAAATACATTTGTCTCATACCACCATTTTAAAATGGATACAGTTTGGACGGCTATCAACATGATGAAGCCCAACTGTTTCATGGCATCCATAGATTTGAAGGATGCATATTACTCAGTGCCAATTTGTCAAGACCATCAAAAATTCTTAAAGTTTTATTGGAAGGGTGAATATTATAAATGCACAGTATTTCCAAATGGTCTTGCCCTTTGCCCAAGGAAATTCACTGAACTACTGAAGACAGTGTATGCTTTTCTGCGTAGTTTAGGACATTTATCAGTAGCATATATTGATGACTCATACTTACAAGGAGCTACATATGAGGAGTGTCTTCAAAACTTAATAGACACCACAAAAATGTTTGATAGTCTTGGATTTATTGTTCATCCATCCAAATATGTATTCAAACCAGAGCAAAGAGTCACTTTTCTTGGTTTTGTTCTTGACTCAGTGAAAATGCAAGTATATCTAACTTCAGAACGGGCTACCAGCATAAGCAATGCATGTAGCAGTTTATTGAATAATGCAAACCCTTCCATAAGGGATCTTGCATGAGTCATTGGGCTGATTACAGCTAGTTTCCCAGGTGTCATGTTTGGCCCATTACATTATCGTGCTTTAGATGTTAACAAAACTAATGCATTAAAAAAGGCCAAAGAAGATTTTGAAAAAACTGTAATTTTGTCAGAATATGCCATCCAAGACCTAAAGTGGTGGACTCAAAATGTTTTAGATTCATACAATGAAATTTCACATGGAAACCCGCAAATTGTCATCACTAGTGATGCCTCAAAAATTGGTTGGGGATGTACACGTGGGGACCAAAAAACAGGGGGAAACTGGACTCCCCAAGAAGCTTTGTCCCACAGTTATGAAGCAAGTTATAAAGATAAACGAGCAAGCGGAAGTACCCTTCCGATTCCTAGCAAAAATGAACAAGTTTTCCAATGCTCAGCATTACGATAATTTGGTGATCCTCTCTGTGTCAAAATCTTAAAGGCAATTTTTTCGTTATTTCACTATATCGCTATTTTGTTATTTTGCTATTTCGTTATTTCATTTTTTCGTTGAATACCATGCAGATGCTATTCATTGTTAGCCGTGTAAAAAGTATCGAACGATACACTGGGACTTCCCCATGTGAAGGGATCCCCTCCAAAGTACAAAGTTCTCCCATATTTGTATTGGAATTGAAATTCTTTGCAAGCTATGACTCAGGATCTTTTCATTGATCAGGTACGATTTCACAATGTATTCTTCTCTTTGTGACGATCTGCGTCACCATTCAATCCCATTGATATGGGTTTCACTGGATGAACTGCAGCGATGATGAATTGCTCTGCAGCGATGATGAATTGCTCTGGGCTCTATCGCTTCGTTCTGAACAAAGGGCTCCTTACCGCATACAGCGGCCGTTTGTATGTGGCTGGGGACCTACATTCAAAGAGACCCGCAGACCCGCATTTTATCGGACCTGCGGACCCGCATTTTACAGAAGCCGTTCGTTTAATTTCCTATATATTATTGTTCCCTTCCTAAAAGTTTCCTGTCACTATACGACAAGATGCTCCATCTTATAAGGAACATCACTGTGAAGAGTGCTTATTTTTAGCTCATACCATATTTTCACAAAGTGTAAAGGAGTCTGGCTTACAATTCTCGATTTTTACATAAAAAGCCATGTGGGTTCGAAAAATTGCTCTCTTACTTTCTTATATATTATTCTCCCCTTCTTAGAAGTTTGCTGTAACTATACGACAAGATGCTCCATCTTATAAGGAACATCACTGTGAAGAGCGCTTATTTTTAGCTCATACCATATTTTCACAAAGGGTAAAGGAGTCTGGCTTGCAATTCTCGATTTTTACATAAAAAGCGATGTGGGTTCGAAAAATTGATCTTTTACTTTCTTATATATTATTCTCCCCCTCTTAGAAGTTTGCTGTCACTATACGACAAAAGATGCTCCATCTTATAAGGAACAGCACTGCGAAGAGCACTTATTTTTAGCTCATACCATATTTTCACAAAGTGTAAAGGAGTCTGGCTTGCAATTCTCGATTTTTACATAAAAAGCCATGTGGGTTCGAAAAATTGCTCTCTTACACATTGGTTAGGGGGATGGGTGGCCACATTCCTATGCGCTAAAATGCTTGTCACTGTTTGAAAATATTTATCTTTCTACATCCATCAAGAAACTCCAATAAATTTATTTAGCACTCAACCTATTAAAACAAAGACATTTCCTTGCATATTATTTTGATGTAAAGCTGCATGGCTACCATATGGATGACTATGTGATATAATGAATTCATATTGAAGTTTATTTTCCTTAGGTAGCCTATACAGTACAGTACATGCCCTGTGCAGACCAAATGGTTTCTGCTTAAGAATTCTTTAACCCTATCTGTACTGGGCGATTTTTTAGGTATTTTGTACTGGGGGGGGGGGGGTTTTCGCCCCCCCTCTTTTTCTCCAAAACTACAAAAGATATAACAATAAGACTTACCCCTATTGTTCTTTAGACAATTGGCTATTCAAATATAACAATGACAATTAATAAGTCACGTGATTCGCTGCTAGGCAACCGAAACACTGACGAAAATTGGCAAATTTATGCCTTCTTAACAAGAAAAATTTTATTTAATCAACCACTCAGCATGACCTTCTTCTAACTTGGCCTTCTTTATCACATCATCTTGCTCCTTAATAACAACTCTGAGTCCTGCCTTTATTGGGGTATCAGGTAGTGCAACAACAGGTTTCTCCGTGAACAAAAATCTCGCAACATCAACTCTTGTTCCGTCGACGAATTTTTCTTGGCATTGCGTGCTTTCTTGTAAAATTGTTCGATTCTTTTTTCAAATGTTTTAGCTTTTACTGCAGCGAAATCCTCAAATAGATTCAGTGGAATCAAATTACAAATTACTTTGTAGAACGCTGAGAATTGTCCTTTACTGGCTTCGTGTGCTTTACATAACTCGTACATAAATTCATTGGAAACCACACTTCCATTTTCCAAGCGTTCCTGTTTTCCGTACTTTTTCGAAACTTCTTCCATTTCACAGATCGTGATACTCCAGTCTTGATAATACAAAAAGGCAAACGGCTGCTGAAATATTCGCATACACGAATAATTTATCCAAACAAAGAGCGAACAGAAGACGATCAAAGATAGAAAACAAACTTGAAGCTTAGATCATGCTTAGATTCTTACGTTTCATATGAAAATAAGCAAAAAAAAACAGTTCAAACCAATGAGGAAATGTCAAAATATTTGATAAATTGAAAATAAATACTTTTTTTCAGAAATTATTCATGTTTTTGAGAGAAAATTTGCCAACGCCTTCGATCCCACATGCGATCACGCGATGAGTAAACGATCCGGTCGCTGCGCAGCAGCAGGTTTCCTTGGCCAGACCTCAACAGCTGCGATGACGCAAATTTGCGAGGAGAGCTGCGGAGAATCGATTTAGCTCGCATTTCCGCAACCAAACAAAGAAAAGTCGATCATAATCCATCAGGATGCATAATAGGGAAGATTATCACGGGGGTGGCTACATTCAGCGTAGCTACTATAAAAACGTTCTCAAGTCCCTGCTTGTATGCATTATTGAAAACGATAAGATTTCTGATGTGAGGTTACAGGACTACATTTTTATAACAAAGATTTTATAAACATGCAAATATTATAATAATAATAATATAATAATAATACGAATATTTATACAGGATAACCTATCAGCATAATGATTATGCTGTTATCTTAAGGGTCCTGTCATAAAAGTAAAAGGAAAAGAACTTATAGCTGCTACATTATGTGTTTGTTTTATAAAAGGAAATATACGTATCGATAGTTTCTTCACGAGAAATGTTCATTTAAAAACGAAGTAAAAACAATCCTGGACTCAATCTTCCTTGCATCGAGTGGCAATTCATTAAAAAGCCTCCCACCAGCAAAAGCGACACACTTTTGTCCAGTTTTCGTTTTCATGTGTGGCAGTTTAACGGTATTGTTATTATTTCTTGTCCCTTTTCCGTGGTTTGTTCTTTCAAAATACTCTTCAAAGGGTTCACATACATTCTTCTGTAGGCAGTCAAAAACAAACTTGCATACGCTCTTCTTCATTTGATTCTCTATGTTTGGAATTCTCAAATCTGCGTTCGGGGGACATTTTGATTTTATAATGTTTATACTTCGTTTCTCAATACTACGCAATCGCTTTAATTTTGAATTTGGCCATCCAAGCCCAACTGATCCACAATACGTGAATAGGGGCATGATCATTGCGTTGTAGATTACTACAGCTGTTGACGTATCAATGGAACTGCGAATGCGCCTGAGCAGGTTTACCCTTCCTGCTGCCTTTTTGCTGGTTATATCAAGATGAATATCAAGAGTTAATGAAGGGTCTAATGTTACTCCGAGATATTTATATTGTGTTGTACAATTGATGGAGGTCTCGCCCACTTTGATTTTGAGCCGTCTTTCTTTGAATTTATTCAATCTCTTTGCTGTGCCAAAAAGCATAGCTTCGGTTTTCTCTTTCTTCAGATTTATGATTAGCTCGTTTTTGCACAACCAGGTGGCCAGGCTGTTAACATCTTGATTCAGATAGCTTTCAATGATGTTCATTTCACTACTTGATGTAAAAATAACAGTGTCATCTGCATATGTCACAATCTTTGTATACTTTAATGATCTATGTGGTTGATTGGTATTTTCAATGCCCTCAAATTTACTGACTGAGCTGCAAAAGTTTGTTTGAAAATGAGTTTGCACGCCTTTGGGAAAATATTTGAAAGTTATTGGCCCAGGCCATTTCTAAAATTCTCTCTTGTTGTTTCATACTGTACTCAAACCCCAAACACATTTCCTTTATTTAAGAATAAATTTCGTTTCAAACCATAGTGGGTCAAAATGGCGATTTTGCAGACATTCGGTCATATCTCAAGCAAAATGAGTGCTACATTATTGGTTCATGGCTCATTTTCAACATACGAAAACAGTGCAGAAGACTGATCAGAAAAATTGAAAAAAATTCACATTTGGGGGGCTTGGGGCCGAAAATTCCCTTTTCTCAATTTGAACCAGGAACGGTTTTTACCACGAGGTGGGTAAAAAAATATTGCTCCCCGTTGAAATCGCATGAACAACACAATAATGCTACAAGAGAATATCTCGTTTAATGTCTTATTTGATTTGGAATCTAAAAACACTCTCAGGAAGATCTTTTCTTGTGTTATCCTCGTTACCAATTAATGATATTCATTAGTGAATGTGAGTAAGTTTCCTCAAATCTTTAGGCATGATTTTGATTTCTTTAATGAGGATACCCGAAACGAAAATTGATTTGGCTACAAATCGACCAACAAAATACATACACAAATCTAAACTTTTGAATGTTCTTCCTGATTAAACAGTTGCTAATATTTGAAATAAAGTGTCATCAGTTGACGCTTCTGAAGCTTGTAAAAGCTTAAAAGATTTAGCTGAGTGACCTTTAGTATGGTGGCCCATTGCTATCAGCGCATTTTAGATAGTTTTCTTTCTTTTATCTCATTTTATTTCATTTTGGTTCATTTTATTTTCATTTTATTTCGATTTCATTTTAATTTCAATTTATTTTTATCTTACTTTATTTCATTTTTATTTCATTTCATACAGTTTTATTTAATTTATAAATTGATTTCATCTCAATTTCACCTTCATTTTCAAATCAATTTTTAAAATGGATTGACAAAGACTACATCGGTGATTTTAACCCAAGGTTGAATTTTTTCGTGTGGCCCATTGCTATCACTATCAAAACAAGGAAGGCCTGCCTCGTTTCTGATTTGATAATTAAATGTTTTGACGGGAACAGTGCCACAACATGCTGCACTTAGGCCTTCCATTTGATCATCATGGCAGCGAAGAAGCGGACGTGGGAAGACTTCCAAAAGATTGTTAAAGAAAAGAGAAGTGGGAAGACAAAGAGCAAAGTTCCAAGACCCAGCAGCATTATGATACAGCGAATGAGCTCAACGCCAAACAGATCAAAGAAGTATGAGCCTTTGGACACGAGGGACTTTGTCGACTTTTCAGATTACGATGAGCTCAATATTGACAACATCAGAGATGCTTGTGAGAAGCTTTATGACATGCCGCTAGGATCATGCGACATCTTATTAAGCAATCGAGGACCTTCTTGCTTCCTTACGGAACAGATTTCTGGGAAAAAGTTTTACTATGTTTGATTTACAGCGAAACAGTCAGCAATCGAAAAGCCACCAAGAGCAAAGAAGGTGAAAGGTTCTTGGGAGAAGGGTGTTAAAAACGAAGGGGTCCCTGGCAGCTCATCCCATGGGAATGCAATGGTTTCATCAATCACCTATGGCAAGAATGATATATCTCTACCAGCTGTTCCACCAACAGCTTTTCCACAGTCTATATCTGTTGCTGCTCTCCTTCAAGCTCGCAAATTGGTTAATCCACCAAATGTAACCAGGGTAAAATTAGAGCTGGAAAGTTACATTGTTGCAGAAAAGAAATGGGCAAAAGCAATGAAAGTGGAACTTCTCAAAGAAAATACCTCTTTTGCAGAAGGTGGTTTCAAAAAAGTTAATTGTAGATGGCTGCTTTGTTTTGATGAAGATCTTTCTGCAGTTTTATGAAAGAGCAGGTCGATTTAAATTGAAGGATCCTGGTCAGATCACTGGTCGCATGGGACTGAAGTCAAACCAAGGTTGGCCGTTCACGAGCAGAAAGACAAGCAGCACAACACAACAGATGCTGGCCGATGAAATTCAAAGATGAGTTGTTTGTATTTCTAATTTTGGACAATCATTAGTTAGGCCTAGCCTACCAAGCCTGGACAATTTATTGTGATTTCAATCTTAAATTTCCTTTGTGAGCCATATATGGATAATTTAGTCCCTCGGGAGTGGGAGGACCAATGGTGAGTTGTTTTTAGCCCCCCTTTGTTCTGAGGAGCGTTTTGGCGGGAAATCTCTTATATTTGCGCGGGGATAGACCCTTTCAACCCCTTTCAGTGTCTACTTATCTCAGCACCTAGGATAGATATATAAATCGAATTTGAAAATGATTTAGAGATGGGTAAACCAAAATTGTGCAGCAACCATTTGCATGATGAATGGACTTTAGTCGAGAAGAGAGATGTAGAAAAAGTGAAGGTGCTTCAATATAAACATTTAGTTTTAATTAAGAAACTAGCAAAGGAGCGTGGATTTGAAAATCACAAAATACGGTCAGTTTGTTTGGAATGTCTGGATGCTATTGAGAAACACAAAGAGACACAATCCTCACAACAAGTGTCATCAGTTGGTCAAGTTGTGGTATGAATCATATTCCTTATCTCTTTCTTTCGTACATCAAATGATCCTTACAGCATAGTTCTGGCCTGTATTTAGCACATAAGTCATCTTTTCATAACCATGAACAACATTTGGTAATACAGGAATGGCAACTTTCAAGGTTGCTGTTTTATACAGCTCTTGGTGCGTCGTTACCTGAAAGTTGAATTGTGTCTTGCATCTTAGTAAAATCTTTTTCTAAATTTCTATCTTCAAAGCTGTAGCTCTTCTTACATGGATTTGAGGGTGTACAATTGAATTGCCTTCAGCAAAGTATTCTTGGAAAAAACCCTATTACCCTTTGTGGTTTGAATATAAATGTTGCCAAGAAAATCTGAGAACTCAACTATTTCTAGATAAAATTTTCCTGTCATATTTGATTAATTAAGTGACAAAACAAATATCAAATGTTTAAAAGCTACCAAAACACATAACATTGATGTCAAGAAGGGCATAATGTCTTTACTGGACCAAACTTTACTATTTTTCTTTACCTACTATCACAAATCAATGAAATTGAGAAAGAATCACAGTCATCACACACGTCAGAAATAACAGTAACTCTAAGTTCTCCAAGTCAAAAGCTCTGGCAGAGTTCCCAGGAATCAGAACATCCTGGTCCCAGTAAAGAAGCAGTATTTTGCGAGGAAATTGATTCCACAATAATCGTTGATGGAGATGATGTGCAGCTCCCAAAGGTGATTTTTGATAGGCTTGTTTTCCAAGTCTCAAACATGTGTGACCTAAATGCAGAAGTGGAAAAATTAAGGAGTTTATGCATGGAGAGGTTTGGCAAACGGGGAACCCCAGTGTCTGACCCATTGAATTTCCGGAAATTATGCACAGAGGCTGGTGCTGAAAGAATCTTTGATTTTATAATAAATGCCATGGAAACAGATAGACAATCAAGCAAGGGAAAAGAGATTAATGAACTAAGAGCAATGTCGATTATATACACCGTTATGTACGGCCAGTCCCAGCAAGCAAACTGGTTCCAGGTGGCCACTGCCAGGACACTACGAGGTCTAGGAGTATCAGACAGAGGGGTTGAGGCACTAAGGAAAATGGGGCTAGCAGCGCATCCTGACACTGTAACAAATGTAACGAAGGAAATATCATCCACTCACCTAAACAGTGTTCACAAAGCTCTTCATGATGCAAAGGAAAATAAGAAACTGGTCACAATATTTATAGATGACTATCACAATATACACACTCACCAACGTCCATCATCTGACATGCAAACTCAAGTAGTACATATGGCCACCCTCCTCATCAAAGTTTTTGAAACAAATGCAATTCCCCAAGTTGAAGATTCCGTCAATGATCCTGTTCCTGCAAATATTGAGTTGTTAAAGTCCCTCCTTTCAAGTAAGATGAAGCAGTTGTCAAAGACATATGTAAGTGACATGCCAGACTGGTTGCAAACGAAATTCTTTGATCCGGAATCACAGAGACATCGCCGTTTAGTTCACGATTATCAGCAGCAAGAAATAAGAGAAATGAGATCAATGTCTGGATGTAAATTAGTGGACTGCATTGAGTTGCCATTAAAATCTTATGCTGATTTTGTAACCGCAATGAGGGTTATTCTTGAAAATGGCTTGTCTGATTATCTTGAGGCATTTGTTGTTCCTTTCATTGGAGACTGGCCAACCCAGTTTTATGTTCGTCAGATGGTCTATAATGCAGATAATCATCTTGACAACATAATCTCATTTCTTGGTCCTCTCCATATTTCCCTTAACCCTTTATGGGTCCCTTTATGAAATACCTGGTAAAAAAATTATTTTTCATGTTTTTTTTAACAAACAGGGCCTAAAGTTTACAAAATTAAGTTTTTGACATTAATTAACACCTCTTGCTATTGTTTAGAATTTGTTGACATATGGCAACTATGCCCGGTAAGGGTAGAAAAATGGAACAATTTTATCAGCAAGCAATTGTCCTAAAAATCATCTTAACCATCACAAATAACCTTTGCCATCTACCAATTAAGAAATTAAATAAAAAAAAAATGTTTTCACAATTTCTGTCTCACTTTACTTGGTATGATGATAGCCCACACTATTGACAGTGAATGTTTGAAAGGCATCAATGAGCCATTTTGTGTTATTTCTTTCTTGCATCTGTCATTTTGATACCATCTTACTTTGTATGAAAGTCCTTGAAACAATTTCTGTTTGATGTCAGGCATAGACAAAGCTGGCATTTCTCACAATATACACGGCTATATCCTGTCTTGCAGAGGCGGCATCTGTTCTTTTGTTCCCTATACTCTGGTCAATGGTAGCACTCATCATACCTAGAATCTTTGGTTGGTAGGGCAATGACTGGGCTTCTTCCTCTTTTGGATGTTTCAGGGTGAGCTTCAACTGATCTTCGCTTTGGAGGTCTACCATTACAAACTGTGTTGGTACTACGCTTTCCTGCCTTGATGAGGGCATCAGAGAGCTTGCTCACAAATTTCAAGAGAGGCATCTGCTGCTTTGTTGGGATGTTTAGCTGATTGCAAAACCTTCTGTAAAGTAGCCATGCATTGACTTTTGCGATGTCAACACAATGGAAAATTAACAGCAAGTACCACCGTTTTTTCTTAATTTTGCAACGATACAGGGCAATCAGCATATCCACCAAATCAACCCCTCCCATTGATTTATTGTAAACCTTTACCATCTCTGGACATTGGACCTGAATGTAGGTTTTGGTGGCTGGATCCCATCTCTTTACTGTTCCTATTGCATTGATGCCAATGTAAGTAGAGACAAGATGAACACATTTGTTGTCGCACCACTTCACAACAGTGATTCCACTGTTTTGATCTGTCATATACGAAAAGCTCCCTCTACCCTCCTTCTTCAACTCTTTCTCAGATTTTAGGTTGCAACCTGACAATCGATTTGATCTGATGGTTGCAACTGTCAGAATACCTTGCTCTTTCAACTCCAATCCAAGATCTAATGTTGCAAACCAGTTGTCATAAAAAAGCTTGAAGTTGCAGCCTCTCTCAATATTTGAGCATAGCTTTAACACGACATCCTTTGCAGTACATTTCTCCTTTCCTGCACTTCTAGCACCGGTGTAGAAAAAAAAATCGTAAATAAGGCCACTTTGTCCTGCTCTGACAAAATTTTTGAAGCCCCATTTATGTGGCTTTTTAGGATTGTACTGCCGAATGCCACTAAACGTTGTTTTCGCAGGCACAATCTGCTCATCAATGGACATGAATTCTTCCTGCTCAATTTTTTGGCAGTTCTTTCTCAATGCATCAAGGATTGGCTGCACCTTGTATAGTTTATTCCCTTTGTTTTCATTGGTGTCCTTCAAAAAATTGTCATTAGCATGTAAGAATTGTCTCAATTTCTTGTACCGTTTCAAACCCATAACATCTGCTACAGGAGGATACCGTGTCTCTGCTGCCCAGTAACTAGCAACTGTTGGCATCTTCACAATTGCCATTTTCATTTGAATTCCGATCAGCTGCTCCATCTCATCCACAGTTGTTTCCACGCTAGTGCCCGTCTTCTGTACACTGTAGAGGTTTGTTTGTTCCACAAGGTTTTCCATCATATCTTCATCCCAGAACTGCTGAAAATACCACATGGGTGTCAGTTCAAGAAAATTTTGTGGTGGGAGGCTGAAAGCTTGTCCAGAGAATGTATCATTTACAACTGGTGGCTCATGATTGCGCCAACGATAGATACGTTTTTCCTTGTTGCTTGTCGTCTTTCGTGCATTTTTTGATGTTTTGTTGTTGCAGTCATCATCACTTTTACTATCGCTATCTTCCTTATCCTCATGTGTGCCACCTTCATCCTCAGAATCCGAGCTGTTTCTGTTATTTTGAACATCTCTGTCGATATATGTGCGTTCCAGTTCATCATCATCATCTCCACTTTCTAGATCTGATAATTCAGAGTCAGACCCTGGATCTAACACAAAACACACAGCCTCTTCGACATCATACCTCATCTCCTTCCTCTGCTCCATTGTTCAATAACTGGAAAAATACAGGAAATTAATGAAATCTTCTAAATTATGAAAATATTGCAGATTCTGGACAATAATGGCATATATTTCTTTCTCAAAGATTCAAGCAATTACAAACACCCAACGATTTCAACTCCATTCATACACCAATGTTTACCAGATGAATATGACCACACCCAACCAAACCCAAATCCAACCCCAAGCAAAACCCCCTATCAACCCCTGATAATGTTATCATGATGTTTTAACTTCAGGTACTCACATAAATGCAGTAGATAACTTGGTTTTCAACTTAGGCCCTGTTGCATGTTTACATTATTTATGCATTATTTTTTTACCCTTATAGGGCATAGTTGCCATATGGCAACTAAATAAATGGAGGATCAAAAACAAAAAGAAGGGCCTATGTCCACGGAAACTAAGATAAGCATGATTAACTTTAACCTTTTATCAAACAAATATTCCCAGTATCCCCTCTTAACAATTTGTTCACCTTTCTACTGTGACTTCCAAAGATTAAAGCTCAAAGGATGCAAAAACCTCACCTTTTCACTTCAAAATTTCTGATCATCCAACCGCTACGAATCCAGTGAAGCCGATTGAATTGGATAGAGCACATTTTATTTCAAAGCGAGGCTGCACCTATCAGCAATAAAAGTCAGACTAGCAACTTGGAACGGCAAGGTAATATTTAGTTGCCATATGGCAACTCTGCCCATTAAAGGGTTAATGCAAGGGAAAATGTTGTCTTGAAGTTTCATGGGGTGTTTGCAGATCTTTATTCCTTTCTGTTTCATGGAAAGAAAGCTCTTGCTAAGAAACCTAAGCCATGGCGAATATCCTTTCTTCTTGAGGTGTTGTATGGTGGTTGGTCAATCATACGTGATGAAATCTTGGGGGCCTTCGCTCATTGTAAAGATATTGAATTCTTGACCCTGGTAAATCTTCTGGATAACTACATCCCACTGGTCCTCAGCATCTATTCTGTCATCTTCAAGAACCAAATGGTTGATCTATACTATGAATCCATGTTGCGCTGCTGGCTGATGTTTCTAATGTTTAGAAGAAGGCATTACGATAAAGCTTTGTTGGTGGCTCTTTCCAACATTGAGTATTTGAAAAGTATCAGTCATCCAATCATCCAGACCCTCTTCTCATCTCTTTGTGCCTTCGACGAATATCCTGTTGAAAACTTTCATTCCCTTCTGAGAGCCAGGACAAAGTCCCACGAAAATGCAAGCAAAGTGAGGTTGGTAGCACGAGAGATTGATGCAAGAAAGCATGAGCTACATGAATTCCAGTCATCCTTTGTACCAATCAAGAAGTCTGGATTCAGTGAAAGAAAAATAAAAAGCCTAAAATTCAAATCTGCAGAGTTTCTTACAGAAAAATTTGGAAGGATAATGTCAAATCCAGGACAAGCCCAGCTATTAACAAAAAATACAAAAAGACAAAAAAGAGAGTCAAGTTACAAGGTGGGGGTTACCAAATTTGTTTGGGGCTGAAACAATAGTGAAGAATGAGTTGTTGCCAGTTGAATTTATCTGTCCCAGCTCTTCTCCTGACCCACTTAGGTGAGTCAAGATTCTATATTTCTGCTTATGTTCTCTATTTTGCGTTTGGGTCTATCCAAAAAAGATTTGATTTGTCAAAAATGAGATTTTGCAACCACAGCGCTCCTCAGAACCCTAAGAATGGTACCAACTGCATGATAAGCATGATTATTCAAACCTTTGCAGCTACAGTATTAATCAAAGAACCCTGGAGGGGACTCACGGAGCCTAGAAAAAGCTTAAAGGGTTAGACATTGTTAAAGTTGGCCCGGGCCAGGTCAAAAATATAATCTATTGTACTCGAGAACTTTGATGCATCCGGTTTCTTTGTGTGGCTAAAGAAACAATTGGTTTAGAATATGAGGCAGTACTGAATTTTGGGTACACAGAGTTTCTTACGAGTTCCTTACTTGTTCCAAAAAAATCTTCATGTTTACTTCTTCCTGTGTTGCGTTCTTGTGAACATTTCAAAAAAAGCTTTTTGAAGTTTTCCAATATTCCAACATTAACTCGGGTACATTGCTGAGAAAAATGACTCATTGTATGAATTTGAGAATGTTTATCTGGGGCTGGGTGGTGGATTATTTAATTTTGAATCATGTAGATATTTTAAATACTTTGGTTTGTTTCATGTTAGTCTTAATCCTATATCCTGAAGGGTGCATCACATGTTATGGTTTGGCTCGGCATGACCGGACATGGAAGGATCCTGGAACCTTACTTCGTCCAAGGAATATTGAATTCTAGGGAATACTTACACATAGTGAGATACCATGTCATCAAGCGCGATTTTGCAAATCAAAACATCAACAATTTGAAGTGGTGGCAGCAGGACGGCGCAACACCCCACACAAGCGACCAATCTCTGACTTATCTACGTAGACAGTTCCCTGGCAAGGTGATAGGCAAGCGCAGTGATGTGCATTGCCCCCCCCCCCAGATCGCCTGACTTGGCAATTTTAGATTTGTTCGCATGGGTTACATAAAAAATAAAATTTGGAGCAACATTGAAGAATAGCCGAGCAATGTAGATGAGCTTTGAGCTGGAGTGTGAACTGCTCCCGCAAGACATGATTGTGAGGACCTTCAATGCTATGATAGAAAGATGCAGACGGTGTATAATTTCCAATGGAAAAAACATAGATAATGAATTGTGTTGCAAAAGTAGAAATATGTCAAATTCTGTCTCAAAGTAGATGTCACGTGAAGATGCCTACCTGCGAATAGAATCAACTGAAGACTTTTGGCTCCGCAGTTATGTGCTCTTGAAAACCCCATGCAACACCAAATTTGAGACAGACTTTAGTCAGAAGTCAAAAATGACATCTTTTCATTCAAGAGGTTGGAAATTTTCACGTAAGTTTTGTAATTGCATAGAATTGATTGATACCTTGTGTTCTTTGTTGTCAAAAATTCTTTATCCAGCACAATTGTGAAAGATTTCAGGTCTCAAGAGGGCTTCTGTTGCGTAAGAAATGAAACTACAAAGTAATCCCACTTTTGCAAAAATTTCGGAATATTCGAAATAAATCAATTAGAAAGAAAGCACTATTGTTCATTTGAAAACAAATATTGTCAGTAAATGAAGTGCTGCTATTGAAACCTTTTAAACTATAGACAACTTGTGCCTGACTCCCTTTTTAGTCTTGACGATAATCTTGTGTTTCGGAATTCCAAGAATGTTCAACCTACAATGAAAATTGAACTTATGACATCTAAGTTAGCCTTTATGCAAGAAGACTGTCTATGCTTCAAAGTCCTATCATTTTTCAAAATGGCCCTATATTTGAACAAACGGGAGAACTTTCTTTGGGCCACCAGGTAGTCGTTGCTATTAGCCATGGAAAAGGAGTTATTGCTGCATCCCATGTGATGAAATGGACATAAAGTGTTTTGCAGATTTTTGGGTTAACACATTGATATGATGGTGAACACAGCCAAGAAAAATTCATGATTATGTTTGCAAGATGGTGACCCCTCACAAAACAGTGCTCTTGCAAAGAAAGGAATGAAGCCAGTCAACTCGGAGCTTGCCCCAAAGCCTAGTGAACTGCTCGTAGATGAAAAAACTCGCTTTTTGAAAAAGTTAACAGGCCACGTCTAAAACGCGGACATCATGGACATGTCTGCGCCATTTGCAAGTCCGAGTTTTGGGTTTCACATTGGGAAAAACCTAAAACGCCAACATCGCGGACATTTTCCAGTTCTTCGAAATAAGGTGTTGATAACCACGTTTCCACGATCTTTATGCACACCGCTTCACAGAGAGTCACAGAGAGATTAGCCTGCGTGCAGACTCTACTGATTTCTTTTCAGAGATTTTTCTCCTCCAGTAGAGTCTGCGCATCAGCGACTACATCCTTGTTCTAGGTCACGTGCGGTTCGCAGGATTGAGGAACTAACTCATTGAATTAGATTCAATAGAGCCGCCTATAAATAGGATAAACAAAGCACCCATACACAAAAGGTTTTCTTTGGCTATTATTTGGCTAGCTTTGTTCATGCATATACCAATCCAATATCAGAAGACTCCAACAAAGACCAGACGCTACTCAAAGAAAAGGGAAGGCTTCAACCAATCAGGAAAGGTTTAGCGTTTCTCATAAACTGAGAACAAGGATTTGGTTGCTGATGCGCAGACTCTACTGGAGGAGAAACCTCTCTGTCTCTCTGAAAAGAAATCAGTGGAGTCTGCACGCAGGCTACAGAGAGATAGTTGTTGGCAATTTTCTTCATGTCCCTGAAATCAATGTCCGTGTTTTAGGTTTTCACATGAGTGGAAAAATAACATCTCCACGTCAGCAGTTCGTTCTCTTGGCGACAAACAGGTTTGAGAAGCCACATGTCCTTCCTTTAACAGCGGAAGAGATACCAGCTTCAATGGGGAGGTTGATGTTTACTCCTTCGTTACATAAATGGAGATTTTTGGCAGAGCCTACAGCATTGCGTATTGTTATATTCAACAAACGTCGTGGTAATGAATGCAACAAACTGACAATTCAAGAGTTTGAATCAAGACCGAAATGGTCAGATCATCAATTGGAAGATGTCATCGACTCTCTACAACCATTAGAAAAGGAGCTGTGCAAACGGTACGTTTACCTTTTAAAAACTGTAGTCTTAAACTGTCTTGATTCTAACCTGTTCATAGCAACTTTTGCAGTGCAATCAGTGACCACCTGATATCGAACGGGGTTTAATTTCTGTCTTTATCTTCAATCTTTTGAATTTGGTTTTTTATTTTTTTTCTGCTGCATCAATCTGTGCTTGAATACTGTCTTTCGTACATGACTTACTAATATATCTGGTGAAATTGCAGCTCTTTAATGAATTTAACTGGAAGAAAGTCCCTGAAAAATGAAAAAAAATTATATTTCATATTGAGCCATGACAAGTTAATAATTAGCTAATTAGATATTCCAGTTAAGTTATCACAATCTTCAGTTATGAATTATGATGAAACTTATCATGGAATTTTCTTCACTCAATTGGAACCACAAGCTTGCTTTAAATCTTCGTAAAAATGGAAATATTTGTCATTTACCTACCTGTCAAATTCGCGATTCAACAAATGCATGAGATGAAAGAATATAAAGCAAAATGCACTGAAAAATGTCACAATGAAAGTATTTTTTCAATCTTTCGCAATCTTGACCTAAATTAATGTTCTCTTGCCTTGAATGTTCTTTCATAATGTAGTGAATACTTGTGTACACCTAGCCAAAATATGTTCATGTGATGACTGTTATCTGTGGTGCAAAATTGCATATGGATGATATGAATGCACAGTCAGACGAACCAGTAGCAGTCCACCATCGTGGTAGGCATACAATCAGCAGTAGTAGTAGTACCAGCAGGCCTAGGCCTAACTATCCAGCAAGGCACAGTGGTGAGCAAAATTCCAACAAACTTCCAACATTTTGAAACTTCAAGGCGAAGAAAGAGGCTGAGCGTTTTTTCTTCTCCATAAGAAGCCTTCCATTAGAGAGAAAGAGAGTTGAAGAGAAACCCTTGGTGATACAACTTGGAGTCTTGCAAGACAAAAACACAGTGAAACGTGGAGAGAACCTGCCATCCAGACATTTTGAGATGCAAGTAAGAAAGCATATTGTGCCTCAATATTTCTTGTATGCCATACCACAGAGGGGGTATATACCAGATTACTTTGTGCCAAGACTAGCATAGCACCCTTGAAGAGCCTTACCATTAACAGGTTAGAACTTATGTCAGCTAAGATTCTAGTCACATTGATGGAAACAGTCGTAAATGCCTTGAGCTCACAGACTAAGATAGATGAAGTCAAGTACTGGCTAGACAGTAGAACTGCTCTTTATTGGATCTATAACAATGGAGAGTGGAAGAACTTTGTTCAGCATAGAGTGAATGAGATCTTAAAAAAGACAAGGAAGGAAGATTGGGGATATGTAGCAGGAGTAGATAACCCTGCAGATTTAGAAGAGGAGTGACTGCAAGTCATCTTAGAGACAGCAAAATATGGTGGGAAGGACCAGAATGGTTGAAACAGGGAGGGAAAATTGGCCCAAGGTTTGGAGTACATAGTCAAACAACAAGTAAAAAGTCTCCTTCACAATCAGAATTGCAATCTAAATCAGAAGTTAAGTTCACTCAACCTAACAGTGAAGTTTTAACAATAAATCTTCCGACAACTTTATTCTGCAGGCCAGCAGGTCAAATAAACTGCGGGTCAAACACGAAAAATTGTGCCCTGTTTGCCTAAAGATTGGGACAATGCGGCGAAAAGATTTTCGCCAACATTTTGCATGATGATGCTCTTTAGATATTCAATTAAAGTGTGCTACCATCCCTGTAAAAATCCGTTGAGAAATGATGGATTATTATTATTATCATCATTTTATTTAAAGTTGGCAACTTACATAGCTAAATATAAAAAGAAATGCTAATTCAAGCCAACAAATTAATTACAATGATACAATTAAATACAATGATACAAAATATATACCGGGTGAGTCAGAAAAAACGTAGGATGTTTGGTGGACTGTGACGTCCTGTTAACTGTTGACAGAAATCTGTCTTGGAGACCTACTACCACATGCGCCAAATGACTACTCAAGCTTGCAAAAGATTCCCCGATGTCTGAGTTATCTTGCTTAGAACTTGTGTCTTTGTTGCTATAAATGCTCTGGATATTGAAGGCTGGACGTAATTCATCTGAACTAGAATCATCTGTCAAGTTAATGTCAATTCTTGGACATTTTGAAGGCAAAAGTGGATCTTCATAATCATCAGTATCCTCAATCTCTTCTTCTTTGAGGTTTTCAATGTCAAGCTGAAAAAGTTCACGCCTTGGCATAATGTACAAAGTTTTCTGTTGAAACATTCAATGAAGTAGCATACCATTTAATTTTTGCCCTTTGTCTAGCATCAGCTTCACAATCTTGGTATGTATTGAGGTAGCAATATCAAATACTTCATTTTTACCAAGTATGCTGGAAAACAGATCATGAATTTTCTGCTGTACAGCTTCCAAACTCAATTGCTTGGATAATGTGTCCCCTCTCCATTAGCTCTATCTTTGGCTGTTGATTAGGGACAGCCTCGTCACCTGGACCCCTGAGGAGAACAACATCCACATAGAACAGACCCTTGTTAACTTTTGTGGTCTTTTCTTGGCTGACTTTGCTTCCCCTATTGAATTGCTGCTGTTGTTTCTTGTTTAAAATAATTTGTCTCTGTCTGCTTGGCAAGGCAGGGAAAAAGGAAGGTCGAAAGACAGGTTGCCTTGCAATCGCTCTTGATATGCCAAGACTTCCTGTTGATGGCGAAGGAGAAAGAATTCCACTTGATGTGGAGGTGGAAGCAGGAGCAGTTGGTAGCCTAGGCTTATTCACCACTATGGGCCTCGTGAATGTTGATGAAACTTCTTCTTCTACGCTCGCTTGGCGTTCTTCGAAGGATTTACTTTAAACTTCAGTGTTCAAAGCCTCCAATAAGGCACTTACGTTGGTTAGTATGCTGTTTAATAGCATGTGCGTCCACGCGCTATAGGATGCATGGAAGTTCTTTGTGCGAATCATCGTTAGCATATAAAGTAATCAATCTCACCAAGACTCTTTTCTGTCTGGCAGTCTTCAAGTGACTTACTTTGAGATTTAGGCCAATAATAATGACTGCATGGCTATGGCTACAACAACAACAGCATAAATACGCCACTGCAGCGAACAGGGGGTGGAAATCGAAGTTACATCAAAGGGAGAATGGGCTGGAAGTTAGAAGACTGGGGACAATTGATTCTATTGTTTTTCTCTACGGCCTTTTTCGATAGACGTCTGAAACATGACATCACTTTCTGCTCACTGGAAAGCAACAGCAACAACGGATAAACCAGACAAGTTGGCTCATAATCGGGGGGGGGGGGGGGTTGAAGTTAGAAAATGCTGGGAAAGATGGCGGCAAAACATGATGGCACTAGGTGCAGTGCGTAGCCCCTGTTTGTCAATGAGAAATTTTGCTATCTCACACAAATACACAATCAACAACTTTGGTATGGTCACCCTGTAGTTGACTATGGTTGCGTTGCGTGCTTCATTGCTGTGCTGCACTGCACTGCAAAAAGACGTTAGACGAGAGCAGAGCAAAGAAATACAAACAAATACAAATATCACAGCACACCAGAGGACTACTATATGAGGTTGAACTTACTCGTTTCAAAATTCTTAATGCATTTTAAAATATTTAACAAACCTTTAAAATTCTACACTTGGCCTGTGTATATGTAGTCTAGGCCTTCCTTAGCATCAATCCTTCTTCATCTTCACAGAAATGCACACAAACGTTGGGCCTAAGTTATATGTCAAAACTACCACCAAATAAAACTATTTAATTTTGTTGATTATGTTTTTGTTTACTTGCAGTCCCCGAACATAGGCTCGGTATCAGATCATATGTGGGGGGAGGTAATTTGCTTTTTTTATCCTTAATATTTTTAGAAACTTCCTGTATCAGCCAAAATATGGTACATTGATAAATTTGGGGTGTTATGAGGCTGCATGCCACAGGCTATAGGTCCAATATTTTGGATATGTAAACAACAGATTAAGTCTCTCAAGCTAGATGTGAAGTGAAAATGCCTGTGAAAAAAAATTAATTCAAGAGTTTTTGCTAGTGAGTTGCATTGCATTTTGCATACAGTAAAAACCCGTGTGTAAGAGCCTAGTGGATTAAGAACCTATATGCTGAAATTGTCAAATTATCAATCATTTTATAAGAACCTATCCATAGTAAGTTCTTATACGCCGGTTTTTACTGTATTCCACCTGACATTTAATCTGAGACAGACTTTGATATGAAACCTCAATAAGTTGGTGCCCTGAAAAGGCTATTTTTTCTTAAGCCTAGTTTCCATTAAATCGCAAAGTGTCGCAAGTGTCGCAGAGTGTCGCAAGTGTCGCAGAATTTTGGTTTGCTGACCTCTGCGACTCTCTGCGACAGGATGTTTCAAAGACAATAAGGCGGGAATTTTGGAAACAGATCGACATCACGTGACTCTTTTGTTCTGGGATCGCAATTGGTTGCAGAACTTTAGGACAGGTGTTTCCATTGATCGCAGAGTGTCGCAGAGTGTCACAAAGTGTCGCAGAGATAGAACATTTTCTATCTCTGCGACACCGATCGCAGAGTGTCTCAGCATTTTAGTACAGCAGTTTCCATTCGTCGCAATGTGTTGCAGAACCAAAATTCTGCAACACATGCGACACTTGCGACACTTTGCGATTTAATGGAAACCAGGCTTTACAGGCAAATGGAGCTGATCATACTTCTCATTGTTTACTACAACATGAGTCAAAACAAATTTTTTAATGTTAAGAAAATCCACAAAATGTGTTTTTGTATGTCAAATGACAAATTGTTCAGCAGTAATGATACACCTGCAAGATCATCCAAAAGATTTTGAAATGAGAATAAGAATAACATAAGATACTTTTTCTTGATACTATTTGCTCCGTCTTTAATGTTGGCTGGCAAGATGTCAGTGCTGGGTTCTTCATCCATATTTTCAATACCAAGAACTTGAAGAAAGCACCCGATGATCCTTGCTTCAATCTCCAGAATAAAGAATCTCTTGCAGGCATCAACATTCTTTGAAACATCAGTGACTACGTCTCTTTGGTTTATCAAGTTTCGATCAGCATACAATGTGCATTTATCAGTTGAAGCTTTAAAATCATAGAGGTGATCAAATCCATACTAAAAGAAAGAAAGAAATGCATCTACAAGCAAGAACAGCAATTCAAAACTTTAAACCATTTCAAACATGCAATGCTTACATATACATAGTAAGCATGGTGATAACTGTGTACTGTAACACAGACAATAACACAGAAAGCTTAGAACTTGCATTAATTGGGAAACGCTGCTTGATGATGAATTTGATATGAGTACAACAAAAGGCATGTTGAGAACAGAGCATCTGGTAATAAAAAGGATGATACTGTAAATTTAGTTAACCTTGAGACATTTTCCAGTTTAATAATAATTATTTAAAGAACTTTTTTTTTTTTCTATAACATCAAAATTTAAAATACAAGTAACAAAACTCAAATTTAATTATTGTTGAGGTGGAGGCAAAGAAACATAACGTTATCGAGCTGCCTCCACACACAACATCACAAATTGACCAACTATTTACAGATGAAATTAACTTTACACTACTAATAAAAGACAAAGGCCGAATTTACACCTGAGGCGATCTTTCAATGCGGCGCACGCAGCAAAGCCAGATCAATCCAACTTCTCCGTTTTGCCGCACTTTATAGGTCCAAAGAGTTTAAAGAACTGACAAACCCATGGCCCATGAGTCAATCACCACAAATTGATAAATCTGGTTTAACAAACAAACAATTTACCCATATTTATACCAAAATTTGCAACAATACAACTGAAATAGATACCACAACTGGTGACAATGCGAACTTTCAGGTTAGCAAATCTCTACCAGTTGAGTCAAAAAAGTATACACGTTTGGCGGGCTGTGGAATAAAACTTCATTTGTACATACAGTAATGCCTCCTGGGAATAAGACCTCTGTGTGAACCAGACTTTATGGCATTTGTGAGCTGCTATCAAATGGCTGAATTTTACTATATTTTAACATATTATAGTCCCCTAATTTTTTTCAATGCGCACCTGTAAGAATTTCATCCCAGTATGGAAGTCAGCTATCTCCATGTGAATGCCTTCCAGTCGTTCTCCTGGAGTAAAACCATTTCTTAACTGAAGGAGCACATTCACACCTCTCTCCACTGATCCCTGATCTCCTACAACACCAATCTTGCTCTAACGGACTTCATTATCTGAACCATCTGTGTGTGGAACATACTTCCGATGGATTTTGGACTCTACAGCATTGTCTATGTGACAGCGCCATTCAGTTGGAAACTTTATCAGAGATTTGTTTTGTTATCAGGAAGAACAGCATTTAATTGTGCATGCAACTGACAGGAAACTCGGCATTGAAAATATTCAATATGTGGAATTGGCATTCTTAAATTAGCTCATAAGCTGACGAAACTTTCTTTTGTTCTTTTGGGGACAAGGAATTTTCGCAATGATCTGTGGGATTTTAAGGGTCTCTGAAAATGCATTGTAGCATAGCTGATGACCACAAAGACCCATGGTTAGCACATGGTCTTTAAGAACCAACTTGTTGTTGATAATGAAATTGAGTCATTGATAAAAAAGAAAGTTATAAAACTTGACTCAAAAGAACAAGGTGATTTTATTTCACCAATATTTTTGAGACCTAAGAAAGATGGCACATTCAGAATGGTAATAAATCTGAAGAAATTAAATACATTTGTCTCATACCACCATTTTAAAATGGATACAGTTTGGACGGCTATCAACATGATGAAGCCCAACTGTTTCATGGCATCCATAGATTTGAAGGATGCATATTACTCAGTGCCAATTTGTCAAGACCATCAAAAATTCTTAAAGTTTTATTGGAAGGGTGAATATTATAAATGCACAGTATTTCCAAATGGTCTTGCCCTTTGCCCAAGGAAATTCACTAAACTACTGAAGCCAGTGTATGCTTTTCTGCGTAGTTTAGGACATTTATCAGTAGCATATATTGATGACTCATACTTACAAGGAGCTACATATGAGGAGTGTCTTCAAAACTTAATAGACACCATAAAAATGTTTGATAGTCTTGGATTTATTGTTCATCCATCCAAATCTGTATTCAAACCAGAGCAAAGAGTCACTTTTCTTGGTTTTGTTCTTGACTCAGTGAAAATGCAAGTATATCTAACTTCAGAACGGGCTACCAGCATAAGCAATGCATGTAGCAGTTTATTGAATAATGCAAACCCTTCCATAAGGGATCTTGCATGAGTCATTGGGCTGATTACAGCTAGTTTCCCAGGTGTCATGTTTGGCCCATTACATTATCGTGCTTTAGATGTTAACAAAACTAATGCATTAAAAAAGGCCAAAGAAGATTTTGAAAAAACTGTAATTTTGTCAGAATATGCCATCCAAGACCTAAAGTGGTGGACTCAAAATGTTTTAGATTCATACAATGAAATTTCACATGGAAACCCGCAAATTGTCATCACTAGTGATGCCTCAAAAATTGGTTGGGGATGTACACGTGGGGACCAAAAACAGGGGGTAACTGGACTCCCCAAGAAGCTTTGTCCCACAGTTATAAAGCAAGTTATAAAGATAAACGAGCAAGCGGAAGTACCCTTCCGATTCCTAGCAAAAATGAACAAGTTTTCCAATGCTCAGCATTACGATAATTTGGTGATCCTCTCTGTGTCAAAATCTTAAAGGCAATTTTTTCGTTATTTCACTATATCGCTATTTTGTTATTTTGCTATTTCGTTATTTCATTTTTTTCGTTGAATACCATGCAGATGCTATTCATTGTTAGCCGTGTAAAAAGTATCGAACGATACACTGGGACTTCCCCATGTGAAGGGATCCCCTCCAAAGTACAAAGTTCTCCCATATTTGTATTGGAATTGAAATTCTTTGCAAGCTATGACTCAGGATCTTTTCATTGATCAGGTACGATTTCACAATGTATTCTTCTCTTTGTGACGATCTGCGTCACCATTCAATCCCATTGATATGGGTTTCACTGGATGAACTGCAGCGATGATGAATTGCTCTGGGCTCTATCGCTTCGTTCTGAACAAAGGGCTCCTTACCGCATACAGCGGCCGTTTGTATGTGGCCGTGGGACCTACATTCAAAGAGACCCGCATACCCGCATTTTATCGGACCTGCGGACCCGCATTTTACAGAAGCCGTTCGTTTAATTTCCTATATATTATTGTTCCCTTCCTAAAAGTTTCCTGTCACCATACGACAAGATGCTCCATCTTATAAGGAACATCACTGTGAAGAGCGCTTATTTTTAGCTCATACCATATTTTCACAAAGTGTAAAGGAGTCTGGCTTACAATTCTCGATTTTTACATAAAAAGCCATGTGGGTTCGAAAAATTGCTCTCTTACTTTCTTATATATTATTCTCCCCTTCTTAGAAGTTTGCTGTAACTATACGACAAGATGCTCCATCTTATAAGGAACATCACTGTGAAGAGCGCTTATTTTTAGCTCATACCATATTTTCACAAAGGGTAAAGGAGTCTGGCTTGCAATTCTCGATTTTTACATAAAAAGCCATGTAGGTCGAAAAATTGCTCTTTTACTTTCTTATATATTATTCTCCCCCTCTTAGAAGTTTGCTGTCACTATATGACAAAAGATGCTCCATCTTATAAGGAACAGCACTGTGAAGAGCACTTATTTTTAGCTCATACCATATTTTCACAAAGTGTAAAGGAGTCTGGCTTGCAATTCTCGATTTTTACATAAAAAGCCATGTGGGTTCGAAAAATTGCTCTCTTACAAATTGGTTAGGGGGATGGGTGGCCACATTCCTATGCGCTAAAATGCTTGTCACTGTTTGAAAATATTTATCTTTCTACATCCATCAAGAAACTCCAATAAATTTATTTAGCACTCAACCTATTAAAACAAAGACATTTCCTTGCATATTCTTTTGATGTAAAGCTGCATGGCTACCATATGGATGACTATGTGATATAATGAATTCATATTGAAGTTTATTTTCCTCTTAGGTAGCCTATACAGTACAGTACATGCCCTGTGCAGACCAAATGGTTTCTGCTTAAGAATTCTTTAACCCTATCTGTACTGGGCGATTTTTTAGGTATTTTGTACTGGGGGGGGGGGGGCGTTTTTCGCCCCCCTCTTTTTCTCCAAAACTACAAAAGATATAACAATAAGACTTACCCCTATTGTTCTTTAGACAATTGGCTATTCAAATATAACAATGACAATTAATAAGTCACGTGATTCGCTGCTAGGCAACCGAAACACTGACGAAAATTGGCAAATTTATGCCTTCTTAACAAGAAAATTTTTATTTAATCAACCACTCAGCCGATTTTCTCCAAATTTGTTTCATATAGTAGGAAACATGTCATAGTTTAAAAATATATACTTTGCAAAATATTTTAATTTCTATCTTTAGTACAATTAGCCTTAAATGAATCTTTTGTTGCATGCATTTACTTTCATCGCAGGTTTTTGCCAGTCCTGCCCTTTTATCTGGTAAATATAGACTCAAAATGAATCAAATTGATAAGTTGAAGCAAATTAGACTAAAAAGAATTATATTTGACACTTCTTTATTAGGTAAATGACGTCATAAATGTGAATGACGTCATATATATTAAATTTTGCTGACATCAGCAAATATGAAAAAATTATATATCAAATGAAAGTACTCATCAAATGCAATCGAATGGTGCATGTTTGAGATCGATCAAGCAAACGACACGAAAACTACGGACATTTTAAGCTTTTTTTTGTTGACTACTCTCCAAATATGGTATTACTGTGGTCACATGATCAGAGGTAGAACAATGAAATGTTGTGAATTTAATTGCCTATGAAATTTGAGTAAAAGTCACCAAAACTGGTGGTTATATCTCTTGTCGTTTTAGCGTAATGTAGCAAAAACTGGTAGGGGGGGGGGGCGAAAAACGCCCCCCCCCCCTGTACGAATAGGGTTAAGGACATCAATTTCTAAAATCTTGAGGAATCACAGGAAAAAAATCAAAGTATCTCATATGACAGCAGTGAAATTCTAATTGAACTGATATGAACTGATTAAGCGAAATCTATTTCTTTGCATGACATTGATATCATCATATGGTAGTTACATACCTTGTATTCTGAAAACTTAACAATGTCTTTTAAGCAAATTCTTGCTGGGCCCCCCATCTTTATGGTATTTTGTGGGAGAAATCTCCTTTTGTGGAAATCATGGTCAGTCTGGAAATAAAGAAAAACACATTTGGAGAAGGTTTATTCTTTATAGAAGTGCCTGTTGACCTGCAAAAATCTTGAAAATGTGATGTAGCAATTTAGAGTAAAACTATCAGAGTAAAACCATACATCCAATTATTTTCTATTTTCAATTCAAACATTTTGATATTCAAATATTTCAATCACTATGAACTCAATAATGGATGTTGAACCTATTATAAATGATACAATACACATATTTTTTCATAAGAACTGCCCATGAGAAACTCAACTCTCAAATTGGCAAAAAATTAAGAAACTCCAGTACTGGGAAGATGTAAGTTAAGTAACAATTTATTTTGATAAAAGGAAATCCTGGACATATTTTTACTCTACTTTCATTTGTTACCTGTATCATATTACTCGAAAGGTACTTGAGTAATGTTTAAACATCGGAAAGACATAACAAAACTTGTTTTTAAATGTTCAGGAGGGCACAGGGAATGAACATGAAGATTGTTATGGAACCTCTAAGAAACGGGTAAGAAACTCTGAGTACTCAAAATCTGACAATTTTAAGAAACTTTCAGTACTGGCCCAAATTCTTAATTTCTGATAAAAAAAATATGCGCATGCAGAGAACCAGAACATGGAATTTTGATTAAGAAATCAGTGCCAAACCTAGATTAACATACATACTCAAGTTGCCATACTTAATATGTTCAGAGGGGCAACTTGAAAAAGGATGCTGCAAACCAAATTGTGTCTCAAATATGAAGCAGATTATACAAAAACAGCAAATAAATTGAACTTTGTATCTTTCTGTTCACCTCTTGTTTACTTTCTTTGTCGGCTTGGTACTTTTCCTTTTTCAATTCATTCCTATCCTTGACAGCAGTAACACTCTAGTAACATCTCACCAATCACAACAAATGAAATTTTATCATTGCATGGGTCTTGTAGCCCTTTGGTCATATCTTTCCATAGAAATCGCCGTCCATCCAGTTGGTAGCCTAGATACAAATTGTAATTAATAATATGAGTAACCACTAACCAGGCACTAAAATGTTCTACTCAAGAAAGGCAAGGTTCATGATCCATGCAGCTGTAAGCAGTTTGCGTCAAACTATATTGATTATCTTGATCTATTTTCACTCTTTGCATTCAGCAAATAAATTTACTCATCGTCATTGGTGATGTTAAATCAATCAGTTAATCAATCAAGTCAGTTAAATCAATTTTGAAATTATTATCTGATCTGATTTTTTAACAAGATATTCTTATCTGATCTAGGTAGTGTGCATATTATAATCTTGGTTTTCTGAAGTCCATGAGAAGACAATGATATTTGCTCTGCTGGGGTAAAATTGGTGCACTTTTTTTATAAGAATTAATGTTTATGAGAATATTCAGGCTCAGCAGAATCATCCAATTTTCAAGAATATTGCTCAGCATCAGCTCGCATATTTGTCCCTCATTTTCAGCAGTTGCCTGTTTTGTGATGTTCTTAACATGAAACCATACCAGATCAAAAATAAGCATACTTTACATTCAATGTGTCAAGGAGGGTGTAGGCTAGTTTGAGCAATTTAGCTCGTTAACATGATACAAGTCTTGACTTTCAGACTTTTACTAAAACTTTAACTTAAAATGAGAAATGTAACTAAGCTTTCTGGAAACTTAAAGGACACATTTTAGCATTTGTATTGAGCTTTTATTTTGTAGTTAGAGGAGAGTACCCAGGGGAAGATTAGTTGGTTTATCCTCTGTAAACAAAGTTTATCATCTATCGCTAAGGAAGGCTTTTAGGCCATTTAAAAAAATACTATATAAACTTACTTTCACATAAAAAAGCTTTGTCCTTCTTATAAACTGAGAATTTTGTTGTAGTTTCAACTTCATATTCCCGAATCGTCGTTTTTGCTTCTTCGAGAGTCTTTGCTACGCTAATTCTTCCAATTTCATTAACTTCCATTGCGAAACCATCACCGCACAGCTCACGATCAAAGAAAATGGCGCCGACTGAGAGGAATTGAAAAAGACCGCCAAATAGCTTGCATGAAAACGAAGATATTGAATATTTAATTACCTTACCGAGCAGTATGGTATCTAGACCTTCCCTTGTAAATGAGACCATTCTTTTGATTCTTTGTATTTGTAAAAATTAACCTCTTTCTGAAATATTCATCACTGGCAATAATATCTACCAAATCATTGAAGAGTTTCTCACTCCATGCTGCTTTTCTACCCTTGGTCTTTTTGGATTTTTTCTTTAACAAAGAAGGCACCTCCTCTTCATCATCTGACAGCATTTCTTCTTCATCATTGAACTCCAAGCTTGAGGGACTTTGCTGTTCTTGAAGACTAAAAGGGAAATATACAATATATCATATACCTCATAAAACATCAAGTCAGAGGTAAGACCTGAAGGTCACTTTTTATAATTTCCCAACAAACAATTCAACTTTTTGACACTAGACATATTCTATTACATTCTTTGTTTCTATAATCATCAATAAGTACTCCAAAAATCACTTTACATCCGAGCAAGTATATTTGCTAGCATGCCATGCCAATTCTGAGTCTAGCAGCCTTTGTAAAAAGTATATATTTTGGAAAGAAATCTACCTTGAATATTGTTCAGGAGCTGCAGTTTCTCTTCTTAGGCCAGTTTCGTGCTCAGGTCCCAATGTGCAATCAAAACAGTAACCAACACACTTTCCCATTTGCCAGCCCTCTTTATTTTCATTCTTTTCTGGAATTGCACATCTGGTGCAGACTATTCTTTGACAGCCAATGCAGCTATATTTTGTGTTAGAACTGCACACGTAGCATACCTTCACGTATGCAGACGCCATTTTGAAGTTGTCCCTTCACTTCGCGCCAAAACTGAATGTTACTGAGCATGATCAGTAGAGGAAACTCTGAATTGTGGGAAGCAAAATATATTAGAATTAATTATGCATTTGATTCGGCGCATGAAAAGAGCGACTTCTGAATCAATGTCAATCCTGTGTCGCATTATGCGGCAGGCTCTGCCGCACCAGATCATTTTTGCCGTACTTAATTCATTCTGCCGAAATAAACCGATTCAAACGTCGCACTTTTCATGAACTTAATTCCTCAATTAAGTTCGGCGCATGAGAAGTACGACGTTTGAACCAGGCCTAAGGAACACAGCTCAGGTAGAGTGAAGTAGCGAGAATCAATATTCTGGGGCATATGTTCATCAATATCATAATCACTAAGATTAGGCAAATTCACAAGGTTAGATGTAGTTTCAAATGAAGGTGAAAAGGCAGCAAGGGATGGAACATCAAAATCATAAAGTTCTGATAATTCATCATTTCCTAATGAGCCAAATGGAAACATATCTTGGAAACATAGCTTGCAAAACCAAAGAACTTCATCTGGTTCCTTTTCAAGTTCTCTATATTCACGAGCAGAGATATCATTGCATTTAGTGTGGACAAATAAATTACATTTATTGCAAAAAATAGCCTTTTGAGCATTGAGTATGTTTTTGTGGCAAATACCACATGGATAATCATCCGGACTTGTCATTTACTTTTGATGACTTATGATAAAAGACCAAAATCCAGCACAATAAACTGAAAAAAAAACTGAAATATAAATAAGCAAGAATAACACAACTCACAAGGAAAGGCAAGAGGTCCAATCTAACCAAATGAGATTTCAGTTTCACTTGAAACAGAGTCATTGGCATTTTCTGGTTTCTTCTTGTGACTTCCACTTAACGAATTACGAACAACTAATCTGTCCATTACAAAGTAGGCTATTTTACCCTGTGCTCTAGCTTCAATAAGCTGAGGAATTTTCTCTCTTCTTCTGGCTAAGGTTTTCCCGGATTAATCCTGCACAAACATTATTCCATGTGGCTTCTTGGATCTTGCAAGACCAAGAACTGTCTCTTTCTCTTTCCATTTCAAGAATTTGGCTACTATAGGGCGTGGCTCGTTATTTCTGTTTCTCCCATCATTCCTTTGCTGCTTGTTGAAGCTTTTAGGGTTTCCGTTACCCACTCTGTGGCATCTTTCCAGTTGAAAAACATCACTTGAACCTAACTCATTCTGAATGAGACTTTTAGCAATTTCTTCAGTTTGCTCCCACGTTTGTTCATTATCTTTATCCTCAGGTACCCCCAGTTTTTTCTGATGTTGTTTCTTCTATTTTGATTTTCTATGTATTCTACGTTGTTATCGAGGTCTTCTATGTAACCAAATGAATCTTGAACCGAGCGCTCATTGGCTTTGATCTTGTCATCTAAACTTTTCACTTTCAGGTCCATTTCGTCCTGTTTGGCTTGAGAAAATTTAAACTCATTTTCAGATCCGATACATCTTTCCGAAGCTTTTTTATATCATCCTTCAATGTGCCTACCATCAGTTCAAGAGCGGTTTTGAAGTTCTTTGCTTGTACTTCCAACAGGTTTTGAACCATCGACAATGTTACAGTTTCTTGCGCCATGTTTTGCAAAGTTATGGCCTAAAAGTAGGCCCAACAACGTGATGAAAACCAACCGAACTCCAAGATACGAGAAAATATACAATTAATAGCTACATTTGCATCCTCAAATTCATAACTGAACTTAATTTTATTTAAAACATTAAAGTATGAAGTATTTATTACTCAGTCGTGATAACTGAACCAATTAAACTTTGCTCTCGCGACAACACGTGCACGCCTCGAGAGTCCATCTTGAACGAATGAACAGTGATCCTATACTTTATAAAGATATCATGGTCCATTATTGAACTGAGTTACTGCATAATTCAGCAGAACTTCAAGCCAAGACTGCTAAGTTTGCAAAGTGTACACATGCGATACATGCCTGGCTATTGTTTTAAAACAATGATTATGTTGTTCTTCCTTTGTTATGCTTTTCTATACTTTATATAGATATCATGGTCTATTTTTGAACTGAGTTACTGCTTCATTCAGCCAAACTTATATCCCAAACTGTTAAGTTTGCAATGTCTTGCACGAGATGCTTACTTGACTATGGTTTCAAAGACGATGCTTCTATTGTTATTCCTTTGTTATACATTATCTTCCCACGCACACAATATAAAAAGCAGTCTGGTTTCAAGCATATTTCTTTTAACATTCTCCTTTGTTTTGAACTGCATATTGTTTTATCATTGAGAGCCTCAAATCAGAAAAATTAGCCAAAATTAGTCAAAAACCTCAAGCAATTGTTGGGCTTAGTGGTTCAACTTCTAAATGTGGCATTTCACTACTGCTTGGGCTGGATCTTCGTTGCATTCAACATCACAAGTTCTTTGGCTTTCAGAAGCTTAACTGAATAGGAGTTTCCATGGAGGCACTGCACTGTCACATTTACTTGCATTAACTCTAAATGTTATAAATATTGCAGTACGATATGATAACAGATACATCCATTGAATTGTGCCATCTAAGCGTCTCTGCTCCTATTTTCAAATAGGCCTATCAGCCAAAAAGGCCTAAATTTTTGAAGAAAGAAAAACCCAACTGACAACAACTGGCTCACTTGAAGCGTCCTTATGCAATGGTTTCTTTTCCAAATTATCAATAGCTTGATTGCCATGGAATATATGTATCTTTCTGCACCTTTAGTTCTTTTTGAACCCATTTCACACATCTTTCAGAAGGAAAGATCTCCAGGCAGGACAGGTTAAAATGTCAACCCTTTTTCCACTGTTATGTAGAGAAAGACCCCATATGTAACACAGGGAGCCAACAAGGCTGGAGATCAAACACAGGGATGCAAACCAGAAAATGTTCTCTGCAGGAAAGAGGGGTGCTTTTTGGGTGCCAACTTTTACATTTTATGGTTGTTTTGCGGTTGCTAAGCACCAAGTACGGGAGTGGTACTTAAAAAATTCCAAAAAGCAGGGAAACAAGCAATGGGATGAACTTGAAAGTTTTAGAATCCGATTCTAAGATGAATTTTACACTAGAAAAGATCAAATCAAAATTTTCGAAAAATTTCTCAAAATTCTGTTTTATTTGGTGGTAAGCTACCTTTTATAGAACTGGGACAAAGTACCCCTGTCTAAAATTAGCATTTAGGGGCAATCTTTTGATTGGGTCTGTTCGTTATCGTTCACAGAATGTCAGAATGTGTAGAAAGAAAAAAAATTCATTTCTTTATCACTTCCTGTTTCCGTTCAGCAAAGGAGGCCCAAAAAGGAAGCCCCCAATGCAGGACTGGGGTCGCATACCCTGTCTAAAATTAGCATTTAGGGTTTTATTTTTTGATTGGGTCTTTTCCTTATCGTTCTCAGCATATCAGAATGTGTAGAAACCAAAAGTTTCATTTCTTTATCACTTACGGTTTCCTTTGTACAAAGGGACACCCCTTTGGAGGACTGGGACCAAGTACCCCCGTCTAAAAATAGCACCTGGGGGCATTTTTCAACTCGTGTCTGTTTTGCTTCGTGTTCAGCGTGTCAAATTACATAAGTCTACCAAGTTTCATGCTGGTATCATATTTTGCACAATCGTGGCTAATATTTTTGCTAACAGACCGGACTATTATTGGTACGTTCTGTTACAGCTTCATCCTGGTTGGGAAAACCGTCATCATCCAACCCTCCCTTTGTATCCAGAATGGAATCTCCTAGTTCAGACGAAATGCTATCAAATTCACTGTACATCTGATTGTCATGATATGAATAGGTTTTTTCTTGTTTTTTATATTCTGCGGCAGCTCTGACTCCAGATGTGCACCTTCATTCATAACATTTGGTTTCATCTGCACATTTTCAACCTCTACATCATCTTGGGTCATTACATCTTGCTCACAATTTGTCTCATCTGGAATCGATTCATCAAGCTTTAACCCTATCTGACCTGGGGGGGGGCTGATTTGGTCCCCCCCCCTAGTTCATTTTTGTTTACACCGTTTTCCATACATGCAGCAGGCCTCTGATACTTTGTAAGTTTAAGGCTTAATTCATACGTCGCATTTTAGTCGAGTCAAATTCAATCATCTTGATTAAATCCAAAACAAATCCATGATACATCCATCGTCTGAATCCAAGTGCTAAACTTGACTCAAACTTGACCCAAGTTTAAGATGCTCTGTAAGATTATGTGACACCAGTTCGACGTGCATTCAGACGATGGATTTTTGTTGAGTCAAATCCAATTGATTTTGAGTCTGGTCCGTCGTTTGCCCTTGTCTCCAAACTTTGAGCATGAGTAGTAGCTGAAGAAAGTCAGCGCTTTTTTATTGCCTTTCTCTACGAAGCAAAAATGGCGAATTTTGTTGATGATCAATTGTGCAGAGATAGTCTTTCTTTCCAAGATGATATAAACAAACAGCAAGACGGCATTTCGGACTGAACGTCGGCATGCTATTGGGAGGGGAATAGGCTCACTTTCTCTCAAAATTTTAGGCAATTGCTTTGAAGAACTAAAACACAGAACCCCATCCCCCCTAACAACTGAAACATACCAGGTGTCCCAAAAAAAAGTTCCGGCGTTTGATTGAACGTAGACAAAAAAGTTCGTTATCTGGCATTTTCTATTCATTCTAGGTACATGCTGGACATTTCAACTTACAGTTTGGCATATTGTAGGAAGAAGTCAGTAATCTGAATATGGCGTTATTAGTCCTAACATCGCATCTTCATGTTGAAGTCAAAACCAGAGAGATTAGTACGCCTTTCTGCATCATCGTGGTGGAGGGGGAATCTCCGGATGAGCAACACAAAAACTGGGTTGACACTTTGTTTCATTGCCTTGACGACGTGCAAGAGTTTAAGGTGGTCGCAGGGTAAAAACTCTAACTTTTTTGTTTTATGAGTTAAGAACCTATCCAAGGGATAGAAAGAGACTGTTGGTAGCCAAATGAAGAAATTTGATGAAAATTTTGATAAAAATTAATTTATGCGCATAATTAATGAGATCAAAGCGTTGCGGAATAGTGGGTCTTTCAAGGAAAATAACTTTGTCAAATCAAACAGAAATGCCATGAAATTTTCAGGGTTTGTTGTTTAGACATGTTTTCATGTGCTGAACCTTTGAGTTCAGTGCAGTAAGGGAAATAACATTGAAATTTTTTTGAAAACCTTTGCATGCAAGGAAATTGCGATAATCGCTATTATCATTAAAATACTTTTCAATGTCACAATGCTAGGTAGAAGAACTATCTTAGGTCCAGAACATACCTTATTACATGCATCACAAACTGTGAAAATTTGAAGGCAAAATCTCTTACCACTTTTCTTAAATTTTCCTTGAAAGTTTGAGAATTGATCAAAATATCAAAATCCGGAAAATGGCAAAAATAGAAAACGTCAATAAATGAACACACATTTCCACTGAGAAATAAAGCTCCCTTGTTACTGTAGAAGCTAGTGGTTTTTATCTACACTAGAACAAGTCCCTTACAGTGTTTTTCCATTGTTCAGTTGATTATTTTTGACATTTTTACACAATAACTTAGATTTCCTCTCCGCAAAACAACATTTCTTCATTATGCTGTGACCGTCAGTGTCTGTTTGTTTCCCTATGATGTATTCTTTTTCTTACTCTTGGTTGCTTTGTCCTGTAATGCAATTTTGAGACCCATTTTTTCTCAGCAGCAGATACCTCTTGCCATTTTCAATGCAAAATTTTGCAAATCGGGTGCCTGGCTGGCTCAATATCAAGCGGTTCATAAAATTTTGAATTTGAATTGTCTCTCTGTTAACATTGATGATTGCTGATCAATGATAACTTTATGAGATAATCTTTCTGCATATGGAGATGTCTTTTACTGCATGAATCTCTTCTAGATAAGGTTGCAAGTGCTTCACGGAAATTTTGTGTCCTGCTAATGCGCTCAAGTCTGCGCTCAACCTGACAAATATCAGCTTTCCCTTTTTGTGAATAGGAAATGGAATGCATCTGTTTGCTTTATGATAATATCATATATCTTCTTCCACAGTAGTATCATCTGTATTTGATTGATATCTGCAACTTGAAAATGCCATTGGCATTGGTGCCTCTTCTATTCCGACCTCCCCAGACCAGACCCCATTTGCCTTTGGAGATGATGCTGATCATCTCATTTTCTTTGGGATGGTAGTGGTTGGTTGGTTCCACATCCGATTTGAAAGGGCAGTTTGGCTTGAATTTAAATCTTTACCAGTTATTGATGATGTTTGCTTTTGGTTGTCGATAACTGCCACATCATCGCATTGGCCCGAATAGACTAGGCCTTTGTTTGTTTGTCTATCTAGGCCAAGTTCTGCTTGTTGTCTTTTTTCTATATGGATTACTACGACTTAAAAGAGATTTCACTTGATCATTTTTGGCTTCCTTGCTACCTGGTCTTCCCTTTGAACTTCTACTATCATGTAGTCTTCTCTCTGTAGCTTGAATTACTTCCCATTTCAAAATAAACAACACCAAAGTTTACAGCTGAAGGAGTGCATCAACAAACGAGGTCTTTTTTTCTCGATGGCAGACCTAATAAGTACTTCATGTAAAATCATAACAATCCAATTTAACAGCAAAGCCTCGTTATCGACAGTGGGCCCCCAAAATTGACAAAATCAGTTATTTGGGCGAAGAAATGGGGCAAGAATTGGTTGCTATGGACGTTGCTAAGGAAATTTAGTCCGACTAGGGTAGTTTAACTAAGAAATATGTCAGAAATACGATTCTCTACATTAGAAAGGACTGTAGCATCGAATTCCTCGATAATTTTTGCACCTGAATCGATGATAAAAATTTTTTTGATAATTTTGAAAAAAATCCAAAAGTTTTACCCTGCGACCACCTTAAAGGTCTGACAATCGAATGTAATAGGTCTCGGGGGAAAATACTAAGTTTATACTTTGCCATGGCATGGCAGGTCGAAAAAGCAATTGAAACTATTCTTTAGTTAAGAAAAGACAGTTTATTCTACTCCGCTCCGTGCCGTGAAACCGTGAAACAGTAAAAATTCCCATTTGAAATTCCCAGTTGCCACAAGGCAACAATAACAGCAGCAAACAGTTTTCCCGAGACATATTTGTTTCAATTCTTCACACCATAGGCTAATTCACACAATCAAAAATGATTTAAATCTAAATTCCGTTCAATTACAAAGCAACGTTTTCTCTTGTGAATAAAATTTCTACCCGCTCTGGACGTCAAGGTAATGAACAAATTGTCAACTAATTTGTGTGTTGCTCATCGAGGGAGTGCCCACCATCACGAAGCAGGAAGGCGTAATGTCTCGTTCAATTCTTACCCTGACCATCCCCCCCCAGGCATTTGCACAACAAATTTTCCCGGCCCCTCGGGCATTTGACCGTACATTTTTCCCCGGCCCCCGGGCATTTGAGTATCATTTGGCAAGAACGAGATCTTTTGCTTATACAGTGACTGGGAATATAGCATTTTTTCAGTGCCCGGCCCCCGGGCATTTGACCATCAATTTTTCCCCGGCACCCGGGCATTTGAGCAAGGAATTTTTGTTGACCCCCGGGCTGCCCGGGGGGGGGATGGTCAGGGTAGGAATTGAACGCGACATAATCATCTCTCTGGTTTTGCCTTGAACATGAAAGTGAAATGTTAGAGCTCATAACTCCATTTTCAGATTACTAATGTCTGCCTACGATATGCCAAACTTTAAGTTGAAATATCTAGCACGTAACTAGAATGAATAGAAATTACCAGATTAAAAAGATTTTTCTCCGTGCTCAATCAAACGTCGGAACTTTTTTTTGGGACACCCGGTACACAAATCTTGTGAGAAAATTAATCTATGCTAGTTTGCTAGACTTCTGGGGTAATCAATTGCTTCCTTTATTAATAGGAATGAGAGGCATATTGTCCAGGAAATTGAAACAATAGATCATGGGAGCTAGGGGGCAATTGCCAGAAAAAGACCCTAGGAAACTTTTCCTAAACTGACAATCTAAAACATAGCATTGAAGAACCCTAAAACACAAAACCCCTTAATTAACAACTGAATTAAATGCAAGTCTTAATCATACATCTCAACAAGTATTAAGTTGCATCCGTTTAAATGAACTCCAAAGTAGGTGGTAAGCATTTTCTCTAAATAGGCACAGAGTTCATGCAATCTTTCAATGCTGCTGAAGGCAACGAGAGCTCCTTTGCTACCATGACAATGACTGTCGTATACATAAACTTTGTCATATATACTATTAAGGGCAATGCTTATATTTGGATATATAATCAAAACACAATTGGTATTGATTCACCCTGTGCATCAGGATATCAGCTTTGATGCAAGGTCATCCACATCCACAATTGGTTGCATGGCATGGGGATAAATTGGCAAACTGGCTTGTTGAAAGAATTCTTCTACTGGAAGGTTTGGTTGTCCATCAGGTAATTCTTATATTTTATACCTGACAATGAATTTGTAATTTCAACAGAAAAAAGATGATATGAACAATGAACTAAATTAAATTTACTTTGAGAAACAGGACTACAGTAAGTTTCTGAAACTGAGACAATGATTTCTTAATAACATTTTTTTGAATTTTACAAACCATCCACTTGCAATTTTCCTATTTGAAATAGTTTGTCCTTTAGAGGGAAAATTTATTCAGGTTGATATCTAAAGAGGCTGGCTGCTATTTTTTAGACTTTTGTAAAAGTCTTTATGCAATTTTGAAACTGTGTCAACTGAATAAAGAGCATTTTCTGTTAGGGAAAATTACCAAATGTACGACTTATGTATAAAGACCTGCCAGGAGGAGGGCTTGTCAGATGTATTCAGAATGGAATGAATATTCAATTTATGCAAGTTTAATGGCAGTTCAGTGTAACTTTCTGACACTTATCATGCAATACCATGTGCACATGAACATGACAAGAATTCTTGATGATTTTTCATTTGATGATACAAATTGTAAGTATAGTAAAAACTCGCATAAAGAACCTCCAGGTTGATCTTTGGCCCGTTAAGCATCCTTTGTGTAGGAAACACGATTTAAATGTAAATGAGCCACTTCACATATTACAGAAAATCACTGGTTCTTTCATGCAAGTCTTCACTGTAGTACGAAAACCATTGTGTGCATAGCCTTGAAATGTGATACAAACAAATCTACCTGAGATGGCCATTCTTGATGATATTGCAATATCCTTCCACCAATGCATTATTTTCATTGAGAACTTCTTCTCTTGACAGGCATCCTTTGTAAGCATACATGCAAATAAGTGTACATATCACTGTGCAAGAGTTGATTGGCTCCCCTGCAAGACCTGACTGTGATGCTCTCGCTGGAAAAAGATATTCGTGAATGGACTCATTTCGCAGTGCCACATGAAAGCCATGATGGACTTCCTGCATCTGGTCTTTGCTAGGGTCCTGGTGCCATTCACATGAGCACTGGGAGGTTTTTCCTGTCATGCTGCAAATGTCCCAGTCTTAGACATCTGGCATGTCGTTTTGACACCTTTTTCTTTGTATCGCCGGTGTCCTTTCATACTATAGAGGCAAGTTTTACAATTTTACAGTTTTACAATTGGATTTGCTTTCTCTTTATGGAACAAATTTCTATCGTTCAAGGAGGAAGGGACGTCCGTTGTAACACTTTGGGTAGGGGGACTAAGCTGAACTAGCTGATAAGAAAGTTCTTCAATGCCTTCCTTTATCCTTTCCTTTGAAATTTTCTCCAGTTTTGGAGGTGCCTCGTCTTCGTTTTCTTTGCTCCTTTTTTTGCTCTTCTTTTTTGCTAATACCAAACACTGCTTCGTTTGCCGTTGAGGCCAACTTCCTGACATATTTTTTGATGTGATTGCGACAGATAGGACAGTAAGTTTGATTGTCGAGACAAAGGACACAAAAAGAATGTGCACATGCTTCAAAGAGAATCCAGTCTAGAGTTTCATGCATCCTGAAGCAGCCTGGCATGTCTATGGAGTGCATTATCTGCCAAAATGTGTGCCAATTTTTGTTTTGTTGCTTGTCCTAATTTTATGTGCCAATATTTTTATTCATGAGGATGGTTTTCTTATTTACCTCATTTCACGATATTTCTTTTCGCTATATCCGTTTCTTTCAAACACAATTTTTCTATTCAACTCTTATTCAGTGCTGATCAACATTTCTATGTCAAACGCCCTTCTTGATTTTTCTATTGTTTGTGCGTTGCTTCTGCACATTGCTTCGGTTTTCCTGTTCACTGCGCAGATGGCCGTTGCGCATCGTTATGTCAAAAATGTCGCAAAACTGCACATGAGTGAACGAGAGTGAAGATGGAGGCAACAGATGGCGTTTCGAAAGCAGTATCCTTGTTGCAGGAGGTCACTCAATTGCTGGTTGCGCAAACTGATTGCAGTTCTACCAGTACTGTTCCTGTCAATGATGCTCATCTCCCAATGCAGCATCCACAAATGGCAGTATCTACATGAGCAATAGGAAACATACAGATTGGGTCATTTGGAATGGCCTAAGTAAGCTACTCTCACTCTGTGTTTATTCAGTTTGCAGCGTAGTATATTCAGTTTGCAGTGAACACTAAATGACAACTTACTTGTCTTCTTCTTTGTCATTTCCTAATGTCGCAATTACTGTAATCTCCAAGCCAAATACAGACAGCACCGAAGCAAGCTTTCTCCCTTTCCGCCATTTTTCAAAACCGTCGTACGAGTGTCGTCGCTGCGCTCCTCCGCTCCTCCGCAATTAACCTTTCAAAAAACTGGCGCCACTGGGGAAAAAGCTTATGGGTAACTAGCCAGAAGGCTGGGGACAATAGGTTTATTGTTTTTTTATCAGCGCACTTTCGCGAAGGGCTCGTGATGTGCCACAATCCGAACACAGGGAGACTATGCTAAATGTATGGCTCGTAACACGACCGATGAACGGGGGGACTGTAAGACTATTTTTATACAAGGAATAATGGCGGACTGGTAACATCGGTGGAGTGCTGAACAAGAATAGATGCTGATCGTCATAGAAAACATTATATAGAAAACCCCCGCATTTATCAAGAATGCCAATGTCGATAAACGATCTAGATGGTCGAATCCATCGATTTGTCGAAACGGCAGTTTGTGAGTCAGCCAATTCAGCCGTTATCTTAGGCCGATAAGAAGATGGAGATGAAGCAGCGGGACCAGCAGACGAAAAATGATGAAGAATTTATCTTGTTGAACAGCTGTCATTGGATTTAGAGAAATCTTCAATGAAGAAGGCCATTCAGACTGTTGAATTACGCTTTTAAGAACCAAAAAAAGTAACATTTCAGAGCCCAAATGATTATTTATATCAAGACTGTCGTGCACAACACAACGGCCCACAACACAACAGGGATGAGGCCTGTTTTGGAAACCATCGTCGGTTCGGTTGTTCATAATCGTTTGCTCTGCATGGGATGTTTGCAGAGTTATAGACACAACTGCTTACAAGCAAGTTGACTAACAAATATTAATCTTGCTGTGCCAGTGAACAGAATTAGAGCCAGGAGGGATACAGATGAGTCTGGACTTCATCAAACAAACTAGCTACGTGAATTATTGACATGTACAGTATACCCAGGGTGAATCTGAGAGCCTATTTTCGGAAGATCTTCGGCGCAGGGAAAGAACTCATCTGAGTTTTGGCGCAAATTTCTGGCGTAGAAAGAGGCCTAAGACAATGGCCAATTCAATTTCTCATTGTATTAAACAATAGATATCAATTATTTTTTGGCGCACACTGGCGCAAAAAGTCATTCCCCTCGGAAATATTCGGCGCAGAGCAATGAAGAGATTCACCCTGGCAGTATACTGCACTGGAACCATTGCATTGATTGGGTTGATATTGACAGAACAGAAGAAATAAGAAACATTAAGCCAAAATCGAAAGATGCAATGAAGTTGACTGGCTCAACCAACATTTTTAGCACTACCATAAACGCTCTGTTTAGCCCCCTATCTATTAAACCCCATTGTCTAATAAGCCCCTCCCCTCTTCTGGGCCAAAAATTTTAAAGCCCCCCCCCCTAACTGATATCAAATTCCAGAAGCTACCAAATAGTTTACATTACTTTATCTAAACAAGTTTGCATGTTGATTTTGATACGTTTTGGGAAAAAACCATGTCAAATTATTGTATTTAACTTGTAATAATAGTATTTGGTAAAAGAACTGAAAAGCCACCACACACATCCTTATCATTTGATTTTGTGATTGAGCCCCCTCTTTAATAAATCTCCTCTCTTTTAAGCCCCCCACTGGAGTGTCCAAAATTAAATAAGCCCCATAGAGCTTTTACGGTACTATGCTAAGATAGTTTCTTAACTTATGGTCTGAATGAAATATATGTACAGCCATTGTTGCAATGAGTAATTTGGAAAACTGCAGAGTACCCAAATCTTATACGAAACTGAAACTTAATAAAAGAAACTGAGAAGAGACTTACAAAGAAACTAAGAATTTAACTTAGAGCTAAAATTCTTTAAATGGTTCCTTGTAGGATCTCTGTGAATTCTTCATGTTTCAACCATCTGCCCACTTAAACATTTCACAATGCAATTTCATGAAGATAATCCATTTTCTAGGAAGTACTTTAGAACTTTCAAGCTAAAAATATGATACAATAAACAAAGTGGAATAAAGTGAGAGTAAGCTTGTGTAAGGAAAGGTTTTTCAAACAACCATGCTCCAGACTGGAGTCCCTTGTTTATTAAGCAATCATTGAGTTGAATCTCTTATCAAGAGCTTGTTTGAACAACATTACATGAAAAAGGGATGTTAAAATTACTGTACATGAAAGGAATTTCATGAAGGGCATTTGGAAATTATTTCCCTAGGCCTAAACGTGACAATTTTTCAAAAGTTTTGCATATAGCTACAAGCAACAAGTTGATGGGATATGATTATTGTACAAAACATAAGGAGAAAGCAGTAAAAATAGGACATAATTCTATTTCTTTAGAATGGAAATGAAACATTTGTTTTCTTGTTACTGCTTTATTCTGTGTGTAAATAGACTTACTTTGATCATATTTTGATGAAGTGAAAATGAAGAAAAGGCAAAAAGGAAAATTTCTATTATTTGAATTCTTTGATGCTTCTTTGATGTTGATTTTTTGGAAGGAGCTTATTATATGATGAAGTCTGTGTGTCTTTGACGGACAATTGCACTGACATGGTGTGTGATTATTTTCAAAGTTTGTTGTAATGACATGTTAGGAAGAAATGTTGTGTGTCATTTTGAACGGAACTGAGCTAATTATGTGAAATCACCTTGCTTTGAAATAAACTCTGAAATTATGCATCTCTAGATGTGCATCTTTCAACATTTTGATATGGCCAAAAGGTTATTTAGAAAGTTTGCAGTAAATACATTGTCAAGCTTTGAAAATGTGCCATCTCTGTGCATACTGTGAGGACCTGAAAATATGGGATGTGCTGTGTTGAAGGAAACTCTTCACTACCATGTCACACCATTTTACTTCCTCTTCTTTGGGATACAATAAGACAGCAATTTCCAAGAAGAGAGCAGCAATGCATGCAGGCCTGTAGTAAGTGGGGGCAGGGGGAGGCTGACAGCCCCCATTAATATTAAAAACAATGGTGCTACATCACAAGCATTCATTAAATTTATTGTTGTCCATTGTTTTATATACAATTGCCAATCAGAAACTGCTTCCTATGGCCCTGATGCATGCATTTGTAAAAAAACTAAGAATTAGGGTCAGAGCTGAAGAGCTGAAAGTCTCTTTAAATTATCTGGAGTTACAGATCTTACAAGTTTGTTTGCCATCTTCATTAACTATTAACTAGCTATTAATTAACATCAGCTTTTTTGGTACAGGAGCCTAACACAAGGTTTCCACAAGGCTTCCACAAGGTTTCCCCAAGACCAATTTGCATTTTTTAAGCTATTTACAAGGTTACAGCTAGGCTTTTCTAGGCTAGAACAAGACTAAAACTACAAGGTGTGTGCATGGCTATTACATGGCCTTGTATTTTCGTACAGGCTGGATTTAAACAGGAAAACTGTGTGATTTGCAGCTTCAAATTCTATAATGACTCAAGAGTGTGTTGATACAGTTGAAAAATTGACAAATGTTTTATGTTGTCTTTATTTGTGGTTTCTGTGGTAGTACCAAGGTTGAAAAAGCAAAAGCTTTTGTGATTTGCAGTTTCAATTTTCTCAAATTACTCAAAATTGTTTTGAGAAAGTAAAATATTGACAAATGTTTTGCTAGTGTCTTTAATTGTGCTTCCTCTTTATACTCATTATGAGAGATCTTACAAGGTTTGCGATCATACTTACTTGGATAGGCTTTTTTAACAACAAATTTTTCTACAGTTGAGTAATTATTCTTACAAAAAAGAACTACCAGCCACATACCCGTGTTTCTTTTAAAACGTGTTTTTTAAATTAAACTAGTTTTTCATTGAAAAGGAAAGCTGAATTCCCAATATCAAAGGAAATTAGTTGTTGTCTAACAAAGATTTTCTCACCATTCACAATCCTACTTTGACATCTAGACAACTCTGATTTGTTATCAACTTAATGCTGAAGCCACACTGAATTTTTTTGTTATTATTAGTATCATTAGTATCTATTTTATCATTAATTGTAAAAATAGAAATTGTGAGATTGTGCATTTTGACCAAGAATCCTCATCAGAAAGTTATTACCACCGTTATCAGTATTATCATTGTTGTCATAATCATGATCATTATTTTAATCAAAAAGTTTGGGGCATTTAGTATTTACCATTATAGCTAGGTGTAATCAATGTACAAGTCTAG
Source organism: Aurelia coerulea (assembly GCA_039566865.1). NCBI lineage: Eukaryota > Metazoa > Cnidaria > Scyphozoa > Semaeostomeae > Ulmaridae > Aurelia > Aurelia coerulea. The sequence continues at coordinate 11,040,471 of CM076947.1, forward strand.
TAGCTGTCATCCTTTGATATTCTAGTACTTCACACTTGACCCCATATCCATTTTACCCCAAACTCACATACTCTCAAGTACCGAATAAACGGGGGGGGTGAGAATAATCGGGGGGGTTGGAAATGGTTCAATATAATAATAATCAGGGGGGTTGGAACAATCGGGGGGGGTTGGAAAAATTGAGAATAGTCGTTTTCCGTTTTCTTAGTAAAACACATATCTAACATGGGTACCACGTATGTAAAACACGTATGTAACGCGGGTCAGACAAACAAAGGAGAATAAAGTTTTAATAAATACAATAAGTACATTTGCTTAGCAGGAATTATTAAAAATAATGTTCACTATTATTTCTATTTTTCAAGAATTAATAATAGGGGGGGTTGGAATAAAAGTGGGGGGGGGTTGGAAAATTTTTCAAAAATTAATAAGCGGGGGGGGGGACGATTATTCGGTACTTGAGAGTATTTACCCCATCATTGCCAAACTGTAATTTTTATAAAATTCAAAAACCAAGAGAAACATTCCGAGCAATAAAAGCCCTGTTTAGCCCCCTCTCTATTGAAATCTTCCTCACTCCAAAATTTTGAACAAGCCCCCCTCTAGCCCCTACTACATATATAAGATACCGGGGATCCCAAAGTTTGTCGATTTAGCTAGGCGAATTTTTTCATGTTAATTATGATATGGTTTCGCATAGAAACTGCGTCGCGTTTGTAAATTGACCCGTAAACTTGTTTTATAACCCCCAAAAATTTGGATAAAGCCCAAGGAGGGGGGCACTATACATTTTTTGGGTGCGGGGACGTGCCATCGGGAAGGGTATCGATTTCGCGATTTTGGTATAAGAAACGGTATCGCTATAATTTTTCAGAAAATTAGGATAAGGTCGGGTATATATTTTCGGAATATTGGTATGAGGTGGGGGTATACTTTCTCGGAAAATTGGCATAAAGAATGGTTATGTTTTGAAGCATCGATGGCGCGTCCCCGACTAAAAAACCTGGTCAAGTACCCCCCCCCCACTCCCCATCCGGGACAAAAGTAGTAAGAAGCTATCATTATATATCCTTGTCATTTATTTGCCTTTGTGAATAAGCCTCCCTCTCTAATAAGCCCCCTCCCTAAAAAAAACCCCAGCTGGAGCAGGCTAACCTCCGTAAACACAACCTTCAGAGAAAAATATACAACTAAAAGAGATTTACAATTGTTTTCCATCTGTTCTCCATATTCCTGCATGCCGCCAAATATTTCGTAAAGCCCGCCCTTTTTCAAAACCTCGTTATCAAGAAATACTGCTTTGGGATCCCCCCTTATCACTCAGAATTTTCATTTATAACTGAGATTCAGTTGTTACGTCACACCTAGATCTTTTTTCTTTATTTGGTAAGTGGAGCATCACGGGCCCATGGCGAATGAATCACAAAGGATTCTAATTGGCTAGTTACCCATAAGCTTTTTCCCCAGTGGCGCCAGTTTTTTGAAAGGTTAATTGCGGAGGAGCGGAGGAGCGCAGCGACGACACTCGCACGACGGTTTTGAAAAATGGCGGAAAGGGAGAAAGCTTGCTTCGGTGCTGTCTGTATTTGGCTTGGAGATTACAGTAATTGCGACATTAGGAAATGACAAAGAAGAAGACAAGTAAGTTGTCATTTAGTGTTCATTGCAAACTGAATATACTACGCTGCAAACTGAATAAACACAGAGTGAGAGTAGCTTACTTAGGCCATTCCAAATGACCCAATCTGTATGTTTCCTATTGCTCATGGTATCTAGGCCTGATGTGATCGCAGTCTCTGGTCATGCCAGTGGGCCTAGTACAGCAAGCAGACTTAGGCCTAGTCATGGTGACAGCGGTAGCAGTTCTTGCAGCACTAGTCGAAGACCACCCGTCGTAAGCCCAACAAGCAGACAACTGAATACCCTGCAAAGTTTCTCTGGCTTGTTTAGTCCGTATAACAGGCCAAGCAGCTCAAGATTGCCATCAAACCAAGGGCCTAGTGGTTGTGATGAGTCCAGATCATTTTTTCAACCACCAAAACCAAGCAAACACGGTTGATTTGTGCCAAAAGAAACGTGGACACATGACTTCTTTTGTCTACTAAGTCCTAAAGCAACAAATGTTCCACCAAGAAGTACCTGCACGTTTTTTCAGGAAGCTGGACTGGGCAGGAAGAAAATAGTATTCAATAAAAAAGGTGATGCAATTCATGTGCAGTCAAAAGTAGAGGAAGCCTTTCCAAAGCTGGCCGGTGGTGGTGGGTTTGAGATCTTGAGAAGTGCCCGAAGTACTCGTCGTTACTAAAAGACGGAACACCCCAGAACAACCCAAGAACAACCGGAACAAGCCAGGAACAAGCCAGGAACAAGCGGAACAACCCAGGAACAACCTAAGAACAGGCGGAACAACCCAAGAACAACCCAGGAACAACCTAAGAACAGGCGGAACAACCCAAGAACAACCTAAGAACAGGCGGAACAACCCAAGAACAAGCCAGGAACAACCTAAAAAACAGGCGGAACTACCCAAAACAAGCCAGAACACTAACTTATTTAGTATCTCTATGCGATGTGACAGATTTCTTGGGTAAACAAAACGGAGTTCTGATCATTCAAGCGAGGGGTGTATCACTTTTCCAAAGATGCGTACAAGTTGTACGCATCTTTGGAAAAGTGATACACCCCTCGCTTACAAGATATAAAAACATTGGATTTGTTGGGTATATTTTTAAAGAGTACACAGTTGCTGTGTATATTTATTCCCCAAAGTTATCGAACCATTGTTGGCTTTGATCAGTTTGTGTGTTTCGGATTTGTATGGCATGCTTCCTGTCCATATTGCGTAGCTAGTCTAAGGGTAGCAAGTTCCTCCAGGGGACCCAAACAACTTTGTTCCATTTTGTTCTGAGACACCCGGTATATTCGCTGCAAGAACTGATTCATATCAAGTTAATTTACGTTGAGCTGAAAAACTTTGATATCAACTGACTGCATATTAATATGTAGAAGTTCTGATGGTATAACAGTTTGTGTGAAGCATTCAGTAGAGATCTTTGGTTAATTTTTTTTCAATTTATGCGAATGATGTAATTCATTTCAAGCGAAAGATTTCATCATTCAGCTGGAAAAAACATTGCTTTTGAATTTTTACAAAATACCATTGTCGGAAACTTTACATCCGTATGGCTTTCACTTAGATTCTGTTGTATATAGGTTTAGTAATATCTATCTAAACTATTTTAAAGTGTTCTGTTCTGAAACTAGTAGTACACATTATACTCATATGCTAGTTCTATAAATGCTGTCAATTATTCAGCTTCGAAACTCCTTTTGAGTGCTAGTTGCTTGCCCTTCAGCTCAAGCAGGGGCGGGCAAGTACTGTACAATATTGGACGCCATGTTTGTCCAGTAGAATTGGAAAAAGCAACCTGTTCTTTTATCAGATAGTGCGACTTTCGTGCCAAAACAATCAGGTTTTGTGACAAAGGTGAAATTTGAACAGCAATCCTCCTATTCCATCAGTTTGTCACAAAAATGAAGTTTCCTAACCTTTTTTTTTTTTGTTTTTTTTTATATTCAATATAAAATTTTACAAGAACGAAACTACTTAAGACACTACGTACAAGCTACTTTACTAAACTACGAGGACGATACCACGGAGTGCAAGAGACCGTGACAACTCCGCAGCCATTAACATAGAGAACATGTAACTAAACTAGAATTAAATATACGGCTACGAAAAATACACATAAACGATTTTTACTGATAATTACTAAGGTTCGTTTCACTTTGCATGTCGGGCTAACTTTGGGCAAGCAGGTCTTTTAACAAAATGGGTGAAATTGGAGATTCGATAAAGATTTGGATGGATTTGTGCCCAATGAGCCTAACATCCAATGTGAAACAAACTTACAAGCAAAAGAAATAGAGGTAAGGGGACTTGGTGATTATTAAGTGTAAAACAAAGGTTTAGAATTTCCTTAGTCAAACCGACAAGTTTGGTGAATGAAATTTAGAGTCAGTTCGAGAACATGTTTATTTACGTCACTAGAAAGGTCTTTATCACCATACAATAAAAGTTGTACCAGAACGTTGTTCGAGAGGGTGTTGATTTGAACAAATGGTTGTAATACTACTGAAAGGCCAGCGAGAAGATCTCGTCGTTGGATGCTAAATGAAGGACAAAGCAGCAAAAAGTGCTCCGTATCCTCAATACCGTCATTTGTAGGGCACATTGGGTTTATGGTGTCCTTAAAGTTGTGCTTAAATTTGTGAAAATTTAATTTACTGAGACCGACTCTTATTTGGGAAAGATACGATAAACCTAGTGGGTCATGAATCCCAAAGACAGGTTTTGCAGGGGGACGAATTATTGATATCCTAACCTTCTTTCCAATCAAAATTCTAAAGTTTACCAATAACCTGGTTCTCCCATTGTCCATCAAATTTAGGCAGAAAAGACCATTATACACTTATTTTTTCATATAAGAAACTGCCTTTAAGAAACTCAACTCTCAGATGGCCAAAAATCAAGAACTCCAGTATTGACAAAAAGTTAAGAAACTGTTTACTTTGATAAAGGACATCCTTTGACATATTTCTGCCCTACCTTCACTCGTTTCCTGTATCACACAACTGGCAAGGTACTTGAGTAATATCTCAACATTGGAAAGGCTTAGAAAAACCTTGTTTTGAAATGTTTACGAGGTCACAGGTAGTGAAATTGAAGATTGTTATGGAACCTCTACGAAACTCAAAAGAGACCCTGAGTACTCAAAATCTGATAATTTTAGGAAACTTTCAGTACTGGACCAAATTCTTAGTTTCTTATAAAAAATACGTGTATTTCAAATTTTCACATAAGGGGTTCTACCTTTGTCCACCAAATGTACAGAAAAAAGACCCAAAACTCCAATTTTTCACAAAAGCGGTTCTACCTCTGTCAGGCAAATTTCTGAAAATGAGGGCAGAATTTCAAATTGCTCACCAAAGTGATCGTACCATTGTAGGGCAATCAGTCTTGGGATACTTGTACTTTCATATCTATATACCTGCTTTCGAAAACAGTAATAGGTCGAAACTACCAGTTTTGGGGATAAAAATCGTTTGTGATGCATAATGTTACAATTTTCCTCCAAATTGAAGAAAAATAACAGCATAAATTTGCTATAAAAAACGACCAGTTTTTGGGACAAAGGTGGTGCAAAATTTTTTAATGAACTACCCTGTTTATGGACAAAGGAAGGACCATCGTTCCCAGTGCGACATGTGGTTTAAAGAATATTCTGGACTTTTCAACCTTTCAAAACTTGTCAAACCAATTGGAAACATAGTGGCTATTGATTGATTCGTTGATTGATTTTAAAGGGTCTGTTTCATCCCGCATGCCTTGCACGTGCCGTCTATTAGTTGGCCTTTGTTGTCGCCATTTTCATGCCCCACGTGGGTCTGGAACACAGGATAGACGCATCCTGCAGAAATGAAACGGTGTTACATCATTTTATGTGGGCTTACATTCCTCGCTTGGTTGATCAGAACTCCGTTTTGTTTACCCAAGAAATCTGTCAAATCGCATGGAAATACTAAATGAGGTCTTGTTCTGGCGTGTTCTTGGGTTGTTCCGCCTGTTCTTAGGTTGTTCCTGGGTTGTTCTTGGGTTGTTCCGCCTGTTCTTAGGTTGTTCCTGGCTTGTTCTTGGGTTGTTCCGCCTGTTCCTGGCTTGTTCCTGGCTTGTTCCGGTTGTTCTTGGGTTGTTCTGGGGTGTTCCGTCTTTTAGTAACGACGCCGAAGTACTTCATTGGCTTTGATTAAAGCACCAACATGTGGATGATATACAGTGCCTTTCCTAAGGGAGTTATCAGGACTTGGAAAAACTTAAGCATATGTCAGAACGATACAAAGGGAATTGGAGTTGGAGCCAATGATTAACGAAGCCAATATGGAAAAAGTTGAAAATCAAGAGGTATGACTATGTTATGATATTGAGATATTGTTAGCAGCTCTGCTGTGTATCATCTGTGTGACCCATGTAATAAAAATGACATACATTCATTTTTTTATAAGAAACTAAGGTCCAGGGCTGGTAGGCAGTTTCTTAAATTTTTTGGCCATTTTGCTTCCAAAATGCTCCCAAATTACACAGTAAAGCCTGGTTTCCATATAATCACAAGGAGTCGCAAAGAGTCGCAATGAGTCGCAAGGAGTTGCAATTTTTGTGACCCGAAAGATTGGTTTCCATATAATCGCAAGGAGTCGCAGTGAGTCGCAAGGAGTTGCAATTTTTGTGACCTCAATTAAATGCAAATTAGCGCCAAACTTGAATTGCATGTAATAAAATGGCGGCAAACTATGAGGAATTCTTAACACTAGCTAGAAATTATATTGTAGTCACATTATTGCACCGTGTAAGAGAGAGACAAGTGAGAAGAAAACCAAGGTTTTGGGTACGGAAATTTCTGCGTCTTCGGGAACGGTATGGGGCTTTCCATACCTTAGTACAAGAACTCAGAATCCACGACAGAGAATACTTTTTCAGGCGAGAAGGCCTAAGCATGGGCCTAATTTTGATAAATAAAAACAACCCTATTCGTTTTGCCATATATGTAACGTTGGTGTGCGGATCTATGTCAATTATTCATTTGTCTTTTGTTAAGGTTGAAGTAGAGACTGATCTCCAGGGGAGGGGACCCTGGTAAGGGGTGCAAACCCCAGGCAAAAACTGGAAAATACAGTATATCGTTTCTTTTCTAGTCAAAAATAGGCTCCCTCTGTTATGTACATTCTACATGCTTTAGTTCATTGAGCCTGTGGACTTTTCAAGTTACAAAATGTTTGCTGAAAATTGAATATTACAAAAATATTACGTTCTCATTATAGGTACACAAAAATGTCCCCAGAGAGGTTTGAGAACCTGCTTGGCTATGTGGGTCCCCTGCTTCTGAAAAAGCATTGCAGATCAAGAAAACCTATTGGACCTGCAGAGAGGTTGATGATCACCTTTTGATACCTAGCCTCAGGCGAAAGTCAACAGTCTCTATCATTTGCATTTCGAGTTGGAAAAGCAACTGTTTGTAAAATAGTCAGAGAAGGATGTGTTGCTCTTTGGGAGGCACTAAATGAAACATTCCTGACTCACCCCAGTCTTCGTAATATGAGGCGTGCGACCGCACACGCACGCCTCCATACACGCCTAAATTGTCCAAGGCGTGCGAAACGTTGCACGGGCAAACCTGAAAATTTACCGAATTTCATAAAATTTCAATCACAAACAATGTCGCAAAAAACAGAGCCCTCCTTTTATTTAGAATTTGAAATTTTCTCGTTCATTCATCACTCGATGCTACGATTTTGCTTCAGTCTCTTTACGAAAGGAAACCGTTGTAAAGGTCAGCTCACTGGCGAAGCAAACAAGATGCAAGGATTTCAAACGGAACTTTAAATGTTTATTGATCGATCTTAGCAAATGGATTCAACAAGAAATCTTTAAAAAACTGCAAGATGCGGAGGATAGACTTGTCTTTAATAATCCCTCCAATCTGCTGAATTTTGTGATAGAAAAGTTTCTTTGTGGGTCTATCATCGTTCTCTCTTCTTTGTTCATGTTCCCAGTTGAACTAAAGTGTTAACGTCGTCAAGAATCAGGGAGCGAAAATGATGAATATACTCACCTTAATCTGACTTTGACACAAAACCCTTCTCTGGATTTTCTGCAGTGCATCTCTAGAGAAGGCCCACTACGAATTTGCGTAAACTCTCTAATAAACTCTAAATGCCTTAAAAGGTTTGGTTGCTTTTTCTAGAGCGTATATTCGCTACTTAATCACCTTCTTTTATCTGTCAATAACTTTTGTGAAATCTTTATTTGTTTTGAATTAGGCTTGAAGCCTAATTTAAGTCCACATTTTATAAAACGGGAAAACAGGAAACTGGATGGCCTAACTGCTTTGACCTTTCCCTAACTTGAAAGGCAGTACGACAGAGAAATACACACTCAACAAAGTATTTTTCGTAACTTTAGTAGCACGGCAGTTTCTTGCCTGCCTTCTCTCTTCTCGACAGGAAAATAAGCCATAAGTCTCGTGGAAGAGAGCATTCACCGATGCAAGAACAATGTATTGAAAGCTTATTAATAAAGAGCAAAAAACACTCAAAAAAAGCGACGCTATATTGGGGGTGATCACCCTCACAAGCTTATATCTGAGGGCAATAAAAGGCCGTTATCAATCAGCTTTCATAATTTATGGTAGTTTACGATATGAAAGGTCATCTTGAAACCACCACCCCATATTTCTTGAGAACAAGAATGAAAAACAACAAATAATCGCAATCATGATGATAAAAGTTAGCACTTTCGTATCGCACGCCTAAACTAACCTAGACGTGCGAAATGCCGCACGTGGCCCATTTTCATATTACGAAGACTGTCACCCAAAAACCACTGCCGATTGGGTAAATCATGGAGAAGAATTTTACCAAGAATGGGATTTTCCAAATCGTCTTGGTGCTCTTGATGGGAAGCACATCTCCACATAATTCCCACAGAATGCAGGATCAGCCTTTTTTAACTACAAGAATTATCACAGTCTTGTGTTGATGACCATATGTGATGCAAGATACTGTTTCACCTTTGTCAACATTGGTTCATATGGCGGGGAAAATGATTCATCTGTGTTTCAGCAGTCTGAGTTTGGAAGAGCATTTGATCAGATTCCTACGAAGCTTGGTATTCCAGCTGGATCAAATTATGGAGGCAGGACACTGCCCTATGTCCTTATTGGTGATGACATATTCGCCCTAAAACCTTGGCTAATAAAGCCTTATCCTGGAAAGAAACTGCAAGAAGAACAGAGGGGTTTACAATTACAGGCTTTCAAGGGCAAGACGAACCATTGAAAATGCCTTTGGCATACTTGCCGCAAGGTGGCAAATCTTTCAACGACCAATAAAAGCCAATGTTGATCTTGTATACAATATCACACGAGCATGCCTATGCCTACACAACTACTTGAGGCTCATTGAAAATGCAAGCTACATCCCTTCTGGGTTCATTGACTCTGAAGATAGTTCAGGGATCATCATACCTGGCTCATGGCGTAATGTAGTGAGGGAAGACAACATCAGCTTAACCAACCACCCAAAGATAGGTGGCAACAGATACACTTTTGAGGCAGAAAAGACCCGAAAATCTTTCAAAGATTACTTTAACAGTGAAGCTGGCTCAGTGCCATGGCAGCTGAATTATGTGCAAAGATGTGGACTAGTTCATGTATCAAACTAAACACAACACTAATATTTCATCACTGCAGTTAAGTAAGCAAAGAACGTTGGTTATATTCCAGTAACTCGGCATAGAATTATAAACAAAGTACATTTATCTCATTACAATAAGCTACAAACGATAAAGATCAATCAACAAAAATACAGTGTGCCAGACCAAATAAATGATGGGAAGTCAATGGTCCAAATGTTTCAAAACTGGAATAGGGGTTGAAGGACATACCAAGATGTTTCAAGTGTATTTTTAATTGTTATCATTAGCCTTTGCGGAAAAGGACAATATTAGAGTTGTAATCAATTTTTTGTTGATCTTTGGAACACTCCTTACCCAAAAGTATAAAACTGTGAAGTAGCAGCACATACCACTGACCCAATCAAGTGAAACAGTTAAAACAAATCATCAAAGTTTGATCATATTGCTGACCATGAAAATTATCTGTGTGAATTTGTATCACAGCTACGGTTAAATTTGAGCCATATTCCAGTAGAGTCTTCAAATAGAATTGGGTGGATGACAATTTTGGATTTCACAGCTATCTTGCTTTTGAAGCTTTCTGCATTATAATGTAAGAAGTCATTATAAATCTAATGTTTTTGTCCAAAAGCACAACTTTCTTGTCTATATCCAAGATAAGCCGAAATTTTAACTGTATTGCAATAAATAGCATTTGGATTAACTAAAACATTTTGCAAAGCACCCCATAAAACATGGTTTTTCATGCCCCAGTTCTTGTCATTTCTCAAAAATTATCAGTTAAATCTATTTGGATCTTGATGTAACCACACTCAACTAGAAATTAAAGGTAATGTGCAATCAAATTGTGGAGATTTTGCAGATAGTTTCATGTTTTATTGGGTCACACAGTGCATACACGTCAAACTTATCCCAACATAAAACAAAACATTTCATCATTTTAAGATTTGGTTGCTCTTGATTATGTTTGTCAGTTCACACACAAAGTATATATTTTATCTTTCCCTGGAACCATGATGCCTATTTCACTGTCTAAACAAACTCTATTGACAGTATTGTTGCCCAACATAATTGGAAGCTCCAGTTGCTACTCCAAGTTCAGTGTAAGTTTCTTCGGAAGTTGGCTTGCTTGACGAACTTCTGTTCTGCTGAAGAAAACTTCCATACCTTAAATTTGTTGTTGGTGTGGAATATGCACTTGCTTGGAATGCGTTATCTGCAGGTGTAAATTGGTTTTGTTGAAATTGATGTGTTCCAAACATACTGGAACCTCCCTTTGGCACTTGAGCACCAAATTCTGCTTGGTAGAAAATTTGCTCTATTTGGCATCTAACAAGAGCTTTCATTTGTGGATTGAGCCTCTGCATCCTTTGTACCAAGCTTCGACAGAATAGGCTGTTTTCATCCTCAGGGACATCTAGACCCTCGAGCTGTTGGTCATCGAGCTGCCGGTGAGAGAGCTAAAAATTTACGTCTCGATTTTAGACAAAGGAGCTAGACCCTCGAGCTGTCGGTCATCGAGCTGCCAGTGAGAGAGCTAAAAATTTATGTCTCGATTTTTGACCAGGGAGCTAGACCCTCGGGCTGTCGGTCAGAGAGCTAAAAAATTTACGTCTCCATTTTAGTCCCCGGGAGGTCGGTCATAGACAAGGGAGCAAGACCCTCGAGCTGTCGGTCATCGAGCTGCCGGTGAGAGAGCTAAAAATTTATACTTCGATTTTAGACCCGAGAGTTAGACCCTCGAGCTGCCGGTGAGAGAGCTGCGGGTGAGAGAGCTAAAAATGTACGTCTCGATTTTAGACCAGGGAGCTAGACCCTCGAGCTGTCGGTCATTGAGCTGCCGGTGAGAGAGCTAAAAATTTACGTCTCGATTTCAGACCAGGGAGCTAGACCCTCGAGCTGTCGGTCATCGAGCTGCCGGTGAAAGAGCTAAAAATTTACCAATCGAAGGGGGGGGGGAGGTAGTATATTTGTCCGATGGGGATGTGCCGTTTTTCAGAGTATCGTTTTCACAAATTTTTTCTGAGCAGGGTAACAAAAGAAAGAAACTTTACTGGAGCCGGTTGTCAAAACATGTCACAGGGGGAAATGTTGTTAGATCGGGTTGTTATTTAGTCCATTTTGTGTGTTTTGGAGTATATTTTTGACCGATTTTTTTCTACAATCGGCTATCATTTGAAGGCAACAATTCTGGAACTGGGTAATTTCTTTTCGTGGGCACATCCCAGTACAAGTTCATAGGCTACGTACACCCTCCCCCTAGGATCTATTCAGAAGATAAGTCAGAATTTACTATCCAAGAAGAGGCTATTGCAATATCCTGGCACATGTCTTAGAACATAGAGATCAAGCAAGTAAAGGTAAATTACTAGAGGAAGAGGAGGAACCATACCACAAATGAAACGATAAGACGCTCTTCTAGAAGCAGTAAAGAATTTTCCAGGATTTATACAATTTGAAGGAAAAGGAATGAGAATGATAACAAAAACAAGAAAATTCCCGGGAGCACATTTTGAGATGTTTGCCTCTCTCCTGATCGTGCGAACACTAACTTGTGATACTGATGCAAATGATCAAATGATTTTGGTTGCAACACTTTAAGAAGTGGCTGCATAACATTTAAAAATACTTTGGCTGGTCATCTGTTTGTTTTAAAATGTTTTTCAATGTCTTATCAAAAGTCAACCCAGTTTTCTTCACATTTTTACGTTCGTCTCCCTCTTGGAATAAGTTTCAAAAATAAGCATAGTTAAAATATCGACCATCAATGTGAAAAATATGCCTACGAAACTCCGGGGAACAAGCGGGTTTTCTCAAGGGAACAGGGGAATATGTGGAAATTTAGCAGGGAACAGGGGAACATATACCCCCCCCCTAAACGACCCTCAACACTGGTCAGGCCTCTGTCTCGGGACGCATTTCTTTTCGCCAGGAACCAGGATGACAGAAGTTACGAAGCAAGGGAAGCTTTTTGCATGAAAATCCTTGATATATTTCTACTTTAATTTCACTTGTTTCCTGTATAATATTACTCATAAGGTACTGGAGTAATGTCTATACATTGGAAAGGCTACAAAAACATTGTTTTGAAATGTTCACAAGGGCACATGCAGTGAACATGAAAATTCTTATGAACCTCCAAGAGACTCGTAAGAAACTTTGAGTACTCAAAATATGATAGTTTTAAGAAACTGTCAGTACTGGACGAAATTCTTAGTTTCTTACAAAAAATACGTGTACTGAAAATCTGATAATTTTAAGAAACTTTCAGACTGGCCAAAATTCTTAGTTTCTTATAAAAAATACGTGTAGCAGGCTTGAATTAGCTCTTATTTTATAGATATCTAAAGATAAAGCCGACAGCATGAAAAATTTCCTTTCAACCATTGCAATATTAGCTTTCCTATGCAATTCTTAGTCAATGCAGTGGAAATGCATGCATGTATTTTTGTAAGGAACTTTTGATTTGAACCTTTGACTTTCAGATTATCATACAGTCAAGAAACAGGAGTAATATAACCCGGGGGAGGGGGGTGCTTCGCATATTTTGGGTACGGGGACGTGCCATCGGGAAGGGTATCGATTTTGGTATAAGGAACGGTATCGATTTTCACGATTTTGGTATAAGTATAAGGTCGGATATTAATTTTCGGAAAACTGGTATGAGGTCGGGTGTACTTTTTTGGAAAATTGGTATAAGGTCGGGTATGTTTTTGAAGCTTTAACGGCAAGTTCCCAACCAAAAACTGGTCAAGTACCCCCTCCCCGGGTAATATAAGGGATAATATTGAAAAATTAAATCTGAGAAACGCTTTATTCGTATCCAGGAATATGAATACTTCCGGGACTTCCGCTTTGTTAGCTGCACCATGGCTGCACTTAATTACTCAGTGCTAACAAAAGTTTCTAACGTGTTTCTTATATTTTTAATGCCGGAAGTGTAGAGTTGATTTTGTCTTGTCCAACGGGCTCCCAAATAACTTAGTAAGATATCAAAACGAGTAAATAACATGATTTGCACTCAAAAAAATGTCCAAACAGTTGCTTTAACAGTACAATGTCAAAATAATTTTGAGTGCGATAGGAAAATTAAAACTGAAAATTACAGCAGTTTCTTAGCTTTTTTTCAATTCAGGTAGGGTTGTTCCTTAGCTTTCGACAAATTGAGCCAACCGTTTCTTATAAGTGGTTTCTTATGAAAAAGTGAAGTGAGTGTATATCCTCGTGAAATTGAAGTCCTATTTTCAAAATTTTCCTGGAAAGACCCCATCATTTATGAACCTTTGCTTCTTTAAAAAGCAAATTCTTCAAAAATGGGGCGCTTTCCAATGATGTAAAGGGCGTGGCCATGAAAAATTTCCCTGGGGCAAGCCAAGCCCCCCCGGCCACCATTCTTACTTGCTACGCTTACATCAAGTTTAATGGACTTTTTTTCACTGACTGCATTGAGACAAATGTGAAATCTTAAAATCAGTCTTCCTTTTTTAAAATCAATTTGTCCTAGAAATCAAATTTTCTGACCTCCTATCCAATCAAAATCCTAAAATTTACCTGTAAGCTGCTGGTGCTACCTTTGTTCGCCAAAATCAACCCTATAGTGGTTGGGCTATCTGACACATACTATCTTGGTTGTAACGGGGCAACAAAGCCCCCCCCCCCTTTACCTAACTCTTGCCGGGAAATAGATAGAGCAACCAGATTTGGTGTACTAACAGCCACAGGCATGTACTTTATGAGACAAAGTCGATCAAAATCAGGAAAAATGCGATAAAATATAATTTTGAGCACAATTTCCATCCAAACATGAAAATCATGATAGATTACATCAAATAAAACTACCCAGCAAAATATATTTGCAAACTATTGCGATTTTGCTATTTTTTTCACGAAAATTAATATTCGAGAATTGGCGATTTTGACTGAGTCAGTTCCAGAAAATTGCCTCCCTCCCCCTCATTTGTCAAAATATTTTTATAAAACTTTTTGAGTCGTTGCATAGTACGTAGCAGCAAAAAGTCAGAAAGTTTCCGGGCCATAGTTGTTCTCCTGGCAGAGTTATATCAAAAAGTCAACTAGGGGGGGGGGGGCCAAATTTGATAGGGTTAAGAAAAAAACCAGTATCTCCAAATTTTAACATAAGCAGTTCTACCTTTGTCCGCCAAATTTACAAAAAAGACCAGAAACTCAAAGTTTTCGCCAAAGCGACATTATACTTGTCAATACGATCTATAATGGTCAATATTCTTTTTCATCTAAAAAGCTTCTCGAGCTAGAATGTTCCCATTAAGTAGTAATAAATATTTTTGGATACAGCATGTTTTGAGGCTAAATGTTTCTAAATTTTTTACTTTATCAATCATAAATAATTCATTAGTAATTTGATTTTGTCCCTAAAAAAGAAGAAAAAGACAAATGATAAACAAATACCTTTGGATTAGATGAATTGGAAATAAAACTTTCGTTTTAAAAACATCATGGGTTATAAAATACAATTAATGTGGTTCGTGAAATGTACCGATTCAGTCCATAAAACTGTGTCAATCTCAAGTTTTTTATTGGTGAACAATGTGCAAAGAAATAGACAATAACTCTAGAAATTCACTTCCGCATTAAAACTGGAGTGATCACACGTGCAATAAAAGTACCACGTGCAACTCGTCCACCCGTCCACCCTGTCCACCCTTAGATTCTCTCAGTCTCTGGTTTTCTTTCCTATGACGTACCACATGCAACTCGTCCACCCGTCCACCCTGTCCACCCTAAGATTCTCTCAGTCTCTCATTTTCTTTCCTATGACGTACCACATGCAACTCGTCCACCCGTCCACCCTGTCCACCCTTATATTCTCTCAGTCTCTCATTTTCTTTCCTATGACGTACCACGTGCAAGTCGTCCACCCGTCCACCCTGTCCACCCTAAAATTCTCTCAATCTCTCATTTCCTTTCCTATGACGTACCACGTGCAACTCGTCCACCCGTCCACCCTGTCCACCCTAAGATTCTCTCAGTCTCTCATTTTCTTTCCTATGACGTACCACGTGCAACTCGTCCACCCGTCCACCCTGTCCACCCTAAGATTCTCTCAATCTCTCATTTTCTTTCCTATGACGTACCACGTGCAACTCGTCCACCCGTCCACCCTGTCCACCCTAAGATTCTCTCAATCTCTCATTATCTTTCCTATGACGTACCACGTGCAAGTCTTCCAGCCGTCCACCCTGTCCACCCTAAGATTCTCTCAATCTCCCATTTCCTTTCCTATGACGTACCACGTGCAACTCGTCCACCCGTCCACCCTAAGATTCTCTCAGTCTCTCATTTTCTTTCCTATGACGTACCACGTGCAACTCGTCCACCCGTCCACCCTGTCCACCCTAAGATTCTCTCAGTCTCTCATTTTCTTTCCTATGACGTACCACGTGCAAGTCGTCCACCCGTCCACCCTGTCCACCCTAAGATTCTCTCAATCTCTCGTTTTCTTTCCTATGACGTACCACGTGCAACTCGTCCACCCTGTCCACCCTGTTCACCCTAAGATTCTCTCAATCTCTCGTTTTCTTTCCTATGAATGACGTACCACGTGCAACTCGTCCACCCTGTCCACCCTGTTCACCCTTAGATTCTCTCAATCTCTCGTTTTCTTTCCTATGACGTACCACATGAAATTTCTGATATGGATGAATCGGAGATCATGACTCTCCTTGCTATTCATGGTATTTTCAGTTGTTTCTGATTAATGATTACTCTGATAGAGCTGTTGATTAGTAGTTATTTTGATATTGATTAATCAGAGATCATGATAGCTCTCTTTCTATTATTAGTATTTCATTCTCTGATGTATCGAGGGTCTGCCCAAAACTACTCGAAAAAGTTTCGATTTTTTTTCGCTCCATCTTTAGCTAAGTAGTTGATCTACAACTTTGCCAAGTCTGATTGAAAAAGCTAGGCTAGATTTCCTGCAATCGAATTTTACATTTCTGTTTACTTTTCGATATCGAAGGGGAAAAACGTTGGTCAACAGTTTAGCCCATGCAGAACAATTTGAACGGCCGAACGAATGTTTTTGCAAAAAAATTTGTTCTTGATCTAAAATCTATGCTCATTGTGGACTCTAAAAGAAATTGATAGTCAGTGAATGCTTACAAAAGTCTCGAAAGGCACCCAAAGCATGGTTTCGTGAAGTTGCTGGTAAAAATCAGTAATTTTTAATCAATAGATGCAAATGATACTTTTACAAGCGCACTAAGGATGTCTTTTGAGACCTGCGTATGGTATTCCCAAAAGATGACGTTCATTTGTTTGCCAATGGAAAAACTTCTGAAAGTTATTTCAAGCCTGAGCGTTTGCAAGCGTGCTTCATAGCATGGTAATCTGTTGACCAAGGTTTCTCCATTTCGCTGTCGAAAAGTAAACAGAAATACGAAATTCGATTGCAGAAAATCTAGCCTAGCTTTTTCAATCAGACTTGGCAAAGTTGTAGATCAACGACCTAGCTAAAGATGGAACGAAAAAAAATTGAACATTTTTCGAGTAGTTTTGGAGATAAATCCACTTTTCTGAAATTAGCAAAAAGATTTGAACTAGGATTTGTGAAACCAGGGTTGACGGAAACATTGCGATTTATACATCTTTCGATTGCCCAGATTATACAGAACAACATCCTTTTTACCGCTTTTCGATAGGCCGAATAATATTGGAGAAATTAACTGCTTTCTGAGGAGAGTGGTTTTGCGAAAAGGCATCTCGCTGTGCACTAGAGCGGAAAGCAGAGTTACCTTAATGTATGATATTTCAAATAAAAAGATTGCTGACTCTTTCAGCGATTTGTTCCAACTAACTAGTGAAAAACACCACATCCAAACTCGACAAGCCACCTCTAAACAGTTCTATGTTCCAAAAGCTAGAACGAACTATAAACAAAACTTCTTTTCAAATGTTGGCGCAAAAAATCTGGAATAATTTACCCCAAAACCTTAGAAATTTACCCACAAAGAAAATTTTTGAAAAGCATCATAAACTATTTTTGCTACAAACTTATTTATTACAGACTAAATTTAATTTAAACTTAAACTTAAACTAAATTTAATTTAAATTTAACAATCACTTGAACCCCAACCCTCTCTCTTGGATTTTCTTTTTTATTTCCTTTTCCTCTGTTTACCCAACTTTCGTTCTAATTAGTTATTAGCAATTATAACAAATTAATATAATTTTCATTCTGCGTAAAAACAGTTAAGTGCCCCTGGATGATTATAATGAAAAGACTGAATTGAAACGCATTATATGTTTGTTCTCAATGCGAGATAATGGATTTTCATTCAGCCACGCAATTTTCATAAGAAACTTGTTTATCAGAAACTAGCACTAGGGTGGGGAAATAAAAGCTATTTAAGTTTTATAAATTGTTGAACCTTCGTGACTTTTTACAAAGAATAAAGAATGCAATCTGCATGTTAACTGTTAGCCTGCACTTCCCCTTACCTCCGTTGGACAATGGGTCTGCACGCAGGCTAGTAGACTGTGTGTCAAAACTGTTTTGAAAACTCACCGTAGTCCAGGGGAGGGGGGGCGTATTTCACTATCCAATCATACTAGGATGTGCTCCAGTTTTTGTGATTTTGGACTGAAAACTCTAGAAATGGTGCCTAATGCACTTTTTAAAGGAATATTCTGTCTCTATCCTGTATCTGGGGTCTAGTTTTTGCAGAAATTATGGGTATACTCAGGTTTGGTATAAAAAAGTTCAGAGGATGATGTAACCGGCCTGCACAGAGATTAGCATTCGCAAAATCACTGAAGGCAAAAGGACCCACTCCTTCATAGAATATCTGCAAATTTAAGATCATCCATTGAGGCTCCTTGACCTTGTTTCCTCAGTTCCAGCAGAAGGATTTTGGGTGTCATAAGGGCAGGGCTCCCCCTGTCGAGGACCGTCACTTTTGACCTCATCAATGTCTGCGTCTGAATTAGGCGGGAGCAAATCTCTCCAAAATCTGTGACATTGCACACAATTGCGTGAATCAATTGCACACGATC
This sequence comes from Aurelia coerulea, assembly GCA_039566865.1. Taxonomy (NCBI): domain Eukaryota; kingdom Metazoa; phylum Cnidaria; class Scyphozoa; order Semaeostomeae; family Ulmaridae; genus Aurelia; species Aurelia coerulea. Next base: position 11,058,757 of record CM076947.1, read on the forward strand.
TCCACTTTGCCAAAATTTCAAAAATTCTTCTGTACCAATATTTGCGTAGTGTGTATTCAAAACTAAAATGTTGGCTGGTTTCAGGTCCCTGTGGACAACCTCGTTATCGTGAAGATACTTTACCCCATTCGTGATGTCACTCATAATGGTTGCTGCTACATGCTCATATCCTTCAAAATCACATGCTACAAAAATTACCCCAATGAGCTCACTTCTTTCTTCTCGCAGAAAACTTTGAATGAAAAAACTGCATATTTTTGTACAATAGTAAAGATTGGGCTTGTACAGATTCCCTATAAACCAACAATGTTTTTGTGCCCATTAAGTTTGTGCAGCAATCTCGCTTCCTTCAAAAATCCTCTTTCGTGGCCTGTGATAGCATGCGGTTGCTTTATCACAATCTGCCCTCCTTTCTTCCTCCCCGCCGGTGACCAATCAATTGGCCTTTTCGATGTTGTCCCGTCGCAAATTGGGCAGATCCTCTCCATGTTCATCATTATTTACAACATTTTTTTGTGGCACTTTGAAAATGAAACTGCTAATGCGGCCATGTTGATTCGCTTGCACTGCAGACGACCAACAGCACAAAGTGATCTGGCCTTTGGGGTTTGGGCCTATTTGATACATTTTTGACATATTCCACAGGTGCTGTGTACTTTACAAATAACAGTTACTTTGGTTTCCTTTGATCTTCTTCTTTTCAGCATTTTGCGGGCATTTTGATCATTGGCGAGCCTTCATTTAGGTCTGTGTTGCTATCTGAATGATTTTTGGTTAGGGAATAACAACTGCTGGGTGAATTGATATTGCTCGTATTCATTCCAGCATCAGTTGAATCAACTGGATCGATCTAGTTTAGCCCTATTCTAACCAGGGGGGGGGATTTTTCATCCCAACCCCTATCGGATTTTTTAATAGCTCTCAAACGATGCTACCTACAATGCTGAAACGTCTTGAATTTTCCTAGAATTTAGTTGGCAATCAGAAAATAGAAATTTCAAGACCTATTGTTCAACCACATGACCCTCACATGCCCCTATTTGGAGAGTGGTCACAAAGAAATTATTTAAAATGGCTCTAATTTCTTTCTGTTACTAAATCTCAACAATATATATATACCATTCGATTCGTCTCAATGAGTGCTTTAATTTTCATATATAATTTATTCATATTTGGTGACATGAGCTGTTTATTATTTCTATGACGTCATCAACCTTTATGACGTCATATTCCTAATGAATGAGTAACTTTTGCATGCAAAACTGATGGAATTACCTCAAATATCGATGAAGGTACTTGATTTCATCAATAACATGCAAAATTAATGGTTCTAAATCGTAATTATTGAGCAAACAATTTTGCATCAAATCAAATTTTCATTATTTAATTAGTTAATTTATTAGAAACCGTATGAAACCATATGAAACTACAAATTAATGGTGTCAAGCAGGCATTTGGATGGATTTTATCAAGCTATTTGCTAATGATGGGCCTTTTTTTGCAAATAGCTCCCTTGTTTTTGGTTGCTTAGCAACGAATCAGGTGACTACTGAATGATTGATGCTATTTTTAGATTATCCTTTGCTCAATTATGACAAAGAGCAAGTTTCATTGTCATAGCTCTTATACTTATGGAGAAAAACAGGGGGGTCTTCCAGCGTTGAATTCCCTTTCTAACAGCTGTCCAAAACTTTCTCTTGTAAGGAAACTTTTTGCGTCAGCTTGCGAGTATGTAACCGGGTACTGCCTTCGACCAGAACGCTTATCAGTGAGTGCTGAAACGAGGCAGGCTCGTTTTGAAAACAAAATCTGTAATTTCGTCCAAGGTTCTCTGAAAACTCGTCATATTTAGTAACTTGCAATCATTTTTTCCTGGGAATTTTTGGCTTCCTTTTCAGTTGGTATTTTGAACTTTTCATACAGACAATCATGGACAAAATAGTTTGAGACAAATTCAAAATTAAAGATCTGACTATTGATAATCCCCCCTTCCCCCCCCTTTTCAATGTTGGTGACATGTCGAGGAAGGTTCTCCAATTTTTCAACATTGATTTAGGGGGGACGGGGGAAATGGATGCTCGTCAAGTCAAAATATCGGAAACAATTAGTTTGTCTCATAATTTATGTCCATGATTGTAATTTACAAATGCCACAAACATAATTTGAACTTCTTCAAATGTGGGGGCCCCTAACAGCTAACTTCCCGGTAAGGAATTGATGCCCTAGTCCACCCCTGAAGACGAGAGAAGAAAAGTGCCATAGTGGATTGGTAATGAAGACTTGTGGGCACATAGAGACCTGGAAATATGGCAAGGAATTCTCATTTATACATTTGACGCTTCAGGAATTTTTCGGAAGCCTTTATTGTTTTATTGAAATAATCAAACCTGAAGAACTCATAGCGAATAGAAATTTCGAAATCATTACATTCATATTTGGATTGTGTGGTGGAATGTTGAAAACTCAATGTGAAGATGAAGAATGAATGTTAAATATAGCTGGGACATGTTTGGAAAATAAAGAGAAGGGAGAAGAGGAAGAAGGAATATTTTTATTGCGTGTGCTCACTGCATTGGAGGATAAGCAGTCCGGTAAAAGCTCTCAATCCATTAGCGACTAACCGATCTATTAGTGACTAACGGATATATTAGCAACTAACCGGTCCACTAGTAAATTTGCTAACAGATTCCTTAGTCACTAACCGATCAGTTAGTTACTAATGAATGTATTCATTGTAATGTTAAACCATGGAAATATCCATTCTAATCGATTCCACGATGTTTTAAAGGGATTAAACACCAAGTGCGTGTTCTGAGAAACGATGTTGGGTGGGCAAGCTAGGAAGCTGAAATTTTCACAAAAGATCTATCTTTGCACCAGAAAACTTTGTACAAAATTTGAGCAAAATCGAAGAGGTTAATATTTTTGAAGTGGTTACACTTGAAATAGAGTGTCCCTATCGTGTGTTGTTCTGGAAAACTCATTTGAATGATTAGTCACTAAAAGCAGGCACCTTGCCTCTATCCACAGCCCTTTGGCCTGAAACCTGTGTTTTACCAACCTGCAAGCCTGCTTTTTACACTTGCCGTTGAACACTGACCAATATTGCTGAAGCTAGGAAAACGTTTAAACTGGGAGATTTGACCTCCACACTGCAATATTGATGAATCAAGGATATAATTGACAGCAAGCCCAGAACCATAAAAAGGACTGGAATACCAGATACCTCTGTGGTTTTCGCTACAATACCATTCAAGCTTGAGACAGTATTGTAGAACATGATGGTCTTTTTTTGCAATGGAGGCTGAGCAGTAAGTCTTACCACCAAGGGGGGTGGGGAGTGGTTGGCAAAGCCCCCCGCGAAGCTTTTGAGTGCCGTTCTTAAAAACTTTGCAGATGGCAGAAAATGTTTCGTTCACTTCTACTCTGGGATTGAAGATTGGCATTGTAGCGAATGAACATTCAATCTAGGTAGGTGTATTGCTTTGAATTATGACTAATGGGCATTTACACATAATTTTATTATGAATTGCAGTTTTTGTCAGTTATCGGTGGGAAGTTACTGTGGGCCTAAGTACCACAGTTCACCAAATGTTTATCAAATTTATTGTTCGTTTTCTGACAGACGGGGAAGGGACTTAGCAATGCTTTGATTTATACTTCGAAAGGCTTTGGCTGCTAGAAAAACATGTAAGTCACGCTAAGTCCCAACATCTAAAGCTTTATTTCACCTGAAAACAAGGTGCAGTTTTCGTCCAATTTGTCCGAAGAAACTATACGTGCCCCACAACAACGCTGAACAATATTCTCATCTGGTTTCACTGCTATATCTTCTCCTGGTAGTTGATCAATGCTATAAAGCTTTTGGGTGGATTTATTTTGTTTCAAAATCGGCAAATTGACATCTCGTAAAGCTTCCATTATTTTAGGCCAGCATCACAGCTTTATCCTTTCGGGCTCCTGCAAAACTTCCAACTGATCAAATTCCAATGCGCAATTTCAACAATATGAATGGTATGCAAAGCATTGTGGGATACTATTCCAACCCCCCTGTTTCACGGCAAGAATCACCAACAAGTGCTTTCAATTGGTTTAAGGTTGCAATTCCTTTAATCTCATAAATTTTTGCAGTTTCATCTGATAAATCACCATATTTTGCATGAGTGTATCCTGCCTCCTTGTATTCAATCTCTTCAACAACTTCATTATCACCATCTAAATCTTCAAATGTTTCCTGGAGTAAAGACTCATCCAAATCAGTTAGGATCTCCTCTTTCCTTATGTCTCCATTTATTTCTTCTGAGCTGGAATAGAAGCAAACTAAATTCATAAAATTTTTAAAACTCTATATCACAAAATTCAGGTCAGAGCCAGCCAAAATGGTTTCTTTTCGAAATCTCACTGAGTCAAAAATAGCAATTCCTGTATGTTCATCAATTTACGATTTTCAACATCAGTGTGCAGCGTACACCTTGTACAAGTTGATGTTGAGGACAGCAGGCCACAGAAAACACGATGTTGTTCTTTGTGTAAAAAACCCATGAAAGGTCACAAAAAACCCATGGAAGGTTACAGCCTGCCCCAGATGTCAAAAGAACTAATATGACCAAATATACCGGGTGAGTCAAAAAAGTTTACACATTTGGCAGGCTGTGAAACAAAAATTAAGTGACTTCCATTAAAAGCTAAAGTGTTAATCTACCAGCCAAAGGCCAACTTAGATGAGAACATTTTGTTTGCTAAAATGACTTGCCTTGAAGACCCAAAAATTAGAAAAATGCCTGTAAGGGGTTTGTATGGGAATCAAGAATTCCATGTTCCATTCTGGTCCATTATTTATTTGGTATGAAAATTTAAGTTCACTATAATTGTCCGTTTCAGAAAAAGAATTTTGATTTCAATAGCAAGTAAATCATGGACCAGAATGGAACGTGGAATTTTCATGCCAATACAGGCCTCTTACAGCCTTTTTTCTAATTTTACCAAGATGGGCAATTTTTTGCATGATAGATTAACATTTCAGTTTAGAATATCAGCCACATACATATTATTCCACAGCCCACCAAACCGGTAAACTTTTTCTTGACTCGCCCAGCATACCTTAGATTTCTATTGTATTGTATTGCATGTAACTTTATTCATGATTCATAAATTGCTCTAGAGGGGTGTCGCCCTGATTGAGGGTAAACGCATTATGACCGGTTTTCACTATGTTGCCCGTTCGTTGCAGAATAACGCGAGTTGTGCCGAGCTAGAATCAAAATGCTTGTGAAAATATCTCATTGACAGCATTTGCTAAATCTTTGACTGTTTTTGTTGAATAAAATTCCATCCACAAACAGAGAGAAAGTGTTTAAAGAATCTCACCTGAGAACTTAACTGTAAGTATCCGCCATTTTTCATTTCAAATTTTATTGCAGTGTTTTGGTTTTGCTTGTTTCCTCGACGTTATTTGCACTTTCCCAACAAAACATGGCTGCACAGCAAGCCAAGCGTGTCTAGAAGAAGTACTTCACGTAACATATGAAATACAAAATCCGTTTCCGCCACGATGGGTTTCTCTTTGTAAGCCGTTTGATTGGCCTAAATTCGCCCTGATTGAGGGCATTGTGGTATCTTCCGGTTTTCAAACAAAATCTGCGCTACCAAAGCACTACAGGCGACCAATATTTGTGGTAAAAGGACAATTTACGGTACAAAAATAGGTTGATTCTATTGAAAGACTGGAAAAATATTTTTCAATATTAGAAACTCATTTAAATATTGTTCAGGTGACAGAAGGAGGAAGAATTGATGTCAGCTTGCAGAAAAATCTTCGAACGTATGTGCGGTAACAAAGATCAATGGTTACAGTAACAAAACGCAGCAAACACAATCAGAAAACATTTAAGAGCAACCTACACTCTTTAATCGTTGATATGCGGATGATTTTCGCATCAAATTGTCTTAAATTTACATGAAACGAAGTGAAAGCTTGGGTACCCTCAATCAGGGCGACGTCGGAAATTTAGGCCCTCTGGACCGCAGTGTGCTTGAGCAGCTCGCTCCAAAAGACAATATCGCCAATGACAAATATATTTTATATCAACAACGGGGAAGAGTTTAGGAACGTATTCATGGTAAGTTCCTTTCTGAAAATTCTTTCGCTCAGCAGGAATATTAGGCCAAATGTGAAATACCCTCATTCAGGGCGACACCCCTCTATATTTTACTGTATCTACTGTATGTGACAAAATTTAGGCAAAAGTATTAAATACAAAAGGTGAATGAGTGTTCAGAAAATAGAAATTGTGATATCACAGTTTTTATGAAAGTTAATTTTGTTCACTGAATTTATGTACGAATTAATCAAGATCTACAAGGCAAGTAAAAAAGTTTCCATGTGAACTTCTTCACAACCTGGTACCAATGGATGTATACGGTCAATTTTTCTTTTAAAAATTGATAGCTTTAGAAGCAGAATAGAAACTTTTTACAACAAAGGTAAAAAAGCAACACAAAACCCCTCAAAATATGCACACTTTTGGAATGAAGAGTGTCGTTTCGGGCTTCCCAAGAAACCGGACCCAGATACACCGCGTAAACATGCCTTGAAAAAAGAAATTAAAGCAAAAGATGAATGTATCAAGAGGAGAAAACTCGAATCAGAAGTACTAGAATCGAGCATCGGGGATTTGGAAACGTCTTCAGAGAAAGCTGAAGACAAAGTCGGTTCACTTGAGGATAAAACATTCGAGCTTTCAGCTGAAAAATATCAACTTCAGTGAAGATCTGCAGGGCTCATGAGTGGAGTTTCACGACATAGCAGTATTAGGAGTATTAGGAGTTTCACGTCATGAGTGGAGTTTCACGATGTAGCAGTAGTCCCGTTCCTCTTGGAGGAAACATTCCTGTTACGACAAAAGATGTGAAGATAAATGCAAAACTTAAGGGCGTCTTTGGTGATATAATATCAATTGAACACGAAGAGAGCCCAAGTATTTATGTTGGAAAACGATATTTTGAATATGAGAACGGCGAAGGAAAGAAGGAATTGACATCAGGATTCAGGAACCATTACGCAGAGATACCTGTTTCCAAAGATTCTGCATCCACAATTGGTGTAAAAGAAATTCAGAAAAGAGGGACGCTTTCCATGACATTTGTGTCAAAGATTGCTTCTCCTGCTGATGATGATGCAGAGACACAACTAGTTCTGAAGAAAATGATTAAAACAAACAAAGATTTGTTCATTAAAGCTGCAGAAAGTGCTGGAATTGCCATAATGCAACAAATAAGCCCTGAACAGGCAATAAATATTAAATCCTTAATGCGCCTGCCAATGAACAAGGTTAGAAATCTGAGACGATACCTAACAAATTTAAAGATAAACATTTTGCCATGTGAACGAAAAATGCGAAACGCCCTATCTCCATTGCTATCTCATGTTAGCAAAGCTTCAGTTGAAACAGGATGCATGGGTTTACTGCGTACAGCTTCAGATGAAAATGTCACCCCCAGGCCCTTCGTAAGAGTGAAAGATCTCATGCCATACTTGACCAATATTTTGTCAAAAGAAATACTCAAGGTGGATGGTGACTTTCAAGGCAAGCTCCGTACATCATCATGTAAATGATTGAGACAGCTCTTCTTTCATTCAGTAGCTGTCTCTGTTCTGACTGTCGATCACCTTTCATTGCTTCAGTTATCGTGTCAAATAATTTCAAGGATCCTGCTTCTACACACAGCATCCTAAACTCTGCTGGGTAAGTTACCGGTTTGCCCCCTTTTCCAAATTTTTTTGAACACTTTAATCTCAGCTGTGTTAGCTCTTGGTTTAGATTACATGTTTTTGTTACTTTACCCAAAAGATCTTCAAATAATGCTTTGTTAATTATCACATTGTCATTTTCATCAATTTTCACTTCTTTCTGTAATTCATTGTAATATTTTACATTCATTTTTCCTTCCTCAGTATTTTTCTCATGTTCTAATTCTGGAACACTTTGGCATGGCTCATCACTTTCTTGGGAGCTAATCCACAATTTTTGGCTTGGGCAGCTTAGGGTTTCCGTTCTCGCAGAGTCATCCTCATCGTATAATTCTTGCACAACCTCTCCAGGTGACACTTCATTTTCTGGCTCCATTGGTTCTGCACATGATTGCTGCAAAATAGTTTGTTTTATCTAAATTTTAAATCTTATCTGATAAATTTTTATTTCTTTTAGCTTAGAGATCAATTTAATCCCCCCATTTGAGATGAACCAGGAGCTAATAACAAAGATCAAAGTGTTCATTTGAATCCTGGCACCAGCAAACCTTAAACAATGGATATGTACCTCAACTGCAGCACATGACACTGACTTGCTATTGATCAATAATAGACAATTTAAACAAGACAAAGTAAACTAACAGCCATGAAGCACCAATGTCAAGAAATATAGCTTAACTGATGAAGAAAGCACAATAAGTGGAGATTCCAATGAAAGATGTACAGTATGAAGACAATTCAACAAAGGCTTTGGACTGGCACATCTCTTTTGAACTAACAAATTCGAAGTATCTCACCCAAACAAATTAAATGTTAAAGGAGTGGAGAAAAAGAAAGTACCTCTTCACTGGTAGAAACTGGAGCATCATTACATCCAAGGAATCGAGTAAAATCTCTCTTCATTCCTGCCTTCTCGATACATTTCTTACATACAAAGCGGACCTTGTGAGGCTTTAGGCCATTCTCCTTTGCTACATTCTTGAAAGCCTGAAGATATCGCTTGGTTGGCACTTTCAAATCAACATTTCTCGCATATCCTTTAAACCAAGTGTTGTGCAAAGGATTGCTGCACAATCTAACAAACTTCCCCATGCTGCCATTGACAGATGGGGTATCGAAAACAACTTAAACTAATAAAATTTCTTATTGTGAGAGCCTCTAAACAGACAAAAAAGAGCAGCAAAGTAACAAGATAATGAGCCCAATTTTCCCGCCAAAAATGTACCCTGTCCCTGGTTATATTTCATTCACGAAAAGTCAGACACACGTCTGTCTGGAAATCTACACGTCTAGACGGTTAATCAGTAATTTCCTGGAGAGAATAAGACCTGTTTATTAAAAAATATATAAAAATATACTCCCTCATGTCAACGAAAATGTTAGTAGGCCAGTCTCCACCATTCATATGTTTGTGAGGAAAATTTACTCTTTTCGTTGACGGTCATATCAAATCAAGCCACGAAGTCAGCAAGTTGATAGCTTGACCATGCCATCATTATGTTCCTTGCAGCCATCAACAAGTGACCGAAAAAAGTGAATTTTAATTCACTGACAGTGAAAGGCAATAAGTATTTCACTTCAATCCAATTTAGTTTTATTGCGAAGATGCTGCCATGATGAAACAACTTCGTGTTGAGGAAGAGTTTTGATTTTCTTTGTCCTCCTTCTCGTGTATCCTCCACCGCAGAATCACGCCTACCCAATGCAGAATTTTTTCCGCGGGAAATTTTCAAATGATTAATTTTTTTGAGGGGCGGGGGGAAAGATAAATTTACAGTTGATAAGAAATCAAAATCAAAATAAAGGAGCTGTTAAAAAATGGTTTCCTTGGTGAATTTTGCGGTCTTGGTGGCGAATTATTGTTCTTTTGGCGTGGGAGTCAACCTCCCTGGGTGCCTAGGCCCGTCTAAAATGCAATTTTGAAAGCGTGAAATTTGGACGTCGCTGCAGAAAAATGTCACGAAGCGATCGCTTAGGGCCGCGAGTTTTTTACGAGTTGTCTCCTTAGAAAGATTTTACCGAAAACTGGGAGAGTTTCAAGGAAGTATGTATTGGTGACGGCCGTGTTTGTGCGACCAGGTTCTCCCCACAGCTTTCGGGGGGAGGCGGGCAAAATGTAAACAAAGTGACGTCACCGTTCTGGCTTCTGATTGGTTGCTGACAACGCCTCCTGATTGGCTATTACAAAATTTGCCTTTGTTGTGCTAGTATGGAAGAGCGGCCTCGAAAAATGACAAATATTTATCCTAGGCAAATATGATAGAATATCTGGAAGAATTTCCTCAAGATTCTAAAGACCAAATTGATGATGAGGGATTCTTTTTAGTGGCTATTCTGGAGATGCAGAATTCTTTTTGCTCAGTGGCAAAATGTTTTCATTGAAATGCTAAAGTTGCGACCTTAACATAAGTCTAATCTGGAAGCTGTGAGTTGATCTTGCATATTATTTCTGCGTTCTACAGAGGAAAATGATAGCAACTTTTCTTTTCTAAGACAATTTGGTCCTCTGTCGATGGCTGATTCCTTATATTCAATCCCAGGAAATCTCGTTTTGGTTCATTTTTTTACTATCGAACTAGGAACGACGAAAAGGCCCAACATTTCTCTGTTTTCATTTATTAGTCACAGGTAGAGTGATGAATGTCAGCTAAGTGAAAAAAATGAATCTTCAAATAATTAGATCAGCTTAGTCAAAAATTAGTCCAGGTCCAATTTTTTGTTTTCAGGTTTTCCACAAAACAGTGTCCGACTTTCAAATTTTAATAAACCTGAAAAGACAAGCAACAACTAGTCACATCTCCCTTTAGTATCTTGATATCGTGCCAAACCTGAACTAAAGTTGGTCCAAGAGAAAAACTGCACGTCTCCGTCCTCAAACGATACCTAAATGGTTCACAATATTTCTGATTTTTTTTACATTTAAAAGTTGGACACTGTTATGGGACACACTGTTTTTAATGTTAACATATGTTAATTAAAACTAAAAGAGAACATAGGAAAACCGAAAGATTTATAGAAGTGTCTAAAATCTCTCGGATTGTCATCAGGAAACAACTCACCCCCTAAAATTAGTCTAAATGATAAAGGCAAACCATCTTTTGACGATAAAAAAAATACCGAAATTTTTAAGGACTTTTTCTCAAATCTGGCTTCAAATTTAGTAAAGAAACTTAACCCGTCCCCACATAGACTAGACAATGTGCGAAAGTATTACCAGCACATGAAACTTTCTGAACCATTTTCATTGCTTCCCATATCCTCGGAAAATGTCCTCAAACTCTTAGAAGAGATAAACCCCTCAAAAGCGACAGGTTTGGATAATATAGCAGGGAAATTCCTCAAAGATGGTGCATCTGCCTTAGCCGAGCCGATAACCGAACTATGTAATCTCTCAATCTTACAATCTAAGTTTCCTGATGGTTGCAAACAAGCAAAACTAAAACCACTTTTCAAAAAAGGATCGAAAGATGATCCCAAAAACTATCGACCAATTTCTTTGCTTCCTCAACTCTCTAAAATTATTGAAAAAATAATTCATGGTCAAGTACAAAAGTACCTTGATGATAAGAAAATATTGTACAGATACCAATCTGGCTTTCGTGCTCATCACTCAACAGATACCTGCTTATCTTACTTGAGTGATAAGATCCTTCAAGGATTTGAAACTGGAATGTTTACAGGCATGATCTTAATTGACCTTCAAAAAGCATTTGATACAATTGACCATAACATCTTTCTGGATAAAATGGCATGCCTTGGCTTTAGCAAATCCGCCATTTTGTGGTTTAAATCTTACCTTCAGGACCGTTCTTTTGCCGTCAATATTGGCAAGGAATACTCAAATCATGGTAATCTGTCATGTGGGCTCCCTCAGGGGTCAATTCTTGGCCCACTCATTCCTTCTTTACGTGAATGACATGGCACGAGCGGTCGACTGCGACCTGCTTCTGTATGCAGACGATTCTTGTTTAATTGTTAGAGACAAAAACATTGAACTAATAGAGAGCAATTTAAATAGAAATTTCAATTCCCTCTGTGATTGGTTTGTAGAAAACAAACTAAGCATTCACTTTGGAGAGGACAAAACCAAATCCATTCTCTTTGGACAAAAAAGAGAAAAAGCAAGAACTTGAAAAGTTGGACATTAGGAAAGGTGACATAAGGATTAAACAGCATTCAACAGTCACATATCTGGGATGTGTTCTAGATGAAAATCTCTCTGGGGAGTCGATGGCGACTAAGATGCTTGGAAAAATAAATGGCAAGCTAAAATTCCTATACAGGAAACAAAACTTCCTAAATAAATCCCTTCGCAGGTTGCTTTTAAATGCTCTTATTCAACCTCATTTTGATTATGCATGCTTTTCTTGGTATCCAGGGTTGCATCAGAGGCTGTCCAAAAAAATTCAGACGGCACAAAACAAATGCATTCGTTTTTACCTCAATTTAAAAAACACAGCACATATTGGGGTCACAGAATTCAAGTCTATAGATTGGCTCCCTACAAAGAACAGGATGGATCAATGTGTCTGTGTCAACATAATGAAATTTTTCAAAGGAACTGCCCCAGCTTACAGTGCTGAGATATTCCGTCCAGTCAACCAGGGCCGAACAACACGAAGGTCCAAGTTCAAATTGGATATTCCATTTCGCAAAACTACTGCTGGACAAAAATGTCTATCTTAAGGAATAGTCTTTCATCAGAGATTCAATCAACAAACAATATTGACACATTCAAACATAAGATCAAAGAGACTTTTTTCCAATACATACAAAAAGAGGAAGATGACATATATGTCTTCTATTAAGACTTGTCATCATCTCTCCCGATCATGGTATGGTCTTATAAACCATGTTTTGTACCGAAAACAAACTACAGTTTAGTATATATTTGTTTTTCTTACGTTTTTCGTTGTACCAGCACCTCTAAGGGGACCATTATGGAATTAAGGTCATCTTGACCTTTTAATGCTATCCCTGCCACTGTAATTAGGGGTGCTTTTCCTTTACGTTTTCAACATTATTTATTGTATTGCATCTATTTTTATATTATATAACTTGTAAATAGTTGTAATTATTGTGGCAAAATGATACATACATACATACATACATAATGAGTGGGCTACCACAATTGCAAACATCATATTGTACCCCTTCCTAATACCAAATGAATTTTATTTCATTGACATTCAGCAACTGGTTAGCAGTCGAAGGAAAGAATGAAATAGAGCAATGTCGAAACCAAAAGAAGAACAGGGTAGTTTGCCCAGTTGATGGATGCAAGAAGTCAACTATTGATTTGATTCGGCACCTCAAATCCGTGCACAAATTGGACGAGAAGCGAGCGGTTTTGGCTAGAGGAGAGTTTGGTCTTCGAAAAACCCGAGAAATTATGCCAGGCAGAAAAAGGAAGAACTACACAGCAAAGATGTGTCCAATGATAACATTTGGAAAGACTGTTTTAAGACTTGGTAACCATTTGGGTCAGACACACAATCTTTCTAACAAGAGTCATATAAAGATGCTTGTGGATGCTGGTCAGAAAGTTAAGCATACGAGTGCAATGATGAAAGCACGAAAAGAAGCGCTGCAACTCCAGCTATGATTGCCGGCACTCAAAGAGAATGCAGCAATTCTGAAATTGATGTCTATCAGCCAGATCCAAGTGATAGTGAAGATGATGCTGCTAGCATTGTAAGTTTGTACGACAATGACATTGAAATAGTGCCAACATTCTCCGAGAAGTCCAAGATCTGTAATTAATTCTGTTGATAAGAACCTATTTAAGAACCTTGCATCCTGTTTTCAAGAATAGTATCATATGCATAAGAACCTAAACAGGGTGATTTCAAATGTAAGGTTCTTATATGCGGGTTTTTACTGTAAAGTTTCTTGATTTTCTGGGACGCCCTTCACTTACTTATAAGCCGGTTCTTCCTTCTTGTGTTAAAAAATTACTACATACGCGTCGTTTTATATAAGAAAAGAGTTTATAAGAAACTACTAGAATTGCAAAAAAATTTAAGAAACTCTAGTGCTATGCTTGAGAATTGCTAAGAAACTTTAAAAGCCAAATAGGCCTGACTGAAGTATATGCAAGAAATCATGCTGAACACGAGTGATATATTACTCCGTTGAAAATACCTATGAAATTTGAAAAGCGAGAGGGTGCGAATCATTACCAATTCCTTGAAAAGCAAAGCATTTTTGCTAAATAGTAGCAGATTTTACTGGGGTGTGACGCCTCTCAAATTTGTCTATGTTAAAGATGCTTTTCAAAATCGAAAAACACCCTCAGCAGAGCTTAATTTACTTCAAATTTTTTTCTGAGTTCGTCTTGAAAGGGAAAGACAACGAATTCATAATTCTCCTTTAATTTTCTTTCAAGACAACTAAGGCAATTCCTCAGTTTACTGCATTACAGTAATATTTGTAAACAACTTGGGGAAAGAAAGCTGCAAATTCTAATAGGCCTGTAGCATCTTATAATTGACTTCTTGTAAAGAAATTACAACAGCCTAAAAACTCTAAATCCATAAAACTGTTCTAAATTCAATTGCAACTTTAAAAAACCGTTTTATTTTACGAAAAATGCATTCATAGAAAAGAAAACAGGCAACTCGTAATTTTCATTTCAACTCGCACTTTTGAGTTTCCAACTCACACTTTGAGTTTCCAACTCACAACTTTCGTTCAACTCGCAACTCGCAAATTAAGTGCAACTCGCAACTCGTAACTCGCATAATAAGTGTAACTCGCAACTGTAACTCACAACTTGCACTTTACCATATCACATAAAATTAAGCCTATTGGCCAAATTCATGAAAAGATTTCAGATGATAACATCTCAGTCAACGGAAACAAATTGGCACCCATTGTCAAGACCATCATTCTATAAGATATCAAAGTCCATTGCGTGGGCATACAATTGATTGAGGCCTTTTTGACCAGCATGATTGCGGAAATTTTTGAGCCTTGGCTAGATTTTAGAATGGATAGTGGTGATGAAGTCCTGCAACAAAATCTTGAAACAGCTCCACTGAATGTAAAATCAAGGTCAAAAGCAACACAGAATGACCTAATTTCTTGGTGTGCTGAAGTGCTCAATACCCAAATTATTGAAGAAATTAAAGTCTGCACATCTTACTTTATTCTAGCAGATGCCACTTGGCATTCGCTATCTGAAGAAAGATAAAAGAATTCAAGAAAGATTTATGAAATTTTTCATTGCAACGAAAGAATCATGGAAGAGGTCTTGGAAGGTAAAATAGTGAAGTGTGTCACAATTGAAATGGGGTTGGACATACAGGATTGCTCTGGTCAGTGTGACGATGATGGTTCTAATATGTGTGGCAAGAAATCTGGAATGTGGAGGCGGCCCACATTTTTAGAATAAATGAGTTGGTTGTATACACACATTGTGCATCCCAAAAGCTTAATTTATGCCTTGCTGCATCTCGCCAAAATCAAAATGTGAATAATATGATGGATAATATCCAAGTTATCTCAAAATTCTTCAAGAATTCCCTGAAGTATTAAACTCTTCTTGCAAAGATAATTAACCAGTATCTTGCACATTATAACAGCACAAAGCTAATTTACGTATGCCGTTCAGGCTGGGTTCTTAATATTGATGGTCTGGCACGCTCAATGGAGATATATGTTCCAATGACAGGAGAACTATTCACCATCAAAGACAACGCAGACTAAACCTGGGATGGCTCTGCTTCTGATACATATGCCCCTTTCCTTGATGTGCTGCAATT
This sequence comes from Aurelia coerulea, assembly GCA_039566865.1. Lineage (NCBI taxonomy): Eukaryota > Metazoa > Cnidaria > Scyphozoa > Semaeostomeae > Ulmaridae > Aurelia > Aurelia coerulea. The sequence goes on from CM076947.1 coordinate 11,074,273, forward strand.
TTGATTCCATCACATATGAGTGGCTTTCTGAAGATAGATTTATTGTAAATTAGTTTCTTTGAAGGTTTTATGTTGATGTACATACCAAGAAATGAGAAAGATTTGCTGTAAGTTTCAGTATCAGATAAAAGATTTTTTTGTTTGCTGACAAGAATGCTGATATTTAATGTTTTGCTTTGATTTCAGATGCAATACCTTCATTCCATAACTTTATACCATCATAGGATATGAATCGTTGTCCTAAAGTTGTTCTTCGATAAAGCAGAAATATTCTGTCTGGTCTAGATTTCTCATTTTTAACATTATTTTTGAGGATGTCATTGACACTCTGTGGTTGACAACTATGTACATACTTCCACATAAACTTTGCCTGAAGAAATAGGATGTTTTTATCGAAAGGTAATATATTTAGCTTTTGAAATAGTTGGGCTGCTTTTCATATTGTTGTTTAAAAGTCATTATTCTCACAGCTTTCTTTGTATATTTAGCAATCAGAGGCTGCCAGGAGACACACCTACAGCCAACTTTCACGCCAATGACCTGGATGGTGGACTAAAGATCCAATCCCTCTATTGCTCAGTACTACTCATAAGAAAGCAAAGGCTGGAGAAACTTATTAAAAATCATGACCCAGCCGTGATGGCAATGAGAAGTAAGCTTCAGTTTACCTCTCTTAATCTTCAGAGGCATAAGAGATGATTGTGTTGTAGTAATGTATGAAGAAGAGTTTTTGCATGGTAGAATCAAAGGACGTGACAGGAGCAATGCATGCTCCTTTAATGCAGTTATCTTCGTTCACCTATTCCTTAAAGAAAGAATGACACTCCTCGAGGAGACCCCTGTTTTCAATGAAACAATCTTTGATGAAATATTGCACAAAGCGAAGGTGAGAGGGAACCATCTTTATGACAAGTCAGCCCCCCCCCCCCCCCCTAGCGGCTCTTCTTCTGTGGATTTTTACGTGTAGTGCATTTACAACGCTGAAACTTTTTGACTTTTAGTTTTTATCCATGAACTTTTCAGAAAAATTAGATTCACTCCACGCGATCATTTTTTTAGAGATATCTGTGCAAAATGTCAATAAATGCTAATAAAATCTACAGCAAATGCAGGAAAAAATGAAATTGCAACAAATATATGCTACTTTTGATCCTCTATCAAATTGCATAATTTGTTTTTAATCTAAATGTATGATTATGCGTATTTTCGCTGTACGCATGTGCACATTCTTCAAATTCCTGTGTGATGACATCATCACTTTTTACAAATTTTTCTTTGCAAAGCAAAAGCTATTCGACCATAGAATACACTAAAATTTGACCCATGTCCTTACTCCCTTGATGGAAAAGGTTGTTTCTTATATGCGGGACACTACTGTAAGAGCAATATCGATAGACCAAACGTAGAAGATTATGAAGGGCAGTCATCAATGCCTCTACTTTCAAATAAACAGGCCTCTTTGTGATTTCAAGCATATAACATACTCTAACTTCATTGCATCAGACCTAGTTTGATATGAATTAGCCTCGGACCTTTTACCATCTTCCTCAATATTAACTCTCTCCTCCAGAAAATCTATTGCAAACTGGATAATGTCGATCCTGACAGGAGCATTTTGGGACATACTGCCTTTTAGCATCTTAGCCCCCCCCCCAACCCCAACTACCCCATGCATTGACTGGAACTTCATTTAACCCTATTTTAACCGGGTAAAAAAAAGTGATTTTCTACCGGGGCCCCCTGTTTTTCTCCGCAAGTATAACAGCTATGACAATGAAACTTGCACTGTGTCATAATTGAACAAAGGACAATCTAAAAATAGCCTCAATCAATCAGTGGTCACGTGATTGGTTGCTAGGCAACCAAAAACAATGCAAATTTTGTGAAAATCGAGCTATTTGCAAAAAAGGGCCCATTATTAGCAAATAGCGTGATAAAATTGGCAAAAAACCATCAAAATACCTGCTCAACACCATTAATTTGTAGTTTCATATGGTTTCATACGGATTTTTTAGTGGTTTCTAATAAATTAACTAATGAAAATTTGATTCAATGCAAAATTGTTTGCTCAATAATTATGATTTAAAACCATTAATTTTGCATATTATTGATGAAATCAAGTACCTTCATCGATATTTGAGGTAATTCCATCAATTTTGCATGCAAAAATTGCTCATTCATTAGGAATATGACTTCATAAAGATTGATGATGTCATAGAAATAATAAACTGCTGATGTCAGCAAATATGAATAAATTATATATCAAATGAAAGCACTCATCGAGACGAATCAAATGGTATATATATTGTTGAGATTTAGTGACAAAGAAATAAATTAGAGCCATTTCAAAGAGTTTCTTTGTGACCACTCTCCAAATATGGGCATGTGGTGGTCACATGGTCAAACAATAGGTCTTGAAATTTATATTTTCTGATTGCCAACTAAATTTTAGGAAAAGTCAAGGCGTTTCAGCATTGTAGATAGCACCGTTTGGGAGCTATTAAAAATATCAGACAGGGGGTGGCGAAAAACGCCCCCCCCCCCCGGTTAAAATAGGGCTTTAACAATCAAACACCAATTAATGAATCAATTGACCATTTACTATTTAGCCAAGAGAAATTAGTTGGGTAAACTAAATTTTCCACACTGAAAAGGTTGGGTAAAACAACTTTCTTTGCGAAAAATTTTCCTGTTACAATTATCAAAATGGAAGTAGCAAGAAGGCAGTTTCAAAAGTCAGCTCTCAGTTATTCTCACTGGAATCATTCAGCTATTCTCACTTGGCTCCAGAAACATCAGAATCCGAGTCATATGCCAATCCACCAATCATTTTAACCCTATTCGTACTGGGGGGCCTCCCCCCCCACCAAACTTTGCTGCGTTACGCTAAAACGACAAGAGATATAACCACCAGTTTTTGTGACTTTTGCTCACATTTTATAGGCAATTAAATTCTTAACATTTCATTGTTCTACCTCTGATCATGTGACCACAGTAATACCATATTTCGAGAGTAGTCAACAAAAAAAAGCTTAAATGTCCGTAGTTTTCATGTTGTTTGCTTGATCGATCTCAAACATGCACCATTCGATTGCATTTAATGAGTACTTTCATTTGATGTATAATATTTTCATATTTGCTGATGTCAGCAAAATTTAATATATATGACATCATTCACATTTATGACGTCATTTAGCTAATAAAGAAGTGTCAAATATAAATTTTTTTAGTCTAATTTGCTTCATCTTATTAATTTGATTCATTTTGAGTCTATATTTAGCAGATAAAATGGCAGGACTGGCATAAACCTGCGATGAAAGTAAATGCATGCTACAAAAGGCTAATGTAAGGCTAATCGTGCTAAAAATAGAAACTAAAAAAATTTGCAAAGTATGTATTTTTTTAACTATGACATGTTTCCTACTATTTGAAACAAATTTGGAGAAAATCTGTTGAGTGGTTGGTTAAATAGAATTTTTCTGGTTAAGAAGGTATAAATTTGCCACTTTTCGTCAGTTTTTCGGTTGCCTAGCAACGAATCACGTGACTTATTAATTGCCATTGTTATATGTGAATAGCCAATTGTCTAAAGAACAATATGGGTAAGTCAAATTGTTATATCTTTTGTAGTTTTGGAGAAAAAGAGGGGGGGGGACGAAAAGGCCCCCCATTACAAAATACCAAAAAAATCGTCCAATACAGATAGGGTTAAGGTCTGAAATGATGTTTGCATTGTCTTTATCTCCTTGCCCCGGCTTTTCTTAGTGACAGTACGCCTGCCTTCATTGCCGTTTGAGTGAGGGCAAATTTGACCAATTTCATCCAAGAGAGATTCTTTGCTGCCAAGAACATTCTTACACTTCTTACAAGCGTGACTACAGACTTCTTCAGCTGTAAAACTTTTGTAGTCAAACTTTCTTGCAGAAAGGCCACAAACTAATTTTCTTAAAGATGTTGTTGTCAAAGACGAGGTCAGGTGACACATAATTGGTCTATTGTTCCTGGACAAAATTAAAGTGCATTTAAAACAGAAATTTTCAGATTATAATAACCAGATTTTTTTTATGATTTTCTTAGAGGTCATAACAATCTTCATGCTCGAAAGATTTCAAAACGAAGCATCTCCAACGTCATGAAATTTCTCAAGTACCTTTGATTTAACCCTATCGGACCTGGGTGATTTGAAACACTCAATGCCTGGGGGGGGGGCGGATTCGGCCCCCCCTGTTTATCTCTGTTGTCATAAGAGATATGGCAGCCAAACTTGGCACAAAGGTAGTTCATTATGTAAACAATGAATATTTGAAATCATAATCCAATTAGCGATGTTGTTGTTGTTGCTAGAGCATGATGATCATTATGATGTCATATGACGTCATATAAATGAAAGGTTGCTAAAAGGTCATGAAACTTTATTTTTCATAAAGAAATGAAAGATATAGATCAAAATATATATAAATTCTTAATTTAGACTTAATTGGACCAATTAAACATGATTAAAAGAGAAAAAAAGTATGTTTTTCACAGAGTGCAGTATGAAAAATTGGTAACCATGGAGACAAGGCTAAAAATAGAATGCCCAAATTGTTGCAATTTTATTGCTGTATGATACAAAGTCAAACTTACGAAGTATCAGAGGCCTGCTGCATGTGTGGAAAACGGTGTAAACAAAAATGTACTAGGGGGATCCGCCCCCCCCCCCCCCCAGGTCAGATAGGGTTAATATGATACAGAAACGAGCCAAAACAAGATAGAAATATGCTAAGAATTTCCTTGACTAGAATGAATAGTTAATTGATATTTCTAGAATTCAATTGTTTAAGTATCTTAATGCTTGTAGTTTCATTTTAGTGCAGGTATAATGGCATACATAAATAATACATAACTGTGCAAGAATTGTCAAGCAACAGTAATATGCAGTTAAAATTATATTCAATGTAATAAATACTAAAATGACCCAACAAGGCCCTTTCAGTTTATTATGAAGGCACGTATATGGAAGGCCCCTATATGTAAGGCTCGTATATGTCACGTTGTGTTACAGACCTGCAGTTTACTACAGAAACCCTGTATATGCCACATCTGTTCATGCATCACATCGGTACACACATGTTCACACATGCATCACATCGGTATAATGGCATACATAAATAATACATAACTGTGCAAGAATTGTCAAGCAACAGTAATATGCAGTTAAAATTCTATTCAATGTAATAAATACTAAAATGACCCAACGAGGCCCTTTCCGTTTATTATGAAGGCACGTATATGGAGGGCCCCTATATGTCACGCCCGTATATGTCACGTTGCGTTACAGACCCCTCTCGAACAGTTGGCCGTACAAAAGGCACTAAAAGCAGAGAAAATCACAAGACTCGGATGACTGAAACGACAAATTATTGAAAAAATATGACAGGACAAGAATAAATGAAGAATGCATATAATAATAGACTCGCAAACTTTTATTACTTTTATCGCATTATTTATACTTATACTAGATGATATTTCATGCTACATCTACTGCTTAAAATCAGTCTATTTCCTATCTTGCGTTCCTATCTCTACTGGACCGATTTTGAAGATTTATGACTTAATCTTTGGCAGAAACCCTTAATTAGATACAGAGATTTTTCAAAAATTTATCCACTTTCAGTTTTTATAGCTAGAAGCGAGTTTCTAAACTTATCAATCATTTCTAACATAATTCACTGCTACAGTGTTACTTATCGTCTCAAAAACTAGACTAAAGCGGTCTACAGTAACACTGTTTAGTCGATCTTTGCAGATCGACCAGTGCACAAACTAGCACAAACCATTGTCTGGCAAATTTCAATTGAGAAGTTGACAAACCTGTAACGTCACAGGGGTCTGGTACGCAACGGTCTGACCGCGTTCGAGTTGAACCACTTTTTCAGCAAAATTTAGCACTTTTGGAGGTTCATACATCCAAAATTATAAGGCCAGTGAAAAAAACAGATGGCACCCTTCGAATCAGAATGAAAAGTTCTATCAAAATAGAACATAAAAAATTTCATTTCATATGCACTTTAACACTCTGACACAGTGGAACATCAAATCAGGCAGGTCTTATGTAGTTGAAGAGAATATTGATGAATTTCTTGGGCTTCCTACCATGGCACCAGTGGAAGACGATGATGATCCAGAGGTCTCAGTAAGAATAACCATGACTGAGCAAGATTTAACTATCCGCAGGATTCAGCTATATACAGCCTTGAATGGCACACATCAGGTACTTCTTCGCCGATAAAATCTTGTTAGTGATGCCATTGAACAATACCAAGATTCTGCGATTTTAAGGCAGAAAATATTTGTTAAATTTGCAGGAGAGGATGGCGATGATCTTCATGGCTTGACACATGAATTTTTTTCACAATTCTGGCAAGAGAGGACAAAATCATTTGCTGGCAGTGACAAAATCTACATCACGATTAATGCCTGCAACATGCTGCCAGATCATCGCTGCAATGCAGTAGGAAGAATACTGCGCCATGGCTATCTGTTATGCGGATATCTTCCATACTACTTGAATGGAAGTGTTCTCTTTTGGCGTCTTGCTGGTATTGAGCCCTCCAATAAGTTCGAAAACAAAAAATTGGGATCCAGTTGAAGCAATGAGCAGCTCCCTTGTAAGCTGACATGTCGTTCTATCAATTAAAACAAACAGAGCTAAAATCGGATAACCCTGGGCAGAGATATTAGTAAATGAATTTGTTGTTGTAATGAGCATTCTGTAGAAATCGACCAAAAATTACATGAAAAGTAAACAATGTCAATTTCATCCAACTCTGGAAGTGAATATCTCCGGACTCAGAAGCCACAAAAGTTTACTTTTTGCTTTGTTTTGATCCTTACAGTCAAAACGGAAGTAGCGTGCACATGAACTTTGGAAGAATATCCAATCATTGCGCAGCATTTTTGCATAAATTTTCGAACTTTCATTATCATTTTACATGCGTGAAACACACTTGTGTGTGCGCAACAAAATGGCGTGCAGATACAAGGTCAAGATTGATGGCAAATTGGTGGGATTTGTGAAGCGAGATGAAGAGTTTCAGGACTTCTCATTGGAATACCTACGTTCACAAATCGAAGACGAAATCGGAGAACTGCTCCCAACAGAGTTTAAATTTGTTATGAAGGGAATACCAGTTAGCGGAAAGCAGGAGATGGCTTACACTGTTCGCGATGTTGCAGAAGGGCCTACCACCATGCCTAGGCCTAGTACAGAAGCCGACGGAGTCAACTGCAACTCCAACCCCAACTCGAGTTACATCATCGAGCTCAAAGAGCTTCAGCATACTGTTGCTGCAGCAACTGTTAGTTTGGAAACTAAAGAAGGAGAACAGTCAACAACGACAAAGGTTGATTTAACGACAAAATCAAGGAGAATGATAGCAGACAGGCAAGACGAAAAGCCTCCAATTTCAGTGATGACAGCACCATCCAGACCGCATATAAATCGAGGTATCGAACAGTCCGTGTCACATTTAGTAAGAGAGATTGAGGAAATGCAGGAAGAGATTGAAATTGCAGTTGGGAAGAAGGAGTCTATGACTGTAGAGCCATCAGAAAGGCCATCAGTTGGCTCTCAAAAATCCACTTGTACCCATTGCCATTTTCGAGGACATCGGCGCTCCTCCTGTCGAATGCAGACATGCACAAGCTACCTTCAGTGTGGAATGTTACTGTACCATCCAGAACATCGCAAGATGCAAAATGAAGTAGATCATACCATCAAGTCTCTTCGTGTGCAGTTAAAGAAAAAGAATGATGAGCTATCAGCAGTGAGAGCAGTTGGTGAGAGAACAAGGATGAGCTTCTTCGCCATTATGCGTCCACGTCTGAAGGACCTTGACCCTATCAAGTATTCAAGAAGGCACGTCATAGACAGGGACTTGCGCTACCTTGGGGCAGCTTGTAACCATAGGATTCCTTCCCAAGATGTTGATCTAGAAGCTCTAATCAATGGAGTTAAGGCCAAGTCATTGTCTTATTTGCATCAGCCAAAGGAAGAAGAAGATCTCCAGTTCACAAAGGAGTCTGTTACACTGTCAACCTTTGGCTCCAGCTATGCCACCATGCACAGTGAAAGTGATGTAAGCTCTGTCAGAAAGAGGTCATCATCCCCCATACATGATTGGAAGCCAAAAAATAGAAATGTTGCAAAAGTCTCAAAAGCCTCAGAAAGTTTAGGGTACAAGTTCAGGCAGTCACTTAGGCCAGGAGGAAACTTGACTCAGGAGGACAGCTTGGATATTGATTCAGATCCTACATATTTTGGAGAGGCGCTGTATTCACCAGCAGCATCACACAGTCATGTGCCTGCTAATAAAATTTCACACTCAACTCCCTCCAAGAAATGCACCACCAAACTAGAACTTGACCTTTCTAGAACATCTCTAGATGCTTAGGCTCACAAAAAGAGAACTTGCAAGCCAAACTTTAGTAGCTTGTGTGCCCATTTTGAAAAATTTTTTAAAAAGTTTAATTTTGTTGTTCTCCTTAGGGTAAGGTTGGGTCACATTGTGACCGTCACAATGGGGCAAATGGGTCAGGCTAAATTCATGAATTGTCCTGTAATTGTGCCTTATCCAAGGAAAACATGTTTCTAGCACAAACAAATCACAAATTTAGTTATCAAAAGAGCTGCAAGTTTACTGCCAAAGATGCCTTGTCCCACCTTTTGGAACTGAAACAAAACAAACTGCCCCATTTCACAGTGACCCACTCTTTAACCCCCCTGGGTTTGTTATTGTTCCGGTTTTGCTGTTGCAACAGTTTTGTTCTTTGTGTTTTGTTTCTCTACACAAATACACACATTTTCATTGGAAACTCATGTAAAACCAGCCCCTCAAAAACTATCAGAAAAATCAACACGATAGTTGGAAACAATTGCAAAAGAAATGATTGCTGAAGAATACCCTTCTGGGAAAAGTGAAAATTTCTCTAAAGCATGTACTGCTTGGTCTATTTACTTGTACAATGATCCTTACATTTTTGTATATAGAAATATCATCACAACAAGAATCTGAAATGATGGTGAATGGTCAAGAATTTGTTTACATTTACTTTGTTTTCCAGGTAGAAACTAGCAATCTAAAAAATGCTTATTCCAACAGAAACTAATTAAATCAAGTTTAGACCACTCCAGTACCACTACTTAGTCTAGGGATGGTTAGTTTGAGTTTCTTTTGAAAAGGTTGTACATTTTGCTGTAGTTAGATTATCATTTACATTTCTAAGGCCCAGGACTTATATTTTTTATAAGAAACTAAGAGTTTGAGCCAATCTGAAAGTATCTCAAGATCATCTTTGAAAGTTTCTTGCAAGTTTCTTAGGGGTTCCATAATGATCTTAACGTTCACTAACTGTGGCCTTGTGAACATTTCAAAACAATGTTTTGTTGAAGCTTTTCCAACGTTTAGACATGACTTAAGTACCTTTCAGGTTATATGATGCATGAAACAAAATGAAAAGGATTTCCCTTTGTTAGAATAAAAAGTTTATTAAGTTCTATTTTCCCAGCACTGGAGTTAGTTAATTTTTGGCAGTCTGAGAGTTGAGTTTCTTACAAAAACTATGCGTGTTACAAATGTGTAACTTAAATGAAACCTTCAGAAATAAGCTTGATTGATTGTGGAGAGCACGTCACCTCATTTCAAAGATAAGTAGAGCAGAGGACACTGCTCTCAAGTTTTTAGGCCTTCCCACTTATTATGTGTTTGTACCATCAGGAACAGGATTTTAGACTGTCATGGGTCTGCAAAGAGTTAATAATTTTCCTGATAGCAGTGTACATTTAGACAGGGGAGACATAGTATTAGCCCCCTTCTAGCATATGATATTAACTGTTGGGAGTTTGTTCTATTCGTTGAAATGGGTGAATTTTGTAAAAGCAAAAGGCTCAAGTCTGGAACATGAAAGAGAAATTCACTGTTTCAAAGAATACAGTAGATGTCACACCTTTATATGCACACAATAAACAAAAAGAGTAAGATATTGAGGTCAACTGTCTTATAGTGTGAAATCCATTCTTTGAACAGAAAAACAGGATTGTGGTGTTGCTGCCTTGAATCTTTTGTTTTACAAAATTCACCCTTGCTAGTATTTTGCTGAAGCATGTAGCAAATAAGTATTGTGCGTACTATTCAGAGTTAGGTTCAAAGACTACCATGATCATATCAAAATGTGCAGCAAATCCAGAAATGAAATGAACATTCACTCATTTTTCTACAAGAATCTGTTAGCTCTGAACTTTGTAATGCAGTTTCTTGACTTTTTTGGGGTCAATGCTTACAACAGAAACCCTCTTGAATGTAGAGTTTCCCTAGATTCATGATCTAACTTCACAATTCATTATAATTCATTGAGAACTGCTGAAATATAGCTTTTTGGGCACATATAGTTACAAGGAAGGACCAAATCACAATCAAAACTCAATGTACTTTCTAAATTCCATATTTCGTCACCTCTGATTGCACCTGTTTTACTCTGGCATTCAAATTTATTCAAACTTATTTCCTGGTCAGAAAATGTAGCCCAATTGGGCAACAAAAATCAAGAGGGCAGTTTCTTTTTCAAGTTTGTATTTTCACATGGCGAATTACCTGTGTAAAAAATTGGCTTCTCTGATGGATGGTTTTCTGTGCTGATGCCACTGGAAAACTGTGTTAAGCTGCCTGATCAGGCAACGTAGCCTGATAGGGAAAGAGTGCCTTACAAGAGGTTTCTAAAAAGATTAGGTACTCAATTTGTATTGGTCATCAGTGGTAGACACTTAGCGGGGTGATGGGGTGGGTGCAGTCACCCGCATGTTGGCTAAGACAAAAATCTTTTGTTCAAGAACAATAGAAATACCCACTGTTTTTAACTGAAACAGTAGCTTTGCCCCCCCCCCCCAGTATCTGGCAAAGTGTCTTCCACTTTTGGTCATCAAGAGCTTGCTGATAAAGGCAAATAATTTCAACAGAATTTCAATTTAAACTTGCTTGACAGTAAAACTAAACATAGCCACAATGACGAAAATAGTTATATGAGTGTGTTGCTGATATAGACTCTACTGCGGCAAGAACCATTAGTTCTGTCTCATCCAATGCTGCAGTCTCGTGCTTTCTTAAAAATGCTTTAACTTCGTGAAAGCAGAACTCACAAGTGTTTAAATGGGGAGAATAAGGTGGCTGAAAAACCACTGAGGCTCCTGCATCCTCAAGGACATTTCTTACTAATAATTCTGTTGGGAACCCATGGTGAAATCCACAGTTATCCATGACGACAACATCACCTGGTATGATTACTGGAAGTCCATTTGGTAACTCTGCATGTACAACATCAGTGAAAAAGTTTACGAGCTCTTCTCCGTTAGACGCACCAGGAATAATATTGTAATACTGCGGCCCATCAATGCCGTGTAGCAGGTTGATTGTCAAGCTGGCGTTGGAGGCATATCTTTGAATTTCAACAGCGGGCCTGCCACGATAGGATGAACCGTACTTCCTGTTACCTGTTGTTTTTATCACTGAGCTCTCATCGAAAAAATGTAGGTGTACTGGATTTATTCTACTAACAGTTGCAAAATATTCATCGACTTTCAGAAGATTCGCATCTGTGTAATATTCACTTGGGATAGATTTAAGTTTCTTGTGTGTAAATCCAAGTTTCAAACGTAGGCCATCGTTTATAGTTGAAAGGGCAGGGAGGTTACCCTCTTCACAAATTTCATAACTAAGTAACTTCTGCCTTACTTCTCTTGTTTGCAGGCTTGGTTTTACCAGTTTCCAAGTTTCGACAACGTTCAGAACACTGTCTCGTAGGCATTGGGGCGGTTGTCCAGGCCTTACTTTTTCGTGGACATCACCGTGCTCCTGAAATTGCTTCGCGAGCTTGTAAACATGACTGCGACTGACCTTAAATCTGTTACAAACTTCAAAGACTCTGGCGCCTTGATTTAAAGCAAGTATTATTTCTTCCCTTAGCTTGAAAGGTGTTGCCTTCCCTGGCTCATAAAATCGGTTCGCAGCATTAAACGCCATTTCTCACTAAGGTCGAAGTTTCAATCATCTTCGAAACTTTCAAAACAACATTGCAGTAATATTCGAAATTTCATTGGTTATTGCGTAGCCTCGTGTGCACGCTACTTCCGTTTTGACTGTAAGATATCCTCTTTAAGACCATATATCATTACGACGGTTTTGATTAGATGTAATTTTTGCGATATTTTGTATTTTCTTCCTTTATTTTTGCATTCTGGATCACTGTGTGGTGGCATGCCGCCTGTGCTTAAGGATCATTTTACTGCTCAGTAGTAGCCTGCTTTTCCGTTAGAATCATTGTTACATACAGGATATCCAAGATCATTCAAGTTTAAGACCAAACGCTAACCAAACAAACCAAAATCAGCAAAGCAAGTGAGGGGCCACGAGGTTTGAGTATTTTCAGCCAATGCTTTTTCTAAGTCTAATTCTGGCATGTCTCTATTTTCATTCTCACCCTCTGTATCTCTTTCTCTACCGGGTGACCCAAAAAAAAGTGACCCGACGCAATCTGTTATAGAAAGAAAAGTAAGTGGCTGATTGAAATACTTCAAACGTTGTTCTGTCGCTAAAAGACTAGCCTACATTATGAGTATTTTTTGCAATTTTTTTAGACATGGTAAATTTCCTGAATTAAGGATTTTAAGAAAAAGGGCATGCTTGAAATCTTCAAAAAGTCGTCAAAAACGGGATCGATTTGTAGCCTTTTCAGATCTTCAAAACAACGAGGAGCGTGTTTCATTTCAACCTGAGAATAAGCAACTCAGTTGAATGTCGTCAGAGCAAGTTTGTAGTCCCTAGATACCTAAATATTCTTGTCTCAAGGGACAAGGATACTCCTTCTTTTCTGTAAGCAATTCTTGAACATTTCTATTAGCGTGGAAATTGAATTCCTTTGAAATTCCACAAGTTTACAAAGAACATTTATGTTAAGCTCCAAATTTTTAGGTACCTAGGGACCATAAACTTGATCTGTAAATTTTTGACTGAGTTGCCTATTCCCAGGCTGAAATGAAACACCTTCCTCATTGTTTTGAAGATCTGAAATGATTTTTAATCGATCCCCTGTTTTTGATGACTTTTTTGTGGATTTCAAGCTTGCCCGTTTTCTCAAAATCTTTAATTTGGGAAATTTTTAGTGCCGAAAAAAATTTTGAACAAATACTCATAATGTAGGCCAGTCTTTTAGCGACAGAACAATGTTTGGAAGTTTTTCAATCAGCCACGTACTTATTTTTCTAAAGCAGATTGTGTTGGGTCACTTTTTTCTGGGTCACCCGGTATCATTGTCTGTGTTTGAATCAACAGCATTGAGTTCATTGTCAACCCCCTCTATGACCACATCATCATCAAAGTGATATGGTGACTCTTCCAGGAAACACAATGTCTCATTTTGATCCATTGACTCGCCGCTAGGGACAGCACCCCTCCCAAGCAAAAAATATTAGAAAGAGGCCAATGTGAACTTCATTATGAGGCTAATGTTGATCACAATGGTGATCGCGATCTTGATTGCAACCCTTGATTCAAAGAGTGATTGCTGTGTCCATCAGAGATAATGGCAGACACTTCGCAGTTGGATGGTTATTTTGAAACATTTCTGAATAAATGTAATCGAAAGTATTTGAATTTCCTTATTTCTGGTAAACTGTGAAATTAATTTTTAGGAGTTTTATCACAGGTTCATTTCGCTGTTGATTTATCTCTTTTTCAAAAACAGCGTATCTTTTATTGAGAATGCAGCAAGAAACCACGTAAACAACAATCATCTCGTATTTTGCAGAACTTGTTTTGCCTTATGTTCCGTTTTGACTTAAACAACTTTTCTGCGCTTCCCTGTGCCACTGTGGTCTCTGCGTTTTCTCCTGGCATATTCTCATTTTCTTTGCATTCCATTTTGGTCTTCGTTCAAATCTCTTCATAATAAATGGCATTGTTTATTGTTTATGAGACAAAAGAATGTGTTACATCAATTTGGCTGCATTGTTTGTTTTGTATTCATATACTTTCAATGACAACTTCTGCACGTCATGTAGGATTCTTATTGACGTCACATCTGTCAGAATTTCTTCCAGGCAGACTTTGCTGGTTTTTCCTAGAGTTATTTTTGTTGTATTGAATGTGTGCAGGGAAACCCCAAAATGTGTTGTGCACGGCACAAAAGTAGTGAGATAATATAGGCGTCTTTGTGATATTGCATCTAGAATTTTACGCAACAAACAGGATTGTATTCTGGAGACAAAGCTTTGAAAATTAATCTGCAAGTTCAATGGGCCTAAACTGAGGTGCATTTTACTTGTGCAAAATGGCCAGGTCTAAAACGCGGACATCACGGACATCACGGACATCGCGGACATCGCGGACATGTCCGCGTTATTTGCAAGTCCGCGTTTTAGGTTTTCACATAGGGAAAAACCTAAAACGCGGACATCGCGGACATTTTCCAATTTTTTGAATAAAGTGTTGATAACCACGTTTCCACGATCTTTATGCACACCCCTTCACAGAGAGTCACGGAAAGTCACGGAGAGTCACGGAGAGTTAGTTGTTGGCGATTTTCTTCATGTCCGCGAAATCAATGTCCGCGTTTTAGGTTTTTACATAGGGCAAAACCTAAAACGCGGACATCGCGGACATGTCCGCGTTATTTGCAAGTCCGCGTTTTAGGGTTTTACATAGGGAAAAACCTAAAACGCGGACATCGCGGACATTTTCCAATTTTTTGAAATAAAGTGTTGATAACCACGTTTCCACGATCTTTATGCACACCCCTTCACAGAGAGTCACGGAAAGTCACGGAGAGTCACGGAGAGTTAGTTGTTGGCGATTTTCTTCATGTCCGCGAAATCAATGTCCGCGTTTTAGGTTTTCACATAGGGAAAAACCTAAAGCGCGGACATCGCGGACATTTTATAATTCATCGAAATAAAACGAAATTTAGAAGATATTTTTTAGCTAAGAACTAAATTTTCTGGCCATTTTATTGCCAAAAATTTCTTATGTGTTTCTTATGTTTTTAATGTCGGAAATGTAGAATTCATTTAGTTTTGCAGAAAGAGCTCACAAATTACTTAGTAAGATCTCAAAACAAGTAAATAACATAATTCCCTCTACAAATAATTCCCAACAGTTGCTATTACTGTACAATGTCAAAACATTTTGAGTGACCTGTGCGAGGGGTGTGTCACTCTTTCGAAAAAGGCGTACGGTAATTTCTAAAACAATAGGATTTTTAGAGATTTTTTCCGGATTTTTCTTGAAGACGGAGCCCCGTCAGTCCACGAGAACTGCTTTTCAGGGGGACGTTGCAAAAGCATTTACAAGTCAAAAGATAAGTACCACATACTAGTTAACAAAATAAGAATTGTCATCACAGTTTTTGACCCTTTTCTTAGATGTGGCAATGGAGGGTGCCTATCTGGCATCAAGATCAAGTTCAAGTAGTTTTCCGTAAAGGTAACAAATGCAAATAGGTTACACCAAGTTTTGTTCCTCGTTGATCTATGTATTTCATTTGGTTCAGTTACTTTTTACTTGTGTTTCTTAATAAAGTTTTTAGAAGCGTACTTATCAACACTTTATTTCGAAGAATTGGAAAATGTCCGCGATGTCCGCGTTTTAGGTTTTTCCCTATGTTAAAACCTAAAACGCGGACATTGATATCGAGGACATGAAGAAATCGCCAACAACTAATCCTCCGTGACTCTCTGGGGAGCGGTGTGCATAAAGATCGTAGAAGCGTGCTTATCAACACTTTATTTCGAAGAATTAGAACATTTCCGCGATGTCCGCGTTTTAGGTTTTTACATAGGGAAAAACCTAAAACGCGGATTTGCAAATGGCGCGGATATGTCCGCGATGTCCGCGGTGTCCGCGTTTTAGACCTGGCCTGTGCAAAATCTCGTACACCTTTGGCAAAATCCTTTTGTTTTCTAGAAAAATCCATCATAACTTTATAGTCACATAGTCACATTTGGAATGAACAATATCAAAAAAACCGTTAACCTTGATACCAAAAGTGGGAATAACAGTATACGCAGAAAACATAATATCCAATTGCTAAGCTAAGTAATTTGTAATCTTGTTTCCCCAGCTCCACTGCTAAGTGTCTGCCATTGTTTCTGATGGACATGGCAATCACTCTTTGAATCATGAGTGGCAATCAAGATCGCGATCACTATTGCGATCACCACTAGCCTCATATTGAATTTCACCTTGGCCTCTTTCTAATATTTTTTGCTTGGGAGGGGTGCTGTCCCTAGCGGCGAGTGATCCATGCTGACATTGAGGCATGTCTGCAGCAAGTCATTGATTTTGTTGGGCAATGTGTTGTTTCAACTGATTTGTAGAACTCATGTTCAATACTTGGTGGAGGAATCAAATTTTCAAGTTTAAAACCCTTCCAACATAAGCAGTGCTGCCACTCGCCGTCTTCTGTTTTCACCTACAGCGCATGCGTTTTCCCCCTACATCTACCTACGGCAGTGATCTCGTTTTCACCTACTTTCCCCTACGGTCAAGAAAATCCCCCTACCCTTTTTAGCCAAAATAACTTCGTAAGATTCGCTGTTTTGTTGTAACGTGGACAAAATCTGCTGTACATGCCCTTCCTTACAAGGAAAAATTTGCAGTTAAGAAATTCAACCATTTGCTAATTCGTTCATGACACTGATCAGGCTCATTTTATAACAACGCAAAGTATAATGTTCTGGTTTGTTCAGATCTTCTAACACAACTTTCTTTGACCAGTTGTCAGATGAAAGTATTTAGCAAATGGTTCTGTTACTGAAGGCAATTTTTGAAGTTCTAAAACACACAACAACTTTTTGGAATATTGACCAAGACAATTGGTTTGCCTTTCAAAGCAGAATTTCTGAACAATAGCATAAACATATACATTTTCTCTCAACACTAAAAAATTATTGCAACAGTAAGAAGTCACACGATTATCAAACAGTTTTTAAACAGTCCCCGTAATATCAACATCTGTCACAATATCATCTGATTCAAAGTCTATTCAAAGTCAGTTATTTCAACTAAGTCGGCATCTGCGTACTTCTGCATGTAAGCACCCCGAGCTTTCGAATGGAGGTTGACAAGACGCTCATCTACCTCAAAATTCTTCTTGAACCGTTCACTCACTTTAACTATAGCTTCGATTGTAGTGACAGCAAGACCATTGCGAAGCTTCGTCTTATTGTTATTAATCTTTGAGAAAGTTCGCTCTACTGCAGCAGTGCTTTGTGGTAAAGCTGTGACCTCTAGCATAAATTGGGCAAGCTCTTGATACTCGGGCAGTGCCAACATCGCTTTCCAAAACTCTATGATTCCATGCTTCTCCCAACCACCATTCTTGACCACATCATCTTGTACCAAAGACCTCCACTGTCTGTCAATAACCTGCAGACTGCTATTCCCTCTCAGCCTAGGAAGCTTCGTCGCCAAAACTCCTGCAGATGATAGCTTGACTTTCCCCTACATTATTGCACTACTTTCAATGTCCTTGAGAGCAAGAAGGACAGGGTCAGATACATCAATGCGTTTTAATATCTGACGTACTGCTTCTCGATACCAATCTCGGCATCTCTTCAAAAAGCTTTCTTTCTCGTGTGGTCTCATCCCGTTCATCGTTTCATCTGCATAAATGCCAGC
This sequence comes from Aurelia coerulea, assembly GCA_039566865.1. Taxonomy (NCBI): domain Eukaryota; kingdom Metazoa; phylum Cnidaria; class Scyphozoa; order Semaeostomeae; family Ulmaridae; genus Aurelia; species Aurelia coerulea. The sequence continues at coordinate 11,091,978 of CM076947.1, forward strand.
ATACACTGATTCCAGGGCTATCCATTTTCTCTCATCGTCGACATCGATTGCATTCAAGTCACTGTCAACAGTTGACATGAAATTATTGCAGAACATCTTTACAACTCGTTCTATCTCATGCAACAATCGATGGAGCTTGAAGGACTCAGACTGAAACATAATATTTAAGCCTGTCAAGTCTCCGAGCACAAAGTCTGTGAATTCCAGGGTAGCCTTGATGTACAGCGTCTGCAATGAAGTGACAATCCTTTCAGCTTGGGGAGACTTCATTTCGGATGCTTCTGAGATGAAAAACAATTGCAATGCTGGCCACTGCTCCAAGATTCTGTGAATGCATTGTGACACTGACAGCCAACGTGTCTGGCATGGCTTCAAATTTCTGTGTGGTTGGCATGCGACAACATGCTGGAATTCTTCGTAGCTCTTTTGCCTGTTTGGAGAATTCTTGAAGTAATTGTAGATGTCATGAATAAGTTGTTCCGCAGTTTTCGAGAGGACGTTACAAGCATGGCTTGCAACCAAATGGAAGGAGTGGCAGTAACATTTCAATACAAAAAGATTTTAAACAACATCTTTCATCCTTGTCAAGAGGGATTTGTTTTGTCCTTGCATCAGGTTTTCCCCATCTGACGCATATCCAGAAACTTTTCCCCAGCCAATATCATGTTTCTCCAAAGCAGCTTTAAGCAAATCAAACAAACCATCAGCATCTCCATCTTTTACAGGCAAAAGTCGATAAAGGCGAGTTACAGGTTCAGCAGAATCTTGGTCCAAAAATCGTACACTGACGCAAAACACCTTGTTCATTGTGATGTCAGTGGCCTTATCACAAAGGATTGAGAATCCCCTAGCTTTCTTCATTTCTGCTACCAACTTTTCATGAGCATTCAGAGCAAGGCACTCATTCATTAGATATGTCCCTTTGGTGCGGTTGCAGCTCATCTCTTTGATGGCTTTCGAGTCATTAGCTACAAAATGTAGTGTTTCAATCAGCTGATCAAGAAAGTTAAATGAAAGATTCTTTCTTGCTACCAGAGCGACAGCATTCAGTTCAGCCTTTATTTTCGGATAGCTTGAAACTTCTATGAATGCAGCCAAGGGGCGATTTTCTTCAACAGTCTTCATAAGGCGGATATGACTTGAAGACTGTGTGTGTCCTATAAGCTCTGACTTTCCAGCAGCAAGGTCTTTGTTGCATACATAGCAATAGGCCTTGCCAGGGTGATTTTTTGATGAAGACAACCAACCTCGAGCCCACTGCTCCTTCTCCCATTCTCTCCTGTATTTTTGAGCTCTATACTTCTTATCTAGATCTTTTGGCATCCTGTTTGACACAAATTTCTTCTCGTCGTAGCATGGAACAATATATTTGAAAACACGTTTCACTTTTGGTCCACTAGAATATCAATCAGTGAGAGAGTTTGAATGTTGTGTTCGGCCGAGCGAATTGAAACCATTGCAATGCATTATACTTGTGTTAATGTGTCAATACCCCATTCACACTGGCTCATGAAAGCAGCTTTACCTAAACCAGGTTAAATTTTAACCAATCAAATGCATTTGATATGTTCAATTGACCAATCATAATCCAATATTCTGCAGGCTGGTTTGTCTAGGCTGGTTTAACTTTCAAGTGTGAATGGAGTATTAGCAAATCCCAAGAGGAAGGAATTTACAATATGTCATTCTATTTTCGAATGTCTCCAGGGTCTCTTCAACATCTCCCTCGTCATGGTAACGGTAAACAAAGTCAAGAATCTTGTTGAAAATCTTGACGAAACAACGAAAACAACTGGTCACTACATGATTTTGAAATTTATTCGTATGTTATAAAAGTTAAAATCACCTGAAATCACCTGAAATCACCTGAAACCACCTGAAATCGCCTGAAATCATCTGCAAATCATCTGAAACCACCTGTAAATCACCTGCAAATCATCTGCTCATTGTTTTGATGAATGGGAAAAAGAGTTATTGTCTTCAACTTTGATCATTAACACCTAAAAAGGCAAATAATCCTACTGGTGTGATCGGTAGTTCTTAGGTCTCACGCCTTTTGTCTCATTCAAATTGCTTTGTGGTCTCATTGGGCTGATCAGAGTTAAGCTACGTCCACACGTATCTAGCCTGCGTTGCAGACCGAATTCCAAAAGGAAAAGGTCTGCCACGCAGGCTAACACGTATCCGGATATTTTTGAAAAGTTCTATGCTCCATATAAATTTCAAGACTCAAGAGATATTCCCAGTTATCGCAACACCAGCAACAACAACAACAAGAACAACATTTGTATAGCGATAACTACGATCTGGTTAGACTAATTCCAAAAAAGTCTCTTGTTTCGCTCCCCCCCCCCCCCCACTGCAGACTTGTCGCTGCAACACAGAAGCTATATTCAACAACAACAACAGCGAAGGTTAGAGGGACTTATGTAATGAGTCTACGAACTTGTATTATTAGTCTAATATATTTATAGGTCTATCCATATAAAAAGATCCGCATTCCGCATCCACACGAGCAGCATCTTTGAAATTGTCCACATGAAAACCCTGCGACACTTGAAACTGGGTGACCGAAAACGCCGTCCACTTGTGTGCGTGAAACCAAAACGGCTAAAAAAGATGCGTTTTCAAAAATATCCAGATGCGTGAAGACGTAGCTTAGCTTTTATACAATTTAGATAAAATACTAAAATCAGCCCAGTGAGACCAAAAGCAATTTGAATGAGACAAAAGGCGTGAGACCTAAGAAAAACCGATCACACCAGTAGGATTATTTGCCATCTTAGGTGTTAATGATCAAAGTTGAAGACAATAAGACTTTTCCCCATTCATCAAAACAATGAGCAGATGATTTGCAGGTGATTTACAGGTGGTTTCAGATGATTTGCAGATGATTTCAGGTGGTTTCAGGTGATTTCAGGTGGTTTCAGGTGATTGCAGGTGATTTTAACTTTTATAACATACGGAAATTTATTTGAAAACTGAGCTTTTTAACAATTTTTCCTCTACGGATAGTCATTTTCCCCGTAGGTTCCCCCTACAGCCTACACAGTCTTATTTTCCTCTACTGTAGGGGAATTCCCCTACGAGTGGCAGCACTGACAAGCTTGCCTCACTTATCGAGAAGGAGCAACTTGCAATGGTATTGGTGTCAAGACCAAGTCTTCAAAGAGGTCATTGTTTTTCTCTGACTTCTCCCAAGGATTCGAAGAAGTTCACCACCTGGACAATGACCACAGCAGTTTCACTGCAGTTTCTCATGTTATTAGGATGCCAATGGGAGCCATTCCACGCCAACACAGTGAGGGTAATTTACAAAGTTTGATGGTTAGTCCAGCTGCTTCTCAGTATAGTCAAGGTGGTTTTCAAATTACAGGTACACCAGTTTATTCATGAACACAACAGCAGAACCAGAGAGTAACAGAGGGCGATAACAGAATCCCTGTCAAAAACATTTCTACTGTGAAAAATGTTGAAGAGAAAGGTCCTGTGGAGAAAGCAAGTATCTCGGTGAAAGTTCTATGGAAGTCCAAGTCAAGGGAGAGAAAGCTGAGCACATTTTTGTAGTGTCGAAATAGCAAAGGGGTAGCAGTTCAGAGCTCCTGACTCCATTTTTTTTTTTGCAATTTCGGCAGCCTAATGAATGATAAAGGATTATGCATACAAACACTGGGAGGTTATGATCATATACTTGATGGCTTATTACATTGAATGGGTGGGTTATTATCTTAAATAGATGAATTAGTATCCTAAATGGGTGGGTTATTATCCTAAATGAGCAAATGCCTCTCAGAAAAAATTCTTTATGGCTATACACGTAATAAACACTTGGTAGGAAATTGCCTCACAGGCGTCACCAGTCCAAAATAGACAGGAAATTTACTGTAACAATCTAGCCAACTGGGCTATTCAAAATCACCGGCCCCGGCCCCCCAGCCCTGGCCCTCGGCACCATGGCCCTCGGCCCTTGGCCCCCACAATTATAGGTATTTCTTCGCTTCATAACTGTCTGGCTGTTCGTGCATTTAAAATGATCCGAACGGTGCCGTTCAATTGAAAGATCGCAATGTTCGAAGCCTCCAAGAGCTTAAGAAACTCCTTTCAAGCAAAGTGAGAGAACTTTGAGGGGCCGAGCAGTCATCTGAGTCTCGCAAAACAAGTTGACTATGATTTCCTAAACAAACCACAAATGTACACACGCCACACGCTCCTTCGCATGCAATTCATGCGCCTTCGTATTCGTTGGTTCTGGCTAGTTGTCGCACTGAAAACCCTTCTTTCCCTGCTTCGAAATTAAGCAGAGTAAATTGTTTGTAAGTAACTCTTTCTAAGAGCCTAAACGCACCGATGGCGAGATGACCATTAGCAAGAAATTAGGAAACTCCAAAGACTTTGGCCGGGGTCGGTGATCTCTAATAGCGAGCCAACTGGGTAATTTGTAAGACCGTGAACCATCTTAATCCTTCATATATTGGGGAATTCTTTGTTAAAAAAGATATACCTTACAATCTCCGCACCAAAGAGCTATGCAGGCTTCCATCCGCACAGTCACATCGATATGGACTAAATTATATTTCGTTTAGAGGTAACCTCCTGTGGAACACTCTAGATGATGAACTAAAGAGAGCTGATACCTTGAGAAGTTTTAAAAGGGGGATCAAAGAATGGGATGGTAAAATATGTAAATGTTTAATTTGTAATTAATTTTGTTATATTGTAAATATTTGATTTAAATTAGTTTTTAGTAACTATGTATATATCAACTTTAAATAATGTTATGGTGATGACGAAAAGTCTTCTTCGCCAGGAACGTCATTGAACATTTCCATTAAAGCAAAGTATTATATTTCATCACTGAGTTTAATTTCTGCATCGCCCAACATTTTGATCTGTTCTTCATAATCCTTTATGCCGTTGAAAAATTCTTGGACGTGTTCCAGAATTACTCTTGCATGTTTCACTGAGCAGACTGGCAGCAATTCAAGTATATCTTGTGAACAGAACAACAAACCAAGATTTTTGATAACATCCTCTATCAGGAGAACTGAGAAGCCAGGAAGAGTGTCTGACCCAAATATCGTAACTCCTCCTTCAGCTAATGTGCAATGGTTTTGGTCCTCAGTTAATGCCTTTCTCATTTCATCTTCTTCTGTGACGAGACAGGTTCTTGTGCATTTTGCAGAAGAACTGGTAGTTGGAGTCATGTTTGTGGCAGTGTCATTGTTAACGTCCTTCTCAAATGGCAGATCCAACTGAGAATTACAGCCATCTTTGTCAGCAGCACATTGACAAGTCTTAGCACATGATGAACAATAACTATGTATTGGACTCACTGGCTTCACACGTGTTGTTGTATCAGTGCCACACGTAAGCAGCTATCAGAATCTTTGAAGATCTTCTGGATGTCTTTGTTGAGTTGTTTTCAGCAAGTTGAGTTTCTTGTAGTCAGTTTCTTATACAAAATTCATGTACCGGGTGCGCCAAAATAAACTATGCACTTTTGGCAGTCCACGATAAATCGTACACTGGACCGATTTTGAAGATTTATGGCTTAATCCTTAGCAGAAAGACTGAATTAGATTCTAGGATTTTTTGCAAATTTTCCGTTTTCAGTTTTTAGAGCTACAAGTGAGTTTCTTAAAATTTTCGTTTTCGAAAACACTGAAAACGATAAAAAAACGTTGATCAAATTTTCTAAAGACTCAACATGAATGGACAAAGAGAAAACGTTTTCAACGTGATTTGGGGATTTGAAAATTAATTATTGTAAACTTCTGCACGAGAGTTATTTCAACGATTGTCCTGTTGCGAAATTCTGTAGTAGTTACAATAAAATGCCGCCCCAAAAGCCGTCACAAAACAAAAAAGTAGCAAGACTCCATGCTTGCTGGCCCCATGACGCTTCCTCGCTTGTATTTGTACCCCCTTGATACAGGAACACAACCTGCACCAAAGCATAAATTCAATGAGATCATAAAAGAAAGGACAGTTCTTTGTATCCTTGAGAATATTATAACATTTCTTCCAAGATAGTACGAACTCTCGTACAACAGCTTACAATTAATCGATTTCTAAATCTCAAATCATCACGAAAAATTTTTCTCTTTGTCAATTCATGTCGATTCTTTAGAAAATTTTATCAACGTTTTCTGATCGTTTTCAGCGTTTTCGAAAACGAAAATTTTAAGAAACTCGCTTGTAGCTCTAAAAACTGAAAACAGAAAAATTTGCAAAAAATCTTGAAATCTAATTCAGGCTTTCTGCTAAAGATTAAGTCATAAATCTTCAAAATCGGTCCTGTGTACGATTTATCGTGGCCTGCCAAAAGTGCATAGTTTATTTTGGCGCACCCGGTAGAAGGTAGAAAAACAGTAGAATGAATTAATCACGTACTGCGATGTGATGATCGGATCGGATTAGAGTAATGGGATGTTCTTATATGCTCATCCAGCTTGTCACTCTTTTGCATGACGTCATTGAAGTGTCCAAAAGACACAAGAGAGCTACATATTGGACATTGTGCATGCAATGGGTTCAGCAACAGACATTCGTTGCCATAAACCACCTTGAAAGCTTTTCTTTTCTCAAAGAATGATCTTATGTCGCATCTCCGAAAAATGCTGCGTGGTTGTTGCTGAATAGCCAATTCCATTTTTATGTTTTTGTTTTATATTTTGAGCCCATGTAACGTGATATTCGACCAAGAGCATGGAGTTTTTGGCCAGCTTTTTTACAGAGAGACTTGACATGTTGTTTAACCCTAATCAACATGGGGGGGTGGATTCCACCCCCCCTCGAGGTTTTATTTGCCGCGTTTTTAAACGACGTTTGCTATGTCCCCTAGCCTCCCTGACTTTTACTAATTATCTATTAGCCACATTTTGGTGGAAAAATTTTTGAACAATAGGACTCACAGGTCACGTGACATGCCCATATTTGGAAGGAGGTAGCAGCAAAATCATTGTTTTCAATGATTTCAATGGAAATATTTGATTGAATTATGAAGTATTATACAGCGAACGAATCAGCAAACAAAGGGCTTCAATTTGATACCGGAATTTCTGGAATTTGATGATGTCAGCATTTTTTGACAATGACGTCATTTTGGCCGCCATTTTGGACTAATTAGCAATTTTTTCAAGTTTTTTCGAACTTTTTCAATGAAAAACACTCTAAGGATACATTTTTTATAGTTAATCGCCAATTTTCAGGTTCTTTTGGTCTCTTTTTACATAGAATACATTAATCGCACAATGACGTCATAAGAATCGGCTAATTTCTGCCAAAATATCACTCCAAAATCGTTATTTTCAATAAAATAATATCTTATCACTAAATATGTCGACAAACTGAACCAAAAACTGCATAAAGTTCATGCAAAATCTTCATTAAACTTGAATTCAACTTGGAAGCCTGATTTTCACAGATTTTCAGCTTCGTGACGTCACTGTGACGTCACAAGGTGTGGCAGCCACACCCAAATTACGCTACGAGCTACAAATTACCTGTTCTATAACTGTGCCAAGTTGTATTGAATTCGGATGAGTCTAAGGCAGTTTTCAGAGGGGGGGGGGGGTGGAAAGCACCCCCCCCCCATAAATGGTAGCTCGAAAAAAGCCCATATGGATTAGGGTTAAAAGAAAGTAATTGATCATATTTCATTATTTCCTTTTGCACCAAAAATCATTAAGTGCATTTTTCCTCATTTAGTGTTATAAGATTGTTTGGAAACCATCTAGTTATTTTAAGAGCATCATCCTCTAAATGCATGTTTTCATTTTCGATTTTAGGACCACACGCATAAATAGTTGTGTCGTCCGCATAATTACAGATTTCGGTCTCCTCCAGGAACATAAAAAGGTCAATTAGGTATATGTTAAAAAAGGGGTCCCAAGACCGAACCTTGCGGTACTCCCAGGACGGTTTCTGTCTATGTGCTGAATTAACCATGGACATTTACACCTCTGCTTCCTTTCAGTGAGATAGCTATGGATAAACAGCAAGGCAGATCTACTGAAGCCATATGAATTCACTTTTGCAAACAATAATTCATGATGTATACAATCAAAGGTCGTCCAAAGGTCCGTCAAGACAGCCCCTGCAACGACCCCGCTGTCCATTGTCTTCTTGTAGGCCTCCACTAGACGTAAACGATGCAAATGTGCCAATGCCAGACTTCCCTGTACCCCTATGTGCAAATGTGATGGAGACTGCCGAGCCTTCCATAGGCCTCTCACCGTAGTTTAGTAACTTTTTCCTTCAATAGATAGCCTTTCGTATTAAGTTTTCAGATGAACCAGCTACTCCCAATTCAGCTAGCTAGTGCAGACTGCATTCGTATAACAAATTTGTGTGTAACTTTAGATTGCAAAGTTCAATAGTTACATCAATTTTTCGGTTTGGGGGAATATTCCAAGTGCCCAAGTCTAAATAAAGCATTGAGGAACATTTAGGAATGTCGTACGTTCCATATTTCTCAGCGTGTAAAACTTGCCAGGACTACGGAGTAATGCATCTATCCGTCGTGTCTTTTCTTAATCACAGCAGTTTTTCATTTTTGGGAATTCAAGCCCCTATCTAAAAATAGCTTAGAGGGGATTTTGGAATGGCCGTTTATTTTATGTTTTTCAGCGTATCAAATTTGCTAAGAATACCAAGTATTGTATTTATTCGTCACTTTGTCTATTAGTAGCAGCAGTTTCTCATTTTGGGGGACTGGGCTCTCATGCCTGGCCGTTTAAGGCGGGCGATCGCCCGTGCCCGCCTCCACGCTCGCCTCGAGTTGGCGAGGGGAGCTATTCATCGCCCGCCTCCAAGTCAGTTCACATTGGAACCCCCTGCCTTAGGTTTTCATTCATTACTCATCACACTTCATTACCTCTTAAAGTAAAACTAAAATATCGAGAGAAAGTTAATCCGGGCATATATTTGACTTCAAAAATATAACAAGACCCACTTCGTCAAATCCAAGGTAATGCTGCCACAAATGGAAACTCAATGGCTACAATCGATCTCACTATTATATCTGAAGCCCTAGAAACATGCAAGAAAAGGAGCAAGGCCCAAAATATTGAAAATGTATCCAAAGTATGTATGAAAGATGGAGCCATGCCCACGCGAGGTCAGTGATTGAGAAAGCGAAGGACAAAGGCATGATTGGAACAGCATGATCGGAAACGAAAGTCCCGTTCAATGAAGAATGCATGGATCTGTAAGGAAAGCTTCCTGTCCATGGAAAAAGATTTGAAAGGGGTTTCTCTTGTTGATGTTGTGAGCCATGTTTTAAAATTCCTTGATAATGAGGAGCATATCAAAAACAATGCAAAACGTCAAGAGCTGCTCAAGTTACTATGCACAACCAATTACATCAATAGTTTGACAAAAGAATTGTTTTCCAAGCTCAAGAAACTAATGGGTCAGATACTAAACGTCAAATCAAAGGAAAGACAAGCAAAGTACAGAATCAATTTACATTTCACGTCAGAGACATAATGTATGACAAGGCATCATTAAATGTCAAAGTGGGCTTCCAAGAACAGTTTACAAGGCAATGATAACAACTTCTATTGTCTTGTCCAAGCCATTGCGGCTGGAATATTTCAGTTTTTCCAAAGTCAAGTGATCAAGCTAAAAAAGCAAAAAGAGGAGCATCTGGAGACAAACATTCCCAAAATAGTAAATTCGACTGAATCATTGTTGGTGTTAAGTGGTGGTTGCTTTGGAAAAAATGTAAAAGTGTGTTAAAAGGTCAATCATCAATTATCGAAAAAAACAGAAGGAAAATAAATGTACTTCACAAATAGAATTTAGAAAGTTTTTGCTCCAACTTGTTATGACCCAAAATGAAAAGAGAAATCCGAATATTCCAGTTGCACTAAGGACCTGATTACATGGAGTTTTCAACCCCGGGGTTGAATTTCAACCCACCTGGCCGAGTTGAAATTTCATCCCACCTCTCCATGTATTCCTTTATTGATTCTAATTTTCGATTACATGGTGAAATCTCAACCCCGGGGATGAAATAACACCCAGGGCTGAAATCTCATCCCACCTTGACCTAGCCGAGGTGAAACTTTTTGTGCCGTTTATCCCCATTGTTTTCAATACGTGAATGTCCATGTAATCGCAATCTTGTTTCAACCCCGGGGTCGAATTGCTATTGACGCATGCAAGTTGTATTGCGCATGGCGAGCTTTTCATACCCAGGGATGAAATTTTACGGCTCGCTTTTTCATACCCGGGAGTGAAAATACCCATGTAATAGCAAATTTATTTCAACTCAGGCAGGTGGGTTGAAACTCAACCCCGGGGTTGAAAACTCTCATGTAATCAGGCCCTAAGAGCGAGAGACAGGGGGTGGCTGTTTGTGCCAAAGTGGATATTTTTACCATATCTTTGCCTGTTGGTGAAGGTGAAATTGCTGTTTGTAGCGCCAAGCGCTGGGATTGCAGAAGTAGAATACAGTAAAAACCCGCACATAAGAACCTAAGATTTTGAACTCAGCCTGTTTAGGTTCTTATGCAACAGGCACATCCAGTAATCAGGGTGTAGGTTCTTAACAAAGGGAAATATGTGAATCTAAATCATAGCCAAATTTACTTAAATTCTTGGTCCTATCCATTTCAACCCAAGCTTACCCAGTTTACCCCTGCAGGTCCTGCCTATTACAGTTATGTAAGTAATGTTTTAGAGTTCAAAAAAGAGGTTGATTGGCAAACAGATTGCATTTATTTCCCAATGAATGAATGGAACCCTTCATTAAGAACCTAGTTATGATATCAGGCTGAAATAGTTCTTATCCATTGGGTACAAAATATATGATTTCAGGCTGTAGGTCCTTAATAAATGAAGGTTCTTATGTGCGGGTTTTTACTGTAGGCCTAATCAAGTCCGCAACCCCTTGTCATGACGCTCAAATGGTGGGGCTCTACCTGGGATCGAACCCTGTCCGCCTGACTCTTCTGGCTGCAATGTCAGAGGATTACACCACTGTGCCACAACACCTGTTGGATCGATATGTATGCCTTACATCGAATCAAGAAGGACTGCAGATTTATGGAAGCAATTTAATCAAGGTTAGTTCTTTATCACACGATGTTTCTCCAGTAATAAGATGTCACAACTAAAGTAAGGGAATTTTACATATGTTGGATTTTACCCATTATCATAAAGGACAACAAAACAGCAAGAACTATGGCAAGATCAAGGGAAGACATTGTAACTATCAAAGAGGAGCCACAAGAGAACAATATTGGAGCAACTCAAGATTCTTTTCCTTTGTGCACTTTGGAAGGGGTTCCATTGTTTAGAGAGGATTTAAATTCTTTAGAAGATGGAGGCTAGATCACAGACAACATAGTAGTGTACATGAGCAGAGTCATTAGAAAAAAACATACCCATCTAAGCGAAGTGAAGATAGTTGACAGCATTTTCTATCCCACACTTTCTCAAGAAATTACAGATGTTAGAGGTCTGGAGGACATTTATCAAAGTGCATCCTCATACTTAAAAGAAATGACCAACAATGGTATCCTCATTGTTCTAATATGCTCCCATGGCCACTGGTACATTATTGTTTTTTCTAGTGTTTGTATCGCAGTGATGGACTCTTTAAGTCACATGAGAGGGAGCTTGAGAACAAGGAATGAGCAAATTGAGCAAATATTGAAATTTCTTGGGCCAGGTCCATAACGCGGGACCCGCGGAACTGGCGGAATATTTGTTCCGCCAAGTCGAGTTCTGTGTCTTGTCCTCGCACTATAGGGTCGAAAACCAAAATGCGGAACTCGAAGAATTTCATCTTTAAGGCCTATTATTCCTCCCCTTAAGTTGGACTTTTGTTCCCTCTCCCTGACCTCAATCCTCATCGACAAGGTGAACAGCAAACTAAATCGCAAGTTGTATCACATCCCAGTTGCATACAAAAGTAAGAAAATTTAGCTTCAGCGACCAAAATCAATGTAAAAAGAGTTTCTTACATTGAGAGACAAGTTCCGCGAAATCAAGTTCCGCGTTTTGTCCTCGCGGTATAGGGCCAAAAACCAATACGTGGAACTCGCGGAACTTTATTTTAAAAGACTATTATTTCCTCCTTGGTGCTACCAAAGTGTTTCCTTGGCGTTCTTCATTCCTTTCAGCTGCATTTTAAGACTTTGGGCACAAGTCACGATTTCTGCTTGCTAACCTGTTAGACCGGAGTAATGAAAGAGAAGAAAACATTCTTACTATGCTTCACTGAATTATGAACTTATACACGAAATGCAAGAATTATTTAAGACTGAACCGAACGCTATTTTTAGGCTATCATTAGCTAATATCAAAATAGTTAATAGTATGTACAAAGGTTTCGGCGGTAAAACATTTACATTTTCGTACAAACACTTGTACATTCACTGACTTTTTTAAGTCAAAAAGATTAAGTCAGGAAGTGGAACAAAAGTCCAATCAAACCTTCTTTTCGGGCAAACGGAGAAAGAATAGGCTTTTAGAATAAAGTTCCGCGAGTTCCGCGTTTTGGTTTTTGGCCCTATACCGCGAGGACAAAACGCGGAACTTGATTTCGCGGAACTTGTCTGTCAACATAAGAAACTTTTTTTACGTTGATTTTATTCGATGAAGCTAAATTTTCTTACCTTTGTGTACAAATGGGATGGGATACAACTTGCGATGTAGTTTGCTGTTCAGCTGAGCGAAACAATATTTCGTGGGCTTTGCTTTTATTGGGCATAATCCAATACTCTCGCGAAAATCCTCGTCGAGGGGATTGAGGTCAGGAAGAGGGAACAAAAGTCCAATCAAACTGATAAAACGCAGGTAAACTTTTCGTAAGCAAGGGGAGGAAGAATAGGCCTTATTGATGAAATTCCGCGAGTTCCGCGTTTTGGTTTTCGGCTCTATACCGCGAGGACAAAACGCGGAACTCGACTTGGCGGAACAAAAGTTTTGCGAGTTCCGCGGGTTCCGCGTTATGGACCTGGCCCATCAAAGTTCCAAGCAACGGTTATCCCCCAAAAAGGAAACCTGTGATCATGCGCAGAGAGCATGTTTGGTTTGTGAAAAGAGTGTGGGCGGAGAATCGAACCACAATCCAAACAAGGATTAGCGAAGAAACAAAGAGATTCTCGTGCATGGTAATAGGTTTCCCAGCTGTTGATCTGCTTAGAACTTTACCAGCATAACAAAATGCTTAGGCAAAAGGGGCAGCCCTCGGTATCCTCAACAAAATATATAATGAATTAAGATATCCTTGAGTGTATTCAAGATACTTGACACAATCAAAGGTTTATTGTTTCACGACAAGAACAACTTTGCCACACACATTTTTCTTGATATAAGAATATAGTTAATAAAAATATTGAGCCTCAAGTTTGCCAAAAATCATAATAATCATAATAATGGCAAATGCAATCAACATGATAGCCTTAGTACAGTAAAAACCTGCACACAAGAACCTTCATTTATTAAGAACCTACAGCCTGAAATCATATATTTTGTACCCAATGGATAAGAACTATTTCAGCCTGATATCATAACTAGGTTCTTAATAAAGGGTTTCATTCATTCATCGGGAAATAAATGCAATCTGTTTGCCAATCAACCTCTTTGATGAACTCCAAAACATTACTTACAGAACTGTAATACAAGTGGAGTTTACCCTAAAGAATGCAACTTTTGCAAGAAATATAGAGTTAAACGGCAACAAAAGCACCATGTCCCGATTTTAATTACAACACTTAAAGCAGCAGAGACCATCAAGCAAGCAGCAGGAGCCAATGACGACCAAAGCATATATTTCGAAATAAAGGATGTGGATCTAATCACAAAGGAATTCAAATATCATGATTTCTGTTACAAAGAATTCACCAGGAAGGAGAAGATTACCATAGCAACAAATGGAACGGACCAAGATGAAGAGAACTACTTTGGCGATTTTGATGCTGTTATACAATGTATCAATGAAAGAGTATTATGTGGGAACCAAGCAATTTCAATTGCGGCGCTCCACGAAGTCTATGGACTACGTGTTGGGGATAAGAGATACAGGGGCAAATTGAAAAAGAGAATTCTTTCAACTTTTGGAGATCAACTACATGGTCTATCGATTGATACTCAAACCCCTGAAATAATCATCAACACAAGGGCGATTAACAGCCACACTTTATTGAATGACAGAGAGCATGTAGTGGAGCAAGCAGCAGTCTATCTTCGTGATGATATTACTTCCTTTGCAAAGGCAACCCCGGAACTCTCCTGGCCCCTTGACATACATGCAATTACATCCAACGTAAGACAGCCACCGCACTCAATTGAGAAGCTTCTGCGGACTCTTCTGAAACGAAAAGACCATCCAAATAGTGACAATGTAAATCGCTTGATCAACTCTTACTCCGCAGACCTTATCAATGGAGTAACAAGAGGAAAGTTTATTACCTCTAAGCATTTTTTGCTGGGTCTCGGTCTTCATAACATTACGGGGAAAAAAAGCCTATTCAAATAACAAACCACCTCGGCCACTGTATTGATTACAACCTCGTATGTGAGATCGAGACTGCCCAAGCAGAAGCAGCACAAGTTATGGCAAATATGAGTGTAATACTCCCTGTTAAACCAGCAACTCCTGACAATACCGTCTTGACATATTTTTGGGTCGACAACTTTGACATGAACATTGAGACCCAAACTGGCCACGGTGCAATTAACTCGACTCACATGATAGCTATCCAAGAGGAATCTTTTTCTACTGATACTCCAGAGCAGTATATACAGTTTGAGAGAAGAAAGAAGAGGGTATTGGAGTCACATCAAACAGAGCTTGAAGAGATAGTTGTAAATCCAAGAAAAGAACCACCCCCATTAACAGACTGGGCTGTCGAAGAAACAATCCTGAACAAATCCTTCTTCTCTGCAAACTATTTTTGCTGGATCATCATTCGAAAGTTGAATGCAGGGGACCAAAATGTTTCAAGTTACTCTGGTTGGTGCACACAAGTAAGAAAGTACCGCTTAGCCATACCACTGAAGAAGACCGTTGTAAGATATTTGCCACCAATTGAATCAAAAGTTACAGAGTTTCCCACAATCTATCGATACTTGCTGTATTTGCAAAGACTATCGAGGGAAGTTAACATGCCATACGTCAATGTGACTTTGGATGTAGGAGCAGCCATGCATGCGTACAAACTAATTTGGAACTACCCAGATCAGTTTAGCAATGTCATGATACATCTTGGGGATTTTCATTTCTTGAAAGATAATTTTGCTGTCATTGGAAAAGTAACCAGTGGCTCTGGAATTGAAGATATCATCTTTCAAGCAAATGTTTGTTCCTCGGGAAGTCTCAATGGAGTGTTGTCAGGCAGCCATTACAACCGCGCATGGACAGTGCATTGTGGTTTATTGGAGGCTTTAGAAAGATTGCTGGTAGAGAGATTCCTAGCAGATACTGATGCCGGTGTAGTATGCTAAAGTGTCCCCTATGCGGAAGTGTACCCACCTGAAACGCAATGCGTTTTGTGACTCTATTTTGTGTGACCTCAACGGTATGCGTTTCATGACTGTAAAGACAATAACCAGGAACTGAAACGCATTAGCGTTTAGTGACCATGCACAAAAGCCATTAGAAGCACTGACTCATGAATGGGTTTGGGAGCAAGATCTACTACTCGCTATTGCAAAATAAGAGGGGTGGTCTTCAATCGGGGGGGGGGGGCAATTGGGGGAAGGGTTGAGAAACAAAACAAATGAAAATAAGTTAGAGCAAATACTTTGAAATTGACAAATATTATTTAACACACTTTTAGTCACTTTCGCTTCAAACTTCAAATATACCCGGACGAACTTTTTTCTGGGTTTCGGGTTCAGGTCTCGGGTTCAAGGTTTCGGGTTCAAGGTTTCGGGTTTAAGGTTTCGGGTTTCGGGTTTAAGGTTTCAATTTGTAATTACCATTTTTGCCAGGGAATGCTCTAATGATAAAAATAAACATTTAACATAAACTGGGTCTAGGAAAGTGACGAATGTACACCCACTAGTCCGGTAGCAGAAGGGGGGGGGGGGGTAGTACCACCAAACGAGGTAATTTGTGAGACCAAGTGATTTTGGTCAATTTTGGGGCGTAGAATTCGAATATCGATGTTCTTTTTATGGGGGAGGGGCCGTTTTTGAGATACGGGGGTAAATGCCCCCAAAATTGAAGGAAAATGTGTTACTGTTAAGACTCTTGATGTACCCCTTTAAAAGTTCATTTTTAGCTTTAGAACATTGATAATGGCCCCATCTAGCTCATAAAAGGTACTGTTGAGGTTTCGGATCATTCTGGGGAAACCCTGCCCCCAAATGGGGGCAACAAAGCAAGATGATTCAAAATTCACTAAAAGTACCTTACCATATCAATTCAGGGGTGTAGAACCCGAATTTCGATGTTATTTTGATGGGAGAGGAACAGTTTATGAAGTATAGGGGCAAATGCCCCCAAATAAGGGTCAAAGGTCAAACTCTTTTGGTAACCTTTGGTGCTTGTCATTTCAAATCTTGTAATGATTCTCATAGAAAGATGTTATTTTAACAGGAAAAAGGGAGCTTTTGGGATATAGCGGCGACTGCCTTAAAAATGGGGTAAAGTTTGCTGTTGTCAAACGCCTCACTCAAAGCATAAACATCTCGATCTTCGGCTATGGGAAATGGAATTTGGGATCAATAAATTCATGAATAGCAATAGCTTAATCTATTTTTTCAGGTTGTTACCTTCTTCTAACCCCGAAATGTTGCCTTGAATTTGGGGGCAACGAGAGAGATTATCTGTGTCCACTTCATGGTCGAAGTGCCTCATCCTATCAATTTCTGACAGTAACATTGCAACAGAGAGCCTTGTTTGGTCTACTGTGTTTACGGTTCAAACTTCATACTTACCTATGGTTCCTTTCAATCAAGGGAAACGTTGGATAGTGCCCTCAGCCATGATCCTATAAAAAGGCTCTGTTGCAACATGTTGAATGGATCGTTAATAGACCAGTTCAGTAATAAACAAATTCTGTAATTACCGCAAGTTCATGTTACTCTATTTTTTACATTTATGGCCAATTTCCAGTTCCCTTGGGCTTCGAATTCGCATCCAAATCCTCACTTCAAAGACATTAGGACGATGGCTTACCATTGAATCATCCAATGAAATTACGCGAATCTATTCATGATGCTCTCTTGTAAAGGATAACAATGGTTAACTCTACTTGGAATTCAAATTGACCAACAACTAAAATTTGACTCACATATCGATAGTATCTGTAAAAAAGCTGCCATGCAGCTAAACGCAATCAAAAGACTAGCTAGATTCATGGGTAACAAAGAGAGACAAGTAATCGTGAATTCTTTCATTCTTTGTCACTTCAATTACTGTCCCCTTATCTGGTTATTTTGCAGTAATTCAAGCCAAAAGAAAATCGAGAAAGTCAACGAGAGGGCCCTACGATTAGCACTCTCAGATTATGCTTCATCATATAGTAATCTCCTAATCAAGGCCGAATCTACTACAATTCATATTCATTCTATTAGGCTATTGGCACTTGAAATTTACAAAACTTTGCACAACTTAAATCCAGCATTTATGAAAGATTATTTTCTCCCAAAATCAACCAGCTATAATCTTCGAAAAAATGACATTCTAGTTGTTCCTAAAGTCAAAAGTACAAACTATGGCATAAAATCGATTAGCTTTTTGGGTCCAAAGGTTTGGAATTCTCTTCCAAATGAAATAAAGTCATCCAAAAATGCATATCAATTCAAAATTCTCATAAAAGATTGGTTTTTCAACAATCAATGCGCCTGCAACGCTTGCAGTCAATAAGTTCCATAATCCAATCTCTAAAATTGCTTCATGTTAGTGTATATTAGTGCTCACACTATCGTAAAACTAACATTAAATAAGATATTATTATTATAATGGTGGTGTGCCCGTTTTCACTTTCGGCTGCATTATTGTGATTTGCATCTTTCGTTGAGACTTTTCCGTTTGGAATCCTTCCTTACATGTCAAATTCGGATGCAATTGCCTGCCGATCGGTGAGCAAAAGATTCGGATGCAAAATCCTAAATCCAAAGGAACTAGCAATGGGCTAACAAATCAGAACTTAAGATATTGTCATTATTCTCGACCATCTCTTCCATTGCTGGCATTAATCAGCAACTCTGCTATCCTTTCCTGGACTTAGGTGCAGCCTAATGTTTAGATGGGCTTATTTTATGGATAGTGCCCAATATGATGGCTTCGTTGCTTTAATAGTGCTTGAATCGCGCCTGAAGTGAAATAACTTTTGCCTGATTAGAGGGGCTATGCAGCACACCCCAGCCAATACACTTCCTCTCTCCAATTTTATCATTATATCGGGTAATCAGCCTGATTGGCCTGGATAACCCAGCGATCAGGATTTGATGCATTTCACCACATTTTGCAACAAAGTTTGCTGTCTGGTATGGTGGAAGGAGAGACAAGTAAATGCCATTTTCATATTCTTTCAATCTCCTAAATATATCTTTCATCACTTTGTTTGATGAATACTGCTGCTTTCTTTCAAAACTTCTACCTAAAAGAAGTGCCAATCCATCCAGCTCTGGTCAGATATTATATCTTGCTTGACGGTTCCCTAAACAGCGAACAAGAAATGTACCTTTCATATGTTTCCACCAAAATTGTTTTCCTTTACGAAGAATACCGTAAAAGCTCTTGCAAAGAATACCCGGGAGGCTTGTGTAATTTTGGAAACCCGAGAGGGGGCTCGTTAGAGAGGGGAGGGTTATGCACCTTGGCAAGGATATAAACAATAGCTTTTGAGTTCCTATGCCCCATATCATGTGGAGTCAACAGACAATTTTACGAGTCAAATACTTTTTCGTCGTGGAGGAAAGCTTCAGTGGCATTTGTTTTTTCGTGATCATGCTCAATTTCTTCTGCACGTCAATCGATGTTCCATTCTTGGCAGGGACGCCGGAGCGATGGCAGGGCAAGGGGGGCGACTAGGAACGTAAGGGCAATCGAGACCGAAGGCTAGCGAAGCGAGCCTAAAAATTGAGGGTCCGGGGGTACTCCCCCGGGAAAATTTTTGTGGCCACGCCCTTTAGATTGGCTTAAAATGCTATCAAAAATGTTTTAACGAACATTAATCATGTTCTTTCACGAAATTGTTCGGCTATTTCTCCATAAGTCCTCATTCCGAATCGCATAAAATCGCATGTTGCTTATTTTGAAGTTGCAATTGCCAGTCATTTTTCGTTACTGGTGCGTTTCTGATAAGGCAATGAAGCTATGGCGGCTTTTATATCAAGTACCCTTCCCAAACAATGGGGGGACACTTTCGCATAGTCAAATTTTGCTATGCGTTTGTGTACCCGGACCCTTTTGCATACGAAAATTGGCCATGCGTTTGCGTACCCTTCCTAAAACAATGGGGGGACACTTTCGCATAGTCAAATTTTGCTATGCGTTTGTGTACCCGGACCCTTTTGCATACGAAAATTGGCCATGCGTTTGCGTACCATTCCTAAAACAATGGGGGGACACTTTCGCATAGTCAAATTTTGCTATGCGTTTGTGTACCCGGACCCTTTTGCATACCAAAATTGGCCATGCGTTTGCGTACCCTTCCTAAAACAATGGGGGGACACTTTCGCATAGTCAAATTTTGCTATGCGTTTGTGTATCCGGACCCTTTTGCATACGAAAATTGGCCATGCGTTTGCGTACCCTTCCTAAAACAATGGGGGGACACTTCCGCATAGTCAAATTTTGCTATGCGTTTGTGTACCCGGACCCTTTTGCATACGAAAATTGGCCATGCGTTTGTGTACCCTTCCTAAAACAATGGGGGGACACTTTCGCATAGTCAAATTTTGCTATGCTTTTGTGTACCCGGACCCTTTTGCATACGAAAATTGGCCATGCGTTTGCGTACCCTTCCTAAACAATGGGGGGACACTTTCTCATAGTCAAATTTTGCTATGCGTTTGTGTACCCGGACCCTTTTGCATACGAAAATTGGCCATGCGTTTGCGTACCCTTCCTAAAACAATGGGGGGACACTTTCGCATAGTCAAATTTTGCTATGCGTTTGTGTACCCGGACCCTTTTGTATACGAAAATTGGCCATGCGTTTGTGTACCCTTCCTAAAACAATGGGGGGACACTTTCGCATAGTCAAATTTTGCTATGCGTTTGTGTACCCGGACCCTTTTGTATACGAAAATTGGCC
This sequence comes from Aurelia coerulea, assembly GCA_039566865.1. Taxonomy (NCBI): domain Eukaryota; kingdom Metazoa; phylum Cnidaria; class Scyphozoa; order Semaeostomeae; family Ulmaridae; genus Aurelia; species Aurelia coerulea. The sequence goes on from CM076947.1 coordinate 11,112,212, forward strand.
ATGCGTTTGTGTACCCTTCCTAAAACAATGGGGGGACACTTTCGCATAGTCAAATTTTGCTATGCGTTTGTGTACCCGGACCCCTTTGCATACGAAAATTGGCCATGCGTTTGCGTACCCTTCCTAAAACAATGGGGGGACACTTTCGCATAGTCAAATTTTTTGCTATGCGTTTGTGTACCCGGACCCTCTTGCATACGAAAATTGGCCATGCGTTTGCGTACCCTTCCTAAAACAATGGGGGGACACTTTCGCATAGTCAAATTTTGCTATGCGTTTGTGTATCCGGACCCTTTTGCATACGAAAATTGGCCATGCGTTTGCGTACCCTTCCTAAAACAATGGGGGGACACTTCCGCATAGTCAAATTTTGCTATGCGTTTGTTTACCCGGACCCTTTTGCATAAGGGTACGCAAACGCATATTACACCGGCATTTCAAATGTCTATATTCAGGCTGCGATTGACAATGACTGCATTGACGAAGGTACCATAAGTAACAATGAAACACTTTTCAAGAAATATCAATAATACAAAAATGTGATTCGGCGTGGGGACCTTGATATAACACCGCAAGTTTGGCTTTCCTTGTACATGGATCTGATGGAAACAGAACTTCTTGCTCATCAGTCCGTTCACGAAAATAATTTTGATTTACGACTTGAGTGTTGGAAATTCTTTTTGCCCTTCTACTTCGCTTTGGATAAAACCAACTATGCTCGATATGGCTCTTTTTATGTTGCTCTGCTGGAAAGGATAGAGAGTCTGTACCCAGGATTGAAAACCCTTTTGGAAAAGAAAGGGATGCCTGTTCAAGCTCAAAGAAACTACCCTCATAGAGTAGCAATTGATCAACGTGGAGAGCAGACATTAAACCAAGACGCAAAGACCACAGGGGGAATAAAGAACTTTGCATCAAGTAGCGCAGGTATCTTGAAATGGACGCTGAACCGGGCAGAACAAGCAAAGCATACAGAATCATTTCTGAATCTCGCTGATCTGAACTCTCAATCAAGTGTGTACAAACCCATTCGGTCATCTCAAATATTGAAATCTGAGAAATTTGTGGACAGCATTGTGACAGTTTTAAAGGAGGAATACATCAACCCATTTGATGAAAATTTTGACAAAGATCGTCTCTGGAATCTAAGCTCAGGAATACCACTTCCTTTTGCATTGGCTGAAAGTATAACTGGGCTACATTCAGTAGGAGTTACAGCATATGGTGACTTTAAGAAACATCAAATAGAGGAAAGAGAAGTTGATCTTCACAGCCCAATTCCAAGATTGAATGCAAAATTATTTTGGGGTGGAAGCAGGCAAGTTGCAGTCAAATCCAGTACCCAGGCTAAGACTATCGAGGCAAATCGTAATATTCTCGGAACTTTACTGGCAATATCTAGCAGAAGAGAGAGAGCTATTGAGTTTGAAACAGCCCTCACTTATCCTTTATGCCCCGTTCCTCTCAGCCTGGCAAATCCGGACGGATCCTGCCGTACTACTGCCAAGAGCAAACTCCAAATTGTTCTTCTAAAGCATTGCAATAGAGAATTTGACACACCCACGGGAAAGTACACCACCAAAGGACACCGTTTCCGTGTTTCTCGTTGATCTGATGGCAGCGATTTCTTTAACTGGTCTATAACTTCTGGTATATACCCTGTTTTTGGTGGAATTACATTTCTATAGTCCCTAAGGGTTCTTTTGCTAGGCAGGCAAAGTATGCCAGAGTGCCTTAGCTCAGCATACATTGAGCCTGACTTTGATGCCATGGACAGGCCAAAATCTAATCACCATTGGGTGATACCGCTTAGATTTCTGACTGAAATTTTTTACCTGTTCTTTCCAAAATAGCTTCATGAATGGGGAAGCATGACAAATATTTTCCTCCATCAGTTGGTCCAGATCAACACTGAGCTGATCATCAATATTTATGCTAGTGTGCACAATCTCCTTGCTCATTTCTTTGACCTTCCCTTCAAGCTGACTACACTTTCTTGCATGAGTTTTTCTTGCATGAGTGTTACTCAGAGTCTTGAAGCACTGCTTTGTGACAATGGAGCTTTGGTCTTCAAGCATTGCTGACTTTTGATGTTTTCACCTTGCTGCTTTTTATGAAGTTTTGCTTAACCCTATTCGTACTGGGGGGGGGGGGGCGTTTTTCGCCCCACCTACCAGTTTTTGCTGCATTACGCTAAAACGACAAGAGATACAACCACCAGTTTTGGTGACTTTTACTCAAATTTCATAGGCAATTAAATTCTTAACATTTCATTGTTCTACCTCTGATCATGTGACCACAGTAATACCATATTTGGAGAGTAGTCAACAAAAAAAAGCTTAAAATGTCCATAGTTTTCGTGTCGTTTGCTTGATCGATCTCAAACATGCACCATTCGATTGCATTTGATGAGTACTTTCATTTGATATATAAATTTTTCATATTTGCTGATGTCAGCAAAATTTAATATCTATGACGTCATTCACATTTATGACGTCATTTACCTAATAAAGAAGTGTCAAATATAAATTTTTTTAGTCTAATTTGCTTCATCTTATTAATTTGATTCATTTTGAGTCTATATTTACCAGATAAAAGGGCAGGACTGGCAAAAACCTGCGATGAAAGAAAATGCATGCAACAAAAGGCTAATTTAAGGCTAATTGTGCTAAAAATAGAAACTAAACATTTTTGCAAAGTATGTATTTTTAAACTATGACATGTTTCCTATTATTTGAAACAATTTTGGAGAAAATCGGTTGAGTGGAAGATTAAATAGAATTTTTCTGGTTAAGAAGGTATAAATTTGCCAATTTTCGTCAGTTTTTCGGTTGCCTAGCAACGAATCACGTGACTTATTAATTGCCATTGTTATATTTGAATAGCCAACTGTCTAAAGAACAATAGGGGTAAGTCAAATTGTTATATCTTTTGTAGTTTTGGAGAAAAAGAGGGGGTGCGAAAAACGCCCCCCCCCAGTATAAAATACCTAAAAAATCGCCCAGTACAGATAGGGTTAAAGGCTCTCGCAACGTTTACATTTCAACTCTGACGCACAAGGAATCAGCACCTACAAATGAGAATGTAAAAAGTTAATCAATCTTTGTGTCGCGTCAACTGTTCGATACTCTGGTATGCTATTTTCTCTGGTATTGGATGATCTTGAACTATATCTATGTGTCTTTGTGTCACATTCACAACTGATTGGTGACTTTTATTAGGATGATTTTCTGTAGGTAAGGCTCCTGGGCACAAGATCTTCCTCCCCTTCGCTGCAAGTTAAATATAACGTTGTCAAGTCAAATGATAAAGTCGAGTTAAAGATAAAATCACGGGATTTCGAAAATCACCTATAGCAAAAACGAAAACGCAGAAGACGCGGAAAAGTTTATTCTACAAAGGAGGAGGATCTAAGTTTATTTTGTTGCTTCAGTGGGTGACATAACATGCTGTATCCGCCCATAGCATCATAAAGGGATACGGTCAAGAAACTATCAACAAACTCCTCTCAAATTCCTGATAGGCCACTTCTTAGGCCCATTAATTTTTAAATCTTATGATCCAAAGTTTCATTCGGATCTACAAAGTCTATTTTGATAAAGAATTCATTACAAATTTGCGAAAAGCTACTGATAAAAATTGATATAAAGAGATTTCCGCATTTTTGAAAATCACCTATAGCAAAAACGAAAACGCGGAAAAATTATACTCTACAAAGGAGGAGGCTCTAAGTTTATTTTGTTGCTTCATTATGGCGACATAACATGCTTTATCCACCCGGTTATGGTTGAGAAATTATAAACAAACTGCCCCTCGAATTCCTGATAGGCAACTTAGGCCCATTAATTTTTAAATCTTATGATCCAAAAGTTTCATTCTGATCTACAAAGTCTATTTTGGTAAAGAATTCATTACGAGAGAAAGCTCGACGTATTACTCGTCTATATTTGCGAAAAGCTACTGATAAAAATTCATATAAAGATATTTCCGCGTTTTCAAAAATCACCTATAGCAAAAACGAAAACGCGGAAATTTCTTGTTTGTCTTCTTGATGTAATATTTGGCTTATTTAGAGATTTCTTACCTATATTTTAACACAATAAACACTATTTCACTCGCCATTCAGAAACTTCAAATGTTTTTCCGCGTTTTCGACCTGGCCCAAAACCAGAGCTATTGCATCAACAACGGTGAATCATTTTGTCAAACTGTAAAACATGATAATCCTTGCAATTGGAAAGCATTGCTGACCAACACGCTAACACAAAATTTAATTGAACATTGAGCAGACATTTTCATAAAGATTTCTGTCAAAACACAGGTGTGCTTCAAAGTGTCAAAGTGTTCTAAGTGTCTTCACTTCTTCTGGATTCAAGACCCTATCAACTGCCACACTTCCCGAATGCATGTTTGACAGAATTCCACTTGTGAATAACTGCAGTGGACATCGATTGCGCTCTGTTGATAGTGGACGGTGGTTCATTTGCTCACAGAACTCTTTCAGACAGTTGTTTATCACAGTTGTTTATCGTTTGCCTTTGCATGTGTGTTCCTTTAATTTGTTCCCCATTTGTTCCTAGATAAACAAATACGATTCTTGGGAAGATGACAAAACCCTTTACTTTGCCCTTGAGAATTGAGGTCTGCTAGGCGGACAAACTTTTTTCCGGGTTTCGGGTTCAGGTCTCGGATTCAAGGTCTTGGGTTCAAGGTTTCGGGTTTAAGGTTTTGGGTTTAAGGTTTCGGGTTTAAGGTTTCGGGTTCAACCCTATTTGGACCGGGTTGAAATTTTGATATTTTTGAGTGGAATTTTTGATATTTTTAAGTGTTTTTCGCCCCTCCTCTTTTTCTTCAAAACTATGTTTGCCATGTTTTCTGTAATTAACGCCTCAGGCACAAATAGTGAGTAGGTCCTACAGTGATACTCGTATGCGTCGGACTTGCAGAAGGCAAGGTCTTTATAATTAACAAACAATATCTGTCCCATAAGTCGTTCATGGGATCCCTTTGGAGTCCCTTGGGGTGATGGCATTGTACCGTATAAGTTGGATTTGGTCGTAGAATAGGGTAGGGTGGGGTAATGTGGGTCTTTGGGGTAAAGTGGGTCTACTGAGCTTTTCGCTAGAAATATCCTTCCTCGTTAAATGCAAGAGAGGCTGGCAATTTTTCTTTTAATGTCTGCATAATAAACTGCCTTTTTACATAAAACATTCGTCTTAGATGTATCTCCACTCGTTTTATAAAATATATTTACTGCCTATTGTGCAAGAATTTCTATGCCCAGGAAAACTTTCTCCTGCCACTGTTGTTTTGCTTTTCTGGTCAATGTAATTACCATGAGGTGAGAGTTTGTTCTTTCACAAATGAAATAACGTTCCATTTCATGAAATAAAGTCATTGACACGGTTGTTCTTTTTATTTTAATTTTTTTACCAGATGGGGTAATGTGGCCCTACTGAGAATTCAGCCATAATTCAAATTCAACGAAGCCTTGAATTGCATAAAATTTTCGCACGTATATTCATCTTGCCACGTTGTTTTCCGTCTAAAATGCGAAAACGAGTTTCCTATTACCGCAGTTGCTTTCTTGTAACCAGTAAAATGGAGTAAACATACTGCAAACATCTTTATTTGACTGTTATTATCAAATTCAATCACTGATTTGCAAGTTGCAACGATGGTGGATAACAGGATAATGACCATAGTTTTATTTTTGTTGCGGGCACTTGTTGAGGAGACAAGATACACTTCGCCCAAGGAAACCCATGTTTCCCCCCGTGCAGTAGGTTAAAGCTCATGCGCAGTAGCGTTTTGGGGTTGAAGCTGTGACGGGCGCACGCGCTTTAACCCACTTCACAGGGGGACACATAAGTTTCCTTGGACAAAGCGATCTCGTCTCCCCAACAAGCACGGGATTGCTTGCAATAAAAGGCAAAGATTGTGATTTTATTGAATAGAGAATAGTTGGGAAATGTAAGTCCATTAATTTTTTGATCATGTATCCTTTCATATGCCGATTTTGTACAAGTTTTGAAAATAGAGCCACTTTTCCCGCTCGTCGGAAAAAGTGGGCCTATTTTAGCTACCAAAAGAGAAAATTTTTTTAAAATATTTAACTGCCTTTGTCAGAGCTGAGATGTTTTCCCACGAAAGAAGAAGCACTGAATGTCAATTAAACGAAACTTTTGAAATGTTTTCCATTTTAGTCTCGTTTTACAAGGTATCCATTTTGAGATTTTGCTCATTTTAGACCCACATTACCCCCACCCTACCCTATAGATGCAATCGAAAAGTTCTCTTTTTGATGAGAACAAACTTGGGTTGCCATGGAATTAAGAATAATTTAATAATAGCCTCTACTATTCCTGGATCCTTATAAAGGCGTTAACCTTCACCGCTTAAAAAGTCGGAAAGTTGGACCACATAAGTTGAATTGATTTTTACTAACCGAAGTCAATTTCGCGAGTTTGACCAAAACATCATTTTGTTCCCTGCTGTACAATATGTAGAAGAGGGGCTTATTTGAGAGTGGGCGCTAGCAACGAGAAATCAGTTTACCAGCCTCTCTAGTAGTAATGATAACTTTATTTAAAGGTGTATTGAAGAAATTTGAAAAGTAGATTTGTTGACTGCAAAATAACAATGTAGCTTTAGAAGTTACATGGACAGAAACATTTATTTTGAGATCTCAATATTGGGCATGGTGCAACATCATAGCATCTTAAGGTAGCAGTTAACCCTTAGAATTTGTGAATTTTGTTATTTTCGGTCAAATTTTGCAATTGGTGTCAAACTGTAGCAAATTTATTCCTCTTTACGATAGAACAGTCCACAAGCCTATATAGATGTTGATATCTGCTATAAGTTAATGTTAATATGAAGAGGTAATAAAAATTTCCCTTGGCAACCAGCGTTTTTTTGGTTGCTAGGGACTTTTTCAAGAAATCCTTGCAGAAATTGTCTTAAAATCCTCCTTTTTGCTTTCCTGGGTTCCATTCCGCTTTTTCCAATCACATGACTCATCTCTTTCGGCAACAACAACACCGCAAAATGGTGCTTTAAGTTGAGAAAGATGGCGAGAAGTGATGCAGACGGAAAGGCAACAAGTTACATGAAGTTTAGGAGCAAGAAAAGAAAGAAATGGAAAGGGTTTCACGGCAAGAAGAAATGGGAATTAGACAGGCAACGAGTAGAAATGGCAGAGAACACACAGCAAGATGTATTAGGGGCTACAACAGGGCCTGTTGACATTATGATCATGAGTCATACTCCACCACAACTTAGGCCAGCACCAAAAACAAACAATGTTGGGGAAACTGAAGGTCCAAAGAAAAGTAGGTCTGCAGAGAAACTTTCAAATAGCCCATTTGAGATTGTCCCAAGTTTATCAAGGAAGGCCAAGGATGCCACTGCACCTTCTGTTCCACAGGCAAACATAGCTAAAGGCTTCAAGATTCAAGCCTCCAAAGAGTTATCAGTTGGAATAGAAAGTGCAGCAGTCTGTTCTGCTTGTAAGATTGGATCTCTAACTCTAATGCAGCATGACAAAGAGAGAATTGGACTTGCAGAAAAGCTATCCTTGAAGTGCAGGGGGTGTGGAAAAGAAACTTTTTTCTCAACAAGCTCTAAGACAGGTGGTGTAGGGGGTGGAGCATACAAAGTCAATTGTCAATCTGTAATGGCTGCGCAGACCTGGGGTAGATCTGGTTTACAACATTTTTGTGCCATTATGGATCTACCCCCACCAGTTACAAAGAAGCCTTACAATGACCACATGAAGAAGATAGAAAAGGAAGCAGTAGAGTATGCAGAAGTGGTGATGAATGAAGCGGCTATGAGGTTGCTTGAGTTCCTACAGGAAGAGGATCCTGAAAAGATGCATGAAGACAAAAATGGGAAATTGCTTGGAGATGTTGCTGTGACAGTTGATGGCACCTGGCAGAAGAGGGGACATTCGTCCAAGATTGTGTTTAAATAGCTCGCAGGATGAGAGGAAGAAATACACGTGTGCTCTAAACTCTCAACTCTGAACAACCACAACAACAACATACAAGTACTTCATGTATTGTAACATCCTTTCTTACAAATGAAAGTAAAATCGTTCACACAAATATTTCAATTGTTCACACAAATTTCTCTTAACCCTATCTGACCTGGGTGTTTTGAAACACTCAATGCCTGGGGGGGGGCGGATTCCGCCCCCCCCCTGTTTATCTCTGTTGTCATAAGAGATATGGCAGCCAAAACTTGGCACAAAGGTAGTTCATTATATAAACAATGAAAATTTGAAATCATAATCCAATTAGCGATGTTGTTGTTGTTGCTAGAGCATGATGATCATTATGATGTCATATGACGTCATATAAATGAAAGGTTGCTAAAAGGTCATGAAACTTTATTTTTCATAAAGAAATGAAAGATATAGATCAAAATATACATGAATTCTTAATTTAGACTTAATTGGACCAATTAAACATAATTAAGAGAGATACAAAGTATGTTTTTCACAGAGTGCAGTATGAAAAATTGGTAACCATGGAGACAAGGCTAAAAATAGAATGTCCAAATTGTTGCAATTTTATTGCTCTTTGATACAAAGTTAAACTTACGAAGTATCAGAGGCCTGCTGCATGTGTGGAAAACGGTGTAAACAAAAATGTACTAGGGGGGGGGGGGCGGAATCCGCCCCCCCAGGTCAGATAGGGTTAAGAGTCACAGTTCACTTGACATGTCCTTTGCTGTAATAGTCCTTCAAATGGGTAGGAGCTCTTCTCTCTCTGGTTGAACGACGAAGTGTCCTTGTCTCTATCATTGGTTTCAAGGGACTGTTCTTTGCTACCTCTGGTATCTTTGTCTCTTTAGCAGCTTCAGTTGCATTTCTACTCTCTGCTATCATTGTATTGTCCTTTGTTCTCTGAGGTGTAATTGAATTTGGACTCAACTTTCTGTCATTTAGATCTTTGCTAATATTTCTTTCAATTATTTTGAAACTCTCTAACTCTTTGTTCTCTGATCTTTGTTCTCTGTTCTTTGAGTTCTCTAATTCTTTGTTCTTTGCTGGAACAGTTGGTATTTCTTTGGTTTTCCTCAAATGTACTCTATATCTTATAAGTGTTCCCTTTGCTGTTTCAATTTCATATGATCTGTCACTTATCTATCTGTTTACAACGGCTTTATCCCAAGTTTTCTGACCTAACCTAAATGGCTGTATACGAACTGTATCTCCCTCTTTCAAAACTTCCAAATCTTTTGATCCTTTGTCATAGTTTTCAGCTTGTCTGATTTTGTTCTTTGTCAATCTTTGCCTCTCTGACTCTAAATAACTGTCACCTCTTGGGGCAAGTAGTGATTCTGTCATGGGTAAAAAAGATCTTGTCCTTCTGTTCAGGAGACGTTGTGCAGGGCTACTTCCTACATCTTGAGTGGGTGTATTTCTTGATTCTAAAATTGCAATGTAGGGGTCTGTCTTTGATTATGTACATTTGTTCATAAGAGCTTTGGCTGCCTTTACAGCTGATTCCGCTTTTCCGTTCCCTTTTGGATGTCCTGGGTCACTTGGTTCGTGTTCGAAATCCCAGCTTTTAGAAAAGGATTCAAATTCTTTAGATGAAAACTGTGGACCATTGTCACTGACAACTGTAGAAGGTATTCCGTATCTTGCAAAGTGTTGTTTCATGACTCTAATTACTGCTGAACTCCCTGTTCTTTCAACTTTCAAGTCAGGAATTCCCTCTAACCTGTCTGCTTCCCACCAGTTGCTATAATAATCAACTGTTATAAGGTATGTTTTGCCGTTCCATGTAAAAAGATCAACTGCTACCTTTTCCCATGGGGCTTCAGGATCATTGGTTCTAAGTGTTTCTTTCTGCTGTGCTCTTCCAAAAGTTTGACATGCATCACATGACTCTGTTATATGTCTTATATCAGCTGACATTCCTGGCCAGTAGATACACTCTCTAGCCCTTCGTAACATACTTTCACTTCCTAAATGTGAGCTGTGTAATCTTTCTTTGAAATTTCTTCTTAAAGACTCTGGTACTACTACTCTTTCCCCTTTGAACACTAGACCGTCATGAACTGTCAATTCATCTCTGAATGTGAAATATGGGGCTACCTGTACTGGTACATGGCTCTTGTTTACAGGCCATCCTTGTAAGATCACCTCTTTCAAAATGCTCATAGTTTCATCACTTTTTGTTTCATCCCTTAAGTCTTGAAGCTTATCTGCTCCAATCTTCAAATGACTTATTGCATTCACTTTACTGTGTTTATCTGGATACTGTTCATCCAAGTAAGCTCTAGAAAGAGTATCCGCTATGAAAAGTTCCTTTCCCGGTTTGTAAGTAACTTTGATGTCATATTGAGCAAGCCTAAGTAGAATACTTTGTAACCTCTTTGGTGTTTTGTACAAAGGCTTAGTAACTATCATCTCTAGTGGCTTGTGATCTGTTTCCACCAGTGTTGTCCTTCCAAATGTATACTGGTGAAATCTCTCTAGTGCAAACAACATTGCTAGACTCTCTTTTTCTATCTGTGCATACTTCTGCTCAGTACTGGTTAGACTGCGACTTGCGTATGCAATTGGTCTTCCTTCTTGTAATAAAACTGCACCTAGGCCTTTGCTTGACGCATCACATTGAATGGTAAGTTCTTCCTCTGGGTCATAGTACCTAAGTATGGGTGCACTTGTAACAAGATGTTTGATTTCTCTGAACGCGTTATCTTGCTCTTCTGACCATTTCCACTCTGCATTCTGATGAGTGAGTCGTCTGATTGGTTCCATAACATCTGATAGTTTGGGTAAGAATCTTGCTAGATAATTAACCATACCTTGCAGCCTTAAAATTGCATCAACATTTCCTGGCTCTTCCATCTTTGTGATTGCCTCTACTTTCTTTTCATCTGGCTTTAACCCTTCACTTGAAATAATGTGCCCTATAAAACTTAGCTGATCTGTATTGAACACACTTTTCTCTTTGTTTAACTTGATGTTTCTCTCTGAACATCTCTTCAGCAGGCCTATAAGATTATTATTATGATCTTCTTGGTTCTGACCATAAATCAAAATATCATCAGCCACACGTATCACTCCTTGGAGACCTTCAATATTCTCCTGTAGCTTTCTCTGAAATATCTCAGCACTCACTTTGGTTCCAAATGGTAACCTAGTCCATCTGTACCTTCCAAATGGTGTAATGATAGTGGTGAGAAGGCTACTCTCATTGTCGAGCTGACAATGCCAATAACCTGATCTTAAGTCAACTTTACTGAAGACTTTGGCTTTATTTAACTCTGGTAGGACATCATCTATCACTGGTAATGGATATCTCTCTCTTTGCAATTCATCATTGAGGTATTTAGGATCGATGCAAATTCTTAATTGTCCATTCTTCTTGGTTTGAACTGATATTTGTGAGCACCACTCAGTAGGCTCTGACACTGGCTCTAGCACTCCTTGCTTTGCCAAAGCTGATAATTCTTTCTTTAACTGTGGCTTTACTGACACTGGTATTCTCCTTGCAGGCATCTGTACAGGATTTGCATTTTCTCTTACATGCAAATGAGCTTCTCCAGGAAATTGACCTAAAACTTTGTCATCAAATACATCATTGTACTGAACTAAAATGTTTGCTAGATTGTCACTGGCAACTGCATTTAACTGCTTGAAATTATCATAGTTCACTGTAATTAGCTTCATTTGCTCAACTGCTTTTCGACTCAATAAAGGTGTTAAGTTCTCTTTTACTACTTCAAACTCCACATTGTACTTTCTGTGATTTTCTGTGTTTGTCAAAATCAATCTTGTTTTCCCCAAAGGCTTTATGGTTGAATGATTATACATTTGTAAACTAGTATTAGACTGTGATAATAGCTTATTGTCAACAAACTTCTCTGGTATCACATTAACTGTTGCTCCACAGTCTACTTGGAACTTTACTGTACCGTAATCTCTGACATTCATCTCAACATAAATTGGACCTTTGTTGTCTACAGCATGCAATTTTTCTTTTTCAACTGTGAGGACATATTCAACATCTGACTCTGAGTCATCTCTTTGACTAACTTCATGCACTCTTTTTGATTTGCAGCATTTTGCAAAATGATTCTTTCCTTTACATTTATTGCAATGTTTTCCCCAAGCAAAACATAGTTCTTTCTTCTTTGCATGAGACTGACCACAAAATTTACATTTGATCATCTGTGGTTGCTTGTTATCTCTCTTTGCCTTTGATTCAGGTTGTTTACTCTGCTTGAAACTACTTTTGTGAATCTTATTTATTGCCTCTTGTTTTCCTGAAATAACTTGAAGTTGACTGCTTGTACTTTCAAAACTTCTGCACATATCTAAACATTGAGTTAGAGTGAGGCCACGCTCTTGGATTAAATGCTTTCCTAGATTATCATCCATTACTCCAATGACAATACGATCTCTTAAAAGGCTATCTCTAAGACAGTTGCAGAAATTGCAAGTTTTTGCTAGACTCTTTAAACATGTAACATAGCTGTCAATTGATTCATCGGGTTTTTGAGACCTTGAATTAAACTTGAATCGCTCAAAAATTTCATTTGTTTGACCTAAAATATGTCTATCAAGCTTCTGAATTATATCTGTAACAGTGTCTGTTTCCTGGGGTTCTGATGCATTATATATTTGCAACGCTTCCATTCCCATAACTGAGATAAGTAAAGATTTTTGAAAAACATTTGGCTGTGTATTTACTCTCATTACCACACAATAGTTTTCCCATAACTGCTTCCACATCTTCCAGCTATCTGCAGAATTCTTTCCAAGACGAACTGGATCTGGAGGACGTAAATTCAAGTTGAAACTTGATCTAGGAGCATGTAGCACACCAGCTGCTGCACCAGCCTCGGCTTCCTCTTCATCCCCTGCCAGCATTTTGACCTGACTTGAACTTGATGATGGGCCTAAATTGTTGATGGGCCTAAATTCACTGAATTCCTTCCAACCAACGCAGCATCATTCATTCCTGGCACACTTTATTCGACAAAAAGCAGCCTAAAAGAGATATTTTAACTCCAAACACCTGACACCATGTTTAAATAGCTCGCAGGATGAGAGGAAGAAATACACATGTGCTCTAAACTCTCAACTCTGAACAACCACAACAACAACATACAAGTACTTCATGTATTGTAACATATTGGAGTAGTCTTTGTTATTGCAGTTGACACTGGAGAAGTATTAGACTATGAAATAAAGTCCCTTGTGTGTTATCAGTGTAGAGCCCATGAGAGGACAGAAAATAATCAAGCTGAATATGATGAATGGGTAAAGTCTCATCAGGAGTATTGCATGATTAACCATAATGGTTCATCTGAATCCATGGAAACTGAGGGCGCTATAAGTATTTTTAGAAGGAGCATAGAGAGAAGAGGGTTGCAGTACTCTACCTTTGTTGGAGATGGTGACAGCAGTTGCTTTGGAAAAGTAAAGGAAGCCATGAGTGAAATTTATGATATGCAGAAAGAAGAATGTGTTGGCCACATCCAGAAGAGGATGGGCACTGCTTTGAGAAAGTTTGTTGCTGATAATAAAGGCCAAAAGTTGGAGGATGGAAAACCAGTTGGTGGGAAAGGCAAATTAACAAAGGAGAAAATTGACAAAATACAGAACTATTATGGAATGGCCATCCGTAATAATCCTCAAGACCTAGCAAAAATGCAAAATGATGTATGGGCCATATTTCACCACATGATTCGGGCAGAAAATAGCCCATTACAAGAGCAACATAAGTATTGCCCAAAGAATTCTGATAGTTGGTGTAAGTACTGGAAAGATCATTTCAATGGCACAAATGATTACATTGAAGATAATCGTCTGCCTCCAGTGTTTCAATCAGCCCTGAGAAGGCTCTTTGAAAGACTTACAGACAGCTCCTTGTTAAGTAGGTGCCTCAAAGGACTCACGCAAAACCAGAATGAGTCAATCAATGGTGTGTTATGGAGAAAATGTCCAAAAACACAATTCTGTGGAAAGCGACGAGTCAATATTGCTGTTTCACAAACTGTTGCCTTGTTCAATGTAGGGGCTGGCAGTGATGCTATATTGCTGAAATCATGTGGAGTCTCTCCTGGGAAAAATACAGTGAAGGCCTTGCACAATCAGGACAAGATACGTTTGTATCATGCTGCCAAGAAAACTTTGGCTAAATATTGCAAACAGCGTCAAACTCTAAGAGCTCAAAAGAAGGCAAAGGCAGACAAACATTCATACTCCAGTGGTGCTTTTGGAGTTGGTACAAAGCGTGAAATACCAAGGAAAAAGATAATTTTTGAAGGAAAGAAGCAAAACACAACATTAAAGCCCAAAGCGCAAAAGAGTAATGAATCAACCACAGTTCCAGCAAGTAGTGACATAAAAGTGCAGTTTGTTGTTGCACAACAAGAGACAATTGAAAGGCCATACAAAAGGAAGAAACAATAGATGGACTTTACTGGCATTAAAAAATAGTTTGTAGACAAAGTTATGAGTTCTGGATCGGTGTTTTTCATTTACAATTAGATGGAAACCCAAAATTTACCACTTTTTCAACTTTAAAGAGAATAAACGGAGATAAAAGCCCCGCGCGGAAGGAGTCTGGGTATTTTATTATTAGCCTATTGTATTTGATGATTTCGAGACGATCATGGATATTGTTTAGCAAGAGGAACAATAACATGCGTAGGAGTTTTCAATGCCCTATTTATAGATGACCTCCTCTTAGCTCCGTTCATTCACTTTAAGACCGTTTTTCTCAAAATGATGTTTTTGCCAACCATGGAAGCAATAACCATTGCCATTTTGATACCATCAGTGATATCTTAATGAGATTTTGACCAAAGATGTCTCATATGTTGTTCTATGCAATAAATTATGGAAATTTCAAAAAATTTTGAAAACGCGCCTGGTTGCCATGGAAACATAACTTTGGTGACAGTTGCTTAATTGTGATGAAATTTCGCAAAATTGATAATTCATTGCATAGATCATTATAAGACACACCTTTGGAGGAAATTGCAGCCAAATATCTCATATCGGGCAAGAATTAATGACATTTTGGTCAAAATTTTCAAAAACAACAATGACCGTTTCCATGGAAACGATTGTCTGCAGAAAAAAATTTTCTCCAAAATACTGATTGCATCTACTATGCCAAGTCTTCCTGTAAATTTGCTCAACATTCTTTGCAAGGAATTGTAGTTATTTGCCTTTAAAGTTTTTGGCTTCTAAGGGTTAACTGCTACCTTAATTTCATTTTGACCAGATACTTTTTGGGAGTGCTTTGGTACTATTAAGTTTATTGTTGCTGCCTATTGCAGTTTGCTGCTTCGTTTTGTTATGTTAATGCCTGGGGGGGGGGGGGCGCTCCACTATCCGGTCACAAATGAATGGGTTTTTCGTTGTAACACAAAAATTTACTCCATCTTTGATATGAAATCAAGCAGCACCCTTTGTTTGCACACCGGTCCATATCATTGCCTCTAGCTGGTAGTTTCAGATCAGCCAATCTTATCGCTTAAAATCCTGTTCTTATGGTAACCTTTGAAAGCATACCTTCATTATCAACCAATCACATAGTTTTGTTTTTCCTTTCCTTTGAATTGAATTGCCTTTCTGAAACAACCAATCACATTGCTTTGATTACTGGCATCTCATTTATAATTTGATTTACGTTAGATTGACTGTACCAAATCATTCTCATATGATCACTTTGAAATGATTTGATGACACAGGACACATACATATAGAAATTTGGTCAGCACAATTAAATACAAAGTTATCTTATTTTATCTTTGTAGTTTCTACCAGTATGTTTCCATCCTTACATATTTTTTACAACAAACTGGTTTATAAGAAACTAGAGGGGTGTCGCCCTGATTGAGGGTAAACGCATTTTGACCGGTTTTCACTATGTTGTCCGTTTGTTGCAGAATAACGCGAGTTGTGCCGAGCTAGAATCAAAATGCTCGTTAAAATATTTCATTGACAGCATTTGCTACATCTTTGCTTGTTTTTGTTGAATAAAATTCCATCCACAAACAGAGAGAAAGTGTTTAAAGAATCTCACCTGAGAACTGAGCTGTGAGTATCCGCCATTTTTCATTTCAAATTTTATTGCAGTGTTTTGGTTTTGCTTGTTTTCTTGGCGTTATTTGAACTTTCCAAAAAAAACATGGCCGCACAGCAAGCCAAGCGTGTCTGGAAGAAGTACTTCACGTAACATATGACATACAAAATCCGTTTCCGCCACGATGGGTTTCTCTTTGTAAGCCATTTGATTGGCCTAAATTCGCCCTGATTGAGGGCATTGTGGTATCTTCCGGTTTTCGAACAAAATCTGCGCTACCAAAATACAACAGGCGACCAATATTTGTGGTAAAAGGACAATTTACGGTACAAAAATAGGCTGATTCTATTGAAAGACTGGAAAAATATTTTTCAATATTAGAAATTCATTTGATTATTGTTCAGGTGACAGAGGGAGGAAGAATTCATGTCAGCTTGCTGAAAAATCTGCGAACGTATATGCGGTAACAAAGATCAATGGTTACAGTAACAAAACGCTGCAAACACAACCAGAAAACATTTAAGAGCAACCAAAACTCTTTAACCGTTGATATGCTGATGATTTTTGCATCAAATTGTCTTAAATTTACACGAAACGAAGTGAAAGCTTGGATACCCTCAATCAGGGCGACGTCGGAAATTTAGGCCCTCTGGACCGCAGTGTGCTTGAGCAGCTCGCTCCAAAAGACGATATCGCCAATGACAAATATATTTTACATCAACAAAGGGGAAGAGTTTAGGAACGTATTCATGGTAAGTTCCTTTCTGAAAATTCTTTTGCTCAGCAGGAATATTTGGCCAAATGTGAAATACCCTCAATCAGGGCGACACCCCTCTAGTACTACAATGACCAAAAATTTAAGAAACTACGCCCAAGAACGGTTACAGGCACTGAGTCCGCAAAAATAGCGCATTTATGACCAATATCAACTTCTTTTCAATTATAAAACAAAAGTTGTGATTTAATCGCTATTGAAATCAAACCAAAGAAATTCATGAGGATAATGCAAGGATTAAGAAGTCTTTGGTCTCCACTGCAAATGACTTTAGCCCTGTTATGCGAGAACAAAAGGCCATCAGCGGTTTGTCAGCAAAAATTCAGGACTACTGCAACATAGCCTCTAATTGCCCCAGCTCTATCTCTTTCACAATTCCTTGCTGCCTATTGTCACAAATCTCGACTCCTCACTGCCACTGTAGCTCCTGGCATCCAATGTCAATGTGTCTATGGGTACAGAACTATGCAATTTTCAAGTCCCAGCTATCGTTTTTGCTTCTAAAAAGTGAGCACAAATAAATTCCTCCTCTACATTCCATTCATCTCCTGTCACAAATTTCGCATCAACACCATGCCGGTTTCATCAAATGAGCTCAAAAAGTTTTTGTGGTCTCAAAATTTGGTCATGATAAGGACGCTGTAGGCTGGCCCTTGTTGCTTCCCGTTTAATTGTGCCCCTGATGCCATTAGATGGTCACTTGCCATGGCTTGTTGCAAAAAAATGCCACTCTGCTTGAACTCCAAAATCACTTTGATGAAAGCAAAGGTTTATGAAGTTTTTCAAATGTTTGTATTGCCCACCACAGCCATCGGAGAAGTATATCACTTTCTGTATGCATTGAAAATTAGATTTGAGGTGGTTGATCAGGTGTTTCTGAAAGAGGCAAACAGCTACAATGTCATGTGTATTACAATCAGAAACGAGAACAAAATTTTCATGCTTTCAAACCAGCTGCTCTGTAAATATACACAAATGGGTGAAGTGTTGCCATGCTGTTATTCCAATGGAATGATTGTGCTTCGCCTTGCACAACAAAGGAATAATTTTTGGAAAATTCCCTGATCACTAAAAATTCTCCTGGTAAGAGTTTTTCTTACATCACTCGGGTAGCGAACTTGCTGTTTGGCAATGAAGTCATGTCGCTTCAGGGTCTCAAGCTGTTCATCAAAAAGATCTAGAAAATCCTCTACTGGCTTTACCATAGTTTCGAGGTTTGATCTATCTGTGGATATCCACTGGTTAAATTAGATCGCATCAATACCCATATCTTCATCACATCTCTCTAGGATTTCTTTCAGGGGTTCTCTACCTGGGCAACATTCACATGTTCCAATATGTCAAGATGGAAGAGTAGGGTTGCACATAGTCATTGCCAGAGCATGATTGTAATGTTTTAGTGGCACTGTCTCATTTGCTGTCACAGCTTCCATCTTTGAACCAGACATCATTAATTTGATGTTGTTATGTATAGTGCAAACGCACACAGAATGTGAACCACTAGACCCAGCTAGGACACATTATTTTGGACAGAGCATTACGAATGTTGAGAATCAACCTTTTTTCAGGGTTGGCAGCCTTGAACTGCTGGTAAACTTTGTTTAGGTTTCCAAATACAAGTCTCTTTTGGACTTTCTTCTTTTCTCCATTCTCAAGAATGATCACGCAATCCTTCTTCCCTGGCATCATTCTGCTGGATCCTATTAGTCTGATGCAAATGACTGAAATGAATCATCAAGACATTGCTCTTCATTTTGTTCATCATGAGATGATTCAATTATACCTGTCACGATATAGGACCTAGTGAACATTGTTGGAAAAGGCAGTCTCCAACATATCCAACGTGAAGGTAATTCAGTGCAAATGTCATAAATACTAGTTCGTAGCAATATACTATCCAGCATGACTGAAGACCTGGTCACTGGGGGGGGGGGGGAGGAAGGAAATGAAAGATGCATTGTACCAAATTCCTGAAGAACTCCTCCTCGCTGCCAGCGCATCCAGCACTTCCAACGCATCCAACGCTTCCAACGCATCCAACGCTTCCAACATATCCAACACTTCCAACGCATCCAACGCTTCCAATGCATCCAACGCTCCCAATACTTCCAACGCAACAAACGCTTCCAACATATCCAACACTTCCAACGCATCCAACACTTCCAACGCTTCCAACACATCCAACGCTTCCAACACTTCCAACGCATCCAACGCTCCCAACGCATCCAACGCTTCCAACGAATCCAACGCTTCTAACGCATCCAACACTTCCAACGCATCCAACGCTTCCGACGCATCCATCTTGAAATTAATGACCAGCAAGAAGGAGGGTCTTTTTAGAAGGCTGTCATTGAATTTCTTCAACTCCTCCGCGGTGTCTTCCCCAAATCGGTAGTACCCGTGCCTTAGACTGTGGCACAGGTACTTGATAGAGCTAAACACCGCGAAGCAGTGCCCACCCTCCAGCTGGCTTTCAAAACTTTGAAGTCTGCCAACCATATCTGAAATAAACGAATAGTTATTATGGAATAAGACTAACAAATAATACTAGAAAAATTGTCATTTCATAACTTCTTTTCTGAATATAAAACCAAGGCTTACTTGAACACTATGTTATAAATACAGTTGTAACAAAGTTGCTACGTTGCTATTTTGGCTACGATTCTAATATTGAGCTAACAAATAACCTGGTGAGTCAAAAAAGACCCCCATTTGGAAGGCCACTGATCCCTGAATATGAAAGCAATAATATTCAAAGGTTTGCTCTTTCATTGCCAATAAGGTCACTTAGGTTCAGTATCTACCCCCCAGTTTTAACTGGTTATTCCTTCCCATTGACCAAAAGTAACTGTGCACAGCCCCTCAAAATGATTTAGTTAAAACGGTGTTAACCTTAGCCTACATTATCTTAGCTGTTATACGTGCAAATAAGAAGAAGATTTGATATCAATTGATAACAAACAAAACTAAATATCAAAGATAGGTGAGGCAATGAAATTGGGAGCAGCACTCAACTTGCTCACATAGTAATTATGCAACTGCATAGAATATAAATACCTTCCATGCTCCAGAAGGGAACATCGCCGTTGGCACTTCAAAGTAAATCTCCGAAATTATTTTGCCAATGGCGCAAATGTTTTCTCTTTCCTCTTTCTTCTTGAAATTGATTACCAGCTATTTATTTCACCGCCTTACTCCCTCCCTCCCACCCTGATTATTCTTGCAAAGGAGGTGGAGACAAAAGACGATGCAAAATATGTGAAAATGTAAAGTTATCATGTGTTAAGTAGAAGGAATGTGACATGTAAAGTGTTAGTTCTTTTTACTTCTTTTCTTCTTCTTCTTTGGTGTGTCTTGTTGGGGTGTTTCTGTTGGCGGTGCTGGTGTAGATAAGTGACTTTTTGCTCTGTTGTCTTTCTTCTTCTTTTTGGCTTTTTTGCTATGAATTGGGTGTGCTTCTTGAGGTGGTGATGGACGTTTTAGTGGGTTCGTGGTGGTGGTGGGTGGTGCTGGTGGTGGTGGTGATGCGAGAGTTGCATGGAAAGATGGTTGTGAAGCTGCATTGAATGTTTGCATGGGGGTGCTTTGAAAATTTTGTTCCATGTGTGTGTATGATGAGATTTGGATATTGAGAGTGTTTTGTGGGAGCTGCGTGGATGGTATGTTGGTAGGTGCACGTTGTGGAGTGGGTGGATATGCTGCTGGAGAAGGAATATATGTTGGAGATGGATATGCAGGCAGTGGAAAGGGGGATGGTGGTGCAGGCAATAATGGGGATGGTTGTGCTGGCCCTTGAATGATATGGGATGGTAGTGGTGTATGGCGAGGAGTGGATGGTTGAAAATATGGTGCACGTTGGAGCAGTAATGTGGACAGTGTTGGTGGTGCAGGTGCAGGCTGGTGAAATGCATGTTGATAATATGGGTGGTGTGCTTGATATGGTGGTGGTTGTTGTTGGTTCGTATATTGGTGGTGCGCAGATGTCAATGTTGGTGCTTGTTGTGCGGGAGGATGTCCATAATGTTGTTGTTGCTGCTGTTGTTGTTCTGCATATAATGGGTGCTGATATGGTCCTGGATGGTGTGGGGATGCGGGTGGTAAGGTGTGCTGTCTGAGCGCTGCTGCTGGTCCTAGTGCATATGGTGGTGCTGGTGTTGATGTTGGTGCTGGTGCACCAGTTAGTGCAGCAACAAGGTGCTGCACGGAATTGTCATTAGCACCTGTTGCCGCTCCACTCTTTGGAATGTGGAGGAGGGGCAACAAGTCCATAATGTTTTTGCTAGTTTTGAATAGAGGATCCTGTTGAGGAGCAAATGTCAAGAGGTTTGCATAGTTAGCAGGATTTGAAAAGAGCCTGTTGGCAACCATGAAGTTGATGCCCATTTGAAACAGGGCACCCCCAACTTCTATGGCCGCCAACATGCTCTCTTTCATTTGGGGAGAGGGATCAACAATTCCAAGTGCAGCTGCCCGCTTATCCTCCTCTGTGTTAGGCCCCTCGTAGTCCCGATGAAACTTCTTCAGGACATCTCCGAGGGGACGAATCTGCTGAAGAAATGTTTCCGTTTTCTCTGCATTAAGAAAGTGCGTATCCTGACGCAGCAGGTCCACATTCTCATTCAAGGTGGAGCCAAGCTCCGAAATGGCTGTGTTGGGGCGTATGAGCCACTCACACCCAACAGGTCTTAGGCGCTCGAACACTTTCTCATCGGGTGGGAGGGGCTTTTGGCGTCCATATGGGCGGAGGAAGTTTTTCGGGAAATGATTGAAGTATGATACTCCGGGGCGTTTCTTTTCATATTGACGAGACATCTGAAATGAAAGTAATGTCTATTAATGTGACATATTGAAAGTATTACGAATGTAAGTTATATATGAAAATGACCACTCTTAGTTTAGGAGATATCCTAATAAGCTTCCTTACTACGTCAAAGTGGTGATCAAAAAGGAAGTGTTTTTTTTATGAAACGTTTTTTGCAATGTGTATACAGTGCATAAGGTCATTGCAAGAGCTGTGTTACAGTGCGCATTATGAATTGGTTTACAGAGAGTGTGAAATGAAAATCATCATATGGTATGAGTTGCAGGTGTGAATTGGTGGCGTGTTAGAGGGGTCATGAAGTACAGGTCCTGTAAGCGTTTGACACGTGACAGAGCAACATATGCCGTTCCTGGTGGAGTAGAATTGGTGTCAAGCCAAATAATGACCTTCTGTAGTGTCTGACCTTGGATCTTGGAAATGGTTGTGGCATACCCTGGCATGCATGGATATGTGGTTGTGGGAATGTCGTTGATGATTCTTGTAACGGGGAAGATGTTGATGATAGAGCCTGATGGATGGGTTGAGACAATGGTATTGCCAGACACTCCAGAAACGGTCACTACTTGGCCATTGACAAAGCCAATCTTTTTATTAATATTTTGGGTCAGCATGAGCTTCATACCCATGTGCAACGGCACAAGTTGCTCATTGTCCATTACAATGAGTGCTAAGGGAGGGTGTGGATAAAGATATTTAAGAATCTAATGTTGACACAAACTCCTCCCACCACAAGTCGACCAGGCGGAGAGGGCTGATTCATTCTGGCAACGGTTACAAGAGTTAGATAACTTTGGAAGTCCTATTTGGTTTGCTCTGATATCAAGCCTTCTTTTACCTCGATTTTAGGACGTCTTTTTGGAAAACAAGTCAGTTAGGGGCGTCTGGTTTCAGCTTTCGCACAAACTTGAACTTCAAAAGCTTGTAACTCCGTAAATTCTAAGCGGATTCGCAAGATTCTGGCGTCTAAAATTAATTTAAAATCGCAGGAACAGGGATATCTACACAGGAGCCTGTACCTTTTATCGTTATTTTTCAAAATTTAATCAAACATCAAACAATTTTTCTGAGACACCCTGTATATGTTTAGTTTGTGTTTATAGAATTGTAGGTAGTGGAATTTTAAAATATGAAACTGACATTTTTCAAACAACAGGTTTATAGCGGACATATCATATAAACTATATTTGATAAAAATCAAAGAAAACATACCGTTACTTCATTAGGGACATGTAACCTTTTATCCGCCACTGCTGGCTTTCTAGATAAAATTTCACATTCATCCAGCCTTTTTGGGTTTCTCTGTGGGCTGCAAGCAACTCTTGTTTAGTCTTTAGCAGTGCCATTAAAAGATCTTTTGTAATAATAAAAAAAATAATTATTAAAGACTGTTTGTAATAAAATAAAAGATTATCGCCTCAGGACCCTATAGCTTATCAGCCCCAGTCTCCTTTCTTTTGTCGGTTAGAATGGGCATGTCGTAATATTTGCCCACTCTTTCCCTCACTGATCATTCGTTTGCATTTCTGCTCACAGTCAGTCATATAAGTTCTTTCTTGATCTACAATCGTTATTGAACTTTAACTATGGAATCACAAAACAAAAAGTCATCTACTGTCCGTCCAAGAGATTGAAGGGATGTCTGCCTTACTCTAGTAGGCTGGAAGAACCTTACAAAGACTGAATTGCGAAACAAGGCTGCTTTGTATGGTGTCAAGCAGATAGGAAAGAAGGAAACGATCGCTTTGCGACTCTAGAGCCTATTCAACGTCCTGGCGTCTGACAACGAATCTAGCGCCTCTGAAGCAGACCCAGCACCAGGAACCTCAATTACTGGCAAAGAGATGTTCTCGTGCCCAACCAGCCTCTCACTTCGGAGGGGGGGGGGGGGGGGGGGACTTCGTTGGTTACTTTCAGCTTAGAAGATCTGGAAAAATTAATGCAAGAAGTAACCGAGAAGTCCAACCAGCAATATGCAGGGAATCCATCCTACTCTGGCGTCCTCCAACTATTACCGACATCCACTGTTTCTCCACCACCAGCAACAGATGCCCCCCAGCAAGCTTCCCAGCCACAACCACCCCCAGCTGCCATTCCAGAGCCTCCAATAACCACAACAGCAACCAATGTTGCTTCATTACACCAAGGTAACATTGATTGTTTGTTTCATTCACCTCTCAGCTCATTGCCCCCATTCTCCCCAAAGTTAATAAAATGTATGAAAGCAAAAGAATACATCAATTTGAACACACTCCTGTCAAATTCTCTCTACAACACCACCTCTGACCAATCTTATGGCCTTCAAGTCCAACCAGGGGTAGGTGGGGACGAAACTGTGTCATTGACGCAGACCCAACGCACCGCCCAAAAAAATCATCAGTTTTATTGAATGGATGGAAGCATGGAATGTTTTCATAAGAGGCATGGTGCACTTTCATCCCCACCTTGCCCCCGATCTGTTAGCGTACCAAGAATCTTTCACTGCACTAAACCGCAATTACAATTTCCAATCTTGCTACAAATATGACATAGCCTTTAGGATGAATGTGGCAAGAAACCAGTATCTATCTTGGTCCTGGCTTGATGAGTACGCCTTCAATGGTTTTTTTATGTTGCGCACTGCCCTCCCAGCCCCTAGCATGTTTCAGATGTCATATGCCTGGCCATTTTGCGGCAGAATGCACATCTCTTAAGTAACGGCACGGTGACGCACTGTAGCAGGATCGCTCTTATTCATACGTCATATCCCTTAGCCTCGTAATCGCGCTTAATCTAATGAATTAACTTTTTTCCTTTCATTTAGCACATGCGCACCTATTCCTTTATTTGTAGTTTAATTTATGTAATTATTCTTTTATCTAACTGTAGCCTCGTTTCTATCTGTATATATAATGTAATGTTTTGTTGTATAATCAGTCAGTTTTGCACCTCCATCCGAGTCTCACGTCAATTCGACTTCGCTCTACTCATACATATACTCAAAGTAACAGGAACATCTTCAAGCCCTGTTATAGCACGCCCTGCGCAGAGCATGTCCCCTCAACACTATTCATTTATCAGCCAGCCTCCCCTTTCATGCTAAACTGAAGCAGTGGCAGTTGCTCCTTTTTGGCACACCAAAGTAATCACAGTGCCTTCGGTACATCAGCCATCCATGTATTGCTGCAGTTGCCAATACCCAAAAGAAGATCTTCATGTACCATTGTTTGTGTTTGTGGTCCAAACTATATAATGCACGGAACATATAAAATAAATCACCCCCCCCCATGGTCTGCATTATATAATTTGACAACAACAGGTCTTGGGACTTCAATAAATGCTCCATCAGCTTTTGAAAAACGTCTCACAGTGTCCACTGGGTTGATGAATGCATAGTTTGATGCCAGCTGCACTTGCCTGTTGTCAAACCAATGTACCACTGTGATACCTGAATTAAAATCAACTGCTCCATCGTATGAGCCTCTACCAGATTTATTGAGCCCTTTCTCCCCTTTCAATTTGAAACCACGCATCCTGTCTGCCCTTAATGTGCCAACAGCCCAAATCTTTTCCTCTTTCAACTTTAT
Source organism: Aurelia coerulea (assembly GCA_039566865.1). NCBI lineage: Eukaryota > Metazoa > Cnidaria > Scyphozoa > Semaeostomeae > Ulmaridae > Aurelia > Aurelia coerulea. The sequence goes on from CM076947.1 coordinate 11,137,445, forward strand.
CAGCAATTGCAGATAATTGAAAAAAATTGTCAAAAAAACAGTTTATAGTTTTGGCCTTTAAGCAAGTGATGACACAGCCTCATGACAACATCAGCTCCATGATAACCCAGCTTCTCTACAGGCACAGGATCTCGATTTGGTGCCCCATCTAGTTCAAAATCGTAACAGATTCCACTAGAGCCGTTCCTTGAGAAAATTTTAAAACCCCATTTTTGTTGGCTTGTTGGGGAGGTATCTTCTCGAGGGACTTCGTCCCTTGAAAGGAATCATCTGTTCATGAACAGAATTTACCTTTTCTGGGGATACCTTCAAACAATTCTGCCTTAGCATTTCAAAAAGTGGACAAATTTTGAAAAGCTTATCTTTTCTTGGGTCATCTCTTTGCCGTGCTGTCTGATTGTCCACAAAATGCAAGTTTTTCTTCGGCAACTTGAATCTGTTTCGACTCATGATACTAGCTATACGTTCATACCTGGTAGCTGTCTCCCAATGCATGCAGTATTTTGGGACTTGCACCAAGAATCCCCAAAAAATTTTGAATTTCATTTGCATTTGTAGCAATGCTTCCTTTCGCAATGTTGTTTTGGGTGCTATAAAGATTAGTCTGATCTGAAATTAGTTCAATCATATCATCATCAAAGAAATATTTGAAGTACTGCAATGGGGTTTTGACTTTATCTGCATCAGGTGTATCACTTGGACTGAAAAGTATGTATCCACTGAAAGCTGATGCTTCTCAGAACATCGCCAGCGATATGCTCTTTGTTGTTTTGTGTTTGTTGTCTTAGATGCTGTTTTCTTTTCTAAACTTGTTTCCTGGCCAGAAGTTTCGGCGCTAATGCAGTTTCGCACACCCTCTTCAGACCGTGTCTATACTGTTTGTACTTATAACTTTGTCGCTGTATGTCTGTTACATATGTATTGTATATCAATCGATAGCCCAGAACATGGGGATTAATTTGATATATAATTAATAATTACTCACCTTCAATTCCATCTTTTATTAGCCAAAATACATCCATGACTAACCTGCAAATCTTCACTCCGTCCGCCATTATCAATCCGATCGAGTTCTTCGGTCACGTGACCAGTAGCCTCGACTTCAAACTCAAAGAAAGGGGTCCTCATGGATCGTTTACTCCTCGGAGAACTAAGAGCCGGGAGTTAGACCCTCAAGCTGTCAGTCCTCGAGCTGCCCGTGAGAGAGCTAAAAATTTACGTCTCGATTTTAGACAAGGGAAATAGACCCTAGGGCGGTCCGTCCTCGAGCTGCCCGTGAGAGGGCTAAAAATTTATACTTCGATTTTAGACCCGAGAGTTAGACCCTCGAGCTGTCCGTCCTCGAGCTGCCGCTGAGAGAGCTAAAAATTTATACTTCGATTTTAGACAAGGGATATAGACCCTCGAGCTGTCAGTCCTCGAGCTGCCCCTGAGAAAGCTAAAAATTTACGTCTCGATTTTAGACAAGGGAAATAGACCCTAGGGCTGTCCGTCCTCGAGCTGCCGCTGAGAGAGCTAAAAATTTATACTTCGATTTTAGACCAGGGAGCTAGACCCTAGATTTGTCCGTCCTCGAGCTGCCGCTGAGAGAGCTAAAAATTTACGTCTCGATTTTAGACAAGGGAAATAGACCCTCGAGCTGTCTGTCATCGAGCTGCCGGTGAGAGAGCAAAAAATTTACGTCTCGATTTTAGACAAGGGAAATAGACCCTAGGGCGGTCCGTCCTCGAGCTGCCCGTGAGAGGGCTAAAAATTTATACTTCGATTTTAGACAAGGGAAATAGACCCTAGGGCTGTCAGTCCTCGAGCTGCCGGTGAGAGAGATAAAAATTTACGTCTCGATTTTAGACAAGGGAAATAGACCCTTGAGCTGTCTGTCCTCGAGCTGCCGCTGAGAGAGCTAAAAATTTACGTCTCGATTTTAGACAAGGGAAATAGACCCTTGGGCGGTCCGTCCTCGAGCTGCCCGTGAGAGGGCTAAAAATTTATACTTCGCTTTTAGACCCGAGAGTTAGACCCTCGAGCTGTCCGTCCTCGAGCTGCCGCTGAGAGAGCTAAAAATTTACGTCTCGATTTTAGACAAGGGAAATAGCCCCTTGAGCTGTCCGTCCTCGAGCTGCCCCTGAGAAAGCTAAAAATTTACGTCTCGATTTTAGACAAGGGAAATAGACCCTAGGGCTGTCAGTCCTCGAGCTGCCGGTGAGAGGGCTAAAAATTTACGTCTCGATTTTAGACAAGGGAAATAGACCCTAGGGCGGTCCGTCCTCGAGCTGCCCGTGAGAGGGCTAAAAATTTATACTTCGATTTTAGACCCGAGAGTTAGACCCTCGAGCTGTCCGTCCTCGAGCTGCCGCTGAGAGAGCTAAAAATTTATACTTCGATTTTAGACCAGGGAGCTAGACCCTAGAGCTGTCCGTCCTCGAGCTGCCGCTGAGAGAGCTAAAAATTTACGTCTCGATTTTAGACAAGGGAAATAGACCCTAGAGCTGTCCGTCCTCGAGCTGCCGCTGAGAGAGCTAAAAATTTACGTCTCGATTTTAGACAAGGGAAATAGACCCTCGAGCTGTCTGTCATCGAGCTGCCGGTGAGAGAGCAAAAAATTTACGTCTCGATTTTAGACAAGGGAAATAGACCCTTGGGCTGTCAGTCCTCGAGCTGCCGGTGAGAGGGCTAAAACTTTATACTTCGATTTTAGACCCGAGAGTTAGACCCTCGAGCTGTCCGTCCTCGAGCTGCCCGTGAGAAAGCTAAAAATTTACGTCTCGATTTTAGACAAGGGAAATAGCCCCTTGAGCTGTCCGTCCTCGAGCTGCCCCTGAGAAAGCTAAAAATTTACGTCTCGATTTTAGACAAGGGAAATAGACCCTAGGGCTGTCAGTCCTCGAGCTGCCGGTGAGAGGGCTAAAAATTTATACTTCGATTTTAGACCAGGGAAATAGACCCTCGAGCTGTCAGTCCTCGAGCTGCCCGTGAGAGAGCTAAAAATTTACGTCTCGATTTTAGACAAGGGAAATAGACCCTAGGGCGGTCTCTCTCGAGCTGCCCGTGAGAGGGCTAAAAATTTATACTTCGATTTTAGACCCGAGAGTTAGACCCTCGAGCTGTCCGTCCTCGAGCTGCCGCTGAGAGAGCTAAAAATTTACGTCTCGATTTTAGACAAGGGAAATAGCCCCTTGAGCTGTCCGTCCTCGAGCTGCCCCCGAGAAAGCTAAAAATTTACGTCTCGATTTTAGACAAGGGAAATAGACCCTAGGGCTGTCAGTCCTCGAGCTGCCGGTGAGAGGGCTAAAAATTTACGTCTCGATTTTAGACAAGGGAAATAGACCCTAGGGCGGTCCGTCCTCGAGCTGCCCGTGAGAGGGCTAAAAATTTATACTTCGATTTTAGACAAGGGAAATAGACCCTCGAGCTGTCAGTCCTCGAGCTGCCCGTGAGAGAGCTAAAAATTTATGTCTCGATTTTAGACAAGGGAAATAGACCCTTGGGCGGTCCGTCCTCGAGCTGCCCGTGAGAGGGCTAAAAATTTATACTTCGCTTTTAGACCCGAGAGTTAGACCCTCGAGCTGTCCGTCCTCGAGCTGCCCCTGAGAGAGCTAAAAATTTACGTCTCGATTTTAGACAAGGGAAATAGCCCCTTGAGCTGTCCGTCCTCGAGCTGCCCCTGAGAAAGCTAAAAATTTACGTCTCGATTTTAGACAAGGGAAATAGACCCTAGGGCTGTCAGTCCTCGAGCTGCCGGTGAGAGGGCTAAAAATTTACGTCTCGATTTTAGACAAGGGAAATAGACCCTAGGGCGGTCCGTCCTCGAGCTGCCCGTGAGAGGGCTAAAAATTTATACTTCGATTTTAGACCCGAGAGTTAGACCCTCGAGCTGTCCGTCCTCGAGCTGCCGCTGAGAGAGCTAAAAATTTATACTTCGATTTTAGACCAGGGAGCTAGACCCTAGAGCTGTCCGTCCTCGAGCTGCCCCTGAGAAAGCTAAAAATTTACGTCTCGATTTTAGACAAGGGAAATAGACCCTAGGGCTGTCCGTCCTCGAGCTGCCGCTGAGAGAGCTAAAAATTTATACTTCGATTTTAGACCAGGGAGCTAGACCCTAGATTTGTCCGTCCTCGAGCTGCCGCTGAGAGAGCTAAAAATTTACGTCTCGATTTTAGACAAGGGAAATAGACCCTCGAGCTGTCTGTCATCGAGCTGCCGGTGAGAGAGCAAAAAATTTACGTCTCGATTTTAGACAAGGGAAATAGACCCTAGGGCGGTCCGTCCTCGAGCTGCCCGTGAGAGGGCTAAAAATTTATACTTCGATTTTAGACAAGGGAAATAGACCCTAGGGCTGTCAGTCCTCGAGCTGCCGGTGAGAGAGCTAAAAATTTACGTCTCGATTTTAGACAAGGGAAATAGACCCTCGAGCTGTCCGTCCTCGAGCTGCCGCTGAGAGAGCTAAAAATTTACGTCTCGATTTTAGACAAGGGAAATAGACCCTTGGGCGGTCCGTCCTCGAGCTGCCCGTGAGAGGGCTAAAAATTTATACTTCGCTTTTAGACCCGAGAGTTAGACCCTCGAGCTGTCCGTCCTCGAGCTGCCGCTGAGAGAGCTAAAAATTTACGTCTCGATTTTAGACAAGGGAAATAGCCCCTTGAGCTGTCCGTCCTCGAGCTGCCCCTGAGAAAGCTAAAAATTTACGTCTCGATTTTAGACAAGGGAAATAGACCCTAGGGCTGTCAGTCCTCGAGCTGCCGGTGAGAGGGCTAAAAATTTACGTCTCGATTTTAGACAAGGGAAATAGACCCTAGGGCTGTCCGTCCTCGAGCTGCCCGTGAGAGGGCTAAAAATTTATACTTCGATTTTAGACCCGAGAGTTAGACCCTCGAGCTGTCCGTCCTCGAGCTGCCGGTGAGAGAGCTAAAAATTTATACTTCGATTTTAGACCAGGGAGCTAGACCCTAGAGCTGTCCGTCCTCGAGCTGCCGCTGAGAGAGCTAAAAATTTACGTCTCGATTTTAGACAAGGGAAATAGACCCTCGAGCTGTCCGTCCTCGAGCTGCCGCTGAGAGAGCTAAAAATTTACGTCTCGATTTTAGACAAGGGAAATAGACCCTCGAGCTGTCTGTCATCGAGCTGCCGGTGAGAGAGCAAAAAATTTTCGTCTCGATTTTAGACAAGGGAAATAGACCCTTGGGCTGTCAGTCCTCGAGCTGCCGGTGAGAGGGCTAAAAATTTATACTTCGATTTTAGACCAGGGAAATAGACCCTCGAGCTGTCAGTCCTCGAGCTGCCCGTGAGAGAGCTAAAAATTTACGTCTCGATTTTAGACAAGGGAAATAGACCCTAGGGCGGTCTCTCTCGAGCTGCCCGTGAGAGGGCTAAAAATTTATACTTCGATTTTAGATCCGAGAGTTAGACCCTCGAGCTGTCCGTCCTCGAGCTGCCGCTGAGAGAGCTAAAAATTTACGTCTCGATTTTAGACAAGGGAAATAGCCCCTTGAGCTGTCCGTCCTCGAGCTGCCCCCGAGAAAGCTAAAAATTTACGTCTCGATTTTAGACAAGGGAAATAGACCCTAGGGCTGTCAGTCCTCGAGCTGCCGGTGAGAGGGCTAAAAATTTACGTCTCGATTTTAGACAAGGGAAATAGACCCTAGGGCGGTCCGTCCTCGAGCTGCCCGTGAGAGGGCTAAAAATTTATACTTCGATTTTAGACAAGGGAAATAGACCCTCGAGCTGTCAGTCCTCGAGCTGCCCGTGAGAGAGCTAAAAATTTACGTCTCGATTTTAGACAAGGGAAATAGACCCTTGGGCGGTCCGTCCTCGAGCTGCCCGTGAGAGGGCTAAAAATTTATACTTCGCTTTTAGACCCGAGAGTTAGACCCTCGAGCTGTCCGTCCTCGAGCTGCCCCTGAGAGAGCTAAAAATTTACGTCTCGATTTTAGACAAGGGAAATAGCCCCTTGAGCTGTCCGTCCTCGAGCTGCCCCTGAGAAAGCTAAAAATTTACGTCTCGATTTTAGACAAGGGAAATAGACCCTAGGGCTGTCAGTCCTCGAGCTGCCGGTGAGAGGGCTAAAAATTTACGTCTCGATTTTAGACAAGGGAAATAGACCCTAGGGCGGTCCGTCCTCGAGCTGCCCGTGAGAGGGCTAAAAATTTATACTTCGATTTTAGACCCGAGAGTTAGACCCTCGAGCTGTCCGTCCTCGAGCTGCCGCTGAGAGAGCTAAAAATTTATACTTCGATTTTAGACCAGGGAGCTAGACCCTAGAGCTGTCCGTCCTCGAGCTGCCGCTGAGAGAGCTAAAAATTTACGTCTCGATTTTAGACAAGGGAAATAGACCCTCGAGCTGTCCGTCCTCGAGCTGCCCCTGAGAGAGCTAAAAATTTACGTCTCGATTATAGACAAGGGAAATAGACCCTCGAGCTGTCCGTCCTCGAGCTGCCGCTGAGAGAGCTAAAAATTTACGTCTCGATTTTAGACCAGGGAGCTAGACCCTAGAGCTGTCAGTCCTCGACCTGCCGGTGAGAGGGCTAAAAATTTATACTTCGATTTTAGACCCGAGAGTTAGACCCTCGAGCTGTCCGTCCTCGAGCTGCCCGTGAGAAAGCTAAAAATTTACGTCTCAATTTTAGACAAGGGAAATAGACCCTAGGGCTGTTAGTCCTCGAGCTGCCGGTGAGAGGGCTAAAAATTTATACTTCGATTTTAGACCAGGGAGCTAGACCCTCGAGCTGCCGGTGAGAGAGCTAAAAATTTATACTTCAATTTTAGACCAGGGAGCTAGACCCTAGAGCTGTCCGTCCTCGAGCTGCCGCTGAGAGAGCTAAAAATTTACGTCTCGATTTTAGACAAGGGAAATAGCCCCTTGAGCTGTCCGTCCTCGAGCTGCCCCTGAGAAAGCTAAAAATTTACGTCTCGATTTTAGACAAGGGAAATAGACCCTAGGGCTGTCAGTCCTCGAGCTGCCGGTGAGAGGGCTAAAAATTTATACTTCGATTTTAGACCAGGGAAATAGACCCTCGAGCTGTCAGTCCTCGAGCTGCCCGTGAGAGAGCTAAAAATTTACGTCTCGATTTTAGACAAGGGAAATAGACCCTAGGGCGGTCTCTCTCGAGCTGCCCGTGAGAGGGCTAAAAATTTATACTTCGATTTTAGACCCGAGAGTTAGACCCTCGAGCTGTCCGTCCTCGAGCTGCCGCTGAGAGAGCTAAAAATTTACGTCTCGATTTTAGACAAGGGAAATAGCCCCTTGAGCTGTCCGTCCTCGAGCTGCCCCCGAGAAAGCTAAAAATTTACGTCTCGATTTTAGACAAGGGAAATAGACCCTAGGGCTGTCAGTCCTCGAGCTGCCGGTGAGAGGGCTAAAAATTTACGTCTCGATTTTAGACAAGGGAAATAGACCCTAGGGCGGTCCGTCCTCGAGCTGCCCGTGAGAGGGCTAAAAATTTATACTTCGATTTTAGACAAGGGAAATAGACCCTCGAGCTGTCAGTCCTCGAGCTGCCCGTGAGAGAGCTAAAAATTTATGTCTCGATTTTAGACAAGGGAAATAGACCCTTGGGCGGTCCGTCCTCGAGCTGCCCGTGAGAGGGCTAAAAATTTATACTTCGCTTTTAGACCCGAGAGTTAGACCCTCGAGCTGTCCGTCCTCGAGCTGCCCCTGAGAGAGCTAAAAATTTACGTCTCGATTTTAGACAAGGGAAATAGCCCCTTGAGCTGTCCGTCCTCGAGCTGCCCCTGAGAAAGCTAAAAATTTACGTCTCGATTTTAGACAAGGGAAATAGACCCTAGGGCTGTCAGTCCTCGAGCTGCCGGTGAGAGAGCTAAAAATTTACGTCTCGATTTTAGACAAGGGAAATAGACCCTAGGGCTGTCAGTCCTCGAGCTGCCGGTGAGAGGGCTAAAAATTTATACTTCGATTTTAGACCCGAGAGTTAGACCCTCGAGCTGTCCGTCCTCGAGCTGCCGGTGAGAGAGCTAAAAATTTATACTTCGATTTTAGACCAGGGAGCTAGACCCTCGAGCTGTCCGTCCTCGAGCTGCCCCTGAGAAAGCTAAAAATTTACGTCTCGATTTTAGACAAGGGAAATAGACCCTAGGGCTGTCCGTCCTCGAGCTGCCGCTGAGAGAGCTAAAAATTTATACTTCAATTTTAGACCAGGGAGCTAGACCCTAGATTTGTCCGTCCTCGAGCTGCCGCTGAGAGAGCTAAAAATTTACGTCTCGATTTTAGACAAGGGAAATAGACCCTCGAGCTGTCTGTCATCGAGCTGCCGGTGAGAGAGCAAAAAATTTACGTCTCGATTTTAGACAAGGGAAATAGACCCTAGGGCGGTCCGTCCTCGAGCTGCCCGTGAGAGGGCTAAAAATTTATACTTCGATTTTAGACAAGGGAAATAGACCCTAGGGCTGTCAGTCCTCGAGCTGCCGGTGAGAGAGCTAAAAATTTACGTCTCGATTTTAGACAAGGGAAATAGACCCTCGAGCTGTCCGTCCTCGAGCTGCCGCTGAGAGAGCTAAAAATTTACGTCTCGATTTTAGACAAGGGAAATAGACCCTTGGGCGGTCCGTCCTCGAGCTGCCCGTGAGAGGGCTAAAAATTTATACTTCGCTTTTAGACCCGAGAGTTAGACCCTCGAGCTGTCCGTCCTCGAGCTGCCGCTGAGAGAGCTAAAAATTTACGTCTCGATTTTAGACAAGGGAAATAGCCCCTTGAGCTGTCCGTCCTCGAGCTGCCCCTGAGAAAGCTAAAAATTTACGTCTCGATTTTAGACAAGGGAAATAGACCCTAGGGCTGTCAGTCCTCGAGCTGCCGGTGAGAGGGCTAAAAATTTACGTCTCGATTTTAGACAAGGGAAATAGACCCTAGGGCGGTCCGTCCTCGAGCTGCCCGTGAGAGGGCTAAAAATTTATACTTCGATTTTAGACCCGAGAGTTAGACCCTCGAGCTGTCCGTCCTCGAGCTGCCGCTGAGAGAGCTAAAAATTTATACTTCGATTTTAGACCAGGGAGCTAGACCCTAGAGCTGTCCGTCCTCGAGCTGCCGCTGAGAGAGCTAAAAATTTACGTCTCGATTTTAGACAAGGGAAATAGACCCTAGAGCTGTCCGTCCTCGAGCTGCCGCTGAGAGAGCTAAAAATTTACGTCTCGATTTTAGACAAGGGAAATAGACCCTCGAGCTGTCTGTCATCGAGCTGCCGGTGAGAGAGCAAAAAATTTACGTCTCGATTTTAGACAAGGGAAATAGACCCTAGGGCGGTCCGTCCTCGAGCTGCCCGTGAGAGGGCTAAAAATTTATACTTCGATTTTAGACAAGGGAAATAGACCATCGAGCTGTCAGTCCTCGAGCTGCCCGTGAGAGAGCTAAAAATTTACGTCTCGATTTTAGACAAGGGAAATAGACCCTTGGGCGGTCCGTCCTCGAGCTGCCCGTGAGAGGGCTAAAAATTTATACTTCGCTTTTAGACCCGAGAGTTAGACCCTCGAGCTGTCCGTCCTCGAGCTGCCCCTGAGAGAGCTAAAAATTTACGTCTCGATTTTAGACAAGGGAAATAGCCCCTTGAGCTGTCCGTCCTCGAGCTGCCCCTGAGAAAGCTAAAAATTTACGTCTCGATTTTAGACAAGGGAAATAGACCCTAGGGCTGTCAGTCCTCGAGCTGCCGGTGAGAGGGCTAAAAATTTACGTCTCGATTTTAGACAAGGGAAATAGACCCTAGGGCGGTCCGTCCTCGAGCTGCCCGTGAGAGGGCTAAAAATTTATACTTCGATTTTAGACCCGAGAGTTAGACCCTCGAGCTGTCCGTCCTCGAGCTGCCGCTGAGAGAGCTAAAAATTTATACTTCGATTTTAGACCAGGGAGCTAGACCCTAGAGCTGTCCGTCCTCGAGCTGCCGCTGAGAGAGCTAAAAATTTACGTCTCGATTTTAGACAAGGGAAATAGACCCTCGAGCTGTCCGTCCTCGAGCTGCCCCTGAGAGAGCTAAAAATTTACGTCTCGATTATAGACAAGGGAAATAGACCCTCGAGCTGTCCGTCCTCGAGCTGCCGCTGAGAGAGCTAAAAATTTACGTCTCGATTTTAGACCAGGGAGCTAGACCCTAGAGCTGTCAGTCCTCGACCTGCCGGTGAGAGGGCTAAAAATTTATACTTCGATTTTAGACCCGAGAGTTATCCCCTCGAGCTGTCCGTCCTCGAGCTGCCCGTGAGAAAGCTAAAAATTTACGTCTCAATTTTAGACAAGGGAAATAGACCCTAGGGCTGTCAGTCCTCGAGCTGCCGGTGAGAGGGCTAAAAATTTATACTTCGATTTTAGACCAGGGAGCTAGACCCTCGAGCTGCCGGTGAGAGAGCTAAAAATTTATACTTCAATTTTAGACCAGGGAGCTAGACCCTAGAGCTGTCCGTCCTCGAGCTGCCGCTGAGAGAGCTAAAAATTTACGTCTCGATTTTAGACAAGGGAAATAGCCCCTTGAGCTGTCCGTCCTCGAGCTGCCCCTGAGAAAGCTAAAAATTTACGTCTCGATTTTAGACAAGGGAAATAGACCCTAGGGCTGTCAGTCCTCGAGCTGCCGGTGAGAGGGCTAAAAATTTATACTTCGATTTTAGACCAGGGAAATAGACCCTCGAGCTGTCAGTCCTCGAGCTGCCCGTGAGAGAGCTAAAAATTTACGTCTCGATTTTAGACAAGGGAAATAGACCCTAGGGCGGTCTCTCTCGAGCTGCCCGTGAGAGGGCTAAAAATTTATACTTCGATTTTAGACCCGAGAGTTAGACCCTCGAGCTGTCCGTCCTCGAGCTGCCGCTGAGAGAGCTAAAAATTTACGTCTCGATTTTAGACAAGGGAAATAGCCCCTTGAGCTGTCCGTCCTCGAGCTGCCCCCGAGAAAGCTAAAAATTTACGTCTCGATTTTAGACAAGGGAAATAGACCCTAGGGCTGTCAGTCCTCGAGCTGCCGGTGAGAGGGCTAAAAATTTACGTCTCGATTTTAGACAAGGGAAATAGACCCTAGGGCGGTCCGTCCTCGAGCTGCCCGTGAGAGGGCTAAAAATTTATACTTCGATTTTAGACAAGGGAAATAGACCCTCGAGCTGTCAGTCCTCGAGCTGCCCGTGAGAGAGCTAAAAATTTATGTCTCGATTTTAGACAAGGGAAATAGACCCTTGGGCGGTCCGTCCTCGAGCTGCCCGTGAGAGGGCTAAAAATTTATACTTCGCTTTTAGACCCGAGAGTTAGACCCTCGAGCTGTCCGTCCTCGAGCTGCCCCTGAGAGAGCTAAAAATTTACGTCTCGATTTTAGACAAGGGAAATAGCCCCTTGAGCTGTCCGTCCTCGAGCTGCCCCTGAGAAAGCTAAAAATTTACGTCTCGATTTTAGACAAGGGAAATAGACCCTAGGGCTGTCAGTCCTCGAGCTGCCGGTGAGAGGGCTAAAAATTTACGTCTCGATTTTAGACAAGGGAAATAGACCCTAGGGCGGTCCGTCCTCGAGCTGCCCGTGAGAGGGCTAAAAATTTATACTTCGATTTTAGACCCGAGAGTTAGACCCTCGAGCTGTCCGTCCTCGAGCTGCCGCTGAGAGAGCTAAAAATTTATACTTCGATTTTAGACCAGGGAGCTAGACCCTAGAGCCTTCCGTCCTCGAGCTGCCCCTGAGAAAGCTAAAAATTTACGTCTCGATTTTAGACAAGGGAAATAGACCCTAGGGCTGTCCGTCCTCGAGCTGCCGCTGAGAGAGCTAAAAATTTATACTTCGATTTTAGACCAGGGAGCTAGACCCTAGATTTGTCCGTCCTCGAGCTGCCGCTGAGAGAGCTAAAAATTTACGTCTCGATTTTAGACAAGGGAAATAGACCCTCGAGCTGTCTGTCATCGAGCTGCCGGTGAGAGAGCAAAAAATTTACGTCTCGATTTTAGACAAGGGAAATAGACCCTAGGGCGGTCCGTCCTCGAGCTGCCCGTGAGAGGGCTAAAAATTTATACTTCGATTTTAGACAAGGGAAATAGACCCTAGGGCTGTCAGTCCTCGAGCTGCCGGTGAGAGAGCTAAAAATTTACGTCTCGATTTTAGACAAGGGAAATAGACCCTCGAGCTGTCCGTCCTCGAGCTGCCGCTGAGAGAGCTAAAAATTTACGTCTCGATTTTAGACAAGGGAAATAGACCCTTGGGCGGTCCGTCCTCGAGCTGCCCGTGAGAGGGCTAAAAATTTATACTTCGCTTTTAGACCCGAGAGTTAGACCCTCGAGCTGTCCGTCCTCGAGCTGCCGCTGAGAGAGCTAAAAATTTACGTCTCGATTTTAGACAAGGGAAATAGCCCCTTGAGCTGTCCGTCCTCGAGCTGCCCCTGAGAAAGCTAAAAATTTACGTCTCGATTTTTGACAAGGGAAATAGACCCTAGGGCTGTCAGTCCTCGAGCTGCCGGTGAGAGGGCTAAAAATTTACGTCTCGATTTTAGACAAGGGAAATAGACCCTAGGGCGGTCCGTCCTCGAGCTGCCCGTGAGAGGGCTAAAAATTTATACTTCGATTTTAGACCCGAGAGTTAGACCCTCGAACTGTCCGTCCTCGAGCTGCCGCTGAGAGAGCTAAAAATTTATACTTCGATTTTAGACCAGGGAGCTAGACCCTAGAGCTGTCCGTCCTCGAGCTGCCGCTGAGAGAGCTAAAAATTTACGTCTCGATTTTAGACAAGGGAAATAGACGCTAGAGCTGTCCGTCCTCGAGCTGCCGCTGAGAGAGCTAAAAATTTACGTCTCGATTTTAGACAAGGGAAATAGACCCTCGAGCTGTCTGTCATCGAGCTGCCGGTGAGAGAGCAAAAAATTTACGTCTCGATTTTAGACAAGGGAAATAGACCCTAGGGCTGTCAGTCCTCGAGCTGCCGGTGAGAGGGCTAAAAATTTATACTTCGATTTTAGACCCGAGAGTTAGACCCTCGAGCTGTCCGTCCTCGAGCTGCCCGTGAGAAAGCTAAAAATTTACGTCTCGATTTTAGACAAGGGAAATAGCCCCTTGAGCTGTCCGTCCTCGAGCTGCCCCTGAGAAAGCTAAAAATTTACGTCTCGATTTTAGACAAGGGAAATAGACCCTAGGGCTGTCAGTCCTCGAGCTGCCGGTGAGAGGGCTAAAAATTTATACTTCGATTTTAGACCAGGGAAATAGACCCTCGAGCTGTCAGTCCTCGAGCTGCCCGTGAGAGAGCTAAAAATTTACGTCTCGATTTTAGACAAGGGAAATAGACCCTAGGGCGGTCTCTCTCGAGCTGCCCGTGAGAGGGCTAAAAATTTATACTTCGATTTTAGATCCGAGAGTTAGACCCTCGAGCTGTCCGTCCTCGAGCTGCCGCTGAGAGAGCTAAAAATTTACGTCTCGATTTTAGACAAGGGAAATAGCCCCTTGAGCTGTCCGTCCTCGAGCTGCCCCCGAGAAAGCTAAAAATTTACGTCTCGATTTTAGACAAGGGAAATAGACCCTAGGGCTGTCAGTCCTCGAGCTGCCGGTGAGAGGGCTAAAAATTTACGTCTCGATTTTAGACAAGGGAAATAGACCCTAGGGCGGTCCGTCCTCGAGCTGCCCGTGAGAGGGCTAAAAATTTATACTTCGATTTTAGACAAGGGAAATAGACCCTCGAGCTGTCAGTCCTCGAGCTGCCCGTGAGAGAGCTAAAAATTTACGTCTCGATTTTAGACAAGGGAAATAGACCCTTGGGCGGTCCGTCCTCGAGCTGCCCGTGAGAGGGCTAAAAATTTATACTTCGCTTTTAGACCCGAGAGTTAGACCCTCGAGCTGTCCGTCCTCGAGCTGCTCCTGAGAGAGCTAAAAATTTACGTCTCGATTTTAGACAAGGGAAATAGCCCCTTGAGCTGTCCGTCCTCGAGCTGCCCCTGAGAAAGCTAAAAATTTACGTCTCGATTTTAGACAAGGGAAATAGACCCTAGGGCTGTCAGTCCTCGAGCTGCCGGTGAGAGGGCTAAAAATTTACGTCTCGATTTTAGACAAGGGAAATAGACCCTAGGGCGGTCCGTCCTCGAGCTGCCCGTGAGAGGGCTAAAAATTTATACTTCGATTTTAGACCCGAGAGTTAGACCCTCGAGCTGTCCGTCCTCGAGCTGCCGCTGAGAGAGCTAAAAATTTATACTTCGATTTTAGACCAGGGAGCTAGACCCTAGAGCTGTCCGTCCTCGAGCTGCCGCTGAGAGAGCTAAAAATTTACGTCTCGATTTTAGACAAGGGAAATAGACCCTCGAGCTGTCCGTCCTCGAGCTGCCCCTGAGAGAGCTAAAAATTTACGTCTCGATTATAGACAAGGGAAATAGACCCTCGAGCTGTCCGTCCTCGAGCTGCCGCTGAGAGAGCTAAAAATTTACGTCTCGATTTTAGACCAGGGAGCTAGACCCTAGAGCTGTCAGTCCTCGACCTGCCGGTGAGAGGGCTAAAAATTTATACTTCGATTTTAGACCCGAGAGTTAGACCCTCGAGCTGTCCGTCCTCGAGCTGCCCGTGAGAGAGCTAAAAATTTACGTCTCGATTTTAGACAAGGGAAATAGACCCTAGGGCTGTCAGTCCTCGAGCTGCCGGTGAGAGAGCTAAAAATTTATACTTCGATTTTAGACCAGGGAGCCAGACCCTCGAGCTGCCGGTGAGAGAGCTAAAAATTTATACTTCGATTTTAGACCAGGGAGCTAGACCCTAGAGCTGTCCGTCCTCGAGCTGCCGGTGAGAGAGCTAAAAATTTACGTCTCGATTTTAGACAAGGGAAATAGACCCTCGAGCTGTCCGTCCTCAAGCTGCCCCTGAGAGAGCTAAAAATTTACGTCTCGATTATAGACAAGGGAAATAGACCCTCGAGCTGTCCGTCCTCGAGCTGCCGCTGAGAGAGCTAAAAATTTACGTCTCGATTTTAGACCAGGGAGCTAGACCCTAGAGCTGTCCGTCCTCGAGCTGCCGCTGAGAGAGCTAAAAATTTACGTCTCGATTTTAGACAAGGGAAATAGACCCTCGAGCTGTCTGTCATCGAGCTGCCGGTGAGAGAGCAAAAAATTTACGTCTCGATTTTAGACAAGGGAAATAGACCCTTGGGCTGTCAGTCCTCGAGCTGCCGGTGAGAGGGCTAAAAATTTATACTTCGATTTTAGACCAGGGAGCTAGACCCTGGAGCTGTCCGTCCTCGAGCTGCCCGTGAGAGAGCTAAAAATTTACGTCTCGATTTTAGACCAGGGAGCCGACTCGGATTACTAAAGCATTTGATTTTTACTTACATTTGAGACATACTGAAATGAAGATTCCTATGTATCATGTTATTGTGATAACTTTTTTTGGTCAAAAAAGGGAGGCATGCCATTTGTGCCAAACATAGTGTACAGATGCCCTTGGATAACAATCAGGAATTTTTTTTTATTTTGCGGTGAGTGGTTTCTGTGCCACGCCCTCTCAAAGTTTCCCCGTATAGGCTTAAGAACTGAAATGAAAGAAGGTGGACTGTGTCACTGCTACTAGTAGGAAAGTTTGCATTTGATGTCTTGTCATATAGTGCACATCGTCAATGTCTATTGTCATGCAAAGTTATATGTCATCACTCTAAGGTAGGTAGAAGTTATCTCACTTTTTATGCTATAAGTCTTCAGTACCAACACAAATTCACATGTCTGCCATTTCCTTCCCTATTGCTAGAACCGTGTCATATGTCACAAGCCGGAACAGATTATCAATGTCTATTGTCATGCAAAGTTACATGTCATCACTCTCAGGAAGGTAGAAGTTATTCCACTTTTTATGCTATAAGGCTTAAGTATGGGAAAACTCCCAACTTCCGGCCCCCATAACTCTTGCTATATACAATATTTCTAAAAACCGATTTCAGCATGTTCATCAGCGCAAAAATATACATGAACTATGAAAATCAAAAACGCATAAACAATCTTCTCAAATACAAAATAAGAAACTTCTATATATGCCTCAAACTGATGCTACTGGGTACAGCCATTTCTATACAGAACATGAACTTCATGTTTCGCAGTTGTACTGTAAAAAACATTGCAAATTAAAATATGCTATTTTCGTTGCTAGGTAACTGCTCCTCCGCAATTCAAAGGGGCCCCTCATTGGAAAAAGGAAATTTAACCATTTTCTTTACAGCAAAATCTTATTATTTTCATCCGGGACTGTTCACATAATATTCTGGTGTTCACATAAAATCATCATCTACTCTTTTTGACTGATGATTTTCTGCAGGGAGTGCAGGGACGTAGGAAGCATCTCAAACTTGGAGGGGCATGACACTTCAAGGGCACTTATTTTATTAAGCTAAAGGGGCACTTCCTGAAAATAAAAAAGGCACTTCTTTGTTTATTCCAAAATCTTGGGGGGGCACGTGTGCCCAGTGCCCCCCCGGTTCCTACGTCTCTGAGGGAGTGTTAGGAATATAATGAGCAAATGTATTAATTTTTCCTACAACAAAGTGACTTTAGATCTCAATAAGATGAATATGTTTCTAGTCCCTACAGGTACGTCTGTATAAGGACCTGCTTGTACGACATCCAGAATCTTATATAGTCAAGAATTACCTATTTATTCATTAAAGTCATACATTTGTATGTGTTTCCTTGGTCTTGTTCTGGTATTCTTTGCCTATGAAATTATTCGTTTCTTGGTCACAACAAGCATCTTCGAATCAGAAGATATATGCTGGTATGTTGACCTTTTATTTTCGAATAATTTCAAACGCAAGTACCCCCAACAGGACTAAGAATTGCAACACAACTTAGACGTTCTTATGATTAGTTGAGCCAACGAATTATTTAATGTCTTTAAATGTCCATCTAAATAAAATATAAGTTACAATCATTTTAACGATATGCAACATAAATTGTATTCTTAATGCATCTCCTAGTAAGGATACGTTCGAAGGTAAACACACAAGGTCGGGAAAATTCCTCGTCCACTAGTGCTTAGCTGTAGATGACTTCAAAATAATTTAATCAACGACAGCAAAATATGAAACAACATTAAATTGCAGGGTGCAATTTCGAGAGATGAGGTATTCTGCTAGACTAAAACGGCAATTGCGTTTAATTGCAATTGACTAGGCTAGAACCTCAAACAAATGTACACACACACCCCTTTCTATTAAGGGTACAGGAAAACTCAAAGTCGAAGACGCTTGGCCTTGTCTTTCAGGTTTTAATCCAAAAAATTATGGAACAAGAGGGATTCTGTCAAAGGATTACTGTAACAAAGTTTATTGGCTCCTGTAATAGAGAGAGATTGATCATTGGTGCACTAATAGGTGTCCATTCGTACTTGGAACCAAGTGTGAAACAATGATATCCCATTCTTTTAGGAGCAAATGCAGTAATCCTTTAAAGAGGAATCCAATGCAAAGGAACATTGACGTATTTGGAAAATCTTGGCAGAGGAGGGAGGCTTTAGACAGGACTTTAAGTGGGTGGAAAAGCATGACTTTTTTGGCAATTCTAAAGCAACGTGAACACCATTATAAAATGATTAAGGAAGCTTTGTGCAACATCATTCAGTAAAGGGGCTCTAGTTGCTTTTGAATTACATGGGAAAAACGAGGGACACAAAATACCGTTATTAATGAACGATCAGGAAAATGGGCAGCTAGAAACAAGGACCGAGTGCATATCACGTGCACAGCGGAGAAACACACACATTTTCGTTGTGGACCAAACACTGGGACAACTTTTTAAAGGGGAAGCAAAATGGCAAAACTCTGGGCGAAATTTTGATTTTATTGTTGGCAACACTTCTAACTTGGTATGAAAAGGCGACAGAACTATGATATATGTATTAATAGCTCATGTATCTTTGGATAACATGTTTCTGCATCGAGAAAGTTTCTAATCTCCAAATCATTAAGCAAGGTATAAAAATTTTGCCAGAAAAAAACATTTGCACTGATATGGAGATTGGAAAAGTAGAATGAATGCTAACATGTAACCCAAAGATGACATAAGATAGAAAAACTTACACTACATACAAGTCTGTCGCTATCTGGTGCCAAAAGTGATAAAATGCATGACCGACGAATCTCTGCATCCACATGAATTCAGCCAAACAATCTGGAACCATTTCTCGATTCGTCGGTCCATACATTGCCTTGAACTTCGCCTTTGCTCTTTGCCACATTGCTTCCACTCGATTTGTTGTCACTCCAGTTGCCGGGTCCACAAAATGCAGCGTGTGATTCACTGTGCCGTGCACGAATCCTTGTTGGCCTAGCTGTCTGTATGCTGCCCATTCATCTGACCACACTGTCGTTCCTGGTTCAACCCAGTCGACGATTATAGGCAATAGTGTCCCTGCGTCTCTTCTTGGTACAGGTACCAAAAACCCATGCTTTGTTTGGATGTCATATCCACCCATAATCCATTTTTCTACAACGACGTGACCGCGATTGTATTTCCTTCTGGCGAACAGGCTCTCGTCAATTTCTACAATCATTCCTGGACCACCAAGCCTTTGAGGATGATTTAGGAAATACTGCACGGCCACGTCCCTGCAGAACTGATTCCAGTCCGTGACAGTGTGCTCTGATCCAATGTCCAGCTCGTGCATACACTGTTCCACGGACATCCCCCTCGAGCGGCCAGCATTCCAGGCCCACACATATGTGAGCCCCAAAATTTGGTACAAGTGGAGCTTCGACCGGTTGAAGAAGCTCCCTTTCCGTATGTTCGTCGTCCCCTTGCATCTTGGACAGCGCCAAATTACTCCATCCAGCCCGCGACCGTAAATCCCCTCGTTGCATGCAATATGGCACGTGGGGCAGTCGCAGCTGTTGGCCAGAAGGCCATATCGGCGGCACCAAGCAATTGTGTCTGGTATACTATTTTTAAATTGAATACCAATTTCCATCATGTTGATCGCATCGAAGACGCCCATGACGGGCTCTCTGCGTTGTTGTGCTGCTTGGGCCATGATGATTTTCAGCTGCAGTCAATGGCGCGCAAGGGAAGGTTTTATAGGAAAAAAATGTTTCATCTTTACACCCCCGTCTAAGTGCCCCTTCGAGAGGTCAGATGTACCGGGGCACTTAGACGAGGGTCTATCTTTATTTCTGGAATATTATTCACAGTATAATATAATAGAATATAACAGAAATATAATCAAATAAATGATTGATTTTGATTGATTGAGCAGAATTTGTTGACAACGCCTTCCCTTATTTTTTTAATTGTTTTGTCTTCAAACCTATTTTGATCGACAAATTGAAGTGTAGTCAAACGAAGTAATAGTAAGATCTGGAAAATGTATTTCAAAACATTTTTCAATCATATTTCTATGTTGGTTTCATCTGCACAGCTGATAGATTCCACGTCAAATACACGAATGACCTTTAAGTTTCACGTAATTTTTAAAGGAAATTTGGAAGTTAAATCAATGTAATTTATCAAATTAAGAAATCCAGTGCAGTCTACTGATGGAGCCTCCATTTAAAGACGAGGTTTGGTGTCCATACTTAAAACAGAATTTTAAAAGTTACACTAAGTAGCCACATATAAGAAACGGACATATAAGACACTGTAGTCTGCCAGCACAGAGAATACTCTCCCATTGATAAGAAACCAGGCATCATAATTGACTTTGGGGTATTATTGGGCTGAAATGGGCTTTATTATTTCGAATACAGTAAGTACCCGCAAATAAGAAACCCCTTGTATAACAAACAGGCCTCACTTTTTTCAAAAGGGGCTCCTTTAATAAGAAACAACTCTAAGTCTGAAATTTAAAACTTTCTTATTTTCAGGTTTGTCATAGTTCCAAAATGCTAGAAAATAATGCCCATAAATGACTGTAATATCATGTAGCATTCTCTAAACAGAGTTAACATTTTCAAAATTAAAGATTCACACAACAAAAAGGTAACAAGGTAAACATGTAAAATGCACCAGTGATGTGCAATACACATGCATGTATGGTACAGTCATATACCTTCACTTGACTTGATCACTTGACTATCTATAAGAAACTTTGACCCTGATCATGAAAAGGTCTTTTTAAATAAGAAACTTTCTGAGGCCTCGATTCAAAAAGTGGTTTCTTATTTGCGGGTACCCGCTGTATAATAAGACTGACTTCGACGTATAGGGTAGGGTGGGGGTAATATGGGTCTAAAATGAGCAAAATTTTAATATATATAGCTGGTAAAACGAGACTAAAATGCAAAACATTTCAAAAGTTTCCTTTAATTGACATTCGGTGCTTCTTCTTTTTTGGGGATATTTTTAAAAAATTTTCTCTGTTAGCAACCAAAATAGGCCCACTTTTTCCGACAAGCGGGAAAAGTGGGTCTATTTTCAAAACTTGTACAAAATCGGAATATGAAAGGCTAAATGATTCAAAAAATTAATGAACTTACATTTCCCAACTATCCTCTATTCAATAAAATCACAGTCTTAGCCTTTTATAGAAAGCAATCCCGTTCCCGCGACGAAAATAAAACTACGGTCATTATGCTGTGATCCACCATCGTTGCGACTTGCAAGTCAGTGATCGAATTTGATAATAACAGTCAAATAAAGATGTTTGCAGTATGTTTACTCCAATTTACTGGTTACCAGACAGCAACTACGGTAATAGGAAACCCGTTTTCGCATTTTAGACAGAAAACAACGTGGCAAGATGAATATAAGTGCGAAAATTTTAAGCAATTCAAGGCTTCGTTGAATTTGAATTATGGCTGAATTCTCATGTAGGCCCACATTACCCCACCAGGTAAAAAAATAAAAATAAAAAGAACAATCGCGTCAATGACTTCAAAATAAACGTTATCTCATTTGTAAAAGACCAACCTCTCACCTCATGCTCATTAAATTGACCAGAAAAGCAAGACAACAGTGGCAGGAGAAAGTTTTCCTGGGCTTTGAAATTCTTGCAGAATAGGCCGTTCAGTAGAGTTATTTTATAAAACGAGTGGAGATACATCTAAGACGAATGTTTTATGTAAAAAGGCAGTTTATTATGCAGACATTAAAAGAAAAATAGCTAGCCTTTCTTCCATTTAACGATGAAGGATATTTCTAGCGAAAAGCTTAGTAGACCCACTTTACCCCGTAGACCCATATTACCCCACCCTACCCTAGAGGTTCGTTTGCGTGGGCATTCAAAATTTCTTTGCAATATAGAAAACATTGCCCTTTCTCTTTTCATGATGTGCCCTTTTGAATTAACGAACAATTTCTCTGTGAAAGTCCTGCCCCCAAGCGTTATATGCTTCCTAGCTCCGTGCAATGTCGTTGGAGACAGTTTAGGGATTCGGGTCCTTGCACCCATGCCAACTGTGACCTGAAGATTAGGGTAGGATAGGGTTTGGTGATGTTAGTCTAACATGATCGTATCCTTACGTATTTAACGACGTATTTATGTTAGCTTTTGGAAAGTTGTTCAACGGTCTAAATGCGGATGGGTTAAGCTTCTGCTTCTGTTCCCACAGGTGGCGGAAAATGGTTCAGTATTTTTAAAATGGAATTGTTCAGTCTTAAAATTAGTCAAAACAAATCTTTATTCTCAGTTAAATGTGTCTGATTTCTCTGTGAATCTGATCCTTAGGTCAACATGCGAACAACAGTTTAGTGTTGTTGCTGTCGTACAAGCGGTTTCTTATACAGAAGTACCTGTAGGCACTAGGTACATTTTCATGTTTCTGAGATCTAAAGTCACTTTGTTGTAGGAAAAATTAATACATTTGCTCATTATATTCCTAACACTCCCTGCAGAAAATCATCAGTCAAAAAGAGAAGATGATGATTTTATGTGAACAGTCCCGGATGAAAATAATAGGATTTTGCTGTGAAGAAAATGGTGAAATTTCCTTTTTCCAATGAGGGGCCCCTTTGAATTGATGAAAAATAGCCAATTAACAATCCTGCCCCAAGCTTGAGATGCTTCATATGTCCATGCAATGTAGCTTGAGGCATTTGAGGGACTTCAGGAATTTGGGTCCTTCCACCCATGCAAAATTTTACCTGTTCATTCGGGTATGTTTTTTTAACAAAAACAACATCAAATCTCTACAAATCACAATGAAAAGAGTGTTGACTATTATTGTATTATATCAATGCTTTAGTTTCATTCTGATAACGATTCCTTTCGATATATATTTCGATATTTTATATAAGCTTTTGGAAAGTTGCCTCAGCTGTCCAAAGGTCTAAATGCGGATGGGATAAGCTTCCGCTTCTGTTCCGGGAGTAAAATTCTTAGTCAAAGTCGTGAATTCAATGCTCAAAATTTAACAGCCTTAAATTAATGACTCTTTTTGACATCTAAGAAAATTTTTAGCTCTGTACCCACCAGCTCGAAGGTCTAACTCGCTGGTCTAAAATCGAAACGTAAATTTTTAGCTCTCTCACCGGCAGCTCGATGACCGACAGCTCCAGGGTCTATTTCACTTGTCTAAAATCGAGACGTAAATTTTTAGCTCTCTCACCGGCAGCTCGAGGACTGACAGCCCTAGGGTCTATTTCCCTTGTCTAAAATCGAGACGTAAATTTTTAGCTCTCTCACCGGCAGCTCGAGGACTGACAGCCCTAGGGTCTATTTCCGTTGTCTAAAATCGAGACGTAAATTTTTAGCTCTCTCACCGGCAGCTCGAGGGCGGACAGCTCGATAGTGTGACTCTCGGGTCTAAAATCGAAGTATAAATTTTTAGCCCTCTCACCGACAGCTCGAGGACTGACAGCCCTAGGGTCTATTTCCCTTGTCTAAAATCGAGACGTAAATTTTTAGCTCTCTCGCCGGCAGCTCGAGGACTGACAGCTCTAGGGTCTATTTCCCTTGTTTAAAATCGAGACGTAAATTTTTAGCTCTCTCACCGGCAGCTCGAGGACTGACAGCTCTAGGGTCTATTTCCCTTGTCTAAAATCGAGACGTAAATTTTTAGCTCTCTCACCGGCAGCTCGAGGGCGGACAGCTCGAGGGTCTAGCTCCCTGGTCTAAAATCGAAGTATAAATTTTTTGCTCTCTCACCGGCAGCTCGATGACCAACAGCTCGATAGTCTAACTCTCGGGTCTAAAATCGAAGTATAAATTTTTTGCACTCTCACCGGCAGCTCGAGGGCTGACAGCTCGAGGGTCTATTTCCCTTGTCTAAAATCGAGACGTAAATTTTTGGCCCTCTCACCGGCAGCTCGAGGACTGACAGCCCTAGGGTCTATTTCCCTTGTCTAAAATCGAGACGTAAATTTTTAGCTTTCTCAGGGGCAGCTCGAGGACGGACAGCTCAAGGGGCTATTTCCCTTGTCTAAAATCGAGACGTAAATTTTTAGCTCTCTCAGCGGCAGCTCGAGGACGGACAGCTCGAGGGTCTAACTCTCGGGTCTAAAAGCGAAGTATAAATTTTTAGCCCTCTCACGGGCAGCTCGAGGACGGACCGCCCAAGGGTCTATTTCCCTTGTCTAAAATCGAGACGTAAATTTTTAGCTCTCTCAGCGGCAGCTCGAGGACGGACAGCTCTAGGGTCTAGCTCCCTGGTCTAAAATCGAAGTATAAATTTTTAGCTCTCTCAGCGGCAGCTCGAGGACGGACAGCTCGAGGGTCTAACTCTCGGGTCTAAAATCGAAGTATAAATTTTTAGCCCTCTCACGGGCAGCTCGAGGACGGACCGCCCTAGGGTCTATTTCCCTTGTCTAAAATCGAGACGTAAATTTTTAGCTCTCTCACGGGCAGCTCGAGGACTGACAGCTCGAGGGTCTATTTCCCTGGTCTAAAATCGAA
The DNA here is from genome assembly GCA_039566865.1 of Aurelia coerulea. Classification (NCBI taxonomy): domain Eukaryota; kingdom Metazoa; phylum Cnidaria; class Scyphozoa; order Semaeostomeae; family Ulmaridae; genus Aurelia; species Aurelia coerulea. The sequence continues at coordinate 11,161,166 of CM076947.1, forward strand.
GTATAAATTTTTAGCCCTCTCACGGGCAGCTCGAGGACGGACCGCCCTAGGGTCTATTTCCCTTGTCTAAAATCGAGACGTAAATTTTTTGCTCTCTCACCGGCAGCTCGATGACAGACAGCTCGAGGGTCTATTTCCCTTGTCTAAAATCGAGACGTAAATTTTTAGCTCTCTCATCGGCAGCTCGAGGACGGACAGCTCTAGGGTCTAGCTCCCTGGTCTAAAATCGAAGTATAAATTTTTAGCTCTCTCACCGGCAGCTCGAGGACGGACAGCTCGAGGGTCTAACTCTCGGGTCTAAAATCGAAGTATAAATTTTTAGCCCTCTCACGGGCAGCTCGAGGACGGACCGCCCTAGGGTCTATTTCCCTTGTCTAAAATCGAGACGTAAATTTTTAGCTCTCTCACCGGCAGCTCGAGGACTGACAGCTCGAGGGTCTAACTCCCGGCTCTTAGTTCTCCGAGGAGTAAACGATCCATGAGGACCCCTTTCTTTGAGTTTGAAGTCGAGGCTACTGGTCACGTGACCGAAGAACTCGATCGGATTGATAATGGCGGACGGAGTGAAGATTTACATGCGGCTAAATCTCAAAATGCCACCGGCCTCTGATTGGCTAATTTTCCTACCTCGTTTTCATGTTTATTATGGCATTCACACAATGATGTAATGATGTAGAATGTAGAAAGTAGAAAAGTAAAAAAGATGCTGCTGTTGACTTGTTGACTATGACTATGATTAGATTAGACCTAACAACAAAGACAGAGCCTTGCTGAGCCGTGTCGCATCATAAATTTTAAGAAAGGGAATTTCTTTGATAAAGATAACAAAGATCTGCCATTATGTACTGAATTTTGTGATTGCTGCCATGAAAAGTACCGCTTCAGAAATGATGAAAACCATGAAATGCCATCTTCATGAATTATTGGCTTGCAAATTGTTTCTTTTATTTCCAAATTTAAATTCATACCTGTCTGCACATGAATAGTAAGGTTGACAATGAAACTTTTCAAAGTTTGTAAAGGAGAATGAGGAACAGATTGTTTCTGCTTTGCAGGATGGACAGAACATGCTATTTCCAAACAGTTGGCCTAACCGTGAAATTGTGCAAAGACGAGTTCAGAATAGAAATTATCAAAAATTCAGTTATTTTTAAAATTTAGGGCCAACCATAGATAAAAGTCATTAAAGTCAAATTCTTGAATTGTGTTGAGGAACAACCCTCACAGCTTCAGGTTGGCTGATGACTTTATTAAAAATAGACTTCATTTCATCATTCATCTTCTACATAATAAACATGAAAACGAGGTAGGAAAATTAGCCAATCAGAGGCCGGTGGCATTTTGAGATTTAGCCGCATGTTGAAGATTTGGAGGTTAGTCATGGATGTATTTTGGCTAATAAAAGATGGAATTGAAGGTGAGTAATTATTAATTATATATCAAATTAATCCCCATGTTCTGGGCTATCGATTGATATACAATACATATGTAACAGACATACAACGACAAAGTTATAAGTACAAACAGTATAGACACGGTCTGAAGAGGGTGTGCGAAACTGCATTAGCGCCGAAGTTTCATCATCACTTTCGTCATCCACATTGTCAATCTCTCAATCATATGTAGTATCCACAAAGACTCTTACAGAGCTGTCATCAATAAACCGAATATTGGCAGCCATTTGGAATTCTTATGTCCAAAAATAAAAATTTTAAATCAATAAAATGAACAAATAATGTATGTAATTTAAACAGAAGGAAAGTATATTGTTGCAAACATATGTAAAAATCAACCAATGTATATTCATTTCCCTTGCAAGTGCACTAGATACAGGTTTGAGGGCCACATTAGATCAGCTGATTTACAGTTTGGCCTAAACATTTGTTGTTGTTGTTAGAACTCTGTGTGGCCGGAAGGGCCATATGGCCCGGATAACAAATTTGACATAAAATTGTGGAAATATTTATTTAAAACTCAAAATAACTAGCCAACAACATTCATAGGACTTCTTGTGCACCAAAATATTTTTTTCATATGAGACATAACAGATTTCCTTACCTTTTCAAGTTAACAAAGATGTCGCTTCAACCTCACATGTCAATGGCCAATTTGCAACTCAAGGCCAACAAAAGTGTTGTTGCTGTTGTAAATTTTTGATCATGTGATAAAACTCCAACATTCTGGGAAGACATTGCATCATTGCTTCCATGATTCAAAGGGATGTGCTAGTAAAATGGAGGGCAAAATTCCTGTTGGAATTGTTTTCCATGAGATGTTTTATTCATTCATGTTTCAAATATCAAGAATATATGCATAATACAGGGAAACCGCGAATAATATCAGGCACACATAGTTTAATTCACAGAAATATTCTTAAGAAGAACAGTACCGAAAACAGTATTTAAATGAAATTACTTCCTATTGAAAATAATAAATATACATAATTTTGATAGTGTGTATTTAGTGCGTACGAGTATTTATTAGTAGATCTTTATCTGTCCTGATGATGATGACCTGCCCCTTACACAGGATGAGAGTTTGGTGCATACTACAGAACTTAAAATTGTTCCACTGAGGCAATCAATTGACAAATTCCAAACCCTGCACGATACGGGTGCATTTTCTTGACGTCTCCGTCTTAAAGCCCACTTCCATGGTGCTGAGGACAATTCAAATAGTGAAGATGATAGAAGTCCCACTGCAACACTGATTGATCAACTCTTCCCCAATAAATCTACTTTGACACAGTTACATGGGAAGTTTAATGCCCTCGATTACTACATCAACAAATGCAAACACGAGCTCGCACAGATCAACTATAAAAGAAACTGTTCAAGATCCAATATTACGAAGAATTAATTGTCTTCTCTTAATAGCCTCAAGAAACGTACTGATATTGTCATCAAACCAGCTGACAAGGGTGGTTCTGTGGTTGTCTGGAGACGTGATTTGTATGTAAACGAGGGTGCATCTCAGCTCGATAGGAACACAAATTTCTACATTCAGCAAAGGAAAGATCCAACAAAGTCCTTCAACAAAACTATAATCACAGGAATAAAAGAAGAAATTACGAACAGAAATCTTCCAGAAAATGCGGTTGATATATATACTAACCACCAAAGAACGTCTCTTTTCTACATTAGATCGTCTCAGCTGTGTTTTGTTCATCTTCCCAGATTGCAACTTTCCTGGATGCAATTTTTACACCAATGGTGCAAAAATGGCCAACATTTGTGAAAGACTCTTCCGATGCCCTAAGAATATTTGATGCCTTCAGCTTTACAACACAGCATCGCTACCTGTTTACGATGGATGTCAAGTCATTGTATACCATAATTCCTAATGTTGATGGTCTTAGTGCACTAAAATATTTTCTCAAATAACGTCCTTCTCAAAATCCTCCAGCAACAACGCTTCTACGACTCGCTGAACTCGTACTTACAACAAATTCTTTTCCTTTCTATGATTGTTTTTACATGCAAGTTGGCAGAGTTGCAGTGGTTAGCAAACTAGGCCCGGGTTATGCTTGTCTCTTCGTTGGCTACCATGAATGTTTGATTAGTCAGCAGTACCAAGGCCCTTTCCCGCACTTGATAAAGAGGTATATCGATGAAATCGTTTGAGATACTTCTTTGCCACGTAATCAACTCCAGCAATTAATCGACTTTTTTGCAATTTTCATCCTGCCCTCCAGTTCTTCTACGAGATCACACAAACAAGCCTGCCTTTCCTCGATATCCAACTTACTATTTCTGATGACCACTTCTCCACATCAATCCATTACAAAGACACTGATTCACACAGTTTCTTAAATTACAAGTCATCGCATCCGGATAAAACAAAGAATTCAATTCCATACTCCCAGCTTCTTCATTTGCGACGTCTGTGTGGAAATGATTTGAATTTCAAAAACAAAGCCAAGGAAATGTGCATTTCCTTCAGCAACCACCGCTACCACTCTCAAGTGATCGATTCAACATTTAAAAGAATCACCAATATTGCAACGTCCGATGCACTTAAAGCTTCACTTTCATCACATGGTCTTGGTTCCAAAAGTGTGTCATCTGCAGTGGACCTAAGCAGGATTGGAAACTGTGAAGCTTGTTCAGAGCATGACTCCTAGCTTTTCCCAACGTTTGCATGTTGATTGCCATAGTATTTTCGTTTCTTTCGACGATAATCACTACCTGCCGTCCCTTTACCCATATCCAAAGCACTTGAGAGCCAGTTTGCATTCTTTGATTTTGGCGTGGGGAAGCTCATTCTAAAATAAATTCTGGCTCATCATACCGGGTGTCCCAAAAAAAACGCAACGGATTTGATTGGGACTAGCGACAAGAATTTAGGTCCAATCAATCCAAAATAATTTTTGATATAATCCTCGATAGCTAACTTGAAGATAGATACCTTGTTTGTTGATGTTGGTGCATGGAGAGTTGGAATATCAATCTTGAAAGTCCAAATTTGCTTCCATCTCCAAACCAGAGGTTTCAGGTTTTGGCCTAACTGAAAACGTCTCGAGGAATCGCCTCAGTCATTGCATAGTGTAGTATTGTGAGCATGCTAAGGCACACATGTTTAGGCACACATTTCAATTGAAATTTGAAAGCTAAAAATTGACAAACATAACAATGTCGAAGGGAAAATTCACAAAGGAAGATATTTGTTCAATCATAGTGCACCTGCAAAAGAGCCAAGCACGAATGAGCAATTTTAAGGATCATATCCATGGATAATTTTCCCTTGGGTATATTTGATTTCTTGTTTCGTAATAATTCGAAGAAAGATTAAACAAAATGCATTTCATTAAAGTCATGAAGATTGCAAGAACTAATTCATTTTTCACACCCAAGCAAACTATTTCGCGTATTACTTTCCTTTATGAGACAGATGCAATGTTAACTTTTCGAAACTTTTGAAGCATAAAAAAAGATGTCTTTTCAGGACAAAATTGATGAATTTGATTGAATCTCTATTCAAACATTTTCCTCAGCATGAGGCTTTATTCTCTTATTACACGATAATTCAGGAGATTCCCCAGAATCGCGCGTTTGCAGTTTAGGCCAAAACCCAAAAGCTCTGGTTTGGAGGTTCAGGCAAATTTCAACTTTGAAGATTAATATTCCCACTCTCCATGCACCAATATCAACAAACAAGGTATCTATCTTCAAGTTAGCTATCGAGGATTATATAAAGAATCATTATTGATTGATTGGACTGAAATTCTTGTCGCTAGTCCAGATCAAATCCGTTGCGTTTTTTTTTGGGACACCCGGTAATGCATAGCTAAAGCACTATTGGTTATTGGTTATACTATTATTAATTGCTTGTCATACTATCAAAGTAAACATTACATTTACGTTCAAGCTTATGAAATCAACAATACTGGAATGTGTACTCTATTTCTCGATGTTTGATACCAGGAAGGTACAAAGTTATGGTAATTGAGCAATAAGTCATTAAATCTGAAACATTAATTATCTCTAGTGTCATTGCAATGTGTTTAATCCGCATCCATTGGTTTTGTCTTGGTAGGAAATTTTAAAGCTATTTAAATCTATTCTTGAACAAGAGAATTCTGCAAGCAACACTTTGTGTAATGTACTATTCTTCATTTTAGAGATCTTCAAGATAATTCGTTGAAGTAGGTGGCAATAAACTGAAAAACTGCAGCACTTTTGATAGGAATTTAATCTCTGTCTTCTTAACACAAATGTGTTAGCTTATGCCAAGAACTTATTGCAACAAGCCTAGCCTGAAATCTTAGAAAATGTCATTTATACTATATACAATTGGTCTACTCTCTTTTGAGTCTTCACTGACAAAGTCTTGATTAACTAACATCTTTTCCTGAATTAAAGCAAGAATGACAAAGGTGCTTCTTTTCTGCATGTCTCTTGATTACTTTCGACATTCCCTTATTTGAAAGCTTGACAGATCAAGCATCTTTATAGACAGGTATTTGATGCTTTTTTCAAACCAAGGTCTCTATCACCTTTCAAATACAACTGTGCAATATCTTTGATTGATTGTGAACATTGAATTGTTGCAGGAAAGCAGCTATCTATTCTTGATCTCATGCTTAGAGTACTCATCATCTGGCCACCGTCTTTCTCCTAATTTTCAACCACCCTGTAGTGTGAATCTGCATGTGCCTCTGTTCCTGTCTTTGCAAACAGTATGTCAAAAACGATGCAGAATTCTTGACCAACTGACTCATAGAAGGTGCTGTTTGTGTATAAAGCAGCAATGATTGCATTCTCTTGGAGGACAACTTGATATTTGTGGATTTGTCAGACAATACAACATCATATCTGGCGTTGAGATCAAACTTGTTATCTACCACTTTTTGTAGTGATTTGACTGTTACTCCCTTTTTGAGTTTGGATTCATCGTCAACAACCTTTTTAAGGAACTGTGGAAACAGTAGTTGAAAATGTTTCCCCCCAAATAACCTCAATTAGGGTGCTCTTAAGACGCCAGTAGATTTGATCTGCAAAAGCATATCCAAGCTCTAGATCTTGCTCCAGAACAATCTTGGTGAAATGTGGTAGACTTGAGACATACCCGGTGCTTTGGCGAAATGAAGACTGACCAAGGTGTTCAGGGTTTTCAAGAAGACTTTTCAGCCAAAAATTGCAGCAAGCCCTGTGGTCGCTGTTCTTGCAACTTTGTCTTCCCCAAGCTGGTTCTCCAAGCAAGCAGCTATCACCAAGAGTGTCTCTGTTTTCCACATACCAGTGCTACCCTCGAGGCACAAAGATCAACAATATTTTGCTGCTCGCAAGTAAGCTCCCACACTGCAAAGCAGACATTTTATCTTCTCAAAAACCTCTTCAAAATTCTCTTTAACAAACTCTGCAAACAATTTGCCACACGTTTTGTCATGATATTGTTCACAGCATACACAAATTTTGCCGCATATAGCAGCCATGAAATGAGCCTGTTTTGATCTTTGCTTCATTCCCTTGGCTCTACAGCCTGGGGTCAATCTTTCATTTACGTGACGCCACTCCCTTGCCTTGGGAGAAGCTGCCTTGTTGCATGGATTTGTTTCATAGGTGAAGCCAGCCGCATCTATATAAATTTTTATGCCCGTCTTCCAAAAGTCTTCTTGCAAAAGTGTCCGCACCTTTCTTTCCAATGCAACCAGTTGATGAGGGTACTTTTTAACGATGAGTCCATTTTTTGAGTGTGTCTCTATCCCAACCCGTTTCCATTCAAACAGTGACAAACAGTATGATTGGACGACGACTTTATTCTGCAGGCCAGCAGGTCAAGTAATCTGCGGGTCAAACACGAAAGCAAACATGCGGGTCACCACCAGGGCCAAGGGCTCAGTGGCCTCCAGACATGTCATGAAAGAGCTGGAAATGTATTGCTTACGTCAAGCACATCCCGTAATGGAATGGGTTTAGACAAGGTTTAGATAACAGTACAACAAATTATCGTCATCTGATTGACAGAAATAGTCAAGCCAAATCGTATCATCTGCACTCGCGATGAGGATTGCATCTCTATCTCCGAGTCTTTAGGCAGGAACTAGGCCCCATTAAAATCGAGAACTCTCGGACGAATTGGAGAGTTGAATGACTATGTTTGAATTAGTCTCCCTACCTACTTTCAGTTTCAGATTATGTTCAAATTATTATTATTTGATTTTGGGAGCCACCAAATCAAGATTAAGAATGTCTCCTCCCCCTGCAAATACTTACAAGGCACATGGTCTAGAATTGAGAAATGAATAATCAAATGTGCTGAATAATAGTTAGTTCATGTATCCTCGCAACGTTATCAACCAAATTTATCAACCAAATTTATCAACCAATTTTATCAAACAATATCAAGAGAATTTCCAAATCCATCTAAAATGTTCCAGCAACTCAACCATTGAAATTAACGAATCAGTCGCGATTCGCAATCATTCGACATAGATTCCTTGTCTTTGTTCAATATTTTCAATCTGATGTTTATACTTTCACTTCATCATCCAATTCAGTGCGGAAAACTGAGACTCATGTGATCAATCTATACGCCCACTGCATTTTTAGATTGGCTTTGTTCACGATTTGAACAGCAGGACATTCTTTGGCACAAAGCATTTCAATGCCACGCACGAATATGGATCCCATGATTGAAAGATATTGAAACAAAAGCTTGTCAAAACATTTGAAAAATATTGTGATGGTTCAAGCAGAGATCGAAATCATCCAAGGGATTGGCCTTTGACCATTTCACGGCCTAAAATACCAAACACCACACATACATCTTTGTATTGGGCCCTTGGCCCTGATGGTGACCCGCATGTTTGCTTTCGTGTTTGACCCGCAGATTACTTGACCTGCTGGCCTGCAAAATAAAGTCGTCGATGATTGGAGACCTTTTTGGTAAAACCAGATTCCACGTGCACCCTCTTTGGAGATGGTATAATTCAAGAGTCAAGGGTCCAAGATCCAAGGTTCATGATCCGAGAAATTAAGATCGGATATATTAAGATCCGAGAAAATTAAGATCAGAGATATTAAGATCCAAGAAATTACGATCCGGGAAATAAGAAACAAAGAATTTTGCTCAGTATTGAAAGTTTCTTACACATTTCTTAGAGGCTCTGTAACAATCTTCATGTTTACTACCTATGCCCTCATGAAGCATTTCCAATGTTTGGAAATTGCTCAAGTACTTTTTGAGTAACATTATACAGGAAACGAGTAAAAACACAGTAAAATATGTTAGGGACCTCCTTTATCAAATTAAATAGTTTCTTAATCAATATTTTCCCAGTACTGGAGTTTCTTAATTTTTTGGTGATTTGACTGTTGAATTTCTTATGGCCAGTTCAGGCGAGTCTTTCTCAAATTCTGATCTCAGTACATCAGCTCCCTCTAAGAAGCAAACAAGTATATATGCAGAATGCCCAACAATTTCCCCTAAGCTAAATATTGAAGAAAATGTCAATGCTGCCAGGAGTACAGAATGTGCAAGGAAGCACGGGGCAAGTATAGGGTACAAAAAGAGGTTGGTGGAAATCTGCAAAAAGGGCACTATTCACAACATCTGCTCTTGATAAAGAGTGCAAGGTGAGTTACACACCATGCTATGTAAACCAACTTGAAAATGATTTTGATTCTTGTCAGAGTATTGAAACATCTTTTCATGACAGCTTTTCAAAATTTTACCTTGAAAATGATGCAAAAATTGTAAGTATCTTTGCCAGGAAACAGTAAGACAGAAGTGTAAAAATGTCTAAATTGAGATGTGAAATTCCTGCAAGTGCAAAGATATCAATTGAATCTTCGGCTAGTTCAGTCACAGAAATAGGTACTCACACAAATACAATTGAAAAAATACATTCTAATTCTGATGGTAAAACACCGTTTGAGTGGCTTGACAATGCTGAGTATTCTATATGTCAAGCCTTCAAGCCTTCGAACCTTGTGTTTCGAGCCTCCTGTTTCGAGCCTCGAGCCTTCGAGCCTTGTATTGCAGGCTACATATTGCGAGACTGGATCAAACACAATAACAAATGAGGCGATGTGTTTTAATGAAGGTAAATATCAACTAAGAACACAGAAATCTAACAATACCCTATACAACTATATTTTGATCATGAAATTGAAAGCAACAGCGGCATAAGAACTTAAGGCATAAGAGCCTTTTTCACCCTTGAGAAACCTGTCTTCTCACAATTGTGCTCACTCTCACAATTTACAGATTTTGCAGTGATTATTGCTGTTGCCGTGATTTAAATCCTAGCAATATTGAGTGTGATTTTATTGAAATTTGTCATAGGACTTTAATGGGTACTTTTGAAGTCCTTTCAACAAAATTAAATTATCTTTGCCAAAAAATTAGAGCAGTAACAATTTATTCAAGCATTGGAGCATTATTATTAACAATTTAAGAAAGAGACATCTGGTACAGTAAGAACCCGCAAAATAGAAACCACTTTATAAGAAACCTCAGGCTGACTTTTTTGAGAAATGGTACCCTCATATAGGAAACTTCTCAGCCTGATTTTAGAAAGGTTTCTTATAGAAGGACCCCAAATAAATTCATATTTGAAAATCTTCGTCAAACTCAGGTGCCCAACATTTTTAGATATTCCATGCAAAGGCATATCTATCTATAATGATAAATTTGGCATGTATGCTATCGTTGAGTAAATTTAGAGAAAATGCTAGGTAACAAGAACATACTGTCCGCTAATGTTTGCTCTAGGTTTTCATGAAAGATTAAACTGAAATCAGTGCAGGTTTCTTAGCCATGTGATAAGAAACCTTTCAGCCTGTTTCAAGGTTAATGACCTTTCAATAAGAAACTAAACAGGCTGTTTTGAAAAAACTGGTTTCTATTTTGCGGGTTCTTACTGTATCAAAAATGGCCTAAAATTTAAGAAACTGGCTGCCAACGCTGGGCCTAAGTTTCTGACAGAAAATACGGGTATACTAAGATAAAATTAAATGATTGAGGTATGTTGGCTCATGATATACAACAGGAAGGCTCGAGGCTCGAAACATAAGGCTTGAGGTTCGACGGCTCCAGGCTCGAAACACAAGGCTCGAAGGCTCGAGGCTCGAAGTTTAGAAACACTCACAATGCTTGGATGTAAAACTTTCGCCAAAGGTAGGTGTTCTGTAAATGGTACTGAAAGTAACCATTATGAAGTAATATATACCTGTATCAATGCATATCTTGGCCATGTTTTTCCTGGATACAATAGATCAAATGCTAGCATCAGAATGAAATGCATCCGACTTTACAATGAAGTAAAGCAGTCTTTGTCATCTGACATTTCAAATTTAAGTGAGCTTGATGAATTGATATTCAAAGTTGCCTTGCAGAAGTTTGGGGTGCAGGATTCACAAAAAGTACCAACCACAGGTATTGATGAAGTGTTGGAACTTCCTTTTCATGACACATCCCTTTGTTGCACTCAGCATAATTGTTGTTCTGCTAAATAACATGTCTAGAGATAATGTAACAGTAGACACTTTTCCAGGAGGATTTTCCAGCATTGTGGACACAGTTCTGCATTGTGTTCATGCCTCCAAAATTTAATGTGCAGAGAGGATGCCAAATGTTCTCCTAAATCTTGCTAAAGGCATCTCAACAGGTAAATTCCCTATCAATTCTGTGCTCTTCCACTTCATAGATGACACTTCTAAGTGGTTTCTTTTGAATGATACCAGCAAAATGGAGTATAGTCATCAAACAAAATGTCTGTGGAAATGAGCCAAGGATATCTTTGGTGGAAGCGTTATACGCTACTTTTCAAGTTTCAAGAGCACAGATCAGGTAGTTTAAATGAAGTCAAGACCTGGTAAGTTTTGTCCCCAAGATTCTGAAGTTGTATTTGTTGTCCCAAGTGAAACAGTCTTTATTGTTGTTATTTCTTGTCCCAAGTTCAGTCCATACACCGACTCAATGCCAAAAAGGCTTAATGCAGGTATTTTCAAAGAGTCAATAGAACAGGCTGTGAAGAGCACTCCAGCATCTGCTGCTATGTGTCTATAATGGGATGGTAGGAAGGTAAGTCCTGGTTTTAGAGAGGATTCAAGGAGATATCAATCTTTCGGGTTGTGCAGAAACTGAGACTTTGAACGAAAAAAAAAATAAAAACCGGTAACAAATATTGAAGAAATTGAGAAGGCAATTGAAGTGAGGTCGATGATGATGCATTGTCAGATAATAATATGATTTTCAGTGCATTGAAAAGATCCTTTTCAATTTTGTGTTCCAACAATGCTTAACTTAGACAAATTAGAGAGAAAAAAACAAGAGTCATAGAGCAGCTTAAAAGAAAAACAGAGGAAGACTGGAGAAAAAGCAAGTACAAACATTTGATTTTGTCATTACATGGTACTGTTATACATCTGACAAAAATGATTAATGACAGCATGTCAATTGCTGACAAAGCTTGTGAGCAGCTGCCTTTCTACCAAGGAAGTGGTAGATATTGGACAAACTCTGAAACTGTGAGTATAAATCACATGAGAAATTTCATTTCCTTGCCAAATGTTCCTATAAACTCAAATGAAAAGTCTGTTTTCTTTGAGCAGTGTTCTCCCGAGTGGTTTGACTTGAAGAAATCCCATCCAGTTGCAGGAAGCACTTTATATGACATAAATGGGTTTGATACTTTGAAACACGAGCAGCAGAAGTGGTATGAGTATCACAAAGGTGTTGGTCATCCACTATTTCCTGACAATATTCTAAAGGCACTTGCACATGGATTAAGAAATGAGGCTACTGCAATGGCAACCATTTGCACTAAAATTTTGTTGTCTTTTTTTCCCAAACTTTCTGAGGTTGGAAGTCTGATTTTACAGGACTGGCAAACATGTAATGGCCATCATCCAGATGGTAAGTGCAAAAGTGATGATATTCACACTTTCCCTTTGCTCTAGTATCTCCAGATGGTGTCCTAGTAGATAGCTGCAATAGTAAATGGACAGGTAAGGATGATTTTGAAATGACAGTTGAGGTTAAAAAAATTCATATTTCAAGCAATCTGCTCACCTGAAAATTCCACCACGCTATGTGCCACAATTGGAGCTTGACAGCAAGGACTTGAAAGCAACGACAGGACCATGAAAGCAAGAAAATCAAGCGAAACCAGCTATTATAAGTTCCATTGGCAAGGATGTCCAAGGAATTAATGGTCTTTTCCTGTTCGAAGCAGACATGAGCATTCTTTCTTTTATGAAGCATCTTCACGAAAGCACATCAGCCATCCTCAAAGCCCAAATACGTGCAAACAAAAAGGAAGCCGTGGTTAATTGTCTCCAGAAGTTGGCACTCGACTCTGCAGATCAACATTAATGGCTGTTGGCTATCAATAATACGGCTGGTAGCCACTTTTCAAAGGCAACCAAAATTTTGCTGCTTCAGAAAGTCTGTGCAATATTCCTTAAATCTAAACAAAGACGTGTTTTAGATCAAATGGACCTTTTGCCCTCCAAAAAAAGCAAGTCCCTTGCGCAAAGTATCAAGCCTAAGCAGGTAAAGATAAGCAGCAAAAATAATCTGATGCTCCAAAACAACCATCAAGCACACTGAATAAAACTGAATGAAAAGCTGTGGTCATTACTGCGAGAAATCTGCCACGGAAGCTTATCAAGAGCTTACAAATGTAGTGCAGGAAAACAGTGAGACACCTCCAAATTTTCTTATGTGTGCTCTTAGATTGCGACAACATGTGTTGTTGGCCAGCCAAGAAAGAGATTCTAAAATTATATATAAGGAATATCTAATTAAAAGTGTTTTCGTCAATGCTGTGGAGACTGGCCTTGCGGATGATGCCATTCGCATCAGAATGTGACCTTTTCTCCAGTCACCAAATGTTTCTGATGAGACTTTGATAAGAGAAATGAATATGGCTATGACAGCAGAAAATGAAAGGATTTCAAAACTCAGTGCAAGAAAGCGCGTTACAAAGCCCACTCAAATATAGCAGTCGCCGCGACTGAAGTCTCCACAGGCAAACCAGCTACGCAAGAAACAAGGAAACGTAAACAAGATGCCTTGATTGCCTCGCTTCAGGAAGTTAGGGCCGATGTAGCAAGTCTAAAAGAAGCAATCAACACAAAGCAAGAAAACAAAAGTGCCTCAAGAAAGGCAGCGTGACCTCCGTCTGCATGTGAAGATTGCATTGCAAAGGATTCGTCTGTTTGATGTGATCATTGTTTTCTTTGCAGCTCAAGCGATCATTTTGCTTGCGGTTGCAGAAAACAGAAACCCCAGGGAAACCGGAGGTGGCTTCACTCAAGGGACGCGGTTTAGCTGCAGGAAATGAGTCCCAAGAATCTAAACAATGTAATTTTTGTGGTTCAATTCGCAACATTAATTTACGTTGTGGCAAGTGTAAAGTTTCTTATTATTGCAGTAAGAAATGTCAAAACAAACACTGGCACAAACATAAGATATTATGCAACGCATTGCATGCTGTCGCTAGTACTCAATGGGAACGGCATGAAAATGAAATAAGAAAGAATTCTCGATTTACACCAAAAGGATGGACTTTGTTGCGCAGACTCTATACTTTTGAGGAGTTGAGTCTGCAGGCAGGCTAGCAATTACACGATGAATTGAATGTTCCTTGTGACATAGATATGGGAGAGGTGCTAGAGAGGTTAGTTGATAAAACTGTCCTGGCAGAGGGTGAATTTGGGGCTTTTCTAGAATGAAAAATCAGGCCATTTTCATTTTGTCTGCTTCACTGAAGAAGGAAACGCTTTTAGAGGTAGTTTGGTTGAAACTATTTGGTATTATCAAAAGAGAAATGAAAGGTTGTGGCTTGACGTCGTCTGGTGCTATCAAGCGAATTGTCATGCGAGTTTATGCTTTTTGCAATGAGGATGTGTTTAAGCATTGGTCGAAGCTGTGTTTTGAGAAGGATACGTTGAATGAAGGTGAAATAAGTTTGGGTGCCAGTATTTTGAAAGCTGTATTTGAAAGATCATTCATGTCTTAGCAGATAGGATTCGGGAGGCGAATGCGTTAACATTTTCAAACTTTGATGTAGGGGTCTATGGATTCTGTTGGACTAGGAAAAGTGTGTTATGTCGGAGGTTGGGCAATTTCTATAATTATGTCGGATAGCAAGAGGAAATTTTGCAGCAGCCTAAATTCTGTTTCGGAAGAAGCAACAAGAAAGGCAGGATTGCACTACGAAAGAGCAAAAGCCTGCGAAGTTGTTGCATTATACCCTACGACATTTTGAATAAGACGACAAAGTACCCACCAACGCTCAAAGTAATGGAAGAGAATCAATACAGATCACAAGGCCTGATTCACATAACTGATGAATGCTACAAGTTCTTCCTGCAACTTGAACAACAACGAGTAAATTTTATGTCACCATTTATATACAATCAATCATAGATGTACAATTTTCCTTATAACAGATGATACAGTTATGGGTAATATGACAATTGATATACCCCAGGATTACAAGGGTAGAAATTGTAATGTTCATTGCCTCAGAGATATTGTGATGGATATTGTAACATCTAAAGGTAAGTGTCTCTCAATTTTACTACAAAGCTCGAGGAAGGAATCATTCTGTTTTACCAAAGCATTTTTGCCCCTTAGCTGTATGAAGATAAGTGCCTTATCCTATCTTGGCTGTATTAATAAATTTTAGGTATGTCAACTGACGATGACTGCGCAATATCTATTGAAAGCTTGCTGAGTCAGAAAACAAGGTTTTCCATGTCTAGTTTTTGCTGGGAACGTATTTACAACAAAACAGCAACAGAAGATTTATGAAATATGAAAGATTGATGTACAGTTAGACCTTTTCGGTTGATAACACATTTTTGAAGTATACTATAAGTAGGAATCCTTATTTCTTGTTGACTGCATTATGTTAACTGCTGCAATCTTCCAGCTTTTCTTGTTTTTGATGCATTTTTCCATGTTTCTGAGAACTCCCCATGTAATGAGTTTTGATTGCTATGTTTCAAAGCCCCTTAGACGTTATAACGTTTGTATACGGATCATGACAAATAAAAGATATGTATATAATTCATGTAGCTGTAGATCCTAACGCCTAAAATCCATTTACTCCTCTTCCTTTGTTTTAATAATAGGAATAAATGATTACCTTCTGCTGCAGGAAAACGAAATGCTTATTGGGGAACTGCAGCACAAAGGCCGTTTTGGTGACTAACAGCGGTAAAGTTTGTGAGCCCAAAGGACAACAGATTGACGTACAGACCCAAGCGTCATGATCTTCTTCAAATTATTCAGTTGTTCGTTGATAGTCAAAGTCATGCAGCGGCAGCAGATCATACAGAAGTGGGGGAGACTGACGTGGAAGATGATCAGGAGGAAGATGATCAGGAGAAAGATGATCGGGGATAAGTTTTGAAGGATGAAGACATTGAAAATCTCTGTGATATGGTTGATACAGTACCTATGATGCAGTTAGCATTTTTATAACAAAGTTTGCTAGACATCTCAGGCAGGAAATTCAAGAGCCCCAGTAGCAGTTGAAGTCAAGATGCCAATGCAGATTGGAAATCTTCGTTAGGCTACAATTATACTCAAGGGTATATTCTTTAAAGTGAAAATGAATCGAAATTTGTTTTTATCCTTACTAAACAAATCGATATGGTGGATTTCATTTTTGTTGGTTTCATTTCCATATTTCTCGTACTTTTCTCGAAAATTTGAATCGAAAATCGATTTTTCATTCAAATTGTGGCGGCAAATGAGCGCGGTCAGGACGCTTGGTACCAGGGCTCTCTGACGTCAAGTGTTTTACAGCAGATGAATGAAGGAAGCAAATCACGTGCTGGCTGCGTACTGAGCCCTTGCAAAACGCGAAGGGAAGAAGCTCAACGAAAGAAACTGAATTGTGAAACATGCTGACGTACATAAATGAAACAAGGCAATTTTGATAATTCCATTCAAATGTTTACTTAATTCATTACCGCCCTCAATGGCGTATGGTCGTAATGTGTTGCAAGGAATTTTCTTCTCAAAGGACAGTCGATGAGGATAAAGCAAGGTTCGTAACTGTCCGTTGTTGTGTTGATATGTTTATCACACGTTATGTACGCAAGCCTTTATTTTGGCTTTGTATTAAAGTGTTAAATCTTCTAATTGATCATTGTGCAATACTGTAAGCTCAAGCATAGCATCCTCTATAAAATGAATGAGTTTTAAGTCGTTTATTGATAAAGGCGAAAGCCAAAGGTGCTGCTTGTGTTAGAGACCTGTTGAAATTGTTGAAAAGTACAGGAAGTCTGCACCAAAACCACTGGTTGAAAAATTTGACAACTGTGTATCAAAACAGGAAGCAGTTGCTAAATACAAACAAAGAAAGGAGACACATGTATCATTATATCCTCCAGGTAAACATTATCATCTGTCATTCCATTTTTGTTTATTGTAAAATACCAAATTTTGGCTACCTTTCTCATGGATTTAGTTTTGTTTACTTTGTATATTTGTATTTACAAAGAATAAGATAAGATATACATGTGATGTAGATAATCAATCTAAAATTAGTTGATAAAAAAAAATACAAAGAAATTGTTTATCAAAAGGCTCTCTAATATCTAAACCGCTCGTGCTTCAACAACCAGTGAAATACAGCATGCACGTATTTTTTTTTATAAGAAATTACGAGTTTCTTAGGGGTTCCATACCAATCTTCACATTCACTCCCTGTTCCCTTGGTGAACATTGCAAAACAAGGTTTTTAAGCCTTTCCAATGCAATGTTTAGACATTACTCAAGTACCTTACAAGTACTATGATGTAGGAAATAAGTGAAAGTAAAGTAAAGATATGTCAAGGATTTCCTTTATGAAAGATAAACAGTTTCTTAACTTATATTTTGCCAGTACTTGAGTTTCTTAATTTTTCGGCGATCTGAGAGTTGAGTTTCTTAAAGGCAGTTTTACTATAAAAAGAAATACGTGGATGCCAACACCTGCACATTATTAAAAAATTATCAAAATGTGCAGTTAACAATATTTCCAGATTACTGAATATTATCTGGCAAATGAGACCCTGGACACATACTTTACTTCTACTGTTGAGGCTGGTATTTTATTTATACTTTGTGTTGGCTACCTTCTGCAGTGAAGTAAAAGTAATGCCTTTAGCTACTGTAAGTTAGCGGCTTGTGGTTAATGATTTTCAAAACTTGTCCCATTCTTTTAGGAGCAGAACAGAGCTCATTGAAAGAACAGTTGCTCGAGGAACAGATGACCAGTCAGGCCAAAACAAGGAAAAGGCAGCCACCACGTTGTCACAAATGCAACCAGCCAACAAAGGGTCATAAAAAGAAAAAATGTCTTGAAAAATAGGGTTGAAATGTCTAGCATAAAGTCCTCTCACACTAGATGTCAGGTGAGAATTCTGACAGTAAACATTGCTCACAACAATCTTCACACAAAAATCTTTAATATAATTATATCCTTTGGTAATTAATTGATTTGCCTGACCTCGAATGTGAGAGCAACACTTTGACTTGACAACTGTATGTAAATGTTATTTTGCTGTCCCCATGCATTTGAGCTATTCAGTCTGGTAACTCAATGTTTTTAAAGTCTAAAAAATTGATATCAAATTTGATATTCCACCATTTGCAAAAATTTTCATTCAAATGTTTCTATTTTGTAAAAAGTATATTGTGAGGGCCTATGTAGCAAAACAATCAACCAAAAAAATCCCTATTCTGAACTATTTACACATTATATACAAAGTACTGCCTGCAAGTTTCACTGTCTTTCTGTGGAATCCTTGTAACCTGAAGCCTGGCCAGATGGGTACGTTGCTCTTATATGGTTGTAAATGCAGGCAGTAAGTGGGCAGAATTATCCCAACCAAGATAACCAAATATCCAGCGTATAACCCACCGGTAAGCAACAGCACGGATATATCTGCAAGGGAACAAAAGTTTGTTTGTTTACTCTCTCTTCCATTGGGAAGTATATAGAAAATATATTATACTAATTTCTTTCCTGTGACATACTAAAATAAATTATTCGCAACAGTTTATGCATTCTATCATGAAAGTTGAAACCTTATTTTATCTTGATGCGGAGTACTGCATTTATGGGTTCTTTGTCACTATTTTTATGTTACTGTATATACTGAAACTGAAGAGATGTAACAGCACACTCATTTTTTATAAGAAAGTACTATCCAGGGCTGCCGGGTGGGTAGTTTTTTTTTAACTTTTACGACATGTTTCTCATATTTCAGACCGAAAACATAGAGTTGATTCATTTTTGTTAGAAGGGCTCCTAAATCACTTAGTGAATGCCAAAACAAGTAATAACATAAATTCTCACTCAAAACAATGTCAATACAGTTGCTATTATGTACAGTTTCAAAACTTTTCTGAGCGCAAATTATAAAGTTTCCTGGCTTTTTTAACTCAGGTAGGGTTGGTTCTTAAGTTCATAAAGGTGTTTCCTATTAAAAATGAGTGCATCTCCTATAAAAACAGTAATATACACAAATGCAATTCATGTATCACATTTACATTTGTGTATAACACAGAGAAAAATTAATTTATATGTAAAAGTTGAACTGTTTTTTATCTTTTATGGCACCCTTGCTGACATAGTGCATACACACGTTTTTTTATAAGCAGGGCCGTAGAAAGCAGCTTCAGATTGGGGGAATTGTTCTTAGAACAATAGAGAATAATACATCTGGTTGATGCTTGTGACGTAGCACCATATTGTTTTCAAAACTATTGGGGCGCTTGAGCCCCCTGCTTCCTACGGGCCTGTTATACTGTAAGGAACTAAGCATTTGGCCCATTACTGAAAATTTCTTAAAATTATCAAACTTTGAGTACTCAGAATTTCTCAGGAGTTTCTAGAAGTGCCATGACAATCTTCATGTTTGCCCTCATGAACATTTCAAAACAAGGTTTTTAAACCTTTCCAATGTTTAGACAACCAGTAATATGATACGTGAAGCAAGTGCAAGTAAAGAAAAACTGTGTCCAGGATTTCCTTTATCAAAATAAATAGTATCTCAACTTATACTTTCTCAGTATTACAGTTTCTTATTTTTTTGGTGATCTGAGAGTTGAGTTCCTTGGGCAGTTTCTTATGAAAAAATAGACAAGGTGTAGTGTAAAACTGTATACAAAAACAAAATCTGCACAGACTGAATCTTCAAGGAAGAAGTAATATATGGCACACTCCATTTTATGAACCTGTTTGACTAGCAACTATAAACCTTTACTTCGCTTTATTGATATTTGTCAAAATGACAAAACGAAATGTAGGCCCATATACTGTAAGGCTGCTAACATTTTCGAGAAAACACATGTTGGTTGCAAGTCATAAAAGAATACATACTCTTCTAGAGAAACACCAGGACGACGACGATACAACTTCCCGTTTCGTCCCTTGAGGAGTGGGCCTACTTGCAACAGCACGGCCTTGTTCACCATGGCCTTGTAGTCGGGATTGGTCGATCACGCACGGTGCCGTGTCTTGCATTCCTTCGAACGTGACCATGCCATACGCCGCGTGAACTTCTCTGCAGCAGTGGTATTCCCTTGCAGAGGCCAATAACTCAGTGCTGCATTTGCCACACTGACACCTAAAAGATAAGAAACACAAGGTATCATTCCTGAGTTGCTTGCCGTAGGCACTGGCCTGATCTGCTGTAGGCCTAACCAGCTTTTAAAAAATGGCGACCGAGAGGAAGGACTGATTTGAAATTCTCAAAACAAATGTTGAATGACTAAGGTAAATAGATAAGAAAATGATTGAAACTCACCACTGGTCTATTGCAACGACTCCGTTGTGTCGGTCTCCAAACTGAGATGGTCGTATCCCATCATCGTCTTCCGGCTGATCCTCTCTATCCCTTGCTCTCCCTTCGGCTTCGCCATCATCATCACTTTCATCATTAGACTCCTCGGAAGTAGTCGCGAGTGGCTCGTACTGATAGGGCAAATACTGTCCTCCATACGCCCCGATCAACTCTTCTTCGTTACTGGATGATGACTGTGCCGTCATCAAGGTATCGTCGCTGCTATCAGACATTTTAATGGGGTTATTTGCTTACTTCGTGCTTCGATTTTGGTGAACTGCGTACTGATCTTGCTTTGATTCAATCTGTTTGTTTACAATCATTAAAACACTTGACGTCACGCTACAGCTCTCGCCCCAGACCACCGCGCCGCTTCTCTATAACTTTTGTACCCCCCTAAAAGGGGTTTCTTCTCGAAATTTAATTTTTTTTATTAGATTTTCGAAATCAGGGCACTTTTTTACATCGATTTAGTGCAAAGAGTATTTCATTTCATTTCCACTTTAAGCAATTTTAGTGTAGGCAACTGAAGACAACATTTTGGGAATTTTTGACAAAACAGAGGTGACATTTTAGTAATTTGTGTTCAGAAGCCCAACACTATCCAAAAGTATCAATCCTTGGACTAAGCTTAAGCATGTTTTTTTAAATAGGAAACTAAGAATTTGGGCCAGTACTGAAAGTTTCTTAAAATTATCAAGAGTCTTTTACGAGTTTCTTAAGGCCCATTTTCGTTTGGATTTCGGATGTGAACTCATTGTCTGCAGCTCACATTCGAACCCATCTGAACGTTCGTAAATCGCACCAGAACGTTCGCATCCGAATTTGACGCGTTCAGAAGTTTTGTTTTTCCTCCGAATTTGAATTGCCAACCAAAAGTTCCCAGATATAACTAGCCAATCAGAACGCTACGTTACTGAACAGCATTGAAGTGAATTGATCACCTTGCATCAGTACGATATCAACCAAGATGGGGAACAGCAAATTTGCAGCTACTTCAAAAATTGATCGGAATAATGATTTAGTTGGTGCCTTGATCGAGCAAGTCCACGAAAATGAAATTGTTTGGAACACAGCAAGTAGAATGTATAAGAACAAGAACGCACAGGAGGCTGCTTGGCTGAAAATATCAAGTAACATTGGGCTGGAAGGGCGTCCTTCATGTGCACGAACAAAATGGCGCGACCTGAGGGACACCTATCGCAAGAAATTAAAAGCTATGTCAAATCTGGTGATGCTGGTGGGGCAAAGAAAAGTATGTGGCCATGGATGAAAGCTATGGAGTTCACCAAGAGATTTTTTAATATAGAAGTGCCCCCTGTTTCAAATTTTCAGGAGGGTGGCCTTGAGCTTGACCTTGACCAAGCTGATGACGAAGAGGAAACGCCACCAACAAACTCGACAATCGATACCTCCCAGCTTGACTTTGTGAGTGCACCCTATGTCAATATGAGCGTTGGGTCTAATGATTCTCTGCTTAGTCAAGCAGAGGAGAACACAATTTTGGCAAGCAGCAGCAAGGAAAATAACAGGGCGAAGATCAGAGGGGAAAGCAGCTCTCCAACAACAAACTTTCAGCCAATAAAGCCAAATGTTTCTGGCAAATGAAAGAGGAAAGAAACTGCTGCTGCATCAAATGCAATAAACCTTGCAATTTTAGCAGAGCTCAAAAGCCCTCAATCCCCTGAAAAAGATGATGAAGACAGCATTCTCCTGCAGAGTCTTGTACCTCAACTGGAAAGATTAGATGCTAGATCAAAAGCACGGGCCAAATGTCAAATTCAGCAGTTGCTCTTCGAGTATGAATTTGGAGAGTAACAAAATAACTAACATGATAACATTTATTCCATGAAATATTTACTTTAAACATGCATTCTCAAATCTTTTTTCAACATTTTAGTGCTATTTATTTTCAAAAAGTTAATATTTGAAATCATACTTTCTGAACCTATTGACGCATTGTTGAAAATGTTCTTCATGTTTTTATTGATTTTTACTCATACGGTATTCACCCATTTTTTCATTGGAAGTTTTCAGTTTCCATAGTCATCCAAAATTTTTGACATATTTTAGCAGACTATTAAATATAGGTACACTTTTTGGCTGTTTCAAGATCAAAATAGGATCCTGTAAGATAGTTTGATGAAAATGCCCTGTAAGATAGTTTGATGAAAATGCATAAGTTCAGTCATCGACATTACAGTTATTTTACATATTTGAAGTATGTGAGGAGGGATTAGTTTATAGAATATTAGGCCATCACTGGTGACTGAAAATAGTGAAGAAGCATGTTTTCTGTTTTTCCAAAGAAACTTGCAAATTTTTTATGACAGGTATTTGCAGTGAATTCTTTAGGGTCGATTCAATTTTTCGTCTGTCAAAATGTAAGCATGCAAGTATTTTTGGTGGAAAAAATATTATGTAACATCAGAAAATTGGCAAGTTTCCCTTCCCTTGGTTCATTTCATAAACTGCTGAAAATTTCCATATTTAACATTATCTGTCATACCATGAGGTGGCTAGCTAATATTCAAGTTTCCCATGTCATTTGTTTACAAATTCATTTTGCCATGGTACAGCTCCTTCTGGAGAATTAAAAAAATCTTTCAGCATATCCCTTATCTCCTTGGCTGCTTTCTTGCATGGGTTTCTATTTCTCCCAGCTTCTACTGGATAGTACCCAGTGTCATTTGCAGCATCATTTCTCCATCCACCTGGTATAAAGTTTGCTTCCTTGTCTTCAGAATCAGCGAAACCTGGGGGGCAATATCTTCGTTCATTCCTGGGCAAAGTTGTTTCATTAAACATCAGGAAGTTGTGGAGTGCAACCACAGCTTTGGTTATACCTGTACAACGCTCTGGAGTGGCATTGATTGGTCGTTTGAATATCCTCCATCGAGCTGTTGATATGCCAAAAGTATTTTCGCTTACTCGTCTTGCTCTGGACAATCTGTAATTGAAAATACGTTTCTTATGATCTAAATACCGCCCTCCATATGGCTTCATCACATGCCTCCCCAATGGAAAGGCATCATCCGCTGTTATGACAAACCGGCATTGTTTATGAGTATTTGGCAATGTAGCATCTTCAGGTAGCTTCAATGAGCCATTATAGAGTGCAGACTTCATACCACATGCTGTAAAGGTACCACCATCACTTGCACTGCCAATGGTTCCAATATTGACCAGTAGATGGGATTAACGGACGCTACAAAGGGCCATTAGGACGATACTGAACCACCCATGAAAGTTGAAATAGATGGATCCAGTATTTGCAGGACAATGGCACCTTACATGTTTTCCATCTAGGGCTCCAATGCATAGGGGAAAATTCCATTTTTCCCAAAATTCTTGGGCAATGTCTTCCCACTCCTTTGGTGTGGATGGGCACTGAACGTAAACAGGGGCAAGTGCGGTCCATATTGCCTGACATGTTTCTGGGATGATCTTGTTGACAGTTGAGTGGCCCAAACGATAACTGAAGGCAATTGTTTGATGGGAATCTCCCGTAGCTAAATATCTTAGCGTAACTGACAGTCTTTCAGCAGGGCTATTATGCTCTCTCTTTTGATCAGACTTCAAGATCATAGGAGCAACTAAGCGCAGCAAATTCTCGAATAAGTGAGGAGACATTCAAAAATGTTCGAAGAAGCTCTCGTGATCTGCCAGTTGCATTTCCCTCACCAAGTTGAAATACTGGCCTTGCTGTTCTCTTTACTGAAGGATTCATCGTACTCAAAATCACGTGACAACCCCCAAAGAACAACCCCCGTGTTGCTGAACAACCTCAAAACTATTGCATAGACGTTCTACAGGATGTTTTAGTGGCTGAAAAAGCCCAGCATGGGTAGGTTAACCTCTTTAAATAGAAAAACGTATTTTATACAATGAGTATACTTGGTGTTACTTCAGTTTCAACTTCATGTTCATCCTTTAAATGCTTTTCGTTTGGAATCCGGCTATGATAGCCCTTGATCCAACTATCGACACGCAATCGATTTTGTTCCATAAGGCCTTTCTCAAAGAGATCTGGATGCTCCAACACAATGAAGTTGTAGAAATGCTTCAAGCTATGAATAAACGCTTTAATGGTTCTATTTCCGTACTTCTTTGAATTGCAGTATGTGCCAAGAAATAGCTCTCTGACAGCTTTTGGGTTGCTAACAACCTCTTCTATGTCAATCCTTGTTGACACGGATTGGATGATTGTCTTTACCTATAAAAATAAGTGATAATAACGACAATCACCTCATTTATAATGATAATCATGATAATGATGACAATAATGATAGTCATCTACACCTTATTTATAGTTGGATAAGGGTGTAGCTTGCACTACAAAGCAAAACTAATACATACTATCTAAATTAAAGTAAGTGCAGCAAATTATTTACATATTGTACAATTGCAACCCTCCCCAGCCCAACATTTTACCTGTTGGCTAAAAGGGAAACTGTCTTATTACATCAATAGTCACATCAATAATCACATCGGACGTACTATTCCGAAGTATGCTACCTCCGAGAACTGTCGCGTTTTTGTACCGACAGGAACAGTTGATGCCTCTGGAGGGGCACAAGGTAGCACTGACCTTATAATACTATCCCTGCCATTTAACCCAGTGGTGTAAAAACAAAAGGAAACGAACGATTTCCTATTGAATTCTAGCACAACAGTTGAATGAAACTACAAATTTCAACCGCAATTTCCAACCAAAAAAATTTCAAAGAAACAGAAATTTCTTTTGCCAGTTAGTTTTTTCTATTTGAAATCAAGGATCTTCAACCGAGGAAATCCATCTGAAATTAGCGTTTTTGATTGAAACTAGTTGGAAATTAAGTGAATGTTAGTTTGAGACTAGTTGGAAAAGATATGAAAACTATGAATTTGTCGCACACTGTATGCCTTTGCCTGTGCTGAAAAGTAGCAAAGAGAGATGATGCTATAGAAAATAGCATGCAAATAATATAAAATCAACAGAATTTCTTAAAGTGGAAATGAAATACTCTTTGCACTAAATCGATGTAAAAAAGTGCCCTGATTTCGAAAATCTAATCAAAAAAATTAAATTTCGAGAAGAAACACCTTTTAGGGGGGTACAAAAGTTATAGAGAAGCGGCACGGTGGTCTGGAGCGAGAGCTGTAGCGTGACGTCAAGTGTTTTAATGATTGTAAACAAACAGATTGAATCAAAGCAAGATCAGTACGCAGTTCACCAAAACCGAAGCACGAAGTAAGCAAATAAGTAATCAAAATGTCTGATAGCAGCGACGATACCTCGATGACGGCACAGTCATCATCCAGTAACGAAGAAGAGTTGATCGGGGCGTATTGAGGACAGTATTTGCCCTATCAGTACGAGCCACTCGCGACTACTTCCGAGTCTAATGATGAAAGTGATGATGGCGAAGCCGAAGGGAGAGCAAGGGATAGAGAGGATCAGCCGGAAGACGAAGATGGGATACGACCATCTCAGTTTCGAGACCGATACAACGGAGTCGTTGCAATAGACCAGTGGTGAGTTTCAATCATTTTCTTATCTATTTACCTTCTTGGTCGTTCAACATTTGTTTTGAGAATTTCATATCAGCCATTTCCTCTCGGTCGCCATTTTTTAAAAGCTGGTTAGGCCTACAGCAGATCAGGCCAGTGCCTACAGCAAGCAACTCGGGAATGATACCTTGTGTTTCTTATCTTTTAGGTGTCAGTGTGGCAAATGCAGCACTGAGTTATTGGCCTCTGCAAGGGAATACCGCTGCTGCAGAGAAGTTCACGCGGCGTATGGCAAGGTGACATGCGAAGGAATGCAAGACACAGCACCGTGCGTGATCGACCATCCCGACTACAAGGCCATGGTGAACAAGGCCGTGCTGTTGCAAGTAGGCCCACTCCTCAAGGGACGAAACGGGAAGTTGTATCATCGTCATCCTGGTGTTTCTCTAGAAGAGTATGTATTCTTTTATGACTTGCAACCAACATGTGTTTTCTCGAAAACGTTAGCAGCCTTACAGTATATGGGCCTACATTTTGTTTTGTCATTTTGACAAATATCAGTGTGCCATATTTTACTTCTTCCTTGAAGATTCAGTCTGTGCAGGTTTTGTTTTTGTGTACAGTTTTACACTACACCTTGTCTATTTTTTCATAAGAAACTGCTCAAGGAACTCAACTCTCAGATCGCCAAAAATTAAGAAACTGCAATACTGAGAAAGTATATAATGAGATGCTATTTATTTTGATAAAGGAAATCCTTGACACAGTTTTCCTTTACTTGCACTTGCTTCACGTATCATATTACTGGTTGTCTAAACATTGGAAAGGCTTAAACCTTGTTTTGAAATGTTCATGAGGGCACAGGTAGTGAACATGAAGATTGTCATGGCACCTCTAGAAACTCCTAAGAAATTCTGAGTACTCAAAGTTTGATAATTTTAAGAAACTTTCAGTCTGGGCCAAATTCTTAGTTTCTTATAACAGGCCCATAGGAAGCAGCGGGCTCAAGCCCCAATAGTTTTGAAAACAATGGTGCTACCTCACAAGCATCAACTAGATGTATTATTCCTATTGTTCTAAGAACAATTCCCCCAATCTGAAGCTGCTTTCTACGGCCCTGCTTATAAAAAAAGTGTGTATGCACTATGTCAGCAAGGGTGCCATAAAAGATAACAAACAGTTCAGCTTTTTACATATATTCATTTTTCAACTTTCATGATAGAATGCATACAACTTTTGTGAATAATTTATTTTAGTACATCACAGGAAAGAAATTAGTATAATATATTTTTCTCTATACTTCCCAATGGAAGAGTGAGTAAACAAACAAACTTTTGTTCCCTTGCAGGTATATCCGTGCTGTTGCTTACCGGTGGGTTATACGCTGGATATTTGGTTATCTTGGTTGGGATAATTCACACCCACTTACTGCCTGCATTTACAACGATATAAGAGCAACGTACCCGTCTGGCCAGGCTTCAGGTTACAAGGATTCCGCAGAAAGACAGTAAAACTTGCAGGCAGTACTTTGTATATATTGTGTAAATAGTTAAGAATAGGGATTTTTTTTTGGTTGATTGTTTTGCTACATAGGCCCTCACAATATACTTTTTACAAAGTAGAAACATTTGAATGAAAATTTTTGCAAATGGTGGAATATCAAATTTGATATCAATTTTTTAGACTTTAAAAAACATTGAGTTACCAGACTGAATAGCTCAAATGCATGGGGACAGCAAAATAACATTTACATACAGTTGTCAAGTTAAAGTTGCTCTCACATTCCATGTCAGGCAAATCAATTAATTGCCAAAGGATATAATTATATTAAAGATTTTTGTGTGAAGATTTTTGTGAGCAATTTTTATGCTTGACACTTCAACCCTATTTTTCAGGACACGTTTTCTTTTTATGACCCTTTGTTGGCTGGTTGCATTTGTGACAACGTGGTGGCTGCCTTTTCCTTGTTTTGGCCTGACTGGTCATCTGTTCCTCAAGCATCTGTTCTTTCAATGAGCTCTGTTCTGCTCCTAAAAGAGTGGGACAAGTTTTGAAAATCATTAAAACCACAATCCACTAACTTACAGTAGCTAAAGGCATTACTTTCACTTCATTGCAGGAGGTAGCCAACACAAACTATAAATACCAGCCTCAACAGTAGTATTAAAGTCTGTGTCCAGGGTCTCATTTGCTAGATAATATTCAGTAATCTGGAAATATATAATCTGCACATTTTGATCATTTTTTCATAATATGCAGGTTTTGGCATATACTGTATTTCACTGGTTATTGGAGCATGAGTGGTTTAGATATTAGAGAGCCTATTGATAAACAATTTCTTTGTGTTTTGTTTTGTTTTATCAACTAATTTTAGATTGATTATCTACATCATATGTATATCTTATCTTATTCTTTGTAAATACAAATATACAAAGTAAACAAAACTAAATCCATGAGAAAGGTAGTCAAAATTTGGTATTTTACAATAAACAAAAATGGAATGACAGAAGATAATGTTTACCTGGTGGATATAATGATACATGCACAGTGGGGCATTTCAATGGGGGATTATGACATTCGCTGTACATGGACCTAAAATGGATGTTCTGCCAACAAAAGTGAATCTAAGGTGGTTTGCAGTCCCCTGCATATCTAAAAATTCATGAAACGGAATAAAATGACTTAAAGGCATGGGTTTTAGGACAAAAATTTGATGTCTTTGTGCAGATAAACTTACCAATGAGTATCAACGCAATCCTTCTTTAGATATTGTTCAAATTTGGTTGGATATAGTATCAATCGTTCACATTGCACAATTCAATCTCAACTGCTTTCATTTTTTGGAAAAAAGATTTTTAGAGGGCTATCACTATTGTATGTGAGCAGCACAGTTAATGTATCAAAGGATGTATTTTGAAAATTTGCGATAGATACAAAAAAATTTTAATCATTATCCTTCAAATGCTATTACTTCATTAAGGTAGGTCACCAGTCGAAATTTCGATGTTTCGACAAAAAAATTGTTTTTTTGTTTTCATGCTAAAAGTTATCCCATGGCATCCTTCTTGTTGATCATCAACAGTATTTGGGGAAATAGGGATCTTTAGGGGGCAAAGCAGCCCTTTTGTTTACCCCAAGTATGATCAATTTAGTAGAAAGTTGTTGCTTTGATGCACGAACTTGACAAGATTTGGCTCATTGCAAAACCACACCATGCTTAGGCCCAATACACCGTTCGAAAGCGTAAAATTCGCTCTTTCGATGTGTTACGTTTGTAGCTGCATTGCCATTCCTATTTGCCACCAAAATCAGACGTTTCATTGGTCAAATAGCAATGGCTAATTTGCTATGTTAATGGAAGTCTCAAAGTCGCCAAACATGATTGGTCAAAATTTAACATCCTTGTTGTTGATTGGCTGAGAGTGGGCATGTGGAGTTGACAATCAGCTGATTATCGCCGTTGCGATGCAAATAAAAAACAGTCGTTTTCAAGTCAAGTTTCCTTCACCAGTTCATCAAGTTTACCGATTTATCCTGTCTTCATTTTCATCTCAAGCCAAAAGAATGAGAATAGCTAAGTTTCGTACGAAAAACAAATTCGCTGGTCGCAGAAAGAACCCAAAATCAACGCGAACTTTTGGGAAGAAAGGTGAAGAAAGAATCGAAGAACCAACAGGAGACGCAGGCCTAGGCCAAAGGATGGTCTCGCAATCAGCCACAGGAAAGAAGTTTAAAGCATTTGGTTTGACACTTGAAAACCTGTCTGAACCCTTGAGTCCAGTTAAAAATACAGCAGAGGTGGCTGACTGTTATTTTTTTGTGCAATTGACATGGCTCCAAGAGCTTGTCGGCAAGTTAGCCTGCCCAAGTTGTGAGTCTGTTGGCCTCACCTTTCAGCTGGACCTAGAGTCATGCCAAGGCTTTTCTTCAAAGAGTAAAGTCAGGTGCCCTACTTGCGATGATGATGTTGACGTTGGCTACACATGCAAAAGGGTTGGTGGGGCAAAATCTAGCAAAGCCCCTTTTGACATAAATATGCGTGCTACGATGGCCTTCAGAGGAATTGGGTGTGGGTACGCAGCAATGAATGAGTGGTGTGGGACAATGAATTTACCAAAATGTGTGTCTCAAAATGCTTATGCCAGCAACCACTCAAAACTTCAAAAGGCAGGTAAAGAGACTTTCAATATTATTGTTGATGAATCACGTCAAGCCATAAAGGAAACGTACAAGAGCATTGGGATAATACCAGACAAAGATGGCATTCTAGACATAGGAGTTTCGTACGATGGGTCATGGCAGAGAAGAGGCCACTCCTCACATAATGGAATGGCAGCAGTAATTGATTTGATGACAGGCCTGCCAATTGATTATGAAGTCCTCAGCAATTTTTGTTTGAAATGCAAACTTGCAGATGAGAAGCCTCAATCAGAAGATCTAGATGAGTGGAGATTGAAGCACCAACAAAATTGTTTGAAGAATTTCAATGGCAGTGCAAATGCAATGGAGCTTGAGTGTGCCTTGCGCTTGTGGGGAAGATCTGTTGAAGACCACAAGATGAGATATACTGCCATGTTATGTGATGGTGACAGTAAGTCATTTGATGCCATCGTTGAGAAAAAAATCTATGGTGACACTGTAAAAATTATAAAAGAAGATTGCGTAAATCATGTGTCAAAAAGAATGGGCACGGCACTCAGAAACTTGGTTGCAGGATCCAAAGCTCAAGGAAATTCTATATCAGGAAAGGGTAAGCTGACAGCTGCAAAGATGTTAAAGATTCAAAATTATTATGGGCGCGCAATCAAAGATTATGCACATGATGTAGACCTTCTGAAGAAAAGAATATTTGCCATACTATTTCATATGTCATCATCAGATGACAACCCCAAGCACCATCATTGCCCCCCTGGTATCACTTCATGGTGCTTTTGGCAGCGAGCAACAGCCAAGTCAGAAGATCCTGGAAGCCACAAAGAGCATGAAACGCTGCCGTCTGATATTGGAAAGAGGCTTGTGCCAATATTCAGAAGGCTTGCAGATGATGGCCTCTTGAAAAGGTGTTCAAGCAATAAAACACAAAACCCCAATGAGTCTCTGCATCAGATCATTTGGAAATTGTGCCCAAAGACCATATTTAGTGGGAGGAAAACAGTGGAAACTGCTGTTTCACTAGCTGCGTGTCAGTTCTCAATGGGGGCTACTTTCAAGTCCACGCTGTGCAAAGTCCTAAACATGGAAGCAGGCATTTTTTTGGAAGAAGTATCGAGGAAAAAAGACTTAAAGAGACTGTCAAAAGCAGAAAAGGCTCACTCACTTGCTGCAAAGAAAAGACGAAAGGAACTAAAATTCAAAAGCACTGTCCAGGAGCAGAAAACAAAAGACAGTGAAGGTGTGACCTACTGTGCTGGCACCTTCAGTTAAGAACTTGATAATGGGGTATGCTCGAAACATCGTGCTTATTTCAATTCGCATCAAAATGCTTATATTTTACTTTTTTACTTGTTTATCATTGTACAATTGCACTACACGCAACAAAAAGATTATTTGGTTCAGTTAAGACTGATTGGATAGTATTTGAAACAATGTTTTATTGTTATTATAGCTTAATTCAGTCCAATGTATTTGTACATCAATCCCATGGAGTTAATAAATTCACCCAGGAATATCTTATAGTTGCCATTTTTGTGCTTGTGACAAAAAATTGAAGTTGAAGTTTTCAACTCTCATTTTCTCAAAACAATGTTTCGCGCATAGTCAAGATGTTTCGCAACATGGCATTTTGTTGTTTGAATGCTAAAAACCAATGTCTATATATCATTGTAAAGCTTGAAGCCAGGAGAGTGCAGGTATGGCACTTAGTTGTGTGTTTATGATAGGGTATGCTTGATGTAGGCTCTGAAACTGTGACTGTGTTTTCTGGAAATGATATTTTCCTGATTTTCACTTAGAAAAATTATTTCTGTATAGTTTTTCCATAAGTAAATGGCATACCTGCACTCATTAGGTCTTTAGCATCAATTTGATACCAAGCAATCAATGCCTACATCAAAATCAATAAAATGCCATGATGCGAAAGTGATGCAGCTTTAAGAGCATTGTTTCTATGTTTCCATGGAAACCAATTAGAATAATTAAAATCTGATGCCAGATTTGAAATGAGCATGACTGAATTACTCTATAGTGCAACAAACAGCCTTCAGTTCCATGCAGGGAAGAAAATAGTTTTTCGACTGGTGACCTACCTTAAGGTAGAAGAATACACTTGAATTTTGAAAAAAATCATTTTTTGAGATTTCTTGTTTATAGCATCCTTAGACTGTGTATAATGTGGTACAATGTTGTTTTGGGTCATATTCAGTACCAATTTCAAGGAAAGCCACGTTGTGTACACCCCACTCTAAACGAAAATCTGCGTTGCCATGGTAACAAAACTCAAAACAGGGCAAAACATCTGATCTTGCCCCAAAATCCGGCTTCCCTGCAAGTCCTTGGCTCTTCATGTCCCCTGTCCATTCCTTTTCCAGCAAAGGAGAGGCTGGGGCAGAAAGAGGCTGCTTCTGGTGGCGGAATTTTGCTTCGAGAGAGTTTCAGAGTTTACTCGAATTGGAAATTGAAAATCAACGATTTATTGGAAGCAAATGGAGGAGATTTATTGGGAATCAGCTAGAGGAACAGGAAGAAAGACTAGATGCTTAGGCAACGATTATGTTCAGTGCAAACACAGAGCCTGATGGATGCCATTAGCGAGAGTTAGGCCATAATAATAATGGCCTAAATCTATAAAATAAAGTGGTTGAAAACTAAAAGCTGAGGACAAGTCTGACCCTTCACAAGAAGCAATTATGTACCAGGAGACGACTAAAACTCATTACCATAATTTTGATAGGCTAAATTGTAATGATATGATTAGAGAAGGATGTGAGGAGATGTGGGTTGTGTATGGTATTTTCCATCATCATGATGCATGTTCAAACAAAGAAACATTGAATGACTGAAGATGGAAAATGAATAAGGAGTTGCAATATCATTATTTATTTACTGCCCATAGGAATCTTGTGAATAATCAAGATCATTGTTTACTCCAAACCGTTACCATGTCATGTGCACAACCTTTGCACCGCTGGGATGCTGGGACAGATTCTTGTTGCATGGTCTCTAGATATAAGGACAACAGTAATGGGATACCACTGATGCATCATTACAAGGATCCTTCAATAGAGAGTGTTCTTTACAGGCCTGAGCAATGCCTGCCTGTGTGTTTTTCCCTGTTGTTGGTTGCTAAACAAAAATGAAGCCGACAATGGAACTATTTGGAAACATTTACCCAAATTTAGCCAAAAGCTCAAAACGTTCCTTTGGTGAACAGTCTAGCATCCCTCCAGCACATCAACAGTGGGTTCAAAACAATTTTGAATGAGTTATGATTGCATCCTGACAAATATCAGATGTCAGCATATAGAAAAGGTTGGAAGAAAAGATGGTCCGCGCATAATTGAGAAAGACAAAATGATTTGAGAAGACAAAAGAAATTTCAAGATGAACCAGGGACAGGAATAAAAGACATATATACTACTTTGAAGATAAGGAAGGACCCTAGTAACAATATGATGCAATTTAGCCTAAAATGAGCACATTATCATACACTGAATTGGTTGCTAAACTTTGATCGCGATTTCCCGAAAATGCAGTTTTTCGCTCTTTTCAAAATTTGTGGCAAGGATTGCAAGAAAACTATTAGAGGTATCACTGTCAGATTTGGACAGAGGTTTCAGCTATGCTTGAGCTGTGATATAAGGCTCAATCTGTAACCAAGGATACCTTACTCTGAAAGTTATTGATCTTTGTGTGATGTGTATTTATGATAAATTTTGTCATGTTTTTCAAATGAAAGTAGCAACACCTCTGAATGCCCTAAACTTGCCAAGATAGGCTCATATCACAGATCCATCATAGCTTGTTTGCTGTTCAAAATTTCCCAGTCATACCTGTTTTGGTTCAGAAAATATCTTTGACACAATTTAGGAACTTTTTGGATATGCGGAAAAAGGTGTGGTCCAAAATAGGGCGTATCCTGTAATTGGGACCTGATACAAAAAAATTTCTTTCATATTTTACTTCATCATACCCCAAGACAACTGGAAATTGTTAGTCTGACCATTTGCAAAGTCCTATACCAGAGATACAAGCTCACAAAAAAACCCTCTTTAGTGTATTCTTCTACCTTAACGGATTGTCAATATGGCAAAAAGATGCTTGATACTTCGAAACAGGGATCTCCATTTCGCCTTACACTCAAACTCGTTTTCATATACGGGGTACTGAAGTAAAACAGAAACACTAGTTTCACTCAGTTTTTTCAATCATATGTTTAAGATAAGATTGACTACTATATGTGTTTTGTTAAATTCTATGATTTATACTTTCCACTAAATAACGATTGGAAGGGCTTAAACAATTTAATATCAAATGCATCCAGAAATGAAAAGGTAGCGACTCTCTTGATTTATCACGACGTTCATGCTTCATTTGTATCTATGTTTTCCCTGTTTCTTTTACCTAAAACTAAAATACCGAATGCTACCCCCCCCCCACATGTTTTATTTGATAGACCATAAAGCTGCATCACCAATCTTGCAAACAGTAAGGAAACAACTCAATTTTTTTACGAAACTGCCGTAGAGAAAAAGAGTCTTGGAAGACAGCGCTTTTGCACCTGAATGTGTTGGCAAATCCACGAAAGCAACAAAAGTTTAGTGTAATGATAGTTTATGCAACACATGAAATATCACATCTCTAACTCGATATGGAAGAAATGAGAACGATTATTATTTCATTATGCAGTTCTTCTGGTGTCAACTATTATTTCTGTTGAAATAAGCCCTTCCTGACCCTTATACATGGGCCCCAACCCCACCCCAACCCCCAGGCACAACCCAGCAGATTCCTCTCCCAATGTGAATCAATTATCTTGGAAGAAAATCCTTTCCAACTGCCGTTCACACCTTTCTGGGTTTTGCAAAATTCAACAATCCAAGCCTTTGTAGATTCGTACAATGGATAAAAACTGTCAATATCTGTTAAGTCCCCCACACAAAAATTTAGATTAAAAAAATTCCGCAAATTCCCACAAATACAGATTTCTCTCACTTCACTATTAACATGTCCTGGTCACTTTGAGCTATAAACCTAATGTCAAACTCTGTCTAATAGCTATATATTCAACTATTTGTAAAGTAAATCATACTTAAGTTCAAAATTGTTGTCAAAATTTAGTACGCCACAACAAAAATTAGTTTGACAGAGATTGAAGTGGAGTAGAAAGTGGAAACCTTGAACAGTACTGAAAGGAATGTGGTGGAATCTTCGTTTCAAATTTCATCGAAATTGGTCCAAAGGATTTCACTTCATACGCGATTGAAGATAGCTGTTTTCAATATGTATGTACAACAAAAATTTGTCCTCTCTCAAGTCTTTTTGGAGCACCTCAAGTGAAAAACTGCCAAAAAATTTTCTGTAAAGATATTAAGCTAAGTTATATGTTTTCTTGGTCAGCAACTATTACTCTTTCAAATTAGAGGGCTTTGGAATTAAATGGAGAAAGTTGATTTTTCAGCCTATGTCATAATCTTGCCCCACTGTGACATGTGTCTCCTTTCTTTGTTTGTATTTAGCAACTGCTTCCTGTTTTGATAAACGGTTGTCAAATTTTTCAACGAGCGGTTTTGGTGCAGACTTCCTGTACTTTTCAACAATTTGAGACATCTCAACTTTCGGGACAGCAAACAGGAGGTCTCTGATTGATTTGATGTACTCTATGAAAAGTAAATATAGCACTTAATTCCTGGTAAGTACCTGTAAAAGATACACTAACAACTTTATGAAAGTTCAAATTGAAGATTGGTACTGATAGACAATAATGCTGAAGATGGTGTCAAGAAACTTTTTACCAAGATGAATTGCATTCGTTAATCAAATTCCTAATAGAACTGTTCAAAAGACTCCTCATTAGAAGAAATTCATTTTGGTAAAAGGTTCTCTGTTACACCATGGCATGACTGTCTATTTGTTTGTTTCTAGTTTGAAAAATGAGCCTGCTCTGTTTCTCATACTGTAAGCTGGTTTCTTAGAGAAAACAAGAGTATTTCACACCTAACTAAGATGCCAACTTAAAAATGGCTTAAAAACAACTTCAATTACCATAGGTTGGAGGAACAGGCACTCTTCTAACAGACTCCTCACCAAGCTTGTATTTAGGCCATGTTACGCGCATCATTTCCTCACCATCTGCAGTTCTCTGTGTCTCTCTGTTTAGATTTTCATTGAAATGGGATATCGTCAGAATATGTCTTGAAAAGGAAAAAGCCTCACATCAATTTATAGGACATAAAAGTATGCAGTAGTTTTCTTGCAGAGAAAAATTAACTTTTTCATATCAATCAGTTTGTCCAAAGAAACCAAAAACCAGGGACCAGAAAAATTTCATCTTTCCTCCATTCAGATTCAGTTTAATATCTTTTTGATAAACATCAACTGCTATTACAATGATTTTTGAGTGAATGATAGGCTCAATGGTGGTACAGCAGGCAATGAGTGAAAAATTGTGAAATGACAAACAGGATTTAACATTACCTGCAAAAAGTCCCAAGCCATTGAAAATGAAGCATTTTTGGGTGCCAGTGGTTGAGCGTAGAGTGGTAACCCTCCAAACAACTCGTTTGAACATTAGGGGACAACATTTTTATGTCATTTAGCAAGCTTGTCTTCATCAGAATGGATTTAACTTTGTCATATGCAATTGTACCTGCACAAAATAGAGAGAAATTTCTGAGAAATTGAGTTCAACTGAAACCCCCCCCCCCCCTCCCCCTCAGAAATACTGAAAAAGCATACACTATTGAACAACTTTCAGATCATAATAATTGTGTGTATTAATGCAGTACAAGACTTGCATACATTATGGTTTTCCTGCCTGAGAATTCTCTTGCTTCAAAAAATTTACGACTCTGTAAATTTGGCTAAAAATGGCTCAAGAATTGTCATCATAATGTAAATAAGCTTTGTCACGTTAATCGGTGCAAGGCATTTACTGTAGAGTGAGCTTGATAGTACAGGAAACAAATTAATGGCTTACCATTTCTGATCCAGTGCCGCTTTTTCAATCTCTCATGTATACACTTGGTGAACAATTTGTCTGAATGTACATCATGCTCATCTTCAATATGATTCATGATGGATTTCCATTTGGCTAGTACCAATTCACTAAAGCCTTCTTGCGTTGTCGTGACACACCAGTAAAGATGATTGCGGATTGATGTTGTCCATTCTTTAATTTTTTCACAATCTTTCTCCTGACCAGCTTTCGTCAGTTTTTTTACAATCGTTCGAGCCACATGCCAAATATCATAAAAATGGGCTACGTTTCCAAATGATTCTCTGAGCCATTTTGCAACACTTTTATGGCGGTCAGAAACACAACTTGATGGTGTCACTCCCTTGTTGGTAAGAAATTGAAAGCACCTCTGAACACCAAGTAATTCCATATTTGAACTGCTTTTGCATTCATTTGCCTATTATAAAGAAAAAACCAGTGTGACTCTATGGCTGTCTAAATACTGTATCTACACCTTTGTTTCTGTTTGACACTCTTCAGTAGGTCTTGCCACTAACATATGGTAAAACAGGGGAGTTGCATCTAGTTTGCGGTAAATTTGTACAAACTTTGTTGCATTTGTTTTGAATATGTTTCAGATTTACCTGTAGGAGTTTGAGATTCTTTAGAAATAGTTTGAATTTGCACCAAACAAAAATTACAATAAATTGTTTGAAACTTCCTGTAAACGCATGAATTGACACAAACCCTATACAAACTTGCAAAGCCCAACAGAAAAATATAACATTTACCCAATGCGAAATAGTTGTAAAGTTTGTGAAAATTGCATTTCTGTGGGAACAGCAATAAAGCTATCCAACATGGGCCCCAAAGAATGAATCAATTTGGAGGTACTGTCAAACACATGCAAACTTCAAACCTGTGTGGAAATATCACCAGGAATTCATAAAATGTCAGCCCTGCTAATCCAGTCTAAGGGATAAAAAGTATGGACATGCAACAACATGATATGCAAATTACAGTTTCTTCATTATAAAAGAAGGTTTTTTTAAAACAATTTTGCATACTGAAAGGAAGAAAATAATGCTTGTCAAAATGTATCTGATACATTTTGTTAGAGAACAATAGACCTTTTAGCTATTCTACAAAAGAACCTGGATCGAGCGTTATTTTATACATTTTGATACGCGACGTTCGATCGAGTGGCTTTAGAGCTTCTATCACTATTGTACACATTCGAAAATTCTACAAAATGTAGCAAAATGTTGTTCGATTCTGATTCCTTTCAGAATAGCTAAAAGGTCTATTGAAGGAGAAATAATATGCCAAGTTTGCATACCTGGACAAGTTCAAAATGGACAATTTTCATAATATTTTCGCAAAAGATAGTATATGCTCCATATTTGGCTGAGTGACCCATAGAATCAAACCGGCCATCACCACCAATGGTCAGACGTTCATTGAGTTGAGACATTTGGTGTAGCAATGACGCTCTGTACAATTCCCAGTGCCGAGTGATGGAAGGAACAAGGAAGTTTCTTTGGTGAAGGAAAAATGTCCTGGCTTGATATGTCATGAGACCCATGTGCTTGAAAACAAGGAGTATCTTGCTAATTGATGCACCAGCAGTTAGTGCTGCAAAGCTGAGTAACACATTTCCAGCTGGATAGCGCCCAAGTACAAATGGCTGAGATCTCCATGCAAATGAATCTCTCCCGCACCTTCCACAATCCTGCACCACTGTCACCATCGTTCCATTTTTGAAGGATCTCACATTTGGGGAACTTCCTTTGCACTTGAAACAAAACAGGGAAAAAAGACTCAGCAGCATGCTATGAAATACAACAAATTTGGGCTCCTCTTGAACTGTGGTAGAAGGATCAATCCTGTGAAGAAGAAAAATAGCTGTTTAGCGTTATGAAAAAAATAGGCAGAAGGTTTGGAGAGCAAGATATGGATTGGACTATGAAGAAGTCT
This sequence comes from Aurelia coerulea, assembly GCA_039566865.1. Classification (NCBI taxonomy): domain Eukaryota; kingdom Metazoa; phylum Cnidaria; class Scyphozoa; order Semaeostomeae; family Ulmaridae; genus Aurelia; species Aurelia coerulea. The sequence goes on from CM076947.1 coordinate 11,200,052, forward strand.
GCTAAGAGTTGGTGTTTCTGTATATGAGCATCTCATTTCCAGAAATACAGAAAGATTTGGTACAAATTCTGTCAGAAAAGATGACTTTGCAGCGTCCATTACTTTTTTGAAGAGAGTTGAAGGGACATGATCGCCAAAATACAGCCAGCAACTCTACATGGTAACATTTCATTTGTTATTTTATCTCCATGGTGAGTAAGCTACAGTTTTTACCTACTGAGTCACATGCATTGCATGCATACTGTATGCATGATATATACCTGAATCTGTTTCAAAATCACCTCTGCAATGGAGAACATGTGAATGTGGAGAAATTGATCATGGTATAACAAAAACATTTGGAAATACCTAATGTAGTTTTTTGAAAGCTCATCAGCAACTTTGTCAACATCTTCATCATCATCATCTGAACAAAAGCTATCCTCACTGTCATCATCAAAACTGCTTTCACTCAAATCACTGTTTTCGCTATCATCAGTCTCCATTCTTGAATCATCCTGCTCATCCAACTCAGCCTCCGATTCAAATTGCACCACTTTTTCAGCTGCTTTCGCTTGAGCGGATTGTTTGACTGTTGCTTGCTAGGAATTGAGGGGTAAGATGGTTGATCAATATGGAGTAATGAAGAAAGTTGTACTGGCATGAGTTCTACAGGCCATGGGGCTGAGGGGGTGGCAGGCCCCAATGTTGAAAATGTTGGCCAAAAATGGCAGCAATCTGCCCTTAACCAGATAAAAATGTTGGTAAGCAATGAACTTTTTATCAGGCAGTCCCTGTAATTCTATCTTCCTACCCGCTAATGTGAACTGAACTGAACTGTTTGATTGACTGAAGGAAAAATTGACTGGAAATTTGTCGGCTAATTTCAAGCCAGGAAGGGGGGGAGTACTCCCATACTTGACCTCACGGGATGTGCCGCTCAACAGGGTGTCCTTTTGTGGTAAAAATTATGCGACAGGGTGTCCTTTTCTAAGGAAAATTATGCAACAGGGTATTATGATAGTAGAGAAAATTATGCGACAGGGCATCACAAGCAAAATACGCGGAAGGAACTTTAAAACGGGGAACTTTAAAACAGGGACCTTTAAAACGGGGTAATTTAAGGTGGGGAACTTTAAAATGGGGAACTTGGGCTTCTTTGCCTGAACGCACCATCCTCAGATTTGAAACGAGCAAGGTATCCTTATTGTGGTATTTATATTTGAATTTACACGTATTTTTTACAAGAAACTGCCTATTTTCTATAAGAATCTCAACTCTCGGATCACCAAAAATTAAGAAACTCCACTATTGGGTAATTCCATGTCAAACCAACTTACCTATATGCCCCGACTATCTCTAATTTTGATGAAACTTTTCACATATGTTTCTCATGGTAAGAATAGACGAAAAACCAAATTTCAGCTTAATATCTTTAACGGGGGCTGAGAAATCACTTTCTAAAGATTTCCCCATTTCGCCCCCATCCGCGACCCCCCAAAACGTATAACATTAATAGATTTAGTTGTACTAGTGCTATTGGGCCCAGTGATAGCTCATTTTAAAGCTCTTTTAAAGCTCTGTTCTAATATGATAGTTTCTACAACCTACCCTACATGACAAAAATACCAATCTTGAAAAACCATCTTCATTTCCAATGGCTCCCTGTGAATTAGTACCTATCCCCCTGGGGAAAATTTTAGACCAAAAGCTTCCTTGATATATAGATAACCATGATACAAATCTAGAGAGTGGGCCCTCTATGGATGACAAAGTTGCAGGCTTTGCAAAAACAGTAACTCTACAAAATGTTGACAAGAGAGGAAAAAGTTATATGCAAATTTCTCCAATGTCTCTTAAAAAACTTATATACTGAAATTTGATAGATGTGAAAAGAGTTTTTAAAATGAGTTAGCAGTCAAAGCTACAACTGTACAGTATAGTTGATGTTTGGTGTTTGTGGGCTTTGTGTTAGGAGTTTCATCCATCCCTCATTTGAGACACATTGTTGCCTCAGCCATTTCAATTTCGGTCAATGCATATGTTCTGCCTGTTACAGTGATTGGAGAGACGGTTGAGAGAACAGCAGCATGGGGTACAGTGAGAACATCATCCTTTCTTGGGAACGAGAAAGAAGCTGATGGTCCTGATGGATGCAGAAATTTCACTTTTATTTCTCTTGCTGCTTGAAATTGCTCCAGAACATATGCAAGCCACCATTTACCATCATACTCGCATGTAACATAACTTTTTATCTTTTCCCATTCTAATAATTCCTTCAAGGATACATTACTGACACTAAATGTTGTTTCAGTTAAAGCAAAGGAGTACTCTCTTATTGTCTTGCAGCTGGGTATTGAAGCAAAGGCATGAAGTTTTTGAGTTCCCTCTATTGATTTACTCGTTAGAAATCTTTGTGCAAGTTTCTTCCCAGTTTCCAATATTTCCTCACTTGTGGCAAATGCAAAGTGCACTTTTTTGATATTTTCCTTTGCCCATTCAAAAAGTTGCAACGGTGTTTGAATTTGGTTTTCATGCGGCCTTTGTAGGCTTGCTCTTGCTGCCAACCTTTTCACAGTCCCCCCAACTCCATCACAAGGACCTTTCCCATGTGAAGTTGCAAAAAAGTGCCAGTCTGCAGGCATCCCAAAATCAGCTTCATGATTTGCAAGGTTAATAAATTTTTTTCTATTCTTGTATTGCGATGCAGCTCGATCTGAGAAATATATCACCTTTATGAATGGCATGATCTCTTTCAAAAACGCAATCAGTTTGCATTGAAAATGATGAACTACTACTGTGTCATGTGATAGATGATCAGAAATCACCACAAAGCTGATTTCCTTCAAGTCAGTAGATTCATTGCCCTCAATAGGAAACCGATGGTACACGACAAAAGGATGGATTGTAGCTTGGCTATTGGTCCAGTGGTAGCCCTGGATCTCATCTTGAAGGACGAATGAATAGTTCTCTGCAAAAATCACCTATGACAAGAACCTCTCAATCCATTGGTCCTTCCTTGATCTCCTTCATGAATTTTGACTGCTGGGTAGCTATAAATGAATGGCGCTGAAAACGACAAAGTTTATCAATAAGGTCTTCTACAAAATCATCGGTGCTCTTAACAACTGTTTCAAGATTTGTTCTGTCAACAGTCACCAACAATTTATATGTAACTTCGTCAATTGCTAACTGCTCAAAGATTTCCAAGAGGTCAGACTTGAGCTTGTCAGTTTTTCCACAGAATGAGCAACGGCTAAGCAAACACTCTGGTTGTGGGGGATTTCATGCAAGGCAGGCCTTGTTGGGGAGATGAAGTACTGACCCTATTGTTTTGATATATTGTGTTTCAGCTTTGTTGAGAGCGAACCGATGTTGGGGCTCACGCTGTCATGCGCATCGCTGCTTTTGTTTCTTCCCTTGTTCTCAACAGTCAAGCTAATTTGCATATTACGTAAGTGACGTAAATCGTTACTGCGCATGCGATCTGGAGCCCTTTTTGGGGGGATTCCTCGAGGATTTCAACTTAGCCTGTTCGTATCCCCAACAAGGCCAGCAAATGTTGGTAGGATAGTTTCCCCTCCCCTCCAACTAAAGCTCAAAACTCTTGGCAGACTTGAGATCTTTGATCCATCCAACATGAGTTTCACATTTTGATGTATCGCGCAAACACACACTGCATGAGTTCCACTTCCACCAGGTAGAACAACATTTTTTGGGCGCAAGGAGGCAAATTTTGAGAATCCTATGTTAACTGTTGACTTCTCTTTAAACTTTTGGTAGCATTCCTTCAAATTGCAAAGTATCAATCGCTTCTGAACCATAACTTTCTCGCCATGGACATTCATTGCAACGCAATCTTTTTTACCAGGCATCTGACGGCTAATATCATCACTTTCATAAAACTTCTTTACTTGCTCGACGATAGTTTCCGGTACGCTTCTGCCAGGCTTTGGATTTGGTGTAGAAAGTACCCCCCTTTCCTTTGTCAATTTCTTTGCAGCTCTTGCCATGAAGTTAGACACGCCAAATTCATCTTGAATCCTTCTGATACTCCAGCTACTTGGAAGCACAGTAAGCACCTGCATTTGTTCACTCCTCTTACCTAACATTTTGAACTTCTCCTTCAACTGCGATATCATTTCATGATAAAAGATTTCAGACTCTTTTGAATTGTCAGAAATCTGCTCATCTTCTTCCTCAGGCACAGTAGCCATCCTAAGTTTTTGTGCAATGTTTCATTAACCCTTTTTAGTTTCTCTTCAGAATATCGCTTTTGCCTTACTAACTTCTTTGCTGTGAAAGGTGATTCTCCAAGACTGCTTATCGATTCATTCACTGTAGAGATATCAGCAAAGGATGACTCAAATGGCTCTTCTTCATCGGATACGCCTGTTTCTACGTCACATTGATGTGATGGACCAGGTTCCGGCTCTGGGTTCTGGACTTTATAGGTATGGGATGATACCTCCTTCCTGCATGGTGTGCAAATTTTTTTACCAGGCACTAAGTTCAAATGCTTATGTAGATTAGAATAAATCAAACTTATCTCACGAAGGCCTTTTGTTGGTTTCTTTCCACAATGCCTTGACAAAGGATCACAACATGCTCGTTGATGGTTTACATACTGTGTAAGAAATACTCTTCTGTGCCCCTGGCATATCTTCGTAAGAGGGCTACATTGTGTTCTCAGTTCTAATATTTCAATCTCCTCCTTGTTTAGTACAAAGAAATCAGACTCTTCTGTCAACTCGCAACTTTCATTCAGCCTCACACCAATTTCACATTTTTTGCAGAGTTCTCCATCATTGAATGCAACTCTGGTCTGGTAATTTGAAAATCTCAACTAACCACCCAACTAAAGAGTTTACTTAAATAGCCTTTCTGAATCTCATTCATTCATCAATTGCTTCCTTTGGAGGAATTATTTAGTATAAAATGGTTTCCTTTACCACCTCTTGCCGCTATTTGAAAGATTAAAATTACTTCCTTTTCTTATTTTCACACTTAGGGATAAGTATCCTGTTATCTCCCTGAGAATACCTAACAGGAAACATTTCACAGTATATCCAATTTTATGGGAATATCAAATTTTCATTTTGAATTGCTTTATATTATGCACCAAAACAAACTACTAAAAACAACAAGATGATTTAACCAGACAAAGCTCATTGCCAGGAACTTTGGTCAATAAAATAAATTTCCATACAAATAAGGCAAGTAGACAATGCTCAATGAACTTAAGAGCCAATGAAAATCATAGTTCTGGGGAACTTGAAAGTGACTTTAAATTTACACTACTATATAGCAATAAGAAAACGTTAAAAGATTTCTGACAGGAACAGACTCTTTTCCCAGTAGACATTTCAAAGGAGACATTGGAGAAATTTGTATATGACTTTTTTCTTTCATGTTGACATTTTGTAGAGTTACTGTTTTTACAAAGCCTGTAACTTAGTCATCCATAGAGGGCCCACTCTTTAGATTTGTATCATGGTTATCTATATATCAAGGAATCTTTTGGTATAAAATGTTCCCCAGGGGGGAGAGGTACTAATTCACAGGGAGCCATTGGAAATGAAGTTGGTTTTTCAAGATTGGCATTTTTGTCATGTAGGGTAGGTTGCAGAAACTGTCATATTAGAACAGAGCTTTAAAAGAGCTTTAAAATGAGCTATCACTGGGCCTAATAGCACTAGTACAACTAAATATATTAATGTTATACGGTTTGGGGGGTCGCGGATGGGGGCGAAATGGGGAAATCTTTAGAAAGTGATTTCTCGGCCTCTGTTAAAGATATTAAGCTGAAATTTGGTATGTAGTCTATTATTACCATGAAAAACAAGTTCATTAATTATGGACAGAATCAGTGATAGTGAGGGCAAATGTGTACTTATAATTTGTTGGTTTCATATGGAATTACCCTATTGGGAAAAAGGAAATCCTTGACATCTTTTTGTTTTATTTTCACTTGTTTCCTGTTGACATTACTCAGAAGGTGCATGAGTAATGTCTAAACATAGGAAAATCTTAAAGTAGAGTACTCAAAATTTGATAATTTCAAGAACCATTCAATAGCTACATACATTCAAGCATTCAACAATTATCTGTTGTTTACTTTGTTTTTATTAGAAGCTAGTTCCGTTCAGAGTTTTGTTCAGTTTCATAGCATCAGATTAAATTGTCCAATAATCTAGAGTCTTTTTCTTGCTTTCATTTCATTTATAATTATTTATCCAAGACCTTCTGAGTAATGTCAAACAAGAAACAAGTGAAAATAAAACAAAAAGATGTCAAGGATTTCCTTTTTCCCAGTAGTGGAGTTTCTTGATTTTTGGTGATCCGAGAATTGAGATTCTTATAGAAAATAGGCAGTTTCTTGTAAGAAATACCCCGCAGTTCCCCGTGCAGAAAATAGGCAGTTCCCCGTTCCCCGTTTGAAAGTTCCCCATTTTAAAGTTCCCTGTTCCCCGTTTTAAAGTTCCCCATTTTAAAGTTCCCCGTTTTAAAGTTCCCCATTTTAAAGATAACCACTTGAAAGGTACCTGATTGAAGTCTAAACATTGGAAAGACTTCAATGACTCTGTTTTGAAACGTATGAACATTCATGGGCACAGGTGGTGAACATGAAGATTGTTATGGAACCCCAAAGAAACTCGTATGAAACTCCCGAGTATTAAAAATCTGATAATTTTAAGAAACTTCCAGTACTGGCCGAAATTCTTAGTTTCCTATAAACATATATGTATGTCTGTGCCACGAAGAAAAGGTACATAACTATGGTAATTCCCAATGTTCCCCGTTTTAAAGTTCCCCGTTCCCCATTTTAAAGTTCCCCGTTCCCCATTTTAAAGTTCACCGTTTTAAAGCTCCCCATTTTAACGTTCCCCTTTCCCTGTTTTAAAGTTCCCCGTTTTAAACTTCCCCATTTTAAAGTTCCCTGTTCTCTGTTTTAAAGATAGCCCGTGTAAAACTTCTAGTATGGTCATAAATAATACAAAAATAATTGCGCACTATCATTGTAGTCAAGATTGAGTATTTTGCTTAAAAACTCATACTGAAAAACTGCTTTAGGTTTTTCAACGTGTATATGTCCTACCTTACTGTATCAAAAGCAAACATTTATCATCTGTGAATATTTTTGGGTCTTTGACAGAGCAATTCAAAAATAAAATTTCATCAAAGGTTTGATAATCAATTTTTTGTGATTTCTAAAGAGGAGTACTTTTTTGGGGCACCTGGTACATCAACCCTGAGAGCTTTTTTAATTCTGGACATTCTAGAGGAGGGTGGGGGGATTTTGATTGGCATCACCATTCAAAGCAGTCGGAGATCGTAAACAAAGGAAATTCTCTAAACCAGTAATACAAAATAAACAAAACTAGCCGGGCAAACTCTCGCCTTGTGCATGCAAAAACGAATGTATAAGAGAAGTGGTGAGAACGAAGGAAGAAGGATAAATCTAAAGATCTGCCCGCCAGACTTTGTTATTTTCCCAATTTTGTTCTTGTCCGGTGGCAATCAAAAAGAAACTGATGCTATTGTGTTAAAAAATTTGTCTTTGTTTTACCAACTTCATTAACTGCATTCACAGCATGCGGAATGCCAGAACTTGAGCATGATACTGTTGCAGAAGAAACAGTACCTATCATCCAACCAAGAGTTGGGGGTTTGAGTACAGATGGAAAAGATAAAATTGGAAACATGGTGACAGATCTGCGAATAAAAATCCAAAACTACATTGAAGGTAGGTATGGAAATCATTTGGAACCTCATTCTTAAATGAATAATCCATAGATACGAGTGTCTCGAGTACACATTCTGTTTGTTAAAAAACTGTTGATTATTTTGCCAATGAAATGTTTCTGTATCAACAAGATTGTTTCCAACCTTGAAAGTTGTTCACTGTTGGATATTCGCCGCCTTTCTCTGAAAGAGCTCTACCTGGCCAAGAACATGCACTGGTGTTTGGCAAGGCAAGAACTTGCAAGAGAGAGATTGAGATGGCCTGGTGATATAGGAGTACATCGCTACAGAGACAATGACTTTTATAGTCTTCTAGAGTCAGTGAAGAGCAGTGCGTGCTACCAATCCATTTGCCACAATGATCACGAAGTTAGCAAAGTCATGATAATGCTGCATCGCCATTTGCTCAATTTTCGATGAGTGACCTTAGCCTCCTCCTAAAAACGTTTTTTTTAAATCACCAAACTAGCCGTGTTGCTGGACCGATGTTTGTATCTCATATCAACCTCATTTTTCTTATGATGTGCAACTGAATTAGCGGGGGTTTGGGGGCGACAGCCCCCAATGATAATAACAAATGGAGAAAGCAACTAATATATCAATGCTGCTATAATATATATCAATGCTACTATAATATATCAATGCTACTAATTCCTGATGATAAGATTTGACCAAACAATAATATAAATTTTTGAAACATTTGAAACATTTGTGAATAAATACTATAAAAGACAAAGAAGCTAACTAGCATTTGACCATTCATTTTAGGGGGCTGCTGCCCCCAAACCCCCGCTACTACCACTGCATTGTTGCATTTCCATAAATTAAACAGTAGGGTGTGAATCACAATTGGAAAGAGTTTACCCCATTCTCCATCTACTGCTGATTAGTTTGACACATAGTTTGCCTGAATGAAAAGTTTCTTCTTCAGATGGGGCAGTTCCCAACATTGCAAGGTCAGTGTCTATTGTTTACAAGTTTCTATGGAAATAGAATGCCACACCCAATAATTACCACTGAAACTAAATTCAACAATTAATGTTACCTTTGCATGCAAATTTCTGGGCAGTTATCACGTATAATGAAAGAAATAGATTTTCGAGTGGTACACCCCCTTAACACTCTGAAGGCAGGCTCTGTTGACAATGTGCATATTTTCTGTATGTTTGAGGCAAGAGATATTTTCGCGGTTTCAGATGATTTGAAGACCATTTCAGGTGGTTTCAGGCGATTTTGGGTGGTTTCAAGTTATTTGAACGTTTCATTGATATCAACAACAGCTATCATTTCAACAGCCTACCAATGTAAGTGTCTATTTTCTACTGTGATAAACCAATACCTTCAATTTCTTCATTATATAAGTATCTTCATTCTTCCCTTCCATTGCTATCAACAACAACTATCAATTCAACAGCCTACATGTGTTAAGTATATATTTCCTACAGGCATCAACCAATGCCTTCCATTTCTTCATTTTCAACTCTATATTCTTTTCATTCATTATTTACCACTTTCTTTCTCCCTTTTAGCATGTCTTCAGCGCCACAAAAAGAGAAGATCGGTTTCTTCCACCACTTCCCTAAGAACTTCCTCCGCCCGTATGGACCAGTGGAGGAAGTTCCTAGTGACGACACAGTGATTAAGAGATGGCAAAGATGGCACCTCGGTCAACAGAGACTCGTATTATTTCTCTGAATAACCTGATCTTATTTACAACTATCAATTCAACAGCCTACATGTGTTAAGTATCTATTTCCTACTGCCACTAACCTATACCATTCTTCACTTTAAACCAACATTTTCCATTTATTATTTCCCACTTTCTTTCTCTCTTTTAGCATGTCTTCAACGCCACAAAAAGAAAAGATAGGCTTTTTCTATCACTTTCCAAAGAATTTCTTGCGGCCATATGGGCCGGCAGAGGAGGTCCCAACGGAGGAAACGGTGTTCAAGCGGACATCAATAAAAAATTGTGAGTGGCTCGTGAGACTGCAATATGCGGTCTCCGAGCTTGAATCCACCGTCAATGGGAACTTAGCCATCTTAAAAGATCATCCCCTACTCAACAAGAAGAAATCTTTTGCTGCAGCCAAGGCTCCCCTGGAAGCTCTGGGGGCAAAATTGGTCCCATTTAATTTGCATGGTGATGGCTATCCATCCATAAGACACTGGTGTCAGTTGTACATCCAAAGAAGATGAGTGAATCAATTTACCTATAACAAAGAAAAATTGCAAGAACTACAGCAGGGCAGGGAATTCCAGGAGCGATGTCCGAATGTGATCACGACATATTTCATTGTCATTTTGATATAACCATCTGGTGAGCGATTTCACTTTCAAAAAAGGTGAGTGAATTAACTTACCTATTGCAAAGAAAAATGGTGAGAATAACAGCAAGCCTTTTAGGAGTTAATGATCAAAGTTGAAGACAATAAGACTTTCCCATTCATCAAAACAATGACAGGCGATTGCAGGTGATTTACAGGCGGTTTCAGATGATTTGCAGACCATTTCAGGCGATTTTGGGTGGTTTCAAGTTATTTGAACGTTTCATTGCTATCAACAACACCTATCATTTCAACAGCCTACCAATGCAAATGTCTATTTTCTACTGTGATAAACCAATACCTTCAATTTCTTCATTATATAAGTATCTTCATTTTCAACTCTATATTCTTTTCATTCATTATTTACCACTTTCTTTCTCCCTTTTAGCATGTCTTCAGCGCCACAAAAAGAGAAGATCGGTTTCTTCCACCACTTCCCTAAGAACTTCCTCCGCCCGTATGGACCAGTGGAGGAAGTTCCTAGTGACGACACAGTGATTAAGAGAACTTCTATAAAAAACTGTGAGTGGCTCGTGAGACCGCATTCGTGAGACCGGTCTCCGAGCTGGAATCCACTATAAATGGCAATCTGCAAATAATCAAAGAGCATCCCCTTCTCAAGCAAAAGTAGAGGGCGTGTCATCAAGAATTTTCCTGGGAGGCTCGCTCCCAGAGTCCTTGCAGCTGTTGGACCTACCTTCAGAATACATTCTTGGCTCTTTCTATCAACTGCTGAATATAAATAGTTTTGAAATCTGATATACATATTCTCTTAGCACATTTAAGGAGCCTAGTATGTCCTGTCTTCCAGCAAAACACCTGAAAAGAAAAGCATTTCCTAGACTTGGAAAATTGAGGGTCCTTGCCCCTCCATTCAAAAAGCAGAATTTCCGCCACTGTATTCGAGGGTGAGATGTAGTAAAATTGTATGCAGTACCAGAATTTATACAATGTGGCATTTTTTAATTCTTCATTACATCTCTGATGTTACAATTATGTAAATAAAAAATCAGCATTTGAATCAGTTTCGATATTTTGTCAATGTTCTCCTTGGTTTCTTATTTCTGATTTGTTTCTTTTCCTTATCACCAATGTTTCTCATTTCTGATGCGCAGAGAATTAGAGGGCCAGCAGCCAACCTGTGGCAACAACAACAACAACCAACAACCAGCAGCAACAAAATGAAAGGAATAACCAGAGCACAAAAAATATACGTGGTATACGTCACGCCTGCGGCACAGTCCAAAGCAAAATTAATAAACAATTGGGTGGACAGCACCATAATAATAGGGAAACAACTCCGGCAACTAAGATTAGATGTAGACGACGTTTCTGGCCAAAGAGGCCAGAACGTCGTATATCTGCCTTAGACTTATGATGGTGAGTCTCTTGTTTCCCTGTGCTCTTTGACTTCAAGATGGCACCTCGGTCAACAGAGACTCGTATTATTTCTCTGAATAACCTGATCTTATTTACAACTATCAATTCAACAGCCTACATGTGTTAAGTATCTATTTCCTACTGCCACTAACCTATACCTTTCTTCACTTTAAACCAACATTTTCCATTTATTATCTCCCACTTTCTTTCTCTCTTTTAGCATGTCTTCGACGCCACAAAAAGAAAAGATAGGCTTTTTCTATCACTTTCCAAAGAATTTCTTGCGGCCATATGGGCCGGCAGAGGAGGTCCCAACGGAGGAAACGGTGTTCAAGCGGACATCAATAAAAAATTGTGAGTGGCTCGTGAGACCGCATTATGCGGTCTCCGAGCTTGAATCCACCGTCAATGGGAACTTAGCCATCTTAAAAGATCATCCCCTACTCAACAAGAAGACATCTTTTGCTGCAGCCAAGGCTCCCCTGGAAGCTCTGGGGGCAAAATTGGTCCCATTTAATTTGCATGGCGATGGCTATCCATCCAAGGCCGATGGAAGTAGCATCCTAAAGACACTGGTGTCGGTTTTACATCCAAAGAAGATGAGTGAATCAATTTACCTATAACAAAGAAAAATTGCAAGAACTACAGCAGGGCAGGGAATTCCAGGAGCGATGTCCGAATGTGATCACGACATATTTCATTGTCATTTTGATATAACCATCTGGTGAGCGATTTCACTTTCAAAAAAGGTGAGTGAATTAACTTACCTATTGCAAAGAGAAATGGTGAGAATAACAGCAAGCCTTTTAGGGGTTAATGATCAAAGTTGAAGACAATAAGACTTTCCCATTCATCAAAACAATGACAGGCGATTGCAGGTGATTTGCAGGTGATTTACAGGCGGTTTCAGATGATTTGCAGACCATTTCAGGCGGTTTCAGGCGATTTTGGGTGGTTTCAAGTTATTTGAACGTTTCATTGCTATCAACAACACCTATTATTTCAACAGCCTACCAATGCAAGTGTCTATTTTCTACTGTGATAAACCAATACCTTCAATTTCTTCATTATATAAGTATCTTCATTTTCAACTCTATATTCTTTTCATTCATTATTTACCACTTTCTTTCTCCCTTTTAGCATGTCTTCAGTGCCACAAAAAGAGAAGATCGGTTTCTTCCACCACTTCTCTAAGAACTTCCTCCGCCCGTATAGACCAGTGGAGGAAGTTCCTAGTGACGACACAGTGATTAAGAGAACTTCTATAAAAAACTGTGAGTGGCTCGTGAGACCGCATTCGTGAGACGGGTCTCCGAGCTGGAATACACTATAAATGGCAATCTGCAAATAATCAAAGAGCATCCCCTTCTCAAGCAAAAGTAGAGGGCGTGTCATCAAGAATTTTCCTGGGAGGCTCACTCCCAGAGTCCTTGCAGCTGTTGGACCTACCTTCAGAATACATTCTTGGCTCTTTCTATCAACTGCTGAATATAAATAGTTTTGAAATCTGATATGCATATTCTCTTAGCACATTTAAGGAGCCTAGTATGTCCTGTCTTCCAGCAAAACACCTGAAAAGAAAAGCCTTTCCTAGACTTGGAAAATTGAGGGTCCTTGCCCCTCCATTCAAAAAGCAGAATTTCCGCCACTGTATTCGAGGGTGAGATGTAGTAAAATTGTATACAGTACCAGAATTTATACAATGTGGCATTTTTTAATTCTTCATTACATCTCTGATGTTACAGTTATGTAAATAAAAAATCAGCATTTGAATCAGTTTCGATATTTGTTCAATGTTCTCCTTTGTTTCTTATTTCTGATTTGTTTCTTTTCCTTATCACCGATGTTTCTCATTTCTGATGTGCAGAGAATTAGAGGGCCAGCAGCCAACCAGTAGCAACAACAACAACAACCAACAACCAGCAGCAACAAAATGAAAGGAATAACCAGAGCACAAATAATATACAGGCCAGATGTGACGCAGGCGTGGTATACGTCACGCCTGCGGCACAGTCCAAAGCAAAACTAATAAACAATTGGGTGGACAGCACCATAATAATAGGGAAACAACTCCGGCAACTAAGATTAGATGTAGACGACGTTTCTGGCCAAAGCGGCCAGAACGTCGTATATCTGCCTTAGACTTATGATGGTGAGTCTCTTGTTTCCCTGTGCTCTTTGACTTCAAGATGGCACCTCGGTCAACAGAGACTCGTATTATTTCTCTGAATAACCTGATCTTATTTACAACTATCAATTCAACAGCCTACATGTGTTAAGTATCTATTTCCTACTGCCACTAACCTATACCATTCTTCACTTTAAACCAACATTTTCCATTTATTATTTCCCACTTTCTTTCTCTCTTTTAGCATGTCTTCAACGCCACAGAAAGAAAAGATAGGCTTTTTCTATCACTTTCCAAAGAATTTCTTGCGGCCATATGGGCCGGCAGAGGAGGTCCCAACGGAGGAAACGGTGTTCAAGCGGACATCAATAAAAAATTGTGAGTGGCTCGTGAGACCGCATTATGCGGTCTCCGAGCTTGAATCCACCGTCAATGGGAACTTAGCCATCTTAAAAGATCATCCCATTACGCAACAAGAAGACATCTTTTGCTCCAGCCAAGGCTCCCCTGGAAGCTCTGGGGGCAAAATTGGTCCCATTTAATTTGCATGGCGATGGCTATCCATCCAAGGCCGATGGAAGTAGCATCCTAAAGACACTGGTGTCGGTTTTACATCCAAAGAAGATGAGTGAATCAATTTACCTATAACAAAGAAAAATTGCAAGAACTACAGCAGGGCAGGGAATTCCAGGAGCGATGTCCGAATGTGATCACGACATATTTCATTGTCATTTTGATATAACCATCTGGTGAGCGATTTCACTTTCAAAAAAGGTGAGTGAATTAACTTACCTATTGCAAAGAGAAATGGTGAGAATAACAGCAAGCCTTTTAGGGGTTAATGATCAAAGTTGAAGACAATAAGACTTTCCCATTCATCAAAACAATGACAGGCGATTGCAGGTGATTTGCAGGTGATTTACAGGCGGTTTCAGATGATTTGCAGACCATTTCAGGCGGTTTCAGGCGATTTTGGGTGGTTTCAAGTTATTTGAACGTTTCATTGCTATCAACAACACCTATTATTTCAACAGCCTACCAATGCAAGTGTCTATTTTCTACTGTGATAAACCAATACCTTCAAGTTCTTCATTATATAAGTATCTTCATTTTCAACTCTATATTCTTTTCATTCATTATTTACCACTTTCTTTCTCCCTTTTAGCATGTCTTCAGTGCCACAAAAAGAGAAGATCGGTTTCTTCCACCATTTCTCTAAGAACTTCCTCCGCCCGTATAGACCAGTGGAGGAAGTTCCTAGTGACGACACAGTGATTAAGAGAACTTCTATAAAAAACTGTGAGTGGCTCGTGAGACCGCATTCGTGAGACCGGTCTCCGAGCTGGAATACACTATAAATGGCAATCTGCAAATAATCAAAGAGCATCCCCTTCTCAAGCAAAAGTAGAGGGCGTGTCATCAAGAATTTTCCTGGGAGGCTCACTCCCAGAGTCCTTGCAGCTGTTGGACCTACCTTCAGAATACATTCTTGGCTCTTTCTATCAACTGCTGAATATAAATAGTTTTGAAATCTGATATGCATTTTCTCTTAGCACATTTAAGGAGCCTAGTATGTCCTGTCTTCCAGCAAAACACCTGAAAAGAAAAGCCTTTCCTAGACTTGGAAAATTGAGGGTCCTTGCCCCTCCATTCAAAAAGCAGAATTTCCGCCACTGTATTCGAGGGTGAGATGTAGTAAAATTGTATACAGTACCAGAATTTATACAATGTGGCATTTTTTAATTCTTCATTACATCTCTGATGTTACAGTTATGTAAATAAAAAATCAGCATTTGAATCAGTTTCGATATTTGTTCAATGTTCTCCTTTGTTTCTTATTTCTGATTTGTTTCTTTTCCTTATCACCGATGTTTCTCATTTCTGATGTGCAGAGAATTAGAGGGCCAGCAGCCAACCAGTAGCAACAACAACAACAACCAACAACCAGCAGCAACAAAATGAAAGGAATAACCAGAGCACAAATAATATACAGGCCAGATGTGACGCAGGCGTGGTATACGTCACGCCTGCGGCACAGTCCAAAGCAAAACTAATAAACAATTGGGTGGACAGCACCATAATAATAGGGAAACAACTCCGGCAACTAAGATTAGATGTAGACGACGTTTCTGGCCAAAGAGGCCAGAACGTCGTATATCTGCCTTAGACTTATGATGGTGAGTCTCTTGTTTCCCTGTGCTCTTTGACTTCAAGATGGCACCTCGGTCAACAGAGACTCGTATTATTTCTCTGAATAACCTGATCTTATTTACAACTATCAATTCAACAGCCTACATGTGTTAAGTATCTATTTCCTACTGCCACTAACCTATACCTTTCTTCACTTTAAACCAACATTTTCCATTTATTATTTCCCACTTTCTTTCTCTCTTTTAGCATGTCTTCGACGCCACAAAAAGAAAAGATAGGCTTTTTCTATCACTTTCCAAAGAATTTCTTGCGGCCATATGGGCCGCCAGAGGAGGTCCCAACGGAGGAAACGGTGTTCAAGCGGACATCAATAAAAAATTGTGAGTGGCTCGTGAGACCGCATTATGCGGTCTCCAAGCTTGAATCCACCGTCAATGGGAACTTAGCCATCTTAAAAGATCATCCCCTACTCAACAAGAAGACATCTTTTGCTGCAGCCAAGGCTCCCCTGGAAGCTCTGGGGGCAAAATTGGTCCCATTTAATTTGCATGGCGATGGCTATCCATCCAAGGCCGATGGAAGTAGCATCCTAAAGACACTGGTGTCGGTTTTACATCCAAAGAAGATGAGTGAATCAATTTACCTATAACAAAGAAAAATTGCAAGAACTACAGCAGGGCAGGGAATTCCAGGAGTGATGTCCGACTGTGATCACGACATATTTCATTGTCATTTTGATATAACCATCTGGTGAGCGATTTCACTTTCAAAAAAGGTGAGTGAATTAACTTACCTATTGCAAAGAGAAATGGTGAGAATAACAGCAAGCCTTTTAGGGGTTAATGATCAAAGTTGAAGACAATAAGACTTTCCCATTCATCAAAACAATGACAGGCGATTGCAGGTGATTTGCAGGTGATTTACAGGCGGTTTCAGATGATTTGCAGACCATTTCAGGCGGTTTCAGGCGATTTTGGGTGGTTTCAAGTTATTTGAACGTTTCATTGCTATCAACAACACCTATTATTTCAACAGCCTACCAATGCAAGTGTCTATTTTCTACTGTGATAAACCAATACCTTCAATTTCTTCATTATATAAGTATCTTCATTTTCAACTCTATATTCTTTTCATTCATTATTTACCACTTTCTTTCTCCCTTTTAGCATGTCTTCAGTGCCACAAAAAGAGAAGATCGGTTTCTTCCACCACTTCTCTAAGAACTTCCTCCGCCCGTATAGACCAGTGGAGGAAGTTCCTAGTGACGACACAGTGATTAAGAGAACTTCTATAAAAAACTGTGAGTGGCTCGTGAGACCGCATTCGTGAGACGGGTCTCCGAGCTGGAATACACTATAAATGGCAATCTGCAAATAATCAAAGAGCATCCCCTTCTCAAGCAAAAGTAGAGGGCGTGTCATCAAGAATTTTCCTGGGAGGCTCACTCCCAGAGTCCTTGCAGCTGTTGGACCTACCTTCAGAATACATTCTTGGCTCTTTCTATCAACTGCTGAATATAAATAGTTTTGAAATCTGATATGCATATTCTCTTAGCACATTTAAGGAGCCTAGTATGTCCTGTCTTCCAGCAAAACACCTGAAAAGAAAAGCCTTTCCTAGACTTGGAAAATTGAGGGTCCTTGCCCCTCCATTCAAAAAGCAGAATTTCCGCCACTGTATTCGAGGGTGAGATGTAGTAAAATTGTATACAGTACCAGAATTTATACAATGTGGCATTTTTTAATTCTTCATTACATCTCTGATGTTACAGTTATGTAAATAAAAAATCAGCATTTGAATCAGTTTCGATATTTGTTCAATGTTCTCCTTTGTTTCTTATTTCTGATTTGTTTCTTTTCCTTATCACCGATGTTTCTCATTTCTGATGTGCAGAGAATTAGAGGGCCAGCAGCCAACCAGTAGCAACAACAACAACAACCAACAACCAGCAGCAACAAAATGAAAGGAATAACCAGAGCACAAATAATATACAGGCCA
This sequence comes from Aurelia coerulea, assembly GCA_039566865.1. NCBI lineage: Eukaryota > Metazoa > Cnidaria > Scyphozoa > Semaeostomeae > Ulmaridae > Aurelia > Aurelia coerulea. The sequence goes on from CM076947.1 coordinate 11,217,761, forward strand.
GATGTGACGCAGGCGTGGTATACGTCACGCCTGCGGCACGGTCCAAAGCAAAACTAATAAACAATTGGGTGGACAGCACCATAATAATAGGGAAACAACTCCGGCAACTAAGATTAGATGTAGACGACGTTTCTGGCCAAAGCGGCCAGAACGTCGTATATCTGCCTTAGACTTATGATGGTGAGTCTCTTGTTTCCCTGTGCTCTTTGACTTCAAGATGGCACCTCGGTCAACAGAGACTCGTATTATTTCTCTGAATAACCTGATCTTATTTACAACTATCAATTCAACAGCCTACATGTGTTAAGTATCTATTTCCTACTGCCACTAACCTATACCATTCTTCACTTTAAACCAACATTTTCCATTTATTATTTCCCACTTTCTTTCTCTCTTTTAGCATGTCTTCAACGCCACAGAAAGAAAAGATAGGCTTTTTCTATCACTTTCCAAAGAATTTCTTGCGGCCATATGGGCCGGCAGAGGAGGTCCCAACGGAGGAAACGGTGTTCAAGCGGACATCAATAAAAAATTGTGAGTGGCTCGTGAGACCGCATTATGCGGTCTCCGAGCTTGAATCCACCGTCAATGGGAACTTAGCCATCTTAAAAGATCATCCCATTACGCAACAAGAAGACATCTTTTGCTCCAGCCAAGGCTCCCCTGGAAGCTCTGGGGGCAAAATTGGTCCCATTTAATTTGCATGGCGATGGCTATCCATCCAAGGCCGATGGAAGTAGCATCCTAAAGACACTGGTGTCGGTTTTACATCCAAAGAAGATGAGTGAATCAATTTACCTATAACAAAGAAAAATTGCAAGAACTACAGCAGGGCAGGGAATTCCAGGAGCGATGTCCGAATGTGATCACGACATATTTCATTGTCATTTTGATATAACCATCTGGTGAGCGATTTCACTTTCAAAAAAGGTGAGTGAATTAACTTACCTATTGCAAAGAGAAATGGTGAGAATAACAGCAAGCCTTTTAGGGGTTAATGATCAAAGTTGAAGACAATAAGACTTTCCCATTCATCAAAACAATGACAGGCGATTGCAGGTGATTTGCAGGTGATTTACAGGCGGTTTCAGATGATTTGCAGACCATTTCAGGCGGTTTCAGGCGATTTTGGGTGGTTTCAAGTTATTTGAACGTTTCATTGCTATCAACAACACCTATTATTTCAACAGCCTACCAATGCAAGTGTCTATTTTCTACTGTGATAAACCAATACCTTCAAGTTCTTCATTATATAAGTATCTTCATTTTCAACTCTATATTCTTTTCATTCATTATTTACCACTTTCTTTCTCCCTTTTAGCATGTCTTCAGTGCCACAAAAAGAGAAGATCGGTTTCTTCCACCATTTCTCTAAGAACTTCCTCCGCCCGTATAGACCAGTGGAGGAAGTTCCTAGTGACGACACAGTGATTAAGAGAACTTCTATAAAAAACTGTGAGTGGCTCGTGAGACCGCATTCGTGAGACCGGTCTCCGAGCTGGAATACACTATAAATGGCAATCTGCAAATAATCAAAGAGCATCCCCTTCTCAAGCAAAAGTAGAGGGCGTGTCATCAAGAATTTTCCTGGGAGGCTCACTCCCAGAGTCCTTGCAGCTGTTGGACCTACCTTCAGAATACATTCTTGGCTCTTTCTATCAACTGCTGAATATAAATAGTTTTGAAATCTGATATGCATTTTCTCTTAGCACATTTAAGGAGCCTAGTATGTCCTGTCTTCCAGCAAAACACCTGAAAAGAAAAGCCTTTCCTAGACTTGGAAAATTGAGGGTCCTTGCCCCTCCATTCAAAAAGCAGAATTTCCGCCACTGTATTCGAGGGTGAGATGTAGTAAAATTGTATACAGTACCAGAATTTATACAATGTGGCATTTTTTAATTCTTCATTACATCTCTGATGTTACAGTTATGTAAATAAAAAATCAGCATTTGAATCAGTTTCGATATTTGTTCAATGTTCTCCTTTGTTTCTTATTTCTGATTTGTTTCTTTTCCTTATCACCGATGTTTCTCATTTCTGATGTGCAGAGAATTAGAGGGCCAGCAGCCAACCAGTAGCAACAACAACAACAACCAACAACCAGCAGCAACAAAATGAAAGGAATAACCAGAGCACAAATAATATACAGGCCAGATGTGACGCAGGCGTGGTATACGTCACGCCTGCGGCACAGTCCAAAGCAAAACTAATAAACAATTGGGTGGACAGCACCATAATAATAGGGAAACAACTCCGGCAACTAAGATTGGATGTAGACGACGTTTCTGGCCAAAGCGGCCAGAACGTCGTATATCTGCCTTAGACTTATGATGGTCAGTCTCTTGTTTCCCTGTGCTCTTTGACTTCAAGATGGCACCTCGGTCAACAGAGACTCGTATTATTTCTCTGAATAACCTGATCTTATTTACAACTATCAATTCAACAGCCTACATGTGTTAAGTATCTATTTCCTACTGCCACTAACCTATACCATTCTTCACTTTAAACCAACATTTTCCATTTATTATTTCCCACTTTCTTTCTCTCTTTTAGCATGTCTTCAACGCCACAGAAAGAAAAGATAGGCTTTTTCTATCACTTTCCAAAGAATTTCTTGCGGCCATATGGGCCGGCAGAGGAGGTCCCAACGGAGGAAACGGTGTTCAAGCGGACATCAATAAAAAATTGTGAGTGGCTCGTGAGACCGCATTATGCGGTCTGCGAGCTTGAATCCACCGTCAATGGGAACTTAGCCATCTTAAAAGATCATCCCATTACGCAACAAGAAGACATCTTTTGCTCCAGCCAAGGCTCCCCTGGAAGCTCTGGGGGCAAAATTGGTCCCATTTAATTTGCATGGCGATGGCTATCCATCCAAGGCCGATGGAAGTAGCATCCTAAAGACACTGGTGTCGGTTTTACATCCAAAGAAGATGAGTGAATCAATTTACCTATAACAAAGAAAAATTGCAAGAACTACAGCAGGGCAGGGAATTCCAGGAGTGATGTCCGAATGTGATCACAACATATTTCATTGTCATTTTGATATAACCATCTGGTGAGCGATTTCACTTTCAAAAAAGGTGAGTGAATTAACTTACCTATTGCAAAGAAAAATGGTGAGAATAACAGCAAGCCTTTTAGGGGTTAATGATCAAAGTTGAAGACAATAAGACTTTCCCATTCATCAAAACAATGACAGGCGATTGCAGGTGATTTACAGGCGGTTTCAGATGATTTGCAGACCATTTCAGGCGGTTTCAGGCGATTTTGGGTGGTTTCAAGTTATTTGAACGTTTCATTGCTATCAACAACACCTATTATTTCAACAGCCTACCAATGCAAGTGTCTATTTTCTACTGTGATAAACCAATACCTTCAAGTTCTTCATTATATAAGTATCTTCATTTTCAACTCTATATTCTTTTCATTCATTATTTACCACTTTCTTTCTCCCTTTTAGCATGTCTTCAGTGCCACAAAAAGAGAAGATCGGTTTCTTCCACCATTTCTCTAAGAACTTCCTCCGCCCGTATAGACCAGTGGAGGAAGTTCCTAGTGACGACACAGTGATTAAGAGAACTTCTATAAAAAACTGTGAGTGGCTCGTGAGACCGCATTCGTGAGACCGGTCTCCGAGCTGGAATACACTATAAATGGCAATCTGCAAATAATCAAAGAGCATCCCCTTCTCAAGCAAAAGTAGAGGGCGTGTCATCAAGAATTTTCCTGGGAGGCTCACTCCCAGAGTCCTTGCAGCTGTTGGACCTACCTTCAGAATACATTCTTGGCTCTTTCTATCAACTGCTGAATATAAATAGTTTTGAAATCTGATATGCATTTTCTCTTAGCACATTTAAGGAGCCTAGTATGTCCTGTCTTCCAGCAAAACACCTGAAAAGAAAAGCCTTTCCTAGACTTGGAAAATTGAGGGTCCTTGCCCCTCCATTCAAAAAGCAGAATTTCCGCCACTGTATTCGAGGGTGAGATGTAGTAAAATTGTATACAGTACCAGAATTTATACAATGTGGCATTTTTTAATTCTTCATTACATCTCTGATGTTACAGTTATGTAAATAAAAAATCAGCATTTGAATCAGTTTCGATATTTGTTCAATGTTCTCCTTTGTTTCTTATTTCTGATTTGTTTCTTTTCCTTATCACCGATGTTTCTCATTTCTGATGTGCAGAGAATTAGAGGGCCAGCAGCCAACCAGTAGCAACAACAACAACAACCAACAACCAGCAGCAACAAAATGAAAGGAATAACCAGAGCACAAATAATATACAGGCCAGATGTGACGCAGGCGTGGTATACGTCACGCCTGCGGCACAGTCCAAAGCAAAACTAATAAACAATTGGGTGGACAGCACCATAATAATAGGGAAACAACTCCGGCAACTAAGATTGGATGTAGACGACGTTTCTGGCCAAAGCGGCCAGAACGTCGTATATCTGCCTTAGACTTATGATGGTCAGTCTCTTGTTTCCCTGTGCTCTTTGACTTCAAGATGGCACCTCGGTCAACAGAGACTCGTATTATTTCTCTGAATAACCTGATCTTATTTACAACTATCAATTCAACAGCCTACATGTGTTAAGTATCTATTTCCTACTGCCACTAACCTATACCATTCTTCACTTTAAACCAACATTTTCCATTTATTATTTCCCACTTTCTTTCTCTCTTTTAGCATGTCTTCAACGCCACAGAAAGAAAAGATAGGCTTTTTCTATCACTTTCCAAAGAATTTCTTGCGGCCATATGGGCCGGCAGAGGAGGTCCCAACGGAGGAAACGGTGTTCAAGCGGACATCAATAAAAAATTGTGAGTGGCTCGTGAGACCGCATTATGCGGTCTGCGAGCTTGAATCCACCGTCAATGGGAACTTAGCCATCTTAAAAGATCATCCCATTACGCAACAAGAAGACATCTTTTGCTCCAGCCAAGGCTCCCCTGGAAGCTCTGGGGGCAAAATTGGTCCCATTTAATTTGCATGGCGATGGCTATCCATCCAAGGCCGATGGAAGTAGCATCCTAAAGACACTGGTGTCGGTTTTACATCCAAAGAAGATGAGTGAATCAATTTACCTATAACAAAGAAAAATTGCAAGAACTACAGCAGGGCAGGGAATTCCAGGAGTGATGTCCGAATGTGATCACAACATATTTCATTGTCATTTTGATATAACCATCTGGTGAGCGATTTCACTTTCAAAAAAGGTGAGTGAATTAACTTACCTATTGCAAAGAAAAATGGTGAGAATAACAGCAAGCCTTTTAGGGGTTAATGATCAAAGTTGAAGACAATAAGACTTTCCCATTCATCAAAACAATGACAGGCGATTGCAGGTGATTTACAGGCGGTTTCAGATGATTTGCAGACCATTTCAGGCGGTTTCAGGCGATTTTGGGTGGTTTCAAGTTATTTGAACGTTTCATTGCTATCAACAACACCTATTATTTCAACAGCCTACCAATGCAAGTGTCTATTTTCTACTGTGATAAACCAATACCTTCAATTTCTTCATTATATAAGTATCTTCATTTTCAACTCTATATTCTTTTCATTCATTATTTACCACTTTCTTTCTCCCTTTTAGCATGTCTTCAGTGCCACAAAAAGAGAAGATCGGTTTCTTCCACCACTTCTCTAAGAACTTCCTCCGCCCGTATGGACCAGTGGAGGAAGTTCCTAGTGACGACACAGTGATTAAGAGAACTTCTATAAAAAAAAACTGTGAGTGGCTCGTGAGACCGCATTCGTGAGACCGGTCTCTGAGCTGGAATACACTATAAATGGCAATCTGCAAATAATCAAAGAGCATCCCCTTCTCAAGCAAAAGTAGAGGACGTGTCATCAAGAATTTTCCTGGGAGGCTCACTCCCAGAGTCCTTGCAGCTGTTGGACGTACCTTCAGAATACATTCTTGGCTCTTTCTATCAACTGCTGAATATAAATAGTTTTGAAATCTGATATACATATTCTCTTAGCACATTTAAGGAGCCTAGTATGTCCTGTCTTCCAGCAAAACACCTGAAAAGAGAAGCCTTTTCTAGACTTGGAAAATTGAGGGTCCTTGCCCCTCCATTCAAAAAGCAGAATTTCCGCCACTGTATTCGAGGGTGAGATGTAGTAAAATTGTATACAGTACCAGAATTTATACAATGTGGCATTTTTTAATTCTTCATTACATCTCTGATGTTACAGTTATGTAAATAAAAAATCAGCATTTGAATCAGTTTCGATATTTGTTCAATGTTCTCCTTTGTTTCTTATTTCTGATTTGTTTCTTTTCCTTATCACCGATGTTTCTCATTTCTGATGTGCAGAGAATTAGAGGGCCAGCAGCCAACCAGTAGCAACAACAACAACAACCAACAACCAGCAGCAACAAAATGAAAGGAATAACCAGAGCACAAATAATATACAGGCCAGATGTGACGCAGGCGTGGTATACGTCACGCCTGCGGCACAGTCTAAAGCAAAACTAATAAACAATTGGGTGGACAGCACCATAATAATAGGGAAACAACTCCGGCAACTAAGATTAGATGTAGACGACGTTTCTGGCCAAAGAGGCCAGAACGTCGTATATCTGCCTTAGACTTATGATGGTGAGTCTCTTGTTTCCCTGTGCTCTTTGACTTCAAGATGGCACCTCGGTCAACAGAGACTCGTATTATTTCTCTGAATAACCTGATCTTATTTACAACTATCAATTCAACAGCCTACATGTGTTAAGTATCTATTTCCTACTGCCACTAACCTATACCTTTCTTCACTTTAAACCAACATTTTCCATTTATTATTTCCCACTTTCTTTCTCTCTTTTAGCATGTCTTCGACGCCACAAAAAGAAAAGATAGGCTTTTTCTATCACTTTCCAAAGAATTTCTTGCGGCCATATGGGCCGCCAGAGGAGGTCCCAACGGAGGAAACGGTGTTCAAGCGGACATCAATAAAAAATTGTGAGTGGCTCGTGAGACCGCATTATGCGGTCTCCGAGCTTGAATCCACCGTCAATGGGAACTTAGCCATCTTAAAAGATCATCCCCTACTCAACAAGAAGACATCTTTTGCTGCAGCCAAGGCTCCCCTGGAAGCTCTGGGGGCAAAATTGGTCCCATTTAATTTGCATGGCGATGGCTATCCATCCAAGGCCGATGGAAGTAGCATCCTAAAGACACTGGTGTCGGTTTTACATCCAAAGAAGATGAGTGAATCAATTTACCTATAACAAAGAAAAATTGCAAGAACTACAGCAGGGCAGGGAATTCCAGGAGTGATGTCCGAATGTGATCACGACATATTTCATTGTCATTTTGATATAACCATCTGGTGAGCGATTTCACTTTCAAAAAAGGTGAGTGAATTAACTTACCTATTGCAAAGAGAAATGGTGAGAATAACAGCAAGCCTTTTAGGGGTTAATGATCAAAGTTGAAGACAATAAGACTTTCCCATTCATCAAAACAATGACAGGCGATTGCAGGTGATTTGCAGGTGATTTACAGGCGGTTTCAGATGATTTGCAGACCATTTCAGGCGGTTTCAGGCGATTTTGGGTGGTTTCAAGTTATTTGAACGTTTCATTGCTATCAACAACACCTATTATTTCAACAGCCTACCAATGCAAGTGTCTATTTTCTACTGTGATAAACCAATACCTTCAATTTCTTCATTATATAAGTATCTTCATTTTCAACTCTATATTCTTTTCATTCATTATTTACCACTTTCTTTCTCCCTTTTAGCATGTCTTCAGTGCCACAAAAAGAGAAGATCGGTTTCTTCCACCACTTCTCTAAGAACTTCCTCCGCCCGTATAGACCAGTGGAGGAAGTTCCTAGTGACGGCACAGTGATTAAGAGAACTTCTATAAAAAACTGTGAGTGGCTCGTGAGACCGCATTCGTGAGACCGGTCTCCGAGCTGGAATACACTATAAATGGCAATCTGCAAATAATCAAAGAGCATCCCCTTCTCAAGCAAAAGTAGAGGGCGTGTCATCAAGAATTTTCCTGGGAGGCTCACTCCCAGAGTCCTTGCAGCTGTTGGACCTACCTTCAGAATACATTCTTGGCTCTTTCTATCAACTGCTGAATATAAATAGTTTTGAAATCTGATATGCATTTTCTCTTAGCACATTTAAGGAGCCTAGTATGTCCTGTCTTCCAGCAAAACACCTGAAAAGAAAAGCCTTTCCTAGACTTGGAAAATTGAGGGTCCTTGCCCCTCCATTCAAAAAGCAGAATTTCCGCCACTGTATTCGAGGGTGAGATGTAGTAAAATTGTATACAGTACCAGAATTTATACAATGTGGCATTTTTTAATTCTTCATTACATCTCTGATGTTACAGTTATGTAAATAAAAAATCAGCATTTGAATCAGTTTCGATATTTGTTCAATGTTCTCCTTTGTTTCTTATTTCTGATTTGTTTCTTTTCCTTATCACCGATGTTTCTCATTTCTGATGTGCAGAGAATTAGAGGGCCAGCAGCCAACCAGTAGCAACAACAACCAACAACCAGCAGCAACAAAATGAAAGGAATAACCAGAGCACAAATAATATACAGGCCAGATGTGACGCAGGCGTGGTATACGTCACGCCTGCGGCACAGTCCAAAGCAAAACTAATAAACAATTGGGTGGACAGCACCATAATAATAGGGAAACAACTCCGGCAACTAAGATTAGATGTAGACGACGTTTCTGGCCAAAGCGGCCAGAACGTCGTATATCTGCCTTAGACTTATGATGGTGAGTCTCTTGTTTCCCTGTGCTCTTTGACTTCAAGATGGCACCTCGGTCAACAGAGACTCGTATTATTTCTCTGAATAACCTGATCTTATTTACAACTATCAATTCAACAGCCTACATGTGTTAAGTATCTATTTCCTACTGCCACTAACCTATACCATTCTTCACTTTAAACCAACATTTTCCATTTATTATTTCCCACTTTCTTTCTCTCTTTTAGCATGTCTTCAACGCCACAGAAAGAAAAGATAGGCTTTTTCTATCACTTTCCAAAGAATTTCTTGCGGCCATATGGGCCGGCAGAGGAGGTCCCAACGGAGGAAACGGTGTTCAAGCGGACATCAATAAAAAATTGTGAGTGGCTCGTGAGACCGCATTATGCGGTCTCCGAGCTTGAATCCACCGTCAATGGGAACTTAGCCATCTTAAAAGATCATCCCATTACGCAACAAGAAGACATCTTTTGCTCCAGCCAAGGCTCCCCTGGAAGCTCTGGGGGCAAAATTGGTCCCATTTAATTTGCATGGCGATGGCTATCCATCCAAGGCCGATGGAAGTAGCATCCTAAAGACACTGGTGTCGGTTTTACATCCAAAGAAGATGAGTGAATCAATTTACCTATAACAAAGAAAAATTGCAAGAACTACAGCAGGGCAGGGAATTCCAGGAGCGATGTCCGAATGTGATCACGACATATTTCATTGTCATTTTGATATAACCATCTGGTGAGCGATTTCACTTTCAAAAAAGGTGAGTGAATTAACTTACCTATTGCAAAGAGAAATGGTGAGAATAACAGCAAGCCTTTTAGGGGTTAATGATCAAAGTTGAAGACAATAAGACTTTCCCATTCATCAAAACAATGACAGGCGATTGCAGGTGATTTGCAGGTGATTTACAGGCGGTTTCAGATGATTTGCAGACCATTTCAGGCGGTTTCAGGCGATTTTGGGTGGTTTCAAGTTATTTGAACGTTTCATTGCTATCAACAACACCTATTATTTCAACAGCCTACCAATGCAAGTGTCTATTTTCTACTGTGATAAACCAATACCTTCAATTTCTTCATTATATAAGTATCTTCATTTTCAACTCTATATTCTTTTCATTCATTATTTACCACTTTCTTTCTCCCTTTTAGCATGTCTTCAGTGCCACAAAAAGAGAAGATCGGTTTCTTCCACCACTTCTCTAAGAACTTCCTCCGCCCGTATAGACCAGTGGAGGAAGTTCCTAGTGACGACACAGTGATTAAGAGAACTTCTATAAAAAACTGTGAGTGGCTCGTGAGACCGCATTCGTGACACCGGTCTCCGAGCTGGAATACACTATAAATGGCAATCTGCAAATAATCAAAGAGCATCCCCTTCTCAAGCAAAAGTAGAGGGCGTGTCATCAAGAATTTTCCTGGGAGGCTCACTCCCAGAGTCCTTGCAGCTGTTGGACCTACCTTCAGAATACATTCTTGGCTCTTTCTATCAACTGCTGAATATAAATAGTTTTGAAATCTGATATGCATATTCTCTTAGCACATTTAAGGAGCCTAGTATGTCCTGTCTTCCAGCAAAACACCTGAAAAGAAAAGCCTTTCCTAGACTTGGAAAATTGAGGGTCCTTGCCCCTCCATTCAAAAAGCAGAATTTCCGCCACTGTATTCGAGGGTGAGATGTAGTAAAATTGTATACAGTACCAGAATTTATACAATGTGGCATTTTTTAATTCTTCATTACATCTCTGATGTTACAGTTATGTAAATAAAAAATCAGCATTTGAATCAGTTTCGATATTTGTTCAATGTTCTCCTTTGTTTCTTATTTCTGATTTGTTTCTTTTCCTTATCACCAATGTTTCTCATTTCTGATGTGCAGAGAATTAGAGGGCCAGCAGCCAACCAGTAGCAACAACAACAACAACCAACAACCAGCAGCAACAAAATGAAAGGAATAACCAGAGCACAAATAATATACAGGCCAGATGTGACGCAGGCGTGGTATACGTCACGCCTGCGGCACAGTCCAAAGCAAAACTAATAAACAATTGGGTGGACAGCACCATAATAATAGGGAAACAACTCCGGCAACTAAGATTAGATGTAGACGACGTTTCTGGCCAAAGAGGCCAGAACGTCGTATATCTGCCTTAGACTTATGATGGTGAGTCTCTTGTTTCCCTGTGCTCTTTGACTTCAAGATGGCACCTCGGTCAACAGAGACTCGTATTATTTCTCTGAATAACCTGATCTTATTTACAACTATCAATTCAACAGCCTACATGTGTTAAGTATCTATTTCCTACTGCCACTAACCTATACCTTTCTTCACTTTAAACCAACATTTTCCATTTATTATTTCCCACTTTCTTTCTCTCTTTTAGCATGTCTTCGACGCCACAAAAAGAAAAGATAGGCTTTTTCTATCACTTTCCAAAGAATTTCTTGCGGCCATATGGGCCGCCAGAGGAGGTCCCAACGGAGGAAACGGTGTTCAAGCGGACATCAATAAAAAATTGTGAGTGGCTCGTGAGACCGCATTATGCGGTCTCCGAGCTTGAATCCACCGTCAATGGGAACTTAGCCATCTTAAAAGATCATCCCCTACTCAACAAGAAGACATCTTTTGCTGCAGCCAAGGCTCCCCTGGAAGCTCTGGGGGCAAAATTGGTCCCATTTAATTTGCATGGCGATGGCTATCCATCCAAGGCCGATGGAAGTAGCATCCTAAAGACACTGGTGTCGGTTTTACATCCAAAGAAGATGAGTGAATCAATTTACCTATAACAAAGAAAAATTGCAAGAACTACAGCAGGGCAGGGAATTCCAGGAGTGATGTCCGAATGTGATCACGACATATTTCATTGTCATTTTGATATAACCATCTGGTGAGCGATTTCACTTTCAAAAAAGGTGAGTGAATTAACTTACCTATTGCAAAGAGAAATGGTGAGAATAACAGCAAGCCTTTTAGGGGTTAATGATCAAAGTTGAAGACAATAAGACTTTCCCATTCATCAAAACAATGACAGGCGATTGCAGGTGATTTGCAGGTGATTTACAGGCGGTTTCAGATGATTTGCAGACCATTTCAGGCGGTTTCAGGCGATTTTGGGTGGTTTCAAGTTATTTGAACGTTTCATTGCTATCAACAACACCTATTATTTCAACAGCCTACCAATGCAAGTGTCTATTTTCTACTGTGATAAACCAATACCTTCAATTTCTTCATTATATAAGTATCTTCATTTTCAACTCTATATTCTTTTCATTCATTATTTACCACTTTCTTTCTCCCTTTTAGCATGTCTTCAGTGCCACAAAAAGAGAAGATCGGTTTCTTCCACCACTTCTCTAAGAACTTCCTCCGCCCGTATAGACCAGTGGAGGAAGTTCCTAGTGACGACACAGTGATTAAGAGAACTTCTATAAAAAACTGTGAGTGGCTCGTGAGACCGCATTCGTGAGACCGGTGTCCGAGCTGGAATACACTATAAATGGCAATCTGCAAATAATCAAAGAGCATCCCCTTCTCAAGCAAAAGTAGAGGGCGTGTCATCAAGAATTTTCCTGGGAGGCTCACTCCCAGAGTCCTTGCAGCTGTTGGACCTACCTTCAGAATACATTCTTGGCTCTTTCTATCAACTGCTGAATATAAATAGTTTTGAAATCTGATATGCATTTTCTCTTAGCACATTTAAGGAGCCTAGTATGTCCTGTCTTCCAGCAAAACACCTGAAAAGAAAAGCCTTTCCTAGACTTGGAAAATTGAGGGTCTTTGCCCCTCCATTCAAAAAGCAGAATTTCCGCCACTGTATTCGAGGGTGAGATGTAGTAAAATTGTATACAGTACCAGAATTTATACAATGTGGCATTTTTTAATTCTTCATTACATCTCTGATGTTACAGTTATGTAAATAAAAAATCAGCATTTGAATCAGTTTCGATATTTGTTCAATGTTCTCCTTTGTTTCTTATTTCTGATTTGTTTCTTTTCCTTATCACCGATGTTTCTCATTTCTGATGTGCAGAGAATTAGAGGGCCAGCAGCCAACCAGTAGCAACAACAACCAACAACCAGCAGCAACAAAATGAAAGGAATAACCAGAGCACAAATAATATACAGGCCAGATGTGACGCAGGCGTGGTATACGTCACGCCTGCGGCACAGTCCAAAGCAAAACTAATAAACAATTGGGTGGACAGCACCATAATAATAGGGAAACAACTCCGGCAACTAAGATTAGATGTAGACGACGTTTCTGGCCAAAGCGGCCAGAACGTCGTATATCTGCCTTAGACTTATGATGGTGAGTCTCTTGTTTCCCTGTGCTCTTTGACTTCAAGATGGCACCTCGGTCAACAGAGACTCGTATTATTTCTCTGAATAACCTGATCTTATTTACAACTATCAATTCAACAGCCTACATGTGTTAAGTATCTATTTCCTACTGCCACTAACCTATACCATTCTTCACTTTAAACCAACATTTTCCATTTATTATTTCCCACTTTCTTTCTCTCTTTTAGCATGTCTTCAACGCCACAGAAAGAAAAGATAGGCTTTTTCTATCACTTTCCAAAGAATTTCTTGCGGCCATATGGGCCGGCAGAGGAGGTCCCAACGGAGGAAACGGTGTTCAAGCGGACATCAATAAAAAATTGTGAGTGGCTCGTGAGACCGCATTATGCGGTCTCCGAGCTTGAATCCACCGTCAATGGGAACTTAGCCATCTTAAAAGATCATCCCATTACGCAACAAGAAGACATCTTTTGCTCCAGCCAAGGCTCCCCTGGAAGCTCTGGGGGCAAAATTGGTCCCATTTAATTTGCATGGCGATGGCTATCCATCCAAGGCCGATGGAAGTAGCATCCTAAAGACACTGGTGTCGGTTTTACATCCAAAGAAGATGAGTGAATCAATTTACCTATAACAAAGAAAAATTGCAAGAACTACAGCAGGGCAGGGAATTCCAGGAGCGATGTCCGAATGTGATCACGACATATTTCATTGTCATTTTGATATAACCATCTGGTGAGCGATTTCACTTTCAAAAAAGGTGAGTGAATTAACTTACCTATTGCAAAGAGAAATGGTGAGAATAACAGCAAGCCTTTTAGGGGTTAATGATCAAAGTTGAAGACAATAAGACTTTCCCATTCATCAAAACAATGACAGGCGATTGCAGGTGATTTGCAGGTGATTTACAGGCGGTTTCAGATGATTTGCAGACCATTTCAGGCGGTTTCAGGCGATTTTGGGTGGTTTCAAGTTATTTGAACGTTTCATTGCTATCAACAACACCTATTATTTCAACAGCCTACCAATGCAAGTGTCTATTTTCTACTGTGATAAACCAATACCTTCAATTTCTTCATTATATAAGTATCTTCATTTTCAACTCTATATTCTTTTCATTCATTATTTACCACTTTCTTTCTCCCTTTTAGCATGTCTTCAGTGCCACAAAAAGAGAAGATCGGTTTCTTCCACCACTTCTCTAAGAACTTCCTCCGCCCGTATAGACCAGTGGAGGAAGTTCCTAGTGACGACACAGTGATTAAGAGAACTTCTATAAAAAACTGTGAGTGGCTCGTGAGACCGCATTCGTGACACCGGTCTCCGAGCTGGAATACACTATAAATGGCAATCTGCAAATAATCAAAGAGCATCCCCTTCTCAAGCAAAAGTAGAGGGCGTGTCATCAAGAATTTTCCTGGGAGGCTCACTCCCAGAGTCCTTGCAGCTGTTGGACCTACCTTCAGAATACATTCTTGGCTCTTTCTATCAACTGCTGAATATAAATAGTTTTGAAATCTGATATGCATATTCTCTTAGCACATTTAAGGAGCCTAGTATGTCCTGTCTTCCAGCAAAACACCTGAAAAGAAAAGCCTTTCCTAGACTTGGAAAATTGAGGGTCCTTGCCCCTCCATTCAAAAAGCAGAATTTCCGCCACTGTATTCGAGGGTGAGATGTAGTAAAATTGTATACAGTACCAGAATTTATACAATGTGGCATTTTTTAATTCTTCATTACATCTCTGATGTTACAGTTATGTAAATAAAAAATCAGCATTTGAATCAGTTTCGATATTTGTTCAATGTTCTCCTTTGTTTCTTATTTCTGATTTGTTTCTTTTCCTTATCACCAATGTTTCTCATTTCTGATGTGCAGAGAATTAGAGGGCCAGCAGCCAACCAGTAGCAACAACAACAACAACCAACAACCAGCAGCAACAAAATGAAAGGAATAACCAGAGCACAAATAATATACAGGCCAGATGTGACGCAGGCGTGGTATACGTCACGCCTGCGGCACAGTCCAAAGCAAAACTAATAAACAATTGGGTGGACAGCACCATAATAATAGGGAAACAACTCCGGCAACTAAGATTAGATGTAGACGACGTTTCTGGCCAAAGAGGCCAGAACGTCGTATATCTGCCTTAGACTTATGATGGTGAGTCTCTTGTTTCCCTGTGCTCTTTGACTTCAAGATGGCACCTCGGTCAACAGAGACTCGTATTATTTCTCTGAATAACCTGATCTTATTTACAACTATCAATTCAACAGCCTACATGTGTTAAGTATCTATTTCCTACTGCCACTAACCTATACCTTTCTTCACTTTAAACCAACATTTTCCATTTATTATTTCCCACTTTCTTTCTCTCTTTTAGCATGTCTTCGACGCCACAAAAAGAAAAGATAGGCTTTTTCTATCACTTTCCAAAGAATTTCTTGCGGCCATATGGGCCGCCAGAGGAGGTCCCAACGGAGGAAACGGTGTTCAAGCGGACATCAATAAAAAATTGTGAGTGGCTCGTGAGACCGCATTATGCGGTCTCCGAGCTTGAATCCACCGTCAATGGGAACTTAGCCATCTTAAAAGATCATCCCCTACTCAACAAGAAGACATCTTTTGCTGCAGCCAAGGCTCCCCTGGAAGCTCTGGGGGCAAAATTGGTCCCATTTAATTTGCATGGCGATGGCTATCCATCCAAGGCCGATGGAAGTAGCATCCTAAAGACACTGGTGTCGGTTTTACATCCAAAGAAGATGAGTGAATCAATTTACCTATAACAAAGAAAAATTGCAAGAACTACAGCAGGGCAGGGAATTCCAGGAGTGATGTCCGAATGTGATCACGACATATTTCATTGTCATTTTGATATAACCATCTGGTGAGCGATTTCACTTTCAAAAAAGGTGAGTGAATTAACTTACCTATTGCAAAGAGAAATGGTGAGAATAACAGCAAGCCTTTTAGGGGTTAATGATCAAAGTTGAAGACAATAAGACTTTCCCATTCATCAAAACAATGACAGGCGATTGCAGGTGATTTGCAGGTGATTTACAGGCGGTTTCAGATGATTTGCAGACCATTTCAGGCGGTTTCAGGCGATTTTGGGTGGTTTCAAGTTATTTGAACGTTTCATTGCTATCAACAACACCTATTATTTCAACAGCCTACCAATGCAAGTGTCTATTTTCTACTGTGATAAACCAATACCTTCAATTTCTTCATTATATAAGTATCTTCATTTTCAACTCTATATTCTTTTCATTCATTATTTACCACTTTCTTTCTCCCTTTTAGCATGTCTTCAGTGCCACAAAAAGAGAAGATCGGTTTCTTCCACCACTTCTCTAAGAACTTCCTCCGCCCGTATAGACCAGTGGAGGAAGTTCCTAGTGACGACACAGTGATTAAGAGAACTTCTATAAAAAACTGTGAGTGGCTCGTGAGACCGCATTCGTGAGACCGGTGTCCGAGCTGGAATACACTATAAATGGCAATCTGCAAATAATCAAAGAGCATCCCCTTCTCAAGCAAAAGTAGAGGGCGTGTCATCAAGAATTTTCCTGGGAGGCTCACTCCCAGAGTCCTTGCAGCTGTTGGACCTACCTTCAGAATACATTCTTGGCTCTTTCTATCAACTGCTGAATATAAATAGTTTTGAAATCTGATATGCATTTTCTCTTAGCACATTTAAGGAGCCTAGTATGTCCTGTCTTCCAGCAAAACACCTGAAAAGAAAAGCCTTTCCTAGACTTGGAAAATTGAGGGTCTTTGCCCCTCCATTCAAAAAGCAGAATTTCCGCCACTGTATTCGAGGGTGAGATGTAGTAAAATTGTATACAGTACCAGAATTTATACAATGTGGCATTTTTTAATTCTTCATTACATCTCTGATGTTACAGTTATGTAAATAAAAAATCAGCATTTGAATCAGTTTCGATATTTGTTCAATGTTCTCCTTTGTTTCTTATTTCTGATTTGTTTCTTTTCCTTATCACCGATGTTTCTCATTTCTGATGTGCAGAGAATTAGAGGGCCAGCAGCCAACCAGTAGCAACAACAACCAACAACCAGCAGCAACAAAATGAAAGGAATAACCAGAGCACAAATAATATACAGGCCAGATGTGACGCAGGCGTGGTATACGTCACGCCTGCGGCACAGTCCAAAGCAAAACTAATAAACAATTGGGTGGACAGCACCATAATAATAGGGAAACAACTCCGGCAACTAAGATTAGATGTAGACGACGTTTCTGGCCAAAGCGGCCAGAACGTCGTATATCTGCCTTAGACTTATGATGGTGAGTCTCTTGTTTCCCTGTGCTCTTTGACTTCAAGATGGCACCTCGGTCAACAGAGACTCGTATTATTTCTCTGAATAACCTGATCTTATTTACAACTATCAATTCAACAGCCTACATGTGTTAAGTATCTATTTCCTACTGCCACTAACCTATACCATTCTTCACTTTAAACCAACATTTTCCATTTATTATTTCCCACTTTCTTTCTCTCTTTTAGCATGTCTTCAACGCCACAGAAAGAAAAGATAGGCTTTTTCTATCACTTTCCAAAGAATTTCTTGCGGCCATATGGGCCGGCAGAGGAGGTCCCAACGGAGGAAACGGTGTTCAAGCGGACATCAATAAAAAATTGTGAGTGGCTCGTGAGACCGCATTATGCGGTCTCCGAGCTTGAATCCACCGTCAATGGGAACTTAGCCATCTTAAAAGATCATCCCATTACGCAACAAGAAGACATCTTTTGCTCCAGCCAAGGCTCCCCTGGAAGCTCTGGGGGCAAAATTGGTCCCATTTAATTTGCATGGCGATGGCTATCCATCCAAGGCCGATGGAAGTAGCATCCTAAAGACACTGGTGTCGGTTTTACATCCAAAGAAGATGAGTGAATCAATTTACCTATAACAAAGAAAAATTGCAAGAACTACAGCAGGGCAGGGAATTCCAGGAGCGATGTCCGAATGTGATCACGACATATTTCATTGTCATTTTGATATAACCATCTGGTGAGCGATTTCACTTTCAAAAAAGGTGAGTGAATTAACTTACCTATTGCAAAGAGAAATGGTGAGAATAACAGCAAGCCTTTTAGGGGTTAATGATCAAAGTTGAAGACAATAAGACTTTCCCATTCATCAAAACAATGACAGGCGATTGCAGGTGATTTGCAGGTGATTTACAGGCGGTTTCAGATGATTTGCAGACCATTTCAGGCGGTTTCAGGCGATTTTGGGTGGTTTCAAGTTATTTGAACGTTTCATTGCTATCAACAACACCTATTATTTCAACAGCCTACCAATGCAAGTGTCTATTTTCTACTGTGATAAACCAATACCTTCAATTTCTTCATTATATAAGTATCTTCATTTTCAACTCTATATTCTTTTCATTCATTATTTACCACTTTCTTTCTCCCTTTTAGCATGTCTTCAGTGCCACAAAAAGAGAAGATCGGTTTCTTCCACCACTTCTCTAAGAACTTCCTCCGCCCGTATGGACCAGTGGAGGAAGTTCCTAGTGACGACACAGTGATTAAGAGAACTTCTATCAAAAAAAAACTGTGAGTGGCTCGTGAGACCGCATTCGTGAGACCGGTCTCTGAGCTGGAATACACTATAAATGGCAATCTGCAAATAATCAAAGAGCATCCCCTTCTCAAGCAAAAGTAGAGGACGTGTCATCAAGAATTTTCCTGGGAGGCTCACTCCCAGAGTCCTTGCAGCTGTTGGACCTACCTTCAGAATACATTCTTGGCTCTTTCTATCAACTGCTGAATATAAATAGTTTTGAAATCTGATATACATATTCTCTTAGCACATTTAAGGAGCCTAGTATGTCCTGTCTTCCAGCAAAACACCTGAAAAGAGAAGCCTTTCCTAGACTTGGAAAATTGAGGGTCCTTGCCCCTCCATTCAAAAAGCAGAATTTCCGCCACTGTATTCGAGGGTGAGATGTAGTAAAATTGTATACAGTACCAGAATTTATACAATGTGGCATTTTTTAATTCTTCATTACATCTTTGATGTTACAGTTATGTAAATAAAAAATCAGCATTTGAATCAGTTTCGATATTTGTTCAATGTTCTCCTTTGTTTCTTATTTCTGATTTGTTTCTTTTCCTTATCACCGATGTTTCTCATTTCTGATGTGCAGAGAATTAGAGGGCCAGCAGCCAACCAGTAGCAACAACAACAACAACCAACAACCAGCAGCAACAAAATGAAAGGAATAACCAGAGCACAAATAATATACAGGCCAGATGTGACGCAGGCGTGGTATACGTCACGCCTGCGGCACAGTCCAAAGCAAAACTAATAAACAATTGGGTGGACAGCACCATAATAATAGGGAAACAACTCCGGCAACTAAGATTAGATGTAGACGACGTTTCTGGCCAAAGAGGCCAGAACGTCGTATATCTGCCTTAGACTTATGATGGTGAGTCTCTTGTTTCCCTGTGCTCTTTGACGTCAAGATGGCACCTCGGTCAACAGAGACTCGTATTATTTCTCTGAATAACCTGATCTTATTTACAACTATCAATTCAACAGCCTACATGTGTTAAGTATCTATTTCCTACTGCCACTAACCTATACCTTTCTTCACTTTAAACCAACATTTTCCATTTATTATTTCCCACTTTCTTTCTCTCTTTTAGCATGTCTTCAACGCCACAGAAAGAAAAGATAGGCTTTTTCTATCACTTTCCAAAGAATTTCTTGCGGCCATATGGGCCGGCAGAGGAGGTCCCAACGGAGGAAACGGTGTTCAAGCGGACATCAATAAAAAATTGTGAGTGGCTCGTGAGACCGCATTATGCGGTCTCCGAGCTTGAATCCACCGTCAATGGGAACTTAGCCATCTTAAAAGATCATCCCATTACGCAACAAGAAGACATCTTTTGCTCCAGCCAAGGCTCCCCTGGAAGCTCTGGGGGCAAAATTGGTCCCATTTAATTTGCATGGCGATGGCTATCCATCCAAGGCCGATGGAAGTAGCATCCTAAAGACACTGGTGTCGGTTTTACATCCAAAGAAGATGAGTGAATCAATTTACCTATAACAAAGAAAAATTGCAAGAACTACAGCAGGGCAGGGAATTCCAGGAGCGATGTCCGAATGTGATCACGACATATTTCATTGTCATTTTGATATAACCATCTGGTGAGCGATTTCACTTTCAAAAAAGGTGAGTGAATTAACTTACCTATTGCAAAGAGAAATGGTGAGAATAACAGCAAGCCTTTTAGGGGTTAATGATCAAAGTTGAAGACAATAAGACTTTCCCATTCATCAAAACAATGACAGGCGATTGCAGGTGATTTGCAGGTGATTTACAGGCGGTTTCAGATGATTTGCAGACCATTTCAGGCGGTTTCAGGCGATTTTGGGTGGTTTCAAGTTATTTGAACGTTTCATTGCTATCAACAACACCTATCATTTCAACAGCCTACCAATGCAAGTGTCTATTTTCTACTGTGATAAACCAATACCTTCAATTTCTTCATTATATAAGTATCTTCATTTTCAACTCTATATTCTTTTCATTCATTATTTACCACTTTCTTTCTCCCTTTTAGCATGTCTTCAGTGCCACAAAAAGAGAAGATCGGTTTCTTCCACCACTTCTCTAAGAACTTCCTCCGCCCGTATAGACCAGTGGAGGAAGTTCCTAGTGACGACACAGTGATTAAGAGAACTTCTATAAAAAACTGTGAGTGGCTCGTGAGACCGCATTCGTGAGACCGGTCTCCGAGCTGGAATACACTATAAATGGCAATCTGCAAATAATCAAAGAGCATCCCCTTCTCAAGCAAAAGTAGAGGACGTGTCATCAAGAATTTTCCTGGGAGGCTCACTCCCAGAGTCCTTGCAGCTGTTGGACCTACCTTCAGAATACATTCTTGGCTCTTTCTATCAACTGCTGAATATAAATAGTTTTGAAATCTGATATACATATTCTCTTAGCACATTTAAGGAGCCTAGTATGTCCTGTCTTCCAGCAAAACACCTGAAAAGAGAAGCCTTTCCTAGACTTGGAAAATTGAGGGTCCTTGCCCCTCCATTCAAAAAGCAGAATTTCCGCCACTGTATTCGAGGGTGAGATGTAGTAAAATTGTATACAGTACCAGAATTTATACAATGTGGCATTTTTTAATTCTTCATTACATCTCTGATGTTACAGTTATGTAAATAAAAAATCAGCATTTGAATCAGTTTCGATATTTGTTCAATGTTCTCCTTTGTTTCTTATTTCTGATTTGTTTCTTTTCCTTATCACCGATGTTTCTCATTTCTGATGTGCAAAGAATTAGAGGGCCAGCAGCCAACCAGTAGCAACAACAACAGCAACCAACAACCAGCAGCAACAAAATGAAAGGAATAACCAGAGCACAAATAATATACAGGCCAGATGTGACGCAGGCGTGGTATACGTCACGCCTGCAGCACAGTCCAAAGCAAAACTAATAAACAATTGGGTGGACAGCACCATAATAATAGGGAAACAACTCCGGCAACTAAGATTAGATGTAGACGACGTTTCTGGCCAAAGCGGCCAGAACGTCGTATATCTGCCTTAGACTTATGATGGTGAGTCTCTTGTTTCCCTGTGCTCTTTGACTTCAAGATGGCACCTCGGTCAACAGAGACTCGTATTATTTCTCTGAATAACCTGATCTTATTTACAACTATCAATTCAACAGCCTACATGTGTTAAGTATCTATTTCCTACTGCCACTAACCTATACCATTCTTCACTTTAAAGCAACATTTTCCATTTATTATTTCCCACTTTCTTTCTCTCTTTTAGCATGTCTTCAACGCCACAGAAAGAAAAGATAGGCTTTTTCTATCACTTTCCAAAGAATTTCTTGCGGCCATATGGGCCGGCAGAGGAGGTCCCAACGGAGGAAACGGTGTTCAAGCGGACATCAATAAAAAATTGTGAGTGGCTCGTGAGACCGCATTATGCGGTCTCCGAGCTTGAATCCACCGTCAATGGGAACTTAGCCATCTTAAAAGATCATCCCATTACTCAACAAGAAGACATCTTTTGCTCCAGCCAAGGCTCCCCTGGAAGCTCTGGGGGCAAAATTGGTCCCATTTAATTTGCATGGCGATGGCTATCCATCCAAGGCCGATGGAAGTAGCATCCTAAAGACACTGGTGTCGGTTTTACATCCAAAGAAGATGAGTGAATCAATTTACCTATAACAAAGAAAAATTGCAAGAACTACAGCAGGGCAGGGAATTCCAGGAGCGATGTCCGAATGTGATCACGACATATTTCATTGTCATTTTGATATAACCATCTGGTGAGCGATTTCACTTTCAAAAAAGGTGAGTGAATTAACTTACCTATTGCAAAGAAAAATGGTGAGAATAACAGCAAGCCTTTTAGGGGTTAATGATCAAAGTTGAAGACAATAAGACTTTCCCATTCATCAAAACAATGACAGGCGATTGCAGGTGATTTGCAGGTGATTTACAGGGGGTTTCAGATGATTTGCAGACCATTTCAGGCGGTTTCAGGCGATTTTGGGTGGTTTCAAGTTATTTGAACGTTTCATTGCTATCAACAACACCTATCATTTCAACAGCCTACCAATGCAAGTGTCTATTTTCTACTGTGATAAACCAATACCTTCAAGTTCTTCATTATATAAGTATCTTCATTTTCAACTCTATATTCTTTTCATTCATTATTTACCACTTTCTTTCTCCCTTTTAGCATGTCTTCAGTGCCACAAAAAGAGAAGATCGGTTTCTTCCACCACTTCTCTAAGAACTTCCTCCGCCCGTATAGACCAGTGGAGGAAGTTCCTAGTGACGACACAGTGATTAAGAGAACTTCTATAAAAAACTGTGAGTGGCTCGTGAGACCGCATTCGTGAGACCGGTCTCCGAGCTGGAATACACTATAAATGGCACTCTGCAAATAATCAAAGAGCATCCCCTTCTCAAGCAAAAGTAGAGGGCGTGTCATCAAGAATTTTCCTGGGAGGCTCACTCCCAGAGTCCTTGCAGCTGTTGGACCTACCTTCAGAATACATTCTTGGCTCTTTCTATCAACTGCTGAATATAAATAGTTTTGAAATCTGATATACATATTCTCTTAGCACATTTAAGGAGCCTAGTATGTCCTGTCTTCCAGCAAAACACCTGAAAAGAAAAGCCTTTCCTAGACTTGGAAAATTGAGGGTCCTTGCCCCTCCATTCAAAAAGCAGAATTTCCGCCACTGTATTCGAGGGTGAGATGTAGTAAAATTGTATACAGTACCAGAATTTATACAATGTGGCATTTTTTAATTCTTCATTACATCTCTGATGTTACAGTTATGTAAAAAAAAAATCAGCATTTGAATAAGTCTCGATATTTGTTCAATGTTCTCCTTTGTTTCTTATTTCTGATTTGTTTCTTTTCCTTATCACCGATGTTTCTCATTTCTGATGTGCAGAGAATTAGAGGGCCAGCAGCCAACCAGTAGCAACAACAACAACAACCAACAACCAGCAGCAACAAAATGAAAGGAATAACCAGAGCACAAATAATATACAGGCCAGATGTGACGCAGGCGTGGTATACGTCACGCCTGCGGCACAGTCCAAAGCAAAACTAATAAACAATTGGGTGGACAGCACCATAATAATAGGGAAACAACTCCGGCAACTAAGATTAGATGTAGACGACGTTTCTGGCCAAAGCGGCCAGAACGTCGTATATCTGCCTTAGACTTATGATGGTGAGTCTCTTGTTTCCCTGTGCTCTTTGACTTCAAGATGGCACCTCGGTCAACAGAGACTCGTATTATTCCTCTGAATAACCTGATCTTATTTACAACTATCAATTCAACAGCCTACATGTGTTAAGAATCTATTTCCTACTGCCACTAACCTATACCATTCTTCACTTTAAACCAACATTTTCCATTTATTATTTCCCACTTTCTTTCTCTTTTTTAGCATGTCTTCAACGCCACAGAAAGAAAAGATAGGCTTTTTCTATCACTGTCCAAAGAATTGCTTGCGGCCATATGGGCTGGCAGAGGAGGTCCCAACGGAGGAAACGGTGTTCAAGCGGACATCAATAAAAAATTGTGAGTGGCTCGTGAGACCGCATTATGCGGTCTCCGAGCTTGAATCCACCGTCAATGGGAACTTAGCCATCTTAAAAGATCATCCCATTACTCAACAAGAAGACATCTTTTGCTACAGCCAAGGCTCCCCTGGAAGCTCTGGGGGCAAAATTGGTCCCATTTAATTTGCATGGCGATGGCTATCCATCCAAGGCCGATGGAAGTAGCATCCTAAAGACACTGGTGTCGGTTTTACATCCAAAGAAGATGAGTGAATCAATTTACCTATAACAAAGAAAAATTGCAAGAACTACAGCAGGGCAGGGAATTCCAGGAGCGATGTCCGAATGTGATCACGACATATTTCATTGTCATTTTGATATAACCATCTGGTGAGCGATTTCACTTTCAAAAAAGGTGAGTGAATTAACTTACCTATTGCAAAGAAAAATGGTGAGAATAACAGCAAGCCTTTTAGGAGTTAATGATCAAAGTTGAAGACCATAAGACTTTCCCATTCATCAAAACAATGACAGGCGATTGCAGGTGATTTGCAGGTGATTTACAGGCGGTTTCAAATGATTTGCAGACCATTTCAGGCGGTTTCATGCGATTTTGGGTGGTTTCAAGTTATTTGAACGTTTCATTGCTATCAACAACACCTATCATTTCAACAGCCTACCAATGCAAGTGTCTATTTTCTACTGTGATAAACCAATACCTTCAATTTCTTCATTATATAAGTATCTTCATTTTCAACTCTATATTCTTTTCATTCATTATTTACCACTTTCTTTCTCCCTTTTAGCATGTCTTCAGCGCCACAAAAAGAGAAGATCGGTTTCTTCCACCACTTCCCTAAGAACTTCCTCCGCCCGTATGGACCAGTGGAGAAAGTTCCTAGTGACGACACAGTGTTTAAGAGAACTTCTATAAAAAACTGTGAGTGGCTCGTGAGACCGCACTATGCGGTCTCCGAGCTGGAATCCACTATAAATGGCAATCTGCAAATAATCAAAGAGCATCCCCTTCTCAAGAAACAGAAGACGTCCAATGCTGGAGCTAAGGCTCCTTTAGAAGCTCTGGGGGCAAAATTGGTCCGCTTTAACTTACATGGGGATGGCTATCCCTCTAAGTCCGACGGCAGTGCGATCTTTAAAACATTGATGTCGGACGCATCAATTGATGCATTCATGGAGGAGGCATTCACGCTAGGAGGAGCACTCATGACCATGTCAACCAATTATTTATATAGGCAGCAGGATCTTCGGGCTCGAAAGTTACTGCAGAGTTTTAGTTGAGGCTTTCGTGGGAGGTTAGTGATGGCTCTGTATGTGAGCCGTTATAAGCCAAAGGAATTGTAGGCACAGACATCTCCCGCTTCGAAAGCATGAAGCAACATGAAATATGAAGCAATATGAAACATGAAGCAACTATGGTGCAAGAGGGTAAATAACCAGGGAATCCATAGAAACCACGAGTTTTACAGCCTGAAATGATGTGCCCAATCTTTTCTGCCCCCTGATCACACCTTTGGCATGTTTCTTTGGTGGTTGCATCAATGACTCTATGCACAAAGGTATGACCTGCAACCCTGCAAAGAGGGGACCGACCTGGCTGGGGTAATTGGACGGGCCATTTTTGTGAGACCTGGATGTGACCCCCACCATGGGAAGGCGGAAGTGTGAAAGTTCATTAGGCTGGGTTTCCGCCACACTTGCATCCAATCTACCTGGGGTTCGGACACACTCGGAAGAAGATGGTGGCAGTCTGGATTTCAGTTGTAATACAATTATTTCCCCGGTGAAGTGACCAACTTGATTTCTCGTTTTTCCTCATTTTACTTATTGTTCTTTCATTTATGTGGCCTTTCCTTTTCATATTATTCTTGCAGAATGCTATAGAGGCAAAAACAAGGAAGAACTAAAGGCTTCTTGCAGAGTCACCAATGTACAGGAAAACTGAGGAAAACTCAATGCTTTTTGATCGTTTTCAGTGTTCTTCGAAAACTAAAATTTAGGAAACTCGCTTTTAGCTCTAAAAACTGAAAATGAAAAAAATTGCAAAAATCCCAGTATCTATTCAGGTTTTCTGCTAATGATTTAGTCATAAATTTAGTCATAAATTCATAAATTTAGTCATGCATTGCTTATTTTGGCGCACCCGGTAGCACTTCCACAAGGGATAGGTGCTATTTTCGCCTTTTTCAGCCTAATTTTTGTTTTAGCCTTGAAGTCAGAATTCTTCAGTTTTTCGGAGATGTAGTACCAAAAAGAGCATAGTTTGAAGGACATGCAAAAAACGAATTTTACTTGATCAGAATGTATGAATGAATAGATAGTAGTTAAATGTAGGCAACAACCTACAAAATAAAACAAAAATGGCTGCAATCGGAGTTCGGGAAGTGGAAAAAACTCTGCCTGAAAGTTATCGAAATTCTACCAACAATGTGAATTTTGACCGGAAATTGTACTGACCTTTGACCTAATCAATTTCTTCCAACTTCAAAATGTCAAATCTCTGCAGTTGGAAGTCCGACTATGCTGAAATTGCCAGGGTATGCTTTTTGATAATAGCTACCAAAATTGTAAATTTTACAAGTTTCTATTTTTTCCTATTTATTCCGTTGCCTGGATCACTGTGCCAAGGTCTTTCTGCTAAATCCGCTGAACAGTAATGATAAAGATGTTGGTGTGCCTCACTGTTCTACAGGTGAAGTTTCAAAAAAAGTGCTGAAGGCAATGGTGCAAAAAGCAGCAGCAATTTTATGGAAAAGTAGAAAGCAGTTGATTAGCATGAACACATATTTCAATAGGCAATGTCAAATTATAAATAACACATTGCTAATGGAGTCATGTAGCAGTAGCCTCTCAATGGCTAGACCTCTTTTGACTCACTCTTTGAGTTTTGCACAGGGGAGGAATTCCACATCTCCCGAAAACGAGTTTTATTTAACGATGGCCAACCTTTCTTCGTTTTCGGTCCTTCCTCAGAATCGGTCAATGTTTCGCAATAACGTGTTGAAGAAGGACAAGAGGCGGATTAAGAACGCTTTGTTCCCGTGATGATTGCTGTGTGATGATTGTTGTGTGATTTGTTGTATGATAACATTAGGCTACTATTTCTCCAAGTTACCATTTCTTAGACAAAAGCTTAGACAAAAGGGGCAGTCCTCGGTATCCTCAACAATTTCTGTACCCTGAGTGCAGACCGGGGGGAGGGGGGTACTTGGTCTTCGAAAGTACGGGGACTTGCCGCTGGAAAATCTGAAAAGGCACCCTGTCCCGGAGTAGGAATCCTGAAAATGATACCCTGTTCAAGCGGCACGTCGGCCACGTCCCTGTGCGGAAAGATATATGAGTACCCCCCCCCCGGAGTGCAGACTTATACCCATTGGAAACTTTAGAATAGGGCTAAAATCTTTCAACTTTTTAAAAGGGTCGGTGTAAAATTCTATTGCAGATTTCTTTAAATTGGATGGCTTGAAAGGAACTAACTCATGGTGGTACCTTACTGTAAATCTGCCGTCGTGGAAACTTTAGACCGACTTTTTTTTAAAGATATGAGCCCTATGTTTAGTTAGGTATTGTCTGCACACAGGCTCCTGTTTCCGATGCAAATGATTACTGTGAGTGCTTCTTTTGTACTCAACTTTTGGATTTTTTGACACAAGAAAGTGCCCCTCCCACAGCAGTTGCTTCGCAGTGGTAGACTCCTTCTGAAATATAACTTCCAAGCTAGAATCAATGGCGTTTACAGGTATTAGCCAGATTTTGAGTTCTCAGAAACTTTCCATGTTTACCAGGGATGCCCCCAGCCAAAATTTCACTGAAACCCCCCTATCGGCACTTAATATTTCAACAAATTTCTACGCACTGTCGGCTTTTTCATAACCTGCACCTTCAGATTTCTTTGCTGCGTTGTCATCTCAGTGAACTTGAATTTAACTCGTTCATAAAAAATTGAGTAGATTGAGTTGCGTAGACTTCGCCCAAGTTTATTTCCTAAAGTTCTTCTGACCGACTTAATGTTGGCAGAGTGCTGGCACGGTCAACCAAGGAACCAACGTAAAGAGAACCGTCAGACGGACTGAAGAATTACACTTTGGACAAGTCTAAGAATTGAGCTTCTTATGAGCAGTTTCTTATAAAAACTACAGTACACGTATTATTGCAAGGGCCAATCATCCTCTAAAAATCTCGTACAATTTCTATGAAAATCCTTTTGTTCTTAAAGAAGTCCTTGAAATCCTGTAAATATTCTTTCGCCCTCCAGAAGATCCCTTACGTTTTCCAGAAAGTGATTCGCACGGGGTGTCCAAGCCAGACCTAGAGAGGGGGCTAATGGAGAGCCAAATTGAGTTTTCAGAAACGTTTAAAGGTTTAAGTTGCTTCGATCCTTGGCTACGTATTTCGTCAACATAAATTCATAGCATACAGGGTGTCCCAAAAACATGTATGCTGTTTGAGTAGCTACTGTGGAGGAGATTGCAACTTAGAGTTTGGTACCAAGTTTGAGAAAATCTGACAGACAAGTGGTTGCTGATCTATTGAGAAATAAAGTCAAAATCAGTGGTTGTTTCAAAACCAAAGGATTTGAATTTTAGCATCAAATTGACTTACACCTTGCCTTTATGTCAGGAAACACAGTTGGGAGTAATTATCAGTTTCACTTATGAACAGCAGGAAACCGGGCTAGGTATGGTTTTTAATCAATTTCTTTTGATTTTAACAAATGGAGAATAACGAATCCTCTGGTTTTGAGACAGCCAATGGTTGGGATTTTCTTGCTCCATAAATCAGCAACTACTGATCAGATTTACTCAAACTTGATGTCAACCTTCAAGTTGAAGTCTCTTCAATCAAAAATCTTAAAAACCGAAAAACTTTGACTTATCGCTGCTCCGCATCAGCTACTCAAACAGCGCACATGTTTTTGGGACACCCTGTACAGTTTCCTTAAAAGTGGAAAAAAGAAGAAATCGAGAATGTTCTGATAGTTTGACTAACATGGACAGTAGAATTCTGGCAGATTGTCGGCTTCCTGTAAACTTAAACCAACAAAGTTACAATGGTGCCATTGCTTGCAACGAGAACATTCCACCCAGTTAACACCACCATCTTCTTGGCATTCACGGCATTTTCTTTTGTTTACGTGGCTCTTACCATTTTGTGCATGTTTGAGGCAGCTGCCAGTGATCTTTGCATATATTCTTTGTCTTTCACAGAAAGTATTGATCTCAGAGTTTATTGATTGATTCTTCGCGATCCTTTCTGCGTAGACGCATGTGAAAACTCCACAATTATAACCATCTTCTTGCAGTGCATGGGTTGGAAAACTCCACTGCAATTCAGCATCATTTGATTTCTTTACTCGAATGAGATACGAGAACATTACTTTGGCCCGCACAACACTCTTATCGGGGGCACTTCTACTGTTGGAAAGGGGATCAAGATATACTGCTTTTAATGATGGCAGAAAAATAGCTATCAATATCCAGTGGCTTCCAGAAGGATTCCAGGGAGCTAATATGACTCTGGCATCTTCCACTGAATCTTCTTTCCAGAGGTGGTCAAGTCGCAATGCATTCTGTCGTCTTCTTCCCAGTGCTGCTGTTACAAGGGTTGGACACAGGAGAACTCCTGGAACTTCCTTTGCAATCATCCAACAGAACGAATCTATGATCTCATCATACAGCCATCGGGGTCTGAAACTTCGGTCTGCAGCAGCTAACTTCTTAATTTCAAAGGCAGATAATTCAGTCTCTAATGATTTTAGAACCAAGACGCTGAGGTTATTCGGGCCATTTTTCAATATAGTCCTTGTCAAAGATTTACTTGTTGTAGATTCAGTAATAGCAACTTGATTGATTTGCTTTGGCGCAGCATTGTAGCTTTTCCCTTTCTTAGTTGTTTGCAACTTCTCTTTACCTTGCAATGGCATTGTCAATGAAGGTGACTTGGCAGCTTTTTCCTGCTTTTGATCTTTTTGGCTTGCCGAAAATTTATCATGCAGGTCAGACATTTCTTTTGAGTGCGATTTTGTTATCGCTTTTGCTTCAGTGTTGCTGCATGGCATGGTTGTTGATTTTCGAGGATTGCAATTCTCATCATTTCCTTCTTTCTTCGAAGCAGAATGAGTATCTCCAAGCAACATTTTCTTGATAATTTTGGATTTTTTGGGCGACGGTCCTGACAGAGTTGTCGAGGCACTCCGCTTCTTTGAAGTGCGAACCATCTTCTTTGGCCGGAACTGAATTTTTAACTTCTCGTTTGGGGGTACAGTAACAGGTGTGTCAAGATGACCTTGCGCAACACTCTCCACTTTTGCAATTGATGAGCATTCCAATGCTAGTTGCTCTAGAACTACACATATTCTTCCAATTCCATAAGATCTGATATTTTCATTTTCGAGGTAATTTTCGATGCAGTTCAGGGCAGCAATTGAACGTTCTTTGAATTTCTCTTCACTTCTTTCTTCTCGTTTTATCTCGTGAATTTCTGTGTTATAGACTGGTAGAGCATCTTGCGTACAATCGACGTCATTGTCACCGAGTTGATGAATCCTCCTTGCTTCGTTGTTTCGTAGTCTAACTGAATGAACTTTATGGATATGTTTGCACATAGGGCTTATATCTGGGCATGAGCATTGATATAAGTGACCACATAAGCCAAGACAAGAAAGTTGAAGGCATCTGGTAAAGCAGAAATTATCACGGCAGCACTGATCCCTTTTCAGCTCTACTCTATATACTGGGAAAGAGCGCTCATGGTCGTTGCTTGATTCTAGGTTACCGTCTTGATCGCTCTTTGCATCTAGCTCGCCTGTCATTTCTGGCTTTATGCTACATTCATCATCAGATTCGTCTACATCACTCATTTCGTTTTCATTTTTAGCTCCTAATCTTACACAAGATTTCCTGTGGGAACGCACCTCCCATATCGATGGGGCTAATTGAAGTATGTCATCATCTTCGATTCTCAGTCCACTTTTATGACGATTTTTTGTGGTTCTTGCTCGCTCGTCCTTACCATACATTATGTCAAGTTGGTGTCGCCAAAAGTCATCCTCCTCTATCATTAATAGCAGATTTCCAAGATCATCCAAACGTCTTCCTCTTCTCCTCTGCATGTAATATGCCTTGAGTCTGTTGTGAAAGGACTCAACGAACATGTTCGTATCAGTGTTGGCATGTGGGAAGTTTCTATGACACCTAGCCCATTTCTCAGGTCGGGTCAAGTAAACCTCTTGGAAGTAACGAACAAACTGTTCGCTGACTGCCATGTACGTCGAAACAAACGCCAAGGCCATTGCTTTGAACTTGGTACTGTCACGCTCTTCTAACAACACAACTATTGCCTGGTAAATCTCATTTTGGAATTCCCGTTCTTTTGGCAAGAGAGAATGCAACTTTCGTCGCCATGAACGATGAACATGCCATTTGCACAGAAGGTGATGTGCCTCGTTTCCGAAAACAGAACTGAATGCGCTCCATCCTGTATTGTCGTCATCTGTCATTACGGCATTGATTTTTATGTCACTGCTGCAACGCTTCTTAATTGCTTCAAAAAAATAATGCAGTGTAGCTTCATCTTCATGATTCGAAATCAAATGAGCAACAGGATAGCCTTTATTTAGCTCATCTGGAACCACCAACGTCACCAACTTAAAGTCATACTTGTTAGTACAATGAGTTGAATCTAGGCATACGATCTTTGATGCATGCTTCTGGAACATCTCAAGCTGCTCTTTTGTCTGTATTCCAAGAAGAAAGCTCTGACTCTCAGCAGGAGTGCCATGCATATCATCAGGACCCACTATAACATCTTCTCCTTGCGGCTTATAGAGAAGAATCGGGTCATACTTCTCATTGGTCAGCTTCTTAACGATGTGAAACAAAGATGTTGCATCATCAGGGTGCATCCTTCTATTTACTTTAAGTTTCCGGGCAATTTCTCGCAAGTTTCGTTTTGTAACAGCATGCTTTTTCTCAATTTTCTGATTGCAGTCCCTATTTTCTCGGATATCGGCTCCCTCTCGAAGATCTTTATGGATGTTATCTACTGATGCCCCAAAGAGAAGCTTTGATTTCACAGCGTCCATGACAGACGATGGGATTGGGTGATGCTCTGTATCCTTGAACTGCACAGGGTGGTTATGTGTACTGATGTACGTCATATCAATTTCGCCAGACGCACCACTTTTGCATATTATTCTTGAGGGACAAAGCATATTTGTTTTCACCACACCTTTCTCGTTTTTTCTTGAAGATTTACGTCCTTCTTCTAACTTGCTTCTATGTGGGTTATCATGACCATCTCTTTGGCAGTTGTAGTACGTGTATGTTGCAACTTTACTCACTTTGGTGGAAGTCTGCTTACTGTAATACACATAGTTGTCTACTTCCTCTGCCTCTTTCCAGTCCTTAAACTCTTTCATCGAAGGAAAAGATAGTTGAATGATTTGCAGTTGAACCTTGTGATCCGCTTGTAGGTGATCTATCAATTTTTTGTGGTGGTAAAAGGTTCTCTTGCATTCAGGATAGATGCACCTTGTTCCTTTATCGCTTCCTTGATCTTCTATCCCGTGCTTGCCCTTAAGGTGTCTCTTGAGACTATCTTTTCGCCTGAAGAAGCTTGCACAGATATCGCAGCGGTCATAAAAATGTTGGTGTGCCTCACTGTTCTACAGGTGAAGTTTCAAAAAAAGTGCTGAAGGCAATGGTGCAAAAAGCAGCAGCAATTTTATGGAAAAGTAGAAAGCAGTTGATTAGCATGAACACATATTTCAATAGGCAATGTCAAATTATAGATAACACATTGCTAATGGAGTCATGTAGCAGTAGCCTCTCAATGGCTGGACCTTTTTTGACTCACTCAGAAGGAACCAAGGTCTTTCTGCTAAATGCGCTGAACAGAAATGATAAAGATTTTGGTGTGCCTCACTGCTCTACCGGTTTCGGTGGCCCATAAGGGCCAGACAAAAACTTGTATGTCACTGGACAAAACTTTAACTTCACTGGACAAAACTCTTGTTTCACTGGACAAAACTTTTATTTCACTGGACAAAACTCTTGTTTCACTGGAAAAAACTTTAACTTCACTGGACAAAACTTTTATTTCTCATGGACAATACTTTAATTTCTAATGGGCAAAGGTTTCCCAACAAAACTCTCAATGCCACGAACGAATAAGGATCCCATGGTTGAAAGCCATTGGAACAAAAGCTTGTGAAAACATTTCAAAAATATTGTGATGGTCCAAGCAGAGATCAAAATCATCCAAGGGATTGGCCTTTGACCATTTGGCGGCCTATAATACCAAACACAACACATACATCTTTGTATTGGGCCCTTGGCCCCGATGGTGACCCGCATGTTTGCTTTCGTGTTTGCTTTCGTGTTTGCTTTCGTGTTTGACCCGCAGATTACTTGACCTGCTGGCCTGCAGAATAAAGTCGTCGATCACGAGTGCCGAAGAGCAGTGACAAAACTTGTCAACTGACCAGGGAATTTACGAGAATATTGTGTCATTTGGCATTCTTTGCAATTGCAAGGAATGCCAGTGCCACGAAATATAGTTTCAGCAGCTAGTCCATGAGATAGACCCAGATGGTACCCAATGTTCCAAGGGGGGGGGGGGTACTCAGGGATATTTAGGATTGGGGTGCTCAGGCTGGGGTACAAAACATCAACCCAGGAAAGTAATTTCTAGCATAAAAGTAGACGTAAGAAAATAATTTTTCCAATCCCAGCTTATCCAAAGGTTATGAAGTCAGTGTCTTAAATCGATGGAAAAGTGACTTGAATGATTAGATTTCTCAAAATCCATTTGGATATTTAAGTATTTTGATTTTAGCAATTTTATTTGTGTTTAGTTTGTTTGTAAATTATGTTTTTCCCTACATTTTCCCATATTTGAGACACAAAAAAGTAATCCAGAATTTTAGGAACCCAAACAAAAAACTGTACAAAAAGTAACCTGAGCACCCATATCCTTGGATATGTGAGAGTACCCTCCCCCCCCCCCCCCTGTGAGCCAATGTTCAACATTAAAGCAGACGTAAAAGAAGAGTCTATTGGTACATTACCACCATTCTGAGTAAGTGATGAAGTCTTAAAAAAGGTATAGCCAGGAATTTCAACATTACAAGAAATGGGATTGTCAATAGAATGCCATATTTCAGACACTGCAATGACATCTAGATTCCGAGTAGTATGAGCAGATAAAGAAACTAATTCATCATGATGAAGGGATAAACTTCTGAAATTAGTGTGAAGGATAGAAACGTTACCAGATTTTTTTTTTATCCATATAAAATTCTTACAATACATGTTTACCTACTCTACATATTATTACTATACAACTGCACAACACTACAGGGACAATAACGTGAGGAGCAAAATGGCATGGCTACCCCATGTTCTTACATATAACAAAAAACAATGAACATTACTAGGACAACGCACAAAAAGAAAGCAAAGAATACTTGTAAACTAATTACTATAAGCTAACTACAACCTAAATCAATTACAGTGAACGTTTGCGGCATAAAGACTGTGGGAAAGGAGTTCCAGAACAATTTCCCTGCTTCCTACCGAATTATGTAAATTTGATCGATGAATTAAATGCAGAAAGCCAGGGTTTTTGTTGGAATATTATACGACTGTCTTTTCCGCAATCGTTCATTTCCATTAAATAAAATAATGCAACGTAACTATTCTAAATGAAAGAAGAAACAGAAGACGAAAAAAAAAGGTAAAGGGACTTGATGGTTACTTGGCGTATAACAAAGATTAAAATGACCTCAAATATGCAGCATCAAATATGGCCAGCACTACGCGTCCTGGTTTGACATTATAGGAATCCTCCCAGATAAAACTTCTCCAGAGGACTCTTCTCTCTGAATGTCTTCCAATTGTTTCTCGGATTTGCCATTATATCCTTCCAGCACGCAGATTCTGATGTAAACATGAAATGCGTCCTCTTTGAACGTACGAATCAAAATCATAATTTTGTATTATTTTGATCAAGCTTGACTCGTATTTTAAACATCATGGCTATATATTTGGACAAAACTAATCATCCCCTCCTTTGTTATTCCTTTTGTGCGCAATGCAAAGTATGAATTCAGAAAGAAGAATATATCACATCATGGCACTTTGATTCATTCAATGGAAGAAAGTAACTTTTAAACAGTCATGAACGCTACAGCAGATCCTCACAAGTAATTAACGATGCCAACAAATACATACTACCAGGACCGCCAAGAGGGTGGGATCTGGGGGGGATTAGGATGGATAAAAGTCCCCTAGGGCCCGGGTTCCGCAGGAGCCGGTAAAAATATTTTTGCACATAAATTGACTATTGCTGTAAAATCTCTGTACAGCAACTTTTTATGGCTATCTATCTACCTTCAAACATAGTCATAGGAAAACAATTTTCTCATTTGCTATGTGTAAAACTTTGTGCCCTCTTTTGAAACTTAGTCACCTCGTAAGAGTGAGTCTTCAGTCTCTTGATTGTTTACCATCAATACCAAGTTCTTGATAACTTTGTCACAGAATATTTGAACAATTTTTCAGACTAGTTTTCTTGAAAAGGGCGTTTCCCTTATTCTCTGAGAGTCTGAAGGGCCCGACCCTGTAAAAATGTTCTTGGGGATTCACCCCCAAACCCCCTTTGAGGCCCGATCCTATGATTCACTCTAGGACCCGACCTGGCTCTCAACGGCCCTGCATACTACATGAAACTAAATTCAAAACGTGGAGACCCTTTCCAATGACATGTTCAGCTTGTGATATGATAATGACAGAAATGTGCCATTGCAAAACAAGTTCGCTTAAACCGACAAGTGGCAGCGAAAAGACTTTTCCATGATGTTGAACTTTCGATGAAGAAAATTATATCATAGCTTTTTCCAAAATGGTAAGAATGCGAGCAGCAATTTTATTTCAATTTGAGACTTTGTTTTTGGCAATTATAAGTTTGTTTCAAGTATGCCAGTTTCTTAATTCTTGCAATCATTCCGGTTCAGAAAGCCAGATTATAGCTCTGAAATACAAATACAATTGATAGAAATAAAGAAACTCATTTTGAAGAAATTTTTACTTTATGAATTGGGTTGCCGTTGAGATGCCCAGAAATTGAGCCCGAATGAATTGTTCAAAGCTTAGAAACCGTACTTCAAAAAAGTTCAGAGCCAAGTTCCTAATTAGAAATTGTTTTGAGGACTTTTTGAGAATTCAAGCCTGCCCTTTTCCTCAAAATCCTTAATTTGGGAACTTTACCGTACCTACAAAAATTGCGGAAAATACTGATAATGTAGGCATGTCTTTTAGTAACAGAACAATGTATAAAATATTTCAATCTGCCACTTGCTTTTATTTCTATAACAGATTACGTTGGGTCACTTTTTTCTGGGTCACCCGATATATGCTTGTAAAGAATGTTAGTATACCATAGTTATGAATGGCTGGCTATGCAGTTGAAAGAACATATACTTTCTACTCATCAGAGTCACTTGAGTCTCGAACAAGTGTTTCTTTAGACTTCTTTGAAGGTTTCCTGTACATTGGTGGCTGTGCAAGAAGCCTTCTCATTCACAAAACTTGCCTTGCTTCTTCCGCGTCTTTGAGGCCTTTCATCCAGCTCTGCAATCAAATTGCCAAGTTGGACGGCAGCATCAGGCAGCTTGAGAACAAATACTTGAACTGTTTCAATATCCTTTCCCTGTTGTAGGTCTCCTTTCAACCTAGCCGCTGCAGCTCTCATTTGTCTTTCCGGCTTTTTCACATTCGGTGCCAGATCCACCTAGAAGTTTTTATTTCATTAAGTATGCGTATTCATGCATTCATGTATTCATGCAGACAAAATTAAAGCTGGTTCAACATGGACGAAGAAGAGGTAGGTTTAATCATTATCATTGTATTTCAGGTAGCAAGAGGCAGGATCAGAGTTCCTTGCAAAGTGGATTCATAAAGGTGTGGGCCTTTGCTGTATTCAAAATCGAAATGTACAGCATATCAGCATGAGGACCTTTCGGTTAGGCTATTCTACGAAAACTACCTTCATAACCTGTTGAAGAATGAATTTCGCTAAATTTAGATAAAAATTCTAAGGATAAAGATTCTGAATTTCGGTAAATAAAGATTATAAATGTACTTGTAGAATCGTTGTTTTATGTTGTTACTTGTTTCAAACGCTTCAGTGCAACGGATTTAGCACCCGGAGAATGTGAACGATCCTCGTTGAATTTGTTGTCTCTTTCTTAGAATTTGAGTCACAGTTATAAAAGCCCAACAAAGTTTCTCCATTTTTCGACAACCCAAGTACTATAACGTAACTACTAACATGGTTTACACAGAGCCTGTTTCTAAAAGTCTCTTCTTGAGTATATTTGGCATTGTTGTCTATTATCAATATGTATTATATATTCTGTTACATACTTTATACTGGGGAAACTTTATTACTCTTGACATGAACGCTTTTGCTGGACAACCAAGTTTTTTTTATGACTGAACTAGAGTCCGTCTTTTTCTGAACGTGTGATCGTGTTCCTTCGAAAAAAACAGCATGTCACGATATCTGTCACATAAAATTCCTGATATGATGCAAAATGTTTCGGGTAGAATTGTTCCTTTATACTGTAGTCTCCCTGGCACAATTTTCAATACAGGCACATACCACAGCTTTGTCACGAGGGTCACATTGCCCGCTCTGTCAGTAAATGTAAGTTTATCTGACACCTCGTTCTCAATGGAAATGTTTCCACCGGGTGAGTCAAAATACTTGACCAGTTTGGCGGGCTGTGAAATAAAAAGTAAATGACCGATATTAAAAACTAAAGTGTTAATCTACCAGTCAAAGGCCAACTTAGATCAGAAAATATTGTTTGGTAAAATCACTCATCTGCGAGACCCAAAACTTGGAAAATTGCCTGTAAGGGGTTTGCATTGGAATCCAGAATTCCACATTCCATTCTGGACCATGATTTATTTGGCATCAAAATTTGAGTTCACTACGATTGTCAGTTTCAGAAATATAGTGTTGATTTCATTACCAATTAAATCATGGACCAGAATGCCATGTGGAATTCTTGGGGATGAAGCGATGTGGGTGGGCAGCTTTAACCGATGAATTGAACAAAGACCTTTTGTTTGCGATTTGAGAACAATTCTAAAACAACAGCTTCATTTGCCAAAGTACAAGTACGTACAGGTACATCATCCAGCCTTTACTTCATTGCTTTTCAGTTATATATTTTGTATCAACAGTTTCAGAAAATACATTCATTCATTCATATCATGCACAGTAAAAAAAATTTTATTGTAAAAGTCAATATTTCCATGCAAAATTAAGATACAATTGGTATTATGGGATGGTCCAAATCAAACACTTTGATGATTGATGATTGATGATTTGGATCTTCATCTGTTGACTGTATGTGGTGCCATATTGCCATTACTACATCCTTCATTGCTATGATGCTTTCAGTGTTTCCCCTTATTGCTTTGCCATAGTAAACTTGCAAACTGTCAATGAATTTATTTGTCAGCCTTCCTCGTCCGCCATTGGACTTGCCATCTGATAGCTTTTCATTTCCAGATCTACTTTTCAGAGATCGAAGGCGTGCCCCATGCGCTTCTGTATGTGGCCAACACACTCAAGTTTTCTCACTGGAATGTCTCCATACACTTTTTCTGCAGTCAATTCTTTGTGAGCCTTGCTGTTTCCATCACCTAAAAATTCAGTGTACCGCAATGAGTGCTTGTCAATGGATCTTTTGAATATGTTATTGCAACCAACAGGGTCCATTTTGCCAGAAGATCCATGGAAATTTGTATGGCATTCCTCTCTATGACTTTCCCACCATTGGTCAAACTCAGGGGTACCCTTTTTCCTCTTGTTGATAATGCATGTTCTGCATTCTTTGGTCATGATTTCAGTATCCAGTACTTTCCCAGTTACAATTGTCATGGCTGTAACTATTCCAGAAGAAGAAGTGAAACCACGCTTAAGCCATGTTCCATGACCGGATACTCCTATGTCATACATTCCATCATCTGCAACTTCATATGACCGTTTCGTCTCAGATGCAGCTGTGTGCATGCTCCTTTTTGCAACATATTTAGCAGCCTCTTTCAAATGTTTCACACTATCTGTGTATGCATTGGCATTCATTGGGGGAGGCATATTCATTGCAGCTGCAAATTTGACAAGTCCCTCATGTCCAACCCCAATATTCCTAGAAGCAAGAACTGCTTGCTTCTTAATTTCGAATGAATGTCCAGTCCTTTTTGATGTGTAGAACTGAGTGGAAAATTGGCAGTTTCTCATTGAGCATCTAACATCTATTGATGATGCAAATCCCATTTTGGAATTAGCAACTTCTTGCAGCACGATTCCATTTCATTTGCAACTTGGGCATAGCAGCATCTCAATGACTGGGAAGAGCATGGACAAGTCCATGAGCCTAAAGCCTGATGTTGCCAAACTTGCTTCTTCGTCTGAATCAACTTCAGATGATGAAGTATTATTCCCCTCTTCATCCGGACTTTTGGCCAGCTTTCTCACCGATGCATGTATACTTTGGTGACTTGATCTTGGTGTTCTTCCTTATTCCCTGCTATGAGGGCTTTACACTGCTCCAAAAAGGGTCCGTCTAATTCGCCAATAGACTTGATGAAGCGATCCCAAGTAGTTGTTTCTTTTCTTTGCAGTATAGCAAGTGCCTGAGTAGCCTAGACATAAGGAAAGATATTTACTGTTTTACGAATGTGAAGAGAAGAAAAAGGAGATCACCTTGACCACGGCCACTTGTCTCAGAAATATTATTATTGTGAAATGATTACAAAGATAAATGATCTATATTGCAGTCACATCTATCCATCTATTTCACCTAAGGGCCTTAATATCATTCTTCGGGCAAATTCATACTTTTATTAGATCAGTTCAGCTACTCTGTTCGCTTGTTACATGTAGAGAAACTCTCCCCTACCAACAGTACAGATTTCATTGCAAAGTAGTAAACTCAACACACCTATTTGTGCTGGTGAGTGTGTCAGAAGATGCTTATTTATCAAAATTCATATTCTATAAGCGCTGTGGATTAGTAAAGTGCGAATTGCGAGTTACGAGTTACGAGTTGGTGCTTTCTGCGAGTTGTGAGTTAATAGTGAAAAGTGCGAGTCGGCACATTTAAAATGCAAGTTGCGAGTTCGGTAAAAAAAACTTCAGATTTTCCATCTTTTGCAGCTAAAACACCGTAATTTTTTGGAGAGCCTTTGTCAAGATCAGGGGAGTTAAAGAACAATGTTTTAATTCGCAGAGAACCGCTAATAAAAGTTTTGCTTTGAGCTCGGACAATTAGGCCTATAGAGAAGAAAAATTCTTCTCTTTGGTATTTCTTGAGTTGGTAATACAAATAGGCTGTATGTCCAAAACACTTTTCAACTCATAACTAAAGACTGAAAAGTTTCTTAACTTCGAATTTACATACACGTTTTTTATATTAGAAAGTGGTTCATAAGAAAAGGGTACTAGGATTGCGAAAAATTTAAGAAACTCTGGCGCTAATGCAGTTTCACACACCCTCTTCAGACCGTGTCTATATTTTTTGTACTTATAACTTTGTCGTTGTATGTCCGTTACATATGTATTATATATCAATCGGTAGCCCAGAACATGGGGATTAATTTGATATATAATTAATAATTACTCACCTTCAATTCCATCTTTTATTAGCCAAAATACATCCATGACTAACCTCCAAATCTTCACTCCGTCCGTCATTATCAATCCGCTCGAGTTCTTCGGTCACGTGACCAGTAGCCTCGACTTCAAACTCAAAGACCGGGGTCCTCATGGGTCGTTTACTCCACGGAAAACTAAGAGCCGGGAGTTAGACCCTCGAGCTGTCGGTGAGAGAGCTGCAAGTGAGAGAGCTAAAAATTTACGCCTCGATTTTAGACCAGGGAGCTAGACCCTCAAGCTGTGGGTCATCGAGCTGTCGGTCAGAGAACTAAAAAATTTACGTCTCCATTTTAGTCCCCGGGAGGTCGGTCATCGAGCTGTCGGTCAGAGAGCTAAAAAATTTACGTCTCCATTTTAGACCAGGGAGCCAGACCCTCCAGCTGCCTGTCAGAGAGCTGCGGTTGAGAGAGCTAAAAATTTATACTTCAATTTTAGACCCGGGAGTTAGACCCTCGAGCTGCCGGTGAGAGAGCTAAAAATTTACGTCTCGATTTTAGACCCGAGAGTTAGACCCTCGAGCTGCCGGTCAGAGAGCTGCGGGTGAGAGAGCTAAAACTTTACGTCTCCATTTTAGACCAGGGAGCCAGACCCTCGAGCTGCCGGTCAGAGAGCTGCGGGTGAGAGAGCTAAAAATTTATACTTTGATTTTAGACCCGGGAGTTAGACCCTCGAGCTGCCGGTGAGAGAGCTGCGGGTGAGATAGCTAAAAATTTACGTCTCGATTTTAGACCAGGGAGCTAGACCCCCAAGCTCAAGAATCAAATTATTTTTCAATATATAGCTGATCTTGTAATTGGCTTAAAAAGTAGCAAATTTCGCTCTTTTTAATGCTACCTTGTTTTGAACCATACTGCAAAAAAGCATTGATAATTACCAGATCAATTTCTTTGTGCATGTAAACCATCTAGTTTGGTCATAAATGACAGGACGAAATGCACAAAAGCATTGCTGACCTCAATGACGATAAAAAATCTGAACATTTTCACTCATATGCAAGATTGACTATTTTGCTTAAAAACTATAGCTAAAAATAAGGTTTTTCAACGTGTAATTGTTCTACCTTGTTGCATTCTACCTTGTGATCCTTATTGCTACTTATCCTTATTGATATATGTGATCCCTATACCTGCTTTTTACGCTTTACGTGACTTCTTCCTTTCTTTCCTCTGGGCAACCAAAAAATTGACTTGTGTGAATAGTGTTTTCTTTGAAAGGACCAGGAGACAACTTCCGCATTAGCAATAAACTACCAATTGTCTCTGAAACAAATCACAAACATTAGATTGTCTGAAATGTGAACAACTGTACACAATATTGTGGGACACAGGCACTAAGAATTGATGTACAGATTACAAAACAGACACTAACTGACCAACATCATCAGAAACCGTGCATGGCCTATCTCAGATTAGGCCTGCTCCAAGTCTGTTCATTCTCTTTTTCTGGCCCGCTCAGCCTCAGTGAGCTGTCCATTTTTGCAGCTTATTGCCGACTGAGTGGGCCCGAATGGGAAAACAAACAAGACTTGGAGCAAGTCTAATCTCAGATATAATAAATGCGACAACGAATGCGCATTTAGGCCCACGTTGTCCATCCTTGACAATTTAATTCTATCATAAATCATCCAGACGTGATAGCCCATGGAATAACATAAAATATTGTTTAAGTTCTTTTGTATTCGTATGCCAAAGTCGTATTTTCTTTCAAATTTATGACAATGGATGGTTGGTGGCTGAAATGTTTATTATGCAAAATACAGAGCCAGGCAGGTTCTTCAAACTTTGTCCAAATCCAGTTACAGACTGTGGTGACCCATGAATTTAGTGGATTTGGGTAAGTGTCAATTTGTGCTTGTGTGCATACCTGTGTTACTATACACAACATAAACTACTGTTATCTTCTTGGGCTACATGCTGTACATATTGCCTTGTTTTGGTAC
Source organism: Aurelia coerulea (assembly GCA_039566865.1). Lineage (NCBI taxonomy): Eukaryota > Metazoa > Cnidaria > Scyphozoa > Semaeostomeae > Ulmaridae > Aurelia > Aurelia coerulea. The sequence continues at coordinate 11,260,614 of CM076947.1, forward strand.
CAGGTTCCACAATCTTTCCAGAGTTTGGTATCAGGTACCACCCCTCTGGTACCATTACCCTGTCACACCCCTTAAAATAGCTTCGTTGCCGAATTCTGTTCCATTGTCAGTATGGAGAATGTATGGTAATCCAAAACTACTAAAAACTTTTTGCACAAGATTGTTTGACACTCCAGAGGCAAGTTTTCTTTTCAGAGAAAATTGGACATGAAAGTTTGAGTAATGGTTTATGAAATGTCCAATAAATTGGAATTCCCTATCTGGTGGAGCTTGCTGGTCAACAAGATCAATCTATAGACCTGTTTCTATGGGGATAAACTCCTCACCTGCTAGATGATTTGTTTAAATACCCATCAAATTTCGAAAAAAGACAGCTTTTCAAGCAGCATTATGTTGCTGCAGTTTCCTTCATAATTACAACAAAAGATGACAAAAAATGCCAAATTTCAAGGTTCAAAAAAATTACTTTATCGTGGGAACTTAAGAGAATGTATAGCATCATTGAGTATTAATCTTCCTTGAAACGAGAGGATAACCTTAATTCCCTGTTCGTTAAGCCAAACGGAGCCGAAAACTGTTGCCAAAGTTCAAGGATCGGATTATCTTAGGCCCATCTCCATTAAGTAACATTTTCATGCATTCATTGATAATAGCAGACAAAACAAAGTTAATCACTCAATACGTATATAAGATAAAATCTTAAAAATACTTACAACTGCTCGTTTCCCTTTACGTTAATGCGTTGCGAGCACAAAATCTATCGATGACTTCCTTAGCTTCACGGCCATTGCTTCTGTCCTCCGATTCCATCTCAAAGTAAAGTATGTTACATTGTGGGAAGCACAGCTTATCCTCCTTGCATACTTCTCTTACCTGACGAACCATGCCAAAACACCAAGGAAAAAGCCTGGCTAATGCTCCTACCTCTGCGACCACCCTGCTAAGCAAATAACTAAAAAACTACTTGGAGCAGGAACATTCACAACCAACGCTACCTCCTGAAAATCTGGTCCCATTTCAAACGAAAACATTGTAACGCAACACGAATCACAGAATCAGTCTTCTTAAATTTTTCAAGAACACAATTCCTAAAAAATCTACTATTGAATGATGATACATTTCGATCATTCAATTCTTCGCAGAATCCACATGACCAATGAATTGATCAATTCCATGACCAAGATGTATGAAGTTGTATATGGAAGCAACTGTCTTAACGCTACTGCAATAGACTATTACTTTGTGGGATTTTTTTTCTTTGAATTTGATATGATTCACAAGCCAATTGAAAAAAAAACATCACCTTCCTTGCAATATGAGACTTCTTACTACAGATTTCCTCTCTCCATTGGCATGTAAACAATGCTCATGTTCTCAGTGTCTAGGCTCTTGCATATAGCATTTTTAATTTTGTTAGTGGCCGTTGCAGTTATAGCCATGTATTGTAAATCCGTTTGAAAGTAAGCATGAAGGTCAGTCTCTGGTAACTTAGTCTGAAGTCATTCCCTCTATGGGAAGATAATTTTTTATTTGTGAAAATAAATCCCATCTTCTGGCAATAAACCATTGCAGCATTAAACAGTTTGGACGATCCACATAGAGAGTATTGAAAACAATATGTTTGGGACCTAATGTTGTCGCTTTCCTAGCACTTATAGCTTAGGCCTAGGTCAAAAAAATCTAAATCTTTGAGAGATGAATCTGAATCCGAATCTAATAGTTGCATTAGGTGCATGAGAAGCTAAACCAGCTAAGCCAGCCCCTGTACCCAGAGTCTCCATATTCGAAGAACATTACAGACAAAAGACGCATTTGTAACTCTTTCAATCAAGGAGGCTTTCACAGAGTAGAAATTTCGACATATTTCCAAACCATTTCCAAAGACAACAAGGTACCAATTACATTTTCTTCCCAACATACTGCTCCATCAGCAATTTTGCTGAGGCATTCTCTTACTTGTGATTGGTCAATTGAACATTTCAAATGCATTTGATTGGTTGAAATTTGACCTGGTTTATGTAAAGCTGCTTTTATGTGCCAGTGTGAATGGGAAAAGTATAATGCATTGCAATAGTTTCAATTGGCTCGGCCGACGGCCGAACACAACATTCAAACTCTCTCACTGATTTATATAAGGTTAGTTCTGGTGGACCAAAAGTGAAACGTGTTTTTAAATATATTGTTCCATGCTACGATGAGAAGAAATTTGTGTCAAACAGGATGCCAAAAGATCTAGAGAAGAAGTATAGAGCTCATAAATACAGAAGAGAATGGGAGAAGGAGCAGTGGGCTTGAGGTTGGCTGTCTTCATCAAAAAATCACCCTGGCAAGGCCTATTGCTATGTATGCAACAAAGACCTTGCTGCTGGGAAGTCAGGGCTGATATGACACACAAAGTCTTAAAGTCATCTCCAACCTTATAAAGACTGTTGAAGAAAATCGCCCCTTGGCTGCATTCATAGAAGTTTCAAGCTATCCGAAAATAAAGGCTGAACTGAATGCTGTCGCTCTGGTAGCAAGAAAGAATCTTTCATTTAACTTTCTTGATCAGCTGATTGAAACACTACATTTTGTAGCTAATGACTCAAAAGCCATCAAAGAGATGAGCTGCAACCGCACCAAAGGGACATATCTAATGAATGAGTGCCTTGCTCTGAATGCTCATGAAAAGTTGGTAGCAGAAATGAAGAAAGCTAGGGGATTCTCAATCCTTTGTGATAAGGCCACTGACATCACAATGAACAAGGTGTTTTGTGTCAGTGTACGATTTTGGGACCAAGATTCTGCTGAGCCTGTAACTCGCCTTTATCAATTTTTGCCTGTAAAAGATGGAGATGCTGATGGTTTGTTTGATTTACTTAAAGCTGCTTTGGAGAAATATAATATTGGCTGGACAAAAGTTTCTGGATATGCGTCAGATGGGGAAAACCTGATGCAAGGACAAAACAACTCCCTCTTGACAAGGATGAAAGCTGTTGTTCCAAATCTTTTTGTATTGAAATGTTACTGCCAATCCTTCCATTTGGTTGCAAGCCATGCTTGTAACGTCCTCTCAAAAACTGTGGAACAACTTATTCATGACATCTACAATTACTTCAAGAATTCTCCAAACAGGCAAAAGAGCTACGAAGAATTCCAGCATTTTGTCGAATGCCAACCACACAGAATTTTGAAGCCATGCCAGACACGTTGGCTGTCAGTGTCACAATGCATTCACAGAATCTTGGAGCAGTGGCCAGCATTGCAATTGTTTTTCATCTCAGAAGCATCCGAAATGAAGTCTCCCCAAGCTGTAAGGATTGCCACTTCATTGCAGACGCCTTACATCAAGGCTACCCTGGAATTCACAGACTTTGTGCTCGGAGACTTGACAGGCTTACATACGATGTTTCAGTCTGAGTCCTTCAAGCTCCATCGATTGTTGCATGAGGTAGAACGAGTTGTAAAGATGTTCTGCAATAATTTCATGTCAACTGTTGACAGTGACTTGAATGCAATCGATGTTGACGATGAGAGAAAATGGATAGCCCTTGAATCAGTGTATGCTGGCATTTATGCAGATGAAACAATGAAAGGGGTGAGACCATACGAGAAAGAAAGCTTTTTGAAGAGATGCCGAGATTGGTATTGAGAAGCAGTACGTGAGATATTAAAACGCATTGATGTATCTGACCCTGTCCTTCTTGCTCTCAAGGACATTCAAAGTAGTGCAATAATGAAGGGGAAAGTAAAGCTATCATCTGCAGGAGTTTTGGCGACAAAACTTCCTAGGCTGAGAGGGAATAGCAGTCTGCAGGTTATTGACAGACAGTGGACGTCTTTGGTACAAGATGATGTGGTCAAGAATGGTGGTTGGGAGAAGCATGGAATCATAGAGTTTTGGAAAGCGATGTTGCCACTGCCTGAGTATCAAGAGCTTGCCCAATTTATGCTAGAGGTCACAGCTTTACAACAAAGCACTGCTGCAGTAGAGCGAACTTTCTCAAAGATTAATAACAATAAGACGAAGCTTCGCAATGTTCTTGCTGCCACTACGATCGAAGCTATAGTTAAAGTGAGTGAACGCTTCAAGCAAAATTTTGAGGTAGATGAGCGTCTTGTCAACCTCCATTCGAAAGCTCAGGGTGCTTAAAATGCAGAAGTACGCAGATGCTGACTTAGTTGAAATAACTGACTTTGAATAGACTTTGAATCAGATGATATTGTGACAGATCTTGATATTACGGGGGCTATTTGAAAACTGTTTGATAATCGTGTGACTTCTTACTTTTGCAATAATCTTTTAGTGTTGAGAGAAAATGTTTATGCTTTATATTGTTCAGAAATTCTGCTTTGAAAGGCAAACCAATTGTATTGGTCAATACACAAAAAGTTGTTGTGTGTTTTAGAACTTCAAAAATTGCCTTCAGTAACAGAACCATTTGCTAAATACTTTCATCTGACAACTGGTCAAAGAAAGTTGTGTTAGAAGATCTGAACAAACCAGAACATTATACTTTGCGTTGTTATAAAATGAGCCTGATAAGTGTCTGAACGAATTAGAAAATGGTTGAACTTCTGAATTGCAAATTTTTTCTTGTAAGGAAGGGCATGTACAGCAGATTTTGTCAACGTTACAACGAAACAGCGAATCTTATGAAGTTATTTTGGCTAAAAAGGGTAGGGACATTTTTTTGACCGTAGGGGAAAGTAAGTGAAAACGAGAGCATTGCTGTAGGTAGATGTAGGGGGAAAACGCATGCGCTGTAGGTGAAAACAGAAGACGGCGAGTGGCAGCACTGCTTATGTTGGAAGGGTTTTAAACTTGAAAATTTGATTCCTCCACAAAGTATTGAACATGAGTTCTACAAATCAGTTGAAACAACACATTGCCCAACACCATCAATGACCTGCTGCAGACATGCCTCAATGGATCAAAATGAGACATCCTGGAAGAGTCACCATATCACCTTGATGATGATGTGGTCATAGAGGGGGTTGACAATTAACTCAACGCTGTTGATTCAAACACAGACAGTGATATAGAAAGTGATACAGAGTGTGATAATGAAAATAGAAACATGCCAGAATTAGACTTAGAAAAAGCATTGGCTGAAAATTCTCAAACCTGATGAAATCAGACAAGGAAGATGGTCTCCTTCGTGCTAATCTGTTATTACGATATTTCGAACCCTTTGAAAACCACAACACCCGACCACACAGAAAAAATCAGTCACTAAAAAGGTCTGAAATATTTTGCATGGACATCACCATTCTTTCAAAATGAGTAAAATAAGGGGAAATTTTGGGCATAGGTTATAAATTATATTTTCATTAAACCAAAAAGTTTAGTTCATTATATCATGACATTGAAAGCTGTTTTGGAGTAAATCTTTTATCTTTCATTTCTAGTAAACTTTTTTTTTTATTGCATTGATGTAATTTCTGGTTGAACTTGGCAAACTATAAACTACCCCAATCTCTTTTCGAGGAGATTAGTGCACTGTGCTTCATACAATCTATCAATGTGATTGCAAAATCCCAGTTTGCAGACGCCAATCTTGCCGTTGCATGCAGCGCCAATCTTGCTGTTGCAAGATTTCAGGGGGACGTTGCAAAAGCATTTACAAGTCAAAAGATAAGTACTACATACTAGTTAACAAAACAAGAATTGTCATCACAGTTTTTGACTCTTTTCTTAAATGTGGCAATGGAGGGTGCCTATCTGGCATCAAGATCAAGTTCAAGTAGTTTTCCGTAAAGGTAACAAATACAAATAGGTTACACCATGTTTTGTTCCTCGTTGATCTATGTATTTCATTTGGTTCAGTTACTTTTTACTTGTGTCCGTTTATGAAGTTTGTAGAAACGTACTTCAACACTTCATTTCGAAGAATTGGAAAATGGCCGCGTTGTCCGCGTTTTAGGCTTTTTTCCCTATATAAAAACCTAAAACGCAGACATTGATTTCGCGGACATGAAGAAATCGCCAACAACTAACCCTCCAAGACTCTTTGTGGAGCGGTGTGCATAAAGATCGTAGAAGCCTGCTTTATTTTGAAGAATTAGAAAATTTCCGCGATGTCCGCGTTTTAGGTTTTTACATAGGGAAAAACCTAAAACGCGGTCTTGCAAATGGCGGATATGTCCGTGATTTCCGCGGTGTCCGCGTTTTAGACCTGGCCCATACAGATATGCGACGATGATCAATTAAATAAATTAAATTTGAATCAATTTAACCCGCCGTCTAACAGTGGCTTACTCCCTAACCCTTCTACTTTCTCATTTATTCGCTCCCCTTATAGCCCCTCTTGCTTGCATTCTATCCCCTCTCGTCCAGGGCCCTCAGGCCTAACTTCGCAGGCTCCCTTTCCTTCTCCTAACTCTCCCAAAATTCACGCCTTTGACGCACCTACTTCTTGTGGTTTCGTCCCAGCTATTAGCTCCTCCGCAACTCCTATTCCTTCTTCACTCCTCCCTTCTCCCTTACTATTCTCTACTCCTTTTCTCCGATCCTCCACCACTAATTTCCCTAATTCTGCTCCTGTTCTTATAGAGAGACTTCCTTTACCGCTTCCTCGACTTTCATTAATTATCTATCTAGACATTACGGTTCCTTGCTCTACCACCAAACCAAAGAATCTTTCTTTTCCCGCAGCATCTAATCAAGCTACTTTCCACCTTTTACTCTCCCTCGCTTTAACTCTGATCTGACCAGGGGCCTTAGCCACAATCTTTCAGTACAATACCATGAGGCGGTAGCTACTGTAAGACATAAAATTTGCCAAATAATGAAAGACCACCACAATATCCTCCAACGAGAGGAAACAATCAGGATAAATGCAATAGTAGAGAACATGAACAGTCTGTATGAACTGGACATAGTCCGGATTATTACCGAAAATGCAAAAAGAACAGCGAGCAACAAAAATAGCAACATGAACAGAAGAGGAAACAGACAATGTACTTTATATAACTTTGTATATACTACCATTTATTATTTATAATCGTTAATATTTTTAATGTTGGACTTGGGCCAAAATTGATGAGTCTTTTCTTCTCACTCTCTATCATGACCACAGGTACAAAGGATGGGGCAAATATAATTAAGAAAAAGAGTCGGAAAAGAATAACATTAAGGACAATTTTGAACAAAAATCGGGAAAAGGAACACGGCACAATTGGAACAAATGCGATAAAAAAAAAGCTGCAGGACTGTTACACAATACAAACCAATATATAATATTGTCAATTTAGGAACAACTACATTAAACATGGAGGAAACTTTACTCCTTCAAAAAGGTCTATCTTTCATACCCACCCCTGCACGAGTAATGCAGAAGGATGACTCTAAGGACTATGAGGATGAAAAGGTAAATCCTGGAAACTTTCAGGAGATTTTTAAATTTCTTGGACGATGTGGAAAGAACACTGTGTTTGAGGAAAACATGGCAAATGCTGCTAAAACAGCAACATATCGATCCAAAACCACTCAAAATGAGATAATTAATATTTGTGGTGAGCTTATTTTGTCGAGATTGACCACCGAGATTAAAGAGTCAAAGTGTTTCGCCATATTGGCAGATGAACCTGCTGATGTAAGTAACATCGAGCAAATGCCTCTTGTATTTCGCGTTGTGGACTATTCGTCCATTATTCGTAAGGAATTCCTTGGTTTTGTTAAATGCGATGAAGGTATGACGGGAGAAGCAATTTTGAAGAAAATATTGGGTGGTGTTATAGAGTATGGCCTTGACATGAAGTACTGTCGTGGTGCAGGATACGACGTAGCTGGCAATATGGCAGGGAAGTGCTCGGGAGCAGCTGTGAGAATTCAAAGTGAATACCCTAAAGCCCCCTACACTCATTGTGGTTCTCATGCATTGAATCTCTGTGTTGCATCTGCATGTAACATTCAAAAGGTAAGAAATATGATGAGTCATGTGAGGGTAGTTTTGAAGTTCTTTAACACAAGCCGAAACGCTTTGCTTTCTTAACAAAAGAAATGAAGAATACCGAGGAAATAGCGGAAGGGCAAAACACACATCTGATAGGTGTTTGCCATACAAGGTGGATAGCCCGGATTGATGGGCTACTTGTGTTTGCAGAGGTGTTCGTTGCAGTCGTCAAATGCCTGGAAAAGATCAAGCTCAACATTGAAGGGCCTTGGAATACTGACTCTGTCCGTGATGCAAGTGGGCTATTCCATGCGACCATCTCCTTCTAGTTTATCGTTTGCTTGATCATTGTTTCTCATTGCCTTGAAATAACACAACCTTTGACGAAGCAGCTGCAGTCAGCTACATATGGCATTGTAGCTGCAAATGAGAATATCACCCTGCTCTATTCTGCGCTTTGATCTACGCGGCTAGACGTCAATGAAAAGCATGTGGAATGGTTTGAGGACGCTACCAGGCCAGATCCAAGAAAGCCACGCACGGTGGGAAGGCAAATAAATCGTGCAAACACCCCTGCAGATTCCATTTCCCAATATTATGAGCGAACCATAACCATACAATTCCTTGACCATATAGCATGGCAAATAAAGGCAGGATTTTCCGAAAGGAATATGACTGTCTGAAATGGATTTTATGCTTTTCCAGCAAGGGTTGTCTCTTCTTCAGGATGGAGACCTAAATTTGAAAGCTTTTTGAAGGAGTACTTGGAGGCACGGTATTTGACGACTGAATTATCAATGTGGGAAGACTATTGGTGGAATTTTGAAGGCACCCAACCAACAACGCGGTCTTCTCTTCTTCCTCCTATTAACCCTATTTGGAACGGGTTGAAATTTTGATATTTTTACCTTCTCTTCCCCCCTCTTTTTCTCCAAAACAACAAGAGATATAACAATGAAACTTTTAGCAATTGTTTTTTGGACAATTAGCTTTACAAAAATAACAATAGAGGTGTAATTGGTCACGTGGGTCGTTGCTAGGCAACCAAAACAATGGGAAAATGGTCAAAATCGAGCTACTGACTTAAAAAGCATGTTTCGTCCAGATTAACATGTGATAACAGGCAGAATTGTAGCCAGAAGTAGCAAATAAGAGTAGAGGAAAATATTTACGTGAAAAAAATTCAATTTAACTTTCAAGTTTTGCCAATGAAGGGCAATTAGCAATTGAATAGACTAATTGAGATTTCTATTGTGAATTATTTTCTAATTTCTATGTCATCAAATATAAAACAAACTATATATCAAATGAAAAAACTCTTCAAGACCAATCAAATAGTGTATATAACTTTAACATTAGCGCTATTTGCAAGAATTTAGAGAGGATTTTAAGATTTTCTTTGTGACCAGTCTCCAAATAAGGGCATCTGGAGGTCACGTGAAACAACAATGGACCATGGAATTTTTAAAATTTGATTGCCAACTAAATTTTGGGAAAAGTCAAGGAGTTTCAGCGCCATATCTACAACAGCGGTGGAGATATTTGAGAAAGTTTGGCAGGATGGCTTTTCCAAATATTTTCACTGCTATGCAGATTCTTGCCACTCTACGCGTAACAACATGCACATGCGAGAGATCAATTTCTGTACCTGACGGGATGTGCCGCTCAACAGGAGGGTGTCCTTTTGCGGTAAAAATTATACGACAGGGTGTCCTTTTCCAACAAAAATTATGCGAAAGGGTATTATAATAGGTAAGAAAAGTATGCCACAGGGTATCACAATCAAAAATCACGTTCTACTCTGTTCCTGAGAGGCAAAATTTTTATGCGACAGGGTATACTTTTGGCCCATTTTTTATGCGACAGGGTGCATGGTGAGGAGCGGTTTTCCACGCATCCCTGTCAATTCCCTAAACAAGTACCCCGTCTGGGCAACTCATCCACACAGATAGCCCTTGCTCCACTACCTTCGTACAACCTTTACACCCATCCTTTGCTTTTACAGTCAAGGCAAACTTTCCTGGCGATAACGCTGCAAAGCTTAATAAACCAGGCTGTTGGCAATCTGGACACAACAAAGTTTGGTAATAAGTTTTCATTAGGAGAAGAACGCAGTCATCGTCAAGGGCAGTGATCACAATAATGATACGCCCTTCTTCCAAAGCACGCATTCTTGTTCATTGCAGCGAGGACCTATCAATTTCAGAAACAATCCTTGCTGCAGTTAAGGATCTAGGCTTAGATATTGAGCTATGTAGGGGACAGGGCTATGATGGGGCCGGGAACATGGCCGGAAAATGTTCCGGAGCTGCAGTACGCATACAAAGAGCTTACCCAAAAGCAATGTATGTTCACTGTGGCTCGCACCGCGTATGTTCTGCCTGCAGCATCCCTGTGGTACGTAACATGATGGGACAGGTGCGCGTAGTATCCGCCTTTTTCAATGTCCATCTAAAGCGAAGTGCAGTGTTGAAAGATCAAATCAAATCTTTCTTGCCAGAGGTTTCTCATTCACGCTTGATCGATGTCTGCAGAACCAGATGGATTGCTCGAAGTGATGGCATGGAGATATTAATAGAATTTTCGAGAAAGGTCATGTTTTTAAAGTGCAGTCCAAACAACTATGCAGAGACCGTCCTGGAATTGTTCACAGAGCCAGTGGAATTAAATCATGGTCTATGGCCATCTAGGATTAGGGTCGACAGGGGAGTGGAAAATGTCCATGTTTGTGATTTAATGGTTGCAGTTCGTGGACCTGGAAGAGGCAGTTTCATAGCAGGGCCGTCGACACAAAATCAGCGAATCGAAAGATTATGGCGTGACGTTTTCCGCTGCTTTTGCCACTATTTCTATTACTTGTTTTATGCGATGGAGCAAAGTGGTATTTTGAATATGAGCAACAACCTTCACCTGTTTGTTCTGCATTTGGTTTTTCTCCCAAGGATCAACTTTGCTCTGGAAGAGTTCTTGAACATGTTTAATGACCACAAGATCAGAACCGCCCGAAACATGACCCCAAACCAGTTATGGACAAATGGAATGTTAGACCCCAACAACCCTTTAGCTACAGATAGGCTTGATGAAGATCCAGAGGATATAGAGCATTTTGCGGAAGATGTTTCTGGACCAACCCCATTTGATGACAGTCCAAACAATGTTGTCGTTGAGCCTATAAATTTTCAAGGGGCCGAAGCAATTTCTGCACGGGTGCTTGAAGGAATTGACCCTTTGATGAACTCCATGCAGATGGGAATCGATGTCTTCACGCGAGCAATAGACATCGCAGAACGACGTTAAAATCTTGTAGAACAACATTAAAATCTTACAATCAATACCATGATAGTTAGTTGCTTGATAGTTACAAAAGCAGACAAAGGTGCTTGCTTTTGCTGATAAGAAACCAACGAAGGTCAACTGTTTTTTATTAGTATTGGAGCAGATTCTGAGACTGTAAGTCACTGACTGTAAGTCTTGAAACTCTTGAAACCTAGGTTTAGCAACTTACTTTGGGCTTTCATCTCAACTTTGAAGCTACTTTCTATTTGAGTAATGATTGGTGTATTCAGATATATTAAATAATGCACCTCAGCAAAGGCCTGGTAGGTAGTTTCTTAAATGTTAGGACACTTGCTAAAATTATATCCCTGCTAGAATTCGCACAATGTCAAAACAGTTGCTATTACTGTAGAGTTTGACAACATTTTTCATTTTTCATTTGACAACAACTATTTCTATTACTTGTTTTATGCGATGGAGCAAAGTGGTATTTTGAATATGAGCAACAACCTTCACCTGTTTGTTCTGCATTTGGTTTTTCTCCCAAGGATCAACTTTGCTCTGGAAGAGTTCTTGAACATGTTTAATGACCACAAGATCAGAACCGCCCGAAACATGACCCCAAACCAGTTATGGACAAATGGAATGTTAGACCCCAACAACCCTTTAGCTACAGATAGGCTTGATGAAGATCCAGAGGATATAGAGCATTTTGCGGAAGATGTTTCTGGACCAACCCCATTTGATGACAGTCCAAACAATGTTGTCGTTGAGCCTATAAATTTTCAAGGGGCCGAAGCAATTTCTGCACGGGTGCTTGAAGGAACTGACCCTTTGATGAACTCCATGCAGATGGGAATCGATGTCTTCACACGAGCAATAGACATCGCAGAACGACGTTAAAATCTTGTAGAACAACATTAAAATCTTACAATCAATACCATGATAGTTAGTTGCTTGATAGTTACAAAAGCAGACAAAGGTGCTTGCTTTTGCTGATAAGAAACCAACGAAGGTCAACTGTTTTTTATTAGTATTGGAGCAGATTCTGAGACTGTAAGTCACTGACTGTAAGTCTTGAAACTCTTGAAACCTAGGTTTAGCAACTTACTTTGGGCTTTCATCTCAACTTTGAAGCTACTTTCTATTTGAGTAATGATTGGTGTATTCAGATATATTAAATAATGCACCTCAGCAAAGGCCTGGTAGGTAGTTTCTTAAATGTTAGGACACTTGCTAAAATTATATCCCTGCTAGAATTCGCACAATGTCAAAACAGTTGCTATTACTGTAGAGTTTGACAACATTATTCAATGGAAATTACCAAAAGTTTCTTAGCTTTTTTATTAACGTAGGGTAGTTTCTTTATCTTAAGTTCGAAAAAATAAGCCTACCGTTTTTTATAAGCTGTTTCTGATAAAAAAATAAGTGTACCTCAAACGAAAAATGTATTCATGAGGACACACATCTAAAACACGCAAGAAGATTTCACAATACCATAAAGTTTCGTAAAGGTATCAAATATCAACATATTGTAAAGTACCCCCAAAAATGTTGTGGATCAAAACTGTTTTTGGTGATAGAACTGCTATTTTATTGCAAAAAATAGAGCAAATTAGGTATCAAAATGGAACTTGAATCATGCAATGGTCCCAGGGGGCGGGGGGTGGGGGTGTACTGTGGTATATTCAGAATAGGGGTATTCAGGTTACTTCTTTTTTGGGTCTAAAATTTATTCAAGGATCATTTTTTGTGTATCAATCATTTGTATAGTTACTTTTTTTTGGTTCCTGAAATTCTGGCTTACTTTGTGGGGCTGAAATATGAGAAAAAATAAAAAATTGGGAAAAATATAATTTACATACAAAAAATTATAATCAGGGCATTTTTCTTCAGATTTAAGATACGTTAATAGTATTAATAGAGTTATATTAGTATAATTGTTTCCGGCGATTGTCAGTGCTTTAGAAGCTGTGAAGGACAACACTGATGGTTCATGGAATGGTGATTTAGCATGATCGGTCACGTGACGTTCCGCATCCGAAAAGAGCAAAAATCGTGTGTACCCGATACTTTCTTACCTTTTCCTCCTATACTACGGCACTATTGTGACAAAATTAAGCATCTTTTGGTAAATTGAAGTTTCTTTTTCGTGTAGTTGAAGGTATTTCTCATGATTTTGCGTTATTTGAGAGTGGGAAGCCAGAAACCATCGCAGACTGAGCTGGCCAGGCCATCGCGCTGTTTTGGTCAACATCGCCACGCGGGGCACTCCTACAAAACGCGTTTCTGTGCATTTCAACATCAAACTATCAAGAAAACAAGATGGACGACAAAGTGAGGAGCATTTTGGTGTAAGCAGCGTAAGTTTTACTCTCAAATTACCGAAATTACAGCGATTTAAAAACTTTTTTGCGTTATTTGACAATTTTGGAGCAGGAATATTTAAAAGCTGCTTAGTTTTTTGGATTCTACGGTATTTGATTCACTTAGAGGGGCTCTTCAGTTCAGCTTTCTGTATAAAACTTTCAGATAAATTTTAATTTTGTTCTTAAAGGTGCGTAAGAGGATGTGCTGCTTCGCAAGAGTGCCTAAACATGATGACCACAGTTTGGAGAAGCTTTAAATTGGACTTTTAATGAATTTCCAACATTTGATTTATTGTTAATGTATCAAAAAGAAAAACTGTGGATGTTTTGGCAGGCCTGTGGGAAGCGGGGGGGGGGGCAGGGGGGCTTGAGCCCCCCAATAATTTTGAAAACAATGGTGCTACGTCACACAAATTAATTAATGTATTGTTCTCTATTGTTTTAAGAAAAATTACGCCCCCAATCCGAAGCTTCTTCCTAATAGTTTTTAGCATAATGAAACAAAAATTGTGCATGGCAAAACTGGGCGTGGCATGTTGGGTGTGTTAACGTGGCAAATGATACATACATATGCCCGAACAGGTGTCATCATATTTTTCCTTGTATGAATTTCCTTCAAAGTCAGAAAGCCCCAAAATTCTTTCATCTGACACCGGTCACAGCAGATCTGTGGTCATAGATCACGGCTTAGAAGTTACAGCAACGGGAAGGGGCATTGTCAGCCCTTGAAGAATGGGGTGAACGCAGTTGAGAATTGTGGCCTGAAAACAGTGCAGTTATTTGAAATCAGTAGGCATCCTGAAAACCCATAAATGTTTCCTTCTGAATGTGGCTCTTACAAGAATCAAATTAAATATTTCTGGGCTTCCTGGTTGCTTATTTCAAATAATGCATTGTTTTTAATGAGAATGAAACATTGAATTAGAATATGTTGAAAAAAAAAATATTTTACGAGGAAAGTCCATGACAGAGAATAACATGATTATCCTACATTTTACAGTACCGGTATAATATCACAACGGTCATGATAAAACAGTAAGCTCTCCATTGCAATAGTCAATGAGTAATTCATATTGGAACACTTGGCATATGTCCTCATCATCTTCATCACCAGAGTCATCATCTTCATTAATGTCAACATCATACTGTATTTCATAAAGTGTATACAATGGAACTGCTGCTGCCTTCACTATTCTAAGGACAGTTCCAGTATAAACCAGATACTTGGCACGTTTTGATCCTGCTCTTAGGACCCTGAATCTATGTTCAACCCTTTTCTCTACCAGGAATTCAGGATCAGGAACCTTTTTTCTCTTCTTCTTTTTACTTCCACATTTTGGCTGACTTTTCTTTCTCTTGTTTTCTTGCACCTCCTCTTCAGATGAGTTCTCTTGATCTCCTATTACTTCATTTTTTTCTTTGCGCTTCTTCCTGGCCTCCTCTAATCTCTCTTTTAAAACATCAACTCTTTCCCTATACAGCTCTTCTCTCTTTTCTTTTGGTAGGAGCACATTATTTGTGAGTCGGATCTCATCTGTCTCAAGGTCTGCCAAATGTTCTACCTGAAGATGTGGAGCCTTTCTGATTATTTCCTTCAAGTTTTCTTTAAGTTCATCAACAGTGAGCTTTACTTTATTTTTAGAAAGTTGGAAAAGATCTTTCTTGTCAGCAGGAGTAGTTGTCTGAAGAACATATTTGTGGAATTTCAGCTGAATACCGAGGGCTTTGATATCAGATATTATCTTTGATTTGATGCCAATTTTTCTAGCCTCTTTTGCCTCCGCCCTCAGCCTTCTTTGCTCAACGATAGCTTTCTGCATTGTAATGTAGCTCTTCAGACCTTCTTTGTTACTCTCAATGGTTCTTGAGGCATATTTTCTTGCAAAAGTCATCTCCTTGTCTCTGCTTTCCTCTGAACTTTGCTCTAAGTGCTGTAAAAAGCTGCTTCCTTTCATTACAAGTCTGCATTCAACATATCCTGGTGTAACATTTGGTCGGATAATCACTTCCCTGTCTATCATTCCCATTGCAGCTTCACAACACCTATTTGTCAAAGGCACATTCCTGACATCTTCTCTATTCATCTCACTTGAATCAAACTGTCCCCCAGCTAAATAGTCACATGCTTGCCTTTCAAAGAGTATCAGCCAGTTTTGAAGAATTAGCTGCATTGCAATTATGGTCATGCCATCAAGCTCAGGATCATCTGTTGTATTGAACAAGGCTGTTGTAGCATTACTTTCTTGAATAGGGATATCTGGAAATACTGATTTTGGGTGATTAAGTAGCTCAGATGCATCATCACAAAATTCTTGCATGGCAGCTCTAAGTGTTATGCAATAAGGAATCATCTCCAAAATGTTGCTACACTGTCAAAGGCATGCTGAAATGGTCCTGTCATCGTGGCCTTCAATATTCCCAGAGCCCTTGCTCCTGCCAATGGAACCTTTATGCTTAAGAGACGATCTAATGCTTTGTAAGTCTCTCCAAGTTCATCTCCTTTTGATGCTTGAAGGAAAGCTCTGATGTCGTTTTGATGATACCAGAATGCAGCACCATTGTGAAGAGTAACCTGGGCTCTGTTACCAACCTCTTTTTCAAAGTTTGATTCTTTCGAAAGCATCTAGGTACCCTTTCTTGAGGATGGTTTCTTTTGGCTATCTTTCTCGTTTTCTTGATGAATAAAGGCATCAGATAGAGAGGACTGGCCATACTTTTCAGATCCTTGCTGATGAAAACATCGAGCTGCTGCATAAATTGCTGTGTAGGTGGTTGAAGAACCCTTCAAACTTAGATCACCAAGTGCGTCATTGTTCACAGAGCACTTATCAAGATTACTAAGTCCATTCTTACAAGCATCATCGCCAAGATTTATAATAATATGAAGGAAACAGTGGTGGCTGACAAATGTAGATAGTGCTTTTTCCTTTTTTTCCAATTCAAGATTGCTATCATTGATGATATGTGCACGCCATTCTGTAAACTTCCTGTTGAAACTTTTCATGACATCTGCCCTATCTGACGTTGTTGCAGTGAAGTTGCACAGGAAGTGTCACTGAAAACGTCCTCTTTTTCTTTGTTCTCAACACTTGCAACTATTTCTGCTACTTCACTAAGGCTTTCCTTATTTGCTTCCAAGAGAGTATCAGCATTTTCAGCAGCAAACAGTTTCAATCCAATGCTCTTTTGCCCTTCACTTGTTCCAACAATTGTTGCGTTGTACTTTCTTTTCAATTTTGTTGTTCCATCATTCATTAAAACATTTGCTGGTTCCTTGGACTTTTTGTCTCTCAACATAGCTCTGCCAGCCTCAAGCAATGCCAAGCATCTACCCTCATACATGATTTTGTGTATCGTTCCATATTCTGGCAGCCTGGAAACAGTCTCATTGGTTAATTTTTCAATGATAAGCTTTATACTTGGGGCAATTGCACGGATTGGTATGTGCAATTTGTGTAATCCCAAAACCACTTCTCTAACATCATTGGTGTATTTGCCATTTTCAAATGCTTGGATTTCGTTACCCTCACAGAGATCCAACAATGTTTGAAGCCGTTGATTTGCTTTGCATTGTTCTTTAAACTTTAGCCACTCCAAGTCCCTTTCTTTAATCACTTTGTTCACTTCATCTGAGAGTTTTTGTGATTTTTCTTTTACCCTTTCCTTCAAATCCCAATTTTTCTTTTGGAAATTATGTTTCTCCATTCCTAAAACTTGAATCTTTTCATTTGCTGCTTCAAGTTTATTCCTTAATTCTGTTGTTTCCCTTTCTAGTTGTGCTATGTTTGAGTTGTGATTTCCCCGCCCAGACTTCATGTCATAAATTTGTTGTTTCAGTTCATTAACTCTATCCCGATGTAGTTCTTCACGTCGCTTCAAATTTCTAACATTAAACTTTGACAATTGCTTCCTTTTATCACTTAATTCTGTAGAAAGGTCATTGTAATCACTGGTCAGCTGCTCAATTTCATTGTGAAGCATTCCCAATTCGTCTTCATTTGCCAACACAATTGCATCATATTTGTTTTTGGCTTGATCTGAAATCACATTCATCTTTTCAAGAACAACATTGTACTCAAGCGTAATTCTTTCAGAGTTCTTGTTTGCATCTTCATATAGTTGCCTCAGTTCTGTTCTCTCTTTTTGAAGTAGTTCAATTAATGCTGCTTGTTGTGTAGACAGTTCATCACTTGCCCCCTCCTCAGCACCTGCCTCCTCTGTTCTTGGTTGTTCCTGCAATTGGTAACCAATAGGCAGGAATTGTGTTGTAACTAGCGTCTCTAACTTCTCAATATTTTCCTTTTTCAAAGCTTTTTTTTTCCAGTTTGTTACTTTTTGTACAACGCCCTTATTCGATTACATGTGTTCTTCGCATCTTGACCTTCAAATTCTGGATATAATGTGGTGAAGCTTGGCATCAAATCAGCCTGAAGAAGCCCCTTGTTTTTACAATAAAATTCATAAACACTTCTTTGCGATGGCAAAGACATAGCGCCCTTTCAAAACGAGGCAATACTGCCTAAAGATTTACATTGTTCACCAGAAGTTTAGTTTCTTCCTCCTTATTCAGTCATATAGCTAAACTAAACTGCAAATTCTCCCCTTGTCCTTGATATAGTATTCAGGGCAGCTGCATTGATTACATCATTTTACAGACCCATCACAGTTAAAAATAGTCACACCTGTGTCATACCATACAAGGTAATATATTCTTACATGTATCATCATTCTCTCCTTATATGGAATTACATGAATATGTTCAAGCTTCAATCAATGCCAGCATTTTCCTGAAGCACTGCCTTTTCCTAGAAATTACATCATATCTATTCAAACCTCAAGCATATTCAATTTCAACTGCACTTACATCATCTGATTGAAAACAGATATCAATTACCTGTTATGAGGTCATCACTTATCACATCAGAATTTTATCTGGTTAGCAACAAGCCTTGTGATGATGAGTCCCTTGTATCCCTGTGCTTTTTTCTATATTTCAAGATGGGGCTTCAGTCAACAGAGATTCATAATATTACTCTGAAAAACCTAACCCTATTTATGTGATGTCAAGTATGTATACATATGTGGGAGGGATAATGTTCAGTAAATTTGTGACTCACAGTGATCAAGGTTGATGTTAAAGAGGATAGATCAGAAATAGCAGAAAGGTGGTCAGATCAAATTGAACTAATATTCTAAAATGTTGTCATTTACTAGTGGAACTTCCAGTTCAGTGAGACTTCCTGCTAACCTGTTTTCATGCTGTTTTACAAAATATTAGATCAACAGAAAGTTTTTCTTGTTTATAGAAACTGGGGGGGGGGGGGTAACTTTGAAGATCTTTAGATCTTTTATTAATTGAAGCCTATCTGAGCCTAAAAATCTTACTTCATGAAGATTAAAGTTTCAATCAATGATTTGCGAATACCAAAAAATTGGGGGAATACCCAATTACACTGATTTCACACGCTGTGTTCCATAGGCCACGTTCAAATTTGCAATAGCAACACCCAATTTCCTTTGTACCTACCCAAGGCTATAGCTGTTAGCTGTAACGAGGATTTGTGGACTCACAGTCGTCTGTAAATAAAATTTGTTTGTTACCAGTTATTTTTCCTTCAAACTACCCCCATCTCCAAGCAAGCCACACCCTTTGTTCTGCCACACCCAAAACCAATAGCATTATGCAAAGTTTTTGTGAAATTTAATTGTTGCATAGTTTCATTAGATTATCTTGATTGGTTTTTATGATATGATAAAATCAGTATAGCCTGTCCATGCAATTACTGCCCTCTTTCTGTCACATTTTCTTCACAAGGTTTCTGTACAAACACTATAAAGAACTTTTCAGAAAATTTGCGCATTTATTTATACTATAGAAATTGATAGTTTCACTTCTTCTTGATAAAATTTCATGGGGAAGGGACCAAACTTCATAGTTTTTAATGCTCTTTCAACCTGTGTATCTTTTACCTTCAGTGATCATGCTTAAAATTTTGACCTGATCATGCTAGTGATTCAATTCCTGATGCTTCTGCTCCATGCTACTATTTCATTTGGGTTCCTTGTATCGTTGGTGGTAGTATGCCATTGTTTTTCGCGTTTTTTGCCCCCCCCCTTCTTTTTCTCCAAAACCACAAAAGATATAGCCATAAGACTTGCCACTAGTGTTATTTAGACAATTGGCTATTCAAATATAACAATGACAATTAATAAGTCACGTGATTTGTTGCTAGGCAACCGAAAAACTGAGGAAAATTGGCAAATTTATACCTTCTTAACCACAAAAATTCTATTTAATGAACCACTCAACCGATTTTCTGCAAATTTGTTTCAAATAGTAGGATACATGTCATAGTTTAAAAATACATACTTTTCAAAATTGTTTAGTTTCTATTTTTTAGCACAATTAGCCTTAAATTGGCCTTTTGTTGCATGCATTTACTTTCATCGCAGGTTTTTGCCAGTCCTGCTGTTTTATCTGGTAAAAATGGACTCAAAATGAATCAAATTGATAAGTTGAAGCAAATTAGACTAAACAAATTTATATTTTACACTTCTTTATTAGAGTCATGACATCATAAATGTGAATGACGTCATAGATATTTTGCAGACATAAGCAAATATGAAAAATTTATATATCAAATGAAAGTACTCATCAAATACAATCGAATGGTGCATGCTTGAGATCGATCAGGCAAACGACAAAACAACTACGGACATTTTAAGCTTTTTTGTTGTTGACTACTCTCCAAATATGGTATTACTGTGGTCACATGATCAGAGGTAGAACAATGAAATGTTAATAATTTAATTACCTATCAAATTTGAGTAAAAGTCACCAAAACTGGTCGTTTTAGCGTAACGCAGCAAAAACTGGTAGGGGGGGCCCCCAGTACAAATAGGGTTCACCCTAATACTACCGGGCTTTTTCGACAATCGTAGTACCGGGAGGGGGCACAAAATGCCCCCCTCCGTAACATCGCCAATATTTCAGATATGAGGATGAAACTTAGTACAATGGTGTACAGGAACAAAATCTACACAATAGGCTACTTTTTAATACTTCATTACATCAATGACGTCACTGTGACGTCATAATTGAGGAAAATGGCACTTTTTGCTTACTATTAGCGATATTGGCAATATTTAAGTTCTTAGTTGATAATTTCTTTCATATTGCTATTAGAATGTATTCCAAAGCATCACTGCATAAAAATTGGCAACGTAATGTCAATTTAAGCATACTATTTATATCATATATTCGTCATTTA
Organism: Aurelia coerulea; assembly: GCA_039566865.1. Taxonomy (NCBI): domain Eukaryota; kingdom Metazoa; phylum Cnidaria; class Scyphozoa; order Semaeostomeae; family Ulmaridae; genus Aurelia; species Aurelia coerulea. The sequence continues at coordinate 11,281,407 of CM076947.1, forward strand.
TTTGCATCAGTTTGTAATTGTTTCATTTCAACCCCTAATTACTGATGAAAATGATCTAAAATGCCTCAAAACTGTTTATAACAATCAATAGAACCAATTTTGACCATTTAAGGTTATCTAATACATTTGTTGTTATGTACATGACGTCATAAACTTTGATGACGTCATTAACGTTAAATTTGCTGACGTCATCAAAAATTGATAAAACTATACATCATCTGAAAGCTCTCATCGAGAGCTATGGAATGGTGGTATTCTCAACGTCCTACGATCCTCCTTGTTAAAGCTGGACTTGCTCCTTTAATTGTCTGGCTGACCACGTGTTGGAAAGAGGTTGGTCACATGATCAGTATCTAGCATTTTGAAAAAAATTGCAAATTTTAATTAGTCAATGAAATTTAAGGAAAAGTCGCAAAGTTTCAGCTCTTTACCTTTTGAACTGACGGCACTACATCAAATAAACTTTGCCGCGGGCACTTTGTGCCCCCCCCAGTAGTAATAGGGTTAACAGAGCCTACCATCTGTTCATACATTCCGCCCCATGAAAGGACTCTGCTGTAGGATGAATTTCCAAGTAATCTTCCTAGCTCTAAGCTCAGCCTGCACAATCTCATCTTTGAAGAGTTGTTTCAAATCTTGGATGTGGATTTGAACGTTTTGGCATTATCCAAAACAACAAGATCTGGTGTACCTCTCCTTGCAGTGAATCTACACAAACATCTAACAAAAGTATCAGCTGCTAAGTCTTCTACCAACTCTAAATGTAAAGCACGTGTCATACAACAAGAAAATAAAGTGATATATGACTTACGCATACTACCTTTCTGATCTTTCACATACAAAGAACCAGCAAAGTCAACTCCAACTTTGCTGAAGGGCGGAGCTTCTTGGACCCTAAAACTTATTAACGGCACCATCGGTGGTGCTTTATAGGCATACCTTCAAATTTCTTGCAAACAATACAGGGTTTTATCACCTTTTTCACAAACTGTCTTCCTTATGTGATCCAATACTTTGATCCGACTTCAGCTAAGGTAACTCGAAGACCATCATGACCTAAATTGGTATGCATTTTCCAAACAACAAGTTCTGTAAATCTATGTTTCCGTGGCAAAATGACAGGAAACTTACCTTCCATTTCTAAATCAGCGTTTTCAAGTCTGCCTCCACACCTAAGGATACCTTGTATTTCCTTAATACCTAACTGTTAGGCAAGCAAGCTATATTTGGGTTCATTCTTCAATTCTGCCTGTACATCAATACTCCACAACCTTTCTGCTAACACAATTTCTGGCACAGTCAATGGCTCTACAATTAATTCGTCACCTGTTTGTTTGGCCTTAAGGTTCCTGATTGATGCTTGCAGGCACTTAAAGATAAAGAAACTTAAAGATAAAGACACTTAAAGACATTATAGAAACTTTCGTTATGTTCTATTATCATTCATTCAATTTGGTTAAGCCTACTTAGTCTACTAGCTACTTAACTGCCAGGTCATATTTACGGAATCCTGATGTATACGCTTCTACCATCTCCATGTCTTCAGGAGAGGCAACCAGCTTCCAACAGTCGGCAAGTTTGGCTGACTTGCGGACCTTGTGAAGTAAAAAATTGGCATCTGCAAAACTTGCCCGTGTAGATGACTTGACAAGTAAACTTGACAATTTTGACTCAATTCCTGACCCTTCTTTTAAATAGATATGTAAATAGATATAGCTATAAAGATGAGGTAAATAAAGCAGTAACCAAGGTCAGAGCAACAGGGGACAGATTGCTTTTTAAGTAGAGTCCCTTTATCTGTATTCAATTTCCTAGAATACTCTGTGTGGGATGTTGTCATTGTTGGTGCATTAATCATTGGCACAAAGTGTCCGGCTGAACGTCTCCAGAAATACTAGGAATGAAGTTATTGCAACCAGATCTTGTCCACATGATGCATAGTTGGGTGTCCTTATTAAAATTTGTGCTCAGCTTTGAATGAGTAATACGTGGCTTTGCCACTCCATTATTGAGTGGAGAGTAGTTTGTTTCCTTTCCTTGTTCTTCAGGATATATTGAATAGATGTCTCTTCCAATTACAGAACTAAGTGCTAATATGCACATCAGCAAGGCATAATTGCATCGACATGAATTCCTACTTGCTTCTCTTTGGACAATATCAATCTTTGAAGCATCATCTTTGGGACCATATCCACTTCCAACGGCTGATTTGATATTGTTGATGTAAATGCTGTGTTTCGTGTATTGAAGACAGGGGTGGGAAAAATAAGTTAATTTCTGGGACCAAAACATGTTTTGAACAAAATTTCTGGAAAAATTGTTGCAAAAAAGTATTCACTTTTTGACAGGTCACCATATGTAATGAATTGGACAGAGTTTGAATCATGTCGGTCTTTAATCACAATCACAAATGATACTTGCCAGGTAAACTTTTTTTCAGCTGACCAATTCCAGACTTATAAAAAGTACCTTTCGTATGAAATTCCTTGGTCTGTAACAGCCACCCATGCCACCTCTAATCCATCCATTATAAGGAGAGTAATCATGTGATTAATCACCCTTGTAAGGGAAACAGTCTACATACTGCCAATACTCAAAACTGTCAAATTCCCAAGTATCAATTAATCTTCCATCGAGAGGACCTTCATATTGTACGGAGGCGGTTCATTACTGAAAAGAAAGATGGCGCCCACGAAATATTTGGACGCTCAGCTCGCTCTCATGCAGAAAGCTTTTGAAGAGGGCCTCAGCAGCGCAAGCTCCGATTGTCACGGAGCAATATATTGTGAGCTGGCTGCTAGAACAGGAGTTTCAATAGAGAAGCTGAAAATATGGGTAAGCAACCAGAGGAGAGCCAGAAGGAATTTCTGAGGTTGTGGAGGGGGTGGAGGATGGCTCATCAACGTCACAAAAAAGAGCCCTACACAAGAGAGCACCAAGCAAATGGAGTCCGAGTGCCTGGAATCTTTTTGGTAGGAAGGTCTTTTCGGAATGTGAGCAAGAATTTCAGAAATAATGACTGCTGAATGGCAGCATTTATTTGATTAATTTAGGCCTCATCAGCCAAAATCTTTGGCCAAAACGCTTCATATCAGACCTATCTATATTTTGTATTATGAGATGAAATTAGTACTTAGAATGAAGATGATTATTCTCATATAATATGCGAATAATGTTCATGACTCCGAAAGAGTCAAGAAGAATTTTTGAGAAAATTATACTTCCACCACGGACGAACTTTTTTCCGGGTTTCGGGTTCAGGTCTCGGGCTCCAGGTTTCGGGTTTAAGGTTTCGGGTTTAAGGTTTCGGGTTCAAGGTCTCAATTTGCTTGGAATTGCTTGTAATTATTTGTAATTGACAGGTCTAGAAAAGTGACAAATGTACACCCACCTTTTTTCTTACCATTTAACATCAAGTAATAGCTATAAGAACGAAACAGAAAATAGTCTTCTTTGCAATCGAACATGAAATTAAACAATAATAATACGGGAGACTTCACTATCGGATCACACTGGTGTGTATGCGCCAGAATGATAATGATTTATGATCGAAGAATTTTACAGTTAATGCAAAACACCTTTTCCATAAAATAAACTAACATAACAAGACGAAGCAGCAAACTGCAATAGGATAGGCAGCAACAATAAACTTAATAGAAATCTCAAAATCAATTTTTCTGTCCATGTAACTTGTAAAGTGATATTGTTATTTGGCAGTCAACGAATCTACTTTTCAAATTCCTTCAACACACCTTGAAATAAAGTTATCATTACTACTAGAGAGGTTCGTAAACTGATTTCTCGTTGCTAGCGCCCACTCTCAAATAAGCCCCTCTTCTACATATTGTACTATGCGCATACTAACTGGTTTTGTGTTGCATAGGAAAATATAAAACCCGAGGTTTTAAAAGTACAGACCGAGCTTGCGAGGTTCCTTATTACCAACCATACAGGTTTTTTTATGAGAAACTGGTTTATAAGAAACTAGAACTACGATGACCTAAAATTTAAGAAACTTTAGTACTACGCTCAAGAACAGTTAAGAAGCTCTAAAACTTTTTTAGAGTTTTACATTATTTACATTATTAGTTGATCTTCTGGTAAGGTCAAGATTTGTGTCACCAAGAACACAGGCAGATTTTGTTATCGACCAATCAAACGCTTTGTTTACATTTTTCCCGACAGCCAATCAGTGCGTTTCTTTCCAAGAAGCATGACACCTTCGGATCCCCTAGCTGTGGGGGGGAGGGTACCCCCCTCGTTTCACCCTGCCACACAATTATACTTGCAATTGCAATTACCGTACTTGATTGCAAGCTTCCTTCGCTTGTACCTTAGTTTTCCGTTTGTATTTCAAACATTCCTTTTAATTTGTAGTAGCAGTTACGTGTAGTTTTATGTAGGTCCCCTTTAAGGTAGAGGTAGTTACGTATAGTATTAGCAATTATTTTTCTCTCTAGCAGTTACGTGCAGTGGTATGTTCGTATGTCCTGTTTTATGTTGCCATGAGGTAGACGTAGTTTTCGCTCCAGTTGGTATTGTATTAGTAGTAGGGTATGGTATTTTGTAAGTAGCGTTGAGAGTAATATGTATTGTAAGTTATTAAATGATGTATAAAAAAAAATTATATTTTCTCAAAATCTTTAGATTTTTTGAATACCCATTCTCAGATAAAGTTTGAATAAAACTACCAAGGCCCTAAGCTTTTGAATAACAAAATCACGAAAATATGAATGCTCAAACTTGGGCCATTTCGCTCACCATTTTTCCTTGGATAGGCCCATTTCCCGCCTCTTCATCTGTCCCTCTTCTTCTGACGCTGTTTGACCTTCTGATGTGTTCCCGTCACATTTAAATTCATTTGCACAGATTTAAGTACCATTTCGGACATCTTTTGTCCAAAATTTGCTAACCTCGGAACTGTCATGTTTTTAAATCCTGCTCGAATTACAGAGGAATTACGTAAACCGGTACTGAATCAAACGAGGGCACGGGAAAGTGAGGGCACACAATTCAACTCATTCTGTAATCATGACTCCTTGAAAGCAAGAAATAAATTTACTTTGATAAAACGATAAACCAATGATCTCATGTATATCACTGCAATAAATATTTAAATCAAAAGAAATGGTTCACTGTAAATTAACAGCTGGTTGTGACCAACTGCAGATACAGTCGGCAATAGTTTGTAAAACTTCGATATCATCATCATCTCCACCCTCTGCTGCCTCAGCTCAGGTCTCTTGCTTGATATTATTAGCGTTCTTTTCGCCATCATCATCGTCGTCAATATGGAACACCGCATCATTGGCTTGTTGTGACAACGTTGCCATTATGTTTTAAATGGTTGCTTTGCAAAGTGGGCATGATGAGATCCTTGCAACCAAACATTCAGAAAGAGTGACCACAACCTTTGAACACCCATCCATGACAAAAACTATCAGAGTAGCCACAACTTTCTGCCGAGTCACATTTTCTGAGAAAAGAATTCAATGGACAACATCTAAAAATAAATCATGTAAAATGGTTGTCAATAGCAGAATAGTAAGGATCATGTCATTTTCCCAGTAAATAATTTTACACTTGAAAAGTTCCTTCTCTGCAAAAATATCTGCAAAAATACGCAGGGAGGGGGCACTCACCACATGCACTTTCTTCACATTTGAAAAACCTAAAACGCGGACATCGCAGACATTTTCCAATTCTTTGAAATAAAGTGTTGATAACCACGTTTCCACGATCTTTATGCACACCCCTTCACAGAGAGTCACGGAGAGTTAGTTGTTGGCGATTTTCTTCATGTCCGCGAAATCAATGTCCGCGTTTTAGGTTTTTACATAGGGCAAAACCTAAAACGGGGACATCGCGGACATTTTCTAATTCTTCGAAATGAAGTGTTGATAACCACGTTTCCACGATCTTTATGCACACCGCTTCATAGAGACTCGCGGAGAGATTAATTGATGGCGATTTTTTTCATGTCCGCGAAATCAATGTCCGCGTTTTAGGTTTTCACATAGGGAAAAACCTAAAACGCGGACATCGCGGACATTTTACAATTCATCAAAATAAAACGAAATTTAGAAGACATTTTCTAGCTAAGAACTATGGTCTTGTGATGGAATGCAGTTTCTTAAATTTTCTGGCCATTTTATTACCAAAAGTTTCTTATGTGTTTCTTATGTTTTTAATGTCGGAAATGTAGAATTCATTTAGTTTTGCAGAAAGAGCTCACAAATTACTTAGTAAGATCTCAAAACAAGTAAATAACATAATTCCCTCTAAAAATAATTCCCAATAGTTGCTATTACTGTACAATGTCAAAACATTTTGAGTGACCTGTGCGAGGGGTGTGTCACTCTTTCGAAAAAGGCGTACGATAATTTCTAAAACAATAGGATTTTTAGAGATTTTTTCCGAATTTTTCTTGAAGACGGAGCCCCGTCAGTCCACGAGAACGGCTTTTCAGGGGGACGTTGCAAAAGCATTTACAAATCAAAAGAAAAGTACTACATACTAGTTAACAAAATAAGAATTGTCATCACAGTTTTGACTCTTTTCTTAGATGTGGCAATGGAGTGTGCCTATCTGGCATCAAGATCAAGTTCAAGTAGTTTTCCGTAAAGATAACAAATAGGTTACACCAAGATTTGTCCCTCGTTGATCTGTGTATTTCATTTGGTTCAGTTACTTTTTACTTGTGTTTCTTAATAAAGTTTAGAAAATGTCCGCAATGTCCGCATTTTAGGTTTTGCCCTATGTAAAAACCTAAAACGCGGACATTGATTTCGCGGACATGAAGAAAATCGCCAACAACTAACTCTTTTGTGACTCTCTGTGAAGGGGTGTGCATAAAGATCGTGGAAACGTGGTTATCAACACTTTATTTTGAAGAATTAGAAAATGTCCGCGATGTCCGTGATATCCGCGTTTTAGACCTGGCCGATGTTGTAGAGCATGATAACTTCCAACATATCCTTGAGTCAGAAGGAAACAAAGATCATTATATACACACTGTGTTAGCGTCCATTTCCAGTCTCAAGGATATGTTGCTTGCATATGAACATCAGTACCTACAGCAATCCAGTTCACCACTGGAAATCGCTTTAGCTCCAGTACAATTTGAGTTATCAGGAAAGCAGCTGTCTGTTCTCCACATATTCAAAGAATTCCTTGCTGCTCGCGATGCAGAATACCTTAACAACGACTGTGACATGATAAGCTGGAAGAAGCCCATAATGGTCACAGGAAAAGCTGGCACAGGAAAGAGCTACACCATGCAAGCCTGTATCTCACATTGTTTACATGACGACTTGACAGTGCACATTGCAACTCTAACTGGAACACTTGCTTCTGTGTATAAGGGAATGTACGGTGATCAATTAACAACAGACACTGTACATGCCACATTTAAGATACCCTGCGCACAGAACAAGAAATCCACTGTCAATTGGGATATAGGCTTCCATGATATTCTATTCATTGACAAAATTTCCCAGCTGTCCGTGCCCACCTTTCAGCATATCATGACAACGATCAGAATTTTGCCTGTGCGACCAATACTCTTTTTATGTGGAGACTTTGCTCAACAGCAACTATTACAGACTGTCGATGGGAGAACTACACATGTACCAAATATACATACTGAAGCACACCTTATGGATGCATGCTGCAAAGTTGACCTAACAACCCAGTTTCGAGTGGAAGACAATTTCCTGCTCTCTTTCCTCAGCCGTGTACGTCACTGGCAACCATCTGTATCGCAATTACAACGCTTACACGAGGGTCGTGTCATTTGTCACACTACTGTCACAAATAACGATTTCATTGCTGCTGCTACTGCAGAGCCTGGTATCGAGATCAGTAACTGGAGCAACTGGAGACAATTCAGGAGGCAACGTCAGCCAGCACAAGCATGCAAGCCCAAGCAGCAAAGAATGGCCTTACAACGAATGGGTCAATGAATGGCTTTACCATGAATGGGTAACTGACGAGGCATCTTCCCCTCATCAATTACCAATTCGTGGTAAAGCCATTGTATCTTCCCATAAAAAACAACAAATGTTTGTGTGAAGAAATGGTATATATATTTGCTATTTAATCTGGCATATTACTTGGGGACTGACAGAAAGGAGAGACACGGAAAGAAGGTGCTTCAGATAGGGGATGGTTTAAGAAAGGTAGAACAGGTATGATACTTGGTACGTAGATTTGAATTAGATGAATCAGTAATGAAATTTGTAGTTTGATCTTGAATATTGCATATGCAGTATTTAGTTAAAGACGTACCTGTTGTCCCATGCGTGGAGTCACAACAAATGTACTACAACGACAAAGTCCTTGTTTGCCAGGTTGTACTCTTCATCTTCAATACCTGAAAAGAATAATTTCATTGAAATTACCTCGTGTCTACATAACGGCATAAATACTGGAAAGTGATACATGGTCATCTTCATACCAAAGCAAAGATAGCACTATCAATACTTTCAGTACTCTCTTCAATACTTTCACACCAGCCGCAAACTAAACATTCTTAAAACATTGAGGAAAAATCTGTGGCCTTTCAGATTATTTTGATTTTTCTCATAGTTAATTGCCCATAGTGTCTCCATCTAGTTTCTTAAAATCATGCACACCATATGTTATTCTTTGAACCCGAGCCTTTAAATGAGTTCAAATAACATTTATTTAAAGACAATTACGGAAATAATGGCGTCGGGGTGGGGGGGGGGGGTATTTGACAAGATGGATTACGTTTCACTATCAAATTCATATAGAATCACTGTTGATTCCATTAAAAAAGGCAATACATCATGGTATAAAGCCCCTAAGCGCTATCTTTTCCGGCTTTTCCGTAATGTTATGTTGCAACTGAAGCAAAGACCGGCACTTTTCAGCATGCTTAAGTCAAGCTTTGTTCTTAGCAGCGAAGGAAATTTGTGTTGTTTTTTAAGTTTACCTTGCATTTTATAAAACAGAATTGGATTCTTTTCACTTTGCTTCAACTCTTCTATCCAGTTACTAACTCTTATTTGGTCATTATTATGACGTGTGTAGAAGTAACCCCCGTCTTATGTAAGAGGACAATATTGTGGACATTTACATATATTTGAGACAAAAGAGGGATTGGGGAAGAGTTTTTAGAGTGATTTTAGAGAGCATGAAGGGAATTCGTTTTGTGGAATTTTAGAGAGTTATTTTGCAGAGATTCCGGAGTTTATTAATTTAGAGAAAATAGAGAAATAGAGAGAGAAAAGCAAGTCCTGCCTGATCCTTGATTCAAACTTCATGACATACAAACTGCAAACTGGACAGGAAAAGTTCGAAGGGGCCTGCACAGTTGGCGAGAACCAGCCAACCTTTTTCTTTTTTCTCTATGGATGTTGTTTGGAGACTGGGTCGACTAATAGGCCTAATGTTTTGGTGGAGAGACGCGAGGAACATCATGAAAACACAGAAAGACGATATGGAATATGATAAGGTTATGGAATATGGAATATGATATCAATGGAATATGATATTATATATCATTAATATATAAACTAATTTTACAATCATACGCTGCTACCTGTGCTTTTATACACAAAATAAAGAACAATTTTACCGCCGAAGCGTTCAAGTTTTACACAAGCAACCACACTGAGTTTGCAACCCTCAACATCCAACGCAGATAGCGGACAAGGTGAAACTTCTTCTGCAGTTATACCTATGGCAATGCCAAGTTCATCCAATCCTACGACAGACAACTTGCAAGTTTTTGTGAAGGACATTGTCAACTCCAGAATGGCTGAGCTGTTGAAAGAAGTCAAAAAAAGCATGCAGACGCTGGTACATGGGGACGAGATAGCAGTACTACCAAGACAATCTTCTCCAGCCATGGTTGGGAACTAGGTTAGAATGCATTTTGTAGGGCAGAAAAACCTGCTGATCAAAATTAGCTGGGGTATCCCTTTCAAAAATGTAGGCGTGGCCAACAGGGCGTCTATTTCATAATGGCTGCCATTTTCACTCAAAACCTTGCCTTTTACATACATTCTGATGCACAGAAACATACCGGGTGAGTCAGAAAAAAAGTGGGGTGTTTGGCAGACTGTGATGTCGTGTTTAGCCACCCAACCGATGCGAACTAAATTATTCCATGCAGCAGCCATAAATCTGACTTAGATCATAAACTTTTTCCCCATCGAAATTGGTCATGTGAATCATTACTTAAAAAATATTTTCTTCCTAAAACTTTGTATGGGAGTCTTGCAAACTTTTAACCAAGGCCCTTCAGCGTTTTAGCCTTGCCAAAGCTGCAGGTGCACGTTGAATTATCTGGGGAGTATGAAACAGTTTGGAAATAGTGTTTTCTCCCCTGGGATACCTTAACTTGTCCTGTGAAGAGAATATGTTTGAGAGACAGTAAAAACGCATGCTTCTTTGTGTTGAGAGAGATTTCTTTCAACGAGAGATCAACAGGATGTTTAAGGACAAAACTATTTCATTCTCTCATGTGTAGCTTTGGAAAGGGTAAAATGCTGAAGGGGCGCTATCAAAGATTCATAAGTTTGCAAAACTCCAATACCACGTCTTACAAAGAAAATATTTTCTGATTATTACATCAAGTGACAAATTTCAATGGGGAAAGGCTTATGATCTAAGTTAAACCTCTGGCTGCAAGAAAAAAATTAGCTCGCTACAATCAGGTGTCTGAACGCGACGTCACAATCCGCCAAACACCCTGCATTTTTTCTGACTCACCCGGTATTTGCTTCAAACATGTTAAAAAGTTGGAAATGAACAACCACTACAAGAAAAAGTATAAACTTCACCAAATCTATTTTCAGAACTAGTCACATGACATTATTTACAAAATTGTTATTTTCTTATTTCGTCATTTTATTCATGAATAAAATCTTCAGATTCTAAAGACTAAAGACTAAAGATCTAAAGACTTGACTTGATGGAGTTGTACCGGGTGACCCAGAAAAAAGTGACCCAACGCAATCTGTTCAAGAAGAAAAGGTAAGTGGCCAATTGAAATATTTCAAACGTTGTTCTGTCGCTAAAAGACTAGCCTACTTTATGAGTATTTTTTGCAATTTTTTTGGGGACGGCAAAGTTCCCAAATTAAGGATTTTGAGGAAAAGGGCTGTATTAAATGAAACAGGAAAAGTGAAAAATCAGATTCTGTATTAAATTTAGAATTAGAAAACATGAAGTTAAAAATTCGAAAATTTTGACCATGAATTAGCTATGAGGCACCTTAATGTAAATTTAAATATCCCCCATCAACAATACTAACAATTTGAAAAAGACAGGGGCTAGTATTTAAATCAAAAAGCCGTTGGAAGTGTCAGCTTCCTTTGAAGTGGACCAGATACTAGCGGGTAAATACAGGAATTGCTCCAACCCGAAAATTTTCGTTTTTATTGCGACGCCAAAGTTTTCGTTGACGAGATGAACAGACGACTGGGACTTATCGTTTCATTCATGCTCTCTTTTGAATTCAGCGGAATTTGCCCTCCTTCGCACAAGTTTTACGAGAAACAAACATGCACGGCACTTAGACTCCCAAGGTATTGGTATTTGTTACTGCTCTTTTTCATTGTGGCTGTTATTTTGTATTTCTTATTTTGTGAGTTTCATTGTTGAGAGAAATGAAAAAAAGGGAAAATATGATATGGGTTGTCTTGAACGAGGAAAAATGTCTCAAAATCATTTTTGCTCGTCTTAAACATAGGTCCTAAAGTTTCTTAACTTCACATTGAATAGAATTTCATACTGTGTGTGTGGCCCATACATGCAGTTTAGTTCTGCAAGCAGATAGGTCTTTCAGAAGTTCTCAGCAGACCTAAATTCTGAAGGACAAAGTAAGGGGTTTTGTCATCTTCCCAAGAATCATATTTGTTTATCTACGAACAAATGGGGAACACACACGCAGGGGCAGACGAAAAATGATAGCCAAAGAGACAATCCTTGGTCTAATTATGGTATTGTTTGATTGTCTCAAGCAATTAATTCATATCTGGGATTCCCAACATTTCCTTTTGATAATGTATAATTTTATCTGTTTCCTCCCTTTCTCTTATGTTTTGTACCTTGGACAAAAGGTGATTAGAACGGAATGTTTATGTGTTCGTTTTGAAAACTTGTTTAGTCCGTGACGTTTCTCTTGTGTTTCATTCTGAAATTCATATGGGAGGGCCTTCGTTCACTGCTGAATTATTGCTTTATTTTTAGGCCTAAGCTAGCCTAGAATCACATATGACATGCGATATCAATCATTACGATAAAGGGCCTACTGAGAATAGTCCTACTGCACCTCACCTATATAAAAATGCATCTTTTTCATATTTACAACAGGAAACAGGGTAGCATGAAAGTTCCCTCGCTGCAAACATAGCTCCATCCGCCATTGCTGTGAAACTTCGCTAAGTCTCCAGTCAAAGCCTCGGTCACCGATGAACGCAAAATCGTACATTTACAAAAATTTCCGGGTCGGAGCAATTCCTGTATTTACCCGCTAGTGACCAGATGAAAAGGCCACGCTTATGGAGAAACGATCGCTGTCCAAAGTAGTTGATAATTTGCTGCAGTTTCTTGCTGATAAGTGGTTGCCTTCTCCAAATAAACCCATCAGGTATGTTGAATAAGGTTTGGACTTTGATTTCTAAGACTTATCTGAAGGATTTAGACACTGGAAGTTGGAAACCAAGCGAAAACAAAACGGTTGATGTGACATCGGGCCTGAGAAAGTTGCAGTCCTTGTCTCTTTCTTCTCTCTCGTTCTTCCGTTTTTCCTTTTGACTCCCTTGCTTCCTCGTGCTCTCTCAAAAAGTGCTGTATTTATTTCAAAAATAACAAACTGGAAAGGTATAAGAAAACAACACACGCTATAGTGACAAAAGGGAAGGTATTTTCTTTTGAATAAAATATTTTTGAAATATTTTTTGAATTAACTGTAATGTGGGCTTCCTGTGCTGCGACTTCAAAACCCTCTGCGAATACCTTGAATTGGAAATCAATTCCTTTCTAGCGTCATTTTTGCCTCTAAACGTCATAAAATCTTTTCTCTTTCTGCCAAGCACTTGGGCAGGACCACCATAAACAGTTGATTTTGATGTTCCATTGTTCTCCTCGTTTTTGTGCTGCACTATGGGATTGCCTTTTTATGTCAACACAACAACAACAACAGTGAAACGTGAACTCAACATGAAACATTCAAGCATGGCGTGGCAGGATCAGTTGACTGACTCTAGAAATGCTTCGGAAAACAAATTTATCACCTGGTTGGAGACTACTGGTTTATTGGAATATGCGAATATGTTTACAGAGAACGGATACGATGATTTGCAGTTACTCAAAGGGATGGAAGAAGTCAAGGTTAAAGATATGATTGAAGTTTTGGGAATAAAAAGCAAGGGCATATCCTGAAGCTCAAGAGTGCAAAGGCCAGCTAGTATTGCAGAAGCAAACACAATCAATTTGCTTCAACAAAAAGTGACTGATCAGGTCCAAGAGCAGCCACTCCTTTGAACAAGCAAATCAGTAAGCACAATTTTTATTCAAATCGGGTTTTTAAAAACAGATTTTAGTAGGCCTTTTATGTCAGGACTAATAATTTATTCTCCCTCAGTTCGTGTTGCAATTCTTGGCCATAAACTGCTCGCTTTAGATTGATAACACAAGTTTCAGGTTGTTCTGCATTCATAAACTGATAGTGAAATTGCATGCATGAGTGGAAAAAAGAAAATCAGATTAAAACATTCTTTCAATCTTTGAATCTGTTTCATCGCTCACTTCACAGTTCCCAGCAAGCACTTTATCAAGTTGAACGAATACAAGGAAACATGTTGTGAAGATCTAAGTTTGTTTTGCACAGGAGTTTCCAGGGAATTATATCATATGGCTTTGATGGCGCAGCTTTCTTGTTGTAATTGTTGCAATGATGTACAGCTTTAGCAACAGAATCAAACTGTTGTTTAACATTATGTCTGTTTGATGACACAGTTTCTAGTACTGACCTATTCTTTATCTTTTATTGTATAGAGTTAACATTCAGTGGGGGAAAGCTTGGAGTAGCAGCATCTAAGGCCAAGGAAGATCAGCTATGGACAATATTCTTAAAGCAGAATCCCAAGACAAAGAAAATGGCATTTTCAATGATGTCACAAGGGAAATTTATGAATCTGCTTATAGTTATAAGCAGACTGAATTCAACAGTTATTTGAATGGCCAGATACTCTTCCGGTGGGATGTAATGCAAAACATTGAAAGTATAAACACAGTTATATGCTCATATGACGAAGGAGTCATCCCGAAAGAGAGTATCTCATTTGAGAGGTATCTCGTATTACCTGTGGATCCGGAAATAAAAGATTTGAGTCTTGCAAGCAGAGCATCAACTCACATAATTGCAACAAAGCAGAAAATTGATCAGCTTTTGACGCAATTACAAAAATGGAAAGCTGAGCTTTTCAACAGCCAAATGGAGTTGAAGAAATGGGCTGCAAATGAGAATGCTGTCATCTCAAGGCTCCTGTTAACATTAAATGAGTTGTGTCTGAAGGTGACAGCACTAGAAGATGATGTCAGCCACACAGTTAAAGGGCTTACAAAGAGATTCGGCAATAAGTCTTTGGCGGACTTTGAAAAAAAGAGACATAAAAAACGGCAGAGGGAGCAGAGGTGAACAAATAATAGAAAGCAAAAGATGGTTGTTTTGCGTCAAGCAAGGTTGTTGCTAAAAGAAAGCAAATTTGTTGAAGATGACATAAATGAAATTTGTCCCGATTCATATCTCAACAGGGCATCAAAGAGAATCAAGATGAGTTATTTGATAAAAGGAAATTTTCCAAGGAAGAATAAAAGTATTTTGTACCTGCAGTCCATTGGTGCCTTCGATGGCCTGGTTGAGGTTACAAGTGATGAACAAAGTGAATATATGGACTGTATTGATTCTGACATGAGTTTGGATGACTGACAATTTCAGACACTTATTGATAAAAACCACAGCAAGAAATGCTTGAATTTTTCCATAGTCCTGTTGAAGGGAAACATTAACGTGTTCCAGTAGTTTCCAAATGGGATATTCACACCTCCAGTTTCACGCTAGCAAACCTATACACATAATAGTGGTGGATGCGCGTAAAAGGGGCGGTATATTATTGTAGATGTGGTGGATACGATTAGTAGGGGTGGTATATTATCTTGAATGTGGTGGATGCGATTAAAAGGGGGTGGGTTATTATCTTAAATGTGGTGGGATATTATTGTAAATGTAGTGGATACGCGTAGCAGGGGTGGAATATTATCTTGAATGTGGTGGATGCAATTAAAAGGGGGTGGGTTATTATCTTAATCATGGTGGATACACGTAGCAGAGGTGGGGTATTATCTAAAATATGGTGGATACACGTAGCAGGGATGGGGTATTATCTTGAATGTGGTGGATGCGATTAAAAGGGGGTGGGTTATTATCCTAATCGTGGTAGATACGTGTCGCAGGGGTGGAATATTATCACAAATGTGGCGGCACTTGTCTTGAATAGATTTTGCAAGCAAACGAGAGTGTCATTGGATTTGGTTGAAAAGAATATAGAATCTAAATACTGCAGGACTGAATTTGATCTTTTTCCACAAAAACAGCCTCTTTGTTGTAAGGATCTTACCTGCTGGTCTGTATTCTTTTCATTTATAGGCAGGTTAGCATTGAACATGTTTATGAAAAACCATAAATGTAACATTATGGAAGTTCCGCAAGCTCCGAAAAAGAAAAAGCCAGAGAAACAGAAGGGAAATGCTGATCAAAATGAATCCAAGGCTAGAAAGAGGTTATCCTTGAATAGAAGAGAGTTGGAATCTAAATCGTATATTTTAGCCTTATTAGATGACTTTATAGGAAATCTTGAATCTGCATGACTCCTGGACATTATTTGTAGACTCATCCGGCTTGTTGCAGAGGGAATTTTTCCTCTCAACAAAATAGCTCTATTACTGTTTCTCGACGTGGTAAGATTTTATGGCATAGACAAGGTAAGCGGGTTGAGATATAACTTGGGGAATAACAATACCATGCTCTTTTGGATATATGGCCAATGGCTTATGCACGGTAAATTTACCAGATTTATGTCTAGTGAAAAATTTACTGGAGAGTGACATGCGGGGATGTAGAGCCAAGGAATTACATGCCAGCAGGAACTCCCATCGACTTTGCGGTTCCAAGTGATGTGACCATAAAGAGAGAAAGTAACGTTCTCGTTGTGCTACCAAGGCACCTAGAGCTTGGGTTTCTCCCTGGGCTAGTTGACCAACTCGCAGAAGAAATGAAAACTGTTTATGTCCTATCTTTTGATGGCAAACTACTGTACACTTTCCCTTCGCGGAACCAAATTCGTGGAATGAATTCAAATTCAGTCCTGCAGTATTTGGACTCTATATTCTTTTTGACCAGATGACACTCTCAACTGCTTGTAAAATCTATTCAAGACAAGTGCCGCCACATTTAAGATAATATCCCACCCCTGCTACGCGTATCCACCACATTTAAGATAATACCCCACCCCCTGCTACGCGTATCCACCACGATTAAGATAATAACCCACCACCTTTTAACCCTATCTGACCTGGGGGGGCCGATTCCGCCCCCCCCTAGTACATTTTTGTTTACACCATTTTCCACACATGCAGCAGGCCTCTGATACTTCGTAAGTTTAACTTTGTATCATAGAGCAATAAAATTGCAACAATTTGGACATTCTATTTTTAGCCTTGTTTCCATGGTTACCAATTTTTCATACTGCACTCTGTGAAAAACATACTTTGTATCTCTCTTAATTATGTTTAATTGGTCCAATTAAGTCTAAATTAAGAATTTACATATATTTTGATCTATATCTTTCATTTCTTTATGAAAAATAAAGTTTCATGACCTTTTAGCAAGCTTTCATTTAAATGATGTCATATGACGTCATAATGATCATCATGCTCTAGCAACAACAACAACATCGCTAATTGGATTATGATTTCAAATTTTCATTGTTTATATAATGAACTACCTTTGTGCCAAGTTTGGCTGCCATATCTCTTATGACAACAGAGATAAACAGGGGGGCGGAATCGGCCCCCCCCCAGGCATTGAGTGTTTCAAAACACCCAGGTCAGATAGGGTTAAGCGTATCCACCACAATTAAGATAATAATCCACCCCCTTTTAATCGCATCCACCACATTCAAGATAATATCCCACCCCTGCTACGCGTATCCACCACATTTATGATAATATCCCACCACATTTAAGATAATAACCCACTCCCTTTTTTTTTTTTCTTATAAATCAATCGAATTTTACAATACATATTACGGTCTACACTACTTGCAAGAATTACTTTACAATACTACTGGGACAAATACCCCCGGGGAGCAAAAGGCTGTGTCTACCCCAAGGGAATTAACATAGATAAGAGAAAGAAAAACTACTTAATCTTAAAGAACACTACTAAAACAACACATACGGATAATAAGAACGATTGATACCTAAGTCTGCTGCATATTAGACGTCAGATCCAGGTGATGGTGAGGAAAAGTAGCTGGTGGAGAAAAACTTATCTTGAAGTTTCCTTTAAGCATGAAAAAAACAAACCACCATGCATCTGCCGTCCAACACGCAACAGACTTACAAACTTAAAGAGACAAAAAAGAAACAGACAGGGATTTAGTGGTTACGTGGTTACGTTATCTTTCGTTACAAGCGACCTTACTCAAACCGTCCAGTTTCGCGGATGAACTGTATAGTCAAGTTGAGAATAGTTCTATTGAGGTCGTAAGAGAACTTTTCATTGCCGTACAGTAAAAGCTGAGTTAGGACCTTATTTGAAAGATTACTATGTCCAAACGGTCGTAATACATCAAAGACTCCAGCGAGAAGATCTCGTCGTTGAGCATCAAAAGAAGGGCAAAGCAACAAGAAGTGTTCCGCATCTTCAATGCCATCATTTGAAGGGCACATTGGGTTTACGGTGTCTCTAAAATTATGCTTGAATTTGTGGAAGTTTAGTTTGCTGAGACCGACCCTTATTTGGGAAAGATATGATAGGCCTATCAGGTCATGAATACCAAATACAGGTCTTGGAGGGGGGCGAATTGTTGATAGAAGCTTTGTCTTAAAAACAGCAACGGACGGTGCAAGCCTGACTTCAGGATCAAGTTTATTCCATTCGGAGATGCAGTTTGGATAGAAGCTAGATTGAATTTTTTCTGTTCTTGCCTTTATTCGCCAAATAGCATCCTGATTGCGAAGGGAGTGATTCGACACATGAATTGGTGGGATTGGCTCCTTTGTATACAACGGGGTGAGATTATTCATAATCTTATAAAACAAAGTCAGGCGTCTACTCTACCTTCGGGAACTTAGTGACTCCCAGCCAAGCTCTGTGTAAAGCTTTTCACGTGATGTTCCCCTCCATGTCCCTGTTACAGCAAGAGCAGCAAAATATTGAACAGACTCTAGTTTTTCTATTAGATTTGGTAGTATGATGTTTTGACTGAATTCACATACTTTAGATGGAATATGATAGATAACGTCTCCGTAGTCCAGGTGGGGTCGTACATAGAGCTTATATAATTCGTTCAGGGTATGTCTGGGCAGATATTTGGAGAGATATTTTAGTAGACCAATGCCCTTTCTTGTTTTAGAGATAGCAGATTTAACATGAGCTGAGAAAGAAAGCTTTGAGTCCAGGATAATACCTAGATGTTTATGTTCATTTACTTTCTTAACGGGCATGTTATTAAAAAGGATAACGGGGTGATCTATTTCATTTCTTTTCTTTGAAAGTAGCAATTGGACACCACCTCTTTTCACATTTTGTGGGTGGTTGTTTTTGATAAACATATACCCATTTAATGTCAGTCTCTCCTTATCTACACTGCTATCAAGGTGAGTTTCTACTACCCCTATCAAGTCATAGTTATACACCGAGTTGTATGCTTCAACAAGGGAAACTCTTGAAAAGTCATACGCAAATTCCAAGTACAAAAATCAAGTGTCTCGGGGCCGGGGTTTGTCTCTACATCCCCACTTAGCAAAATTGTCCTGGAAACTAACCATTGCGTATGCAGTGTGCTGCATGTCATACACCCTATGAAAAAATACATATAAAGGAAAACAAATTGCTTCACATGTTTGTATCGAACAAGACCAATGATACCGAGAGGGATTCGCTTGAAAAGTTCTTCAGTCGCATAAACTACTGTCCTTACAAAGTGATGCACGCGGGCGAACAAAGGCAAGAAAAATGACTGAGTTGTCACAGAGTGTACTGCAAGAAACTGTATCGTTAGTGTGAAGGGCAACGCAAGGATTGAGATCACGATGAAACAATAACAAAACCAATATAACTTAAGAATTTGAGAAAGAATTGAAAATGGCCTTACACATTTCCTCAGTGGGGACGATTTATGCATGGATACACGGAAACACCCTATTGTTGCTCGCCATTGATTGATTTCAACCGGCATCATCGTAATGAAATCTTCTCGCTGGTCCTAAGGGGCAACACATACCAATGCAACCACCAATAACAAGTCCAAAAGAAATTAACAAAATACCTAACAAACAAATAAAATCAAAAGTAGACAAGTTATTACAATAAACAGAAACTCTAACAAAACATTTCTATGTTTCAACATCTCCTAATTCCGACATCTCCATA
Organism: Aurelia coerulea; assembly: GCA_039566865.1. Classification (NCBI taxonomy): domain Eukaryota; kingdom Metazoa; phylum Cnidaria; class Scyphozoa; order Semaeostomeae; family Ulmaridae; genus Aurelia; species Aurelia coerulea. Next base: position 11,301,103 of record CM076947.1, read on the forward strand.
TTCTGACATCTCGTTTTTCTTGTGTGTGTGTCTTTTATTTTAAATCGAACAAATTTTAGCTACTAAAGCAACTAGTCCAATTCGATTATTTAAATAACTACAAATTAATGAATATTTTAGATAAACTATATGCAGGATTAATTTCGAAGGCATACATTGCATCTGCAGGTGGCCCCATCCCAGCTCTTGATTAGCCTTTTGAATTGGACCAGATTTTCTGCTGATTTTATATCATCTGGCAGACGATTCCAGATCTGTGGCCCAAAAGACCTGAGACTATTTGAACCGAACGTTGTTTGGTTGGGCCTATAGTGCTGCAAATCATTTTGACGACGTGAAGGTCGATTGGAGGTTCTTGTTTCGAAAATATTTTGCATGAATGCAGGATTTAGCTGGTTTACAGTTTTGAAAATCTCAATGCAGAGGTATCTTAGCCTATTTACATGCATTGTGCATTTTTCTGATTTGCAAAGTAGTTCTTCATAAGAAGAATTATGGTCATCATAAAGAAAACGAAGGGCTCTCTCCTGTATTTTTTCTATCTTATCCATAGATCTAGAGGATGAGAAAAACCATACTAAAGGGCAGTAGTTAAAGTTAGAAAAGACAAAGCTTTGGACAAGTACCTTTTTCTCCGCAAAGCCAAGAAATGATTTCAGTCGTTTCAGTACATTTAGCTGGGTAGCTGCTTTTTTGCAAAGATCAGATATGTGGAGGTCAAAGTTTAGTTTATGGTCGAGATTTACACCAAGCAACTTTACTGAAGCTTCAGATTTAATCTTTTTCCCTTGAATAGAAATACTATGCCCAGTGGTGTCCGATTGATCTTTTTTAACGAGAAGTGCGTGGAATTTTTCTGGGTTAGCGATCATTTCATTTCGATCGAGCCATGTGAGAGCAATGCATGCCTCCTTTTCTAACACGTCAATTAGTTGTGGGAGACTATTGGAAAAATAAGTTAAAGTATTATCATCTGCGTAATTGACAAGAGATGCTTCTTTGATGAAATGAAACAGGTCATTGATATAGAAGTTGAAAAGAATAGGGCCTAAGACGGATCCTTGAGGAACCCCTGATAAAACAGATTGATAGTTGCTGTAAACATTGTTTATTCGAACCGATTGTCTGCGTCGTTTTAAATAGGAATAAATAAAGACCAGAGAATTTTCATCGAAACCATATGCATAGAGTTTTGCTATAAGCAAATCATGCGGGATACAGTCGAAAGCTTTCGATAAATCCATCAATATTGCTCCAACAGTGTAATCATTATCTAGTTTGGTCTTCCAATCTTCAAGCATTCTAATTAGAACATGCTGCGTACCGTAAGCCTTCCTGTAGGCTGCAATGAATACCGAAAGCGTTTTCTCGAGGAATGGACTTATTTGATCTTTAACGATCTTTTCGTATATTTTAGAGAAAGTGTTAAGTATGCTTACGGGGCGAAAATTTTTTTCCACTGTTCGAATCGGTTCACCTTTGTCGAGAGGGGTGACTGCAGCTTGTTTTGCGCATTCTGGAAATGTACTGTTGCGAATGCTAATGTTTATTGCTTTCGTTAATGGGATGGACAGCTCCCTCGCAGCTAAATGGACAAGTTTAGGGGGTATTTTATCTTCACCGGTTGATTTCTTATCATTTATCGCTCTTAAAAGTCGGAAAACTTCTTCTGTTGAAGCTTCATGAAGAGAAAACGTGTTAAATGAATTTTCTGGACTTTGAATAATTGCTAGAACACTTGGGTGGTTGTGGTATTTTTCAAGAATCAGTCTAACTATACATCGATCGTCTAACAAGGGTACCTTTTCAGCAATGCTGGAGGGTTTTTTCCCCGAGGATTTTTCAACGATATTAATGTAATGGTCATTAAAAACTTCAACAAGTTCTTTATCATCGGTTATAATGTTGTTTCCTTTGAAGGATGCCTTTTAAGTTTCTTTTGAAGTCTAGATCGAGTATAAATTCCTTTCCTTAGATCTCTATTCATAAATGGAGCAGTATTCCCTCGAAGGATCTTAGTTTTCAAAGGTGCATGTTTGTCTGTTAGCGCACGAAAAGTTTTCGTAATGTGTTCATATGCATCATCTGCACTTTGATGATCAATTGCAAAATTTGCCTTTCTGACATCAGACAAAAATTCATTTTCAACAAAATTTTTATAGCATCGATACGTTATACGTTTTGCCTTGAGGCGCGGTATCTGAGCTTTCAAGAGAGTAACCACGAGCCCATGATAATCACTCAGTCTTGTTTCAAATACACATGTTTTTTTGGAATAGTCTGGGTTGATTTGTTAGAAACACATCAATAGAAGACGCATGATTTTTGGTGAAACAGGTCTTCTCCTTTACCAAATTGTGTAGGCCCATGACATCTGAAAAAGATTTTAACTTGTTATGACCTGGATGTTGCTCATTTTGGGTGTCCACGTTAAAATCTCCCAAAACTATAATGTTGTCATACTTCTCTAGGGCAGAATTCACGGAATTTGATAATTCGTTGAAAAAATTATTCAAGTTTGCAGAATCAGGGGGTCGGTAGACTGCAAAAATCATCCACCTTTTTTTGCTGATGGTAAGTTCCGAACATATCGATTCAACATTCTGTGTTTCGTATGCAGTTATGCGATTACATACCACCCCTTTTCTCACGTATTGCATTAGGCCCCCTCCAAACTCATTCCTATCGCGACGCATTGGATATTGATAGTTATTCATTAAAAATAACTCTGTTTTAAAGTCTTTGTTCAATTTTGTCTCCTCGATCACCAAAACCTCTGGTAAGCAACGCTCTACCACTTCTCTAAGGTCAACTATTTTATATCTTAGGCTGTTAATGTTCAAAAAGCCAAGAAGGGGATTATTATGATATTTTGTCCTGAGCTGAAAAAGCCTGTTTATATCGTCATCACTTTCACCGTCAGATATGGGTGGAGTAGAATCATTATCATCTGCACTAGGTTCGCATGCATTGCTAGATTGGATAGTCATTTGGCCTTCAGAACGCAGAGTCGAATTGATATGTCCAGTTAGGCTACAATTAATTATAGCATCAAACCCTATGTGAACTACACTATGGTCAGTTGAAATGGGTGCGTGTACGGTGGTTTCAATGTTAAGTGTCTGCTGTCCTGAATCTAAAAGTCATACACCATTTAAAAAATTAATAAAGTTCCCGGTTAAAATATTATTACCTTGGAAGTTTAGATGAAGTCCCCATTTATCAAGGTGTCTGCTTTCAATGTTATCATGCTCGATAAAACTTATATTACATTCAGAGAGGCCTACTTTAACTAATTCATTTAACTTTCTTCGTTTCATCTCAAGTTCATATGAATCTGTCCTTCTTATGATACTTGAAACTGCGACGTCTTTCAATTGTTTCTTCGTTTCAGTAGCCAGTTCAATCAGCTTGTTTGCTGTTTCTTCGGGGCTCTCTAATCTCAAGTTGTTTGTTCCGCATAAGATTATTATTCCATCTGGCTTGTCGTCTATTGCTGGCTTGATATAAGATCTCATTTGGTCGATCGTGGCACCAGGGAAAGTTTTGATTGATGTTTTGGCATGTGAAACCTCAGCATTGATATCTTGTCTCCTAATCTTTTTAACCATCGAGTCATGCTCCTGCTGCTCATTTTCTGCGGAAACCCCTGAGATTCTCTTTCTATTGCCAGGTTTTCTTTTGCAGTATCTAGAGGTTTGGAAAAAGGAAACTCCCTTCCATTCAAATTTCTTCCCCAAGAGCCTTCTCTCTGAACTTTAGACTTTGTACTTTGCACTTTCCACTCACCATCTGCTACATCATGTGTATACCTTGATTGTATTTCATTTGAATTGTCTTGATCCCGGTGGGATGTTGAAAAAAGGCCTAAATTTGAGATTTCAAATTTCCCGGTTGGTTTCTGGCTCCATTTGATTGGTTTTAGAGCGTGTCACGTTTCAATTTCGTTAGCCAGTAAGGATTTAGTGCCTATCTTTGTGCCCTCCGGTTCCTACATCCCCGTCCAGTAATAAAAACACATCGGTAAAAGATGTTTCACCTTCAAGAAAAAATATAAGGCTTTGCCATAGTTCATCGTGCTCCTCAGGTGTGACTTTCCAGCTAGATGCTTGTCTATAAGTTCAACAGATTTTTATCCTGCTCCATTGTCTTTTTTTGTCACAAAACTGATGGAGTTCTAGAATGATGCACAAGGCTGCTGAAGAGTCCTTGGCTACATCACTGAATTCGCTATCAAAGCTCAGACCACCTCTGAACGAAGCTTCTTTTGACAGTGGTGCAAATGGTATAACAAGGCATCGTGCCAGACACCTACGAAACAGAAAGAGACGCAATTTTAACACTAGCGAGAACCTGAATATCTTAAAAAACATGCCTTAACATTATACACACATTTGCTAAAGAAAATTTTCTGGACTTCCCTACACTACCGGGTGTCCCAACAAAATTTATACGGATTTAATTCACTCTAGCGCTGTGAATTTAGCCTCAATCAATGTCTAATCACTCTAAAAATGTTCCTCGATGGTTAACTTGAACATAGACACCTCGTTTGTTGATATTTGTACTTTGAGAGAAGCATGTTAATCTTGAAAACTCAAATTTGCCTCTTTCTGCAAACCAGAGCTTTAGCCTTTTGGCCTAAGCAATTTCTTATGGCACAGCGTATAAATCAACGATAGCCTTGCTAGAATTTGAACAATATAAGATGTTGTGTTATTCTGTTTTCCAAAAGTTACCCTTCAGTCACTTATTGGGAAGTATCTAAATTTTTCATTAATTTCATTTCTTAATTTTGATGTGCTTCAGGAATTTGCTTAGGCCAAAGGGCCAAATGTTTGGTTTGCAAGTGGACGCAAATTTGAGCTTTCGAGATTGATATTTCTGCTCTCAAAGCACCAATACCAGCAAACGAGGTATCTATATTCAAGTTAACTATCATGGAACATTTTGAGAGTGATTGGCCAAACATACAGTTCAAATCCTTACTGGCTGCTGAAGCACGCGGAAATCGTCCAATTTCACAGTACTCAGCCAATCAAATCGCCTCTTTCTAACCATGTGATATCAAATCAGTCGTTGGAAGGGAATTCTTGAGTACCCTCACAAACACTGAAATGGCTACTAAGTTACAATAATTACATGGAATTTTTTTGAAAAATTGGTAGAAAGGATGCCCCTCTGCAGTTTGTAGCGTGCTTGGACAAATATCTCATTTGGAGCCGAAATTATATTCATTTTCCGGTCGACGAATATTGACCTTCGTTAAATAATTGATACAATTCGCTGCAAATATGATATAAGGATAAAAATCTCAGCGATTATAGGTATTGCCCTAAGAAATAACCCAAACACTTTCCCTTTCTATTACATATGAAAATCGCAGGCGATATTCAGCGATCTCTGTCAGAAATGTCATTTGGGCCTAAGCTTCTCTCCGATTAACCTCATACGTTGGCCCCAATAAGGCTTAGTTTTATTATTGAGCTAAACAATTCACTTACCAATGACTCCAGCATCAAGTTGACTTCATTTTCAATTTAGTGTCTCCAAATTTTGTTCAAAAACATCCCGTCTTGAGCAATTTCTGCAAATTTGTTTCGTTCCGTATTTCTCTGCAAGCGCAAGTAAGCTGCTCGAATGTCGCAATCGCTAGGTTATTGTGATACAAAGTACAGCGATTTGACACAGTTGATGCACTCATGAACAGATTTGGCACGTCTGTCTTTCTCAATTCATTCAAATGGAAACAAAAGGGATAAAACACTTTTTGGCTGTTTGGTACATTGATGAATAGATTTTACACAAAACAGCAAAGCAAGAAACAGTTTTGAAAGCAGCTTTGTCGAATCTATTCTTGAATCAATGCAATCAAACAAAAGGAACAAAGCTGTAAACGTGCAGCGCGAAAAAAATTGTCTGTTGTTTTGTGTAAAATTTATTCAGTAATGACCCAAACAGCCAAAAAGTGTTTTATCCCTTTTGCTTCCATTTGAATGAATTGAAAAAATCATTGGTATTAACAAGATATAACTATGCAAATGAAAGTGTTGTCAGTCCATTGCAGTGCTTGGTTCAGTTGATCTTTCGATTTCCTTTCTCAGGGCCTTTCCTTTAGCTATGCCTTTGTTTATTTTGAATTTTTGGATATGAAAATGCTCTGACTCTGACATACAAGTTGATGACACTCATCAACCAGCCATAAACTAGAGATTCAGAAGTGCAAGGAATCTCTGCATCTGCAGCAATAGCATTAAAATTTGTATATAACAGCTGCGTTTTTATGTGACATATCAGTAGTTCTAATGTATTCTTTAAAATATTGCTCAACCACTTCAAAAATTTGCAAAGCTGGTGCCTTGATATCCCACAAGCCTCCAAGGGTGAGAACTGAAATCAGGTTAGGATTATGAGCTTGGTTGGGATCATAGTCATCTGATGTTTTTTGCAGCTTTGAGAATAGTGTTATATTCTCACAGACCTTATGCTCTCCTTACCAAATATTTAGATATGGGGAGTGCGAAGGAGACTTCGCTGTTGTGGTAAGGAGAGTGGTTTTAAACGTGCGCGGCCACTGAGGGAGGAGGGTGGGTCGATTTCGAGTTCACCGATGTTCGTTGTTTCTTGAAGAGGGCTGAAACTGACTGCTACAAAGGTTTAAATATAACCCTTGGACTGTGGGCGACTAGAACTAGTCCCAAGAGAGGCGATTTTGCAAAAGTTAGGCCCGTGGGACTAAAATATTAAAATTTCCGAGCATTCGGTCCTGTGAGAATAGTGTTATATTCTCACAGACCTTATGCTCTCCTTACCAAATATTTAGATATGGGGAGTGCTTCGGAGACTACTTGTAGTTATCATGAAGCAAGAATTCCCAAAAGGAAACATAATGCTCATAGAAGGAAGAAATATGCTAGGAAATACCCTCTCCAACACTCAGAAACTAGGAAATAAGTGGTATTAAGCAGGTCTTGTCTAAATCTTTGTCGTTTTTGAAAATACACTGTTGTTAAAGTTTGATTCAGAAAACGAGCAGCAAACAGATAGCAAATACAAAAAATAGATAAATGCAACTGTTGAAAAATTGACAATGAATCATTCAAAGTACAAATTTACAAAACGACACTCCTAGAATGTCCCGCAATTTCCAGGTGCTAATACAGAAAAACCTTACTTACAATGATAATATCTGCAACTAAAATTTCAAAAAAGAAAATAGTCTTCCGTGAACACCTAATAGAATTCCATAAAGATTTTTTTAGATTTTTCCATACCTTGTAGAGACATGATGCAAATTCATTCTTTGTGCCCACGCCAACTGTAACCTATTTAACTGTAATGGCGCGAACTTAACAGCCATATGATCTATTAGATGATATCTCATAAAATTCCGTGAGAATAGTCGCTTTTTCTGAGCGACAGGCATGCAGATCAACCCACTTTTGCAATAATTCGGGCTGCTTAGTTTCATCAGACCCACACAAGCAAAGTTGCGAAATTCACATTTGATACATAATAAATCTTAAAGCGGTATCCCTTTTAGGTTTGTATAGCACGGGACAATGATATTTTATCGTATACTCCGTAGTGATGTATTGAAAATTGCAATTCATGAGAGGAGCAATAATGCGCTCCTGATATATAGTTACACTGTATATAAGTATAATATTCGCTGAGAATGTAGAAATAAAACCTTATACACTTTCCCACAAAAAATTGTCGATAGATTGTAAAAATAATACCATCAAGCTATTCTCCAATACTTTTGAACGCTGAATTCCAAAGAGTCGAGCTAGGGGGCTCTCCGTCGAAATGTCTATGGCAATAATCGCTGTTTTTATACTTTGCTTGATTTCTCCCACAGTATTTATATAAACCTTAAAAAGTCTCATGGTTATCTAAGTTTACTACCTAAAGATGTCATATTACTTGAAAAATAAATAGCAAATGAACAAATTAAAGAAATTAATAGGGTCAAAACAAAAGACCGGGATGCCCCATAGCTTCAACCATTCGGAACGCAGCAGCATTAGCCGAGTGTAAAGGTTCTTAGTTGAGCCCCCGGCAGGTCGAAGCAAGGAGAGAAGCTTAGCACCTAAATATCACTTGGATACAAGAATTTCTGTATTTCTTCACCGTTATGATTTGTTTAGTTCCATTTAGAGGTTTAACTAATTCAGCAGTGAAGTCAATGGGCAATAAAACATGGGACAGAGAAAATTACTTATGAAAACCTTTCTAAAAAATTCCCCAGCCAACATATTAAACTGTAAAAAACCATATCACCACAAAAATCTGACGACTGAACAGGTTTATGAAATGACGCGCAACTCACAGCGAAGTAATCAGCTGAACAGGCTTTAAAATTTACAACGTCCCGCAGCAAATAGACCAGCTAAATAGGTCTTAAAATTTTCAAAATACTTTACAGCAAAAATTAGCAATTGATGAACAAATCTTAAATCTGACAAAGGTCTCAATCAAATAAACAAAGCTGCTGGAAAGGCCTTAATATATCACAATGTCCTGCAGCAAAATACAAACTATTGGATGGGTTTGACTTATCAAAAAATTCGCACAGCAAAAGACAAATCTGCTGGACAGGTCTAAGGCCATCACAACACCCCACTGCAAAGGTTACAGCTGCTGAATATTCAAAACTGTCCCTTAGATATTCCTCAGCAAAAATATGCTAACTGCTGTACGGATAAATGATAACAAAATTCTCGTAGCAAAAGTAAAACTGCTGGACGAGCTAAACATTCAAGGTTATTCCCTAAAAACTTTGCATCAAAAATGCTAATCCTTCTGCGGATTTACAAGAAATGAGAATTCTCCCAGCAAAAAGAAAGCTGCTGGACAAGCTACAAAATCATATACTTTTCCTAAAAAACTTCCACAACAAAAAATGCTAGCTGCTGTACGGATTTGCAACAATGAGATTCTCGCAGCAAAATAATTCTGATGGACGAACTGCAAAATTCAAGGGTATCTCGTAAAATTCCGCAGCAAAAATGCTAAAAGCTGTACGGATTTACAACAACAAATGATCGCAGCAAGAAAACCGTTGGACGAGTTCTAAATAAATTCGGCAGCAAAATGCAAACTGCTGTATGGATTCACAACAAAATTCTCAAGGCTATTTCCAAAAAATTTTCGCAGCATAAATGTTAACTGCTATACGGATTTACAACGACAACATTCTCGCAGCAAACAATCACTGGACAGTTAAAAAGATAAAGGCTATTTCATAAAGTTCCGCAGCAAAAATACAAACTGTTGTACGGATTCTCGCAGCAAAAAATAAAACTGCTGAACGAGCTATAGAATTCAAAGGCTATTTCCTAAAAACTCCGCAGCAAAAGTGTTAAACTGCTGTACGGATTTACAAAATACTCGCAGCAAAACCCGTTGTACGAGATAAAAAGATCAAGGCTATTTCGTAAAAATTCCGCAGCAAAAATATAAACTGCTGTACGGATTCTCGCAGCAAAAAATAAAACTGCTGAACGAGCTATAGAATTCAAAGGCTATTTCCTAAAAACTCCGCAGCAAAAGTGTTAAACTGCTGTACGGATTTACAAAATACTTGCAGCAAAACCCGCTGTACGAGATAAAAAGATCAAGGCTATTTCGTAAAAATTCCGCAGCAAAAATATAAACTGCTGTACGGATTCTCGCAGCAAAAAATAAAACTGCTAAACGAGCTATAGAATTCAAAGGCTATTTCCTAAAACTCCGCAGCAAAAGTGTTAAACTGCTGTACGGATTTACAAAATACTCGCAGCAAAAAACCGCTGGACGAGATAAAAATATCAAGGCTATTTCGTAAAAATTCCGCTGCAAAAATATAAACTGCTGTATGGATTCTCGCAGCAAAAAATAAACTGCTGGACGAGCTAAGAAATATCTCGAAAACATATGCACGAAACATTACAAAGTACCCTATGTAGAATCGCACATATCAAAGGTCCTTCGTGCAAACTATTATTACGAGAAAACTGAGCCTGGCATGGCAGTCCATGAACAGTATGGGGATAATCGGTCATACTTAAGAGCCAGACTTAAATAGGTTTTGGATACCTAAGAATAGAAAACAAAGCAAATCATGATATAAACTTCCTATTAAAAGACGAAATTGAAGTAGATATCTCATTGCAATATGCAAAAGCACCGGAAGACCTTAGTCACGAGGTACGAACTGTATGAGGATAAACATATTTAGGAAAGCATGGCAAAGCAAATATATCCAGGAGAAAAATTTAGGCCTACAGTAAAGCTACATCAAAACGCAGGAAGAAATATGCACGAGGTGCAACGGCAATTGCCGAAGCATTTGCAAACGACACAAACTTACTTTCTTTCCCCTCGAAGTTTTATCCGTCAAGTGTTTGCACTGTCTCCTACATCATGGGAGCAAAAAACCTTCAATTGTAACTGTGTTGTATAATACCACTTAGTAATCTGCTTAGGCCTAATTTGGCTCAGTCAGTGGCAGCGCACGTTTCAGAAAAAGATTTCCAGAGTTCACTGATTGAGTTGTTTCTTGAAGAGGGCTGAAACTGACTGCTACAAAGGTTTAAATATGACCCTTGGACTGTGGGGGACTAGAACTAGTCCCAAGAGAGGCGATTTTGCAAAAGCTAGGCCCGTGGGACTAAAATATTAAAATTTCTGAGCATTCGGTCCTGTGAGAATAGCCATGCATCGTTGACTCTCAACTGATTTCCATTTTATTTTTATTTTTGTAGTTTCCTGTGTAAATTGTGATAAACATACCCTCCAAGATAGTGGATTTCAAGACAGTTTCGGTCAATGCATCTGTCTGTATCGGATAATCATGTTTGCGTAGATCTTCCTTATAGTGGGCAAGTGTACAACAGGCCAATTTCATTGCAAGCAGGGTTGCTGAATTGCATGTCAGTAACGGAAAGCACACTTGTGCACGAAGAACAACTTTTGCATAAAACTTATAATAAAATTTCTCAGAGTTGCCATCCTTGCATAGTTCAGTGTATATCGGAACAAACTCTTGAAAAAGCTTCGAGTCCCGGCCATGCACATCATTGTGCAATTCTATTTCCTTGATGTCTGGGTAACAACCATTTGTTCCTGCAGCCGTATTTGATATTTGGACGAGAGCATTCAATTCTTCAACACTTAAAGTTACAGTTTCATGCTGCAAGTGTTTCACTGTGCTTCATTGTTTCATGTCTCTTCAATCCAGCTTTGCTCTGATATACCTTTTCGCACTTCGTACATTTATGATCATCAATCTCAGCCTGGCAAAATAGGAAATATTTACACATAAAAAACTGGAGGAAGCTGCATTCAGAATTTTTTCAACTTGAAATTTCTATTGACCATGTTGAAATGAAGATTGCGATTTTACTGGTGGTACAGATTATGGACCCTTCATTTTACAACCACTGCAAATATGTTTTCGAATATGGAATGAGGTACTTCAAAAAACAGAATTCTCCTTGCTGTTTAGCCTGCGTGCAGCCTGCAGGCTATTGTTATTGCGTTAACAACACAATATTTGCAGCCATGCACGACTCTTATGGGTTGCATCTCTTGCACAGTAAAGCATAACACTTAAATTTAGCCTAAAATATACTCAATTTAGAGTTTCCAGATGTAGCAAAAATTTCTAATACTGAACAGGTGTCCTTATCTAGTCAAAAACAAATTTGGAAGGCTATTTGGAAGGCTAGGTAAGGAGAAGGATAGTCAGCTAGTCAGTTTTGTTGAATGTTCTAAAGTATTTGGGCTTACCTCATCATCAAACTGATTCTGCAAACTCTCCTTCAACTCGAGAGCTTCAAGGATTGCTTCAAAATTTTCCTCTGATATCTCTGAATTTCCTGTATTCTGGGAAGTTCTTCAAGAAGATCTTCGCAATTCGTTGTTTTCCGCCATGATAAAAATTTTCCGCGCCAGGCTGTGCACGGATACTGTCACGTGACTGCTGACTTCAACATGCGTCAAAATCTCAAGCAGAACCCTTTAATGTTTGCCGGTCTTCTAGACCAGTGTATTTCTATTGACCAATGGCCACTTTAAGTATTGAGAGATTGTGAACTTCAATCAACACTCAATACTTCAAGGATGGGAGCTTATGGCTGCCCATTGGTAGCAATATTTAAACCTTTCACATTTATATTCACACTAACACATTCACATTTAAACCATGTCAATTTGTAGTTAAACCAATACATTTCCAGTTAAACCAACTCATGTAAATTTAAACCTTCCTACATTTATATTTAAACTTTTATATTTAAACCTTTCTACATTTATGTTTAAACTTTTCTATTTAAACCTTTCTACATTTATATTTAGATTAGATTATATTATACTTAAACTTTTATATTTAAAATCCCTGGGACTGAGCGCGGTCCGCATTTCAAACACGCTCTCGTATTATTCGTAGAGCGTGCGAATTTTATTTAGGCCCTTGTGAGAGAAAATAGAAATGGATGAAGGAGAACAAGAAAGAATTGTTCGCGCTGCAGCTTTGCTCCAGGAAGCGTCTTCGCTGCTAACAACAACACGATCATTACCGACAGCTTCCACCTCTGCCAGGCCAAGGCCCAGTACGAGTGCAGCATCTGCTCTGCCAAACATTCTCAGCACCACTGTTAACAGGGCAAGGCAAATGCTTAATACCAGCTCACGTGCTGGAGTCTATACAAGACTTAACAGGAATGAAAGACTTCGGGCAAGGACCTCTTCTTCTTCAAGACCCCTCCCATCTCAAGCTAAGACTGTGAAGAAGAAGCCTGATATTGCCATTGAGTTTGCTTTGGTTGAAGCACCATCCGACGAAACAAAAAATGACCAGCACTTAAGATGGGATTCTGTGATATCAGATGGCATTATAACATGCAATGAAAATGATTCTGAGAAGGACAACATTCTTTTTGAGCAACTTTTTGAGCTTTGAAAAAACAAAACAGAAATCAATGTACCACCTGCACTTCTAAATATAATTTTCAAATATGAGAGATGTTCTCTTGGCATTAATACGAGACATTTCCCATCTATCAAATGAAGACAACTGACCACTTGTACAAATCGTGCATTTTAGACGCAGATCGGCAGCACGCAGGTTCGATAAAAGTTGGAATGATGGTGCCAACTGATCCAAACTTGCGCTGGTTGAGCAATCTAACATTTGATATCAAGGAGGTATAGTCTCCCCTTACTTTATATTATTGAGTAAGAGCAATAACCGCCAAGGGTAGTGTTCCTTTGATTCCCATCTCCGTCCTCTTAGCAAAGGTTTGTGCATGAGTCACGCAAACTTTGACACATGCCTAAGCATGCAGGACTGGAGAATTTCCAAAGCAACGGCGGGAAATTACTTATCACGAGAAAGAAACTCGGAAAACGTTTAAAGTTAGAAAAGCTTTACGAACCTGACTCTCCTTGAAAGAATGACTTTTGTTTGTTACTGGCCATCATATGGAAGATAACTGGTTGAAAATTGCAACGTTTGTGTCTTAACTCTGTCTTTGGCGATGCACGAAGCAAAATAAATAGTTGGCGCCCAAATCCGTTGTATAACGCATGGTTGGCAATTGTTCAAAACCTGCCTGTCTTTGTGCTGTCTTCATTGACTTCAGTCACATGATTGAATGAAGTTAGTCAAATTATAATATGATTTTATGTGGTGGTTTCTTTGTCTAAAGCTCATTCTCTTTAATATTGAACGAATACACTCATTGTTCTTTTATAAGAAACTAAGGTCTGGTGATGGTAGGCCATAAGCCTACGGCAAGAAAAGATCTAGGGGGGGGGGGCGGCCAGACACAAAGTCCATTGTTTACCAACATTTTGGCCTAACTGAGGGTAGATTTTTGCCCGATTAGGCTGGGCATTCCTTTGTGAGTGGATTTGATCCAGTCAAAAATGTGGTATGCCTTCATGGAAGACAAAGAGTCAACTACAATAGGGGGGTAAGAATTTAACCAGAGTGAGGCTGCAGAGGCACAGTGAATCGTTGATGATGGCTGCCGTAGATCAAATGATCGATGCAGTTGGTGAAAAGTTTGGCTATGAGAAAATAAAAGATCACCAAAAGAATGCCTTTAAAGCAATTATCAAAGGAAAAGACGTGTTTGTTGTGCAACCAACAGGGTATGGGAAATCTGCCATTTTCCACATGGCACCATGCGTAAAAGCTGTTTTGTCAGGCTCTACGTTTCATGGACTTGCTGCATCGTGTAATTCTTCAATACCTTACTCTTCTTTGGTAATATGCCCCTTGAATTCCTTGATCACAGACCAGACACGCAAACTAAGAGAACTAGGTTGTACCGTACTTCCTTTGGTGTACCAAAAAGATGCAAAAAAGAGAATCAGACAAGGAAAGTATCACTTTTTGTTCACATCTCCGGAGGCAATTCTTGGAAAATTTCGAGATGAACTAAGGCAGCTTCACTTTCAAAAGAGGATTGCATGCATTGCTGTTGATGAATATCATTGTGTGGTTAAGTGGTGTGTATTTTTCGTTTTCTGGTGGTGTGTTTCGCCACCTGAAAAACCATGATGTTTCACCTTCTCACCTCTTGCTCATTATTTTCTCTCTCAGATAGTTTTAATTTACTCCTTCTTACCTTCACAACTTTTTCCTTTGGTAATGATGCAGCTGTTTCATCAAATTTACTTTAAACAGTTTCTTGATTGCTCATTTTGTCAACTAAGCTTTCAACTACTTGATGGATATTAGCGATATTTGATTTATTTATCTCAATTGAATCTTCAGCCATCTTTGTTCTCCTATCTAGCTCCTGAACTTGTTGCTCTGTCATATCTCGTCTTGACTCTAGCTTGCTTATTGCTCCAAGTGCCTTTGTAAAAGTGACATTGCATTTTTTGCAGTACCAATGAACTGAACTGCCCTCCTGAGTTAGAAATTTGTAAACTTTTCTTGAAACTCCTTTAAATTCAATGTGGTGCCAGATATTGCATATTTCACACAGAATGGCATCTTCATCATCATTAACCCTATTTTAACCGGGGGGGGGGGGGCGTTTTTCGCCCCCCCTATCGGATTTTTTTTAATAGCTCCCAAACGATGGCACTTACAATGCTGAAACTCCTTGACTTTTCCTAAAATTTAGTTGGCAATCAGAAAATAGAAATTTCAATACCTATTGTTTGACCACGTGACCACCACATGCCCATATTTGGAGAGTGGTCGCAAAGAAATTCTTTAAAACGGCTCTAATTTCTTCCTTTGTTACTAAATCTCAACAATATATATACCATTCGATTCGTCTTGATGAGTACTTTCATTTGATATATAATTTATTCATATTTGCTGACATCAGCAGTTTATTATTTCTATGACGTCATAAATATTTATGACGTCATATTCCTAATGAATGAGTAATTTTTCATGCAAAACTGATGGAATTACCTCAAATATCGATAAAGGTACTTGATTTCACTAATAATATGCGAAATTAATGGTTTAAATCATAATTATTGAGCTAACAATTTTGCATTGAATCAAATTTTCATTATTTAATTAGTTAATTCATTAGAAACCACAAATATCCGTATGAAACCATATGAAACTACAAATTAATGATATCATTCATGTATTTGGACGGTTTTTTTGCCAATTTTATCTAGCTATTTGCTAATAATGGTCCCTTTTCTGCAAATAGCTCGATTTTCTCAAAATGTGCATTGTTTTTGGTTGCCTAGCAACCAATCACGTGACTATAGATTGATTGGTACCATTTTTAGATTCTCCTTTGTTCAATTATGACACAGTGCAAGTTTCATTGTCATAGCTGTTATACTTGCGGAGAAAAACAGGGGGGGCGAAAAACGCCCCCCCCCGGTAGAAAATCACTTTTTTTTTACCCGGTTAAAATAGGGTTAACAGATCCTTTGCAAGAGCCACACTCATAGTATTCTGCTTCAGAGACTTGTATGTTTTGTGTATCACCTTCGCATTTAGGCCCAAAATGACTTTGATGAAAAACTATTTGTTTTCAGCCTAAAATTTAGTAGTACAGGCACAACTGCCTTGGAACACTGCCTAGCTGGTTTATAATTGTGTTACACTGCAGATTACAGCGACCAGAAGTCTATTTCCCATTAATTTCTGTCTCTACCAGAGCCAGAGAAAAATCTGACAGCCATAGCTGAACAACAACACCTTCAACAACAACCAACAACCTATGACTACGGCGACTGGCTGCAAGGATTCACGGAAGGATGTGGGATCAGATGCAAATTTGGGGAAATCCCACAGAACTAGACATTTTTTCAAGGTTTTTAGCAACGGAATTTTTGAAATGATGGCTGTTGAGACGAACCGATACGCAGCTCAATAAATTGCGAGGATAAGGGCAAGCGGTCGCTTGAGAGAAACTTCCCGTGCAGGTATTTAAGAGCAACTTCCCGAGCAGTAAGTGGATTGATTTGACAACAGAGGAAATGAACGAGTTCATTGCACTTATCATTGTGTGTGTGTGTGCGTGTGTGTGCGTGTGTGCGTGTGTGTGCGTGTGTGCGTGTGTGCGTGCGTGCGTGCATGCGTGCGTGCATGCGTGCGTGCGTGCATGCGTGCGTGTGTGTGTGTGGTTTACAGTTTTGAAAATCTCAATGCAGAGGTATCTTAGCCTATTTACATGTATTGGGAATTTTTCTGATTTAAAATGTGCATTCATAGTTATGGGAGTCGTGAGACGTCCAAGCTATGGCATGTATTGGTCTCAAAATGCATTCGTTGGAATTCCTGGGATGGAGAAAGCTAGGTCAAGAGACAGGTTTCTTCTCATCGTGCAGTTCTTCCACTTGAATGATAACGAGAAGAACCTTCCAAGGGAAGATGCAAATCATGACAGGCTCTTCAAATTGCGAAAGTGTATGGACATGATTGTTCCACTTTGGCAAAGGGTATACTACCCTGGGCAAGAAGTAGCAGTCGATGAGACTCTCATTGCTGTCAAGGGAAGGACTGCTCTCAAGCAGTACAAACCAAACAAGCCTCACAAGTGGGGCCTAAATGCTTGGACATTAGCAGATAGCAAGACAGGCTACGTGTTCAATATTATGGTCGGCAGAATGAGGGAGATAGAGCCCCAGAAGTTGGGATGACTCATAAAGTTGTTACAGACTTGGTTGAGCCAATTTATGGAGAGGGTCACCATGTTTACATGGATAATTATTTTAGTAGCCCAGCACTGTTTGAAGAGTTACATGACAACCAAGTTGGTGCTTGTGGCACATTGCGTCTGAATAGAAGGGGAGTGCCAGCAGAAGCAGCTACTGCAAAGTTGGGTAAAGGTGACAACGTAAAATTGACAAGAGATGGGGCATTAGTTTTCATCAACTGCAGAGATAAAAGGCAGGTGAACCTGATCTCACCCATCCACAATGGCAGCACGTTTGAAAGAAAGTAAGGTGCAAACCAGCTGAAGGGAATGGCAACCCCTTCAAATTTGTTCAAAAGCCAAAGGCTACTGAGCTTGGGTGGATTTGACCATGCAGACCAAAAAGCTTTGTATGGCTTGAATTTGCATCAAAATTTGAAGTAGTGGAAGATGGCCTTCTTCCATATGCTGCAGGTTGATGTTGTCAATGATGGGGTGATCTACAAAGCCTTTCATAACCCAAAGCGCTTTGATGCTAACAAATTTCGCCTTTCGCTAGCACAACAGTTGCCTGTGGGCTATGAAAGTCAAAGTTACAGAACTGCTCGCCCCTCCATTGAAAACCTGAGACACCCAATTGGTGATTTGTCCTAATGAGGTGAATGAAGGACCTCACTCCCCAGCAAGAAGGTCACAGTCGTAGACTCTTCATTCGATGTCAAACTGTTGGATACAAACGTCCTTCATGGCTTCCAGTGTCATTTTCCCTGCCATTCATAGGCACCATGGTTAACCCTAATCCATATGGGCTTTTTTCGAGCTACCATTTATGGGGGGGGGGGTGCTTTCCAACCCCCCCTCTGAAAACTGCCTTAGACTCATCCGAATTCAATACAACTTGGCACAGTTATAGAACAGGTAATTTGTAGCGCGTAGCGTAATTTAGGTGTGGCTGCCACGCCTTGTGACGTCACAGTGACGTCACGAAGCTGAAATCTGTGAAAATCAGGCTTCCAAGTTGAATTCAAGTTTAATGAAGATTTTGCTGCAACTTTAAGCAGTTTTTGGTTCAGTTTGTCAACATATGTGATGATAAAGTATTGTTTTATTGAAATTAACGATTTTGGAATGATATTTTGGCAGAAATTAGCCGATTCTTATGACGTCATTTGTGCGATGAATCTATTCTATGTAAAAAGAGACCAAAAGATCCTGCAAAATGGTGATTATCTGTAACAAATGTATCATTAGAGTGTTTCTCATTGAAAAAGTCCGAAAAAACTTGAAAAAATTGCTAATTAGTCCAAAATGGCGGCCTAAATGACGTCATTATCAAAAAATGCTGACATCATCAAATTCCAGAAATTCCGGTATCAAATTGAAGCCCTTTGTTTGCTGACTCATTTGCTGTATAATACTTAATAATTAAATCAAATAATTCCATTGAAATCATTGAAAACAATGATTTTGCTGCTACCTCCTTCCAAATATGGGCATGTCACGTGACCTGTGAGTCCTATTGTTCAAAATTTTTTTCACCAAAATGTGGTTAATAGATAATTAGTAAAAGTCAGGGAGGCTGGGGGACATAGCAAACGTCGTTTAAAAACACGGCAAATAAAACCTTGAGGGGGGGGGGTGGAATCCACCCCCCCATGTGGATTAGGGTTAATGGGCCTATCCTTGTATATTTTTGGGCTTTGCTGCTTATGGGCTTAATCATACCTGTTTCATTAATATCTCCTGTAAATTGTGCCGTGTCTAAATCCATCTTCTCAGCATGATCCTCGTAATGACCCTCATCATCGTTATAATCAGTTTGATCTGTTAAAAAATTGCAATTAAATCTAAATGATTCCTCATTTTTGGGATACCCCTATATTATACCACTGCGTAACGTCTGATTGAAAAGCTTCGCAGGAGCTTTCAGACAAAATTGGCACCAAAGTCCTTCTTATCTGGTTGTTTCCTGTCATTCAAAGCAAAGTAACATCGACTAAATCTGGTCTATAAGCTGAAAGTTTGATGTATTTGGTTTTTCTATATTTTACTGCTGTCTTTTAAACGATACTTAAAGTTGGAAATGGCACTTTTGCTCTGAGAAGAATTATGTAGTTAAAGCATGTACACTCCGTAGCAACTAATTTATTGAAAGTTACGTTTGTTTTGTTTCAGTATGCAAGATGCCAGACGAATATAACAATTACAAAAGAGTTTTCATGGATGAGGAGAAGAAGGTTGTTGATTATTTCTTTTTAACTGTATGATATTGCTTCTTCTAAATGTGGTATTGTTGCCTTTTAAGAAATAGAATTACGACACGGCGCAAGATTTGGAAGTTTTTTTGTAGTGGCAAATTTTACTTTATTAACCAAAGTATGAAGACAAAAACGTTATCTAGAAATACAAATATTTTTTTTCAAAACCAGAATGTTTTGAAAGTTTATGTAAGTTTATGTTCACCAGTCGCACCGGCAGAGGCTTGAAGAACATCAAGTAAGTACTACTCTCTGACACAGTCATTAATTTTAAATAATTGAAAGTGGTTTCTGTGATTTTCATATCAAAAGTTTCCAGCTTTAACTTCAAGCACTTCTAGATATCTTCAAGAGTCAAGGGCTTCAAGATTTCTTCACTAACTCTACAAGTTAAAAGTTCTAGAGCGTTAAGAGTTTTTGTAAAGCTTTACAGTATGAGTAATGGAGTAATGAGCATGAATCAATTGAAAGTATTCCGACCACTGAGAGTTTCCTCAACAGTTTTATTGGTTCAAGCTTCTCGCAATGTTTTCCATTGCTATAAAAGGATGTGTCCCATGCGATAAAAATCAAATGTAATTTTTTGCAATCAAAGCAAATTGCTGAAGAAATATGCATTTCATGAAATCAGTTTTATATCACTTGCATAGAAATCCATGAGTCAGAAGCTTCTTTATATTTAGGTACAGAGAGACTATTTGGCATGACTTGATGCCATGCCTTTAATATGAAATTAGAATTTTAAATTCATCTCACAGCAACTGCAAGCTCGTGATTTAATATCTTTTGAAGAGAAGATCAGATAAAAAATTAAAACAAACCAAAAATGTTTTACAGAAAACAGCCTACAGTGAATGTGACCTTGAGGGGAAAAGAGAAATGGAAAAGAAGGTGAAGAAAACAGAAAAAAAAACAAGAAAACAGAGAAAAACAGATGGAAGAAAAAAAGAAAGAAAAGATTGCCGAAGAGCATGTCTTATCAAAGACTGAAAAATGCAGGGTTCTTCGGTTGAAGTCAAAAAAGAGGGAGGGGTTACAATCATTATCAACATAACATAGGAGAGTAATGATTGTAATCTCTATGGATTACATATGGAACTACGGATATGGACCACTTTACCTTATTGAGAGCAAGCTCATCTTCAATTTTGTTTTTGGTCCTTGTTCCATTTCACAATCATTGATTTACTGACTCCCTTGCTTGCAGCAACTTTGTTCCATCTATCCGTGATCTACTTGGCAATGAATCTAATATATGCAGGGTTTGCATTTTAGATTCAAGTGTAGAAGATTTACACTGACATGCTCCATGTTGGCCAGTTTTATTATCAGAAAGCCGAGGCCTCAGCATCAATGCTGCTGTAGTCTTGCCATTCCTTTGAATTTTCTCATTTTCCCCTTCTGCTGACAGATCGACAACTGAATAGATTTCTCATGTTGAAGTTTATCTGCAACAGAAAACAAGACTTGATTGATCGTATAGAGGACTATGATAGAAATGGGCCTATGACTATGTGGGATTATATTGAGAGGCAGATTATTTCTGCGGCTCATTGGAAAATTTACTGCAATGAAGAGGACATCTACGTCTAATTCCTTGAAGATCTCTTTTACCATTTTCAAACGCTCTTCGCCAGATTCTCTATCTCCTTCCTTGACTTCGACACCGTTTAACCCTATCTGACCTGGGTGATTTGAAACACTCAATGCCTGGGGGGGCCGATTCGGCCCCCCCTGTTTATCTCTGTTGTCATAAGAGATATGGCAGCCAAACTTGGCACAAAGGAAGTTCATTATGTAAACAATGAAAATTTGAAATCATAATCCAATTAGCGATGTTGTTGTTGTTGCTAGAGCATGATGATCATTATGATGTCATATGACGTCATATAAATGAAAGGTTGCTAAAAGGTCATGAAACTTTATTTTTCATAAAGAAATGAAAGATATAGATCAAAATATATATACATTCTTAATTTAGACTTAATTAGACCAATTAAACATGATTAAAAGATATACAAAGTATGTTTTTCACAGAGTGCAGTATGAAAAATTGGTAACCATGGAAACAAGGCTAAAAATAGAATGTCCAAATTGTTGCAATTTTATTGCTCTATGATACAAAGTTCAACTTACGAAGTATCAGAGGCCTGCTGCATGTGTGGAAAACGGTGTAAACAAAAATGTACTAAAGGGGGCGGAATCCCCCCCCCCCCCCCAGGTCAGATAGGGTTAACCTCAGACAGAGAAACCTTTGGTATTGCTCTTTCTCATCTGAAGCATGTTGAAGTTGGCTTACATACCTTTCCATCAAAACAATTTTCGATTCAAGGACATCAATTTTCGCTTTCTGGTTAAAGATTTGGTCACATGCGACACAATTTAAATGCTGCCATTTACTCCATTCAGGTGCCCCTTGGTATCATGAACAAGAATGAAATGTATACGGAAGATATGATATCGATGCTTCAAACATGTCAAGAGTACTGTCCTTGAGTAGATGATTGAAGAAACTACTCTGCGGTGGTGACAGATTAAGAGCAAAGCTTGCTGCAGATGCATAGGATTCAAGGGCAGATGCTCCCACGCCAGAAGGAAGGATGGAAGGAATCATAATGAAATTCGAGGACTGGCACAAGGGTGTTTTGTGTCTGCATGTGAATTTTTGATATTTCATTGCATTACTGAGAGTACTACAATGCATTCAATCCAACAAATTCACCTTCAATCTTCATTTTATATAACAGGTTTGAAATATTGCAAAGCATTTTTGGCTCTCAGAAATCATGGTAAGCATATAATGCAATAACGCACAAAGTATCATGCAAACTGGAACATGTGTTATTTCGTTGAGAGGGGGTTAGGGTGTAAAAGTTCTGGGGCCCAGGTTATGAAAAACCCCGGGGTTATGGGCGACGGCCCTGTGCTAGAGATACATTGTTGTGCACGAGGAGATTCAGTTGTGACAAACAAGAGTAGATTTTGCAACGGTTCTTTTGATAGCCTATGGGTTTTGATTGATACACAGTTTCAGAGAAATTAACGAGAAAACAAAAGGAGAATAGTCATGAATAAATATAGTTTCTCAAATTTCGAAAAATTGAGCACAACGTTTCTTATAAGCTGTTTGTTATTATGAGATGAGGAGTGTAATAGCTTGAATAAAATAATGACTAAAAGGATCTTTTCTTTGTTGTAATACAATCAATTTTTTTGGCAGATGACGTTTGAACAAATTTACAGAGTGCTTCAGTTGGAGAAAAAGGCTCACTTTTTCAGCTCAAGGAAAGATTTGACAGACAAAAATGCGAAGAAGATGGTGAAGGAAGCAGTAAATCCATGCAGAGATTTGATGAATTTCAGCAAATATGGCTATATTGTTCTGGCTGCAATGCATGGGCTCGGGATGACTGACAAAGATGAAACACCAAACGTTGGATATATTAGTGATAGCAAAAGGAAAGAGCATATGGAATATATTGCTTCCAAGATCGTACAAATACTCATCGCACTGGATGTAAAAATGCCTGCTAACATCGAAGAAAGCTCAAAAAAGGACAAAAAACAAAGAAAGCTGGACACATCAAATGTGGTCACAGTGGGTGTACAAAGTAATATAAAGATCCTGGCATAGCAACAGACTCATTCGAAGAAGGAATCTTTGATGATGGAGAAGATGCAGTAGCCCTCCTTCCAAGCGAAGACAGCCTGTTCAATTACTCCTGCCTTTATTTTAATCCTAATCAATGAATCCTTCTTCTTTCGATAGATGCTCATGTTTTCACTTGAAAACACTTTCTGGAATGCATAATGAGCGTGCTAGCTACCTGGGCTTCAGAGAAACTTTTGCGGATTTGTTTGTTTTAAATTTATGCTTGGGATAATTTCCTTTGTCTGCAGTCGCTAATCGCTTTGAATTCAGGTGTCGACAAATCATCTCATGCTATCGTGTTACAAAATCTTTCCTTGTTACTCAAAACATCACATGACAAAATTTCAAATGGTTTTTCTCCATCCTGCTCATCTATAACATTCTGGACAAAGACTCCTATTTATTATTTAAACAACAAGTCAAACCTTCCTGTTCCTCCTCTGATGGACCATCATTACTTTTCCCCTCTCTCAAACTGGATGCTCGCGCGAGGTTCACTTTTCCAACTGGTGTTGATTGGACTGCAGATGCGAAGTTCAGATGTTTCCTTGGTGTTCTGATTATGGAATCTGTTGAAAATAGTTGATGGTTTTACTACAAAATCTATCTGTTTTGAAATAATACAATCGAACAAAAATTAAAGTGAATAACCCGAGTTAAAAGATTAGATCTCATAAGTTTATAAATAGCCTTTTGTATTTGATAATCCAGCGCATGGTGAAAGAAAGCAAGGCTAAAGAATGCAATGAAGGAATTAGGTGTTTCTTGAAACACTTCCAGTACTTTTTTGCTGTGTTTATGTTATACAATAGTACAAATTCTTCATCACTTATGAATCCATTGTAGTAAGCATGAAGAAGAGTGGCTTTTTCGGCATTTTGAAATGAATGAAAAGTAGAAACAGAAATGGCTCTGCCTTTTTTCGAGTCCAAAATATGCGCCAAAATGTTCCCGCCTTTTTTCTCGTGCCTACAACGCGCACATTCTGTTATGCAATTCGTAAACTACATCTTCCGACAGGACGCAACAAAACTTGTAAGGTTGGCGGCGTCTGTTCGATTCCTGGATCGTAAACTCGCTATTTTCCTAATGATGAAGACTGCTCAATATACCTTGAAGTGCATTGACAGAGAGTGAGCTTCTTAATTTCGTTTTGTTGGTATTTACTTTTGAGAATGTTCTCTCAACTTCAGCTGTACTCTGAGGAAGGGCAGTAACTTCGAGCATAAACTTGGCCAAATTTATGTATGCTGGAATCCTCTGCATTCCTTGCCAAAACTCACGAATTTCTTTCTTGTCCCATCCTCCTTCTTTAACTGAGTCGTCAATGAGCAACAATCCCCATTCTCTATCAATGGTTTGGATGCTAATTCCAAGATTTGTTGCTATCCTAGGGAGGCCCTTGGCAAGTACACCTGCTGATTGAATCAGGGCAGCACCTTTGAAAAGTCTTGCTTTGCTGACATCTTGTATGGCTAACAGGAGGGGATCTGAAAGGTCTAACCTACTGCGGATTTAATGGATAGCTTCTCTGCACTAATCCCTACATCTTGCTAAGAATCTCTCTTTCTGGTGGGGAAGCATATCTCTAACAGTTTCTGTTGCCATTTATCCAGGGTATACGTTTTCCAGTGGAAGCCATTTACGCTTGTCGTTGATGTTAACATTTGCAAATGCTTCTTTCCCATCAATCTTTATAAAATTATCATGAAGCATTTGCAGTACATGCTCCAACTCACGTAAAAGTGCATTCAGCTGAAAACTAATTGACTGCAACAGAAGATTTAGACCTGTCAAATCCCCAAGGAAGAATTCCGAGAATTCAAGAGTTGCCTTGACATATGGAGAATTCAAGGCAGACAATATTCTCTCTGCCTGCGGTGAATTCGCTTCTGCAACCTCTGCAACAAAGAACAAGGCAAGTGCAGGCCACTGCTCAAGAATTCGCTGAACGCACGTAACAACTCATAGCCATCGGATATGACAAGGTTTCATGATCTTGTGGACATCTACATTGAAAAATGTCTGAAATTCAGTGAGACTCTTCTGTCTGTTCAGTGACAACATGAAATAGTTGTATACATCATGTATTAGCTGTTCAGCTGTTTTTGATAGGGTTTTACTTGCATGCTCTGCAACCAGATGGAACGTGTGACAGTAGCATTTTAAGACGAACAGCCCTGGTGCTGCAGCTTTCATCCTTGTCAGGTTAGAATCGTCAACTCCTTGCATCAAATTTTCACCATCAGAGGCATAGCCCAATACCTTGGTCCAGGGCAGTTCGTCTTTTTTCTAGAATCTCCTGCAGATATTTGACAAGACCCTCTGCATTTCCTTCATCTACTGGAATTAAAGCTCACAATATTGTGATTGGCTGGCATGTCTCCTTGTCCAAGTATCGAAAATTGATGCAGAATACTTTTTTCATTGTGATACCTGTGGCTTTGTCGCAGATGATTGAAAATCTATTTGCCTTTTTGAGGTCTGCAACCAACTGTTCATGGGCATAGACCGTGAGACATTCAGGTAACAAATATGTACCTTTGGTTGGATTGCAGGTCATTTCTTTCACCGCCTTTGAATTGTCTGCTTTGCCATGAAGAGTTTGTAGAAGTGAATCTAAGAAATTGAAAGATACATCCTTTCGAGCAATGAGAGCAACAACATTGAGCTCCGCCTTTATCACTGATGATTCTTTCGAAGTTACAAATGCACTCATTGGTTGAGTTCCATCAACTGTTTTCGCATTTTGCACGTGGAGTGAGGACTTTGAATGTCCGATTAGCTCAGATTTGCCAGGAACTAGATCCTTTTTACAAAATGAGCAAAATGCTTTGTTCAGATGCTTTTTAGAAGATGAAAGCCATCCCTTTGCCCAAGCCTCTTTTTCCCAATTCTAATAACTTTGACTCCAAAACTTTTTCTCTGAATCTTTTGGCATCGTGAAATCATTGATGTTCTTCTTCACTCGCACAGCTGATGCAATGAAACACAAGTGAATGAAACCTGACTATGCTGAAACTGGTCAAATAGTAAAATTAAGGTCTGACATGGTCTGACAACTATTTGTAAGAAAAGAACAGGAAATAATACTTTGTAGCGGCTTCTTTATTTATTTTATCCTACATTCATCTAACACGCACGTTATCCATACACTCTATTGGCACCTATATGTAATACTGGGAAAAACATCCATTCAAAATTCTAAATGATTTTGCAGGATATCATAAATCATTCACAAGTATGTAGATATATAGCCGAAAGATGACTATGATAATAGCTCTCTTGAAAAACATAGTATATTAGTTGTTGTACCGGGTGAGCTATAAAAAGTTCCCACTTTTGAAAATTCATAGCATCAAGAGTACTTCACAGATTTAAATGATTCAAATTCTAATCAAAAGCCGAAAGCTCAAAGTAGTTTTGTGATTTTTCTCGCTGTCTTGCGAGCACTAGAAATGCAGGTAAATTCAACTTTACAAGAATTTCATGGTTGCAAAATGACTAAAAAAGGGCCTAAAACATTGATCAAATCATAAGGCACTCCTTACACAGAGCAATAAAGAAAATGCATTTTCTTATGTGTGAGAGATATCCTGTGCAAATTTATTGCCATGAGATTCAAAATCTTTAGTGTTTGTTTGCAAATCAATGTATTATAACACATGAGAGAGGTGAAATGCCCATTGCGTATTGTTCTGCATGAGGAGAGTATTAAAGTGAATATGACGCGAAAATTTTTATTGTCGATATTAGTCAATTCAAGTACGCTGATTTCGAATCTAAACTGTAGACTTTCAAATTCTAAGTCGTTTCGTAGATATTAGCGTTTTGAAATTGATTGTTTCGTCGAAAAAGTGTCCGGGAAGTCTGGGGCGGGTTTTGAATTGTGACGTAAAGTGTTTGGGGCCTAAGCAAGCAGTCAGTCGACCAGTGAGAGATAACAGCTAAATTTGGGTTCTTGTGTTTCGGGTGTTTCCTTGCCTTCAGTTTCCCTTCCTTTGGCTGCAGTGGCCTTTAGCAACTATGATAGAAAATTTAATTTTTAATAAATCTTATTTATTTTAAACTGCTTTTACAAAGGTAGTAAGATATCAAATTCCCCCCACAGGAGGGCCGAAGTCATTGGTTTGCAGTACCTACCCACCGAAAAAGAATCAAAGAGCTTGGTTTCAAATTTAAAAACGTTTGGTCTGAAGGACCGCAGCATTGATGAAATATTTAGGAACAGGGCAGTTGAAGTCAACATGCCCAAGGTTATTGTACTTTTCACTTTTCAAAGGGGTATTATTTCCAACAGCGAGATATTGGATCTTTCTTTGAGAGTGGCGTAAGTAAAAGCAATAAGATACAATAGTCTAATAACCATTCTTTTGTCTGGACTGTCTGGTTGCTTCCTCGTCATACCGAGTTGTATCGTAAACACGTCAAAGGAAGTTTTTCATATCTTCGGTATTAAGTTCAGGCAAGGAGGCATGCGTTCTTTGGAAGTCAGTTGCAACAAAATAGAGAATGAAATGAAATGATTTCGTTTTATGAAATGAATTCTCTGTCTTCGCACTTCTGGATCCTTTGGTAACCGATGGTGGGTAATGCCAGCAGGCATCGAACTTCGATTTTGTCAGCTCATTTTGTTTGGTAACCCGGCACAGCAATACTTTCCTCCATAATCATATTTTGTGAACATTTCATGGCTTAGATTTTGGTAGAGGACGAGCTTTCTTGGGTAAGTTTACAGCTTTATCATCCGTTATATCCAATCGAACCAGACCAAAATATACGGAGCTGTCTGATGGCCTATGGCCATGGTCTGGAACCCTGTCTCGCCTTCCTTCGGCTTCACGGCTTCACTTGGAAGGCTTTATCGATTAGAAGCACCCAAACCAATCCATTTATATGGCAAAACCTACTAAAATAGTCGCAACATGTAACGTTTGTTTATCTAAAGGTTTATTAAATAGTCACAAACGTAATGTTTATTTTTTGTTTTGGAA
Source organism: Aurelia coerulea (assembly GCA_039566865.1). Classification (NCBI taxonomy): domain Eukaryota; kingdom Metazoa; phylum Cnidaria; class Scyphozoa; order Semaeostomeae; family Ulmaridae; genus Aurelia; species Aurelia coerulea. Next base: position 11,329,130 of record CM076947.1, read on the forward strand.
ACTTTGACCTGTGTGTGGGATGTGTTGCGAAATATGCTTTCACTTTCATGTCATCGTGCGTAATATCCCTTCCAAACATGCCACTCTATAGAAACATTTTAGTGCGAAAAACCTCCAAAAAGTTTGTTGCATACCTTGTCTAGAGTAACTGGAGATATCCGGAGGAAAATTTATCGGTTTAAATTGGGTATAAAGGTGGAAAATCAAGCCAAACTTCATCTTTTATGGCCAGTTTTCATGTTGTTTTGTGTATCGAGGTATCGTTGCCCAAACACTTTACGTCACAGAGATCTGGTACTCAACGGTTAGACCGCGCAGAACTGCCGCCACTTTTTGAAGCAGAGTGGGGGCTCTTTAACCCCATTTTCCAGCGAAATAAAAGCGTAAATCGAAAAATTAAATTCACCATCGTGATCAGCGATATTTAATGCATCAGATAAGACAATAAAAATGTTCGCGTCATATTCACTTTAACGATTTGATCAATGTTTTAGGCCCTTTTTCAGTCATTCTGTAACCATGAAATTTTTATAAAGTTGAATTTACCTATACTTCTAGTGCTGGTAAGACGGTGAGAAAAATCACAAAAATATGTTGATCTTTCGGCCTTTAACTAAGATTTGAATCATTAAAATCTGCAAAGTACTCTTGGTGCTATGAATTTTCAAAAGTGGGAATTTTTTTCTTGCTCACCCGGTATATTTCTGAATTATCTTGAAAAATAGTGTAGGGGGGAAATCTGGATTTTTTAGGGGGAAATAGGTTATTCGTAGAGGAAACGTAGGGGAAAGTTTGTCATGGCCGTAGGGGAAAGTAGGGGAATGGAGCATGCGCTGTAGGGGAAACCGGCAACCTCTGCGTGGCAGCCCTGGTTAGAAATCAACAAAACTTACATTCCAAACTTGCGGGATATGATGAGGGCAAACTTTGTGATCTGCTACGAGACATGGAAAACATACGTAGTAGAACGGCCCACAATCACTGCAGAAATACAATGTTTCTTCTTGTGAGCTCGTTTGGCTGAAAAATGCCGACTGACACACAAGGCATGACTCCACTGAAATTGGAAAGCCAGATCTTGCGAATGCAACATGCAAGAACTGTTTCCTGAGTTTTCTCCAGCTTTCCACATCTTTTCTCTTTATCTCCTCGTAAGTCTGTATCCTGCTGTTCTTCAAAGAGCAAACATCCTTCATCGGTATATTCACCACTAAAAATAGGCCCATCATCATCACAGTCATGATCAGCAATAACGGGCTCATTTGAATGTCTTGGTCCATCTGCATCAAGACATTCCTGGTTACAAGGCACATTACACAAGGAACTCCTCTAATAGGTTATCTCTCGGCCACTAGAACCGTCTGTGACAATCTTTAACTTCTTCCTGGAAAAGGCATTCTAAGAAGTAGGCAGAAGTTGGCCTACTTTCTTGCTGTTGTGTTTCCAAAGCGCGCACAAATTTGCTAGTTGTATCCGCTAAAGAGTGCACAACTCCGTAATACATGTGACATATGACCAACACATACCACATTCTAGCGTGCAACTCTGCACAGTGTATTACACTCTTTACTGTACCACACTTAGAATCGGGTTGGCTATACATGGTGGAGGGAAACAGGCGTGAAAGGGCTGGGCTATTACTGAGAGAAAACCCGATATTACCATGCTATACTATTCAATAGTAGGGCAAACTACCCTCGCATAAGACTTCATACTTTTGTTTGTCGAGCACAGAGAAAACCTGATATTACCATAAGCAGATATGACACTGCTTTGTTTGGTAGGTTGAATTTTGCTCTCAACCACAGAATCATCAGTGCAAACCATTTGATGATCGAAGGTTGAGATAGATCCTCGTTTTGCTCAACGTGTTGGTCCATTTCATCAGCATTCATTTCATCATCATCAATTGGAATTGCATAATCTGCTTTATCTCTCTGATCTGCAAAAGGCAGTTATCAAAATTAACAAAATCAGCAAAGAGGATGTCTCAGGAACTAGTAGAATCAGCTAAAAACCTTTTCATTGGAAGCTAAGATATTTGCAGGGTGTCCCAAAAAACTGTGTCCCGTTTGTCTGAAGATTCTTGCCAAACTTTTGCATGATCGTGCTCTTCAGATGTCCAATTAAAGTTTGCTACCATCCCAACGAAAATCCGTTGAAAAATGATGGAGCTGTGACCTTCAGAAGACCAAATTTTTCCGAACACTGAAACCAGTAGTCGGCCAGTTTGTCTTACTATTTTGCAGTGATAAATAGCTTCATGGATTGAAAATGAAACAGCAGCCAACAATGTCATAGCTCTCGTGAAAATTCTGATAATCCTCGGAGAGTTCCACTATTTCTGACCTCACAGAAATTATTTCTTACCTTGCGTGAAGATACGTATCACTGCAAATGAAGATACGTATCAAGACAAAATGGCCGACCACTGGTTTCAATCATCAGGCAAAATGTGGTTTTCTGAAGGTCATAGCTCCATTATCTCTCAATGGATTTTTACGGGGATGATAGCAAACTTTAATTGAATATCGGAAGAGCAACATCATGCAAAAATTTGGCGAGAATCTTTTTGCATTTTGTCGCAATCTTCAGGAATGGAACACAATTTTTTGGGACACCCTGTAGATAATTTGAAATTTTTCTTATAGGCTGTTGCTTTTGAAAACATAAGGGTATTTAGAGAATACTTGATAAAGATTGTCACTTTGATTTTCGATCTCTCCTTTATCAAGACACCAAAAGTTATCAATATCATCCTGTTCATCTTCAGATTCCACTTATTTAGGGTCTGAGGAAAAGCAACATTGATAAGAATATTTACGAAACGTGATGACACTATATTCTCTACTTTTGAATTGTTTCATTTGCAGAAATTTAAGGACTTATATTCAAATTCTAAAAATGAATCACATCCACATAAAAACTTAATCATACCATGGGAATGAAATATTTGGAAAGATCCTTCTTTGGTTATATTTCCATTCATTTCCTCGTGATCTTCTGACATGATGACCTGATGATCTTCTTCACGATCAACTAGAAAAAAGTGAACGCATTGTTAAATGTTTCTAATTTGAGACAGATTTTAACCATCTGTCTAAGTGAAGTCAGAAATGACAAAATTTAATTGTCTGAGCCTCAAAATGACAAGTCAATTGTCTAATTTGCAATCTGATTAGCCTCAATGTGACATTAGGAAATTGTCTGATTGGCAATGAGGTGACAACAGCGAATTATCTGATTGGCAATAAAGTGACAATAAGGAATTGTCTGATTGGCAATAAAGTGACAATAGGGAACTGTCTGATTGGCAATAAAGTGACAAAATTGAATTGTCTGATTGGCAATAAAGTGAATATAGCGTCTTATTCATCTCAAAATTAACGGTCTGATGGTCCTCAAGTGACAAAACTGACAATGGCAAATCATAAGTGACGATAGTGATGTTTCAATTTTAGATCTACGCCCTAAAATACAACATACCTGTTTCATTCATATCTTGTATAAACTGTGCCTTGTCTAAATCCATCTCCTCAGCATGTCCTCGTAATGACCCTCATCATCGTTATAATCAGTTCGATCTGTTAAGAAATTGCTATTAAATTTAAACGATTCCTCATTTTTGGGATACCCCCATATTACATCACTGCGTAATGTCTGATCGAAAAGCTTCGCAGGAGCTTTCAGACAAAATTGGCGCCAAAGTCCTTCTTATCGGGTTGTTTCCTGTCATTCAAAGCAAAGTAATATCAATTAAATCTGATAGAAAATGATTCCTCGTCAGCTGAGCTCGTACAATGAGAAAAAGGAGGTACGTATCATGTGTACGCACAAAGTAATTTCCTTTTTTCTTTCAAGATATCATGACAGTTACATAGATGGAACAGAACTTCCTATGCAAAACCTTCCGATACACCTCAAAAATTGTATTCATTTCGCTCCTTGATAATTAGGAAAAGACTCTGTTGCCACTTAATTATAAATTCAATTGTTTTTGGATACACTTGTGTACACACAATCAAATTTGTTAGTCCCTGTTCGGAGAATGATTTTTTTACTGGCTGCGTCAAGCTATTATCAACAACTTTTTGATAATCTTTATTCTGTTTTGAGAATGCTACATTAAACACAGTCATTTATGGGAATATTTTGTAGCATTTAGGAATAAGCTATGACAAACCTGAATAAAAGAAATTTTTAAATTTCAGACTTAAAATTGTTTCTTATCAAAGGGGTCCCTTTTAAATAAAATGAGACCTGTTTCCTATAGAAGGGGGTTTCTTATTTGGGGGTAATTACTGTACTTATATTTAAAACGAAATCTAATGGTCAATGAACTCCCTTGAAGTGCAGAGTAGTATACCATGTTAGTTGGTGAGACATGTGTTATGCAGCCTCGGTAAGAGTGTGTTGCATTGATGGAAAAAAAGATCATTGCAACTTTTGTGCTTGATGTTGTTATACTCTGTTATGCTTTGTGTTGGCTGTTGGCAATAACGGGATCCCCGAGCATTATATCTAGCAAAAGGCAGCAGATGTCCAATTGGTCATGATTCGTATAGGCAGGAGGTGACATGGGCGCAACTACTCACTATGATGTAGGGTTCCCTGCCATCAAATGGTTGGCTGACTGGCTCAAAGAGTATGTGGACATGAGTACATGGTTTCATCTCTCTGAACATTTGCTTGAGGTAGTCGAAATCTGCCCCGTCAAAATAGTAACAGCCTTTTGCATCATTATGAACGTGCCATAAGAGGAAATATGCCTGTTAAATGCGTCAGCGATTGCTATGAGTGCCACTTCTCCACAGTATGAATTCATAGTGTTGATGCGCTCTATGGCTTCTTCTGTCTGAAGGTGGATTCTCTGCTCTTCTGCTATATCTAGGTATCTGTCATAATCCCTGCAGATGATATAGAGTGTGAGCAATCGCATTAAATAGCCTGTTTCTTTCCTTTCCTGCTGATCGAAAATCTGTTTCCATATGCTGTAAAAGCAACAATTTCCATCACCCAGTGTTGGTTTGGCTTTGAGATGGCCTTGTAATATGGGATGACAGAGTTGTTGGTGGAAACGATCAACGGTCATGCTATCTGAATCGAAGACTCTGATATCTCGTGCTCGTAGAATTGTAAGCATTCGCTCAAAAAAATTGCGTTTCGCAAGAAAGGATTCCTTGGGATCTCGCAAATTGACTGTTTGTTCTTGGTTCAGATGATGGGGTTTATTTGATTCATGTATCACGAGATTCAAGTTTGAATATTGTTGATCGATGAGTACCAATGGTGCCTGATGTGTTTGCTTGAAAATCGAAAATCTTGGAGCATTGATAATCACGAAAGATTCCTCTGTACGAGGTTTTTTTGGGCTTTCTGAAACATTAGCTGGATATGTTTCCATTGGTGCATCATCCATTTTGACAGCTTCCTCTTTGTGAGGCCTTTTGTCGTTCTTTGGGCACGGACGTTCCTCCCGAGGTGGTTGTGTATATCCAACCGATGGAAGTTGCTTGTGTGATATGACATCCACGCTAGCCATCCATTTGAGCAGCTTGTCATAGAAGGGATCAAGGCGAATTGCTGTCTTGTCGTATTGGATGAGATGTAGATCTTCAACCGTGCTTGCCCACTTGCAAAGAAGCTCTTGCTCAATTGGATGTACGCACGACTCAGTGTCATTCCTTGTACCTTGTGAACTGCCAATGCCAATCCAAGGATAATCGGAAATTGCTGTCGAATGAACTGTGCATTGCAGCCTGGAAATCCTAGCTTTTGCTTGGTTTTCGTCACTACGGTCTTGCGGTTCGTTTGCAGATGTTGTATTGTCACACTGTTTTTGTAGATGCTTGTAACAACTGCTAGTATGCCATTCGTCCAACCGTATGCGATGTCGATGTTCTTGGTCAAAACTACCCTCGCACCAACTTTGAGTGTTAGTGTATCTTCAAGTCGCTCTTTGTGATACTTTCTGATGCGCAATTTGTCAGAGTCTTTGAGAGCTTTTCCATAAAGATCTGTGTCCTCTGCTTCGAATGCTACAGGGTCTGTCTTGAGAGTTGCCAAGAACTTGTCATTTCATCCATTTCTTTCTCTCCTCAGGGAACAGATGATTGCGGCGTTCTCCAAGTCAAGTTCTGTTATGTCGCAATTTGGAAGCACTTTTGATTGGAGAATCTTGTCGACTTTGTCAGTCACTGTTCCAAGTCTGATGGTAGAAAGTAATTTCTGGAACTCAGAATTGTTTTGCCTTTTGACATCCTTCAATATGGCAATGTTGAACCTTGCCACAAAGAGCTGCCAAATATGTCCATTTTGATAACGGGGAGTTGTGCTGGATCACCCATCTATATGACATTCTTCCCTCCGAGTGGCTTGTATTGATTGTTCTTGCTTTGTGCCGTTTCGCAAAGGAGTTGATAAACTGCACGAAAAGGTTTTGATTCCAGCAACGAGAACTCTTCAATGATAATCAAGTCCGCGGCATGCACCATGTCATACTCAATTGTTCCATTCTCCAGCCAGCTCTTTGTGTCGATGCCTATTCCAAAGAAATTATGCAATGTCTCACCACCGATGAGATGTGCAGCTACGCCGGTTGTTGCTAACTTCTTTGTTGACATATGGAGAATTTGTGTAGCTTACTCGACTATGCCTTTCAATAAGTAGGACTTGCCGGTTCCTGCTTCACCGATGATTGCAGTGAGAACTTGTTTTCCAGAGGCTAAGCTTTGCGTGATGTAGTTAAACGCTTGTCTTTGTGATTCTGAGAAAGTGGCAACATATAAATCTAGATCGATAGCGTTGTGCTCTATCATTAGATTGGCCATGTCTGCTTCCTCTGTCTCAATATATAAATCTAACAACAATATTTCAAAACAAAACACAATCATGTATGAAAAATGAAAGTACCTCAAGACCTGGAAGCAGCATGACCTTCTGTGGGTTTGCTTTAAAAATACCAAACATTTCCTCTTTATTTTCGATTATTTCATTCACTGCTTTCACAAATCCAAACATCCTTACTTGTTCTTCCTTGGATCGAAGCTTTGGAATTGATTTGATTGTTTCGTATCCACTAAACCTCATAATGTTTTTGAGGTAGTGACCTTTTGGAGGGAACATATTCCAAAAGATATCTGGAATAGAATTGTTAGCAGGGCGAAATTGTTGCTGCAAGTAAAAATGTTTACAAGATCTCTAAGTGTTATCTGAATTATGATGAGCTGTTATGGTTAGAAGTAAAGCAGTTGCTATTGCATATGTAACGGTATGTAGTGACGTAGATATCCTTCGTCAGTTGGCAAATGACCTATCCGTTAATGTTAATTGGTTTCTAACATATCAATAAATAAGCATGTTTACTGTCGAATCGTGGGATTAGATTTGTAGTATCTTAGCACATCATGTCCAACCAGGAAGTCACCCATGTTCAAAATACCTTTCAAGCAACCATCGTATGGTTGAATCACATCGCACTGTTCATTTTGACATTTTCTATAAGGCACTGCAAAAATTAATGAATGCAGTTATGAGATACTGAACAAGCAATCATTCTAGAAATCTAGCAATCTAGTTCATCACCATTCGAAGAAAGCGCTACTGATGAAAAAATTATTGCTTTTCCAACCAAATGTGATTGCTTTCTCAAGTTAGAGCACAAAGAGTAGTGTCACATTGCTTAAAAATAAATGCCACATGTTTCATTTTACCAGTAAAAGCAAATTCTGGTTAAAAAAATAGAGCTTTCACTGGGTTGGGTTTGTCTAGCTACAACCATTGAGCACTAGTAGATTCTGGCAGCTCATATCATAGTGTGATATCAAACTGATTGATAATTAAAGCTGACTCTCTCTTAGACGGGCCATTTCAATTAAGCTTTTATAGCTAAAAATGCAGAAATATGTGCACTACATATGGCATGGGTCTTCCACAAAGTTGTTGCATGTTTATGTAAATCATTTCTTTTGGGTGTATTTCCAAATGTATCTAAGATCTCAATAATCCATATATCACCTCGTACAGCCAGAATCATTTTTGATTACAAAGTCCTTTGTAATCTACGAAGGGGCTCCGATGTCAGTCAGAAAGTCAGAAAGTCAGAAAGAAAGAAAGAAAGAAAGAAAGTCCGTCACGCTCGTTAAAACAATTAATTAACGTTTTATCTCTGCTAATTGGCACTGAAATAAAGAAAGCGCACAGAAAGCGCATGCAAGACAGAAGTTTCCCGCGATCCTATAGCAACATTTGACGTCGGCTTATTTCATGTTAGACAGATTTGACACCGTAAGATGGATAAATCACCATGATGTTTACCCTGGCACAACAACAAATTTACTCAGAATTGGCACGTTCTTGACTTCATTAGCAGCTTAATCATGTTAAAACAATCGTTTTCTAGAACGAACGCATCATTAGCCACTTATTGATAGTATTCATTATGCAAATAAGTCAACCTTGGGGGATGATGTAACCGGCGGCCTGCACAGAGGCTAGCATTCGCAGCATCACCGAAGGTAGAAGGACCGTCCTCCTACACAGCTACGGATGCAAACGTCGAAGGTGAAGTTGAGGAAAAGGTCCAGAATTCCAGCAAACAATGGCCCCATTGACTGGGGGAAGGCACATGATCACACTGCACTAAAACATCTTCATGCATACGATCTGCACGGAGGTTATTTTCGTGACTGCTTGTCTCAAACTAGATGGCCGCGAATAGAAACATTCTGCAGGGTTCTGCATAAACATAAGTAATTTTGCATTATCGGAAATCTCACATGACATCTAATTTGTGGTAAAAAGCTTGCTCGATTTCTCATTCCATTGGTGCCTCATCAATATTAAAGTCGCATGATGGGCATACGTTACTCGCAAAATCAGGGCACAGCTTATCACCCTCCTCCAATGTTGATGTATTCATGATAAATGTACCATTGAATATGCTGGCTTGTGAAGCAATAGGCTCATAAGGAATTCGTCTTGCTGAGAGAGAGTATCTGGTGTACATTTTCGGATGGATTTCCTTGAGAATTTCATGTCTTTGTACCATTTGAAGGAGGAAATCTGGGGTATCCTCAGACTGGCTATCAATCATAGAGTTAAGATCTTCCACATGGGTGCTAGAGTGGCTACCAAAGGGCGTGGTGTACAACCACTTACCACCGACCACACCGACCAGTACACCGACCACATACCACCGACCGCACCGACCACCGACCAGACCGACCACCGACCAGCAACACCGACCACCGACCAACACCACCGACCACCGACCACAAAAAAACCACCGACCCAAGACCACCCACCAACAAAACCACTTACCACCTACCAAGAAAACCACTTACCACTTACCTCCACCGACCAAGAAAACCACTTACCACTTACCACCGACCAAGAAAACCACTTACCACCGACCACCGACCAAGGAAACCACTTACCACCGACCGGCAAACAACCGATTATCTTGTGGACATTTTGATCTTTTTTCAATATTTTCCAGTTGCATAAGAAACCGCTTATACGAAATAGTAGGCTCAATTTTTCGAAAGCTGAATTTAAAAAGCAAAATTTTTGTTTTGACATTTTTTTCAAATCTGATATTTTCAAATTAACTCTGAAACAAATGGCCCAAAAATTTAAGAAACTGCCAGTAGTATATGGGTAATTCCATATCAGTTCAAACAGCCTTGACACCAATGTCTCAGATTGCCCCAATTCGTTGTTTAAACTGCTCACCATGTCTTATAACCACTGTAAGAAAAATTTCAGCCTGATATCTCATTTCGTTCGGGAGATATAACTTTTTTGATTATGACCATATTCGCCCTTAACAATAGCAGCCGACGCCCATTTTTGATGCGCTCCATTTTTTAAGATTTGCCTCTAGTTTCTTAACGAAACAACATTTTTGTTTAAAAATTTCCAAACTGGGGTAGTTTTATGTGGAGATTTCGAATATCTCATTGAAAGCATCATCCTAGGTACCATTCATGTTTTATTGATTGAAATAAACTCAAATAAATCATATGCGGAATTGAAAAAATGCTTATCTTTTGTTCTCAACTCATTTTGGGTGCGGTCAACTTACAATTTAGAAAATTTGCAGAACTGTTCTACATAGGTACAGGTATGTACTGAAGAAGTTATGAGATGGTAAGTTGTCTTGTTTGAGAGAGAGAAGCTCTTAAAGTTATGACATATTTTTGGTATACTGAACAACTTTAATACCCAACTGCATCTACATTGTGTTGCAATAGCAAGAAAAAAGGATTTAAACCAACATGGACAACTTATAGTGAAATTCTATGTGGTCAATTCCATACAAAACATACGGCTAGAGGCTCCTTGCGAGAGATCAGCTTAGAAACTGCAAAAGAGATGAAGATTTTGAGAATCAGTGTTACTCCCGGAGACAAATTATGTCCTGCATGCAGGATCGAAACTGACAAGCAGAAAGAGCGTCATGATACATGCACCCATTTTTCCAGCGAAGAAGATAAGGATGAGATCAATGAGCAGATGGAATTGGAAATAAATGCAGAGGACAGCAGAGAATTTCTGAGCTCTACTCTTAATGAGGAAGATGTAAGTCCATTAAAGTTGCATGCTGTTGCTGGGCATTCTAGGGCCAATTATGGTAAAAGGAAAATGCTGCAGATTCAACTCAAATTCGAAGGAAAGCAGACAAAATTTCACGAAAATGGCAAATGTTTTAGATGTAAATCCAAAGGAGTTAGCAAGCAGAAATGAATCTGGTGTCATGATTTCAAAAGAAATAAAAGAAAGAGCCAAAGATTTGGATATCATGGTAGATCTGATGAAAGAGAAAATTGAAGTATCATCTCGAAAAGTTAAGATCCAAGTTTTAACAATGACACCTTCATCATGGACAGTAAGACAAACTGCTGAATTCTTCGGAGTCTCAAACTACATGGTTCGTCAAGCCTTCAAATTACGTAAAGAGCATGATATATTTGCAAGCCCAGAGCAAAAGAAAGGACCAACATTAGCAGATGACGTTGTGCTCCTCGTCAGAGATTTCTACTGTGATGATGAGAATAGCAGACTACTACCCCCGGGGGGGGTACTTCATTGTTAAGTTGTACTGGACGTGCCGCTCATATGGATGGGTTTTTTCATCCGAAATTCTCTACATATGGGTCTGTTTTTAACCACAATTCTGGTAGATGGGTACTTCTTTGAGAATTTTCTTACCAATCGGCCCCATAATGATAATCCAGGCCAAAAAACTGAAATTTTCCTTTGTTTCAAATCGACAAATTCATGCACATGGGTCAAAAATTTCCTGATATTCATGCAAATGGGCTCGAAATTTTTGAATACTCCGTCATACGAATGGGTCCTTTTCTCAAAGTCCAGATTCAGGTCGAATCATGTTGACACCCCCCCCCCCCCGGGCTACTACCAGGGAAAAAGAATTATGTCAGCATTGGAAGGAACCAACACATGCAGAAGAGGTTAATCCTTTCAAATCTAAAGGAGCTGTATTCAACATTTAGGAAGCGATTCCAAGATGCCAAAATTGGCTTTTCAAAGTTCTGCATGCTCAGGCCAAAATGGTGCAAAACTGTTGGTGCTTCTGGTACACACTCTGTTTGTGTCTGCACTTCCCACCAAAATGTTACGTTGGTTCTCAATGCAATAAGGCTAGACAAGGATTAGGGTCATTCCATAGGTATAATTTGAACAAAGGCATGTCAAGTCATGTTCGAGAATCGCCCTCAATTTTTTTTCATGTAATTGTTACCTAAAGACAAGGTTGACTTTCAAATTTCAGCTTCATAACTTGAACGGTTAATTTTCTATGGCTGATTGAAGTTTTTAAAGACAGCTCGGTCAAAGATGAAGTGACACTTTCAATGATTTTTAATTTCAATTACAGGACTCTGTAACAAATTCTGTTGAGTGAAAATTATTTCAGATGCAGCATATCATCAGCAAAAAAAATATTTGCAAGTCGAAGCTGACAACCTTGCACAGGTGCTTGTCAAAATCCTGCCATGATAATGAAAAATTCTGAATTAAGCCACTTTGGAAGGAACTTGCATGCATTTTCCTGTTAAAACGGCAAAAGCAAATTAACTGCAACTGAAACTCTTGTGCTACCATGCTGTTAGAAGTCAGAATAAAATAAATAAAAAATTCCACGAGCCTCTATTTGAAAAAAAAATTAAGTATCAAAATGGCACAAATTTGTATGTTTGTGCAATTTTAGCAGATTTGAAAAATATTTTACAAATTTTGGTATGAATAATTCAAAATTGCTTCGTCACTTGTTAATGTATACTAGTTGAAGTTTGCCTAGACCGAATATTTTTGATTGAATCCACTTGCTAGTCAGTGAATTTGCCTTTTGAAAGTAGCTTAGACACCAAAATGGCCGATATGGGGCATGTTCAGTGGCTGCAAAATGTACTGGTCAGTAATGTCGGAGTCTTGAGAATTTTACAACCAGTAGTCTACTCTGTTATCTTTTGCTTACAAGAACTTCATGGTTCAAATGGAATTTTAAGGCAGTAATTAAAATATTTTTGACTGCCTGTTTGTCGAGAAATTGGTAATGTTGTGGAAACTCTCTTCAGTTGGAGCAAAGTCAAAATCTTATACAAATACAAATACAAATTAATTACTTAATATAGCGCAGTTTTGATGTAAAATCTTCAAGTGCGCTTTACAGTTCCTAAAGTCCCTAAAAACCTAAAATGTCCATTTAAAACTTATTGAAAAGAAATGTTTTTAACTTTTTCTTAAATGTTCCAATATCACTGCATTGTTTTATTTCATTAGGAATGTCATTCCACAGCCGAGGTCCCATCACGCTGAATGATCTGTTGGCAAAAGATTCTCTCTTTACTCTAGGAATATCTAGTTTCATGTACATCTTGTTTGATCTTAATAGTCTCACACTTTCACTTAGTTTCAGCATATCTTTTAGGTATTGAGGAGCTGTGCCTTTAAGTGCCTTAAAAACTAGAGTTAGAATTTTATGTTCAATTCTGAGATGTATGGGTAACCAATGAAGTTGTTTTAGACATCTTGTGCTACTTTCATGGGCTTTCCTTCCAAGTACAGATCTGGCAGCTAACACTTGTACTCTTTGCAGTCTATTGATTTCGTGTTTTGGTAGGCCTATTAAAATTGCATTTGAATAATCTAGGTGGGACATTATGAAATCATCATTGAATAAGGTGAATGCAAAGCTTCACTTACCTTCAAGGATTAAAATGCAGAGATATGTCCCAAATATTGGGTTCCCATGAATTTTAGGGGCGAGGGACATTAATCATGTAATGTAACTACATAACTCATTGACCAAATAAACTTATCAGTTATTCTACAAAGGAGTCACAGAAAAGATCTTTGGAGAGCATGATCTATTGGGGATATGAGGCAGTTTTTTCTAGGTCAAATGTTAGCCTTCAACATGAATTTTAAAATGAACAACTAACTTGCAATTTGTCAGTTGATTGAAGATCAGGAAACGTTCTAGTGGGCGAAATTTTGAGACACAAAAACGAAACTCAGCGAAACTTTGACTTGATAGGACTTCAAATGGTAGATTGAACAACAACGTTCAGGAACTCAAAAGCTGAAAAAAAGTCATTTATGCAGGAGTGTCTAGCACCGAGTCACTACATCTTTTATCTCTCCAGTAGTAAAGTTGTACTGTCTTCCAAGCGAATTGGATGTTGGAGGAACTAACAAGCTGATAATGTGAGCTGTTGGGACCCAGAGATGATGATTTCATCAGATTTTGACCTTGCTCCAACTGAAGAGAGTTTCCACAACATTACCAATTTCTCGACAAACAGGCAGTCAAAAATATTTTAATTACTGCCTTAAAATTCCATTTGAAGCATGAAATTCTTCTCAGCAGAAGGTAACAGAGCAGACTACTGGTTGTAAAATTCTCAAGACTATGACACTACTGACCGGTACATTTTGCAGCCACTGAACATGCCCCATATCGGCCATTTTGGTGTCTGAGCTACTTTCAAAAGGCAAATTCACTGACTAGAAAGTGGATTCAATCAAAAATATTCAGTCTAGGCAAACTTCAACTAGTATACATTGACAAGTGACGAAGCAATTTGGAATTATTCATACCAAAATTTGTAAAATATTTTTTCAAATCTGCTAAAATTGCACAAACATACAAGTTTGTGCCATTTTGATACCTAATTTTCTTTTAAGTGGAAGCTCGTGGAATTTTTTGTTTATTTTATTCTGATTTCTGACAGCATGGTAGCACAAGAGTATCATTTGTAGTTAATTTGCTTTTGCCGTTTTAACAGGAAAATTCATGCAAGTTCCTTCCAAAGTGACTTAATTCAGAATTTTTCATTATCAAGGCAGGATTTTGACAAGCACCTGCACAAGTTTGTGAGCATCGACTTGCAAATAAATTCTTTTTGCCGATGATATGCTGCATCTGAAATGATTTTCACTCAACAGAATTTGTTACAGAGTCCTGTAATTGAAGTTAAAAATCATTGAAAGTGTCACTTCATCGTTGATCGAGCTGTCATCAAAAACTTCAATCACCCATAGAAAATTAACCGTTCAAGTTATGAAGCTGAAATTTGAAATTCAACCTTGTCTTTAGGTAACAATTACATGAAAAAAATTTGAGGGCGTTTCTCGAACATGACTTGACATGCCTTTGTTCAAATTATATGGAATGACCCATTACCATCAGTTGTTAGAATTGATTGTCTGTAACAGAGACAGAAAGAAATGCATGATCCACCGTTGCCCTAATTGCCCTGGGATTGAACCATTGATGAACTACCTGAGAGAACAGCTCAAGGTGAGACCCAGTGACCAAGATGAAACCAGTGCAGATGAAAGTGGAGTAGGAAACACCTTTACTGAAGAAGAGGATTATGATATAACTTTCAGTCAGTGGACTAGCACAGACAGAGCAGAGCTCATCAAACAAACAGCCCCACTTTCAGAGTTCATAGATCTTGTGGCTGACAAGTTAAACAAGATCACTGCCCATTCGTTCATAGCTCGGACCCAAGGCAAGTACCTGAAGCAGCGTAAAGAAGATTTGCAAGAAGATGAAGTAATTGTTCTTATTGATTTTGCTGAAAATTATAAGTTTCTCGTGCAGGATGAAATACAGGGATATCACTGGAACAAATCACAATGTACTTTACATCCAGTTGTTGTGTACACAAAGGAAGATGGTCAGTTGAAGGATCACTCCATATGCTTCATATCAGATGACCTCAATCACGATGTTGACATGGTGTACCAAATTTTAAAAGGAACTGCAAAGCACATAATTGAAAGCATCAATCCTCAAGTGAAATCTGTCAACTACTTCTCTGATAGATGTGCTGGCCAATACAAAAACTGTAAGAACTTTCTCAACCTATGCTTCCATCGTACTGATTTCCATACTGGCTGCATATGGTCATTTTTTGCTACAAGTCATGGCAAGTCAACATGTGATGGTGTTGGGGGCACTGTGAAAAGAATAACATCAGGAGCAAGTTTGCAACGGCCATTTGACAACCAAATTTTAAGTGCAATTGATATGTTCAAGTTCTGCAACGGGGAAATTAAAGGCATACACTTCAAGTTCATATCAAAGGAAACAATGGAAGTAACAAGGGAGAAGCTCAAGACGAGATTTTTGGATGCAGAGACCATCCCTGGTACTTTTACTAGGGGCTACCATCATTTTGTCCCTCTCTCCAGTTCATGCATTGGTACAAAAAGAACCTCAATCGATGAACAATATGCATCAAAGTTTGATTTTGCAATGGAAGTAGGACAGCTACAAATTAGCCCCTCGTTAAATTCCTTTACGATCTGTTTGTACGACGGGGAGTACTGGATTGGGCTCATAGAAGAAATTGATTCTGCACAAAAGGATATTAAAATCAAATTTATGCATCCAAAATGCCCGGCAAGGATATTCGTGGCCAGACAGGGATGATTTACACAAATAATGCACCAACAACAGCAACTGGAAAGCAATACAAACTACATGCAGCGGATGAGGAAATCCTTGCCAAAATGTTAAGGGATTGCAATGCCTGGATACGATAATAAAACCTGATTATGAACTTTATAGCAAATTGAAGAAAACTATTTTACTTAGCTTCAGAACAAAAATAGCATTGAATTACTTGAAGGTTAGTTGATAAGATTTAAGAAACACTGTACTGGGTTGAAACATGAGCTGCTGTATAATATTAGATACAAGAAGTATGGAAGAATCAACATAGTTTACTTTTCCTAGTATTGAATTGTGAGCCTACTGTTTTTGAATCAAGAAATATATATATCAATAAAGTTTTTTGAGATTGTTAACAGGCTTTCAAATGATCAAAATAGAATAAATCCCTTCTTCTTATTGAAACCAAAAAGTTTATGGCTCATCTAAAATATCTGCAATTTATCATCCAGAGGCAACTGAAAACTCAAACAATACCAATTGACTTTAAAGAACCAAGGTACAGTGAACGTTATTCTTGTGTCTTAGAAAGGAATTGACCACATAGAATTTCACTATAAGTTATCTATGTTGGTTTAAATCCTTTTTTCTTGCTATTGCAACACAATGTAGATGCAGTTGGGTGTTAAAGTTGTTCAGTATACCAAAAATATGTCATAACTTTAAGAGCTTCTCTCTCTCAAACAAGACAACTTACCATCTCATAACTTCTTCAGTACATACCTGTACCTATGTAGAACAGTTCTGCAAATTTTCTAAATTGTAAGTTGACCGCACCCAAAATGAGTTGAGAACAAAAGATAAGCATTTTTTCAATTCCGCATATGATTTATTTGAGTTTATTTCAATCAATAAAACATGAATGGTACCTAGGATGGTGCTTTCAATGAGATATTCGAAATCTCCACATGAAACTACCCCAGTTTGGAAATTTTCAAACAAAAATGTGGTTTCGTTAAGAAACTAGAGGCAAATCTTAAAAAATGGAGCGCATCAAAAATGGGCGTCGGCTGCTATTGTTAAGGGCGAATATGGTCATAATTAAAAAAGTGATATCTCCAGAACGAAATGAGATATCAGGCTGAAATTTTTTTTACAGTGGTTATAAGACATGTTGAGCAGTTTAAACAATGAATGGGGGCAATCTGAGACATTGGTGTCCAATCCAACTTTTTTGTGTCAAGTTAATATGGAATTACCCATATATAGTAGATTCAACAAGGCGAAACGCCCGAAAATTCTGGCCAGAGCCGAGAACTGTTACCGAGAATTTCTCGGGATTGTTTGAAGAAGCCGAAGAATGTTGGAAATTTAAAAAATTTTAAATGTTTTTGGAAGAAAATAGTGAAATAGCGGAGAGTTGAAGAGTGTTAAAGGAGCCTGGGAAGAGGGGCACACCCCCAAATGACGTAATATACGTATATTACGTAATTTACGTAAGAAACTTTTAATTTTAAGATCCTCGCGTACGCATGCGGCTAAGACATGTAATAAATCCACAAGACTAAAATAAGTGGTAAATAAAAAACTCAGATATTGTAATGAATGTGGGTGTGCCGGTGCCCGATATTCTTCTTCTCTTCTCTCTCCCCTCTCTCCTCTGCTTCTGCATTAA
The DNA here is from genome assembly GCA_039566865.1 of Aurelia coerulea. Taxonomy (NCBI): domain Eukaryota; kingdom Metazoa; phylum Cnidaria; class Scyphozoa; order Semaeostomeae; family Ulmaridae; genus Aurelia; species Aurelia coerulea. The sequence goes on from CM076947.1 coordinate 11,346,739, forward strand.
CATCTACGACTGGATAATCCAGGAGTTTGTGCTAATTCGCTTTATCTAAAGAAGTTAGGTCTATGAATCAGTCTATCAATAGCAATAACTACGGATTTGTAATATCGAAACATCGGTACACCCCTCCCTTTTTATATTTTTATTTGTGATGCAAAGAAATAACGCAAAGAAAGTAGTCATTATTTTACTCTCAAAAGAAACAATCTATAATAAAACAAATAACTCCGATTACTATAAATGCTACAACCATGTCAACTACATATCCTAAAACTGTCATTTCTTTTCGCATATCGACAACGTTTTTATTCAAAGTTTTATATTGTTCTTTATAATTGCCATAATGTTCCACCAATTCATTTCTAACAGCGTCCAGTCTTTCTTTTGCTTCTTTTAATTCATCAGCTTTCATTTCAATTATTTCTCGTCGTGATATGAATCTTCTTTTTATGCAAGATTTCAATGTATCGATTTCACCAAAGTTTGTTCCGAGTTTCTTATATAGTGATTATTATAGAATGGTTTGTTTTGTGTTGTTGTTTGCAGAAAATTTTAAATAATAGAGACATTGTTTTGCAACAAATTACATTGGCTTAGAATGTCTCTCCCAATCACATTCCAACATCACTCGGAATTCGGAAATATTGCTACTCTCGGACTTATACCCAAAAACTTTCTTCTCGTTTTTGAACTAAATGAAAGTGAATAAGAACTTCAGAATATGCCTTTGAGCTTGTGAATTATTTTTCCTCTTTACAGATAAAAACTCGTCTACTTCTTGATGGTGACTTGCTCCTTTGCTGCACTTTCGACCCCACGTACATTTCCAACTTCCACGGAAAAGTTCCGATTCTTGTCGAATTGGGGGGGGCAGTTGCCCCTTAACCCCCCACGATTTCCGCCACTGCTAAAATATGAAACATTAACGACTTTATGAAGGGTGAGGGAGGGGGGTCTTAGGGCACAAACCTGCGAGGCTACAAGGCTGCAAAGTTAGCAAAATAATGTTAACTGTGGTATGGGGTGAACATGGTCAAACGACAAGCTGTCACTATGCTGATTGGATGTGAGAAGGTCAACAACCTTCTGTGTCTTGAAACAAAGCTTTGGTTTCAGTTTAGGTTTTGTGGCCGTCAAATTTGTAACACTCTTCTTGTGCATTCAATTTCAAACCAGTGATCTGCTGCCCTTCTCTGAGCCAATAAGCCTCGTGACAGAGAGCCTTCAGGAACAGCAACAGTTGTAAAATGACACATTTCTACATACTGCTTGAATAAAAAGATGTATTCAAGCGTCTCAAGTCATATCAGACACATGTCACATGCGAAACTTCTGCACAATGTCTGATTTAAACCTGATTACTGCAAGACGCATTGAACGACAGTGTGCATCGTGTTTCCCTTCTTTATTCATTCAAGACTTAATGGTATCTTTACAGTGGTAAGTTTACTCTTCATTGATGTAAAGTAGGAAGGTTGGTTTGGATGCCTTCTGTTATTTGAAAATGCCTCGTGACAGAATTGTTAGTCCCTGTCCAAAGGAATGACCACCATTGGAAAAACTTCTCTTGGGGCGATAGACGTTGCAGGTTTTCTTTCACCAGCCAGGTAGAATTACCATTTTTAAGAATGATAATGAGATTTACAATGAGCTGATGATGAGGAAATAAAAATGCGTACCTGTTTGGATTTAGTGTTGAGAAGAGAAGCAAAATGGTGAAGTCATGGTAAAGACGTGGTCGATCTTTTCCTTCTTCGGAATGCAGCTCTAACTTTTCGCGCATTAATCTCAGTGTTTCCATCACCTGTTCCCACTCAAAGCAGTGCCTTTTGTCTTTTCTAGGATCGACCTTTCTTCTGTCCCGTTCATAGCCACACTGTTGAAAAATAAATAATGTCTCATAATCAGTGAGGATTTACATGTCTGCACTAAGGGCCTGTTTATATGAGGCGGGCTGGCCCGTTAGCGGGTTGGCTCGCCTTCAGGCGAGATCCTACTTACCTGGTCACAGCTTTGTAAACGGCAGTTTGCGTTTATATGTATGCCGGGCTGGCCCGTCTTGCCGAGATCCCGGTTATCGAGTGCCTGTATCCCGCCTCAAACGGACTGACTTTTCTCATATAAACGGCAGAAACGGGCCAGCCCGGCATTAAGTTTCTAAAAATGGAAGACCCTTTGTCACATTTGGCGCCAAGGCTGTAATCTTTCTTTTGTAAAAATGAAAGAACAGGAAAATATTTCCTCATTCTTTCAAATTTACACAAAAGAAAGACGGCACGTGGCACCCAAGGGCCAGGCTGGCTCGGGGCTGGCTCACTATCTAATTTCTCATATAAAACCGAGCTAGCTTGAAGGCAAGCCAGCTCGCTAACGGGCCAGCTTGCCTCATATAAACAGGCCCTAAGGGAAGATCCCCAGAGTGTATATCTTTATATGGTATTACTCATGACTTATTTTACTTTCGGCAGGTGCAGGTGCTCCGAAGAGAATCAAAGGAATGTTGATAAAATGAAGTTTCCCTCATTCTCGATTGTGGAGGCCATTCATGTTATTGCTTGAAGATCAGGTGAAAAAGAGGACCATTTTGAATTGGCCGGGGATACCCCCTCAAGGGATTCCTTCATTCTCCGCAAAGGCAGAACCTTACCTGAAGTTTCCCTAAATGGTATATGAGCACGATTCATTCTCATGGCGCTGAAGTCATCATCTTTCATAATAGGTGAGTCAAAAAGAAGCTGTTTGAAAAAGAAGCAAATGGAAGAATTTGCGAGGTCAACATGGCAGCCAGTCGACTTTTGTGGTCCTGTGGCAAAGGAGCTTAACACACACTTTGTTTGACTTTGTTTGTTATTTTCTTGTTAATTATTATTTTGTTTTTAAAAAAAGATGTTCAGTTAGCGAAAGTTTACGCATCAAATGCGTTGGTTTTGGCGTTTATGAGAAGTTGCATCCTGAAGTTTATTAGAAATTGCATGCTGCCAAGGCCACACGTGGCTAGGCAGTTGGAATCAAATTAAAGGCGCGTTATGGCAGTGACTTTGGAAGTCGTACAATCACTACTTCAAAACCAAGCAGAAGTCTTTAATTCCTCAATTAAACTTCTGCTTCAAGATGTCAAAGAGGACATTAAGAGTATCCGTAAAGATATTACTGACTTGCAAGTTAGTATTCAGTTTACCCAAGCTAAATTTGAGGAAAGTAACCAGAAGATGGGGCAGATTGGAGTAACTTTGTCCATGCACTCTGAGAACTTGAATGACATAAACCAGCAAGCTGATCAAGTTGACAATCAACTTGAATACCTGAAACATTCACGACAGCTGTATTGTTGTAACTCATTTAGTTGACCTTGTTGAACGTTCAGTTCCTTTCTCAATACAGCAACTTCTTTCGTGAGCTCGGTGTTAGACTCTTCTAATTTTATTTGATGCTTCATGAGGTTTTCCGTGGTCTTTTTTTGATTTTCGTACTGCTCGTTGATGAAAATTGAAGACTTTTCGCAGCTGTCGACTCGATCCTCAATGAATTTTAGCTTCCCCTGCATAACATCATTTACATTGTCGATCTTGCTTGATAACTCATCCAATCTCTTGTTTAAGTTTTCGTCTTGCTTTTTCAACATCTCCACTATCTTTTTAAATTCTTGCTCCATGATTTGTTTGTAAGGATTCACTCCGATGATGACGCAAGCTTATCCATTGAATTGGAAAAATAAGGTGTAAAAACATAAAAAAGAAACTACATTCGTAAAGGCAGATGATAATGATGCTTGGAAACCTTACATCATTTCTGTCAGTTTTCGGAAATATGAGAGCTCCAAAAACCACGTCTGCACGCCACGACGACGCGACACCAAATTGTTTCTTAAAATTTCTAATTTCTGAAACTTCCGTTGAATTCCCTTCACTCTTTTCCCCAAGGTAATTTCAAGGTAATCGCTATTTTCTTCATCTACTCCCCAAACAAACAAACACTCCTGTAGATATTTCAACTTCAGCAATCACTATCCTAACATTCAGCAGTCAACTACAGATCATCTGCAAGACCAAATTTAATGTAGCAACAGATTTTGCAGGTAATTTCATCGTGCCAAGATCATTAGGTAGGAAGTTAATTGTGCCAAAATCATTAGGAAGCCACTTCTCCGGGAAACAATCGTTTAGAAGAACCATCACATCATTAGTTGCTCATTACTTCAAATTATAATGAATACATTAACCTGCAAATTATAATGAATACGTTAACCTGCACAGACGTTATTGTGTGCAGCATTCACCACTTATGCAGCACTACCCAGCAAAGAGAAAAGGTACTTCCTATAGGCCTTTCCCATAATTACGTCATCACCCGAGAGGCGTGCATTGCATCATGGCACTTGTAGTTAAAAATCCGATCTTGTGTTGTGATTTGTATGGAGTTGTAAGGAAGTGTGCAGAAGTAAGAGGTTTAATGTGATAAATATTGAAGAAAACCATGGAAAGATCTTCTGAATTTACCGATGAGTATATCCCTAAGTTTTTGCAAAACTCTATCCGGGGATCGGTGCGACAGAATTGCAGAATCGATAAGTTTTAGCGGAGGAAGAGGATGAATGTTTAACACAGCCTAACGTCAACATGACATGGTCAACAACAACTAGAGAGGAAGGAAAGCTGTTGTTGGGGGATTAAGATGTTTTGTTCCTGACTGCTTTATCAGGCATAAGATTGCATAGCGTGAAATATGTTTAAGAAGGCAAGATTTATGACTTAATCTTCAGCAAAAAGCCTGAATTACATTCGAGAACTTTTTGAAAATTATTTGCTCTCAGTTTCTAGAGCTGTAAAGGAGTTTTTCAAATTTTCGTTTTATAGAACACAGAAAATCATCAAAAAACGTCCATCACCTTTTCTAAACGCTCACTATCAATGACCTTTTCCATCTGCCTCCATCATTTATAATTTGGTTAGTTTACACTTCTGCACCACCATTAGTTTTAGGAATTTTAACAAACTCCCTCATAGCTCTAACAAACTGAAAAAACAAAGATTTCGCAAACATTCTAGAATGTAATTCAAGCGCTTTGGAAACAGAAAATTTGCAAAAATCCTAGCATTTCATTCTGGCTTTCCCCTAAATACTAAGTCATAATATTTTCTTCTTCTCTCACAACTTCCTCTTTATTCAGCTTCCCTTATCTTTTGCGAAGTACTTGCACTGCTACCTGATTCCCCTCCCTTTGTCACCGTCAAACTCTCCCGTTCTTTCTCACTCAGATCCACCTTGATTTTCTTCTGAGGATTGTCTGCCTCTTCTAACGCCCCCAGTAGCTGTTCCTCTTCATCTTTTTTCACTTTCTCCTTTTCCAATCTTTGGGCCTTCTGCACAATTTTCTCCTCATTGCGCCTTACTTTATACAGTCCTTGCTCCACTTTTGCATGTACTGTACTATAATCATGCTATTGATACCGTAATTGCTTTGTATCAGTGTTTAGTTAAAATGTTTGGCTATCTTTCAAGACCTGGCATGATGCATGATCATTTCATGCTACTTCTATCTTCCAAAAAGTTGGATTAAATGAAAGTATAAATACTACATACAGTACTGTATGTTTCTCATTCTGAATGGATGCAGTAATCAGCATCATTTTCCTGCAGCAAGAAAGCTATGGTTTCAATTTATTCTTCAAACTCGCTCATTATTTCGCAATTTATATAAGTTAAACCCAGCTGAACCCATCTGAACCCAGCTGAATCCATCTGAACCCAGCTGAATCCAACTGAACCCAGCAGAGACCAACCTGACGCAATAGAAATCCCAAGAGGTCCTATGATTTGTATGAAGCACACAAGCAGGGAATTGGCATTTAACACTTGTTCATAATGCTAATGGCTCTATTTGGAATTATAGCCCTTCAGATTAACAAATAAATGACGAAAACAATATTGTGTACACGTGAAGGTGAAAAAGTTAGGCCTGATGATTTAGTAGGAGAGTGATATGACTGCAAAAGAAATCCATGATAATTTTTCGACAATTTACCTACCTTCATAAAACGCAACCAGGAAAGAAATTGCTTGAAATTTCCAAATTTTTTTTGAAGAAATCTACTCTCGAGATGTTTGGGTATTAAAGTTTGGATGCCGGCTAAAATATCTCCTGGATTGGCGGAGTTATGGCCACACACAAATTGATAAGGCATTTTGAACCCATAAAATGCCAAAATGAAAAACCGTCCGAGCCAATGAGATCAGAACGATTGTTATTCAGATGTTTTCATTAACACCATAAAGCGCTAACTATGCTTATCACCCGCTTCTTTTGATACATTGTTCTTGATATTTCCAAACGGAGCCATCACACCTGGCAGGGGACCTCTTGGGAATTTCTATCGACTCAGGTAGGTGTCTGCTGGGTTCAGATGGGTTCAGGTGGGTTCAGATGGATTCGGTTGGGTTCAGGTGGATTCAGGTAGATTCAGGTGGGTTTAACTTATATAAATTACGATGAAATCTTAACTTTGTTAGGTTGCACGAAATATTTTGTATTCTCTTGTACTCTAAGGGGGTGATGGGAACACTTGTGAGAAAATTCATTTTCTTGTGAAATGATATCTAAAGCCTCCAAGACAGAATACCTGTTAGGTCGGCCTTTTTCATAAAAGAGGTATTCTCTGGTCATTTTCTCAGTTGTCATCTGACTGAAAAAGAAATGAACAAACAACATTTCGGTATAATTTAATGTTAAATAGGTTACTTATATTACTGCAAAACTGCCACTATAATGAGTCTCGGCTTCCTCATAGAGACCTCGTAAGCGTGAGATATCTCTGTCGTTAAAGAGGGGCTTCATGCTCACCAACTCTCTCAAATGCACTTTCTTTATTGCAGTTGGCTTTGCAAATCGGTGTTTTAATAATTCAACGGCTGATTCATAGTTTGCTTCTGCGAGGGCAAATCCAGCAATTACTGTCTTAGCAGGCTCTGCCATCAAATACAGCAAATAATTGAATTTATTAACCTGAGCAAGCTCTTCATTCTCGTGAATGGTACTTTGAAAGGAGTCCCAATTTTGTGCCATTCATACGTGCTTTTTCAACATCTCCACTATCTTTTTAAATTCTTGATCCATGATTTGTTTGTAAGGATTCACTCCGATGATGACGCAAGCTTATCCATTGAATTGGAAAAATAAGGTGTAAAAACATAAAAAAGAAACTAAATTCGTAAAGGCAGATGATAATGATGCTTGGAAACCTTACATCATTTCTGTCAGTTTTCGGAAATATGAGAGCTCCAAAAACCACGTCTGCACGCCACGACGACGCGACGTCAACTACAGATCATCTGCAAGACCAAATCTAATGTAGCAACAGATTTTGCAGGTAATTTCATCGTGCCAAGATCATTAGGTAGGAAGTTAATTGTGCCAAAATCATTAGGAAGCCACTTCTCTTGCACTTGCATTTAAACTTGCTTGCTTTGAAAGACAATGGCCAGACAAATACTTTGAAATTAAACGATGAAGTCTTGCCTATGCAAATCAATTATAATCACCTCGGTCAACCGGGCCAGCCTGCCTGACGCTGTTTATATGAGCCACATGGGAACAATGTAATAACAAAAAAATGAACATAATTTTGTGGCTTATCCATTTGTTTAGAGAACTATAATCTAATGTTTTCTGGGTGGTTTAGTTTACTGTTTAGGCCATTAGCAGATAGGGTTTTAATGTGTAACATCCAGTTATCTTCATGTGCTTCTAGAATTGACGTTATTCCGTCAGATATGTTCTTTTTGATCTATTCTATGATTGTAAATTTGCATCTTTGGAGAAGTCATGGTTGGCTAGGCGAAAGTGTTGTTCGACGGGGAGTAGTATCATACTACAATTTATTTTCAAGTATACAACAAAACATTTCATTTTCCTGCTACAACCTTCACCGCGAACTGCAATCAAGAAAATCAAGAAAAATAGAAAGACAAAATTCAAGATATCGAACATCTATTAAAATCCGTCATTATTCAAAAGTATTAAATTCAAATAACATAAGTCCTAGGCATCTGTATAATAACAATACTAACCCTTACCGTTCTTTTAATCTCCATAGGCCTAACCGTTTCCATCAACCAATCCAAAGTAATACCAGGTCTATCCATAATCACCAGCCTTATCTTTATGATTTATCGCAGCACAGCCATAATTTCCGTGCACATTCTTTTCCCACCTCTTATCATTTTCCATCTAATTCTTTCTCTCTCAGTCAAACTTCATCTCTTCCAAGGCTTTAACCTGTTAAAACTCCTAAACGTAAAACCACTTCCGCCCCTAAACGTATTACTTTCTTTCCTCAACTCAACTCTACTAATACGAGTATCCCTAACACAGCGAAAAATAATCAACAAAATCATAATCATCAAAATAATCAACACCAATTACAGGATCAAACATACACTACAGCCACCGTAAACGAAGACAATAACAAAAATAACAAACCAGAAACCGACCACAGAACTGACAACAGCAACGAAAACAACAGAGCTTTACAAAATGACTTAACAAATAATTATTCTAACCACAGTAATGACAAGTTATGGGTCTTCGTTTTCGTGGTCTTAGGTCTTAGGTCTTCGTTTTCTGGGTCTTAATTTTCCAAACACCCCGAAAGCCAGGTGAATCATTCATTCCATCCCCTCCCAGTATGTGATCTTTATATGCTTGTAACACAGAAATGATACTTGACTTCATTGTCTCCCACATCTGTAAGATTACAGGTGTGAAAAACATTCTCTGATTTCTGCAAAAGACCGATTGATCTGGAATAGCAAGGCCAAGAAACTTACAAAACTGTGCAAATTTCGAGTATTTTTTTCCAGACAATAATATGCATGCATTGACCAACAGATCACCGTTCTCTAGCCTACAGGGTGTCTCAAAGAACATGTGCACTCTTTGAGTGGCTTCTGCGGAACAGCCATAAATCCAATTTTTCTGTTTTTAAGATTCTCGACAGAAGAGACCTTAAAGTTAGTTGACAGAGCTAAGTAGAGGCAATCTATAAATAGGACAAAGAAACATCTGCACACGCAATTGCTCCCTAAGGAAAAGATATGCACGCATGTGTTGATATCATCAAATACAATAGGCTAATTTTAGACATGCATATGCAGTTCTTGACCTAGCTATTTATCTCCGTAATTTAACTTTAAATTAAAGGTTGACACCAAGTTTGAGTAAATCTGATCACTAGTTGCTGATTTATGGAGCAAGAAAGCCAAAATTATTGGCTTCCTCAAAACCAGAAGATTCAGTATTCTCTATTGGTCAATGAAATTGATCAAAAAAACATACCTAGCCCTGTTTTCTGATGTTCATAAGTGAGACAGAGAGTCATACATTGAATTTTGTGACAACCAAGAATATTGGACATATCTATGGTTACTAGGAATGGAAATGTGCAACACAAGTGCTTCAGGCCATGGCATGCATCCATCAGATGTTTTGCTTCTCAAAAGTGATAAAGTCGTTTTAAGGTAACTCTGCTTTACAGAGCACATATATGAGTAAAAGAATTCAAAACTGTAAACTGGCTCCCCACTAAAGAGGTTTGAGCAATGCACTGCTGCAAAGGTTTTCAATTTTTTTGATAATGCAGCCCCATCATATATGTAAGAGATGTTCTTACCAGTTGGCCAGAGCCGAGTAACTCGAAGATCTAAAAACAAACTAATTCAACCTTTCCGAAAAAGCAACACAGGACTTACGAGGAGCAATAACAATCCTGCTATTATAGCTGGCTTTTACCTTGATTGCGTGAAGGAAGCTGGTGGGTGTCCGGTCATTATTTCAACTGACCCAGGTAGTGAAAACTGTGTGATGGGTGCGATGCAAGCTATGATGATGCTTGCCTTTACACATCTTACAGGGAGTTTTGGATCTACATTGAAAAACCCTGTGCCCTGGAATTAAACAATAAAAACATCTAGCATTTCTGAAAAGAACTCTCTTACGCTCCAAAGGGTCCTTCACTTTGAGGCAGTTCTCAGGCAGATGTTCTTCTGAGCAAAATGGGCACTTTCTTCCTCCTTCTTTGCCAGAAAACAAGGCAGTGGCTGTGGAAGGTCCTCCATGCTGCTTAGGCCGGTATTGTTGTTGTCGTTGCTGCTCCGGGGGTTTCCCTTCACTCAATCCTCTTTGCTGTGGATTCTTCATGATCGGCACATGACCTTCCAAAACTTCCAACTCCTTTCCCAATGCCTCCAACAAGTCACCAACGTTCCATTCCATGTGGTCTGTTCCAGCAAAGCGAATCATGTTATATCTCAGAGACTGTGGAATTTTCTCCATCACTGCAGGCACAACAACAGTGGAATAAGAATCTTTGTCAACTCCCTGAGCCTCTAACGCACGGAAATGAGTCTCAATTTGGTCTCTCAACGTGTGTAATCTGTCGACACTCGTCCCCTTGTAAACTGGGTCCAAAAACAGCAATTTGTTTATGTGCGCTCTTTTGATAAATCCCGGTTTGGCGTATCTTTTAAAAAGCGAATTGACTGCTTCGTCATAGTTCGCGTCAGTCAGGGCAAATCCAGTAACCACACTCATTGCTGGCTCTTCCAAGTATCTCCTCAAGTACTTGAATTTGTCGACTTTTGTGAGATCATCCTCATCGTGTACAGCGCTCTTGTACCCATCCCAGAACTCTTGCCATTCAGCAATTTTTCCCGAAAACTTTTTCAGTTCTAGCTGTGGCAGTTTCACTTTTCTGGTTGAATTTCGTATTGAATGTGCCGATGAAGCAACAGAACTCAGGCTTTCTTGCAAATTGGATCTTAACAATGATCTGACGCTTCCTGGTTGCGAATTATTCTGTGCTGCACTTGTTCCCGCAATTATCAATCCGTTTTGCTCTCTGACCACTTCTAAAGAATCTTCGATAGAAACTATCACATAAGTGATCTTCTCTTTAATTTCACTGACTTAATCCGCTTCTTTGTCGCAAACATCATCTTTGAGTGCGTTCTCGATCATTAATTCGAATATAACATCGCCCAGTTCCTTTATCGTCTTCTGTTTCTCTTTTAGATCTACCAGGAACAGTTTCAGCTTGATGCGATCGATGTCATCTTCCTTCAACAGATTTTCAATCTTGTTCAACAACTTGGTTGTCGTCCCTCGATGGACTCTTCGTTTCTTTTTGCCTTATCGATTTCTTCCATTCTGCGAAATCTACTCAACTTTCGGATCGGTGGACCATTATGTGGAGAATATCACACTCTCCTCGCTAGTTCTAAGTTAAAATTCGAACTCACAGAATCACTCTGATAAAAATCATGTCTCATGTAACATACTCAACTCAATACTAATAATTCAGTCCTAACAAAGCATCATATCTAACCAATGAGTTACTCATAAACTTTCTAGCCAAGCAGAATTCACAATAACAGGAAAGTGACTAGTCCCTTAAAACAACAGTTTGACGTTACACCTAGCCATTTAAGGTACTGTATCCTTAGTCACTTTCCGAATCTCAGTTTCAAGCCGAGGCTCTTACGCATGTAAGTAAGTTACAACAATGGAAAGAAAAATACTTTGACTCATAAAGTGAACAAATAAAGTTACTGCTTAAATCAATGAACATAAAAATACTGGCAAATAATGTACATATTTAAACCGACTTGTATGTTTTGTAATAGCAAGCATGCGGGTTTTCCCAACACTGTTCATTATTATCTATTTTCTCAGTCTTTGTCTTCTACACTAAAACAGCCACAAAGTTTTCATCATTTTCAAAGTTTGTCGCCATTGGACCTAACGGCCCTGTCACGAAAACAGTTTTAGGTTCAATACAAAGCACGCAAACAATAAGAGGAATGATCCTATTGACGAGGGAATCCCCACAGATTAACGTGCTCAAAACCCAATCAAATTCCAAGGCCTAGCCTTTTAGTGGTGGTAATTCAAAAATTTCAAACGGCTGTAAAATTCTTAATTTTGGGTCAAAATAAACAGGGTTTACAGCAAATGATTAGCAAACTCATTATCTATTGATATATTATGATGCCTTACCCTATCACGAGCCCCCATTGACCCAAAACCAATTTATTTACACCCAACTCTAACAACGAATGAAAATAGGGCCTCGCAGCAACGAGTATTACAATGCTGCCACGCAGCACCATGACTTGTTTTACCAACGTTTTTAGCTATTCACCAGCTGATTCATATACGTAGGAAATTTTTCACTCGTCAATTTCATTCATATTTGAAGTCAGTGCTACAAAACATTACGAAAAGAAGTCTTGTTTTATAGAGTGTTGTTTTACAAAGTGGTCAATATGGAAAATCTTTTGAAAAGTTGGGAATCGGCAGAAATGTAATGGAAAATCCATTCCTTATCAATGGAATAGAGAATGGAACTGTTGTTACGAATGAATTTATGTACGAATTAATCAAGATCTACAAGGCAAGTAAAACAGTTTCCATGTGTTCTACGAACTTCTTCACAACCTGGTACCAATGGATGTATACAGTCAATTTTTCTTTTAAAAATTAATAGCTTTAGAAGCAGAATAGAAACTTTTTACAACAGAGGTAAAAAAGCAACACAAAACTCCTCAAAATATGCACACTTTTGGAAAGAAGAGTGTCGTTTCGGGCTTCCCAAGAAACCGGACCCAGATACACCGCGTAAACATGCCTTGAAAAAAGAAATTAAAGCAAAAGATGAATGTATCAAGAGGAGAAAACTCGAATCAGAAGTACTAGGATCAAGCATCGAGGATTTGAAAATGTCTTCAGAGAAAGCTCAAGACAAAGTCGGTTCACTTGAGGATAAAACATTCGAGCTTTCAGCTGAAAAATATCAACTTCAGTGAAGATCTGCAGGGCTCATGAGTGGAGTTTCACGTCATAGCAGTATTAGGAGTTTCACGTCACGTCATGAGTCATGAGTTTCACGATGTAGCAGTAGTCCCGTTCCTCTTGGAGGAAACATTCCTGTTACGACAAAAGATGTGAAGATAAATACAAAACTTAAGGGCGTCTTTGGTGATGTAAATGCTTTGATAGGTATTTGGAATTTCTCTAATCACTTTCTTGGCTAGCTCTCGAAATGTGTCCGGGGGTCTCACTGTGCTTCTAATATAATAATTGCAGCTAAATCTTCTGGGACAAAATGAAGAAAAAATGCAAAATAGTGGATTTATCTCTACTTCCAACACGCCAAACAGCCTTGCAAAGCATAGTCAACGTTCAAACTATATTGCTTTCGGTTCGTGTGGAAAAATCCACATGGACCAATGATAGATTTTGAGAGCCCAACTTATCATGGCTAGCTTCCAGATCTAAGCTTTGACTGGATTGAAGAATCATACCTTGAGAATGTCACAGAGCTTTTGGTAACTTCAGGCAATGACACTGGGGTTCCTGAATTTCCCATAGATGATTCATCAGACTACAGTGATTCGGACACTGATAATTAAAGCAAACTGCAACTTATATACGAGTTACTTTTGACTTTCTATATAGATGTTATGACACTACATACAATCTTTATTGACTATCACATCCCAACCTTAACCCCAGAATGGGGGCAATGCTATAACGTAGACAAGACTAAGTAAAATCTCTCACAAAGATGCAGTAACCTAATCTGTGAAATTCGTACTCCAAATTGATATTTCCTATTGAAAAGTCGACTCTATATAACATTTGCACGAACTATTATTCTACGAGCAATGCCCCCATTGGGGGCAAATACCCCAAATTCTATTAAACAGCCTCAGACATGAAAAATAATAGCAAATTTGGATTCTACAGCCCAGAATTGACCAGGAAATATATATCTATAGACATTTTTACTAGTATCTGTCGAAAGTCCCCTTTTTGGGGGCAACATAACAAAAGATGGGGGCAACGGTGAATGCAATGAAAATTCGAGAGACATGATCTTCTGATCTGTGATTTACGTTGTTGCATTCGATTATATGGCTTTCCGCACGTTTTCTCGTGTAGAAACATTGGCCCCATGTTTGGGGGTAGATGCCCCCATATCTTGTAAACACCCCCTTATCAAACTGAATAACATCGAAATTTGGAATCTACGCCCCCAAATTGCTATAGTGCACCTGATCTCATTTACTCCCTCTCTGGGTGGTGATACTCCCCCTTCCACTACCGGACTATCATGTATCCGAACTTAATTCTACAAAGATAGCAACCTCAGTATTTTGTCTATTAGGCTAGGTTGTACACAGATATAATCCTGATAGTCACTGGACCAGAGGCCTCAGGCTTTTATTAGCCAAACCGGGGTCTGCTTGACCGTGACAAATGATCATGCGCCAATTCAAAAAGTGTGAGAAGAATACAATTCTATATTACAGGATTGAGGTAACAAGCTTTACAGTAACTTTGGAAAGATCTGTATTTGCTATCTACAAATGACAACAAGGGTTTGTTTTGAGCGTCACCATTTTGAAGGTGCTGATTTAGAGCACAAAATAGGCACACTGATTTTTATGATGTGGCCAGCCTTACTTCGTTACCAGAAAAAACTGATTGGTCTTTTGACATACTTGTGATGTCTCGCACAAGAAGAGTTTTAATGGGGGTTAAATGCAATTTTAAGCCGGGTTAATACTGCTCAGGAAGGTTTTACTCGGTTTGTTTCTGGGATCTCAGCTCCTGCTCCAAGATCCAGCTCCAGCCTAAAACATGGACCTGAATTTGCAGATCACTAAGACTTTCGTATTTCATTCCTCTAGGCTAGTTGTCATCGTGCCATATCTAAATTCATAAGAGATTAAATACTTGGCATGAGTGTATGTAATAAATCATAAGGCAAGTCATCGGACCGCCTATGTAGTATTCCGAATGTCTCGTTCGCGCTGTTTGATCTCTAGTTTCTTGGCATTGAATACGTCACGTAAATAGCAATTAGGATGCATAGTGAACGATGAAGAAGAGGGACAACATCCTCAGAGAGCAGGCATCGAGTCGATCTTTGCGCTTTTTTTCATTTATTCAGCTATCTGCTAACTAGTTTCGCCCACTAGGGCATCTTCAGAGCAACTGATTAAGTTAAAGGATCGACCTCTATTTATAGTAAAATGTATGTCCATAAAAGGTTAATTAATTTACAAGTATCATTTTGTCCAATTAGGATGCATATATTCTGAATCATGGACTGAATCACTCAGTTCGTTGTTCAAAGCCTTCAATCAAGACAAAGTTTCTGCTGGTGTAAGAGAAAAGGAAAGAGAAGAGAGAGTTATTCAGCGCACAGTTTCGAAAAGATTTAGAAAAAGACACAAGTGAAAGATAAGATTTCGAGTGACCCGGTGAGACCGTTTTATTTTACTGTGTGGTAACGCCTTGAAGCTTAAGTTCTTTGCTGCTAAAATTGAGTCATATTAGTCAATATGGGCGATTCAAATGATGGCACCGCCGCTGGCGGAGACCTTGGTGCGAGGATGACAAATGTTGAATCGACTCTATCGAATATCGAATCTACCCTGCAGCGTTTTATGGCGACGACACAGAGAGAAATTGCAACAACTCCATCGACAAGTCAAGGGAATATGTCCCAGGAAGGTAGGCCTAGCATCCCGCTGCAAGGGGGTCAGGGTCCATCCTCTGAGGTCCCAAATTTCATACCCATTTCAACAAGTCAAGGTACTCAAGCTCAAGGTTTACCAACAATAACTTTTCCTTTACAAGGGTTTGCTTCTGTGAATAATGAAACATTGGTGTTCAACCCTCAACAGTTGTTAGGCCAATTTTCTGCTCCAGCGATTTCAGCAATGGGCGGTCTCCCCCCAGTACCAGGATATATTGCCAACATGATCCAAAAGAATAAATATGTTGATTTTGCTCTGTTACGTTTATGCAACTTGAACAGTCTACCAACAGTTGAGCCCAGAAGTATCCTATTAGCACGGCTCCTCCGCACTGACCTTCAACCAGTTGAGTCCTTTGTGGACTGGGCGGAGGCATGGGCAGTTTACGCCGCATTGGTCGCAAAAACAGCCCCTGAAAAACTTGCCCCATTGATTTCTTATTTTTTGATTGTGGCAAAAGCGCACCGTCGCATCCCCGGTAAAGGCTGGATGGAGTATGACAAAGCTTTTCGGAAACAAGCTGCCGATAATCTTAATCTTTCTTGGTCAGTGATGGATCCCACGTTGTATCTATCCACTGTTCTCACACGGGGTGCCCATAATTCAGCCACAAAGCCCCAAAATCAAGGCCAAGCTGCTAGCACCACTAGGAAGGATTAAGTGTGCTATAATTGGAATAATGGCAGTTGTAGCTTCCCCAGATGCTAATATAGGCACGTTTGCTCAAGATGTGAGGGGAATAACCCCCGCCTCTCCTGTGAGCCTAAAAGCCAGACCCGTGGGGAAGGGATTAAGAGACACGGAAGCCCTCCGCCAGATGATTCTAATAGGAAGTACAAGTTACAATGACTCGGTGCTGAGACACTTTCAAAATCTATCATTTTAGCTTTACCTGCTGTCATTACTCCGCTTAAAATTTACTCTTGGCGTTAAATTTCTGAGTTTATCTCTGCATGAAGATGAGGCTTCGGTTATGGATGGCCTAACGTTTGGTTTCAATTTAGGTTGTGTGGGGGAGACAACCGGTATCGGCTAGACATAATTGTCCAACTGCATATGAAAAACCTGATGTTATAGATGCATATCTGAAAGAGGAAATAAAGCATGGCTCAATCACGGGCGCATTTCAGATATCTCCGCTTGATGGCCTGCAAATAAACCACTTTGGTGTAATTCCTAAATTGACACCAGGCAAATGGCGCTTAATTACAGATATGTCATACCGATCTGGCAGTAGTGTGAATGATTGTATCCCTGATGGTTCTGCAGAAGTTTCGTACGCTGGTCTGCCAGAGGCCATTGCTAAAATTATGACTTTTGGGCAGGGAGCTGAAATGGCAAAATTTGATCTTAAAAGGACCTATCGTCTGTTGCCAGTGTGTGAAGATGACCGCCGTTTGCTTGGTATGCGTTGTAGGGGTAATGTGTACATAGACCTTGCCTTGCCCTTTGGTTTACGCTCGGCCTGTCAAACCATTACCAGGTTTGGGGACGTTTTACAATCCATCTTTGAACAACAGGGTATCAAAGCTCAGGTTCAGCATTATTTGGATGATTACTTTTTAGTTGGGAGCCCTAACACAAGTGAATGTGGCGATTCTCTCAAGACATGTTTCGAAATGTGTAAACTTCTGGGGGTGCCCCTTGCTGAAGATAAAACTGATGGCCCTACAACCACAATAACTTTGTTAAGGTTTGAATTAGACACTGATAAACTAAAACTGCGTCTACCAGAGGAAAAAGTGTTGAAAATTAGAGAGAATATTCGACCATGGGCCGGCAGTAAGGCAGGAAAAAAGCATGAACTTTTATCTTTATTAGGACGCTTGCAATACTGCTGTCAGGCTATTGTTCTTGGCAGACCATTTTGACAGCTTATTGACAGGGCTCATTCAGTTAAAGATTTGCACCATAATGTTCGCTTATCGTGCTGGAAACTTGATGATATAAGATGGTGGAACACACTATTCTCTCAGTGGAATGGGCGTAGTCTCTTCTTATTCCGCACATGGGAACGAGCACCGGATTCTTACATTACATCCGATGCAGCAGGCAGCATTGGCTATGCCGCCATTTATGAAAATAGTTGGTTTGTGGCAAAGTGGCCCCCGGGCGTTGATGAGCTCAATATAGCGATCAAGGAACTGGTGCCAATTGTACTGGCAGGAAAGATGTGGGGTGAAGCCTGGGAACGGAAACGTATCGTGTTTAGGTGCGACAATATGGCTGTGGTCCAATGTCTAATAAATGGGACTTGTAGGGATCGTCACCTGGCCTTCTTGCTGCGAGAACTTTCAATTTTGGCAATTTTAAACAATTTTACGTTTACTGCAATTCACCTCCCTGGCGTTAAAAATCGCTTAGCTGATGCACTTTCTTGCTTTGATTTCCAGGCCTTCTTAAAAGCTGCCCTGACTGCAGCCACAGTCTCAGAGGAAATACCACAGTCTCGGTTGCCCCTCGTCACAAGAGGGTTGCGTAGGGTGAATTCAGAGGTCCCAAAATCTAAACTGTAAATCACATCTTTCGTGCTCCATATGATAAAACTTCAGCTGAATTTCACAAAATTTGATAATGTTATGTTTTGGGCAGCATGTTTGACAGCATTTTTCGGATTCCTAAGAGCAGCAGAGTTCACTACGCCCCCTGAAGGATTTAATCCAGCCAGGCATTTAGACATTTCCCATTTAAGTATAGATAAAAGCCAGTAGCCAACAAAGTGTTCCTTCATTTGAAGTTTTCTAAGACCGATCAATTCGGAAAAGGTTGCACTGTGGTCTTCAGGGGCGGATTCACACTGGTGCTTGCGGTGCTTGGGCACCAGTCAGATTTTCAACTCCTTTCTAACTTTGAATGTAAAAGTTTTGAAATTGATCATTGAAAATATCCTGTTTTCCTGAGTTTCTTTAAATGGTCGATTCTATCGAAAAAATAAAAACTTGAATTACTTTCAACAATCCCTATCAAGACGAAGAAAACTGCGTAGCGATATTTTCCATTGCAAAATTTTGACAGCGACCCCCTGTTTTCAAAAAGCTTCCCAGCCAATCACGTAGACATTCAAAGTAATGCAGAGAAAGGAGAAAGAGCAAAGACAACCCCCTGCTTGACTGCACTTGACTTCATTATGAGGCCTTTTGTGCGTTGCTGCATTCACTTGGTTTTTGCGGGAGCGCCAGTCACATTTGAAATTCATTATGCTAGCCAATCTGCGTTTGAGCCCCAGTCAGTTTTGAAAAATATCATCCTAACCAATGGACGACTGGGGCTCAATTTTGGCATGAGCCCTAGTCAGATTAAAAATCATATGTGGTAGCATAATCATGGTACTGTGATAGTTTACGGGGGTGCATTCAGACTTTCAAAGGTTTTTAGGCGGGAATTACAATCGTTGCTCGCTATTATGGCCTAAGTTTGTCTCGTTAGTCTCTGCAACCGCATCTGTCCAAAGTAATGTCCAACGTGAATTATCAAGTCGAATTAGAAATAATATTCAATAACAAATTATGGAAGAAGGAAGAGAAGGAAAAGGCTGTTGTAGAATTGAGAGAGAAAGCTGCAAAGTACCTTGAATCACAGAGAAGGGAGAAGAGTTGTGGAACGCGGTTACCAAGATGTGACTTCGCGTCACTGCAATTTCCTGAGAGTCGGAGGGGGAGAGCAAATGATTTGCAGCCGGTTCGGTGAGTCTCCAATTCAATTGAAAAAGTTTTGAATTTGATACTCCGCAAAACTCAAAGAATATGTTTTGTTAATTCATTTGTTTGGCTGGTTTCTACAGGGTGTCCCAAAAAAATTGTGCCCCGTTTGTCTCAAGATTGCGACAAAACGGCAAAAGATTATCGCCAAACTTTTGCATGATGGTGCTCTTCAGATGTTCAATTAAAGTTTGCCACCATCCCCGTAAAAATCCGTTGAAAAATAATGGAGCTATGACCTTCAGAAGACCAAATTTGCCTGGTGACTGAAACCAGCGGTCGGCCATTTTGTCTTACTATTTTGCAGTGATAGGTATCTTCACGTGAGGTAAGAAATAATTTCTGTGAGGTCAGAACTAGTGGAACTCTCCGAGGATTATCGGAATTTTCACGAGAGCTATGACATTGGAGGCTGCTGTTTCATTTTCAATCCATGAGGCTATTTATTGCTGCAAAATAGTAAGACAAAATGGCCGACCGCTGGTTTCAGTGATCGGGCAAATTTAGTCTCCTGAAGGTCATAGCACCATCATCTTTCAACGGATTTTCATGGGGATGGTGGCAAACTTTAATTGAACATCTGAAGATCACCACCATGCAAAAGTTTGGCGAAAATCTTTTGCCGTTTTGTCACAATCTTCAGACAAACGGGGCACAATTTTTTTGGGACACCCTGTAGATAAATTCACCTTTCAAGGAGAAAGACCCTGATAAGCCAGACAAAGCTTAATTCTGTAAGAAATTCGTAGGCTAGTAGGCCCTTCTACTAACTAGAAACTAGTATAGCTTTTAAGAATATCACCCTTATTCACTTATGTCCTCCTAAACCTTTCAAGATATCCTTCACATTCATTTGGATTTGATACATTGAAAATATTGAAATCGTAATAAATAGTTTAAAAGCGAGAAGGACCCCTGGGTGTTTTGAGTTGTGTTTTGTGTGTGAGTCATCCTGCAGTGCAGAGAGGAAATCAAATTTGCAGGAGGGAGGACACGAGGGAGGAAACACAAAAGCTCCGCAATCATTTAGATGTAATCAAATTTCATCAATTATTCCAGCTGTCACTCAATTGCATTATTCTGTTGTACCATAGTAAAGTGATTGGACAATAGCAAGAACGTGAAATATTGTAAAAGAGAACTTTTGACAAAACCCAAAAACACTGACCTTTTGATATCAAACGTTTCTTTTGTCTTCTTGGCTTTTAGCTGCATGAATTGTGCTGTAGTTTCTACCACTGCCACTTATTTGTTTCTTGACATACATCACATTATTTTGGAAGGAAAGAGTTTTATGGTGCTCAAGATATGCCTTAACCCTATTACTCTGGGCGTTTTCGACCATCGTAGCACAAAGTGCCCCCCCCCCCCTCCGTAACTTTGCCAATATTGCAGATATGAGGATGAAACTTAGTACAATGATGTATAGGAACAAAATCTACACAATAGGCTACTTTTGTAATTCTTCATTACATCCATGACGTCACAATGACGTCATAATTGAGGAAAATTGCACTTTTTGCTTACTATTAGCAATATTGGCAATATTTAAGTTCTTAGTTGATAATTTCTTTCATACTGCTTTTTGTATGTATCCCAAAGCATTGCTGAATAAAATTTGGCAATGAAATGTCAATTTAAGCTTATTATTTATATCATGTATTCATCATTTATTTGCATCAGTTTGTCATTGTTTCTCTTAAACCCCTGATTACTGATGAAAATTCTCTAAAATACCTTGAAATTGTTCATAACAATCAATAGAACCAATTTTGATCATTTAAAGTTATCTAATACATTTGTTATTATATATATGACATCATAAACTTTGATGACGTCATGAACGTTAAATTTGATGATGTCATCAAAAATAGATAAAACCATACATCATCTGAAGGCTCTCATTGAGAGCTATCGAATGGTGATATTCTCGATGTTCTACGACCATCCGTGTTAAAACTGGACTCGCTTCTTTAATTGTCTGGCTGACCACGTGTTTAAAAGAGGTTGGTCACGTGATCAGTATCTACCATTTTGAAAAAAAATTACAAATTTTAATTGGTCCATGAAATTTTAGGAAAAGTCGCAAAGTTTCAGCTCTTTATCTTTTGAACTGACAACACTACATCAAATGTACTTTGCCGCGGGAACCAAGAGCTGAAATAGTTTGAAATTTAATTCAGCTGGAATTTAGTTGGTGATTAAAAACAGGGGTATACGGTTTACAGCTTCAGCACATGTTTTGAGGGTACAGAATTGTGAAAGTTGATCACAGGCTAAAAACACAGAGATAAACTGCAAAAAGTGTTTGTCATTTTACTGAGCAAAAATCAGCTTCTGGCATTCCATCACATAACTACTGTATAAGATAATCTCATGTTTCTGGTTTAGTTTCTGTGTCAAGATGCTTTCTTTCATTCAAAATAATTCAAAGCATTTGTGGGTTTGCAATTCTTGCAAAGGATACTTTTTTATATTTGTAGAGCTACTGGAAATGGCAATTGTTTGTATAATGCTTGTTCGATTGCTTTGATTGGAGATGAATCCTTGACAAATTGTCTTAGAGCCTTGACATACATAGAGGTGTATGTTTATGCAAGCTACTATGCTGATCATCCACACTTTAACTGAAACTGAAACTTTTCATTCACAGCAATAAACTTAGTACATTGTGTTAGATAAAAGAACCGCTAATTAAGATACATATAAAAAATTACATACAATGGATATACAGTTCAATAAAATTTGCTGCCGGACATATGGAAAGAACTCACAAGGAGCTATCTAGGCCATATGCCCGATTTGGCGTGTGTAGAAAGCGTACATTTTTTCTTTTGTAAACGAAAAGAAGGTTTAGAAACTGTAACAATACGAATAAGAATAAGAAAATATTAGTAGGTTAGTATTGTTAGTAGTGTTCAACATGAAAAATACGGTAGTGCGGTGCATGATGATGATATAAGTTTATAATAAAGTTCGAAAAATAAATTAGTCAATTCGACTCTAAAAAGTAGTTTTTCAGCTTTTTTGTGAAGGATGGCTTATTTTGTAACTTTTTTATGCGCAATGGCAGAGAATTCCAAATTTTGACTCCTTCATAAATAATTGACCTTTGTTTGACACTGTGGCCAAACGTTTCTGACCCGATTCGGATAACTAAAGCATCCGATTTTTACTTACATTTGAGACATACTGAAATGAAGATTCCTATGTATCATGTTATTGTGATAACTTTTTTGGTCAAAAAAAGGGAGGCATGCCATGTGTGCCAAACATAGTGTACAGATGCCCTTGCATAACAATCAGCAATTTTTTCACTTTGCGGTGGGCGGTTTCTGTGCCACACCTTCTCAAAGTTTCCCCGTATAGGCTTAAGTACTGAAACGATACATTGTGCATTGTGTCACAGGTGGTAGGAGGGAAGCATGCATTAGATATCTTCACACATTGTGCCCCTTGTTAATGTCTATTGTCTTAGAAAGTAACATGTCATTACTCTCCAAAGATCTTGAAAAGTCTTGTCACTTTAAAGATCTTGAAAAGTATGGGAAAGTCAGTAAAAAATCATCATTTGCTAACTCCCTGTCATTTCAGGCATTTGGTAATTATGTCCTTGGTGATTATACCTATGCTGTTTGTGAGGAAGCTCAGATTAACGTTTTTGATGCCCGGTATTCCTCTTTTCTGTGTTTGCTTGCCCTGTCAAGAGTTATTGGCCAGCCTATTGAATCATACTTTCCAATCGTACTTACTAAAACGCGGAACCATCCAAAACGACCCAAAACCAGCCAAAACGACCCAAAACCAGCCAAAACGACCCAAAAACCAGCCAAAACGACCCAAAACCAGCCAAAACCACATCATAACCACCCACAACCAACCAAAATTTCTAAGATTTAGCATCAGATCAAAAACCATCCAAAGTTTCTATTATCTAACATCAGATCACAGGAAGCCCACATTACAGTTAATTCAAAAAATGTTTCAAAAACATTTTATTCAAGAGAATATACCTTCCCTTTCATACTATAGTGTATGTTGTTTTCTCATTCCTTTCCAATCTTGTGCTCTCTCAAAAAGTGCTGTATTTGTTTCACAGATAACAAATTGGAAAAGCCTAAGAAAACAACAAACGCTATTGTGATGAAAGGGAAGGTATTTTCTTTTGAATAAGATATTTTTGAAACATTTTTTGAATTAACTGTAATGTGGGCCTCCTGTGATGAGATCAGTTATTTAGGGGCAAAACAACCCCTGAAATTCAAATCACTTGCTAAGTAACTTTGGGAATACCTCCCATGTTTTCCCATGTAAAAATAGATTTAAATTGAATGAACCATTGCTTTATTGCACCAATGCACCTAATTTCCCAAAGGAAATAATTGTCTTGCTAATTAGAACAGGTATGTTTATTAATAGCATAAAATCTGCAAAGAAATTCTTACCTAATACCGTTCAATAGGTTTCTGTGGGGATGCAATGCAAATCAATAGGTTCTCGAACATTGGCCGGTTTTGGCTTGTTTTGGCCGGTTTTGGCTCGTTTTGGCTCGTTTTTGGTCGTTTTGGCTGGTTTTTGGGTCGTTTTGGCTGGTTTTGGCTGGTTTTGGATCGTTTTGGCTGGTTTTGGATCGTTTTGGCTGGTTCCGTGTTTTAGTAAGTACGACTTTCCAATAGTCAATGATCACCAAGATGATGCTGAGCATTTGACAAAATCGGAGCTGATTTTCAATGGTTGTATCATGCCATGGAAAAGTATCTCCCAAAGTAATGAGAAAATTCACCTGTTTCAATGTGCCTATGTGCCAATTGAGTATTGGTACACCAAGATCATCCCAGAGAGGAAGGATCATTTTGTTCCCCAGCAAGCTAAGAGCTGCAACAAACATCACAGGCAGAAAGAAAAGGAAAGCAGCTGAAATAGTTTCAAACCCATCTAAAGGCTCAATCCAATACCTGTTATTGCTCCTCAGGTTATCACAATTGATGAAGTTCCTTCCTCCTCCCATTCTTCTTCTGCCAGACATACTAACACAGTGGACCCAGAATGCTAAGTTTTGGAAATAAGTCTTTAAAACAGGAATATGGCAAGATAATATGGTGATTTATAATCAATCGATAGATATAAAAAAGCGGAGTTTGAAAATTGAGACAAATTTGAATTTTGGGGTAAGAAAAGGGGGTTTAGTCCCTCTCAAGGAAGGAGAGAGCTTTGGGGAAATGCAAATTGGTACAATGTTGCATAACAACAAGCAGCAAAAACGTTAATTGGGTCCTTTGTGACAGTTGATCAAATTGGTTCCATACCATGTGCCAAGATATGAGCAATATAGATGAGCTGTCTGCAGAAGCTTCATATCAGTGTCTGGATTGCTGAGATACAGAGAAAGGGGCAACTATGATGGGATATTTTCAGAGACAATGTCTTCTTTAATATCAGAAGAATCTAGCGGGTAAATACAGCAATTGCTTCGACCCGAACATTTTCATAAATCTACAATTTTTGGTTCATCGGTGTACAAAGGCTTGAGGCACAACTTCAAAGTGTCACAGTAATGTCGGACGACATCAACGTAGTAGTGAGTTGCAGCATGGTTGCAGAGAGGGGAAATGTTAAGCTTGGAGCTTATCCTGTTTGCTTTTGTAGATATCTAAGAGTATTTTTCCTTGAAATTTTATGACTGCTTTATCTTGGCCGCGATTGGCCATAAATTGGTTCCATACACTATTAACCCGCATATAAGAACCTTACATTTTGAAATCACCCGGTTTAGATTCTGATGAATATGATACCATCCTTGAAAACAGAATGCAAGGTTCTTAAACAGGCTCTTATCAAAAAAATTAATTACAGACCTTCGGGAATGTAGGCCAAATATAAGAAAACAAGGTTTTCATGTACTCACTATCATGACACATTTTTATAAAGAACAACCTTATCTAGCTAGCCTTATCTGTATCACATCCATTTATAACAGGAATTTTTTACATATGCTTTGTCTCTACTTCAGTTTTTGGCTAAATTTCTTAAAACACGCTTTCACTTTCCTTTAAATGAAATCAGAAAGTGAAGGAGGACAATGAACATGTCCATAGAAGCCTCCAACATGAGAGTGAGCTGCTTCTGTTTGGATTGCAAGAGGGGTGCAATAGTGCTCTGAGTGAAACAGTGCTTCCAAAGATGATAATTGACAAAATTTCATTTGTTGCAAAGAGGGATGAGTTGATCATCTTAAATGCTAATGCCCTTTTTGAGAAAACAGGCTCCGCAAAAGTGAGCTACACTTCGGAAAAAATGAGAACACTTGCACGTTTGTCAATTGCTCTATGACAAGAGGTCACATTCCAAAGCTGCTCCTTGCAATATTTTATTGATCTTGAGCGGTTTGATGACATCATAAAAGCATTCAGAGCAATGTGCAGCTATAGCCAAGAAGAAGTGGAAGAGGAAGACCAAGACCATGTTGCATCATTCAATAAACCGCCGCTTGCTCTTAAGATTGGGCATGCATTGAAGAAGTGTCCTTTGTTGATGTGTGGCATGGCACTTGGAAAGAAAGACAAGGATTTGAAAGAAACTGTGGAATCGTTCGTTGAACTCATCGACTCAGAATGGTCAACAACAGTATCTGCTGCTGCTATAAGATCATTAAAGGGGATTGGGTCACGTGTAAGGCTGCATGATATTGTTGTTGTGGTGAAGTTCGTGGATGGGGTGAATCCACCACAGCAACTGTAGCGAAGTTTGGTAGGAAAGAGAATCGTGTAGAGCATCAAGAAGATTTGAATGTTTTTTGTCTATTAAGAAATATTTTCGCATCGCCAAAGCCATAAAGATTGATTTTATGTATATATTTTTGAAATTATTTCATGGATCAGTCCACGAAAAAGAAGCCTGTTCGGACTGCAGCGGACAAGGAAAAGATAACGTTGTACAGGGCTGTTTGGCTGAAGGGACAGATACGTCTATATATGAAAGCTCAAGTTCACAAACAGTGGAAATTGCAGAAAGCTAGTGGAAGATTTAGGAATGATTCAAACTTGGCAGCTTATCTTATCTTACTTCAATTCAGGCGACAGGAAAGGTACCTACTGAAATGTTCTTTGGCCTTAGGCCATCCCTCGCATTTTCGCTTCATATGGTTAGGTCCCTTATCTGCTCTTGTCAAATCGTTTTGCAAGTTTAGAAGCAACTAAAAGTAATCTTGGACGAGCCAAAGTAAGAGTTTCTGCCACCATTGTAGACATCAGTCCTGGTTATAGTAGGCGTGCGATCGCACGCGCACGCCTCCACACACGCCTGAAATTTCCAAGGCGTGCGTTTTATCGCACGCCCAAACATACTTTTCCTAGCTGGACTTTCATAGTTTCTATTAGGTTCTTGACGAATAATGATATGTTTTTAAGTTGGTTTGTTTTCCTTCGGAAAGTTTCTAAAATTTTGTAGCGGTTTTCTAATCGCCACGTCATCCTTATTGGTCCATACTGGCAAAATTACGAAGCGGCAGACGTGAGAGGTCAAGGAGTTGGACAATCCACTTTTCCTGTTGTCCTATTTGATGAAATGTGAAGATGAATTCAAAATGAATATAGATTCCACAAAGTCATTAGCAGATTAAAGAAAGGGATTAGAGCACAGAACTCGTAAGCACTTGAAAGAAAACAACCAAACCTTTCCATGTTATGATAGTAAAACTACTCGTTGACCTACACTTGCGAAGCCTTTAGAAACTATCGTGGCAAAAATGTGAGCATCATGAGTTTTGTTCATTGGTCTAAAATTTAGAAACTTGATCATGAAGATAGAATGGGAAAGATAATTATTTACGCTGACAGAATGATTGTGTTCCCCCTTGCTGTTAGCAATTATTTCGCACGGTTTCTTGCTGGGATCATTTTGCTAAGATATGAAGTCTTCACGTTTCCTTTGGATTTCTAGCGCCTTGAATGCCTCGCCAAACTCAAAACGTTTACCACAAAGTCATCAAATGCTCGTTTAACTAATGCAGGGGGGTTTCACCCTTTCGAAACAGCATGCAAGATTTTTGATGGGTTTTCATGGTAGTGCTGTGTTGATAATTGTGATTCTCTTATCCACTTGGCAATACTTTTATGACGGTCACTGATGAAGGTATCAATCTCAAGTCCTGCAGTTTGTAGATATTGAAAGGCACGTTTGCAACCAAACAGCTCCATTGCGTTACTACTGCCCGCTTGATTTGACTTAAATAAAATAGACAGTTACAGTTATGAGATATTTTGGAAAGACAGGCAAATATTCTTCTCTTATGGTAACATCACAGTGATGGGATGACTAAGTTTCAAGCATCTTCTGTTATGGCTTGACTATTAACTACCAAGCTATAGAAGGGGCAACAAAAACAAATAAAATATTTTTCAAGTAGTTTTGGAGATAAATCCACTTTCCTGAAATCAACAAAAAGATTTGATTTATTGTAGGATTTGTGATGCCAGCGTCAACAAAGATTGCCCAGGCTATGTAGAACAACATCTCTTTTACCCTTTTTCAACTGTCCTTGAGTCCATCACGGTAGGGTATCACGGTTTTCTTGAGGATGTTACTTTCCAGGTTATTGATTGGTTGTTTGGGGATACTAGGGTTGAGGAAGGTCTTTGGCAGTTTAAGTTGGATACTTTTGCATCTAAGGGACTTGGTTTTTTATTTCTCTCATTATTGGCTCACATTCTGATAAGCATTTTTTCAAATCTCGCTTGTCTTCACTCTCTATCAATCCTTCTTTTCCAAAAACTAAATTTAGAAGTTTGGCTTCGTTTATCTTTCTCAGTGTGTCTTTAGAAGTTGCTTTTGTTCCTCTGCCTGCAACATAATATTGGGCTTTTAACGACGACAGAAGCCTTTTCAGCTATTTTGCAAGCTTTTTCTAACCAAAGAGCATAGTAACCATTGATAAAGTCTCAAGTGGTGTGGAGTCACTTCATCATGAAATCTACTTTCTTCGTGCATTTCATTATGTGAATATGCACTCCCTGCAGCTGCACAGTAGTGGCTCTCATATAGCCAAGGCACTTCCTTGCAATTACAAGTGGACTCAAAAATTGCAGCACAGCGAGGAAATGGTATATGCATCATAAGCAGGGCTATCCCAGGTTTGGTCAGCAATGTCTTTGATGGTGGACAGTGCTTCTGTGATTGGAACATACATCCCTTAATGCGTGCCATCAATACGAATATCACAGCGTGTACAGCATACATAAATTAGCTTTGCGTGATTATAATTTGGAAAATGCTTGTTAACCATTTTAGCGAAAAGAGTTTGACGCTTCAGATTATTGTTGAAGAATATTCGAGATAACTTGGATACACATAAATTATGTGGGATGCACAATGCATGTTTATGACCCACTCATTCATTCTAAAAATGGGGGCTGCAACTCAACATTTCTTCCCACACATATTAGCAGCACCATCTTATCACTGACCACGGAAATCTTGTATGCCCAACCTCATTTCATTAGTGATACAGTTTACTATTCAACTTTCAAGGCATCTCCTGTTATTTCTTTGTCACAATGAATACATTTAATAAATCCTTCTTGAATTTTGTTATGGCCCCCTTAATTTTGTAATTGGCCTATTAATGGACCGTTTGTTGATTTTTCAAAAATTACGAAACTCTGATGGCATATTGTAATTGGCAAAAAATATGCGAATTATTGGTGAGAGATTTGAAAAATAAGGAAGCTTTTTGTTATCTTTTGAATACCGTGAATGCTTGCGCTAAATAAGAAAGACTCTTCTAACAACCATGAACTCACTTGAATTTATGTTTACGTGCCACTTTTGGATATTTTTCGCAAATTACTAAAAGTTCATGGTATTTTGTAACATATATTTTGAATAGAATATTTGTCATACAAACATTGCACTTAGCAGAAAGCTATCATTTCCAATGCGAACAACTTTGAATCCAAGATCATTCTTCTCCTTGGATGCTAAAGTGGTTGAAAGATTATCTAGAACTGTTAAAGCATTATCCTTCTTGCTACCACTTTCTCCACAGTGTAATGTTTGCATTTTTAATATTTTGAAGCTTTCATCTAGCCCATCATCAACAAATTTCGTTTGGAGGCCTCTGAAGCCAAATTCATTCCTTTCCACTGCCATCATGGAATGCCTAAGAAATAAACAAAATAATAATTCCTAACTATTTACAGAAGAATAGCATGCATCCTTGTTTGTCTTCCCTACAGTTAGCAGTTATATCGAAATTAGAGCATCGCTAAGTAAACCTTGGGTAACAATTTTTGAAAAATGCTTCTCTCAAGTAATAACTGAAAGCATGCACAACCACAACTTGTTGGGAATACGTGTTTGTCTTCCCTACAGTTAGCAGTTATATCGAAATTAGAGCATCGCTAAGTAAACCTTGGGTAACAATTTTTGAAAAATGCTTCTCTCAAGTAATAACTGAAAGCATGCACAACCACAACTTGTTGGGAATACGGTGGACTTGTCCAAGTCTCACTTTTTTCATCAGTCGATTGAGCCACAAAAATGCAAAAGGTAAAGGGCGCTGCGGGGGGATGGAGAAAAAAGGGCGGACAAGAAGGAGAGAGAAAAGTTCGACTTGTTTCCTTTGTCTCTTTATTAATTATTCACGAGCCTCCTTCACATGAGGTCACATGATTCTTGCACGATCAGATTGTACATAAACCGGGGGGACGGCCAAGCGAAATCAACAAATCATGTCATAAGTCTAGTCAACAACAGCGAGAGAATTTCTTAGAAACAAGGCTGGACCAAATTTAAAAGGTTAAAGTGAGCCTAAATGAACTTAAGTTGTATGTGAGAAATTTGAAGAACATATTGTGTCTGAGCTCAACCATAAAACTTTGTATTTTTAAAACTATTATGTCTAATACCAAAATGTAAGTTGAGATCTCATCTGCGTATGTACCATAAACTGAAAATAGAAGTTTTTGAATAGAAGGCTCTTTTACATCACCACAGAGACTGGATTAGGCGTTCTGTTACCACAACCCATTTTTCCATACTTCCACATTACACATTGTTGGTACGCTGCTTTCCTTAACCCTATTACTACCGGGCTTTTTTGACCATCGTAGTACCGGGGTGGGGGGGGGGGGCACAAGGTGCCCCCCTCCGTAACTTTGCCAATATTGCAGATATGAGGATGAAACTTAGTACAATGGTGTATAGGAACAAAATTTACACAATAGGTTACTTTTTTAATTTTTCATTACATCCATGACGTCACTATGACGTCACAATTGAGGAAAATTGCACTTTTTGCTTACTATTAGCAATATTGGCAATATTTAAGTTCTTAGTTGATAATCTCATTCATATTGCTACTAGAATGTATCCCAAAGCATCACTGAATAAACATTGGCAATGTAATGTCAATTGAAGCTTATTATTTATATCGTATATTCATCATTTATTTGCATCAGTTTGTAATTGTTTCATTTAAACCCCTAATTACTGATGAAAATAATCTAAAATGCCTCAAAATTGTTGACAACAATCAATAGAACCAATGTTGACCATTTAAGGCTATCTAATACATTTATTGTTATTTAGGAGGTCATAAACTTTGATGACGTCATGAACGTTAAATTTGCTGATGTCATCAAAAGTGGATAAAACTATACATCATTTGAAAGCTCTCATCGAGAGCTATTGAATGGTGGTATTCTCAACGTGCTATGACCATCCTTGTTAAAACTGGACTTGCTTCTTTAATTGTCTGGCTGACCATGTGTTGGAAAGAGGTTGGTCACGTGATAAGTGTCTACCATTTTGAAAAAAAATACAAATTTTAATTAGCCAATGAAATTTTAGGAAAAGTCGCAAAGTTTCAGCTCTTTATCTTTTGAACCGACGACACTACATCAAATAAACTTTGCCGCGGGTGTTGGGCCCATTTAACATTTGAGGACATTTCAAATTAAATATTGCGAGTGGTTGCGATAGGTCATGATAAAATAACCAAAACTTGTTCACAAACGAAACTAAAAAGATCTCCACACGTCGTTCACTCTACAAGTTCACACACGCACACTGCATCCCAAGTTCTTCCGCTCACGTAAACAATAAAACGTTAGGTCATGAGAAGCATGACATACAGCATCCGCTATTTTAGTTCAATAAACAATAACAACAATTCAATTCAGTCCAGCTCCTCACACTCTCCCCCGTTAAAATGAGAGTTCAATGGAACTCGAAACAATAAGTTCTTGCAAAGTTCTTTGTCTCTTTCAGCTTCAAGAATAGTTTTCTTCACATTCTCCTAAGTACTCCGACTGTTCTTTTCAACACGATAAAAAGTCCACAACATCCATTTTCTACTGTCTTCCAAGTAATGATTTGGTGGTACCGTTTCCAATCGAAACTTTTGTGACGAAAGACTTTTAAATGAAATGTTCTCTCTCGCAACGTCGTCAGCTCTGTGCACGATCCATATCACGACGAACGAATAAGTACAATAGTTTATACGATCAAGAACACAAGTCACGTGCTCGGCTAAATTGTTAGAGCTAGTACACTCTAAACGAGGTGAAATGTAATCTGCTTGATAATAGTTCCTTTAATTGTAACAATAACGATATCAGGTGTCCACAGGCACAACGATGAAAACATGAAACGATTGATAAGTATAAGTAGTTTGAATCAAATGGTCTCTCAGGAGTCATTAAAAGTCACACATCTTAACGAATCTTATGCCACGCCGGTATTTGATGAGCAGCGAAAGGCGTGTTGTGATAAAACAAAGGCTGTCCACATCGTGCTTGAATCATATTGTTAGATATTGGGTACGAAATTGGATTTCCAAAGCTTGGATACTGTAAATACGCTGGTGGTTGGCGTAATCGACGTGGTCGAACGTATTCGTCTGGTGTTGATGCTGCGGGTAGTGAAGCAAGCGATTCTTGCAAGACTGGCGAGTCTGCAGATAAACTAGATGCTGGCGAAAATCTTGTCTGTTCAGGACGAGTTGTATCATAATTTCTTCCGTTGCTTCGAGCATCGTATCCGAAATCCTGTTCAGTGTCTCTTTCAATATCACTATTTTGTAACGATTCTACGTGTTCCATACAATCCTGTGATGGTCTGTCATTTACGACCTCGGCATAGTCACTGACAGTTCCGCGCACTGGGTGTGGCGTAGGGGGTCTTGCTAGTTTCCACTCTGATGTTTTAGGTCTTACACATGCAAAGATTTCCTCTTCGCTATCTGAATCATCTGATTGTTGAGGTTTGACCTGATCTGTTCTTCTTGCGGTTTCTTTCTTTTTTCTTTGTTGCTTCTGATAATTTTGTGTGGGGTCTTCCAACGGCAGTTCATCGCATGGTAATAACAGGTTTCTGTGAAGTGTACGTATCTTTGTCGATGGATCACGTTCTGAAATTACCTGGTATACTGGACTATCCTCACCCACACGTTTGATCACTTTATGGATGTTTCGTTCCCAGAAAGATCTCAATTTTCCAGGTCCTCCCCGTTCACTTAAATTCCTAACCAGGACTCTGTCTCCGGGTTCCAATACAGTTGTTCGTACGCGTTTGTCATAAAGATTCTTGCTCTGAACATTAGAATTGTTGGATCTCTTTGATGCAATTTCATATGCTTCAGTCATTGCTTTCTTCCATTTGCGAACATACTCGGGATATGAGGGTGCATTAGCGATGACCGAAGTTTGTTTGGTGTTAAACACCAGATCAATTGGTAACCTTGGTTGGCGACCGAAGAGTAGATAAAAAGGCGAGAATCCTGCTGCTGAGTGGCGCGTACAGTTATAAGCATGGATAACTTTGTTCAATGATTCTTTCCATCTGGACTTTTGAGTTTCAGGTAACGTGCGTAACATAGAGAGGAGCGTCTGGTTAAACCTCTCAACCTGACCATTCCCTTGCGGGTGGTACGGTGTGGTCCGTGAATGTTTGATTCCACATAACTTCTCTAGATGAGCCATTAGTTCATTTTCAAATTCACCACCTTGGTCATGATGGATGCGGGCAGGGTATCCAAAGGGAAGAATGAAGTCTCCATAAAGCTTATCTGCTACTGTAGATGCAGCTTTATTCTTGGTAGTGTATGCCTGAGCTTGTTGGGGAGACGAGGTCTCGATTCTATTGTGTAGAACAAAAGCGTAAGTGGTTTGTTCACAGAGCTATCTGGTTCTTGCGGTAGATGCGCATGCGTATTACAGTTAGGTATTACTAGAGTTCTAACAAGGAATAACAAGGAAAATAAAAATTACCGAGAGTTTCCCGCAAAATTAGGACACTTCACGGCAATCTTCACTCGTTGTTATCAGGGGTAAGCAGGGAAACAACAGCACACAGCTCGATACAGTATGCTGTATGTAGAGTGCTTGTGTTGTGAGACAAATACCCGTCGGTCCAAGTGGTGCGATGCCTCTTTGCTCTTATCCAATTAGCCTAAAACGTGGGGTTGGTTTTGGTTTAAAGCCCGTTGCTTGCTCAGAATATGATGTTCATACCAGATTGCACTAGCAGAACAAGCAGGGACGTGAAGAAAAAAAATTATAAAATAAAAAGTTACTCCCATAGGGATTCGAACTCGGGTTGCCGGCGTGTAAGGAGCACGAAGATACCGCTTCGCCAATCTGCCGTTACAATAATGGGATTCAGCAGTCGTAATGGTTTGTTGTGGATAATAGACGGGGGCTGCAACGTATCGATGTTAAAATTGCTAATACGCATGCGTATCTACTGTATGCACGGGGGGACATTTAATTTCCGCGAACAAACCCGATCTCATCTCCCCAACAAGAGCATATCTCGTGAAGTGGTCCATAATCACTAATATGTACTCAAACCCTCCTACACTTCGTTCTAGGTGTAAAAAGTCAATTGACACTAACTCAAATGGTTGCGTGGTCATAATGTTCATCAATGGTGCCTTGGATGGGATGTGTGGTCTGCGTTGTTTTATACAGTGGCACAACTTGGTTACATAGAGCTCTATGTCAGATCTCATGTTTGGCCAATAGAAACGTTGCGTTGCTAACTGGAAAACTCTTTCACAACCAAGATGTCCCATCTCGTTGTGTAGTTCGTGAAAAACAAGACGCTGATGTTTATGTGGCAGTACAATCTGATCATATTCATTCGTTTTACGACGCAATATACCATTTGAATCCAAATGTAATTTATCCCACTCACAAATTAATGTTTTCATCTTCCGATCATTACAATGTCTGTCTCTGCTTGGTTTATTACCAGTTTCTTTGAAGCAAATGAGTTTTGACATCAATGAGTCTTGTCTTTGTGCTTGGTACAAATCGATATCATCAAGACGAAGATCACTAGCTGGTTGCAGCAATTCACTCTCTTGCATCGTAAAATTTCTTTCATTGGATGATAACGCTGACACCCACACAGTTTCTCCTACCGACTGACTTGATACAGCTGCAACAGTGGTTTGAAAGTCATCACTGCTTGTTTCATTGATGCATGTTGACATGTAATGATTAATATCAAGGGGCATGCGTGACAATGTATCCGCATCAACGTTGTGTTTCCCTGGGCGGTATTTCACTGAAAAATTGAAATTTGCTAATTCTGCAACCCAACGGTGTCCGGTTGCGTTCAGCTTGGCGGACTTCATAACGTATGTCAATGGGTTGTTGTCAGAATATGCTGTGAATGAAGGGGCGTAATACAGCAGGTCCCTAAGTTCTTCACAAACTGCCCATTTGAGAGCGAGGAATTCCAATTTGCCCGAATGTAAATGATAACGCTTCCCTGATGGTGAAAGGGTCCTGGATGCATATGATATGACACGCATAGTTCCGTGCTGTCGTTGGTATAACACAGCCCCAAGTCCTGCTTGACTGGCATCAGTATGCAAAACATAAGGTGCATTGAAATCTGGATATGCCAAAATGGGTGGGCTCTTCAAACAATTAATTAGCTTCAGCAATATTTCTTGATGTACTTCTGTCCATTTGATTGGCTGACTCGATGGTGTCTGTTTGTTGGTAGTCTTCTTTTGAGCATTGCGTGTACTCACATTTGCTTGAGTTGTTGGGTTTCTGTCAGCTGGTTGTTTTTGCAGAAGGTCAAACAACGGTGCTGCAACTTGAGAAAAGTTTGGGATATATTTTCTGTAATAGTTGAGCATTCTGACTACTCTACGAATATCACCAACGGTTCTTGGTTCGTACTCTGTTAGGGCATCAATTGCTTTTGTGTTTGAGGGGTCAATCCTGTAACCGTCCTTGCAGACAATATGTCCAAGGTATTTAACACTACTTTTAAACAGCTCACACTTCCTTGGTTTGAGTTTTATACCATTTGCACGTAAACGTTGTAAAACTGTTTGAATATGATCTAGATGAGACTCAAAATTTTGACTGAAAACTATAACGTCATCTAGATACGGAATACAGATGTCATCCCTCAAGCCATCTAGACATTGTTCCATGAATCGCTGGAACGCCCCTGGGGCATTGGAAAGGCCAAATGGTATCCTAACCCATTCGTAGAGGCCCCAAGGAGTGATGAAAGCAGTCAAGTGGCGGTGAGTCTCTTGGACAAAACCTTGGTGGTATGCTTTGCCTTGATCTAATAGTGAGAACCAGGAATTTCCTCCCATGCTCTGTAGTGTGTCTTTTACACGAGGAAGGGGGTGTCTGTCAGGAATGGTTTTTTCATTCAATTGACGGTAGTCAACGCACAATCTGAGAGTCCCGTCCTTTTTTCTTACACATACTACAGGGCTAGAATAATTTGATGTTGATCTTTTGATGAATCCCTTATTCAAAAGGTCCTCTATATGCTGTTTGACCTCAGGATAGAGTGGTTTTGGAATGGACGTGTACGTTTTTTTGCACAGGTTTGGGATCAGAAAGGTTGATAGGTAGCTTCAGTCCTTCAGCACAACCTATGTCGTCATCGTTCTTTGAAAAGGAATCTGATTCTTCTATCAATAGTTTTGGTGCAAGTTTTTGTTGGTCCGCATTCAGTGAGCTCAAATCAAACTGGCTTAAATATGAATCACTATCACTGTTAATTGCACATGATGTACTGTTCACCTTAATTTGAGAAACAGAAGGTGAGTTTTCTTCCTCTGGGTTGCTAGGTCCATTCCGTGTTCCGTCTTTTTGTCTTACATCAAAAGGGGTGATAGATTTTAGTAATTCAATTCTTCCTAGAACCGTTCGACTTTTCAACATGATAGGGTGATCCGTTGAATTGTAAACATCTAAATTGACTCGAAAAGATTTTCCTCTTGGTATCACAAGCAATTTTTCAGTTATTTCCAAACCGGGAGGCCACTGCTGATTTTCATCTGGCTCAAACAAAACAAATGTCCTTGGATTCGAAGTTTCTCCATTCCCCCGGCAAATTACTCGAGTAAACTGATTAGGAGGCAATGAAATGTTTTGTTTTGGTGATTTCAAAATGCTCAGGTCTGCATTTGTTTCCTCTAAAATGATATTTAGCAGGGTATGAATTGCACCTACGTCAATCTTTTGAAATGAGTTTTCAATCGCAGTTAGCAGTTCATTATCTTCTGTTTTCCCAGAGTCAAAAGAATCTTCATTATGCTTGGCTAACTTTACAATTTCTTCGATAACATTGTAGCCTATTATTGGGTTAATTATTTCTGCATCAGTAACAAGAAATGGTACTTTTAGTAGTAAGTTTTTCCCATTCAGCAACTGGAAATCTAATTCAACAAACCCCTTGTAAGGTACAGTTGTGTTATTCACGGCACGAAGTTCAAGGTCTACTCCTTTGTCTAGCAATTCACGTAAATCATGAGTTTTCAACTGAGGAAAATGTTTGGCCAAAAATCTTTCAGATAGGATTGAAATCTGCGAACCAGTATCCCACAGCGCTGTTGATTCAATATCATTTAACACGCATTTTACCATACATTTACTTCCTACCAGTCGTGTGATTTTCATTTGAGACTTCTGGGTCAGATGGCTAATGAAAATTTCATCATGAAAGTTTTGAGATTGCTGTTTATTTGATAGATGGTGCAAAGCTTCACACAGAGGTTTGTGTTCTAACCAATGTTTCTTTTGACAATTAGAGCTACAATAGTGAACAACTTTACACTGGTTGCATAGAAACAGTTCCAAATTATCATGTTCAGTTGTAGTACAGAAATGGCAATGTTTTTCTTGGGACTCCTCCACAGCTACACTACGTCCCTCAAGTGCAGCCTCCCGCGGTTTCCCTGTTTTTGTTTACGCTTCCTGCAACCACGGGCAAAGTGCTCATTTGATCCACATATAAAACAGTGATCACATTGGGGGTTTCCCTGAGATATGCAAGCCTCACATGCAGAAGATCTGGCTGGTTTCCTATCAGGGTTATCAATAGGTTTTACTGGCTTGTTGTTTACCATGGCATCTTTTAACACATCAACATCTGCTCTAAGGGCCTCCAATGTTGCAATGAGTTTATTTGATTTTTCTTTCTTAGATTCAGCAGCTGTTGGCTGCATTAATTCAGGCACAGCAGTAGTAGCAATGGTTGCTTGGCTTGTTTTAGTAGCTCTTTTGCGCGCATCAAATTTTTTTTGCCTCTCATTTTCTGAAGACATTGCAACATTGATTTCACTTATTAGAGTTTCATCTGAAACTTTATTTGCTTGTAGAAAAGGGCGCATCCTGGTACGGATTGTGTCATCCATCAAACCAGTCTCAACCGCATTCAAAAACACACTCTGGACCAAATCATTGTCATACTTAATTTTTGAGCCTTTTTCTTCACTGGCCAATAAAATGTGCTGCCTTAGTTTAAGCGCACGCATCAAAAACTGAAGGGGGCTTTCACTTGCTTCTTGTACCAAATTTGCAAGTTCTTGGTAAGCCTCACTGGCTGTTTCCTCACAATAATGGCTTCTTAAAACTTGCCTTAATTCAGCCAGACTTAGTGTTTTGATGCTTTCTAGGTATGACCTAAGGTGAAGGCTAGGAGACACATCATTTATGACAGCATCTATGATTTCCCTGTTTGAATACCTCTTTTCTATACCACTTTCTATTTGTTTATTCAAACTTGTGTATGAAACTCGTGTTTTTTCATTCGAAATAGTGCTTTGAATTTTAAAATCTCTTATTCTAAACAGATGATTTGATGTTAAGACTTCATTTGTAGGTTGAGTGAACTTTTTACCTGTGGTTAGTACTTCAAACCTTGCTTTTGCTTTTTGCAACTTTTTCTCTTGAAGGCTTAGCATCTCCATAAATTCTGTTTGCATTGCTTCATACTCCCGTTTTGCTTCTGAAATACTCTCCTCGTCATCTGTGCAATCTCCATCACGATCTTCGTTGACACTGTCTTCCAAAGGCGGGGGTTTCCCTGTAACAAAAGCCAGGACATCTCCAAGGTACTGAATAATATCTTGACTGTCGGCTTTTCTTCCTTCCAAAACTGCCAAGGCCTTCTCAACTTCTTGTCGAATCTTTCTAATTATGAAAATTCTTGATTTTCCTTCGATGTCCTCGATTTTCAAATATGATGAAACTTCACCCAGTTTTTCTTCTGAAATGTTGTACAGCTCGGTCTCTAACGACAACTGCAGCTCCTCTGCCATTTTGAGCTCTTCTGTCGATACGAACGTTCACTGTCTTCAAATTCCAGAGTTCTGTGAAGCTCAACTACCCTCTGCTACCAAAATGTCACGCCCATTTAACATTTGAGGACATTTCGAATTAAATATTGCGAGTGGTTGCGATAGGTCATGATAAAATAACCAAAACTTGTTCACAAACGAAACTAAAAAGATCTCCACACGTCGTTCACTCTACAAGTTCACACACGCACACTGCATCCCAAGTTCTTCCACTCACGTAAACAATAAAACGTTAGGTCATGAGAAGCATGACATACAGCGTCCGCTATTTTAGTTCAATAAACAATAACAACAATTCAATTCAGTCCAGCTCCTCACACGGGCACTTTGTGCCCCCCAGGTAGTAATAGGGTTAAACTGTTCGTGGAAAAGTCAAATTCCTCAGCCCTGGAGTCGCAGTGGTACTTTATTGCTAGCTCAAGGACATCCCTATCAACAATACAGCTTTTAAACATCTGATATGATGTAACACACATTGCTTTGTTACAGCATACATTCTCTTCCTCTTCTCTCATTTGCCGGCAAACTCCACATTTGCACCAATCTGAAACATTGATTTCTTCTTCGGGCTCAGGATGTATTTCTATTCTTAAACTATGTATACTTACCATATTTTTTAAGAAGTTTAGGCTCCCTTGCCCATTGCAACTGAGCTCTAATACGAGACTCTCCAGCACATCTCTGTCTTGTATGGAGAGGAATTCCTGTCAAAGATCAACATGGCATAAGTTTTAATATTTGACTGAAAGAGCTGTCTTATTTTATCTTGCAGCAAAGTATACAGAGTTTAAGAATAGAAATACATTCTGTGTTGACAGTTTTGTTAGGAAGTATATAAAGATGAAGTACTGCCCATGAAATGCTTTGAGTCAATTGTTGAATTACAGTACAACAGTACATGTCAAAAGAACTTGCAAAGTGTGGGTGCAAAATGTTTCTTTGAAAAACTTTCTCTTTGTAGTCTCAACTTCATAAAAAATTGCTCAAGGTGTAAAAGTTGGAGATATGTAACAAGTGCATCACCATGTTTGAAAGAGCATAAAGTGCAAACTTTAGCTGTCAATAATTTGAAACAAATTCTAAAGAAATGGAGTTTTGTAATCGACGTTACTAAAACACGGAACAAGCGGAACAAGGCAGTAACAAGCGGAACGAGTGTGGAACAAGCCAGTAACAAGCGGAACAGGTCAGTAACAAGTGGAACAAGCGAGGAACAACCCAGTAACAAGCCGAACAAGCAAGGAACATCTGTCTCTATCCCAAGGAAAGTTCGAAATATGTTGAGATGAAAGATTAGCGCGCAGCATTAGATAAGAAATCAAGAAGATAATAGGGTAAAGAGCAGAAAAAAGACGCCGCATGTCCCAAAGGAGTCCAAAGTCGTTCTACTACACTTTGTATATGACTGACGAAATTCCTCAATCACGTTTTTAGTTAGGCCAAAATCCTAAGCCTCTGGTTTGGAGATGGAAGCAATCTTGGACTTTCAAAATTAATATTCCAACTCTCCATGCACCAATATGAACAAACAAGGTATCAATATTCAAGTTAGCTTTCGAGGATTATTATTAAAAATTATTTTGGATTGATTGCACCTAAATTCTTGTCACTAGTCCCAATCAAATCCGTTGCGTTATTTTTGGGACACCGGGTACGCGGCTTTTTACTGTACTACAATCCTGTTGTACATGATTTGAGGATAATTTCACTCAGGTAAATCTTATGTATGTTTGAACATAATCACTATACAATGATATACTTTTTGGTTTCATCGTGTTGATATGTAGGGAGCAGTGGCCTTTTAGATATGACTTATTGCTGGGGAAAGGACACACTGTAGAAAATGTTATCATAATGTAGTGTAATGTGTCACAAATATAATTAACACAGTATCAAAAATGTTACCTTGCAATGGATCTGCAATATTATCATGGATGGTCAGAATTGCCTCCGTCTTGCTTTGAGCTGAAAAAATATCACTACCATCTGTCGACCTATCCTCACCCCCCCTCATCTTCATCATGATATTTTGCAGCGGAACTTCTTAGCTCAGCACCCTCTTTTATACCAATGTCCTCGCTACATGCATTCTCTTGATTTGAAGTGTCTTTAATTTGATTACGAGTTTTGATTGTATCATTTGAATTGGTTTGGTTAAATATTGATGGTGCATCTTTTTTCTCCATCAAGTTTGAAATATCATCAACTTCCATCTCTGTGCTGCTATGCAAAACTTCAGCTGCTATAGGACAACACACAGAAGCTGCAAACTGTTGACGTTCAACCAAATCGACTGAGTTTTGATGTTTATGGACAACATTTTCCATAATTCCACAGTACACATTAACTGTGAAATTTTCATTCCTATTTGTTGAAAACGGTTCCTTCAACATGCAAAGCTCTTTCGACCTTTCGGCTCTTTCTTGTGATGTTGCGCAATAGTTATCACAATGGAATTTCCATATCCGAATTCTCTTGGAGTCACTGATGCTTCGCTGTCGATAATAATGTGTCCCAATAAGGGTGGCCTCGTG
Source organism: Aurelia coerulea (assembly GCA_039566865.1). Lineage (NCBI taxonomy): Eukaryota > Metazoa > Cnidaria > Scyphozoa > Semaeostomeae > Ulmaridae > Aurelia > Aurelia coerulea. Next base: position 11,388,201 of record CM076947.1, read on the forward strand.
CCATAAGTTGATTTTCGGCTTTAGGGGAATATTACAAAGCCTCTATGCTTCTATGATCTCTTCACTTGAATTACTTCTTTTGGTGCTCCTCCACATAAACCGTGCCGTAAAGGCTTTCTGAGAGGCACGCGCTTATGGCTCGTTTCTCGCTTACATCTGTGAATCAAGATACTACGTTTCTTGGACCGCCCACGTGGAAGCTGGTCATCCACAACTCCATGATGTACTGGATTTGCAGTCCTTTCTTTCACAGCAATAATGGAAGCAAGGATTCTTTTAGCGCATAGTTTCAAATAATTCTCTAAGGCCCTCTGCCGAATGTGACAGTCGGGTTTAACACAGACATGCCCTTTGCCCCTCCTCAACAAACAACTTCTAACAATGATCCCCATGAGTAATAATGAGAAATAAAATCAAATCAAACTTATTTACAGTTGGTTGGTTTCTACAGGGTGTCCCAAAAAAATTGTGCCCCGTTTGTCTGAAGATTGCGATAAAACGGCAAAAGATTCTCGCAAAACTTTTGCATGATGGTGCTCTTCAGATGTTCAATTAAAGTTTGCCACCATCCCCGTAAAAATCCGTTGAAAAATGATGGAGCTATGACCTTCAGAAGACCAAATTTGCCTGATGACTGAAACCAGCGGTCGGCCATTTTGTCCTACTATTTTGCAGTGATAAGTATCTTCATGTGAGGTAAGAAATAATTTCTGTGCGGTCAAAAATAGTGGAACTCTCCGAGGATTATCGGAATTTTCACGAGAGCTATGACATTGGAGGCTGCTGTTTCATTTTCAATCCATGAAGCTATTTATCGCTGCAAAATAGTAAGACAAAATGGCCGACCGCTGGTTTCAGTGATCGGGCAAATTTGGTCTCCTGAAGGTCATAGCTCCATCATTTTTCAACGGATTTTCATGGGGATGGTTGCAAACTTTAATTACACATCTGAAGAACACCACCATGCAAAAGTTTGGCGAGAATCTTTTGCCGTTTTGTCACAATCTTCAGACAAACGGGGCACAATTTTTTTGGGACACCCTGTAGTTAACAAGAACTAATTAATACCAACTATTTACAATACAAGATATAACTAAAAAGATAAAAACCCTCATTTAAATGCAAATATAGCACGTGCAGTTGTTGCCATCCCAGCAACGTATTCCTTTTTTGAATTTCGCTAGAGAAGTTGTCAATTTTAGATCATCATTAAGGGTATTCCACAGTAGACTCCCTCTAAAGGATAGGGAATTTATTCCGTAGCGCCGAGAACTCACTGGGGGGAGCTTGCATAATTCCTTGGTACGAAGATTATAGGAAACATCTTTTTTTACAAAAAATTCCCACATGTACCCTGGGTTGAGATGGTTGATTGATTTGTAAATTTCAACCATGAGATTTTGCAAGTTCTTTACATGCATTTTCTTTGTTTCACCCCTCTCTAAAAGTTCCTCAAGTGTGGATTCACAGTCACTATATAAAGTTCTCAGTGCACGCTTGTGTGTCCTATTAATTTCATTATTGGCAACTTTGCTACAGAATAACCAGATCAGAGGGCAATAGGAAAAGTTTGACAGTACCACTGAGTTTAAAAGTAACTTTGACTTTTGTTCTCCTAAATATGGCTTTAACCTTCCAAATGCATGCACTTTTTGGTTGACCTTCTTACATAGCTCTTTCACATGCATTTCAAATCTAAGTGTGCTGTCAATGTTTACCCCTAGAAGTTTTACATGTTCGCTTGATGGAATCAATTGGCCCTTCATGTTAAGGCATAGTTTACTGGTGCCCTTCAGCCCCAAAAACATTATTTGGAATTTTGAAGGATTTGCACTCATTCCGTTGTCTGTAAACCATTGCATTAATGCCTGCAGGTCATCCTCTAATCTAATCATGACTATATATGTAGATGTATCACACGTGTAAAGGGTCGTGTCGTCAGCAAAGTTACATATCTCCGAATCCAATTCCATGTAAAACAAGTCGTTTATAAAGATGTTGAAAAGTAAGGGTCCAAGAATGGATCCCTGTGGTACACCAATGGAGATATGTTGCAGTGAGCTATATGTGGAGCCTATTTTAACCCTTTGTGTCCGGTTTGTCAGGTAGCTATAAACTAGTTTTAAAGCATTTCTCTTGAACCCATATGCTTCTAACTTTGCAATCAGTAGATCGTGGGATATACAGTCGTATGCTTTTGACAAATCCATTAGGATTGTCCCTACTATACCTGACATATCAAGACATTTTTTCCAAGTCTCAACTACTCGAAATAGAGCTTGCTGTGTGCTATATCCTTTTCGAAAGCCAGAGAGTAATGCAGATAATATACCTATAAAATATTGATTTATTTGCTCACTCATGATCCGTTCAAAAATTTTGGACATGGCTGATAAGACAATGACAGGTCTGTAATTGACTTTTCGGCATGTATCATCCTTTTTATGGATTGCACAAACGTCTGCTTCTTTTAATTTATCCGGAAAACAACAGTTGTCCATAGTTGCATTCAGTTAAGTATGGACAAATCACCTCTTTTGCTTCCTGTATGATTTTTGTTGGAATATTACCACTATTTGACTTGCTTGTGTCTAAGGATTCTATTTTCATCATAACGTTCAACAAATTAACGTTACTAAATTCGAATTTATGAACTATTTTGACTTTACTTTTTATAGCAACTATACTTGGGTGGTTTTTATATTTTTTCTGTAGCTATATCTACCTTATCGTCTAGACTCCTATTAATCCCATCGTCCTTAAATAATGGATCTAGGCCTAGGGAGTCTGTGATGTTCACAAAGTGAGAGTTTAAGCATTCAGCAATCACCTTATCGTCTGATATAACCTCACCTTCTTCGATAAGGACAACTTTCTCCCCCATAGGGTTTCTGTTGGAAAACATTGGCTTCACTGCTTTCCAGAATTTTTTGTCATTGTCAATAGCGTTAATGTCTACAGAATGATAAAAATCATGCTTTGCTTTTCTATTCATACTGACAATCAGATTTCTCTGTTGTTTATATTTTGTACGATCTTCCTCATTTCCAGATTTATTTGCCTGTTTTTTTAGTCTTGTTCTTGTCATTATCGCTTTTCTCAAATCAGACTTTACGTGGGGCTTATTGTTCCCCTTAACTACCCTTTGTTTCATGGGGGCATGATTCTGTAATACACTCTCAGTTGCAGAATGTAGCACTTGATAGTCAGTAGGACTGGTGTCATGTAATTTGATATCCAAATCTCTTTGAAAAGCCTCAACACAGAAATTTTTTATACTCACGATATCTGATAGTCCTTGGGGGTAGCTTTACAAAGGCTGATTTTAGTATCGTGTATATTAGATGATGGTGATCACTGAAGCCTGTTTCAAACAACTGGCTTTTCATGAAGGAGTGTTTTTTGTTTGTGAGCATGAGATCAATGGGTCTCCCTCTGGGAGTCTTAAAACATGTAGGCCCCTTGAAAAGGCTGAATAAGTTGTAAGTATTAATCAAAGGACTCATTGCCCTATCATTTACCTCCATATTAAAATCTCCAATAAGTAAGACATTTTCACGTGAAGGAGCATATCCATCAATAATCCTGCACACGTTATCAACAAAATAATGTGAATCTTGTGTAGGGCTCCTGTATATTGGTAATAGCAGCCATTTCTGAGAAATGCGATCAAACTTACTAAATATCAGTATCTGAAAAGGCAACAGCAAAAATGATTCAAGATCTGAATCACCACTGGAAAAATATGAATGTTTACTCACAGAAAGTGTAAGCGATTTGATATACCGAGCAAAGATGCTACACCAGCGAATACGATACAGCAGCAGCGATGAAAAGGTCAAAATGGATGAGAAATCAAATGAAAAGCTTCTGGCCAACAACTTTTTTCGCATTATTCGTCAATTTAATTTGCCGAGGATCAACATCATCCTTTCATCCTTGCTGACAACTCGTGTTGACATATTCTATGGTTGACATACTCTTTCCTAACTTTATGAGATCCTTATCAAATTTTTCTTTTCTTTGAAGAAAGGTCGTTTCTTTCTTGACGAGCTGATGACTAACATTTATTATCTTCTTGTCATTATTAAGTGCTTGTGTCTAAGGATTCTATTTTCATCATAACGTTCAACAAATTAACGTTACTAAATTCGAATTTATTACTTAATGTCAGTATTGTCATTAGTCAAGTGCATCAGAGTAAAACAGTAACCAACTTTAAATATGAGAAAAACTGCATTTCTAGTACTTTCTAAACAATGAATTCAAAGTACAAACCACTGTGGTTTCCAGTTGCAGCTTGATTAGGAAACCTTTTTGGCATGGTGTATGTTTGACCTCCTTTCATTTTTCCTTTGGCATTTTGGGCATGGATCCTTCTAGCCGTGATGACTGGACATATTAGCTTTTCATATTTCAGTTATAAGTTCATTATTTGTATGTGCAATGTCAGTCATTGAATTTGAAAGCCTGCCACTAAGAAACCGACTTAGTTGACTGCATCAGCTGATACTTTGCATGAGTTTTGGAAATAAACGCAAGTCAAGTGCTGGTGCAAGCATTCAACCCAAGTTAAGACTGTACTTCTAAATGTTCTTAGGTGTTCGTGTGGCAAATGTAGTTGGGATCTACTAGAAGGTTCCCTGGAATACAGATGCGGAGCAATTCTAGAATACCCCATACTTTTTCAAAGCCACCAATTTTCAATTAATTGATACTGATTCAAGTAAACTATATTAAAGAAGCAACATGATTTCACATTTATTTGATTCTATGTCATGAAAAATAACTGAACAATCAGAAAATAAATGATATCAGATAATTGTCAAACCAAAACGGAAGAGCAACACAATCCAAAATAATGCAGATCGCAGTGAAGGAAAACCCAAGTCTGATTTTTAGTTGATACTACGGTGGCCCATAGAGGCAATACAAAAATTTGGAAATGACTACAAATATTTTCAAACGAATACAGGAATCTCTAACTTGATACAAAACCATATATTTGAATACGAATGAAAGTAATTTTCCTAGCCATTAAACTTTGGCATACAACAACAATATTTCCCACTACAAAAATAAATGCCACTACAAAAATAAATTCCACTACAAAAACAAGTTCCACTACCAAAGTAAATTCCACTACAAATATCAATTCCACTACAAATGTTAATTCCATTTCAAAAATAAATTCCACTGCGAAATAGATTTCACTACAAAAATAAATTCCACTGCAAAACTAAATTCCACTACAAAAATATATTCCACTACAAAAATAAATTCAGCCTCGTTTTAGCAGGCGGGATTTTGGCGGGAAGTTTAATTTTTGGCTTAGGCCTTTGCGAAACGTGGCATTGTGAGTTGCAGTCATGTCGGCAAGAAAGATACAATACTGCCACAGCTGTGCATTTACAATATCTGAAGAGTTCAAATTTTGCCCCAGTTGTGGCTCCAAGTTAATAAGAAATGAGAATGCGCCTTTAATTTCAGCTGCAGAGCCTCAGGAAAAAAATGAAGGCAATTCAGATGCAGATTCAGATGGATGGTGCAGACTATATTCGAGGAGTTGAGTCTGCACGCAGGTACCTTAGTCCCTTCAAATTTCGCCTGCCTTTGATTTTCATCCCGGAGGAGGGCGAAAATTAAAGGGGGTGAATTGCGGAAATATTTTGGGGGGCGAGAATTAGAGGGAGCAAAAATTAAAGGAAGCGAAAAAATCTATTTTCTATAATAAAAACTTTAGTTTTGATTGTAATACCAAATACAAGACATGCATTACTCTTCGATAACAATGATATTGTCCTCCCCTATGTCTAAGTGGTGTTCCTTTAATGGCAGGAATAAATCCACATGGAGTGAATCCTGACAAAGATGCGCGGCAACTGCCATCTGAATCTGCATCTGGATTGCCGTCGATTTTCTCGAGAGGCTCTGCGATTGAAGTTAAAGGCGCATTCTCATTTCTTATTAACTTGGAGCCACAACTGGGGCAAAATTTGAACTCTTCAGATATTGTAAATGCACAGCTGTGGCAGTATTGTATATTTCTCGCCGACATAACTGCACCGCACAATTCCACGTTTCGCAAAGGCCTAAGCCAAAATACCGCTACCGCCGGCCTGAAGTTCTCAAAACGAGGCTGAATTTATTTTTGTAGTGGAATATATTTTTGTAGTGGAATTTATTTTTGTAGTGGAATTTATTTTTGTAGTGGAATTTATTTTTGTAGTGGAATTTATTTTTGTAGTGGAATTTATTTTTGTAGTGGAATTTATTTTTGTAGTGGAATTAATATTTGTAGTGGAATTTACTTTTGTAGTGGAACTTATTTTTGTAGTGGGAAATATTGTTGTTGTTTGCCAAAGTTTAATGGCTAGGAAAATGACTTTTATTCGTATTAAAATATATGGTTTTGTATCAAGTTAGAGATTCCTGTATTCGTTTCAAAATATTTGTAGTCGTTTCAAATTTTTTGTATTGCCTCTATGGGCCACCGTAAGTGACTGTGACTCTTGCAAAAAATCAATACTCTGTCACATAGAACACCTTCCTTTCTTAGTTTTGCCATCAGCCACGTGAAGGCTACTTCCTTATCCTCAGATGACATGGGAATCTTTGCATACCGTATATTTGGCCTGTCAGGTGGATCAACCACATGCAAAACTGACCTTAGCTGTAAGTTTTGGATGATGAATCTTTTGACCTTTGGTGTTGCAGTGGCTGTCATTGATATGAATGGGATATTCCTTCTTGAACTTATAAGAGAACGCAGCTGTGCCAAGTTTTTGTACTGGCCCCTTAGTGCATTTGTTTCTTTTCCATCAAGACCCCTGCAAAAATGAGTTAAATATACATATGTGATAATTCATGGTCTGCATGTGGTATTTTGGGCAGGCTGGGGTAAAAGGGGTAGGGGTGTTGATTGCTAGAAAACAGTAAATCCTGTCCTGAAGTGATAAATCAACTTTGATTATGTAAAGGAGAGTCGCGTGAGCAGTCATAGGAAGAGGAAAACTGTGAACAAAGATGCTACCAGAACCGGCAGGTGTAAAACACAGGTTGACAAGTTTGACAGGTTTACAGGTTTACAGGTCACCAGGTTGACAGGCTACCAGTTTTACAGGTTCCAGGTTGGAGAAAATGCAGGTTGACAGGTTAGAGCACATGAGTCAACTTTAGACAATTTCTGTGGAATTTAGAATATTTCTTGAGAAATCAAATCATTTTGCCCATGTATGATATGACTAATTTCGCTACAAACACTTTGCATTTTGCAGTTTTAATCATTGTGATATTAACTTAAAGGTACACCGTTGTGGCACTGCTTGAATTAATAATACAATACAAAAGAATAGAATAGAATTAGGCAAGCTTCAGTGGTTAGGCTGTACACCGAAACTCGTTAAAATGATAAACATATGACTCCCTTTATTCTTAAACAAAGCATATTAAATGTACACATTCTTTAGCATTGAAGCAAATGTTAACAAAACAGACATATTTCTGCACAAAAATATGGTAAGGATTCAAGATAAACATTCATTTTATCAATTGCAAGGGGGAAATCACTTCTCTTAAAGTGATAAAGTGCCCATTAAGTCTTTTTAGAACAGGAGCTTCATAGAATTACCTTGACCCCAGCAAATATTGTTACATTGGTTGGGATCTCCTTTGCCCCCAAAATATTTTCCAAACAAGTTTTGTAAAACAATTTCTTTGTCGAAACGAATTAAAGCACTTTCTGGTTCCTGCGGGTCTCTCATAATTTTGATAACCTGACAGTTACTTATGCAAAAAAGACGTATTTCAAATAAAAGATGTAGGAGACTAAATATCTGAATATTGAGATTTTAAGAAAATTTTGCCACTGTCCTGGTCAAATTTTATCATCCATCTTGTATGTCCTCCATCAAATGCCTTTGGCTGCTGATGATGGTGGCTCATAAGTTGTTGTTCCACCGTAGTATGACTGTAATTCAACCTTTCGTAAGGGAACCCTGCAATGTCGTGTTAAATTCCTACCCCAAGGGCATCCCCATGCATTCATGTTTTTGACAAGGCTGCCCGGGGGATCGTCAAGGTATGAAGTGAACAAAACATAAAACCTTAAAACTTGAACCTGGTAACCTGTAAACCTGTCAACCTGCTGACCTGTCAACCTGGAACCTGTCAAACCTGTCGACCTGTTAACCTGTGTTTTACAAGATAGGCACTAAATCCTAACTGGCTAACGAGTTTGGCACATGACACACTCTGAAACCAATCAATGGAACGGAAAACCGACCGGGAAATTTGAAAAGCCAAATTTAGGCCGTTTTTGGACGATTTTACCACCCTACACCAAAAAAAGATTGTACGGAAGGAAAATTAAGATTTTCAAAAAATTCCTTCACAGACGTGTTCCCAATACTTGAATACATGCCTGTTCACGGGGGCTAAGAATTATCTGAAAATCTGGAGAAATGCCGAAGTTTTGACTTTGACCTCACTGACCTCACTGTAGCGTGTCATAGTAAAAACCTCAGTAAGCACAGAAACGTATCCTCCACATTCATCTGGAGACTAAATACTTTGCTTCGAAGTTCTTATTCTGTGTGTTTAAGAATCTTTAGAACATCTTAAAAGATGTCAAACTTAGAGCACTACAGAATCTGAATCTTTTTTAGCTAACATGAATGCCACCGGCGATTTTCAATATTTAATGCTGAGGGGAAGGTGAAAAATGGGAAGATTTGCCCTGCACTGGCCTAATAAAACATCACACTGTCGTTATAAATAAGGACGAATTAGCAGATACTTACCTTTATATCTTGCAAAATGAGGACCACAAACTGAAAATATGAAGTAGCACAAATGCCAAAAGTATTTCAACTGGTTTTAATGGCAAAAATCCAATTTTTGACCGTAATCTGCAGCCAGTTTCTCCAACAAATCGTTCAGACTTTCCTCTTGCAACATCATTGTCAATAGAAAGAGCGCGGAAATTTCAGTGATCAGCTGCATGGTTGCTAGTCATCATCAAATAACATACAATTCCAATGAACTTTGAATAAATAACAATTATTTCAGGAATGGCAAGAGCTGTAACATTCAACGTAGCCAGAACGAAAGATTTTGTGATGTCCTCTTTGATAACCATTATTGCTCCCATTCCTTTATCCCATTCTGCTCTCATCTTTGTGAGATCATAAGAGTGGGAATCAGCAATTACATGAACCAAAGCATCATATAAATTCATGAATTGTGTCCCTTGGTTTTTAGCACAAGAAATGGCTATCATCTCGTCTAGCAGGTACATGAAATGAATATGAAATACTAAATTTAATTTTGCGAAAGATCACAATAACAACGAACGGAAGAAATGTACATCTTGTTTTTAATGTGAAAAATAGATTTGCCATTTCTGCAAAATAACATTTGAAATACTATTTTTACAGCTCATTCATGTCAATTTCACAGTTTGTGCGGATATCATAGAAAAATATCTATCTTTGGACTACCAGAGCACAGTGTTCCAGGGCATGTAATTAATGTGAAAAATGAAAGTATCAGAATTGTACCAAACTGATTTTTCTCTTGTTCACCGTAGCCTGAGGAATGTCAGAACCCAAAAAATTTTCAAATCGGACAATCTAGTGATGAGATAACATTATTTCAAGTTGGCCTAAAAAGTGTACTTCAGGCTTCTTTCTAAGCACAGCAAGGCCACAAAATAGCACTAAGTTTCAAATTTCAATTTCTTGGCTTGCACTCATCCGATTTTCTTGATCTTTGTTTTGTTCAACAGATTAAACTTTGCAGAGTATATAGTGAAAGAGTGGATTGAAAATTTCATCTTGGGATGCGGAAATTTGGCGAATTCATAGTGGTAACTAAACGTTAGAAACACTAAAACTGAATCACGAAGCGCTTCTTCAACATTAAAAACAAAAAATCTATGTTTCAGAATTCTCGGAAAGTCTATTGCAGAATCAAGTTTAAGCTATTGGCAACACTTTTGCTAAATGGCTTAGTAGAATAAGCTCTCAAATAATTTTGGCGAATTCTTCACGAAGACCAGTTTTGCACCTTTTCCGAGCAGAAAATTGCATTTTTATGACCAAAACCTATTAGCAAAGGCAATATTTCATCATATCTCCACAATTTCAAATACATGCTTTTTAACAATAGTAGTATAAAGTATTTTACATAATTAACTAATTTTTAAAGTTTTGAAAACATGCAGCCAAATCTACAATGATTTGTTATATCCCAAGGTGAAAAATGCACCTAGTAACATCGCAAAACAGAACAAACACCAAAATAGATACCTAATATGATTAGGGAGTTGATCTCTAACCTCCTTTTGACTAAAAGAGGGAAATATTTGTTTCATTGAACATCCAGTTCAGTCTATAGTACAGTGTCAAATACAGACAGAATTTGCTAAAAAAGACTTCTTCTTCACTGGCCTTCGTGAAAAATTCGCCAAAATTAGTTGAGAGCTTATTCTACTTAGCCCTTTTGCGGGGTTTTACCAATCAATGGCCCTGGCCCTATGGCCCTATGGCCCTATGGCCCTATGGCCCAATGGCACTATGGCCCTATGGCACTATGGCACTATGGTCTTGTATCTTTTATTACGAATACCCTAAGTATGAGTCTGACAGTGTATTCGACTAGAATTCGTATAAATATTGCTTCAAATGATGCCCAAACTGAGATGCACAAAGTTCTCGTTCACCGAGCGAAAATTCCCCCGAAGTACTAATGCAGGGAATCACCAGCTGTAACTTTCTTTGCTTATTTGTTGCTATGGGAAACACGGCAAAGGGCGCAGCATTGTTGTCAATAATGTGTTTCTTATCTCGCTTCTGTTGTGAGATAAAGTAGAGGAAGGGGTCCGACAAATCTCCACTACACGTTTTTTTTATAAGAAACTGGTTTATAAGAAACTAGTACTACGATGACCAAAAATTTAAGAACCTCTAGTACTACGCTCAAGAACAGTTAAGAAACTCTAAAACTTTATTTCTTTGTGTCTCTCTTATTCTATGTCTTTCTAACAAAGGTACATTCGTCTTTTCTTGACTTTTAACTGCAATAATGCCCCAGTAATGCATGCATCTTTTTTTATAAGAAACTAAGAATAGGAAGTTCTGAAAATTAAGACATATGATATTAGCTCCGTTGCAATGCGTTGGAAAATACACGTTTTTTTTATAAGAAACTTGGATCAGCACTTAGTACTAAAAGTTTCTTAATTTCGTATGAAAACTTCGGTGTTTTAATAGTAAAAGTTTCTTAATCAGTTTCTTATTTTTTGGGCCTAAAATTGCGGTATTGTTCGAAGTTGAGCCTTCTTCTCGAGAAAGGGCTTCCATTTTGCATTGACATTGTCATCAAGAAGATGCCATGCACATCAAGGCAAAAATTTACCAATTCTATAGATATTGCATGTAACAGATTTACAGCCTGTCATGCTAAAACCGCAAAAAACACTTTGAGGAGTGGGGCAAAATGTGCCAGAGCCAAAATGTGCTGCGTTGTATTATATTATTGTATTGTATTGCCTGTTAACTTGTAAAGACCGGGTAAATACCAGTACAATCGCCAAACAATAATTGTTTGTTGCTTTGGAGGATGTGTGTGAAAGCTTAATACAGTCCTTTCAAATTTGATGATTTCAAGGGGAATTCCCCACATCACTTTGGGGAATTCTTGCTCGGCGAACGAGAACTTTGTGCATCTCAGTTTGGGCATCATTTCAAGCAACATTTATACGAATTCTAGTCGAATACACTGTCAAACTCATACTTAGGGTATTCGTAATAAAAGATACAAGACCATAGTGCCATAGTGCCATAGGGCCATAGGGCCATAGTGCCATTGGGCCATAGGGCCATAGGGCCAGGGCCATTGATTGGTAAAACCCGAAGAAACGCAAACGGTAGGCTCAATTTTTCGAAAGCTAAGAAACAGCCCTACCTGAATTGAAAAAGCTAAGAAACTTTTGTAATTTACAGTTTTAATTTTCCAATCACACTCAACATGTCTTGAGACTGTACAGTTGTAGCAACTGTTTAGACAATATTTTGAGTGCGAATTATGTTATTTACTTGTTTTGAGATCTTACGAAGTAATTTGGGAGCCTTTTAGACAAAACAAAATTAACTCTACAAGTCCAGCATTAAAAATATAAGAAACACCTAAGAAACTTTTGGTAGCAAAATGGCCCAAAAATTTAAGAAACTGCCTACCAGCCCCGGACCTTAGTTTTCTTATAAAAAATGAGTGTACACGGTCAAACGAAAATAAGAAGTCTAAGAAACTTCAGTCTATGGGGAGTCGAAGTTTTGTCATCTCACAGAAAATATGCGTTGAGTCTACAAAGTATCATGTCCAGTTGTGCTCTATGCTGCTGTGTTGTTTGACAGTAAAGGAGTGATTTTCTAATGGATGACCTCTGGTAGTCCAAAGATAGATATTTTTCTATGATATCCGCACAAACTGTGAAATTGACATGACTGAGCTGTAAAAATAGTATTTCAAATGTAATTTTGCAGAAATGGCAAATCTATTTTTCACATTAAAAACAAGATGTACATTTCTTCCGTTCGTTGTTATTGTGATCTTTCGCAAAATTAAATTTAGTATTTCATATTCATTTCATGTACCTGCTAGACGAGATGATAGCCATTTCTTGTGCTAAAAAGCAAGGGACACAATTCATGAATTTATATGATGTTTTGTTTCATGTAATTGCTGATTCCCACTCTTATGATCTCACAAAGATTAGAGCAGAATGGGATAAAGGAATGGGAGCAATGGTTATCGAAGAGGACATCACAAAATCTTTCGTTCTGGCCGCGTTGAATGTTACAGCTCTTGCCATTCCTGAAATAATTGTTATTTATTCAAAGTTCATTGGAATTGTATGTTATTTGATGATGACTAGCAAGCATGCAGCTGATCACTGAAATTTCCGCGCTCTTTCTATTGACAATGATGTTGCAAGAGGAAAGTCTGAACGATTTGTTGGAGAAACTGGCTGCAGATTACGGTCAAAAATTGGATTTTTGCCATTAAAACCAGTTGAAATACTTTTGGCATTTGTGCTACTTCATATTTTCAGTTTGTGGTCCTCATTTTGCAAGATATAAAGGTAAGTATCTGCTAATTCGTCCTTATTTATAACGACAGTGTGTTGTTGTATTAGGCCAGTGCAGGGCAAATCTTCCCATTTTCCGCCTTCCCCTCAGCATTAAATATCGAAAATCGCCGGTGGTATTCATGTTAGCTAAAAAAGATTCAGATGCTGTAGTGCTCTAAGTTTGGCATCTTTTAAGATGTTCTAAAGATTCTTAAACACACAGAATAAGAACTTCGAAGCAAAGTATTTAGTCTCCAGATGCATGTGGAGGATACGTTTCTGTGTTTACTGAGGTTTTTACTATGACACGCTACAGTGAGGTCAGTGAGGTCAAAGTCAAAACTTCGGCATTTCTCCAGATTTTGAGATAATTCTTAGCCCCCGTGTACAGGCATGTATTCAAGTATTGGGAACACGTCTGTGAAGGAATTTTCTGAAAATCTTAATTTTCCTTCCGTACAATCTTTTTTTGGTGTAGGGTGGTAAAATCGTCAAAAAACGGCCTAAATTTGACTTTTCAAATTTCCCGGTCGGTTTTCCGTTCCATTGATTGGTTTCAGAGCGTGTCACGTGCCAAGCTCGTTAGCCAGTTAGGATTTAGTGCCTATCTTGTGTTTTACACTTGCCAGTTTGCATCATACCATTGCTAGTCAAACTGTTTAAAAAGACATATGCTTCCCCAGGGGGGAGAGGTACTCTGATATATTTAGGATATGGGTGCTCATGTTTAACTATGCATCATTTCTTAATCTCCAAGCATGCTTTTTTCAAATTTCACTTCTGGTAAATGCAATTTTACCAACATATGACTGCATTCATCAGTTGCGTGTACACTAAGGGACATGAGTCCTATTGTATGCATTATGTTTTAGGGTGTATTTCTCAACATTTTATATCCAAAGATTTTCTCATTCAAATTCTCATTTGCTTTTGTATTTCTTCCTTGTAAACTCACAGTGTACATCCCAAGGGCTTATTTGTTGTTTACCACCCATATATAAATTATCACTTTCATTGATTCCTTTTTGATTTACTTCTTTTATTACAGCATTCATAACCAGAATTTTGTGATGCACATTTAACTAACAATGGTTATTTCTAGTGTTAATTGCAGCGCAGCGGTAGCGGAGCTGCAATTTAAATGAGACTTACTTCCAAAAACAGGGGTGCCTATATATGTTAGCAAAGGAGCAGAGAGCCATGACTCTTATTTGGCCTTTGTTTTCTGCATCGGTGTGTGTGAACAAAGGAGCGCAGAAAGCCATGACTCTCAGGCCTTTGTTTTCCGCATCGGTTATGCTAACTCCAAGCCTGCCTGCCATCTTCCACCCACCTTCGAATTTTGAAAAGGAAGTTGGCTACATTGCACTGCAAGTTGAGAAGAAGAAGGGACTTCACACACTTAGGTACGTATCAAAATTTGCCTCTATATCATTATTGCAAATATGAGAGACTTTCTTTTTATCCTCTCTGTTTCTCTGTTGTTTTTTTTTACCATTCTTCATAGAATCGGTTGTCCAGCTTAAATGTTTCAGAGAAGGGAAGCTGTCGGCTGTCGCGGGCCTCGGCCTAGGCGTTGTTGACATTGCTCGTCCTTGCACAAACAAAATATGCTGAGTACTACAACCGGCAGGGGATGAATAAAGGAACAATGTTCAAAATTGAGACGAAGAATCTCAAGAAATGGTTAGGTTAGGCCATTTATGTTTACAGTAAAACCTTATTCAATTTCTGTTTTTGTTGCAGGACCAAAGAATTGCCTGTTCAACTTCCTGTGATGCAGGGATTGGATCTGCATTCATGCAAAGTAAAACACAGTAGGGAGTCATCATATAAAACAATCTGTTGCGGGATGGACAATTGAACAGTTGTCAAGACAAAACATTGCCTACGCATACAAAGCCTGATTTTCGACATTTTTGGAATTCAACATTGAACAGTTTGTTGTGATGATACAACTGTTTCATTATTCCTGTTAATGCAATGTAGTTAGTTGCAATGCAATTAATATCAATGTAGTTGGATGGAGCAAACAATGAACAGTGAAAGTTAATTACGAGAAAATGAACAAAACCAGTGATGCAGATATGATTGAAATGGCATCTATGGCAGAATGTTCTTTCAACCGGACCCTACGACCCCGCGACCCCGGATCATACGACCATAGGACCATATGATCCTACAACCCAAGTTTTATTATTTAGCTGACAACATTTTATCATTGTCTATAATAACTATTTATTTTATTTATGTTGGATCATTTAGAATTTATTTTGCTGTGATAGAGATCCATCAAGCTATTTGTGCGATCAGTTTTTAAAACGTAAACATTTTACATAACTGCTCGTCAGTAACCTTTGTCATGCGAACAATTTGACTAGTTTCCAGTCGGTGAAGCTATATTGTAAACGAGAGAAAATGTTGCTCTGAGACTGAATTAGAAGGCTGAGGAACCCTTGTATTGTATACAATTCAGCCCGCTTGGAAAATTTCACTTATTTTTATGACTTTAAAACTTACACGTGCATGACTTTGCTTTCTTTTGTTTGAATCAAGCAAAGAAGCCTATAGTTCTGGATATTGAACAGAGATATTCAGGGACGTAGGAAGCATCTTTAAACTTGGAGGGGCACGGCACTTCAAAGGCACTTTTTCATAAGAAGGGCACTTTAATATAGATCGGATTTTAATGATAAGAATGTGATACATGGCAGAAAATAATACCACAAGATTACTTGGGATTCCTTACTGATAATTACCTAATTTTTGGAATTGTCCTTTAACTCGAATCTTCCCTTGCAAAATCCGCCCTTATGGGGGGGGGGCAGATAACTGCTCGTGAATGGTAGTGAGTAGCCCCCCTCTAACGTTGGCAGACTATTCTTCTAACCTGCACTCACTTAACTCTGTTAACAGCTAGTTTATATTATGTCCTTATATGTGAATGTGTCTGGCATTCAGGAATGCCGGATGAAGTCTTTGTAAGAGAAGAGAAACATCATTGCCTGTTGAAGTGCATGAGCGTGCTGGAAAAGATTGCTTGGCATTTCAAGCCAAAACAAAGAATTCAGCCTTCAACAAAACTGTATTCAATGTAGGCAGCTTGTCCTTCTTTATGATGATTTTGAACAAGTGGGATGCATCCCTGGATCCAATGTTCCTTTCAACCTGAAACTTACAAGGAGATGGTTGGAAAGAAATATAACAAGATCAGCATCTATCTTCGTGACAAAGAAGAATTATATGGTAAGACTCATTGAAAATTGAGAATCAACAGTGTTAGTTCAGCTTATCTGAAGAAAATGTCTCAATTTGATTCAATCTGCACACTGACTGAACGTGATCAAATAAGATAATTTCATGGACTGTTTACTGACAAAAGAGATGTTCATGTGTATGTCTGTGTATAGTCTTGGTGACCCCTGCGTTGATATCAATTGGTTCTCTTTAACAGTTCAGAAGACTTTAATAGGGTGCCAATGAATGAATCAAATGGAACTATAAATATAATACTAGCAACAACGTTCTACTGATGATACTTTTGCAGCAATGTTATCAAGTTTTCATAACAGTAATAATGTTATTATTATTATTATTATTGTAAAAGTGAAGATTGATTCGCCAAAGCTTTGCCTACGAAACAAAAGAAGAAAAACAAGCGTTCTTAGATGTCAAAAAGATTATGCTATCTCTTGTCAAGATATCAAGCCATTATTTCTTTCTACGAACATGCCGTGCCAACAACAGTATTCCTGATGGTCAGACGACAAATATCCCTGTTTGTGTGATGATGTCTAGCCATAGACTACAAGAAAAGCTCAAAATCCTGTCTGGACACCACTCAGCCAAGGTGGTTGATGTTATTTTGCAACATTATGAAGCAAACATTACTGAACTTAATTCTGAAAAAATGCATGAATTGAAATTGACCGTGAGTAACGATGCAAGGTACAACTATCTTTGCCGATATTTAGATGATTTTAAAAGACGTGAGACAAAAAAGATCCGCCGAAGAAAAAATAAGAAACTGCCAAAGTTATCGATTAACAGGCAAAGTAAACATAGCACGCTGCACAGTGCAACCAGTGCGACCAGTGCAAATAATGAGAAAATTATATGGATCAGAGCACTAAATTTGACTTATGCTGAAAAAGCTTACATAACTGAAGGGAAAGAACTATGCGAATGACTTATAGACGCTGGAATGAGTTTATTAAAGAGAAAAAGCACCATTTCTTTAATTCATTCACGAATTCATTGAATTCACAGATACAGTTGGGATTTGACATTTCCCAACAATTTACCTACAAAACACTATGTTGACTTTAAGGTTTCTTGCTTTGACTATTAGCTCCTCTTGCAGAGGTAAAACCAATCAAAACAAGACAAAGAGTGAAGGTGAGAATGATTACTTTATATCTTAACCCATTCAATCCAATCTTTGTTGGTTCTTTTCCCCATTGACGTCCATGTAGTTATCATTGATTGGTCAACATATACAATGAGGTATTGTTTTATAACAATGATAGAACCATAGAGCATTAAATTTCCTTTGTATTTGTGCTAAAACATGCACATAGGTTGGTAGTAAGTAAAAGAGGAAACTTGGCTCAAAGTTTCAAAACAAATCTCATCGTGAAAAATGGCGTCGTTCTTCAAGCAAATTGATGATATCTTTGGAAGTAGTAGCAATGATGAAGAATTTTTAGGTTTTACGAATGCAGACCTGCGACTGGAGTCAAATATCAAAGTGAACAATCTTTCAGACAGTGAATTATCTGGTTCAAATGATGATGAGAGTGAAGTTGAATCAACTTTTACAAAGAACTTGACACAAATCGACATCGAAGAATTCAACGACCCTGAACCTGGTCAAAACTTCCCGCTCTCTGCCGATAAGAATGAGATAGATTGTTTAGATCTTTTCTTACCAGAGCAAATTTATCATTTAGTTGCTGAAAAAATGAATCTTTATGCAAGTCAAAAGATTGAAAGCAAGCCTGACCCACTTTGGAAGGAAACAACCCCTGAAGAAATCAAGGCCTACATTGGGATTCGTTTGTTTATGGCGATTGCCAGACTGCCAGAAACAAAAATGTACTGAAGCGATGACGATGTTTTTGGAGGAGAGAAGGTAAAGCAAATCCTGCCAAGGAACAGATTTGACAAACTTTCACAATATTTGCACGTAAATGACAGGTCGAAGATGCGTATGTTATAAAAGTTAAAATCACCTGAAACCATGTGAAATCGCCTGAAATCACCTGAAACCATGTGAAATCGCCTGAAATCACCTGAAATTGTCTGAAACCACCTGCAAATCACCTGCAAATCACCTACAACTGTCTCAAATCACCTGTTATTGTTTTCACAAATGAAAAGTGTTATTGTCTTCAACTTTGATAATTAACACCTAAAAAGGCAAATAATTCCACTGGTGTGATCGGTAGTTCTTAGTTCTCACACATTCAAATTGCTTTCAACGTTTCCCATCGGGCTGATTTTAGTATGTTACCTAAATTGTAATAAGGGTCCTAAGGCTGCGTCCACACAATATGGATATTATTGAAAAGTTCTTAGTTCCATATAAATTTATAGACTTACGAGCCAACGAGATAATCTCAGTTTAGCCTCACTACATAAGGACCCTCAACTTACGCTCATCTAACTGAAGTGAATTATTGTTGTTGTTGTCGCTGCAGTCAAGGGCCTTATGGACTAACTCTTCTCAAAACGGCAAAAAAATTCTCGCCAGGAACAAATTTGTTCCTGGACCAATCAGGATGCAAGACTTGAAATAACTTGGTGGGATTGGCTGATTCTTCTTCAATTTAAACTTCCCGCCAAAGGCAAACAAACGAATTCGAACAACGCGTTCGACTGAACTGCTCCAACGATCAAAATCTCAAAGTAGCGAACGAATTTACGAAATCTTTTGCGTCCCCAAACAACCAAAATATCACTTATGGGTAGGATTTTTTTGCTTTAATAGCTTGAAGAAACATTCATCTAAGTACTGATAGCTTGTTTTGCAGTGTAGCACTTCAGGAAAACCACTTTTTGTGGCGATTTAGGGTCGGTGGTTTCAAGAAAAAATAGCAGGTGATTTAGGCCATGTCCGTTTCTGGAAGCGTAAGTCCATGAGTCGTAGTTATAGCGTCCATCAGCCTATCAATAGCGATAACCTACGAACATATAATCAGTCTAATCTCAGTTATCGCAACAACAACAACAACAACAACAACATTTTTATGGCGATAACTACGAACTTGTATTATCAGTCTGATATATTTATATCCATATGAAAAATCCGCATCCACACGAGGAGCATCTTTAAAATTGTCCACACGAAAACCCTGCTACACTTGAAATTCGGTCGCAAACTCGGTGACCGAATGCGCTGTGTACTACTTGTGGGCGTGAAACCAAAACGGCTAAAAAGATGCGTTTTCAAAAATATCCAGATACGTGTGGACCAAACCGAGACCGGAATCACTCAAAATTTGAGACTGCGACTCACAATCAAGATAGAGGGAATTTGCATTAAAGTGTCATGGCCGCCATGAAGCTTTTGTTTGGGCATTTTGTCACGAAGTTGCGTAAGGCTGTTTCGAATACACGTTTTTTTTAGAAACTTGGATCAGCACTTGGTAATAAAATTTTCTTAATTTCGCATGAAAATTTCCTCGAAAATTTCGGTGTTTTAGTAGTAAAAGTTTCTTAATTAGTTTCTTATTTTTGGGCCTAAAATTACGGTTGAGCCTTCTTCTTGAAAAAGCGCTTCCATTTTGCTTTGACATTGTCATCACGTATAAGCCATTCACATTAAGCCAATAATTTACAAATTTTTGCAGTTAAAAGTTAAAAAAAATAAAGGTACCTTTGTTAGAGAGACAAAGAATAAAAGAGACATACAGAAATACAATTCTAGATTTGCTTACCTGTTCTTGAGTAGTTTCTTAAATTTTTGGTCATCCTAGTACTATCTAGTTTCTTATCAACCAGTTTCTTATAAGAAACATGTGAGGATGGAAACATACTGGAAACATAAAGGTAGAAACTACAAGAAAAATAAGATAACTTCCTATTTAATTGTGCTGACCAATTCTCTATCGAGGCCACTCATGAATATTAGGCCTTTATCTGTGAGGCGCTATCGTGTCACCTCTGTAATACACATCTCTAATCTAAAATAAAACGGTGGATTCTGATGCATTTTGAGGTGCTGAACGCGAATAAAAAAAGTTCACACCTCTAGGGGGCGCAGTTTTTTCAAAAACCGGGGGCCTAAGTTTTGATGACGTCACAATAGCCTTTGGCGAAAAAAATTGTGATAATTGAATTTGAATTGTTTAGCCCCCAAGAGATCAATCTGATGAAATGTTTTGTATTAGAAATATATGTTCCAGCTCTTATAATTCCTGATCTACGAGCCCTTAAAGTTTGCAAAAATTGCTGACTCAGCTTTTTTTCGTAATTTTTATTTTCGGTTACATACATCTAATTTTTACTTGCAAAATGTCATTCGATTCATCTCAACGAGCTCTATAAGATAGCGCTAATTGTATATGTGTATACTGTTCTGATTTCGTTTCACAGATGGAACAAATTTCCTTTGTTCCATGTATGTTCATTCACTAAGGAAATTTGTTCCATCTGTGAAACAAAATCAGGACAGTATACACAGATAAAATTAGCGCTATCTTATAGAGCTCGTTGAGATGAATCGAATGACATTTTGCAAGTAAAAATTGGATGTATGTAACCGAAAATAAAAATTACGAAAAAAAGCTGAGTCAGCAATTTTTGAAAACTTTAAGGGCTCGTAGATCAAAAATTATAAGAGCTGGAACATATGTTTCTAATACAAAATATTTCCTCAGATTGATCTCTTGGGGGCTAAACAATTCAAATTCAATTATCACACATTTTTTCACAAAAGACTATTGTGACGTCATCAAAACTAGGCCCCCGGTTTTTAAAAAAACTGCGCCCCCTAGAGGTGTGAACTGTTTATATTCGTGTTCAGCACCTCGAAATGCATCAGAATCAACCGTTTTATTTTAGATTAGAGATGTGTATTACAGAACTCCGTTTTTAAGAGCCTTTTGATGCTATAGATAAAGGCCTATATTTATCACAACATCGGAAGAGCTGTAAGGTTGTGTTATCGTGCGAAAAACGTCTGTAATATTAAAGTGTTTCAGTTTAAGTTCATTTTCCCTTTTCTTTGTTGTCTCATACCATCAATTTTCTATATGACCAGAGTCTAATTCCAAGATTCCAAGCAGAAAAAGTTCACAAGCCCAACTAATCCATACTTGAGTTTTCTTTCCGTATGTTAACTTTCCGTATGTGTCATGTGTCATCAAATCATATCAAATCAATCATATGAGAACGATTTGCTACGGTCAATCTAACTTAAATCAAACTATAAGTGAGACTCTGGTAATCAAAGCACTGTCATTGGTTGTTTCAGAAAGGAAATTGAAAGGAAAAACAAAACAACCTGATTGGTTGCATTTGAAGGTATGCTTTCAAAGGTTGCGTTACAACGAAAACCCATTCATTATTGAAACCATTGTATAAGAACAATTTGATTGTAATCAAGGTGCTGCTGGTTGTTGCTGCACAGCTAAGGTGTGATAATCTTTGACAGATTGGGAATTTAGGAATTCTCGGAGGTCTCAAGCAAACTGTCAGGTGGTTTGCAGGTGATTTCAGGTGGTTTCAGGTGATTTGCAGGTGGTTTCAGATGATTTCAGGCGATTTCAGGTTGTTTCAGATGATGCCAGGTGGTTTTAACTTTTATAACATACGGTCGAAGATGCCCGATAAAGATCATGCAGATTTTGACAAACTTTTTTTAGTAAGGCCCATTCTTGACATCGTGAGAACAAGATGCCTCAAAAAGCATAACCCTCACAAAAAATGTGCCGTTGACGAAGCGATGGTATGCTTCAGAGAAAGACTAGACTTTAAGACAACAAAATAGTGTGGATGAGAGCTGATTCCCACAATGGCTACTGTAATTACTTTTACATATATTTGGGAAAGCTGAGGGATGGTCAAAGACAAGTGGGTCTAGGCAAACAAGTTTTTGAGAGGATGACTGCCACACTGAGAGGAACCAACAGCCACGTTTACTGCAACAACTATTTTTCAAGTCAAGATATGTGTGATGCTTTGAAGGAAAATGGTTTGTACTGCTGTGGAACAGTAAAGTGTATCTCCAAAGGCCTTCCCGATGAAGTTCGCTCCAAAAAGAAACTGAACGCGCTGGTAAAGGATGCAGGGGACTTCAAACAATTTCAAAAGGATGGCTTACTCGTTTCAGCGTGGCGGGAAAAGAAGGGTTGAAAGCCTGTTCTCATTGTTTCAACTAATACCGAACCAGCAGCTGGACCTTCGACTATCCAGAGAAAGCAGAAAGAAATGAGATAGAGTGCATGTTCTGTGTGTTGAGCAAATAATCAATTACAATTCCTGGATGAATGCAGTGGATCACAGCGATCAAATTAGAACAAGGTATTCTATCGCACACTCATCAACACGGTGCTGGCTCTATCTCTTTTGGCTTCTTTTTTATTTGGCTCTTGCTAATGCCTTTATTTGTTTCAAGGAGTCACCCAATCATGTGAGGTTGACAAAAGAAAACACAGACAAAAGTGCAACGATTTTAGCATTTACAAAAACCATAGTAAAGCATATTCTGCAAGGAAAGAACTTTTATAAACGCAAACAAAATCCAACCGATGAGGGACACTGGCCTAAAAAATCCACTTCTGCTCGGTGCTGCAAAAATTGTGCTGCAAATAACACAAGAGCCGAGTCAAGGATTATTTGCCAAGGATGCAGTTCAAAGAAAAATCTTGTACAATTATGTATTGATTGCTTTCAAGAATACCACGAAAAACGTTAGAAAGGATTAGAAATATCATCAACAATGCAGAACTTTCATGAGTTTCACGTCAACATCAAACTTTCATCATAGGAGTATAACATTATTTTTTTACCATGAAGAGTCTTCTAACCTACCAAAACATGTAGATATGCTAATAACTGAAAATTTCTCTTCGGTGTAATTTTTTATTTTACTGATATTTTCGAAGAAAATGAGTGTTTTATATTAGTACCTCTTCTTCTGCAATTTGTTTGTTTTCCTTCTGGGAAAAAGAGCTTTTATATTCAGAATGAGGCTGAGGATTAATGCAAAAGGAGATAATCACAGCTGGGGCTGAATGGCTTAATGTGAATTAGCGACAATATGATCTTTTGGAGTCTATTGTTGTAGTCAATTTGAGCCTGGTAAATAATGAAATATTTCATCGATGATTGTGTGTTGTCTTTTAATTCTTCATTCTTGCAGCTGTAAAGTGGGTGACATTTATATTTTTGGAAACAAATTTTGTGGTAACAGTATCCGTCATGCCCTTTAAAATAAATGCCCTAGCCTAGGGTTAGCTAGCAGGATTCATTTCTTTTATTCATACACTTGATACTACTACACTCCCGTCACAAAAGTATCTGGACAGCCGAAACAAAATGGCGTCAAATTTGACCGTTGATCCTTCGACCCCCAAACGGTTCAGCCGTTATGCGGCCATTTCAGGGAGTGGAAATAAACAATTTTGACACCAAAATTGTGTTTATCGATTACGCAATCAAGGCAGAAATAAAAAATTGAAAAAAACAAAGTAAGATAAACGTGTTTTGATAATAAAACATGAAATTAGCTGCGAGGAGAAAATGTAATCGATAACAAAGGAGCCTCCCAACTTAGAACTGATATTTAAGATACTTTTGCGAATAATTCATTCACTGGCATAGCATCACTTGGTGCAGAAAAGTCTGAAATTTGCAAATATGAAAGAAAATTCAAGTAAAATCCAGATATAATGAAGTTATAAGTGGCTTAATTCAAAGTGGCCTTCCAAAGTGGCTTAATTCAGAATGATTCACTATCATGGCAGGATTTTGACAAGCACCTGCACAAGGTTGTGAGCTTCGATTTGAAATTTTTTTTTCCCGATGATATGCTGCATCTGAAAAGATTTTCACTCAACAGAATTTGTTACAGAGTCTTGTAATTGAGATTAAAAATCATCGAAAGTGTTACTTCATTTTGATTGAGCTGTCATCAAAAACTTCAACCAGCCATAGAAAATGAACCGTTCAAGTTATGAAGCTGAAATTTGAAATTCCACCTGGTCTTTAGGTAACAATTACATGGAAAAAAATTGAGGGCGTTTCTCGAAAATGACTTGACATGCCTGATTAGTTTAATGGCTCAATTATTATCTAGATTTAAACTAAACTAATTTTGGTCTATGAATTAAATTTTTAACCCTACCTTGACCAGAAATCCAAGTCTTCTGTGGCAATTTCTACGGAGAGAGATGACAGTTTTAACAGCCAACTTCCTATTATTAACCATCAATAGTGGCACCAGCCTAAAACGGTGCGGAAGATATTCCTTTAAATTTCTAAGTTGGGGAGGAAGAAGTGGTGTATACACTGAGGACTTTATATTGCACATACTGCCTATTTATATTGATTTGTTGTTATTGATCTTCATGCTATTACATTTCCTTTCATGCCAGGCATATGCAGACAACACTTCCATACGCACGTCCATCTGCAGCCAATCAGAGATTTGGTCGACCAATGCAAAACATGAGAGGCACTGGACATACATGGCAAAGAGGTAACTCAATTATGCACAAGACATTGATTATTATTAGGAGGGTGCCAAGGCTCCAGCCAATGGCCGGAGCTGGACCGGAGCCACAGGCCGAAGCCTTGCCCCTTTTTGTATTGTTTTTGGCCAGTTCCAGCCAGCTCCGGCCATTCAATTGAGAACTCTGAAACTGTAAGATACCATGCTAATAACTGCTTAGAACACAATTTAGTGTTTGTATATGGTGTGGTTTATCATTAATAGGCTTTAGTCCCACACAAACCTTTGTTTCCCACCTTTAACATTGATTCCAGACAATACCTTTTTTACATTTATTTTCACCTGCTCCGGCCTAGCTCCGGCCTTTGGCCGGAGCCTCGGCACCCTCCTTTATTATTCCAGATCCAGATGAAAAAGTGTACCAACCCATCACAATCGATCAAATCTTAGAGTACAAGGCTTTATCAGTGATGAGTTCCCATTTGATAGAAGCTGGTGATGAGCTGCTGTTGAATGTCATGTAGTAGCTCCCCATCAGTCTCTCTATGCATAGCATCCGGTTTGTCAAGGCTAGCTATGGATATTTCAACACAGATTACACAACATTGTTTCAACCCTTTTATTCACAAAAGTGCTCTGTTGTTTTCACATTACATCGAAATACAGTCCTTTTGAAGACAACCATTTTAAACTCGAAAAAGTCGAAAAATCGAAAAGTCGAAAAATAAAGCTTGGAATTTGATCGTCATGATATGGCAAAAATGCCCGCAAATCTATAGATTGTGCCGTTTTAGACCATCAAAATTTGGGGCTGATAGATAAAGCACCTTTATATTTAACCGAAGAGGAAGCACCGTACACGGACAATGTTTTTCTAACTTGGAATGCCAAAGAAATGAAGTCAGGTAG
This sequence comes from Aurelia coerulea, assembly GCA_039566865.1. Lineage (NCBI taxonomy): Eukaryota > Metazoa > Cnidaria > Scyphozoa > Semaeostomeae > Ulmaridae > Aurelia > Aurelia coerulea. The sequence goes on from CM076947.1 coordinate 11,413,922, forward strand.
TATTAGTGAACAGCTCTCCTTGTTTTGGAGCAGGGTTACAGGTCGCTCAGCGAAACCCTCTTTGATCAGGAAATCCATAGTCTCAATCATCCACTCTCAAAATTCTGCTATGAAATCGGATCTGGCACTCCATGTTAATCATTCGAGGAGTATGGCAGACAAAGTTTATAACGTGCAGAACAAAAAAACAAGTCAATTGGAACTACAGAATCTTTAAGGAAAGCAATAAGGACTTCTAAAGAAAAGCTAACAAATGAAACAATACAGGAAATGCTTAGCGAAAAAATTGCAAAGGGACAAAACCCTTCCATGGAAGACGTTTGAAAAATTCGAACTTCTAGGTGGGAAAGAAAGAACAGTATACGATAGATTAAAGCTTTACTGTCATTATGAATACATTTCTAGCCTCGCTTTCATCATTTGTCTTGTGGCGCCATGAGAGACGGTTATTGAATCCCTTTGTTTTACATGTTGTGCAAAGTTATGATAACTCAATATCAAAGAAAACCGCGCTAATCCCATGACCGTACTCTACACAGCGATCAAACAACTGAATTGTTGGTCACCAACAATTTTATATAGTGACAGTAAAGCTTTAAAGGTCTGATAAACCCAAACGTGATTTTTTTTATTTATAATTTCAAACTATGAGGAATTTGATGGTAATAATATTTTTATTTATTGGGGTACGAAGATGTCGATTTTGGGGTTTTGAAAAAGGGCACTCCATAAAAAAACCGCGCGATGATAAAGGCGTGGAACTAGCCAAGTCATGACACGAAGTGAGTCATTCCATATCATCCCATCAGAGACACAGGAAGAAGCATACAGTGAAACTCGCACGCAACGTACACAGCAATTTCAGTTTACGGAGCTCAATTTAACATTGTTCAACCAAAATGTCGGACATCAGCAGCATTTCTGATATCTCCGAAGATCAAAGACTGAGTGACACATCTTCTCAGTTCTCACTGGACGTAGAAGACCCCAATGAAGAAGGCGGTTGTTGCAGTTAGTGCTGTCGATTTTGTCGGACCATATATGGACGAGCCTCTAGCAGACGAAGAATGGCTCCAAGTTTACAACCGAGAGCGCAAAGAAGATGAAGAACGGCTTGAACGTCTTGGTAGACGTTTGGATGGAGCAGATCCATTGGATTTATGGTAAGTTTCACATCGTAAAACCCTGTTTGTTTTATGCCAGGTGACGTGGACCCTTCGCGGTGTCTAGGCCTAACCTAGCCTAAACAACAGAGTTCACAAGTTCATAACAAAGATGGAAAGGGCTGGTATACCAGAGCAAATTATCATGTTTCATTTATATTTTTGACAAAATGTGATGACATAGAGACCAGTTCCTTTGCGAATTTATAGTTTATTTTGTGATCTGATGTTATATTGATTTTATTCTGGTTATTAAAAGGCTCAACTCACAAAATGGCCACTGGACGGTAGGTTAACGAAACGAAACGAGATTATGTTCTTATATTGTAGGAAAGTAATGCAAACCATTCCACTGTTGAATTTATTTGTTGGACAAGGCTCGATTATCAGCACATCTTAATGTATTTACAGGTGACACATGTCACTTGGCCTATTTTTGCCCAAATCTCTCTTCACCTGCTGCTGCACCTTGTCAGTTCAACTTTACAATTTTATAGGTGCAGATGTGGCAGCTGTAAAATTGAATTGCTGGAGAATGCCAAGGAGTGTCAATGTTGCCAGGAAATCGAGCAGTGCGTTGACGCAAACAATGAGTAAACTTTTAAAGCCTTGATTGTAAACTTTTTGGGCAAGGTCTGCCCTGTTTCAGTTGTAAGTGCAGTTCATGCCCTAGTCTATATTGGGTTAAAAGTAAGAAAAAAACCTTAGCAACACCCTTAAGAGAAGAGCTATCAGCAATACAGTTCATTTTGAAAACCTATGTTCAAAATTATTTCCTATTTTCGTGCGTACCTCGAGAAAGAGAGAAGGCTTATGACTGAAGTTGCCCGTGCTATTAGATTTGGGAAACCAATAGCGTGGCTGCCTTAAGTCATTGATGAAGCATTTGACTGACAGATGAAAACAAAGGTTTACGTAGCTGCGGCATATTTGATAGAGACTAGCAGCTATTAGAATCAGAAAACTAATAGCGTCGCCATGTCATTCAAAGAAAGCAATTGGAGAACTATGTGGCAATAGCAAACGTCATTGGTATTGTTAAACATATGTTGACCGGCATTAGATTTCAAAAGAGACCAATAAAATGACGTTTTGATGCAATTAAATACGTTGGGATCGTCTGTTTTCAACAAATTTTAAAGGTCCTAACACACAGCTGAAAGAACAACGGACAAAGTATTTTCTTACGGTATTTTTTGGGCAATCTCTGAAAAAAGTTGCTAGTAGACTAATAGCACTAATAGCAGGGCCAGCCGCCCCTGACATACACATATGCAGGCCTGACTGTGTGAAGAGTGCCACTAGCTCTTCCTCCATTCCAGGCTGCTAAAATCCTGGATTCTAGTGGTTCTTGACCCATTTACTGCTTCCCTAAGTCTCATGTTATATGGAATATAGATATAACTGTGGTATGAATCATGTATTGTATAATAAATTAATGTATAATATATGTATTGCCTGTAGGAAACAATTTAAAAATATTGCTGTGGATCTGACAAGAAAACACTCCATATTATTTATATTTTACTGCAACTTCTAAGGCTAAACTGTTTTTTCTCAGACTGAAACTGTGTTTTCTCTGACTGAAAGTCAATTGTCCAATTGTGTCAATTGTCTCTATATGTGTATCCCTCCACTTATGTCCAGTTACAGTACTTACCAAATCATAGATCACATCTCCTATTTTCAGGTTTATGCGAGCAGTAGGGTATAGAGCCTTGACAAGGCTGATCCAAGGAAAGCTGGGGAAAAAGACGTCTGCCGCTACCAGCCTGTGCCTACAATGCCATCAGGGAAAAATTCAACTTGCGGTACGAGAGAGCAACGGGTTGCGCTGAACGGGATGATGATGAGTGAACAAAATTAACTTTCTTTAAAACTGTGATATCACCATTTCTATTTTCTGAACATTCATTCACCTTTTTTATTTAATACTTTGCCTAAATTTTGTCACTTACCGTAGATGCATTCAAAGATAGGTCAATTTATGAATCATGAATAAAGCTACATGCAAAACAATACAATAGAAATCTAAGGTATGCTGGGTGAGTCAAGAAAAAGTTTACCTGTTTGGCGGGCTGTGGAATAATATGCATGTGGCTGATATTCAAAACTGAAATGTTAATCTATCATGCAATGGCTAATTTAGATAGAAAATTTTGTTTGGTTAAATTACTCATCTTGGTAAAATGTCTGTAAGAGGCTTGCATGGGCATGAAAATTCCATGTTCCATTCTGGTCCATGATTTACTTGATATTGAAATCAAAATTCTTTTTCTGAAACTGACAATTATAGTGAACTTAAATTTCCATGCCAAACAAATCATGGACCAGAATGGAACATGGAGTTCTTGATTCCCATCCAAACCCCTTACAGACATTTTTCTAATTTTTGGGTCTTGAAGATGAGTGATTTTACCAAACAAAATTTTCTCATCTAAGTTGGTGCACACTTTAGTTTTTAAGGCAGTCACTTGCTTTTTATTTCACAGCCTGCCAAATATGTAAACGTTTTTGCCTCACCAGGTATATTTGGTGACATTACTTCTTTTGATTTCTGGGGCAGTCAAGTACTTCTTTGTGACCTTTCATGGGTTTTTTGCACAAAGTACAACACAAATAAATTCATTCCAGAGAAGATTGCTCAGACTCCTACTAAATATAAAATGGCCAAAAAGCTATTCAATGAAAGACTGAAAGAAATAATAAAATACGAGGAATGGAGCAACACCGTAACCAAAAGTCAAATCAGATTGTATGGGCATGCACTTAGGTTACCTGAAGATACCCCATGCAAAATAGCTTTAGCAGAGTTCAACAGAACAACCAAAAGACCAAGAGGAGGACAAAAACGAACTTGGATAAAACAAGTGCATAAAGATTTAGAAAGAATAAACATTGACACAAGTAATATAGTAGAAATAGCACACAACAGAAAAAACTGGAGAAGAATAGTGGAGAGGTGTGTGCAGGAGATGCCTAATGCGGAGGAGCCCGCGAAATAGGAAACATGATGATGGCAACACCATGTTTTCTGTGGCCGGATGTCCTCAACATTAACTGGAACTGGTTCTGCAACTGAAAGACAACACCTTAATTTGGAGCATTATTTCAGTGCAAAAGAAAAAATTTCGCAAGGATTATTTACATGTGCATGGTTGGGTCAAACATAGATTAATCATTCATTTGACAAAATCATCCTATGAAACTCTCCAAATTCTAGCCAATACCAAACCTTCAGCAAACATGTGGAAAGTTGTTATACCTTCTTATTTATTATTATGCTTATTGTCAATGGTGGTACTCCAGTTGAGACATACTCATTTGCTCATTGCGCTTTTTTACTGCATCGTCCCTGGTCTCTTTTTCAAAATCCGCACACAGAGGTGGTGGTGTCCTTCCTTCCAGTTCTGCTATTGCCTCTTCCAGTTTTTTGTTGATGATGCTGTCGGCAGTTGTCATAAACAGTTGATCTACATATTCTGAATACATTCAATCATTTATCACACAAAATTGCAACTTTGCTCCAGTATACTTTTTGAAAACTATACCAGTTGCCAAGAAGTCGAAAATACAGTTTATGTTCTATACATAGGTAATAGCTGAAAGTTTGCTAGCCTATGAGTGGACCCATTAATCAAAAGAAGAACGGGTGTACAGAATAAATAATGAAAGCATGCTATTGGAGTATCCAGATTTCTCTATCTTAATTTATGCTGCCTTTGCTGAGATGTGTTTCACCTATTATCATGTTCCATACATAACGGATTAGGCCATTGTAGCAATTCTATGCTCATTTTTGTGGACCAATTCTATTTTGAATAATGGGTGCAGTATACTTGCAGGCTATAAAACTGTAGTATTAAATGATTTTTTGAGCCATATACAGTTCTAACTTGTAGAAATTTTCAAAAATATACAGCAGTAGAGTAGACATGTCTAACATTTTAATTTAAGTTATCAGAAATTTCCCTGGATTGATTTGTTATCATGGGAAATGTCAAACAATTGTAGTATATGGTGCATTTATTACAAACCACAAACCAGTTATGGGAAAGGAGGGAATGAATTATTGTGCAGATGGTTATAATCTTCATAGCGGAAGCTCACCAAAATTCTGTTGCACTCTAACATCTCTGATTGTTGCCTCCCCATTTTTGAATTTCGGATAATGTACTGTGATTTGAGATGAACCATCTTCCTTTAGCCTTACATCTCTGTTCAAATTAAAGTTAAAATGCAAAGCTGCTAATGCATGCCTGGAAAAAAAATTGAAACTGTATATTGAAAGCAGCAATAGATGGTATTGTCACCCAGCTAAACGACCATTTAAAAGCACAATTACTTGAAAACTATACATCATTCACAAAAAATATTTGTTTACAATGATTTTTATCACCTTCAATTACCCCTTTTGAGATTGACATGAAATTATCTAAGAATTCTCCTTTAGAGGAAAAGGAAAGGAAAACAAGAGAGCAAAGCAAGGTCGACACAGAGGTCTCCATTTATAGATTCTAATCAGAAGACAAAATCGTACAAATGGAGCGTCAGTGGCGAGACATTGATAACCCGGAAAAGGAAACAACAGACGAGGAAGAAACAGAAGAGACAAATCAAGCTATTTTTAGGGAGAGCCAGAGCATTGTAGTGGATGCATTAGAAGAGGAGTCCGATATTTAGGTGCCAGTAATCAAACAGCGCCGGTTTAAAACTAGCATTGTACCAGAGCTTGCAAATAATGACAAAATTTCAGCTAATCGTCTTTTGAGAATCAAACAGTCAGCTACTCTGTTAGCTTTTCAAATTAAAATTTATTTCAGCCAACCACTGTACGAAATACGAAATACCTATTGTAGGTAATGTACATTATTGGATAGATAAATAGATAGATTGCCTGTTCAGTGATTCCATTAGATTTGTTGTTTTTGGACCAGCTTCCCCAATACTTTCATCTACGACTGAAAATGACTTTGTAAACATTCTCAAGTGATTTTTTTGGCACCACCAGCCATCCCAATGTCGCAATCTTTTCCATTGGAGCATTAGGAGTTTCTGTGGACTGTTTGGAGAAAGACAAGGAATTTCAGAAACCTACTGCTCGGGTATTTACCCACTACATTGAGTATCCCAAATACCATCAGAACATCTTCCTGCTTCTCCATCTCAGGGATTTTCTTGCCAACCTTCAGGAAAACAATCTTTTCCTCTAGAGACTTTTGGACTAACTTTGCAACGTGATTTAAACCTATCCAGACTGGGGGGCACAAAGTGCCCAATTTTCAACACATCTCATCGAGTATCGCTAGAATAGCAGTGGCGGCTGGTGCTATAGGGCACTTGGGGCAGTGCCCCACCAGCAAATCTCAAAGAAAAGTAAAAAATTATCACAAAATCAACAAATAGTTTTGTGTTTGATTCGAATAAAACATCGGCACTGTATGGGAACTTGTTTTGTGAGCCCTATCAAAGGTGTGGGCGAGGCGTCGTTGTTTCTATTGATAAGTGACGTTTAATGTCTATCGATATTGATAGAATCGGCTTCTCTTTGAGGCTATCAGAGACGCTGCGAATTTTCTGGGCAAAGTTTTATCTGCCCCTCTCAGATCCTTATTGTCATGCGCACTACAGTGTTTTCGTGGTTTTCGTCATTCCATGAAGTTAGCTGATTGGTCAATTTTCGCAGAATATGGGCAGAAATCAATTTGCCCTCCCCACTCAACAACAGCAACATCAATCGTAGTTTCGTAGGCCTGTTGTTGTCAAAGCAAAGAACGATCGAAATGTGATAGACAAAGAGTAGACAAAGTCACGAAGAGAAATTGGGCCAGCAGATTGCCCAGAATTTCAGTTGAAGTAATCATCGCGTGGATTTACAAGGAGCTGGTATTCAAGGTAAGACTAAGACTGGCTTGCAGGTTGCAGCGAGTTTTTGGAGGGCCTAGACTACTGTTTCCTATCCTTGCCTCTTTTTGCTTGTTGGCGAGTCTCCACCAGAAAAAAACTTGGACAAAGTACGGTGCTTGCTGCTTGCGACTGATGTCTATTTCGTTGCGATTTAAAATGTTTGTTGCATTCTTCAGAGAGAAATAGCATTTTTTACAAAATTTGAGATCAAAACAAAGGAAGGCAAGGAAATATCTTTCGAGGTATTCTGCCGTAAGTAAGCAAGCACTGAATTGCAGAATGAAAACTAGGTATGCCAAGTTTCTACAGAAAGTTTCTAGAAAATGTATCGAAAAGGGCGTTGCCAGCACTTTCCGAGCGTTTGAAGGGCGTGGTCACTGAAGATTTTCTGGGGGAGACCCCCTCTTCTTCCCAATATTGCCCCACCAAATATTTTCCTCACCAGCCGCCGCTGTAGAATAGTCTAGATTTTTTGTGACTTTTAGTTTTTATCTAGGAGGCCCTTTGCATGAGAAATTTCAACCTTGCTCCAGTTGAGTTGAACACGGGTTGAGTGGAACACGTGTTGAGTTTCAACTCGGTTGACAGTGTAAGCCTTCATCCTGTTTACAGGGGTTGAAATTTATCCTGCAAAGGGCCTCTAGGAGACATCCCTTTGTGTCAATTTCAAAAATGTTGAAACTGATTCAGGGGGTCAACACATAACCATAAATTCAGTGCTCATTGCCTAGTTTTGTTTTTTGGCTGCTGCAAAATAAGCCCCCCCTTATCTAGTTATTTGAGCAACTCTTGAAACTTATCCAGAAGGCTAGTAACGTTCTCATATTCTCTACCTTCTTCAGCTTGGGTCACTTTGATCAGGAACCCTTGCGCTTTATTGCTAGCTGTGCCTTGGGTGACATATCTAACACATACCGGTACAAAATGTGTCACTTCTTTAAAATTGTCCCCTTTCTGATAGCCCAAGCATCCATCTTTCACAATCAAATCATGGTCCTTACTTCTATCAATTGTTGGCGTGTCTTGCGTATTCTTATTAGCCATAATGTACTTTTACTTGAGTTTACTTCACCATTCACAAGACAAACTAATGTGCAAGCAACTCTTACTAATGAATGCTTTTTATGAGATCCTTACTTGTTGAATTACAGGTCTATCTCGGCAATTTGAAAAAAATTGCATAATGTTTCCAAAAAATCTTTGAGCCCCTATTAATCCCTCGCCATGATCAAGTTTTCACACACGGCTGTTTACGGAAACATAGCTATCATAATGTTGATGAAGATTGTAAGACTTTTCACCTCAACAATTACAGTAGTGTCCTGCATATAAGAAACACAAATTAAAGAAACACAGACCCTGACTTTCAAAATAATACCCCATTTTATAAGAAACTTGTTCAGGTCTGAAAAAAGCTTGTTTCTTATTTAAAAACTATGGATTTAAACCTTGGAATTTTTCAGCTTTCCAGTTGTATTGAACTGTACGTATTCAAATGAAAAACAACTGCGGTGTTTCTGCCTTTAAACACTTTAGTATGATGTACATATGTGCATGCAAGTGAAAAATAATTAATTTCTAAGAGGTAGATTCAGTTATATAACAATAGAAAATAAATTTCTGAGCAGCCACATGATAGTCAACCCACCATACGTTCCTAGAAAAGAAAAGATCAGAAAAATTTGCGAAACAAAATAGCTGCTAAACGTTTCTTAAGGCCAGGTCTAAAACAAGGATTTCGCATTCATCATGGGCATTTCCGTGCCATCTGCAAGCCTGCACCATTTACAACTCAGCATTTAAGGTTTTCGCATAGGAGCAAACCTAAAACGCGGACATGCCAGACATTTTTTAATTCTTTCGATAAAGTTTTGATTATATGCTTCAACAATCTTTATTCAGAGAGAGTTACATAGGGGACGAGGGTACCCCAAGATACAGATGCACATCCACAATGAACATACTTGTTACAAATATTTCATACTTATTGAAAATATTTCATACTTTCCTCGTTTTCCAAACGAGGATACAATCGTAAAATTCCTACTTGTTTCAAAAGTTTTCTACTTGTTTAAAAATTGTGGTGCATCGAGAGTTGAAATATTAATCTTGAAAGCCAAAATTTGCGTCCATCTACAAACCAGAGCTTTCGCGTTTTGGCCTAAAGTGCAAACGCGCTGGTTAGGTGAATCTCCTCAGTAAAAGACATTTTGGTCAAGGATCGGTCCTTTGGGTACCCGTTTGAAAAGAACGCAAAAAACTGAAAACTAACAAATAAATTAATGAATATATAGTCACCAAGGAATATTTTTCTCCAGTCAAAATGTGAGGGGCACGTTCCCTCAGTAATCGTAAAAATGGAGCAATAAGGAGTAAAATCTCGAAATAAACTCATCACTGACATCACTTCCAGGTGCTATGTATTTGCGTATATTTCAATAAGTACAGCGAATTAATGTAACAAAACATAGTGTGACGTGAAGTGATGTGAAGGCTTTCGCTTAAACGAATACAGTAAGTAAATCAAATTTAATACTAAATGAAACGAGCGGAGAAAAACGATGGAATCAAAAGAACTGTAAACCTACTTACAAAATATTAGTCCACATGTCCATTAATGTCCTTCATCGTTTTGACATCTTATGACATCTCTGATATCTTATGAAGCCTGTATCCAGGGATGGTTTCATTTTCATCTAAACCCTCAATATCTTGCAAGGGGCCCTTCTAATAAAATAGCCAAAACGCACCAGCACTGTCGGTATAGGTTGCCACAATCACACCCTCTTGTTGAGACTTGTGGTTTGCTTTCAATTAATGCAAAGCATCATCTGTGGAGCATGTGTCAAATCCATCCATTAGCTCAGTGAATTCCTCATCTCTTAGCTCAGTGAATTCCTCATCTCTTAGGCGAGGTAAAACATTGACTTTGTCTTCCCTAATCTTGTTACCACCTTCAACCACTCTCTTCCCTACGTTTTCGTCAACAATTTTCAACAGGCAGACTGGCAGAATGCCTTCTTCATTATCAATTGCATCCACTTTGACTTCCCTGCCTTCATTACTGCTCTCTGTCGAGCTAACTCCATGATGGACTTGAAGATGATATAATTCTTAACATTCATTATTTTGTTGATTTGCGCCTGTCCATAATCTGTAGGCTTCTTCACCTGTCAGTCTCCTTTCCTCCATGCAATGCTGTCAGGAACACCCTCAATTTTGAAGTTACCCTTTAGATAAGGAACATTTACAATTGATGGCTTTAGCTGTGAAGCAATGAAACAGTTAGCTATGTCTGTATCTGATTACAATTATAGTCCTCAAAACACCTGTTCAACAAATAGTTTACCATTTCTGGTAAGCCCAGCCCAGACTATCACTCGCATAAAGACTATAACAAAATTGAAGCTTTCTTCACATCCCAAATGTGCAAATTAAACACAGGTAAAACAGGCCGCAGACTATTTCAAGTAAACATTGTTCTTGCGATGAGGCTTCTTGGAAAAGGTTTTGCTGGAATAGGCCTATTCAGTGACATTAAACTCTAAACTTGTTGGTCAAATCACCAACGCCACATCTGTCATCTAAACAACAAACTCAAAAAGAAAAGAAAACAATGACAACAATATATTTTCGCAGCAGTGTTGAACGCAATAAAATGACAAATATAATGCATGATAAACACATACATTACTGTGGGTTGTCTCTGTTCTGCTGCTGCCTTGCATATGGTGATAGAGGGTGCCTGCAATTATACCAAGTATGGTTGTAACAGTTGCAGAATGTGCAAAATCGGTTTCTTTTTGGCATCCTTGGCTGGATAGGTGGGGAACCTGGGAAGGCTGGAGCCGGGAGCTGGTAACCAATTTCATTTGCTGCATCTGGTTGAAGCAAAGGTCTTGGTCTGTTGAAGATTCGAGGAGGGGAGAATTGTTTGGCTACCGTAACGAAGATATACCCTAGACGGTGTCTTTCAAATTCCTATAATGAATTCTCATTGGCTACCGTAACAAAGATTTACACTGGATGGTGCTCATTCAAAAAACATAAATCAAATTCTTTTATCAAGTTGGTTTTTGCAGGATTTTGGCGAATTAAAACAACTGGCCTACGCATCTTCACATGGTAAAATTTTGTGACCCAGGTCAAGAATGTATTGTACTTAACCATCAGATGCCTTCAAATATTGTTTTCACAGACCATTTTCTGTAAAGTACAAGTCGTAAAATGCTTTCCTGGTACCAATTTTTGACAGGGTTTCTAAAATGCATTCCAAGTACTTTCGATTGTGTTTGTTCAAGTGCCGTTTTCTTCATTTAGGAATTGTATGCAATGGTTCATTGTAAGGTGTCAATAAGCCTTGCCTTTCGAGGACAAATATGCCTTCCAACAGTCACTCATGATGGCTTGAAGGACAAACCGTTGGATAATGGAGATCATCGTTGGAGCTGACAGGGACAGTCCCAAAGAAACCCTTCTTCGATTCTCTGTTGATGACTTGGGATACCCAAGCACCTACCTGTTTGCCCCAAAGGTATTTATTCTTTTGAAACTTGTATTAATCAATTTAAACTGCCTTACCTGGCCTGCCTATTGGCTGTAATTCATTTTCCAGGATTCCAAAACAAATTTCTGTTGCAAAGTATACTAGTCCACGGTGGTGTGGTTGCTGGCAATGGGCAACTCATGCCCGACGAGCTCCCCTGGATACTTGTAAACCCGGTAATATGTTAATTGTATCATTTTCTCGAGCAACTTATGATATTTCGAGAACAATGAGTCTGTTTTTATCCACATTTGTTCTGCTGCTTCGCCCACAAAGGCTATCCTTGCCGAAGGATGAATCATTCAGCTAAAACATCCTAGCTTTGAAGCAAGCGTTACACAGCCCATTATAATCTCCAATTAGGTTTAATTCCATCAACCACTCTCTCAGTTTCTCCTCAATTTGGCAAACTTTGTACTCTCAAAGCCATGTTTGCTTATGAACAAATAGTTTCTCCCATGGTTACCACTTATTCTCATTGGTTGCGCAAAAGAATTGAAGAATGCAATACAATGTAATGTAATGGGTATTGCTACTAGGGTCTCGTCCGTTGGAGTCTGCTCCTGGTCTGGGTATTCCGTCATGTCGTCAGTACAGTTGCTCTAAAAAGGGGACTCGTTCACGGCTCAGCCAATATAAACACATCACTGATCAATCACAGTGATATAGTTACAATTTACAACAACAGAGAACAAAAATGTATCGCTTTATCCGTAAAAAAAACTGTATCTGTTCAAGTTGGACCTTCTTTATGGCAAAAGAGGATAAAAGTGTTGGGGTCGATCAAAACGCCTCATCCCGTTACAGTCGGGAAAGCAGGGCCCCCTTCCTGACGTACGAAGACTTACTGCAGAGATTCCTCCGGAACAAAGACATGACACTATCTTGGCTAATGGAAATTGGCCTTATCGCAGATGGAAGAAATTGCGTGATCTGTAAGAACGCCATGTCCTTGTCCCCGTGTAACAACAGGAAAGATGGCGTTCGCTGGGAGTGCCGCCACACTATTGGAGGGAAAAAGCACAGAAGTGAAAGGAGCATCCGCGAAGGAAAGTGGTTTCAAGGGGCCAATCTCACGATAAGTGAAGTTTTGAAATTGCATTGGCCTCAACCAAGTACAGATCAAAGCCCAACTGGGAATGAGTTCATCGACATTAGTTGATTGGGACATCTTTTGCAGGGAATTATGTGGCATTGTTCTATCTCACAAAATTGAGGTCATTGGTGGTGCGGGAAAAATCGTCCAAATTGATGAAAGCAAAATTGGAAAACGATAATACAATAAAGGACATTTTGTTGAAGGCTAGTGGGTGTTTGGTGTTATTGAGGACGATTCGCGGAATTCCTTCATTGTGTGTGTGGAAAATAGGAAAGAAGACACTCTAATTCCACTCATGCATAAGTGGATAAAGCTGGCCACGACGGTCTATTCAGTTTGTTGGAAAGGGTACATTAACGTTGCAGAACATGGCTATGTTTATGGTACTGTCAACCACAGCAAGGAATTTGTGTCAGAGGATGGCGTGCACACCAACAAAATTGAGGGGCACTGATGCCAAATGAAGGCCAGTTTGCCCACGCATGGCAGAAAACGGGAACACTATGACTCTTACATAGAAGGATTTATATGGAGATACAAGCAAAAAGATGAGGACTTGTTCTTGACATTCTTACACAATACAACAAAGGTTTATAACCCAGACAAGTAGATGGAGATAAACGCGTAGAAATTCATATGCAAGAAAACAAATACTGAGAAACGCATACACATATTCTTGTTTAAAGAAACTGCCCATAAGAAATCCAACTCTTAGATTGCCAAAAAATTAAGAAATTCCAGTAGTGGCAAAATAGCAGGTGCGCCAAAATAAACTATGCACGTTTGGCAGGTAAGGTCACAATAAATCGTACACTGCACCGATTTTGAAGATTCATGACTTTATCTTTAGCAAAAAGCCCTAACTAGATTCTAGGATTTTTTGCAAATTTTGTTTTTTCAGTTTTTAGAGCCAGACTTGAGTTTCTTAAAGTTTTCTTTCTCGAAAACACTGACAACTATAAACAAATTTTGATCAAATTCTCTAAAAGAAATTACATGAATGGACAAAGAGAAAACTTGTTGGTGATGATCAAATCTTGCCTAGGCCCTTTTTCAAAACCTCTTGTTGCGGGCGCAAGCTAAATGTTTCCTTCAGGCAGTTGTACCGGCGGTGTTACACTCGAATTTCTGCCTGACCAACTCATTCACTTCTTTAGCTACATCTGCAGGACTTCTTCCACTGCGTCAGATTCTGGAAATGAGATCAATGTTGACGGCTTTCCGATAGGTCATATAAGCAGGGAATATGTTTCGTATACAGTCTGGAGGAAGTGGCAAATACTTTGGTGAATCAGCTGACCACGGTCTGTTGTTGCAGGTGTCACACATCAGCTACGATGCAAAGATTTAATACTGCCTGGCTTCAGCAACGACGGGACAGGGCTTACCAAGCCCTCTTCGTTTGGCATGGCCATGGCAGTCCTTGTCAATGCACGGCAGTGATCAGCAAATTGGCATGCAAACAGATTCAGGCATCCAAATAAACACAGGATGAAGATAAAATGGATCTGGCTGAGGCAAAGCAGATGGATGGCGTTTCTTATGTTCTGGCGTTGGTGGAAACCTCATCAACGATTTTCCTTCCCGGGAACTAGGACGATTGTAGTTGAGGGTGCCAGGATACAAGCCCATATCTTTTAGCAGCTCAAATTCCATCCAATCTGCTTGTGGACTACTGCAAATCCAATTATTTCTCCGTGTTTCCGTGGATGCAGGAACAGTAACAGGTGCGGGAACAGTGACAGATTTAGGAACAGAAACAGGAATTCTATTCTAGGAATTCTATTCTATTCTAATCTACTTTTGCTAGAGGCATTAGACGATAAGGGAAAGGAGCATCTTGGACGAGCTCTGGATTGTACTTTGGAATATCTAAACCCCAAAATTGTATATTGTGACGAGAAACTTATTACGGAAATCATCGACCAACTCATTATTCGCTTTATGCCTCCTAACAAAGATTTGAAAGGACTCAATCGTTTTAATCTTCAATCGCCAATCGTTCAATCGAACGCAGTGAAACTTATGGAAATCGCAGTTACAAATAACTTATTACAACAATTTAAAAATGTTTATCTTAACCTGTTTTCATTATATAACTTTAATTTATGTATGTAACTTTGATTTATGTATGTAACTTTGATCTATAGCACTAACTCTACTGCCAAAAAATGTCGATAACATTGAAAAAGTTAATCTGAAAATCCACCAAATAGAAAAGGTTATGACATTTTACGATATTCTTGCAACCTTTGCTTCAATATGCACACGGTTGCGAAATTTACATCAATGCTTGGAATTTCAGCATTTGCATTGTGTTTTTATAATCCATAGACACAGGCCAGATTTGGAAATGTTCCATAAACCAGCTAAAGTGTCGTCTTCTGTGTTCCGTCACAGCAGGAAAACGCTAATTTTGCATAGATTATGCTGAGCTTTGACGAGGAGTGTAATCACAACTCCTACCTCATCAATGACAACACAAGATGAGTTAAAGTTGCTATGTTTTGTTTTTTGTAGAATTACGTATTTAACCGGTCAAATTCGAATATAGATTTTCAAGACAGCAATCTATTAGTACTAGAGATATGGGGAAAAGTTGTAGGGGTTTGTACGGGGAATATATGAACCTCAGATTTCCGTCATCAATTTCAATCCTCTTTTTCAGCTTGTCATATAAATTCAAATTCTGTTAGAATCCACTGCCAAAAGTTGTCAAGGAGAGGGACAGGAACAGTTGTGATGGCTGAATTTTCTGACGATGTTACCAATGGCAGAGATACTGGCTGCGATGATGGTTGTTGATGGTTGCTGCAACTAGCTGTATTCTTCCAGTTGACGAAGCAGTGGTCGATCTAGACTTCACAATGTACTCCCAAAGACGATCCATAGCCGATCCTTTTTGGACATCTTTTTTCGGGAGCAGGAATTCATCAATATACCTCACGTGCTTCGGCTTGTTTGAAGGCGCAAGCTGGAAATGTGTCATGCCATGGAACTTTCCAAAACCAACCTTCACCTCGCCAGGATCTCCGCTTGAAACTGCCTTGGCTTCTGCAGTTATATGCGCTACCAGCATTTGGTGCACCTTTACAAATGGTGGAAAGAGCTGTGCATATTATGCCAGATGCTGCAAATTCGTTCTCCAATAGGCTTCTTCGCTTAAATCTAATATAGGCTCAGAAGAACCATGAATAAGATAAGAAGCATACGCAGCATCGTTCTCTAACAACGATTTGAAAGTTTTCCCCACGGTACTGGTAGTGTTGCAACTCAAGAACAGCTTTCATGTCAGTGGTATTAATATCAGGAAATTCAGCTAACAACATTCTCTTTGCCTTCCCAAGTCCCTGAGCAGGAGGCAGTACAGGTTGGGTAAATTTGATTTTTGAAATTTGATCCCTCTGAAAAGCCAATTTAACAGCTACAGCTGCAGTTGATGCACGCTCAATCACTTCACCGGCCTTGTTTAAGCGAAACGTGACTTGTCTCGGGGTCGCCATTGTGTATCTAGAAAGAAATGATGAGATTCATTAGTTAGAGCTAGTCTTTAAATCTTGAAAGCTCAATTTGCCTCCATGTCCCAACCAGAGCTTTGGCCCTTTGGCCCTTTGGCATAAGCACATTCTTTTAGCAAAGCAAATAACTCAACAATGTACTGTATAAGATTTTGCTGTTTCTTTTTAAGTTTTACAATTTTAAATGTCGATGTGTATTTCAGGACTTTGCCAAAGCTCTGGTTTGGACGTCAAGGCAAGTTGAACTTTGACCATTAATACTTTATCTCTCAAAAAATCAATATCTTCAAATGGGGGTATTTATGTTCAAGTTATGCACTGGTCAATTGAAACCCCGGCACCCCCACCTCCGGGACATAGCGGGGAAGTTGACATTTGGACAGTGCTACTTCCCTGCCCTTTCTCCCGTTATCGGGGGCCCATTGGCTGTTAAATCCCCCACCATGAATTCCCGGGTACTTCAGAATTTGCATTTATAAAAAGGAGCACATTCAAACAATTTGATATTTCATTCTTTGAAGATCACTCACCCAGCGGCGTGGCCAGGGTAAATTAAGTGGTGGAGGGAGGGGGGGGTAATAGAATGAAGGGTCTGGGTGTGAAGCCCCTAGGAATGTTGTTGGGGCCATGCCCTTTACTTTGGCTTAGAATGCATCTCCCAATACCAAGATCCCACTTTTGAAAATTCATAGTATACTAAATGGATTGGAATGAATCAATATTTGCTTGACAGCCAAAAGATCAAAATGTTTTTGTGATTTTTCTGACGTTCTTACGAGCATTAGAAAAATTGGTAAATTCAAGCTTACAAAAACTTGATGGTTGCAAAATGACTGAAAGATTCTTGATCAAATCATAAAGGACTCCTCGCTCAGAACAACAGAGAAAATGCACTTTCTCATGGGTGAGAGATATCATCTGCACATCTATTGCCATGGGATAGAAAATTTTTAGTATCTGTTTGAGAATCTATTCCTTGTGACTCTTGAGAGAGGTGAAACGCATGTGCGTATTGTTCTGTGTGAGGAGAGTACTAACGGTTTGATAAGGTGTTTTAGGCCTTTTTCTGTCATTTTGCAGCCATGAAATCTTTGTAAAGTTGGCTTTCTTTCTTATGGCTTTCAACTAGAATTTGAATCATTTAAATCCACAAAGTTCTTGTGGTGCTACGAATTTTAGCAAGTGGGAACTTTTTTCATGCTCACCCGGTAGATAATTTGTGTCTTAAAGTTAACCAGGTCGCAAATGGAGAACAGCCACTCTTATTTGCTTCCAAAAATTGAAGGAAACAAAAAAATTTATGATTTCCAATCCTGCCTCGAGGCCTGGAATATTTTTCATTCGCACCATGCTGTTCTACCACCCAGAAATAGGCCTGGAATTATTAGCCTACCAGGAGTGTATTTCCACGTTTCAGCGCAGATATCCGGTCTCCTCTTGGCTGAGATACGATTCTGCCTTTCGGATGTACATTGCCATGAACAAATCACTTTCCTCGGCTCGCCATGATGCAGGGGCGGTGGGCAGTGGTATTAGCGTTATTACTATAATTTTTTTTTCAAGTAAAGTTTCTTAATCAGAACGGGTTTTTTAAAGTAATGTTTCTAAATCAGGTCGCTGCGCCAATGAAGTTTATGCAACGAGGGAGCTGCTTTCTTCTCTCAAACTCATAGAATGATGTAATAAATAATTTCTATGCATTTCGAGACAGCGACAATTGACTGCTAATCCTTAAACCAAACATTACTACACAGCTCTTTAACTGTATGAGACAGAGTGCTGGTACCAACTGACTTTTCCTAAAATTTAATGCTCTAGAAGATTCCACAAATTTCGTTTCAATTTTACGAATCATGTGACCGCTGAATGCCCTTATTTGGAGAGATGTCACAAAGGAAAACACTAAATTGCTTCTAGTTTGGCGAATTCTTGTTCAATTTTGTTTTAATTGGTGTCATTGAATTGCTCTCATTGCGAGCTTTCATATGATATATGATTTGTTAATTTTCCTTTATGTTTATAGTTTTTTAGACGTACGACGTCATAGATTTTTATGACGTCATTGTTTGAACAGGTGTGTAAACAATTAAAACTTAACATGTTATTTCATGAGAAAATATGATGTTGTACAAGATTTTTAACCATCTTTAAGAATATACTTTGTTTTCGCTAAAATATAGGACATTATTGCAGTTTCCATACATAACCTTATTGCAGACTGGTCACAACATATCTAGTTGCCTAGCAACAAGTCACGTGACTAATTAAGTTTTAATTACCTAATTAGAATCACAATAGATTGTTGATACTGTGTACAAAGTTACAACTTCATAACTCTATCTGTTCTGGAAATAATTAGGGGGGGGCCATACCCCCCCCCCCCCAGGTGAGGAGTGAATGAAAAGGGCCCAGGTGGAATAGGGTTAACAACTGAAACCCTTTATGTCTTTCAAACCATATTGTAAGCATTTGTCGTGTTATTACTTTCTTGTTTCTAATAACGGATACAGCCAATTCTTTGTCTTGGCAGTAATCGATGACGTAAATTCCAATTGTTTTGGGCTCCTCAGACAGAGGAGCCTAGAAGCCCCGTTATTAATTTTGGATTTCTAATAACGCAGCCAGTTATCCATCGCCAGTGCTGTTTATGCTCTTACATGCTCTTACTAATTTGTCCACTGTTTCAACATGAATCGTGTCTTGCAAGATCAAGTGACTAGTCAACGTTTGGGTGTTCAAAATGTATTTTCCATGATGTCAAAACAGGGGAAACTAACACACGAGCAGCGTCTCAAGCTGAAAAAGGGTGGAAGGCCATGCCAAGAATGAAACGAGTAAAGAAAAATACGAGAGCTACTCATGGATATGTGGAGATAAAGCAAAGAATACATTTTATTGTCAGCCTTGCCTGGTCATGGGAGATTTTTCAAAAGTAAATAAAACAACTTATTTAAATATATATTTCTTGTTGCTGGTCCTAAGCCTCCTTGAATATACAGTGGGCCCTCGACCAGCGGCTTCCGTTATTAGAATCGCAATTCTAAAAACGGACCTGCATGTTGGCTAAGAAGTAGGAGCCGCAAAATATTTTACACAACTAGTCGGCCTCAGCCATCACTAGCCACTGCTCGCAGGACGTTCAAACGGAAGATTAGCTGCAACCGCTGAACAGTCCTGTTTGTTGTCATTTAGGTATGTTTTTTCTCAGTCAATTTTGTTGATTTTAACGCGATAGAGAATAACGAATCATCTGGTTTTGAGGTAGCCAATAATTTTGGCTTTCTGCTCCATAAATCAGCAACTAGTCATCAGATTTACTCAAACTCGGTGTCAACCTTTAATTTGAAGTCTCTTCTGTCATAGAATACAGAAAAAGCGGTTTGGTGAATGTTGTTGTGGAACAACATCATGAAGATAGGGGTGTTAGGCCCTACAAAAACTGGCCTAATGCACGATACAAATATTGCAAAAATGATGCCAATTTCCTTTCTTTGGTTGAATCAAATGTTCATACACGATATTATTAAGATGTATTTGCTTGCTAGTTGCCAAGTTATTCATTTTCAATCAGTTTACAATTTTCAAAATCAGCTGATTATTTTCAAAATCAGCTGATCAGTGGGCCTAAGTTTCCAAACCTAATCACTTTCCTTCTTGTTTACAGATGCCGTTTGCAGCCAACTCATTTTATAAAACGACTATAACAAATTCTGGGATATAGAGTCAGTTAGAAAGGCAAACCGTTGTTTTGCCCCACCCTGAAAGCAGTGAAGATGAAAATGATAGCTCTGATGATGATGAGGCTGTTGGTTTTGAAAGAATTGCATCCAATGCAAAGAAATGTAATCTTGATGATGAGAGCAATTTTGGAGAACAAGATGATACCTTTGCCAGTGATTACAGTGAAGATGATGATGAAAATGATACGATGGGGGAGACAAGCAGCAGTGATGAGCAAGCAGGACCATCAAAAAAGGCAGTATCATCACAGCCAGGAAAAGCTTCATATAGATGGCGTAGATGTGAGCCTATGCAGCAAACAGTTACATTCACAGGGGAAAACTTTCCAGATCCACCAGAGGTCATTCCAAGCCCTTTAGAATATTTTAATTCATTTTTTGAAAAAGATCTGATATCCAGAATCGTGGAACAAACAAACTTATACTCAGTGCAACAAACAGGAAAATCTGTGAAAACAGATTCAGATGAAACGGAAAAATTTCTTGGCATCCTTGTTATGATGGGAATCTTGCATTACCCTCAGTATCGCATGTACTGGGCACCTGGGACAAGAATTGCAGCGATTGCTGACAGTATGAGTGTCAATCGTTTTGAAAACCTGAAGCGGTTTTTTCATGTGAATGACAACTCCAAGGTGCCAAAAAGAGGGGATCCCAATTATGACCCATTGTATAAGGTAAGACCCATGGTTGACTCAATTCTAGAGAAATGTAGCAACATTCCAATTGAAGAAAACAATTCCATTGATGAACAAATCATACCAACTAAAGCAAGATCATCCATCAAACAATATCTGCCTAAGAAGCCAAATAAATGGGGATTCAAAGTGCAGATTGAAAATATTGAACAAAGACAAGGAATCTATGTCGAATGATTGCGAATCGCGACTGATTCGTTAATTTCAATGGTTGAGTTGCTGGAACATTTTAGATGGATTTGGAAATTCTCTTGATATTGTTTAATAAAATTGGTTGATACATTTGGTTGATAACGTTGCGAGGATACATGAACTATAACTATTATTCAACACATTTGATTATTCGTTGTGCCTTGTATTTGCAGAGACATTCTTACATTTATACTTCTCCAAAATAACGTTCTATTGCAAATTTCATTGTATGGTGATAAAAATTTTCCCAACGAACTCAATAAAAATATACTCCTACTAACTTTGAAATTTATCCACAAATCCGGTCGATTTGATTAGAAAACTTCACACTCCGTTATAAGCCACACAATCACAACCACCATGTCTCATTTAAGTAAATGTGTTCTTCTTTTCTTTGCTTCTATTTTGTTCTTTTTTCGCTGTATGTTAAACGTCTGTCTCGAATTAGATGCCATGCAATATCTGCAACAATGTCTAATTAACCATCCAAACACTTAATTTTGTTTCGATCGCAGACATTTCCCGTGGCATGTAATTTGAGACAGACTTTAGTTTTAATCTTTAGTTTTAATATCTATGTCAAAATGGCTTCGGGGTAGTCATAGCCTTTTGCTCCTCGGGGTATCGTTCCAGTAGTATTGTATAGTTGTATAGTAATTTTGTAAAGTAGTAAATAATAATAATAATAAATAATAATAATTTCGAATATTTAGACTGGATAGACACTTCAACTTACGAAAAGCTGTTTTCAACGTGTGTCCAGTATAAATTAAAGCTTGTATGTGTAGCTTGTAAACCTATATTGTAATTTTTAAATGAATTAAAAAAAAAAAGACATTCTTAATCTTGATTCGGTGGCTCCCAAAATCAAATAATAATAATTCGAATTTGAACATAATCTGAAACTGAAAGTAGGTTGTGGGAGACTAATTCAAACATAGTCATTCAACTGGGAGTCCCTAATTCAAGATCCAAGATCCAAAGATCCGGAATTCAAGATCCAGAATGAAACACCCTAATTCAAGATCCAGAATTCAAGATTCAAAATGAAACACCCTAATTCAAGATCCAAAATGAAACACCCTAATTCAAGATCCGGAATTCAAGATTCAAAATGAAACACCCTAATTCAAGATCCGGAATTCAAGATTCAAAATGAAACACCCTAATTCAAGATCCAGAATTCAAGATTCAAAATGAAACACCCTAATTCAAGATCCAGAATTCAAGATTCAAAAGGAAACACCCTAATTCAAGATCCAGAATTCAAGATTCAAAATGAAAGACCCTAATTCCAGATCCGGAATTCAAGATTCAAAAGGAAACACCCTAATTCAAGATCCAGAATTCAAGATTCAAAAGGAAACACCCTAATTCAAGATCCGGAATTCAAGATTCAAAATGAAACACCCTAATTCAAGATCCGGAATTCAAGATTCAAAATGAAACACCCTAATTCAAGATCCAGAATTCAAGATTCAAAATGAAACACCCTAATTCAAGATCCAGAATTCAAGATTCAAAAGGAAACACCCTATTTCAAGATCCAGAATTCAAGATTCAAAATGAAACACCCTAATTCCAGATCCAGAATTCAAGATTCAAAATGAAACACCCTAATTCAAGATCCAGAATTCAAGATTCAAAATAAAACACCCAAATTCAAGATCCAGAATTCAAGATTCAAAATGAAACACCCTAATTCAAGATCCGGAATTCAAGATTCAAAATGAAACACCCTAATTCAAGATCCAGAATTCAAGATTCAAAATGAAACACCCTAATTCAAGATCCAGAATTCAAGATTCAAAAGGAAACACCCTATTTCAAGATCCAGAATTCAAGATTCAAAATGAAACACCCTAATTCCAGATCCAGAATTCAAGATTCAAAATGAAACACCCTAATTCAAGATCCAGAATTCAAGATTCAAAATAAAACACCCAAATTCAAGATCCAGAATTCGAGATTCAAAATGAAACACCCTAATTCAGATCCAGAATTTGAAGATTCAAAATGAAAATACTCTAATTCAAGATCCAGAATTCAAGATGGCGTTCCAGTGATTTTTTAAGTGAACTGCGCTAATCTAGGAAACTTAAGGCCCAATCTTTTTTAACGTTTAAAAACCATGCTAACTGGATTAAAAAAGCTAAAAAACCTTTGTAATTTATATTTTTGGAGCAGTACAGTAATACAAATTTTTAACAGCATTTTAGGTACTTGTTTAAGAGAGATTCTAAGAAATTTCAAAGCCCCTTCATGTAAGCAATGCTGGACACTGGCTTAGTATCTGATTTTCACATTCTCTCACAGTAATAGCAACTGAAAGTTGGGTGTACTTGGTGTGAACATTTTAAATCCAAATTGTGTTCATCAACAAGTTTTACCCAAATTTTTCAGTGTTTCAATTTCTAAAACTTCTTACTTTGAATTTTGGCTTCCTTGACTCTGATGAGTTGAGGGTCTCAGATCATGGAAATTTATTTGAATTTCTTTCAAATGATTTCAGCTCTTAAATACATAGCAATATGATTTGCACAGTTCCAGATGTTGACCAATATTGAAAAACGAGAAAGTTCCTTGTTTGGCCTAGGCACTATTTGCCTCTCAGAAATTCATGCCTAGGCCATACAAGAAACCTTATCGCAACTCACTATTTGTCATTATCCAGATTAGTGGACATCATATTCCAATATATCTTTAAGAGCTGAAATCACGTCAAATAATTATTGAATAAACATCCATTGTATTCAACTCCACTCAGTAACTGCCGGATCCAAAATGATTTTTTTTTCAAAATTGAAACATTTAAAACTTCTTCAATTCCGAACTAGGGTGTTTCCACTTTGAATCTTGAATTCTGGATCTTGAATTAGGGGGTTTCATTTTGAATCTTGAATTCTGGATCTTGAATTAGGGTGTTTCATTTTGAATTCTGGATCTTGAATTAGGGTGTTTTCATTTTGAATCTTGAATTCTGGATCTTGAATTCCAGGGGGGGAGGGGTACTTCACATATTTTGGGTACGGGGACGTGCCATCGAGAAGGGTATCAATTTTCGCGATTTTGGTATAAGGAACAGTATCGATTGTCACGATATTGGTATAAGGAACGGTATCGATTTTCACGATTTTGGTTAAAGTATAAGATCGGATATACATTTTCGGAAAATTGGTATAAAGATCGGGTGTACTTTTTCTGAAAATTGGTATAAAGTCGGGTATGCTTTTTCAGAAAATTGGTATAAGGAACGGGTATGTTTTTGAAGCTTTGATGGCACGTCCCCGACCAAAACCTGGTCAAGTAACCCCCCCGGGCTTGAACTAGGGTGTTTCATTTTGAATCTTGAACTCTGGATCTTGAATTAGGGTGTTTCATTTTGAATCTTGAATTCTGGATCTTGAATTAGGGTGTTTCATTTTGAATCTTGAATTCTGGATCTTGAATTAGGGTGTTTCATTTTGAATCTTGAATTCTGGATCTTGAATTAGGGTGTTTCATTTTGAATCTTTAATTCCGGATATTGAATTAGGGTGTTTCATTTTGAATCTTGAATTCCAGATCTTGAATTAGGGTGTTTCATTTTGAATCTTGAAAATTCCGGATCTTGAATTAGGGTGTTTCATTTTGAATCTTGAATTCTGGATCTTGAATTAGGGTGTTTCATTTTGAATCTTGAATTCTGGATCTTGAATTAGGGTGTTTCCTTCCGGATCTTGAATCCCGGATCTTTGGATCTTGGATCTTGAATCTTGAATCTTGAATTAGGGACTCCCCATTCAACTCTCCAATTCGTCCGAAAGTTTGATCATTTGAGAGTTTTCGATTTTAATGGGGCCTAGTTCCTGCCTAAAGACTCGGAGATAGAGATGCAATCATGACTCTGATGCAATCCTCATCGAGTTGCGAGTCCAGATGATACGATTTGTTCAAAGTGTGGGCTAGAGCTGGCATAAGTGGCATTATTTATGACTTTGAAATATACACAGGAAAGGAAAATGAGAAGAAGACAGGGGACTTTGGGGCCACTGGTAACTTGGTCCTGAGGCTTTGTAAAGGAATACCTCATAACCAAGGATATAAGGTGTTTTTTGATAACCTTTTCACATCCATTGAGCTAATAAAAGAGCTGAAGACAAAGGGGATATGGTCTGCAGGAACAATACGTGCAAATCGTTTGAAAGGAGCGCAAAAAAATCTGAAAAGTGACAAGGAACTCAAGAAAGAAGGTAGAGGTGCAGTTGACTATCAAGTAGATGCCAACAGCAATGTTGTGATAGTAAGATGGTATGATAATGGTATGGTTCAATTGGCCTCAACATTTTTAGGCATTGATATGGGACAGCAAGTCCGCCGTTGGTCAGCAGCTGCTAAGGAGCATGTTGAAATCCAGTGTCCAAACATTGTCCGAGTGTATAATGCAAACATGGGTGGTGTGGATCTTTGCGATATGTTATTGGCACTGTATCGGATAACACTTGGAACCAAAAAGTGGTACATGCACATAGTTTATCATTGCATTGGCCTCAGTATTGTAAATTCACGCCATTGTGAGCAAAAGGGAGTCTTAAAAATAACCACTGGCTTGCTTCCAAGTCTAGATGGCTATTTGAATCCATACTGGTGCAATATTCGACAATGTGGTATTGATTATTTTTTAGTACACACAAAATGAACCTGAATACATTTATTGGTTTATATTAGCAACTAATGAGGTGTGTATTTTATCCAACGAACATCATCCAATGCTTCCAACGCTTCCAACGAACATCATCCAACGCTTCCAACGCTTCCAACGCTTCCAACGCATCCAACGCTTCCAACGCATCCAACGCTTCCAACGCATCCAACGCATCCAACGCTTCCAACGCATCCAACGCTTCCAACGCTTCCAACGCTTCCAATGCTTCCAACGCATCCAACGCTTCCAACGCATCCAACGCATCCAACGCTTCCAACGCATCCAACGCTTCCAACGCATCCAACGCATCCAACGCTTCCAACGCTTCCAACGCATCCAACGCTTCCAACGCTTCCAACGCATCCAACGCATCCAACGCTTCCAACGCATCCAACGCTTCCAACGCATCCAACGCTTCCAACGCATCCAACGCTTCCAACGCTTCCAACGCATCCAACGCATCCAACGCTTCCAACGCATCCAACGCATCTAACGCTTCCAACGCTTCCAACGCATCCAACGCTTCCAACGCATCCAACGCTTCCAACGCATCCAACGCTTCCAACGAATCCAACGCTTCCAACGCATCCAACGCTTCCACCAACGCTTCCAACGTTTCCAACGCTTCCACCAACGCTTCCAACGCATCCAACGCTTCCAACGCATCCAACGCATCCAACGCATCCAACGCTTCCAACGCTTCCAATGCTTCCAACGCATCCAACGCTTCCAACGCATCCAACGCTTCCAACGCATCCAACGCTTCCAACGCTTCCAACGCTTCCAAGGCATCCAACGCTTCCAACGCTTCCAACGCATCCAACGCTTCCAACTCATCCAACGCATCCAACGCTTCCCACGCTTCCAACGCATCCAACGCTTCCAACGCATCCAACGCTTCCAACGCATCCAACGAACATCATCCAACGCATCCAACGCTTCCAACGCATCCAACCCTTCCAACGCTTCCAACGCATCCAACGCATCCAACGCTTCCAACGCATCCAACGCTTCCAACGCTTCCAACGCATCCAACGCTTCCAACGCATCCAACGCATCCAACGCTTCCAACGCATCCAACGCTTCCAACGCTTCCAACGCATCCAACGCTTCCAACGCATCCAACGCTTCCAACGCATCCAACGCTTCCAACGTATCCAACGCTTCCAAGGCATCCAACGCTTCCAACGCTTCCAACGTTTCCAACGCATCCAACGCTTCCAACGCATCCAACGCATCCAACGCTTCCCACGCTCCCAACACTTCCAACGCATCCAACATTTACAACGCTTCCAACGCTTCCAACACATCCAACGCATCCAACGTATCCAACGCTTCCAACATATCCCACATTTCCAACGCATCCAATGCTTGCAACGCATCCAACGCTTCCAACACATACAACGCTTCCAACACATCCAATGCTTCCAACGCATCCAACACTTTCAACGCTTCCAATGCATCCAACGCTTCCAGCACATCCAACGCTTCCAACACATCCATTTCACATGAATGTCAGTAAATCAGAGTCACCATCCAGAACCATGAGTCAGCAAATTCTAACAGATAGGGTATACCTTGCTGTCTTATGCTGGCTCAATTCCTTTAATAATATTTCTTTGCTAAACTGCCCAACAAAATTTCTCCAAGGTAAAAAGTACATGTTTTACAAAATGCTGAATAACTTGCATGAAAATTTCAAAGTTTGAGGTCTTGTAGAGCATTCCCTAGTTGATTATGGAGTTTAGAATTCTGCATTTTTTTAAGAAATCTTCCATATTTGGCAAATACTCTGGCAAATATGAAAACAGGCGATGCATTCTAAGCCAAAGTAAAGGTTGTTTTTTTTTAAATTGTCCACGTGCTCCAATTTATAGGGTAAATGTTGGAAGCGTTCCATTAGTTGCAAGCATTGGATGCATTAGAAGTGTTGGATGCGTTTGAAGCGTTGCATGTGTTGGATATGTTGGAAGCGTTAGATGCGTTGGATATGTTGGATGCGTTGGATGCATTGGATATGTTGGAAGCGTTGGATGTGTTGGATGCATTGGATATGTTGGAAGCGTTGGATATGTTGGAAGCGTTGGATGCGTTGGAAGCGTTGGATGTGTTGGAAGCATTTGATACGTTGGAAGCGTTGGATGCTTTGGAAGCGTTGGATATGTTGGAAGCATTTGATACGTTGGAAGCGTTGGATGCATTGGAAGCGTTGGATATGTTAGAAGCGTTGCATTTGCTGGATGCATTGGAAGCGTTGGATATGTTGGAAGTGTTGCATGTGTTGGATGCGTTGGAAGCGTTGGATGCGTTGGATATGTTGGAAGCGTTGGATGTGTTGGATGCATTGGATATGTTGGAAGCGTTGGATATGTTGGAAGCGTTGGATGCGTTGGAAGCGTTGGATATGTTGGAAGCATTTGATACGTTGGAAGCGTTGGATGCGTTGGAAGCGTTGGATATGTTGGAAGCGTTGGATGCGTTGGAAGCGTTGGAAGCGTTGGATGCGTTGGATATGTTGGAAGCGTTGGATGCATTGGATATGTTGGAAGCGTTGGATATGTTGGAAGCGTTGGATGCATTGGATGCATTGGATATGTTGGAAGTGTTGGATATGTTGGAAGCGCTGGAAGCGTTGGATGCATTGGATATGTTGGAAGCGTTGGATATGTTGGAAGCGTTGGATGCATTGGATATGTTAGAAGCGTTGGATGCATTTGAAGCGTTGGGTGCGTTGGATACGTTGGAAGCGTTGGATATGTTGGAAGCGTTGGATATGTTGGAAGCGTTGGATATGTTGGATGCGTTGGAAGTGTTGGATGCGTTTGAAGCATCGGTTGTGTTGGAGGCGTTGGATGCATTGGATATGTTGGAAGCGTTGGATATGTTGGAAGCGTTGGATGCGTTAGAAGCGTTGGATGTGTTGGAAGCATTTGATACGTTGGAAGCGTTGGATGCGTTGGAAGCGTTGGATATGTTGGAAGCATTTGATACGTTGGAAGCGTTGGATGCATTGGAAGCGTTGGATATGTTAGAAGTGTTGCATGCGTTGGAAGCGTTGGATGCGTTGGAAGTGTTGCATGTGTTGGATGCGTTGGAAGCGTTGGATGCGTTGGATATGTTGGAAGCGTTGGATGTGTTGGATGCATTGGATATGTTGGAAGCGTTGGATATGTTGGAAGCATTGGATGCGTTGGAAGCGTTGGATATGTTGGAAGCATTTGATATGTTGGAAGCGTTGGATGCGTTGGATGCGTTGGATATGTTGGAAGCGTTGGATGCGTTGGAAGCGTTGGATGCGTTGGATATGTTGGAAGCGTTGGATGCGTTGGATATGTTGGAAGCGTTGGATATGTTGGAAGCGTTGGATGCATTGGATGCATTGGATATGTTGGAAGCGTTGGATATGTTGGAAGCGTTGGATGCGTTGGATGCATTGGATATGTTGGAAGCGTTGGATATGTTGGAAGCGTTGGATGCATTGGATATGTTAGAAGCGTTGGATGCATTTGAAGCGTTGGGTGCGTTGGATACGTTGGAAGCGTTGGATATGTTGGAAGCGTTGGATATGTTGGAAGCGTTGGATATGTTGGATGCGTTGGAAGTGTTGGATGCGTTTGAAGCATCGGTTGTGTTGGAGGCGTTGGATGCGTTGGATATGTTGGAAGCTTTAGATGTGTTTGAAGCGTTGGATGGGTTGGATATGTTAGAAGCGTTGGAAGCGTTGGAAGCGCTGGATGCATTGGAAGCGTTGGATATGTTAGAAGCGTTGGATGCGTTTGAAGCGTTGGGTGCGTTGGAAGAGTTAGAAGTGTTGGATGCGTTTGAAGCGTCAGGTGCGTTGGAGGCGTTGGATGCGTTGGATATGTTGAAAGCGTTAGATGTGTCTGAAGCGTTGAATGTATTGGATGCCTTGGATGTGTTGGATGCCTCCCTTTAGCTTCATTCATTCATTCATTCATTCATTCATTCATTCATTCATTCATTCATAATTTACTTGTTAACGCAGGTTAAAAAGTGGCAGCCCGAAGATGGCTGATGTGGTCATGTGCAACTTTCAATGCAAAACACTTACGGTCCATTGTTTTCAGAAAAGGATGACAAATCTGCACATATGTTGCTGCATTAACGTGTCATATATGAGCGAGAAAAATATACCACATATGGTGGAGCTAATCTATTTCTATCCATGCATATCTGTTGGAAGTGTTGGATGAACTTTGTCTCCAACGGCAAGTGGTTGGTCCTGTATTGTGACACATTTGGAAACCTTTATTGAAAAAACTTTTATCAAACATTCCATTTCCCCGCATTTCCTTGCGAATTAAAATAAATACAGGAGATGCGATAAATGACTTAATTTAATGGATAATAATGTGCAGGATGTTGACTGTTCAGGATCACAAGTTTTAGATAAAATTGAGAGGAAGGTTTTTGCTAATGCAAATGAAGTTTGAACTTTTGTCGCTCATTTCTTTCACACACTTTCTGTTCATAAGCATGACCTCTGACCAATTTTCTCGATCATCCCTCACTTGAATGGGCCGCTTTGCCTCCCTATTGTACAGCAGTTTGAACAGCGAATACTTGGTTGTGCAATGTGCGTTTGCTCTTGTGGTGAATAACACAGGATTCAGGTGCAAGTCTCAGTCATCCTGCTTGTCATTTACCATTTTCTCTAGGGCCCTAGCATAGGAATACAATGAATCTGAATGACAACCTTTAATTGATTTTCTCTGACTAATTGATTGATATTGCATTGGCATTGATATATTAGTGATGAAGTACCTATGAACCTTTCACATCATTATTTATAAAATGTCACCCAACCATGCCTGGCTAGAAGTGTAACCTCCATGGACCATTGTTAGATTTATATGTGTCGTGGCTTGTGTTGCTGACCTGTCAGCCAACCCAGAACACCCGCAGGCGTCATCTCAATAGACCGCATCCCATTTTCCACTTGAGAAGTTGCATCCACCATCTCTTCTTCATATGTCATTGCTTCTGAAAATCCAGTTACCTGTCCATCTTCTAATCCCATGATGTAGTCTTTTTCATTGAAAGGGCACCTTTGCCCCCCTTGCCCACCTTAGGAAAAGGCAGGAGGGGCGCTTGACCCCCCGCGCCCCCCCTCTCCGGCGTTCCTGGGTGCAGTCCTGCAAATTATCTACAACTCTGCAGCGAATTTTGTAGGCTCACTGTCCAAATATAGTGGAATTTAAGATTGATACTAGATAGTTAGCATGAACCTTCACAATGTGGCGCTGTTTAAGAAACAAAGGCTTAAGAATGTTAAGATACCTTTGCCTTCACCTGTGTTTGATAGCTTCGTAATCTATTGATATCAATCGCCTCTTCGGCGAGAAGGGTGTTTACTCTCCAGTTATTAGGTCTGTGATGTCAACCCGATGTGCTTTTCTGATAATTTGCTTCCTGCCTCTCATACTCATTTCTCAATGTGATTGTTCTTCTCTCTGTACATACAAAAAGATACTATGGACCAGATGTACAAATTTTGTTTGCGGCGAACACTGATTCTTTGAATCATATCAGAGATACTGTGAATTTAGCTTTAATCAATGGCTAATCACTCTCAAAATGTTCTTCAATAGCTAACTTGAACATAGATACTTCATTTGTTGATATTGGTGCTTTGAGAGAACACACAGAGATAATGTTACAATAGGACAATGGGTGTCATTGTTTAAGAACTTACGTCTTACCCTATTTTAACCGGGTAAAAAAAAGTGATTTTCTACCGGGGGGGCGTTTTTCGCCCCCCCCCCCCTGTTTTTCTCCACAGGTATAACAGCTATGACAATGAAACTTGCACTGTGTCATAATTGAACAAAGGAGAATCTAAAAATAGCATCAATCAATCAATAGTCACGTGATTGGTTGCTAGGCAACCAAAAACAATGCAAATTTTGAGAAAATCGAGCTATTTGCAGAAAAGGGCCCATAATTAGCAAATAGCTTGATAAAATTGGCAAAAAACCATCCAAATACATGCTTGACACCATTGATTTGTAGTTTTATATGGTTTCATACGGATATTTGTGGTTTCTAATAAATTAACTAACTAAATAATGAAAATTTGATTCAATGCAAAATTGTTAGCTCAATAAATATGATTTAAAACCATTAATTTCGCATATTATTGGTGAAATCAACTACCTTCATCAATATTTGAGGTAATTACATCACTTTTGCATGAAAAAATACTCATTCATTAGGAATATGACGTCATAAAGATTGATGACGTCATAGAAATAATAAACTGCTGATTTCAGCAAATATGAATAAATTATATATCAAATGAAAGTACTCATCGAGACGAATCGAATGGTATAAATATTGTTGAGATTTAGTAACAAAGAAAGAAATTAGAACCGTTTTAAAGAATTTCTTTGTGACCACTCTCCAAATATGGGCATGTGGTGGTCACGTGATCAAACAATAGGTATTGAAATTTCTATTTTCTGATTGCCAACTAAATTTTAGGAAAATTCAAGGAGTTTCAGCATTGTAAGTAGCATCGTTTGGGAGCTATTAAAAAAAATCCGATAGGGGGGGTGAAAAATGCCCCCCCCCCGGTAAAAATAGGGTTAAGTGCTTTATTGTCATCAAAATTTTCTCTTAATTAACGACGTAATGACTCATGAGATAAAATAAATGATTACCTACTTATCCAGAAATAGGCTGTAAATCTAATTTTATTTCCAAACAATTTACAGACATAAGTCTTTATTGAGTCTCCCACGCTGATACAGGCCTCTATTGGAATGACCCAGACAAACAGAAGAAACGGCAACAGAAGAAGAAAGGGCACGCAACGCTCCTTCACATTTTTGAAATTCAGATGCGAATTTCCCAAATTTTAATCACCCAGGGAAAAAAGTAAATGCACACCGGTGCACACCAGAAATTCTTAGTGGTGCACACCGGCACACCGGACATTTTGCTCTTGCAAACCGGATATCTCGTCGAAAAGTGCCATACTCTGCAGACTGGTTTGACTGGAGTGCAGATACGCGTAGAATTGAGACATTGGATCTGCAATTGCTTTTGCTGAATTAAGGGCCCCAGTTAATGTTTTATAGAGCCATCTTTCGAAAACAAACTGGAGAAGCTCAACATGGAGAGAGTATTCAATGATGGGAGAAAGGCATTTGACAAGGAAAGAGGCTATGCTTCTTTCTCTGCCAACACCACCATCAACCGAGGACTCACACCATTCTGTAAAAGGATAAAGAGATGGCCAAAGTGCACAATGTATCCCACGCCATTCGAAGATTTTGAATATCGACATCTCTTTATCTTCAAGAAGATCTATGGCTCTCTTTTGAATGAAATGTGTGAAGGAAAACTCCTGAAGAGAAAGTAAAAAGGCATAAGCATTGGTACACTTTTCACGTTGGTTAGGATCAGTAAGAGAATTTATCCTATCCAGAACAGGAATAGGGGACCACTTTAGCGTAATAATTCTGGTTTTTTCGTGATACCCATGCTCCTTAACGTTATAACAGCCACATTCAATAACACAGGGAGAGAGTATATAATTGTCCTCTCATTGTAATTGTGCCAAAGGATGTGGCAAACGTTCTGGAGATGGTACAACATACTTTTCATGGGTACAATTACAAGGAGGAGGTTTCTTCACTGATTTGTGACCATTTTCAAAAGAATAGAGCATGGGCAGTGTATAGAGCGAAGAACATTTGTTGTGGAGGAAAATTCACCAGATATATCTGTATGTGGTGATACACAAGACTGTCCAAGAGAATTCCCTGCCAAAGCCTGTCCTCTGGTAGGATACATTAGAATAGAGAAGCATTGCTTCCAATGTTTCATAGCAATATCCGTGTTCCATGATATAGGCATGATGCTGCAGAATAAGAACAAAAATTCAAATAACGACAGGCAACAGTGGAATCGTCGAAACGGGAGTGTGTTTGACGTTAATGAGAGAATGAAAGTGGGGATCCTTATATACCAAAAATTTTTGAAGGCATTGGTTCATGAGTTTAAAAAAAATTTGGTTATGTTCTGATACTTGTACCAATCCTTTAC
Organism: Aurelia coerulea; assembly: GCA_039566865.1. NCBI lineage: Eukaryota > Metazoa > Cnidaria > Scyphozoa > Semaeostomeae > Ulmaridae > Aurelia > Aurelia coerulea. The sequence continues at coordinate 11,447,542 of CM076947.1, forward strand.
AGGTATGAGCTAAAAATAATTACGTTCAACTTCTCCTTCAGCCACTGGAGGTATGCCGTTGATTCTGAGACACAAACGTCGGTTGTACTGCTCGTTATCATCCAGATTATTTTGAAGTTGAGCAATATGCCGTTACATAATCACGATTTTAGATTATAACATTTCATTTTTGTCATTCTGTTTCTTTATAGTTGCATGTAAATTATCAATGTATTTCTTCATTGCAATTTCTTTCTGTAATTCGGCAAACTTTTCATAAAAATACGCCTGATAAGCAGCACCATTTTCATTTTGACGTGCGCCTGCACGAGCACCTGCCGACTTCATCTCCATGTAGGCGTGGTGTGGCGTGGCCCAACAGTAAAGCGGCCAAGTGTCTTTCAAAATGTTTCTTTTTATAGCGATAAACAGCACAAGATACCCAAAGAAGCTTCCAAAGTTAAACCTGATACCTTTCGTCCAAAGCTCATATCATGCCACCACTTTCAAGTAACGTTTATGCCATATATTTCCCACTGCTACATCAGAGCTAAAAAAGCATGACCGCTCTGACCTCGTGACTCAATTTCCGAGGTTTATATGTCATTGATGTGCAGAAGAAATTTTGGTCATGGTAGAAAGCTTCTGAAGCATTTCCACATGATAGAATCTTGTGTTAGTTCCTGTTTTTGAAAGGAATTTCCAAATGCTCTGTTCTTTCTTAGCCTGGTCTCAAATTAACATTGATCTTACCTGCTCCTGCCTCTTGATCCTGCAACACATCATACTCTACACTAACTCCTACCAAATTGTCATTTATCATTAATGATGGATATTCTTTCATTTGCTCCAAAGTGAAATCTATCTTACTCTTATTGGAAGATCTTAATTTCTGGAAAAAATGACCTGCAGGCGCCTTTCAATTTAGAACTTCATAGTTGACAATACATGGCATTAACTTTTTCTTTGTCTGCGATCTTTGTTAAGGGTAATTCTGTTGCTTTTGTGGATACCCATAGACCCCCAAATGTTTAAATTTTTCAAGGTAAGCTCCGCCTTTTTCTGGACCTTCTTTTCAATACTCTGAATTTCCTTTTCATCTTTATCTATCATTTTCTGTCTGCGCTCTTGCAATAACTTTTCCCTTCTTTCAATTTCTCCTTGATATCCATCACATTCTTGCGTGCATCTTTATAATATTTCCTTCTTTCTTCATCAGTGAGAGTGTCAATCCAGTCTGATGTTTTATTGTGCATCCATATTTTTAAAGCCTCCATTGCAGCGGTTGAAGCAGCTGGCTCACTCTTATGGGTGAATTGACTCCTCTTAAATTTGCAATTTAATTGACATTTCAAATATTGCTTATTGTTGATAAATCAATTGCTTCTTGAGAGCTTAATACTCTCCTTACAATGCCCATTACCTTCGGCAATCTTTTGTAACTTACCTCTAGAACATCAGGGCACTCCAGAATCTCCCTCACCTTTGTTCAGCAGGCTTAGCAGAAACACAAAGCAAAAACAAAAAACAAAGTTGTTGTGCGTGTTGTACGTCGATTGTATTTAAAGTCATCAATCAATTTAAAAATTCGACATCCAACAAAGAACTAAGATTTACACGACGTTTCGAGCATAACTCTTCATCAGGTTCCTCCTGGGTGAATAAAGAAAATCCGTCCTTTGAGAGGCTACTGCTTTCAATTACATTAGCAATGAGTTATCTACAGTCTGACATTGCCTATTGAAATGTGTGCTTCTTGTTGCTAATCAAGCCCTTTTTGAGAGCCATATTTGTTTGTGATTGCTTCTGTTTTTCTGCACGTTTACCTTTGCCAATTTTTTTTAACTTTACCTATGGAACATCAGGGCACTCCAGAATCTCCCTCACTTCTGTTCAGCAGGCTTAGCAGAGAGACGTTGGTTCCTCCTGGGTGAATAAAAAAGTCCGTCTTTTGAGAGGTTACTGCTGCTTAATTACATTAGCAATGAGTTATCTACAGTCTGACATTGCCTATTGAAATAGGCCAGGTAAAAAACTCGGAGATGTCGGAGATGTCGGAGATGTCGGAGCAAAGATTCTCCGACGTTTCTCAACTCCGACTTTTTTACTTGGCCCTATATGCTCCACTAAAAAAGTCGGACATGTCTTGTCTCCGACGTTTCTCAACTCCGACTTTTTTACTTGGCCCTATATGCTCTACTAAAAAAGTCGGAGATGTCTTATCTCCGACTTTTCTCAACTCTGACTTTTTTACTTGGCACTATATGCTCCACTAAAAAAGTCGGACATGCCTTATCTCCGACGTTTCTCAACTCCGACTTTTTTACTTGGCCCTATATGCTCTACTAAAAAAGTCGGAGATGTCTTATCTCCGACTTTTCTCAACTCCGACTTTTTTACTTGGCCCTATATGCTCTACTAAAAATGTCGGAGATGTCTTATCTCCGACTTTCCTCAACTCTGACTTTTTTACTTGGCCCTATATGCTCCACTAAAAAAGTCAGAAATGTCTTATCTCCGACGTTTCTCAACTCCGACTTTTTTACCTGGCCCTATATGCTCTACTAAAAAAGTCGGAGATGTCTTTTATAATTAACAAGGGGTTGTTTACGAGTAAAAAAGCAATTGGGTGAAATTGACAGGTTTTTTTGTTTCATTTACAAATGAAAGTAAATAGGCCTACCTAAGTTTATTACCTTTAAGAAACTCTATAAGAAACTTTATAGCAAGAATTAGTTGAAAAACGTCATTTTTAGTAAGAGCAATCTGTAAAAGCAATAAAACAGACACTTTCTTTCATTTTATTTTTCACTTGTTCCTTGTATATACCCCCTAGTACCGACGCCGCTGAAACGATGCCCCGCCAAGGTAAAAGGATGACCCGCCAAGAAAATTTGTTTCCCCGCTAAGTTTGAGTCGCAACATTTCCCCGCCTTGTTTCTGTTATTTCCCCGTTGAAATGTTTTTTCCCCGTCGAAAGTCATGGATAAAATTATCTATGTCAACGGGAAATTCTGATATTTGATAGTCTAGGATTCGACTGAAGGTGGCTTGAGCCACTCTTATATGCTTTCTTTTACTTACGATTTCTTTTTTTCTCGTTATTTTCTCGGTTCAAAGAACTATATTTACGGTCCACAATGAAGAGTGATAAATTAAGACAAACTGACTACAGATTTCAGAGCCTAGTTTCTTATAAAGATTGATTGAATGTTGTGACAGCGAATGAAGAGAATTTGAATTGTAGAGAATTATATAATATGGAATCTCTCCAATCTCTGAACATCTCCGACTTTTTTAATAGAGCATATAGGGCCAGGTAAAAAAGTCGGAGTTGAGAAACGTTGGAGAATCTTTGCTCCGACATCTCCGACATCTCCGAGTTTTTTACCTGGCCTATTGAAATATGTGCTTCTTGTTGCTAATCAAGTCCTTTTTGAGAGCCGTATCGGTTTGTGGTTGCTTGTTTTTTGCACCTTTGCCTTTGCCAATTTTTGTAACTTTACCTATACTCAGATTTTTTCAGATTTTCATTTTTCCATCAACCTAGTACAAGAGAAATCAATTGAATTTCCTTTAACTATCTCTTTAAAAGTTCTTTTGAGATGAACTTGTTGAGATCTAAAGCGCGAGATTTGAACGGTCAAATCAAATTTGTCGACACCACCTTCAAAATGGCAGTACATCGTCTTGTTTATCTTATGACCTGGGCCAAGCCCACTTGGAAAATTGTCCTGATCGTGCAGAATTCATAAAAACCACCTTAAAATGCGCTGATGTGACAAAGTCATGACTTTGAAACCAAGGCCAACAACAGTATTGATGCTCCATCGATACTCACTGTCATCATTCGTGAAAAAACTTGTTATAACTGTGACTAAAATTTATCTTCATTCTGGCCCAATGCCATGGGAAAAGAGTTATCAATCTGATTTTCACTTAAACTTGATGACAACGGCCACACTTGCAGCGTAAGAGATGTAAACAACATCGACGGTCAGTTTTTTTGCTTTTAAAGAGAGTGAATTTCAACTTTAACTGGTATAAATTGGTCTTCAAAGGTGTTCTCTGTCCACAAAATCTTAGTTGGCAACTATCATGAACGGTTTGACATGCATTAGGAAGATAGACATATTTTGCGTCCTTTTAACATAATATTTAATTTCCAAATATTTTTTCTGATTTAATATACGATTATTTGCAACGCCAACATCAGGTAACCTTCGTTTAAATGCTTCAGTGGATCTCTACAAACCTTCCTTGATAATTATAACGGTACAGCAACAAAAGGGACAACAACCAGTTCGAACAAAACGATTCAATAGGCCTTTATCATAAATCGGACTTTGCAGATACGTCATACATTGTTAGATATCAAAGAGGTTTCGTAGTTGCGTATTATCGTACAATCAGGTAAAGTTTTACCACAAAAGCTCAGCATGGTGGAGAAGGCAATAAGGGGAAACGGGGGAAATATATTGCCTGTATCCGCACAGAGTGCTAACTTCAATGGGAAATTGTGCCAACTTTTTTGTCGAAATAATTGATAGTTTTGCATGGAAAATGATAAACGATGACATGAAAAGCTGAATTTGTTTGGAGCAATGTTTGATTTATTATTTATTGCTTTTCCTCAACACAGCACACTTCTCCATCAAATAAAACAGTCATTAGGTATGGTATCAATACAAAATTTAGTTTTTTAAAAGCTCTAAAATATTTTATTTCTTGCATTAGAATCTTCAAAGTTTGTTGCCATGAAGACCATGTTAGGTTACAAATGCTGACTAAATTAAAACACAATGGTGCAAGAACCTTTTGAGTGATGCGCCTTTGAAAATTGAGCCCTTTCAGACAATCAGTTGCAAAATCGTTGAGCCATTCTAAAAAATATGGTCTTTTTGGCACTTAAAACCTTATTTTTGTCAATGGCTCAACAATTTTGCAACTGATTGTAGATCAATTCTTACCGTTCCCAAGACCAATACTCCCTCATTCTTTTATAAGAAACCGATTTTACTAAGTAATTTTGAAACCCTTTAGACAAAACAAAATTAATTCTACACTTCCAGCATTAAAGATATAGGAAACATAAAAGAAACTTTTTGTAGCAAAATGACCCAAACATTTAAGAAACTGCTTACCAGCCCCAGACCTTAGTTTCTTTTAAGAAAAATGAGTGTATCCTTGCTCGCGGTACATCCCCAAGTACCTTGACTATTGGAGATCCCCCCTCTGGGGAAAGATATAACATTGGTTCATAAACAATATTGAGAAAACCTTACACAATTTGAAATAATTGCAAGAGTAACATTGTAATTGTTTTGTGTCAGGAGCATCTTTGTTTAAGAACCAATGTTGATTGTTAAATTAAATGTAGTACCCTTTTTAATGTCAACATTTTCTTCCTGCCCTCTTGCTCTTTTGGGCTCTTGTTCCCCACTGCTCCCCTTGCGCTCCCTCCTGAAGTCTTCCCCTGTTCTGCTGCCTCTCATGGTGCCTTTCTCCCCTCCTCTCTTCACCAGACAGAAGAATGTGCAATGTCATGCCATGTCTGTTGGAAGGAAAACACTGTCAACTTTCGTTCAGCGGCCCATTCACAAAAGTTAAAGCATAAGCAGGATTAATATGTAATGTCGTGCCAATAGACAACTTCCTCAATTTTCATTTAATACTCTTAGAGTCTCATTTGTGCTTGATACACAATAAACTGGGGGGGGGGGGAGTTATCAGCGGAATTTTTTTCTCCAAAAATGGTCTTATTTAAACTGGATACAAAAAATTTGGGTGCCTTTTATTGGCCAACCCCCACATTTTATCTCCCCCTACACCCAAGATTTCAATTTGATTTACAGTATTACAAAGTTATAATCTAAATTCGTAGCTGAGGCTACCTACCTTATTTTCGTCAATCGCTCCCCCCTTTTAATTGGCAAAGCAAAATTGCTGGTCCTCTCTTATGCGATAGACCCTTGCAATTTCCTTCTTCAGCCTTCCCAGCTTCTCTTTGGCGTTGTAGTATACATACTGAAAAGATCATGAGCTAATGTGAATTAAGTAGGACTGAAAATGGGCTGGAAGGCCATGACCTTTGTTATGTTAAACAAGACCCAAATGTTGTTAACAAAATGCATAAAAGGATTTTTGAAAATGTGGTCTAATGAGGTTCAATTCAAATTTTTGGAATGAGACACATGCATTTTTTATAAGAAACTCAACTCTCAAATCATAAAAAAATCAAGAAACTCCAGTATATGTATATGTATAAAAAAAACTTGTCTTAGCGAAACTATTTGTTTTGATAAAGAAAATCCTTGAAATATGTTTAATATACTTTCACTTGTTTCCTGTGTCATATTACTTGAGGTACTTGAGTAATGTCTGTTTACAAATCAAAACAAAGGCAAGACCTTTGTTTCATCATCATCAGATCATTTTCTGAATTAATTCAAATTAAGATTTCATGAAAAAAATGTTTTCAGAGTCCAAGTAAAATAGCAATGAGTCAATTAGATAGCAATACAATATTATTTAGGCCCATCGTTATGTTTTGGCCAACTAGCCCACGACCTACCTATCGTTTGCTACGACTTGTTAACTTTTTAGGTGAGGCCAAATTGACTGAATCTTTAGTTGGAATGGATCCTTGAACCAAATTCCCTCGCCAGGTAATTCCAGTTGTTGATTCAAAGGACTGAGACCGGAAATAACAGGAGTCTTCGAAGTGTGCAGAGCAAAGAGAGGTGTATTTCTTGGGGTCTTTGAAGGTAGGCCTATGTTTTTGCACAAATTTTATCCATTTCCTGCGAATTTTCGGATCAAGTGGAAATTGAGGCATTTTTATTCCGGCAGAGTAGCTTGTATTTTTGCAGCTTGTCTTCCCAGGCCCGCCAGCAACACAATATCGGCCACCTTTCTTCTTTTTTGCTTGAGCTTCAGCCATTTTCTGTTTCGCGCCTTTATTACCCTTTAGCTCTTTCGCAAGGAGCAAACAATCTGACGTCACAAGACAGCTTGTCACGTGATCTCGGCCGCGCTTTTTTTGAATCAAAAAAATTGCAGGTAATCTTAATGCCAAAACCATGTAATACCCCCATTTCAAAGAATTTGGTCAAAAAAATTTACCATAAACCTCACAAGAGCCCATTTAATCGATTTTGCAAATAAAAATTTATAGTTCATGTGCTCTTTAAATTCTCGATGCCGCCATCAAGCAGCCTCGCATCAAGCAGCCTTGCTTCCATTCTCGGCGCCATCACCTAAAACAGGCATCAAACTCGTTTCTAAATGTTCTACATCTTCAAAGAATGCGTATGAATGCGTAAGAAAGAAATATGCAAACTTGAAATTTCAAATGCTGTTACCTCAGCCAATTAGGGATCACTTGAAGAACATAATTGACAGAATATTAATTGACTTGTCACACAATATCGGAGATCCTGAGCTCGAACATCTGCATTTTAGAATCCACAATTTGCGACATCTTATCCTCAGGTGGGATTAACTTTATGTAGTGGCAGCTTGTAATGGTAATGGTGTTATTAGTCTAATGGCAATTTTTTTCCAACAAAAATTTATCTTTTTATTCAAATCCGGTAAATATCAAATGTACATTCTATTCCAATTTTTTCGGGGGTTGCACGTCCTCCGAGTCCGGTTTTTATATCGCCTATTATTAACTCAGAAAATGATATTGAGCTGCTCTTGTCACGAAGCAAATTATAACAAAGAAATCAAATCCCTGTGAAATTGATATTTGTGTGTGACCCGCTTGCAGACCTCCTACCCGTGATTCATTCGCATTATCAATGATTCATTTCAAGCCATAGCCCAAAAATCTTGCTATTAGATCGACGGCAACTAATCGCATGCTGCCAAATTGACTTTGTCTCTACGGCCCCTACATGACGTAAAACTAATAAAATGTTATGAGTGACCCAATGATTCCTGCCCTTTGAAAGTGCCATGCTATTAGTTTCCCAGTTTCAAATAGCAACACAACCGCTTCTCTGTAAGACACTGTAAGACGTACGGAATCTAAAATTTTTTGAAATGAATCGTATCACTGATACCAGTTTTCGGTGGGGAGTATCCACAGTATTTTCGCTCATGTCTTCTCAACGGCGATTGACACATGAACAACGACTTCGCTTGAAAGCTGATGGAACACCGTGTCGAAAAGTTACTGTAAAAAATTGATCTTCTGCATCTGTGTACGAGAATTTCTCTTGGATATGTGGCGATGAAGAGAAGAACACTTACTTCTGTTGGCCTTGTTTATTGATGGGAGATCTGTCTAAAGTAAGTGATTTACTTTTGATAATTTACTTTCATTTATAGAGTGACTGAAGTACTGATAACAATCACAATCCAGCATCAAGCAGACCAGTTACAGCAGTTTGTGGCCAGACTTGTGCGGCACGCGAAACTTTGGTATTAAAATCGCTGTCCCTAATAGCAAGGAATGTAACGGTTATCCACAAGGGGCACTGGGGCCGTCAGCGAACTCAAACAAGTCAACATAGTGCCGTGCTCAATTAGATCGTAGCCTAAGACCACAAAACATTAGCCTTCACCATGTCGTGGGATGTTTATGGTTGGCAGAGCAACTTACCACTTGCCTCTGTTCCTACAAAATTGCAATCCTATAGTAAATTTTGACACAAGAAATTGTGAAGGGTGTGGGAGGGGGGGGGGGGTTGTTTACGAGTTGCTAACATGGTTGGCCATCCTGACTCATAATAAAGGAGATTTTGATGGGAGAATTAGAATATTATTGAGATAAAATGTAACTAGCTTTTTTCATTGCGTCTGATTTGTGAAATCGTACCCAAGATTTAATATAATTCATAATGCTGCTTTGATGATGCTGAATATTTTATGTTTCTTCGTAGATGAAAAAGGTGTCCTTCGTTCGGGAAAATTGATTTCAATCCTCTGGCAATAACCTGTCGAATGTCGCCCTTCGCCACCAAGCATCAAAGATGCACATAACCAATCATATAGCATACAACGTTTTGGGAAATGTGGATGTTGCATGTGCCCTTGATGTAGCTAGGCAGCGTGGTGAAATCACCCAGCACAACCACAATGCTACACGGTATGGATGCATGCTTGAACACCATATCGACACAACTGTGTTCTTAGCAGCTCAAGGGATTGCATTCAGAGGGCATGATGAGTCTAAGCTTTCTTCGAATAGAGGGAACTTCGTGGAATTGCTGGATATCATTGGGGGTTATAGCCAAGAGCTAAGATCATTCTTGGATAAAGAATGAATCACGTATACATCCCATGAGCCCCAAAATGATCTGATTGAATGCGTGTATGATGAAGTCAGACAAGAATCCAACGGCGAGTTGATAGCTCATCATTTCTTGTAATTGTATATTTATTTATAATTACGTTCGATGTTTCTTTATGTTACAACCATGGGGTAGTCATTGTCTGTTGCTCCCTGTGGTTACCGTCCTTGTAGTGTTGTATGGTTGTATAGTAATTAGAAAGTATAGTAGGTTGTAGCATGTATTGTAGCATTTTAGAGGAATATAGAAAAAAATTGCTTGCAGTGATGATGTATGACACGAGTGACACAACCAATACTGAGCAATCAGCAGTCTCAGTTTTTCTTCTTCATAATGGCGATGTAGAGGAGCATTTACTCTGAATGGTTCATTCTTCTGGTGACCAATCAGCAGATGCTCTCACCAAAATTTGCTAGAAACACTGAAGAGCTACAAGGTAACACCAGAAAGTAGTGGCGAGAAGCTTATTGGCCAGTCTTATGATGGTGCCCCATCGATGAGTGGTGAACTGAGTGGAGTGCAGAAGCAGGTTCAAGAAGTTTTCCGATTTGCCTATTACAATCATTGTGTTGCTCACAGGTTATCACTTTGCGCTTCACAAACAGCAAAGAAGATTCCTAAAATCGCCAGATTTTTTGATGTAGTAGACAAGCTGATCACCCTTTTTCGTAGCAGCCCAAAGCGTACCCATCATTTTGGTCACAGTATGCCCAAGCCAGGAGACACGCATTGGCTGTCACGTGACACAGCACTTTCCGTTGTGGATAAGTGGTACAAGGAAATTGGAGCTGTTCACTACAGTATTGCGCAGGATGAACGCGAAAAGACGGAGACTCAAGCTACTGCTAGAGACCTTTGCGTGCAGATCCAACATGTGGGGTTTGTGTTCCTTCTGAAATTTTATTGGAAGCTTTTTGAATACTGCACACCAATCATTACTGTCATGCAAAAGCCAACACTGGATGCTGTTCAGCTATCATCAATGTTAAGCGATTTCCAGGAGATCTTGGAGGAGAATTTGGGAAGATACCATAAAAGTTGATCGCAAGATACCTGTTGTTCGGAACAGATGAGGTTGGCGAGGAATAGAAAGTGTTAACGATGGTTCCTCAGAAAGCTGGGAACTGTGCTTGAAAAGTTTGGTAGCAACATGTGCAGCTAAATTTTCCAAAAGCATCGAGTGGCGTTTCGCAAATTTGCAAAAGTTTAGATGGATGGACCTCATTCATCTGGCAAAGTTTGAAGAGAGGAAAAAGGCAGTAATCTACGCTTAAAGGGCTTTGATCGATGAAACGGCAAGAGTTTACGCCTTTGCAGTTCCAGATGCTGTCACTCTAGAACACTGCTTTAACATGCTCTACCAGAGCAAGGGGATCTCTGCACTGCTGCAAAAGATTGTCAGGGGGGGAGATGCACTTTTTGCCAAGAAAAAAGGTGCAAGGATGGCTGCTAGACGAAACCAAGAACTCACAGCCGAAAACAGCCACATAGAAAGGGCAACTGTAGAGACAGATGACCAATTCATGGTGCAAGATGAAAGCTTAAACAAAGAAGAAGATTTTGTAAAAGAAAGAAAGCCTTCCATTCAAGATCTGTTAACTGTTGTGCAGAAAACTAACCTTCAGGAAGCTGTTCCTCGAGTAATCACCCTTCTCCAATTAGCGGCAGTGACACCACTAACACGCGTTCATTGCGAGAGAGTATTCAGCCGAATGAAAAGGATAGTGTCACCTGCATGATCAACAATGCTGCAGAACAGAAAGGAGATGTTGGTCTTCTTGCAAGTGGAACACAAGACCTTGCAATGGCTTTTACGACAACCAAACTTTAAAGTCAGTGTCATTGCCCGCTTCAAGTTGTACAATCAGCGTCGTCTCGAAAGATTTACGCAAAAATAATCTGAATTCTTAGATAACATTCTAGCATTTTAAAATTAATGGTGTCTATTTTGAAAAAAATGAGATCTGTAAATGTTCTTTAGCACTTGAAATAAAGTTGATTCAAGATCTTTGATGCAATTCTTCAAAGTACTCTGAGCCCATGTAGAGGGTGTGGTCTCAACATTTCTCCAGGGGAGTACCCCCGGACCCCACTAATTTTGTTCGCTTGCTTCACTCGCAAAACTAATACTATTTGATTTTGGGTGCCAGCCGCCACTGGGCTCTAGATAGCTGAACTTTCCTTATCGCACAAAGTGAGATGGTGCTTTCCATTACAGGCTGAACACAATACCCTACATCTACACTGAAAAGCACAATCACCTCTAGAGAGACAGATAAAATAACAACCAAATTTTTTAACAATATTTTTATGCTCTCCTACATTTGTAACAGTTTGGCAGTTTGTTTCCTCGTGACTTCCAAGACAAAATGTGCATGTTTTCTCCTTCGCTGTAATTGTTGTCAGGGCACTTGCAGATGTCGATTGCTCTCTTCTCCATGGTCTAGCCATTGTTGTTTGGTTGAACTTATCTTTTTGCTGCTGTATGTTCGGCCTAAAAAGTGGGGCATGAACTTCAGCCGGGTTTATAACGCGGACCCCCAAGGCAATGGTTCGCGGTCCGCGTTTTAGGTTTTCAAATAGGCCAAAACCTAAATAAAAACTTTTTTTAAAAACTTCCCTTTCGATCACCACTTTGACGTAGTAAGGAAGCATATTAGGACATCTCCTAAGCTAAGAGTGGTCATTTTTGTATATAACCTACATTCGTAATACTTTCAATAACTTATGTCAATGAACACACTATCTTCATTTCAGATGTCTTGTCAATATGAAAAGAAGAGACCAGGCGTTAGCTACTTCAACCATTTTCCGAAAAATGTTCTTTGCCCGTACGGCCGACAAAAGCCTCTGCCACCTGGCGACAAGGTGTTTGAGCGTGGATGTGGAGCTTTTGCAACAGGATACCTACTTCCTTTACCATACCAAGACACAAGCATTCCTGCAGGAGATACAGCCCCTTGGAGATATTCTCTAGAAGTTTCAAAGAGATTACGAGGGGCCGAACACAGAGGAGGATAAACGAGCTGCTGCGCTCGGAATTGTTGACCGCCCCTCAGATGAGAGATGGCATGTTGGCAGCCACTGAAGTTGGAGGTGCCCTGTTTAAAATGGGCATCAACTTTATGGATGAGAGTAAATAAGCTAATTCCTAACCCTTCAAAACAGAGTACTTGATCATAGGCCACCCTAAAAAAAAAGCTATAAATATACCGAATGGGTTAAAGTTGAATGACTCTGGAATCAAACGAGCTTCCAAAACCAAATCATTAGGAGTAATGGTTGATGAAAATCTGAAATGGGTTGAGCAATATGGGTTAAACTTATATAAACTGTTAAGAACAAGATTTGAGGGGGACTTGCTTCACTGAAGAAACTGAAAAAATATGCTCCCTCAGTCGAAGCTATGTAGTGTATATTACACTATTTTTGAAAGTCACCTACACTATGCAGATGTAATCTGGGGCAGTCTTCCAACAAGAAAACTCTCCAATGATTACAAAATAGAGCCCAGTTGATAATTGAAAGTGCCAGATTAAATGACAACTGGTCCTGTGATTGGCTGAACGTCAATAATCTTATTTCTTTTGACCGGTCAGTTATGACCTATAAAATTATGAATAAGCTAAGCCCTGAAAGCCTTTGGGGTAAATTTGAGCTAAGATCAATGCACTCAAGCTATGCAACAAGAAACTGCCATGATCTTCAGATCCCAAGACTAAATACAGAACATGCAAAAAAGGGCTTTAAATATTCGGCTCAAAAATATGGAACGATACGCCTGTTGATATACTCTCCTCAACTCTCGGTTGCTTTAAAAACAATTGAGAGCACACCTACTGGCTGATCAAAAATGTTAACTTCAAAACACGACCCCCTGGAAGAACAGCAATATTAACAATTTAGATACTTAGATACTACATTGCCCTTGAAATAATTTTTGTTTGTTTGTTTTATAAGATTGTATATATGTATTATCAGATGCTGACTGGCTTATTTTCGTGTATAAATATTTTTTTATTCATATCATATCATATCATATCATATATGGTTGCCAACAGGCCCGTCTCTAACCCTGTTAACTATGCAAACCTTTGAACCTTTGTTCCACAGCCCGACACCCTGTTGAAAACAACAAAAAACATCCTAGATTTGTTGCCGCTCCTCCACATTCCAAAGGGTGGAGCGCCAACAAACAATGCCAACCATTCGGTGCAGCAGCTTGTTGCTTTTTTTACTAATTCATATCTTTACACGATATCCCATCAGTACAAAATTAAACTACAAAGTTACAAGCTTGTTATAAATGAATAATGAAAAACAAGATTTAAAATTTGGTATTAGCTAGGATTGGATCCAGGCTGAGATCTGATCTTCCTGGGAGTTGTGTTTTAGTTAGGGTTTACTGAGCTCTTTAAATGCGTTTTTAATTTTCTTTTAAACTGATAGAGCGAGGGGATTTCCCTTATTTCGATTGGTATTTAATTCCAAGCTTTAAGCCCGGAAAGGTAGAAACTTTTTTTTGTACACTCAAGTTTAAACTTTGGGATGTTGATATTTATATTGTTTCTTGTGTTATACCTAGAAATTTCATTCCTCTGACTATACTTGTTCCAGAGGCTCTCAGGGCACTGCTTGTTGACTATTTTGTGTGTCATGATAGATCTGTCAAAATAGATGAAAACTGCTGCACTCACTGGGGTCCCTGCCGCAGCACCAGCACCTGCACCTGCACCACCTCCACAAGGACCAGCAGCAGCACTACGGCAAGACTACGCATCACCACCACCAGCACAACACCCAGCACAACCTCAACAAGCACCCTATCAACCACGTTAACACCATTATGAAGCAACTTATGCACCTCCTGCGGAACACCACGCACAAGCATGGGTGATCAAAAACGTTGCAGGTTTGCAACATGGCCAACAACAAGCACCACCAACTGACCCACAGCACCAGTATTACCAGCATCAATTTCAACAACCACAACCTGCACCAATCACCCCAGCTACATTACTCCTCCAACGCGCACCATCCACCTATCACGAACCATCAACACCTCGCCAGCCAAAACTTCCCTCCGATATAATCCAAGGACCACCACAACCATCCCCATCATTACATGCATATCATACCGTTCCTACTCTACCATCACATACTGCACCATCATCCCCATATCCATTTCATTATCCACCACCAACATACATTCCATCTCCTGTCCCACATGCACCAAGTCCACGTCGTCCATCTACTACCATCTCATCCACACACCTCTCTCATCCCTCTCCTCATGCATCAATGCATATACACATTCCACCCTACAATGATATGGAACAACACTTCAGCAGCAGCCTCATGCATTCACTGCTTTGACCTACAGCATCTCCCCATCTCACACAAGCACCAGCATCAACCTACAGCCCACTGACACGTCCATCGCCACCCCCTGACGCAGACATACCTCCTGTCACCAAAGCCAAGAAGCAGAGGAAGGAAAAACGAGCATCCCAGCCATTACCAAGACCACCATCACCACAACCAGAAAGCACTGCACCAAAGAAAAAGAAGAAGAAACCAAAGAAGAACTGATGACACTTACATTTGCATTTACATGAACAATGATAGCTTTACATGTTCACATATTTTGCATCTTCTCTTGTCTCCACCTCTTTTACAAGAATAATCAGGGTGGGAGGGAGAGAGTAGAGCGGAGACATTTCCCGCTTGGCACCACTATGACATTGCATTTCGTATGAATATGGAGCTTGATCAGTCCCTTTCCTGGGCAAGGACTGACACATATGCTTATGATAAGTGTATCAGAGATAGCCGTGCGAATAATGCCCCCACCTGTTTCAAGTGCCAATGCCTTGGCCATTTAGCCGCAGATGGTCTAAACCAGCCCTTTCGTGCCCCCCCCAGTCAATGCAAAAGCCCAGTGCCACATCCCCCCTTGCCCATCCAGAGCCATGTTGCCACTACAACAGCAACAGATGTGACAGGAAGCTGTGCATTTTCGCCCATAAATGTAGCACACAGGGATGCGGCCGTAACCACCCAAGAAAATTTTGCCCAGCAGCTCCTAAATGAATTTCATGAATTACCATCATCAGCACCTTCACCAATAAACACTTCTGCATTAGCATCTGAGCTCATTAACTATCATAACAAACAATTTTGTGCAGAACTTTTAAACTCGTTTGCATCTAGCTTTGATATAGGTTACAGAGGTCCAGAATTGATGCAACTATCATCGAACCAACAATCTGCTACTGACTGTCCAGAAGCAACATTTTCTTGCATTATCAAGGAATTAAAGTTGCAACGTATTGCTGGTCCTTTTCAACAAATTCCTTTGGCTAATTTCCGCACTTCTCCCATTGGCACAGTTCTCAAAAAAGATGGAAAATTTCGCATGATTACTGACCTTTCTTCTCCAACAGGCCCATCCATTAATGATTGTATTTCAGCTGACGAGTTGACAGTTTCTTTCACAGGTTTTGATGCTGCGTTAACATTGTTGCAAATCTGGGGCCTGATGCTCACTTGGGCAAACTTGATGCGGAGAGTGCTTTTCATAATTGCCCAGTCCGTCAGGAAGATTGGCACTAGCTAGGATTTTTATTTTGCAATTTATTTTTTGCTGACCTTTGCCTACCATTTGGGCTTCGATCCTCAGTTAATCGATTCACTCGTTTATAAGACACACTGTCTTGGATTTTGCACAACAATTATGGAGTGAAAAATCTTGTTCATTACCTTGATAATTTTTTCATTGCAGCGACAATCCTTTCTAAATGTGAGGTTGACATGAATCTCACTAATGCAGTATTTGAAAAATTGCTTTTATATTGATGTGTCAGTAGCCTCTTGAACGCCGGACCTTTCTAACTTATCCGATAAGTCATGGGTTGCAAATATATCGAAGACACATCAATCAATCACAGCCTAATTGATGTATATTGAAGTCAAATTTGTCAACAGGGGAATCAAATTTATCGTTTAGAAGGCAGAATGGCCTTAGAAGATGTTCAGTGCTCTGAGGAGTTGAGAGATATACTAAAGAGCAGATCAAGAACGATCATGAGGTTTCAGCTGTTGGGAGGTCAGACTTAACCATGTTGAAATTGGCTGATTCAACATTAGGGTATGACACTGGCCCAACTCAAAGTTTGATTTGCCACCATTCTCGGCTTCTAGCAAGATTCCTTGTCAAATTGCGGGAATCAATACGACGTGGATCCCTCTCCTTGTATGATATTTTGCTCCTGATCTCTTTGTCATGTGATCAGTGCAACCAGGAAAATAGACATCTTGTCAAGAGATGAAGAAGGGATCTTGCTATTTGTGAAGCCATCCACAGTGATAAAAATAGGCTAAATGCTGCAAAAAGGTGCATCTTTGCTTACTGGTGTATTAACCATAAGACGTGATAAAGATAAGAAAGCCTGGATTGACCAATTCAGCAAGCTTTATGAATTAGAATGGCAAAGAGATATTTTGTTGGTAGCAAGGAAATCTCTTGCTAGCAAATAAGGTGGAAAGAGGCTTCCTACAATTGACCACAGATTTGTTAACTCTCCAAGTAAAGTGCACCACCACGATCAAAGAACAGTTGACAAATCTTAGGAGACATCCCTCTGTTCAAAATTGAAGATTGCTTGGTTAGGCACCTGTGACGCGGCTGTTGATATTTAACAAAAGAAGAGCAAGTGAGTCATCCAACCTGACTCTAAAGCATTGGATAGAAAGGGGTATTTTTCGCCATGATGGCTTAAAGGGGCTTAAAAATTCTCCTGGGACCATAGAAAAGGAGCTGTGCAAGATGTAAGTTGTATATATTCGTCTTGTTCAGACTAAGACTAGTGCATGCATCTAAGCAAGTACAGCGGCTTTGCCGGGAGCATACCTATTAAATGTCATAGTGTCATATGCTCATTTCAGTAAAAAACTGAAAAGTGCAATGAAGATTCATAACATCGATTTGAAATAGAGGCTTATTCTTTCTTGGCAGTTGGATCCCCTTGAATAAGTTATTCAAACTATTGGAGTAAGACTACTCCATTCCCCCAAGACGATAGCACGTGCTAAAGCCTGTCAGGTCATTGCAGAGAGCGAAACACATTAGGGGACTTGCTGATAATTGTATCAGGTTTTGAACATGTTTCAAGGGAAAATATTGATAGAAAATCCCTTGTAAAATCTTAATGAAGTGATAAATTTCTGCCAGTAAAAATTCTAAAATTGATTGAACATGTTAGCTATTAAATTTAATATCCCTGACGATACATCACTTTTTACTGTCGTTAACAATCCTGATGCAGCTGCCCAGGATATGAATCATGACATGAACCTCATTAGGCTTTGGGCATATAACTGGCGAATGTCTTTTAATCCTGATCCAACGAAACAAGCAGTCAAAGTAACCTTCTCAAGGAAGAGAATCCGTGCAGACCATCCACCTATTCTATTTAACAATACTCCTGTCATAAAAGTTGATGAACACAAACACCTTGGGATTGTTCTAGATTCAAGATTGTCCTTTGCTAGTCATATCCAGGCAACTATCAATAAATGCAGACAAGGAATAGGAATTTTGCGCTTCCTTTCACAATACTTGCCGCGCCAAACATTAAATGAATTATATAAACTATATGTCCGACCACATTTAGATTATGGTGACGTCATATATCATACTCCACAAAATGTATGTGAGTTCAGTCAGAACATCATACTTTCAAATCAGATGGAACAGCTAGAATCTATTCAATATTCTGCAGCACTTGCAGTTACAGGTGCTTGGAAGGGCACATCTCGTGTGAAATTGTACGATGAGCTTGGATGGGAATCACTCAACCTCCGACGATGGAGCAGGCGTCTTGTTCTTTTTTATAAAATTGTCAATAATATCACTCCTGACTATACAAGGATACCAATTCCACCACTCCGGCAGTCCTTGTATCCCCTGCGTCATCAAGCTACAATTGGCCAAATCAGCGCACGAACAGCATGTTTTAATGCAAGCTTTTACCCTAGTTGTTTGCTTGAATGGAATAAGCTTGACCACGAAGTAAGAGAATCACCAACAATCAGCATTTCCAAAAACAAAGGTATTATCTCTTATACGTCCTCCTCCTAAGCTAGTCTCCAGCATTAACGACCCAAAAGGTCTTGCAATGCTCACACAGTTACGAGTTGGTCTCAGTTAGCTAAATCTGCACAAATTTAGACACAATTTTAGAGACACACTGAATCCACGGTGCCCCACAAATGATGGTGTTGAGGACACGGAGCACTTTTTGCTGCACTGCCATGCTTACGATGCATACAGGAGAGATCTTATCGATAGTGTAAACGCAACGTTGCAACCGTACGGTTTGTCAAATCATTCAAACGCGCTATTACTTGAAATGATCCTGTATGGTAATGAAAGGTTTTCTGTTGATTCTAATACAGAGATTCTTAAGGCAACTTTAAAATACATAAATGCAACACAACGCTTTGAATAAAATGATGCTACTAATGATTAGCTGCTGCCTACTAATGATTAGACTGAGTTGCCTATTCCCAGGCTGAAATGAAACATGCTTCTCGTTGTTTTGAGGATCTGAACAGGCTACAAATCGATCCTCTGTTTTTGACGATTTTTTGAAGATTTCAAGCATGTTCTTTTTCCCAAAATCCTTCATTCGGGAAATTTTCCATGTCAAATAAAATTGCGAATATACTCATAATATAGGCTAGACTTTTAGCGACAGAACAACGTTTGAAGAATTCTAATCAGCCACTTACTTTTCTTCTATAACAGATTGCATTGGGTCACTTTTTTTGGGTCACCCGGTATTTGTGGCTAGTAAGTTTTTCAGAACCAATTAGCCATACCCATCCTTTCAAGAACTTTAAGAAAAACAGCAAAATAGAAGAGAATTTATGTACAACAATTTTTCAAGCAAATGGGGCAAAAGGAAAGATAAGTAGTCTTTAAAACAAAGCTGTATACAGGATCTAGAAAGATATGCAGTCTTAAAGTGCCTCTGCACAGAAAAATTGTATGACTTCTTTCGGTAGTATTTGATACGGATATTTTGAGAACGAAATTTTTTTTGGATCAACTAAGCCGTTAATTTCTTATGACGCATCAAAGTTGCGAAATCTATACTATTACGTAATGTCTTTTGATTTGGGACCGCGCAGCGAATTGACAGCGAGAAGCGTCGGAAAGGAACTTATTTACTTTATTGGAGTCTCTGTTCCCTCGTATGCTTTGTATGTAAACGTTGAAGACGCACGGATGAAAGAACTATGAAACACTGAAATCGAAATGCCTTTGCGATGCATTTTACCAACTTGTAGCAACAATCCCGACAAGGAAAGCTGCATCGCACTCCACAAAATTCCGTTTTTCAACGACGATCGTCCCGAAGCAAAGAGACGAAGGAAGAGATGGTTGATTTCATCAATTCGAAGCGAGCAGACCCATGGCAGCTCTCAAAAGATACGGCAGTCTGCTCTAAACATTTCACGCAGGAGAGTTTTGTTCAGAGAGTATTTATGGCAGGTACTACCCCAAGACTGATTCATGATAACATTGGTCTGGTTCCGTTCCCGACAATATTGGAAAAGAAGAACATCGAAGAAATGTCTGAGCGAACACGAAGAAAGGTACCTTGGTGTTAGGCCCATTACTTTTGGATGCAGCCATAACTTTTTAATTCACTGAAACCAAATCATTGTTTTATCGAATTTATAGATTTCTGATTGTTTTAGTTTGTATTTATGGAATTAAAATGTTGTTTATTTAGGTTCTGAAGGATTTGCAGCTATCTGATTCACAACAATCGGCATCGGTTCCAAACCATAATCTGTTAGGCCACGACCAGGAACAATCCATTGAAGATGAAGCAACACAACCGGTGGATGCAGTAATGGACACTACGGATGACATTGAGGTAAAATGCCATGAACAGTATTGTTAATAGGGCACAAATTGAGCAGCTTGTAACTTGGTACAATGGTAACTTCATTGGGTAAATGGGAAAGTTACTTACATAAGGAACTGCCCATAAGAAACTCAACTCTCAGATCACCAAAAAAATAAGAAACTCCAGCACTGGGAAATGAAAGTTAAGAGACCATTTATTTTGAGAAAGGAAATCCTTGACACATTTATGCTTTAGTTTCACTTGCTTCCTGTATCATATTACTTGTAGGGTACTCAAGTAATGTCTAAATATTAGAAAGCCTTAAAATGTGTCGTTTTGAAATGTTTACAGGGCACAGTTAGTGAACATCAAGATTGTTATGGAACCTCTAAAGGAAACTCCTCAGAAACTCTGAGTACTGAAAATCTGAAAATTTACAGAAACTTTCACTGTAGTACTGGCCCAAATTCGTAGTTTCGTAAAAAAGTGTATATAATAAAGTGTTCAGATGTTCTGTTTGGTCCCCATGGGGGGGGGCACATAACATGCTGAGATAAGGGCATGTGCTTATAACACCCACATGGGTGGGTTTTGCGCCCATCATTTTTCACAAAATTTTGGTGGGTTTTACATTCAACCTTCTATTCAACATACATTCTTCCAGGTTGAAGAGGAGGTTTCAAAATCTGTAGGAACACAGACCATAGCAGCATCAGACTTGAAGGCAATTGGCACTGCCAGAAATCGAACCATCTCATTGCGTCTCGTCCTTTCAAGGCAAAAGATAAAAAACCAGAAACTAACTAGTAAGTGATTGTTTGTTGCTTTCTTAACATATACATTTGATTTTATGATAAGATTGCTTTGTGCTTTATGTGGCTGTGTGTTTGGGACCTATGCATGACCATCCATATGCAGTGTGGGACAGGGGTGTTGTCCCCTTAAAAGTGTCAGGAATTACTGAATAGAGGAGCATACTGGACAACAATAGATAAAATTGGCTAAGGTTTGTTTGCACTCATCTCAAGTCAAGTGATCAATCCCCTTGATAAAGCATCTTTTGATTTGTTTAACATATTTCGTGCCATGAAGACTTGTGCCATGAATACAACAAGTAGTATAATACTGAAACTTCTCAAGAGTATGATCAGATGACTGGAAATGCGTAAAACAAACCTCAGCCGATTAGGTCTATCAAGCAGCTTGTCATCAATGCAGAGGTCTATCAACAACAATTCAGAAGTTTTTGAGTCAACCTCTAGATTTGTGACAATAAGTTATTCTGTTTTATGCATATCCTCAATCTTTAGGAAGGCTGCATAAATTAAAGAAAATAAGATCCCCAAAAAAAGAGTGGCAATCATCACAGAAACAGATAGTGAAATTGACATGATGAGTTCAAGTGATGAATCCTTTGACGAAGTACTGATTGACAATGAGTATGATATTGAACGCTATTAGAGATCACCGGCCCCGGCCCCCCGGCCCTCGGCACCATGGCGCTCGGCCCTCGGCCCCCACAAATATAGGTATTTCTTTGTTTCATAGCTGTCTGGCTGTTCCCGCATTTAAAATGATCCGAACTGTGCCGTTCAATCGAAAAATCGCAATGTTCGAAGCCTCCAAGAGCTTAAGAAACTCCTTTCAAGTAAAGTGAGAGAACTTCGAGGGGCCGGGCAGTCATCTGAGTCTCGCAAAACAAGTTGAGTATGATTTCCTAAACAAACCACAAATGTACACACACCACACGCTCCTTCGCATACAATTCATGCGCCTTCGTAGTCAATCGAGGGAGTCACATTCCATATGGTTGCATTCTTTGATGCATTATTTACAAATATGTGGACCGCAAACTGTTCAACATAATTCCTTACTTTTGACCCTTGGAACGGACAGCTTTTCGAGTGGGTGACAGGACACCAAAGTGAATAAACATGAGGTAAAGTGTACTTCGAAACCATAATCAAAACGGAATAATACTCATGTAAATGAGAATATTGAAGGTTCCTCTTGAAATCGTTTTCACGAACATTCTTTAAATCGGCGGGATCCCCTTGACTTTCAATAAATGTCTTGGACACAGGCAAGCACAGGTTATGAGAAGAAAGTGGAAAGAGGAATTAATTTCTTTCTCAACAAAGTCTTTGGAGTTTCCTAATTTCTTGGTAATGGTCATCTCGCCATCGGTGCGTTTAGTTTCTTAGAAAGAGTTACTTACAAACAATTTACTCTGCGTAATTTCGAAACAGGGGAAAGAGGGGTTTTCAGGGCGACAGTTAGCCAGAACGACTACGAAGGCGCATGAATTGTATGCGAAGGAGCGTGTGGTGTGTGTACATTTGTGGTTTGTTTAGGAAATCATACTCAACTTGTTTTGCGAGACTCAGATGACTGCCCGGCCCCTCGAAGTTCTCTCACTTTACTTGAAAGGAGTTTCTTAAGCTCTTGGAGGCTTCGAACATTGCGATTTTTCGATTGAACGGCACCGTTGGGATCATTTTAAATGCGGGAACAGCCAGACAGCTATGAAACGAAGAAATACCTATATTTGTGGGGGCCGAGGGCCGAGCGCCATGGTGCCGAGGGCCGGGGCCGGGGGGCCGGGGCCGGTGATTTCTAATAGCCGATATTGAAGATGAAGAAATGCCACTGTACAACCCAGAGCCATCAGAGAAAGCTGACAGTAGTAGTGATTCAGACAGTGACATTGAGGAGCCTGATGAGTGAGTTGACTTCAGAATAACCTCCACAAAAGTATGGTATGTTGTAGAGCAAAGAGTCAACGTTTTACAGCAAAAATGCACGCAAAAAAACTCTTAATTGTTTTTTGGAAGTCAATTTGACCCCTTTGATAAGGAATGCAAAGACAGAAATCAGAATCTCCTGGTATATACATCGTTGTTTGGAATTTGCTGATATCAAAAACGAAAAGATTTCATTTTAAACTAAACAACATTATCTGACAAGAATCAACTCTAATGAGCATTCAGTTAGATATTTTTAGGCATCTGAGTGTGAATCAGGTGCACTGTGAAGATCAGAGCCATCTAAAATATCCATATCATAAACAGTGAACATTTTCATCAGATTTTCCCCATGAATAAGTTCCAAATATTTTCCATAGAGCAAATCAGTGTGATCTTGCAGTTCTATGTACTTTGAGAATATGACTGGTTTTTTTTTAACTTTTAGGATGCTCGCACTACATGGACATTTATGTACAAAGCCAAAGTTTATTGTATTCCTCAGTCAACTTTTGCTGTTGTTTAAATTCTGCCATTTTTGCAAATCTGACAACCCATGTGTTGAGGCAAGAAAATGTGGAACATTAGTTGTTGTGAAAAGTTCCTGCATTAACCCTATATGTATGAAAGAGACAACATGGAAGATTCAACCCCAAATGCCTGGAACCAAAATACCGACTGGCAACCTACTACTCAGCATGTCAACACTGCTGGCAGGTGGCTGTATCTCAAAGGTTATCCAGATCTTCAAGCACATGAATCTTTGTTCGATATCTCTTTCAACATTCTTCAAACATCAAAGGGTAAATTTATTATCATTATGTTTTCAGCAACGACCGTAAATAGGCAATTTTGTTTCTTGAGAATTTTCGTCATGTTGAGTGTTAATCATGTTAAGTTTCGTCACTGCCATCGTCCTCGTCGACATAATCTTCAATGAGATCTATCTCAGTAGTTTCTCTTCTTGTGATCGTTTCACTTGGCTTGCCACCATCTTCAGCTGCACTGGAATGGCCTGCTCGCTTCCTTGATGGTTCTTTTTCAGTCAGCTTCTTCATATATTCTTTAGCGATTGAAGCATCGCTTTCAACCACCCAGCTTTTAGATCCATCGGTATGATTTCGCTTATCGTGCCTACCGATCGTTGACGGATTATTTCCAGAAATTTTGCAGTTTTGTGGTGGCTTGTCACTCTTCAGGCAGGTCAGACAAACGTAGAATTTTTCTGCTACAGCTTTTTGTTGTTTCTTTTTTTGTTGAAATTTCTGGTACTGGCTTTGACTGTGTGAAGATGGTCTTCCATTTTGATTCCTGCTTGGCATCAGTTTTTGCTAAAAATGATGGATATCATTGCAAAAACTGACTATTTAGCCTGTACACGTTTACTTGATAACCATACCCAAGAGCATAGCAAAAAACAGGAACTGCTAATCAAGCCTACTAGTAGCTATGTTTGAAAATTTATAATCTATCTTTTGTCGCTCCAAGAAGTTTTCATTGAAGCTTGAAAGGATATAGAGCTTTAAAATTCTACCAAGAATAGCCTGGATCGAGTGACATTCGCTACTGTTGCAAAGATATGGCCGGAACCATGTCCAGAACCTAAACAGAGATATACTCATAAAAACATAGCATGAGATGCTCACTAAAGTCAAAATATTTGCAAAATTCAAATTCGTAAATCGAATGTGACTTAATTGAAACTTTTACGTTTTTACATTGAAAAGGTTTCTTTCGAACAGTGTTACTTGGTTTCTTCAAGAGAATTTTTATTTTAGAAAAGATATCTGGAACGACTATCCTAATCAAAAGGCTTTAGAATTAATAATATCTCTTGCTACAATGCCTGCCAAAAATCTTGGAACACCTTTGCAGTTTTTGCCCTTTTTGCGATTTCCCCTTCTCCCTCTCAGAATAAAATTGTTTTGTGACGGTAAAATGGGGATGGTAGAACGATTCATGACTCTGATGGAATGCTGGAACCATAACCTTGCATATCAAGATTGTTTCAGGTGTGAGAGGGTGTTTAAGCCTAATCGCTATGGTTAGAACTGCGGATTGTGAAGGAATGGCTAAAGTGTTGCAAGGAGTTTTGGCAGGTATTGTTCTTTTTGAAGCTTGCTTTACCCTTCATCGAAAATTCCTTGGCTACATCATCTGATGAGAATTAAGATTATAGAGGCAAGAAGAAAACAAGGGGAGGGGGATTCTTACATTTTGCCTCTTTGCAGCTTTTGCAGTTGATAGGCTGACCATAGCCTTCCTCCGTGCCAGGTACCGGGTCCCCACATATTGTATGGACAGCATGATTGCAGCTAGGGCAATGGTGGGCTCAGTCTACAGCTGTTTTGCACACAGGACACACTGCAAGAAGGCAGTAAAAATGAATTGCATCGATGAGCCAAAGTTTTTTTACTGAGGTTTAACAATAAAACAAAAAAGTTTTCTTGAAGATCAACATTGGCTTGATTACCCTATGAACAAGAAACCTTCCCTTTACCGTTTAAATGAATAAAGATTAACTTTTGGCTCAGATCTTTGTCCTTTGACAATTCCATCAACTTGTCCCCTTATTCTCTTTGAGAGAGAAGGGCATGCTTTTTATTGTACAATAACAGAAGATTCGAAGCGAGGGGCATTTCACTCCTTCAAAACTGTACGAGATTTTTTCATAACAAAATGATTTTTAAAGACCCTGTGCTAACCAGCAGTCTTTGCAGGCATTCTTTGCAAGATCGATAAACAACCTTGTGCAAGATGACACGTGCAAGGTATGCAAGTTGGAATGGCTCCTTTGAAATTGGAGAAAGGGAAATATCAAATTTTGGACTCTACAGCATTGTCTATGTAACAGCGCCATTCAGTTGGAACCTTTATCAGAGATTTGTTTTGTTATCAGGAAGAACAGCATTTAATTGTGCATGCAACTGACAGGAAACTCGGCATTGAAAATATTCAATATGTGGAATTGGCATTCTTAAATTAGCTCACAAGCTGAGGATACTTTCTTTTGTCCTTTTGGGGACTAGGAATTTTCGCAATGATCTGTGGGATTTTAAGGGTCTCTGAAAATGCATTGTAGGATAGCTGATGACCACAAAGACCTATGGTTAGCACAGGGTCTTTAAGGATTTCTGAAGGATTTTTATTGAAAACAAAAGGACTTTGCTAACTGACCTAACTGTCTAACAGATTTTTTGGAAGCGACATGCCCCTCGATCTGAAGTGATACATGTATTTTGTAGAAGAACTAACATTTCGTGCTAGCACTGAAAGTTTCTTAAAATATCTTGTTCACCATCTGATCTGGGTGAAAATGTCAAAACAAGGTATTTTGACTCCTTCTCGATGTTTAGACAATAATCAAGTCGAGGCTCAAGCTCAAGTACAAGAAACAAGTGAAAATGAAGCAAAACAATGCAAAGGATTTCCTTTATCAACATAATAGTTTGTTAAAGATATAATTTCCCAGCACTAAAGTTTCTTTTTTTGGCGTTTAAAAAGACTTTTAAGAGTTGAGTTTCTTACAGGCAGTTTCTTAAAAAATGCAATTGAGGGGCATTGTTAAACCAGACACATTTGCGAAAAGTCCATTTGTTTTCTTGAGAAATCCGTAAAATCCTTTCGCCCTGAAAAATCTCGTACCCTTTTTCACATGAGTGAAATGCCCCTAAAAAGTAAAACAGACCAAAACCGAATATGTTGCCATAACCCACGAAAATAATTCGTTTTATTATACTTTTTATTACATAATATCCCGTTACTGTTTTCGCTGCAACAATCTATCGTAGTTTGTTAGAATTGTACTTTTCAAGTTATGTTCTGTTTAGGCCGTATGCAATGTAATATTGTATTGTGCTTCATTTAAAATGTAAAAATGTAAAAATGTTATCGTTATTTAAAATGTAAAATGTTATCAAATCCCTTACCGTCATCTCTACTTTTATCCTCTGTTTCCATCCTCTTCCCGAAAACTATAAGTTACTGAGCTAGCGATTTAAATTGATTCCGTGACACACCAGGATAAGTTGAATCATGTTTAAATATCCGTTTGAATAGACCTTCTAATCAGGCAGTCGCGAATTGATTAGGCTCTAATAATTAGAAGAAGTGTTAATTGGAGACCTCCGTTGCAAGCACGCGTGCGGTAAAAACAAGACCTTTGGATCCCAGGATCCTATGACCATTGGGTCTTGAGGCGAGGAATCGCCTGAAACCAGTGGTCTTGTGACCTACGACGAACCAAAAATCTGAATCATAAAAACAAGAATTTCGATTTGCACCACAGTATTTCTATTGTGGAGATCAAATTTGATGGTGTAAAATATTTGTTTAGTAGCCACTCTACTACCAGTGAGTTTAGTTATGATTATTGAAGTCTGGGTACTTCTCATCTCATTTGACGAAGTGCTTCTGATATCAAAAGGGCTGAACTTTCAAGAGTTAAATTTTCTTGCATCGGAATCTCAAAAAATTTTGTTTGCAATGCTGATAAGGTTGACTTTGTTGCATCATTCTGTTGTTTATTGTTGTTGTCCTCAGATTGGTTTCGACTCTCTGCAGTGCTAAGGACCTGTCACTGATGATCAGTTTTCTATGTTATTATGAAGAATAAAAACAAATCAACTTTTGGAAATTATTGGGGGGGGAGCCGGGCCCGACCGGCCCCAATAGCTGCTACGGGCCTGATACCATGGAGTATATCGTACCATTTACTTTCATTGAAGATCATTCATTCATTCATTCATTCATTCATTCATTCATTCATTCATTCATTCATTCATTCATACAGTAAGAATTTTTTGTGATGATAACCATCTTTGGCACTTAATCATTTTGCTGTGTTGGAGGCACTTGAGCATTATCGACTAAGTGATCCAATATATACTAATTTACGTGCTAATCCTATGACAATTCTCACATTTGTTCTCATATACCAACAAATATAGCGGCCTCCCTGAGATGAGTCATAAAGGAGACGGGCATACAGCCTGTACGGCCATACAGCCCTTGGCCATAAATGATAACCTGCAACCTGCTTTATGCAACCTGCAACCTGCATTATGCAACCTGCATTATGCAGATTACACCAGCCGTAATCCACATGTATTAGTCCAAAAGAGTTAACTGCATCATCTAGACTTATTACCTCGTGCCAAACAGGGTTTACTACATTTACAGCATCATCTAGACTTATTACATCGTGCCTTTTCCTTTATTCAGCCTGTACACTTTAAAGGGGCAGATCAAAAAGGCCTGTGGGCATTGGGGGCATTGGAGGTAATGGGGGGGGGGGCATTTTGGGGCATGATGGAGAATGGTGTGGGATGATGGAAGGTGATCATGCAGATAGCTACCCACCCGGTTGACTGGTTTCCTCTCTGTTTTATAATCAAAAGTTTGGTTGGGGGGCATTTTTTGCCCCCTCCCCCGGGTACAATAGGGCTAGAAAGAGCCACATATAGCATCTGTCCTGTGAATTCATGTTGTGAGTGAATTCTTACTTTGGGCAGTTGAGATTCCTGTGTCTTCTGAACAGTTGAAGCGCAGTTGAGCTTTAGTGAAACCTGCCTTCTATACCTTGTCACTACACCATTCTTGTCCGTGCTTGTCCAAGGCCACCTTTCAACTCGAAATCTGGCACCATTGACTTCAAAATCAGCTGTGTCATTGTCTGGCTTAGACAGAAACTTACAGCGTGTGCCGTTGTCCAAGTGGCTGTTTATGTTAGCTAAACACATCATTGGAGCATTAACTTTTGTGCATAATTTTCATTTTCTTCAACGATAGGCTGCATGTCTGCTGGGAGATATATGAATTCATTGTCAGCAATCAAAGATGCATTAGCTGAAACATCAGTCATTTCGCTGTAATCCTGCTTTGGTCCAGGCTTTTTCTCGGATTCTTGAATGGAGGAATCCATCTTCCAAATCCCTATCATTTTGTGATTCCTTTTCAAACTTGCACCTCTTTCCACTGTTCTCCTTGCTTTCTGCAGTCATTAGCAAGTTTGTATCACTACTCGTGACCTCATACTCATCACATTCACAGACTTTACAGGCACTACAATCCATCCCGCACTTGTATCGGCCCATGTTGCAGTAAGCTAGTGTGAGAAATCGGGTTTTTTAAATGGGAGTCACTAATTCAAGAACCAAGAAACAAGAACCAAAACACCCTAATTCAAGAACCGGAATTCAAGAACCAACCTTGGATACCCTAATTCAAAGAACCGGAATTCAAAAACCGGAATTCAAGAACCGGAATTCAAGAACCAACTTAGGATACCCTAATTCAAGAACCGGAGTTCAAGAACCAACCTTGGATACCCTAATTCAAGAACCGGAATTCAAGAACCAATCTTTGATACCATAATTCAAGAACCGGAATTCAAGAACCAACTTTGGACACCACTTTATAATATTTTTGGCATTTACCAACGGACCCTGCGGTGTTATGCATCATCAAAGTTGGTCTCTATACCATCCATTTCAAGTTTAGATTCCAGAATTCAGGATTAGAAATTCTGTGTGCAAAAGATTCTCTTTCGGCCTTCTCTTGCTTTTCATGATTCAAAATTACATAATTTATGCCATATCACATTTATTTCAAAACAGGCTTAGAATATGCAGCATTCTGCTGATGCAGGCCTAAAATTAAAAGCCAGAATAATATTTAAATGTTTTCAAAATCTCACTTAAAGATATGTTTTATATTTTGATTAAAACTTTTCATGTTGCTTTGCTTTTTCTAACCCACGTTTTGGAGGGGGGGGGGGGTATCCAACCTTTTTTAGAGGGTTTAGCGGCGCTCCCCGGTTTAAATGTTGCAGAGCAGCGTCTGTCCAGATCCAGGCAGGGTTACAACTTTTCGTCCGTTGCTTCCTTGCGTTCTTTGATTTTCTGATAACATTAGTCTAAAAACTGGTCTAAAAAAGGGCCCCTTTTCAAAATGGCCTAAACTAGCGGGAGTTCTCTTACACTCAACAAAATCGCTTCAAAGTCTGACACGGAGCTAAGTAGAGGCAATCTATCAATATGGCAAATAAACACCTACGCACATAATTGCTCCTCTAGTGAAAAGATATGCATGCAGGTGTAAATACAATCATCAAATACAATAGGTTGATTTTAGATCTGCATATGCAGTCCTTGGATTAGCTATTTATCTCCGTCAACTAACTTTAGTACAAAGAATGATGTTTTCCTGACCTACTATTATATACCTTTCAAGCAGTAATCTTCCTCTATAGAAAAAAGATAGATCCATGACAGAGGACTCTAGGCCGTATCAACCGTCTTTTGTATGATTTACATGAAATACATAGGCGCTAAAAATAAACATTGACCACAGCACAGCAAATAAAACTGAACACTAATTGCAAGGACCGCATGAAATGCACAAATGCCATACGAAATGGAAATGGTTATACAGTATGATTAGAATGAAATTGGGCATACACCATGAAATTTATACTAACTAAAGCACACTAAATATCATAAAACAAATTGGGTATTGACAGTAACATTTGACAAAGACCATAGACATTGATTAATTGTGACAAAGAGGAGAAAAAGACTCAAAAGTGTCCCCCGGGTTGTCTGCACAACAAAACAGCATAAACACATTCTGCATATGCCAAAATGTAACATGGTAGGTCGATTATAAGCCCCTAAAAGCCTCTGTTACATTGAATGAGAACACAAAATAGAAGGACCATCTCTAACAAAATCTAACTTTAAAATGGCAAATGCTGTGCATTAAAATTGTATCTTTATATATAAAGGAATTAAGTACTTCCATTTTAGTTGTATAACGTATAAGTCAAATGCTTACAACCCCCCCCCCCCCCCCCCCACAGCTTGGTCTATGGACTAAAATGGGTAAAGCTCATGGGGTGGGTAAGAATAACAATTTGAATAAATTTTGTAAAAATCTTCCAGCTAAATCTGTGGGAAATATATCCTCCTTGAAATATTGAATGTCAAATAACAGTGCAAAAATAACCTCATTTCAACAATCAAAATAACCCAATTTACCTGAGCCGGCTTAGTTTTTCCTGCAGACCCTTATGCTGGAGCCTAGTCATCCAAACACAGATCAAGGAAGCTTGAAAACAGGGCGCAATACATTCAATTACAGTAACTTATCCTCTTAGTTAAAGTGCCTGATAGGCATGATAGGCATATCTACAGAGTGTTTTTGCTGGCACAACAATGTTGAAACATGTGTGTAACTGTAAAGGATATACCTTTAATGTTTAGTTTCTATAGTGAAATCAGAATAAAGAATAGCTGTGTGACAATAACCATATTCCCACAAACGGTCTATTCTCATTTTGAGGCACAAAATGTTGAAAACTTTGTTGAATTACAGTGAATGAACATATTACTTGTCATTGCATGGGATGGCAGCATATAAGTTCACAGCACAACAATTATAAACTATAACAAAATAATGAGAAATAACTGTGTGTAATAGCATATTAAACAAAACTAAAGTTATAAACTGTAAACTTTTGAAAACCAAAATTGAAGCAGTGTTCAGTCAGTGCCAACCAAATGCATTGCCTTTGCAGTATGCCAACATGAAGATTTCCTTGAACTTTTCTTCATCTGTGATATGCAAGACTGGAAATGTGAGCTCCATAGCACAAGCACTAACCACCGGATAGCAAATTGTATGACCAGGTGCACGTGTCATGCAGTCATGATCAAATTTGACAGTTATCTTTATTTCATCTTGCATGAAGGACTTGTGACCTTTGCCTGTCGGCCACTGCATGACACCTGGGACTGATACTTCTGGAGTTGCAGATTTCACATCTTCAGCAATATTTCCATCAATGTCAGCAAATTCATTATCTGCTATAGGAACTTCATATCCTTGGATTGTTTTATCTTCCACAAGAAAAAGTGTGTCCTGAAACATATCCATGATCAGTTCCTCTTTGTTCCTCCTGGTGCAACCTTTCTCAGAATAACTTGGTACCATCAAACTGAACAAATGGTTTGCATCTGGCACACTCCGCTGTTTGTAAACTTGAGAGCGCGTGGCCGAGTGGTTAAGGCGACTGACTCGTAAACCAAAGGTCAGGACGGCCGAGGTTCGAATCCTGCGCTGGACAGTTTGGTCGCTGTCCGTAACTCTAGCCGGGGTCGACCAGAGCCATGTGAGGGAAATCTGGTAGCTGCGGTGGGTTGATGGTAAAACATCTGTGGCCCCTGCTGGAAATAAGTCTCTCTCAGACTTTCGCAGGCTAGCCACGTTAAATATGATTACCTACAACAAATAGAGGACGGCAAAGATCTCCATTATTTAATATGACATCATTTACCTTGTATGCATTCAGTCCTTTTGCAATTTCCTTCATAAGCATCATCCTTTTTCCCACAAAAGAAACCTTCATAGCACCAGTGATCTGCTCGATATGATCTTTGTTAACCCTATCCAGACTAGGCTTTTTGAAACTTTGGGGAGACTAGGGGGGGGGGGCACAAAGTGCCCCCCCTGGTTTTTCATAGAATCATAAGTGCTAGAGACTTGAAACTTGGCACAAGTAACAAACATGATAAGGCAAACAAGATGATGTGATTTGTTTTTGTTTATGTCACGTGATTAAGTGCTGACGTCAGCAAATGTTGCTAATTTGGGTGTAAAACCACATGTACTTTGTCACGTTGTATCTCCAAATTGATAAAACATATCGATGTCATATTTGAAACATAGAGGGATTATATCCTTGTAATTCTTATTTTGAATTTTTTGCTTTGTAACGCTAATATTTTTGCTGATGTCAGCATTTATTTATTTTATACGAAAAAAAGAGCGATTTTTGTCTAAAATTGATTATAAATTACTTTTAAAAATAGCAAAAAATGCTAAATATACATAAAAATACCTGTTGCGTCATATTATGTCACTCATTTTTCTAAAAATGAACCATAACATGGTTTTTCGTCAGTACGCATGCGCAACAACCAATTGTTGATGACGTCATCAAAAATCAATAAACTATATATCAAATGAAAGCTTATTTCAAGACGAGCTCAAAAATGTTTGTCTCATTGTCATAGAGCCAGTGGTTCCAAAGCTATGACTTAAACGGTAATTTTTTTGCGGAGCACTCAATTTAAAGTCATGTGTTGACCCCCGGAATCAGTGTCAAAATTTTTGAAATAGACATGAAAATATGTCTCATAGATAGAAACTAAAAGTCACAAAAAAGCTAGACTATTGAAGAGATACTGGATGAGCTGTGTGAAAAAGTTTACTAGGGGGGGCACTTTGTGCCCCCCCCTAGTCTGGATAGGGTTAATGGGACCAGTATAAATTGTTCTCCAAAAGCATATCTTCATAACTTTCGACATCTTTTCTAACTTCATCAATCACACCAAGTTCATACTTAGTAACATGTGTATCATTTAGGTTTAGCAAATCAACGTCTCCGAGGAGGCAATTCTATGCTGCAGAATCAAGAAAGTGTGGTGGGAGGCCACCTTGGGCCAGTTGAATTCCGCGGAAACCGCGGAAACTATTGTTTTCTCGAGAACAATAGCTTCCGCGGAATCAATTTTCCGCGGAATTCACTATGGGTGCAAGGCCAAAGTGAATTTCGCAGAAGCTATTGTTTACAAGAGAACAATAATTTCCGCGTTTTCCGTGGAATTCACTTCAGCCGTACACCCAAAGTGAATTCCGCCAAAAATATTTAGTTTGTCCGAGAAATGAAAATAAAATAAATTTATTAAGGAGCAAGCATTAAAAGGTTCACAAAGAAACTAGTAAAGGAGGAAGCTAAAGAATCTTTATACGTATTTGTTTCACGCAGTTTCGCTCTAAGTCGGGGGCATTTAGTCGAAAGATTGTACGAGATTTTGTCAGATCTTATGGATTTTTCTTGAAAACAAAAGGAATTTTTGCAATAGGCGTTCAAGACTTTCTGTGGAGTGAAATGCCCTTAGGCCATAAGGTCACAGAAAGTAACGAATTGCTCTTTATTTCATAATTTCCTTTTTTCTTCGCAACGCTCTGCTGTGTGCTTGCTTGTTGTTGGTTTGACCTTTGGCATCGCGCGGCGATATTAATATCTGCTATGATAGCATTTCCAAACTGAAATTACAACATTTTTAAAAAAACAAAAGAATAAGCTGGTCATGTGGATCTCAATGCCAGGAATATTTTGCAATTTACTTCAGCAAAATCAATTGAGTGGTTCAGAAGTTATTGATATTTTAATTTTTCAAAATGATCGCTAAGCTTAACTATGGTGGCCGAGAACCACCATAGCATTTTTTTCAATGTTTTTTTCAAATAGCAAAAATTTAACAGAAAAATATCGATTGAAACGAAATAGAATGGAAACAAATTTAATTTAAATTGATTCAAACAAATTTAATTGAAAAAAAAGGAATTTCAAATTAATTAAATAAAAAACGAATTGAAATAAAATGAAATGCATTGAAAATTAAATGAAAATGATTTGGAAGCAGCCTAGAGCCGCCATAGCACACAATGCTTTGCGCGTTATCAAACCAAAAGGAGGCTACTTTCCTGTTTTCCCGCCGAAATAGAAGATTGAGATTAACAGCCCTCCACTCAGCAGTTTATCACACGAGAGATTTGACTATGTCTTGGAACGAATTTAAAAAGAAGATCAAAGCAAAGAGAACTGGAAAAAATGGCTCGAACGTTGCTGGATCAAACATCCTACAAACGGGAGAAATGGTTGTGCAGCGCCTCAGTGCAGAAGTAGCGGGTAAGGCTCGAAAGTACACCAGAGTAGGGGCACGGGAATTGGTGCCCTATAAATTCCCAGACATTACGCTGGAAAACATCAAGGCAAGCTGTCTGAAGCATTTCCAACCGTTCCTTGGCAACTGTAAATTAGAATGTGATATCCTAGCTGGAGAACAGGGCCCATCCTGCAAAACAATGGAACACATTCCAGACATGAAAGTTATTCATGTCAGATTCGTGAAGCCCTCCCTTGCAGAAGGAGATGATAAGAAGATAGATTCATTGTCTTTAATGCCACTACCTCCAAGGCTTTTCAAAAAGTACAAGGTGAATACTAACAGGTTCAATTCTGCAAGTAATGCTTTTCTTCAGTCAGTTCCCAGCACAAGTACATCACTACTTGAAATTCCAGAGGAGGTATTGAAGAAGAAAAGGAAGTACCAGTCCATGTCAATGGTCCCAAACCCAAAGAGCTTGACTGTCACTGAGATGTTGAAGCTTGGCAAAATAGTGACTAGCACCTCAGGAACTGCCATACAATTGTTCCAGTTCAATTTACAGCAGATGTCATGGTTGGCTGCATCCATTGATGTTCAAGTCAACATTGAGGAACAACCCTTTGGTACTGGAGGATTTAGAAATGCTTACAAAGCAACATGCCTAACTCCCGGATTTCCAAAGCAATGGGTGATTAAGAAGTACCTCGAGGATGCAAAGAAGTACATTGCCACATTAGGTATGACTTTGGAAGAACACAACAAAAAGGTGGTTCAAATGCATTTACTGGCCAAAAACTTTTGCGAGCAGTTGCAAAAAAAAGTTCAGGACAGTGGAGATAACAATTATGGGAGATTTTTGAAGTATAATCAGATATACTATGGGAAATTGGAGAGTGGCGAGTGCATAACATTGGAGGAATTTATTGAGGGAAAGTTCACAAAGTACATGAATAATACTGGAAAGCTCTGTGTTGGACCAATGAATGAAGTTGGTCAGAAGGCAGAAAATCTGGCTCATTTCATGTATGAGAAGTCTGATCAAAAGCTCACATGATTACTGATATCCAAGGCAGTGGATTCACATGATTTGATCCTGAGATTGCCTCAGCTGATGTTTTGGATGCTGATGCAAACATCTTGTTCTGTGCTGGTAATTTAACTTCCTTTGCCATTAATGAATTCAAGGCAAACCATGTCTGTAATGAATATTGTAGAATGGCCAGATTAAGCAAACGTTGCAGCGTACCCAATGAGTCAAAGTAAGAACACAGAAACACTCTTTTGTCATTTTTGCTGATAGTTTTCGTTCTGTTTTAATTTATATAAAGACATCATCAATCACTGTGAATTAAATCTATGCTTTAAATATGCGAATGCGTCTGCACAGTCACTTGCTTTCACTTGCAGTGGATCTTTTATTATTTCCTCACATCTCCTTCGAAAATCAGAAGGCAAATAATCACAGCTAGTCTTAAGTACACCTGACATTGAAGCAGCTTCTTCCATTTGTTCTTCTGTAACTTTCCAACCTGTTGCATATACAACTGAAATTGTCATATAGAACACAAATGAAACTTTCAAGTTTTAGCTATAGGAATGGGATCTGCAGGGGGTAAATTAGGTATGCTAGGGTAAGTTGGTAATGTCAAAAATTGATTGCCAAAAGAGCAACATTCAATACTGCAAGGAGAGCAGTTCCAACAGGTATACCTAGAGAACGTCTGCAACAAGATTTTTACCAATTTATTCAAATTTTAACTTGCCCATTTTACACTATTATACCCTAACCCATATTGCAATATCATGCTGGAATCTTACACCAAATGAAGCATGCTATAAGAATATTCCAAGCCTTGGGGTCTGGCAGAAAATCTGGAAATGTAAGCCAAAAACACTGGTCTTGAAAACAAAGTCACTATTTCACTGCTATACCAATGCATCAAGTGTAACAGGCTTTACATTCAAACAGTGCTGGTTTCTTATGTAAAAAGTGCTTTATAAGAATATTTATCTTAAGAATACAACACTGTACAACAACAAGCACACTTGCAAAGTGTACAGGGTGTTCCAGAAAAATTGTTTGACGTTTGATTAAATGTTAAAAAATAATGATAAAATATACAGGCTCCTGGCTAGATAGCCCTGTTCCTAAGATTTTCAATTAATTTTAGACGCCAGAATCTTGCGAATCCGCTAAGAATTCACAGAGTTACAAGCTTCTGAAATTCAAGTTTGTGCAAAAGCTGAAACCAGACACCCCTAACTGACTTGTTTTTCAAAAAGGTGTCCCAAGATTAAAGTAAAAGAAGACTGTCCAATGTTTTACCTCTCGTTGATATCAGAGCAAACCAAATAGGACTTCAAAAGTTATTTAATTCTTGTAACCATTGCCCAAATTTACTTAAGAAGGCAAGTATCCAAAAACGTGAAATGAAAACTTAGTTGATGAGAGACAGGACGACTCCAAATTGTGCTCAATAGGAATCCTCCAAGCATCCATAACCTTGATTCAATGTTAGAGAAGTTAGTTTATCTAAAGTGTCTTTTGAATTCCAGTTGATTTGCTTTGAATAAACAAGATTCTACTTTTACAAAATATGCAATTTAGGGGCCTCTGGTTTCGGCTTTCGTACAAACTTGAACTTTGAAGTCTCGTAACTCCGTGAAGAATTAGCCGATCTATTAGCTTCTGGTGTCTAAAATTAATCTAAAATCTCAGCAATATGGTTATCTTACCATGGAGCCCGTTCATTATTTCGTTATTTTTTAATATTTAATCAAACGTCAAACAATTTGTTGGGACACCCTGTAGATCAAATAAAAACATCTACAGTATAAACAGCTTGAAACTCGTTTGTTTCATTTTAATCTTAGATATTTAACATACCAATATCCTCAAATACTCACCAAAGTTTTGTAGACCATATGCTTCAGGAAAATCATATATATGGTCAGGGATACCATCTGGCAAATATGTACCTTTTTGGACTCGTATTCTGTGTGAATTCCAGACTACATCCTTAAAAATGTTTATCTCATTCTGCACCAATGGGATCATAAGATAGGCCAGCAGCATTCTAGAAATGAACGGATGTCCACATTTTGCAAATCTTTCAATATGTATAGTTTGGATTTGGTCAATTGATTTTTGAAGGTGCGGTTCTGCAAGAATTTTCAAGAGTGTTTGGAAATCTAGGCACTGAGTACGGGTTCCAGCTCAGGCAAACCATGCAACATGCTCTGTACCGTCGCTACTAACCAAAAAAATTTGCTAATACTTCTTCCATTATAGCTTCAGCTGATCGGAAGAAATTTAAGTCATCATTTATGTCAAGCAGTAGGACTTGTTATAGAATTATACTGTATATGTATATATAACACGTGTCTGTTTTCAATATTCATTGGGTTACCATTTCCACTTTTTTAGTCACTCCAAATGTAGTCCATAGAGAAGTAGTTATAAATTACTGAAAATTTACCTGGTAACGAGTATATGCTCGAAACGTATATGCTCGAAACGTCGTGTTTTTAACATCTCAGCTACTTTTGGTACTTAAATCATTTATTGATTATATTATCGTGCAAATTTACCTGTCAGTATCGTTGTGTGGGTTGTAGGTGCAACTCTCCAACAAGTACTTCAAGGGAACTTTGAAATATTTCTCAAGGCGTTCATGCAATTCTTTCCTGAAAGCAAAGAATCAGCTACTTGAAAGAAAAAATTATCTGAAAAGAGATTTTCAGAATAGCATGACTTCTTGAATATATTGCTTATGTTATTTGCTTCAGGATTATGGGCATATTCCTTTGGTTCCATACATCTATGGTTTCCAACAGGAGTTCCTTCCTTGAAAACCACAACAAATGATCACCAATCTTTTAGTGTGAAGAAAACAAAATTCAATTAAGATACAACTCTATGTTGAATATTGAAAACAAAAGGTGGTACTCTTCTACTGATTTCACTGTAACCTTTTTTAAATCCTTGCCATGCAAAGGTACAAATATCATTAACAAATTACAAAAATATGCTTATAAACTTTAGAGCAAGAAAGAGGGGGTCTCAATTGGTGGGTGGTAAATATTTCAAGAAAAGGAATTATTTCTGGCAGCTTTTAACCAATTTTCAATAGCCATCATATACTATAGAATGAAATCTTTGTTCAGATTTTCAAGTAAATTAATAAGTGGGGAATCCTAAACTTGGCGGAGGGTGGGAAATCTGAAATTTAATAAATGTGGGACATCT
The DNA here is from genome assembly GCA_039566865.1 of Aurelia coerulea. NCBI lineage: Eukaryota > Metazoa > Cnidaria > Scyphozoa > Semaeostomeae > Ulmaridae > Aurelia > Aurelia coerulea. The sequence goes on from CM076947.1 coordinate 11,486,482, forward strand.
AATTGGCACCAGAGCCTAGGCAGCACCGCTATTCATTGATAGAAAATGTCATTAGACATTGAAATTGAATTTTCTTTGCTGATTTGAATCTTTTCCTTCCTGGTAGACCAAAGGGCTGCAGATACAACCTTTTTGGAGGCATTGCAGTATTCATATTGATAATTACAACTTTTTAAAGACATTTACCTGATTAGATGTTGAAGGACCATAAATAATGGTCTTATGACAAATGTCCTGACACAGTATGTTCTTCATATCTTGGTTGTCTTTTCGCAAAAAGGCATGCATTGTTGCCATGATCCCTGTCTCAGTGCCTTTATCCAATCTCAGTTTTGATGCAATAATCTTGTTTGTATAGATGTACTCAAGGTACCACCTTCCAATAATCGCTGGGTCACTATTTGAATTGAAAACCCTGAGCCACAACATCTTTCTGCTAGCTGTATCCATGCAGCCATAGACAGCGATGGGAAATGTGCTATTTTGGTACCCCATAAGTTTGTTGTGACCGTCCAGAGAGTGAACCCAATTAACTCCAGGACTGCAAAAATGACCCTTTGCCTTCTTTTTCCTTCCAACTGCCCTATCTTTCAGTCCCATTGGATCCAAGTCAAACATGACATCATACACGAGATCTCTTGGAACATTTAGCTTATGGACTTGTCTGACTTTTTGGCACATTGCCCTGTACCCAAGAAGCTTTCCAGGACCCTCTAATTCTTGGCGAACAGCTCCTTGTACTTGATCGATGGATACATCTTTATCCACATGCTTTATACCAAAATAGCAGAGACGTCGCTGCAATGTTCTCAAACTCCAAGCATATTGTTTAAAGTCTCTTTCAACATAATCTAAAACTTCTTCATGTTGTAATCCAACCTCCACTTTTTCCATCAAATAGCTTTTTAAATCTGAATCAATTCTCCACTTGTCATTCCGAATCCTAGCCATCTTCATAGTGCTACCAGAAATCAAAAGTTGGCGGGAAAACGGGAAAGTAGCATGTTGCTATAGCCTCCTTTTGGTTTGATAACGCGCAAAGCATTGTGTGCTATGGCGGCTCTAGGCTGCTTCCAAATCATTTTCATTTAATTTTCAATGCATTTCATTTTATTTCAATTCGTTTTTTATTTAATTAATTTGAAATTCCTTTTTTTTTCAATTAAATTTGTTTGAATCAATTTAAATTAAATTTGTTTCAATTCTATTTCGTTTCAATCGATATTTTTCTGTTAAATTTTTGCTATTTGAAAAAAACATTGAAAAAAATGCTATGGCGGTTCTCGGCCACCATACATATGGGCAGTACTAGTTTTTTTTTAGAATCCAATTTCTAATATAGAAAACAAACAGTTTTAATCGTGTTGGAACAGGCAATTGCACAATATTTATCAGTTCTTTCTTGTTTTCGTCGAATTCTCGGTCAAATGGAAGCAGAGCTTGTTAGTGTTTATATTCAGGGATCAATCAAGGGCAGTCGTGTTTTAATTATATTTTTAAAGCTTTTATGATATATTTCTGCTAGTTTTAATAGCAGCAAACATACTTTACATGAGAGGAATGAGAGGAAATACTTGGAAGCACACACATCTGAATCAGCTGAATCACGAAAAAGTAGGTTTGAAGGAAACTAGAAATCCAGAAGAGCCATTGAAACACATAAACCCTTATGTTTAACCCCCCTGGACTTCACGATAGATGCACCAAAAATGATGATATTGTATTTGGAAGAATCTGGCTCGTCTAGACAGTCTATACATCTATTATTAGGTATTATTAGGTATAGATTTATGATCAAATGTTATCTCCGAGGTTAATTAGTTTTGACAATGTGTTAAAATACCATTTAATGGGATTACTCCATTTGGTCCCTACTCCATTTGGGTCTTCTCCGAGCCACTATGTATGCTTTTTTATTGGCCGTTTATCAGGCCCTGGGCTTTCAGGAGAGGACAGACTAATGTGTCTTCTGTCATTTCTTTCACATTATTGTGCTCTGATCGTAGCTTTCAGCTGTCGTTGAACACATGTAAACACACCACATGAATGGTTATCAATTTGCAGAGGCAATGTTCTTGGTTGTATAAGCACCCAGTCTTGTGCATAAAATTCTTCATCATGATTGTTCGCATAGAGTCTTAAGAGGGAGATGAGTTTGCTAAAAACACCTCTTCCTTGCTCATTGTTTCTTAGTGAGTCGATTATAACGATGCATCTTGCCTTTGGATAAATTGATGCCACAATCCAATGGTTTTCATTAACGTTTATTGGTATTATGACTATGTCAAATGTTTTCAAATCTGTCTTTGCCAAAAAACTACTAACTTCGGAACAGGACAATCTATCCACGCACAGGTTTTCGTAGAACGTAGTCGATGCTGTTAGTACTTTTCGATCAGAGCAATTTCTTGCTACTATTGCGAAGAAGTGTGAGATGATAGCGCCATTTAAAGGTTTTTTGTAGCAAAGGGTGCGGAGATCTATTGTACTTATCTGTGTAGGTGCTGCCTCCAAAAGGCCAAACCAATATTTTTCTATTTTCCGTTTTTCTGCTCTTGATAGGGTGAAAATGTCTTGTGTGACATTTTGAGAACTTGTTTCGTTCAAAAAGTAGAACAATAAATGCAACGAACTCTGGACTGCTGGCAATTCCATAAAACTATCGATCCTTCTTGTTTTCACGCTAACATCATCATACGTCTTAACGTACCTATCATCTAATAAATGTGCAGCATAATGACCGCATTCATTTGTCAAAGCATAGTGGGAAAGAACGGCTGTCAACGTGTACTGATAAACTTCATTCGAAACGTTTGCAGAATATGGTGTCAAGTCTATCAATCGGTTTAGTACTATCGGTGTCTGAACAATGCGACCAGTACCACCCCAGCTCGCCCTCTTCAATTGAATAGCCAAGACGGATGGGAAATTATTTATGAAACTTGCTTCCCATATAGAAGGTGATTTACATCTCGGATGACAGACGCTCTTCTTGTATTCATCATCCTCATAATGCTTTCCTCTCAGCTGCGCCCATATTAAGTCAGTTAGATCTATTGGTGTGTCAGAATCTATAACTGCGACGTTAAACATTGTGTTGCGATGAATAGAACCAGCCATACCATAACAGTTCAGACAATGTCGTACATCCATACAAGCAAACTGGAAGTCTGCCATTATCTTGTCGTTCAAAATATTGTCAAAGTAATAAGTTATTATGCTGGAGTAGAACTCTGAGGCGTCTCTGTGACCTCCCGTCCGTGGATCGAAACGTGTTTCTTGACTGCTAAGCTGATCAAGTTTTATCCCCAAATCTTCAATCATTCTCAACGACAAAGGGCTTCTAACATCCTTTGCGAGACGAATGCGGCAAAGCGATAAATTTCGGGAAACATCTAATTGTTTACTGCCATCGTATGATAAAAGCAGATCACCTATTCCAGTACCGCAAATTATATGCGTTATCGCACTCATCCAGCAATTACTATTTTCGTTTTTTATGCCACGGTCGTGACCGAGCAGATTTCTGCTGGGAACTTTTCGCTCGGAAGTATTATTAGCAAATTGATGACTTCGAATTAGCATTTTTACATCCAAATCCAACGAATCAAATTCAACGCACAGTTCTTTAATCACGTGACTGATTTTTCTGTGAATCTGATCCTTAGGCCAACATGCGAACAATTGTTTAGTGTTGTTGCTGTTGTCTCAGAAATGCTCAGCGTGAAAAGAAAAATAGAAAGGTCTGTAGGTTCACAAATGGCCTCGCGGCTGGGCACATCTTCTTCAACTTCTCCCGCTGCCCTTCGGCCACTGGCTGGCTACCAAAGCACATCTGACCAATCCTCAGCAACCCCTTTATCTTCTCGTGACCCTCTCATTTCCACTCCCACCACCCAAAAAGTGCTGGGCGAGGAATTCTGAACGCGGGTCTGCTCTATTTGCAATCTCGTAAGGATCAAGGAAGTTCAACCGAGCACGCCTTGAGCATGGGAGAGTTGTGCATATCAAATCTGATCTGCGCAGGCGCAGGCATGCCAGACGCTGATTTACCCATGCGCAGTAGCGAGAATGCACAAGGCGTGCTCCGTTGAACTTCCTCAATCCTTTCAGATGAAAATTCACTTTATCTGCATATCAGACAAGCACACTTCTAAAAACACATCTTCCGATCATAAGCTAGCCTATCTGCCCCAGCATCGCCCTATGACCATTGTTGGAAAAGGAATAATCAGGGATATTTGGGATGCAGAAAACCAACAACAGTCAGCATTCCCGAAAACATCAAAAAAACATGTTTACAAAACTGGATGCAGCCAAAGGACCAGCAGATAATGATTATGCAGGCTTCCTTTAAGACAATGATGATGATGACAGCTCAACTCTGTCCGATGAATATGATTGTGAAGAAGGACTTTACTGACGGACGAACTTTTTTCCGCGTTTCAGGTTTCGGGTTCCGGTCTCGGGTTCAAGGTTTCGGGTCTAAGGTTTCGGGTTAGATTTTGGTTAGATTTTGGTAGTGTGAACGCGACTAACCTGGGTTCGCCCCAGGTTAAACTAATCCACCTTAGGAGCTGGGTTCGCCCTGGGTTGAGCTGGGTTAGTTTTAAAAATGTTGTGTGAACACAAACCTGGGGCGAACCTAGGTTAGTTTCGGATCTCATGCACTGAAGTTGTGTTATCTTCACATATATTTATTCATTCTAAACTGTTATTCATATTTATTTGGTCATTCTATACGCTATGAATTGAGAAAAAATAGACAGGGGATCAACTTGGGAGGACAAAGAAGTTTTTTTTATGATACTCTTGAGATACAAAGCCATATGATTTCGAGCAGAAACTCAATTCTTTTCTAGCCGCCTTTTTTGTGCTAAAGGTCGCCTCTTCATAAACACATGCGATGCCAAAACCATACATTTTAAAGCAAAAATCTGCCGGCAAAACATAAGCATGCACAAAGCATTATCATCTTGGTCTCTGTCCGCCATTTTCTCAAATTCTTGCTTTGTTATCTTACCAACTGCGCATGCGGGAATAAAACTAACCCAGGTTTGCCCCATGTTTGCGTTCACACACATTTTGAGGATTTTTTTGTGTGAACAGACGTGGGTTGAACGAGAGTTAGTTTAACCCAGGTTCGCCCCGGGTATTACCTTGTTATAAGGGCGGCACTGATCTTTCAAATGGGATTGTTTTTGCTCACCCAGTCGTAAAAGTTTCTTGCAACAGCTTCTGTTAACAAAGTGGGTCTTGTCTTTGAGCATCTAATTTTTAAGTGATTTTCACACGTGCCATATCTGAAAGACAAAGGAGTTGCAGAAATCTGTTGAGATTGTTAGCGGTATGCAAGTTTTTGAGCCTCAATGTTTAGAAAATTGCCGATGATTGCAGAACGGTGAATCCAATTCGAGCATGGTGAATCCTCAAACTTTGTTCAAGATCTTGGCAATTCAAGAAAAAACAAATATTGATACTTCATCACAAGAAACCATAAAAATAACAGTCGGTAATACGTCAAATTAACATAATTTTCTCCCTAAAAGGTCACTTTTTTGCCCTTTTTAAAAAAAGTGCCGGGGTCTGGACCCCTAGGACCCCCACCATAGTTGCACCGTAGTTGAGGAAACATTAAACTCTTTGAAATACATTACCAATTCTTGATTTGTCCATTAATTGGCACTGCAATTGGCTCAGGAAATAGCTTTCTGGAACTCTCACTTGTACCAGAGCCGTATCCATGGTAAATTGGGGTATTGCGGTATCTGTGGTAAATTTTCTGAATTACTGCAGTATTGCAATAATGACCGAGATAAAACTTGCGGTATTATGGTATCAAACTTTCACAGCACGGTATGTGGTATTGTACCTAAATTAGCTTCCAAACTTCATGTAATGCCATTTTCCTGTTAAGGAAGGTAATTAGAGATCACCGACCCTAGGCAAACGCATACGAAGCTGCTCTCGCTTTCTTGTAGATTATTTGCAGTCTTTGTGTGGTAGATTCTCGTAAGCTTTTTAAGATTTGATCGCAATTTGTTGGTGAGTGGTCTATTTGACTTACGTCCATCTACAGGGTGTCCCAAAAAAATTGTGCCCCGTTTGTCTGACGATTGAGACAAAACGGCAAAAGATTCTCCCCAAACTTTGGCATAATGGTGCTCTTCAGATGTTCAATTAAAGTTTGCTACCATCCCTATGATAATCCGTTGAAAAATGATGGAGCTATGACCTTCAGGAGACCAAATTTGCCCGGTGACTGAAACCAGTGGTCAGCCATTTTGTTTTACTATTTAGCAGCTATAAATAGCTTCATGGATTGAAAATGAAACAGCAGCCTCCAATGTCATAGCTCTTGTGAAAATTCTGATAATCCTCGGAGAGTTCCACTATTTCTCACCTCACAGAAATTATTTCTTACCTCACGTGAAGATACTATCACTGCAAAATAGTAAGACAAAATGGCCAACCGCTGGTTTCAGTCATCCCGCAAATTTGTGCTTCTGAAGGTCATAGCTCCATCATTTTTCAATGGATTTTTACGGGGATGGTAGCAAACTTTAATTGAATATCAAAACAGCAACATCTTGCAAAAATTTGGCGAGAATCTTGTTGCCGTTTTGTCGCAATCTTCAGGCAAATGGGGCACAATTTGTTTGGAACACCCTGTAGTTTGTTGCTAATCATGCATATGTGGGCCCTTATTACATGGGTGTCTTCCTTTAGAGTGGCCAGCTTTTCCAATTGCACCTTTGTACTCGTGTTACTTGAAGATTTGGTATCTCCATCTTCTGAGTCAGGTGCATGCACTCTTGTTAGCGTGTATATGAGGTCATTTGATCTGAAGTGGGACTCTGGGCTATCCTTCATCTCTTCCGTCCATGTTTCTTGAAAGAGTTTTCTTTAGATCATTACCTCATCCACCGCCAATTTCCTTCGTGGTGCTGGCCTCCTCTTTGACATAATCAGAGTGTCTTCAAGAGCTTTGCGAAATTTCGTCCTCAAATCCTCCGGTATTGTGACAGCAGCGATATTTGGGTTTATTTCTGGCTCAACCATATCCGGGATATTTGGAGCTTCCAACTCAGCCAAAGGTACCTCTGCTCTCTCCAGCTGTGGCTGAACCGCATCTACTTGATCCATTTCTCAAGTCAAATTTCTCCCAGCTCCCTTTTATCTTGGGGTATCTGATTGCCTCAGATCCCTTATTTGTTTTTGAAGTGCGTGCACCCTTCTGTCGGCATCAGGGAAAGCGTGATCAAATTCCCTTTTGAGAGACGCTAGGTAATTTGGTTTTTTGTCTTGTTATGGTGTCTTTGGCATTAACTTTAAAAGTAATGTCTTTCCTTCCACTGACCATTTGCTCCTCTTCCCCCGACACCGGCCTTCACGGTCTGACTCGGTGATCATATTTTCCGCTTCCTGCTCGACGTAACACTTGCTGGCCACAAAGTCTTTCTAGGGGCAATCACAGGCGAACGCTGCAATAATCCAGTCCCATGGCACTTCTGCCTCCTGCACACAGTTAGCCGATTGTCAGGTGTGACAATTGGTTGGCTTGCGTGCAGTCCCGGTGAATCAATCCCAAGCCTTTGACGCATTGCTGGGACATCAACAACAAAATTTCCAGCTTCCCCGTGCTATGGTTGGATCATTTGAAACCTCTGACCACTGTGCACTGTACCCCTATCTGTTGCAGTTTCTTTGAGTTTCCCTTCCTAACGTTCTCTGACCACACTCGGTTGAGCCTCAATCCCCAAGTTTGGTGCACACTCTCTCATCAGCAACAATGTGATATTTGCAAGCATACATGAAATTGACAATAAGTAAAACTAGGAAAAACGAGAAATTGAGTCAGTCACTTCACCGGGGAAGTAATTGATAAAAAAGTAATAAGGTATTAAATGAGTACGAAGGCGCATTAATTGTATGTGCATGAGCGTGTAGCGGCTATACATTTGTGGTTGTTTAATTGTTGTTGTTAAACGTAAGCCGCATTGTTGTTTAATTTGCGTACGTGTTAGGGTCTTGGGGAGTGTAGCCCTCTTTGTCATAATACAACCACCAATTTAAAGGCCAGGCTGCCACATGCTTGCAATATCCTAGTTTTCCTGCTGGGCAGTTATTATATTTTGCCCTTAAAATTTCGCCCAACTCAAGTGAATAGAGGATGATGCAATGATAGAGTCCTCCACCATGACTGATACCGTTTGCAGACTTCATTGAAGGTCTGGTGTATCCTTCCAAAAGGAAATATTTTCCTTTAAGGGTTGCAACTCTGATTGGTTTTCCATTTGTGTCAAACTTCAAAGTTTTAGAAAATGTAAATCGTTCTTTGATATGTTTTGCATCACCACTTTTTTCAAAACACTTTGCTACACCAGACTGTATGATTTTATTTTGTGGAATTCCGGCTAAGCTCTGGGTCTAAGTAACATCTTTCATCAATGGCAAATTTTGAACTATTTCTTTGATTTCCAGCAATTCCCAGTGAAACTTTCCTTTAGCTTTGCATTAATATGAATGCCACCATCAGGGTATGTGAGTCTTTCTGTATCCCATCCATGGTCAATGTACAATTGAACTCTGGAAAGAAGTAAAACATAATTATCACAAATTATATTAATCACCAAATTTTAAAAATGTGAAGCATTTAAGAACATGGACAGTTTTGCAGTGAATATTTTAGGCTGAGGACTGAGGGGAGATAAAAATAAAGTGTAGTTGAACAAAAAAATTGCTGACCTGTCATGTAATTCTACTGTAAGCCTAAATATCCCGTTGTTTGCGAGAATGAGTTGTAAACAAGTACAAGTAGTATATCGTAAACATGCCTGAATTTAGAAAAAAAATGCAGTAATCCTCTTCACAAGGAATGGATATCTAGGGAAGGTCGAGGTGATGAGCTCAATCTGGTGAACTTAAGAGCTCGTGGACTTGAAGACATTTTAGTTGTTTTCAAACAAGTTTTGGTTGAGAAGGGACGAGATGAGCACAATGTTGGCTATAATATGTGTATCTTCTGCTTGGAAACATGCACTGAAGAACAAGAATTTTCAAAATATTTCTCTAGTGCTCAATGCTCTTCAATAACGACAAGGGTGAGGTTTTTCCAGCTGTAAATAAGGCTATTTTTACATTCTTTACTTTGACAATATTGGTCCATTGAGATCGACATTACTAAAACACGGAACAAGCGGAACAAGCCCGTAACAAGTGGGACAGGCCAGTAACAAGTGGAACAAGCAAGGAACAACCCAGTAACAAGCAGCACAACTACGGAACAGTCCAGTAAAAGCAAGAAACAACAGGAACAGGCCAGTAACAATTGGAATAGCGACACAGTAACGACCATAGAACAACTGTAATGACCCAAAATAAAGCGAATAAAGGGAAACATCCTACCTCCAGTAAAAGAAAGTTTATTAAAAAATCCATCCTAGCGCAACTTCTTAATTCTTTGGTGATCTGATAGTAACTTTTTCGCAAAATATTTCCTATGAAAAAATTAAGTGTATTCATTGCTTGATGCAAGCTGGTAAAATGAAAGTTTTGCAATAACGTGTCATGCTTTAGCTTTACATCTCTTTGCCAAATAATTTTTCGTTTTCGTTCATTTGCTGTTCTTTTTCACTACTCGATTCACGCAGCACGCAACACATCACAGGAGGCCTTAAAAAGGTGGTGCACCCCACTCTCTTAGAGTTCAGTACGCTAATTTCATGCTTTTGGTGCTTAATCTAATGCAGTTCAGTAAGCTAATGTTCTGCTTGTTACTGGCCAGTTCCTTGCTTATATTCCATTTGTTACTGTGGGTTGTTCCTTGCTTGTTCTGCTTGCTACTGGGTTGTTCCATGCTTGTCACGCTTGTTACTGGCCAGTTCCGCTTGTTACTGGCTTGTTCCGCTTGTTCTGTGTTTTAGTAACGTCGCCATTGAGATCATGAAATTGCAGAATGGACATGGTTGTTTGTATTGTAGCCCCAAGTTGTCTTTTAGTCTGAAACTTTCATCTTTAAAATAGTATTTTCCTTCATTGTGTGCTAAGTTTTGGCTGGCACCTTTTCACCAAGAACGTAATGGAACAATCAGACAAGAAGGGCCAGACAAGAAGGGAGCACATAAATCAGAGAAGATATCTTGAAGTCCACAAATGATATGACCTTTAGACATACATAATTCAAACAATGGGCAATCTAGCTATTCTGCAAGAGAGCCTTATTCAAACAATATTTTTTTAAATTTTTTGCAAATATACAACAATGTATAACACCACTGACAGTAAATAAACCTTTCTTTAGTAAAATAGCTAACAGCTGTGTTACACATATTTGTCTATAAGAAACGGTAGGCTCACTTTTTCTAAAGTTAAGAAACAGCCCTACCTGAATAGCTAAGAAATTCGCACTCAAAAATATAGCAACTTTTTGGACATTACTTTTAGTGTGAATTATGTTATTTACTTGTTTTGAGATCTTACTAAGTAGTTTGGGAGCCCTCTTCATGAAGCAAAATTAATTCTACACTTCCGGCATTAAGATGATAAGAAACATGTAAGAAACTTTTGGTAGCAAAATTGCCCAAAAATTGAAGGAACTGCCTACCAGCCCAATACGTTAGTTTCTTATGAAAAATAAGTGTAATTGAAATCAGAAATAACAATTACTGAGGTCCCATTACGTAACACTGGATTTTCTTTATGTTTAAGACAGGTAACAAATTGTCAATATGTGTAGCGTGCATGCAGCCTCAACTCCTCCTGAAAGAAATTGAGGCTGCGTGCAGGCTACAAATTTGGGGATGCACAACCAAGAAACTCTAATTCCCATAACATGGAACAATAATCTGCTTTAACCCTTTAACCCTATACCCGGGGGGGAGGGGCAAACCCTATCGGATTCTTTTAATAGCTCCCAAACGATGCTACCTCCAATGCTGAAACGTCTTTATTTTTTCCTAAAATTTAGTTGGCAATCAGAAAACAGAAATTTCAAGACTTATTGTTCGACCACGTGACCACCACATGCCCATATTTGGAGAGTGGTCACAAAGAAATTCTTTAAAACGGCTCTATTTTCTTTCTATGTTACCAAATCTCAATAATATATATACCATTCGATTCGTCTCAATGAGTGCTTTCATTTGATATATAATTTATTCATATTTGCTGACATCAGCAGTTTATTATTTCTATGACGTCATCAATCTTTATGACGTCATATTCCTAATGAATGGGTAATTTTTGCATGCAAAACTGATGGAATCACCTCAAATGTCGATGAAGGTACATGATTTCATCAATAATATGCGAAATGAACGGTTTTAAATCATAATTACTGAGCAAACAATTTTGCATTGAATCAAATTTTCATTATTTAATTAGTTAATTCATTAGAAACCACTAATATCCTTATGAAACAATATGAAACTACGACTTAATGGTGTCAAGCAGGAATTTGGATGGTTTTCTGCCAATTTTATCAAGTTATTTGCAAATAACGGGCCCTTTTTGCAGATAGCTCGATTTTTCACAAAATTTGCTTTGTTTTGGTTGCCAGCAACCAATCACGTGACTACTGATTGATTGATGCTATTTTTAGATTCTCCTTTGTTCAATTATGATACAGTGCAAGTTTCATTGTAATAGCTGTTATACTTGCGGAGAAAAACAGGGGGGGCCAAAAATCCCCCAGGTAGAAAATCACTTTTTTTACCCGATTAAAATAGGGTTATGCAGAATTATTAACAGTAATCTTGAATGCAATAATGCAATAAAAATATGTAAAGGTAAAATTTCTCAGAAATGTTGTCAAATAACTTTGTTAAGATATTTAATTGAAAACTTTGAGAAATATAACATGGTGTATATTGACAGAGCAAAACTGTGCAAAATGATGTCATAGCCTAATATGTTAAATGTTTAGATACATGCTGTGAGCTTTTTGTAATGGGCTTCGATTTTGTAAAGTTGAAAAAGTGCTAACTGCTTTCCATTCGGTTTTGATCCAATTGTGAATCATAAACACTGATTTATACCAATGAAGTTCACTGGTAATGTCTTCCTTTTTTATGGTAAATCAATAGACCAATTTACAGTGCTTGTGTAACAATCTGTGTCCATTCATCCTATGTAAAAGAATGCATCTTGGGAAGAACAATAACGCAAGCTTTTTTTGCAAAATAATATTTTTCTTTCCATAATGTTGTGTGCACAAGCTGTGAACTGGTTTATTGTCTCTTGCTCTGCAATAACAAATTGCACTTTTTGGCTGACTTTGATTCAACAGTACTGTTTTGTGCCATGGGCTTTGAAAGCAGTTTTCAGTGTCTGTCCTTCAAAAATGATATCGTGTCTTTGTATTTCCCACATTCATTGTATAAGCCCAAAAAGCATCACTTGAGTGGAACAGAACTAGCTAGTGGCATAGAACAGAACACTCTGTTGCATTCTTGACCTTCCATTACAAACTTACGACATTCTCAAATAGGCTATCAGAAAGTTTCCGTGCAGACATTATTTGTTTTGAATCTTCAGCTTTGCCAACTTTGTCTGTTTTTACTGCTGGCCTGTGCTTGTATGTGTGGTGAACTGGAGTTTCTGAGACATGATGATCATATCAATTTCGTTCTATGCATTCTCCACCATTTCTGCTTGTTCTCTGTCTGATTCCCATCTCCTCTTGGCGTAAATAACTTTCTTTTCTTTTTTTTCTTACTCTTGAACTTCATGTAATCAGTGGCCTATCCGCCTATTTACGTCGCTGCTCTCCATCTTTCCCAGCACAAGCACAGACAAGAAAAGGCATGATTAAAACCTTGTTAAGACGAGGAAAGTATGGCCAAAAAAGAAGTATGGCCAAAAAATAAGTATGGCGAAAAAAGAAGTACCTTGAAAAAAGAAGTATCGAAAAGAATAAGTACTTGGAAAAAATAAGTATCTCGAAAAGACAAGTATCTTGCAAATAATATGCACAGGTGATAAAAAAAGTAGAGCAAGTCAAGTACATAAAAACTTTAGTATTTTGAAAATGGAATATGTATGACAAAAGTCAAACAAGTATTTCAAAATATGAACGAGCACCTCAAATTTCTAACAAGTATTTTTGCTGCTTTTGGCGCGCCATACATATCTCATATCAAAGAAATGTAAGAAAGACATTGGTCAAAAAGTAAAGGATCTACATACCAATTGGATTGTAATGCTTCAGCTCTCGCAACATCCATTCTGGGCATTTCCTTTGCTCTCTGAACTGATTCTCGTGTCCCTTTGCGTCGCTGTCAGCAGTGATTAGGCTATTTTAGCAAGAAGACGTGGGCCGAGAAGACGCCAGTAGAATTCTTTTGTTCGAGGATGTAATTTACAAATCGAAATCAACTTCAACACTTTTGTGAATCTCCTGGGGCTTTGTTGAAGTTCTGTTATGAAATCGACAACCTGAAAATTATACTTTTGGAGGCCACCCACCAAAAATAGAACGTCAATATGGAAAGTAAAAACTAGGTGAGGATATTCATAACCAATGGAGACGGGATGGAGACACGAAAACACAAACTATTTTCAAGGAGTATTCCTCTTAATGAGCAGCTGTTTGAGATAAAAGGCTGCACAATTGGAATGCTCCAAAAACCCCTGAACGTCCCCGTCTTCGAAGACGTCGGCGTCTTGTTGCTAAAACAGCCTATTACTTGATGTACTCCCTCCCTGCTTCATAATTGTCATCAGCAAAGGAAGCCCCTTATTGTCGCTAATATGGACACTGTCCTTCCTTGACCATAGTTCCAAGTCGAAAAATGAAAAGTTGTTTTCAACATCCACAAAGTGTGCACCGAGCCTGTGACACGTTTTTACCATCATACCATTATACCTACAATGATAACGGCACATTCTAAAACTGATATACGAATTGTGTCTCTCCAATGATACTACATGGAAACGTCTTTCCTACTATCAGTACATTTTCACGGAAGCTAAGAAGAGAAACCTTGTCTAGAGCAGCATAGCTCCACTGACATACAGTATATATCCAATTACACACAATCCAATTATATCCAACTTTTTGGATATATACAGTATATATCCAAAAAAGCAGAAATCCTGGTTGCTCGCTAGCTATTGAGTACTCCATTATAGAAGTATATGGTTGTGGCCTTCATATTGACAGTTACTTTTTAAGGTTGATAAAATTGTTGATTTCTTTTCTTGAGTAGTGGTAAAAATTGAAAAGAAATAGACCCAAGCCTAATGCACAAATGCTAAATCAGAGGAGTCAGAGTAAAGAGGCAGTGTTGGGCCAAAAGTTGAATACTCATAAACCACAATAAAAAACATATAACAAGACACTATACCACAAACCTAATTGATACTACTAATTGACTACAAATAGTTACATAAAATATTTATGTAATATTCCCCTCGTGAATAGATAGTGTTATATAATTATATGTTCTTCACGGTGGCGGGAGGGAGAGGATTCAGAAAAACATCAGCTACCAGGCCATGAGACTGTAATTACCTGAATAGTGCAGCCCTTAAATACTAGAACCATATATTACCAAATATGGCCAACTCCCATTTAAGGGGGAGTTTCCAACAATAGTGATTGTTGAAGAACTTAGCATGCAAGTCATGAGTTTTGCAGTAGGTATGACTCATGATGCCTGATGATCTTATGATGCCTGATGATCTTATGATGCCTGATGATCTTGTGATACCTGATATGCTGACTAACCGATTTTAGGTAGGCCTACTCCCTATGAGTCTCAACATTCATTACCCCACACTCCCCGTATTTAGACTATCATTGAGACAAGTCCCAATGAACAAATAAACATAATGAGCGAAAACTTGTTGTTTTTTTGTCTATTCTGAGCTACACATTCAATTCTTGGTTGAACATTTTTTACCTGGGCCACACCATCCCTATTCTAATAATAAAATTTTGAGGCTTACATGCGGCAATAGTTTCAGTTGATAAACATAAATTTCTCTATTAATTAAACTAAAATGCCAGGATTCTATAAGATTAGACGTATCGGGCATAACCCCTCTACAGCAGTCAACTGATTAAGGATTATGCCCGATACCTTCCGTCTAATTGAATCCTGACATTTTGTTTGTTGATAGAGAAATTCCAAAATATATCAGAATACCCCCATCCAGGGCAGTTCCACTTCACATACCCTTCTCTTCGAACTTCATATTCATCAAGGCGTGGGATTATCGACATAGCCAATATCTGAAAAAATGTGAAATATGGATGTTGTCAGAAGAATAATCTAAGAGCACATTTTCATGGTACAGTAATATTTAATAATGTTGCAAGATCAGTAATTTTCCTTACTTTAAATCTGCAACATTTTCTATACCTGTGAGAAGATATGATCGTTCACAATAAGATTTTAAAGAAAAATTATCCATCATCAATAGACGGTTGTGCTAAAGATGGTGGGGAGGACTTTTTTACCAAGATGCATTGCGTTCTTTGATTTAATAACTGTAGAATCGTTAAAGAATCTCAATTAGAATGCAATGCATCTTGGTAAAAAACTCCTTACCACCATCTTTAGCGCAATCGTCTATTGAAGCCGGCAAAGACTTTGCATTGTAGATACATACCTTTGCGCTTTGGAATCGTTCCTTAGCTGTCAGCAGCAATCCCGCAAATTGCCTTTCTGCTTCCTTTAATACAAAGTGGCTCGACATCTCATTGGTGCCCCAAAGGAGAATGACGACTTTTTGACTGCATTCTGGGTCTAACTTGCAGTCATTGATCTCTGCTGCTACGTCCCGGAACCTGCCACCTGAAAATTTAGATGGATAATCTGCTTCAACCAAATTTGTACCTTGCTACACTGATCTGATTCCAGGGGGATGGGGGGGGGGGGTAAACTTAAGTTCTGTATGCTACTGGGTTGTGCAATTTTTATGGTACCTTATTTGTGATTGATTCTGGATTTATCGGTATACTTTTCATAAATTTTACTGGATTTATGGGTGGTAGTTTTATTCTGTACATGGCACAAGCATTTGTATCGTGGAAAGTTAAGTAACCCCACCTGCATTTCCCAACCTGCAAAAGAATTTTTGGCTTAGTTGGCTATCTATGATCTCATATTGCTGTACGAATACACCACAATTCCGTTACAATACCTGCAGTGCAATTGATTCTTCTGGTAGCTTTTGGGGCGCTAATGCAGTTCCGCACACCCTCTTCAGACCGTGTCTATACTGTTTGTACTTATAACTTTGTCGTTGTATGTCTGTTGCATATGTATTATGTATCAATCGATAGCCCAGAACATGGGGATTAATTTGATATATAATTAATAATTACTCACCTTCAATTCCATCTTTTATTAGCCAAAATACATCCATGACTAACCTCCAAATCTTCACTCCGTCCGCCATTATCAATCCGATCGAGTTCTTCGGTCACGTGACCAGTAGCCTCGACTTCAAACTCAAAGACGGGGGTCCTCATGAGTCGTTTACTCCTCGGAGAACTAAGAGCCGGGAGTTAGATCCTCGAGCTGTTGGTGAGAGAGCTGCCGGTGAGAGAGCTAAAAATGTACGTCTCAATTTTAGACCAGGGAGCTAGAACCTCGAGCTGTCGGTCAGAGAGCTAAAAATTTACGTCTCGATTTTAGACAAGGGAGCTAGACCCTCGAGCTGTCGGTCATCGAGCTGCGGGTGAGAGAGCTAAAAATTTACGTCTCGATTTTAGACAAGGGAGCTAGACCCTCGAGCTGTCGGTCATCGAGCTGCCGGTGAGAGAGCTAAAAATTTACGTCTCGATTTTAGACCAGGGAGCTAGACCCTCGAGCTGCCGGTGAGAGAGCTGCCGGTGAGATAGCTAAAAATTTACGTCTCGATTTTAGACAAGGGAACTAGACCCTCAAGCTGTCAGTCAGAGAGCTAAAAAATTTACGTCTCCATTTTAGTCCCCGGGAGGTCGGTTATCGAGCTGCCGGTGAGAGAGCTAAAAATTTACGTCTCGATTTTAGACCAGGGAGCTAGGCCCTCGAGCTGCCAGTCAGAGAGCTAAAAAATTTGCGTCTCCATTTTAGTCCCCAGGAGCTAGGCCCTCAAGCTGTCGGTCAGAGAGCTAAAAAATTTACGTCTCTGTTTTAGTCCCCGGGAGGTCGGTCATCGAGCTGTCGGTCAGAGAGCTAAAAAATTTACGTCTCCTTTTTAGTCTCCGGGAGGTCGGTCATCGAGCTGCCGGTGAGAGAGCTAAAAATTTACGTCTCA
This sequence comes from Aurelia coerulea, assembly GCA_039566865.1. Lineage (NCBI taxonomy): Eukaryota > Metazoa > Cnidaria > Scyphozoa > Semaeostomeae > Ulmaridae > Aurelia > Aurelia coerulea. The sequence continues at coordinate 11,503,735 of CM076947.1, forward strand.
ATTTTAGACCAGGGAGCTAGACCCTCGAGCTGCGGGTGAGAGAGCTGCGGGTGAGAGAGCTAAAAACTTACGTCTCGATTTTAGACCAGGGAGCCAGACCCTCGAGCTGCCTGTCAGAGAGCTGCGGGTGAGAGAGCTAAAAATTTATACTTCGATTTTAGACCCAAGAGCTAGACCCTCGAGCTGTCTGTCATCGAGCTGCCGGCGAGAGAGCTAAAAATTTACGTCTCGATTTTAGACCAGGGAGCCAGACCCTCGAGCTGCCTGTCAGAGAGCTGCGGGTGACAGAGCTAAAAATTTATACTTCTATTTTAGACCCGAGAGTTAGACCCTTGAGCTGCTGGTGAGAGAGCTGCGGTTGAGAGAGCTAAAAATTTACGTCTCGATTTTAGACAAGGGAGCTAGACCCTCAAGCTGTCGGTCATCAAGCTGCCTGTGAGAGAGCTAACAATTTACGTCTCAATTTTAGACCAGGGAGACAGACCCTCGAGCTGCCTGTCAGAGAGCTGCGGGTGACAGAGCTAAAAATTCATACTTCTATTTTAGACCAGAGAGTTAGACCCTCGAGCTGTCGGTCATCGAGCTGCCGGTGAGAGAGCTAAAAATTTACGTCTCAATTTTAGACAAGGGAGCTAGACCCTTGAGCTGTCGGTCATCAAGCTGCCTGTGAGAGAGCTAAAAATGTACGTCTCAATTTTAGACCAGGGAGCTTGACCCTCGAGCTGCCGGTGAGAGAGCTGCGGGTGAGAGAGCTAAAAATTTACGTCTCCATTTTAGACAAGGGAGCTAGACCCTCGAGCTGTCAGTCATCGAGCTGCCGGTGAGAGAGCTAAAAATTTACGTCTCGATTTGAGAGATTGTACCGAGCAGCATTGATCAATGAAATGCAAAATTTGGATGAAATTGTGGTTCGTGGTGATGGTTGTTTTGACTCAATAGGTCATTCAGCTAAATATGGTGCATATACAATCTTCTGTAGCAACATAAAGCTCAGATAAACAGCTTTGGGTAAGCCTCATGACTGATTTATCTTGCCATGACGATTCATGGCGATTCATGACGATCCATGACGATTCATGACGATTGGAGGAGAAAGTCACCTACTCTCGTGGGATGAATAACTTCTTCTAAATCACAATTTTCAAGCAGGAGAGTATTTTTATTGTATTTATTGGTTCTTCAGCTCGAGTTTACAGGTATTTTAAATCGAAAATCTTTACTTTATTATATTTGAAAAATTCCTGAAGTTGGCCTAAATTTGTTGTAATGAAAATGGTGGACGAAATGCGTAAGTGACCGGTGTACGCTGTGGGATGAATAACTTCCTCTAAATCACAATTTTCAAGCAGGAGAGTATTTTTATTGTATTTATTGGTTATTCAGCTCGAGTTTACAGGTATTTTAAATCGAAAATCTTTCCTTGATTATTTTTGAAAAATTCCTGAAGTTGGCCTAAATTTGTTGTTATGAAAAAGTGGACGAAATGCGTAAGTGACCGGTGTACGCTGTGGGATGAATAACTTCCCCTAAATCACAATTTTCAAGCAGGAGAGTATTTTTATTGTATTTATTGGTTATTCAGCTCGAGTTTACAGGTATTTTAAATCGAAAATCTTTACTTCATTATTTTGAAAAATTCCTGAAGTTGGCCTAAATTTGTTGTTATGAAAAAGTGGACGAATGCGTAAGTGACCGGTGTACGCTGTGAGGACATTGCAACTATTAGATACCAATTCACATGACTGAGAGGGAACCAGACAAAAAGCAAGATGAGATCCTTTCAATTTGAATTTCATTGCTACAAACAAGTCATCAATTAAATTACAGGGTGTGGCAAAAAATGTGCCTCAGTTGCACCATTGTGAAGATTGTGAAAAAACGGTTAAAGATTCTTGCCAAAATTTTTCGTGCTGTAGTTCTTCAGATACTAAATTGAAGTTTGCTACCATCCAAATCAAAATCGATTGAAACTGATGGAGCTATGACCTTTAGGAGACCAGATTTGCCCTATGACTGAAACCAGCGGTCGGCCATTTTGTCTTACTATTTTGCAGTGATAAATAGTCCAAATAAATTTTTACAGGGATGCAGCAAACTTTGTTTGAACATCTAAAAACACCCCCAGTATCGACCCTGCTGAAACATTGCCCCGCCAAGGTAGATGGATAACCCTCCAAGAAAATTTGTTTCCCCGCTAAGTTTGAGTTTGGCCTGTCCACCGAAGGTCGAATAATCGCTATTCGGTTATCTGATCACTATTCGAATAGCAGTGAAGCGCAACGGTTATTCGCTGCCAACCGAATAGTACGAATAGTGCGACTATTCGGATTGAATGACCAGTCGAATAGATCAATTATTCGGATAGTATGACCAGTCGACTGGTTGGAATGCAAAATGATCAGTCAAAGAAACCGAATAGGTTGACATAGCGAATAATCCGAATAGACTGACAAGACTGACAAGCGAATATTGCGAATAGTATGACTGATTGAATGGATCAAACTGTCTTGTCTAGACAGTAGGCGGATAGCGAGACAAGGGGCAGTGGCAAGGATATTGTTGTGTAAAACAATGAGGTATTGCTAGCTTGTTGTATTCCTCTGCTTTACTCCATTGCATTGCTATTTTATTGGTGAATAAATGAAGCACAATAATGTGATGTAGCAAGCTTTATTAAGCCTGCGTGCATGCAGGCAAGCTTCATTTGGCTATCCCCCAGCAGGCTAGCAATGTAGCTGGACCAAAGGTGATACATGTTTTTTTTATAAGAAACTGGTTTATAAGAAACTAGTACTACGATGACCAAAAAATTAAGAAACTCTAGTAATACGCTCAAGAACAGTTAAAAGAAACTCTAAAACTTTATTTCTTTGTGTCTCTCTTATTCTATGTCTTTCTAACAAAGGTCGTCTTTTCTTGACTTTTAACTCCAAATTTTTGTAAATTTTTGCCTTGATGTGCATGGCTTCTTCTTGATGACAATGTCAATGCAAAATGGAACCCCTTTCTCGAGAAGAAGGCTCAACTTCGAACAATACCGCAATTTTAGGCCCAAAAAATAAGAAACTGATTAAGAAACTTTTACTACTAAAACACCGAAATTTTCATGCGAAATTAAGAAACTTTTAGTACTAAGTGCTGATCCAAGTTTCTTATAAAAAAACGTGTAAGACAATTTCCAATACAATGATTGATCTGTGCCCTACTACTAAAACTTTTTATTTCTTTGAACCACGCCCTAGCCACGCCCCTATTCGCCGAATAACCGAATATTCGGTAAAATTAGCACTGAATATTCGAATACTTATAATCTTTCATTTGGACAGCCCTAGCTAGAACCCAAAAGTGGTGGCAACTCAAACTTTTGAGTTGCAAATCTCAAAATGGTGAAGTTTGACCTGACAACAGCTGAAATATCATCATTGTTCATGGTCTTTAGTATATTTCTCAACTCCTCAGAGCACTGAACATCTTCTAAGGCCATTTTGCCTTCTAAACGATAACTTTGATTCCCCTGTTGACAAATTTGACTTCATTATACATAAATTTGGCTATGATTGATTGATGTGTCTCCAGGGGGGGACGGAATAGTATCCCACAATGCTTTGCATACCATTCATATTATTGGATTGCGCATTGAAATTCGACCAGTCGGAAGTTTTTTACGAGCGCGAAAGGACAAAGCTGTGATGCTGGCCTAAAATAATGGAAGCTTTACGAGATGTCAATTCGCCGATTTTTAAACAAAATAAATCCACACAAAAGATTTATAGCATTGACCAACTACCAGGAGAAAATATAGCAGTGAAACCAGACGAGAATATTGTTTATCGTTGATGTGGGGCACGTATAGTTTCTTTGGACAAATTGGACGAAAACCGCATCTTGTTTTCAGGTGAAATAGAGCATTAGATGTTGGGACTTAGCGGGACTTAGATGTTTTTCTGGCAGCCAAAGCCTTTCAAAGTATAAATCAAAGCAAAACATTGCTAAGTCCCTTCCCCGTCTGTCAGAAAACGAACAAAAAATTTGATAAATATTGGTCGAACTGCGGTACTTAGGCCCACAGTAACTTCCCACAAAAGGGCCCGATTAAAGCTCATCGATAACTGACAATAACTACAATTCATCATAAAATTATTTGTAAATGCCCATTAGTCATAATTCGAAACAATTCATCTACCTAGATAGACTGTTCTGTCTCTACAATGCCAATTTTCAATCCCAGTGCAGAAGTGAAGGAAAAATGTTCTGCCATTTGCGAAGTTTTGAAGAACGGCGCTCAAAAGCTTCGCGGGGGGCTTTGCCAACCCCCCTTGATGTGTCTCCGATATATTTGCAACCCATGACTTATCCGGTGAGTTAAAAAGGTCCAGCGTTTGAGAGGCTACTGACACATCAATACAAAAGCAATTATATTGTACAATATTAAATTCAATAGCTAACATGTTCAATTATTTTTAGAATTTTTACGTTCAGAAATCGATTGCTTCATTAAGATTTTACAAGGGATTTTCTATAAAAATTTTCCCTTGAGACATGTTGAAAACATGTTACGATTATCAGCAAGTCCCCTAGTGTGTTTTCCTCACTGCAATGACTTGAGCAGGCTTTAGCACGTGGTATCGTCTTGGGGGAATGAAATAGTCTTACTCCAATAGTTTGAATAACTTATTCAAGGGGATCCAACTGCCAAGAAAGAAGAAGCCTCTATTTCAAGTCAATGTTATGAATGTTCATTGCACTTTTCAGTTTTTTACTGAAATGAGCATATGACACTATGACTTTTAATAAACCGTCCGATACTTATTCGATTGATTGAAATAAATAACTAAAAATTGCGTAAGTTTCGAGTTGGTTGGTATCTCAGAATGTTGCTGAGGTACGAGAATAGGACAAAATCACAATCGCTGCAAGTACCCCAAAAGTAAACTAAAATATCTCGTGAGTCTCATACTATCTCAGAAAATTTTTTCCCAGATTTATTGCCAATGGCTATCCACAAATAATTTAAATTGCTCAGAGCTGGGCGGGGTTGGGCAGGGTGAAATTTTCACAAATGCGTGCTTGGAGCATGATGCAAAAGATGAGCTGGCCTAAGCACCGCTGAAAAAACTTAGCCGCTACAGCCAACTACTGATACCAAATGGCTAAAGTAGTCTCACTGTGCAAAGATAAAACATTAAAGAGTAAAAAATAAATGTCTAACATAGCCCAAAATGCCTACCATTGATGTTGAAATTCAATCCAAAAATGAGATGCACTTTCCGTCCAAGCATCAGCTTCCATCTTGTTCCCTCTACAAAGTGTGCGAGCGCGATGCGCTGCAAAGGAGGCGCATATCACATCGCAGAATACAACTCAATGCGTGATTCCTCTGCCGTGTATAGCTCCCTGATGCAGATAGAAATTGTAATTATAATATGAATACAAGGGCTCATTTTGTAAGTCTATGATCCTTCCAGCATAACTGTTTACCAACACAATACAATGCTTTCCTATTAATCGTGTGTGGACTCTCTCTTTGAAAATAGACACACATTCAAAATGGGTGAAAATGATGTACTGCCTGAATTTGGCCATTTACAACATTGATGTCCTAGACGAGGGGTGTATCACTCTCCAAAAACCCTGTATACTATCGGCAAAAATCAGTTTGTTTAGAAAAAATATCCGTAAAGAAATCCTGAGATTGAGAATCCTATTGCTTTCAAAAATCTTGTACACTTTTTTGGAAGAGTGATACACCCCTCGGTTCTAGGCACTGTCTTGATTTCATCATAAACGATTGCACACAAATGGGATACAGTAATCATTTTGCAAGTTTTGGATAAAATGTTTTCAATTTGTAACTCACCTTTGCACCTCTTATTAAAACATCATTGACCGACACTAAAGGAATTTCGTTCTCCAATGAGACCGTTTTGATTTTCTTCGATACTCGAAATTCAACGAAATTTCCGAGAACTGAAACAACTTCACCAACTTTTGCCTTTAAATCCACTGACCTTAGCTGGCTTTATTGGTGCCAACAGCAACTGACGGAAAGCAGTCAGACTCCAACTAGATGGCAGGAATTTTCGCTCCACCATCCAAACCTCCGATGCAGAATGACTGATAAATTTCACCCAAACTCAGCGAATCTGTGACATTAACTCCAAACCATGCTTTTAGAATTTTGCAAGATTCGCCACAGAGTTGCAGAACAACAAACAGCATTTTACCACTAGATAGTCCAACGCCAATATGCACGTTCTTGCGACGATTTTCAACCTGTGCGAATCAAATTCGTCCAGACGACATGTCACGTGACTATGACCATCTGTGCTTGAGGGAAAATTTGGAACGAAGCAATTACAAATCAAGAAATCATTGACCTCGATGACCGGTGCCGGAATAACGTTACGACACCTGTTGCAACCACACTGCTGCAACAACTGCCTGTATAACTCCACCTTTTCTGTTGAATTCTCTTGCCAAGTTGGATGCTTTGTCATCTCTCAGCGTGCTCTTTTTGAGGATGACTTACAAATAAATTGACCGATTCTCCAAGAAACTTCATTTTGAACACAATTCGAATAATCTAATGCTTTGACTAGCACGTCTAAGTCAGCATCTGTTGTTTCATCCCAAGAGCATTTGGTGATGTCAATTCCCTCCGGAATAAGAATTGGTCCTGTTTCTCGACGTTCGTGTGCAGCAATATTTCAGCTGGCGTGTGGGTGCATGTGCTGTGTATAGGATTTTCATTCTCTTTGTCTGAGATTTCTGTTTCCATTTGAATTATTTTTTGTTTCTTTATTTTTTGCTTGCATTTTCTCCCAACTCTTGTAACTGTGTTATATGATTTCTAAATGAAGAAATGTGTTATGCTTGTTGAGTTTCTGGCAAGGTTCTAGATATATTCTATTGTGAAACAATTCTTGCTACAAATGATTTATATGCTGCAAACTTGAAAACATATATGCATGTTCCATTTTTAGACCTTTTGCGGAAATTTAAAGAATAAAATTAAATGAGAAAAGAGAGATTGTTTGTGGTGACATTGTAATTCTATTGTGATTCTATCTTAACCTCTTCACGGGCATCATCATTACTTATTATGGTGCAAGCTCACTTGACATCTGTTTTTGTTTTTGGTTTTATAAATGTTCTCTTATTTCATTTGCGTTGCCCATAAATGCACTGATTTTCTTCAAAATGTTGATGTCCTCACTTTTTATTTCTTGTTATTTAGTCTCTTTCGTTACAAAGGTTCGCTTTATTTTTTGTTCACGAGGGAACTGAACATCAATATTGTCATTGAAAATCTAAGAAACTCGAAAGAAACTATGAGTACTCCAAATTTGCTGATATTAAGAAACTTTCCGTACTGACCGCTAAGTCTTAGTTTCTTATGAAAGAATACATGTATATATATAGATAATTCAGCTGTGAATTTGATAGAAATGTCTTCTACCTTTGAGCGTTTGCCAGTTTGTCGCCAAGTTGAAATTGCGGTCTCGCATGTGAAGCACAGGTCACTTCCTTCTTTGATTTCTCTATCAAATGTTTCTCTCAACGATTCCTTGCGCTTTCGTTTTTCGTATGCACCTCTTTTTTTTTCGGACTTCCAAAATAGGATTTTGTTGGGCTCGATGGTTTTGGCCTGCTTTTTTCCTTTTGGTGATCCTCTGTCAAAAAGTGTAGGCACAGCATCTTCCTTCAGGATAAGTCGCTCGTTATCGTTTTCCGGTAACAGGGACGTTAAGCATCTCAAACTTGGGGCCACGACACTTCAAGGCCACTTTTTCATGGGGCACTTCCTGAAAATAAAAAGGGGCACTTCTTTGTTTAGTGCTCCCCCCCCCCGGTTCCTATGTCTCCGTCCGGTGAGGAAAACACATCAGTTAAAGAAGTATGTTTCACCTTCAAGAGAAAAAATAAGGCTTTGCCATAGTTCATCGTGCTCCACAGGTCTGACTTTCCAGCTAGATGCTTGTCTATTAGTTCAGCAGACATTTTATCCTGCCCCATCGCCTTTTTGTCACAAAACTGATGGAGTTCTAGAATGATGCTCAAGGCTGCTAAAGAGTCCTTGGTTACCTCAATGAATTCGCTAACAAAGCTCAGCCCGCCACTGAACGAAGCTTCCTTTGACAAATGGTATAACAAGGCATCGTGTCAAACACCTACAAAACAGAAAGAGAAGCAACTTTAACACTGGCGAGAAACTGAATATCTTAAAAACATGCCTTAACATTATACACACATTTGCAAAAGGAAATTTTCTGGACTACCCTAGAATATATATTTCCATTCTTTGTTCATTTGTGCGATGCAAAAAACCAACTACATTGATATCGAAACTGCAATGAATAATCAAGAGAATTTATGTAAATTTTTAAATACAGGTTGATTGGTCAATTTTGGTCTGTGTTCCTTGAAATCTTATGGCAAATCAAGAACGTACTGAAAAAAGTACCTTATCTCACCTTTAGCTCTCAGCCGGTCTTTTGTCAATTTCTTTAAGAAATCAAAATTTGCAGTCATCATCAGTGCCCCTCTGGCCATCACAAACCTTTGGCCAACTGTCGTGCAGACTGAAAGATGATGGACAACTACAAGTTCCAGCATTCACTACTTTTTCCGCAAAATCCAAATGAATCTATTTCTTCGTTGAAGCATCTTTTGGTGATTTTTTTAAACGGGAGTACATTTTCAGGACAACCAGTAACTTACCCAAGCTCTGGTACCCACGGTATATGTAGCTGTGTGATTGTCACTGTTACCTTCCAAGTATACATTGAAAGGTGTATCATTCTTCCAAAAATATTTACGAGATATATTTACGAGAAAAATGTTTTAACATTAGGATTTTTCAGAGATTGTTTTGCGGATTTTTTTAAAACAAAGACAATTTCGCCAAAGGTGTATGAGATTTATAGAGTGTGATAGGCCCCTTGGTATACAGCACACGAGAAATATCTGAAACTTTCTGGCTTTTAGTTTTGCCCATCTTGTACTCACAAATTGATTTTTAGAAAAACTAAAAATATATCCAGGAGTTTCAAAATATAAATTGAGTTTCAAAAGGTTTCCATATCAAATTTCAATTTGTGAAATCTATACTCAAACTGGAAATGATATAGCAGCATAAACTATCTTGGTGTTCTGTCAAATTGGCTAGTATCTATTTTTGCACACAATTGACACTTTAGTTGACCCATTTTTTGCACTGTGTAACTGTGCATGTGCACATTCTTTCAATTTGTTGTGATGATATTTCTCCTACTCATACAAGATGTAACCATGAAATACATGAAAATTTAACTGATTTCTTTGCAGCAAACAGTTTACATGTAGCCAGTAATTGAAAATTTTTATTAGATGTGGTTGTGGTTGTGGTTTTCTAAATGAAACATATATTGATCACAAAGATCTTGTGACACATCTACTGTAAAAGTATATGTTATTTTTGTATGTATCATCTGATGCACTTTCCAGGTAAAAATTCGCATAGCTCTAAGCTGTGCACAGCAGGACAGAGGGGGGCCTTCCCATCCCCCATACTCATAATTATCAAAAGTAGATTTCAGAAGTGACACATAGAAACTGTATGCAAGGCAGCAAAATACTTTTTTTTTATATAATCAATTAAAATATAGAAACTCAACAGGTTCATCTACTGTGCCTATCATGGCAGGAATAGACACTAGGTCATCAGATTTCCCACCATGAAAGGCACAAAATACTTAAAAGTGAAATATAGTCTACCTGTGGAAGAGGCTATTAATTGTTAATACTTTGTGTAATATTATGTTGCTTCCCCTGTTTCTGGAAAGGGATCAGACACAACCAAACAAAATGCTAAACCAATGACAGAGATCAAATAAATTCAAGTTTATGCATCAAATGAATACAGTGTAAAGCTTATCATAACATCCCTTAGCAAAATAATGAGTATGTTTGCAGATGCTTCAAGCTTGATACTGATTGCAAGAATTTTGTACCACTTTCATCCTCCAATCGTTGCTGAGCTGCATTACAGACATATATTTGAAGTTTATCTTTGATGAATGGCTTCCTTGGCTACTATGTTGGAAGCTCGAAATGACCTGACTCGAAGTGCATTGGCAAGCTTCTGGCATTCTTCACATACTTTTGATTTTGTTGCTGAGCTTATCATAATTATGAAGGCTTGGAAAGATGGGGATGCTTCATGAAAAGGACCAAATGAAGCATACCTGGCAACACTCTGAATGTGACCTTCACTGTCATACACAGTATCCAACAGGATGGAGTATTTTGCTTTTCTACACCCTTGGCACACCTGACTTCTACTGACAATTGACAAGACATGAATAAGAGAGGAAGCAGTCTTTATATTTATTGAGTCTTTGTCACTGAAAACCCATCAAAGAAAATGTTGGTATTTAGCATAAAGTGGGATTCAGAGGGAAAGCATGCTAAACCCCATTTAAGAAGGAAAGAGTTTTCTAGCTTCAACTTTGGTCATATGTGCAAATTGCAATCAATGTTTCTGGTTGCAATGGGGGGGTGGCTAGTGGCAAGATGTCATTAAAATTAAATGGAATTCTAGACCAGGAGGGGATGGGGGGCAATCGTCACCCGAGGAGGGAATTTATGAAATTGAGTGTCCTTGGTCAAGTTTGGGGTGCTGATTCCAAAAATCGATGTTATACGGAGAAATTCGGTCCCTTTCGGCCTCTATTCCATGTTAAAACCTCGTTTTCGAGAAAAATGACATCCTCACTTAGATATTCCAAAGCATATGAATTTGGTCAATTTCGGGATGCTGATTCCAAAAATCAACATTAGACAGATAAATTAAATCGCTGTGAGCCTCTTTTCCATGTTAAAGCCTCGTTTTTGCGAAAAAAACACACATCTTGGCTCAGTTGTTCCAAAGCGTATACATTTGATCAATTTCGGGGTACCGATTCAGAAAGTCAATGTTACATGGAAGAATTCGGTCTTTGTGACCATCCTCATCCGGCTCAAGTCGCGTTTCGATGAAGACCCTATATCTTCTTTCAAGCTTAAACACTGTTCGAAGTAGTATTATTGTTAAATCAATACTTGGCACATTACACACCAAAATTCAGCCCAGTTAACATAATGGAATGTCTTTTATTAAATGCTCTTGTTCTGTGTCAGCATTGTCTGCTGAACTTCAGTGCGTAGTGATGTCGTCGGTCTCATCATCAAACTCATCCTCTGTTTCAAGTTTGGATGTTTGGCATATGTTTGCACAAAGAAGCAACCCTGCCACATCGTGAGGCAGGGTACATTTTTCTCTATCAAATCTAAAAAGCTAAGAACTACAGAATACAATTCAACTGTGCCAATAATAGCAGAAAAAGACACAAGGTCATCAATTTTCCACTATGACTGGCATTTGCAATATTACTTCATTTAAAGACAAATCTGATAACGATTGAGGAAAACAAAATACAAGAAATAAGGGACATAAAACATAAGCTGTTAAAGCATTTCATTTCCTCCATAATCATTTCCAAAAATGAATGGATTACAATGTGATTTGGAGCCCACATACCCGAAACGTTTCAATCAGGAATATTTTCGAGATGACCAAAAATATCTTGTCGTAATGTGTCATACATAGGGCAATGCAATGACAAAATATACTTTCACAAAAACTCAAACTTTTTTGCACACGCATAGAACGATAAATTTCACATACGTTTTTATAGGCACTAAGCTGTGCGTCTTCTGCTCTTGACAACCCTTGTTGCACGTCTTTCACGCCCCTCCGACGGCTATGTCCAAACTCAACAAATCACACTTCTCGATCAAAAACCAAAATGTGACTTCAATTGCGAAGCCAGCAGATGCAAAAATATTTTAAGGTCGAAAACGCGGAAAACGCGAAAAAACATTTGAAGTTTCTGTGAGAAATAGCCTTTATCATGTTAAAATATAGGTAAGAAACCTCTAAAGAAGCCAAATATTCCATGAAGAAGACAAACAAGAAATTTCCGCGTTGTCCGTGTTTTCGTTTTTGCTATAGGTGATTTTCGAAAACGCGGAAATATCTTTATATAAACTTTATATATCTTTATAGGAGCATACCGTATTTGGTGTTATTGCCACTAAATATTTTGTTGTATTCCTGCTTTTGTAGTTAGAATACGTCTCAGCCTGTGCATTGAGGGATTTTGGATGCTGAATCTGTAGTTCAAAACAGTCTATGATGGCACGTGTGTTTGGGAATTCTCTAAATTTTTCAGCAACATTCATAGCAATGACATCTTTTCCTGGCCAGACAATGAATTTTTCTAGTAAGGGCCTCAATAGCTTTGTCCAAGTAGTGAATATACTTGAGACATTGGATGCTGAGATTTTGAACCGAAAGGCAAGGTCTTGGAATTTCAAATTCAGGAGACATTTGTTTGATGAGCCAAAGAATAACTGGTCTTGCTTTCCCATATGACGCGGTATTGGGTTCAAAAATGGTTGATCGTGATTTTAGGTGTCCGTGGTGTCACATGCAAGTCGTAATTATTAGTTCTTGTGATGGTGAGTTATACAGGTTGTGCTAACACCATTGATTGGCCGTAATTATCGTTTGTCGTGGTGACTCCTAGAGATCATTGTCGGTAGTTGATGTGCCAGTAACTAACACATGGTAATCCTTGTTGATCGTAATTGGTATTTTTGTCTTGTTGGGGTAACTTCAGCCTGTCGTGGTAGCACAATCTTGTCGGGGTAACTTCAAATTATGGTTGTAACTTCAGCTGGTCGTGGTAACTTCAGCTGGTCGTGGTAACTTCAGCTGGTCGTCGTAACATGCGCAGTTGGAATGCGCAGATAAGATAAAAGACAAAGCAGATAAAATAAACCTTTTTTCTGGACGCAGGCCCGTAGGAAGCGAGAAGGGGGGAGGGTGGCTAAATAGTTTTGAAACAATGGTGCTAGGCTACAACATGCATAAACTAAATATATAGCTATCTCTATGATTCACAAACAAAGCCCCAATCTGTGCTTGCCTCATCATGACACTTTTCTACAATTTCTTGTGTCTTCTAGTATGTGCAAATATAAATTTCGAAATCGAATGAAGCAGTTGCTGTCCGAAGGGCCTAAGTGGCTTCAAACAAATCAAGACTCTTGGATGTACTGCACGTATTTGTTTGTTTGTAAGAAAGTGCACATAAGAAACTAGACTCTCTGGGAAAATAGAGCCTTGATAAAGTAACTGCTTGGCACTTTTTTACTTTATTTTCACTTGTTTTCTTTATCATATTACTCGCGAAGTGCTTGCAGAGACGTAGGAACTTGGGGTCACTGGGGGCACGTGCACCCCTAAAATTTTGGAATAAACAATGAACTAGCCTTTTTATTTCCAGGAAGTGCCTTTGAAGTCTTCCTATAACCACCCTGAGTGCTTGAGTAATGTCTAAACATCGGAAAGGCTTCAAAACACTTCGTTTTGAAATGTTCAAGAGGGAACAGGAAGTAAACGCGAAGACTGTTATGGAACCTTTAAGAAACTCGTAAGAAACTCCGAATACTCAAAATCTGATAACTTTAGTGCTGGCCTATATTCTTAGCTTCTTATAAAAAATACGTGTACAAGAAATTGGCGGAACAAAACAATTTGCAAAACAATTTGCAAAACAATTTGTAGACATCGATAAAGCCGTAGAAGAAATACTTTGAAATATTAAGGTGCATTGAGGGATTTTATTAAATTGGGATCTGACAGTTGGGCCTACATGGGGCAAAGGAAGGAAGATTTGAAGGTTGGGCCTAGATCGTAGTACTTAAACGAAAGAAATTTTGATATCAATTATTTAACATTTTCAACTTTTACAAGTACGAATTCTATGAATTCACCATCTAAAAAATTCACTTAAGTTGTAAAACTCTTTGTAAAAAGTGTACTGTCAATTCATAACTAACGTTTAGAGTTAAAATAAATGATAAAATTTTGCCATATGTGGTAGGTCCACATGAAATTGTTGATTGGGGCTTTTTTTGTGAACCATAGAGATAGCTATATATTTAGTTTATGCATGTTGTAGCCTAGCACCATTGTTTCAAAACTATTCAGCCACCTCCCCCCCTCTCGCTTCCTACGGGCCTGCGTCCAGAAAAAAGGTTTATTTTATCTGCTTTTGTCTATTTTATTTGCAACTGCGCATGTTACGACGACCAGCTGAAGTTACCACGACCAGTTGAAGTTACCACGACCAGCTGAAGTTACCACGACCAGCTGAAGTTACAACCATAATTTGAAGTTACCCCGTCAAGGTTATGCTACCACGACAGGCTGAAGTTACCCCAACAAGACAAAATACAAATTACGATCAACAAGGATTACCATGACTCGTGTTAGTTCCTGGCACATCAACTACCGACAATGATCTCTGGGCGTCACCACGGCAAACAATAATTACGGCCAATAAATGGTGTTGGCACAACCTGTATAACTCACCATCACAAGAACTAATAATTACGACTTGTATGTGACACCACGGATACCTAAAATCAAAATCAACCATTTTTTAACCCAATACCGCGTCATATTCCCAACTTCTTTTCCATTGATGTTTCCTGCTCACTTGAGGAATTTTGGGGACCTATCCAGAAATGCAGGTTTTCGGTATATGGTGATATGCTTTCATACAACGCAGTGACAAGTTCTGGAGTGATACCAGTGTAAAGTTTGAACATGTTTGGATTTGCCAAAACATTGACGCTCAAAAATTTAGTTTCCTCCTTTGCATTTGAAAGTTGTTTGTATTTTAGTTCTAATAACTCTTCAAGGTTTTGCACCTTGTCTTGTAATTCTTTTAATGCAGCCTTGTCTGATGAAATTGACGTTGAAATTGATGAAGTTGACGTATTTGCAGAATCCTGTCTCATTTGTGTATTTGTCTGTTCATTGCTTTCTACAGGTAAACAAAATGTATCAAAACAAAATGCGTGATTGTTTAGTTTGTGAAACTGTCAAGCATAAGTTCATATGACTCAGAGGGTAAACTTAGTTACCTTGCAGTTCAGAAACAGCCTGTGCTGAATCTGCATCATTGACCATGCAATTGTCGTATACGAGATTTATTGGGGTTATGTTGAGGCTACTTGGTCTCTTCTTCTGTCCAGGTACTCTGACTTGGGGTTGATGCCTCTGAAGGAAGCGTTTGAATTTCATCTGCCATATCTGATACGTCTGGGCTTTTTCTTTTCAGCAAGTTATCCAAACCAGCTCTAAATTTGTATCCCGGATCCATATACTTGTTTGCAGGAATGGATTCCAAATCTACGTGTCCACTCTGCCTACGCCTTGTGTATGATACTTGGGTCTTTCAGGGGTGCAACTCTTGTCTTAGAACAAATAAGCCTAGAATGATATCCTTCATAAGTTTCATAGACAACGTAGATCATTGCACAGTATGCTTTCTTGCTAGCGTCTCCCAATCCATGCAGATAGCATGATTTAATCTCTTCATGATTTCCTCCAAAGAAGCATCTGGGAATCGTGATTTTGTCAACTACTTTCAGATCACTTACCCACCTATGTCATTGTTCCTTCTTGGCATCAGGCAGCTCATCATCACAACCTAATTTCTCAATGCAAAGTTCCTTAAACAAAGCTTTTGCCTGCACTGTTATTGGACTAACTAAGCCTAGTGGATGAAAAAGCCTTGCAATTTGCCTGAGAATGGAACGCTTTGTTATTGTTTTCTCATCAGATCCAGATGCCCATTTGCCTAAATCAAACTCAAGGTTATCCTAAACATTGTTGCAGGTGATACATATGATCTTTTTGATTATCTGAAGTTCCTAAGCTTGGCATGGTCTATTAACCAGTCCCTGATCTACCAGGACCCCTAGGACTAGGACCCTTGGACCATATAGGACCATGACCCATACTGACCAGACCTTGAAGGAATCCGATATCTACATGCATCGCTGATGGAAATGGTCATAGAAAACACATGGCATGGGATGTCGTACTCTAGGTATGGATGACTGAGGTGAAAAAAAAATTGTAATTTTCCATTTGTTTGGCACATTGAACACATTGCCTATTATAATGTATTTGGCACATTGCCTATTGTAATGTATTTGGCACATTGCCTATTGTAATGTGTTTGGTACCTTGGGTATCAGGGTCAGAAAAATGAAAAATTGAAATATTTACAAAAAAATTAAGAAGGAAAGAAAGATGAAAGATCTTCTCTGAAATAAATGCCTTCTCCTTTCTTCCTTTTCTGTTCTCCCTTCCCCAATTTTCCTTTCCTATATTTTTGAGGCCCGGTATGTATTTGGTTATCTTGCCCCATAAAGTGTCATTGTGTAGCTTAAAAACAAAGGGTGTAGGCATTTCATTTAAACCCCTTTTATTTACCTGTGTCTGTTTCCTATTCATAACATCAGTATTGAAAATTTAAGACTCCTGAAAAATATTCTCTTTTTGGAAGCAATGCTGGGACGCAGCACTTGTGTGTATCAACACAGGATTACAAAATATAAGTGAGTGGTCATTAAGTATGTGTTATACCAGGGCGGAGGGTATTTACTGAATCTTTATCAAAATTTCAACCCCCCCCAAATTTTCACAAAAATTTGTTATACCCCTTCAAAATTGTTGAAAGTTGTTTCCTACCCCATCTCAGCTCTAACTGATAAAATTCAATGATTCCATTAATACAGTCGACTGCTTACATGTTGTTAAGCCAAATTAAAATAATCTGACCGTACAAGGACAGGACAACTCTTGCCAGCCTCAATATAATTTTATGTGCACTGTACCATCTCCAAAAACTCCTTTGCTCTGTAGTTAGCTGCAACCCTTCCTCCCTGTGTTGTTGTAAAAATTGAGTCCACAGTTCTCTCTTCACCCATATCATTGTCACTGCTGTTAGGAAACTCTTCCATATCTGAATAATCTAAGCTTGATGCAATTGTATTTTCCAAAGCAAGGTCATCTGCACTATCAAAAATCTTCATCAGATTCCAAATGATTTTGTCTGCTATTTCCTCATGTAAATTTGTTGAGGCAATATGTACCTTAATGAAAATAGCTTTCTCCCTTTTCTTCAGCTTGAGAGACTTAAAAAGTTTGTGGTAGTGGAGATGCGTGTCCAATTCATTCACATTTAACTTGTCGAACATCCATCATTGAAAAGCATGATCTCCAGAATTTGCAAATTCCCATTCTGACAGTTGAAAATTTGAATAACTACTTGGAAGATTTGAATAAATACTTGGAACATCTAAATAACAACTTGGGGCATTTAAGCAACTACTTCAAACGTTGAATGGCTATTATACACAACACTATGAAATACAGTATCCCGCATATAAGAAACATGAATTTAAGAAACACAGACCCTGATTTTTAAAATAATACCCCATTTTATAAGAAACTGGACAGGTCTGAAAAAAAACCTTGTTTCTTATTCAAAAAACGACGTTACTAAAACACAGAACAAGCGGAACAAGCCAGTAACAAGCGGAACTGGCCAGTAACAAGCGTAACAAGCATGGAACAACCCAGAGTAACAAATTGAATATAAGCAAGGAACTGGCCAGTAACAAGCAGAACATTAGCATACTGAACTGCATTAGATTAAGCACCAAAAGCATGAAATTAGCGTATTGAACTCTAAGAGAGTGGGGTACTCCACCTTTTTAAGGCCTCCTGTGATGTGTTGCGTGCTGCTTGAATCGAGTAGTGAAAAAGAACAGCAAATGAACGAAAACGAAAAATTATTTGGCAAAGAGATGTAAAGCTAAAGCATGACACGTTATTGCAAAACTTTCCTTTTACCAGCTTGCATCAAGCAATGAATACACTTAATTTTTTCATAGGAAATATTTGCGAAAAAGTTACTATCAGATCACCAAAGAATTAAGAAGTTGCGCTAGGATGGATTTTTTAATAAACTTTCTTTTACTGGAGGTAGGATGTTTCCCTTTATTCGCTTTATTTTGGGTTATTTTACAGTTGTTCTATGGTCGTTACTGTGTCGCTATTCCAATTGTTACTGGCCTGTTCCTGTTGTTTCTAGCTTTTACTGGACTGTTCCGTAGTTGTGCTGCTTGTTACTGGGTTGTTCCTTGCTTGTTCCGCTTGTTACTGGCCTGTTCCGCTTGTTACGGGCTTGTTCCGCTTGTTCCGTGTTTTAGTAATGTCGATTCAAAAAACTATAAATATGTTAAAACCTTTGAAAAACATAACCAAATAACACTAGCTATTTCTTTCACCGCCCTACTCCCTCCCTCCCACCCTGATTGTTCTTGTAAAGGAGGTGGAGACAAGAGACGATGCAAAATATGTGAAAATGTAAAGTTATCATTTGTTAATTAGAAGCACTGTGACATGTACAGTTTTAGTTCTTTTTGCTTCGCTTCTTCTTTTTCTTTGGTGTGTCTTCTTGTGGTGTTGCTGTTGGCGGTGCTGGTGTAGATAATTGACTATGTGCTGGCTTGTCTTTCTTCTTCTTCTTTGCTTTTTTGGTATGAACTGCGTGTGCTTCTTGAGGTGGTGATGTACGTTTCAGTGGGTTCCTGCTGGTGGTGGGTGGTGCTGGTGGTGGTGGTGATGGCTGTGTTGCATGGAGAGATGGTTGTGGAGTTGCATTGAATGTACGCATAGGGGTGCTTTGAAAATTGTGTACCATGGCTGTGTATGATGGAATTTGGATATTGAGGGAGTTTTGTGGGAGCTGCGAGGATGGTATGTTGGTAGGTGCACGTCGTGGACTGGGTGGGTATGCTGCTGGAGAAGGAATATATGTTGGTGATGGATATGCGAATAGAAAGGGGGATGATGGTGCAGGCAATGACAGGGATGGTTGTGCTGGCCCTTGAATGATATGGGATGGTAGTGTTGTATGGCGAGGAGTTGATGATTGCGAATATGGTGCACGTTGGAGCAGTAATGTGGACAGTGTTGGTGATGCAGGTGCAGGCTGTTGAAATGCATGTTGGGAATATCGGTGGTCTGGTTGATATGGTGCTGGTTGTTGTTGGTTGGTATATTGTGGGTGTGCGGAAGTAAATGTTGGTGGTTGATGTGCGGAAGGATGTTGATAATGTTGTTGTTGGTGTGGGGTAGCAGGTGCATACATTTGTTGATGTTGTTGTGCAGGAGCTGCATGAAATGCGTGATGATGCTGGTGCTGTTGCTGTTGTGAATATAATGGCTGTTGATATGGTCCTATGGTGTGGGGATGCAGCTGGTAAATTCTGCTGTCTCAGTGCTGCTGCTGGTCCTAGTGCATTTGCTGGTGCTGGTGCTGGTGCTGCAGGTGGTGGTGGTGCTGGTGCACCAGTTAGTGCAGCAACGAGGTGCTGAACGGAATTGTCGTTAGCACCTGTTGCCGCTCCACTCTTTGGAATGTGGAGGAGCGGCACCAAGTCCATAATATGTTTAGTTGTTTCGAATACTGCAATCTTGGCCCAAAATACTTGAGACAAATCATAAAATTGCACTACTTCGGTCTTTGATTACGTGCCCCCCGCTCACCCCTTCTCAAAGTTGCTTGAATCAAACGCCTTTCGACCTTCTCAACATTGAAGTAGGGGGAAGGGGGGGTTAGGAGACTCTAAACGTATGTTTTCTCCTCGATACTTTAGGAACCATCATGAAGACACTGAAATTTGCCTGCGTCCCAGCTTCTTTTGGCCAGGATTGTCTGAAAATGATTGTTAACAAATAATACCTCATAGCTTGAGAACCCATAGAGATTTCTGTGTGAAATTTTAACACCGTCATCCCCAACACAAGAAGTGAGTTCTCAGCTATCTATGCCGAAATAGGCGTTGTTCGTTAAATTCGCTGAGCACCTTCTTAAAAATGGGCCTGGCAAAATTGCTGCAATTTTCACTCACATAAAGATTCCCTTATAAAAAATGACATACATTAGGATTCTGAGCTTTCTTCCGCTATCGTAAGATTGTGTACTCCGCTGCTCTTTGAAAATGACTTATCATTGCAAGAAAGCTTTTGGGCTCATTGTTTGAGGTCCGGTTTCTTGTGAATTCTTCAGTTCTCACAACGGCGCTCCACAGAAAAATGCCCCATAATTTTGGGATAAGTCACGCTTTTTGGACAAATTCGTCTGATTCCACATTTTAACATCAAAGTCTTCCTATTCATGCAAAAAACCAAGTAAAAATTGCCTGGAAGGTTGAAAGGTCACGGCGCTCCAAAATTAAAAAACTTAAAATAAACAGTTCCAGATAAGTTTCTTTTGAACTCTATTGAGAACCGTCAGAAATCATATTTCACGAAAATATCGATGCAAATACTGACTATAGGCTAATAAAGCTCATTTTTCTCATTAAAATGAGACAAAATTTGTTAGAATAGGGCAAACGTTGCCAACGTTATTAATGTTTAAAGTAGGGAGCAGCGTTGACAAATTTGACCCCTTTCTCAATTTTCTAGACAGTGCAAATCCGCCTTGCTGCTATGCAACAGGTATATTCTTCTTCAACAAAAAGTTGTGGATTACAATTCATTGGGCACAATAGACCATTCAATGCCGTCCAGGGTGAATGCAAGTTTGATGGAGCGAAATTAATCTCATTGAAAATGAATGAATAGTTAGAGAATTGGCTAACGGTACATTTGAAAATAAGACAATTGCACTGCGGAGGCGCAGAATTTGCACTGATTCAAAAGGAACTTTGTTTTCCAGTTCTCTTTGATAACTGTGATGTTTTCAGACGAAAATCATTGGCAGGTTTCGTGCACAAGAGAAGTTTCGCTGAACGTCATGGGAAAATTTTGCATAATTTGATGACGTCATAGTTCTGATGGATGAACCAGTAACAATGAAAACATTAACATCTGAAGTACTCTGGAGTTAAGCCCACAGTTAGTGGCTATCCATTCATAGTGAAAGAAATTGTCTGATACAAGTAGATTTGGATTCATAGAAACATATATGATAGGTATTGATAGCAATTTTTCAGACAATCTTGGCCAAAATACTTGGGAAAAATCATAAAATTGCACTACTTCGGTCTTTGATTACGTGCCCCCCGCTCCCCCTTCTCAAAGTTGCTTGAATCAAACGCCTTTCAACCTTCTCAACATTGAAGTAGGGGGAAGGGGGGATTAGGAGACTCTAAATGTATGTTTTCTCCTCGATATTTTAGGAAACATCATGCAGACACTGAAATTTGCCTGCGTCCCAGCTTCTTTTGGCCAGGATTGTGGGTCCGGTTGAGGAGCAAATGTAAGAAGGTTTGCGTAATTAGCAGGATTTGAGAAGAGCCTGTTGGCAACCATGAAGTTGATGCCCATTTGAAACAGGGCACCCCCAACTTCTATGGCCGCCAACATGCTCTCTCTCATTTGGGGAGAGGGATCGACAATTCCGAGGACAGCTGCCCGCTTATCTTCCTCTGTGTTTGGCCCCTCGTAGTTGGGATGAAACTTCTTCAATACATCTCCCAGGGGACGAATTTGCTGCAGAAATGTCTCCGTTTTTTCCGGATTCAGAAAGTGCCTGTCCTGACGCAGCAGGTCTACATTTTCGTTGAGGGTGGAGCCAAGCCAAGCTCCGAAATGGCTGTGTTGAGGCGTGTGAGCTATTCACACCCAACAGGTCTTAAACGCTCGAACACTTTCTCATCGGGTGGGAGGGGCTTTTGACGTCCATATGGGCACAAGAAATTTTTAGGGAGGTGGTTAAAGTACTAGACTCCCAGGCGTTTCTTTTCATATTGACGAGACATCTGAAATGAAAGTAGTGTATATTAATGTGAGGTATTGAAAGTATTACGAATGTAAGTTATATATGAAAATGACCACTCTTAGTTTAGGAGATATCCTAATAAGCTTCCTTACTACGTCAAAGTGGTGATCGAAAAGGAAGTTTTTTTTTTACTTTTTTTTTGTTGTGAAACGTTTTCTGCAATTTGTATACAGTGCATAAGGTCATGGTAAGAGCTGTGTTACAGTGCGCATTATGTATTGTTTCAGTGAAAGTGTGAAATGAAAATCATCATATGGTATGAGTTGCAGGTGTGAATTGCTGGCGTGTTAGAGGAGTCATGAAGTAGAGGTCCTGTAAGCGTTTTACACGTGACAGAGCAACATATGCCGTTCCTGGTGGAGTAGAATTGGTGTCAAGCCAAATAATGACCTTCTGTAGTGTCTGACCTTGGATCTTGGAGATGGTTGTGGCATAGCCTGGCATGCATGGATATGTGGTTGTGGGAATGTCGTTGATGATTCTTGTAACAGGAACGATGTTGATGATAGAGCCTGATGGATGGGTTGAGACAATGGTATTGCCAGACACTCCAGAAACGGTCACTACTTGGCCATTGACAAAGCCAATCTTTTTGTTGATATTTTGGGTCAGCATGAGCTTCATACCCATGTGCAACGGCACAAGTTGCTCATTGTCCATGACAATCAGTGCTAAGGGAGGGTGTGGATAAAGATATTTCAGAATGATGTCATTGATAAAAGATGCTGCTCTCCTTGTCATTGTGAGAACGATAGCGTCGGGATGCAGTTTCAGTTTGTCATAGATACAGTCGGTGATAGTGTGTGTAGAAGAAAGTGTGCGACCAGCAGAAAGTGAATTGATCATGTCATCGGTAGGAGAGTCATAGCGAATGTGATGTAAAAAGGTCAGAAGTATATCGTCAGTGACATGAAACTGTGTTGTCATGGTGAATTTACGCGTTTTGGACATACAGTGTGCGCAGGAGAGAATGTTATTAACCTGTGTCGTTCGTCCTGCCACAGTTGCAATAGGCTGTTGTTGCACAAAGTCACCAGACAGCACTAGAATGGGTCGATTGTCTAATTTATCCAAAGTATCGATGATATGATGGAAAAGAGTCACCGATACTTGGGAGATCTCATCTATAAAGATGACATCATATTGAGAGAGGAGCCAGTTCATTTGAGGGATGGTGGTGTTATGTGATTGAAAGAGGAAGAGACTGTGCACAGTGTCGCAGGTTATGAGGCCTTCAAACTTGCTTCTGTATGTGCAGGCAAGCACACCTGTAGGCAAAGCAACGGCGGCATTGATTTCATTTGTTATGCAATACGAAATGCATTTTTCTATCAAGTTTGTTTTGCCAGTTCCAGGCTTACCAAGGACTAGGGGGAAAAGCTTCCAGTTAATGTGAGTTGAAACATCTTCCTCATCACTTAACCCTATCTGTACTGGGCGATTTTTTAGGTATTTTGTACTGGGGGGGGGGGCGTTTTTCGCCCCCCCTCTTTTTCTCCAAAACTACAAAAGATATAGCAATAAGACTTACCCCTATTGTTCTTTAGACAATTGGCTATTCAAATATAACAATGACAATTAATAAGTCACGTGATTCGTTGCTAGGCAACCGAAAAACTGACGAAAATTGGCAAATTTATACCTTCTTAACCAGAAAAATTCTATTTAATCAACCACTCAACCGATTTTCTCCAAATTTGTTGCAAATAGTAGGAAACATGTCCCAGTTCAAAAATACATACTTTGCAAACTTTTTTAGTTTCTATTTTTAGCACAATTAGCCTTAAATTAGCCTTTTGTTGCATGCATTTACTTTCATCACAGATTTTTGCCACTCCTGCCCTTTTATCTGGTAATTATAGACTCAAAATGAATCAAATTAATAAGATGAAGCACATTAGACTAAACAAATTTATATTTGACACTTATTTATTAGGTAAATGACGTCATAAATGTGAATGACGTCATAGATATTAAATTTTGCTGACATCAGCAAATAAGAAAAAATTATATATCAAATGAAAGTACTCATCAAATGCAATCGAATGGTGCATATTTGAGATCGATCAAGCAAACGACACGAAAACTAGGGACATTTTAAGCTTTTTTTGTTGATTACTCTCCAAATATGGTATTACTGTGGTCACATGATCAAAGGTAGAACAATGAAATGTTAAGAATTTAATTGCCTATGAAATTTGAGTAAAAGTCACCAAAACTGGTGGTTATATCTCTTGTCGTTTTAGCGTAATGAAGCAAAAACTGGTAGGGGGGGGGGGCGAAAAACGCCCCCCCCCCCCAGTACGAATAGGGTTAAGAGTGAAGTGAAGAATTTGTTGACAGTGAAGAATTTGTTTAAAATAATTAAAGAAGAAGAGTTGTGTACCAGCGACATCACCTGAGGAAGAAGGGCTATTTGTCGCCTGATACACATGACACTGGGGAAGCAACTCGCGGCGGAAAATATTGTTCATTTCTAGTAAACTGTATGTAT
Source organism: Aurelia coerulea (assembly GCA_039566865.1). Classification (NCBI taxonomy): domain Eukaryota; kingdom Metazoa; phylum Cnidaria; class Scyphozoa; order Semaeostomeae; family Ulmaridae; genus Aurelia; species Aurelia coerulea. The sequence goes on from CM076947.1 coordinate 11,527,978, forward strand.
AAGAAAGTACAGTTTCGAGAAAGTAATGTTTGTGACCCTCAACTGCAATGTATGAAAGGAAGACGTTAGGGTCACTAAACGTTTCAGGCAGTAATTCCACAGCTTTGTAAAAGTACAAAATCTGTGGAGGAAGGTTGACATTTTCAGGTGGGCAAATTGTACTTTGATCTCTGTGAGGATAATGCGCCAAAAGATGCTGAAAGAAATAGAAGGGGTTGAAGTAAGAGAGATGCTTCAAGCCAACCAATACAACTTTCTGTGGAGGGTACAGAGTTGGAATGGCATGCTTATGATCGAACAGTCGTAGCCATTGCAGGAGGGAAGAGTGCTCATACTCCACTGGGTGTTGATAATATTTAAGAGCAATATCCCAAGTGCTTGCTTTGTCCAGTGTGGTGGGAAGAGAGCAAGGTTTACGTGTAGCATTTGTCCACGAAAGCTTCTTGGAAGTGAGAAGAGCCCACATTTCAGGCTCACAAATGTCTAAGGTCATGCCAAATTTAATTGCAGTGCAGGAAGGAGGAAGAGTACTGCAGTAGAGAGCATCGGTGTGAAAGGTCTCTTTCGCCTTTGATACATAAGAAGCAACATACTTCAGTATCATTGACTTGCCATTGGTAGCCTGCACATCCATGGAACATTTCAAACTACAAAGAACCGTGTTCACAAATGCTTGCTCATCGTGTGACAATTGAATATGGTCCCTATCGTCTACTGTTGTGACAGTAGTAGGACCTTCGTGGATAGGCAATGACGACTTGTGGGCACATTGAAATTTCTCAACGTGGTAAGAGAGAGTCGCATTGTTTTCCGGGACATGGGCATGCAGGCGTCGCAAGTCAATGTATTGAGGTTTTCGCAACCATACAAGAAAATAAAGATGAACAGTTCTGCGTTTTTTAAACTCGAAACGGTCGAAGTAAGCATTGATGTTCTTAGAAGCTGTGCGATTGTAAGAAAGAACATGCTGGCGCCAATGACTGTTATTGGAGCCACATAAGTAGCCTCAAACAATTTGTTCAAGGACATGCATGAAATGAAAAGTCTCGTGGCAGGCATTGTCTGTAGGACCGTACCCCGTGGCCTCAAAAAAAGCTTCAAGCCATGATGGTGAAGGAAAAGACCATTCAGAAGGACTTATTGTTATGAACAGAGAAGGAAGGCCGTGTTGATGTACGGTATGCACAAGATACCTATGCTGCCAATCCCAATAACCTACTGAAAAAGGTTTGCCTTGAAGTGCATAAAACGCAGAAGACAATGCCGCTTCAGGGCTATGCAGACGAGCAGAGTTGATAGCGGCTGTTATGGTTTTGTATAGCCATCTATCTAATACAAATTGCAGCAACTCAAAATAACGAGAATAATCCACTATAGAAGAAAGAAACTTGGCTACAAAATAAATTTTGGAACTCTTTCGAGTTTCACCATCTTCCTGAATGCTCTCACACCAAGAAGTATAAGGATACAAATGTGGCCATAGGGCACATTCAATTCCAGCCCATGTAAACATATCAAAGATATTGGGATGCTTGCCAAGTTTGAAAAGAGTGACGCGTTTGTCAACAAATTTCTTGTAGGAAGAGGTAGGAGAAGAAATGAGATGATTGTATGCAGCAGTGCATATATCTCTGTCTTCCTGGGAGGACAAGTTGCGAATTTGGTCTTGTACAGTTAAGTCAAAGCAAGTCAAGCGTAATGTGCAGGTTTTCTTCCTATACCCGTAAGGCATGCGACAGTACTCTCCCGTGTCAATGTTGAAGGGTCGTAAGGCTGTGACGTGCTCGGGGAGCAATCACAGGAGAACCAGTGGTATATCATGCAAGAGGGGAACAGTGTAGTGGTGACCTTTGCAGTGGCATGTGACATGGTCATTGCATTTCTTGTTTTTGTTAAAGCTGGGTAGAAGCTTTTGAAACATCACGCTACCACAGTCTTCACAGAATGTCTATGACAGTGTCTTCACCCACAGCTCTAGACTGTTTACGGTATTGGTAAAGGATGGAGACACAATTTATTCTGAGCTTGAAGACTGTAAAGTAGCTACTGATGCCTGAAAAGCTTCTTCCCTTCTTGCAATAGCTTGCAAATTACTGGCAATACGTGTTGTGGCATCTGCACCTGGCAGTGGCGGATTTAGGGGGGGGCAACTGGGGGCAGTTGCCCCCCCCTCGCCGAGTTGAAACAGGTCTGGCGCCCCTTGTTTGGAAATTTTGCGCCCCCTTTGAAGAAGTGATTTTGATATTTCTGTCGAAGAGAAGAGAAGCCTCCAGGCGCCCAATGAGAAATGAAAATCTTTATTGCACTTGCACTACAATGGCTGCGCAGGAGATCGGAATGTCAATGAAGACCCAAATATCAACTTGATGTCAATGAATGTGTCAGTTATTCTAATCGCTCTCAAATTATAAAATTTGAATGACAAAATAGGCAATTAAATTATCACAAGTCAAGCACCGCCCGCCCCAAGGGTGTTACTAGATCAAGTAGATGTATAACGAGGGAAGGAAACCATTCCAAAGTGCGTTAGTCCAGCTGTTGGTCAGAGAATTTATTTCACACGCGTACGAGTTGCCTTTAGCGAGAGCCCAAAAGTTATCATTTTTTGCCCTCACCATTCACCACACCAAATTAACCTGCGAGAAAGAAAATCTTAAAGCTGCTCCTTCGGAAAGAAAGGTTAGTAATTAAAATCCTATTTATTTCATGCTTTTGCTTTATCCTCTCCGAAATGTGTTTCGAGGGGGTTGAGCGCAGTTTCTGAGAAACTAAAAGGCATAGCTTCAATGTTATGTCACGACAAGCAATTTGCATTTTTCCACACCACATATACGTTAGCACAAAATTCCAGCTCAAAGAGAGCTTTTTTATTGTCTTGGCTCGAATTTTGTATAAAGCGAAGCAAATGATAAGGCGTATTCTCTGGAACATATGAAGTGGCGGAAATCTTCTGAGAAAGGTGCACGTGTTTTTCATAAGGCAGTCCTTGTATTAAGAAACTCAACTCAGATCGAGGGGCGTATTATTCTGTAAATATCTCGTGAACCTTAGGCAAAAATCCTGCTGTTTTCAAGAAAAAATCGGCGAAAAATCCCTAAAAATCCTATTGTTTTAGAAAATCTCATATGCCTTTTCGGAACAGTTGATACACCCTTTCCATTTCATTTTAAGATTTTAAATATCTAACCGTCGGAAAAGGCTTCGTTTTGTTTCATTTTAAAGTGTTCACGAGGGTGCAGAAAGTAGACATGGAGATTGTAAAAGAACTCGTAAGAAGCTCGTAAGAGTACTCAAATCTGAGAATGTTTAGAAAATTGCTTGTTGTTTTGAATAAAATACGTGGAGGATTCGCACATAAATATCTGAAAAGAATACGTGTTATGAAGATGGGATCAGTAGTATTCTTCAAGAAATTTTGATTGATCCTGAATCGTTTTCTTTACAGAATGGATGATGACGATCAAAGGGAAGACAGAGCAGAGGATGGGAGGGAGGGTACGGAGAGGATGAAGAAGAAAAAGCTAAGTGGATCAGAAAATCGTAACGCAAAGAAGAAACGTCTGCTGATCGAGAGTGCGAAGGGCTGCAAGAGCATGCATTCGTTCTTTGGAAAGAAAACATCAAGCACCGAAGCCAGTCTGCAAAGTGAAAATGAACAAATTGTAGACAGAGTAGATGAACCAAGAAGCGAGGGTATCAATGTAACTGCAGTAGATGATGACGATCTAGCTGATGACGAGACGATGGTAGAACTGGTGAATCAAAATAAAGATTTCCAGGAGAAGCTTAAAATTGTAGAAGAGCACCAAGGAACAGCAACTACAACAATGTTCACAGCCACTTCCAGCAATAATTCGGATGCCTGCCCGATTGAAATCCACTTTATACCGGTTAATCAATATGTAGCGTTTTTCATACAAAAGAAAGATATAAGCCTGGAAGAATTGAGAGTGGGTCTGCTCGATCATTGGAGGCTGAAGAAGCAGGAGGATTGCCCTACTTCATACGATGCATCTGCCACATGTCATCGGCGTGTGCCACTTGCCCTTCTCCAGGAGGAAGATGAATGGTTAGCTATCATCAAAGCAGATTGTCATGAGGGGCTTTGGTGCAAAGTCTGCACCCTAATTAAGCACTCAGATGAAACGAAAGGCCAAAAAATGGGGTACCTTTTAAGTAAGCCATTGAAGAATTTCAAAAAAGCTTTATGGAAAAGATGGGTACATTACTTCGCACAAAGCATCACAATTCCATAATTTAAACATGGAGAGAAAGAAGGAGTTTTTGCAAAGGACGGCCACAGTAGAAAATCCAAAAGATGCACTGTCACTGATGTATGGCAAATCTGGCGAAATAATCTCTAGAAATCGAGCAGCTTTGCGAAGCATCATAAAGTTGACAATGTTGTGCGGCCAGCAGAATATTTCTCTTAGAGGTCATCGAGATGATGGGGAAGTGATGTCCAAGCCAAATTATAATGATGGGAATTTTCGGGCTCTTATCCGCTACACTGTTGAAGCAGGAGATGAAAGACTCGGTGAGCACCTAAAAAAAGCCCCAAAGAATGCCAGTTATATTTCAAAAACAACTCAAAATGAGATTCTTAGTCTCTCAACCGACCTTATAAAAGAGCGCATAGTTTCAATGGCAAAGGAAGCATCCTATTTCTCGATCATAGCAGATGAAACAACTGACCGAGCCAAAAGAGAGCTTATCACGATTGCACTACGGTTTGCACGTGATGATGGTTCCATGCTGCAAATTCATGAGAAGCCCTTTGCTGTTTTTGATTTACTTGAGGCAATCAAGGAGATAAAGGTGGAAGAGGTCACAAATGCAGATGGAGAAGTTTCTGAGAGCCAAAACGAAAATGCAATAGAAGAGATAAAATGTCAGGGGAAAACATTGGGAAGATTATCCTGAGGGAGATAAACCGAATAGGATTGGACCCCAGCTTCTGCGTCGGGCAAGGTTACGACGGTGCTTCAGCAATGTCAAGCGAAAGAATCGGAGCAGCAGCTCATGTCAAGAAAGTTGCACCACTTGCAGATTATTTTCATTGCGCCAGCCATTGCCTAAACCTTTCTGCCTCTAAAACGCTCAAAGTTCTTGCCTTGTCCTGCTGCCTAGACACTTTCAAGAAAGTAGTCGCATTTTTTCAGAGTGCAAAGAGAGACAAAGTGCTGCAAGACAGTATTGCTTTGGAAAATGATGACAACCGCAAACGAAAGCTTATCAAACTCTGTACAGCACGTTTCATTGAACGGCATCAGGCAATACTGTGTTTTGCAGACCTCCTTGCGCACATTTCAGCTGCTCTCGATGCAATCCAAGATTGGGACGACAAGACCTCGGCAGTAGATGCCAAGATCCTCCAGAAGAGCATCTCTGAGTTTGAGTTTCTTGTTGCGCTGGAAGTTTTGACAAGAATGTCCCGCCATTTATTCATTCTGAGCAAAAGCCTCCAAACAGTAGGGAAAGATCTAGGGAAAGACAGAGCTAACGTAGATGAATCCTTCGCTTCACTTTATGGGAAAGTGTTGGAAAGGGCAGCATTGCTCAGCATCCAAGAGGCTAAGCCACGTGCACCCCAAAGATCCCGATACAGAGCGAATGCACTCTCCGATGGTTCAGCTGAGGAATACTTCAAGGTTAACTTGTTTATTCCGATGTTAGACCATGTTTTGCTGGACATGAAGTCACGCTTTGGAAGACAACAGAAGCTGTCCATGAAGTTAGGTTCCTTAATCCCTGCCTTTATTGCCAATGTTTCTTTTGAGGAGTTCTTACCTGCCATAGAGAAGTACGAGATGTTCTTGTCAGACGAAGTGACGATAAATGCAGAGTTTAAACAGTGGCAGATGCAGTAAGTGTATATTTTGGTATTTACTTCCTGACACCAAGTCAATAGTTCCGTTTCATACTTTAGGAATTCAAGGCTTACTTATTGTCCGCCTTTTGAAAGGTCCATAGAATTTGACGGAAAAGGATCATTTGAAAACCTGCTTAACCCAAATTTGTGTGTTCTGGCCTATAGTAATGTAAAAAAACCAAAATTGCGCAGAAACCAATTCAGTGCAATTATGTTTTCACCATAACTTTCGGCAATTTCTTTTCTGAAACACCTTACAGAAGAATCTGAAAGATGTTTGATAATTTTTCATGATTATGATATCGATACAATTTGGTTGTCCAACAATGACAAAAATAATTCTAATAAAAAGATTTGTGTTTTGCCTGCTTATGTTAAGAGCATCCTAGCTAGAGGCACGTTGCTTGCAGCTCATTTTTATTTACGTCATGTTACTTTAAAGCGAATTTTATTAGTAGAAACAATATGTTATGTCTATCCTTAGATGGAAACACAATGTGAAGGAGGCTGCTGAGATAAAGTCTGCTGTTCATGCTTATGAACAATGCAGTGATACCTTTGTAAACATTAAGACACTCCTGCGAATCTTGTCCACATTGCCAGTCACTACGATGGAAGCAGAACGATTGTTTTCGAAAGTGCAGAGTACGCTAACAGCAGTCCGAGCCACTATGACGGAGGAGCGAATGGAAAGCCTAATACTTCAACAAGTTTATAGGAATATGCTTCCCACAACAGATGAAGTTTTAGAGCGCTACGCCAAGAAAGATCGAAGATTGTTGTTCAGCCAGCGAATTTGCCGATCAGGAGAGAAACTTTGATGAGAGAACTTCAGTCAGAACAAAATTAAACAAAAATTCAGTAGTTTCTGCACTACTGGGTGAGTCAATGAAAAGAATCACTGTTTGAAAGATCACGGCTCCCTGGATATCAAGACCATGATTAAGGCAAATATATAGTTTAATGGTAGCCATGTTCAAATCTATTTCAAAATTTACCTGATTGAAATCGGCTACTCCTTTTCTTTCTGAAATTATGAGGGATTTTCTCGATTAAATCTCTTCAAGAAACCTTCAAAACATGACCACAATCACGAAAAAAATTCCCCAAAATCTCTGCCTTACACGAGCCTTACGGCAATGACTTCCGCACGCTTTAGCACGTGCTATCCTCTTGGCAAGGAAACAAAACAATTTTCAATATAATTGATTTGATATTCAGGGAGCAGTGGCCTTCCGAACGGGGATTCTTTTTTAACTCAGCCCGTACAAAACGTCGCCTGAACAAAACTATTGAAAGTTGGAAGTAATGAACGCAAATTGGACCTTTTTCAGTAATGCATTATTGCTTATCAATTGTCATTTGCAATATAGATCCTCTAATCTAGAGTTCTCTAATCTAGAGTTTCCCACATAACAGAAGTAAGGTTTAGGGTTAGCTTATTACCAACGTCAATCTTAGCTCCATGACTTGGGATTATTATACAGCTGGAAATAGGAGCAAGATAACCAAATTTACTTCATTGCTAACGTTATTTATTTCAAAAGCTCTGTCTGGTTATGCAGTCCGTTATGTTTTTCTTAGAGTTGGCGTTTCTCGATATCTTGCGAATGATCTTGTTTGTATTAAAACATATCATACATGTAGTCGTTTGTTATATTCTGGTAGCTGGTAGACCTTGTCGTTGTCGTAATAGGACTATGCTCGTCATTACAAATGCTCACTATAGATTGATTTTATGCTGTATAAGATTCACAACGTTATACGTGATGCACAGACTATATATCATTGCTTTAACATGCAGTAATTGCTTTGGAAATCTTCTTAGAACGTGAATTAGAGGACCTTCTGTCAGTAGTTAGGGTCAGCAATGATTGTATACTGCAACATAGTTGTTCTTGTTGGTACTCTCGTCGCCAATTTTTGAAAATTTATCAGCGCCCCCATTATCAACTGCCCCCCCTTCAGATTTGCTCTGGATCCGCCCCTGGCACCTGGATGCAACAACGTAAACTGCCTACGTTGCCAGTAATTTGCAGCTATGTTTGCGTTCCAAGGGATAGGCATAACAAAAATAAGAAGTGCAACGGACGTTAATAAATAATTATAATACACGAAAGTTCATGAATGTCAACAGAATACAGCGGGTACCCGCAAATAAGAAACAACTTTTAAAATTGAGGCCTCTGAGGGTTTCTTATCTGAAGAGACCTTTTCATGATCAGGGTCAAAGTTTCTTATACATTGGTACCATCAAGTCAAGTTATATGACAGGAGCGTACATGCATGTGTATTGAACAGTACTGGTACATTTCGCATTTTAACCATGTTAAATTTTTGCTTTGTTAACATTTAATTTCTAAAATATTTATTCTCTTTTGAGAATGCTACATTATATTACAGTCATTTATGGGGATATGTTTTAGTATTTAGGAACGAACTTTGAGAACCTGAAAATAAGAAACAATTACATTTCAGACCCAAAATTGTTTCTTATTAAAGGAGCCCCTTTTGAAGAAAATGAGGCCTGTTTCCTATAGAAGGGGGTTTCTTATTTGCGGTTACTTATTGTATGATGAAACTGTGAGGACGAACCTAATAATACGTTAAATAAAGAATATGTAAAATAAGGAGGAATGAAATGACTATGAAGTGCAATGGCCTTCCTTCTTAATATTTTTCTTCAAACTGGCAAACTTTGCTGACAATCACTGTAGTCTTAGGTATAAATTCTTGTTGTTACATTCTGCAAACTCCAAGTAGAACTGCTTGAAGGATGTTGTCAGTTCCACAATTGTTTTCAGCTTATGGTATTCGTTAAAAAATTCACAAGTTACCATTTTTCTGTCTATTCTCACGCTGTCACATAACTACAATGGAAAAGAAAGAGTGGTTTGACTGCTTGCTGTTTGAATCTCACGCAAATCTCAAAATAGAAACACTTGAAAAAGATAAAGATCAGTTTCCCTTTTATAAGTCCTGTTTAGTGCCAATACAAATGATGCTAGAAACAACAGGACTGAAACATAATAAATAAATGATAAATAAAACAATAAATATGCTTAAAGTTGCTATTCCAAAGCAAAATATTACGCCTAATGCCAAACAGCTATTCCTTCCTTGTATCAATCATTTAAAAACAAACCATTCTTGCTGGCAAAATGGGCCTTCTTTGCAACGCCGCCCTGCAATTTGAAAAAAAATCTAAATTTGATCAAAACCTGTGGCGAGAAAAATTAAATTTTGCAGGTTTCCCATGAACGAAAAAATGAAGTAAAATATGCAATTGCAAGAAAAAACATCATAGAACCCAATAGTATAAATAAATGTTTTGTAAAACCAGCCAAATTGGCAGAAAAAACATGAACTTACCTTCAAATCGCAGCAAAAAATTGTTCAGAAAATCGCTCATGAAGTTCTGGTAACCATGGGAATCTTTGATCTGCCCTCTGTCTCAATCTGGGGTCAGTCGGTCTCTACGAGATCCCGCGAAATCTGCGTTCAAAACGCACGATAACACGCAGATCCATCACCAAAAAGGGGGATTTCACGCATAGCTAGGCCGCATTGAGAAAGACGCCGTGCAAGAGTTATCAAAGCAAAATGGCTGGGAATCAACTATTTGGATCGATTCTACAATGATTAACCATTCATTTGGTATCCAATTTGCTTTGGAAACATTTTTATATCAGCGAAAATAGGAAAGAAATAAATAGCAGGTCGGACTTTCCTTCTAAATATCAGTTTCGCGCTGTTGTTGTCACGTGACTGATCATGCTGACAAGGGGAGCTTCATTTACATTACCAGCATCATCAACCATCATTGAATTTTGTTGAGCAAATAAATCAACCCTTTCAGTTGCAGTAGTTGGCTCACTGGCACATGCCAACTGCTGAGCATAGGATTTACCCCATTCATACACCTTTTCATCATTCTTCTTACCAAGATCTGATTGTAGCTCGAGCAATTTCTTGTCGGATGTAGTGATAAATCCTGCATTCATAGGCTTAAAAGCCATTTTGTTGGCACCACCTCTTCTAAGTATGATGCTGTTCGTGCTCTGGATCTTGTTTATCCTGTTATGCCGGCACTCGAGCAAAGTAGCACCACTGCAAAAGAAAGAAAATGCTGCAAGAGGAAATCATGTTTGACCACTGACCAGACCTTCTACGAAATATGCTTGAATGGCACAACATTAGAAGTGGCGATTAATTCTTGCTGTGACATAAGGGTTGATGTGCCAAAATTTGACATGAAAGCAATGTGACACACAGCATATAGGCAATTTGTAATGTGGAAACATGGACCATTAGGTGCAGGTAACAGGGTGGTTATACCATCATGCTGTGTTTGGGCAATAGGGCAAGTGTAAAACGCAGGTTTGCTGGTTGATAAAACGCAGGTTTCACGCCAAAGGGCTGTGGCTAAAGGCAAGGGGGCCTGCTATTAGTGACCAATCATTTAAATGGTTTTTCTTGAACAACACACGATACTGAACCCATGTAGATGCCCTCTGCAATGAATAGGGCAGCTATAGATTATTCAAACTCAAAACAATCATGCTCAACAAGAAAATTACAAGATAAGAAGTGGGTACAAAATTAAGAGTAGTGCTACAAAAACCTAGAGTTGGGTTTCTTAAAGGCAAATGACAGAAAGAAGGAGACTTGGAGAAGAACAAAACAATGCAACAATCTCTCGGTATTTGACATAAATGGAGGAAGTAACCAATGTTTGTGATTATATCGTTGTTCATGAATTATTTTCTTGGTCATTGGTTGGACTAGCAAAGCACACCCATGTTTATTCATTCCATTGTTCACATTAGGCAAGCTTAATTTATCTTCATTCAGTTCTGAAGTGTTTTAAAAACAAATGACTTGAGGAAAAAAATGGAGATCTATAAACAGGAAAAAGAAACTAACCAACGGCACTGTTCCTTTAGCCTTATTTGTTACTGCTTGGGTGTAGATTGTGAAATACAATACAATATAATACAAGTCAACACACTAGGCTATTTATATATCTAATGATCTGATCTTTTTATCAGGTCATGCATTTAAAATTCTCACTACCGGGTGTCCCAAAAAAAACGCAACAGATTCAAAAAATTCTGATGGAAGCTGTTTCAAATTAATAATTAAATGATTATTTTTATCTAAATTTGCAATGATTAGATTAAATTTTAATATATTTTTTTAGAATTTTTGGTGACTTGATTGTCGAGTTAAAAATCAACAAACTTCAAATTTGTTGTCAGGGCAAAACCAGAGCTACCAGCGTTAGTGTAAAGTATACAGTAAAGTTAAAAGAATGGCAACAGCTGAAGCTTTACATGAATACATTAACAAGTACACAGCTTCATTAAGAAGCTGTAACAAAGGGATGTCTTACAGATTCATAAGTTATCCATTCTTGAGGGAGCTTTCAGTTTTCATGTGTAATTGAAAGTATAAATCTAATAATAGCCTAGTCATTTGGAAAAAGCAAGCAACCATCATGGAAATTTAAGAAGCATGGCAGTTTTTTGACAGAAGTCTTTATGAAAATGTCTGTTAAATGTTTAATTAAATCGCATGTTGCGCGTTTTTCAGCAATTCGTTGCAATTACAGGGATTGTCATGTTTTACAATTTGACATTATGATTCATCGTTGTTAATGCAGCAGCTCTGGTTTTGACCTGGGGGCAATTTTGAAGTTTGCTGATTTTTAACTCTACAAGCAAGTCACCAACAATACTGAGAAAGATATCAAAATTTAATATAATTACTGCAGATTTGAAGAAAAATAATTGTTGGATAATGAGTATGAAACAATTTGCAGTAGAAGTTTTCAAATCTGTTGCTTTTTTTTTAGAAAACCCGGTATTTTAATATTCACAAGTCCCAAGGAGTTTCAGAAAAGAAATTTGCATTGCTTACCATGTTGCCCCTTTGAATATAACACAACAACGTCTTAGCAGATCATCAAAAGTCCCTGGTTTTCATAATTCATTCTAACATTATGCATTTGGATTGAGAATTTGGTATATAACCAGAAGTTTAAAATAGTAGGCACCTTGCCTCTAGCCACATCCCTTTGGCCTGAAACCTGTGTTTTACCAACCTGTAAGCCTGCGTTTTACCAACTTGCAAACCTGCGTTTTACACTTGCCGGCTTTGATATGCTCCCTGATTGGTTTCTGTTTGTCATGATTAGATTCGTCCAGATTGAATACTCTCTTTAATTTGCATATTGCATCAAGGGCTGATTGTGTGCACTCTTGCAGCATCTGTGATTTTGCTGTCCCTGGCGGACCACAAAATATAGAATAGAGATTCAATGGTATCTCCTTTCCATGCAATAAAATGGTTGACTGAAGTCCAGCTATGTATGCAGGGCACAGGTGGTGATTATATTTGCTGCAACCTATGGTTTTCACGTCTTTGGTTACCATACACTGGATTGTAATTCGTTGATTCTTTCAAATGAAGGAAAGTACATTGTAACCCCTTAGTGCAACCGGATTGGCTGTTGAAGAATCTGCATGCATGTACAATTTTATGTTCATACTTGCAATTTGATCTTTTGCAAACCCCCCTGTTAAAATGTTTGCATACTTTATGCCACGGCTTGGCAAGCTTTTGAGTGTGGTTTTCGACTGCACCGGGTTGTTTTCCATTTGTTTGTACAAATGTGGAACTATGTCCTTGTGAAGGAGGTGATTCTACTGAAACTTCACCTTGCTGTTTGGGACATGTTGTGGTGCTTGTTTGAATTAGACTCCTGCTGTGGAAAATTTAGTTTTCAGATCATTGACCATTTTCAAGAGAGAATCAATTGTTTGCTCTTGGTCAAAATACCTTGCTGTTAAGAGATCAATTTGGCTTTGAAACTGAGACTTCTCTCTTTTCAATTCTTCGTTTTCACACATTAGCTTGTGAAATGTGATGTTGGTTCCATCGTTGGTTCAAGAACGGCACTCTTTGTTTACATTGTTAACCAATATATCATCATGTCAAGGCTTATTGCTTTTGGAAGACTTGGTGTCGTCATCAGTCATCCGAATGTCTATTGTGGGATCCCAAGTCGCAGTGGCCGTAGTGATTTTTTCCGGAATTTTTGTAGAAGGGGATTCTGATTTGGTATCATCTTGAAAATGAATAGTTATTAGTTTTCCCTTTTTCTTCGGATTGCTTGTTGTTCTCCCAGGGAATACTTCACTCTCAGATGTCTTCAGCATTTTAACCTTTGACTGTCCATGTTTAATTGTCTGAACTAAAACTTTGATGAACGGAAATTAAAAGTCAATCCAGTCATGTGCTGCACACGATGAGTCGATGACTGAATTCTTTGAACCAGTCAGGTGAAAAGTTATTCCAAGGGCCTTGCGGTGCTGATTTCCTCCTTCAGTATGATATACCGGGTGACCCAGAAAAAAGTGACCTAACGCAATCTGTTGTAGAAAAAACAGTAAGTAGCAGTGTGAAATACTTCAAACGTTGTTCTGTTGCTAAAAGACCAGTCTACATTATGAGTATTTTTCGCAATTTTTTTGGGCTCGGGAAAGTTCTCGAATTACGGATTTTGAGGAAAAGGGCAGGCTTGAAATTCTCAAAAAGTCGTCAAAAACAGGGGATCGATTTGAAGCCATTTCAGATCTTCAAAACAACGAGGAGCGTGCTTCATTCTGACTGAGAATATTTTCAAGTACCTAGGGACTATAAACTTGCTCTGAAGACTTCCGACTGGGTTACCTATTCCCAGGTTGAAATGAAACACGCTCCTCGTTGTTTTGAAGATTTGAAATGGCTGTAAATCGATCCCCTGTTTTTGACGACTTTTTGAGGATTTCAGGCATGCCCTTTTCCCCGAAATCCTTAATTTTGGAAATTTACCGTGCCGAAAAAAATTGCGAAAAATACTCATAGCATAGGCTGGCCTTTTAGCAACAGAACAACGTTTGGAGCATTTCAATCGGCCACTTACTTAATTTTCTGTAACAGATTGAGTTGGGTCACTTTTTTCTGGGTCACCCGGTACTTCTAGCCTTAGCTGTTTCAGCAAATCATACTAAAATTGATCTTTGGTATCTTGTGAAGGGGCCTCTTCCTTCTCATTTTCCCATAATACGAAGATGGAATCTTTGTAGGTTTTACATGTAGCCAAGTAGTCAAAATATCGAATATTGCAAGCTTGGATTAATTGGATAAGAGCCTCTCTCGAAGGAAGAGAAATGCTCCCTCCACTCTTGTATGTATTAAATTCCCAATTGGTTGTTTGGGCATCACTGCCAGGTGCTCTCTTGGACTTAATCTTAATAGCCTTTGGTGAATGCATTGTTTCCGTGTCTGCTTTCCTTCAAAATGGCCTAAATCTTGCTTGGCCTAAGGCTGCTTGAAAATTTAACCTTGATTCTTGATGAAGATAAACAAATTGCTCAACAGATTGAGGTTCCCACGAAGTAATATTGAGCTAACAGCACCGGTGCTGTATGTCTTTATCAACTATGATGATGATTCCAATGGCTAAAGCTCATGTCACCGGTTTTGGCCTTAAACAAATCAGGATGGATCTGCAAGCTGTTTTTGTGAAGTCGCAACCTAATCCTTTTTCAATGTATGAAGAATTCAAGAACAATATAACCAGAATGAGTGATGGTCGCTATTCAGTGAAGTTACCATGGCGGAAAAACAAGAACAGAAAATGTTAAAATATAACTCTCTACTTTTCATTGACACCTAGATACAAAGCAATTTGTGATTGCAGACAAAGGGAACGGAAAAAACAAGATCTTGTTGCATCATAATATATATACAATGCTGATATATAATATGGTGTTCTTTAACTTTTGTCCACTTTGGCAGGGGATACTGAGCAGTAAGTCTTTTAATTACACCTAAAAAGTACGGGAATTGAATCCCCTCCCAACTGGCTTTTGCACAAAATAAATAAAATGCCCGAGGCAGAAGTTTAGATACATCCTTCTTCTTTTGATATGTAGTATTATTTGCTCTTAAAAAACCATTTCTGGAATGCACAACGAGCGAGCTAGCAACCCGAGTTTCATTGCAATGTTTGTGGCTTGCTTTGTTTTTGTTGACATCTTAACCAACCGAGCATGGAATTCCCTTTGCCTGCAATCACAAATTGCTTTGTATCTTGGTGTCAATGAAAAGTAGTGAGCTCTATTGTAACATTATCTGTCCTTGTTCGGCAGAAAGGCCAGTACTATCTACCAAACAACAAGCAATTGTGTGAGAGAAGATTGAAGAGTTTCCTGAAGAAGCTAAGAGAGGATCAACAAACATTTGAAGCCTGCGATGAAGTAATCAAGGGTCCACTGGAAGAAGGAATTGCTGAACTGGTGCCAGAGCAACCTGATGGTCAACAAATTTCATACTTGCCACATGATAGAGTGATCAGGAAAGAAGTCAAAACACCGAAGCTCCAAACTGTTTACGATGCCAGTGCAAAGCAATGAAAGAATGACAAATCTCTGAATCTCTGAATATTAATCTTAGGTCATTCACTTTAATGTATATGCAAGGAAATCTATCAGGCCTTGAATATCTCGTTTCCCGAGATAAAAGAATTGAGAAAAGAGCAATTGGTTGCTATAACTGAAATCATTCAAGGGAGAAGAGACTAAAAAGACTTAGATGCTGTGCTGCCGACAGGCTTTGGGAAAAGTCTTATTTACCAACTGTTGCCTACATGACATCAGCTAAGAAAAGATGAAGCAAGTATTGTTGCCGTAATAACACCTCGACGTTACTAAAACACGGAACAAGCGGAACAAGGCAGTAACAAGCGGAACTAGTGCGGAACAAGCCAGTAACAAGCGGAACAGGTCAGTAACAAGCGGAACAAGCGAGGAACAACCCAGTAACAAGCGGAACAGCAAGGAACATCTGTCTCTATCCCAAGGGGAGTTCGAAATATGTTGAAATGAAAGAGTAGCGCGCGGCATTAGATAATAAGCCATAATAAGTCAAGAAGATTGTAGGGTAAAGAGCACAAAAAAGGCGCCGCATGTCCCAAAGGAGTCCAGAGTCGTTGCAAGGGAACATGAATAAGGAAGCAAAGGTGTGTGTGTCTCTTCTTTCTTCTGCACCTTATTGTTGCCGCAACTTTCTCGCCATTCTTTTTTTTTCTTTTCGGCTTTCTTTCCCATTCATCTTTTTGTGCACTTGAATATTTCGAACCCGGGCGGGGGGGGGGGGGGGTACTTAGTATATTTGACCAACGGGGATGGGCCGTTTTTAAGAGTATCGCTTTCACCAATTTTTTCTAGCACAGGGTATCAAAATGAGGCAATTTTTCTAGAGCAGGTTGGCAAAAGATGTCAAAGGGGAAAATTCTGCTAGATCGGGTCGTTTTTTGGTCAAATTTCATGTTTTTTGAGTATGCTTTTCACCAATTTTTTCTAGAACAGGTTATCATTTTGAGCGAAAAATTCTGGAGCAGGGTAAAAAAATTTTCGTGGGCACACCACCGTACAAATTTAAGTCGAGTGCCCCCCCCCCCCCCGGATCTCGAAGCAAAGCTGTTTGAAGTTTTGAATAGTTTTATACAGGAAACAAATGAAATAAAGAAAATTTGTTATGGCTTATTATCTAATACCGCGCGCTACTCTTTCATTTCAACATATTTCGAAATCCCCTTGGGATAGAGACATGTTCCTTGCTGTTCCGCTTGTTACTGGGTTGTTTATCGCTTGTTCCGCTTGTTACTGAAATGTTCCGCTTGTTACTAGCTTGTTCCGCACTCGTTCCGCACTCGTTCCGCTTGTTACTGCCTTGTTCCTCTTGTTCCGTGTTTTAGTAACGTCGGTACCGAAGCAGTGGTAATACTTGATGAACTGACGGAATCATAACCAACATCTGGAGGTCCAGACCTAATTGGTACTTCTTGCAAATTCTGAACAAGCTTTGCTAGCCTTGTGGGAACATGGATCAAAGAGCGTGCACATACCATACAACAATCCTTGTTTTCTTGCAAGTTACTGTCTATCTCAATACCAAGGGTTGTGAAGATGTTACTCAGACAAACAACTTTTATTCCCAATGGTGAAGTAAGCTCTTTGTTTTGACTCAGAGAGAACAAACCAACCTTCGCGCTTTTTAGACTTATCACTTTTAAACAACAACAGCAGGATGATAATTTTGCTTGTTTCCTGTTGCTTAAATCCTGTAGCAATAGACCATTTGCCAATTAGGGAAAAGGGATTCAGGCGAGCGCGGCCAATTCCAACAGCCCTAGTAACATCAGGGAATCCTCTCCACTTCAGAATATCTTATTCGAGTATCCCACGATCGATTTGTAGAGTAGGGCACATAAACAAACGATCAGCTGATTTTTACACCTTACTTCAAATGTAATAAGTCCAAAAATTGGGAGAAAATTTTGCAAAATCAATGAAAACTGGCCGATCGTCTTGGGCTGATTCTGAACTGTATAAATCGAGAAACTGAAAACAAACTTTTGGAGGACCTTATTTCAACCCTTTTTAAGGAATTTAATCATTAATCTGGAGTTAGCAAGTGGGAGGACAGAGGGCCTAATTAGAAATTTTCTGGATTTTCCCCACAGCTTTGAAAAAAGAAAGGCTCGTTATTCTGCGAATTTTAGAAATAGATTCGAGATTAAAAGTGTTTTAGTGAAAGAATACGGTTTCCCGTCGATTTTGACATGCTTAGGCTGCTTACCCCTTGCCAAATGGAGTTACGGCCCAAAATGGGGTAGGCAACGATGTTTCCCAATTTTTGCAGCCTAATTTTCGCAGCCTTTCCCAATGCTCCACCCCTGGGGGCAATATTGAGCCCCAAATTTGTGATAAGACTCACAAACGAGTTATCTCTTGTGCATTTTTTTCTGTTTTGAAATTAGTTGAGTAACCATCAAGCATCGGCTCCAAATGCAGCTTCGGGTCAGAAAATTGGGCTGGGTCAGGAGGACTCCCCGGATTTCCAACTGTTACTAGGGCTGTTGGAATTGGGCGTGCTCGCGCCAATCCCTTTTTCTTAATTGGCAAATGGTCTATTTGCAATTTTCCATGAACTTGTGCTTTGCAATTCAGTTATTGTGTTTCTTGTTTTCGCTTCACAGCTTTAAATTAGGCCCACACATGATCTCAAATGCATATGGTAACCGTATTAATAACAACTTGTAAACGAGGTTTTGAAATAATTATGCAATCTGATAACGAGACTAACAGAATAATTAGATTCCAACTTGTAAACAGTTTTTAATAGCGTGTCCTCAGGCTCTATTCTTTCTTTTTTTACCTTTCATTTTGTTTTGCCTTTTTTGCCTGGTCTCAGGCTAAGATAAGATATCAAAATAACTATCGAAAGGAATCACTATCAGAACGAAACTAAAGCATTGATATAATACAATAATAGTCAACACTCTTTTCATTGTGTTTTTAGAGATTTGTTGTTGTTATTTTTGTTAAAAAAAAAACCAAATGAACTGGTAAAATTTTGCATGTGTGGAAGGACCCAAATTCCAGAAGTCCCTCAACTGCCTCAAGTTATATTGCATGGACATATGAAGCATCTCAAGCTTAGGGCAGGATGGGTAATTAGCTCTTTTCCTTCAATTCAAAGGGGTCCCTCCTTGGCAAAAGGAAATTTAACCATTTTCTTTACAGCAAAGTCTTATTATTTTCTTCCGGGACTGTTAACATAAAATCTTCATCTTCTCTTTTTGACTGATGATTTTCTGCAGGGAGTGTTAGGAATATAATGAAAAAATGTTTTAATTTTTTCTACAACAAATTGACATTAGATCTCTGAGACGTGAAAATGAAAAAGAAGATACTAACATTTGCCTTTGATAGTTTTTTCCTTAGTACCTACAGGTACTTCTTTATAAGAAACCGCTTGTACGACATTCAGAATGTTATATAGTCAAGAATTACCTATTTAGTCTTTAAAGTCATACATTTTTATGTGTTTTCTTGGTCTTGTTCTGGTATTTGTTGCCTATGAAATTACTCGTTTCTTGGTCACAGCAAGCATCTTTGAATCAGAAGATTTATGCTGGCATGCTGACCTTATATTTTCGAAGTATTTCAAACGCAAGTACCCCCAACAGAACTAAGAATTGCAACACAACTTAGACGTTCTTATTATTAGTTGAGCAAACAAATTATTTAATGTCTTTAAATGTCCATCTAAATAAAATATAAGCTACAAAGATTTCAACGATATGCAACATAAATTGTATTGTTAATGTATCTCCTAGTAAAGATATGTTCATGTTAGACTAACATTACCACACCCTATCCTACCCTGATCTTCAGGTCACAGTTGGCATGAGTGCAAGGACCCAAATCCCTAAACTGTCTCCAACGCAATGCACGGACCTACAGAGCATATAACGCTTGGTGGCAGAACTTTCACAGATAAATTGTTCGTTAATTCAAAGGGGCACATCCTGAAAATAGAAAGGGCAATGTTTTCTATATTGCAAAGAAATTTTGAATGCCCACGCAAACGAACCTCTACACGTTGAAGTCAGTCTTATTATATTCGAAATAATACAGTAAGTACCCAAAAGTCAATTATGATGCCTGGTTTCTTATCAATGGGAGAGTATTCTCTTTGCTGGCAGACTACAGTGTATTATATGTCCGTTTCTTATATGTGGCTACTTATAATTAATATAATAATATAATTCTGTTTTAAGTATGGACACCAAACCTCGTCTTTAAATGGAGGCTCCATCAGTAGACTGCACTGGAATTCTTAATTTGATAAATGACATTGATTTAGCTTCCAAATTTCCTTTAAAAATTACGTGAAACTTAAAGGTCATTCATGTATTTGACGTGGAATCTATCAGCTGTGCAGATGTAACCAACACTGAAATATGATTGAAAACTATTTTGAAATACATTTTCCAGATCTTTTTATAACTTCATTTGACTACACTTCAATTCCTCGATTAAAAATAGGTTTGAAGACAAAACAATTAAAAAAATGAGGGAAGGCGTTGTCCACAAATTCTGCTGTTCAATATTGGACGGTAATATTCCAGAAATCAAGATACACCCTCGTCTAAGTGCCCCGGTACATCTGACCTCTGAGACGGGGGTGTAAAGATGAAAAATTTTTTTCCTATAAAACCTTCCCTTGCGCACCATTGACTGCAGCTGAAAATCATCATGGCCCAAGCAGCACAACAACGCAGAGAGCCCGTCATGGGCGTCTTCGATGTTATCAACATGATGGAAATTGGTTTACAATTTAAGAATAATATACCAGAAACAATTGCTTGGTGCCGCCGATATGGCCTTCTGGCCAACAGCTGGGACTGCCCCACGTGCCATATTGCATGCAACGAGGGGATTTACGGTTGCGGGCTGGATGGAGTAATTTGGCACTGTCCAAGATGCAAGGGGACGACAAACATAAGGAAAGGGAGCTTCTTCAACCGGTCGACGCTCCACTTGTACCAAATATTGGGGCTCACATATGTGTGGGCCTGGAATGATGGCCGCTCGAGGGGGATGTCCGTAGAACAGTGTATGCATGAGTTGGACATTGGATCAGAGCACACTGTCACATACTGGAATCAGTTCTGCAGGGACGTGGCTGTGCAGTATTTCCTAAATCATCCTCAAAGGCTTGGTGGTCCAGGAATGATTGTTGAAATTTACGAGAGCCTGTTCGCCAGAATGAAATACGATTGCGGTCACGTCGTTGTAGAAAAATGGATTATGGGTGGGTACAACATTCAAACAAAGCATGGGTTTTTGGTACCTGTGCCAAGAAGAGACGCAGGGACACTATTGCCTATAATCGTCGACTGGGTTGAACTAGGAACGACAGTGTGGTCAGATGAATGGGCAGATTATATAGACAATTAGGCCAACAAGGATTCGTGCGCGGCACAGTGAATCACACGCTGCATTTTGTGGACCCGGCAACTGGAGTGATAACAAATCGAGTGGAAGCAATGTGGCAAAGAGCAAATGTGAAGTTCAAGGCAATGTATGGACCAACGAATCGAGAAATGGTCCCAGATTATTTGGCTGAATTCATGTGGACGCAGAGATTCGTCGGTCATGCATTTTATCACTTCTGGTACCAGATAGCGACAAACTTGTATGTAGTGTAAGTTTTTCTATCTTATGTCATCTTTGGGTTAAGCCTTGGTCAAACACATCCAACATTTCATCCAACATTTCCACCCAAAAAAATTTAAAGTTTGCCGATGTTTATGAGGGGGTGGTCAAATGCATCCAACATTTAATCCAACATTTCATCCAACATTTCCTTGATCATACATTGCCTGCGCAGCAACGTGTTTACATCGGTTTACATCAATTAAAAAAGGCGTGGAAAAAAATGAACTGAGCAAAGATGGCCGACTTTCAAAGCAACATGTTGAAACGGAAAGCAGTTGCAGCCATATTACCTGCTACCATCATTGATGAGACGGAAGGTAGGGGGGGTAAAGAGGGAAAACCAGAGAGTGGATGAAGAGAAGGGAAGATCGTGGATACTGCAGTACCATTGTCCGTGAGTTGCAGATCGAGGACTGTGCAAGTTACAGGGAAATGATGAGAATGAAGCATGAACAGTTTTTGGAAATTTTAAAGCTGATAGAGAAAAACATCACCCCACAGCAAATACTTGGTGGGCAAAAAGTGATCAGTCCAATGTCAAGACTGACGTTAACGTTGAGATTCCTTGCGACTGGTGAAACATACCGATCACTGGCCTACCAATTTCAAATCTCAAAAGCTGCAATCTCGTACATAATCAACGAAGTTTGCCTTGCCATCGTGAAGGAAATGGTTCCCCTTTACCTCAAAACACCCCAAAATGCTGAAGAATGGACAGCCATCGCAAGGAAATTCGAAGAGAAATGGCAATTTCCAAATTGTCTGGGTGCAATAGATGGCAAGCCACCACCAGGATCCGGTTCCAAGTATTACAATTACAAACACACTCACTCCATAGTGCTCCTTGCTGTTGCTGGCCCAAATTATGAATGCCTGTATGCAGATGTTGGAACTAATGGTCGAGTATCAGATGGCGGAGTGTGGGGTAAATGCAGCCTTGCTCAGAAATTGGAGAACGAGAAGGAGTACCTGCCAGAACCAGCATGCCTACCATCTAGCACAGAAAAATTCAACTTTGTTTTTGTTGGTGATAAGGCATTTCCGTTGAAACCATACCTGATGAAACCGTTTCCACAAGCAGGTCTTGATGATCAAAAGAGACTTAACAACTACCGCCACAGCCGAGCAAGAAGAATCTCTGAAAACCTGTTTGGTATCATAGCAAACCGATGGCGCGTTTTTTCATCCATCATTTTGCTTCCCCCTGAAACCATTGAGAAATTGACAATGGGAACATTGGCCATTCAAAACTTTTTTCGGCAAAGCATGTCAAAGACTGCTTATTGTCCTCCTGGCTTTCTAGACAGTAGCAGTTCTAGTTCTGGTGAGATCATTCCAGGCCAATGGCATAAAAACACACCCACAGAGGCATTTCTTCATCTGCAAGTTTCTTCCACTAGAAATAATCCCAGCAACAGTGCAAAAGAAATCAGGGAATTATTCAAGGACTACTTTTGCAATGAAGGAGCTGTAAGTTTGGCAATGGCAGCAATGTTGAAACAACAAACATAAAGACAATGGGGGACACTACAAAGTTGTCAGTTTATCATATATAGATCATTTTGTATGTGAACATCATAAAACTGTTTAGACTTAAATGCAAATTCACTATAATCTTAACATTGAACATTCAAAGATCTTTACACAGTAAACATTGCATTGAGCTTTAAAAGGGATTCAGGTAATAAATACAAATCATCAGATACAGAATGGACTTGATAATGAATATCAAAAGAGACACTCTGTAGTTTTCCAAAATATAGAACAATTGTTTATGCTAGACTCAAACAAATTCAGTTGATACCAAAACTAAAGTATGTCTGCATTCATTTTTATGAGAAACTTTATACAAAATTAGTTGCATATTTTGCAGGTGCATGTATCGCCAGCCCAGTCTTTGATCCTCTCATTGAAAGCAGAAAGTGTTGGCTCATTTTTAATACTATCATCTGGGGTGTCCCAGAGGAAACTCCCTCTGAAGGACAGTGATGCTTGCCCATATCCCTGTGTCTTTATTTGTGGCAGTTTGCAAAGATTTTGTATCCTACGATCATAAGTTACATGTTTTTTTTTCGTGAAATCCCCATACAAGCAAGTGATGGGTTAAGATGATTCAAGGACTTGAAGATTTCTGTCATCAACTTCTGCAAGTTTGTAACATGTATACAAAAGCTGCCACTTCGATTGAGCAATGTTTCAAAGGGACATTCCTATTCTTTATAGAGGATCTGAAGAGCATGTTTGTGTGTGAATGAATTTTTGTGTGTGTGGTCAATCTCTTTTTATGCACCTGTTGCAGAATAGCCAGGTCAAAGGGCAATTCAATAATAGACCTTCTATCTATTCTACAAAAGAGTCTGGATCAAACGTTATTCTTATACATTTTTACATGCGACGCTCGATCGAGTGGCGTCAGAGCTTTTATCACTATTGTACACAATCGAAAATTCTAAAAAATGTAGCAAAATAACGTTTGATTCTGATTCTTTTAAGAATAGCTAAAAGGTCTATTGATGAGATAACCGTGTTGCCAATTGTTAATGCCTGCTCTCTAGAAAAATACGTATTAAGCCTGGAAAAAACACTGATTTTCTTGTTGACTTTAGAACATAGCGTTTTAACGTGTTTGTTAAACTTTAATTTGTTATCAATTTCAATCAATCAATAGATGAGACTACTGGAGTTTTCTATTATCAATTTCTCATAAAAAATGAATGAATGACGCAGTACAGTGATACAGTTTTCAAGCACTTCCATATTTTTCCAAATTAACTGGCGGCATAAATCATTGTATTTTTGGCCATTTTAGTGTTGGCACAATAGTGAAAACAAAATGTATGTATGCAGTTTCACCTGAAACTGTATTAAAGCCCCCTTAGAGTTTTCAACTTTGTTCAAACCTGGACCAAAAAAGTATTTGTTAAAGTTGTTCGTTTTAGTATATAACCACAGTATCTTAAAAATAGGAAATTTATTGTTGCATCATATTCATAAAAGTTCCTCCTTGGTTTTTTTGCATCATGAATCCACCATATGAGTTTCCCTGGATGTTTTCATTGGTATTGTAATACCCATTAATCTCAAGATCAAAAATCACATCCATGATTCGTTTCTGCAATTGCTCTCGTTCTTTTGTCAAAAAGTTCAAGTTTCTAGGCAATATATTATGCAAAATGGCATTCTTCTTTCTCTTTGGGCTTGGAAATTGGCTGCTTCAAGACGTTAATACAGTTTGTTAGCAGCTCTTGTTTTTTGGCTTCTGTTGACCTTTTGGTGTTGATCTTCGGTGTTGACTGTGATAAAGACCTACTAGACAAGGAAGAATCTTCCATATTATTGCATCTCTCAGGTTGTACTCCTTGATTTTCATCATCTGCTGTCATCGTCAAAGAGTCTATGCTCTTTCTTGGGGTCAGTGCTGGTCTTAAAAACTGCAACCTTTCCCAGTATACCCAAGCTGACTTATACAGTTCATCTGTACTTTGGCCAGACTTGACTTTTGAAACTTTAGCCAACTCCCTCCCTAGTTGTGCTCTTAAAGTTACAATCTTTGTTTTTATCTCATTTGGTGGTATTCCAATGACATCTTCTATCTCCTCCAGTGCCTTTGCTCTTTTATCCCTGAAGTGATAGTCTTTGTCATTCACATCCCAAAGGCATGGTCGTTCTTCTAACATGTCTATGAGTTTGGATGTATCATCATTTGTCCATCTCTTGCTTGGAACAGGTTTTCCCTTTTTCTTTTCTTTGTTGTTCTTGGTCTTTGTTTGTTGGACCTCAGCGTGTTCACTACCTGGTTTTACTTGTTTCTTTGGGTTTTTCTTTGCACCTAAGCCCCCTTTAGATTTGTACTGCAAAGTTTTACGACGGGCTTTTCGTAAAACTGTCTCCATGGCACAAAGGGCTGCATCATGGTCTTCATCGTCATCTAAGTCTAGGCCTTCCGAAGGAATTGAACCTAAATCTACACCATTATCGCTGTCACTCTCCATGCTGGAGCTGACCTCTCCATAGTCCGCTACCCTTGCTTCAGCTACACCTTTTTCCATTCCTTCAATGTGCTCTTTGCTGGTGCTCTCCATGTTTTTTGACAAAAACGATGGTAAAATGAATGTTGACCAAGTTAGGAAATCAAAAGGGCGCTCAAATGTTTAGAACGTTCTGCGCATGCCCAAACATGAAATGTTGGAGGAAATGTTGGATGAGGCGGTCAAACGTTGGATGAGGCGGAAGATTTGCAAGTGAAGGACAACTAGCAGAACCCCTATATATACTGTACCCTGCCATTGATTCCCCAAATATGGAAAAGGGAGCTGAATTGCGTATTTTGCCCTTCACTGATAGGCTACCAAAGTTATGGCATCATACCTGACTCACACTGATTATTGCAGGTACGAGGAACTAGGCCCTATTGATGTCAAGCAATATTGCGAAATCTGAGGCTGACCTAGTATGAATAAAAACTCTAGGTCTTCCAATATTCAACCTATACCCAACACTTGCTGATTTAGACTAACATTTAGTTTATTATCTAAATGTACACCTAAATCAGATATATGTTAGAAAAGACACAGTGTTGGAATTAAGATGAATTCTCATAACACAAAAACAAATATCTAAACCTAAAACACAATACAATACAGTAGACAGTCATTTAGCATATTATTTAATAATTATTACAGTATAGTAATAGTCTGCCAAATCCAAAGGATATTGTTGTAAGTGGAATGTTATTGTTGTGGTATATGTTCTGAAAGAAGGGTGGTAGCTTTGATTCTGATATCAAGGGGGACAGTGAGGTGCAACAGGACTGCATTGGACTTCCAGTCACCCAAAATCTTGATGATCTCAAGGGGTTAACCAGCTTGGAAGGCCAAGGAAGCCCCCCCCACGCCGAAAAGAATGGGAGCCAAAATCCATTCCGTGGAGGCCACATTTTGTAAGGCATGTGCACAGCTTGTTCATAAAAAAACGATATGTTAAAGGCCAAATGCTTAGGGAGGGATGTACCCACTGAAAAGCCTGTGCATCATTGGATAGGTTAGGGGTAAAGGAGAAAGCTCTAGAGATCGCAGAGACTGGACAGAAAGGGGAACCTGGGGCTGCAATCAGGGGTATCTGCACCACCTTTTCCCTAAACTGGATAGTTTTGCTCCAGCTCCACTGGAAAGAAAGAGAAATCGGCTTTTGTGAGCTGCTTACCAGGATCAAAGCTGCCAACCTTCTTATGAGTAAATGTGATTTGCGGAACGTACCAAAAAAGGCAACCAGACATATTGCCCAGAACACAGTGATCCAGAGCAGTACAGAAATACCAAAAAACAAATTTTGAAAAATGATTTTGGCTCTATTTTTACTCCAAAGATAACACATGGATTAGTTTAACACAAAAAACCTCATTCTAATCGGAGTTATACTCGTAGAGCTAAAAATTCACAAAGTTAACGTAAACAAATGAAATGCAACATTTAGTCAATTTCAGGATGAAATCCACTTTTGCCTGCAACAAAGTAAATTTTCAAATGTCTGTAGAATCACTTTGCCATATCGGATCTTTACAAACTTTTTTTACTTGAATGAGAAACACTTTGACTATATTGTGACTTAAAAAATAAATTTTCGCGATTTTCGTTCCTTTCAATTTTTGCGAATGCCGAGATGTACTTTTTGTGTTTGCTTAGGCCTGAAAATTGTTCATATTTTGAAATTTGAGTTAAAAACATGAAATACATGTCAAAACATGTCTTCACAACATACTTTGTCGCTAAATTTGAAGCATTGGCTGCACTTTTACCGAAGGTTTCGTACATATTCGTACCCAAAAATTTTTCATGCAATTTTCTTCTTTCCTGGTATTTTCGGGGAAATTGGCAACTTTCTGCAACAATTGTCATATGATATGAAATGTGTTTCTGAAGTTGTGATATACGTAAAAACGTGGATGAACCAAATGAAGATATACTTTCAGACAATCTAAATGCCCTTTTATGCTACTTTTATCAGCATATTGTACTCATTTTGTTAGTGAGCAGCGTTCAAAAATCCAAAATTATGAATGGAGATATGGAAACTAACAAGAAAAGAACAGATATATTTTTGAACGTATACTGTAACCGTTTCAGTCAGCAAATATACATGGAGTTATAATCATTTAATTCTCGGTTAAAGTATCGAGAATTTACGTTTTAAAACTTTCTGATGTCCTTTGGCTATATCTCTACAATTGTACCCATTAACTATTTGTATACAGTTTCAGCCTTATTAAATTTTGAGCTGTTTCTTTGTCCAATTGTATATCGTTTCATGTAAATCAAATTTTTGTCCTTTCATCCCGCAAATCGTGTTCGTAAGTTAGAAAGCACGCAGTAAATGAGGCAGCGCTGAATAAAGCAAACCTTCATTAGAAACTGTCTCACATAAATGGAAATGTTTTACTTCAACAACTTCTTTCGAAAAAAACATGGTGCAGCTAAATCTACTCGAAAATTTTTTATTCTTGAGAAGTTTCAACCAACAACTGTTTGGCTTTGGTCCAAAATAATTTAATGATTAATAGATGTTACTATGAAAGCTTCTTTGCTGATTGCAGAAATCGAACACAAAAAGATAAGTCACTTCATATTGACCAATTTTTATATTTCTCTCCTTATGAATTCCATAGAGACATATTTTGCAAAACTTACAAATCATATGAAACCATACAAATTGAGCTTTCAGAGCATCATTATTCAATTTATTTCCGCTCAGAGCTTTTGTTCCGGAGAGTGTCAGTCTTGAAGTAACCCTTTGTTTTGATGCACCCTATGTATCACCATTGCATGCTACGATTTTAAAACACTGCCTCGCGAACAAAATGAGTATAATAGGCTGATAAAAGTTGCATAAAAGGGCATTTAGATTGCCTGCAAGTATATCTTCATTTGGTTCATCCACGGTTTTACGTATATCACAACTTCAGAAACATATTTCATCTCATATGACAATTGTTGCAGAAAGTTGCCAATTTCCCCGAAAATACCAGAAAAGAAGAAAATTGCATGACAATTTTTTGCGTACGAATCTGTACGAAACCTTCGGTAAAAGTGCAGCCAATGCTTCAAATTTAGCGACAAAGTATGTTGTGAAGACATGTTTTGACATGTATTTCATGTTTTTAACTCAAATTTCAAAATATTAAAAATTTTCAGGCCTAAGCATTCACAAAAAGTACATCTCAGCATTCGCAAAAATTGAAAGGAACGAAAAGCGCGAAAATTTATTTTTTAAGTCACAATATAGTCAAAGTGTTTCTCATTCAAGTAAAAAAAAAGTTTGTAAAGATCCGATATGGCAAAGTGATTCTACAGACATTTGAAAATTTACTTTATTGCAGGCAATAGTGGATTTCATCCTGAAATTGACTAAATTTTGCATTTCATTTGTTTACGTTAACTTTGTGAATTTTTAGCTCTACGAGTACAACTTCGATTAGAATGAGGTTTTTTGTGTTAAACTAATCCATGTGTTATCTTTGGAGTAAAAATAGAGCAAAAATCATTTTTCAAAATTTGTTTTTTGGTATTTCTGGACTATTTTCTCATTTCTGGATCACTGTGCAGAAGGCAGCATCAACACTGTAGGTGAGATTGAGCTGTGTGTGAATACCATGCAGAATAGCGAAATTGATTGGGGGCTTATGTTTGGGGGCATTGCCATGAACTCGTTTGACCCCTGTGAGGAGGGAAGAAAGTTGCCAATTCCCAGTGAGGGGGTTGCTAAGGCCAAATTCTTTGTGCATTAGGCCAATAATGCCAAGGAACTGCTTGATGCTTGAGAATTTTAGCGTACGAGCCAAATATGCGGCATATAAAAAAATTCCATGTGTAGAAGCAGGCACTGGAGGAATGTTCATAGAATGGTAAAACCGGAGGTAGGTATCACGATGTGTGCTATAGGTTCGCTTGGTGTTTTGGGCAAATGTCTGGTTGCGGAAGAATGCAATCTCTTCAATGAGCTCCTTGTAAACCTGTGCAGAACCTAGAAGAAAGAAACATAGCACTATTCGGAGACATGTGGTCGACAAGGAGCTCACCGGAGACATTGTGCGAAGTATTTACAAAATTCTGAGTACAACTGTAATAATGCAACGTCGTTATGCATACGAGAATTTTTTATTTTTTTTCTGGGATTAAGGCGCACCCAATCTGAGGCTGACCTAGTATGAATGAAAACTCTAGGTCCTCCAATATTCAACCTATACCCAACACTTGCTGATTTAGACTAACATTTAGTTTATTATCTAAATGTACACGTTGAAAAGGGCAATGCTAGTTGTTGCAACAGAAAGCTTTTTCAACTTCACAGGATCTTTTACTTCAAGTTTCTCCATGAATAGAATATGTTTGACTGTGTTAACAACCTAAAGGGCGAGTTCAGTACTAGATCAATAACACATGCTACACCAAACACAGTATCGGCAATAGCTGCAGCCACAGAACAAAACCATGTCGCAGACAAACATCTATCTGCTACCATCAACACGGTGAGATCAATAAAAGGATTAGAAGATCTTGTCTTTGAGTATGTCAATGAAACCGGTAAAATGCACTGCATTATATGCAGCACTAAAGATGATCCAAGTAAAAGTGATGGGATGTTTCAGTACAGTTTTGACTTGGCTGATACTTTTTAGGATGACTCTAGTATCGTGCCACAATTTTCAAACTTAAAAGCACATATTAAATCTCACTTAGCATCCAGGGGCCACAAAAAGAAGGTAGAGGCTGCCAAGATTCCTCGTCAAAAGGAAGCAGTGGTGATAAAAGAGAACAACAAAATTGGGCTGGCACTAGGACGTACCTGCATGGTGCTATAAAAGAAAGGAAGACCATACACTGATTACGAGGATTTAATTACCTTCCAGTCTATAAACGGGGTAAATGTAGGTGATTTAAACCATTGAAGAAAGTTTCCCTCTCCTCCCTCCTCCATCTTTAATTAGCCAAAATACATCCATGACTAATATCAAAATCTTCACTCCGTCCACCATTATCAATCCGCTCGCGTTCTTCGGTCACATGACGAGTAGCCTCGACTTCAAACTCAAAAACAGGGGTAGTCATGGGGTGTTTACTCCTCTGAGAACTAAGAGCCTGCATAGACCATCAAACTGCTGGTCAGAGAGCCAAGAAATTACTCATCGATCAGACCCAAGATGCACCATATTATATTCACTCACGAGGTGACCCTCTGGACACTTTTCAAGCCAAGCATAATCAAAATGAGGCTACCACTTCATTTGAAAATTACAGCCTCTCTGACAAAACCGAATACTGAACTTTAATTTACTAAAAACCGCTCACCACTGCAATTCTTCAAAACCGAAATACCATACCTTCTCAAGGAGATTACCAAAAAGCGTACGTAAAATATGCAGAAACCGCAATACTGTCAACCCCAAAGACCCCCACAAAGCATACAGTCTCACTCAAATGACTTCATTGATGCAAAAATGAAACTAGAAACACAGTTGTAAAATGAGCTTATGTTTGAGCATGAACTGGTATCACTGCCAATTGATGATTATGATGATGTCTGCTTACCTAAGGCTGTGAGTGGAGGAAGCAGTGCAGGAATCATCTGGAATCAGGAAACGTTTAAAAAAAGCATCTAAATTATGAGTGCAATGATTATACAGACGAGATTAGAAGCAGTCTGTCCTCTATTGTTCTAAACCTTAGTTACTGCTTTATTTAAGATGGAGCTAAATTCATGCATCACTGAGTCTCTATGACCCTGATTTCTTTGGATAAAGCGAATTAGCACAAACTTCTGGAATAAACAATAAAGATCTTTATTGATTCAAAGTTTCATTCATCGAAGAGGACAATAATAGAAAAAAAATGCTGAAGGCATGGAAAAAGAAGAGTGGCTCAGTTGTGCGGGCTCTACTTTTTCCTCTCTTTTCCAACATGTGTATAGCCTGGTTTCCATATAATCGCAAGGAGTCACAATGAGTCGCAGCGAGTCGCAAGGATTTGCAATTTTTGTAACTCAACAAAGTGGTTTCCATATAATCGCAAGGAGTCGCAGTGAGTCACAAGGAATTGCAATTTTTGTGACCTGAACTAAATGCAAATTGGCGCCAAACTTGACTTGAAAACTTCCCAGCAAAATCTAATAAGTTTGTTGTAAAGGCTATCAAATTTATAGAGTTCACTTAAGAATAAGACCGTTTCTTCGTTGAAAGGCACAATTTTCGTTCATCTTAATGTCATTCATTTTATTATTTAGGCAGGGATGCCTCGTCAGTTAATCAGAACGGCATGTTCTATCTACCGGACACTCTGGACCATTGGACCATTGGACCATGCCGCAGACCCCGACCCGCTGGCCGCCAAGATATTTTCGCTGTTATATTGCTGTCTCTTTTGCATACGAGTAAAATGAAATTATGCTGAATGAAACTTCCTATGGTCTCAGTCATGCAGATAACCCTTTTGTTCGAAAAGAAATGAGGAAACAAGGAGGGGTTTACAACCTTAGAATGTCAATGTTTACAACACAATAAGCAGCAATACCCCAGAATAGAAAGTTGGCTTGAATTTGGTCATACAAAGCTGAAGTTGACATCAAATGCATGCAAGAATTGACTGAGTCAAATTGACTCTGATGCAAGAACAAGTCTAAGACCTTTTACCAGACAAAGAATGGATGCAAATTGTTCTGTTTTGCTGAAGTAATACGTGGATGTGAAGTAATTCGCGTATTCTGCACACTCTTGCTGTCCAGGGCCGCAGGAAGAAGCTTCGGATTGGGGGGGGGGCAATTGTTCTTGAAACAATAGAGAACAATACATCTAATTACGTCATGTGACATAGCACCATTGTTTCAAAAAATTATTGGGGGGGCTTGAGCCCCCCCCCACCCTCCGCTTCCTACGGGCCTGTGCTGTGCTGCCTGTGCTGTCACCACCGAGAGAAGGCGCTGTAACACAAGCAAATGATCTCAAAAACATTTGAGTACAGTGATTTAAAATAATACCGTACAATGATTTGAGGGTAAGACCAAGCAATTCACAATGTGAGGGGCATTTCATTACCAAAACATCTTTGACCAAAATCCTTTTCTTTTGAAGGAAATCCACCAAAAATTCGTAAAAAATCCTTTCATTCTGAAAGGTCTCCCCTGGTTTGCTTTTTGAAAGAGGAACTTTACAACAATAGACCATGGTTGCAAAGTCAGACCAATGCATTTTCAATGTGCTTGTGCTTTCAGTGCAATTCTACATGCCGCAGAGCCCCTCTGAAAGCAAAAGATTTCTGACCAGTTTGATTATACACGCAACTGAGAATGTTGAATCCAGCAGACAACAATTAGAATGGCGAAATTTATTCATCTTCTCAGGAAAAGTGCAATTAATAATCAAAACAAGCGTTAAAGGTGTCCCTGAGAAAATAATAGAAAGAATTTACAGCAAGAGAAACAGTGCGATGCAAAATTGCTGTCAGGGTCTGCGGCATGGTCCAATGGTCCAATGGTCCAGAGGGTCCGGTAGATAGAACATGCCAACCAGAACTGCTTTTCAGGGGGGGCTGTGGCCATGTGTGAGTGCGTGTTGAAGTGAGATTTATCACAGAAACGAGTGTGATCTGATCGCAAAGAGTCGCAAGGAGTCGCAAGGAGTTGCAAAATTAGTGAACAGTGGTTTCCATTAATCGCAACAAATCGCAGGGAGTCGCAATGAGTCGCAGAGATAGAATTTTTTCTATCTCTGCGACTGCTTGCGACAGCGATCGCAAGGAGTCGCAAACAAATTTTTAACTGGTTTCCATATGATCGCAGAGTTGCAAGCAAACTTGGTCATTTTTATTGCGACTCCTTGCGATTATATGGAAACCAGGCTTATCTGCAGCTAAGGCAAAGGTAAAATGCTGAATGGGGCTTTTTTAAAGATTTCATTAGTTTGCAAGACTTCCATGCAACAACTTACAAAGAAAATATTTCTTTATTGATAAATCAAGTGACCAATTTCGATGGGGAAAGGCTTATGATCTAAGTTGGACCTCTGGCTGCAAGAAAACATTTAGTTCACTACGATTGGGTGGCTGAATGTGATGTCACAGTCCGCCAAACATGCCATGTTTTTTCTGAGTCACCCAGTATTGCTCGCTTTTTTACCTTCATTTTAAGTATTCGCTTTTTGCAACCTCTCTGTGATTGTCAGTCAGAAAATCAAGGATATGTCTTCTATACCAAGTTGGGGATAGCTATAACAATGGTCTTTTGAAATTTCAAAGATATGTTGCATTTCACCTGGAGGTGGAATTACCCCTAACAGTTGCGGCAAAAAATTTACGACCACATTTTTGTCAACACAATTTGTTGGTGTAAAGATATGAAACACTACCAATCTGTCTATTTTACTCTCTTGGAGTTTATTTAGATCAACTTTCCATGCATATTACAAATGTTGATGTTGTTTTTTGATGTTGGCACCATTTTTCTATGATGTCACAATGAGATCCATAGAAATGGTGGGAAATTACGGTGGTTCTGCCGACAAGGGTTGTGACCCAAAATTTGTGTTACTCGGCTAAATTTTACATCAATCTATGCACAATTCATTTATATGATTTGTTTGCAAAATATCAAACCTCCACAAAGGATAAAGCTTTAAAGGTGGTGTGAAGCAAACATTTTTATTGATGCAAATGAATAGCACAGTTGAATGAAAAAGAATATTGTTTAAATTGTTTTGATATCTTCTTTCATTTTTGAGTTATCCACTGTTTTGTAGGATTGGCTGATGGCATCATTTTGTTTGCAAAATGTAAAGAACGTATACAAGGTTGGCCATGTTTCCAAAGAGGAATCTAATTTTGAAACTTTGCACAATCATCATGCCTTTCTTAACATCATATTAAGTCATGAGGCAATTTATATAACATCTATTTCAAAGATCAGATACAGTTATATTTCCATATGTTATCCTAGTAATTTGCACTTAACTTAAGTAATTAACTTAATATCAGTGGATAACTTGAAAACGAAATGAGATATTAAAGAGATATAAACAATTCTTCAGCATTCGACTGTGCTGTCCATTTGTTTGTAGCTTCAAACTAATAATCAAAGGGCTGGTATAGTGATATGTGAACCGCAAAGAATTATGTTGTGAGAACTGATCATTAGTTCATCTTTGATTGATTTGTATGGCTTAGCATAATCTCCCAGGGTCTGCTTCTCGTGGCAGCACATACTGCGCTCAATGATCTATCTGCATTTGTAGCCTCTTCAAACTCTGTTATAGTAAGTGCTTTGGGATTAGCTGGCAAAGCTAACAAATTAACATACTTTTTCACCACTTTTTCATGACTGGAGCAGTACACCCAAAGTGAACTCCGCGGAAAATATTTAGTTTGTCCGTAGAGATGAAAATAAATTAAATTTATTGAGGAGCAAGTATTAAAAGGTTCACAAAGAAACCAGTAAAGGGGGAAGCTAAAGAATCTTTATACGTATTTGTTTCACGCAGTTTCGCTCTAAGTCAGGGGCATTTAGTCGAAATATTGTACGAGATTTTGTCAGAACTTATGGATTTTTCTTGAAAACAAAAGGAATTTTTGCAATAGGCGTTTGAGACTTTCTGTGGAGTGAAATGCCCTTCAGCCATAAGGTCACAGAAAGTAACAAATTGCTCTTTATATTATCATTTCCTTTTTTATTCGCAACGCTCTGCTGTGTGCTTGCCTCTTGTTGGCTTGACCTTTGGAACCGCGCAGCGATATTAATATCTGATATGATTGCCTTGATACTATTGACGGATTTTCTTGAAACAAAAGAACTTTCGTTTAAGGTGCTCAAGATTTTTACATAGTGATATGCCCCACATGCCTTCCTTTATTCCAAATGTACAGGTTCACAAAGCATTGAGCTCTGACTTTGTTCCAGACTTTGTTGCAGCCATTTAGATAATTAGTACCCTGCAAAGACAGCTGCTTCTGGGGACAATTTAAAAGAAACAAAGTGTCCTGAAACCGGGCTTTATGTGTTAAGTATCTAGCAGTTGACACTTCAAAGTGAAAACTTCTTTTAGTCATTATAAATGGACTTGCTCCATGTGATCCATCATGTGATGCAGTTCACGTGCCACTGCGGACAAACAAAAAAGATCCGCTGCAACACAATGCATTTCATGTTATCAGTTTCATTTCACATTAGCCATTGAAAACCATGAATCAGCAAATTCTTTATCTTGGAGAAGATGCAGGTGAATACGAACGAATTTCCGCGATATTGGTTTTCCGTGGAATTAATTTCGGCCGTACACCCAAAGTAGGCCTGTCCACCGAAGGTCGAATAATCGCTATTCGGTTATCTGATCACTATTCGAATAGCAGTGAAGCGAAACGATTATTCGCTGCCAACCGAATAGTATGAATAGTACGAATAGTACGATTATTCGGATTGAATGGCCAGTCGAATAGATCGATTATTCGGATAGTATGACTAGTCGACTGGTTGGAATGCAAAATGATCAGTCAAAGAAACCGAATAGGTTGACATAGCGAATAATCCGAATAGAATGACAAGCGAATATTGCGAATAGTATGATTGATTGAATGGATCAAACTGTCTTGTCTAGACAATAAGCAGATAGCGAGACAAGGGGCAATGTCAAAGACATTGTTGTGTAAGACAATGAGGTACTGTTAGCTTGTTGTATTCTTCTGCTTTACTCCATTGTATTGCTATTTTATTGGTGAATAAATGAAGCACAATGATGTGATGTAGCAAGCTTTATTTAGCCAGGCAGGCTTCAATTGGTTATCCCCCAGCAGGCTGTAGCACTGTAGTAGCTGGACCAAAGGTGATAAGACAATTTGTCATGCCATACTACCAAAATTTTAAACTTCTTTGAACCACGCCCTAGCCACACCCCTATTCGCCAAATAACCGAATATTCGGTAAAATTAGCACCGAATATTCGAATACTTATAATCTTTCATTTGGACAGCCCTAACCCAAAGTGAAATACGCGTAAAATATTTAGGACAGGCAGATGGCTGAAGTTATCGCGGAAGGGTTTCATTTGTTGGCCAATTATTCGCTTTACAATCTCTTAAAGTGTTTTCTGCAGCTGTCTGTATTCTTCTTATTTCATTATCCACAAGCTTGGCTTCGCTGTTAGCATGATATATTGTGGATTGCTGTCATCAAGGCGTTCCACATTGACTTGATCTTGAATGGCGATGCCATGCACCATATCGTATCTTTCGTTTTTGTTGGTTGATGTTTTGTTCCTCATCATTTTTCTGAAAATTCAGGTTGTCAAGGTTAATTTGAAAACCAGGCATCAGCGGTGCCACATCTTAAGAAAGGAAGCAGAAAGATTTAATCAAGATATTCAGAAAAATCAATGATTCATTGCCGCTCTTTGCAAACTGTAACTGCGCAGTTCAGTTAGAAAACGATTTCAATAATAGATTAGGTTATTTTTGCAACAGATCATTGCTCCTATAGTCTATGAAATCTGGAGAATTTTATTCGTTGTAGGGGCTATGACTTTAGACCAAAATATCTACGTCTTGGAGATCTGCAATCTTTCCTGCGAAGTGATGTGCGCTTCTTTGCGCTAACTGCCACTGCAACAGAAGAAGTTAAGGCTGATATTTGGAACAGTTTGCATATCGCCGCACCCAGTATCATTTACGTGCCGATGGAAAGACAAAATGTTTACTATGAACTTCAAAAATGCAAACAAGGTGATTACAGTTTTTTTAATTGGTATTTGTCAGACTTGAGGGTAAACAAAGAAAACGCGCTTAAAGCAATATTTTACTGCAGAAATGTGAAGAATGTCGCCTCAACGCACTACTAGTTTCATCTTATGCTTGGAGCAGATCAATTTGTTGATGGGGAGGTTGCAGTAGATAAGCGCATGATTGCCATGTTTCATTGGTCTACTGCAGAGAGCATTAAGAAGAGAGTTTTTCGTGAATTTAAGAAGCTTAGCTCAATCATAAAGGTTGTGATTGCTACTTCTTCTTTCGAAATGGGTTTAGACTTTCCAGATGTGTCGCTGGTAATAAACGTAGGTGCTCCACAAAGTCTTGAGTCGTTTGTGCAACAGAGTGGTTGTGGTGGTCGAAGCATTGACCAAAGTTTTTCTTTGATACTCTGCCAAGGTTCTCGCTGTAAGAATGCCATGACTGGTGGTATGAAAAGGTATGCCCTTTTCTCGTCGGTTTGTTGATGGTTATCATTGAGAAAACACTTTCAGTTTAATCTTGAAACTGAAAGGGATGCTTCTTTTGAATTGACGGGTGCTGCCCCTGAGGGCTGTCGATGTTGTGACATTTGCAAGGCAGTATGTAAATGTGGTTCCTGTTTGGTTGCTCCATGGGAGGTTCCTGTCGTGAGATTAACTGAATTGGACATCCCGATGGAGATAGATAATGATGCTATGGAGACTTTTACACAAATTTGTGTCACAATTTAAGACCGAGCAACTTTTGTTGGTAGTGTGTTAGGTCCTAACAACCTAACATCTCTTGAACTCAGACTGCTTTCATCTCCTACTGTCTCTGTTACTGACACTTCAAGAGAAATTTGAGTTGCATTTTTTTGTTGTCAAATTTGGGTACCTTTTTCATAGGAGACAATGGGCTCAATGTCTGAAAATTTTGCCAAAAATCAGCCATAATCAGGCAGGAATCCGCCTTAAGTCGGGCAAAATCTTCTTAAGCAATGGATTTTTTATCAGGCAACCCCCCCCCCCTCAAATTCTATCTCCCCCTACGCTGATGACATCTTTGTTAATGTCTAGTGAACCATCCCCATATTGCTAGTCTCATTCAGACATTCTGGCAAATCCAGGTCCCATTAAACCCCTTTAGGACCCTTTTACAGATCCCAATATCACTCCAAATGTGGAAAAACAATGTACTACACACATGCAATGTATCTAACAAAAGGAACACAAAGAACAGCTCTGACACACTGACAGACTTGACACAATGAACAAAACTAACACAACTAACAAGTGGAACACAACTAACAAACATAACAAACCTAACACAGTTAAGATACCTTACAAACCTAACACAATGAACGAGCCTAACACATTAACAGACCTAACAGGACTAACAATCCTAACAAACCTAACACCAGAAAGACACCTTACACACCTAACAAAACTAACGGACCTAACACACATAACACGACAAACAAACCTAACATACCTAACACACCTAACAAACCTAACACAACTAACAGACTGAACATGACTAGCAGACCTAATTCACCTATCACAAAAAAACATAACAAATTCACTGAAAGATCTAACTAAATAACTTACCAACAGACCAAGTAGAAATATCAAACCTGATATAAAAACATACTGTACCCAACAATGCTAATATGTTTAACACTTATGAGTGTGATTACAATTTACACTTGATTACAATTATAAAACAAACAATCAGAGGTTAAAGGAAAACTACCTTGAGAAGGAGAATCAATATTTGGTAGAGATTTAGTTGCAGGTAAAATGTTTACCCGGGGGGACCACTTGGTACCTGATGTATTATCATGCTAATACAGAAAAGCGCAGGAAAGGGTGCCTTTCTTGAAAGTAGGCATGGACCCGCTTGGACCCATGTTTAGGGGGTGCCAATTTGAACAAAATTTAAGAAAACTTCCTCCTTACTTGCACGCATTTGTAGTTACATTTTTTTAAAGAGACAGTCTCCAGCGCAAATGTCCTTTCACCACTGGTGATGTCTTCATATGTCCTTTCACCACTGGTGATGTATTTTGAAAGATCCCTTCAATCACTAACACGTAAGCTACTAGACACAAAAAAGCCACTCCCTCCACACTTGCTGTTGTCCTTTATTCCTACATAATCATGATAGCCTTTAAGGCTCATCTTTTTGAAGAAATCTTTATGTTTGTCTGAGTGCCATGTTTCTGACAAGGCAATCACGTCAAAATCACTCAGCAAGATCACTCAGCAAGAGCTCGAAGTTATCTTTATTATGTAGTAGAGACTGTATATTTGAGTGAAACAGGCTAAATACGTCAGAAGATTGCAAATTTATATTCGTTTTTAATTTGTGAAAAGCATGCGCAGAATAAAAATCAAAATTTGTATGAAATTTGGCATGGTTGTCAATGTCTTTGTCAAAAAAGATCGTCCTGCTCTTTCAAATTTAATTTGCATAGCTCTAATTTGCCTAAGAGACTGTAGTCATTTGATTCAGTATGACACACTTGACAGGGACATGAGAAATTTGAATTGAATGTTAATGCAAGTATATCCTTGTCATTGATATCTGTGAATGGAAACGTAGACTGCTGGCACTTAGCACAACACCATTGCTGGATAATATGTGAAAGGTTTGCCGCTTACCATGGTTTAAGACGGGAACACCTACAGTGAATAAAACACATGCAAGTGCTGCATGGTATGGCTTTCTGCAAGGAAGCGCCATATATTGACTTATTGCATACAGAGCAAATTTTATTATAATTGCTTTCTGTTTTTGCTTTTGGATTATGATAGATTTTCTTGTTACGAATGTTAGCATAGTTTTGAAAGCGTTGTCCGATAGTGCCGGAAAGGTATAATTATTTTAGGCAAATATAACAATACCAGTCATCATTTGGGTTTGCCTTGAAAAACTCAAATTTTCGTTGTTTTAGAAGTGAACAGTTTATGTGGAACCAAGAATTAAAAATGTTGCAACAAATCGATTTGGTGTCTACAGTTGTGTTTAGGCATTTTTGACAGTCCAAATTCTCAGGAGATCAACTACTCATTGAGTTTCTTGAGGTCTTCAATCTTGACAATGTGCTTGGCGGGAGCGCCATCATCCTTATCAATGTGAAAACTCTCCCCTTGTTTGTCCAAACATACTTGAATTTAAGTCCTTCTTCATCAGCTTTACGTCACTGAGAAACATCTTGAGTTGATAAGTAAAACTTTCCTTTAAAAAAAACCTCACCTCCTTCACCGTTTGCGGGTGGATAGAAACCAAAATCCTGTATCTTCTTGAAGCTTTTTCTTTGCTGCGAGAACTTTGTCTCTCAGCCTTCTTCTGCTGAATTCTGCAATGATTGGTGCATCAGATTTTGTTGAGTTTCTGTGGCATGCTTCAAGGTCATAGTCATGGTCACACCAATTTTTTCTGTCATGGAGATGAAGAGCTTTTCTACGTCTTCGCCTGTAACTGGTGGTAATCTAGACAGTTCAACCATACATTTGCTGCCATATTGCTCCAAGTCGTCAACTCTCTGCGCACTTTTCAGAGCTTGTTGTTCTGCCAGCTTGAGTTTTTCATTCCGGGGCTCATTGTTTTTGGTCAATTTAACGTTTGCCTTTAGGATCTTGTCCGCTGTCTTTTTCGCGATTGTGTAGTCATTTGTTATTTGTATGTGCTCTTTTTCCATCCTGTCTAGTTTGGATTCAATATCAGTAAGTTGGTCGGTTACCTTTTCTAAACTTTCATCAAACATTTTCTTTATTCCTGCATTGGTCTTGCTCATGTGTATGTATATCTCTTTGCCTAGCGCTTCTCTCATTTGCTCATCCATTTCTTGTTGTTGATCATAAATGATTCTTCACTCCATTCGTTTGATTTTGTAACAGTTAAAATAAAATTTAAAAAGAGAATATAGTTTACCAAAGAAATAAAAGTAAGATTACATGCTTGCAAGATGCCTCGGGCTGGCGGTGCGTATTTTGTTTGATCTATCTGCAGTAAGAAAACCAATCTGTTGATGAGATGGATACCAGAAACAAGCCCACTTGGTGTGAATGTGGTAACTGCTGCGAGATGCAGAGAGACACAGAGATTGCATTACAGACCGAAGAAAGTTTTCAAAGTTCTGTCTGCACCCTGAAAACTTAGAAATGGCCGCAAAAAATTTGGTTGATATTCGAAATAATGCAGGGGATAACAGAACAAGGGCTTTCAGAAAAGCAGCTGATCGAAAGTATGTATTCTGGCGTTATGGTTACTTGGACAAGGGCAACATAGGTGTTTGCCCTTCATGTGTTGTAATGAAAATACGCTCCATTTGCCTATTTCCTACTAGTATTTATATGGGGTTCAAGGAAGTTAATTGTCTAGCTTGAAAGTTCTCACTAAAAGGGAATTGACATAGTTAAAAGCTGACCCAGGCCAAGTTTAAAAACAATTTACTGTCTTTAATAACGTCGACACCTGCTGTTTCATCGCATAACTAAAGAAACAATGGATTTGTGGAGGTTTCTTTACTCTAGTTTTAGGGGCTATGAGATAGAGCTATGTCTAATCACTTAAAAAGATTTGCAGGAATGAAATAGGTAAAGACATGATAAATGGAAAATCTCCCTTCATGGCAGAATTTCTATTCTTGGGCATTCATGCCTTTCTTTCATAAAGTAAACATACAGTAAGAAGCCGCAAAATAGAAACCACTATATAAGAAACCTCAGGCTGAGTTTTTTTTGAGAAATGGTGCCCTTGTCTATGAAACTTCTCAGCCTGATTTTAAAAAGGTTTCTTATAGAAGGACCCAAAATAAATTCATATTCGATATTCTTTTTTAACCTAACAACACTTTTTAGAGACTTCATGCAAAGGCATCTCCATTTCTGATGGTAAATTTGGCATGTATGCATGGTTGAGTAAGCTAGGTAACGAGAATGTACTGCTAGATAGTGTTTTCTCTTTTCATGAAATATTAAGCTGAAATCACTGAAGGTTTCTTAACGATGCAATAAGAAACCTTTCAGCCTGTATCCAGATTAATGACCATTCCATAATAAGAAACTTAACAGGCTGCTTTGAAAAAACTGGCTTTCTGTTTTGCGGGTTCTTACTGTGCAGTAGACACCAAAGCTGATTGGAACCAAAATTGATTGGAGGCCTAGCAACAAAAAAATTACAAACAGTACGAAAAATGTAAAATCAAGCAGCACTTAAGATAATTCTCTCCCAAACTTGATTGCTGAGGAACTATTGAGTGCTCTGCGGATAAAGTTGGTAATCAATATACAATGCAAGACGTACATGATTCAAACTTCAGAAAGGACAGCAACATCGCTTCTCCTAATTCCGTTGGTGACTTACCCTGGCCAGCAAATTATTCTGTGAAACCAGGAGTTGAAAACAGATTGCAGCCAAGATTGCCACCAGATGTGTTTGGTTGACCGTCAAGACAATTTGAGCCCCATCACCCTTTTCTGATCACTTAAAAAGAAACCTCAAGTTACTTGGCCCAAGCAATTTTATCGGAAAAGTCAATGCTACTGAATTATTCTTTATTTCATAGTTTAAAGGATAGGAACCAGTTATTGTAACTTTAGCGACCGTCTTCTCTACAATCTTTTTCGGAAAACACAGCGATAAAATCGCAACATCTTCATTCCATCGTCTTTTTCCGATCACACAACTTTGCGCATGAATTTCAAACAGCACCACCGCAGAGGGCTCAAGAAAGCGCAGTTTCCAATTGAAATGGATGCTGTACACATAACGGAAGATATTTATCTCAAGTTATCGTTTGATAAGTAACATTTTGCCTCTTTATTTGTTTAATGAAACCATAAGCAATTTTCAATTGAAATTTACAGGATGTTACAAGATAACTTGGAACACCTTCCCCCATAGTCCCCCACAGTCCCCTTCCCATACTTCAATGCCCCCCCCCCTGACATCAATTCAAACCCTATCTCACATGCATCCAAAGTCAGTGAAACCCCCTGGTGAGGTTTCTTTTTCAATTTCACCTTAAACCCCGTCTCTTCATTGAGAGAGAATCCCAGAATTCGAAGCCAAACCTCGTGATCGGAATAGGGCGATCTGTAGCCTATCTGACTGCAGTTAGAACTTTACCCCCCGGCCGGGTAGGAGAAGATATTATGATCGAATTTTTTTTTTAATATTCGCTTAGAGAGTTGGAGTAAAGTTTGAAATGTTTTGACTACGGTTCTAGTAAACAATAACAGAGAAACAAGAGAAAATATAACTGCTGCAAGGAAATACGAAGGTAAAAATGGTGACTACGTGCGATTCCATCACAGGAAGGCCTCTTTCATCTTCCCATATCGCTGGGTTCACATGCCAGACAAAAGTAAACCACGTCTCAACTCGAAGCTCATGGCATCAGGAAAGTATTTGTTTGCGCGCTTTTTTAATTATAGGACCCATTCCTCTTGTAAACAAACATCCCGAGATTGTACACCAAAGCGCTCTCAGGAGCCAGGTGATCGGAAAATGGCGATGGGGCTCTATGTCATGATTGTGATGCTCATGAAGCATAAGTTCCTAGAAAAAGAACAATAATGAAGAAAGAGATTGGTGCTACTGAGAAGCATTCCATCTTGACAACTTGAGCTTGAACTGATCGATAAACGTAGGGGTAGGCCAAGTCAATCAAGGGAGGAAACCACAATGTTAATATGCCTAAGG
Organism: Aurelia coerulea; assembly: GCA_039566865.1. NCBI lineage: Eukaryota > Metazoa > Cnidaria > Scyphozoa > Semaeostomeae > Ulmaridae > Aurelia > Aurelia coerulea. The sequence continues at coordinate 11,571,417 of CM076947.1, forward strand.
CCTACACTATGGGCAGATGGCTAAGGCACTGATGCCTGATAATTCTCATGAACCCTTGGGGATATGCTTAATTTCCTAACAATCATTGTTTCAGTTTCTTAAGAAGTCATAGGTATTCTTTAGAATGCTTGTCATGTTAATGTGCACAAGTGCTGTGATGTATAAGCATTGTTTCTTGTGACAAGTTTTAAAAACAAGGGCATTAATTGAAAAAAATTGTAAACAACAAGTTCATAGAGATATGTGCAACTGCTGAAATATTGCAGATTGACTTTGATTGTGTAATGCATAAATCATACAATCACAACAAGAACAAACACAAGTTGCTGTAAAAGGCAGGATTTGTGAACAATACATACTTTTGATATAACATCCGGTCGCTTTGGTTTGCGCCTCCCTGCAATTAGAATATGGAAAGTAGAATGAAACATATTAAAAAAAGTGCTTCCATTGCTTTAAGATGGAGATACATTTAATGTTGTGTTGTGATTCTAAACCCATGTGGAAAACATACTGTACAGATCTGCATCTATGGAGACTGGACAGTCCAGTCTATTGTTTTCACAACTCAAATCTCATTGTCAATTCCTCTAAATTTTTGGTGTTAAATCATGAATTTAGGCGGGTACCAGATCAGGATTTCCATAATCTGGCTGGAACTGGACTTTCCGGCTTGAATTGTTAAAATGTGGCCAGACAATCTGGCCAGATTTTCACTGAAAGTCTTACATCAGATGTATACTTTTGTGGCTGATGAAAGTAGAGAATCCAGAATATACAGTAATTATCTAAGGATCTAGCCAATCCAAAATACAAGTATCTAGGAAAGAAGATAGAATGACATTTAGAATGATAATTTTAGTATTTGGTATTTGTCTCATCGGTGGAGCAATTAAGGTACAAAATGATGTCCGTCTCAATTTCGCATGTGAAACAACATCCATTAGCACTCGTCAAACATGCTTGGATGCGTACGATGCCAATGACAATAGCATTTGACATTTGTTCTCCACTATGAATTTGTTGGTATCAATCTTATCCAACAAGATTCAACTTGACCAATGCCAAACTAAAATATTTAACCAATTGGTTCAATGCTCAAAGCAGCTGTTCACATCTGTATGTTTCACACCCACTTTTTATCAGTATCAGAGTTCAATGGAATAACATGCAGTACAGTAGGTAATTCCTAGTTGGTACAAGATAAGCATTTCTTCTTTGATACAATTGATGATAAGATCAATGTTGTAAAAAACTTAAGCAGATAATAATTTCGTACTCAAAATCTACTGTAATTTGTTGTTCATGCATTTACCCTGCTTTTATGTTACTAAGTTTGCCCTGGAAATTTAAATTTACTTTGCATCAGACTTGAATTGGTTTCTTTTCCATAGCTACTCATATATATATGCCTACTTTAAATGAATTACATATATATGGATGGAAGTCTGCAATGTCTCGCCTTTAGCAAAGCAACTGCAGAGTAAAACATTATTTGCAAAATGCTGAAAAGCTGGCAAAGCACCAAATTGGAAAGCATGTAGAATGTGCAGAAGATCACTCCTTGATTCACGAGAATTGCTTGCATGGCTGATTTTGCGTTGCTACACAGTGGGCCCATGTTTCCTCTAGTGCTAAATAAATTGTTTCACAAAAATTTAGTGCCCAGAACTGTGGACGCAAGGCAAACTTTCAGTTTCATATCTGGGCTGAGCACGCACAAGATATGAGGACTATTCTAAAACTGCATAACACAATAATAGGGTCAGCACTCAAGATATATTGGGTGTGTAGGAACTTACAAAGTTTTCTGTAAGGGCCACACAGTCACAGATAAACAAAAGATCCGTTTTTTACCACAGACATTACAAAATTTCTGTTGAAATCTTGTTTAAGCAGGGGGTGCTGAGGCTCCGGCCAATGGCCAATGGCCGGAGCCTCGCCGGAGCAGTTGAAAACAAACGTAAAAAGGGTATTGGCTCAAATCAATGTTAATGGTGGGAAACAAAGATCTATGTGGGACTAAAGACTGTTAATGATAAACCACACCAGATATCAACACTAAATTTTGCTCTAGCATTTAATAAAAAGATATCTTTCCGTTTCACATTTCTCTATTGAATGGCTGGAGCTAGCGAAAAAATACAAAAAGGGCCTTTGGCTCCGGCCCAGCTCTTGGCACCCTCCTGTTTAAGCCATCTCAACTGGCACATGCAAAATGCAAACTTTCTTGGTGGTCTGGAAGGAATGATGCTCTCATTTGAATTCAATTCAATGTCAAACTCAAGGAGTCACATTGAACGAAGTCACTGCTGACTAAACGCAATGTTATACCAGCAGGGTGGAAAGTTTGTTTTTGCTACATACCCCCAACCAAAGGTTTACACCATGCCATCGATTCCCTTTTTTATTTTGAATTCATATCATTCATTACCACTTTCATTCATATGTTTTATTTTGAATGCATGTCATCAGCCTAGATAAGTTTCTCTTTGTTTACAACATGATCAACACAAAATCTTTTTCAAAGAGCAAAAAGCCGAGCCTACCCTCGTCCTGTAAGGCCTTCATTTACTCATCATACTACCACAGGCCTAGGCCTGCATGCAAGTTTTTTTGTGCAGTTGGTGCAAAACTTCATTCCAGCTATAACAAAAAAAAAGATCTACTTGCGTGATCCAGATCAGAAAATTTAATTGAAGCCATGATACAACTGCAGTAGTACAATAGAGTGCATCATTCAAGTATGGTGAAGACATTATTGCAAACTTACTTTCATCCGCCATCTTTCCTTCCTGATAAGTTAGGGGCAGATGCTAGCCGCCTTTCCAAGTGGTTCGTTGACAACCATATGAAGCTAACTGATGCAAAGTGTCATTTTATGTTATTCGGAAAAATTCTGATAAGAGTTCTAGAGTCAAATTAATAAGACTGCAAAACCTTTAAAACAAGGATTCTGGAATTAAAATATTCTAAGGCAGGATTATTTACATATGGTTCATGTCAGTATATAATTACATTCTATGGAGGTTGCAAGTGAATCATACAATCACATACCCTATGATGAGTATAGTAGGTTGTGAGTGATATGCATGCAAGTCCCATGTGGCCAAATACAGTCCGAATTTTAGTTGCAGAGGCACCAGCTACAAGTATTGCAAAGGAGAGAAGGAAGTTTCCAGCAGGGGTCCTTGTTCCAGGCATATCTGGTTGACTTTTTCATACCATCTCTTTGTTTGGACATTTTGGATTTCCACCATAATGATGCAATTTCTATCATTGTGCCAACTACTCTTTGTTCCGTCAGGAGACCATTTGCCTTACATGAGTGGCACACACGAAATAATAGGAGGAGTTGCGAGAGGAAAACAATGAATTTTGGTTCTGTTTGTATATCATTGGATCCAGTGTCCTTTGGGCTGAAAAAAATGCAAATGTGTCACAAATACTGATTGCGTGTACATTCACATCCACAAAATATTATCTCACCACAATGGCTACAAATATGTTCAAGAGATATAAACGTTTCATTTGGTAAAATACAGAATGATCAACAACAAATAAGACGCTAGACAAAGTACATCTTGCAGTTTTGCTCCAAATTGTACGAATTTTTAACATATACAATGGACATAAGCCAATGACACACTGCTTTTTACACTATATACTGTTTAAAATTCCCAAACTGGTTCTGATAACCTGCTTGTGACTGTAACATCCAGTTCTGTTCCACCTTCATTTTCATCTTCTACCATATAATCATCATCCTCAACATCATTCATATTATCATCATCCATATCAACAGCCCCATCGTCATCATCTATTTGCTCAGCAAGGTCCAACAATTCTTCCCAATGCTCATCCTCAAGACTCTCATCATTAGCTTCTAGTTTATCTGTAAAAGACATTTCATTGACCAGGTTTTGTTTGTATTTATAACATTAATTCCAACAATATAAATTGATTCATCAAACATTGAATGCAGGGCTGGGCTTGTGAAAATGTAACATGTTTTGTTGGTATTTTTGAGAAATTTGGACAGCTAACATTTACTACAAGCTTTGCTCTTCAGCATCTAATGTTCTGTAGTTTGTTTCTTTTATTGAATGCATGAATTGTGCTGTATTTCTAACAATATGCTACAGACATGTATGGGTATTTCATAAGGTAAAGGGAGGGTAAAGGTATTTATGCTTTATTGTGTTCAAAACCTATAATTTACTCGAGAATAACAGTTTCAAAAGATTTACTATCTTAGAATTCATAGCATTTGAAGTTTCTTAGATTTTTCTTATTCATTTTCAAAATTTCTTAAAGTTTCTTCCATCCATCCTAGCTAAAAATAGATCAGTTTACTGAGCTTCCTCTGGAGCTTTGTAATTTCATTTCTTTCTGCAGCAAGTTTATTCTTTGCACCAATCCACAAGTTTTTCAGGCAACTGACTTCGGAAGAAAGACCAACACAAGGATCAGTTTGACTTGAAAACTCCTTGAACTATGAAAGAGAGATAACTTCCTGTAAATGCCTGGCAAAGTATTAGAAGTATTTGTTGAGAGATGAGATAGGAGAAACTTACGTGCCCCCCCCCCCTGTGCAGTAGGTTAATGCTCATGCGTCTGCCAGAGTTCCAAGAAAACACTACTGCTCATGGGCATTAACCTACTGCATATGGGGGGGACACATACTGTACATTTCATCAAACAACCCGTATCTCATCTCCCTCACAAGTACTAAATTGGAGTCTGCTAAATCACGTGCCCTGCGTGCCCTGCGTGCCCCTTAATCACCTTGTGCCCTCGTGCCCAAATTGTTGGCGTGCCCTCATGCCTTCCATGTTGGTGTGCCCTCGTGCCTATATCTTTGGCGTGCCCTCGTGCCATCGATGTTGGTGTGCCCTCGTGCCCAAATTGTTGGCGTGCCCTGGTGCCTTCCATGTTGGTGTGCCCTCGTGCCCGCGTGCCCAAATTGTTGGCGTGCCCTGGTGCCTTCCATGTTGGTGTGCCCTCGTGCCCGCGTGCCCAAATTGCTGGCGTGCCCTCGTGCCATCGATTTTGGTGTGCCATCGTGCCCAATTTTTTCGGCGTGCCATCGACGTTGGTGTGCCCTCGTGATGTGCCCTCGAGCCCTCATGCCTGCGTGCCTGTATACTACATAGATTTCTTTTACATAAAAAATTAGGCCTTTGTATTTGTTGTAGGCAAAAACAAAACACTATAGCTAGTGCACTATGGGGCAAAATGGACTGCTCAGACAGACAGAGCATGACAGAACATGACTTATCATAGAACATGATTTATGATTCATACCCAATGCTTTATGTGCTCAAAGGAAATAAAAAAATTTGCAAAATAGTTCTTTCTGTTGTTGCAAATGCCAGCTAACATAATATTCTTAAAGATCTACCTTTCAGTTCAGTTGATATCTTGCTTCGACCGGGGGGTAATGCTAACTACCCACAATTTTGATTTTCTCATGTGAACATGAAGTCAGATGAAGAAGGCCCTTTTTAGACTGTGTTCACACGATACCGGCACATTTTGAAAACGGTGAAAGACATGACGGTAGCAAAATTTGAGCTAGCGTTCACACGATACAGTTTTCGAAGAGTTACGTTCTCAAAATCTACCGTTTTCAAAATCCAGCCGGCAAAAAATGTGCCGTTTTCGGTCTATCCTTTACATTTTTCACTGTTTTCAAAATGTGCCGGCATGGTGTGAAGTGAACGCAGTCTTAATCTCATTTATATATATCTTTATATCTTCTTTGAAAATATTCTGACACCTGCTGCCTGCAAAATCTCCAAAAACTTGATGGTTTGATAGCCAAATGTGGCCTTCATTATAAATACGGTGACAGATCCAAGGATTTTGATAGGATTAGATGAAGCAACTATCGACATGGAAGGGAGAAATGGACATCACTGTCTAATTAGGATATTGATAATTTTCTATTTCATTATTGATTAGATTTATAACTATTCTTGATTTTACTTCTGGGCGGAGGTCCAGGGCCGTTTAGGGCAAACTGAACTACCTTGAAAATAGTTGTTCTAGAGGGGGGGGTATTTATCTGCAATACAGTGTGGTATTTTCCAAGTATATTCCCATTATTGTTTAGCGACTTGTATTCAGGTTCCGCAATTTAACTCGAATTAATGACTTTAGTGTTAGTTTTTTTGGTAATATTCGATCTGCAAAGATTTTTCTCAACGTAGGTCACTAGCTATACCAAATTGGCAAAAAACCATCCAAATACCTACTTGACACCATTGATTTGTAGTTTTATATGGTTTCATACGGATATTTGTGGTTTCCAATAAATTAACTAATTAAATAATGAAAATCTGATTCAATCCAAAATTTTTTGCTCAATAATTATGATTTAAAACCATTAATTTCGCATGTTATTGATGAAATCAAGTACCTTCATCGATATTTGAGGTAATTCCATCAGTTTTGCATGCAAAAATTACCCCTTCATTAGGAATATGACGTCATAAAGATTGATGACGTCATAGAAATAATAAAGTGCTGATGTCAGCAAATATGAATAAATCATATATCAAATGAAAGCACTCATTGAGACGAATCGAATGGTATATATATTGTTGAGATTTAGTAACAAATAAAGAAATTAGGTGGTTTTAAAGAATTTCTTTGTGACCACTCTCCAAATATGGGCATGTGGTGGTCACATGGTCGAACAATAGGTCTTGAAATTTTCATTTTCTGATGGCCAACTAAATTTTAGGAAAAGTCAGGACGTGTCAGCATTGTAGGTAGCATCGTTTAAAAAAATCCGACAGGGGGGGGGGCAAAAAAGGCCCCCGGTTAAAATAGGGTTAAAATAGGGTTAAGTGAATTAATGCTCTTCCCGTGCGTGCAGGCACTCCTATTAATGTTGCTAGCTTTGAAAGAGAACTGCAGTTTCACCCTTTGATGTTGGTTGGCCTTCCATACCAGTGTAGATCACTTTTCCTGACTCTTCCATTTTTTGACTCAATGCCCCATTATTTTTGTTACAGGGAATCTGAGAGTTGTTAAAAATTGTTGAAGGAACTTATAATATGATAGCCTTAATCCACTACACAGTTTGTTGTGACAATATGTGCAACAAATGTGCAATGACGTAAACAAGAAGTGCCCTTCAAGTCAAAACAAGTCTTTCCAAACCATTGTGTATTGTGTACCAATGAGAGACTGTGAACTTCAATCAACACTCAATACTTCAAGGATGGAAGCTCTCACAGATGAAGCTAGAAAAAATTTGTTTGTGAAGGTTGATAAAAAAATTGTGCACATTCTTTCTTGCTTTTCCCCCATTTTACCCCAGTGCAGTAGACCCTAATTAAAATTACAGTTTCTTGCAAGATCTGGGTTGTTTTGTGCCACCCACCAGAGCTAGAGATTACTCAGGGGCAGCAAACGAAAAATGCACACCACTTAACCACACAATGACATTCATCAACAGCAATGCATGCAATCCTCTTTTGATAGTCAAGCTGCCTTAGTTCATCTCAAAATTTTCCAAGAATTGCCTCTGGGGATGTGAATAGTGTTGTAAATGAGCAAAGATCCAGTAAACATGAACATAAAGAACAGCATTGTATGCATTTCTGCCTTTTTAATAACCAAACAAAACACCAGAAACTATTTAGATGAATTGATCTAACCCATCTTGTTTACTTTATAACGTCAGCTTTTTACTTGTCTCAACTGCAACTTACTTCACCACGTGTCATGACATAGGTATACGCGAAACATGGAGGCGAGTGTGAGAAACAATACAAGGGGTGACCTGACTAACAAGTTGAAACTAGGAAGGGATTGGACCCAACAAAGGGATGGGAAGAATTGTCTCCCAAACAAACAGAAAGTGATACTTTCCTTGTCTGATTCTCGTTTTTGCATCTTTTTCGTCCACCAAAGGAAGTATGGTACAACCAAGTTCTCTCAGTATGCGTGTCTGGTCTGTGATCAAGGAATTCAAGGGGCATATTACCAAATAAAAGTAAGGTATTGCAGAATTACACGATGCAGCAAGTCCATGAAACGTAGAGCCTGACAAAACAGCTTTTATGTATGGTGCCATGTGGAAAATGGCAGATTTCCCATAACCTGTTGGTTGCACAACAAACACGTCTTTTCCTTTGATAATTGCTTTAAAGGCATTCCTTTGGTGATCTTTTATTTTCTCATAGCCAAACTTTTCACCAACTGCATTGATCATTTGATCTACGACAGCCATCATAAACAATTCACTGTGCCTCTGCATCCTCACTCTGGTTAAATACTTACCCCCCTATTGTGATTGACTCTTTGTCTTCCATGAAGGCATACCACATTATTGATTGGCTCAAATCCACTCACAAAGGAATGCAGGTGGACAGAATCTTGTCCACCACATTGCAGAAAACAATAGAGCCTCGTTTCGGATTTATGTATCTGAAAAGTCTGTTCCTCCTCCTCCTCCTTTCTTTTCTTTTTATTTCTCATGTTATTTCTCTTTCTTTCTCTCTGGGATGGATCAGAGGAGTAGACTTGGAGCAAGGCCAGGTTTCCATGTGTCCTCTATGGTAGAAGGAGTGGGGACAAATTCAAGCAAATTAGATCACTTTATGAAACACCCTTTATCTGATTGACCATCTGCCAATGAAAAGTTCCATGCCCATGAAGAATCTTCAGATATTCACAAGACTGCTCTTTTGACCATGCAAACTGTGACTCAAGTCAAAACTAATGAAATTAAACCTATTGGCCAAATTCATGACAAGATTTTAGATGATTACATCTCAGTCAACAGAAACAAATTGGCACCCATTGTCAAGACCATCATGCTATGTGCAAGATACAACATTCCATTGCGTGGGCAAAGAGATGATTGAAGCTTTTGTGACCAGCATGATTGCGGAAATTTTCAAGCCTTGCTAGATTTTAGAATTGATAGTGGTGATGAAGTCTTGCAACAGCATCTTGAAACAGCTCCACTGAATGTAACATAGGGGTCAAAAGCAACACAGAATGACCTAATTTCTTGCTGTGCTGAAATGCTCAACACCGAAACTATTGAAGAAATTAAAGCCTGCGCATTTTACTTGATTCTAGCTGATGAAGTTAGATGATGATGATGCCCTTTTCAATATTTTGGATGGAATCTGGACAGGAAATAACCACAGACTGCTCACAACAACAACTAATACCAGAATCAGGGACTACCGATCTAATTCCGTTGATAAAATCCAACTCATGATCTCTATGTTTCACATGAACGGCCTCAAAATTGTTAAGCCGTAGGTTATCAGATGTTCTCACCCTTGACAATGCCGCATAAACCAAGCCACTAATAAATTCGCACCCAGAGTGAATCATGGGGGACTGCAGTCGAGGGTCCAGCCTGAAGTTGAAGGGGGGCAACTTACAAACTAGGCGCCAAATATGGGATAGAAATTGAGTGCGCCGAAGGCGCGCAAAAATTGTTCGGATGCTTTTCAAATAAAATTCTTTGATTTACTGCTAAATAACGCCTTGATTTATATGTTTCCCTCATGTTTAAATCGAAACAGTTGAAAAATTATGCGTTAGAGTCAGGAAGAGGGGCGCTTTTTTCGGCAAAAGAGGGGCGCCAAGCTGAGTTTTCATCGTGAAGGGGGGGGGGGGGGGCAATTGCCCCCCCCTAAATCCGCCACTGACCAAGCTGCATTTCTCCTTCGCATACATTTTGGCTGTTACTGCCCAAATGATCAAATTATATTTGCCATATAGTGAAATTAGCCTCCTATTTTCATATCTTAGTTTGTTTACTTATATTTTTGTAAAAATCATTGATGAACTGAAGTTTTGGATAAATCATGCGAGGTGAAGTAAAAATAACTTTTACTGGAAAGAGCCATATTGTAACTTTGATTGGTCTTCTTTCCGTGCCATTGATCAACAGTGTCATGGTGTAAATCTCAATGAGAATCACTGCTTGCAGTAAAAAAGTCTTTCTTTGTTATATCTATACCATTATCTTATGACTAGCGTGAACAAATAAATCACAGGAAAAACCTCTCAGAAGGGGAGAAAGGTTTCGTCCTTTTGCAAATGAGTGTGATTTACACAGGACCAGCGTGATAACACAAATCACAGGAAGAAACGTCTGCATGCACAAGGATGTTCTTCTGTTTCCATCTTCATGCTATTTCCTTAGCAGGAAATGATATTTCAATGAAAAAGCAGAAACGCAGTTTTGAAACAATTACCTTGCAATCTTTTTATGTATAGCAGACATTTGAAATATAAATAGTAGGTTTGTTTTGAATTATTTAGTTCCAAAGAAGCATGGCTCAGATGAGTCATGGCATCAGTGAGGCAGACAAGAAGTCTTTCGACTTGGCAGCACAATTCTGCCCCAGGAACAGCCCCGTTTTTCCAAAGTGCAGATCTGGGCACATCCTTGGATATTCTGCAGCAGTTCGTCAAGGCTATGCAATCCGGTGAGTTTTTCGAACTTGATAAACTACTGCCGCACAACTTGTGACCTCCGACGCACCCAGTGTGGCCTGTGGCCTCTGGCCTCCGACGCACCCAGCAATGTTTCTTTTACGTTAGATAAAAACGATGAACTTAAAATTGTCCGACACAAGATGAAAAAATGCATAACTACAGTTTCTGAGTAGACAGATGCGTTTATTTTGTATATGAAGATTTTAATTCAGAATTTTCCAGCACGGTCTTCAGAGCTCATCAATTATTTGGAAATCATCCGATACGCAGCAGCATATCACAAAAATCTTAGGTAGCTATTATATGACAGAAAGCTTTCGTGCCAAGGCAGCTAACCACATATCATTAAATTGGGGAGTACTCGACCAGCAGTTGTGGCTCAGAATTTTCACTGCTAGCCCAGCCCAGCTAGAAGAGGATTTGAGCCTTTTCATCCAGGGACCCCCAATATCCAGTGAAGTGAGTTGCAACAAAGGGGGCACGAATTTGCGTCAACTTCAACCGAGGTGCAGAATGTGTATCCTCCCCATGTCCTTTCCGTCACGTGTGTAACAGGTCCTTCTGCAATGCAGTCCACCCAGGTATCTGTTGTCCCACATCACTGCATCAATAACATCATATCCTGTATGGATGATCTGAATATTGCACCTCTCCCAAGTTACAATGAGGTGTATAGAAAGCGAAATGCTCTGAGATTGTATTATGTTGCGGAAAAAAACAAGACAGAGCAATCAAAAGTGAATGGTGCTAGAACCAGCAATGTTTACAGAAGTAAATGGCAATTTTATGACAACTTATCGTTTCTCTCTGACAATGTCGTTTCTCTCAGACATCAGCAAAAATATTAGTGTTACAAAGCAAACATTTCAAAATAAGAATTACAAGGATATAATCCCTCTATGTTTCAAATATCACATCGATATATTTTATCAATTTGGAGATACAATGCAACAAATTACATGTGGTTTTACCCCCAAATTTGCAACATTTGCTGATGTCAGCACTTAATCACGTGACATAAACAAAAACAAATCACATCATCTTGTTTGCCTAATCATGTTTGTTACTTGTGCCAAGTTTCAAGTCTCTGGCACTTATGATTCTATGAAAAACCAGGGGGGCACTTTGTGCCCCCCTAGTCTCCCCAAAGTTTCAAAAAGCCTAGTCTGGATAGGGTTAAAATAGGTAATGATGCAACTATTTTACCTTATCATTTTTCATCGTAAATGGAGCAGGCTCACAGTTTACCATTTTCCAAAAATCAGTGCAAGCCATTCACACGGTTATTGCTCTCAACTGAAAATCATGGAAAAGTGTAGGATAGGAGTGGTGTCCTCCACAATCCAGCCTCATTTCCCCCGAAGACGCCATATGGCGTCCTCCGCAGCTCAGTTTCTCTTCCCCGAAGACGCCATATGGCGCTTCAAAGGGATGTCTTAGAAATTGCATAACAGTGTCCAAACAAAAGGAGCTTTGTCTATGGGATTTGTAGCATTGTATAGAGGAAATGTCAACCATTCTTTTGGTTACAAAAGGTCAGTAGGGGTCAGGTCAAAGTCATTGAGAAAATTTGAGTCGAATATCTGTGTTTACGTTTTTGCGGTCGCGATAAATTTTATGTCCTAGAACATCATGGAAGCAAACTTATTTGCATCAGGCGGCATTTAAGATGGCATTATAAACCAGACGGCATTTTCATAGAAACTTAGTCAAAGTATGGAAAAGAGTTTTGAGGGGTTTTAGAAGCTGAAGGTGGAGTTTATTCGGAGATTAAAGCGTACAAAATGTTTGTTTGAGGCGAGTGAGAAGGAGAGGTGAAGTGCGCTGGTTACCACGAAGGGAAGCAAATGCTGAAGGAAAGCGAAGGGCCGGCTACGGAGCTCTCACAAATGAAAATCCTGCCCTTTCAGAAGAATACTGTATCTGGTCATGTTCATAATCTGGATTCTAGAAAAGATGAAGTAGACTTTGTTAATTTGGTGTGCCCGTTGGTTATTAATTTATGAAATTATTGCGATGAAACGGACAGGCAACGCAAGGCAAAAGATTCTAGTTGGGCCTAACGCAAGATGGCGTTTGAAGGAGATTGCTGAGATACTAAAGTGCATATCGGACTGCTGATATTCATGAACTTGCCAAGTTTGAAACATTATAAACACAAGAAGTAAATATGATAAATGATTCATTCAGATCATTTGACACAAAAATACACAAAGAACTGGACAGTTTTACAAACATCTATCTACAACTACTGTACTCTCTGGCTTGTAAAATTCATCGCTTTGGTTTCTTCTTGTTTGCAAATTTTTTTACAATAGTTGCTTGGTAATCATGATATTCTAAAAATTCAATCATTTCTTGACCTTTCATTTTCAGAAACTTTTCTTCTAACGAGTCTTGTTTTTTATATATAAGAGATTCAAAATAGTTATCAAAATTATGTCATGGAAGTTGAATAAGTGTGGGGATACAGGGCTGTCTTGAGGGCTTTGTTCATGGGGATTGAAGCATCGCTCATAGGACTTTTGTTTGGGGATCAATGAGTTAAGGATGACTGTCATAAACTTACCTTTACAAGGACAAAAGCTATTACGCGTTTCAAGAATATTGCCAACAAAAATCAAGAGAAAATCCTGTGGCGGGCTGGACTACTTGATTCTTTTGATCACGAGCATGCAACTGTTTGCCTTCATGACGAGTTGGTCTTTGGTAGAGCCTTTGAACGTAGGGTTATTGATAAGTGTTATAACGTTTTTGACACACACTCATGGAAAGTTAAAGGAGGGCATACAATTTCCCTGGAATTATCAAGAGTGTTAAAAGAAAGTGGATGGCATGTGGCACCAGGATGGAAGTTATGTCGAAGTTGCTACGATCATGCAAACAGCGAGGTCCAAAATAAAAAACAGCCAGGGAATGATATATTAGAATTTGAGCTAGAATATGGAGCTAGAATATGATCCCATTTCGTCAGGTGAAGAGATCGAAGATAGAGATATATCAAGAGAGAGCTTGTTGGGCGCAGTTGAGCGGCGCCTAGCATGGATGGTTGTGTAGTCATCAATGATGCATATTGCCAACCATCCATGCTCCTCAGCAAGTGCAATAGCGTTATTTACTGTTTCGTGTTCCTCTCTGCAAGCCTTCCCATTTCATTTTCAACTGTTCGGCTGCAAACAGTGTTGCCAATTTTTTTTTTCTGTATTGATGCCTTCTTGCGTTATGTGGCTCATTTTCAAGTAGATGCCGTGGTCTCTCTGCAGGTAGTTGCACCTTTGGCTTTTTCCATCACATAGTTCATAAAGTACTGTCATTGCAACGTATCAATTTCTTTTCACGTGGTCCTTTGAATGCCTTGGATCTGCCATTGCCCCACACAAATTTCCAAAGATACTGGAGGCGCAGTTTCGTTTGCAAAACTGTCCAAATACTCCGGAATCGTATATAGAAGGATGCTGTCTTATCACAAACTCCTGGTGCATTGCAGATACTAACAGACCAATTTCATGATTTAGATTTGTGCCTGAAAGAGAAATGTGATGTTGTTACCTAGAAACTCCATATTGATATAAGCCAGAAACAGAACAAACTGTACCACTTTTAAAATTGTACCTAACTTTCTCAAATATTTTTCAAATACTCAAGTTTCGTATTGTTGTTGTTGTGATCTGAAGACTTAACTGCCATAACGATTTTCTAGAAAATGCTTGTGTCAAGGACGAGTTGCAAAACGAACCGTACCCATCAGTGGAATTTCAAGACGTCTAATTGGACAAAGATACTTTGATATAGTTTGAGATTAATATGTTTGAATCGTACAATTGTATGTTGAATACAAAATATGGTCTAAAGGAACTGAAAGCTATCATATGTACCCTTGCCGCTTGATTTTGTGAATAAGCCCCCCCTCTCTTTTAAGCCCCCTCGGGGATGTCCGAAATTGAAGTAGGGGGCTTAATAGAGCTTTTGCGGTAGTTAAACACGAATCTTTTCACGTTCATTCAAAAAATATTCACTATCATGTCAATTTTTCAAGAATCAATTAAAGGGGGCTGAATTAATAGGGAGTTGGAACATTTTCAAAAATTGATAACCAGGGGGGACGCATGGGTGTAGGGGGAGATCAAATTAAGGGGGACTGTCCAGTAAAAAATCCATTGTTTAAGAAAATGTTTGGCTGACTTAAGGCAGATTTCTGCCAGATTATGGCTGATTTTTTCAAAATTTTCCGACGTTGGGGAGAGGGGGCTGAACCCCCCAGCCCCTCTCTCTCCTACGCATATGGGGGATGCGTTTTCGGTACGCGAGAGTACCCAGCTAGCACATGGCCTGGGCGGAGGCTTCTTAGTTAGCATGAATTTTTGGATAGAGGCTTACTCAAGGGGGTGCCTACATGTATTTTTTTTATAAGAGACTGCTGATAAGAAACTCAACTCTCAGATCACCAAAAAAATAAGAAACTCCAGTACTGAGAAAATATAAGCTAAGAAACTATTTATTTTGATAAAGGAAATCTTTGACATGTTTTTAGTTTACTTTCACTTGTTTCCTGTATCATATTACTCGTAAGGTTCTTGAGTAATGTCTAAACATTGGAAAGGCTTAAAAACCTTGTTTTGAAATGTTCACCAGGGCACATGTAGTGGAGATCTGAATTATGTAACGTAATATGAAGATCGTTATGGAACCTCTAAGAAACTCGTAAGAAACTCTGAGTACTCAAAATCTGATAATTTTAAGAAACTTCCAGTACTGGCCCAAATTTTTAGTTTCTTACAAAAAAATATGTGTATTCTAGAGGGCTTATTAAATAGGATGATAATGTATGATGACTGCTAATAAAGGTGTGCAATATACAAAATATGTTATCTTTAATAAATAATTACCAAAACGTGAAACTGAGACACAGCTTGTGAACATTTTTGTAAAATTGACTTTTCGTTCGTTTTTAATTCGAATTTTGTGTATCAGTCAACCTCAATCACTCGATCTAAAGTCTCTCTGATTAAATGAGTGAGTGAGTGAGTGAGTAATTGTATTTAACGTGCCTAGCCTGCAAAAGTCTCGAGATGACTTGTTTCCAGCAGGGGACACGGGTTATACATAATCGTTCACTTTTTAGGCACATACACTGGCTATTCTCGCAAGGTATGGGTTTCTGCACTTGGCGCACGGGGGCCTATCAGGGCGACCCCGGTCCTTCCTCTCGATGTGACCACACCTCGTGATTCCTTTTGCCTTTGCCTGGAATTACAGAGAGTTAGCAGCTCTCCTCACACTTTCGCAGCAAGTATGACCCTGGTGGGATTCAAACCCACGATCTTGCGGTTGTGAGTCCGGCGCCTTAACCACTGGGCCAAACTCGCAGATGACCTCAAATAATCTCATTATGTTTTAAAAACAGTGGTGCTCTCTCCTTGATTAGTTTACCTAATGAGAAAGCTCCTCCTTAACCCTATTCGTACTGGGGGGGGGGGGCGTTTTTCGCCCCCCCTACCAGTTTTTGCTTCATTACGCTAAAACGACAAGAGATATAACCACCAGTTTTGGTGACTTTTGTTCAAATTTCATAGGCAATAAAATTCTTAACATTTCATTGTTCTACCTCTGATCATGTGACCACAGTAATACTATATTTTTAGAGTAGTCAACAAAAAAAAGCTTAAATGTCTGTAGTTTTCGTGTCGTTTGCTTGATCGACAAATATGCACCATTCGATTGCATTTGATGAGTACTTTCATTTGATATATAATTGTTTCTTATTTGCTGATGTCAGCAAAATTTAATATCTATGACGTCATTCACATTTATGACGTCATTTACCTAATAAATAAGTGTCAAATATAAATTTTTTTAGTCTAATTTGCTTCATCTTATTAATTTGATTCATTTTGAGTCTATAATTACCAGATAAAAGGGCAGGAGTGGCAAAAATCTGCGATGAAAGTAAATGCATGCAACAAAAGGCTAATTTAAGGCTAATTGTGCTAAAAATAGAAACTAAACAATTTTGAAAAGTATATATATATTTGAACTATGACATGTTTTCTACTATTTGAAACAAATTTGGAGAAAATCGGTTGAGTGGTTGATTAAATTGAAATTTTCTGGTTAAGAAGGTACAAATTTGCCAATTTTCCTCAGTTTTTCGGTTGCCTAGCAACGAATCACGTGACATATTAATTGTCATTGTTATATTTGAATAGCCAATTGTCTAAAGAACAATAGGGGTAAGTCTTATTGTTATATCTTTTGTAGTTTTGGAGAAAAAGAGGGGGGGGCGAAAAACGCCCCCCCCCCCCAGTACAAAATACCTAAAAAATCGCCCAGTACAGATAGGGTTAAGAAATTCCCCTCCTGGCAAATCTCCTATTTTTGGCACTATTTAGGATTTAGTCTTTTGTTGTGTCTTGTGTAATCTTGTTGTAATTTTTTGTTAATTGTTGTTTTTTAAAGGATTTTTGTATGTAGTGGAATTTTAAAATGAATGAACTGAAATGAACCCCTCCCCCATTTGGAAACATGCGATGTTTCACCTAAATCCAAGACGTGTAATTGACACCCTTCTTTGATCAAAGATCCTGGATGTAAATTAGGAATTTAGAAAAGTTTCTTTGATCATTTCCTGGTATGTTCAAACATAATACCTTCAAAGTGTGATCTGTTTTGTTTGTGATAATGATTTAGAAATTTCGTAAAAGTATATTGGCGTTCGACAGAAACAGCGAAACCCTTGCTATTGCAAGCATGTGTGATAATCAAATCTTTGTGAATGAGAATTCGCCAATAAAATATTGAGAACGCAAGTGGTATTTGATAGAACGTATTGTTTATACATTGCAACCAATCACATCCACGTATTTTAAACTTGCTCATATGCGAAGAGAACTTTAGCACGACATGATCATTGCCACTTTATTTGAAAGCTTGATGGCTTAGCGAACGGGGTGGACGCATTGCAATGGCCGGTGGACTAAATCAAACAACAAACATGGAGTTAACTTGTGCCCAACATCGTCCTTCTCTCAATCTGTAGACTGTAAATGAATAAACATTTGTCAATTCATTTTGGTATGTACTCAGATCAAGGGCGCATACCTTGTAGGAAGTGTGTTTATTCCCAGTACTGTAGAGTAATGGGTGTCCTGTAACCCAGTACAGAGAGTGTCCTAAAACCGTACCGTGACCCAGCAGTACACAGAGTCAGTCCTCTCAAGTCCTCAAGGTCAAGATGACGTATGAATAAGTTTGTGGTTTCAAATTCCGGTGTTATGTAACACGATATCAACTGTTATACGATCTGGCCACAGGGAATCAGACAGCGTGATTTTTGATTGGGCAACTCGTCAACTCTAACAGACGTTAGAATTTGAAAATCCCAGTAACAAGAAAAACTTAGGGGTATGAAACTTTTCCTAACTCCATTGTTCACTTTTCTCACAAGCGCGTTACACGTTGCTGTGGTCAGAGCCCGTTGCTATGGCCAGTGAACAAAACTTTCGGTAAATTGAGCTGGGGGTTGGCACTGCTAAGAAATTTTTCAGCTGGTTGTTCGCTTATTGCCTTGCAGTGTCTGTGGTCGTCTGACTTGACTTGGGATATATTTTGGTTTTATTTTTGCTGAGAGACTTGGGCAGAGGTATATATTTTGGTTTTATTTTCGCGGAAGAGACTTGGGGCAAGTCCAAACTGAGGTAAGCAAAGTTGTTTAAATGAACCGTTTTGTTGTTGAAATATTGATTTTGCAAGTACTTTTCTTCATTCAAAGTAGCATAACATAAAGGAAGAATTGGTTCAATAGCATGCAAGCGTTTAATAAGTTTAAATTCTCAATTAGGTTAAGGATTTGCCTTGTGCATAAAAGGAAGCTGTAGAATTTGAATGCATTTGAAAAATATTTATTAACTTGGAACTTGACCTCTTCTATTTATCATGGTTTCTTGATTTTATGTAGGTGCAGGTAAACTTTCTTGAAAGCCGTTGCTTATAAAAACGTGTATTGATTGTTATTCTCAGGTACTACGCTGGTCCTCCAATAATCTTGAGGATTGACTTTTTCACGCGACCCCCTAGTTTGCACACGGTGTCACTTTTCACATCGGGTTGAACAAAGAATTATGTAAACAATTTTGCTTGACTGAAACCACAACAGATAGGACGCGCTTGTGATAATCTTCTCGTGAGATCCTGCTCGCTGATTGGTTTATCTGCAGAAGTAGCATACCCCTCAGTTTATTTTGATATACAAAGATTAACAGGACTGGGTCATAGGACACCGTGTAAAGTACCGTGAATAAACACACTTCCTACAAGGTAGGCGCCCTTGGTCAGATGTTACTATCGGAACTGATTGGAGGCCACAAACAGAGAGTGTGCTGTATCAACATGATTATGGAACACATCCGATCAAGAAGACCAGGATTTCAATTTGCTATTTTGAAACGCTGATTGAAACTAAACTAAATTGCATATTTAGTGAAAGTAGAATCTCGTTTATTCAAAGCAAATCGAATGTAATTTGAAAAGCACTTTCGATAAACTAGCTTTCTATAACATTGAATCAAGGTTATGGATGCTTGGAGGAATCCTGTTTAGCACAATTTAGAATTGCCCTATCTCTGACTGATTAAGTTTTCATTCCGTGTTTTTAGATACTTGCAGTCTTAACCCTATCCAGACTGGGGGGAGGGCTCATTCAGCCCCCACTGCTCCAAATTGGTTCAACAAGTCTCTTAAATTTTTTCCAAGAACATTAGACCAATTATGTGTCAGGCAACCTCATCAATGACGTCCTCTTTAAGAAAATGGCAAAAATTAGTTAGCGTTCTCTCTGCAAGGATATTTCAACCCCAAATGTTTTACATCAGCAATAAATAGATTAAAGCTGATCAACAGGGTTGTTTCCACCTAAGCTATGTAATTTTGTTTGAATTTTGTGCACCATTGGTCACAAATGGTATAAGATTCCCCGGGGGTACCCTCATATAGTACTAATAACGATCAGTTTTCATGCATGTCTTGAGAATCTGTTTTACAGTGAGAATTTTTCGACTTGAAAATTTTTAGTTTGTCAAGATATTATCAAAATTTCACCAAAATGTTATCCTCGACCCCCTATATCCCCCTTCCTTCTTCCTTCCAACTCATTTGCTTACTACTGGGAAAAATGCTGATATCAGCATTTTTTGCAATAATTAAAACAAAAGTTTCAAAAGGAAAAATGAAGTATGCAACGATCACTTATCATTGAAGTAGTTTTCATTGTCATGCATAGGGAAATTCTCTATTATTGAGGAATTTGTCATTTTTCAGAAAAACAAGATTTTTAATCTCTCTGTCCGTCATCTTGGATTTGCGAAAATCAAATTTTTCACTTTATAAGTATATTTTCACCTTCTAACAATACTTTGATTGGCATAATTTGGTTTCATGAATCAATCTTAGAAAATTATAAAGATTTAAAAACAAGTTTTTTTTTCATTTTTTTCGTGAACACGTGCCAGTTGGCCTTGACTAATTATGATGTCATATCGATTGTTAGCATTCTTTTTGTGGAAAATGATAGATCATAAACACGGCTACCTGCGTGGTGAGTTTCGTTTTCGTAAGTGAAAGAATTGCGATTTTAGAGAGGGGGGCTGAATAAGCCCCCCCCCCCAGTCTTCTAGTAGCTCAAAAAGCCCAGTCTGGATAGGGTTAAGCAAATTTTGTAACGGTTACAAGAATTAGATAACTTTGAAAGTCCTATTTGGTATGCTCTGGTATCGAGGAGAGGTAAAACATTGGCCAGCCTTCTTTTACCCCCATTTTAGGACGTCTTTTTGGAAAACAAGTCAGTTAGGGGCATCTGGTTTCAGCTTTCGCGGAAACTTCAACTTCAAAAGCTTGTAGCTCTGTGAATTCTAAGCGGATGTTCAAGATTCTGGCATCTAAAATTAATTTAAAATTGTAGGAACAGGCATGTCTAACTAAGAGCCTGTACCTTTTATCATTATTTTTCAACATTTAATCAAACGTCAAACAATTTTTCTGAGACAACTTGTATTATTTATAATATACCGGGTGTCCCAAAAAAAAAACGCAACGGATTTGATCGGGACGAGTGACAAGAATTTAGGTCCAATCAATCTATAATAATTTTTTATATAATCCTCGATAGCTAACTTGAAGATAGATACCTTGTTTGGTGCTATTAGTGCATTGAGAGTTGGAACATTTATCTTGAAAGTTCAAATTTGCCTGAACCTCCAAACCAGAGCATTTTGGTTTTGGCCTAAATTGCAAACGCGCTATTATGGGGAATCTCCTGAATTACCGTGAAATAAGAGAATACAGCCTTGTGCTGAGGAAAACATTTGAATAGAAATTCAATCAAAGTCATCAATTTTGTCCTGAAAAGACATCTTATTTTATGCTTCAAAAGTTTCAAAAAGTTAGCATTGCAGCTGTCTGAGGAAAGAAAGTAATCCGTGAAATAGTTTGCTTGGGTGTGAAAAATGAATTAGTTCTTGCGATCTTCATGATTTTAATGAAATTAATTTTGTATAATCATTCTTCGAATTATTACGAAACAAGAAGCCAAATATACCCAAGGGAAAATTATCCATGGATTATAAAAATGCTCATTCGTGCTTGGCTTTTTTGCAGGTGCACTATGATTTAAAAATTACACTTCTTTGTGAATTTTCCCTTCGGCATAGTTATGTTTGTCAATTTTTAGCTTTCAAATTTCAATTGAAATGTGTGCCTAAACATGTGTGCCTAAGCATGCTCAAACTACTACGCTTTGCATATGACTGAGGAGATTCCTCAAGCACCTTTTCAGTTAGGCCAAAACCCGAAACCTCTGGTTTGGAGATGGAAGCAAATTTGGACTTTCAAGATTGATATTCCAACTATCCATGCACCAATATTACCAAACAAGGTATTTATTTTCAAGTTAGCTATCAAGGATTATATCAAAACTTATTTTGGATTGATTGGACCTAAATTCTTGTCACTAGCCCCGATCAAATCCGTTGCGTTTTTTTTGGGACACCCAGTATTGTAATATATATAACCAGAAAAGGCACATAACTATTCTCATAATCAGAAGGATTATATATACTTTGTAGTAACTATGCCCCAATTAAGTGTACAACAATTTAAATTTCAGCTCCTGATGCAATTGAATGCTATGTGCATTGCGTTTCTCCTGTTAAGCAAAGAGGAGGAACACAATAAATAAACTGCAGCCTCCAGAAGGAAGATGGTTTTGCCAAGAGCGTCTGTTTCTCATTGGATAAAAAAGATGTACTCGTGAATCTTTGCTTCTTGGCTTGCCAACATTGCAATATTATCTCTGGACATTTGGAAACAAAACAATACCCTACAAATAAAATAATGAAGAAAACATTTTTTTGCAGGTTGAAGGTGGTGATTTCAAATGTACATTGTGCCGCAAAGTTTGCAAATCACAAAGAGGTTTGACCAGGCACCAAGATCCCAAAAAAAGTGTGGGTTAACATACTTTAGTAGCTACAATTTATATTATAAAGAGTATTGCACTCATCATCCTTTAAAACTTTAGTTCTGCCAGTTACTTCTTTTATAGCACTATATTAGTGCAGCAACAACCATTCTTGGAAACAGTACTGCAAGCAAGCTTGTTGTTTTCTCCCCTGAGTGCCCATGGTGCAACACTTTTATTTACACAGCTTGCAGACAAAATTGCTGACATATGATCAAAGAAACATAAAACTATGCCCAATGCAGAGTCTCTTTCAGATAAGGAAACGGCTTCCCTGCAGTACCTTGGTGGGTATGTTTTTTTACAATTTGAACAGAACAATTTTCAATTCAAAGCAACACAAGACAGAAATTGGTCAACAGCATCTGTCAATATTGCAAGCCGGACAAGCTGATAACAATGCAGGATGCACTCAGAAACTCGTTGATAGCCTTAATCAAGGAGGACTTTGGAAGATTAATGAGACCTGCCAAAAAATTCTCACAATATCTGAACTGACGTTTCTCGCCTTCACAAATGTAGGGGTCACAAAAAATATTGATTCCAAAAAACTTGTTAGTGAATTATGTCTTGACCAAGATTTATTGGCTTTGTATCAGACCTTACTAAATTCTGCTGCTTTACCAGTAGATAAGGATGTTGCAAAAGATGTTCTTGAAAGAATATTGATTTTGTTCATTAAAGTGCGCTCATTCTTATATGCAAAAGACATTGTGAACAAATTCAAGATCAGCCAGAGGAAAGCCATATATAAGGCATTGAGGAAAGGAATTCAAAGAGAAACTGATAAGCCATGTACGAAAGAATAGTAACCATATGATACTTGCAGTGAACTTGTAACTTTATAGAATATTTGAAAGTTCTCAAAAACATCAGTTGATTAGTTACCTACAGCATGCACCTTTGTTAGAACCAGCTTTTTGCAAAAAAATCAAAGAATTGCCTGTATTCAAGTTGCACAAGTTTTTTATAAGAAACTTTGATCAAGCCATATTACTAAAAGTTTCCCAATTCAACAGGAAACGTTTTCACTTTTTAGTACCAAAAGTTTCTTAACTTGTTTCTTATTTTTCAAATGCATTGACATATTAAGAAACCTTATCTAGCAATAAACAATATTCTATTATGTTCAAAACATAAACGGTTAGTTAATATTACTCAAGAATAGATGTTCAATTATATATCTGCCTTAATATCCTTGCATTTGACTTAAAAACAGGTCTCAGTCTCAGACATACTGTAGTAGAGTTTCTTAAAATTTTGGCCACCTTAGTGATAGTTTCATATCAAACCAATTTCTTATAAAAAACCGTGTGAAAACAGTTACCTATATTATCAAATTATCACAAGTGTCTGACCGCTAAGTTTGGACAAACTTTTTAGGGGACTATTTTCTCAAAACAGCCATTTGTAAAGCTCATCACTATTTTCAGGAAAATTTGATATTTCAAACTAAACTGTTATAAAGCTGTCATCGATATTTGATATATATATTTTGTATTTTTGATACAACGCAAATTGTTCTTCTACAGAACAACTAGCGCTTTAAGGAATCTTTTAGAGCGAACTTTAAAAATGTTTTCAAGTCCCTACAGTATACACGAAATTTGTATCAAATCCTGTAATGATTACAAACACTCTGTTAAAAACCAAATGCTACCAAAAAGCATCAAGGTGTTCATTGTTATGTACAACACAGAAGTCATTATGCTCAACTTTTTATTTCTTTTTTTTATTGCATATTTAATCTGAATGGCCCTTCAACTTTAGACTCAACAACTATAGACACAGAATCAAATCAAGCAGACTATGATAAACTACTCCCTGTCGAATAACACTTTCGCTTATCAAACCACGACTTTGCCAGAGATGCTAAAAGAAAAAATTGAAAAGAACGTATCGGATGAAATTACGTCGATACTAGAATCACATGAAGACAACTGGATATTACGTCTTAGAACTCTCGCCCCAAATGGCCTAAACGGCAAGCTTAACCACCCAGAAAATGTAAGACTATAGATCTTTAAACAGATGGACAGGCAACAGAATTACGTTCATTTTTTTGTTATTACATTGTTCCCCTGTGACCTGTCACTTTCTTAATCATACATAATTTGAAACAACTAATTTAACGTCACATTTATAAAAAGAATTTATAAAACTGTTGCATTAGAAAGTATAACTCATTCTCCTGATGATGACCACACGGTCGAAACTAGTTGGGAATTGAGAAAGAATTAATATACATTTATTCCTGCTCGTCTTTATTTTTGTTCATCTTTATATGTAAACATATATATTTAGAATCAAAACAAAGCAAGGGACATTTTACAGTATTTTGACATCATCAATTTGTTATGATGGTATTGCCAGGCTTCAAATGTTTTGAATTAGTATCTTAAGATATCTGCCATGTTTCAAAGAGAAAAACACAAATTGGGGAGAAATAGGATTCAACTTCAGACTTGCATCATGATTTCTGTTGTTATGTCACCCCCACCTCCTCCCATTTTGGGATCATTTTTGAATCTTGAAAAGAAAACTGCCTTTGCATATTTACTGTGTGTTATGCTCAAAATACCATGTAACCAGCATTTTCTCCCCATGGGGATTATTTCTTTTCAGCATGGCAATACTTATCAAATAAGTATCAAATATCACTTTGCAGAATGCGGAAGACAACAGGAAAAACACAGTTTTCAGGCTCTTAGTATTTCATACAGTACCTTATAAGCAATATTATCAAGTTAAATGAAAGGAAGATGTCCAGTGAAGGTTGGTTCACGTAAAATGCGTTCAGTAGCAATGAGTATCAACATAATTTTGCAGACAACAAGATGGAATATATCTAAAAACCCAGAACTGCTACCAGTAGAGCATTCACAACTACACAAAGGGGGGATTGAAAATTAGATTTGATGATAACAAAACAATGAAATATTGCAAATTTCTGAAAATTAAATAATCCCACAAGAGCATTTGTGGATCATACTTTGCAGAAAAACCCATTTTCAATAGGTGTTAGTATCAGAGTTCAGAGGTAATTTTGTTTGCCAAAAAATGGTAGGTCATGATAACAGATGTAGCTGGAGAAAATTTGAGGATATGTGGAGATTATGACAAATTTATTCACATTTTTGCCTTACCCCTTTTACCCCAAGCTGCCCCATTTTACTCATATCTATTATCAACTATTAACTATTTACATATTTGATGATGTCCACTACAGTGCATATGATTTGTTCTATTTACAGATTACCTCCACTTGGCTCCATTAAATTTTTTTTATAAAAAGCATCTTCTCTGTATTCTTTCTTTTTGCATCTGCATTACTGTGCTTCAGAGATCCTATTGTCTTCCACCTCCTTCACTTCAGGTATATACTGTAATTGTGATACACCTGTTGGCAAATCAAACATTATGTGATATGATGTGTTTCTTTCATAAGAAGCTGCTAACTAAAGTCGACCCTCAAACGTTAATTTCACAGCCTGCATGAAAGCAGCATTTCACTATTTCACAACATTGGCAACAGTCATCCTGTCACTGCAGCTGGAACTTTTGAAGTACAACTAACACACTGTCTGGCAAGAAGTGCCCCTGAAAACACTTTGTAAACCCACACACACTTTAAAAAAAAGTCCAAAAATAAATTCCCCCCTCAAGGTCGCCCCTGGTTCACACAGTTTCAAGTCAGTCAATGTGGTGTAGTGCCTTCTTATTTTCTTTGAGTGAATTTAGGCCTAACAGACTGTTAGCAGCTCCATCCGCAGTCATAGACGAGTCACGAAGGGAAAACGTATTGAATGAGATCCTAAAGGATCCCATGACACTTACCTGACAATTAATTAACGATGGTAACCAAAGACCAAAGCAACAGTTGAGTGTCTTGGGTAGAGCAAAGCTTGCTGTGTTGTGTGATCGTTCTGATATTCTGACTTGAAACTTGAAAAGCCAAAGCCAAAAAGGCGCTGTTCAGTATATTAACTACTTTAGGGGCCCTTTACATGAGCAAACTCAGACCGGCACAAGTTTCATTTCGGTGTCTGGTCAAAGCCCTTAGAGTGTTTACATGAGAAGGGGCGAAATGAAACTCATACCGGTCTCTCAGACCGATCTGAAAACTCAGGTCGACCTGAAATTCTCATGTAAACGCAAATTTTTTCAGATCGGGGCGAAATGAAAGTCGTGAAGATAATTGCGGAGGAGATATTGCATAATTTGGCGCCATTTTCATCGTTTGGTCGTCCATTTTGTGATTTACGCTCTTATCATGGCTTCTTTGAAGAGAACACTTGGAATAAAGAAAAGGTAAGATGTTGTGCTAGTCTAGGTATTTATTTATTACGTAACATAATAAGTTCTACATAAGCTTGACATCAATTCAAACGATAAGAATTTAAGTTGAATCGACCCCTGATAAGTTTTGAAGTAATACTGATACCTTATTTGTTGTCAAACCAGAGCTTTTGGGGCTTGGCCTAAGCTGTTAACTCACTGTGCTGTGTTATTATTTGAGAACTATGAGCATCATAAATAGGCTCTTTTAGGCCTAACCTTCTTTTAAGGCTAGATCTAATCTGAATAACTTCTTGTTTGCAGTAAACAGTTGACATCACGCCAGATCGTTGCAAATTATGTCAATTCTTCTCGTGTGGACTTTTCTGCAGATGATGATGATTGGGCAGACTCTGTAGCATACTCACAGTCACCACCTGATGTGGAAGATACTCCATCACGACCAGGACAACACGAAACAGCCGAGCTCGTCGAAGAATATGCCACAACTGACAAGAGGAAAAGCAGATGGAAATGGAATGATGAAAAAGTTGAAAGCCTAATATTTTGTTTGTATGATTACAAAACAAAGAAGGATTATGAAGGCAAGGACATGGAGGCAGATCTTGTAAAGCTATATGAGGACATCCGGCAACGGATGGCACCAATGCACCCACCATAAAACTTTAGGCCAGAAGAAATCACTAAGATTCCTGAAGGTCTTGATGATTGTAAAAAAGTTAAATGTGAGAGATTTATTGCAGAGGAAAAGAGGCTCATCAAAGTTGGGTATGGACGCGTAAAAGGGCGTGTCAAGTCTGTAAGGCAAAACTTCAAAAAAGCAGTCATTGAGGGAACCCGTTCTGGAAGTGGAAAACTACTTATCCGCAATTGGGATCGTCTTGTGATGATATACATACATACACATTTTAACCTTTCTTGTGAATTGACTGCCTGTCAAATAATTCCACTGGGTTTTTTTGTTTTTGGACCAGCTTCCCAAATACTTTCATCTATAACTGAAAATGACTTTGTAAACATTCTCAAGTGTTTTTTTTCGGCACCACCAGCCAGCCAAATGTTGCAATCTTTTCCATTGGGTCATTAGGAGTTTCAGATGGAGAAAGGCAAGGAATTTTAGAAACCCGTTACATGGGTATTTCAATTTCAATTTCATTTGAATAACAAATTTAATCTACTACATTTCTACTTGTTTAAAAGATTTAAATAGATAAAGAATAAAAAAGCTGTTTAGGGTACTTGGATACCCTAGGGAACAACAGAAGTTCTTCTCTAGAGAAACCCCGGAGGGCTGTCAAGCCAAGTACCCCTTTTTCAAGGAGATAGCTTACATATTTTGAAAATTCACTCATACATGAAACGTTCTAAGCAAAAATATCATCATTATGATCACATTTTTTTTCCCAATATATACAAAAACATCAAAGATAAGGAACAAAGAAAAAGAAGAAAAAGAAAAAAGATAATAATGGTAGAAACAGTATTTTGTGGGCTGGTGATGCATAGCATTTGCAGACATGTAATGAAATTAGTATTTTTTTCGCAGGTGTTCAGAAAAAGTTTTGCTAAACATTGTTTTTGTTTTTAAATTCTTTATCTCGCTTGGAATTTTATTGCAGGTGATGGCACCAGTGTATGTTATGGTGCGTTTAACGACATTTAGTTTTGTTTTTGGAAGAATGAAATCATTTCTGGTAGCCTGTCGCGTACATCGTGTGTGTCGTTCATTTGTTTTTTTAAACATTTCTAAGAAAGTTTGATCCCAGAGTATTTTCAATAGAGAACATGAATTTTCCCATTTCTAGCTCAACTATGTCGTCGAAGCATAAAAGATTTTGTTTCTTGAAAAGTGGCAGACTGTGATCACGAGTTTTTGGAAAGTTTATAGCTCGAACTGCCTTTTTTAAGCAACTCTTTATGGGGGTTAGATTGGTCTTTGTCGCTGAGCTCCAATTAATTAAGCCGTAGTTAATATGAGGCATGATGAACGCGTTGTAAAGAGATGATAAGGTACTTTTTGGCACAAAGTGTCTTAGTTTATAAAGTAGTCCTGTGTATTTTGAAAGTTTTGTAGACACATGGCTAATATGTTCTTCCAGTTTAACTTTTGGTCTAAGATTACACCTAAATATTTTG
Organism: Aurelia coerulea; assembly: GCA_039566865.1. Taxonomy (NCBI): domain Eukaryota; kingdom Metazoa; phylum Cnidaria; class Scyphozoa; order Semaeostomeae; family Ulmaridae; genus Aurelia; species Aurelia coerulea. The sequence continues at coordinate 11,599,846 of CM076947.1, forward strand.
TGGAATCTAACTCTTCAATTTGATCACCATTAATTTCTAGTTTAATCTTACGAGGAGGTTTTTTTTCTTGCTGGCCTGAGGATGACGCAATTTGATTTTTTAACGTTAAGAGATAATTTATTAGACAGGACCCATTGAAAAACGTTTTTTAATTCGTCGTTTAGAATTTTTTCAATTTTGTCTATGCTTTTATCCGATAGAAATATGCTTGTGTCATCTGCAAAGAGATGGAACTTAAGCAATTTAGACGAGTTTGGTATGTCATCAATGTAAATTAGAAATAATAGGGGTCCAAGGACGCTACCTTGTGGAACCCCAGACCGAATGTAGAGCTCTTCTGACTTTGTGTTACCAATTTTAACGGTTTGAGGCCTATTATGAAGATAAGATTTAAACCATTTATTTGTTACGCCCCTGATTCCATAATGCTCTAGTTTTTAGTGTAAGATATCATGATTAACGGTATCAAAAGCTTTCGCAAAATCTAGGAAGACACAGCACGAAAAATAGTTATTTTCCATATATTTGGTTAGATTGGTATAGATATCGAGTATAGCGAGTGACGTTGATTTATTTTTTTCAAAACCAAATTGGTGTTGAAATAAAGATTTATTTTTATCAAGGAAATTGATGAGTCTCTTGTACATTAATTTCTCCAGGATTTTATTAAAAGTTGGTAAAATTGATATTGGACGATAATTTGTCATATTTAGTTTAGAGTTGCCCTTATGAATCGGGGTTACACATGCGAATTCAAGCTTGTCTGGAAAGGTTCCATGTTCAAATGATTGGTTAAAGATTTTTGATAATTGAGCAGAGATTAAAGTTTTACTCATTTTAACTATTTTTATGGGAATTCCATATGATCCAGGGGCTTTACTTTCATTTAGGACAGAGATTTGATCTTCTACTTCAGCTGGGATAATAGGTGTCAAGAGCAGACTATTTATTGAAGCATTAGACAGGTAGTCATTGAAATGTTTTGATGATTTTTTCATTTTATTCACAAGATTTGAGGCGACGTTAGAATAAAAGGTATTGAAGCTATCTGCAACTTGTTTTTGGCAAGTAACAAAATTATCTTCTATTTCCAAGCAAATATTTGAAGATGATGATTTGTTGTTTTTGTTTATAATTTCCTTGATTCCAGACCATATTTTCTTAGAATCGTTTTTGAAATTTTGGAAGTAATTCGAGTAGTATTTTTGCTTACTAATTCTTATTAGATGGCTTATTTTATTTCTGTGTGACTTATACTTTACCTCCCATTCTGGATTCTTGGTTTTGATGAATTTTTTGTAAAATGTGTCTCTCATCCGAATGGACTTGAGGATTTCTTTGTTGATCCATGGTTTCTTTTTCATGTTTTCTTTCCTTTTTGAGAGCTTTTTGAGAGGAGCGTATTTATCTAGGCACTGTATGAAATGGTCCTGGAATGTGTCATAGTTGTGATTTACATCCTTCGAATCATCAAAGCCTTCTATTGTCTGGAGATCTAACATGAAATTATCCTTTTCAAAATTTTTAAAGTCCCTAACCATGATGTTAGTTGTTTTTATTGGATTTTGGTTCCTGCTTTTTATGAAAGTAAATTTGGCAAATGATCACTTATTTTGGCGATTGTATTACCGCTATATGTATCCTTCTCAATCGAATTGATAAATATGTTGTCGACAAGTGAGGGCCTGCTTTCATTTGAAAATCTGGTTGGTTGCGCAATCATAGGTTGGCAATGATTTGAGAGCATTAAATTGAGAAAATCTTTTATTCTGTCATCTGTGTCATGTTTCAAAAGGTTTAAGTTAAAATCCCCTATAATCACGAGAAGTTTATTTTCTTTTTTGATTTTTTCAAAAATGTTTTGCATGTAAACGATGAATTGGTTGTCTGTTTTTCTAGGATGTCGATAAATGCATCCAAAGGAGTATGGTTTTTTTGCTTTTCGTTTACAATTTCGATCCAACTTGCCTCAAATTCCGAGTTGATGTTTTCTACCGGGTGCGCCAAAATAAACTATGCACTTTTGGCAGGCCACGATAAATCGAACAATGGACCGATTTTGAAGATATATCACTTAATCTTTAGCAGAAAGCCTGAATTAGATTGTAAGATTTTTTGCAAATTTTTCCATTTTCAATTTTTAGAGCTACAGGCGAGTTTCTTAAAATTTTCGTTTTCGAAAACACTGAAAACGATCAAAAAACGTTGATCTAATTTTCTAAAGACTCGACATGAATGGACAAAGAGAAAACGTGTTCGGAGTGATTTGAGAATTTAGAAATTGATCATTGTAAACTTCTGCCCGAGTGTTATTTCAAAGATTGGCTTGTTGCGAAATTCTGTAGTAGTTGCAATAAAGTGCCGCCCCAAAAGCCGTCACAAATAAAAAATGTAACAAAACTCCATGCTTGCTGGCCCCATGACTCTTCCTCGCTATTCTTTTAACACCCTTGATACAGGAACACAGCCTGCAGCAAAGCATAAATTCAATGACATTACAAAAGAAAAGAAATTTCTTTATATTCTTGAAAATATTATTACAGTTCTCACAAGATAGTACAAACTTTCGTACAGCAGCTTACAATTAGTCGATTTCTAAATCCCAAATCACCACGAAAAAGTTTCTCTTTGTCCATTAATGTCAAGTCTTTAGAAAATTTGATCGACGTTTTTTGATCGTTTTCAGTGTTTTGGAAAACAAAAACTCCAAGAAACTCTCTTCTAGCTCTAAAATGTGACAACAACAAAATTTGCAAACAATCCTAGAATCTAATTCAGGCCTTCTGCTAAAGATTAAGTCATAAATCTTCAAAATCGGTCTTGTGTACGATTTATCGTGGCCTGCCAAAACTGCATAGTTTATTTTGGCGCACCCGGTACTTGTGTATCAAATTCTGTTCTGGGCTTGAATTTGAGACTTTCGGTAACAAAAAAGCCACAGCCGCCTTTTAGTGTACTGCCTTGCGTGCCATGGTATGGTTGATACCCATCGAGGACAATGTCTTTGATCGCTTTGTCGTTCTTAGAAGAGTGCCAAGTTTCTGTTAGGGCTATGACGTTAAATCTATGATCTAAGCTAACCAGTAGTTGATCAATGTCCTCAGAATGTTTAAGTAGAGAGCAAATATTAGTATGAATGATGCTAAAGTCATTTTTTATGTTTAAGGTTTTATTATTCAATAATTTATGAAACTTATGCGTGTCATAGTAATCAAAATCATTTTTCGATGGTGGTTGGTTATCGACATCATCGCTAGAATCTCTTGAATTTTTGTTATGAAGTGATTTATTTAACTTTAATTTCTCGATTATTGAGAAATAAGGCTCTTCTACGCAATTTGACTTGCATTTGCAATCGTATAGAGAGTTAAAGCTAAGTGTTCTTAAGTCATGATCCTCTAGCCTATTGAAAGGGAAAATGTTACTCATGCAAGAAAGGCACCGCCAATTTAACGGAGCGCCTCTGGTTAAGAGTTGATGACGTGAGAGTAGAGTGCTTTTGGTGTGAACCAATGATTCGCAATGCGAACAGGAAATCGCACTTGTCGGTGATTTGCAGATCTTGTCACACACGGAACAAATATTTGACTTAGGGATATATTTACTGGATACTTTTTGAACATTTTGAGTGGCAAGGTTCGTGTTAATCTCGTCACTTTCCTTAAAAAGTTTGCCGAACTTCTTGTTATCTAAGGCTTGAAATGGTAGAATCGCTTGAAGGCAATTTCTACACAACCAATGTGATCTTTCTTTTTGAAGGTTTTTGAAATCAACTGACGAAACGCCACAGCATTTTAGATGAAATGTATTTTTACAGATTTGACAATTTAGTTTCGTAGGATGTTTTGCCTTTTTCAGGCATGTGCTACAAGTTTCGTTCAATGGGATTGGATTCAAGTATTATTAAGAGTATGGATCCCTAACATAGAATTTAAAAGTTCATAAAGTTTCGAAAGAAAGAGTGTCTTCTTAATGATATAAAAGAAAGTTTTTACTTAATGTGTTCAAGGTCTGCCTCACTCTTTATTGCCAGGGTGGTGGACTCAGCATCTTTCCTTGCAAAAACGTTGCCATTGTTTGACCAGGCGTATCTATATCCTTTCTATTTCTTTTTGGCTCTAGTCAGTCGAAGTAGGTTCTTATTTCGTTGTGTCAGACATTCGTTTATATAGAAGCTACTTTGTGGGTATCCAAAATCGGTTGCCGTTTTTCCCGATAGTTTCTTTTTGTTTGCCATGATTCCTTGTTTGGTTTTGCGCGATTTGAATTTGACAATGATCGGCAAGTTGTTCTTCGTTCGAGATTTTACTCGATGGGCTGCTTCGAAATCATCTGGCGTGACTTTGAGTTTGCATGCTGCTGCAACTTTGATGACCAGTTCTTCTAGGTTTTCATTGGCTTTGGCTGGAAACCCTTCAAGTTCTAGCATCTCTCTCCTTCCATATTGTTCAAGATCGTTGATGGCAGACTCGTTATCTTGGATGTTCTTCTCTAACGTTTTGATGGTTTTGCGAAGTTTGGTGTTTTCGGGTTTCATTTGCTGGTTTTCTGCTAATATTTCCTCCAATTTTGCTTTAATATCTTCGTAACTATCACTGATGAATTGTTGATTTTTGTCGGTTTGGTTTCGGTTTGAAAGAAGTTGCATAAATCCAATTTCATCTCAGCAAGTTTAGTAGTTAATAGTTCTTCCATATTTGGTTACTGCATTTGCCTTTATGTTTCATGCTTAGTCTGCTTGTAAATGTGTTTCTATTCCATTTAAAATTAACTTAAAACAAGAAAAAATTACAGTGTACGATAAAAGAAAAGTTAAGGCTGTCGTATTGAAGATTACATGATCACGTGTTAGAACGCTCATTTGAAGTATCCGCGCCAGAAAAACACGTCTGCCCGCTGGCGAGCTAACTCGAGTTCTAATAAGGCATACATAGATTAAGTCAACTCACATCTTTCTCCCCACCAAAGTGTACTTCCACCATCTTACCACCTGCTCCAGCTGCCATAGTTCTACAACAAATAATATTCCATGTAAATATATATCTCTTGGAAGGTCAAGAAATAGGTTGCTACGTAATACGCACAGCTTGCTTTTTCTGAATTTCTTATTAGCATACTCTTCATTTAATTTGGCATCAGGAGCCATCTCTAAATCACATCCAAAATGTATTACACACAACAGTATATCTGACATGGAAATATCGATGCAACAATGATTTCATCCACTCAACGTCAATCTCTGAGCACTTTCATCGAAGAACATTAGATAACTTTAGCAAAGAAACGTTTCACTAGTATGGTATTGAAAGGTAGTTGATAGAGTTTTTGCGCTTTTGGTGATTTGTCATAGAGAAACATGACAAAATGCCTCAGCTTTTGCATTAGTACTAAACCACTCTCTGCTTAAGTTTAGTAATAATGCGATGCAACTTTCTGCATTCCACCAGTTCATATGAAATAGTTCAGGAGTGATAATGTGCCAGTAGATGCTGCTTGTCATGTTACTTTCCATACAAGACATGATAGTAGTTGATTCACCACCACCGCCAACACTTCCACCAACACCACCACAACCACAACCAATGTATTGACCCCCAGTGTAGAGGTTGATCCCATGTAATAGCCAAAGCCAAGCAGGTTAGGGTATAACTGCTATACCCTAAGTTCTTAAAGTCTGTTAAAGTTTAGCAGTATTGCAGATCCCAACATTTATTTTTAAATGGTGGGGTCTATGAGCTAAAGGTGAAGTTGCAATTGTTCTAGCATATTTCATTTTCAAGCATTTTCAAGAAGTTAATGCAGAATGCAAAGTAGAAACTAGTAAACTGTCTTTAACACGAAGAGCTATAAAAACATTTGAAACATATGGTATGACATTCCAACTATAACAAAAGGAACAAATGAGGAAATTGTGTCAACCATTTCTTTATCAGTCAGCTTGGTTTTTGTTTCATCTGTATACAATTGCTTTGTTTACAATTTCTGCACTACCAGATCACTCTCAAATAAACTTACCTTCTTTTCAGGAATGCATAGCTGGTTTAATCAGAATCCACTTCTGGAACATATCCCCTAGCATCTCCCACTACCACATCCAGAAATTTCCTCCTTATCGCATTGTATGCACATGCAGGCAGTGGTATACGTTTATTTCTCCCCAAATAGCCATGGATCAGGCGAGAGGAGTCTCTGTAAGATATGCTTTGCAGATATCTGCAATGATAGATGAAAACTATTTACTGTACTGTATGTTAGATGGGATATTAATCATGAGTAATGAAACTAGTTGTTAAACGTTAATCAAGGTACCTGCATCATTTCAAATTGAACATATACCACGCTTTAAAGGCAATTTGAAACTAAAACAAGCTGTTTTTCCTTGTTATGTTGAGTTCCAAGTTAGATTTTAAATGCATCATTCCTAAGATCTTAAGTGATCCTCACTCGTCCTTCCAATGTAAAAAGTAGCTACAATTTACGGTGGCCCATACGTGCACACTGAATTCCCAAACTTCACACTGAATTCCCAAACTTCACACGGAATTCCCAAACTGCACACGGAATTCCCAAGCTTCACACGGAATTCCCAAGCTGCACACGGAATTCCCAAACTGCACACGGAATTCCCAAGCTTCACACGGAATTCCCAAACTGCAAACTGAATTCCCAAGCTTCACACGGAATTCCCAAACTGCAAACTGAATTCCCAAGCTTCACACGGAATTCCCAAACTGCACACGGAATTCCCAAACTGCAAACTGAATTCCCAAGCTTTACACGGAATCCCAAAGAAGCCTTGTTTGCAACAACGACCGCACATTGATCCGGAACAAAAGAAAGTTTGGAATAAATACCAAAATATCAAGTTTCAAAATCTGAATTTATTTCATGCCCATACGATCAAGTACACCAGTATGGAAAGAAAGTGATGTGCACCGGACATGTCCGGTGCACAGAGTGATCAATTGGTGCACAATCTGGTTCACAAAATGGTGTAAAAACCTTGTGGTGCACAAGCCTATAATTTCATTCCTTTGGTGCACCCATCTTTTAGAAATATTTTGGGTTTCAAGAGCTTCAAAAATGATCCTCCTAATGAATTCTGTCTGCATAGCATCTTTTTGGAGTCTATAGTCTTGCTCATCTCCTTCTGGTCTTTTTGTGGAATGTTGTCAGAAATGTAAAGATGTAATGTGATCGAGAGGCATTCTAAAAGCCAACGATCTGAATGTTTATGAAACGCAAAAATCTTAAAAGTTGGACAACGGATAGCCAAGAAAATGATTTTTGAAGTTGGGCCTAATTGTTTGATTTGTTTACATAAGTACTTCTGGAATAACGCTGCCTGGACTGAATTTTCAAAGCAATATTTTTCTGCTCAGAAAGGTCTGACAATTTTCGTTTTGATCTTATTTTAATCCTCTAGTCATGTACTTTCAAGTAATTGCGACAATGATCGGAAATATTTATATGTTGGTTCATTTTTATGTGATTCATAATGGCGGAAATTTTCAAAATTCATATCTGTAAAAATCATCTTAAAAATTCAACAGTTGAAATGTAGAAATTGGGGCAAATGTATTTACCAAAAAATCACAAAATTAAAGCAACTATTTGTGCAAGCTTCTACCAAAGGGTTTGTTCTAAATTGTACCCAAGAAAGAATGATGGTTATTTTTATTTTTGTGGAACAACGGAGATTTTCCAGATTTGTTCGATGTTTTCTGCAATGAAAATAAATAAAGGCCTGCTAAAGCCTTCAAATCTGACTTAACTCCATCTCTTTGACATAGTGTCATGAAATTTAACCCTCAGGAAGCTTCGTGTTTCATTGATCTACATGAAATCACTGTTTTCAAACATTTTTACTTGTCACATCAGCAGAAAACGACCAAAAAACATGCTTTTTTATGATAACTACCACGAATAAGGGATTTTAAGACTTTATCAGTGTAAGATTGTTATCAGAATGATGAAAGTGAATGATTTTCATCACTCAAAGTCTCCTCCAACCCCACATTTTTCGGTAGTTATGATGGAAAACACGTTTTTCTTTGTTTCTGCTGATGGGACGAATAAAAATGTTTGAAAACAGTGATTTCATGTAGATCAATGAAACACAAAGCTTTCTGAGGGTTAAATTTCATGACACTATGTCACAGAGATGGAATTAAGTCAGTTTTAAGGCTTTAGCAGGCCTTTATTTATTTTTATTGCTGAATACATTGAAATAATCTGAAATATCTCCGTTGTACCACAAAAATAAGAATTACCATAATTCTTATTTGGGTACGATTTAGAACAAACCCTTTGGTAGAAACTTGCACAAATATTTGCTTTAATTTTGTGATTTTTTTGGTAAATACATTTGCCCCAATTTTTACATTTCAACTGTTGAATTTTTAAGATGATTTTTAAAGATATGAATTTTGCAAATTTCCGCCATTATGGATCACATAAAAATGAACCAAAATATCAATTTTCCATTCATTGTTTCAATTACGTGAAAGTGCATGACAAGAGGATTGAAATAAGATCAACACGAAAATTGTCAGACCTTTCTGAGCAGAGAAATATTGCTTTGAAAATTCAGTCCAGGCAGCGATATTCCGGAAGTACTTATGCAAACAAATCAATGAATTGGGCCCAACTTCAAAAATCATTTTCTTGGCTATCCGTTTTCCAATTTAAATATTTTTTATGTTCCATAAATCTTCAGAGTGTGCTTCATTATATGGGCATGAAATAAATTTGAATTTTGAAACTTCATGTTTTGGTATTTCTTCCACTCCCTGGATCACTGTGCGTTTGTGTGACCTTTGCGAATTTAGCGTGAAGTTTTGGAATTCGGTGTGAAGCTTCGGAATTCAGTGTGAAGTTTGGGAATTCTGTGTAGGGTTTGGGAATTCCGAGTAAGGTTTGGGAATTCCGTGTGAAGTTTGGGAATTTGGTGTGAAGTTTGGGAATTCAGTGTGAAGTTTGGTAATTCAGTGTGAAGCTTCGGAATTCAGTGTGAAGTTTGGGAATTCTGTGTAAGGTTTGGGAATTCCGTGTAAGGTTTGGGAATTCCGTGTAGAGTTAGGGAATTTGGTGTGGGCTTTGGGAATTTGATGTGAAGTTTGGGAATTCAGTGTGAAGTTTGGGAATTCAGTGTACGGTTTGGGAATTCAGTGTGCACGTATGGGCCACCGTAACAATTCTTATGTATCAGTACTGACAAAACAGCCAAATCTTAAACTAGAAAACATATTGCTCACATTTGGCATTCCTTGTGGAAAATTGTGCCTGGTTGTGCTTTCAGCTCAATTAAAGGGAGTCAACACTGCATGATAAAACATGCACAGCTTATGGGTACTTGGTGTACAAATATAAGGGAGGTGCCATTTGAGAATCTGAAAAAGCACCCTGTGGTGAGGTCAAATTCCTGGAAGTGATTGATACCCAGTCCTGCGTGAGGGGCAGATATTACAGTGATGACATATACCCTACAACTTGAAACCATACAAGAACCCGCAATACAGAAACCACTTTTTTCAAAACAGCACCTGAGGTTTCTTGAAAAATGGTTTTATTTTGCATGCTTTACTGCATTCGAGATAAAAACATTCTGAAAACATACAGAGTAGAATACACTCATTTTTTTATAAGAAACTAAGGTACGGTGCTGGAAGGCAGTTTCTAAAAATTTTTGGGCCATTTCGCAAGCAAAAATTTCTTAACATTTGTCTTACACTTTTAATTCTGGAAGTGTAGAGTTTAAGAAACTATCTACCAGCCATGGGCCTTAGTTTCTTACATAAAAAATGAGTGTAATGACTGTCTATAGATATTTAACCTTTGGTGACTATTTGTGAAAGAAAAGTTGTAATAAAACTTAGATTTTCATTCATTTCCTTACCGGTTTTCAAATCCTGCTCGACGGTACCTTGTTCCTCTTCATGTTTTATATTTTGCTGCAGACAGCCTCAGACACCACTTGTTCAGGCACACCGGCTCAAATCCAGGATGTTCAGTTACGCATTGAATATTTCCAACTTCCTCCACTACTTCAAAGCTATGAATTTCATGCATGCATCCATCTATCTCTGTGCAGCATTGGTATTCATGGAAGTTTTCCAATCTTTGCGTTGAACAATTACCGCATTTGCACCTGGGTTGGAATGAGGAATTACAAATGCTAGTTATGATTAGGGATTTTAGCCAGGATGCTTTTCTTTAACAAGCGAGGTGAGGAATGGTTTTTGGATTTGACAATTTAGTTGAAACATCATCCAGCACATGGTTGCTTGAAATACCATATTAAATGTGTGAAGTCAAAATATAAAATGTATACCATGAGCAGCATGCTCTAAAGCTAAAATAATAATGACCTTCTCCATCATGAAACCGTATGAATTGCGTATTAGAATTGGCTTCAGTGGTCAGGTCACTTAGGCCCATGACGTGTCGTTTGAATGATTTTAACATGGGCCTAAACAGCGAAGTCTGACCTTACCTCGTTCAATCAAATTTTAACCAATAATACATACCAAGATTCCAGCGGCTCGACACCCTCGGAACGACGCATTAATCTAACGTCCTCTTCCCTAGCCTCAGCAACTTCCCTACAATATGCAGCGTTGTAAGCTTCGTCTGCCACTGGGTCGAATTGATGAGGTCCTTCGTCGTTATAGAAGTCGTCTTCATCGACATCCGCCATGTTTCTCGCTGCAGCGCAAGCACCCAAAGTTTCGCTTTCTTCTTCGACTTCAGCAGCCGAGTTGTGTTCTTCAGAGTCGAAGGAATGGCGATCACTATCATTTGAAATAATACTCTCCAAGGAAGACATCTTAAAATGCAAGAAACTGAGTAAACGATAGACCAGAGTAATGAACGTATGTGCTGCGTGTAACGATAGAAGGTTGATTGAATTGAACGAGGAATTTTGTTTCCTACTATGACGCCGGGCTCGCTCGTTCCCAGCTTTCCGAAAAACGTGGTACTGAATCATGAGTGGGGGTTAGAAAAACCCCCATAGCTCAGCACCCAACTACCTAATGAAAAATGTATTTGCAGATTCGTTATCAGCAGATTCTAAAATACAAAGCTAAGGTTTTAAATATTTTGGTGAAGAGGCACTTTAAGATTACGCCCATTCTTACAACTCCAAGTCCGTGATGCATTCTAAGTCAAAGTAAAGGATCTTTCTTCAAAATGTTCCTCGTTCGCTGATTTATAGCATAAATGTCACAAACGATAAAGGTTTCCTTGTCCCTAAAGGCAAGCATGACATTGGGAGATGCATTCTAAGCCAAAGTAAGGGGTCTGTCTTCAAAAATTTTCCTCCTGCGATGATTTATTGCATAAAGGTCACAAACGATCAAGGTTTCCTTGTCGCTAAAGGCAAGCATGACTTTGGCCTACCTGAAATGTCGAGATATCTCGCCCGCAGTCAGAACAAAGGGGATAAATGTGTCGAGATATCTCGCCCGCAGCATGCAAAGGGTTAACATGCTTAAAAATCTTCTACACTCCATACTTTTCCTATGTGGTTTTTTCATGCAGGTCCTAAATACTTGGCTGGGCCAAATATTCGACGAAAACCCAATGCATCAAATTAATTTGTAATACTTCATTTTAAATTTTTCAACCACGGTAGCCCCGTCAGCCTGCAGAGACTGCTTTTCAGGGAGCTGCGCCAATATGAATCAAATCAAACTTAAAATAAGATTTTTCTTTGCAAAAACCACCAATTAAGTGTCGTCCTTCCATTCGATTCTCTAGAAACATTCACATTTTATAAGGTCCACATTTTGTGCTGAGACCCATACCTGGGCAGAAAACGCGGACTTCAAGGACTTTCCCCTTTGATGCACGTCAAGTCAAATTTGACGATGAAGAGTAGAGACAACCACTTGTTTCTTAAACATGCTTTTGGTCTTCTTCACTCCATACTTTTACCTATTTTGATTTTTCAAGCAGGGCCTAAAAAAAAGGCCTAAATTACAGAACAAATTATGTAAAACACCACATTGATAAGAGTATTGACAATCCTCTTTGTAGGATGTGTGGAAAGACAGGAGAAAGTGTGCAACACATAGTAAGTGAATGTGAAAAATTAGCTCAGAAAGAATACAAGAGACGCCATGATAATGAAGCAAAGAAAATTAATTGGGAACTGTGCAAGAAAAATGCATTAGAACATAAGGAAAGATGGTATGAACATAACCCAGAAGGAGCGGTAGAGAATGAAAGTGTAAAATTGTTGTGGGATATAAATATACAATGTGATAATGTGATAGAGGCTAGGAGGCCAGACATTGTTATAGTTGATAAAAAGGAAAAAAGCTGTGTAATTTGTGGATATTGCAGTACCCGCCGATGGAATAGTACATGAAAAGGAAAGGGAAAAGGTGGAGAAATACCAGGACTTGCGAAGGGAAATTGGAAGACTGTGGCAATTGAGAAAGGTGCAGGTTGTTGCTGTGGTTGTAGGTGCCCTTGGAAGTGTGACAAAAGAGTTTGACAGGTGGATTGAGAAGTTGGGGATACCGGGTGATGTCGGAGCTGCACAAAAGACTGCCTTGTTAGGAACTGCAAGGATCCTGAGGAAAGTGCTAGAGATGTAAGAGAGAGAGATTTCCTGTTAGCCCTTGGTCATTTGTTGTGACCCGCCTAACAGGAGGAATGAAGGCAATTCCAACAGCCAGAGCGTAAGCTGAAAACAATGACAATAATAATAATAATAATACGAATATTCTAATAAGGATTAAAGCTTCAACAAATATCGTTGTTTTCAATGCCCGTCCTGCTTAAAAATAAAAGAAATGTTAAAAACCTAATTTACAATTATATAACTGTGAATAAATATCGCATTAAAAAAGCCAAGTTTATCTACTAAGCTACTTCACTTTTAAAAATGAATCCAATTTTTTCTTAAAATCCTTCTCGTTTTCAGCAGTTCTTACGTCTGTAGGCAAATCATTGTATAACTTTGCCCCCATGTAATGAAATCCCTTTCGTGCATATTCAGTTTTGATGCTTGGCAAAGTGGCTAAGCATTTGTTGTTTCTTGTAGTCTTGGTGTGCACATGTTTGGTGAAGTGACTTTGCAAAGCATCACATACATCATCATTTAAGATGTTATGCACCAGGACACATGCTCTTTTTAAATTTGATTTTTCAGGTGACAGAACATATCATTCCTCTAGGCTGACGCCAATTATTCTCATAGCACGCTCATGAAGAGCAACTAACTTTCTCGATTGACCAGTTGTTAGTTTTAGATTTAGGATTCCACAATATGTAACAACAGGTACAATCATAGAGCGATAAAGTTTACAAGCCGTTGTGCTGTCCAAGAAACATCTTAGCTTTGATAGAAGACGTAATCTGCCAGAAGCTCGTTTATAACATAGTTCAAAGTTGGTATTTAGATTTAAAGAGCGACTGTTGACCGGCATGCTTTGCGCGAAGTAAGCAACTCGCTCCACACTCCACACAGCTCCATAATTTCGTAGTATAAGAAATTAAACACGATTCTAATCCGTGAAATCTTGGACGATGCTAACAGCAGAGACAACATGGGTTTCATTTTTGGCAAGATGAAGTATTTCTTTAGCTTCGTGGCTGTTTATTTCATGCAAAGGCAGTTTCTACTGTGCTTTTTGGACATCCTCAAATTGGCGAAGATCGTAAGATGGTGTCCTGGTTGAAAGTCTCTTGGAAGCAGCCCCTTTCAACGGCAGAAACCCTTCAATATTTGACTTCAAAAGAATACTAAGACTTGGTCAGAATCTACATCAAAGCTTTTCAATAAAATAGAGCAGCCCCACGGCGAGAGGTAAGTTTTTGCTCGCCTAACTTGCCCGCTGCCTGATCTCTTTAGTTTGGAATAAACGTGAGTGCATTGGAATCGCCAAGGAACAGAACAGACGACAAAACCTGCACTCTCAACCTTCTGCAATCTCTTGGCATTCGGTTTCAGAGTTTTCAGCTGTAGTATGAATCAATCAGCAGGAGTCAGCAGGGGTATTTCATTCACTACCCCTTGTTTATTATCTGCACAGCCTGAAGTTATAGGCCCATTTGTTTTCTAAGAAACTGAGAAATTGAGCATGAGCCTGTACTGAAAGTTTCTCAAAATTATCAGCTTTTGAGTGCTGAAAGTTTTTTAACCATTTCTTAGAAGTTCATTAACTGTATGTGCAGGAACTCCTATGACTTTTTTGATCATTTTATTGCCAGATTTTTTAAACAGATCTCATACATTAAACTCAAGTGGCTCTGAGTAAAGTACAGCATCAAACTAAGGGCAAAGAGCAAGATAGAGTTCAAGGCGAAGAAAGTTTCTTTTGCATTGTTTTACTAGTAATACCGGGTGACCCAGAAAAAAGTGACCCAACGCAATCTGTTATAGAAAAAAAAGTAAGTGACAGATTGAAATATTTCAAACGTTGTTTTGTCACTAAAAGACCAGCCTACATTATGAGTATTTTTTGCAAATTTTTTGGGCACAGGAACGTTTCCGAATGAAGGATTCTGAGGAAAAGGGCAGGCTTGAAATTCTCAAAAAGTCGTCAAAAACAAGGGATCGATTTGAAGCCATTTCAGATTTTCAAAACAGCGAGGAGCGTGTTTCATTCTGCCTGAGAATATTTTCAAGTACCTTGGGACTATAAACTTGCTCTGAAGACTTCCGACTGTGTTACCTATTCCCAGTTTGAAATGAAACACGCTCCTCGTTGTTTTGAAGATTTGAAATGGCTGTAAATCGATGCCCTGTTTTTGACGACTTTTTGAGGATTTCAGGCATGCTCTTTTCCTCAAAATCCTTAATTTTGGAAATTTACCGTGCCAAAAAAATTGCGAAAAATACTCATGGCATAGGCTAGACTTTTAGCGACAGAACAACGTTTGAAGCATCTCAATCGGCCACTCAGTTAATTTTCTGTAACAGATTGCGTTGAGTCACTTTTTTCTGGATCACCCAGTACAAAACTATATGAAAAACGATACTTGGGTTTCATAATTGTTCAGAGATTTAAGGTTCTTATGAAAATATATGATATGTCAATATTGATTAAATACAAAGAGATGATGATGATCATACAGGACAGGGCCTAAGTCATTGAAGTCATATCATATGAATAGGGTACATTACTGCACCTTTTGGTTAAAACCCTTGTGCACATGGTTTGATTTACTGTATGTTCTTTCTCAAATATTTTTTCTAACTACTTTTCTATTTCCTTTTAAAGTTCGCAAGCAATGGTCATATAATAATATTGAAAATGAAACAGTTGAGAGATGATTACAGAGACAACATTTAGATTATGTCTTTATTTTGTTCCAGTAGCTCAATATTTTTGCATACATTTTCTATTCAATGACTTGTGTTTCCAGTGAAAATTCATATAATACCCACGATTTATTTATAAAAAACCGTGGTTTATAAGAAGTTAGTATTTAGCTATGGCCACAACTTTAAGAACTCTAATTCTATATCTGGAAAGTAGTAAGAAACTTTGATACTTAACTTTGACGATCTATAGCAAGTTGTTGTAACCCTCATTCTTGAGTAATACATGAACTAACTGTTTAATATTTGAAAGAAGTGAAACACTGTTTCTTCCTATCTGATGTTTTATTGTCTGATGTAAAGAGACATATCTGCAGCAGTTGCATTCAAAAATAAGAAACAAATTAAAAAACTTTCAGTGCTAAAGTGGGAAAAGTTAATGTTGAATTAAGAAACTCTTAGTACCATGGCCATATCCAAGTTTCTTAGGGAGTCCCTAATTCAAGATCCAAGATCCAAAGATCCGGAATGAAACACCCTAATTCAAGATCCGGAATTCAAGATTCAAAATGAAACACCCTAATTCAAGATCCAGAATTCAAGATTCAAAATGAAACACCCTAATTCAAGATCCGGAATTCAAGATTCAAAATGAAACACTCTAATTCAAGATCCGGAATTCAAGATTCAAAATGAAACACCCTAATTCAAGATCCAGAATTCAAGATTCAAAATGAAACACCCTAATTCAAGATCCAGAATTCAAGATCCAGAATTCAAGATTCAAAATTAAACACCCTAATTCAAGATCCAGAATTCAAGATTCAAAATGAAACACCCTAATTCAAGATCCAGAATTCAAGATTCAAAATGAAAACACTCTAATTCAAGATCCAGAATTCAAGATGGTGTTCAAGTGATTTTTTAAATGAACTGCGCTAATCTAGGAAACTTAAGGCCCAATCTTTTTTAACTTTTAAAAACCATGCTAACTGGATTAAAAAAGCTAAGAAACCTTTGTAATATATATTTTTGGGCAGTACAGTAAATACAAATTTTTAACAGCATTTTAGGTACTTGTTTACTGTGTTTAAGATCGCTTCTAAGAAATTTCAAAGCCCCTTCATGTAAGCAATGCTGGACACTGGCTTAGTATCTGATTTTCACATTCTCTCACAGTAATAGCAACTGAAAGTTTGGTGTACTTGGTGTGAACATTTTAACTCCAAATTGTGTTCATCAACAAGTTTTACCCAAGTTTTTCAGTGTTTCAATTTCTAAAACTTCTTACTTTGAATTTTGGCTTCCTTGGCTCTGAGAAGTTGAGGGTCTCAGATCATGGAAATTTATTTGAATTCCTTTCAAATGATTTCAGCTCTTAAATACATAGCAATGTGATTTGCACTGTTCCAGATGTTGACCAATATGGAAAAGTGAGAAAGTTCCTTGTTTGGCCTAGACACTATTTGCCTCTCAGAAATTCACGCCTAGGCCATACAAACAACCTTATCACGACTCACTATTTGTCATTATCCAGATTAGTGGACATCATATTCCAATATATCTTTAAGAGCTGAAATCACGACAAAGAATTTTTGAATAAACATCCATTGTATTCAACTCCACTCAGTAACTGCTGGATCCAAAATGATTTTTTTTCAAAATTGAAACATTTAAAACTTCTTCAATTCCAAACTAGGGTGTTTCCATTTTGAATCTTGAATTCTGGATCTTGAATTAGGGTGTTTCACTTTGAATCTTGAATTCCGGATCTTGAATTAGGGTGTTTCATTTTGAATCTTGAATTGCGGATCTTGAATTAGGGTGTTTCATTTTGAATCTTGAATTCTGGATCTTGAATTAGGGTGTTTCATTTTGAATCTTGAATTGCGGATCTTGAATTAGGGTGTTTCATTTTGAATCTTGAATTCTGGATCTTAAATTAGGGTGTTTCATTTTGAATCTTGAATTCCGGATCTTTGGATCTTGAATCTTGGATCTTGAATCTTGAATTAGGGACTCCCAGTTTCTTACATAAAAATATGTAGTCTGCATTGTTCTTGAACTTGATTCTTTGGAATATGTGTATGTGATATGAATTATAAATTGTGTAGATGGTTATACAGAGTAACTACAATTTCTCCAAAAACTGTGTCTTCATTCTCTGACTTTTTCTCTCATGGTACACTCATTTTTTTTTATAAGAAACCGCTTATAAGAAACGGTAGGCTCGATTTTTCGAAAGTTAAGAAACAACCCTACCTGAATTGAAAAAGCTAAGAAACTTTTGTAATTTACAATTTTAATTTTCCTTTCGCACTCAAAAGTGTTTTGACAGTACACAGTTATATTAACTGTTTGGACATTATTTTGAGTGCAAATTATGTCATTTACTTGTTTTGAAATCTTACTAAGTAATTTGGGAGCCCTTCAGACAAAACCAAATTAACCATACACTTCTGGCATTAAAATATAAGAAACACATAGGAAACTTTTTGGTAGCAAAATGGCTCAAAAATTTAAGAAACTGCCTACCAGCACCGGACCTTAGTTTCTTAAAAAAAATGAGTGTATTGTTTACGTCCATCAGAACATTGTTTCATTGGCAATATTCAGTAGGGGAGCCAGCTTCATTTGTACCTAGATCACAAAGAAAGAAAATCAGATTTTCAGACGTCAATCAAATGAATAGCTCACCGCAAGGAATAAAACTGCAGCATCTGCAATAGCAAAGAAGAATGGAGTGCGCAATTCAGAATTGCATCAACATCCTTATTTTGATCCTGTGAAGATGTGTGCTGTAGACCCAATGCATGCAATATTATTGGGGTTGGTAAAGAAAGAAATAAACATCCTAATAAGACTACCCTCACATGAGCAAACTCAAACCAGTCTGAGTTTCAAATCGGTTTGAGTTTCAATTCGGTCTGCGGTCTAAGCCTCTGAGAGATCTGGAGATAAGAGATCTGGCTGCAAAGATGGTCAAGGAACGGGATGGACAAAGATCGCTGATAATACTGGGAGGGTGTTTGAGCTGGTGCGTTTGAACGATTCATTTGCCTTGCAACCATTCTAGGCATAGATGGATCCGTGCCAACGGACTGAGCCATGGAAGTGGCCTCTTCGAACCAAGCGTTGTGATTTTGGCAGATTTTAGATCGTAGACTTGTGAGCTTTGAAAGTAGACATTTCACCTTTTCAACGCATTTCACGATATCATAATCAGTCGCTTGAAGTTGCTTCGTCAAGGGCCTTGTCCAAGCAAGACACCGGTACACAACAATAAGCGTTACAATAAACTGAAACGCAACAGTGCCATAATAAAGTCGTGATGCATCACGACACGAATCTGGATTCCAATTTCCTTGGACGTTATCTTTTATGTCAGCTAACGAGTGAACAATTGGCTCGAACAGCTCTATGAAAATGTCCAGCCCATCAATACGTGCAACCCACCTTGTGCAACAGACATCAATCAAACTACTATGGTTTGCTTGTGGGAGCAGCGATTTGATATTTTCGCATAGCAATGCAAATCGCTTTGGGTGAACATTGAAAAATGCTGAAACGACACGGACATGTCCCATCATGTTTTTCACCATTTGGATTTTACATGCCGATGCAACGCACAAATTAAGCACATGTGAGCGACAGTGGACATAAAGTGCTTTGGGGTATTCTCTTTGAATGTTAACAGCAGCACCAGAGCACTTGCCTGCCATACTCCCTGCACCATCATAACCTTGCCCTCAACAGTTTTCAATATCTAAGCCAAAGTCATCTAAAGCCTGTTTGATGGTTTTTGCGATGGCCTCACCAGATAACCCTTCACTGCATTGGGTAAATCCCAAGAACTCTTCCCTGATGTTTGATTCTTTGTCCACCAAACGGATGACAACAGACATTTGCTCAATTTTGCTGATATCAGCAGCCTCATCTGCTAACACTGAAAAATACTTTGCATCTCGTATTTCTTCTGTTAAAGACTTAAGGACGGAGTCACTACAAAGTCTCAAAAGTTCGTTTTGTGTTGTCTTGGATCGATATGTGGCATTCTTAGGGGCATTCAAAAGATGGTCTTGAAAATAGACATTATTTCCATTCTGAGCCAAGTAAGAAAGAATTGCCTGTAAATTCCCTGGATTGTTTGAATCTCCCTCATACAACTTTGCATCATCTCTGTGACCTCTCAAAGCGATGCATTGCCTTGCGCACAACAAGATTGCTTCAATTATTGGCTTCAGCTTCTCACGATTTTTAGAAACTTGTTCCGACAGCAGATTGCTTAATTGGACGTCAACAGATGCTGCCTCATTCTCCATGGAACGACGAAAGTGGGACACACGTTGTGTTGCCGTTTTGTGGATCGGAGAATTTACGACATGGGTATTAATTTTCTGGATCGCTTTAGACCAGTTCTTAAAAGGTTCTTTGAACAGAAAATTCAGCTTCGAAGCATTATGGGTATATTCACCTCCAAACAAAACGCAACTCATGCAAAATGCGCCATCCATTTTCTGAGAATATGCAAGCCAAGGATACAACTGCAGCCAGGAATACTGAAAACGACGCCTGGAAGAATTAGCAGGGAACTTAAAATCCCTCCCTGGTTTCCATACATGACACAGGAGATCATACTTCATGTGATCACTGAGTGAAGATGATTGTTGGTAAAAGTTCCAAATGTCCTTTTGGGCAAAAGGCGCACTTGTTGTAGAAGGCAAAGGAAGATCCGAATTGCTCTCATCATTTTGGCTACTGTGTCATCTATAATTTGAAATTGCCTAGTGAAATATGTGCCTATAGTTGCCAATCAACTGCTTATTTATTGAGAGCCATATCTACTTTTCCTTACAATCGCTGCTGTTGTTTGGACCATTACCTTCGCCACTTGTTTGTAAGGTTACCTATAGAGGCTAATGGTATTCAACGAAATAGCGAAATGACGAAATAGCAATTTACGAAATACCCAATCCCAGAATATTTGTCAGATATTGATACCCAGTCCCATAATTCTGAAGAGGTAACAAGAACAATGCATTGTTAAATATCATTCAATTTCAAGGTGAAAGAACGGATTTCCTCTCGGTTATGGTCACAAGCAGAACAAATAAATCTGTTCTGAATCCATGGGGACATTCAACACCCATTGTCAGAATCTTTAGTACAACAGTCAACCCCGATCCCAGAAAATTCCAAGTGAAAGTATACGCCAATCACAGAAACTTTCCAGTAAAAGTGTATCCCAATCCCAGAATTTTTAGCCTCGAACCTACCAATAACTGGCCCACAGCACATCCCTTTCTGATTGACACGCATCTGAAAAAATGAAAATGTTATACATTGAATACTTACCCTGTATAGATATTATAAAATGAAATGAATTAATGATTTGATAGTGAAGTACATACCAGCGGAGAACAAATTAACATTAATGGGAGAATGATAAAATCTGAGGAGACCGTGAAACTTCTAGGCGTTATGTTGGATTATAAAATTGATCTCGATCCACACATTTCGAATCTTTGCAAAAAAGCTGCCACATAATTGAATGTTCTTAAAAGATTGAAGACTTTTATTGGCTTTAAAGAGAAAAAGATTCTTGTTCAGAGCTTTGTGTATTCTAATTTCAATTACTGTCCATTGGTATGGTATTTTTCATCTTTGAGGTGATTACAGAAAATTGAACAGTTACAAGAACGTGCTTTAAGATTTCTCTATAATGATCATACCAGTTCGTACAACGAGTTGCTCTTGAAGTCAGATAAATGCACGATGCTTATTGCTCGTCAAAGAACCCTTTGCATTGAGCTATTCAAAACAGTGAAACAGTTAAATCCACCTTGTATGCAGAACATATTTAAATTACGGTCTTCAAATTATTCATTAAGAAATCCAAAGAACTTAGCCCATGTTAGGCCTAATCAAACAACATTTGGGTCCAACAATCTAATGTCTATTGGCCCACAGATTTGGAATGGCCTACCAAAGGAGCTGAAATCTGCAGATAATTTGAAAAATTTTAAGAATCTAATAAAACAATGGGACGGACCGACTTGTAAATGTAGTGCCTGTCAGTGCCTGCCTGTCAGTGCAATTTAATGAAAATTAAGGTGTTTGGGTGGACGTGATATTAGGTGCACGTGATTTAAGGTGTGCACGTGATTTAAGGTGCAGATGTGCATTCCTACTACATGGCCTTGTTGGGGATACATGGTACTCCCCGTATTGTTTTTCAGCTTTGTTTTTGGGTCAACTTGACAGCCAATCAGCACGGGGACTATGAACGCATGCGCTGTGGACATAATTCAATCATTCAAATATTTGCAGCCGTTGCGAAGAAAGTTGCAGTGACAGCAAACAGTCGGGGAAGATTCGCAGCTCGATATGTGGGAAACTTAGCTTATATTTTATCAATTCTTAACTGCAGTTATGTTTGATATATGCCTACAAGAAGCTGTAAACAAAGATTTCATGATGGGCCTTTCTGGAAACTTGCCACAAGTAAATGTTGAACGGTTTTGGTCTTGCGTTGATAAATTGCCCTAGGCAAAACAAGATAGCGGCAGCGCTCTGTGCTATGGAAAGACCCATTATTAGACCCATTTCGACAACATTTAAAGGAGGCCATTTGAAACAAACCAAGCAAAGCTAAGTAAGTTGGCATATGAATATCATTTCTTAGCCAGATGAATACATTCCTTTGCCATGCTTTCATGAAGCGCTATCGCGAGTGATTCTGAATGAAAACTTTTCAGTGTTCTCTCATCAAAAATTACTTGTTCTGTAGCGGATGTGGTTTCGTTTCAATGTCTGACTTCCGGTTGCCTGTCAAATGACTAACAGTTCCTGATGAAAATAGTGGCAATACGTAATCGAATAAGCAAAAATTTACACACTACGCATGCGTTCACAGTCCCCAAGAGTATATCCACATCCTCGTCAATTGCACGTATCCCCAACAAGGCCCTGGTGCTAGGCACATAGACTTATGACAATGGGTCCCTCGTATCCCTGCGTTACCTTGCTCACAGGGACTCGTAATTAAAACCAGTATATTAGGCCTAATAGGGTCAGGTTTTTCAGAGAAATTATATGAGTCTCTGTTGACTGAAGCGCCATTTTGAAATCAAAGAGCACAGGGGAACAAGAGACTCATTGTCATAAGTCTAAGGCACATATACAGCGTTCTGGCCGCTTGGGCCAGAAACGTCGTGCGACTCTAATTTTAGTAGGCGGAGTTCCTCCCGCTGTTTCCCTATTACTATGGTGCTGTCCACCCAATTGTTTATTAGTTTTTCTTTGGACAGTGCCGCTGGCGTGACGTATACCACGCCTGCGTCACATCTGGCCTGTATATTATTTGTGCTCTGGTTATTCCTTTCATTTTGTTGCTGCTTGTTGTTGGTTGTTGTTGTTGTTGTTACTACTGGTTGGCTGCTGGCCCTCTGATTCTCTGCGCATCAGAAATGAGAAACATCGGTGATAAGGAAAAGAAACAAATCAGAAATAAGAAACAAAGGAGAACATTGAAAAAATAGGCTCCTTAAATGTGCTACGAGAATATGTATATCAGATTTCAAAACTATTTATATTCAGCAGTTGATAGAAAGAGCCAAGAATGTATTCTGAAGGTAGGTCCAACAGCTGCAAGGACTTTTAATCTAGTTGTCAAAATCTAAAATTCCTGCTTACCTGGACAATTGTAACTTTTTAATGGATACAAAAAAAAATGATTTTAGGCTCCGCCATTATTTTCTTCCATACAAAATGAAACAACGTCGTAACACCCGCCTTTTGTTGTTTTCCCACCTTTGACGATGTTGTTGTTGTTGCTACCACGCCTCCTCTTGCTTTACCTTGACCCCCATCTGAATGCTTACCTAGACATGGAGAATGTATCCAAATTGCTATTTATAAACTTCAGATGAATTTGAATGCTTTCCTTCTTGTCTATTTTGTCTGCTTTTAGTGCTCTAAAGTCACCTCTCCACACAGCATGTTGAAATTCGTGCTGATGGTGGTATGTGATATTGATGCGGTGTAAAGGGTGATGGCATTGGTGACGGATAATATGGTGTGGGTGTTGCTATGTGTCCTAGAGCTGGTGGTGCTGGTGGTGCTGTTGGTGCTGGTGATGGGTATTGGCGTGGTGTTATTCCATAGGCAGATTGCATAGGCGCTGTTGGTGGATGGTACGGTGCGGCTGGTGTTACTGGTTGTGGATATCTGCGTTGTGCTGGCCGGGGTGATGGTGGTGGATGCATGACTTGTTGATGTTGCGGCTGGTGTGCAGGAGCTGCAGCAGTGAGGACATCAACGAGATGCTGCACTGAGCCTCCTTGCGCCTCTGCTCCTGCTCCACTCTTTGGTACATGCAGTAGGGGTAAGAGATCCACTAGGTTTTTAGTGGTCTTAAAGAGTGGATCAGGCAGAGGGGCAAACGTCATGCCATTTGCAAATTTTACAGGATTGCTGAAAAGCCTCTTGGCCACCATATAGTTGATGCCCATGGAAAACAGGGCACCGCCAACTTCAATGGCAGCCAACATGGACTCCTTCAGCTGAGGGGAGGGATTTAAGATGCCCAGTGCAGCAGCTTCTTGTCCTGGAACGTGTTGGGCCCCTCGTAGTCCCTATGGAACTTCTTTAACAATTCGTGCTTCCACAATAAATTCATGGACTTTGTGCTGGTCCAGGAACCGTGTGTCCGCTTGCAAGAGAGGGAAGTTTTCGTTGAGGGTGCTTCCCAGCGCAGACATTGCTGAGTGCTCTTACCGTTATTGCCTTGATAAATAGTTTGCCACGTATTTACTCTGTTTCTTCTGTTTTTTAAAGTAGTAGAGACAACAGGTTATTGAAATGATTAGTAGCAATACCAAAACTGCGACCGTGGCAGCAATGGCAGGCATGATATGATTTGTTTCCGTACCTGCAACGCAAAGTAGAGAGTTTCAGTTGTAAAAAGTATACCCAAAGTGAATCATCCATTGCAAAAAATGGGAAATTCTTCTTTCTCTCATGTTGTCTGTGTGAGATTAGTAGCCTCGTTTATATGTTATGTTGCGCATGTGCTGACGTTGTTTTTTGTCCGAAGCATGAGACTAGAAATTGAGGATGGATAATATAAAGATTATTTTTAATGGACTATTATTTTTGAATAAATTTAAAGGCAGAAACACCGCAACACGACAAAAAACAACAGCAAATACGATTAATTTAATTTTTGCCAATATTTCGTCCTGCCATGCAGGACTTCTTCAGGGCTGTAATGTGACAGTATGTCACATTACAGCCCTGAATAAGTCCTGCTAGTTGGGTCAAAATCTACGGTCCCGTGGCAACTTTTAGGAGACCTTGTTTTGAAAGTTCCTTTTGGTATTTTAAAGTATGCTCTACAAAATGGGCCTGGGTACATTTTGATTTTCGATGGGCGTTGGCCGGAAATGGCGTCATAAGATTGGCACCTAGAAAATCCTTTTTACGGTCATAACTTGGGACAGATTAGTCAAATTCATCCAAGTAATGCACCATTCGACTCCTCGTGAGACAAGCTTTCGATTTATGTACACTAAATCCTATTTTGATGATAGCAGCAGTTTGCTATGACGTCACTGAGTGTTGATGACGTCACAAACAAGATACAAAGCATGCAGTTCTGACATCACTGAGATCGAAAACATTTCAAATTTGATTATTGTTTTGCAATACTTCTGTCTTTTGATACAAACTTGTCAACTTTTCGACCCAACTATGCATGGCAGCACGAAATATTGGCAACAATTAAATTAATCGTATTTGCTGTTGTTTTTTGTCGTGTTGCAGTGCTTCTGCCTTCAAATTTATTCATTTTTTCGTCGTCGCAAGCATCTTCGGATCCGGCAATCGATGTTGGTATCGTGGCCTTTACTTTTTCAAACTATTATTTTTGCCCAGAGGGGCACTCAGCAAATGCACATACGGGGAGGTAAGTCAGATATTGTCAAAATGTTCAAAGAAACATCACAATCTTTGCACCAAAAAATGAGACACAAATTAATGAACTCTTGGCATGTAAGTGTGGACATTTTCATCAAACATTTAGAAACTTTTAGAACTTGTTGGTCATCTGACTTTCTTATCGAAAGTGTGTATTCCAGGGCTTGCAAAGTTGCTAAGGTGGTAGAAAGTTAAGAAAAACCAGGTCAAAATCGTACAATTTTGGCTGAATAATATTCACTACAATTTTGTCTCCTACAAGTTGTCTTTCTTCATGTACTGCTAGCAGAAAGTTTGGATGATGCTTCACATAGTTAGAATTAACTTCAAATTGGTCAGTGTGCTGGTTGTAACGGGGTTGAAAACATTAAACATCATTTACAGTATAATCAGTACCGTACCTCTCAAGGCTGACATAAAATTTGTCAGGATTTCAAATCTTTTTAGCCTGACTCGGGAGAAAAAGGTTTGAGTGACTGTGGTATACCAGTAAGATGAAGTATGGATATAACTTTACACATTTTCAGTCTTACAATTATTGTGTTTGAAATTTATATCATAAAATTGGAGGCTATAGATAAATATATCTGGTATGAATTAAAAGTACTGAACATCCTGATTAAGGTCAATACCATATTTTTGTACATACCGTACTTAAGATAGCAAGGTCTGTCAGTACCAGTGCATGCAAAGTACTAAAACGCCAACTAAAGCTACTTTCGTGCCAATTAGAAAAATAGTGCTGATTGCAGGCATCACAGAAGTTGATTATGCCTGATAAAGTTTTTGACCCCCTGCTATGATGCTCAAATGGTGTGGCTCAAACCCTGCCAGACTTCTTAGGCTGCAAAGTCACAGGATTACAGCACTGTGCCAAACAACTACTTTGAAACACAGTTTAAAGTCTGTCTCAAATCATGTGGCAGGTGAAAATGTATACAAATAAAAACAATTGAAGTGTTTGCATGGGTAATTTTGTGTTACCGAAAATCTCACCTGACTCCTAATTGGAGACTTTGTGTTGGATAAGAATTAACAAAATGGAGTTATTCGTGCTCTTTTCCATGTATTTAAAAGCAAAGAATTACAACATTTTCAAATCAAATTACAGTCCATCAGTGCTAATCTCAGCAGAATCTTTTACTGTGTCTTGTTTCCAATCTACCCTGTCCAAAGCCTGCAAAAAGACACGGTCAGCCAGTGTACTGTAGTGTACAGCCATGTTAAATGTAGGAACAATTCTTTGAACATTTCAACTTCTTTCGACAATTGAATGGTGTAAAGAGAAAAAATGCTCACAAAAACTAGCAGTACAAACTTGATTCTTGGTTATGCAGGCAGGCAGGCTCAGTTTGGTTGTTCATGTTCAAGGAGACTGATCAAATACACAATTTCTCCACATATTTCTTGCTGATAGAAATCCACAGAAATGCAAAATCACTTCCAGCATGGGCAGACTTGGGCACGATAAATTTTTCACAAGTGTGTGCTCGCTGCGTTATGAAAATATGAACTGGCCTAAATTACCTACCGAATGAAATATGCCGTTGGAATCATTTTCTTGCCTCAAAATGGCTGAGCGAATCTCTCAAATCAAAGATAAAACATTAAAGAGATAAATGAATGTCTAAAACAACCAAAATGCATACCACAGTTGTTAAAATCCAATCCAAAACTGCGATGTGCCTGTCTTCCCAAGCATCGGCTTCCATCACCTTTCCACAACAAAGTGTGCGGTGCACTGCCAAGGAGGTTGCATACCACAACGCTTGTGCGTTCAATGCGCGTTTCCTCTCCCTACTTAATCTCCCTGCTAACAATTCTCTTTCCAGTGTCTCCTTCCACAGCTTTCTGTTGGTCTTCCACTGTTGCTTCATTCTGGTAAAAGTCCATCAAGAAGTTGTAAAAATAGTGCATATGAAAATTCTTCACACAAAGTAACCTTTTCTTGTTCTTCTTGTTGTTGTCAGACTCTTGGTAGCTTGTTTTCAATGAATTGACTTGGGCGCTGTTGTTCAAATCATGATAAAGGCAGATACGAGATTTATGGGGGTTTGAACTTGAATGGAATCTGTCCCCTAGAACAAATCTTTTCTTTTATTTTGTTGCTTGATGTTCATTTGCCATCAATGAAATGTAGTGGGTACAAATGGCAGGGTTTATTTCGTCAATTCTATATTCAGAAGGGACTATGTCTGGAACGTTCAGCTTCTGAAATTAAACATAAAGAGAAGTGAAATTATGATATTTCACAGGGCTAGTGATGAAAATAATAATGCTTTATCGTAGACCATCTTGTTGCTATCAGTTTTGACTTAGTAGCAGAAGCCCCGGGGAGGGGCTACATAACATGTTCAGGGTACATGACACTCAGAACACCCATCACATTTGAGTGCCTTTTCTTCAGTTCTTGAAAGATTGAATGCTAGAGAAAATATCTCACTTTAAAGATGAGTTGAGCAACTTAAAACATTTTCATAGCATAGAAAAATTTCATCTTTGTTAGACAGTACTTTACTCCTGAATATGAAAGCTACCCTTGACTTCCTCCTGCCAAATTAATAAAAACTAATTTAGGATCTCGATAAAAATTTGTCAAACTAAAGTGGAGCGTAAAAATAATTCAAAATGCAGAAACATATTTGAAAACATTGAATAACTTTGTTGATGGTACAAATGCAGTAGAATCCACTTTGTTACTGCAAAATCACAAGTGGGTTGCAGATTGTTTTTATTTTACATGCAAACTCTGTTTGTGATTCAGGGTAATAAGCATAAATCTTTCAAATCAGGAGGCAGGAACTTCCCTTAAAGAATCCAAAATCCGTATCTGTGGAAGACCTGTAACAAAACAAATCAATCAATGAAATACGACAGTTTCTTGAATCATAATGTTAAAACTCACATGGGGTTTACTGCTCTCCCTGCCAGGTGTTTGGCTCTACCCACTGTCTTCTATCATTTTTAAGCATGGGTACTTACTGCAAAGTGCCTTAGCCATTTCTTCCTTCTATATCATTGTTGGCTCCCTTGGTCGCTTCAGATTTTGATATGCAGTTCTCATGTTAGATATGGTGTACCTCATCAAACGATTCACCAGGTCCTTCGACATTGATTGTCTGCTTGCAGTAAATGTGAGCTCACTGTCGCAATGTAATGTGAACGTTGGCGAATCTTCTAATTTTAAAGTGCTGCTTTCATCCATTTCTCCTGGGTCTGCTACTGAAGCTGGTGATGTGCTGACATCCATGCTCAAAGTGCTTGAAAATGGTGTTGAGTGACTAACTGGAATGGCAAGCTCTTCACCTCCTCTCTAAAGAAATAATATTGTTCCAATTACTTATTGAGATGTTAGAGGTAAACAGTTTTT
This sequence comes from Aurelia coerulea, assembly GCA_039566865.1. Classification (NCBI taxonomy): domain Eukaryota; kingdom Metazoa; phylum Cnidaria; class Scyphozoa; order Semaeostomeae; family Ulmaridae; genus Aurelia; species Aurelia coerulea. The sequence continues at coordinate 11,628,474 of CM076947.1, forward strand.
GTGCAGAAAGTGTCAATAAACAGTTAACTGTACAACATATCAAATGTGGAGCTTAAAAAGGTATGGGAAGCATGTGTCCAAATTACACCAACTTAAATAACTGCGGTGAAGTCAACAGTGCTATTAACTTGCATCAATGAAAAATATCGCTTCATATCATCTTTGAGTTGATCTATAAATCGTAAGTAGCGTTCAGAGAAGTCCTTCTATTTTCCAAAGTTTGATGTAATTTTCCTTTACACCAGCATCCTTGAGTGCCTTCTCTACGTCTTTCACGCCTGTCAACTTCATGCATTCCTACCACTCCTCCCAGTTGCCCTGATAATCCTTTTCTTTGAAACAGTCCTCGATTCCACTTTTCCACAATAAGAATAGCAACGGTTGGCCGATTCTTCCCGTTACTTGGCCTGTTTTGCCTCACAGTGTTCCAAAGGCCTCCCAAGAGCCAGTTACTTTCTTCGGGAGTACTTCTGTCAGTCCCTTGGCTCATGCCTGCACCTTCCCAGATTGAGTATCTCGTAGAATTGTCCTCTGCTAACATCGGGGAATTCCGAGGACAGCTCGTGCAGCCTTTCTTTCTCGTGTTCCACTTCCGAAATTATTCTTGCATTTGGTAGCACCATTCGCACCAGAAAGACAAGATTTCTTGGCTCCCTGATATTTGCAGTCATTTCCAGTCTCATGTCTAGGAGGGCACAAGGGGGGCACAATGTTCCAGGATTCTGACACAAGTCATCACTTGGTACAGCACCTTCGCCTTTTTTATGAGTGTGCCGTATGGGCACTGCTGGTCACATATTCATTTGTCCCTCATTGCATGACTTTTTACAATCTGGTAAGATAAGATAGACCATGATCAGAAACTGCATCTATTATTATTGTTATTGTTATACTTGTTGTGATTATTATTGCAATCATGGCACGGGTGTGCAACTAGGTTCCCCGCTCTGAAGACGTTCACTTTGGAAACCACTACCTGGCTTATTAAACTACACTTTGACTTGCATTATTTATGATTGCTCAAGGTATGTTCTCCTATTTTTTGTTCAAATATGTTTGGATGTGTTTTTTTGTTCACGAAATCGAAGGTGGATGTGTTTCTTTTTTCACGAAAGGCCTTCAAAGTGACATATTTCTTGGTAAAATATCTTTCAATATAAGGGAAAACGTGCCTTTTTCAAGGTAGCATTGTTGAAAGACAATTATTCAGATGCATCTTGCGAAGATGTCAATGAGTTTTGAATTGCTAAATTTTGCCATCACCGATTTGAAATGAGCGTTGAATGCAGTTTGGCTCTGATTGCTTGGTTACCTGCAGTAAGTAAGTCATGCTGAGTTACAAAAGTTATAATATAAGAGTGCGACACTTGCTTGCATTACGTAGGATTTCATGTCCTCTTCTGATAGTTTGACTCATCTAGGAGTTGCATGGCTACCTCTGTTGGGACCGTTCTCCTCGAAATATTTTGCGGCATTCTCATGTGTGCTTTTTCGTGTCACCCATTCAAAAATGTCGTACTTTATCCCTTGCTCCGCTGGCTTCATCATTCTCGCCACCACTGCACCTACATCTTTTTTGCAACGGAATGCTTTGGCGTCGGCCTTGGTTTCCAGTGGGGTTGGGTCTTCTTCTACTGTTTCCTCATCTGTAGTGTCTACTGATGGTGGCACTGCTTCTAGCGTTTTTCTGGCTGCAACTTTCCGGGCAGCGGTGGTAGCGGCAGTCTTTGGTAATTCCTGGTATATATTGATGGTCCGGAATTGCTCCTGGAGACGCTCGCAACCCTCCTCTATCTCTTGCGTGTCTTCCTCGTAAAATGGAACACCTCCAAGGTCACCTTGGAGTTGGCTTGAAATTTCCTCGCCGCCGCTGCCCTCATCAATGTCATGTTGCTCGTCGTCATGATCGTGTTCATCTGTCTCTGTCGTGTTTGGCTCCAGCACTGGCGCTTTCATCCTCATTTCTAATAGCGACTCCGAGATCTGTGACAGTGTCTCCCTTGTAACTGGCAGGAAAGTCGCGAAACTGATTCTGTACCTAGGAAAGAGCAAGCAATTGATTATAAAGCAGTCGTAGACTTGTGAGGGATAGACGCTGCATCGTTTGCAATGAAGCGCTTTATATTCCTTCCTGTGGTAGCAAGATAATTTCCTCTTTGTTTCTTCTTGTATACTTTCTTCTCCTTTCCCAATATACTGCTAAACTCTATCTCACTTCCTTTGTCTCCTTCCTCCCCTTCTTTTCCCTTCCCTTCCCTTCAGTTTCTTTTTCATTTCTCCCTCCTCCCTTCCAGGGAAGTTTGAGCATTTCAGCTGCCTTCCTGGTAGCGAAGACTGGAGAAAAAGCAAGTACAAACATTTGATTTTGTCATTACATGGTACTGTTATACAACTGACAAAAATGATGAATGACAGCATGTCAATTGCTGACAAAGCTTGTGAGCAGCTGTCTTTCTACCAAGGAAGTGGTAAATATTGGACAAACTCTGAAACTGTGAGTATAAATCACATGAGCAATTTCATTTCCTTGCCAAATGTTCCTATAAACTCTAATGAAAAGTCTGTTTTCTTTGAGCAGTGTTCTCCCGAGTGGTTTGACTTGAAGAAATCCCAATCCAGTTGCAGGAAGCACTTTATATGACATAAATGGGTTTGATACTTTGAAACGCGAGCAGCAGAAGTGGTATGATTATCACAAAGGTGTTGGTCATCCACCATTTCCTGACAATATTCTAAAGGGACTTGCACATGGAGTAAGCAATGAGCCTACTGCAATGTAGGCTCTTTGCACTAAATTTGCACTAAAATTTTGCCGTCTTTTTCCCCAAACTTTCTGAGGCTGGACAGGGTAGTAAATGGACAGGTAAGGATGATTTTGAAATGACAGTTGAGGTTAAAAGTCCTTATTCTAATCAATATGCTCATCTGAAAATTCCACCACGCTATGTGCCTCAATTAGAGCTTGAAAGCAAGAACTTGAAAGCAGGGGTGGCTGGGGGCGAAATTTTTTTGTGCAATTTATTTTTGTGCAATTTTGAAATGCTCAAAGATGAAAGTTAACAATTTCTTCGCGAAGCGAAGGAATTGTTAACCAGTCCAGTTGGGGGTATGGGGGGCGCTGTAAGGCCCCCATTGGGGTCCAGAGGCGAAGCCCCGGGAAAAATTAGCAATTTTTGATGAATAAAAGTCTTAGATTTTCTCTAAATTTCAAGTTAAATGCACACAAGTTTCGCCTCCTGCAAAGAGGAAATAATAGCGGCCTTAGGCAACGGCCAATTTGAATTTGGATCTGAATTTGGATCTGAATTTGGATTTGAAATCATGTTACTGAAAAGATATACGCCTGTTAGCCCTTTGTTTTTAGTCACATCACCCTCAAGGCAAGGTATTGGGATCATGACCCTTAGACCATGGCCAATGAACGTGGCTTAAGGGCTTTCAGCGATGAGAAAAAATTTAGCCACAGGCACATAGCCCTTCCTGTATTGCCACCTCAAGGGCACAGTATGAGGATTGTGATTCTCATACCATGTCCAGTGAACGCAGTAAAGAGCTCAGAGCCACTGCTATAATTATGGCTGATGGCCCTCTCATAATCGCCAACACATCGAAAAAGTAGACCCTGGAAAAATCTAGGTGATTACACTATCAACAACCTGCTCTGAAAAAAGTTTGTTTTGTTTTGTTTTGAAAAATCTTGCACGGTTTTTTGAATGAGTGAAATTCCGCACAGCATATTCCAATAGGATAAACATACTAAGTACCCCCCCCCCTCCGGGCCAATTTGGTGTTTGGGAAACTCAATCTGGTGAAAAAACTCACCTTTGATAAAGCACCCATAACGAGACATGGCCAACAAAAGTAGGTATTATTTTCTACGTCTCCACAAATGCACAGAAATTTCCCGTATGCAGTGTTACTCGCTACGTATTTTTTACGGTAACTTTTGGGCAAGGTCTTCCATCTCTTTTTAGCCGAAGTCGTCGTTCGTGAGTTAATCGTCCTTGAGTTGACAAAATAGGGAAAATATTGAAAACACCCCAATGGTACTCGCTTCCTAAAACCCGATCCATGTTATAAAGTATAGACACGGCACGGCTCGAAGACGAAAGTTAGCGAGATCAGCGTAGTTGAGATGAATGGTTAGATTGGCCATGGTATGAGAAATTGAAAACTCATACCATGGAAAACAGGTCGCTTTGTTTCACGTTAGGTTTACAACACGCCATGACGTACAGAGGGCCACCAAGACAAAAGTTTAGTGACATCATGGTATGAGAAATGAGAAACTCATACCGTGGCCATAGCTGCCCTCGTGATTCAATAGCTATCAATATTACCTTAGATTATGATTCATAACGGATTAGCAGGTAATTACATATCTTTTGTGGGAACAAGCCAGACACAAATTTACGTTGGCGTTGACATTTGAATCACCATTTGATCACGTAATGCGCCTCCGCTACTGAGTCAAGCAGAACAGAAGGCTGACACAAAATTCGCGCTATGAATTCTAAGGTTTTTTTTAGGGAAGTTTTGAAAAAAAGTGGAATGAGGCTCATACAGTTTATACCATTGAGCGCCGCCCCTGCTTGAAAGCAAGGACAGGATCTTGAAAGCAAGAAACTCAAGCAAAACCAGCTATCATAAATTCCATTGACAGGATGTCCGAGGAATTAATGGTCTTTTCCTGTTCGAAGCAGATATGAGCATTCTTCCTTTTATGAAGCATCTTCATGAAAGCACATCAGCCATCCTCAAAGCCCAAATACGTGCAAACAAAAAGGAAGCCGTGGTTAATTGTCTCCAGAAGTTGGCACTTGACTCTGCAGATCAACATTAATGGATGTTGGCTATCAATAATATGGCTGGTAGCCACTTTTCAAAGGCAACCAAAATTGTGCTGCTTCAGAAAGTCTGTGCAATATTCCTTAAATCTAAACAACGACGTGTTTTAGATCAAATGGACCTTTTGCCCTCCAAAAAAGCAAGTCCCTTGCGCAAAGTATCAAGCCTAAGCAGGTAAAGATAAGCAGCAAAAAGAATCTGATGCTCCAAAACAACCCGCAAGCACACTGAATAAAACTGAATGAAACTCTGTGGTCATTACTGCGAGAAATCTGCCACGGACGCTTATCAAGAGCTTGCAAATGTAGTGCAGGAAAGCAGCGAGACACCTCAACATTTTCTTATGCGTGCTCTTAAATTGCGACAACATGTGTTGTTGGCCAGCCAAGAAAGAGATTCTAAAATTAGATATAAGGAATATCCAATTAAAAGTGTTTCCGTCAATGCTGTGGAGACTGGCATTGCGGATGATGCCATTTGCATCAGAATGCGACCTTTTCTCCAGTCACCAAATGTTTCTGATGAGACTTTGATAAAAGAAATGAATATGGCTATGACAGCAGAAAATGAAAGGATTTCAAAACTCAGCGCAAGAAAAGGCATTAGAAAGCCCACTCAAATAGCAGTCGCCGCGACTGAAGTCTCCACAGGCAAACCAGCTACGCAAGAAACAAGGAAACGTAAACAAGATGCCTCAATTTCCTCGCTTCAGGAAGTTAGGGCTGATGTAGCAAGTCCAAAAGAAGCAATCAACACAAAGCAAGAAAACAAAAGTGTCTCAAGAAAGCCAGCGTGACCTCCGTCTGCATGTGAAGATTGCATTGCAAAGGATTCGTCTGTTTGACGTGATCATTGTTTTATTTGCGGCTCAAGCGATCATTTTGCTTGCGGTTGCAGAAAACAGAAACCCCAGGGAAACCGGGGGTGGCTTCAGCCAAGGGACGCGGTTTAGCTGCAGGAAATGAGTCCCAAGAATCTAAACAGTGTAATTTTTGTGGTTCAATTCGCAATGTTCATTTAAGTTGTGGCAAGTGTAAAGTTCCTTATTATTGCAGTAAGAAATGTCAAAACAAACATTGGCACAAACATTTTTGTGGTTCAATTCGCAACATTCATTTACGTTGTGGCAAGTGTAAAGTTTCTTATTATTGCAGTAAGAAATGTCAAAACAAATATTGGCATAAACATAAGATATTATGCAACGCATTACATGATGTCGCTGGTACTCAATGGGAACGGCATGAAAATGAAATAAGAAACAATTCTCAATTTACACCAAAAGCATGGACTTTGTTGCGCAGACTCTATACTTTTAAGGAAGTCGAGTCTGCAGGCAGGCTAGCAATTACACAATGAATTGAATGTTCCTTGTGACATAGATATGGGAGAGGTGCTAGAGAGGTTAGTTGATAAAACTGCCTTGGCAGAGGGTGAATTTGGGGCTTTTCTAGGATGAAAAATCAGGCCATTTTCATTTTGTCTGCTTCACTGAAGAAGGAAATGCTTTTAGAGGTAGTTTGGTTGAAATTATTTGGTATTATCAAAAGAGAAATGAAAGATTGTGGCTTGACGTTGTCTGGTGCTATCAAGCGAATTGTGATGCGAGTTTATGCTTTTTGCAATGAGGATGTGTTTAAGCATTGGTTGAAGCTGTGTTTTGAGAAGGATACGTTGAATGAAGGTGAAATAAGTTTGGGTGCCAGTATTTTGAAAGCTGTATTTGAAAAGATCATTAGTGTCTTAGCAGATAGGATTCTGGAGGCGGATGCGTTAACATGTTCAAACTTTGATGTAGGGTCTATGGATTCCGTTGGACTAGGAAAAGTGTGTTATGTCGGAGGTTGGGCAATTTCTATAATTATGTCGGATAGCAAGAGGAAATTTTGCAGCAGCCTAAATTCTGTTACAGAAGAAGCAACGAGAGAGGCAGGATTGCACTACGAAAGAGCAAAAGCCCTGCGAAGTTGTTGCATTATACCCTACGACATTTTGAAAAAGACGACAAAGTACCCACCAACGCTCAAAGTAACGGAAGAGAATCAATACAGATCACAAGGCCTGATTCACATAACTGATGAATGCTACAAGTTCTTCCTGCAACTTGAACAACAACGAGTAAAGTTTATGTCACCATGTATATACAATCAATCATAGATGTACAATTTTCCTTATAACAGATGATACAGTTATGGGTAATATGACAATTGATGTGTTAGGTACCATCAAGTCGCTGGCGACTTCTGGCGACCCTCTGAACAAACAATCTCCATTCTGTTCTGTTCATTGCTTTTTCATTAAGTTTATGCAAGGACATCCCAGTTAATTCTTTCAACACATCCAGCCATCTTGTTCTTTGCCTGCCTCGTCTTCTTGTCCCCTCTACCCTCCCTAACATAATATCTTTCTCCATCCCATTAGCTCGTATTGTATGTCCGAAGAAGGTCAGTGCTTGTTTTATAATCATGCCTTCTAATGAAATTTCTGGCTTTATTTCTTCCAACACAGACTTATTTGTTCTTCTTGCTGTCCATGGTATTCTCAGTATTCTACGCCAACACCATAGCTCAAACTCATCAATCTTCCTTCTTTCACTTTTCCTGATTGTCCAGCTCTCACAGCCATACATCATTGCAGGGAAAACTAATGCTTTAACTAGGCGCACTTTCGTATGCATTGATATTTCTTTGTCTTTCATGACTCTATGGAGACCTGTCGATGTGCAACCTCCATCTCTTTCGATTTTGGCACCGAGGAATATGAAGCTATCTACGACTTCAACTGTTTCATCCTCATCCCCAATTATAAAGTCTTCCAGCTCACTTGATGTAACCATTACTTTTGTTTTCTTAATGTTGAGCCGAAGCCCAGCTTTCTCACTTTCTTGTTTTACCCTATTTAACAGCATTTTGAGACCTTCTTCTGTTTCTGCTAGTAGCGTGGTGTCATCTGCATATCGAAGGTTGTTGATATTTCGCCCGCCTATCCTAATTCCATGTTCTATCTCTTCCAGACCAGCCATCCTCATTATATTTTCACTGTACAAGTTGAACAGATACGGGGATAAGATGCAGCCTTGCCTTACTCCTTTGTTGATCTTAAACCATTCGGTATTTCCGTACATAGTCCTTACTGTTGCCTCCTGATCTGTGTACAACCCGCGTAACAGAATTATCATATGTTCAGGAATGCCCATCTTCCGTAAGCAATGCAGAAGGGCCTGGTGGTCCACACAATCAAATGCTTTACTATAATCAATGAAGCACATGTAAACATTCTTCTGGTATTCTCTGGTCGTTTCCATTAATCTCCTGATGTTTGCTATTTGGTCTCGTGTTCCTCTGTTTTTCCTGAATCCACCCTACTCTTCAGCTATTTCTCGCTCTAAATATGGTTCTAGACGTTTCTGTATAACCTTTAAAATTATTTTGCTTGCATGCACAATAAGAGAAATTGTTCTGTTGTTTTCACATGCACGCGAATCCCCCTTTTTTGGAATTGGAATGTAAACCGATTGTTTCCATTGTCTTGGCCATTCAGTAGTTTCCCATATTTTGTTACAAATCTTTGTTATAATTGTTCTTGCCTCATTTCCTCCTACCTTAAATAGTTCTATTGGAATATTGTCTATGCCAGGGGCTTTTCCGTTAGCAAGTTACAATTGATAACTGATTGATGACAATTGATATACCAAAATTGATCAATTGTCAATTGATATTGACAATTGATTGATGACAATTGATATACCCCAGGATTACAAGGGTAGAAATTGTAATGTTCATTACCTCAGAGATATTGTGATGGATATTGTAACATCTAAAGGTAAGTGTCTCTCAATTTTACTACAATGCTCGAGGAAGGAATCATTCTGTTTTACCAAAGCATTTTTGCCCCTTAGCTGTATGAAGATAAGTGCCTTATCCTATCTTGGATGTATTAATAAATTTTAGGTATGTCAACTGACGATGACTGTGCAATATCTATTGAAAGCTTGCTGAGACAGAAAGCAAGGTTTTCCATGTCTAGTTTTTGCTGGGAACGTATTTACAACAAAACAGCAACAGAAGATTTATGAAATATGAAAGATTGATGTACAGTTAGACCTTTTCGGTTGATAACACATTTTTGAAGAATACGATAAGTAGGAATCCTTATTTCTTGTTGACTGCATTATGTTAACTGCTGCCATCTTCCAGCTTTTCTTTGCAAAAAAAGGGGGAGAATCTTTGGCAAGGATGCTACCATAATTGTATCTCCATTGAGCTCATCCTTCTTCAATTTTATCAGACCTTCAGCATCCTTCATTAATTTGGAAGATTTTTCTGCCAATGTTGACAGCATCATCCGATGCATACCTTCTTTCAGAAAGGCAGCTGCAAGAATTCCAGCTACAACAAAATCCAGATTTGATGAAGATGGGGAGGTATGTGATTTTTTAAATGGATGATGCGGAAACAGGTAATTGCACATGATTAACATTGTTGACGGTGCTGACAATTGATCTGTTTGCAACAGCATTTGGTGTCAAATACTGTTTATAGATGCAGGGATGCTCTTTGCCAATCTCTGTGCATGTACTTCTTGGACAAAATTTGCATTTTCTTGTGCCATTTTTGGATTTGGTGTGGCTTGAGTTAAGATGGTTACATATGTTGCAATAAAAAATATATTTGTTTTCTTTTTTTTTACATTCCAATAAAAGCTTACAATACATATTACCAATACACACTACTTACAAAATACTCCACCCTACTACTTAAACAATGCCATTTGGAGCGAAAACACATATACCGCATGGCAACATAAAACAGAAAATACGAACATCACACTAAACATGACTACTGGAAACAAAAATAGCACATAAGCTACACGTGACTACTACCACAGCTACTACTACTTACAAAAAAAGAAGGAATATTACGGAATATTAATAGAAAAAAGCGCAAAGATCAACTTGATGCCTGCTCTCTGAGGATGTTGTCCTTCTTCTTCATCGTTCACTATATATTATAAAGCGGTCTGGACGCAGACCACCGAAGAGTCATCAAGAAGCAGGAAGCGCTGAGAAAGACCTAGGAAATAACACAAAATAAAGAATCGACGAAACAGGCCAAAGTCAACAACGCAAACATAAACTCGCGACCGCGAGCAGCAACTCAACAATCTGACGTGGAATCAAACAACATACGTCAAGCAACAAAATCAACAACAACAGCAACAACATCAGCAACAGCAACAGCAAGACTGCAGAAATCAACGAAATCAATCTGACGTGAAATCAAACGACAGACGAAAGCAACAACAATAGCAGCAACAGCAACATTTCAGAAAACACGACATCAACCTGACGTGAAATCAAACTACATACGTCAAGCAACAATAGCAACAACAACAACAACAACATAACGCAGGGAAAATATCTGACTACGAACTACACACTGACGTCGAAGGAAACAGAACCCCGTAACTACAACACATCAAAACGACAACATCGCACTGCGAACAACGCCAAAGAAAAGAACTGAACCGAACCGAACTGAATGAACTACATATATATTTATATATTCATAAATCATTGCAGGGGTACAGAAAGCATATTGGGATGTGAGGAATGGCAAGAAGACCAAGATGATGCTTTGATAGACACCGAATATGTTGAAATGAAGAAGGAATTGGATATTGTGGATGGTAGTACTGATGTTGTGGTCGAAGTGTCTAAGTTTGTTGAGAAGGTTAATGTTGGAGTCCAAACATGCACCAGTACTGCCGTCATGGCATCCAAGCCAAATTTTCAAAAAGCAGCTGAACATATTGATAAATTTTCTCGTCTTGTAGAGCAGGAAGAGTATGCCACAGAACTAGCCATCATAAACATCCCAAAAGTGTTGATTTCTGTTGATTTGCTTGAGAGTCTTTTCGAAGGTGTATGTGGCGTAAATGGTTGTTTGCTTTTGAAAGATGTGAAAGTAAATATCAGTGGTTCAAGTGCTATCATTTCGTATAGTTGTAAGAATGGTCATAGCAACTCATTTTGTACGTCACATAGAGTAAATGGTTTGTTGGCAAATAATCTTCAGCTAGCTGCAGGAATATTGTATTCAGGTAACCATTATGCCAAGATTGAGAAACTTTTGAAGTTTGCTGGTGTCAGCTTTATGAGCAAAACGACTTTCTTCAGGTACCAGAAGAAATTGCTCATTCCAGTTGTGTTTGAATGGTGGGATTGGATGATAGATGACATCATGAAGAATATCTCTGGTAGGCCAGTTAATCTTGCAGGTGATGGCCAATGTGATTCGCCAGGGTTTTCAGCAAAGTACCTATGCTACTATGTTCAAGACATTGCTACAGACATGATTGTTGATGTTGAAATAGTAGACAAAAGGATGACAAAAGGCAATTCGACTGCCATGGAATCAGCTGCATTGAAACAAGCATTATCAGTGTTGGCAGAAAAAGGACTTGATGTGAAAGAAATCACTACAGATGCATCATCTTCAATTATCAAGGACATGGGTAAAGTACAGTACATCCTATGTTTCAATGCTGTATCTTGAAGAGCTTCCTGGTCATAATGAACATGTAGATTTTGGCATGTTCCCAGAAACTCGTCTCTTAGGGGCGTATCACTCTGTAAAGATCTCGTACACCAATGGCAAAAATCCTTTTGTTTTCAATGAAAGTCTGCAAGATCCTTAAAAATCATGTTGTTTTGAAACAATTTGGTACGCCTCTTTGAAAGAGTGATACACCCCTCGCTCATCCCAACACGTTTTAAATGCATAATTTTAGTTTTTTCTTTACTTTAGCTGATTTCATGAAGACAAGAAATTTCTAAAGATAAATGAATTGTAAATCATGATGCCAATGCTTGAAAGATAAGCCATTCTCAAATGTTTTGGAAATTAAATTTCAAATGGTCAAATTCAGTTCAGAAACCAAATAAAATATAACAGTAGATCAAATTATTTAACCATTTTAAGCAAGAAAGCCTGCAGTTTGGACAAAACCAGTTGTTTACATTTCAATCTGATTTTATACATTTTGGTAAAGGACTTTATACAGTACTTCTTATAAATACTGCGTATATGTGTCCGTAATAATGTAGGAGAATGTAACAGTACTTCATCACAACCATTGTTAGTGTGATTGGTAAGGGTGTACTGTATAGTATAGCATTTCACTCTCATAATTTTAATATATTTGAATGTTGTGTAATGGGATGTTCAGATGATGTCAGGGTTGAATTGAGATATTGCTGAATAACAGTCAACCATTCTTTTTGTAATTTAAATATTTTTATAACAAAGTATTTTCATAATTTTTTGAATTTTAGCAACAAACTATCCCAGCATCAAACATACATTGGATGTTTGGCATAAGTCAAAAAATCTGAGGAAAGCCCTATTGAAAGTTGGCAAAAAAGTTTCTTATAAGAAAATAAAGGAATGGGCACATCATATCGTGAACCACTTTTGGTACGTCTGTCAAACCTGCAACCCAAATGGTGAACTTAATGAAACTGCTGCATTAGCAAAATTAAAGGTAACTATATGCGTATACACACATGATACTAAAAGTGCAGATGAAAAACGAATGAGAAATCGCCAAAACTTTGATATTTTTTTCAGCACACTAAGACCTTTCACGTTCTTACTACCATCAGTTTTGTCTATTTCTTGTTCTTTCTTCATCTGCACTTTTAGTGTCCATTTTATTGTTTCTTTATTGCCAATACACACATAATAAAATATATTTCATTGCATATTTATTTCACAGTGTATACACACACTATATATATATGCTCAAATTCAAGCCTTAGATGGCATGAAAGAGAAACGGCCGTCAACATTCAGTTCAGCCTTTTGTATCACATCTAAACTGTTGACTGGAAAAAAGGCTGTTTCTTTCCCATGCCATCTAAGGCTTGAATTTGGGTAGGTTTTTGATCTTCTTTTCGATATGAAAATGCAATGGGTAAAACTGCAACCAACATCTTAAAAGACAATTTAGTCTTTAGGTAGTCAAATAAAACAATTTTTTGGAAAATCGGTTCATTCGTTATGGACATGTAAGCAATCGAACAATAATACATCATTTTGGGACACCCGGTATATATATATTTCCTTTTACGTAAAACGTTAATGAAAGGTATTTGTGGATGCAAACTTTATTAAGTCTGAGATGATGATAACCCTTTTCATCCCATTTGACATTGTTGAAAAGTTGATTTCTTGATTCTGTATTTTATGAAAAATTTGTTTCCTTCAGTATAATTCTATGGAGAGAGAAGATGCCATTGAGTCTTGTTTGTGCAAGTCATTTCTTACAATTGGATGAAGTGTTTAATTTATAAAAATTTTCAGTGCTCATAAAGGCAAGAAAATCATTACAAACCTCTACGAATTCTTTTTCAGACTGACTGGATGGGAATCTTGCATCACGTTTGCAATGAACATGAGTGGACTGGGGGAGCTTGTAAGCATGCTGACCTAAACGAAGAGCATGAACTTCCTTGGTTTGCGGAAAAAGATCCTGATTTCAAAGCATTGCAGCAAGTTTTGTTGGATACCAAGTTTCTTGGATCCTTGAAGTACTACACAACTTTTCGACATACTGGGAAGCTTGAAAGCACCAACAATTTATCCCTAATTTATGCACCCAAAAGAATGGCGTTTAGGTAAGACCAAGATTGATTTAATGTAACAAACACTAATTACCTTCAGATTCGTAGAAAAATGATGTTCACATCAGAATTTATTATATCCTGTTGCCCTTTTTGCGTGTTTTTATATTATGTTCATAAAATTTATAATGTGCAAACAATTTAATCATAGTATATGAACCAACAGCAGAATCTGCATAAAATGATGTCATCATAACCTAGGATTAGCTTTGTCATATGAACCCATATCATACCAGTTGGACCTTCTTTGGTCAATGGCCCCAAAGCAGCGACTCAGTTTGACATAAAGAGGACAAAGTTACGGAGAGCTCCACTTATTCATCCTCATCAATTCACCCTCAAGTTACCCCCATTTGACAACCGCTTGACACTCACTTTGAACACACTTGACCAGATTGGACAGTTTGCAAAATGCACCAAGAATTTATCCTTCATGCAAATTGCTTGTGTATCTGCATATTGTATTTTTTTGCTGTATTACAAAAATTCCATGGCAAAAATTGCAGCTGAAATTTAAAGTGCACACTGGAGAAATCCATTGGGCAAGGCAAACTTTCCAACCTGGGTACTGGATACAGCAAGACTAAATAGAAATCATTTTGTTCAAAAAGCCTGTTTAGTTGAGGGTACCAATCTTCTATGGTTCTTACTGTACATGAGGGTACTATTTCTCAATAACTCAGTCTGAGGTTCTTAAAAAGTGGTTTCTATTTTCAGGGGAGGAAGAAATATTTTAATTTCTGGGACCAAAAAAACTCTAGAGAGAACCAAATGTGCCAAAAAGGTCCATTTTGAAAATATTCTGAATATTGATTATCAATTTGTAGTCACAATTATAAATTGTACTTTGGCAAATTTGGTTACTTTTTTATCTGACTATTTACTGAGTCATAAACAGTTACTCAAAACTTCCTTTGTCTGGAAACAGTGGTGGAAATAGGTGACTTCCTTTAGTTGAACAAAATCAAAATTTTCTTGAGACTTAGTCCTTATTCTTTCATTTCTTTTCGGTGACCTGAAAAACTTCTGGGACCATTGGTGCTTTGGTCCGCTATTTTGTTTGTTCTCATTGTAAATAAAATTATTGTGGGAACAAGGACGAAATGATCACAAAAGTTATGTTTGGTACAACTTTATTTCATATGTAACTCAGTATTGAACGTTTTATCAAACATAAGGTAACATAGCATAACATAACGTAACATAACATAACACTAACTACCACTACCACTACCACTACCACTACCACTACCACTACCACTACCACTACTTCTGTTGAGGCTGAAAGCCTTTTACAATTCAATTTTTTAACTATGATATTTTCTTCAGTATAAACCCATTATAACACTTCCAGGGACTGGATGAAAGGGTCTGTCTGAAAGTATATTAAAAAGCATGACTTTTTCCTTGGTTTATTGTAGCTATGATGGTTATAAAGCAAGGAAATTATTGACTGCTATTGACTGGAATAGCCACCAGGGCAGGAACCAAGCTATAAACAGAGAGTCGGGAGATAATCTGGTTACACGCAAATACAACCCGAGGACTGGAAATTGGTGTATTAAAAAGATCATGACTAAGAAGAATCATGCATACGTTCCAATGATGACTGCAAAGGCATTCAGGAGAAGATTTGAAGCTGTTGACACATTAGGTAGCCCAAATGTTATGGGAGCAGATGACCCAAGGCAAATTGCCCCTACCATTGCTAAGACTCAGCCACAACCAACCAAGGAGCTAGCTGCTAAATACTACAGCAGAATGAGCATACAGTAAATAACTAATGTCAATTGTATGCACAGTATATATTTACAGTACAGTGAACAGAGACACTTTACTACTCTACCATATGCTAGTGTTCCTTAAATCCCATGTAAACACCTGTCGGGGAGGGATACTTATCACGAATTGCTAGGACACAGCAAGATGGCACAACTTTTCTGTTGCCTTTTCCCAAATACCCATGTTGCCAAAGTACATATTGTCTATATGCAGCTTTTCGAAATGCTCTGGTGCTATTGTCTCTTTGATCATTCCGAAGGTCCGTTATACTCAAGATCGCCATTTCCAGGTTTTCAGGGTCCAAACAAAACTTTCCAAATTTGCGTCTGTCTGTGATGCAATTTTTCTTCCCACAGCATTTGTTTTCTATTTCTCTAGGCATTTCCTTGCATTTTCCACAACGACACCAGTCAGGAGCATTCTCACTACCAGTCATGTCCCCTGGATCTTCTGCAGGTTCATTTGCTTTGATAATGCTTTGAATAAATTCAAGGCTGCCAACTCCACACTGGTCAGGGGCGGCGCTCAATGGTATAAACTGTATGAGCCTCATACCACTTTTTTTTCAAAGCTTCCCTAAAAAAAACCTTAGAATTCATAGGGCGAATTTTGTGTCAGCCTTCCGTTCTGCTTGATTCAGTAGCGGAGGCGCATTACGTGATCAAATGGTGATTCAAATGTCAACGCCAACGTAACTTTGTGTCTGGCTTGTTCCGACAAAAGGTAAGTAATTACCTGCTAATCCGTTATGAATCATAATCTATGGCACTATTGATAGCTATTGAATCAGGAGGGCAGTTATGGCTACGGTATGAGTTTCTCATTTCTCATACCATGATGTCACTAAACTTTTGTCTTGGTGGCCCTCTGTACGTCATGGCGTATTGTAAACCTAACGTGAAACAAAGCGACTTGTCTTCCATGGTATGAGTTTTCGATTTCTCATACCGTGGCCAATCTAACCATTCATCTCAACACTACGCTGATCTCGCTTACTTTCGTCTTCGAGCCGTGCCGTGTCTATACTTTATAACATGGATCGGGTTTTAGGAAGCGAGTACCGTTGGGGTGTTTCAAATATTTTCTCTATTTTGTCAACTCAAAGACGATTAACTCACGAACAACGACTTCGGCTAAAAAGAGATGGAAGACCATGCCCAAAAGTTACCGTAAAAAATACGTAGCGAGTAACACTGCATACGAGAAATTTCCGTGGATTTGTGGAGACGTAGAAAATAATACCTACTTTTGTTGGCCATGTCTCGTTATGGGTGATTTATCAAAGGTGAGTTTTTTCACCAGATTGAGTTTCCCAAACACCAAATTGGCCCGGAGGGGGGGGGGTACTTAGTATATTTATCCTATTGGAATATGCTGTGCGGAATTTCACTCATTCGAAAAAGCGTACAAGATTTTTCAAAACAAAACAAAACAAACTTTTTTCAGAGCGGGTTGTTGATAGTGTAGTCACCGATTTTTTTCCAGGGTCTGCTTTTTCGATTTGTTGGCCATTATGAGAGGGCTTGTGACCATCAGCCATAATTATAGCCGTGGCTCCGAGCTCTTTACCGCGTTCACTGGCCATGGTATGAGAATCACAATCCTCATACTGTGCCCTTGAGGTGGCAATACAGGAAGGGCTATGTGCCTGTGGCTAAATTTTTTCTCATGGCTGAAAGCCCTTTAGCCACGTTCATTGGCCATGGTATGAGGGTCATGATCCTAATACCTTGCCTTGAGGGTGATGTGGCTAAAAACAGAGGGCTAAAAGGCGTATATCTTTTCAGTAACATGATTTTTCCAAATTCAAATTGGCCGTGGCCTAAGGCCGCTATTATTTCCTCTTTGCAGAAGGAGAAACTTGTGTGCATTTAACTTGAAATTTAGAGAAAATCTAAGACTTTTATTCATCAAAAATTGCTAATTTTTCCCGGGGCTTCGCCCCTGGACCCCAATGGGGGCTTACAGCGCCCCCCATACCCCCAGCTGGACTGGTTAACAATTCCTTCGCTTCGCGAAGAAATTGTTAACTTTCGTTTTTGAGCATTTCAAAATTGCACAAAACTAATACCAAAAAAATTTCGCTCCCAGCCGCCCCTGCTGAATAAATACTGTAGAATTACAGTAACATTATGTTGTTTTAGAAATAAAGGCATAATTTTAATGAACTCATCACATTGACAAGGTTGTTCTCATTTGGATCCTCCTCTTCTGTACTAAGACTCTCATTGGATGACGGAACATAAGGTCGTGGATTTCCAATAGTTACCAGAGTATGAATAATAAGAATATGTCAATAAGAATAGTATCCAGTTTCTCTCATTTTTCGAGAATGAAAGAGACTGATGACTGATTCCCAGATAGTGGAATGATGTAAGCATACAAAATTTTGCATAATGAGAGAATGCAATTTCTGTCTTCTTGGAAAATCCAACTGACTGAAAATCAGCCTAAACAGGAAAGACAGCAAAATTTGTAACATATATTGTATAGGTGGAATATTAAACTTGGCAACTATACTGTATTGGTGGAATATTACACTTGGCAACTACTGTACAACTGTAACTGTATGTTTTGAACCAAAAGAAACTAATATTTTATTTCG
Source organism: Aurelia coerulea (assembly GCA_039566865.1). NCBI lineage: Eukaryota > Metazoa > Cnidaria > Scyphozoa > Semaeostomeae > Ulmaridae > Aurelia > Aurelia coerulea. The sequence goes on from CM076947.1 coordinate 11,646,392, forward strand.
ATGGTGTGAGTTTTGTGTACCAGAGACATTCTAAAGATCTTGACTGGCTCAAAGATGACAAAATTGATGTAACAATCAACAACAAAATGTATGTTTAAGACCTATTTCTTGTTTGTAAATGTATTAAACAAAAGTTGCACTTGCTGCTGTTGCTGTGAGATTAGAGCCATTACTTGTTGCTGCATTGTTGTTTGCTGATTTGCAAGTGCTTTTAGGAGTTCATTTGTTTATTGATTTTATGCAGTGAACAACTGAGTTGTCTCTGCATGTTGTTGCAACCTATTGGGAACATTTTTGCAAAAGGGCTAAGTAGAATAAGCTCTCAACTATTTTTTTCGAATTTTTCACCAAGGCCAGTGAAGAAGAAGTCTTTTTTTTAGCAAATTCTGTCTGTATTTGACACTGTGCTATAGACTGAACTAGATGTTCGATGGAACAAATATTTCCCTCTTATAGTCAAAAGGAGGTTAGAGATGAACTTCCTGATCATATTAGGTATCTATTTTGGTTTTTATTCTGTTTTTCGATGTTACTAGGCACATTTTTCACCTTGGGATATAACAAATCATTGTAGAATTGGCCGCATATTTTCAAAACCTTAAAAATTAGTTAATTGTGTAAAAATATCTTATCCTACTATTGCTAAAAAGCATGTACTTGAAATTGTGGAGATATGATGACATATTGCCTTGATTATGTCCTCTGTGTACATTGAAAGTGGCTCAGTGGGACCTTGTTTGCGAGCATAAAGCTCTTGTCTGAAGAGAAACTCCAGTTTTTGAGAGCCAAACCTTGTTTTTAGGCCTTTGGTTAAAACCTTGAAATCAGCTATTGTTTCAGCGGTTTGGTTATCAAACCATGATTTAACAGAACCCCCCAACAAGAGTGGCAATGCGCTCAACTTTTTAGCATTTGACCACGTGTGAAATTTGGCAAGAGTTTCAAAAAGAGAGAGCCATTCATTAACATCTTCATTTGGCAAACCATTAACCCTAATCCACATGGGGGGGGGGGGGGTGGATTCCACCCCCCCTCAAGGTTTTATTTGCCGCGTTTTTAAACGACGTTTGCTATGTCCCCCAGCCTCCCTGACTTTTACTAATTATCTATTGGCCACATTTTTGTGAAAAAAATTTTCAACAATAGGACTCACAGGTCACGTGACATGCCCATATTTGGAAGGAGGTAGCAGCAAAATCATTGTTTTCAATGATTTCAATGGAATTATTTGATTTAATTATGAAGTATTATACAGCAAATGAATCAGCAAACAAAGGGCTTCAATTTGATACCGGAATTTCTGGAATTTGATGATGTCAGCATTTTTTGATAATGACGTCATTTTGGCCGCCATTTTGGACTAATTAGCAATTTTTTCAAGTTTTTTCGAACTTTTTCAATGAAAAACACTCTAATGATACATTTTTCATAGATAATCACCATTTTGCAGGATCTTTTGGTCTCTTTTTACATAGAATAGATTCATCGCACAAATGACGTCATAAGAATCGGCTAATTTCTGCCAAAATATCACTCCAAAATTGTTATTTTCAATAAAATAATACTTTATCATCACATATGTTGACAAACTGAACCAAAAACTGCATAAAGTTCAAGCAAAATCTTCATTAAACTTGAATTCAACTTGGAAGCCTGATTTTCACAGATTTTCAGCTTCGTGACGTCACTGTGACGTCACAAGGCGTGGCAGCCACACCCAAATTATGCTACGAGCTACAAATTACCTGTTCTATAACTGTGCCAAGTTGTAATGAATTCGGAGGAGCCTAAGGCAGTTTTCAGAGGGGGGGTGGAAAGCACCCCCCCTCATAAATGGTAGCTCGAAAAAAGCCCATATGGATTAGGGTTAAATGAGCGGAGCTGGAAAAGACCAGACTGCACACTGCCTTCAAGAGCTGCTTGGACGGCAATTAATTGCGTTTGTAACTCGTTGACTGATGCTTCCATTGTTTCAATATATATTCAATTCAATAAACATGAATAATGCCCAAACAGCAACTTTCATTTTGAAAAAAATACAAAAATGTGGTGTAAAGGAACGAAAGGATGTCTAAAATTAAATAATAAACCGGAGGCTCAATAGAGCTTTTCTTGCAAATATTTTAACGCAAAATGATAAAAGCAAGTCGTCGAAGCAACCAAAGCTAATAATCAACAAAATAATTTGTTCATTTCCTTTGTAGTGGAAATTTTAAATAGGATATTTTAATCCTCATTGGAAAGATAGTAAGACCAAATTGAATAATCTTTTGGTTTCTTCATTTACGGATTTGCCATGCTTAAGGAAAGTAGGAGCGTTTCTGTCTTCCTGGAGAAGGTTTTCAAATTGCCTCATGCATTCAATTCATATGATGAAGGCAATCTTCATTAACATTATTTTTATCATCCAGTATCATTTGAAGTGATCCATACCAAATTTGAGGAGAATAAACGTGTCTCCACTAAGTCTCCTTAATTCTGGTATGCATCAAGGATGCTAAGCAGTCCTAGCATGACCCGCTTTGCGAGAATCTCCTCCATGCTATGTGCTGCTGGCCGCTTCAGCGACTTGCTTTTTTCTTCCCTTACCCCCATCTGACCCTTAGGGGCCCTTTACATGAGCAAATTCAGACCGGCACGAGTTTCAGATCGGCACGAGTTTCATTTCGGTGTCTGGTCAAGGCCCTTAGAGTGTTTACATGAGAAGGGGCGAAATGAATCTCGTGCCGGTCTGGGTTCGTTTCGGTCTTTCAGACCGATCTGAAAACTCAGGTTGACCTGAAATTCTCATGTAAACAGAATTTTTTCAGATCGGGGCGAAATGAATAATTGCGGAAGTGATAACTGCACTATTGGGAGCCATTTTCATTGGTTGGTCGTCCAGTTGTTTTTCTCCAGACGCAGGAAACTAAAACTAAGAAACTAAACATAAAAAAACTGAAGCCTCCGGTTTTATTTTCAGGTTTTGAAGCAGTATTTGAACCATCTCAAACCAAAATAGATTTGTAATGCAATACAAACGTACAGTTGATTATCTTTGATTATCAACTCTAATAACATCCTGTGTTGTTGATAACTTAAGCGCAAAACATGAGAAAAGAAACCATTGTCACAGTTGCCTCAATTGCATTCAACGCATGCGTAATATGGCGCTAGTATAATTTCAGACCGGTCTGAAACTCCATGTAAACGCAACGCAAAAAAACAGACATGTCAAAATTTCGAACCGATCTGAAACTCGTGCCGGTCTGAGTTTGCTCATGTAAAGGGCCCCTTAGCCCCACTGTTCTCCTTTCCCCTTCGTATTCTTCCGCCTCATTGCAGCTGTATATATATTTCTTGTTTTTTCTGCAAATAAAAGGTATAAATCAGTTGTCTATCTTTATGATTTCATATTTAAGGGCTTCTTCGATTTTCCATAGCAAAGTCAACATTCCCGTTCAGTATGTGTGCCCTCGCTAAGACTCTAATGCAAGGAATTCGAATATTCCTTGATATAAACATTACATAGCTTCTTCATTATTTTCCAAGAACTAGAGTTTGTTGAATTGCTGCAATTTGATAGTTGATATTCGTTGGTAGTAGTTTCTTATGAGTCGATACGGTGCACACGAAGCTATTACAATGACAGTTGAATCCTAAGCAATTAAATGCACGAGTTGAAAAGTAGTTACGAGACAATTACCGTATATTTGTTGTGATGCGTTGGCCATTTGCATGGGCAAAGAAGAATCTGGTGCTTTTTTATTTCAATTTCCTTGGCTACCTTTTCTTTACAATGTCTTAATTTTGTGCCATTAGGTCATAATATATCCTAAAAAGGAAGGTATTTATCATCACGTAAAAGTATGAAATTATGCAGCAATCTAGTGTTATCATCATTATCATCAAGGTCTGAAAAGTGGTTTCTTAAATGCGGTGCCTTACTGTACTTAAAGACAAATGATGGATATAACTTAAATAATAATATATATAATAACTTAAATAACCTTCAAAGAAAATAAAGAAACTACAACCATATATCGGGTGAGTCAGAAAAAACCTGGGGTGCTTGGCGGACTGTCACGTCGCGTTTAGCTACCCGAACGTTGTGAACTAAATTATTCCGTGCAGCCAAAAATGTGACTTAGATCCGTCGTTACTAAAAGACGGAACACCCCAGAACAACCCAAGAACAACCGGAACAAGCCAGGAACAAGCCAGGAACAAGCGGAACAACCCAAGAACAACCCAGGAACAACCTAAGAACAGGCGGAACAACCCACGAACAACCCAGGAACAACCTAAGAACAGGCGGAACAACCCAAGAACAACCTAAGAACAGGCGGAACAACCCAAGAACAAGCCAGGAACAACCTAAAAAACAGGCGGAACTACCCAAAAACAAGCCAGAACACTAACTTATTTAGTATCTCTATGCGATGTGACAGATTTCTTGGGTAAACAAAACGGAGTTCTTATCATTCAAGCGAGGGGTGTATCACTTTTCCAAAGATGCGTACAAGATATAAAAACATTGGATTTGTTGGGTATTTTTTTAAAGAGTACACAGTTGCTGTGTATATTTATTCCCCAAAGTTATCGAACCATTGTTGGCTTTGATCAGTTTGTGTGTTTCGGATTTGTATGGCATGCTTCCTGTCCATATTGCGTAGCTAGTCTAAGGGTAGCAAGTTCCTCCAGGGGACCCAAACAACTTTGTTCCATTTTGTTCTGAGACACCCGGTATATTCGCTGCAAGAACTGATTCATATCAAGTTAATTTACGTTGAGCTGAAAAACTTTGATATCAACTGACTGCATATTAATATGTAGAAGTTCTGATGGTATAACAGTTTGTTTGAAGCATTCAGTAGAGATCTTTGGTTAATTTTTTTTCAATTTATGCGAATGATGTAATTCATTTCAAGCGAAAGATTTCATCATTCAGCTGGAAAAAACATTGCTTTTGAATTTTTACAAAGTACTATTGTCCGAAACTTTACATCCGTATGGCTTTCACTTAGATTCTGTTGTATATAGGTTTAGTAATATCTATCTAAACTGTTTTAAAGTGTTCTGTTCTGAAACTAGTAGTACACATTATACTCATATGCTAGTTCTATAAATGCTGTCAATTATTCAGCTTCGAAACTCCTTTTGAGTGCTAGTTGCTTGCCCTTCAGCTCAAGCAGGGGCGGGCAAGTACTGTACAATATTGGACGCCATGTTTGTCCAGTAGAATTGGAAAAAGCAACCTGTTCTTTTATCAGATAGTGCGACTTTCGTGCCAAAACAATCAGGTTTTGTGACAAAGGTGAAATTTGAACAGCAATCCTCCTATTCCATCAGTTTGTCACAAAAATGAAGTTTCCTAACCTTCTATCCAATCAAAATTCTAAAGTTTACCAATAACCTGGTTCTCCCATTGTCCATCAAATTTAGGCAGAAAAGACCATTATACACTTATTTTTTCATATAAGAAACTGCCTTTAAGAAACTCAACTCTCAGATGGCCAAAAATCAAGAACTCCAGTATTGACAAAAAGTTAAGAAACTGTTTACTTTGATAAAGGACATCCTTTGACATATTTCTGCCCTACCTTCACTCGTTTCCTGTATCACACAACTGGCAAGGTACTTGAGTAATATCTCAACATTGGAAAGGCTTAGAAAAACCTTGTTTTGAAATGTTTACGAGGTCACAGGTAGTGAAATTGAAGATTGTTAGAAAACTCAAAAGAGACCCTGAGTACTCAAAATCTGATAATTTTAGGAAACTTTCAGTACTGGACCAAATTCTTAGTTTCTTATAAAAAATACGTGTATTTCAAATTTTCACATAAGGGGTTCTACCTTTGTCCACCAAATGTACAGAAAAAAGACCCAAAACTCCAATTTTTCACAAAAGCGGTTCTACCTCTGTCAGGCAAATTTCTGAAAATGAGGGCAGAATTTCAAATTGCTCACCAAAGTGATCGTACCATTGTAGGGCAATCAGTCTTGGGATACTTGTACTTTCATATCTATACACCTGCTTTTGAAAACAGTACTAGGTCCAAACTACCGGTTTTTGGGACAAAAATCGTTTGTGATGCATAATGTTAAAATTTTCCTCCAAATTGAAGAAAAATAACAGCATAAATTTGCTATAAAAAACGACCAGTTTTTGGGACAAAGGTGGTGCAAAATTTTTTAATGAACTACCCTGTTTATGGACAAAGGAAGTACCATCGTTCCCAGTGCGACATGTGGTTTAAAGAATATTCTGGACTTTTCAACCTTTCAAAACTTGTCAAACCAATTGGAAACATAGTGGCTATTGATTCGTTGATTGATTTTAAAGGGTCTGTTTCATCCCGCATGCCTTGCACGTGCCGTCTATTAGTTGGCCTTTGTTGTCGCCATTTTCATGCCCCACGTGGGTCTGGAACACAGGATAGACGCATCCTGCAGAAATGAAACGGTGTTACATCATTTTATGTGGGCTTACATTCCTCTATGGTGGCCCATTGCTATCAGCGCATTTTAGATAGTTTTCTTTCTTTTATCTCATTTTATTTCATTTTGGTTCATTTTATTTTCATTTTATTTTGATTTCATTTTAATTTCATTTTAATTTCAATTTATTTTTATCTTACTTTATTTCATTTTTATTTTATTTCATTTCATATAGTTTTATTTAATTTAGAAATTGATTTCATTTCATCTCAATTTCACCTTCATTTTCAAATCAATTTTTAAAATGGATTGACAAAGACTACATCGGTGATTTTAACCCAAGGTTGAATTTTTTCGTGTGGCCCATTGCTATCACTATCAAAACAAGGGAGGCCTGCCTCGTTTCTGATTTGATGATTAAATGTTTTGGCGGGAACAGTGCCACAACACGCTGCACTTAGGCCTAAGTTGCTTCGATGGCAGCTTCCAGAGTCTTCTGGTATGAGAATCATCACATGAAAAACGAGCTCATCAAATACGTGCAGCAGAACTTGAAGCGAAATGAGATACTGGATTTCATGAGAAGAGACTACCCATTCTATGCCTGGAGTATGCCAACCCTGGATAGGCGTCTAAAGTATTTTGACATTCGCTATATTGACTTGAAACTTAGTGTATCTACCGTCACGAATGCTGTCAGAAAGGAGCTAGAGGGTCCTGGAAAGTTACTAGGATATCGTGCTATGAACCAAAAACTTAGGACAGAGCATGGCATATGTGTGCCAAGACATCTTGTTCATGATGTCATGTGGGATGCAGATCCACAAGCAATGGAAGCTAGAAGTTTGAACAAGAAAACAAAGAAACCAAAGAAGCCATTCACATCAGATGGACCCAACTGGACTTTGTCTCTTGATGGACACGATAAAATGATGGGATTTCAGAACTGCACATTTCCCCTTGCAATATATGGGTGCTTGGACACCTTTTCAAGAAAGATTCTCTTTCTTAAAGTTTGGAATGGAAATTCAGACCCGAAAATCATTGGTAATTTTTTCTTGCAGTATCTTGTGGAAAGTAAAACTTTGCCATCCTACTTAAGATTGGATAGAGGAACTGAAACAGGATTAATGTCAACCATACAATGCTATTTGCGACAAAAGCAAGGAGATCTTGAGGACTCTTCAGATGCTGTCATATATGGTCCCTCCACATCTAATAAGATTGAAAGATGGTGGAGGGATTTACATGAGCGAATGGAGAAGGATATAAAACGTCATCTCCAGTTTCTCTTGGAATCACATGTCTATGACCCATCCAATCAAAGAGATCGCAAATTAATGTCATATATTTTTATTCCTGTGATCCAAAGGGAATGTGACGTGTTTGTGAGGCTGTGGAATACTCATAGAATAAGGCAACAACGTGGGTTACAGCTGCCAAGTGGAATACCTAACCACTTGTATGCATTTCCTGAACAGTATGGTGCAACTGAAAAGGGCATACCATTGTCAGAATCAGATCTTATTGAAGTTGCTGAATTGTCAGATCTTTGTTCCCCTATGCACTATCTTAGTCAAGAAGATAATGTTCAGCTTCATGCACTCCTTCCAGAGCCAAACAAAATTGAATGCAAAGATTTAGTTGCTGCTTTCAAGTATCTGAGAGGTTCAGATGCTACCCTGTAATTCAACTTGGCAGTTTGATACTGAGAACTGAAGATATTTTACATTGTATCCCTTGTTAAAGAAGTTATTTTGTTAGGTCTTGGTTATCTTACGTCATAGGCATATAAAGAACAAGAGCTGGGAAGGCTGCAAGGGATGACCTGTAATCAAACAAAATTTATCATTTCTAAAGCTCGGCATAGGCAGTTTCATCTAATTGACCCCATCCTGTTAGGGAAAGATCCATACCAAGTCCCAATAGAAATACATACATACGCCCACATCAAGAGTTTGTTCACATTTAACTAAACAGAAAATTAAGTAACAACAACAAAAAACCCCAAGAAGGTTTCTCTCTTTCATACAAAATCATGATTATCAATCTACCGTAAAAGCTCTATTAAGCCCCCCTGGGGCTTGTTTAATTTGGACACTTTTTAGTCCTTTTTGCACCAGATTTTACGGTTTAAACATACAATTTTACGAGTTAAATACATGAATTTGACAAGTTTTATCTCAAAGCACATCAAAATGAACATGCAAACTTATTTAGCTCAATAAATGGAGAATCTTTGGTAACCCCTGGAGTCTGATATAAGTGGGGGGGGGATAATAGAGAGGGGACTTAATAGAGCTTTTACGGTAAGTATAATGTAGAACATAACATGCAAAATATAACAACAGCAAAAAGTTCTAAGAAGGTTTCTCTCTAACATAATGAATCATGACTATCAATCTAATTATAAGGAAAAACATAACATGCAACCACGGCAATATTTTACTGTAACATAGCATCATGTTTGGTCCAATTCTTACCCAGACCATCCCCTGGGGTTCAACAAAAATTTCTTGCATAAATACCTAGAGGTGAAGAAATTTCTTTAGCCAATGCCTGGGGGCCAGGGAAGAATCAACAGTTACATTCCTGGCGACCAGGAATATTAATTCTTAGCAAAGCAACCCAGGGTGTCCCTGGCCGTTGGTCAGAGTAGGAATTGAATGAGACATATAAACTAATAGAGCTGAGTTTCTGCAGTATCAAGAGAGGGGAAGTCAAATAGCTAAGTAAAGTACAGATCAGAAAATATAAATAAGAAATGTTGAAAGAAGCTGGTAGAATGTAAGCTGCCAAATCAATGTCTCAAACTTCCAATATTTTCATTCTAAATTTCCCGTTCTTCAAGCCTCGTGGCAGACTGCAGAGTATGGCAAGTGCACACCCAAGATTTCTCAAATTTCACTGCACACTGTGATTTGGGTTTGGCTCAAACATAAGCTTTTATGGTGCCACATTGGCGGCTAAAGAACATGCACAACAATTTTTGTCCTTTCGTTAGACTTTTGAACCATATGCATGGTTAAAATTCATGTGTACACTTGAAATGCACACTTGAACGAAAGTGCACAATTGTACACTCTACTGTATGTTTTGCTCTAGCATAGCACTACCATACTCTGCAGTTTGGGCCTTGTGGCACCCTGTACATAAGCAAACTGTACTAATTAGAAAACGAAGTGTTGTTATTTGCGAGATAGTTTAACATTGGATTCTATCAAAATGTTACTCTAAATCGTCCCTTTTCTGGCAGTGCAAGCATCTTGCAATATCTGTTGCAATTGTGCTCACCAAGGAACTGGTTAATTGCATCCGATGAAAGATTTCCTGCACAGAAGTTGAGCTCTCCATCCTCTAGCAGTGTCATGGTCGCAATTTCTGGATCACATAGGCTGTATGCAACCCCTTGCAAATCAAGTACCATCATTTGCATTTCTGTGTGCACATATGAAAAGTGTGCAAAGCATGATGCTTTCTCAAGTATTACCTCATGGGCGGGTGATAGTGCTTTTGCAACAACTCCAGTGTTATTAATGTATTTCTCAAAGTCTCCTGCAATATATTCCTCAACAGTGACAGGTACACTGTCAATTGAAGAGTAATATACCCTATTGTAGGAGAATGATTTCCCAAAGGATGATGGCAATTTTCTCTGCAGGCTTTGTGAGATGCTTCTTGCTACCGAGTGCATTTGCACTTGCTTGCGAGTGTGTTGGTCTATTGTCATATGTAATTGGGTTAAAATTGGATCCATTTGCAATTTTTTATACTCCTTTATAACCCATTTGCCTGAACTGGTCTCATCTGTGGCAAGGAAAGCATTTCTGAAACCACCTTCTGCAAAAGAGGTATTTTCTTTGAGAAGTTCCACTTTCATTGCTTTTGCCCATTTCTTTTCTGCAACAATGTAACTTTCCAGCTCTAATTTGACCCTGGTTACATTTGGTGGATTAACCAATTTGCGAGCTTGAAGGAGAGCAGCAACAGATATAGACTGTGGAAAAGCCGTTGGTGGAACAGCTGGTAGAGATATATCATTCTTGCCATAGGTGATTGATGAAACCATTGCATTCCCATGGGATGAGCTGCCAGGGACCCCTTCGTTTTTAACACCCTTCTCCCAAGAACCTTTCACCTTCTTTGCTCTTGATGGCTTTTCGACTGCTGACTGTTTCGCTGTAAATCGAACATAGTAAAACTTTTTCCCAGAAATCTGTTCCGTAAGGAAGCAAGAAGGTCCTCGATCGCTTAATAAGATGTCGCATGATCCTTGCGGCATGTCATAAAACTTCTCACAAGCATCTCTGATGTTGTCAATATTGAGCTCATCGTAATCTGAAAAGTCGACAAAGTCCCTCGTGTCCAAAGGCTCGTACTTCTTCGATCTATTTGGCGTTGAGCTCATTCGCTGTATCATAATGCTGCTGGGTCTTGGACCTTTGCTCTTTGTCTTCCCACTTCTCTTTTCTTTAACAATCTTTTGGAAGTCTTCCCACGTCCGCTTCTTCGCTGCCATGATGATCAAATGGAAGGCCTAAGTGCAGCGTGTTGTGGCACTGTTCCCGCCAAAACATTTAATCATCAAATCAGAAACGAGGCAGGCCTCCCTTGTTTTGATAGTGATAGCAATGGGCCACACGAAAAAATTCAACCTTGGGTTAAAATCACCGATGTAGTCTTTGTCAATCCATTTTAAAAATTGATTTGAAAATGAAGGTGAAATTGAGATGAAATGAAATCAATTTCTAAATTAAATAAAACTATATGAAATGAAATAAAATAAAAATGAAATAAAGTAAGATAAAAATAAATTGAAATTAAAATGAAATCAAAATAAAATGAAAATAAAATGAACCAAAATGAAATAAAATGAGATAAAAGAAAGAAAACTATCTAAAATGCGCTGATAGCAATGGGCCACCATACTTGACGTGTACCTGCAGCTTTCGCAAGTGTAAAATGCTGAAGGGGCTCTTTCAAAGATTTCATAAGTTTGCAAAACTCCCATGCAACGTCTTACGAAGAAAATATATTTTGATTAATACATCAAGTGACTAATTTCGATGAGGAAAGGCTTATTATCTAAGTTAAACCTCTTGCTGCAAGAAAAAAATTGGTTCACTACGATCAGGTGGCTGAAAGGGATGTCACAATCTGCCAAACACCCCACATTTTTCTGACTCACCCGGTATGTACTTTTTAAATCAGCAAGTGTAAAACACAGGTTAACAGGTCGACAGGTTTGACAGGTTTAAAGGTTCCAGGATGGCAGGTCACCAGGTTACCAGGTTACCAGGTTTACAGGTTACCAGGTTGACAGGTTCCAGTTTTAAGGCTTTATGTTTTGTTCACTTCATACCCTGATCATCCCTCTGGGAGCCTGGTTAAAAACATTTCCTTGTGCAAATGCCTGGTGATGCCCTTGGGGGGGGGTGGTCGGGGTAGAAATTTAACACAACATTGCAGGGTTTTCTTATGAAAGGTTGAATTACAGTCATATTATGATGGAACAACAACATACGAGCTACCATCGTCAGCAGCCAAAGACATTTGATGGAGGACAAACCAGATGATAAAATTTGCCCAGAACGGTGGCAAAATTTTCTTGAAATTCCAATATTCAGATAGTCTCCTGCATCTATGATTTAAAATACGTCTATTTTTAATAATTAACTGTGAGGTTATCAATATTATGAGAGGCTCAGGCACCAGAAAGTGTTTTAATTCGTGAAGACAAATACATTGTTTTACAAAACTTGTGTGGAATATATTTTCGAAGCAAAGGAGATCCCAAGGTCATTCTATGAAGCTCCTCCTCTAAAAGGACTTAATGGACACTTAATCACTTTAGAGAAGTGATTCCCCCATGCAATTGATAAAAATGAATGTTTATCATAAGTCCTTGCCATATTTTTATGCAGAAATATGTCTGTTTTGTTAACATTTGTTCCAATGCTAAAGGATGTTATGACGCGGTATTGGGTTCAAAAATGGTTGATCGTGATTTCAGGTGTCCGTGGTGTCACATACAAGTCGTAATTATTAGTTCTTGTGATGGTGAGTTATACAGGTTATGCTAACACCGTTGATTGGCCGTAATTATTGCATGTCATGGTGACTCCCAGAGATCATTGTCGGTAGTTGATGTGCCAGTAACTAACACGAGTCATGGTAATCCTTGTTGATCGTAATTAGTACTTTTGTCTTGTTGGGGTAACTTCAGCCTGTCATGATAGCGTAACCTTGTCGGGGTAACTTCAAATCATGGTTGTAACTTCAGCTGGTCGTGGTAACTTCAGCTGGTCGTGGCAACTTCAGCTGGTCGTGGTAACTTCAGCTGGTCGTGGTAGCTTCAACTGGTCATGGCAACTTCAGCTGGTCGTGGTAACTTCAGCTGGTCGTGGTAACATGCGCGGTTGGAATGCGCAGATAAAATAAAAGACAAGAGCAGATAAAATAGAGCATTTTTCTGGACGCAGGCCCGTAGGAAGCGAGGGGGGGGGGAGGGTGGCTAAATAGTTTTGAAACAATGGTGCTAGGCTACAACATGCATAAACTAAATATATAGCTATCTCTATGGTTCACAAACAAAGCCCCATTCTGTGCTTGCCCCTCATCATGGCACTTTTCTACAATTTCTTGTGTCTTTTAATATGTGCAAACATGAATTGCGAAGTGCGAAGTCGAATGAAGCAGCTGCTGTCCGAAGGGCCTAAGTGGCTTCAAACGAGTCAAGACTCTTGGATGTACTGCACGTATTTGTTTGTTTGTAAGAAAATGCACATAAGAAACTAAACTCTCAGATTTTAACTCCAGTACTGGGAAAATAGATCCTTGATAAAGTAACTACTTGTCATTTTTTTACTTTATTTTCACTTGTTTCCTTTATCATATTACTCGCGAAGTGCTTGCAGAGACGTAGGAACCGGGGGCCACTGGGGGCACGTGCACCCCTAAAATTTTGCAATAAACAAAGAAGTAGCCTTTTTATTTCCAGGAAGTGCCTTTGAAGTCTTCCTACATCCGCCCTGAGTGCTTGAGTAATGTTTAAACATCGGAAAGGCTTCAAAACACTTCGTTTTGAAATGTGAAATGTTCAAGAGGGAACATGAAGTAAACGCGAAGACTGTTATGACTGTTAACTCGTAAGAAACTCCGAATATACTCAAATCTGATAAATTTAAAAACTTTCAGTGCTTGCCTATATTCTTAGATTCTCATAAAAAATATGTGTACAAGAAATTGGCGGAACAAAACAATTTGCAAAACAATTTGTAGACATTGATAATGCCGTACAAGAAATGAAATATTGCAAATGCGCATTGAGGGATTTTAGAGTTGGGCCTACATGGGGCAAAGGAAGGAAGATTTGAAGGTTGGGCCTAGATCGTAGTACTTGACATTATTTAACATTTTCAACTTTTACAAGTACGAATTCTATGAATTCACCATCTAAAAAATTCACAGAAATTTTAAAACTCTTTGTAAAAAGTGTACTGTCAATTCATAACTAACGTTTAGAGTTAAAATAAATGATAAAATTTTGCCACATGTGGTAGGTCTACATGAAATTGTTGATTGGGGCTTTGTTTGTGAACCATAGAGATAGCTATATATTTAGTTTATGCATGTTGTAGCCTAGCACCATTGTTTCAAAACTATTTAGCCACCCCCCCCTCGCTTCCTACGGGCCTGCGTCCAGAAAAATGCTCTATTTTATCTGCTCTTGTCATTTATTTTATCTGCGCATTCCAACCGCGCATGTTACCACGACCAGCTGAAGTTACCACGACCAGCTGAAGTTGCCATGACCAGTTGAAGCTACCACGACCAGCTGAAGTTACCACGACCAGCTGAAGTTGCCACGACCAGCTGAAGTTACCACGACCAGCTGAAGTTACAACCATGATTTGAAGTTACACCGACAAGGTTACGCTATCATGACAGGCTGAAGTTACCCCAACAAGACAAAAGTACTAATTACGATCAACAAGGATTACCATGACTCGTGTTAGTTACTGGCACGAGAACTAATAATTACGACTTGTATGTGACACCACGGACACCTGAAATCACGATCAACCATTTTTGAACCCAATACCGCGTCATAGGATGTGTACTTTTAAGATGCTTGAATGGTGTGTGGAAGGTTAAAAGCTTGCATTTGTAAAGAGCAACACAATTTAAAAATATCCCATTCAAATCGATGTTACACAAGCGCCATGAACACATGGATAGCAAAGAGACAATGCTGTTTCCTTTGGCCTATTTATAGAGAACCCTACTTACCATTGTGTATTCCTTTTAAAAGCACACTGTTGCGGCTATGATTGGTCAGTCGTAATGTTGAGAGAACTAACAAACAACTTGGCCTCTGAATAATTACCAAGCCTTTATGTTCTTGTGTCATACTTTGTTTGAGAATAGAGAGTAGGATCGTTGGCACCTTCATGAATTTCAGTGTACAGTGTAAGCACTGAAGCTTGCTAATTCTATTCTTTGGCATTGTCTTACACATCCAATCAGTGCCACACCAGTGTATCTTTAAGTTAATATCACAATGAAGAAAACTGCCAAATGCAAAGTGTTTGTAACGAAATAAGTCATGTCATATATGGGCAAAATGATTTGATTTCTCAAGAAATATTTTGCATTCCACAGAAATTTTCTAAAGTTGACTATTGTGTGATCTAACCTGTCAACCTGCATTTTCTCCAACCTGTAAACCTGGAACCTGTAAACATGTCAACCTGGTGGCCTGTCAACCTGTCAACCTGGAACCAGTCAGCCTGTGTTTTACACCTGCTGGGCAGCAAATCTATTTTCATTTGTTGGGGAGCGGACACAAAAATGCATTATAAATGACTGGGGAGAGCAAGGGAACTAATCAGGCATGGGAACAAATTTATCTATAAATATGGCGAAGGCAGGCTATTCGTGTTTAATGGGAGAAGAAGACACTGGACGGCTTTTTGATATTTTCAAATTTCAGGGCGTTTTCTTTTGTATAGAGACGAGACAGCAAGGGGGGATTTTAAAGTTGTTATGATAGTTAGTAAGAGGCAGCAAGACAGGAGAAAAGCTTTATTATTGCAGTGGTCGCTTTAGGATGAATGCAACAGCTTCTGCAAAGGGAAAATATTTGTTCCAAAAAGGAACGTCGTTTTTCGTTAAGCAATAATATTAGAGCTGCCAATTTAGCACTGCAAGAGATCAATGAAAAGATGTCTGTAATTGAAAAGAGGGTATTTCCAGTTCTTTTGTTTTTACAGAACCATCATCTATTCATCCATCTATCGCAGGACCTCCAAAATTGTTGTGAAGGCCTTCTTGGAGGAGCAGACCTCAGACCAATAATCAGAGGTGGCAGCTCTCTTTTCTCCTCTCCTGCTCCCCCTTCCTCTCTATGTCTACGTTCATACCTATACGAATCCCTGTCCCTGTCCCTCCTGTCCCGTCCTTCTTATCTCCTTTCGTCCCGCTTGTCCCTTCATCTTCCCTCACGCCTGTCTCCACCAAGGACTATTCTCAATTTGTCATGTTCCCTGTTAATAAAATATTACTGTTATATAGATGCTCTCAGCCATGAAATGTGAGGTGATATGAAAGGGAATCTCTCTTGTGTTTCATTGAGAGAAGGTGGTGTTGATGAGCATCCGCTCATTCTATACATGCTACTTTTTCGCCGCAAATATATCTGTTTTAATGTTGTGATGTTGTAAGTCTCCATCTATTACAAATTAGCAAAATGGTTTCTGTTTTACAAAATCAATGAAATAAAAAGACAGATTCGTGATTCACAGATGCAGGAAACTGTTCTCTTTAGGAAAGATCAGTACAACTTGAAGCGGATGCATGATGCATTTACCAGGATTTCAGAATAATCATACAAGTTCTAACCTTGGTATCTCCAGTCTCTCCCTTATCTCCACGTGACCCAAGTGAAACTCTCTGTGCTGCTGCACAGAGATTTTCTTTGCTGCCTTGTGTTTGAAAAATCCCAGGCCTTTATCGTTTGGCCAGTAAATTTTCCGTGAAAAGAAATCAATGACAAATTGAAACAGCGTGCTCACAAACATTTTGTTCACTATTGATAATTAAAATAATTGGATGGCGGTAGCTTTATCTCCTTGCTTCGTAGACCCTTTATATTCTTATAAAAAGCAGTAACAATACTTGCCTTGTGCTGAAACCCATCTCTTCATCAGAAGATGTGAAACTTGATGTGCTGTCAGTCTGACTGGTTAAATAAGATGCAAATGGGTCACCATGAATACTGGCAAAATTTTCATTGATTGACAAACAGCGTAGGGTAGCATCGAGGCTTCTAGCCACAGATTGTGTGTTGGCATTCTCTGTTGTCTCACTTTCTACAATGCAGCTAGTATTCACCTGCTTCCTTATAAAACTTACATCCAATGGGTCATTGAAATCTAAATGCAAGCGTGATCGCTTTGGTACACTTGGTGTAGATTCTTTCACAGCTAAAATTTAAAAAAAGATTACGCTTATTCTGTATCCTTTCACAACAAATAAATAGACTGACAAACATTTGCACCTGTATCTACTGTACAGTACTCTTATAAATTTTAGCGGTATGTAATAGACAGCAAGAAACACTCACTTGTTACTTGTTGACAGTGTGATGAATAGCTTGCAATTGAAGGTGGTGGCATGGTATGTACTGGTGAACTGAAATAAAGAAAGTCACTTATTGATTTGCCAAATCTGTATTGATCTTTCTACATTATTGGCTTCCTTAGGCAATAGAAGATAGAAACATAAATTTATTGGGCCTTTATTGACCTATTATATTGTGTAAGACAGGATGCACTTCTTGGAAATCAAAACGAAGTAAAGTCATTTGTATGGCGGGAGCAAGTTTCATTCTATGTCATCATACATATTGTTGATAGCGATAAAAAGATAATTAAATGGTTTATTGTACAATTATTGGAGAATATATATACTTTTTAGCCAATGGCATTCATTAGCTAGCAATTACTTGTCCTGCAAAACTTCCAGTCGTAAACATATCCACTTGCTCTGGAAAGTGAAAGAAAATCAATTCAAGGGTATACTAAAAGTTCCAGAGGAGACTTACATAATAAATGAAGGTTGCAATGATTTGTTTGCCACAAAATGATGACTATCCACATCCGTATCACCATCTTCGTTGTTTTCTATCATGCCATAAGCATGATCGTCAGTGTTTTCACTTTTTAACATCGCACATCGAGTACATCAATCTTTGAAACGCACCTGGTAACTCTGCATCAACCACAGAGCAAACTCGTTGTTCAAAATCGACTTCGCGCTACTATCCGAAACTTCCGACTTCAGTCTTGTCCAGAATTCATATGTTGACTTGCTAAAGTACCGGGTGACCCAGAAAAAAGTGACCCAACGCAATCTGTTATAGAAAAAAAATTAAATGGCCGATTGAAATATTTCAAACGTTGTTCTGTCACTAAAAGACTAACCTACATTATGAGTATTTTTCGAAATTTTTTTGAACACAGTAAAGTTCCAGAATTAAGGATTTTGATGAAAAGGGCAGGCGTGAAATGCTCAAAAGGTCATCAAAACAGGGAATCGATTTAAAGCCATTTCAGATCCTCAAAGCAACGAAGAGTGTGTTTCATTTTGCCTGAGAATATTCTTAAATACCTACGGACTATAAAATTGCTCTGAAGACTTCCGACTGGGTTGCCCATTCCCAGGTTGAAATGAAACACACTCTTCGTTGTTTTGAAGGGTTGAAATGGCGTTAAATTGACCCCTTGTTTTTGACAACTTTTAGAGGATCTCCGACAGGCCCCTTTCCTCAAAATCCTTAAGTTTGGAAATTTACCAGACCGAACCAAATTGCGAAAAATACTCAAAGCATAGGCTAGTCTTTTAGCGACAGAACAAGGTTTGAAGCATTTCAATCGGCCACTTACTTAATTTTCTGTGACAAATTGTGTTGGGTCACTTTTTTTGGGTCACCCGGTATAATACATGTCGGGGTTCACCACGGCTTGGTCTCCCAACTTTATTCTTAGCCATACAAAAAGGTTCAGGAAAGGAAAAGCTTCTATCTCACGAAAAAACCTATCTCAAGGTAGCCATCTTAATTTCTGATTATCAGAAATTATGGATCACAGGGAATCAAGGCATATCTGCTGTCGCAAAGCAGTGACGTTGCATAGGGCCCTTTAAATCGTAAACAAAGTCTCCTCTGGTATTGCTCTTGCTCATCACAGCTCAAAATCCTAAATTTCACTCGCAAAAGTGAGTCAGGTTCTTCCGTGTTTCTCTCGAGCTTCTTGATGCAGCTGTCATACTTTTCGAACAGTGCAACTTTTGCTTCAAGGATCTGAATCTTTTCATTTTGCTCAACAATTTTTTGTCAGCTCATTGATTTCAGTTTTTACAGGTTTGCAGACACAATTGGCAGTTTTGCTGTCACAAAGAAAGAGAATTGCCATTATTTAATCAATTCTTTAGACTCTATAGAATCAACACTTTTTCTTTAGAATCAACACTTTTTTTCGCGTTCGCCTTTTGTGTGGTATGGTCACGATATTGCTGTGAGTACAGTTTTCACTTTGTGACGGGTTATACTGCAAGATGATCTCCAATGAGAAACACATAGTTACTGAATTAATGACTAAATGACTAATTAACTGATATTCTGTTCTTGTTTGGCGGAGATTACTGAAGCAAGGCCAAATAAATTTGAAAGTGTAGAATCAAAGATAACGACACAATGTTGGGCCAAGTTTTCTTCGTTCACGCTCAATTGCCAAGAAGATCAGTCGCGCGGATAACAACATACGACCAGACAGAACCATGGACGAAGAGAATGTAAGGAAAGTTGTGGCTGGCGCTGTTAAAGATGCTATCTCAGCATTACCTGATACAAACATAATGGAGAATTTGCTATCAAAGCTAGAAGTGAAAATCAACCAGACAATTCTTGAAGAAATAAAAAAAGCAACCAAATCGTTGTTCACAAAAGTCGAAAAATTGGAGCTCAAACATGCCGTTTACGAAGCTCATTTTCTGCTATAGAGCAAAGGTTAGAAGGTTAGAAGATGCTGAACGATACAGCCGTAGGGCCTGCCTTAGAATCTACGGCATCCTGTTGCCAAGTTCGTCTGAGAGTGTGACTGCTTGTCTCAGCAAAGTAAAGGATGTGTTCAAATAAATCGAAGTAGATGTACCTGACGAGGTAATAGATCGAGCGCATCACGTCGGAAAGAAAGAGAGGGATAACCAATAAATAACAGGTCAAGCTATGATAGTCAAGTTTACATCATGGAGGCATAGGACCGCTGTGTACAGAGGTCGCAAAAAGCTACAGGACGAGCGCATTCAACTTGATCTTACCTCCAATAGCCTGCGTGCAGACTCGGGCCCAGGCAAAAAAAATTAAAGGAAGGGAAAAAAAGTAGAATCTGCACAACCGAACGGACTTTCTTGTTCATGGGTTCCAGGCGGAGCTGGAACCAAATTTGATTGGTTAAGAGAACTCTATTGTTTGAACATACGAATTCAAAATGACCGCCTCTATACAAGCCACAACCTACTCGGGAACGAAGAGAGTTTTCATGAAGCACTTAAATTTTTGTGTGCAATGGCCTCCATAAAAGAAGTTAAACCTGACCAAATGTTGGCTTTGATGAAATATTTCAAAGAGAAGAAGCACATCTATTACAGTGCACTAACAGGCCACGGAAAATATTTGGTATTGCAGGCCATTCCAACAATCTTTGATCATATAATAGGAAGAGCGTACGGTCCCAGCTGTTTACTTGTCATTTGCCCACTCAGTTCATTGGTGCAGGATCAAGTGAACATTGAATTGATGCAGGATCATTGAATAAGTTTACAGCATTTTCTGCTGCTGCAATTTATAAAGACCAAGACAAAGACATGGTGGTGTTTACAGTTTGGTATATTCGTCACCTGAATCCATGTTATCAATGTCAAGATGGCGAAAATTATTTAATGGTACTAACTTTGGAGAGAATTGTGTTGGAGTAGCAGAAGATGAGGCTCATTGTATCCGACAGTGGTAAGTTATGGCAAACAAAACTTCTTAGAAATTGTGCCAGCTTTTAAAAGTTTGATTAATAATGGATCAGGCGCCCCCCCCCCCCCCTGCCCCTGGTTTCAATCCCCATTATATGTTGATAAAAGTCAAGAGTAACTGTGGTAGATAGACAAAAAATAGTTGATTTTAGGCTAATTAATGATTTATCTTACCATAAAAGCACTGAAGAGAAGTAAACATTCAAACTCCCCCATCTCTCATGGTAGCAAGAGATTCTTGAATTTCCTGGGTTTGAGCATCATTTTTTTTCAAATTGTGAAGCTGAGATTTCAATTACATATTTACATAGTCAGATTTATTTTATCAAGAATCTAAGTTTCAACTATTTCTCTTGCAGGGGATTTTCTACAAGTAAGAATTCACCATTCAGAAAATGTTTTGCAAATCTTGATGTTGATATAACACAAATTCCTGTTTGCATAAATGTTCTTCTTATGTTCTTCAATCCACTAATAAAGGCCATGCCAGTCCAAATCATCAAGGAGACTAGCATTGACTGAGTTGAATACCTTGTATTTCCTTCCTTTGTGGTATGTGAGTGCATTCTGTTTAACCAACTCTTGAGCTATTTTATGTAGGTCTTTTGATACATTTTGTTCTGTATGCTTGCCAGACCTTTCTCTCACATTACAGCAGCTGCCAAAGTTGTCCAGGAGTTCCTTGTTTACTGTTAAAGCTTTGGCAAAGCGATCAACTGTTTTTTTATTCTGTGAGTTGGATCCTAACAAATGGATAATATTCTTCATTGTATTATTGTAATATTGCAGCATCAGGTCCAAAGGGATATTTCCTTCTTTACTTGTCTTGCTTTTATGGAACCTGTTCCAGACTAATCTGTGTGCATCTTTTGGTGACAGCAGCGCATGGATCTGACATACAAGATAAAGGGCTTCCAAACAATACTTTCGACTGCTTGCTCCATTTGCTTTAAGGTATGGGAGGAAAAATTTCCAACAGCGTACACTGTCGCTCCATCCCCTTTACAATTTGCATCATAAAAATTGAGCAGAAGAAGACCATACTCTAACATGGAGCATTGATAATTTAATACATCATCATCACTCTTTGGTCTGGATACATTCCCGGCGGGTCCACTCCTATGTAAGAATTGTAACCATGAGAGTATATGAAATCTAGGAGAAAGGGTCTGGAATTTGTGAAAAATACATCTTGGTCTGGATACAATTTGCTCCCTATCCAATAGCCGTTCTTCCTTACACTGTCAGCCAAAAAGCACATACTTGCAACTTATGGCAGGTCGGGCTTGTCTAAACATCTTTCTCTTGGGTAAACTGCCAGTAAACTTGACAGGGAATAACTTGCAAAGCATTAGGCTACCTACCTTGGGTGTCAGTGCCTTAATAAAAAGTGAGACGAGACAAAAATTAAATAAAAATAAAGATTCTGGAATCCAGGGTAGTTGTTATCAAAATTATTTTGAGCGCTTTTATTGCTTAGTGGGTTCATCCCATTTCAAATAAATATTGCGAGGTCGAGAAATTTAGCGACCGGAAAAGAGTAAAAGAAAAGGACTCTTTACCGTTGAACATTTAAAGCTGAATTAAAGCTTGAAATCATGACACTGAAAGGCTTCTTGCAAAATAGGTTTTACCTTTGTGCAGTTCCATGCAAAGCTCATGCAATAACTTGCTTTCTGCAACATGGCAGCACTTGACCCAAGTTCCTTGGATCTGGTAATTCTTCTGAAAGCAACCCAGGCTTTCTATCTTAATCTGCCTTCAGACAGCATCTAACCCTAACCCATCGGTTTCTCCCATGACTTGAACGCATTTTTTAAGGCTACTAAAGGCAAATCCCTCCTTGCAGCACTTACTGCCTTTTGCTGCCAGGTATGGTTTAAACTGTGAAAAGAAAATTATGGTCCATCTCAAACGTTTGAAATAATGTTTGCTTCAAAGCTCTATACTGCATCAATGGCCGATTACATGCAATGAAGGAGGACTCAATCAACAGCATTGGTAAATCAAAACCTGACAATGTGAACCGTTTGGAAGTTCATGCTCAATAACGACGAATTTCTCCCTCAGGTGTCAAATTTAAAAGGCAATTAAATTTCATACATGTCACTGTTCTAACACTGGTCATGTGACCACAGTAATACCATAGACAGGCTGCTTTCCAAATTTAAAAGGACTAAAAGTCACACTGACCATGTTAATTAAAAAAACCTCAAAATAACATTTTATCTCTGATAAAAAAGAAAAAGAAAAATTGTGTTGTTGTCAAAATAAATGAAAATATTGGCAAGCCAAAAGAATTATGGAAGAGCCTAAAATCACTTGGACTTCCATCCAAGCAAGATAAAGCTTCAAAGGTCTGCCTAAAGAAAGATGGACAACATAGCTTGTAAAGAAGCTACCCAATCTGCCCTGTAAATTTGGCATTGAAAGTGTCAAAAATACTACAAGAACTTTAATCTCGAAAAAGAAAAAATCCACACTTTACCATGCAAACAATTATAACGTCCTCAAACTTTTAGAGGGAATCAATCCTTCAAAAGCAGCAGGACCTGATAATCTTGCAGGAAAATTCTCTTCTAGAAGCTCCTCTTCTAAAGCGTTTTTTTTTTTTACATTCCAATAAAAGCTTACAATACATATTACCAATACACACTACTTACAAAATACTCTACCCTACTACTTAAACAATGCCATTTGGAGTGAAAACGCGTCTACCGCATGGCAACATAAAACAGAAAATACGAACATCACACTAAACATGACTACTGGAAACAAAAATAGCACATAAAGCTACACGTGACTACTACTACAGCTACTACTACTTACAAAAAAAGAAGGAACATTACCTTAAATGGGGACGTGGTGGTTGTGTGACTTACTGCAGAGTTTTAAATTCCTAATCAAACCGACCAGTTTGATGGATAAAGCGGAGGGTTAGCAAAAGTATATCTTTATTGATAACATCAGGAAAATCTTTATCACCATACAATAAAATCTGCATTAGAAAATCGTTTGGAAGATTGGTATGTCCAAGTGGTCGTAATAAAGCAGAAACTCCAGCGAGAAGATCTCTATGTGGTACTTCAAATGAAGGGCAGAGCAACAAGAAGTGTTCCGTATCCTCAACGCCATCGTTTGTGGGGCACATTGGGTTAATAGTATCTTTGAAATTGTGTTTGAATTTGTGAAAATTCAATTTACTGAGACCAACTCTTAGTTGGGTAAGATTCGATAGTCCTTTTGGGTCATGTATTCGAAAGACAGATTTTAAAGCGTTTGCATTGAAGATTCCAACATAGCTTTTTGGCATGTGCAAGAAAAGATCTTTGTTTGAGTATTGCAGAACCTCCTCGACAGACACATTTTGCTGGCCATCAATAGGTTGTATGGAACCATAAAGGGCATTGTCTTCCAGCATTATCTTTCTGTATGCTTTTGATAGCTCATCAAAGTTTTGAAAATGCTCTTCTTTTAGAAATCTTCCCTCAATGGTGTATTTGCATACTAGTGTTGCAATTGCTGTGCATGAATTGGTTCCCTGGCCATACTGTAGTCCAGACTGGCAAAATTATTTTGGGAAGCTAAGCTCGGTAATTCTGCCTGCATCCAAACAAGTGAATGGAGTACTCTTCTTTAATTCAAAACACTTGGGATCGAATGCAATGCAAGGACCGTTTCCTCAAAAGAAAAGTCCCTTCAAGAACAATTGAAGTAATTCAAGGTATAAATCTTTTCGAAAATAAAGGTCAAAGTCAAAAATTGCTGTTGGTAATCTGCTTGATTCAAAGTTCAAAGGAATAAGTCATAGAATTTTACACCAACCTGTATATAAATTCAAAACCAAAATCAGACGTTTTGCTAGGAATTTTTTTTGGTTAATTGTTACCACCTTTTCCAAAAGGTTTTCCGGCCCAGATAGAAAAATTGTTCTGTAACATTCTGTAAGTTGTAACCAGAAATTAGAACTAAAAAGGAAATTTTCAGCCTAAAAAAATGAAAAATACAATATAAGAAACATTTTTGGCTAAAGGGTGAAATATTGGTTTCGTAAATGCAGAGGCCTTACTGTGTGTCACAAAGGTAAATCACCTAAAAGCTAATCGAACTTTATTGAAAGTACCGCAGAAAAAAGTACCCCATTTTGACTGGTAATAGGAACCAAGCAATAAGTTATCATTGCTCCCCGACTTCACAGCTAAATTTATCAATGTTCAACTTAGATGAACGTACCCCTTTTTGACTCAACAAGGCAACACAACGATAATATTTAGGGACTTTTTGAATTCATGGCTACATTTTTTGGTCTTCAACTTAGATGCACATATCTTGCATTTAGAAATCGTCCACCAAACACCGGAGGTACAGGTTCGCAAATTCAAAATGTACAGTGCACCCAAAACCAGAGGTTTTGAAAAAGGGCCTAGTCATGATTTGTATTGTGGACATTTTCCAAAGTACCTGTAGACCTTAAAGGCATTGAGTCCATATAAATAGCTGAGCGTTAACGCTATGCTGACAAACTGCTGATGGCCCTTTGTTATCGCACAATTGTGCTAAAGTCATTAGTAGTGGAGATCAAAGACTTCTTAATCCTTGCTAATTCTCCACTACTAATGACTTTAGCACAATTGTGCGATAACAAAGGGCAGTCAGCAGTTTATCAGCATAGCCGTTAACGCTCAGCTATTTATATGGACTCAATTCCTTTAAGTTTCCGTGTTTTGCTTTTGAAAAGAATAAAAGATGCATGGACATGGTGCTGACTAAACAAATATAGAAAAATGTCGTAAGAGTGATAAAGTCGTGCCATATCTCCAAAATAAGCGTGCATGTGCTCCTTTTCCTCTTCTTTAATTCAAAACACTTGGGATCGAATGCAATGCAAGGACCGTTTCCTCAAAAGAAAAGTCCCTTCAAGAACAATTGAAGTAATTCAAGGTATAAATCTTTTCGAAAATAAAGGTCAAAGTCAAAATTTTGGTCGCAAAATGCCTGTTTGTTGTCAAATTATGGTTAGGCCATTTCTCAAAACCTCTGGTTTCAGGTGCACTCCAAATTTTGACCTTGTGAACTCATATCTCCGGTGTTTGGTGATCGATTTCCAAATGCAAGATATGTGCATCTAAGTTGAAGACCAAAAAATGTAGCCATGATTTCAAACATTCCCTAAATATTATCGTTGTGTTGCCTTGTTGAGTCAAAAAGGGGTACTTTTTTGAGACACCCGGTATTTCATGAAAACATTTGACACTGATAGAAGATATAGCGACACTACTGCTACGCCTTCTTACCATTCAAGCTGACCCCGAAAGACCAACATTTTTAAGAGCCCATGTGAGGCAGGAGAACCTTTGGAGGCGTCAATGCACAAATGAGGAGGGCAGGTCGAAAACGCGGAAACCGCGGAAAAACATTTGAAGTTTCTGAATGGCGACAAATAGTGTTTATTGTGTTAAAATATAGGCAAGAAACCTCTAAATAAGCCAAATATTCCATCAAGAAGACAAACAAGAAATTTCCGCGTTTTCGTTTTTGCTATAGGTGATTTTCGAAAACGCGGAAAACACGGAAATATCTTTATATCAACTTTTATCAGTAGCTTTTCGCAAATATAGACGAGTATTACGTTAAGCTTTCTCTCGTTATGAATTCTTTACCAAAATAGACTTCGTAGATCCGAATGAAACTTTGGATCATAAGATTTAAAATTAATGGGCCTAAGTGGCCTATTAGGAATTTGAGGGGCAGTTTGTTTATAATTTCTCGACCGTATCCCTTTATGATGCTATGGGCGGATACAGCATGTTATGTCGCCATAATGAAGCAGCAAAATAAACTTAGAGCCTCCTCCTTTGTAGAGTATAATTTTTCCTCGTTTTACGCGTTTTCGTTTTTGCTATAGGTGATTTTCGAAAACGCGGAAATCTCTTCATATCAACTTTTATCAGTAGCTTTGCGCACATATAGACGAGTAATACGTTAAGCTTTCTCTCGTAATGAATTCTTTATCAAAATAGACTTTGTAGATCCGAATGAAACTTTGGATCATAAGATTTAAAAATTAATGAGCCTAAGTGGCCTATTAGGAATTCGAGAGGAGTTTGTTGATAATTACATGTGATCAAACATCAGCTTCATAATAACGAGGCTACGTTGGCTAAGCTTAGCCCATTGCGAGGTTACAAAATCATGTGTGCTGTTTGAACAACAACCAATCAAATTTGTGCAAGCTATCATCATGACTCAGCAATGTTTGCAATTTGGGTATATGCGGTCTATTTACCATGACTCAATGCCTTTAATTAAACCATCTAATGCTCTATAAATTCATTTTTAGGCTTTATCTGGGAGCAAGTTCTCAAATCATAGCTAATGAAATAAAATCAAACTCGCATCTCTTTCATATATCTCTTCTGTTGACAATTTTCGCATATTCGAACCACTAACAACTTCAGTTTGCGTATGTGCCATTTTGGCAACCTCACGATCACAGCTTCTTTTCCAATAAGATGAAAACCTGTTTAACCAGAAAGATGTAAAATAAAACAGGAAAGACGAAAATATTGAGATGCTCTCCCTGCATATTACCTACGCACGGAATACTACTAAGCCTAGCATGGTACAGGGCAATAATGGATGAGGACATTAGATTAAATTTTCTTCCCACACCTTAATAGGAGGTTAATACTTAATCTTTCTAATGACAAGCTGAATTGGATGTGCTTAAATTTCTGTATCATCTAACAAACTATGGGGTGCAACTAGCGCCAAAATTCAGCCCTTGTTATTCTATAAAATGGTACCCTACGTTTTATAACATGGTACCCTTTCTTCTAAAATGGTACCCTTTATTTTGTAAAATGGTACCCTATATCTTCTAAAATGGTACCCTTTATTTATAAAATAAAGGGTACCATTTTATAAAGCATAGGGTACCATTTTAGAAGATATAGGGTACCATTTTAGTAGATATATGGTACCATTTAACAAAATAAAGGGTACCATTTTATAAAACATAGGGTACCATTTTAGAAGATATAGGTACCATTTTACAAAATAAAGGGTACAATTTTATGGCTATCTTGAAAACATGGAATGTGGAATACTGGAATGGAATACTGGAATGACATGGAATACTGGAATACTGGAATACCACAGAAAACTAATTAATATTCCATGGAATGCTAATTGATATTCCATGGAATGCTAATTGATATTCCATGGAATATCGATTATGTTTCTATAGCATTCCAGTATTCCATGGAATATCAATTAGCATTCCATGAAATACTTAAAAATAGGTTTATATCCCAGACATCTTTTCTTTTTTTGATTGTTATGTCTTATCAAGCAATTATTCTCAATTAACTTTGTCGGAGTGGCAGCAATTATTCCTTTTGTCAAGGAGATACCGCCATTGTAAAGACTAAGTTCATGTTATGAAATATTTGTCGATGATCAGATAACTTTAGTATCTCAACTTAAACCAATAAATCTGTGCCAGTACTTTCGATTCACTTGATGCAAAAGGTAGAAATTCTTCAGATCCTTTGATAGAAATGTCTAAGGATCATACAATAAAGCTCTTTATCTGCCAATCAATTGCGTAATGTCTTTTCATCAGACCTGCATACCTTCATCGATTAATCTTTTAGACCCAATGCATGTGGCAAGATATTAGTTCCCCATAAATTTCCCATACGCAGATTTTCACATGAACGCAGTTCAGTTGGCATTCTTTCAGTGCAGTAACAGATTTCTATGCGATTGCATGGTATATCAAAGCGAATTCGCTACTTATATGCTAAAATCTTAGCTAGATATCTTTTTCAAATATTGTAAAAATTGTATAAAATTCCAAGTTTGCCATGCTGATTCCTCTCACCCAAACCTATTTGTTCCAATATTTCTGCGAAGGGGGTGTTTCCTCTCAGACAAGTACAATAGTTTAAAGGAACAAGTTTGGTCTGCACAAGTTTGACAACATTCTGTCCATTACTTTTTGTCAGAATTACGTTTAGTGCCGTCTGCAAATTTTATGGTGCACATTTTCTCAGTAAATTTCTGATTTGGAGCATTCATTGCCAACCGTTGATTATAATTAGATTGATTCGATCCCATAACAAGCGAAAGATTTGCTCAATAAGTTTTAAAATTTACAATTTTCGAAAAAGTTTCTAACACCATCTTGGTCGCAGTTTCTGGTCGGTAAATTTTTTCGTACAAAGCATTAGTTTGAAAGGCACAGCGGTCCCTCTTTATCATCAGCAAAGCATGTGAGAAAGAAACGCTTTTAGTCTTATCGCTATTGAACTTCTGTCATTGTGAGATATTTGTAAGTTCACCCATCTGTTTTGCTCTATATGTTGCCTTTAAGCAGTTTTGAATTAATTTATTGATGGCATGATTTACACGTATTTCTTTTTATGAGAAACTAAGAATTGGGGCCAGTACTGAAAGTTTCTTAAAATTTTCAGATTTTGGGTACTCAGAGTTTCTTACGAGTTTCTTAGAGGTTCCATAACAATCTACATTTTCACTACTTGTGCCCTCGTGAACATTTCAAAACAATGTTTTTGAGCTTTTCCCACGTTTAGACATTACTCAAGTACCCTACGAGTAATAAGATATAGGAAACAAGTGAAAATAAAGTAAAAATATGTCAAGGATTTCCTGTATCAAAGTATATGCTTGGGGACTTGCAAGCATCGAACGTTCGGACCAATAGTTTGCGAAATCTACTGAACCAAAACTTCCATTGCCAATTCGTCGTAGATCATATAAATCTTGCCATACAAAGGCTATAAACTGTGGAATGCTTGCTCAAAGGTCTTCGCATTTTCTTGGTTTTGGGAACTTAAATGTGGCAGCCATTCTAGCAATAAGTGAAGAGCCTGATCTCACTGCGCGTGGAACAGGTCAACAGATTAATCATCATCCTACCCAACTTGCAACAACAGGGGGGGGGGGTACTCGGTGGAGGGCACCCTACCAGAAAATATATTTCAAAAATCTGGGATCCTTTTAATCCTAGAATCCTTTGCCGTTATGAACCAAGTTTTAAGAACAAACAAGTTTTAAAGTTGCATAGTTGAGGTAAATTACATTTGAAATAAAATGCTTTATTTGAAGCATAGTTTGACTA
Organism: Aurelia coerulea; assembly: GCA_039566865.1. NCBI lineage: Eukaryota > Metazoa > Cnidaria > Scyphozoa > Semaeostomeae > Ulmaridae > Aurelia > Aurelia coerulea. The sequence continues at coordinate 11,676,045 of CM076947.1, forward strand.
TGTTTGATGAAGGCTTCTATAAGAAGCAGATGCTTTTCGCAGCAATTTGCCCCCGTCTATATCTTGCCACATGCATTGGGTCTAAAGTTCCCATTCATAAAAGATTAATTGATGAAGGTATGCAGGTCTGATGAAAAGACATTACGCAATTGATTGGCAGATAAAGAGCTTTATTGTATGATCCTTAGAAATTTCTATAAAAGGATCTGAAGAATTTCCATCTTTCGCATCAAGTGAGTTGAAAGTACTGTCACAGATTTATTGGTTTAAGTTGAGATACTAAAGTTATCTGATCATCGACAAATATTTCATAACATGAACTTGGTCTTTACAATGGTGGTATCTCCTTGACAAAAGGAATAATTGCTGCCACTCCGACAAAGTTAATTGAGAATAATTGCTTGATAAGACATAACAATCAAGAAAAGAAAAGATGTCTGGGATATAAGCAGATTTAAGTATTCCATGGAAAACTAATTGATATTCCATGGAATACTGGAATGCCACAGAAACATAATTGATATTCCATGGAATATCAATTAGCATTCCATGGAATATCAATTAGCATTCCATGGAATATTAATTAATATTATATGGCATTCCAGTATTCCATGTCATTCCAGTATTCCATTCCAGTATTCCACATTCCATGTTTTCAAGATAGCCATAAAATTGTACCCTTTATTTTGTAAAATGGTACCTATATCTTCTAAAATGGTACCCTATGTTTTATAAAATGGTACCCTTTATTTTGTTAAATGGTACCATATATCTACTAAAATGGTACCCTATATCTTCTAAAATGGTACCCTATGCTTTATAAAATGGTACCCTTTATTTTGTAAAATGGCTATCTAAAATGGTGCATGCAAATTCTAAAATGGTACCCAGCAGATTATTCAGAGGTCTGGATCCTAATGGTATGGGGTCTGGGCATTTGTCTCGAGGAGTCAGCTTGGTGGCTCACAAACCAAGATGGATGAAGATGGTGAGAAACTAGCGGCGTCGTCAGAACTTGAAAGTGCTGCCAGGCTGCTAAACAGGGTGGCATCGCGATTGTTGTCAACATCAGCAACTGTACCTGGAACAGCTGCTGCTATCGCCAGTGTGTCAAGTTCTTTGTTGACTGCTTCATCGTCAAGTTTTCAAACTCAAAGAAGACCCGCTCTGGGCGAGCGAACAAGTGTTGGAAATAAACTGAAAACATTGTTTCCACATCATTTTGGTGACAGAAAAAGCAACACGAATTTTACACAGCGAAGTAGTGGTAAAGGGCGCTCAAAAAGGCGCACAGCTACACTGAAAACGAAGGAGATAGTCAGAAGGTTTGTTTGCCTTGCTGACAAGGAACAAGTGGAAAGTCCCGATGCTGAGGAGCACCGTCCCATTCTTATGGCAGGGCTGGGAGAGTCGAAATTGTCAATCCCTGAGGATGCCAACGAGCAAGACATCTGTGCAATTCTTGTATTGAACTTTCCTAAGCTGGCAATGGCTGGTGGCTTCACTGGCTGGTGGATGTGGGGACTCACTGCAGAGGAATGAAGGTAATCCCACCTGGGCCATGTGGGATTACTATGAGATACTTGGTCTCATTTATTGGCCAGAGGAACATTTTCGTAAGGCCAATTCAAGGAAATTTGCCCCTTGCACCTCCTTATGAGCAGTCAAGGCCTGGCACATCAACAGAACAAAGGGAAATGTGCACAAATTGCTTGGAGATTGTGGATGTCCATCAACTAAGAGAATATTATATCAAATGCTCAGTTCCTCAAGGTGAGGGGTTATCATTAAAAATTATATTTTTCATTGGAGACTGTGACAAAAGATTTGAGGGGATGTGAAGAATGTGAACTACAGAATAAAATTATTGTTTTGAAAATTGCACAAATAGAGAATGCATTCCAATGCAAGTTTTTGAAATTAATACGTAAATTGTTCTAAAATGTTAGATATCTGCAATCTTTTGTCACAGTCACAGGGCATAATGGAATAACCAGACCCAGGACCACTAGGACCGGACCCTGACGGACCAGACCCTAGGGGAATGCCCTACCCTCGCTTTGACGTTGGATAGGAAGTCAGTCACCGAAAGGAGGGGAATTTCACTCAAAAATCTCGCACACTTTTGCGAATGAGTGACCCTCAAATTCACATATGTTCTTTTGTTAGCCCTCAGGCCCACTCAACTGAGTTCATCGAAGAGAAGCTTTCAGACTGCCCAGCCTCCAAGCTGCAGGTTCTCAGCGCTTAGAGTTCAAATTTCTCAGGCACGCAGGTAATACTTCGGGACTTTGTTAGCTCCCATGGTGGCCCCAGAAAATCATTGGGGGGAGGGGGAGTTGGTCAAATGTATCTACAAATGTATGGGTTACACTCATATTTTTCGATAAGAAACTGAGGTCCCAGGTCGTTAGGTAGTTTCTTAAATCTTAGGACATTTCGCCATCAAAGTTTGTAATTTGTTTTTTCAATTGTTAGTGCCTAAAATGTAGAATTAATTTCGTTTTGTTAGAAGGGCTTCCGAACTATTTAGTAAGATCTAAAACAAAAAGTAATAACATAATTGGCACTCAAAACTAATTGGACACGGTACAGTAATAGCAACAGTAATAGTATTTTTGAATGAAAATTGCGAAAGTTTCTTAGCATATTGATACAGGCGGTGGGGTAGTATTTTTCGAAAATTTTTGCCTACTGTTTCTTAAGAGCTGTTTCTTATAAAAATACAGGCCCGTAAGAAGCGGGGGGGGGGCAGGGGGGTTTAAGCCCCCCAATAATTTTGAAAACAATGGTGCCACGCCACAAGTATTAATTAGATGTATTGTTTTCTATTGTTCTAAGAACAGTTCCCCCAATCAGAAGCTGCTTCCTACGGCCCTGTAAAAAGGTGAGTGCACATGCATGATACGAGCAAACAAATGCACACAAATGCACTTTCTGAGATGCAATATTGTGATCATAGGATTTACCAAAGACAAATGGGGTCAATGCCCGGGTCAATGCGTGCCTTCACAATAAACATTACGAACAAATATGTTATCAAAAAGGTGCCTGCTAAATGATTTCGCAGTCCCAAACTAACTTGCAAAGAGCATGGAGAAGCCAGAATCAAGTCCAGAAATTGAGATTGTGGAGATGGAATACAACGTGGCTGGCATCACGACGTCATTGCAACAACTTGAATCACCAAGCAAGGCAGAGAGGTAAAATATTTAGTCCATGTAGCTAAATGCTTAGGCCCAGTGGGCAATGGCTCGAGGCTGTATCAAAGTTTGTCTGCTGGTTAGAAGATTTGAAATACCATGCATTTTGCGTTTGTTCTGGCATCCAGAAGGTAGAATTTACTTACAGCAGTGACTGCCTTATCTTACTTTGGAGTGAAACTTCTGTGTTGGCCGCCATTGCAAACAAACGCCGGAAGGAAAGTAATGGGTATTCCCCTAGGGTCTGGTCCGTTAGGGTCCGGTCCTACTGGTCCTGGGTCTGGTTATTCCGTTATGCCCAGTCACAGTAGCAGGCAGATGACTGTTATTTAACAAAATACCACCACAATCAAAGCCTGCCAAATTTCTAATTTAGATAATGCAACTTTATAACAATTCTATGTCAAAATTGTAAATTGTTGACTTCATATTCAGTACTTAGGCCAGAAGAGTAGTTCTATCAAGGAGAGCAGTACAAGCGGTTGTTGTTAAAGGAAAATTGTGAAAAATGAGCAGAATTTTTCCTAATTTTCCACCCCACCACCATCAGTACAGCTTACCAATTTTAGACTTAGACTGAGAGAGAAGGAATTAGATGAAAAATGATAGGAGATGGGAAAAGAATGTGCACAAAAATGATGGCTGTGCTGCGATAAATATGGCTGTCTAACCAATCACATGTTATTTCTCCTTTTCAAATTGCTGTACATATTCATATTTTTATTATAACTGTCACATTACAGCCCTGAAGAAGTCCTGCATGGCAGGACAAAATATTGGCAAAAAATAAATAAATCATATTTGCTGTTGTTTTTTGTCGTATTGCGGTGTTTCTGCCTTTAAATTTACCAATTTTACCCACAGTAGACCCTGCTAGATTCTTATAAGAGGACAAGTGTACATTAAATTCAGCTAGTACAATTATAAATATGTATCTGCATCTACAGTATTGGCCTTGTGCACAGTAACATGGTTTCATGCCTAAGACTTTTCAAGAATTGCTTGGAATGTTTTAGTTTCCCGAGAATTCTTGTTTATGACAATGTACAGTCTTTCATATGGCTCAAGAGTTCTTATCAAAATGTGAGTAATTCTTGAAAAACCTCAAGAATTCTTGCAATTTTTGGTCATAATAATGTGCACAAGGCCTCATAATTCAGATAAACTCTCACTTACACAGGAAGTCTCAGCAATTTATGATCTCTCTCAATGACATTTTTTTTTTTTACTTTCCAATGCAGTAAACAAATCTATTTTGAAATTTTCTGTTTTTTTTTCTTGGTAATTCAGACTTCACAGGGCTAATTCTGGAACAATCAACCATTTCAATGAATTTGAGTGGACGAAGAAATCAGCTCAATATTTTGTGGAGTTGTGTTTAAAACTTCAAAATTACAACTTCTGAATTAACTCATAGACGGTTCCTTTTCCATTTTAATTTGCCTAATCTATTTTACAGCAACCAAATACCAAGACCTGGATGAGGTGGATTCTCCACCAGCATTTTCAACAGGATTGTTGCCAGCAAAGAGAGCTCCCCCCCCCCCCCCTCCTGTCACTCAGCATTCTAACAATTCCAACGATTACATTTCCTTGATTGATTATGATGAAGAAGAGGATCCAATTTTCTTGGCAACTCTTGAAGCCAGTATCGATGGGGTGTCTACAAAACGTGGCCTACACCATTGGCCTACCATTTGGCTTACCTTTGGCTTACCTTTGGCTCACCTTTGGCCTACCTTTGGCTCACCCTTGGCATACCTTATGCTCACCCTTGGCTTACCTTTGGTGCATATTTGGCTCATTGCTGGCCTACTTGTGGTCTATTGCTGGATCAGTGTGGCACACCTGTAGCCTACCATACCTACTTTAAGCTTATTTAATTTTTATGCTCCAGAGGGAGGGGGGGGGGCGTAAAAGAGAATGGCTTATTAGAGAGGGGCTCATCCACAAAATCAAATGACCAGGGTAGATTGATAGATTTTCAGTTCTTAATAGAAAGGGCAGGGGCTTACTGACAATTTTGGCTAAGATTGGGGGCTTATTAGACAGGGAGACTAAAAACAGCTTCACTGCACTATTCTTTGGCTTCCACAAAGCCACAAAAATGTTTAAAAAAAACTAAAACGATCTGGAACGAACCCTTTGGCAGGAATGTTCCTAAGACATTGTAGTATTTTTACATGTCTATAGCTAACACTTGAAATCACTTGAATTGTTTGTTTTTACTATCGAAGGGCTATTTTGTCAAGAAATTCTCAAAAACTACTAAGCATTATGTGTGTCCGGTTACCCATGCTTTAGTGTGCTTTTGTTGAAAACAAGTTACATGGACGCACAAATAGATGATTATCTTTCAAATGAAACAAAGTTGGTAAAACTCTAGTTTAGCTAAAACAATAAATTTTTCCGGAAGTGCTATGATAAGCAACAACATGTCATTTCCCCAAACGTCAAAAAATCGTTGTGACGATTTTGATTTCGAAAATTCTTGCTTTGTGTTGACCCCTGACAACCCTTGTCATGGAGGTATTAAATGTTGCAAATTTTCAAACTTCGTTTTTTACTATTTATTCCATAATTTCTCTGATCTGGATCACTGTGGTTTGTACAACAATACAAAATAGGTGAAAAACAATCTGTTTTAATAGCTATTAAGCCAAAAAGAAACTAGAAACCATCCCTTCTATGAAATAATAAGACAAAACTTAAAAAAACATGGTTTTGAGTTTTTTGCTCTTTGACCAGAATATGGAGAACATATTTACTATGAAATAATAAGATGACACTGAACATATAATTTTAAATGTAATGCTCTTTTGCCAGAATATATTACAGGGAAATACTATTTATTATTATTTTTAATTGTTATTAGTATCACTAATAGTATTATCATTAGTGGGCCACAAGTAGGCCAGCAATGAGCCAAACGTAGGCCAACGGTGAGCCAAAGGTAGGCCAAAGGTAGGCCAATGGTGAGCCAAAGGTAGGCCAATGGTGAGCCAAAGGTAGGCCAATGGTGAGCCAAATGGTAGGCCAATGGTGTAGGCCACGTTTTGTAGACACCCGTATCGATGAGTCCACAGCTGGTCAGAGTGTGGTATCAGGAAGTAGTAGTAGCAAAAATGCACAAATGTTGATACAATATTTTATTTCAGCCAATTTGAACTTCCAGGATGATGAAGACAGGCAGCGTATAGTAGTCAGCAGGAAATGTATACACAATGCAATACAGAAAATGCATATGGATCCTTTGATCTCACTGTCTCCACGCTTAGTTATAGTGAATGCTCCTAGGGTCTTAGGGTCGGGTTTTTACAACATGCCCAAATAGATATTTGATTGAACTAATTTATCTGAAACTGGTGTTTGCTGGATGATGACAAATTTTACGTTTTCCTTGCACTCCATAATCTTGTTGATATGAAGTTGACCATACGTGCACAGCTTTTTTATACTCCCGTTCTGTTTGCGCCATTCGATGCCTTTAGGAAGCCCCTCTATGATAAAATCCCCTTTCAGATATATTACTCTGGCAGACCTAGAGCAAATTGCTTCTGCTAGGATAAAAAGGTTTCAAAGATGCCTAAATAAAACTGAAAGAAATAAAATAAAATATGTTATATATATAAAAAGCAAAGAAGCAAGAAACAACACTGAGATATCTACATGTGATCAAACAAGAGTCATATATAAAGAACTACCAAAAAGCATACTATCTTGAGGCAGAGTTCTTTTAAATAAAATGGTTCATCAATGCACCTGGAATTAGTGTTGGATTTCACAGCCTTCTCATCGTTGTTCAAATCTAACTGAATCTTTCATGTTTTGATTTAATCTCTATTGTCTGCTTGGAAGGATCCATTACTGATTTTAAATAAGTAATGCTATGATTCCATTACCTGAGCCCCTGACTCCATCACGGCCAAAGGCCGCGATAGGTAAAAAAAAATAATGTTTAACGGCTCGTTAGTCAAAGTACTTCACAAAATTTATCCTAATTTGTTTTGCTTGTTCTTCAATGGCACTGTTGTTGTTTCGTAGTAGCAAAGTTACAAGTTTGTGTTCTTTGTATTGACTTCTGAACGTGTTTCTCAGAGACCAACTATCTGTTTAGCTCACAAATATTGTGACACACAAAGCAGGAATGAATTACTTTTGGCAAATGAAATAAATCCATCGGTCTCCTCAAAGCACCAAATCTTCCTTCCAAACGCCCACAGGCACATCACATTGGCATACACACTAGGACTGTCCAAATGAAAGATTATAACCCTAACCCTAGGTTTAACTTTTAAATCTGGTGAATTTGACAAACATGGCAGAAGCACAAACCCTCCACAACTCTTAAGCTGTGGATACCCTGCAGTAGTATTGTCCCCCTCTTCAGTTACACATGAGGTTAACTTCTTCAATACTTCTTCCTCATTGTCAGAGAGATCCAGTTTTATTCACTTCAAGCCAGGTCCGGCTTCTGTAAAATGCGGGTCCGCAGGTCCCATAAAATGCGGGTCCCACTCCAAAATTGGTGGCGGGTCTCGTTGCGTACAGCGGTCGACGGGTCTTGCGAGGCTTACACCCACTTCCTGTTTTCATCCTCAAATGCTTGCGTTCAATCACAAGATTAGAAGATAGGGTTGTTCTGGTTTGTTTACCTTACCCTAAGCAAGGATGTACCGTTCATGCCAAACTTCAGCAAGAAACTCATTTGATATAACAGCGATATACTGATCTAGTCATGCACAAGTTCTGGAGAAAAGAATACACACCGAGAAAAGACAAACAGAGGTAAGTTTGAAATATCAATTTCAATATACATATCATTTTCCTTTCCATGTGATTTATCGGAAAACTCTCTTCAGAGACAATGATAATATATTACTACATTGGTACTAATACAAGCACAAACTATTATCGATTTCATTGTGTAGATGTAACTTCAAAAAATGACAACACTATGACAACACTAACTTTTGGCAGGATATACAAGATTTTGATCGGTTGTCATAGTTGTGGCCTACAAATGTTGTTTTGGGTTAGGCCAAATATTCATCGTGTTCATTTCGTTAGTGACCTATCCGTTGTTGTTACGAACGGACAATTACAATGTACTGTCCTACTACTACAGTATTGTTCCTCTAGCTAGACAATATGCCAGCACACGTGTAGACATTATCAAATACAATAAATGCTAACTAAAAATATGATCTATTGTGTTTGAAAACTTGACACATGATGACATGTTATCATCATGGTGTTTATGTAGCAGAAAGATGGGTTGGTGAGCGTTTCTTCAGCCTATTTATAACTTTTATAACTGCTTGTCTATGTAGCTATTATTTATGTTGTTTCCCATGAAAACTCATATTGGCATTGTTTAATATAACCACAAATTCAGACTTTGTTCTTCCAGAAGCAACCATGTTTGCTTGCAGTGTTCATTTTATGAAGGCAAAACATTAAGAAATTGCATATTGACGTGTTGATCTTTCGATGTAAACCCCTCCCTCCCCAAGTCATTAATTTTTATCATGATGACACGATAGCTGGAAAATCCATGTGGCTCTTGTCGCTGACACCCCCCCCCCCGCATTTTCGTCAAACTACTCCCATGACCAATTAACCTATTATTGTTGTGAGCTGTTGTTGTTGTTGTTAAAAGAAAGATGCTGGACTTTTCTGCAAAGAGTTAATCAGCTGAAACACATTTTATTAAAGAAACTAAGAATTTGAGCCAGTACTGAAAGTTTCTTATTTGATTATCAAATTTTGCATATTCGTAGTTTCTTATTAGTTTATCATGTTTACTTCCTGTTCTCTGGTGGACATTTCAATTTCAAAGGTTGTTTAGCCTTTCAATGTTTGGACATAAAACTCAGGAACCGTCAGCATAATATAATGCAGGAATTAAGTGAAAACATAGTAGAAATATGCCAAGGATTTTCTTGACTAAAATTGATAGTTTCTTTGCTACTTTTTTGAAGAGTTTATAAAGTTGTTAACGTGAGTTATTACCGTTAGTTGCTGATAGTCGAGAGTTTTTATTGCAAGTTTCTTACACAATATACGTGCATTGCTGAATATTTTTGAATGACATTTCTTACTCTGTTTCTTTACATCATCTATGCCGGACGAAAATACCGACACAAAACTCAAAATTTCGTTTTTTCATTGGGAACACCAATTTATGATCATCTTTTCAGTCATGTTTCATGTTTCAGGGGTGTCATGTCATGTAGGCATATCATATTCATAGCGCAGGAAAAACTTGAATGATCACTAAATGACTTCCAATTCTTACTGCCTGATTTCTAGAAAAATTTGATTGTATTGCTACCTAAAATTTCACTTACCAATCTAGTAATATTTGCAATAGTTTTCGTTACAAGCTAGGGTTTCAAATGCCTTGTAAATGACTTGTTTCTACCCAGACTGTTGCCAAGCACTGTAAAAAGCAAACAGATCATCTTATCTCTTGCAGTAAATAGCCTGGTACATATTCATGTTCTCACTGGATATCAAACCTAAATTCCGTTTGAAGCAGATTTCTGTGGGCATTGTTTAGCTTTGCTCTTACTGAGTTGTTGGCGCAAAACATTCTTGGAGAAATATCAGAAATCTTTTCACTTAAACAGCGCTTCTGCGTATGATAGTACACATTTTCAGGTGTTTTGGCTATCCGTATGGTGTTTGTCCCAGGCTGAGTAAATACGCGGCGCTCCCTTCGCGTTAAGACAATGCAGTAGTCATGTACTTGATCTAACAGCGCCTGTGATTGGTTGATCTTGCTAGAGGGGGATTTCTAGGGTCTCGGAAGTAACTTGATTTGTGATTGGCTCTTGAGGGGAATCACGAAAGGTTTGGCCAATCACATCGCAATATGTCTGAAAACGGTTGACAAGTTTATCAGAGGCAACAACCACAACATGTCATGAAGAAGCTGGCTGTGAGTCTGGTGAGATACTTCGACTACTAGTTCAGCGAGGAGGCATGCGAATCGTGCATAAAATGGGAGTAATATTGTGCAACTTTGCCAATTGAAACATTCTGATTGTGCTGTAAGTCTTTGTAAGCAATACTGCAGAATCCTATGAGATAACAAGTGACTTGATGAAGGCCTACCCTAAGAAGCTAGGCCAAAGAAAGTGAAAGCTCTCGAAGAAACATCATGGTTATTATTGGCAATAGAGAGGTTTGTAACTTTTCAGCTGTTGTGACACTAGACTGATTACGATTGAGTCCTAGTAATCGCTACCACCCACCCACCCTACTCGCTCATACTAGGACTCATGGCTTCCCAGCCAAATGGCTGGCCCTATTTAGGCCGAGTACCACAAGAAGTTGTGTTACCAATCACAGAGCTTCATTTTGGTCACATGACCTCTTTTCGTGGTCACATGATTTTTTTCTTGCCAATGATTGGTTTATTTTCAGTAACTGCCAAAAAGAGGCTAGAAATGATATTTCCCGGACCACTGATTGACACAACCGAAAGATGGCGGCAACTCGTCGCAAAGCTGCGAGGCCGAAGCTCTTCAGGGCTTAGGGGCGAAGGCTCTTCTTTGAAAGCGGCACCTTCGCGCCATTTCTCTTTCTAACCCAGACCTCAAATCGAACCGTTGTTAGGTGTTGTGGCGCCAAGTTTCGTCAGTATTCGTCATTTCTCGTTCTGATTTTACTGCAATTTAAAAAGCAAGTGGAGGTGAATGCTTCTTGGGAATTTTCAACATCCACATGTGTATTTACGAGTTGATGATATCATGTTGAACTGGATGAGAAAATGACTGTTCTGACATCAGTTTGTTAAAGAGTTGTATGGATGAATGGTCGGGCAACAAAGGAAGAATTGGCCAACAACAGGCCGGACATTAATTTTATGTTGAAATATTTGATATTCAAACTTGAGAAGACCTCCCAAATCTCAGCGAAGAAATCCAAAGATGCCTCGAGCATCGAGCAAGTAAGTCAACAATTAACTGTACATTTCTAAAATCTTTTCAGAATGGAACTTTGGTCTATGGCCCCTCTATGTCAGTTTTGGTATCTTCATTTACTCTAGATTTAAAACTTCTCTAGTTCTCTGCACGTAATTTTTATAGAAAACTAGGAATCCCCTAGGAAGTCGAGCAAGTACTTAAAAGTTCTTAAAATTATCAGATCTTTAGTACCCAGAGTTTGTTACAAGTTTCTAAAAGGTTCCACAACAACTCATGTCTGTTCCCTCGACTCGTGAACCTTTCAGAACAAAGTTTTGAAGCCGGTATCCAATGTTTAGAAATCATTCAAGTGCCTTCCGAGTAATATTATACCGGAAAAAGTAAAAATGTATCAGAAATAGACAAGGATTTCCTTCATTAAGCAAAACAATTCCGTGATTTGCATTTTCTGTGCACAGGAGTTTCTTAACCTTTTTGGTGATTAAAGCAGTTAGATAAAAAAATATGTCTAGGCAGGCCCACTTCGCTTTATGCATTACTACATGCAGGTAGGCCACAAGCTAAGTTTTTGCTGCATATCCACGGGAAGGGTCAACAATTTGCTACAATCTGTTGAATTTCAAAAATTATGCATAGAATATCTCCTTGTCATTTGCCGGCCATTTGCTCAATTAAATTTGTTTAATGACTCCTATCCATGGTCAAATTTCACTGATTTGTTCTCTCTAATTCCAAAAATTGTTTGTTTACATCTGCATCCTAAGTTGACTTTTTATGATAATTAAAACAATACCTTGACTGCATGAGTTGATACTTCACATAAATCACACATAATTGGAGCTTTAGTTTGGCAATGCAATGGAGCTTAAGAACAGTTAATTCCAAAGCATTCCAGGATTTTGTGTTGAGGTTATCTTGTTCTTTTGCAAAATATTTTAACCTATTTTTACAAATTTTTTCCCTGGGATCGTGATGCTTTTCAGTGTAAAAGCAAGCCTTTTCAGTGTAAATCAAGCTGTGGATCAAAAAGGATATAAGATAGCAAAATTAATGTGCAGTATTTGCTGCAGTATTTGATGAAAGAAAAGACTGCCAAGAATTGCAAAAGGTTGAGCTTAGGATAAAATGGGTACAGCAAAATGTATTGATAACTTTCATGGAAAAGGAAAACTTAACTGATAAACTGTTCTCTATTCATAACTGTTGGAACTACTGTCATCCTCCTTGACCTATGTTTAATTAACAGTTCAGTCTACTGTACTCCAACAATCAGCATTACTGATTTCATTCCCAGCTATTTCACTCTACACACCCACAAAGTTTAGTTTTTGTCAATCAAAATTGAAAATCATTTGGTTAAATGATAGCAGAAATATGTTGACAAGGTGTCATCACAGGTCAATATGCAAAACAAAATCTTCTAAAATTCAGATAGTGTTGATTCCTTTCACAATAAAAATAAAGTACATATTAAAAACATTCTAAATCCTGGATTGCACATATCAAAATGCAAAAATTTGTTGTTACAGTCTCTGCCTTTGTTCCTGCAGCTTAGGCAAACGAGAGTTGTTTGCAGTAAGATTTTGAAGATAATGAATTTTCTGCTTTCTCCATCATGGATCAAAACTATAGGATTGTTTGTTTCACAGATGCAGCTGTGTTTCTGTTATTTGCCTGGACTTTGATCTGTGGATAAAAAAGATATGCAATAAAAGAAAACTTCACATGAAAGAATAAAAGTTGCCACAAGAGTAGGCCATATTATAAACATTTTCTCATTACTGAGACCTGGGTTTTATCTATGTCTATATACTATAAATGCCAACATTTTGACTAGATCATAGCAGAACGATATCAACGTAGCTGTGTTATTGCCATTTAATGTATTCCTAAACAAAATGTAGGACGCGAAAAGAACTTTATCTTACCTTTGTTTTATCAAGATGACTCCCTGAAAATGAGTATTCCCGACTTGATGAAGAATCGCGATGGCTGTTGCCGGGCAACTGCATTTGTGGTTGTTGCTCTGCGCTGTTCCGCAATTTAGCAATTTAGCACGGTCGGCACTAGATCATAGTACGCTAACGTACATGACGTCACATATTTTTTCAAATCGAGAATGTCCTGGAATGGGATAGAGGCAGATCGTGATGGCGAACGATGGATGGAGACTAACTGTGGTCATGGCAGCACAAGATCCGTTTATAAGATCGTTAGTACTTTCTTTGGTATGTTGAACACTTTATTTGTCATAATACACAATTTCTATTAGCCTTAGACACTGTTTGGTAACTTTTGCTGAGGTAATATATATGGTAACATACTAAACTAACTATAAGAGAAACAATAATAATATGGTCATGGGGACTTTTAGGCCCTACTCAAGAATGGTGCAATAGTACAGTAGTGCCTGCATATATTATAAGAAACACAAAGTTAAAGGGAATCGACATAGTTAAAAGCTGGCCCGGGCCAAGTTAAAAATATAATCTATTGTATTCAACAACTTTGACGCCTGCGGTTTCATTGTGTGGCGAAGGAAACAATGGGTTTGTGGGCGTTTCTTGAGCCTATTTATAGCAGCTTGTTGATATAGCTATGTCTATTCCCTTTAAGAAACATAGACCCTGATTTTCAAAATAATACCCCATTTTATAGGGAACTAGTACAGATTGAAGAAAACCTGGTTTCATATTTTACATAACTAAGCAAAAAACACCTTCACGGAGGAATAATTATATCATTTACTGGAAGTGAAAATTTACAAATGCAAATAAAAAAAAATGATATGTTTTCTTATCGCAATCATAGAGCTGAGTAGTTGATCTATAGTGCATGATTTTTCTGATAAGAAACTTTACCCTGATTTGAATTTTACCTCATTTTATAGGAAACATGTCAGACCTGAAATGGAAAAGGTTGTTTCTTATATGCGGGACACTACTTCATGTGCAATAATACGTGTGATCATACAAAGGCCTTCTTGGTAGATAGCTTTTTTAACAAATATTCAAGAATCCAAAGCGAAAAGGCCAATTACATTTTAAAAATAACAATAAGGAAGAGCATCCTCACAAATTTTGACATGAAGAAATCCATTTAATCATTTATTTGACTGGACTTACATGTATTGTGACATGAGAGTCTAATTGCTGATGGATAGTAATAGATAGAAGTAGCAGAACAGTTAGTCCCTTTTTGTTTCACAAAGACTCAAGACTTGTGTGTTGTCCAGAAGAGAAAAATTCTTCTCCACTTAAGCAAGCATCCACAAACAACCAATTGACAATAGCACTAAATTTAGCTGCAAGGAACTTTTTACCAAAATGAGATGCACTGCGTTCTTTAAGGCAATGTATCCATGAAAATACAGGCACGTATACATTCTGTCAAAATATGCTGATACAATGCTGACAAAAGAGCCTTTTAAAGAGGGCGTTGTGATTGGCTGGATTAAACTGATCACATGCAAACTAAAATTCCATCTCTGAAAGCGCAACCACAAGAAAATCCTCAGTCTGCTTTGATTACTCCATATAAATGGATTACTCCTTGCCACCTAATGAGGTCCTTTACCAAAGATCACATGAAATATCATGTGAAAATGGCATGCCCTGCCCCCGCAAAATCGCTGTACTTACAAGGCCGCATTATCTTTAATAACTGAATCCCTCTAGAAATTGCAATGCAATTCATCTTTGTGAAAAGTTCTCATACTGTCATTGGGGGAATTGTCTATTATGACAACCAAATGTAGGACTGAGCAGTTAGACTATGAAAGAGGTATATATTTCATCTGAATTCTAATTTTAGGTTGTTTGAATTTCAACACGAAAGTATCGTACATTTGTTTGATCTACACTTTATATTGTCTTTTGTTCATTCACCTTTCACATCTATGACAGACAAATGGCTCATCAGTTACAAGTGCAGCAGCTTGCTTGATGGTTAACTTTATGCATCTTGGCTGATCGTAGTGGTAGCGATTGGAGCAAACATTGCAGTGGGCCATCTTAGCAGTTGGTATGTGCTTCAAGCAAGTGCAAAATTTGCTGCAAAGGTGAACTTTCTTCTTGCAATGACCCATTTTGGAGACATGTGGAAACAATTTGATGGCCTCTTGCTCAAAGCATTTTGAAAGGTGATCCCGCATCTTGTACTGTTGCCAAATGAAGGATGCTGGATTTTTTCCATTGGCAAGTGCAACTGCATTTGCAATGCAGAACAGTCCACAGTCACATCCTCCATTCTGAAGCTGCTGCAAAATTACAGTGACCTCAAATTGCCCATCATCTTTTGCCAAGTGCTTATACAAATGGACAAGCTGGCGTTTCAAAGCATCATTAAGGCCAGTTGACAAACTTTCATACACGATTATTTTGCCAGTAATTGTGCTTGAAGTAACCCAGTGGCCCCCGATATTATGACACTGAATCGTCTGATTTAACTCGGGGTCAATAGTCACTCTCCTGTAATGAGTCATGGCTGTGACAGTGTTCAGTCCTGCAAAAGGTATGTTCATTTTATGAAACTAGACTGTCCGTGGTTGTATCCAGTGTAAAGAATAATTAAAAGCTGACCTCCACGGCAGTAGTTTTAGTTGGCAACCTAAACTATTAGTTGGCAGAGCATGCGAGCAAGGTGACCACGCTCGTCGCTGACCGAAACTACTGCTGCAAGTGGAGGACCGCCTTAAGAAAAAATTGAACCAAACAAATTGAAGGACAAACCACCTTATTCTAAATGTTATTGTGTATTATATTACTGCAAACCTACTGTAAATGATTGAAACATAAGTAAATTGCTCTTTCAAAGATTTTTTGAGATAAATTATCATTTATTGCATATTTGTCTAAAATTTTCGAATTAATTTGTGCATTGATGATTTAGATGAGAAGACAAATTCACATTAGGCTTTAAAAACGCACTGTCATGGCTGTGATTGGCTACTGTAGTTGTGATGTTGAAATCACTAACAAAAGATGTTGTCTTTGAATAATTACCCAGCCTTTACACTCTTGGATCATACTTTGTTTCAAGAATAAAAGGAGTCAGATCATTATCACCTTCCTGAATCTGTAAAAGGAAATTACTGTTCAAAAGGCTGCATAATTATATTCTTGAACGTTGTCCAATCAGCACCACAACAGTGTGCCTTTAAATAGATCCAATCGTAAATTTTTTGTGTCTGAAAATCTAAATGAGATTCCTCATGCATAAAGTAGAGACCTTTATCACCAAAAATTCAATAAACCGAGATTTATGAAAAGAAACTTGCAACACAAGAATTTGTCTATTGCTTTCCATTGTCTATTTGCACGTGCCGCAGAAAAGTGTGGGAAAAAAATTACATTTATTTTTCCTTTCGTTTTACCATCATACAACAATACTAAACATGTTTTCAAAATGTACAAGGTCTCTTCTTTATGCATGAAGAATCTCGTTGAGATTTTCCGACACCAAAAACTTGCGATTGCGTCTCTTTAAAGAATCATGACTTCAGATTATAGTGCACTTCTTCCACGCTTATCACTGAATATAATTATCACTGAATTATCACCATGCTTATCACTAACTAGAATTATCAAGTATGGTAATATTGACTTGTTTTCTCTTTTAATGTTACTTGTCTTGAAATGATAAACACATACATATTCAAATTAAGGTCATTTGCCTCATTTGACCAATTAGTTGTTTTCATGTTGTTTGGCTTGATAATGAATGGTGGAAACTTTAGAGCAGAACTAAATTCACAAACCTCCGACACCAGTTCCCAGTTTCTTGATGAGATTTTGTGCTGCATCTATATGTTCATCGGATAGCCACCCAAATGGATGTTCAAGAACTGCTTTTAGCTCGTGTGTGAGTTTGACTCCATCGATATTTGCCCAGATGTCAACGCTTGTTGGCTCTTCAGGCAATAATTCCACATCTATACTTTCAGTCACTGCACTTCTTCTATCACCCTTGTTTCTTGTCACATCAACCTTTGCTTTCCTCATTTCCGCAGCAGTTCCAACTCTTCTTTGGAACCTATTCCGTTTCTTTGGTAGCAGATGTTGTGTGGAGTACTTCCTCGTTTTGCGTCTTTTCTTTGGAGACAACGTCTTGTCCTTTAGGGTAAGTGCATTTGACTTGCTTTGGTGCTTTTGAGTGTACGACAGAATCTTATTTATCAGTTCATCTGTATGAGCAAGAGCATTTTGATCCTGAAGTAAATAAAGTTGATCGTGAAGCATCTTTAATGACTGAACACACTTACTTCGTAATCTAGATTTTTCATTTCGTTTTCTGATCGGCAACATAATTTTTTCTTTGACTGGTTCGTCTTTATTTCCTGAAACAGGTGGAACAGCTGGATTTTCTGGAACGGGTGGCTCATCATGTGAAACATCAAGACCATCATCAGGACAATCATCAGGTATCACCTCGTCAATCGATTGCTCACCATACACAATTGTGTCATCCAAATTGTCGTTCACTGACTTTACAATGAGAGGATCAAGTGTGAAGAGGGGGTGATCCTTGAAGCTAGTACCAAGAGCTTCCCATCCTACATCGGGCATTTGAACAACTGCAATGATGTGTTTACATGGGAGTTTGTTGATTTTGTTATCCATGCATTGGCAGGAGGCTAAGTAGCTTTCTGATCCTAACCAAACTTGGTACTTCTCTCTGCCACTTGTTACTGTAAACTGTCGCTCGCTGTTCCTGGTGATATTTGCAGGCCCAATGCTAGAATGCATTCTGTTCATCATGTGCTGGACAAGACTTTTTGGTCGATTGTGCAAGAATATCGGAATTCTGCTGTCGTATCTTTTGTATGCATCTGAGCATTGTATATTGTGTTCTTTGTACCTAGAATAGAATTGTAGGGTCATGTGGGTAATTTTCATAATGAACTATTTAAAAATTGAGCTACTTTGCAGTAACTATCACGGAGACTGATAAATGAAAACATTCTTAAGACATGCAGCACAGACCTTGTCTGATTCCCAGATTATTTGATCTTACTTCAAAATATCTTCATCGTTATTTCTTGTGTATTCCAATGGAACAGTAGAATGATCGGTCATGGGTAGATTTGATTATATGATTAACATTTAAATCCAAATTTATATGCAGCTGACCATTGGATAACTTCACTCTGAACATTAAACTAACTTGAAAATTTATTTTTACTCATGTGTGTCCTACGTTTCCTGAACTGACCCTCGTGTAAAGTTTTTGTTGCTCGTGTATGTTCAGATCCTTTAGGCTTAATTTATCTAAAGATGTAGACGCAATTTTGATGTTGTATTGGGGGAGACAAGAAATTTTAACATGTTTGGCAAGCTGTGGAATAAAAAGTACGTGGCTGATATTGAAAAAATAAATGGTTAATGTATAATTCCAAAGGTAAATAAGATGTGGAAATTTCTTTGGTAAAATCTTTCATCATGTAGAGCCAAAAATTAGGAAAATGCTGGTAAGGAGTTTGTGTGGGAACGATAATTCCATGTTCGATTCTGGTCCATGATTTACTTGCCATTGGAATTGGAATGCAATGCCATTGTCAGTTTCAGAAACAGAATTTAGATTTAAGTTGCAAGTAAATCTTGCATCAGAATTGAACATGGAATCCTTGTTCCCATACAAACCTCATACCTATATTTTCCTAGCTTCGTGGACTAAAAGCAAAGTGATTATACCAAACAAAATTTTCTCGTTTAAGTTGGCCTTTGATTGGCCACAGCCAGCTAAACATGGTAAATTTTCTTTGACCCACCCGGTAGACACATTGAACAGCGAATTAACTTACTTCTTGTAGCTATCTGGTAAAAACTGCTTCAAAAGGATGTCAACAAGGTCAGAAATCGAGCTGTTTCTTCTGCTTTCAAGGTATGAAGATTTAAGCCAATTGTTCTGCCTTTCGATGCCGTTATTTGTGTAAATGGCTACGCGCAACGATTCATCTCTGTAAAACCTGACCCATTTCTGCAAGAAAATACGATATAATAACTCTTAAATAAGTGTTTGGCTTTCCTTATTGAAGCAAAAGATGCGAGGAGATTATGCTCTATATACATTACCACGATCATGCCAGATATTTTTATTATTTTTTAAATCACAAGCAGACAACAGTTACTTTTGTTTAAAGCAGATAGGCGTGTTAAGAAATTGCATTTATGCAGACACATTAAATTTGTAATCTAGAATGTATTGCTAAATCAGATTAATCTAAATTTATTCTTACCATCGATAACTTGCTAGTTACTCATTTAATGCGTCAAAGAAAAGGCGAAATATTTATCTGCATAGTGATTAAGACATGTTTCCAGCAACTTCATCTATATCCGAACGTTTAATACACGGTAGACCGCGTCAATCATATGGAACTATTTTCAAGGTCATCTTTCACCAGTTTTCCTTTAAGATTGATAATTGTTGGGGATGGTCTGTACTAGACTTATGACGATGAGTATCTTGTTTCCCTGTGCTCTTTGACTTCAAGATGGCGCTTCAGTCAACAGAGCAAGGTACCACATGGATACAAGGGACTCATCGTCATAAGTCTAAGTCTGTACCACTTTTAGCCATCAATCGTTCCATATTGTTTTATTTAAGTAAACATACCGTCATATGAAGCTCCCAGAATTCGAAGTATTTTCGAAGATGCTCAGACTTTTTCCAAGGTTCGCTTTGCTTCAAAACTTGAATGTTTTTCTCCAACATTGCTTTGCTGCTGCTCTTTGCAATATTTCTGAGGTATCCAAGTACCGCCCCTTTAGCCTCACTGACACCATGAGCACCTTTTGACACCCACTCATTCCATGCTTTCTCACGATGGAAGTCGCAAACGTGAATATGTGCTCCTAGGATACAAGATGTGTTGATAATATTCTAACATCTTTACCACAAAGCGTTGCTAAGATGGGTTTCGGCAAACTTTTCACTTTGAAATACCGTTTGGGAACCTTTAAAGCAAATTTATGTTTCAATTACCAGGAGGTAAATGCTCAAAGACGTTTGACAAGCACGTTCAAACTACAAGAATTGCCTTCCCGTCTTTGATGCAGGTAAGCTTGAAGATCTCTCCTTGCCGTTCCTATTGTCTTGGCAATGTAAATATGCTGGAAAAGATACATTTTGGACTTAAATGTGTGGAACAGTGTGGATTTCATTTCGTAAGAAATGAGCTCTGCTGCTAAGCACACCGTGTTGACCAATATTTCCATGCATCCTTCCTCTGAGAATTAGAGATACCAGAATGTTTACATTTGAGAGTGTACATGTTTACAAGCAAAATAAACATTGTAATTTGATACTTACGTGGAAAGCATTGCTCTATTGCCCCGATTTCAGCGAGCGAAAAATCAACCATCATATTTCTTGGTTGCCACTGAGGATTTGTATTTTTAAGCAAGTGCAAGGCCTCTGAAATTGATGGTATATCTTCATTCTCAGGAATAAATACTGCAGTTACGACATAGCCAACGTTTGAGCGGACACACAGGAAGAACAACGGCAACGCATACCTTAAATATGAACAGAAGAGAAATTTGCACTAGAAGTTGTATATATTACTCATATCAGCCACAGCAGCGACGTTGCCCAAGAACTTGAAAGAGGGGAGCCGATTATTGTTTCCTTTCATGTAATTTCGGTAAATCCTAGTGTCTGATGAAAAAGACAATGGTTGGTTTAAAAAAATCCATGAAAGACTGGCGGCTCCCAGGGCTCACCACCTGGGTACGTGCTTGGAAGGTATTCTATTACCATTATCTCCGTCTTAAAAATAAGCTATCGTTTAAGGGGACCACATCACTTGATCCTGTGATCACTTAGTTTGAGTGGATAATGGATCGTCCTTTGCTTGCAACACTGGCCTTGAACAAGCTTCATGCTCATGTAATGCCCTCAGTTGATAGAATTTAAGTAAAAAAGCCTACCTGCATGTTCTATAGGTTGCGTCCATGAGGCACATCTCTTGGCCATATCTTACGAGGAGGCGCTGCATCCAGTTTGCCTGATAAATGAACATAAATTTGTCCGCCGCCTGATTTTTTGATGCTGAAGGCTAGAAATTAGGTATATAAAAGTTGTCAAATTGACGGTTTAGAAACGCACAGATTTTACAAAATGATGTTGATATGCTCCCAGGGATCATATTATCGTCCTCGCAAAGGGATAACACGTGCTGAAGCATGTGCGAGTCATTGGTGTAAGGCAAAAATATTTTGGAAATTTAGTCGTGATTTTATGGCGTCTTGGACGGTTTCCGAAAGGGGGCTTTCTGGAGAAATCTCTCGTAATTTCAGAGCGAAGTTGCCGATTTGAGTCAGGTAATACTTCAATTTTTGAAACTTATCTGCTATCAATTGATATATTTGCCAGTGTCATTGCCTTGATGTCCAGGGAGCATTGGCCTTCAAACTGGGATTGTGAGATTGATAGGAAATTTTACGTCAGAAAACTAAGCATCACACAAGCTCTTCCTTTGCGCAAAATTTTAAATTACCGAAAAGCGAGAGTAGAGTAAATTTGTGTTGATCATTTACCTTGATATTTTCCAGATAATTCCGACTTCAATTCAAGGAAATTTCTTTTTCGCTACTAACCAGCCGGATAGAGAATTTCAATATTTCTATACTTGTTTTTAATGTCTTTGTATCGTCACAAAAATGTTTTTGATACCGCAATATCAGTTCAGGCGTCTTTTTGCATAGTTTTAGCAGAAAAGACGGCAAACAAATTATGCACTGTGGGCCAGTAAATAATTGCATTTTAATTTCTTACCCTGTAAAATATGAAATCATCTGGATGGGAAATTTTCCATTCGTTGCATTTTATCTCCAAGTTTGACTGGTCATCTGGGGCTCTCCTTTCCCCCAATCGAGCGGCGCTCAATATGTTTCGGATGTCGTTATCTGTAGGATGGTATCGTCGCCTTGAATGAGCAGGTGGTTCTTCTCCACGAAACAATTCATTATCCACAAAATTGGTCAAGTGCCGACGAACCTCAGACACAGTCCTTACTCCAACATGGTCCATCTCTTTGATCTTCTTCATGATTTCTTCATCGATGGGTTCTCTTAAGTCAGCACCCTGTTAAAAGATAATAAAATTCAAATAGAAACCTCGGAGGCATCTTAAAATATATGAATGTCACATTCACACTGACAAAACACACACCGGAGGAAGACCGGGCGCACGAGCTGCCTCTTTTAATTTCGAACAGAATAAGAAGTATGTACACTTTACCTCTCCCTCTGTGACATGAAATTGGTGGACGGCAGCATCAGGCAGCTTGAGAACAAATACTTGAACTGTTTCAATATCCTTTCCCTGTTGTAGGTCTCCTTTCAACCTAGCCGCTGCAGCTCTCATTTGTCTTTCCGGCTTTTTCCCATTCGGTGCCAGATCCACCTAGAAGTTTTTATTTCATTAAGTATGCGTATTCATGCATTCATGTATTCATGCAGACAAAATTAAAGCTGGTTCAACATGGACGCAGAAGAGGTAGGTTTAATCATTATCATTGTCTTTCAGGTAGCAAGAGGCAGGATCAGAGTTCCTTGCAAAGTGGATTCATAAAGGTGTGGGCCTTTGCTGTATCCAAAATAAAAATGTACAGCATATCAGCATGAGGACCTTTCGGTTAGGCTACTCTACGAAAACTATGTTCATAACCTGTTGAAGAATGAATTTCGCTAAATTTAGATAAAGATTCTAAGAATAAAGATTCTGAATTTTCTGTAAATAAAGGTTCTAAATGTACTTGTAGAATCGTTGTTTTGTGTTGTTACTTTTTTCAAACGCTTCAGTGCAACGGATTTAGCACCCGGAGAACGTGAACGATCCTCGTTGAATTTGTTGTCTCTTTCTTAGAATTTGAGTCACAGTTATAAAAGCCCAACAAAAATTTCTCAATTTTTCGACAACCCAAGTACTATAACGTAACTACTAACATGGTTTACACAGAGCCTGTTTCTAAAAGTCTCTTCTTGAGTATATTTGGCATTGTTGTCTATTTTCAATATGTATTATATATTCTGTTACATACCTTATACTGGGGAAACTTTATTACTCTTGACATGAACACTTTTGCTGGACAACCAAGTTTTTTTGATGACTGAACTAGAGTCCGCCTTTTTCTGAACGTGTGATCGTGTTCCTTCGAAAAAAAAACAGCATGTCACGATATCTGTCACATAAAATTCCTGATATGATACAAAATATTTCGGGTAGAATTGTTCCTATATACTGTAGTCTCCCTGGCACAATTTTCAATACAGGCACATACCACAGCTTTGTCACGAGGGTCACTTTGCCCGCTCTGTTAGTAAATGTAAGTTTATCTGACACCTTGTTCTCAATGGAAATGTTTCCACCGGGTGAGTCAAAATACTAGACCAGTTTGGCAGGCAGTGCAATAAAAATTAAATGGCCGATATTAAAAACTAAAGTGTTAATCTACCAGTCAAAGGCCAACTTAGATCAGAAAATATTGTTTGGTAAAATCACTCATCTGCGAGACCCAAAACTTGGAAATTGCCTGTAAGGGGTTTGCATTGGAATCCAGAATTCCACATTCCATTCTGGACCATGATTTATTTGGCATCGAAATTTGAGTTCACTACGATTGTCAGTTTCAGAAATATAGTGTTGATTTCATTACCAATTAAATCATGGACCAGAATGCCATGTGGAATTCTTGTTCGTGTACATGTCCCTTACAGACATTTTTCTAATTTTTGGATCTTAGAGATGAGTACTTTTACCAAACAAGATTTTCATATCTAAGTTAGCCTTTGAATGATAGATTGAAATTCCAGCTTTGAATATCAGCTGCATACGATATTATTTCATGGCCCACCAAACGGGTAAACTTTTTTTACTCACCCGATAGTGTCATGCAGAAAGTCAAAGAACTATGAAAAATCATGAAATCATCTAAGTTACCTCGCGTTCATCCAGGAGCGTTTTTCGTTTTTCTTTTGTTTTTTCATCGATATCATCACCTTGGTGGCATTGAAATTGCACGATTCCGGCGGGGATAAATGGTATCCCATCGAATGGAAAGGAAATTCCATCAGTAGCGATAACGTTCCAGTGCACTCTGCTTCTCTCCTTCAAGACGTTGATAGTTTCAACAACCGATTGTCCTGGAAGCAACAGTTTGTTTCGTTAAGGGTATGAAGTAGAATTTCTAGGCTCCAGGACGAGCAAGAGAGGCCATGCTCTTCATCTAGCATGCGTATATATAAAATATCTGTAAGTAATACACTAAATTTTGTGTAAGAAACAGCCTATAAGTAAAGGGAAGTTCAGTTTTTCGGAATCCTATCTGAATTGAAAAAGCTGAGAAACTCGGTAACTTGCAGTTTTCATTTGCTCAGCCACCGATTCAACAAAATTTCCAACACTGACCAATAAATTTTCGGTAAACTGCACACAAAAAATTACCATTTGCCAGTTTGTTTTGACGTAAATTAAGAAGCGAAAATCAGTACTGGTTCTTATTGATGAAGTTTATGAAGTAGTAAAATGGCCCCTAAAATTTAAGAAATTTCCTCCAGCCCTGTAACCTAGTGAGCCAGTGTCTTATGAAAAACTGAGTGAGTGTACGTGTAAGATAAAAGATCTTCGAATATCCTGAAATTGTGCAGGAAGAAACAAAGGGAGATATCATATAAGGAACCTGTTTGAAAAAAGCATACCAAACAAATTCCTGGTGGTGAAACATCGCCAACCAGTTTGGGTCTCTCTTTGAAAGGCTTCAAAAGCAGCGTAGACTTCTTCTTTTGTGTGGAAAACCAATTGCTCGCCGGCTATCATGGCTTGCGGGTCATCGTCGCTTAAAAGGGCCATTTATCCATCCAGAAATGATTCTTGTCGTTCATTCGTTTTTCTGCTGCTTCGATTTTATTTCATCCGAATCAAGTTTGGGTTTAATTTGTTGCCAGTTTGGGTAATTCTTAAAGCATGGCATCATTCGATTATTACGTAATTCGACCCTGGTAACCTGATATCTTGGCATTCCAATAATTCCAATGCGTATTAAGCAATTTACGGAGTCAGCATATCCAATATCTATCAGTTTACTCTCGAGTACCGAATGAACGGGGGGGGGGGTGAGAATATACGGGGGTTGAAAATGGTTTAATATGATAATAATCCCGAGGGTTGGAACAATGGAGGGGGTGGAAGAATTGAGAATAGTTCTTTTGTCTAAAGATTCGATTTGATTTGAGAAAAAAGAAGCCAATGCAGTGCTCACCTCAGTTAAATACATAAGTACATTTGCTTGCCAGGAATTATTAAAAAAATATGTTCACTATCATTATATTTTTCAAGAATTAATAAAAGGGGGTTGGAATAAATTGGGGGGGGGGGGACAATAAGCGGGGTAGGATCATTCGCTACTCGAGAGTAAGTTACACAACGTACTTCAAAGTACCTCAAAATAGAATCATTCAAATGTAAGTTTCTATTAGCTGTATGTAATTTTTACGACCTTATGGACTAACGTTAATTTTGATCCCCCCCTCCCAATGCTGTTGAACAGAGTTAAAGTTTCCCCGCAGAAAACGCAACGCACCCCACATGGAACCACATGCCTTAGGTGTTTGGGTGTTGGGTGAACACTCAAAGCAGCCTCATATTCAACAGATGACTTTAATCTCGATTTGAAAAAATATGTGACGTCATGTACGTTAGCGTACTATGATCTAGTGCCGACCATTTAGCACTGGTCAATTCTGAAAGCGAGGCAAATCCTTTACAGGGCCAGCCATTTGGCTGGGAAGCCATGAGTCCTAGTATGAGCGAGTAGGGTGGGTGGGTGGTAGCGATTACTAGGACTCAATCGTAATCAGTCTATTGTGACACTAGTAATGAATGAAATTGATCCTATTTTGTTGCTAGAACTTCGTTGTCCCAGGTTGCAAAGCCACTTATTGTTTATGAAACCATGGTTCACCGATCTTTGTGTGCCTTACTTCTTTAGTTTGGCCTTCTATAGGACAGTACACCTCAAGGCCTAGTTAGGCCTAGGACCCTCGCAACAACAAACAAGAAGACACAAAAGCATCTGCATCGTAAATTATTTAAATACTCAACAATTTGTGAACGTTTCATATCATACAGTACATCATTATTATCGATGTACTGTGGAGGCTATTATAAGCCTTTGACAGTTCAATTCAATTTGTTTTGTACAATAATACTTTCACTAAACACTTCACAATCATCCAATCCAATGGCAATCACAGGGTATTTTTTAACGTACTGACTGGTGGAACAATGTCCCTGTCTGTGGGCCCTTTTCATTCTCCCTTGTGAACAAAACAGTGTGCTTCTTTAGCTTATCATGTTGTGTGTGTATATATATATATCAAAAAACATTATTTAAACAATGCAGTTTGAAGCTTTGTGCCTTTTTTGGATTTTGATATATTTTGGGTGAGTGACTTTGTGACTGATGATGCGCATTGACTTATGCCTTTGTTGTAAATTTGTACCATAAAAAATTGGAGGCCCTTTTATCTTAGAGATTTCTAATATGGTACGCTATCACAAAAGGCTGTATGTGTCTTTACTGGTTAAAACAGTGCTCAATGCCATGTAGGCTAATATGGTACGCTATAACTTATATGATATGATGCCCATGAAAGGTGCACATCTGGCTATTGTTTAAGAAACTATTATTCTATTGTTCTTCCTTTGTCATCATCTGTGCTCAGAACATCAAAAGCAGTCTTTCCTCATAGAACATTCCAAAAAAGTATAAACCAAACCAAATGTAATATTTAACAAGCATGGGTTGTTTTATTCTGACCTTAGAAAAGGGGTCATCACATTCATCAAATCCAGGAAAGTCACACTTTTCTAAAAACTTTGGACATCACATACTCTTGTGCACTATATAGTCAACAATTTTTGCCGCAGTGTATATGGTGACTTCCTTCTTGAAGTTTCAAGGTGTAGCATGTAACACATAACTTCAGATGCAGCAAGGAAAAATAGGTCAGCAAGGTTTTTCAAGATAAAAAGGCTGAAACAATGACTGGCTCCTGAATGAATTTATTATGTATGGGTTTCTTGTTGAAAATTAGTTATATTTGTGGGTACTACTAAATATAACTATTTGAGTACTACTAACAATCTGTCTGAACACCCCTTGTGACATCCCTGGGTTTGCACCAACGTGGTCTTAGAGTTCTAAAGAGAATAACATTTGGGCCCAGAGCTTAAAAATGGAAGTTATCAACATGAAAACTCTGTTACAATGCCTGATTAACAATGCTTCAACAAGTAAATTCTCCGTCAGTCAAACGCATTCAGCATTGCATCCAACATTTGAAACAAAATTTGTTTTTGATCTCCATCAAACTTCATGCAAGATCAATTTGCAAATGTTATCCAACATGGTTGGTCAAACGCATCCAACATATAATTAAACAAAGGTCTCCAGCATGTTGGATGAAATATTGGATGCCTTTGACCTGGGGTTAAGACAACTTCTAAGCATACCAGTGGTTTAAACACCAGTGATATTGTTTTTTTTCAGCTTGCAACTGCATATCATATGTCAATGACAAAAGCTCAAAGATTGTCTGCTTTTCTGCCACTCTTGAGGAAGTTCACAGATCTCTGATTTGAAGAAAAGATTTGAAAGAACAAACTTTGACAAAGACATTTTTAAAATGAGAGGCATATGAGCTGTTGGGACTTTAAGTTTACAGGATGTGTAATTTTGGCTGATGCAATTTGAATGAGTTGGATGGAATAAATTACTTTGTTAGATATGGTTGATTTTCTCAAATTTACGTTGTTTATTTTTACTTAGATTTTCTCTTTGAATGAGTGAATGGCATTTTCCTTTCATTGTGACTGAATTGAAAAGCCCTGCAATTTGTCAAATTGTATGTTTTGTCAGGTTGCTGAACCCTTCTTGTTTATGCTTAGCAGGGGTCCAATCAGCAGGGGCACAACTACGGTGGGGGTCCTGGGGGTCCACACCCCTGCCCTTTTTGGAAAAGGGCAAATAAGTGCCCTTTTTAGGGAGAAAATTATGTTAATTTGACACGTTACTGACCGGTACTTTTAAGGGTTCTTGGGATGAAGTATCAATATTTGTTGAATGCTTTCTTGAATTGCTAAGATCTTGAACATAGTTTAAGAATTCACTATGCTTGAATTGGATTTATCGTTCCGAAATTATCAGCAATTTTCTAAACATTGAGGCTCAAAAACTTGCAAATTCGGCTGAAAATTTCAACAGATTTCTGCAACTCCTTTATGTCTTATATGGCACATGTGAAAAGCACTTACAAATTAGATGCTCAAAGACAAGACTCATTTTGTTAAAAGAAGCAGTTGCAAGAAAATTTTACGACCAGGTGAGCAAAAACAATCCCATTTGAAAGACCAGTGCTGTCTGGATATGAAGGCAAAGATATTGTTCATGTTCAAATTAATTTTACATTTGCCTAATGAAATCGGCAACTTCATCTCAAAATTTTCTCAAAAAACAAAGCCCATTCAAAAATCTTCAAAGTAGGCCGAAAATTTTGACCAAATTTTCTTCCTCGCAGCAATATGGCTTTTACCAGCTTTTAGCACATGTTATCCCTTTGGAATTATGAAAGTGTCATTTCTCGCCCTGGGCAGTGGCGGCGCCAGCCTGAAAAAAGTGGAGGGGATGAAGGAAGGCGGGGGTCTGGGGGCGAAGCCCCCAGGAAAATTTTCAGGACCACGCCCATTTCATACTCAGGAAACGCCCTTTTTACCCTAAGGAAACACCCTTCTTTGTTTATCAAGCTCTAAAGATACCTACCTAACCCCTCCTAAGACATTTTCTCAACGGATTTAGACGAATTGGAAGAGTGACCTCAGAGAAAAGTTGGTGGGACTTGTCCCCCCATTCCCCCCGTGGCTCCGCCACTGGCCCTGGGAGCATAACAGCATAATTCCAGGTGACTTTGTCCTCCCAAGAGTATAACACAACACTTGCCAATGCTTGTTGAAGTCATCACTGTGAAGCAGGGATATCAGGAAAATTTGGTCGTCATTTTGGGCCGGTTTTAAAGATTTCCTGAAATGGCTTTTTCCAGAAAATCCCTTACCATTTTAGAGTGGAGTGGCCGACCTCATTCAGGTAAATTCGTAAAAGGATTTGAACATGTCCACTATTGAATGATATATTTGCCAATATTTTTGTTCTCTTATCCAAGGAGCAGTGGCCTTTCAAATAGGGATTGCTTTTTTTCTCACCCTGTAAAAGAATTGGCCCAAAGTTGCAAAACCAAACAACAAACTTCAGAGCACAGTTTCTCATAAAAAGCGTGTACGAGCAGTCTTTTCAGTGTTAATTGTCTCTCCTAGGCGGGTGTCTTTCATTCTCTTCTTGTGTTGACCTCTTTTTAAGACAGGCATTCTCTCACTATCTAGAGAGCGTGATTTTAAAAATTTTCAGAGCAAGCCCCCGAATCCCCTCCCAGCTCCCTTTGTCCTGGGAACAAAAATAAGCCAACGTGCTTTTCAGAGTCCAGAAAAAAGTCAAACCTTAAGATAAAAATCTGATGAGTTAAACCTTCCTCGTTTCATCAAGTCAAAATAACCCTCTTCTAGCGTTGAATAGAACCTTATAATTCATATTGCCAAAATATTCCACAATTTTCTCAAATTTCTAAAAAGATGACTAAACCTTCCTCAAATATGTCATTAGCAAGCAAAACCTTCCTCCGGCTCACAGCCGTGGAGCCGTGACCTTTTCTGGACTCTGGTGCTTTTGATGGGGTTCACGAAAGATACCATAGAGAAGGCCAAGTTTGTGTTATTCTTGAAGTATTCTTATTTTTTTCAAATAGAAGCCACGCCCTCTTCGTCTATCACGATTTACATGCTCTCGCTATTGCTAATGTAAGTCGAAAAGAATTCATATCAAAATGGCCAAAATTGATGATGCTATCAAAAATGACATAGAACAAGAAGACCCTTTTGCATATTTAAAGTGCCTATGACACCAACTACAATTTAAAGGACGTATACAAAAAAATGACGGATACGAATAGAAACAAGAAAATAAGTGCATTTATTGCTATTCTATTTTAGAAAATTATATGCTAGAAGGGACTTTAGGACAGAGGTGGAACAAATATTTTCCTTTCTGGGAACTTAGGTTTATAGCTGAAAAATTTCTGCAAAATTTTATCAGAATTTAATCAAAAAATGAGTAAAACACGACAGGAGATCACAAGGACATCAAAAATGACATAGAACAAGAAGACCCTTTTGCATATTTAAAGTGCCTATGACACCAACTACAATTTAAAGGACGTATACAAAAAAATGACGGATACGAATAGAAACAAGAAAATAAGTGCATTTATTGCTATTCTATTTTAGAAAATTATATGCTAGAAGGGACTTTAGGACAGAGGTGGAACAAATATTTTCCTTTCTGGGAACTTAGGTTTATAGCTGAAAAATTTCTGCAAAATTTTATCAGAATTTAATCAAAAAATGAGTAAAACACGACAGGAGATCACAAGCTCTGTCGCATGAGAGGGACAAACAAGACTTGACAACCACCGTATTTATGCAGCATTTAATTCATCAATTCTAGGCTATCATCTGCGGTTTTTTTTTCAACATCTGATCAGTCGTTGCACCCTTGCTATTTCATTTTCAATCCGACTCGGCAAGAGACGATGTTTAACTCAGGTTCTTAAGCACGGCAGATTCCCCCATCTTTAAACCAGTTTGATTCGACAACGGCAAGAATACTATAGGATGTACAGCTGACAGGGAGCTGACAATAGTTAAACCCTTTTCCTTTGAAAACAAATGAAAGCACCGAGATCCAGGAGCATTAGCGCACGGGGAGATGAAATTTGATGGGGGGAGCAGGCTGCCTGATAGAAAATCTAATGTTTACGAAAATTTTTGCCCAATTATATAGCTAATTGTTCCAACATGAGGATGGCTGTTGCCCCCACCCCTAGCCCCTGTCTCCAACGCCTATGCTGCCAGGCTCGACTATGTGTTCGTGTAGACTTTGTCCCAATTTCTAACTCTTTGTTGGTGTACATGTAGGTATCTATCTATATGAGACCCAGGAGACCCATTTTCTGACTCTGTGTTGGTGTGCATGTAGGTATCTATGTGACCCTCGAGACCCAGGAGACCCACTTTTTAACTCTCTGTTGCTGTGCATGTAGGTATCTATCTGTATGAGACCCTCGAGACCCACTTTTAACTCTGTGTTGGTGTGCATGTAGGTATCTATCTATATGTGACCCTCGAGACCCATGAGACCCACTTTCTGACTCTCTGTTGGTGTGGATGTAGGTATCTATCTATGTATATAAGAGACCCAAGAGACCCACTTTTAACTCTGTGTTGGTGTGCATGTAGGTATCTATCTATATGAGACCCAGGAGACCCACTTTCTGACTCTCTGTTGGTGTGCATGTAGGTATCTATCTGTATGAGACCGTCGAGACCCACTTTTAACTCTGTGTTGGTGTGCATGTAGGTATCTATCTATATGTGACCCTCGAGACCCAGGAGACCCATTTTCCGACTCTCTGTTGGTGTGCGCATGTAGGTATCTATCTATGTATATATGTGACCCAGGAGACCCACTTTCTGACTCTCTGTTGGTGTGCATGTAGGTATCTATCTATATGCGACCCTCGAGACCTAGGAGACCCACTTTTTAACTCTGTGTTGGTGTGCATGTAGGTATCTATCTATATGTGACCCTCGAGACCCAGGAGACCCACTTTCTGACTCTCAGTTGGTGTGGATGTAGGTATCTATCTATGTATATATGAGACCCAGGAGACCAACTTTCTGACTCTCTGTTGGTGTGGATGTAGGTATCTATCTATGTATATATGTGGCCCTGGAGACCCAGGAGACCCACTTTCTGACTCTCTGTTGGTGTGGATGTAGGTATCTATCTATGTATATATGTGACCCTCGAGACCCAGGAGACCCACTTTCTGACTCTCTGTTGATGTGGATGTAGGTATCTATCTATGTATATATGTGACCCTCGAGACCCAGGAGACCCACTTTCTGACTCTCTGTTGGTGTGGATGTAGGTATCTATCTATGTATATGTGTGACCCTCGAGACCCAGGAGACCCACTTTCTGACTCTCTGTTGGTGTGCATGTAGGTATCTATCTATGTATATATGTGACCCTCGAGACCCAGGAGACCCATTTTCCGACTCTCTGTTGGTGTGGGTGTAGGTATCTATCTATGTATATATGTGACCCTCGAGACCCAGGAGACCCACTTTCTGACTCTCTGTTGGTGTGGATGTAGGTATCTATCTATGTATATATGTGACCCTCGAGACCCAGGAGACCCACTTTCTGACTCTCTGTTGGTGTGGATGTAGGTATCTATCTATGTATATATGTGACCCTCGAGACCCAGGAGACCCATTTTCCGACTCTCTGTTGGTGTGCGCATGTAGGTATCTAGTATGTGTCCATATGTCTATGCATCTGGTATGTGTCCATATGTCTGTGTCTGTATGCATCTATTATGTGTCCATATGTCTATGCATCTGGTATGTGCCCATATGCCTGTGTCTGTCTGTGTGCATTCGTTTTGTGTCCATATGTCTGTGCCTGTATGCATCTAGTATGTGTCCATATGTCTATGCATCTGGTATGTGCCCATATGTCTGTGTCTGTCTGTGTGCATTCGTTTTGTGTCCATATGTCTGTGCCTGTATGCATCTAGTATGTTTCCATATGTCTGTATGGATCTATGCGTATCTATGTGTTCATATGTCTCTATCTCTGTCTGTGCATTCTTTTTCTGTCGTTATGTCTACGTCTGTGTTCTATTGTATGTATATCTAAAATCTAAAAGATTTTTAATCTTTTCTATTGTATGCAAATGAGAAAATTCAAATTGGCCAATAGGAGGGCCTGTTAGATTCTAGTACATGATGCCCCAGACAATGTCATATGGCACTGGGGGTACTATGCCTAAACCTACATCACTACAACTCCTGAACTTACCTTTGCATCCATAACAAGTAGTGGCTCTGGTTGTGTTCAGAAAAACTACATTTAATTGCTCATCAATAGGACCGCTATTTTCTGCATGTAAGTTGTCACTATAGCCTTGAATATGGCGATGTTGAACAGGGTTTCGCTTTCTTTGCCCCCTTTCATTCTTTTTTTGCCCAGTTCTAGGAGGGACAGTTGGTTGCATCTGTCTGGAGAGGTTTGGTGCCCAATTTTTAACAAAAGTTTCTGCAAATCCCTCTGCAAATGCAACTGATATAGCATGCTTGCAGATAGAGTGATACTGGAAACGTGGACAACTACACTTGACAGAGTGCCTAGCCTTAGAAAAAGAAACAGAATTTGGATTATGCGGATTAGATTCCGACTTGACAATGTAACTATCATCCGCCCATGGTGATTTCATTAGATCTTTATTAGTAATTATGGCTCTCGCTCCGTTCCAGTCCACCTTATAGTTTTCACTGAGACCACTCCTCGAAAATTCATATAATTCGTCATTTCTTGTCAGGTTGGGTTTGCTTAGGTTGGGGGTACCTGCAACATTTGAAACGTTAGGTTGTTCTTGACACCCTGAGGTATGTGCATCTGAAATACTAGGCATTGCAGTGGTTGTATTACGTTGCTGTTCATGAAGGTTGTCCAGGGAGGCCTTGTTGAAAAGGGCCTTTTGACGATTTCTAGCAATAGTAGACATCTGCACCCATCGATTAATTTGAATCTCAAAATGTGCGTAATTGGGGGCTAAGATGTATGGTCCGACTCCAATAAGGGCTCTCTCTGCATTTCTCTCATAAATTTCTAACATGCCCTTCAAAGAGAACTGCAATAGAATTTTACACCGACCTTTTTAAAGATTTGAGCCCGATGTTCTTCTGCAACAGTCTTGTGCATTGCGTTCGCATGAGCGATACGATACTAAGTGCGTGAAGGTTTTATTGGTAGCAAGCCACCTTAACGAATTATTTTTTGTGTGTTTTTACCTTCTTTTTACTTGGTAATGAGTCACCTTATCGCTGTTTCGTCATTTTGAAATTTTCGGTAGTGAGCCACCTTAAATGAAGATCCTCCTTAATCGTCAACCTCCACAGGAAAAACTTTTGGGTGCACCAAAATTTGATTATGTCACGGAGCTTTGATATTTCGTGTGCAGGCCCGTAGGAAGCGGGAGGGTAGGGGGGGGGGGCTTAAGCCCCCCAATAGTTTTGAAAACAATGGTGTACGTCACAAGCATTAACTAGATGTATTGTTCTCTATTGTTTTAAGAACAATTGCCCCCACAATCCGAAGTTGCTTCCTACGGCCATGGTGTGCATTCGTATCAAAAATCAAAGAATTGTAATGCAGGATACTTATTTCATCCTTTTGTGGGAGAGACGATGAAAACATGAAATTGCCACGTGAAAAAACGTAATGCCGCAATGCAATTTGTTACTTGTGGTTACACACAAAGTTTTGAAGTTTTGAGTCTGGGGATGAAAATTCTATAGTATTTGCAATCATTTCTCGTGATTTATGTATACACGTATTCTTTTTGATAAGAAACTGCCCATAAGAAACTCAGTTCTCAGATTGCCAAACAATTAAGAAACTCCAGCACTGGGAAAATATAACTTAAGAAACTAGTTTTTTTGATCAAGGAAATCCTCAACATAATTTTACTTTGCTTTCACTTGTTTCCTGTATCATATTACTCGTAAGGTACTTGAGTACTGTCTAAACCATGGGCGATAGGACACCAAGTGTGTGGAAGTTTTTTTGTAGCAAGCCACCTTAACGTTTTATTGTTAGCCACCTTAACCAATTGTTTTGTGTTTTTACCTATTTTCACTTGGTAGTGAGCCACCTTATCGCTGTTTCGTCATTTTGACATTTTTGTAGTGAGCCACCTTAAGTGCAGATCCACCTTAACCGTAAAACCTTCCAATGGAGGTTTTACGGTTAAGGTGGATCTGCACTTAAGGTGGCTCACTACCAAAAATGTCAAAATGACGAAACAGCGATAAGGTGGCTCACTACCAAGTGAAAATCGGTAAAAACAAACAAAACAATTGGTTAAGGTGGCTAACAATAAAACGTTAAGGTGGCTCGCTACAAAAACTTTCACACACTTGGTGTCCTATCGCCCATGCCTAAACACTAGAAATGCTTGACTTGTTTTGAAATGTTCACGATGGAACTGGTTGAACAAGAAGATTGTTATGGAACCTCTAGGAAACTCATAAGAAACTCTGAGTACTGAAAATCTGATAATTCTAGGAAACTTTCAGTACTGGCCCAAATTCTTAGTTTCTTATAAAAAGAAATACGTGTATGCTAACAGAACCAGGTAGCTTGTAAAAATTAAATTACCACAAATTAAAAGCTATTTCAAGACTCTGCAGTATGTCAAAGATCAATATGTGAATGTGGTCTCTGATACAAATTCAAGTAAAGAAATTCTCATGTTCGGTTATTATTTCACCATTCAATCAGCAATGTACCTAGAGCCAGGCCATCAAAGGGTACGGGTTCCATTATAGTCACCATTCTCCGGATGTAACATTTGTTGTATAGTCAAAATTTATATGATTTTCCAAACATTTCACTTTGTTGGGTTCGTGTAATTAGTTTCGCCTTACAGTATGACTTTGTCTTTGATTAGGATTTTTCATTGGTTCTCAAGGATTATCGATCAAGAATCCAATCGAGTTCATGGAAAACTAAGAAACTCTGCAAG
This sequence comes from Aurelia coerulea, assembly GCA_039566865.1. NCBI lineage: Eukaryota > Metazoa > Cnidaria > Scyphozoa > Semaeostomeae > Ulmaridae > Aurelia > Aurelia coerulea. The sequence continues at coordinate 11,711,952 of CM076947.1, forward strand.
AAACTTTTACTGTCGTTTACAGTGCGAAGTCAAGGCTGTAAGTTAAGAAATTATACCAACAAATGTCAGAAAAAATAGAAGATGCAACATTATGGATAATCCTTGAAATTCCCATGCATCATGGAGACATGAATTACGCTAATAAAAACTTTTCGAAACTTTCGAACGATGGTTGGAAGTGCTACGGACAATGACCATTTTCTAATATTTGTGAAAATGAATACCTGGTAAGGCGAGAAATCATTTTATGTGAATGCGTGAAGGTACTTACAATCGCATTCTCTTTTTGCCGTGATTTGTCTGGTCTTCGTCAGATGAGATTGCAATCACTGAGCGTCCAAAGGAACTGAAACGAAGAGAAATACCTGTCAGTACCTAATAAATATCGCAACCAGAAGTTAAAAAGAGGTCTGAAATTACCTCAAACGATACAAGAACTGGTTCGATAAAACTGAGTAACAGTATCATACCTTCGGTTGGTTCGTAGAGTGGAGAATGCCATGGTTGATGGTGTCGTATGTTAAACTTCTTGTACAAGAGTGCGCGAAAAGTTACCACGTGGTTACTGCAGGCAGCGAATCTGAGATTTCAGATGCTGGAAAAGGGTAGTGGGGAAGAATTTATAGGGTTTTAGCTGGCTGTGGTATGTTCAAATTTCGAAATAGAAAATTACGCTAATTGCGCTATTGAAAGCTTTCTGACGTAAAAGCTGCTCATCATGGAAAGTAGAAGGCAAGTGTGGCGCAAAATTATAGGGCACCCTTTACTCTTTGACCGTCTATTTTAAGAATCATAGTTGGTGATGCAGCTGAAAGAATCCCATGTATGGTTAGCCGTGGACCTGTTATCAAAGTCCTGTGGAAATGTGGAACAGTACAGCGAAGAAAAGCAGGCCCGTAGGAGCGTTTCTGAGATTGGAGGGGCACTAATTCACACCGAAGGGGTAAAGATACACCCTTCTGTGCATTGCTGAAAGGGCATTTTATGATCGGAGGTCCTGAAGAAAAATAGGAAATTTACGAATCCAATGTCGAGAGCATTGCGTAAGATTTACTTGATGTTTGATTTACAAAAAGTCATCACACAATTTTCATGGCGTCCTGCAAAAGCAATGGCATCGCCAGAGTAAATTAAATGGGCGGAATTGAAATTAGGGGGTCTGGGGGAAGCCCCCAGGAAAATGTTTGGGCCACGCCCTTTACTTTGGCTTAGGATGCATCTCCCAATATCATACTTGCCATTAGCGACCAGGAATCTTTGATAGCGTTGTGACAGTTCTCTTATGAGTTGAAGCATGAGGAAACTTTTTGAAGAAACATCCTTTACTTTGGCTTAGAATGCATCCCCTGATTTTATATTTGCCAATGCTAAAATGGAAGATTTGACATTTCTTGGAAACTTCTTTCCCAGCTATACCAAGCTTTTTTCTCTTCGGTTTTCGAGGATCTCGAGGACCACACCACTGCTCGTTAGTTTAGATATGATTATTGATTCTTGAAGTCTGGGTACTTTTCGCCTCTCTTGACGAAGTGCTTCTGATGTCAAAAGGGTTGAGCTTTCCAAAGTTAAATTTCCTTGCATTGAAATCTATGACAAATTCGTTTACAATGCTGACAAGGTTGAATTTATCAACTCTGTCGTTGTACACATGTTTCACCATCAGGTGGTTGAGGCGGTAGTTTGCTGTTGTTGAACTTAGATAGGTCTTCACTCGCTTCAGTGCCAAGGGCCTGTCACTGATGATCAGTTTTCTATGTTATTATGAAGAATAAAAAATTCAACTTCTGGAAATTATTTGGGGGGCCCGGGCCCGACCGGCCCCAATAGGTGCTACGGGCCTGCTTCATCTGCTGAGAAACGCAAAGAGGACTTCCAAGTCCTCCTTCGCAACGACATTTCCTTCTCTGAACGAATATGTTATCGGTTTCTGAAAGCCGAGTCTAGTCCAGGGGGAGGGGGTTCTTCATTGTGAACATCATTCGACCTGAATCTCGACTTTGAAAAAAGGACCCATTCGTGTGACAGACAGAATACTCAAAAATTCTAAACTCAATTTCATGAATATAAGGAAATGTCAGTTGTTTGGTGTGGATTATCATTATGGTAGAGAGTTTGGTACCCAGGGTATCATTATGGGGCCCATTGATAAGAAAATTCTGAAAATAACTACCCATCTACCAGAATTATGGTTGAAAACAGATCCATATGTTGGGAATTTCGGATTAAAAAGCCCACCCATATGAGCGCACGTCCTGTATCACTTAGCAATGAAGTACCCCCTCCCCGGGAGTCTAGTGTGAATAGCTATTATTTCATAGCCTTTTTTCCAGCGTTGTGTTGGGTTTGTTCGCTCTTGCTTCCAGGTTTTATGGTTGTTTCTAAGTTTGGTATTGGTTTGCTCCTTTAAAAAGCGTAGGATATTTTCAGAACAAAAGGATTTCTTAAGAGTTCTGACAGATTTTTGTCGATGATGGGCGTATCACCCAGTACAAATGTTGTACTCCTTTGGCAAAAATCATTTCGTTTTCAAGAAAAATCTAATATCCTGTACGCCATCTCGGAAGAGTGAAGAGTTCTTCGCAGAGGGGGGGGGGGTACATACGGGTATGTGGCGCCCATATATGGTTTGGTTATTGGGCCGAAAATTATCTACACCAGGGTCCTTTTTCCCACAGATTTTCCATAAACATGGGTGGGGTGTCGCTTAAATTCGCAAACATACATTCATTTTTTTTATAAAAAACTGCTCTAGAAAACTAAGAAACCTTTAAAATGCGAAAACTTGCGAACTGCTGAAAACACAAAAGACGTGAGTACACGTTTTTTTTATAAGAAACTTGGATCAGCACTTAGTACTAAAAGTTTCTTAATTTCGCATGAAAATTTCGGTGCTTTAGTAGTAAAAGTTTCTTAATTAGTTTCTTATTTTTTGGGCCTAAAATTGCGGTATTTTGTCATCAAGAAGAAGCCATGCACATCAAGGCAAAAATTTACCAATTTTGCAGTTAAAAGTCAAGAAAGGACTAGACTTGCCCCAAGTCTGTTTTGTCAACTGTAATAAGTCTACCGGAAAGTATATGTACCTTTGTTAGAGAGACATAGAATAAGAGAGACATACAGAAATAAAGTTTTAGAGTTTCTTAAAGAGAATCAACGGAGATAAAAGCCCCGCGCGGAAGGAGTCTGGGTATTCTATTATTAGCCTATTGTATTTGATGATTTCGAGACGACCATGGATATTGTTTAGCAAGAGGAACAATAACATGCGTAGGAGTTTTCAATGCCCTATTTATAGATGACCTCCTCTTAGCTCCGTTCATTCACTTTAACTGTTCTTGAGCGTAGAACTAGAGTTTCTTAAATTTTTGGTCATCGTAGTACTAGTTTCTTATAAACCAGTTTCTTATAAAAAAAACGTGTCGGGGCTCGTGTGTAAAAAGTTATCGTACGATGCATAGGGACTTCCCCCATGTGAAGGGATCCCCTCCAAAGTACAAAGTTCTCCCATATTTCCATTGGGATTGAAATTCTTTGCAAGCTGTGGTGACTCAAAATCTTTTCATTGATCAGGTATAATTTCATCGATTTCACAATGTATGTTTTTCTTTGTGACCTTTGTGAGGATCTGCGTCACCATTCAATCCTATCGATATTGCAAGGGTTTCACTTGATGAATTGCAGCGATGAAGAATTGCTGTCACAGCAGGAAAATTAAAACTCATAGAAACTGGTGACTATCGCTTCGTTCTGTACAAAGGGCTCCTTGCCGCATACAACGGCCGTTTGTATGTGGCCATGGGACCTACATTCAAAGAGACCCGCAGACCCGCATTTTATGGGACCTGCGGACCCGCATTTTACAGAAGTCGAGCCAGGTCCAGCATTCTCTAAAATCTCCCTCTCTGATGTTGTTGGGACTTTTGAGGAATATTTGCTGGATAAGCAGAAAAATTTCACTGCCCAAGGATGTGGCAAAGTCTTATATGCTCCTGTTTGATTGCCTCTTCTCCTGGATGTTGTTGATTGAGCTACACTGCTGCTATTTCCTGGGCGAAATAAGAACAATCTTTCTCGTACTACATCTGGGTAGCGTCTTCTCTTCCTCTCCATTCCTGAACTGGCTGCTCCTGCTCTGATGTAGCTGAATCTGATGATATTGATGAGGTCGAAGGCCCATTGTTAGGCCCATTATTATTGTTAGGCCTATCATGACCCTCATTTTTCCGCTGGCAGAGTTGCCTAATCCGTAATTCATCCCCTATTGTTAGGTAGACAATAGTTACTTCAGAATATCTTCTTGTCGTTTTTTGGCTGTTTCTTAAGATTTTAACGTATTTTTATAAGAAACTCTTTACTTGAAAACTGGAAGAAACTTTTGATAACTGATTTTTGCACTTTCAATAATTAAGATCTGTTCCGTGGTATTTATACCGATTGAATGTTAGAAAGTTTAAGCGTTTGAAAAAGTCTGCAGAACTAACTTCTAAAATTGATAAATGTTTCCTTGGTTCATTTAGCCAGGCACAGCTTGGAGTATCATCAAACTTGCCAAGAGTCTTTTTTTACAGTTGCATGCTAATTTTCCTTTGATATATCGTCACTTGACATATTCAGTGTTCATTGTGACTTGTCTCAATGATAGTCTAAATGCAGGGAGTGTAGGGCAAATAAAGTTGAATACTCTTAGGGAGTAAGCCTACAAATTGAGCAGTCACAAGAACATCAGGCATCATGAGTCACATGCCTGGTAAACTCATGACTTGCATGCTAAGCTTCCCACCAATCAGAATTGTGGGAACCTCCCCCTTTAGTGGGTAGTAGCCTTATTTGGGTATATCTAGAACTGGTATATAAGGTCTGCACACCATAGGAACAGCACTTTTTAGTCTCATGGCCTGCTAGCTGAGTTTTTCTGAACCTCGCCCTCCCACCACTTTCTGTAATAGTATTTCAGTAGCTCAACTTAATCACTAGGGGAAAATTACATAGCAATTGTATGTAATTATTTGTAGTTCAGTTAATAGTATTAATTAGGTTTGTGGTACCGGGTGCGCCAAAATAAACTATGCACGTTTGGCAGGCCACGATAAATCGCACACAAGACCAATTTTGAAGATTTATGATTTGATCTTTAGCAGAAGGCCTGAATTAGATTCTAGGATTTTTCGCAAATTTTTCTGTTTTCAGTTTTTAGAGCTACAAGCGAGTTTCTTAAAATTTTTGTTTTCGAAAACACTGAAAACGATAAAAAAACGTTGATCAAGCTTTCTAAAGAATCGACATGAATGGACAAAGAGAAAACTTTTACGTGGTGATTTGCGATTTAGAAATCGACTAATTGTAAGCTGCTGTACGAGAGTTTGTACTATCTTGTGAGAAATGTAATAATATTTTCAAGAATATAAAGAAATTTCTTTTCTTTTGTAATGTCATTGAATTTATGCTTTGCTGCAGGCTGTGTTCCTGTATCAAGGGGGTTTAAAGACAAGCGAGAAAGAGTCATGGGGCCAGCAAGCATGGAGTTTTGTTACATTTTTTATTTGTGACGGCTTTTGGGGCGGCACTTTATTGCAACTACTACAGAATTTCGCAACAAGCCAATCTTTGAAATAACACTCGTGCAGAAGTTTACAATGATCAATTTTCAAATCCCCAAATCACGCTGAAAACGTTTTCTCTTTGTCCATTCATGATGAGTCTTTAGAAAATTTGATCAACGTTTTTTGATCGTTTTCAGTGTTTTGGAAAAGGAAAATTTTAAGAAACTCGCCTGTAGCTCTAAAAATTGAAAATGGAAAAATTTGCAAAAAATCTTAGAATCTAATTCAGGCTTTCTGCTAAAGATTAAGTGATATATCTTCAAAATCGGTCCAGTGTACGATTTATCGTGGCCTGCCAAAAGTGCATAGTTTATTTTGGCGCACCCGGTATATTATCTGGCTATGTGTGTTTAATTGTGGTTCAAGAGAATTCAACTTTTGCCCAACACTGCCTCTTTACTAAGACTCCTCTGATTTAGACTAAAGCTAGAAACCAGGTTTTCTTCCTGGCAGCGAAAATCAAATTTCCTGCAGAACCTTGCCAAAATGCCTTGCAAGGAGGATTGTAAGTTGCTATATTCCACTGGGCATAAAATTTCTTCCAGCATACCTAAATTCTTTTCAAAATGAGCTTACAGACCAACATAAAAATAATGTCCATGCATTCTTTGACAATGCTAACGCAATGCTTATATTTCTACTTGAAAACAGCTAATCGTATTAATCAACTAAGAAATGTGTGGATATTTTGATATTAGGGGAGGCCAGGGCTTGTTGTAACTTATTTTGGAAAAATGGCATGTTTGTCCTTAAAGGCAACATGCAGGTTCTTTGTGCTACCACCATTTGCCAGGTTTCGCCATTGGCTGCCAAATGCAATTTATTTGTTGTTGGTGGGGCTACAGTTTTTGCGCAGATGGGAGAAAAATTGAGATTGAAGAGTTGCGACTTGCCTGGGCATGGGGCAAGTTGTGACAGACACTGAGGAAAATTGTAAAACATAAAACAAAGCAAATTGATGGTTCTAAGTACTTAATCAAAACTTGAGGTGTTGGTACATCCCTTGAACTCATAAACTTACAACAGCCGGCAAAAAAATAAGGCTTTGAGCCATGGAACATTTACCTCGGTATTTTAGGCTACCTTAAAAGTCCATCTCAAAGTGGAATAATCTAGACTTCAATGACAAATTCTTAAAATGTAATGTTGTGCCATTCTAATGCACAAATTGTTCAATAACGATAACAAAGTACAAAATAAAAGCATTCTGATAATATTTTTCATTTGGTAGACATTATCGTTAGTGTTTTAACTTGCCACAGGCTGACAAACGATAACAGCTTGCATTATGTTTCATGCAGTTTAAACCTTTTACTCTTCAAACAGCTACTCTCACAACAATTCTTTTCAAAATTTTTGGAGGCCCCTTGCCTGTGCATTTCACCGGTCGGAGGCACTAAAAAATCTTTTCCAGCCCTGATATTAACTATCACTTAAATATATTTGGTATTGTCGTTGCGTTAATATACAGTATAGGGTGTGTGGCATTGCAAACGGGGAGACATTTTATTGATGCAGCTTGCATCTCTGCCTTTGGAAGAACTATCTATAAAAACTCCATTCAAATTCGTCTTTTGCAGTTGAAGATTCAGAACACTGGTATTCACAGGTTTGAGATTACAAACACATTCTACTCTGTAACGGGGAAAGTGACCTGGGCATGTTAAAGACTTCTTAGTCACTGCTAATTGTATTGCTGCTTGCAAGAAACCATGGCTTATTATATACTCATAACACAAGTCTCAGCATCACTCATTGATTGAATTAGAAAATAAAATGTCAGATTAAAAATGTTGAACAAATACAAGAAATCACGTCATAAGTCTAGGCTTATTATCAAATTTATATGAACAATTTCATTCTTATCTACAATTGACAAGAAAGGTTTTGCAAATACATCTTTCTTTCAAGGATTTCTCTACATGAGGAGGTCACAACTGCTATCCATAAAAAGATAAATATAAAGCAAAATTAATTAATTTTTCTTCTGCATAAAAATGAAGTGAAAGTCTTTTTCCCAAAATTCCTGAAAAAGACCATGTCATGAGACCATCAGAGACCATCCATGTCATGCGTAGATAGCAAAATTCTCAACCATAACAAAATTGAATCAATCCATAAACTTCTTGTGTTGGGGAGCAAAAGGAAAACCTAATTGTTTAGGTACTTAAGCTGGGCTATGTCTAGTGCTCTTATTTCCTTTCAGGAACGTCCTTTCATAACTGAATTGGTATACTCAAAGAAAAATGAGTGTGTGTTAGGCCTCACAACAAGGAATTTGGTGTTGTCAGTGTGGACAAAAAAGGCTTTATTTGTTTCTCTTGCACCTTTGGTAGCCACTCTTGCACCCATGTGGAAGCTCTTAACTCTATGATTGATAGCCAGTCTGAGGATACCCCAGATTTATTCCTTCAAATGGTACAAAGACATGAAATTCTCAAGGAAATCCATCCGAAAACGTACACCAGATACTCTCGCTTATTGCTTCACAACCTATTGCTTCACAAGCCAGCATATTCAATGGCACATTTATCATGAATGCATCAACATTAGAGGAGGGTGATAAGCTGTGCCCTGATTTTGCGAGTAACGTATGCCCATCATGCGACTTTAATATTGATGAGGCACCAATGGAATGAGAAATCGAGCAAGCTTTTTACCACAAAAATGATTCTGGCTGTACGAGGTGATATATGGATTATTGAGATCTTAGATACATTTGGAAATACACCCAAAAGAAATGATTTACATAAACATGCAACAACTTTGTGGAAGACCCATGCCATATGTAGTGCACATATTTCTGCATTTTTAGCTATAAAAGCTTAATTGAAATGGCCCGTCTAAGAGAGAGTCAGCTTTAATTATCAATCAGTTTGATATCACACTATGATATGAGCTGCCAGAATCTACTAGTGCTCAATGGTTGTAGCTAGACAAACCCAACCCAGTGAAAGCTCTATTTTTTTAACCAGAATTTGCTTTTACTGGTAAAATGAAACATGTGGCATTTATTTTTAAGCAATGTGACACTACTCTTTGTGCTCTAACTTGAGAAAGCAATCACATTTGGTTGGAAAAGCAATAATTTTTTCATCAGTAGCGCTTTCTTCGAATGGTGATGAACTAGATTGCTAGATTTCTAGAATGATTGCTTGTTCAGTATCTCATAACTGCATTCATTAATTTTTGCAGTGCCTTATAGAAAATGTCAAAATGAACAGTGCGATGTGATTCAACCATACGATGGTTGCTTGAAAGGTATTTTGAACATGGGTGACTTCCTGGTTGGACATGATGTGCTAAGATACTACAAATCTAATCCCACGATTCGACAGTAAACATGCTCATTTATTGATATGTTAGAAACCAATTAACATTAACGGATAGGTCATTTGCCAACTGACGAAGGATATCTACGTCACTACATACCGTTACATATGCAATAGCAACTGCTTTACTTCTAACCATAACAGCTCATCATAATTCAGATAACCCTTAGAGATCTTGTAAACATTTTTACTTGCAGCAACAATTTCGCCCTGCTAACAATTCTATTCCAGATATCTTTTGGAATATGTTCCCTCCAAAAGGTCACTACCTCAAAAACATTATGAGGTTTAGTGGATACGAAACAATCAAATCAATTCCAAAGCTTCGATCCAAGGAAGAACAAGTAAGGATGTTTGGATTTGTGAAAGCAATGAATGAAATAATCGAACATAAAGAGGAAATGTTTGGTATTTTTAAAGCAAACCCACAGAAGGTCATGCTGCTTCCAGGTCTTGAGGTACTTTCATTTTTTATACATGATTGTATTTTGTTTTGCAATATTGTTGTTAGATTTATATATTTAGACAGCGGAAGCAGACATGGCCAATCCAATGATAGACCACAACGCTATTGATCTAGATTTATATGTTGCCACGTTCTCAGAATCACAAAGACAAGCGTTTAACTACATCACGCAAAGCTTAGCCTCTTGAAAACAAGTTCTCACTGCAATAATTGGTGAAGCAGGAACCGGCAAGTCCTACTTATTGAAAGGCATAGTCGAGTAAGCTACACAAATTCTCCATATGTCAACAAAGAAGTTAGCAACAACCAGCGTAGCTGCACATCTCATCGGTGGTGAGACATTGCATAATTTCTTTGGAATAGGCATCCACACAAAGAGCTGGCTGGAGAATGGAACAATTGAGTATGACATGGTGCATGCCGCGGACTTGATTATCATTGAATGATTATCCGAGTTCTCGTTGCTGGAATCAAAACCTTTTCGTGCAGTTTATCAACTCCTTTGCAAAACGGCACAAAGCAAGAACAATCAATACAAGCCATTCGGAGGGAAGAATGTCATACTAATAGGTGATCCAGCACAGCTCCCCGCTATCAAAATGGACATGTTTGGCAGCTCTTTGTGGCGAAAGTTTAACATTGCCATATTGAAGGATGTCAAAAGGCAAAACAATTCTGAGTTCCAGAAATTACTTTCTACCATCAGACTTGGAACAGTGACTGACAAAGTCGACAAGATTCTCCAATCAAAAGTGCTTCCAAATTGCGACATAACAGAACTTGACTTGGAGAGCGCCGCAATCATCTGTTCCCTGAGGAGAGAAAGAAATGGATGAAATGACAAGTTCTTGGCAACTCTCAAGACAGACCCTGTAGCATTCGAAGCAGAGGACACAGATCTTTATGGAAAAGCTCTCAAAGACTCTGACAAATTTCGCATCAGAAAGTATCACAAAGAGCGACTTGGAGATACACTAACACTCAAAGTTGGCGCAAGGGTAGTTTTGACCAAGAACATCGACATCGCATACGGTTGGACGAATGGCATACTAGCAGTTGTTACAAGCATCTACAAAAACAGTGTAACAATACAACATCTGCAAACGAACCGCAAGACCGTAGTGACGAAAACCAAGCAAAAGCTAGGATTTCCAGGCTGCAATGCACAGTTCATTTGACAGCAATTTCCGATTATCCTTGGATTGGCATTGACGGTTCACAAGGTACAATGAATAACACTGAGTCGTGCGTACATCCAATTGAGCAAGAGCTTCTTTGCAAGTGGGCAAGCACGGTTGAAGATCTACATCTCATCCAATACGACAAGACAGCAATTCGCCTTGATCCCTTCTATGACAAGCTGCTCAAATGGATGGCTAGCGTGGATGTCATATCACACAAGCAACTTCCATCGGTTGGATATCCACAACCACCTCGGGAGGAACGTCCGTGCCCAAAGAACAACAAAAGGCCTCACAAAGAGGAAGCTGTCGAAATGGATGATGCACCAATGGAAACATATCCATCTAATGTTTCAGAAAGCTCAAAAAAACCTCGTACAGAGGAATCTTTCGTGATTATCAATGCTCCAAGATTTTCGATTTTGAAGCAAACACATCAGGCAGCATTGGTACGCATCGGTCAAGAATATTCAAACTTGAATCTCGTGATACACGAATCAAATAAACTCCATCGTCTGAACCAAGAACAAACAGTCAATTTTCGAGATCCCAATGAATCCTTTCTTGCCAAACGCAATGTTTTCGAGCGAATGCTTACAATTCTACGGGCACAAGATATCAGAGTGCTTAATTCAGATAGCATGACTGTCGATCGTTTCCACCAACAACTCCTTCATCCCATATTACAAAGCCATCTCAAAGCCATACCAACACTGGGTGATGGAAATTGTTGCTTTTACAGCATATGGAAACAGATTTTCGATCAGCAGGAAAGGAAAGAAACAGGCTATTTAATGTGATTGCTCACACTCTATATCATCTGCAGGAATTATGACAGATACCTAGATAGAGGGCATCAACACTATGAATTCATACTGTGGAGAAGTGGCACTCATAGCAATCGCTGACGCATTCAATAGGCCTATTTCCTCGTATGGCACGTTCATAATGAGGCAAAAGGCCGTTACCATTTTGACGGGGCAGATTTCGACTACCTCAAGCAAATGTTCAGAGAGATGAAACCATGTACTCATGTCCACAGACTCTTTGAGCCAGTCAGCCAACCATTTGATGGCAGGGAACCCTACAGCATAGTGAGTAGTTGCGCCCATTTCACCTCCTGCCTATACGAATCACGGCCTTTTGCTAGATATAATGCTTGGGGATCCCGTTATTGCCAACAGCCAACACGAAGCATAACAGAGTATAACAACATCAAGCACAAAAGTTGCACTGATCTTGTTTTCCTGTCAATGCAACACACTCTTACCGAGGCTACATAACACATGTCTCACCAACTAACATGGTATACTACTCTGCACTTCAAGCGAGTTCATTGACCATTAGATTTCGTTTTAAATATAAATACAGTAATTACCCTCAAATAAGAAACCCCCTTCTATAAGAAACAGGTCTCATTTTATTTAAAAGGGGCTCCTTTAATAAGAAACAATTTTAAGTCTGAAATTTAAAAATTTCTTATTTTCAGGTTTGTCATAGTTTGTTCCTAAATGGTACAAAATATTCCCATAAATGACTGTGTTTAATGTAGCATTCTCAAAACAGAATAAAGATTATCAAAAAGTTGTTGATAATAGCTTGACGCAGCCAGTAAAAAAACCATTCTCCGAACAGGGACTAACAAATTTGATTGTGTGTACACAAGTGTATCCAAAAACAATTGAATTTATAATTAAGTAGCAACAGAATCTTTTCTAAATTATCAAGGAGCGAAATGAATACAATTTTTTAGCTGTATCGGAAGGTTTAGCATAGGAAGTTCTGTTCCATCTATGTAACCGTCATGATATCTTGAAAGAAAAAAGGAAATTACTTTGTGTGTACACATGATCATCTTTAAACGTACCTCCTTTTTCTCTTTGTACGAGCTCAGCTGACGAGGAATCATTTTTTATCATATTTAATTGATATTACTTTGCTTTGAATGACAGAAAACAACCCTATAAGAAGGACTTTGGTGCCAATTTTGCCTGAAAGCTCCTGCAAAGCTTTTCGATCAGACATTACGCAGTGGTGTAATATAGGGGTATCCCAAAATTGAGGAATCGTTTAAATTTAATAGCAATTTCTTAACAGATCGAACTGATTATAACGATGATGAGGGTCATTACGAGGACATGCTGAGGAGATGGATTTAGACAAGGCACAGTTTACAGAAGATATGAATGAAACAGGTATGTTGTATTTTAGGGTGTACATCTAAAATTGAAACATCACTGTCATCACTTTTGATTTGCCATTGTCAGTGTTGTCACTTGAAGACCATCAGACCGTTAATTTTGAGATGAATAAGACGCTATATTCACTTTATTGCCAATCAGACAATTCAATTTTGTCACTTTATTGCCAATCAGACAGTTCCCTATTGTCACTTTATTGCCAATCAGACAATTCCTTATTGTCACTTTATTGCCAATCAGATAATTCGCTGTTGTCACCTCATTGCCAATCAGACAATTTCCTAATGTCACATTGAGGCTAATCAGACAATTCCCTCTTATCACTTTGAGGCCAATCCAACAATTCGCTATTGCAAATTAGACAATTGACTATGGTCATTTTGAGGCCAATCAGACAATTAAAATTTGTCATTTCTGACTTCACTTAGACAGATGGTTAAAACCTGTCTCAAATTAGAAACATTTAACAATGCGTTCACTTTTTTCTAGTTGATCGTGAAGAAGATCATCAGGTCATCATGTCAGAAGATCACGAGGAAATGAATGGAAATATAACCAAAGAAGGATCTTTCCAAATATTTCATTCCCATGGTATGATTAAGTTTTTATGTGGATGTGATTCATTTTTAGAATTTGAATATAAGTCCTTAAATTTCTGCAAATGAAACAATTCAAAAGTAGAGAATATAGTGTCATCACGTTTCGTAAATATTCTTATCAATGTTGCTTTTCCTCAGACCCTAAAGAAGTGGAATCTGAAGATGAACAGGATGATATTGATAACTTTTGGTGTCTTGATAAAGGAGAGATCGAAAATCAAAGTGACAATCTTTATCAAGTATTCTCTAAATACCCTTATGTTTTCAAAAGCAACAGCCTATAAGAAAAATTTCAAATTATCTACAGGGTGTCCCAAAAAAATTTTGTCCCATTCCTGAAGATTGCAACAAAACGCAAACAGATTCTCACCAAATTTTGCATGATGTTGCTCTTCCGATATTCAATTAAAGTTTGCTATCATCCCCGTAAAAATCCGTTGAGAAATATTGGAGCTATGAACTTCAGAAGGCCACATTTTGCCTGATGATTGAAACCAGCGGTCGGCCATTGAAGCGGTCTTGATACGTATCTTCATTCTGCAGCGATATGTATCTTCATGTTGCTATAGCCTCCTTTTGGTTTGATAACGCGCAAAGCATTATTAACGCGCAAACGACCCCCTGTCACGACTTGAATATTTTCACGGACGCCTCCGGAGAAATCGGTTATGGGATTTATAACGACGGGGAATGGGTTTCACAAAAATGGCCAGAAGCAGTCAAAGCAAAATCAATTCAATGGAAAGAACTTTTTCCTGTCTATTTGTGTTGCCTTCTCTAGGCTTCTAGCTGTGGTGGCAAGCGTGGCAAGCGCCTGAACCACAAGAACGTTCACAAAAAGTGAAATGAATAATATTTTTTTATCATCCATCTTCTTTTTGACATAGGACTAGAATGCGTGGTAGGTCACGTGACGCGTAACAACCATGGGGATTCAAAATGGTAGCACCACGTTGGCAAAAAACCACGGGAAATCACTGCTGACAGTAGGACGAGCTATATTCTTGAAAAGTTGTCACGAACTTTGAGCTCACATTTGTATGAATTTGAGAGGTTGTTAGAAAAATTAAAAATGGTTGTGTCTTGTGCAGCATTTGGCTGCGAAAATCGCTGGATTTCTAGGAAAGAGCTATTTAGAAAGACAGGTTTGTCTTGTCTGTCTTTCTAAGACCAGATCTAGCACAGTTATCACTTCAGAAAGATTTTAGCCCCTTTGCAATTAAGATACCTGTACCTGTATTTTGATTCACACAGCACAGTAGTCACAGCAAGCTAACATAGAGGAGCAGAACAGGTAATTGAAAATTTCAAAATCATTTATGAGCAAAATGAGAATCTTTCAAAATTCGTGCAGCATCCTTCTGGCCTTGTTGTTGCTCATTTACCCATGATAAGGAAGGAAGTCTCTTCCAAAAGTTAATGGTCAAAATCTATTAGAAATTCCATCTTGGGACTTGGAAAATTGCTGTTGGTAGTGGGATACAGCTGGTAAATGTAAGGCAATCGATCTCTGTCGATTTCATTTCATTCGCTATTGATAATAGGCCATGTCAAGTTAATAAATAATAATAATAAAAGAACAAGTGCGCCTAATTATTCACTTACCGTGTCAAACGTCTGCCAGGTCCTCCAAGCCATTCTCTCTCTTCCTTGTTCCTTCCGGATTCTAATTTTTATCTGCCAAATTCTCGTCCAACCCAACATCGAAATAAGGTCGTACACTAAAAGCACCAGAAGGCATCTTGAGACAAGCACCATGTTGGGCCTACTAGGCCTACGTACGACCGACAGCATGATGGCGAAGCGTTTCCTCCCAAGACAACAGCTTCGTTTCTGATGTAAACTGTAAAGATGTGCTGCATTGCTCTTCATGGTTGTGAATGTATATGGCAAGCGAAATGCACAAGAATTCGAAAAACCTAGTTTATCGCCGATAAAAACCCACTTTTTCGATCGAGAAACTAGGTTTTTCACTGATAAAGTAGGTTTTTCGATCGATAAACCTAGATTTTCGATCGAAAAAGTGGGTTTCTCGCCGAGAAAGTGGGTTTCTCGCCGAGAAACCTACTTTATCGATCGATAAACCCACTTTATCGACCAGAAACCCACCTTTTCACCAAGAAACCCACATTATCCATCGAAAAGTTAGGCTTTCATCGATAAAGTAGGTTTTTGATCGATAAAGTGGGTTTATCGACGATAATCCTAGTTTTTCAATCGAAAAAGTGGGTTTATTGCCGATAAAGTGGGTTTCTCGCCGAGAAACCTACTTTATCGATTGAGAAACCCACTTTATTGAGCAGAAAGTCACTTTTTCACCGAGAAACCCATATTATCGATCGAAAGGTTAGGTTTTCATTGATAAAGTAGGTTTTTCGATCAAACACCCGCAGAAACCGCTATCGGTGATGAACTTTCAAAACTTTACATGGCAATGCTCACAGACAGTGCTTGACACGCTTCTTCATGCAATACAATCAATTCATGCAAATTGACTCAAGTTTGCTGTGACTCGATCTACGTCACGATTTAGCTAGTTTCAGGCCCCACTCACCACGCGGTTTTCAGGTAGGGGTACACTATTTCAAACCCCTAAATCACCCATTTTGCTCCTCTACGACTAAAACCACTATGCTCATTGAAATCCTCATACTTTAAAGTTACAAATATAAAAAATCGCAATAGGCCGGATTTGACCTTTAACAATCTATGCGTTACAGGGCAAATTCTTAGTTTCTTATAAAAAATGTACCGGGTGTCCCAAAAAAAAGGTAACAGATTTGATTGGGGCTAGCGATAAGAATCTAAGTTGAATCGACCCCTGATAAGTTTTGAAGTACTCTTAGATAGTTAACTTGAAGATTGATACCTTATTTGTTGATATTGGTGCATCAAGAGTTGGAATATTAATCTTGGAAGTCCAAATTTGCCTCCTACTCCAAACCAGAGCTTTTGGGGTTTGGCCTAAGCTGTTAACTCGCTGTGCTGTGGAATCTCCTCAATCATAGCCAAGTACAAACAAGAAACATCGTGCTAAGGAACACATTTAAATGAAAATCTGACTCTGAATTTTACAATCAGATTCACGAATTTAGTCCCGAAGAGACCTCTTTCTTGATTCTACAAAAACTGTAAATTTCACCTGCCTGGTAAACGTTATTCATCAACGAATTAGTTCCTTTGGGCTTTAACACAGACTATCTTGCAATCTTCATTGCTTGAATGAAATCTTTTTATATCATCTCTCGCGAAATTATTATGAAACAAGCAATCGTATATGCTCAAGGGAACATAAAAATGCGCACTCGTGCTTGGCTCGGTGTACTTTTGTAAATGCATTTTGACTGGAGAAAAATATTCCTTGGTGACTATATTCATTAATTTGTTTGTTAGTTTTCAGTTGTTTACGTTCTTTTGAAACGGGTACCCAAAGGACTGATCCTTGTCAAAAAATGTCTGTGACTGAGGAGATTCCCCTAACCAGCGCGTTAGCAGTTTAGGCCAAAACCCAAAAGCTCTGGTTTGTACCGGGTGACCCAGAAAAAAGTGACCCAACGCAATCTGTTGCAGAAAAAACAGTAAGTAGCAGAATGAAATATTTCAAACGTTGTTGTGTTGCTAAAAGACCAGTCTACATTATGAGTATTTTTCGCAATTCTTTTGGGCTCGGGAAAGTTTTCGAATTACGGATTTTGACGAAAAGGGCAGGCTTGAAATTCTCAAAAAGTCGTCAAAAACAGGGGATCGATTTGAAGCCATTTCAGATCTTCAAAACAACGAGGAGCGTGCTTCATTCTGCCTGAGAATATTTTCAAGTACCTAGGGACTATAAACTTGCTCTGAAGACTTCCGACTGGGTTACCTATTCCCAGGTTGAAATGAAACACGCTCCTCGTTGTTTTGAAGATTTGAAATGGCTGTAAATCGATCCCCTGTTTTTGACGACTTTTTGAGGATTTCAGGCATGCCCTTTTCCTCGAAATCCTTAATTTTGGAAATTTACCGTGCCAAAAAAATTGCGAAAAATACTCATAGCATAGGCTGGCCTTTTAGCGACGAAACAACGTATGGAGCATTTCAATCGGCCACTTACTTAATTTTCTGTAACAGATTGAGTTGGGTCACTTTTTTCTGGGTCACCCGGTAGATGGACGCAAATTTTGACTTTCGAGAATAATATTTCAACTCTCAATGCGCCAATATCAACAAACAAGGTATCAATCTTCAAGTTAACTATCGAAGAGTACTTCAAAACTTATTTGGGATCGATTCGACTTATACTCTCATCGCTAGGCCCCATCAAATCTGTTACCTTTTTTTTGGGACACCCGGTATATGCAAGAAAAAGAAATTAAATTGACAATATTGAACAAATAAAGGGAATTATGTTGTAAGTCTACAAAGGTTTTGTCCATTTCAAGTCACGCCTAGGCTTTACAGTGGTCGTTACCAAATATCAGCTGATTTCCCCTCTAGGGACCAGCAAGTAACTTTCTTGACCAACTTAACCCTATCAAGCTGAATCAGCCCCCCCTAGCGGCTTTTCTTCTGTGGATTTTTATGTAGTGCACTTACAACGCTGAAACTTTCTGACTTTTAGTTTCTATCCTTCTTATGATCAAAAATGAACTTTTTAGAAAAATTGAATGCATTCCAGGGGGTAAACACGATAAATTTTTGAGAGATGTCTGTGCAAAATTTCAGTAAATGCTAACAAAATCTACAGGAAATGCAGGAAAGCAATGAAATTGGAGGAATATATGCTACTTTTGATCCTCTATCCAACTGCATAATTTGTTTGTAATTTAAAACGTATGATTATGCGTATATTGGCTGTACGCATGGGCACATTCTTTGAATTCTTGTGTGATGACGTCATCACTTTTTACAAATTTTTCTTTGCAAAGCAAAAGCTATTCGACCATAGAATACACTAAAATTGGACCCATGTCCTTATTGCCTTTCGTTTTCTCACAATCAACAATTTAAAATTTTTAGTACTGAACCCTATTGATTTCTAAAATATTTCATTTTTGGGTTCAGCTCATGATGTACTATGCAAAAGCCAAGTTTCAAGGCTCTACATCGTTCACAACGGAAATAAAACCTCCCTAGTCTCCCAGAGCATCAAATACCCTAGGCTTGATATGGTTAAACAACGTTACACAGTGAATCGTTATTCGATTGTAATAAATGCCTATTGGCATATACTTTGGAAATCAGTTATATTTATCCAAAAAATGTTATTATCAAAACATGAATGATCCAACTGTACTCAAAACATGTGTCTTTATCTATTTCAGGCTAAAAATCGTGATTCTAAGCGATTCTAGAAAATTTAGGCAATGAAATGTCCGATTTCTTCAGCTACCTACAAAAATATGATGACGTCATCAAGAGGTCACGTGATATTTCTAAAAATAGATTTCATATTTTGGTTCAGCACATGATATACTATACACATGCTAAGTTTCGAGGCTCTAGGTTGTGTAGAACAGAAATTAAGGAGGGGGGGCCGAATGAGCCCCCCCTAGTCTTCCTAGAATACCAAATACCCTAGGCCTGATAGGGTTAAACAGGGAACATTTTTGTCGCCACCAGACGAGTCATTTTTCCGTTGGAAGAAGGTTGTGATTTAATTATTCATAAAAATGAAGATAATGAAGGGGAAGGGAAAGAAGAGAGGATGGGACGGGGATGAAGAGCGGAGAAGAACAAAAAGGGTGGAGAACAACATTTCTGCAGAAGCAGAAAGAACAACAACTGATGGAACGGGTAAATATTGCAAGAGTACCTAATTTGTAATCCATTGCTTTGTTGGGAAGATGAAGTGATGACCCTATTGTCTTGATACATTGTGTTTCAGCTTTGTTGAAGGCGAATCAACGTTGGGGCTCATGTTGTCATGCGCATATTACATAAGTGAAGTAAATGGTTACTACGCATGCGATCTGGAGCCCTTTTTGGGGGATTCCTGGAGGCTCACAACTTAGGCTGTTCGTATCCTGAACAATGCTTTAGATGCTGTTTTATAGGTTTTCTACACTTGCTTTTCTCGTAACCATTTAATGGCACTAACGAGGCGGGTTGGCATGTCAGTGAACATGCGCGATTTTCAGCTTAGCCCGCCTTGTATAAACATGCCCTGATATGGAGAGTTTCAGTCTCCATTATTGCTTGCATCAGCATTTTTCTTTGTGTGGCCAAGAAAAGTGGCAAAATCCGTAAAATCAGGAAAAATGCGATAAAATTTAATTTGGAGCATAATTTCCATCCAAACATGTAAATTATTTTGCAATGTATTGATATTTTGCTACTTTTTTCGCGAAAATTAATATTTGAGAATTGGTGATTTTGACAGAGTCAGGTCCGGGACATTTTCTCCCTTCTACTCAATTGTCAACATATTATAATAAAACTTCTTGAGTCGTTGCATAATAAGTAGCAGCAAAAAATCAGAAAGTTTTGGGGCCATAATTGTTCTCCTGGCAGAGTTATAAGAAAAAGTCTACTAGGGGCCGCAAATCCCCCCCCCCCCCCCCAACCAAAATAAAGTTAAAGTTGCAAGAATCACTTGTCAATGTGGAGCAGGAACGTTTGGTTGCCTTCAAAAGCAGAATCCAGCACTGGCTGAAATCATTGGTCAAAGCCTTGAATCGACGCAAGTGGGAGAAAAGAGAAGAAGACCTGGAACGGATTGCCACTGCAACAGATTACATCCCTTTCAATCAATCAGAGCAAGTGAGAAATGCTATTACAATTTTATTCACCTTCATGGGCTAAAGTCCCAGTCTCCACAAAAAAGACTATAGCGGGTGCACCAAAACAAACTATGCACGTTTGGCAGGCCATTATAAACCGTACGCTGGACCGATTTTGAAGATTTATCACTTATTCGTTAGCAGAAAGCCTAAATTAAATACTGGGATTTTTGCAATTTGTTTCATTTTCAGTTTTTAGAGTTGGAAGCAAGTTTCCTAAGATTTTAATTTTCGAAAACACCGAAAATGATAAAAAAACATCGATCAAATTGTCTAAAGAATCCACATGAATGGACAAAGAGAGACCTTTTTTGTGGTGATTTGTAATTTGGAAAAGTAATCAGAAAGGTATGTTTGTTGATTTCATTTTATCAGAAAATAGTCTCCAAGTTGGGTCCAACAAACTTTTTTTGATGCGCTTTATCACTGAACTGCTTATGGCCTATTTGGCTTTTGGATGAATTTGAAGGACTGATCTAAAAAAAAGACTGGATCGAGCAACCTATTGTACGCCCCAGACTGATTTTGAAGCCCGCGAGTTTTGACCGCCGCCATATTGGTAGGTCCCAAGGAGCATAAACATTTGTATGGGACCTACTGGATATTAGGAGACATTGCAAAGAGAAGCCTGCTATTTCAGCTTGCTGTGAACAGGAAAGGGGAAAGAACAACATCAGAACCATATTAGAAGAAAGAAGGATACTAGCAATGATGAGAAACTTGCTCTAGAGAGAGAATTTCTGTCATATTTTAACAGTAAGTTATAGTTGCTTCAGTGCGACTTAGGCCGGCCTTTGATGATTTTGATGGCAAAATGCTTGCAACTTTCCTTGCTGTTATACTTCTCGAAAGTAATGCATTTAGTTCAGGTTATCATAGACAAATGTCTTAAATCGTACACTGCTTAACATGGTTCACATACATGAGCTTGGAGGCAAGTTCTGTCAGTTTCTGCTGCAGCCGTTTTGATATTTGAATCGGGCCTCTCATTTATTACCTTCTTGTGACTGAAATTCATTGAAGATATGTTTATCATCTACTACAACACCACCATGTCCATGACGTATCCAGGCTGTATATTCTTGATGAAAACCTGACTGGTGAATTAATGGCTTCCAGGACACTGGGTAAAATCAATGGTAGGCTGAGGTTTATATAGAGAGTAAAAGTTTCTAGACTTCTCTGTTCACGTAGGTTACTAGCAAATTCACTACACATATTTTTTTATGAGAAACGGTAGGCTCAATTGTTCAAGAGTTAAGAAACAACCCCACCTGAATTCAAAAAGCTAAGAAAATTTTGTAATTTGCAGTTTTAATTTTCCTTTCACACTCAAAAATGTTTTGACACTGTACAGTTATGGCAACTGTTTTGGACATTATTTTAAGTGCAAATTATGTTATTTACTTGTTTTGAGATCTTACCAAGTAATTTAGGAAACCTTTGAACAAAACAAAATTGACTATACCTATCCAGCATTAAAATTATAAGAAGCACGTAGAGAAACTTTTGGTAGCAAAATGGCCCAAAAATTTAAGAAACTGCATACCAACCCCGGGCATTAGTTTCTTATGAAAAAAATTTGTGTAATCCAGCCCCACTTTGACTAACATATTTTTTATAAGAAAATAAGAATTTGGGCTAGTACTGAAAGTTTCTTAAGATTAGTAGATTTTGAGTACTCAAGAGTTTCTTACAAGTTTATTTGCCATTTTACTTTTGGAGAACAGACTTCTATAAAAATCTGGTTTTGGACCAAACATCATTGAAAATTATCTGATTGTTGACAAAAATAGTCCACAAAATTCCATGATCCTTGCAGTGGACTGAAGACTTCATACTCGGGAGGGGGGGAGGGGGGAGGTAACATATATGGAGCAATGGGTACATGCTGCCTGTAAGGATGGCTTTGAACCTTGAACCCTTAATCAAAACTATAATCCCTGAATCCCTAAATATGGGTTTCAAACCCTAACTGTTCCACTAGAAATAGGTAGCTTTTTGAATAGTGACAAAAAGTTGCAGAGTTTTTATTTTTATAATGGGTCTTCTTCGTTTCAGTTCTGAAACTTGGTTGGTGGTAATTTTGTTTTCTTAATTTTTGGAAGTTCAATATGCTTTTCCCTGAAAAGTTCTTAAAAATGGGTTGAGACTCATAAAAAAAATCCCCAAACAAGGATCTTCTTCCTGCGGCATGTCCTCATCATCCCAAGATTTGAGTTACCCCTGGGCTTCATACAGTATACCATGTTATTTGTTCCTGGCAGTTTTTCTCTTTAACTGATCATAAATTTTTGGTACAGTATTTGTGTTAATTCAAGTTGTTATTGTGCTGTCTTTCTATGGATGTGCAGATGCAATCATCAAGGAAGCAATATGTATTATATTCAGTTGTTTATGCTAATCATCAAACCTATAATACTGTAGGTAATAAAATACAGCATGTGATACCATCATCAAAAAGATGCAGCAGACATGACTATTTGTTATCAAACATAAAATTCAAGGAATAAATTCTTGATTCCAAGAAAGACAAGTTAGTTTAAATATCAGCAGACACTTTGTGTGTTTCCAGATGACTCAACTCTCTCAATTCATTTACCATTATAAATTCTTTTCACAAGAAACTTGGCTTAGCAGTCAGTACTAAAACTTTCTTAAATTCACATGAAAAATTTCTGCCCAATTCCTTGATTTCCCCTACTATTTGGATGCTAAGATGTAGTCTGTACAAATACTATGGATCCACTTCTTGGCATATGCAAAGACAGTTCTTCTGTTACACTCGACACATATTTGCAGTGAATATAACTCAAAATAATTATAGATGATTGACCTCTTGTCAAAGCAAGCTTTGAAATTCTGCTTTAAAAAGTTTCTCATTGCTTCTCAAATGTAGAACTAGAGTATCCAAATTTGTGGCCATCTCTTATCAACAAGTTTCTTATGAAAGAAAAAATGTGTGAACAACATGCAAGTAATGTCATTTCAGCAGTTCATTTTATGTTTAAATTCATAGAATCCATTTGTAAATGGCAATTTAGTCAGTTACTATTTCCAAACAATTGAAGACCATTCCAACCATTTCAATGGAGTACATTATAGCAGCATTTGAAATTATCTCCACAAACTATCAGACAAATGCAAAATGCCAACGCCATTAACTTGGGTTTTGTACATCACTCAGTGATAATTTGCATGCCATCACATGTTTTCCTTGCTTGAAAAACAAAGCAGGAGGCAACCATTTGTCTGCAAGGATATAAAACTGGAATCCATGGTTCTATTGGTTCTTGAACTGTCACATTTGCCTGGAAAAGAAATGCAGCTGACATTATTTTGACATAGATGTATCTATCTTTGGTATATACTGTATTGTATCAATGTTTGCAAAATTTTGATGGAATACAATATGACCTGATGGCAGAATAAAATGTAAAGTATAAAGTCCTTAGGAAAGGTTCAAACAAACTGAATCAGACTGCATCCAAGTATAAGGAACTTTTACTTTGTAATGCTATTATTAAAGTTGAGCAGAGGAGGCCAGGCTTCAATTATCTTTCATCATCAAAGCAACAGTCTTATCGTCTTTGATCGAAATAAATTTCTCTAATCTAATAGAGTTTTGTTGGGCCACCCACAGTCCGTAGAGAGAGGAAACTTGACAGTCACGAGGGCAAAGTTGATATTCATGCAGGCAGGCATTTCATTTTGTTAGGCCCTTTATCTCTACGATACTCCCTGATGGGGAAACTTAATTTCCTCTGTCTGCCCTTTATAAATAGAATAATACTAAGCGCTGCATTACTTTGGAGAAGAAATGATCCTCACAGCCATTATAAATCTAGAAAATATCTTGAGATCCTTCTACGACCAAGGGAAGTACGATTCGCCTATCTGCCTGTCTGCCCACACCCACACACTGCAGAAATATGTCACAGCAAATATCTATATTTCTACCCTGAAAATAGCTTAATAAATAAAACAATGCGAAGAAATACATAAGAACGTGCAAAATAAAGTGTACAAACCTCAAAAATCCTTCAAAGTCCCCCAGAATGAACGAAGGTTCCTCTGTTGTTTCTAAGGATTTACACCGTAATCACTGATCTGAGATCGGAAGTGGGACCTACCAACATGGCAGCCGCGGATTTCTGCTGGCTTCATTATCTGAACAATAGAAGCTCGATCCAGTCTTTTTTTTAGATCAGTGATTTGAAGGGGTTGCCATTCCCTTCAGCTGGTTTGCACCTTACTTTCTTTTCAAACGTGCTGCCATTGTGGATGGATGAGATCAGGTTCACCTGTCTTTTATCACTCCAGTTGATGAAAACGAATGTCCAATCTCTTGTCACTTTTATGTCGTCACCTTTACCCAACTTTGCAGTAGCTGCTTCTGCTTGCACTCCCCTTCTATTCAGAGGCAATGTGCCACAAGCACCAACTTGGTTTTCCTGTAACTTTTCAAACAGTGCTGGGCTACTGAAATAGTTATCCATGTAAACATGGTGACCCTTTCCATAAATTGGCTCAACCAAGTCTGTAACGACTTTATGGGTCATTCTGGGGCTCTAGCTCCCTCATTCTGCCGACCACAATATATGTCCCAATTGAACACGTACCCTGTCTTGCTATCTGCTAATGTCCAAGCATTTAGACCCTACTTGTGAGGCTTGTTCGGTCTGCACTGCTTGAAAGCAGTCCTTCCCTTGACATCAATGAGAGTCTCATCGACTGCTACTTCTCGCCCAGGGTAGTATGCCCTTTGCCAAAGTGGAACAATCATGTCCATAAACTTTCGCAATTTGAAGAGCCAGTCATGATTTGCATCTTCCCTTGGAGGAAGGTTCTTCTCGTTATCATTCAAGTGAAAGAACTGCATGATGAGAAGAAACCTGTCTCTTGACATAGCTTTCTTCATCCCAGGAATTCCAATGAATTCATTTCGAGACCAATACATGCCATAGCTTGGAAGTCTCACGACTCCCATAACTATGATAAGTGCAATGAACGCTTTCATTTCATCGGTTGTCAAATCGATCCACTTATTGTCACGGGAAGTTTCTCTCAAGCGACCGCTTGCCCTCATCGTCACAATTTCTTGAGCTGCGTGTCGGTTCGTCTCAACAGCCATCATTTCGAAAATTTTGTTGCTAAAAACCTTGAAAAAATGTCTAGTTCTGTAGGATTTTCCCCAAGTTCGCATGTGATCCCAGATTCTTCCGTGAATTCTTGCAGCCAGTCGCCGTAGTCGTAGGCCCAAATGAAAGGATTTCCTCCTCCAACATCTTCTTCACCATCATCACTTGACGCATCACCTTCCTCTACAAACCTGTAAAAACTTTCCTGGTCGCTGTTTTCGTTTTCAAATCTTTCCTGCATCTCTACTGCCGATATCTCCATCGCTTCCATGGCTTCTTCTTCAGCGAAAACAGTTAAAAAACCTTGTGCTTCGGTCGCTGCTCAATTGGCCTAAGTCGTCAAAAATGCTTTAGAATATTTTCAAGAAACTTCAATCGTCGATTGCACGAGATTTTGATTAGGAACCAATGCCTTTGTTTGTAATCATTCGGAAGTTGAACTATTAACAATTCAGAAAATATCCCGTATGTTTTAAAACAAAGAAGAAACACGCAAAAAAACGCAGAACAAACAAGATGCTGTTGTGGTCCAAAATTGGGCCTGCAGCATGCAAGCGGTTGCGCAGCGTCGGCCCAATTTTGGGCCCGCAGTGTGCAAAGGGTTAAGAAAAATGGGCGTTTTTTCCAATTTCTCTCAAAAGCTCCGCTTGCGCAAAGCGAATTGTCTCATAACCCCCTCAACCGCTGTGCAATAATTTTTTACCCCTGATAGGTACTAGTCTCAACTCCATCCCTCTACTCCCTCATCCCTTAAACATCAAATACTTCTGTCCCAGAAACACCTGTTGATCATATAGATGGAAGAAATTTCCATGCAAATAAGATCATATATATTACATATATGCATTATTTAATGTACCAGGTGTCCCAAAATGATGGATTATCGTTTGATTGCTTTGAGTAGCGTCACCCTGGTCTGACCACTAATGGATTCCGGGTTGTGCAACCGCCTTGCATAATACTTTGAAATCAAAGGGAGCTTGAGCCTACAATCTTGGCCAAAATACTTGGGACAAATCATAACATTGCACTACTTCGGTCTTTGATTACGTGCCCCCCGCTCCCCCCTTCTCAAAGTTGCTTGAATCAACCGCCTTTCGACCTTCTCAACATTGAAGTAGGGGGAAGGGGGGATTAGGAGACTCTAAACGTATGTTTTCTCCTCGATATTTTAGGAAACATCATGAAGACACTGAAATTTGCCTGCATCCCAGCTTCTTTTGGCCAGGATTGTCTCAAAATGATTGTTAACAAATAATACCTCATAGCTTGAGAACCCATAGAGATTTCTGTGTGAAATTTTAACACCGTCATCCCCAACACAAGAAGTGAGTTCTCAGCTATCTATGCCGAAATAGGCGTTGTTCCTGTTCGTTAAATTCACTGAGCACCTTCTTAAAAATGGGCGTGGCAAAATTGCTGCAATTTTCACTCACATTAAGATTCCCTTATAAAAAGTGCCTTACATTAGGATTCTGAGCTTTCTTCCGCTATCGTAAGATTGTGTACTCCGCTGCTCTTTGAAAATGACTTATCATTGCAAGAAAGCTTTTGGGCTCATTGTTTGAGGTCTGGTTTCTTGTGAATTCTTCGGTTCTCACAACGGCGCTCCACAGAGAAATGCCCCATAATTTTGGGATAAGTCACGCTTTTTTGGCAAATTCATCTGATTCCACATTTTAACATCAAAGTCTTCCTATTCATGCAAAAAACCAAGTAAGAATTGCCTGGAAGGTGGAAATGTCACGGCGCTCCAAAATTTAAAAACTTAAAATAAACAGTTCCGGATAAGTTTCTTTTGAACTCTATTGAGAACCGTCAGAAATCATATTTCACGAAAATATCGATGCAAATACTGACTATAGGCTGATAAAGCTTATTTTTCTCATTAAAATGAGACAAAATTTGTTAGAATAGGGCAAACGTTGCCAACGTTATTAATGTTTAAAGTAGGGAGCAGCGTTGACAAATTTGATCCCTTTCTCAATTTTCCAGACAGTGCAAATCCGCCTTCCTGCTATGCAACAGGTATATTCTTCTTCAACAAAAAGTTGTGGATTACAATTCATCGGGCACAATAGACCATTCAATGCCGTCCAGGGTGAATGCAAGTTTGGTGGAGCGAATTTAATCTCATTGAAAATGAATGAATAGTTAGAGAATTGGCTAACGGTACATTTGAAAATTAGACAATTGCACTGCGGAGGCGCAGAATTTGCACTGATTCAAAAGGAACTTTGTTTTTCAGTTCTCTTTGATAACTGTGATGTTTTCAGACGAAAATCATTGGCAGGTTTCGTGCACAAGAGAAGTTTCGCTGAACGTCATGGGAAAATTTTGCATAATTTGATGACGTCATAGTTCTGATGGATGAACCAGTAACAATGAAAACATTAACATCTGAAGTACTCTGGAGTTAAGCCCACAGTTAGTGGCTATCCATTCATAGTGAAAGAAATTGTCTGATACAAGTAGATTTGGATTCATAGAAACATATATGATAGGTAGTGATAGCAACTTTTCAGACAATCTTGGCCAAAATACTTGGGACAAATCATAAAATTGCACTACTTCGGTCTTTGATTACGTGCCCCCCGCTCCCCCTTCTCAAAGTTGCTTGAATCGACCGCCTTTCGACCTTCTCAACATTGAAGTAGGGGGAAGGGGGGATTAGGAGACTCTAAACGTATGTTTTCTCCTCGATATTTTAGGAAACATCATGAAGACACTGAAATTTGCCTGCGTCCCAGCTTCTTTTGGCCAGGATTGTAGCTTTTCCAAACAGCACACGAAAGTTGTTTGCTGATGTAATCTCTTTGATATTTTTTCGATTTCGCTGCTTTGCGTTGCTCAGAAGAGCTACAATAAACTTTTGAAGTTGACCTACCGGCAGCGAAGGTGTAAGTACAATTCCCTTTCTCTTGATGTTTCCACATACCATGTCTATTTTGTGTCGCTTCTCGGTACATCTTACAGCTAAAACAAAATTGGCTTCAGGAAAGTTTCCTCCGACTCTTCTGGTTTCATATCCAAATAAATCTCAAGAATCGCACGCAAATTGTCAGACCTACGGCTCATTTTGGAAGAGCACTGTAACTGACATAATGGTGCCCAGGTGTGTCCACACCGTGAAACCCTTTAAGTTCTGTAGGCTGTTGATGCATAATGTGCTTTAGAGGTGACTGAGGTCAAGGATAAGAGAGTTGAAAGCGGCATTGAAATCAACAATATTTTGAAATCATTTTCAATAAAATTAGAATTTGTTTTGTAACTTTCCGGTCTTCTGGGAAATGAAATGATACTGCGGTAAACTGGTGAAAGGCTTGAAAAGTTGTTGGTGTATTAAAACAATCAATTCTGCCGCGGTCTGACCAGGGCGCTACGGCCTAATTTAGGCGTTCAAGGCATGTCCGTATTTGTGTGGTTCCAGCATGACAAAAAGGAAACGGATGATACAGATCTCACTGTGAGGTTTGTAGCACGAGTTGAGAAGCCTATTTAAGTGAGTTCCTCTCCAAAACTTCTTTGACCTCGCAGAAAATCTTCGTTTTCTGAAGAGTGGACGGACCAGGGCGACACCGCTCTACATGTCCATAACAAAAGAACCAAATTTCAAAAACTTTGTTTTATTTGGTTGCCTAAAGGCTAAATTGTATTTGAAAAAGGTTGGTTCTGGCTTTACAACGATGTTTTCATGTTGAAAAGAAGACTAATAAACCTGCTCAAATTCAAGTGTCAGATGACATGCGAAAGAAACGGCCTATTTTTCAAGTCAACATTTTAGATGTGATACAAAAGGCTCAGCTCGTATCCGTACTCTCTAAATCACCCAACCATCTGAATTCAGTATTAACTAAATTTGTGTTCTCTGAACGACATAAAAGTTGATTCTTTTGTATCACATTTAAAATGTTGACTGGAAGAGTAGGCCGTTTCTTTTTCATGCCATTTAAGGATTGAATTTGAGCAGGTTTATCAATCTTCTTTTTGACATGAAAACATCCACGTAAAACTAAAACCAACATTGTCGAATACAATTCAGCCTTTCGGCAATCGGATCAACTAAAATTTTTGAAAATCGGTTCATTCGTTGTGGACATATAAGCAATCAAACGATAATACATCATTCTGGGACACCCTGTATATCTTGTATGTAGGAATTTTCTGTATAAAATGATTATGGGCAGGTATTTTAATAAAAAACGTATTGCAAATTTAGACAGGGTGATACTGTACATATCCTTTTTTAGTTTTCTCTCATGAGCTTTATAGAAAGACCGTTTTTTTCTCAATATTGGTCCAAGATATTTATTGAAACTTAACCACTTTCTCAGAGAAACCATCAATACACATACCAGATAAGAATTTATATTTTATGCACCAACCGGGTTCCATTGTAAGGACCTGTTCATATGGAGGCGAGCCAGCCCGCCTACTGGGCTGGAATTGGTGATGTGCCATCGTTGGTGGTATTATTTTGCATGCTCAGCCATGCGCAGTAGAGACATTTTTGTCTCCGCAGGCTGGTTGGAATGTTCATATGGGAAAACTTTGATCCCGGCAGTACTTGAGTGAGATCTCGCCTACCAGGCAAGCCCGCCTGCTCATATGAACAGACAAAAACTTTGAATGGGAAACAGGGATAAGGTGAGATCTCGGCAAAAAACCTCCAGCCTGGTAAGCAGGCTGGCTCGCCTCCAAATGAACAGGTCCTAAGTCCAGATCAGAATATCCAGTGCAGTCTCAAGGAAGAAAAGATCTGTATCTTTGAATTTGCAGTAATGCTTTTAAATGAAAAGCATATAACCTGCGTACATGTTTCCTTGCGGCACTGGATTGTTTGATTCTGCATGGGATGAACAGTCACCTTCCTGTAGTGGGTTGTGACTGTGATACAATTCAGCCCACCTACTCCTGTACCTATCTGTATGATAAGGTGCTAACTAGCATCAATATGCTCATCTGAAAGCCACCCAAGAGCATGGCTGAGGATTTCATGCAGCTCTGTTGTTAGCTTGATTCCCCTAATATAAACCCAAATGTCCTGTTTTGGAGGACGTTTGGGGAGTTGCTCATCATCAATTTGCTCAATAGCCCTCACTTTCTTTTGTGACAAACACCATCCTCATCTGATATTGCAACTATTCACTCGGGGTGATCTATGCTGTTGCTATGACCCCTTCACCTGAATTTTTCATGCTTGCTTCTGCCTCATTCACATGCTCAGTATGCAGAGAGTCGATCAGTTTACTATATATATATTCTTCGTCAATGGCTGTTGCATATTCCTATGCATACAAAAGCTTTCAATGCCAGCATGACAAATTTCAAGATTTTGCGCTGCCATCACTGCTCTTACATTTACTTCAAAGCTGGTCTTTGATTTCTTTCCATCAATATTAGCAAAGTTGCTTGATTAAAATGCATGCTCCCACAAACACACTAAGCATTTAAATTGAAAAGCAGCACCAATTCCTTGTTTCTTTCTAAATAGCTCTTGTAATGTTAGCACTTCACTTTTACACCCAAGGGCAAGATACAGCTGAAAAGAGGCTTCTTAGCTCATCACCACTAAACATGACAAATCCACTTCTTGTTACTTCTTGTTGTCTTGACAAAACTGGAACGGACCCAACTGGGCCTAGGCCTACTGCATTATTGTTGGGATTCAAAGATGGTGTTGTTTGCTGATGCTATGTATGTAAGTATGTCTGTTTACATTTGCCACATAATGAATTGACAATTTACGGGTAATAAATGGATTTATCAGTTTTAAAAGCAAAAAGAAGATAAATACAATGACAATGCACATTAAATAAATACCTTTAGAAACACCTCTAATTGTAGTGGCAGGAATAGCATATTAACCTATTTCCATAATGTTCCCATTAGAGGTGGTTGCAAAAATAAGCAGATGTTACAGTGCTTTTGGATGAAGCATACTTTAGTAAGCCCGAATCATGAACACGAGAGACGACATATAGTTTTAGTAGAACACACATACATTGTTTTCTTCTCTCTGTATATTTTGGAAAAAATTTTCGTTTGATCTTGTGTTTGAACGAGTTGATATTGTCTGTAGATCTTAAATCAGAAGAAATGATATGCCACATTTTTGGCCCCAAGTAGGACAGGCATTTTTGGCCAGTGTTACTTTTGGGAAAAGGAGGTTTGATGTAAGGCCAGGTCAAAGACGCGGAAAACGGGGAAAAACATTTGAAGTTCCTGAATGGCGAGAAATAGTGCTTATTGTGTTAACATATAGGTAAGAAACCTCTAAATAAGCCAAATATTCCATCAAGAAGACAAACAAGAAATTTCCGCTTTTTCCGCGTTTTCGTTTTTGCTATAGGTGATTTTTGAAAACGCGAAAATATCTTTATATGAACTTTTATCAGTAGCTTTTCGCAAATGTAGACAAGTAATACGTTGAGCTTTCTCTCATAATGAATTCTTTACCAAAATAGACTTTGTAGATCTGAATGAAACTTTTGGATGATAAGATTTAAAAATTAATGGGCCCAAGTGGCCTATCAGGAATTCGAGGGGCAGTTTGTTTATAATTTCTCAACCGTATCCCTTTATGATGCTATGGGCGGATACAGCATGTTATGTCGCCATAATGAAGCAACGAAATAAACTTAGAGCCTCCTCCTTTGTAGAGTATAATTTTTCCGCGTTTTCCGCGTTTTCGTTTTTGCTATAGGTGATTTTCAAAAACGCGGAAATCTCTCTATATCAACTTTTATCAGTAGCTTTTCGCAAATATAGATGAGTAATACGTTGAGCTTTCTCTCGTAATGAATTCTTTACCAAAATAGACTTTGTAGATCCGAATGAAACTTTGGATCATAAGATTTAAAAATTAATGGACCTAAGTGGCCTATCAGGAATTCGAGAGGAGTTTGTTGATAGTTTCTCGACCGTATCCCTTTATGATGCTATGGGCAGCATGTTATGTCGCCTACTGAAGCAACGAAATAAACTTAGAGCCTCCTCCTTTGTAGAATAAACTTTTTCCTACTATGCTTCTGGAATTAGAGAAACTCTCAAAACCGCAAGTTCGAGAAGCTCTGCTTTCAAATGAAAACAATGTTCTTCATTTTCATGGAACGAAGTATAACTTTGAAGAAATAGGGGGTTTCCAGTGACAACGGGTGAATGATCCTACAAAATAGGGATAGAAAACATGCATTCAGGGGAAGCAAGAGTTTATCTTGATACATTGGAAAACATTTTGCATGATATGTCAATGCAAGTAGTACCAGAAAACAAAGTAGATAATGTTGTTCAAAAACTGCTGTACTCTTTCATATGGCGCGCCGAAAGTGAAAATAATACCTTTTGTTGAAAATTTAAAAGCGTCTATGTTTTAAAGCACCATAACAGCATTTCGTAATATCTGGTGCATTTCCAGTTACCTTACAAGGGATGACACCCTTATTATTTCCTGAAATTTTGCAGCATTAGCATTTCTTAGCACCTGAATGATATATGAATGCCATACCCTGACAATATGAATTCTGTGAATTTATACAATACATAAGACATTTCATAATACCAATCTCATTTCTCAATTCCAACTGTTTTACAAAATATGGTTTTGTAAGACCATAGTCTAGGGTCACACATGGGTGGATCCAGAGAAAATCTTCACTGGGTCCAAACCGAAGGCGAGCCAAATATATTAGGGGGGTCCGGGGGAGCCCTCCGGAAAATTGTTGGCGACCACGCCCTTCAGATTAGCTTAAAACACTATTTCAGGGAAATTATATTCGACCACACCCTCGAGGTTTACACTCTAAATGTTGCAAAGTGATGCTTTGAAACTAAATAACTTTAGAGTTTGAGGTTATATATTTTATAGTCATGACTATCAATATTCCAAGACCCCAAAATCATCATTGAATCCTCCATTTTAATCATTTCAAAGCGATCCTTGCGATGGTCAGCTCCTTGGATGCTGTTAAAGAGGTCTACAGTTGTTTTAAATCTGACAAATCAGCTCTATCTCTCTCCACCATATTCAGTGGCGGCTGGCAGCCAAAAATGTTTGTTTATCGGCGAGCGAAGCGAGCCGGGAAAAAAACAGGGGGGTCCGGGGGTACTCCTGCGGAAAAATGTTTGCGACCACGCCCTTTAGATTGGCTTAAAACGCTCCAAATGAAAAAAGCTTGTTGGAAATCAGAAATGAAAATCAGCAGAGACATAACGTGACTACAGAAATAAACACACAAATTGAGGCAAAAACTGGAGAATAGGATTCCATAAATCAGATAGATACAGATAAAACAAATGTAGTCACATCAGAGCTATGCTACATCACATTTTATTTCTTAACAATTACGATAAGATATTATGTTATTTCTTCAAATTAGTCACTGCATGGAAGTAGAAATTGAAATCATTGAAATGCAGACTCATTTACTTCTTGAAAAAAAAATTTACCAAAAACGAAACAAGGCTTCAATTTCCAATTTCTGAGCACTGTGATGTGCTCATATGCTGGAAAATAGATCTGTCATCTTTATTCAATTTTACTTTCAAGAGGTGAAGAGTCGCCATTTCAATGATAGTTTCTAAAAAATTTACCGTTCAACAACCAAGTTATTTTCTGGAGAATCTCTCCATGCGTCTCTGATTATACGATTTAAATTGTGCAGTTACACTGGCTTTAAAATGTGTTTGCTTTGAAAGCCATCGCAAAGTTTTGTGCTCAACCTGCAATGTAACTAGCATCTCCTTTCTGGTTTCTGGCATTGTGGCTCTACCAGACAATACAACCCTTTTCATACCTCTAATACCCTTTCTTAATGAACGCTAGTGAGAGGTGTGACAGCAGCAAGTTCGATTAAAATCATTGCCTGCGGAAGTGCTTCCTGCAACTCTGCCTTCTGAATAACTGTCATCAGGTCTTGCACCGTTGGCTTTCCCTCTTTTATTAACTCGACGTCAATGTCTTCGCTTCCAATTTCGAACAGATCTTCCTCTTCAACATTTGACCGTTCCTCTTGATTCGCATCTTGTGGTTCATCGCTCTGCTTTCTGGCCAATCTCCTGCGACGATTCATCTTTTTTGCAACTAATGCATCTCGTTCTTTAACTAATTTGTCCAGAAGTAAGGCAATTTCTTTGTTGTTATAAAGGACGGCGGGGCAATGTTCAAGTGAACCTTGGTCGGGTATGGCAAATGGGTAGGTGGCACGTAATTCATTTATCAATACTCTTGTACATTCTATCGAAGCCTTTCTCCTAGCATCAAATTTTGTGGGGTGGATAAGTTCCATCCAGCTGAACTTCTTCAGATTTTCAAAGCGCCATAAGAGCTGCTCCAAAAATTTTCTGCTCACTTCGTTTCCAATGGCTGTTAAGGATTTCTTCCAACTATCTGGTGAACCATCCATGCTATTCTCGATTCCTCTCCAACCCTCTCTTCTTCGGATACTTGGCATTTCTGGATCGATCTTTATTGTGTCTTCCCAGATTTGATCAAAATCTAATTGCTGCAATGAATTCTTGAAATCATCAAGCATTGATGAAAGCTGCACTGCATCGAGCGTTGGCTTTTGCATGGTCTTGATGACTGGCGCACAGAAGTCAAAGATTTTCCGGTAAAGTTTCATGAGAAACACAAATTCGACTCGCTGAATCTGAAGACAAAGGCCCCTAGCAGTTGCTCGGATTTCGGCTTTCTCGCGTGCATCCTGTGCCATCTCGTACAAAACACCTCCAATTTCTTCCTACCAGGTGTCAACGACTCCAAGCGCAACATCACTTGAAAGCCAACGTGTATCCCCTCGCTTAGGTAAGGTACGACCGAGAAGATGAGATCTTTTTGGGCTGCTTCTAAAAAATCACTTTATCATTTTATCAACGATATCGAAAAATGCAGCAACTCTTGGAATCTTCTTTGCTGCTTGGGATGCACATAGAGACATTCTGTGTGCTACACGGTGCACGCGCTATAGGAGACAGAGTAATTTGGATGTTTTAATTAATAACGATATTCAAATTTACCTTCTGCCACTTGTTGTTACTTTGCTTGAAATCCTCCTATTTCTTCCACGCTGTATTGTGGCTTCCATTTTGTTTTTTTCGAGCTGACTGTACGGCTTCCTCCCGCCCAGTGGTAAGTGAGGCCAATTGCGCAGCCTCCACCATCGCAAGCCCAGAGAGAGAAAGAATGGGTAAGAGATTGAAGACCCGGCTTTTGATTGGCTTTCGTTAAACGTTCGTAACATTTGAACAATCGTGGCCCTAGCTGCGACGTCACAGCTAGGGCCAGCAGAACGGCTTACAAGTTGCTTTCGACAATTCGCCCCCCTACTAAATCTGTCTTTGGAATCCATGACCCAACAGGCTTATCTTATCTTACTCAACTTAGAGTGGGTCTTAGCAAATTAAGCCTTCACAAATTTAAGCACAATTTTAGGGATGCCATCAATCCAATGTGCCCTACTAACGATGGTATTGAGAGCACGGAGCACTTTTTGTTGCTTTGCCCTTCGTTTGAGGATCAGCGTCGAGACCTTCTCGCTGGAGTTTTTGCATTACTACCACCATTCGGATATATTGATAAGAAAAAAAAAGGCTTACAAAACGGGGGACTGTGTTATGTACTGTGACCTCATTTGAAGGTACGAAAGTGAGGTTTTTTAAAAGGCGGGAATATTTAAAAAGTTTTTGGCGCTCGTTTCGAAATAACCAAAATGGCTGGATTGAAGAAACATATTTACAGGTGAGTGAATATCGTGTTTCTATAAACTTTACTATTTCTGTTGTTTAGTAGTATGCGATAAAGGCTGACACTTTGTTAATTATACACACATAGGGGTAGTACAATTTAAAGAGCTAATGAGGCGGACATTTTGCTCATTTTGCTTATAAAAGTCACAGCGAATCAAACACAACATGAAAGTTTAGGTAAACTATATATTATAGTAGTCCAACCACTTTACTAGGGCAGGCATCATGCTTTGAGCATTTGCCTCCCTTCAATAATGAATCGATAGAGACTGGCAAAAGAAGCTTTTAGGAAAGGCTCATAAGGGCTTCGAGCATTTTGAAGATGGAGACCAATTCCCACGGGGGGTTGGGGGTACTCTGGTATATTTAGGGTAGGGGTGCTCAGGTTACTTTTTGGGTCTAATAACATTTCGGCAAGGGATATCTTTTTGGGTTAATGATTTGTACAGTTATATTTTGGGCTCTTGATATTCTGGCTTACTTTTTGGGTCTCAAATATAGGGAAAATAGAAAAATTAGGAAAAATATAATTTACAAACGAAATTAAAATCAAGTAGCATTGCTAAAATAAAAAACCTTGAATATCCAAATACAATACAGAGAAATCTAATAAGTTAGGGAACTTTCCTACATATTGAAGATACTGATTTCAGAACTTTTAGGTATGTAGGATCAGAAAAATTATTTTTGTGGGTCTAATTTCATGCTAGAAATTATTGTTTTGGTTGATGCATTGTACCCAGCCTGAGCACCCATATCTCCTATACCTGAGTACCCCCCCCCCCCCAACCTCTGGGGACCAATTTTCACAATTGAACCATTGCTTGGACAACTATATGCAAGCTTGATACCCATAATTCATCTTGCAAATTCTAATTCATCTTGTTTGTGCTAGATTCTCCATTGATCAGAGATCCCCATTTATGCAATATTCTGCAATCATGAACTCACACAACATCTCAAAATAGTTTAAGAAATTTGAACTTTGCTACTTTCTGCAGAGATCACTTGAAAGTCATAGAAGATTTACTCAAACCCAGTCCCAATGGAGAAATCCCAGTTTCAACTGCATTTGCATTTTTCAATGAAAGAGTTCAGCATGACAGTTTGAGTGTGGTTCCAGAAAATGTATTTGGTGGTTTGATGCAGATGGTTTTTTTTGGACAAATTGTAAGGAAAAAGAAAAGAACAACAGATGGCAATGGAGCAAACAGAATATGTAAATTTGATCTTGTCTATCTCAATTGATCAAGTAATTTTTCACAAGGCTTTATGTCAAACAAGAAACAATTGGTTCAGATAATCAATCTCTTCAATCAAGTTTCAGATTTAGGTCAAAATGCATTTGTCATGCTGCCAAACAATTATTGCCTTAAATTTTGTTTCATTATTTGCCTATAGTCATATCATAGGACCCCATGTGTGTTAATTTCAACAGGGAGTGGAGAAGTGACTTCAATGTAACATTTTGGAAATAGAAATATGCTTTTTGAAAAGGCATATCCTACATTTTGTATTTGGGACAGCCAGAATCCTGTTTTATTTGAGTATGCGATATTTTTTAGAGGTATCACTTTGAAGAATTCAGCTTTCTTAGTGCACTAAGAAAGCTGAAGTCTTCAAAGTGATACCTCTAATTATATGGAAGTCATTGGGAGCTGAAAATCATACCTCAAAATGTATTCCCTTGGACCCAGGGGGGGTACTCAGGTATATTTAGGATAGGGGTGCTCAGGCTGGGGTGCAACGCATCAACCCAAAAAAATAATTTTTCGCATGAAAACAGACCCAAAAAAATAATTTCTCCGACCATACAGACCCTAAAGTTATGAAGTCAGTATCTAAAATCAGCTAAAAATTGCTGTAACTGATTAGATCTCTCCTAATGTATTTGGATATCCAAGTTTTTTTATATCATAATGTTACATGATTCTAATTTTGCTTCTAAATAATATTTTTTTCGCAATCTTTTTACTTTTTCTCAAATTTGAAACCCAAAAAAGTAAGCCAAAATTTTAGGAACCCAAAAAATAACTGTACAAATGACTGACCCAAAAAAATAATCTTTGCCCAAATTTTAGACCCAAAAAAGTAACCTGAGCACCCCTATCCTTAATATACCAGAGTACTCCCTCTTGGCCCTTGGATAAAAGTACATCAGATAATGGCTTATCTCATACTTGTATGTATTCTCTAATTCTCCTTTAAACCTGGGTAGAGGACAAACAATGTTTGGACGTTTAATATCTTCTTTGCAAACTAGAGTTATGTGGACGTTTGAAT
The DNA here is from genome assembly GCA_039566865.1 of Aurelia coerulea. NCBI lineage: Eukaryota > Metazoa > Cnidaria > Scyphozoa > Semaeostomeae > Ulmaridae > Aurelia > Aurelia coerulea. Next base: position 11,750,262 of record CM076947.1, read on the forward strand.
GGAAGATATAATTCGAAATTTCATTTTCTGCAATAATGGTATTCTAAAGAATGCAAGCTAAATAAATGAATTAGTTGGGGGTCAGGGGAGAAACATCACAAAAGTTCTAGTTTTTAAGTTAGATGCCCTGCACAGGCTTGGGGGAGGGGACCTCAGTGTACTGGTGGTACAGGGAGGAGCATGTTGTAGGGGTACTTTTTAAGTAAGTTGTTGAATTATGGGTATCATTATCAGACAATTTTCAGAATTGCAGGTCCTGTTCTGGAGAGAAATTGGCAGGAGTGTAGAAATTACAGGAAATCGTTCTAAATTTGCTATTTTTTTTTGTTGACACCTGAAGCCCTTAAAACAAAAATTATTAACCAATTCTATCCCCAGGGCAATAGAAATTTAAGTTCCTAAAAATTGGTCATTATTTGTGAAATGTATATGGGATCACCATACACATAGCCACCTGAAACAAATTGAAACATTGGACCAAAGTCAGTCTCCAATTAGATGTTGTATGAAAATATCTGCAACTAAAACAATTCAAGTGATTTGATTAGTAAGCAAGAACAATTAAGAAACTCTACAAATTTAATTCTAGAATAAGAGTCAGTAGATTAGGGCTCATGCAGCATTGCGTTTGTAAATGCCTCTCTACCAAAGTTACCTTCATCTTATTCAACTTTTTGACTGCAAAAAATAGATAATGTTTTGCTTCAATAAGCATGGCTTATTCATGTGACAATATCAATGCAAAATACAAGCCCTTTGTCAATAAGGAGGCTCAACTTCAAAATACGCAAAACCTTATTAGGCCCCAAAAAATTAGAAACCATTTAAGAAACTGTTAATACTAAAACACTGAATGCGAAATTAAGAAACTTTCAGTCCTAAGTGCTGATACAAGTTTCATATAAAAAAGGTGTGTTGTAAATCTCCAATCACATCTAGATTTGAGATAGACTTAGGAGGTCCCAGTAATATTTCATTCAATAGAACTTGCATTTATCATTTATGATCAAAGTACACCATATTTGATATAAGAAATGAAATTATAAGACACTAGTCATAGGGTGGCATAACTATTAAGAACATCTGGTATTAACACCTTTGAAAGTAGCTAAGAAACCTTTTAAAGGCATACTATACAGTGCAGGCATTGCGCAAATTAACTTTACAACAATTCTTTATGATAAGAATTCTTGAGCCACATGACAGTCTGTAAATTTTTCTGAACAGAACTTTAGGCAGGAAAAGGAAAACCATGTTGATGTGTGCAAAGTCTGTACTGTAGAAGGTAAGCTTCACTTCAGTGGCGATACAAATTAATTCTGTGATAATTATCTGACTCTGGTTATTGTTAATTTCTACTGAACAAAATACATGACTCTTGTCCCCTCTTTGATCGAGTTACAATGGGCTGATCCAAGTTTGCTTTGTAACAAAATTGTAAATGTATCCTCTTCAAATGGTTCTTGATAGATGTGGCATTAACATTTTCAATGTCTAAGGTAGAATAGATACAAACTGCTGCAAGTTGTTACTGCAAATTGTTCTCTACTGAAGAAACAGGGCTTCCCTGGTGATATTTTGTGTTTTTCATAAACATCTTCCAAATCCAAGGCAGCTCTGGCAGCTCATTATGTTCAGATTTCAATAATAACCATACATCATTTGCTGTTCAGTTAAATTTTAACTACAATTCTCGTAAAATTCTTTATCTTCTGTTTGGAAATCTGTTCAAAACCGGAGGAGGCCAGTGCGACAGCAAATTTTGCAGATGAACGACTTCTGACGACGACGGGAAAGCCCCTTCCACAAACAAAGGCCAAGAAAGATTGGTGGTTTGTTGAGAAACCTCACAATTCGAAATCGCTTGATGATCCATCCAACCATAGTGTGAAAGTCAAGTCTCCTGTGAATATTCTACAAAAGCTTGAAAGTTCATTTTCTGAACTGAAAACAAGCAAACCAACCAAAAAAGTTCTTGAACGAACCCAACAAGACATCCATATTGAATCCGCCTTCTTTCTGGGTTTCTCTTTTGTCGATTTGTGAGGCTGATATTTCTGGCAGCTTTTATATTGTTTTATATGGTCGTCCTTGTTCTGACGGGGGAGAAAGAGAGCTATCCTTTCTACAAAAGTCAACAATTTCTCTGGAATCCTTGGTCATCTCGGGCGGGATCTCGGGTCATCTATTGTCAGAAGCGTCAGAAGTCAGTGTGTTCCGGCATCTTTTCCGCCATCTTTTGATCTAACTTATTGAGAGGAAACCCCCTGAAAATCTTTGACTTGATGCCTTGCGCAGCTTGAAAATGTTGGCGGGAATGTTACAAACGTCTTGCGAAAGTTCTGCTCACTGTGAACAATGGAATCTATTGTCCCCAGGTCTTTGACCTCTTACCCACTCTTTCTCTCTCTGGGCTTGAGATGGTGGAGGCTGCGCAATTGGCCTCACTTACCACTGGGCGGGAGGAAGCCGGACAGTCGGTTCGAAAAAAACAAAATGGAAGCCACAATACAGCGTGGAAGAAATAGGAGGATTTCTAGCAAAGTAACAACAAGTGGCAGAAGGTAAATTTAAATATTGTTATTAATTAAAACATCCAAATTACTCTGTCTCCTATAGCGCGTGCAAATACTAAATGAATACATCAGTCGATTGTTATTACATTCTTTGAGGGTGGGAGATACGCACTTTGAACTCTTTTTTAAAAGCTCTCTTGCAATTCCACATGACGTTTCGAGTCTTCAATGATATAATAAGCTTTATCAAGCTCATAGGCAGCTATCTTAAGTGATAATGGGCAATAGAAATTAAATCTATAATCATTTCTTGTGATTTTTGAGTACGCGTCAAAACAAGATAGCATGTAAAAGCACAAATTCCCGCAAATTCAAAGCCATTTCAAAACTTAATAATATGCCCAAGATAAATGTTGTCTTTGCTACATATGAATGCACACGAAGAAACTTTAAATATTGATAATGTGGCCTAGTTGTTATGATTTTCCTAAAGTTTCACTTTTTGGGTCATCCGGTATATTATCTTACATTAATTCTACAAGGCAAAAAGTCTATTAAAATGAAAAATCCCATAAAACTAAACTATCTACTCTAATAAATCCTTGTTAAGACGATTCGAGGGTTTCCTCTTCATTGGCGATTCACCCGCGAGTCTTCTCTTTCTAATTACTTGACGCGAATCTATTTGATTCTGTCGTCTGCCTCTCTCGTCCAGCTCCTTGAGCAGCCCCGTTAATTCTGCTGAGCGCCAAGGAGGACTCTTTACTTTGAGGGCGTCCCCAAGATCCTCCTCATCGGACATGCATTCTTGCGTCACCTTGGACCACATTTCCAACTCTTCTTCTGCAACATATTTACTTCGTATTTCATATAACTGTCGAGACAAAAAAAATTCAATAAATCGTTGCATCTCAAGAAGCCAGAAAATTTAATATCAAGAACATCGAATACTTTATTTCATCCTGCAGAATCCTGCTAGTCCTGCTAGGAAGATCTGGCCCAATTTAACGTGGAATCATTACCATTCAGACCTCGCCCGTCTTGAAAGCGGTTTACATCATAGAAAAAAGCTATTCTATAACAATGATATTGGATGGCTAATCAAGTTTCTCCTATATTCAGAAAATAAAGGTATGCAAAAAATATTGCTTACCAATACCAATATATAGGCATCAATATTTCTTTTAATGAAATGATGTCATGAAAGGGGTGCTTTCCAGAGGTAGCACTTTTAAGAAATTCATAGGACAGCTAAATAAGGAGTAACAAGGACAAGAAAATAGGCACGTGTTGGGCTATAGGTGAACACTCATTCAAAACCAAGAACCATAATATACAATCTAACGGACATACCATACAATTACCCACGTTACGCTTAATACAAGTTATAATAGAAATTACAAATAGAATACACGATAGATAAAAAATTCCCAGTCCTAAGTAAAGCTAAAGGGGAAGTGGTGGGAGGGGAAAACACCTTTGTGGGGCTGATTTGAAAACCCAGATCAGTCAGCAACGAGGAGAGGGTGGTGAATGCAAGCTCACATTCAGCCTTAGTGGGAGCAACAACCAGGAAGTCATCTAAATAGACGATGACCCCTGGAAACCCTTTGCGAAGCATCATACGTCGTACACTCTGAGTAAGACGATGAAAAACCAAATATGTTGGCTGAGCCTCACCTGAAAAGGTCCATTTGATACCCATTGCATCGTAATTGCTAGGATGGATGGGCACAGAACGATAAGCATGACGCAAATCTATCTTTGCTAAAAAATACCCTTGATCTACAAACTTGATGGCATCATAAATGGTCTGGAATTGGAGCTTATCTATAGTGGGGACATAAGAGTTAACCCCTGCACCCTTAGGCACGCTGCAATCATGAATAAGACGCAGCTCATCACTATTAGGCTTAGGCACAGTACCCAGGGCACTAACAATAGTAGGCTTGGAGGAGGAAATCACATAATTACCCTCAGCAAGTTCCTCCTGTAGGGTAGCTTCCACCCTGCTTCTGGCATCAGGAGCAGTAGCTGAGCGATAGTTGTCCATTTCAGCAGGAAGCAGGGTGGAATCTGCAGGCAAAATCTGAAAGCCATTGTTGATACCATCAAGCAAAAAATCCCTGTCATCATCCGTTAAAAGTTCCCATTCCCATTTTGCCTTATTGAGGGGAGAAGAGAAACCCTTTCCTAGTCACTGGGAGGGGGTAGGATGACAACATGATGGGTGAGAAGCTTCGCAAACCTTACCATTCTGCTTCTTATTGCAAACATGCACGAAAGAGCAGACTGACCGTTGACACCCTTGGTTAGAATTAAACTTGCGGCAAATAGGGCGACCAGCACTAGAATGCGAGGCGAAAGAACCATTAGATGGAGGCATATTGGTTGAGCCTGCTGGTTTTGAGCTTGAGCGAGCAGAAGACAGAGGCCTAGGCACGAGAGCAACCTCATGGAGGTGAGGGGAGTCGTAACTCCAAGGAAAAGCATACGTCACCTGAAGCTGACGATACTCATCATCAAACTTCAGGACGCTCACCCACTCGTATTTTCCAGCAAGTTCCATGACCTTAACCGTATAGGCAAGATACTCCTTAACATCCCGCGCAGTTGGAAGCTTGTTGGAAAATAGGAGTGTGTGGAAAATACGCGTGTTTGCAATCACCCACTGCATGAGGGTGATGCTCTCAAGCCTAGGCCTCTGTTGCCCATAAGAAACTACAAGCCTCGTAGAACCCCCCATATCAGAAACTGTTCGTTCATAGTCTCTTGGGACTAAATTAGCCAGGAAATCTATGATGCGAAGCACCTTCTCACCTCGTGGGACTGACGCTGGCTGTAGAAACATGTCCGCCTCCCTGTCTGGTTGGGCCAAGAAGCGGTTATTCAGGGAGGGTCGTTGTTGGTGCTGCAAGGCTTCTTGCCACGCATCTCCAGCAGCAGGAAGGCCAGCATCATTGACTGCGGATGGAGCAACAGGAGGCAAGGAACTCAAAAGGCCATCCAGGGCAGCAGCGCAAGGACGATTGTTGTCATCTGCGAGGATGGGAGGATCCAGCTGACGAAGAGTCTGCACATTCCATGTCAAGTTAGGCCTAGAGGCACCATTTTGGGTTGTTGTTGATGTTGTTGTTGTAGTTGGCGCCTGTGCTGCGGTTGGCGGCCGTGAGGGCGTCACAAGAAGCTCTTTCTTGCTAGTGAGGGCAGCCTCTTTTTCACAAAGCTTGCGGTGCATGGCTTCAAGCTCCGCCATAGCAACGAGTTTTTCCTCCTTGAGGCGCAGTTCTTGCAGGCGACGGACGATGGCGGCCTTTTCCACAGAAAAAGCTTGAGAATCCTGTTTTGCTGAATCTGCCTGAACGTTGGAGGACACCACAGGGGAAATGCCAGATGCAGCTGATGTTGTGAAAGGTTCACCAAGGAAGATTGTCTCGTCCGGTAAATCCGAGGCAACATCTGGAGGTCCTTGACAAGCAGGGCCTGGAATGCCCCACGAATGGTTGCCATGAAAATGATGGCAGCCAGAACATTCTGACTGCCGCTTCGGCTTAGTCCCGGTATTAGCAGCAACTGGGTTGGTTGTCGTTGTGAAGCTTGACGAAATTGCTGCAGCAGCTATCGAAAGTTCAGCTTCAGACACGGAGAGATCTGGAGTAGTAGGAGACGATATTATTTGATCTCCTGGCGAAGACATAATGATTATGCAGGCATCCAGACGTCGAGAGAAGTATGAAAAGCACAAGATTAGCAGTGGCAATCGCACATTGACTCAGGAACAAGTGAATGAAGAGATAGAACACACTCCCTAAAACCACATGGAGGACTACCCAAATAAGGACAGCCAATTAGGAACATAAACCTTGATTGGGCAATACCTGATGGTATGATATGATACCATGAGAAACCTACGTGGCATCAACTGATCCTATGCACGTGACTAGAAATACCTGAAATACCACCCCACTGCAAGCACTGTGCTCCTCCCCAGTAGACCAAAGGTATGAGTGCCAACCCAAGCCAAGCACGAATCCCTAACCCCATATTTAGACTCACATTGAAGCTATGCCACAATGTCCACATTAGAATCTATAAAAATCATTTGAGTCAAAACATTCAGTAAGAAAATAGATGTTAATGTCTGATGAATTCAGCATCACAGCACAAAGCTTATCACAAAATGTACTATGCTCTGATTTATTAGCAAGACTTTTAAACTAATTCCTCCCTTCAAAATTTGAGTAGAACTTGCTCATTTTTCCTCTGAAGTAATGAAACATCATCTTGGTAATGATCTTAGACTTCTATTGCAGAATTATTTTATTGACAAGAATTTAAATGGAAAATGTCCTTCTTAGACATTACAAATCATTAATTCATACTGTTTGGAAACAGCAAACATCATTGAACATCATTCTGAATTTGATGAAATTTCAGTCCAAGAAACACGTTCCAAGAGTTGACTGCTGCAATGGCAGATGAAAGTGATTTAAGAAAATTGATCAGAAATTTTTGAGAAACCCAATAGCAGCAAATTTTGCATGGTACTTTGCCTCAAATGTCTTTGTGGCCTGGGGTTTTGCAGAGCATCAAGCAGCAAATACTAATAGCAGGCTTCCAGAATGTGACAACATCATTGCAATAAAAATTGTTCTAAGTGTTGTTGACAAACTCAAAGACCACCAAAATGGGCTTTTTTCAGCAACGAAATCAGTTGAATTGACATTAATACAATGTTGCAACTGGCACACATATGAATATCAACATATAGAAATTGTCATTCTTTCTATCATATTTGCTGAATTCCAGAGAAAGCAAGGTTGCTTAATAACAGCATTTTCTTTGTCATAACCCGCCAAAGCAAAATCGAATTAGACATGCAACAAATACCTCAACTGACTGAAACAAAATTGAAAACTATAGAATCAAACATTGAAGAATTGGGGATACTGGAGAAAGCCTCGTCCAAGATGATGCAGAAAAGCTGGCTTCAGAGCATAAATTGCACCAGCTTGAGTTGGACAAGCAACATTTGGCAGAGATTGTTTAGCCGAACCATCCTCGCTCGTTGTAACAATCAAAGGAACACTATCCATGCAACCAAGTGATGTGACACCATCAATGGACGATTCAATTTCATTCTTCGGCTTTGGAGAACAGAGCCCAATGGCTGTATCAAATTCAGCAACAACGCCCTTGCCCTCACCAGACGAAATACTCGAGCATAGTATTTGCCAGCAGAAAGAGGAATCCGCTGTTTCGGTTCAGAGGTCAGCAGCAATTAAAATCCTATTTTCTTTAATCTGTCTAATATGTCATGAAACATCAAAAATCTGACAAAGCATCACCATCTCTAGTTTTATTTTGTTCCCACATATGTTGACACGAAGGATGGAAAAGAGACCTTGGACGTAGCACACAATGCTGAAACATTTGCACTTAACCTACGAGCATTAGCACGCTCTATAGATGTGCAAACTACTAATGGCAGGGCATGATTCTACACTACGTTGCATCCTATGTATCCAAGTGAAGGGAGACGTTTCATAGAGACAGTATGTTTGCACGTGATGTGAGTCCATATTGTGCAGCTTTCCGCTATCTCGTCAATCTCAAGCTATGTGAACCAGATATGTGGTGTCTGTTATCATCACATAAACTTGCATGATAAATTTCAATCCTTGTTGAGTTTCAACACGGGTTGAGTTTTAACAGCATTGCTTATTTTGCCTTGCGTTTACATGAAATCTCAACGCAGGTTGAGATTAGGTCACATGGTTGCAAACAATGGAAGAAAGAATGTGAGCCCACTCAAATATTCAAATGATTGCGGAAATAGATTCGATCTGTTTTGTTCGCATTCTAATCTCGCCCCAAGTTGAAAAAATATTGCGTTTACATAAGAATTTTAACCCGTGTTGAAATTTCAACATGTGTTGAGTTGCCGAGTTGAGTTGAACCCGTGTTGAGTTTCAACACGGCCTCCTTCATGTAAACGCGATGAAGGCTTACACCGTCAACCGAGTTGAAACTCAACCCGTGTTCAACTCAACCAGGGTTGAAATTTCTCATGTAAAGGGCAACTAAGGGTAGAGTTGGGATCCGAGGAAAGGATTGAAGTCCAAAAGGTTCAACTAGAAAGCATGTTTAGAGAAAAAGGGCAAGATGTTTTATGTGGAAATTAAGGCTAAAAATTTACCGTAAATAAACACTTCCAAGAATTTTTTAAATATGGTATCGAGCAACACATGAAAGAAACTGTCAATCAGTGCTTCACTTAAATGATAAAAGATAAGGAGATCAGAGCACTTTGGAGTAGAAGAATGCTCTGATCTTTCAATGATAGGAACTTTGCAGCAGTGCAGACATCAATTTAATTTCATCACAGCTAACATTTACAGTCAAACGCCGGCCTCCAAGAGGCCTTTGGGCTTCTCAGGGTCCCATTTACGATTTTTAACGATGGGTTTTTTTTATCTGCACTGCATTATCACAGCGCCTAAACAATAACAACCGCGATGGCTGGCATGATTGTTTTACTTGACTCAATCCTTCTCAAGATTTGGCCATTGGCCTAATCAGTAATGGCCTACCTAATCACAGGATAATTCTACCGGGTGAGTCAGAAAAAGCGTGGGGTGTTTGGCGGATTGCGACATCGCGTTCAGCAACCCAATCGTAGCGAACTAATTGTTTTCTTGCAGCCAAAGGTCTAACTTAGATCATAAGCCTTTCCCCATCGAAATCGGTCACTTGATGTATTAATCAGAAAATATTTTCTTCGTAAGACGTTGTATGGGAGTTTTTGCAAACGTATGAAATCTTTGATAGAGCCCCTTCAACATTTTACCCTTGCCAAAGCTGCAGGTACACGTGGTATTATCAGGAGAGAAAGAAATAGTTTTTGTCATGAAACATCGCGTTGATCTTGTTGAAATAGATTTCTTTACAACACAAAGAAGCATGTGTTTTTACTGTCTCTCAAACATATTCTCTTTGCAGGACAAGTTATGACGTGACAAGGCATCCCAGAGGAGAAAACACTTTTTCCGAACTGTTTCATGCTCCCCAGATAATACCACGTGTACCTGCAGCTTTGGAAAGGCTAAAATGCTGAAGGGACTTGGTTGAAGGTTTCCTCAGTTTGCAAGACTCCCATACAAGGTTTTAGGAAGAAAAGCTTTTTTAAATAATGAATCACATGACCGATTTTGATGGGGAAAAGTTTATGATCTAAGTCAGAGTTATGGATGCTCGGAATGATTTAGTTCACAACGGTCGGGTGGCTAAACGCGAAATCACAGTCAGCCAAACACCCCACGTTTTTTCTGACTCACCCGGTATGTGAACTTTCCGCTTCCTCCGACATCATTTTTGCTCGCTACCTTCAAGTGGAGCTGGATTGTCACCTGGAGAAAAATGGTGTAAGCGAGGCCACAGCTCAAAGAAAAATTGTTCTTGCAAGGGGAAATGCATGAGAAAGTGCACATGTTGAAAAGAATTTATGAAATGTGACAATGCATGCAAGTCCATGAAAACACAATGCAATGACAAGCTAGTAGAGGTATGTTTACCGCTAGCATATTGCTTCCTCACTTCATGTCGTTAAATAATGATTCTTTCTTAGAACGTCACATCCCCATCATCCCAAGACTAAAGTTACCCCCTGGGAGCCTGGTACTATGGCATTGCTACAGTAGCACAAATAAAATGTAATTTTGTTTTAGAAGCGAACATTTTCCTGGAAGTTTTCTGAAAACCCAATCCTCCAAAATACTGCATAGCTGTCCAAAATAACATTTGCTTGCTGCATTGCTATGTGACTTTGTTTCAAAATAAAAAGTAACTGACAAATTAAACAGTATGCTCTACAACAACAGTTCCTTACTTGGTTTCCTTATGTTGTCAAATTTACAGGCTGCATTTCAAGCAGCAGATTTTGGTACAATGGAGATTGGGGAGGACAAAGATCTGCTTGCTGCACTGTCAGACACTGAGCCACTCTTATCTTCAGATGATGAAGCAGATGGTGAATCTGGTGGCAGTGAATCAGAGGTAAATATAGTTAGTGCAGCTTGGAAAATCATTTTGTAAATTGGCTGGTTGTGAATGTTAGGTCTTTGGTATACTACATGTAAGATGAATATCTGTGTCTGAGCAGATACAATATACATTTTCAAGTGCCTGCTCATTCTCTTGAGAATCATGTACAGCAGTTATGTAGAGCTGGATGTGATGAAAATTCTGCTCATGACGGATCTTCAGAGATTCTGATAGCTGCTTACGTGTGGCACTGATACAACAACAAGTGTGAAGACTTGTCAATGTGCTGCTGACAAAGATGGCTGTAATTCTCAGTTGGATCTGCCATTTGAGAACGACGTTAAAAATTACGCTGCCACAAACATGACTCCAACTACCAGTTCTTCTGGTACTCCTCTTCAAGAACCCGTCTCGTTACAGAAGAAGATGAAATGAAAAAGGCATTACCTGGAGCGCAAAACCATTGCACATTAGTTGAAGGAGGAGTTACGATGTTTGGGTCAGACACTCTTCATGGCTTCTCAGTTCTCCTGACATGGGAAGTTATCAACAATCTTGGTTTGTTGTTCTTTTCACAAGATATACTTGAATTGATGCCAGTCTGCTCAGTGAAACATGCAAGAGTAATTCTGGAACACGTCCAAGAATTTTTCAACGGCATAAAGGATTATGAAGAACAGATCAAAATGTTGGGCGATGCAGAATAAACTCAGTGATGAAATATAATACTTTGCTTTAATGGAAATGTTCAATGACGTTCCTGACAAAGAAGACTTTTTGTCATCACCATAACATTATTTAAAGTTGATATATACATAGTTACTAACAACTAATTTAAATCAACTATTTACAATATAACAGAATTATTTACAAATTAAATATTTACATCTTTTGCCATCCCATTCTTTGATCCCCCTTTTAAAACTTCTCAAGGTATCAGCTCTCTTTAGTTCATCATCTAGAGTGTTCCACAGGAGGCTACCTCTAAACGAAAGAAAATTTAGTCCATATCGGTGTGACTGTGCTGATGGAAGCCTGCATAGCTCTTTGGTGCGGAGATTGTAAGGTACATCTTTTTTAACAAAGAATTCCCAAATATATGAAGGATTAAGTTGGTCCATGGTCTTACAAATTACCAAGTTGGCTAGATTGTTACAGTAAATTTTCTGTCTATTTTGGAGTGGTGACGCCTGTGAGGCAATTTCCTACCAAGTGTTTATTACGTGTATAGCTATAAAGAATTTTTTCTGAGAGGCATTTGCTCATTTAGGATAATAGCCCACCCATTTAGGATACTAATTCATCTATTTAAGATAATAACCCACCCATTCAATGTAATAAGCCATCAAGTATATGGTCATAACCTACCCAGTGTTTGTATGCGAGGTTGGCCCAACGGTTAAGGCGCCGGACTCACAACCGCAAGGTCGTGGGTTCGAATCCCACCAGGGTCATACTTGCTGCGAAAGTGTGAGGAGAGCTGCTAACTCTCTGTAATTCCAGGCAAAGGCAAAAGGAATCACGAGGTGTGGTCACATCGAGAGGAAGGACCGGGGTCGCCCTGGTGGGCCCGAAACCCATACTTTGCGAGAATAGCAAGTGTATGTGTCTAAAAAGTGAAAGGTTATGTATAACCCGTGTCCCCTGCTGGAAACAAGTCATCTCGAGACATTCGCAGGCTAGGCACGTTAAATACAATTACTCACTCACTCACTCACTCACAATCCTTTATCATTCATTAGGCTGCCGAAATTGCAACAAAAAATGTAGTCAGGAACTCTGCACTGCTACCCCTATGCTATTTCGACATTACAAAAATGTGCTCAGCTTTCTCTCCCTTGACTTAGACTTCCATAGAACTTTCTCTGAGACACTTGCTTTCTCCACAGGACCTTTCTCTTCAACATTTTTCACAGTAGAAATGTTTTTAACAGGCATTCTGTTATCGCCCTCTGTTACTCTCTGGTTCTGCTGTTGTGTTGATGAATAAACTGGTGTACTTGTAATTTGAAAACCACCTTGACTATACTGAGAAGCAGCTGGACTAATCATCAAACTTTGTAAATTACCCTCACTGTGTTGGCGTGGTATGGCTCCCATTGGCATCCTAATAACAGGAGAAAATGCAGTGAAACTGCTGTGGTCATTGTCCAGGAGGTGAGCGTCTTTGAATCCTTGGGAGATGTCGGAGAAAAACAATGACCTCTTCGAAGACTTGGTCTTGACACCAATACCAAGTGAGGCAAGCTTGATTTTCCAACACTTTGAGCTTTTGCAGTGCTGACTGAACTCTCTGCAAACGCCTTAGGCAATCTCGACATATATACTCTGATGTGGGCCTAAGCATTACAACAACTTCTAACTGATTTAGTGCAGCTTTGGTATCAAATTTTCCATTTCCTTCCAACAAGTTACAATGATGGTGAGTATTACCTTCCCAAGACAAAGTTTTAAAGCACAGAACACAAGAAGACATATTTGCGGCAAAGATAAACAACCTCAATTTCTTCAAACACAGTGATCGTTCGTTGCAACTCAACCATGTGATATGACGTCTTCTCGCTTTGAGGTTTAGTCGCTTTCGCCTTGCCGCTTGCGGAAGAATAATTTGATAACGAGGCTTTCATTTCTGCTGAGTCATGGAAAGGCTAGACTTTGTTGCACAGACTTATACTTCCGATAGTGCAGCAGATTTTTGAAAAAGTGTTCAAATTTATATAAAAGCACAAAATTTGGCAAATCTGTACAGTTTTTTTAGCTGAACAATATAGGCTATGGGCCCATCCGAAAATTTCAACATTTTTCATAATGGCGGCATTTTCAAAATGGCAACCATTATTTCAGACAAATTATCATAACTGACTATTACATAGCCAGAAATGTATGAAACTTTGCAACTTTATGCGATTTGTGTTGTTGACTATGTTCAACAATAAAAACAGTTAAATTAGAGCAATTTTTCCATAATGGCGGCATTTTCAAAATGGCAGCCATTGTTTTAAACAATTTATCATAACTAACTATTACATCGCCAGAAATGCGTGGAACTTTGCAACTGTATGCGATTTATGTTGTTAACTATGCTAAGTTAAAATTAGGCCCAAATTTTTCATAATGGCGGCATTTTCAAAATGGTGGCTGGCCTTTCAATCAAATGATCAAAACTGATTTTTGGGGTAAAAGAAAGTTAGAAAATCTACAAAAATGCATATGCTAATAAAGTTGAAGTGATATTTCTAAGATATCTTTAACTCGTTAATCATTTTCTGCAATTTCTATGTCTATCAAAATGACGGCTACACATTTCCAACATCGTTTTAAAACTTTTTCTTGACAGTACTTTGTCCTGGAAAAAACCGTGGACGCCAAAATGCAGTTTTAAATTGTTATCCTTAATCGCATTCACCCCCACACTTGCATAATGCTGTGCAAACTAAGCCAGATTTGAAGCATTTACACCTTTCTCTGCAACCAAATTTGGGACTACAGAAATGGAAAAATGGAAATTTCAAATTCTTCTGGTTGTGTGTGGTGCAATGGTGCAAAGAAAAATAGCCACATACAGCAAAAGTTTCAAGATTTACACTTCAAGCTACAGTAAATAGACCCAATTTCAAAGGAACTTTCATTGCATTTGGGTCTGGCTAACGGGCTAGCAAAATATTGAAATGGAATTGATATGGTCAAAGCTGGCCTGGGCCAAGTTAAAAATATACCCTTATTGGAGAAATGGAAAATGGAAATTGATCGAGGGAAGTCTTTTGGCATAATACTGATTGAATTCCGTAAGGTTTTTGATACGCTGGATCATTACATCATACAGCTAAAGCTTCAGGGAGTAGGACAAGCAAATGACGTCGCTGAGTGGATAAAAGATTATTTATCTGACCGACAACTATTTGCTGTGATGAATGAGGAAAAATCAGAACTGCAATGTATCACTCATGGTGTTCCACAAGGATCGCTGCTAGGCCCACAATTTTTTTCTATATATGTCGAAGATTTTCCTTCTTGCACATCTCAGAGTAAAATAGAGATGCTTGCAGATGATACTATAGCCTACTGCACAGGCAATTCCATTGATGAGGTGAATGAATCATTGGAGAAAATGTTAAATGATGTTCAAAGTTGGTGCACCAGACATAAACTAACAATACATGCTGGCAAGAAAAAAGTGTTACTAATCAACAGACAAAAGTTCAGTGGTCATTTGAACGAACTAAACCCGAAGAAACACCAATAGAAAATGTAGCTGAAGCCAAATGCATATTATTGCATATTATAGCCAAATGCATGGTGTAAAATTAGATTAAAAGAAAGCTCTCTTGGCAACCACAAATCAACCATATAACCAGTCATTTAATCCAAAGGTAAAAAAATATCAAAGAGTATGAAGTATCTCCCAAAGGCTTTCTTAGAACAGATTTATTTCAAAACTATCATCCCATCAGTTACCTACTGCTTAGCTGTATGGGGAGCATGCAGCGAGAGTCTTTTTTTGGGACATTGAAAAAGTTCACGTGCAGGCTGCAAAAATCATCCATGGCACTACAAGAAGCAATACTAATGAAGATATATTACGAAAAGTAAATGGGACCCAATATCATATCTTTATAAAAGAAAACTATTGATCGTCATGCAAACTGCACATCTACAGACAGTGCCTGATTGGACTTATGATCTATGCGAGTACAGACAGAACTGAGGCCGGGAGAAAATTGATACGCTAGAGGGGATCATTACTGTGGAACATCCTGAAAGAAGATCAAAAGAAAAAAATCACTGACTCCTTTAAAAGATCGATCGGGAAGTTCAGAGAACAGTGGCAGAAAATGACCTTTGCTAAGGGCACAGGACAACTTTTAAATAAAAGATCGGATTTTACGTATTTCTAACGTTCAAGTTTATTCCTAAACTGTATTAACATTTATTTTAATCGTAGATAGCAGGTCCCCATCAGCTGCAAGCTGCTATTATTTTAACCATTTTAACCTGCCTCACCAAATAAATATGTCCAAATCAGTAAGTATTTAGTTTTAGCTGATTTGTGAATAAACATCATCATCATCAGCATCATTTATGTATGTATGTAAGGGTAAAACGATTGATGCGATACCTCCAACGCTAGATGCATTGTTTCAACACATGAGGAGAGCCACACTCAAGAGTATCATTTGGAATCGCAGCTTGTCCCCTGTACCGAATGCTTCCATCACCACATGAATGGGTTGGTCCAAAGGGCCCCTTGATAATTGGATGCCAAGGTGGATAGGCTTCTGATGCTTGCAAAACAAATTTTTGATATGTGGCTGTAGTCCCGAATTTGGTTGCAGAGAGAGGTGTAAATGCTTCAAATCTGGCTTAGTTTGCACAGCATTATGCAAGTGTGGGGGTGAATGCGATCAAGGATAACAATTTAAAACTGCATTTTGGCGTCCACGGTTTTTTCCAGGACAAAGTACTGTCAAGAAAAAGTTTTAAAACGATGCTGGAAATGTGTAGCCGTCATTTTGATAGACAACGAAATTGCAGAAAATGATTAACGAGTTAAAGATATCTTAGAAATATCATTTCAACTTAATTAGCATATGCATTTTTGTAGATTTTCTAACTCAACCCAAAAATCAGTTTTGATCATTTGTTTGAAAGGCCAGCCACCATTTTAAAAATGCCGCCATTATGAAAATTTTGGGCCTAAACTTAACTTAGCATAGTTAACAACATAAATTGCATAAAGTTGCAAAGTTCCACACATTTCTGGCGATGTAATAGTTAGTTATGATAATTTGTTTAAAACAATGGCTGCCATTTTGAAAATGCCGCCATTATGGAAAAATTGGACCTAAATTTAACTTAGCATAGTTAACAACATAAATCGCATAAAGTTGCAAAGTTCCACACATTTCTGGCGATGTAATAGCAAGTTATGATAATTTGTTTAAAACAATGGCTGCCATTTTGAAAATGCCGCCATTATGGAAAAATAGCTCTAATTTCAACTATTTCTATTGTTGAACATAGTTAACACCACAAATCGTATAAAGTTGCAAAGTTTCATGCATTTCTGGCGATGCAATAGTCAGTTATGCTAGTTTGTCTAAAATAATGGTTGCCATTTTGAAAATGCCGCCATTATGAAAAATCTTGAAATTTTTGGATGGGCCCATAGCCTATATTGTTCAGCTAAAAAAACTGTACAGATTTGCCAAATTTCGTGCTTTTATATAACTTTGAACACTTTTGCGAAAAAAGCACAAAAATCTGCTGCACTACGAGGAGTTGAGTCTGCACGCAGGCTACCACAGGCGGTCGGTCAGTATGGAAATGGCAGTTCTCCGCCATGTGAAAGGGCTGATGAATTAAATCAAATTGAATTTGAACATAATTTCATTTCACTTTGAATTAACTTTCTCGTTTGATTGCATTCGTTTATTTCAAATCGAATAAAACAATCAGAACAGGAAAGAAGGGAAAATAGTGCTAAATAGAAAAAGAATTAAATTGGAATGAAAAATAAAGACGTGAAGTTAACAATAAAAATATTAAATTAAAAATGGCAGTTCTCGGCCACCATGAGCGTGTATGCTGATATGATAGAAAATGCTAGCTAGACTGCAAAAAGAACCATTTGTTGACAAAACTGTTAAAATAACAAAATTGGTATGACTGTGACTATGCACTTGCAGTTAACCAAAACAAATGCAACAACTTATTTAACAAACATTTGCGATATGTAACATTATTTGGGAAATCCTTACTACTCCAGCTAATTCCTTGGGGGTGAATCAAGGACATACACAATTCCATTTGATCTGTAAATAGTTACCTCATTCAACAACAAATAAAACTGTTGGCGAATCTAACTTCATTGGGGAAACATGTAAAGTTAATGGCAGAGATACAACTATTTAGGTAGTATACAAGATCATCATTTATCACCCAAAGCTTTCTATACTAAACCCCAAATTTCAAAGCAAAAATGAACCCTTACCTATAGCTTCAACCAAGCTCAAAAGAGGGGTATTCTCTCCAATATAACATTATCATCCACAATCCACTGCCATCTTTGGACAAATAGCAACAACAACTACAACAACTAACATTTTTGGCATGAAAAAACTAAGAGTACTGCTGAATGAAGACAAGAATTTCTGTATCATCCAACTGTGCTTGTAGGCATTCCTGTGCATACTTTGTGTCCTCGCTCGTACATTTCCCTTCGGCTACATTGTTTTGAAATGTTGACTGGATGTAGCTGGAAGAAATCTGCACTCAAAAGTATGTTTTATCTGGTTGATTATTGTGAGTAGCCCCCCGTCAAAATGAATGCAACAACTTCAATGACATTTGCACTGATTGCTGAAGCTTGTCAAAAACCAGAACATTGGCTTGTACACTTACCTCACATAAGTATTGCACCACCTAACACAAAATGGCGGCCAAAAGTGTCTTTCAACCCAATCAACAAAATTTGCATAACAAAGTATCAGCATTTAAAGGTTTCCCTACCGGGTATTTTGGCCGGAAAATAATTGTTAATTCCTTGGCTTTTCATTCACAAGTAAAATGAAAAGTTATTTTGTTGATTTCTTTAATAAATTAGTAAAAACCTTCGAACAACATTGAACAAAATTTTGGCAGCATAGCAGGAGGAGTAGGCCAAAACAAAATGAGGAACGGATAGATATCTGGGGGCAAGGATAACAAAATTTTAGTGTTTTCAAATTGGGATTCATCAAACTTTATCACCAAGATAAAAGTTTTCCACTCGAATGCGACAAAAGAAGAAAATTCAAATAAATAACAAGGCCATCATTCAATGTAACTGAACTTAAATTTGTCTAAGAAGGAGTCAGGTTTAACCCTATTCATACCGGGGGGAGCTTTTTTCGCCCCCCCCCCTACCAGTTTTTGCTGCGTTATGCTAAAACGACAAGAGCTATAACCACCAGTTTTGGTGACTTTGACTCAAATTTAATAGGCAATGAAATTCTTAACATTTCATTGTTCTACCTCCGATCATGTGACCACAGTAATACCATATTTGGAGAGTAGTCAACAACAAAAAAGCTTAAAATGTCTGTAGTTTTTGTGTCGATTGCCTGATCGATCTCAAACATGCACCATTCGATTGAATTTGATGAGTACTTTCATTTGATATATCAATTTTTCATATTTGCTTATGTCAGCAAAATTTAATATCTATGATGTCACTCACATTTATGACGTCATTTCTCTAATAAAGAAGTATCAAATATAAACTTTTTAGTCTTATTTGCTTTATCTTATTAATTTGATTCACTTTGAGTCTATATTTGCCAGATAAAAGGACAGGACTGGCAAAAACCTGCGATGAAAGTAAGTGCATGGAACAAAGGGCTAATTTAAGACAAATTGTGCTAAAAATAGAAGCTAAAAAATTTTGAAAAGTATATATTTTTGAACTATGACATGTTTCCTACTATTTGAAACAAATTTTAAGAAAATCGGTTGAGTGATTGATTAAATAGAATTTTTCTGGTTAAGAAGGTATAAATTTGCCAATTTTCGTCAGTTTTTCGGTTGCCTAGCAACGAATCACGTGACTTATTAATTGTAATTGTTATATTTGAATAGCCAATTGTCTAAAGAACAATAGGGGTAAGTCTTATTGTTATATATTCTGTAGTTTTGGAGAAAAACAGGGAGGGGCGAAAAACGCCCCCCCCCCCCAGTACAAAATACCTAAAAAATCGCCCAGTACAGATAGGGTTAAGAAAACACGCTCCAGTCACTTGTTAAATTTCAAATTACCTTGAAACTAAATTCAAGCGTAGCAATTTTGTTAAATACATCAAAATCCATATATCAAAGTGTCAACCACTTGCCTGAAGTCTTCCAGGAAGCAAAATTAATTTTGATATGATAAAAGTGGTATCAAGGACATTGTTACCTTAGAATGGTTTTTTCCCGTTTCTCAGTTGTGTTTATCCTTCTTGCATTCCTCGCCGAAAACTTTTGTCATGGCAATAAATTTTGCAGAATCCAGATTTGAAAACTATAAAATGTTGTTTTCTTTGCTCTAAGAAATCTATCCGTTTCTTATTTTGTTTTGGCCTACTCCTCCAGCCATGATGCCAAAATCTTGTTCAATGCTGTTCGGAGGTTTTTGCTAACTTATCAAAGAAACCAACAAAATAACGTTTCATTTTACTTATGAATGAAAAGCAGACAAATTAACAATTGTTTTCCCGCCAAACCACCCGGTAGAGAAACCTTTAAATTATGATGCTTTTATTATGCAAATTTTGTTGATTGGGCTGAAAGACACTTTTGGGCGCCATTTTGGGTAAGGTGGTGCAATACTTATGTGACGTAAGTGTATAATCTCTTCCAGTTTGCCCTTTCTTGCGTCTATGATGCTCAGGAGCGCATCTCTGCTCAACATATGTGTCCCTATGACTACAGCTGAGTGGAGAGTCCTTCCATCTTTGAACAGCGTTTTAGTCATTCCTGATGAGGTGGTGACCATCACTTCCTTTCATCATGCTTGTTAGATCGAAATGGCTCATGGAATCATAAAAGTCATGCCAGTTCGCATTATGACCTCTTGTAGCGATGTTTATAATGGCATTATGCTCCTCCTTTACATGTTTCATCATTGGAAGAATTATCACAATAAAATCAAGCAAAAATCAAGATAGGCCTAAGGCCTATTCAACTGTGGTACTCTTACCAGAGCTGCAAAAGATATTTTCCTTTCTGGGAACCTGGGACAGTAAAAAATGTTCTGCGAGGTGAAAGTATTGAATACAATAGTTATGTCAATGGTATGCACACATTGGCTGCAAAACATTCTAATCTATTAGGTTTGGGGTAGCACATTTCAATGATTGACAGTTGAATCGGTGCTTTCATCTCTATCTGCTAAGCTCCGCATTGTATATCTACTTAAATAGCAAAGTTTAACATGAATAGTTTATTCATTGCAATTTGCGTTGGTCAAAGATGTGTTCTTTCTTTTATCATGGTAAAAAGTTTCTTATAAAATGTCGCATTTTAGTTGTTTATTTCTTCCTGTATCATTCTCGATCTTTTGGCAAAGATGACAAACCTTAAACAAAAAGCAAGCAACTATGCGATTACGAGTCTAAAAAGTCTAAATCCCAAGTTAACTGAGTTCACTACATTGAAATCAAAGCAGTTAGATCTCCATAAATGGAAGGTTACTAGGCTTTTTCATCAGGCAACCGACAACTTTTGATCCTCCTTCGTATGTTTGAAGTTGCTCAATGACTGTCGTTCGGTAAAAGTGCCATGCCGATTTCTTGGATCTCCAGTATCCGTCCATTGCCTCTTTTACTATTGGATCAGAATGTGCCAAGTTAGGACCGTTTACTGCAATCTTGAATTCCTCAGTTGCATTTCCTTCATCAAGATTTCTTCGCTCATCGAAATGATTTTCAAATACTGATACAGTATACTCTAACACGGATTCACAAGAATACTTTATACACCTAACTGCCATTGCTTGTAGCAACATCTCTATGCTTGAAAAAGATCTTTTTGTGGGTCAAAGAACAGCTTCAGCAAGGTTTTTGGTCCATAACTTTTAGTTCAGCAACAGAATACCATTTAGTCCCTTTTTCAAGTCACCTCAGGAATTCCTTATGCTGATCAAGTAGCAATTGATTGGATACATCGTTTAATGAACGAACAGGAACTTCTTAAATTTGAAAAAAAGTGTTGCTTTGCCACAGTATCAATGTCAGCCTGTAGAATTATTACTTGTTATGGCCCCTGACGTGTTGGAACATTTGCAAAACACCTTTTACTAAGAAGAATGTTTTGGCCTATCTCAAAAAAGCAACCTGTGTCTTTTGAAGATAACGCCTGGCCTATCCGGCGTGTTCCCCAAGATGGAGCTCCGCATTATTGATTTTCGTCTTATGGAAAAGTCAATGACGCGGAACAACAGATCACAGAGATTAATTTCCACGGTTCCGCGGAATTTTTATGTTCCGCGTTGTTGACCTGGCCCTTCTTTTCAATACATCTAAACAGGAAGGAGTCCCATGATTTATCGAGATTATCTGAACAATTTTATAGAAGCAGTCCAAACAGCCAACCACAACTACCACAACAATGGTGAAACAACCACAACCACCAACATCAAAGTATCAATAAACCGAAAGATACCGATGGAAAGCTAGACAATATGTGTAACCAACTGGATACATTGATGTCCCTGCTGAAAGCCCAAATGTTAACCTTGGTAGTGTGACAGGTTTATTGTTTTATTAACTTATTTTCAAAGACAAAATTTGCATAATATTATTTAACATATCTCCCAAGTTTTACTAGTAAAGCTTTTTCCGAATTTTTACTGGCAGCTAAAGCCTTAATTACATCAGTTAATTTTACCCAGCACTTCAATATGCAGCATAAATCAGTTAAAAGTTTAACATGGAACATTCAAGGACTTCAAAGTAAAACTCTGGGAAACAAGCGAGCACATCTAGACTCACAGGACAACACACGACAACACAGAAAACATCACAAACAAATTGCAAAATGGTAACTCCAATTAAATCTTCCTCACATAATGGTACAAGCTTTATATCTTCATTTTCCCAATCTTCCATCAATTTATAATTTAAAACATCATCCACATCATCATACTTGATCTTAAAAAATGGATTTTTCCCTGATTCACAAGACAGAACTGTTCCATAGTACCATCTTCCCTGACCCCTTTCATTCATAACCCGATGACAAACACGCTTCCCGACCAACTCTTCAGCGCATGACACAACTGGTAAAAACGTATCAACACCTTCATCAACTTTTCTTGTCGTTTGCTGCTTTCTCTGATGTAATGCTCGCTTTTTGCAAATATTTTTCTTTCTCCTTTAAAAAATTGTCCTTATTCAAAATCATTACGATGTCTGTGCTAGATTCCAAATGTCTGTCTTCTTTTTCATCATTGGCACTGGTGATTATACTTGCAGGGGCGGATCCAGACCGTCTTACGGTACTTATGGAAGACAGTCAAATTCCGAAACTGAACTTTATATAGAAACAGTGATTTATATTGCTGATTCATAATTTGTTTTATTTGTACGAGCAGCTATTTCACAGTAAACCAAATGAGATAAATACATGAATCTTTCCCTTGCCCCCCCTGCCCCCCCCAAACTGTCATACTCGAGACAGGGAATGAACATCTCACTAAAATTTTTGTCAACACATTCCCCATTTTGAAACAGCCTCACTTTCCTTCTTTCGTTGCTATGCAAATCAACGCCATGCCATGCCAACACACCCCTATTCTTTTGCAACACACTGCATAAATTAGTGAACAAAAACGCAAGACCAAAAGGCCAAATATGATTGGTAAGACGGTAGTAATAAATTAAAACCTGCGCGGACACTCTGAAACAATCAAAATTGAAACTGTCACGTGATGGTATTGTTCTCGTAAGACGCTAGATAAGATGTATGTTAGGTACCTTGGCAAAATTACAGTGAAAACGTATAGGAAAATATTTGGAAGATGGTCGAGGCGATGGTAGGCTCTTTAACACCGTCTTACGAGCTTTTGGTTGCGCCTCACCATATGCTTTCTTGGTGTACCTCTGCGAGTCCCTTTCACCTTTGGCCTTTCGCTCGAAACATTTCGCGCCAAGGATTGAAAACAATTTATTTGAAGATTTAGAGGTGGATTTGCTTGGAAAAATAGAAGATCTAATCTGATCTGGTGACGATCTTGGCATTCAAAGCTTTTCAACATAGCAGCTCATCAAATTAGGGAGAAATGTTCCTATCAGCTGTGCTGTTGTGGAGGGCCTAGCCAAAACGAAGCTGGAAATTGAATAAAAACGTGAAACAAATTCATGTTATGATCTGTCATGCATTAGGTAATGACTTCAATGCAGAGAAGGTAGGAACTGAATTCATCCCCAATAGCTAAAGAAATTAATCGTTTTTGTGGCCATAAGTGATAATGATGGATGCTCCTTTATTCCAAATAATCAGATTTAGTGAAAGACATCCATTATCTTGAGCTCTTGACTCTTTTGCAACTAATCAGATACATGACAGACTGTGTTTAATTTAATTGTTACCTGCTAACTAAGTAATGGATTTCACAGAAGCAAAAAAGGGACCTGGGTGCAGGAACAATTTTGCTACTATTCTGTAATTTTTCATCATTTTCTAACCAGTACCAAATAAGGACAAGTGTTATTTTCCATAAAAATCTTTGCTGTCTTGGATTGTGTACCTGGATTTTACTTCCTAAGAAAACTTGTGCATTAGTTCATAGAAACAATCAGCCAAAATTCATTTTGCCAATTTCAAGTCATATGACCATACTCACTCTTTGGAAGATACTACTTTTTGTATTCATGGCACAAGTTAAAAAAAAAGTTTAACGAGAGATGATTAATTGACTTGAAATGGGTTCATACATCTCAGCTGATTTGTTCTGTTTTATTTAGCATTCAAGTTTCAGTGAAAATATTACGTATTGTATTCCTAAAAATGCTTCGAAAATTGAATCTAAAACAAGATTCATGAAAACAATAATTGCAAATATCTTAATTTACCAAACTGTTACACAAATTTGCTAGAGAAACGCAAACTGAGATTATGCTGTCCATGTGGCTCTTCTGTGTCAATTTTTGAGGGTTGCTTAAATCCTAACTGGGGCGGGGGGCAAATTAAAAAAAAGGGGACCATATTTTGCCACAAGCAATTTTTCTCGTCATAAATTCCTGAGCAAACCATGTGTTTCTCATAAAGAATAAAATATATGGTTTTAGGTACAACTTAGAGATTGATAATCTATTTCGACGAAATCTAATCTCATAAAACCAAAATCACATCTAGCCAAATAATTTTTTCACAAAGTCTCTTTCACGATATGAATCAACTTTAGGCAAATTCATTATACGGTCCTTAATTGTAAGGAAAGTTTGAACTGCAGGTCTTGGGTCAAACTTTGCTGTTGGCACTCCATTCCAATGAATCATTAATCGGGAGTTGAGTGTCACTTCAGATGTGGCCATTCGCAAGTCTGAAAATAGCATGTTATATGTTGAAACACACTTTTCCACTGCCATACTGTGTGGACAGACAACAGAGAAACTTGACAGCAACTTTGTTACTGGCTGCATGCTACCTCTTAACATATTAAAAAGGCGGACACCATAATCTTTAGCAGCAATGAAAGAGCTTGGCAGCATAGCATCAAAACTTTCAAAAACAGCATCTACAAATTCTTGCTTGTTGGTAATATTGCTTGATGGAAGTAAAGGGATGGCTGCATCAATGAACTGTTTGGGAGTTTTGGCAGATGTTAGCTCAGTCAGTGATTTGAAAACTTCTGTCTTGGGTGAAATTTAATGACTATTTCATTCTTCAATGCACGACCATTGACACAGGTAGCGAAATTCCCCAAGATACCCCGGTAACTACGACTCTGATAAGTGTTTTCGTCATCTCTGAGGAAAAGATTCTTAGTATCATTAGATCACTTAATCCCAATAAAGCACATGGCTGGGACGAAATATCTGTAAGGATGATAAAGTTGAGCGATGTTGCATTGGTTCTGCCACTCAAGATAATTTTCACAAATTGTTTGAGGCGTGGTTTATTTCCCGAAATTTGGAAACATGCAAATGTAGTGCCAGTTCATAAGAAAAATGAGAAAAAATTGAAGGGGAATTACCGTCCTACTTCTCTTTTACCAATTTTTGGGAAAATACTTGAAAAACTCATATATGATTCTCTTTACTCGCATCTTGTATCACACGAACTTCTTAACCCATATCAATCAGGTTTTCGCCCAGGAGACTCAACCATCAACCAGTTACTCTCAATAACACACACAATATTTAAAGCTTTTGACTGTAACCTTCCCCTTGATGTTCGTTCTGTGTATCTTGACATTTCTAAGGCATTTGATAGGGTATGGCAGGATGGTCTAATTTATAAATTAAAGCGATGTGGTGTCTCGGGACAACTTCTTTTTTTAATCCAAAGCTTTCTCAAGGCGGCAATACATTATCATCTTCAGGTAAAAGTTGCTCCACATTTTTTCTGTGACCATACAATATGATAGTGTAAAGCGCCTTAAAAGTTGCTCGTAGTTGCTCCATATCGTCTTTAATCCACTTATCATAATTGGCCATCACAGAAAAAAAATTTGATCTCAGATCAAATTTTTTTTCTGTGATGCAAGTTTTTCAAAGGAACCGACAAATGACGCTGCAATCTTGCCTACACGAAGTACTACATCGTTGAAGGGAATCATTTTGGCTAGCCTGCGTGCAGCCTCTACTGTCACTGCGGAGGGGAGGAGGAAAGCGCAGGCTACATTTTGGCGCACTAGATTCCTTCCTTCGCTGTTCGCTGTGTACTGTCTTCATCGAAAACTGTATCATAATTCATGCACGAAAAATCTAGCATCTAGTGTGCCAAAATGTAGCCTGTGCTTTCCTCTTCCCCTCCGCTCCACAGTGACAGTAGAGGCTGCACGCAGGCTAGCCAAAACGATTCCCTTCAACGATGTAGTACTTCGTGCAGGCAAGATTGCAGCGTCATTTGTCGGCTCCTTTGAAAAACTTGCATCACAGAAAAAAAATTTGATCTGAGATCAAATTTTTTTTCTGTGATGGCCAATTATGATAAGTGGATTAAAGACGATATGGAGCAACTACGAGCAACTTTTAAGGCGCTTTACACTACGTAATTTATATAAGTTAAACCCACCTGAACCCACCTGAACCCATCTGAACCCAGCTGAACCCAGCTGAACCAAGCTGAACCCATTGGTGTTGTTCTGTTTTCATTGGTGTCGTGCTGTTTTCATTGGTGGTCTATCGGTGTTCATTGGTGTTCATTGGTGTTCATCTGTGTTCCATAGGTGTTCATTGGTGTTCCATTGGTGTTCATTGGTGTTCATTGGTGTTCCATTGGTGTTCATCGGTGTTCATTGGTGTTCCATTGGTGTTCATTGGTGTTCCATTGGTGTGGTGTATTAGACTAGATCCTCAAAGTGTCCTCTCTATAATAGGTGTGAAAGTTTTTGCATTTGCAACGTTTTGTTTTTTGGCATTTATTCCACAATTTTGACAATCTGGATCACTGTGCGCCACTCCAAACCATTCCTGCACCGAAAATGAACTTAAACTCAACATAATACCGTATCAAAACAAGCCCTAATAAAGCCTGATAACTATACATTAAACTGTTATTCCTTAAAACTGAAAGTTAATCACGTGATGATAACATTGTCTTTAAAAGTTATCGATCAAGCCCTTTGGGAAAGAATCCTCGGTGTTACTGCCAGAGGGACAGTAACAGTTGGTCAGAATAAACTACGCATCAAATGTCTCATGAATGACATATCAGGAAACTGTCACATGTTTGCAAAACCCTCACTTTCGTGAACGAGGGCTATTTTCATTGAATCAAAGAACTTCTTATTTGAACAATGAACTGTTGGAAGATTAATAATAAACAAACATGCTGAGCTCGTTGGCAATGACAGTTCGTCGTCCTCCGCAAGAAACTTTACCATTATTTTGGAATCAAACCCTCCGACTGGTGGTCGTTTTGATCCTGTGCAAAAAGAAAGCAACGATGACACAACAGAGCCTCCAGGAAATGCCTCATTTTGCTCGTTTTCTTCCACGAAATTCAGAAACCATTCAAACGACTGTTTCTTTGCAAACTCTTCTGGTGGTAGATCTTTCATGTTTATCAATTCGAGGAAATCTTTGCCTTCAAAGATTGATCCAGGAGTGGTGACAAACAACGGCTTCGTAATTTCTGGGTGTCGTTTTACAAGATCAAGGAATCCAAATAGCTGCAGGCCTGTGCGGAATTCATCAATCTCCATTCGTCTGGTCTCCACAACTTCGTTGTGAATAAGGTGTTGGCAAAGCATATCTTTGGTCGATTTTGAGACCTTACTTTCTTTTGGCCAATGAGAGGAATTTATGATGGCCCAATACGCCTCTGAGAATGCATTCCCTTCCAGTAAATCTCCTAGGTCTTTGTCTGATTCACAATCATCCAGATGGCTCAGTAAATCCAACAATCGCTCTGTTGCCGAATTTAGTGGGATTGAGCTTTTATCAAGCTGGGAGATGATTATGTCCTCATCCAAGGAAAGCAGATAGGAGTAAACACTTGGAGCAAGTATCGGCAGCCCAGTTGGGCCTCCTTGAACTAACGAGTGAAAAACAGCCATGCCAGCTATTCGGAATAGCAGTCCCTTACTAGAGTCCTTTACCGGCAGCATAGATTCCTCAGGCCCCTCAAAAAGGCGTTTCCTTATCTCCTTGAAAGGAAGATTGAAGAACTCCCTTTTGATTGCACCACCACCAATCCCGTCTTCATTGCAAAACTTAACAACAAGTTCCCTTGTCAACGACTTCTCATCACACATTGCCCTCTTATAAAATTTCACAACTTCCATCCAGATTGCATCTCTATCCACCGTGATCTCTTTCTCAGCTGCAGAAGTGTGCTGGTCCTTGAAGTCGTCCAAAAGTTTTGGAAGTGTAACATCTTCAGCATAACCTGGCTTTTAAATTTTCATGACCGTCGATTTGTCAAGCAGTGAATTTGCTGCTTCTTCTTTTGTGGCTGACAAAGCAATTGCAGTTGAGATTTCCTGCTTTTTTACATCTGGGAACATTGTGGACAGGTCTTCCTCCCAGTCTTGATTGGCATGGACCATTGAAGGTCCAGGTTGCGGCTCTTGAACTGCATCAACCTCCTCCACCATGACAACTTCTACTTCTGCTGTTTTAATGACATGGCATGACTCCCTGTGACTTCGGATTAAAGTTAACGGTATATTTTGGAGGCAAGTTTGGCAAGAAACCATTGGACTTATTTGATTGCTGGTTGGTATCTTCTCCAGCGATAGGTTGCTTTGCACTGGTCTTATATATATAACTGTAGATTGGCTAACCACATCTTTCAGGCGAGGAATGGAATATCCCTCTGCTGATGGAGGGATGAGGGCAAGAGGGCTAGAGCTGCCACCACCTCCAGCTCTCATGAGTTCAAACGCTCCATCTTGCGATGCAAGCTTTGAAAATTTCTCTTCTAGAACTTTCCGGAGAGCTTCATGTCCTCCCCTCTTATTTGGGAAGGTAATTTTCACCTTTCCAAGGCCTGCTTCTTTCAAGGATAGCATCTCACTAATGCTTGGACTGGTCCACTGATCTTTTTTGGAAAGAAGGACAAATTCATGAGTCCAGGTCTCCTTTGGGGCTACAAAAACTACATTGTCCTTTCTCTGTTTCTTTGATGGAGGCCTGCCATTTGCTTGATTCAGTGGGAAGCGTCGTCCACCACCAGAGATGCTTGGAAATGAGTTCCTGAAATAGTAGAACAAATAAATGCAGCATGATCAAACAACAAGCAGGGGCGTTGCCAGCCCAAAAAAACTGGGATGGAAAAGTATGAAGGGGTCTGGGGATGATGCCCCAAATAAAAGAATTTTCTAACCACACCCTCCAGTCTCATGGAAACATGGGAAAGTGCCCTTTTTTCATCTTTTTGTCATTACATCTACAGGGTGTCCCAAAAAAATTGTGCCCTGTTTGCCTGAAGATTGCAAAGAAAAGGCAAAAGATTATCGCAAAACTTTTGCATGATGCTGCTCTTCAGATATTCAATTAAAGTTTGCTGCCATCCCCGTAAAAATCAATTGAAAAATGATGGAGCTATGACCCTCAGAAGTTGCCTGATGACTGAAACCAGCGGTTGGCCATTTTGTCTTACTATTTTGCAGTGATAAGTAGCTTCAAGTGAGGTAAGAAATAATTTCTGTGAAATCAGTAATAGTGGAACTCTTTGAGGTTTATCAGAATTTTCACGAGAGCTATTAAATTGGAGGCTGCTGCTTCATTTGCCATCCATGAAGCTATTTATTGCTGCAAAATAGTAAGACAAAATGGCTAACTGCTGGTTGCAGTCATTGGGCAAATTTGGTCTCCTGGAGGCCATGATAGCTCCATCATTTCTCAACGGATTTTTATGGGTATGGTAGCAAAATTTAATTCACTAACTGAAGAGCAACGTTATGCAAAAGCGTTGCGAGAATCTTTGCCGTTTTGTTGCAATCTTCATGCAAACAGGGCACACATTTTTTGGGACACCCTGTATGTTTGATCTATTCTTTCTGCTACACAAAAAAAAAAGTTTCTGCTACCGGGTGCGCCAAAATAAACTATGCACGTTTGGCAGGCCACGATAAATCGTACACAAGACCAATTTTGAAGATTCATGACTTGATCTTTAGCAGAAGTCCTGAATTAGATTCTAAGAATGTTTGCAAATCTTTCTGTTTTCAGTTTTTAGAGCTACAAGCGAGTTTCTTAAAATTTTTGTTTTCTAAAACACTGAAAACGATAAAAAAACGTCGATCAAGCTTTTTAAAGAATCGATATAAACAGACAAAGAGAAAACTTTTTCATGGTGATTTAGGATTTAGAAATCGACTAATTGTAAGCTGCTGTACGAGAGTTTGTACTATCTTGTGAGCAATGTAATAATATTTTCAAGAATATAAAGAAATTTCTTTTCTTTTGTAATGTCATTGAATGTATGCTTTGCTGCAGGCTGTGTTCCTGTATCAAGGGGGTTAAAAGACAAGCGAGGAAAAGTCATGGGGCCAGCAAGCATGGAGTTTTGTTACATTTTTGATTTGTGATGGCTTTTGGGGCGGCACTTTATTGAAACTACTACAGAATTTCGCAACAAGCCAATCTTTGAAATAACACTCGTGCAGAAGTTTACAATGATCAATTTCCAAATCCCCAAATCACGCTGAAAACATTATCTCATTGTCCATTCATGATGAGTCTTTAGAAAGTTTGATCAACGTTTTTTGATCTTAGAATCTTAGAATCTATGGAGCGCCGAACTGGACAAAATACTTCAACAAAAATTGACATATTTCTTTCAGAATTTACACACTTCATTCCAGAAAAATAGAAATATTCATACTTTTTTTCAAATTTCACACACTTCCACGGCAAGAAATACACAAATTTCATCGTGTTTTTTAAGACGTAATCTGCTGTTAAAGGTCCAGTTTCCTGTAGTTTTTCTAAATCACACGAACAGGAAACATGAGGTTTACGCATTAGTTTTCAACTTGAGAAATTATGGTTAAAGGAACGTTTCCATTTCCAATGTTTTATCAAGTTGCAAACTCGGCGTTTCCAATGAAGGGAACCCGTGATAAATTGCAAGTTTCAACGTGAAACTGTTGTGAGATCTTTAATGTTTTCATTTTACACCGCACGTGTAAAGAGGACACTTTTAGGAGATTAAGCGTTACGCAAGTTTAAATGCATAATTTTTCTTGCAATTTCACAGTAGTTTCCATTGTACGTGTTCATTGCGTAGCAGTAGGCCGGTATTCTATGACGTATTTTTCTCTGCGCAATATATCTATTTTAGAGTTCTAGAAAAGGAAAATTATCTTCTCTTTCGTTTCGCTCAATTTAACTACAATTGTTGACCATTTGAGATGGCCCTCCATTTTCACAAGCGCTTTCTCCGATGAAGGAAAATAGAATACTTGAAACGGCAGTAACGATGCACCAACCAAGAAACCTATCATTCCCATGATGTCATCCTAATTTGTTTTTGCAAACATGCATGTAGCAGAGACAAATTGAAAAGCAATGTCAGGGCATGATGATATATAAATATACGCATGAATCATAAGATAGCGGACGATATCTAAATTAATATGACAGAGATTACAATACACATGGTGCACCATAAAATAAACTTAGAAAACTGTAATGCAAAATTGAGTACTAGGATCAAAGGACAATGATATAAACGCTGTTTTGCAGCTAAACAGCAAGCCTGCATCATCACTTTTTTGCTATTTTCATCGCAATGAAAAATTAGTAATAATAATGATTTTGCCAATTTTTGATTTCTATAAAGATCACATAAAAAGGATGGCAATGTTGGTAAGTTATTTAGCTACAAAGACATTTTAAGTAACTTCTTTCTAGCCTTTCACTATATTTTCTCCCACAACTTTTCTATGTCGCACAGATAAATTTTATCAAAACAGAGCCAACGAATTTAGCATAAAGCTTTACAAATATTGCAAAGTAAAAGTATGAATTACACAAAAAGGCCTATATTACTACAATCAGTGGTTGCAGGGTTCGTTTTGCGTAAGAGAACCCACAAATATTGCAGGAGTTTCAATGCCTATTAGACCTTGAAACATTGTCTGAAGGATGGATAATCTTTGCCATTAAATCTTTCGTTACATTATTTACGTGATTGCAATGCATGTTAAGACAAAATTTTTGATTAAATTTCTTCTACTGGGCCAGTGGAGAAGCTGATCTGTGAAACTCCATGCTTTGATGTTGTCTTTTAATTCATTTTCAACTGCGATAAAGCTATATTCTAACCAAAGTAATACCCAGCCAGTTAGCAGGACACAACGTCACAATAACATTAAAGACACGATTATCTCTCAGAGACATTTTGTACGTACTGTAGCCGTTGAGTTACCGGGTGTTCCAAAAAAGTGCTCCCGTTTGAAAAATCACCAAAATTTGATTTCACAGCCGATCTGCAATTTTCTTTTTTTTCATATAGAACAAGGATCAAATTATTTTCTAAAATATAGCCTACCTTGTAATTCGCTTTAAAATTAGCAAATCTAGTCCTTTTTAGGGCTACCTGGTTTTGAGTCATACTGCAGAAAACCACTGATGATTGCCAGCTCAATTTCTTTGTTGCATGTAAAGCTTCATAATTTGGTCATAAATGACAACAAGAATGTGCCTTATCATTGGAGACTAAACTGATGAGAAAAAATCTGAAGATTTTGACTCTTAGGCAAGCTGAGTGCTTCGCTTGAAAGCCATTGCTCAAAATGAGGTTTTTAACGTGAAATTGCTGTAACAAAAGTAAAAATTTGATCATCTACGAATATTTTTGAATCTATGAAAAAAACAACTCAAAAAAGATTTCATCAAAGGTTTGATAATCAATTTTTGATGATTTTTCAAACCAGGGTACTTTTTTATGGGACACCCAGTAGAAAACGAACGGCCTTTGAAAGGATAATGACCCCTGAATACAACAGCAATAGTATTTGTTATTATCTTGTTGAAAGCCAACATGCTAAGTCAGCAGGAATATTGCTGCCTAAGATAAACTACTTTTTCCAAAAAGGGGAGGGATTCTCCGAGAAGGCCCCTTTAAAATGATTTCGATAGTGGTCCAAAATCGCGACCGAATTCCCCCTCGATTTCTGCCCCAATAAAATGACTTGCGTACCTTAGCACGTGTTCTCTTTGGACGACAAACAGTTCTTGCCCAGTAGTATAAGAAACTTACCTTGCGTTCCTTTGGCAATAAAAAAATCAAGATTTGTTTCAAGTTCATTCAAATTCAGATGAAATAATGATAAAATCTTAAACAATACAATCATGATTGTTTTGATTGCCAAAGGAACGCATTGTTAGTTATGGAGATTTTATTCTCCCAGGAGGACAACATATGCTAACACCTGTAAAATTTTATTTTTGTTAGGAAGGAGAACGGAAGACATTTTGTAGTTTTTTTTTCATTCTTTTGCCGGTTCTGAAGCGGCTTTTCTGTAGAAAATCTCCCATAGAAGTGGAAAAAAATAGTTGTTCAAGGCTGTGTCGATTTTCCAAATCGAATTGAATATGTCGGCTAAAGACATTTTTAAATTGTATTGCTTTGATATTCAGGGAGCAGTATCTATTCCAACGCCTTCCATGTTTGTTTTTCTCACCCAGTATAATATCACTTCTACAAGTTAGCTACTAATATGTTTAACTAAGTATATTTGCCATATTTCACGTGCTTCATGGATGATGAAAACCCAATGCTGTTATCACAAAATGGTTTCTTATCATGGTTACATGGGTATTTTTCAAAATCAAGAACTGAGGGAAATGATCAGTAATTTGCATTAAAATGTTGCCACTTGTTATATTAGCATTGGTAGCATTAGTGTATATGTTGTCAATAACTGATGCTCTATGTTCTGAGACTCTAGTAGGATGATGAATACAAGGAAGAAGGCTGTGTGAAAAAAAGTTGTTGACAAAATCAGTTGTTGGTGTATGGGAAGCATAATCAAGTAGATTGACATTGAAATCACCCATTATAAATACCAGTTTGTTTGAAGATATTTTAGATAGAAGATTCTGAAAATGAGATGTGAGGTTATCAACATTTGAACTTGGGTGTCTGTAAACACAACAAATAAGGAAATCTTTATCCTTTCTGTTTTCAATCTCCACCCATATTGTTTCAAAATCATCTGTGCAAGAATCTAAATCTGTTCTTGGCTTGGAAGTAAAATAATTTTTGATATACAAACCAACACCACCATTCTGAGTAAGTGATGACGTTTTAAAAAAGGTATAGCCAGGAATATCAACATTGGATGAAATAGGATTGTCAATAGAATGCCATATTTCAGACACTCCAATGACATCAAGATTCAGATTAGAGTGAGCAGACAAAGAAATTAATTCATCATGATGAAGCAGGGACCGCGGAGCATAATTTCGATTGGGGGGGCTAAAAGGGAGGGAGAAATTTGAGGGGGTCTGGAAAAATTTTCCTGACCACGCCCTCTACTTTGGCTATAAATGCGACCAACACCCTTTTCATGCCAAGAAACGCCCGGGAAAAGATATTCATTTGTAGCATAATTAACCACCAAATCCTACTGTAAATCACCATAAAAGTCGAAAATAGTTGCAGTTCATAGTACGTCTAACATTTGATAGCGAAGGATTAAGGACCACGCAGCATCTTTTGGTACAAAGGGAAAGGCCTTATGACGAAGTTAAATAGCTCTTGGAATTATTTCGTTTCAAGAAATAGATAATATTATGGTAACATAACATAACGCTTCTATACTTTCAGAGTTAAACATTTTAACGCAACAGAACCTAATAACATGAACTTTTTTTATTATTTTAGTAATTTTGTATCATCAATGAATCTACATTTTAATAAAATTTCTCGAAATTTCGTATCCTGTTCTCGTTTCTATGATGAAAATAGTTGCAACTTCGATATTGTTTATTCTGTCCGTCCTTTGTTCGTGGTTATGAAGAATTTCTTGAGCGAAGACATTCTTGAGCGAAGCCAAGTTTTTAGACGCCTTGATAAAGAGATTGATCGTTCGCCAGTTGCAGGGTTGACACTCGGCAGTTTACAAATTTGGACAATTTCACTAATTAGCAATCTTTGAGCAACTGGAATTTGCTTTAAAAGCGTCCAGATATCATGAAAGAAATCTATCTTTACATCTTTTACTAAAAGTTGGAATATTTCGAGCTATGGTAACAACAGTGAAATTTTTATGTCGTCTGCATAATTCTCCTCAAAGTATTTCATTTGAGACGAAACATCGCTTGCATTAACGAAGTTAACCAGAAGAGATTCAAAGTTTTTTGAAGAAATAAAGCTGGGCTGGTTGAACCTCTCATTGGTTGCCTCAAATGAGATCAATGCCTCAAAATAAATTCTTCTGCAATGATCCTGTTCTGTTTCAGGAAAACTCCCTGACGCCTTACCTATTTCAAAACGAATGGTACTCAAAAACTATAAAATGAAAAAACTATATCTTGAAAATTATTGGGGGGGCTAAAGCCCCCCCAGCCCCCCCGGCTCCGCGGTCCCTGTGATGAAGGGATAACCTTCTTATATTGGTATGAAGGACAGAAAAGTCACTGGAGGATGACTGTAAGGAAGACAGCTCAGGTAGAGTGAAGTAGCGAGAATCAATATTCTGGGGCATATGTTCATCAATATCATAATCACTAAGATTAGGCAAATTCACAAGGTTAGATGTAGTTTCAAATGAAGGTGAAAAGTCAGCAAGGGATGGAACATCAAAATCATAAAGTACTGATAATTCATCATTTCCTAATGAGCCAAATGGAAACATATCTTGGATACATAGCTTGCAAAACCAAAGAACTTCATCTGGTTCCTTTTCAAGTTCTCTATGTTCACGAGCAGAGATATCATTGCATTTAGTGTGGACAAAGATATTACATTTATTGCACAAAATAGCCTTTTGAGCATTGAGTATGTTTTTGTGGCAAATACCACATGGAGAATCATCCGGACTTGTCATTTACGTTTGATGACTTATGATAAAAGACCAAAATCCAACACAATAAACTGAAAAAAAAAACTGAAATATAAATAAGCAAGAATAACACAACTCACAAGGAAAGGCAAGAGGTCCAATCTAACCAAATGAGATTTCAGTTTCACTTGAAACAGAGTCATTGGCATTTTCTGGTTTCTTCTTGTGACTTCCACTTAACGAATTACGAACAACTAATCTGTCCATTACAAAGTAGGCTATTTTACCCTGTGCTCTAGCTTCAATAAGCTGAGGAATTTTCTCTCTTCTTCTGGCTAAGGTTTTCCCGGATAAATCCTGCACAAACATTATTCCATGTGGCTTCTTGGATCTTGCAAGACCAAGAACTGTCTCTTTCTCTTTCCATTTCAAGAATTTGGCTACTATAGGACGTGGCTCGTTATTTCTGTTTCTCCCATCATTCCTGTGCTGCTTGTTGAAGCTTTTAGGGTTTCCGTTACCCACTCTGTGGCATCTTTCCAGTTGAAAAACATCACTTGAACCTAACTCATTCTGAATGAGACTTTTAACAATTTCTTCAGTATGCTCCCACGTTTGCTCATTATCTTTATCCTCAGGTACCCCCAGAATTTTGATGTTGTTTCTTCTATTTTGATTTTCTATGTATTCTACGTTGTTATCGAGGTCTTCTATGTAACCAAATGAATCTTGAACCGAGCGCTCATTGGCTTTGATCTTGTCATCTAAACTTTTCACTTTCAGGTCCATTTCGTCCTGTTTGGCTTGAGAAAAATTTAAACTCATTTTCAGATCCGATACATCTTTCCGAAGCTCTTTTATATCATCCTTCAATGTGCCTACCATCAGTTCAAGAGCGGTTTTGAAGTTCTTTGCTTGTACTTCCAACAGGTTTTGAACCATCGACAATGTTACAGTTTCTTGCGCCATGTTTTGCAAAGTTATGGCCTAAAAGTAGGCCCAACAACGTGATGAAAACCAACCGAACTCCAAGGTACGAGAAAATATACAAATAATAGCTACACTTGCATCCTCATATTCATAACTGAACTTATTTTTATTAAAAACATTAAAGTATGAAGTATTTATTACTCAGTCGTGATAACTGAACCAATTAAACTTTGCTCTCGCGACAACACGTGCACG
The DNA here is from genome assembly GCA_039566865.1 of Aurelia coerulea. Classification (NCBI taxonomy): domain Eukaryota; kingdom Metazoa; phylum Cnidaria; class Scyphozoa; order Semaeostomeae; family Ulmaridae; genus Aurelia; species Aurelia coerulea. Next base: position 11,787,153 of record CM076947.1, read on the forward strand.
CCTCAAGAGTCCATCTTGTTGAACATTGAGCATCGTAAGATCAAGCGGGATAATGGCGAGCTTGAAGTTGAATGTAGAGAACTGTCCCAGGAGCGTCTGATTGAGCTTCTACATCAGGGAAAGCTTCCCGAAATAAAGCAGACTGCCCGCAAAATCGGTGTTTCTGCTGATGGCTCTAAATTAGATATCATTAACAGAGTCCAAGATGCTTTGCAAAGAGACATCAAGAGTACCCGTTTTAATAAGATTTTCAAGAAAATGGGTGGGTGCTCAGGGGACTGGTTAACACTTGCTTGCCCCCATTCAGTTATTTATGGCGTCAAATTTTTACTGCGAGCGGAGAGCCTGAGGGACTACATAGACATGCTAAAGAGTATGAAACACAGGCCAAATATTTTAGTCTGTGATATGGCACATATGGTTGCAGCTCATGGGAACAAAAATATTCCAGATTTCTTTCGCCCATTTGACGGTCGTGTTGCCGCAGACACTCCACAAAATGTAGCCCTTGCAAGTTCTGATAAGTTAAGTTTGTCATTCCCATGGCTAGCAGATGAAAGTCCAGTAGATAATGATGTTAACGACACTAGCTGTCATCCAGTTACTGGTAGCGACGTGCGAATGTCTCTTTTCGATGTTTTTCATCAAGGAAACACTTGCAACGAGAAAGAAAGTTTGAGACGGATTGCATGTGTGAAGGAATTGAAGGGTGTACTCAATAGCCAAGTCTGTGAGCAGACTCATCGTTCATTCAATTTCAATATGAATTTTCTTAATCGGATGACTCCTGTCAGACACATTTTTCTGTTTCGTACCCTGATTCATTTGAGGAATGAAACGAAAAATAGACATCTGCTTGAAAAGGCATCATTAACATGGAAGGTAGGAATATCCTTTGACAGGTTTGGACGAGCTTCCTTCTTAACTGGAAACAGTAACAGAACAGAGGTCCCGAATGCTCGCTTTGTCAATCTGCCCGACGAAAGTCATATAGTAGAAGAAAGAGAGGAAACTGAAAGCAATGCTAGCCAAGCAACTGATATTTCTAGCCCTGAAACTGTTCTTAGTCCTGGTCCTGTTAGCCAAGAAACTGATGTTTCTAGCACTGAAACTGTTCTTAGTCCTGGTCCTGTTAGCCAAGAAACTGATGTTTCTAGCCCTGAAACTGTTCTTAGTCCTTGTCCTGTTAGCCAAGAAACTGATGTTTCTAGCCCTGAAACTGTTCTTATTTCTGGTCCTGTTAGCCAAGCAACTGATGTTTCTAACCCTGAAACTGCTCTTAGTCCTGGTCCTGTTAGCCAAGAAACTGATGTTTCTAGCCATGAAGCAACCAATTTGTTAACGGCAGAGCAGAGGTCTATTATTGAGCAGGGACAGCCTTTATCCGTAGCAACTGTCAATGCAGCGATGTCAATCCTAAAGTCTGAAAATAAGATCGTAGGTGGATTGCAAGCAATACGTAATGCAAACGCTTTTGTAGGTGATGGAAAGCCATTCATTCAGATTCTTCAACAAAATGATAGCACTTGGCTTACTTTATCAAATGTATGTTCTGAAAAGGATAAGCTGACTCTTTATGATACAGCTCAGCGGCTTCATTTTAATGCTGAAGATCCAAAAGAAATTGTGTACGACGACTCTCTACCAGCACATGCTCTAGCCTTATCAGGAAATGTGTTGCTACCAAAACTTGTCATAGAAATTGCAACCACTCAGCAAACGGGAAAAGATGCTGATACAGGGGTTGCATCAATTTTTTCGGCAGTCTGTTTATGCAGGGGATTAGATCCTAAGAAAGTTGTTTTCCAATTCAAATCGTTGCGAAAAATACTGCTTGAATGCATGGAAAAAGAAAGTTTTGCAGGGGTAAGTTTCAATTCTTCACCAAAGAAGTCAGTTAAACCAAAGTTCGTTATTGAATTAGATTTATACTGTCATTGCAATATGCCAGAGAGGGGCTACATGGTTGAATGCCCTAGTTGCAAAAGATGGTACCACGAGTTATGTGAAAGCGGTGACTATGAAAGTGGGGAATGGTTGTGCAAGAATTGCTTGAAAAGAGTGAATGTTAGTCATAAGAAAATGCACAGGAAACGAAAGCGACCATTAGACGAAGGTGATAAGGGCAATTGCATAGAAAAAAAGGGCAAGATTGATCTTGACGAAAGCTCTTGGAAAAAGCTGTTATGTCAAATTTCAGATGCGAATCGTCCTCACAAAACTGTCAATGAAAAACTACTTAAAATCTTTTTGAATAAATCTTTTGAAGACAAGACTTTGCACGAGGCAATGATAGATGTTGATACCCAGGTACAAAAAATGCCCATTATCAACACTTACGCGTCATACTGCCAAAATCAAACAAATGAGAGTATCACAAAAGTGTCAAAATATTCCTTTGAAAACTTTGACAAGGCACGTGATATTATCAGGGCATTCATACAGGAAAAGTTTGATGGGTGGCTGCGTGTTAACAGCAAGGGTATTTCGAGACTCGTAGTTCTTTCTGCTACGCTCTTAGATAAATTCTTTGCAATTGAATAGTTTGATATGCATTACTGTATCGTTGTTTGGCATCGTTTAGAGTAACGCTTAGAGAACTTATCAGGGACTATGCACTTGTCTTAATTGCAACAAGAAACTCTCTACCGGATAAGAAAGAAACTTCTAGGAAAGCTCCTCAAGAAACCTCGAGTACTAAAGAAATATATATGAGGGATGTCACGTAAGGATAGACTTTTTAAAGAAGTACGTGTTTGCAGAATACGCCTCTCTCTTATATGAAACTAAGAATGTCAGCCTCTTGAAATTATCAGATTTTGAGTACTCAGAGTTTCTTACGAGTTTCTTAAAGGCTCCATAACAACTAAGAATGTCAGCCTCTTGAAATTATCAGATTTTGAGTACTCAGAGTTTCTTACGAGTTTCTTAAAGGCTCCATAACAACTAAGAATGTCAGCCTCTTGAAATTATCAGATTTTGAGTACTCAGAGTTTCTTACGAGTTTCTTAAAGGCTCCATAACAATTGTCATGTTAACTACCTGCGCCCTTGCGAACATTTGAAAACAGGGGTTTTTTCAAGCCCTTGCAGCGTTTAGCCATTAATCAAGTACCATCCACTGTCCCAGTAATATGATACAGGAAAAAGGCGAAAAGAAAGTAATAATATGCCAAGGATTTTTTGGCAACAAAAACAGCTTCGTAAGTTATAATTTTCGTGTACTTAAGGCTGGAGTTTCTTAATACTTTCGCAATCTGAGAGCTGAGTTTCTTATACGTGTATTATTTACCAAACACAACCCAACAGTCGTAAATTCCTGATTCCGTAGACTCCCGATTAGATTCCTGATTAGATGAGATTCCTGTTAATTTGACACTTTAGTAGATTTGATCGAGGGGCAAATCACTGATTTTTTTTCCGTACACCTTCCTTAAAATCACAAAAAAATCACATACAAAAATCACAAAAATCACAAAATCACCATACAAAAATGACAAAAGTCACAAAATCATAGAAAAATCACAAGAAAAAATCACAAAAAAATCACAAAAATCACATAAAAATCACTAAAATCACAGAAAAAAATTGTGTGATTTTAAAATCACAAAAATCACGTACGCTATTTTGAGAAGTGATTTGCCCCTCGGATTTGATGTAAGTTTACCAGTAATCGTATGATTAGCAAGCTTTCTATTTACTAAGAGCTGATAAGATACGCTCGATCGCATTTTAGAATCCTTTAATTCTACACTTTAGCCAACTAGATTCCTATAATACCACCCCTGTTAGAGAATGGGTTATTCATAACTGATTTTACTGAAAAAGCTCAGCTATTTAATGACTATTTCATTCTCCAATGCATGACAATAGACACAGGTAGTGAAATTCCTCTTGAAACCCCAGGAAATTCTACTTCGATAAGTGATTTTTGCATCTCTGAGGAAAAAATACTGGAAATCATAAGATCACTTAATCCTAACAAAGCACATGGCTGGGATGAAATTTCTATAAGAATGATAAAACTAAGCGATGTTTCATTAGTTACTCCTCTTAAGATCATATTCACAAACTGTGTGAACCGTGGCGTATTTCCCGAAACTTGGAAGTGTGCAAATGTAGTCCCGGTTCACAAGAAAAATGAAAAAAATGTAAAGAGTAACTACCGTCCTATTTCTCTGCTACCAATTTTTGGGAAGATGCTTGAAAAACTTATGTATAATTCCCTTTACTCGCATCTTGTTTCGTGTGACTTACTTAATCCCAATCAATCTGGTTTTCGTCCGGGTGACTCAACAGTCAACCAATTAATTTCAATAACGCATACAATATTCACAGCATTTGACTGTAATCCTCCTCTTGATGTTCGTTCCGTGTATCTTGATATTTCTAAAGCATTTGACAGGGTATGGCATGATGGTCTTATTTATAAATTAAAACGATGTGGTGTCTCGGGACAACTTCTTTCGCTTATCCAGAGTTTTCTTAAGGATCGAAAGCAGCGAACAGTTTTGAACGGACAATGTTCTAATTGGGGAGATATTTTAGCAGGAGTGCCTCAGGGTTCTATATTAGGACCATTGTTTTTCCTTGTATACATCAACGACCTCACCTCTGACTTGAAATGTAACGTCAAGCTTTTTGCCGACGATACATCCTTGTTTACGGTTGTTCAAGAACCTAATGCAGCTGCCGAGGATATGAACCATGACCTGGCGTTGATAAATCAGTGGGCCCATGATTGGAGGATGTCATTTAATCCCGATCCGCAAAAACAAGCTGTCGAACTACTACTTTCAAAGAGAAGAAATGAAATAGATCATCCGATGATCTTCTTCAATAATATACCTGTAAAAAAAGTGAATGAGCATAAACATTTAGGTATAATCCTCGACTCAAAGCTCTCCTTCTCAGCACATGTTAAATCAGCTATCTCTAAAACGAGAAAAGGCATTGGTCTGCTAAAGTATCTCTCCAAATATCTGCCAAGGCATACCCTGAACGAATTATATAAACTTTATGTACGACGGCACCTGGACTACGGGGATGTTATCTATCACATTCCAGCAAAAGTTTGTGAATTCAGTCAAAACATCATTTTACCACATCTAATGGAAAAACTAGAGTCTGTTCAGTATTCTGCTGCTCTTGCTGTAACAGGAACATGGAGGGGAACATCGCGCGAGAAGCTGTACACAGAGCTTGGCTGGGAATCATTAAGTTCCCGCAGGTGGAGTAGACGCCTGACTTTGTTCTATAAGATTCTGAATAATATTACCCCCTTGTACACAAAGGAGCCAATCCCACCACTTCATCAGTCGAACTACTCCCTTCGCAACCAGGATGCTATTGGGCGAATAAGGGCAAGAACAGAAAAATTTAAATCTAGCTTCTATCCAGACTGTATGTCTGAATGGAATAAACTTGACCCTGAAATCAGGCTAGCACCGTCCGTTGCTGTTTTTAAGACAAAGCTTCTATCAATAATTCGCCCCCCTGCAAAATCCTTCTTTGGTATTCATAACCCGATAGGCCTATCACATCTTTCCCAAATAAGGGTCGGTCTCAGCAAACTAAATTTCCACAAATTCAAGCACAATTTCAGGACACCGTAAACCCAATGTGCCCGACGAATGACGGTATTGAGGACACGGAGCACTTTCTGTTGCTTTGCCCTTCATTTGATATTCAACGACGATATCTTCTCGCTGGAGTTTCTGTTGCATTACGACCATTTGTTGAAATCAACAGCCTTTCTAACAACGTTCTTGTACAACTTTTGTTATATGGTGATAAAGACCTTTCAAGTGACGTTAATAAAGGTATACTCGAACTGACTTTAGAGTTCATCCACAAAACAGGTTGGTTTGTATAAGATAGACTAAGCCTTTGTTTTCACGCCATACAGCCACAAGGTCCTTTTATTTTTGTTTTCATTTTTTGTTTGTTTGTAATTGTCATTATACATCGCTTATATGTAACTTTTGTAATTGTATATTTAGATGTAATTTAGTTTAATGTTCTATGTAATGACCCTGGGATAGTCATGGGTTCTTGCTTCCCGGGTTATCATCTTTGTTATGTAGTTAAGTAATTTGTAAGTATGGTCTTAAGTACCTCGTTTTTGTAAATTTTCATATTGAATATAAAAAAAAAATAAAAAAAAAAAAACTTGATGTACGTTTACTAGTAATCGTATGATTAGGAAAGTTTTCTTTTTTAATAAGAGTAATTGATAGAAATCTAATGTAACAACGATATTTGTTATGCATATGATGAACATGCGAATCTTTTTGCTCATCTTTTGTTGTTTGACTGATCGTATCAATATCGTACTGAATTTTGATTCTATATTGAGATACAGCTACATGTTTTTGTGCTGGTAGTCCTTGTTGTGGATAAAAATTTTAAAGTTTGGAATTTCTAATATTTGAACACTATAAGAGGCTGGTGGTTGAAGAGGTGTTCTCGGATTTTTATTAGACCCGGCCTTAACTCAAGTATAATCCGAAGTGAACAGGGGATTTCCTTTATCAAAATAAAAAATAACTAGTTATTTTTTCCCATCACCGGAGTTGCTTATTTTGTAGGTAGGTGACTTGAGTGAGTTTCTTGTAGGTGGTTTTTATAAAAATAGGGGTATTTCACTCATTCGAAAAACCTTCGGATGCTAGGTAGAAATGTATGGAAAAAACATGTTACGAATGAAAGGATTTTTCAGATTTTCCAGATCTGAAACTATAGGCCCAGCAGGTCTAAAAGGAATTTTTCCAAACGTGATTTTTGAGAGTGAAAATCAAGAGTGCGTACGTACGCTTGTAAAATTAAAAGTTTGTTATAAAACCAGATCTAATTTTCTTTCAAAATTTTAAAAAAATATCATCGCTATGGATGAAGGATTGAAAATTAGCTTTGAGAATTCAGAGTACAGGCATTTTTTATAAGCAACTGCCCAAAGGAAACTCAACTCTCGGATCGCCAAAAAATTAAGAAATTCCAGCACTAGGAAGACATAAGTTAAGAAACTATCTATTTTGATAAAAGAAATCCTTGACATATTTTTACTTTTCTCCACTTGTTTCCTGTATTATTTTACTCGTGAGGTACTTAGTAATATCTAAAGATTGGAAAGGCTTAGATACTAGGAAACGAGGGACAGTAGTGAGCATGAAGATTGTTATGGAACCTCTAAGAAACTCGCAAGAAACTCTGAGTACTAAAAATCTGATAATCTTAAGAAAGTTTCAGTACTACCCCAAATTCTTAGTTTCTTATGGAAATATATGTACGTACTTACGATATATTTTATTGCATTCTGCAAAGTAAGGAACATTAGGCCAACACGTATTTTGATAAGAAACTGCTTACACGTATTTTTTATAAGAAACTGCCCATAAGAAAACTCAACTCTCATATCGGCTAAAGATTAACAAACTCCAGTACTGGGAAAATGTAAGTTAAGGAACTATTTACTTTGATAAAGGAAATCCTTGAAATATTTTTACTTTACTTTCACTTGTTTCCTGTATCATATTACTCGTAAGGTACTTGAGTAATGTCTAAACATCGGAAAGGCCTTAATTAAAGACCTTATTTTGAAATGTTCACGAGGGCACAGGTACTGAACATGAATACTTTTATGAAACCTCTGAGAAACTCGTAAGAAACTCTGAGTACTGAAAATATGATAATTTTAAGAAACTTTCGGTACTGGGCCAAATTCTTAGTTTCTTTTGTAAAAAATACGTGTATATGAAACTCAACTCTAGAATTGCCAAAAACTTGAGAAACTCCGTTTATCACAGTTTGACTTGCTTCCTGTATCGTACTAACGAAAATTGGAAGGTACTTGTCTGAGTGATGTTTAAACATCGGAAAGGCTTCAAAAACTTCGTTTTGAAAGGTTCAGGAGAAGGCACGGGAAAGTGCACATGAAGATTATTATGAAACCTGTAAGAGATTCTGGAAACTCCTAAGAATCTGTAAGAACCTTAGGAACTTATAACTCCGATAATCTTAGTAAACTTTCAGTATTTTCCCTAATGCTTAAAAACTTCTGAAGAGAATCACACGAAAATATACCGCGGAAAGGAAGAAAAACAGCGCTCGAAAATCATAATCTTCATCAACCCAGATACAAAACGGTATTGCAATGGAACAAAGTATTTGAGCAATAAGACAGTTTACTTTCTGATAACTTTTAGATGTAGCAAATCCATACCAAAGGAAACCAAAGGAAATTGGATTCTTCTCGCGGATTTCCTTACTCAGCAAAAATCCTAACCCCTACCCTTCGAAGTTAAATCCTAGCGTTTGCTTTCCCGAACGCTGTCAGAAAGAAAAGATTATATGCGGCAGAAATTCTCAGACCGTTGACCCGACCCCCGGAAAAACCTATTGTTTTCTTTGAAACCAGACCTTGTGTCTCACCTTTGTCTAATTCACAATAGATTATGACTACTTGTCGCCTTAAAAGAATACCTTTGATCTTGCCGACCTCATATTTACCGGCAAACCTCAGATATACTGGCGCCTCAAATTTACCGGCTCGCGCTACGGTGGACTCTCAATATTTCAGTGAAATACTGACAGGTTAGGTTCGTGTAAGTGGTTTATGCTATTTAATGAATCAATTGTATAATAATCATTTTTATTAGTTTCATCAATTGTTTGATGTAGGTAATTTGATAAATCGTGATTATCAATCAGATCTTTTAACTGGATATTATCTGACTTGAAAAGTGAAATAATTTCATAGTTAGATAGGGAATAAAAGGGAAAATGTGTTAATTTTGACATCATATCAGATTACGTTTAGCTTTTTAGGACCAGTTGATATTCCTTAGTACATTTGACTATAGTTTCTTGGCCAATGTGGTTGGCCGAAAGGGAAGGGTTGCATGAACGGGATAAATGCATTGTTTTGCTGACCATAAGGCCAAAAGAAAGGTTGTCTTTGTGGAGTGGTTTGCAAGGGAGGTGGGAACCAGCCACTCTGGTTACCATTATTTGCATTTTGAGCCACAGCCACACTCTCGGGATTGCCAGCTGCAGTGTTCTTTGATAAACTATTTTGCGGTTTTGCAATGTTGTCTTCTGTCAAGCAATTTGGCATGCTTGGAGTCTGATCAACTGCATTTGTTTGTGCAATGTTTTTAGCTTTGTTACCTCGTTTGGTAGGCCAAAGTTTTGCTTTGATGTTTTTTACCAAGAGTGATGTTCCTTCTCTAGATAGGTGTAGGCCATCATACCTGTATGACGGATCCTTCAGGTTGAAGTGGGAAATTGTGGAAACTTTTTGCTGTTTTGCCATCTTTTCAATAGATTTATTCAAATTAGCTATGGATACATTTTCTGATTGATAATGAGAATTTGCCTCGCGGTATATGATATCAGACAAATAGATCTTTGCAGAGGGGAATTTCTCATTAATTTTCTTAACGAGTTCTTCCAACTCATCTAATATGGCAGTTGGAGAGTTTGCAGTGGCGAGGTTGTTTGTGCCTACATGGACTACGACAAATTCAAGGGTAGTGCTTGTCGATGTGGAGGCAATAAATTGAGATATATCAGCTATCTTTGCTCCTCTCAAAGTTTTGATGGCAGTTTTTCCACTGTAGTTGAAGCCTTTTGTTTTGATTCTTGTTATCATAGAGTCACCGATGACGAGGATTTTTTCTGGCTTAGATCTAGGTGATTTGATTGAATGGCGACTCTTTCAGAAGTTGCGGACAACTCATTTCCGTTTGAAGGGCTGCTCTCGCAAGGAATGAGGGGTGCTGATTCGATTCGCTCCGGGAACGAGGATGTGTTGTTGACAGGGTCTGTAGTTTGTATTTGGTTTTTCAAGAGCTGGCTGACATGGTTGACTTTTTTTTTTTTTAAAGCCTAAAAGTTTATATACAGCTTTTCAACTTGTTCTTGGGAGACTAGTACATCTTGCTGAATTGAGCAAATTTGTTTTTGGGAGAAGCGTTCGCCTGTCTTCTCACAAAATATACTATCATTATATTTTTTAAGAAATGACAGAAAATTTTGATTCAGGTCCAAGTGATCTCGTTGGAGGGCATTGAGGAATGATTTGTTTCCAAAATTTGGATTTTACCAAGAAGGCCGTCTTTGTTTATAAGGCAAGAATTCTCTGATGACATTTTAGGCTCCTGCAAGGTCGAGAGACTTTGATTAAGTGATTTGTTCTCGTTTTGCAAGGATTGAATTTCTTTGGCATTTTCGATGAGCTTCGAGTCTAATGTGGTTACAGAGTATTTTAACTTTGTGTTATCATGTTCCAACTTTGTATCTCGATCAAGGAGATCTTTTAACGAAGGCATAGTTTGGGTTTCAATCGGTTTCAACTCAGATTTTGTGTCTTCATCATTAGTTAAAATGATGGGGTTTCCTTTCGTTTGGCTCGTAGGGTTTTGTACGGAAACTTCAGATTTAGGGACTGCTGGATCTCGAAGGGTATCAGCAAAAGAGGCAATATCATGGTCAGGACTTTTTTGCTCTCTTCAATGAGGATATCTTTCCATTTCATATGAGCATTTCCTTGTGCCATAATTGTGCCATTTTTGAAGATGGATTTCTTTGCATTTATTGTATGATCGTAGATTGAAATGGTCTTTATTTTCGATCCATCATCGCCGTTTATTTTAATGAGAAAACCATTGATCTGTTGTAGAGAATTTGAATAACGCTCAGCAAGGGTCTACGCCCTTAATGGAATTTCGTCCACAGGCAGGGTCAACGTGACACATCCAGTCTTTTCACTAACGGCGTATTGATTCATCCTCTGCCCATATTAAACCAACAAAGAAGTAAATAATTTTTGACAAAAGATAAGGAATATCCACCAGTAACGATAAGCTTTGTTATACTTCGTACTGAGCATCATACTGATAATGTAAACAACTTGGAGCGATATGTTGTACGTCTGCACGCTCTGAGACATCAAATGTGAATGAAGTGAATTAAGTGAATTAATGCTCTTCCCGTGCGTGCAGGCACTCCTATTAATGTTGCTAGCTTTGAAAGAGAACTGCGGTTTCACCCTTTGATGTTTGTCAGCCTTCCAGACCAGTGTAGATCACTTTTCCTGACTCTTCCATTTTTTGACTCAATGCCCCATTATTTTGTTACAGGGATTCTGAGAGTTGTTAAAAATTGTTGAAGGAACTTATGATATGATAGCCTTAATCCACTACACAGTTTGTTGTGACAATATGTGCGACAAATGTGCAATGACGTAAACAAGAAGTGCCCTTCAAGTCAAAACAAGTCTTAACAAACCATTGTGTATTGTGTACCAATGAGAGACTGTGAACTTCAATCAACACTCAATACTTCAAAGATGGAAGCTCTCACAGATAAAGTTAGAAAAATTTGTTTGTAAAGGTTGATAAAAAGATTGTGCTCATTATTTCTTGCTTTCCCCCCCATTTTACCCCAGTGCAGTAGACCCTAATTAAAATGACAGTTTCTTGCAAGATCTGGGTTGTTTTGTGCCACCCACCAGAGCTAGAGATTACTCAGGGGCAGAAAACGAGAAATACACACCACTTAACAACGCAATGATATTCATCAACAGCAGTGCATGCAATCCTCTTTTGAAAGTCAAGCTGCCTTAGTTCATCTCGAAATTTTCCAAGAATTGCCTCCGGGGATGTGAACAGTGTTGTAAATGAGCATAGATCCAGTAAACATGAACATAAAAAACAGCATCGTATGCATTTCTGCCTTTTTAATAACCAAACAAAACACCAGAAACTATTTACATGAATTGATCTAACCCATCTTGTTTACTTTATAACGTCAACTTTTTACTCGTCTCAACTGCAACTTCAACTTACTTCAACACGTGTCATGACATAGGTATACGCGAAACATGGAGGCGAGTGTGAGAAACAATAGAAGGGGTGACCTGACTAACAAGTTGAAACCAGGAAGGGATTGGACCCAACAAAGGGATGGGCAGTATTGTCTCCCAAACAAACAGAAAGTGATACTTTCCTTGTCTGATTCTCGTTTTTGCATCTTTTTCGTCCACCAAAGAAAGTACGGCTTAACTGTAGAATACTAATCTTCTCCAGCGACACCAGATGTGGATACTGGATACGCAGTGAAAAAAGTATTTATTGTAAGGCCTGTTCTTTATGTGGCATTGTGATTCTATTGTGATTATTTTAGAGCCTCTCCATCTCGATGGGCACCATCAATTATTATGGTGGGGTGCAAGCTCGTTTAACATCTGTTTTTATTTATCAATTTCGTTTATTTTAGATTTTTGTTGTTGTTTCTTCGTGTTTATTTTCGTGTACGGCATGACAGACAAGTCAGCTGTTCTGGAGCATGATGACATTTGGAAATTCATTCACCACACATACCGTACACGGAGATTTACAACAGTACTGGTGATGTATTATTCAGAAAGGAGAGGATAGGCCTGGCAGCTCAAAGGAGCTCATGTGGAGCTGATGATACATGATTAAGGAAGACCAGACGAGCAGCCCTCGTTTTACCTTTTGTTGGACATGGAAGGGAACGAGAAGAGCCATGGCAGCAAAACATAGGCTATCCCACCTCGCCACGTCATCAACACCAGTAAACTCGTTACCTGTACAGGCCACAGGCCCTAAACATTCATGGAGACAATGAATGTTATACTAGTTCTTATGATGTTCAAACCACTCTACCAGAATTCAAAAAGCAAAGTTAAACTTCTCTGGCACCATGTCCTCACACACCAGGACACTTTTTGGTTATGGGACAGTTGCCACCTGCTGTAGGCCATAGAGACAGTGCATGATACACTCGTTCTTATAATGTTCTCATAGATCTCGATCAACATACACCAGTAAACTCGTTACCTGTACAGGCCCTAAATATTCATGGAGACAGTGAATGTTACACTCGTTCTTATAATGTTCAAACTACTCTACCAGAATTCAAAAAGCAAAGAAACTTCTCTGGCATGGCACCATGTCCTCGTACACCAGGAAACTGTTTGGTTATTGGACAGTTAACACCTGTTGTAGGCCATAGAGACAGTGCATGATACACTCGCTCGTTTTTATAATGTTCTCATAGTTCTGGTCATCATACACCAGTAAACTCGTTACCTGTACACTACAGGCCTTATATATTCATGGAGACAATGAATGATACACTCGTTCTTATTGTGTTCAAACTACTCTACCAGAATTCCAAAAGCAAAGAAACTTCTCTGGCACCATGTCCTCACACACCAGGAAAGTTTTTGGTTATTGGACAGTTGGCACCTGTTGTAGACCATAGAGACAGTGCATACAGTACATTCTATGTTGCTGTGCTTACCGTCATCGAAGCTCTGACATCAATGCGTTTATTGACCACATGCAAGAAGTCTTGTCCAAGGTTGCCAATGAAAACAAAACTGCTGTCATTATGGGGGACTTCAACATAAATCTACTAAATTCTGAGAATCACACACTCACTAGCGAATTTATTAAAATGCTGTTTTCAAACCACTTTCAGCCACTTATACTTCAACCAACCAGGGTAACTGATTCAACAGCAACGCTCATTGATAACATATTTTCTAATGATTTTTCTTGTACGGTAACAAGTGGAAATGTCCTTGTACAAATTTCAGATCACTTCCCTCACTTTTCTATTTTCAATAACTGTGCACCTGACAATAATAATTCTTCCTACTTTGTTCATAATTACAAATATTTGGATGAATCAAAATTCCTTGATGACTATCAAAAAATGGATTTTGCGTTTCTAAATACTGATGATCATACTGGGGTCATTCCAAATAAGAACAACAGATGCCTGTCAGGTGATGTTTTCAAAATTGCCTCTAATTTTTACCAAGGGTACCCAAGCATCAGAGAACACAAGAAAACAATTTCAGCAAGATATCTCATTTGGTTCAGGTTTTACTGTATGATCAATTGAATATTTAGCCAATTGATGCACCTGTACGAAAATACAAGGCCATGTAATAGTCATGTACAAGCCCTGTAGTTATGGCCTTATAACCTTGTTATAGCCTGGAATTGCCTTGCTGTAACCTTGTAAATGGCTTGAAAAATGCTAATTAGCCTTGTGGAAACCTTGTGGAAACCTTGTGGAAACCTTGTGTTAGACTGGTTGCAGCTTGGAATCTTACTGATAGCCTTGTAATTTTCTTCCAAGGTTATTACAAGGTCATGACAAGGTCATAATCCCCTCTACAAGGCTAAAACTTGGCCTGTACAAGGCCAAGTTTAGCCTTGTATTTTTGTACAGGAAATGTGTGCTTTTTCATGAGATGGCAAATTCAAGGTCAAATATATGGAACTCAAAAGTTCTTATCCTAACTCTTTCTGCACTTCATTACAGCACACCATGAATTCTTTTGGAAAATTAATGTTTCAGGTAATTGAAGACCAACATATCAGTAGAATATTGCTTCAAAGTTTGAACTATGTATGATTTTGACCCCAAAATGTGTCTGGGGAAGGGGTTTTGTTGTTGGTTTTCTGATCGATAAATGTCATGGCACTTTTCAGCTTTATGGAATAGAATATTGATCTACCCCCAATGCTATATTTCAAACGACCAAACGGTTTTCGCAAAATTCCTTAATCTAGGGGGTTGCCAAGTCTGTCCATTTTTGCCTAAAAACCTATTTTTCCATATTTTCAAACAGCATCTTGCAAAAATCTTGCAACAATGAAGATAGCTATTCATATCACCCAAATGTGCACCTGCAGAAGTTCTGAAAAAGTGTAGAAACCAACAAAATTTTGATCTGACATGAGAATGATATGTATCTATATTCAGATGAAATGAATTTCATTATACAACTTCCTAAAATGATTTCTTCTGAGAAAAAGCGTAAATAATTGCATTATGAAAAAAATCCGCCTCAAAAATCTTCATTTGTCATGTTACCCCCTGTGTTGGCAAATGTTGCTATTTGACACCCTTCCAGACCCTGTTTGGCTTTCACATTTGCAAGAGCATCAGTTCTAAGGTGCAGGAGTCCATGTAAAACATTGCAGGCATGTGCCTCCTTGGGACACAATATTTCTAGCCCGTTGAAGTTGGCTGAATTTAACCATTTTGAGCGTGCATCCATTTTGATAGAGATATTGTTCTCATGTCAGATCAAAATTTTCTTGGTTTCTTCTACACTTTTGCAGAACTTCTGCAGGTGCACATTTGGGTGATATGAATAGCTATCTTCAGTGTTGCAAGATGCTCTTTGAAAATATGGAAAAATAGGCTTTTAGGCAAAAATGGACAGACTTGGCAACCCCCTAGATTAAGGAATTTCGTGAAAACCTTTTGGTCGTTTGAAATATAGCATTGGGGGTAGATCAATATTCTATTCCATAAAGCTGAAAAGTGCAATGACATTTATCGATCAGAAAACCAACAACGAAACCCCTTCCCCAGACACATTTTGGGGTCAAAATCATACTTGGTTCAAACTTTGAAGCAATATTCTACTAATATGTTGGTCTTCAATTACCTGAAACATTAATTTTCCAAAAGAATTCATGGTGTGCTATAATGAAGTGCAGAAAGAGTTAGGATAAGAACTTTTGATTTCCATATATTTGAAGTTGAATTTGCCACCTCATGAAAAAACACTCATTTGCATCAATTGGCTAAATATTCAATTGATCATAAAATCTGAACCAAATGAGATATCTTGCTGACATTTTTTTTCTGAGGTTCTCTGATGCTTGGGTCCCCTTAGTAAAAATTTGAAGGAATTTTGAAAACATCACCTGACAGGCATCTGTTGTTTTTATTTGGAATGACCCACTGTTGACCATAAAT
This sequence comes from Aurelia coerulea, assembly GCA_039566865.1. Classification (NCBI taxonomy): domain Eukaryota; kingdom Metazoa; phylum Cnidaria; class Scyphozoa; order Semaeostomeae; family Ulmaridae; genus Aurelia; species Aurelia coerulea. The sequence goes on from CM076947.1 coordinate 11,802,971, forward strand.
TTGATCAATTCCTAACAAACCTCAGCCAGCTTGTTGAAAAACATTGTCCAGAAAAGAAATTAAACAAAAAATCTTTGAAACTAAGAAACAAACCATGGATTAACAACCAAATTCAACATATGATGGCGATCAGAGACAGAATTTTCGAGCAGTTCAAACATACAGAATCCTCTGAAGTTTATGCCCATTATAAACTATTTTTTAATCGTGTTGTTAGTGAGATAAAAGAAAGCAAAAAAGTTACTTTCAAAATTATTTTGCTGAAAACAAATCAAATATGAAGTTGCTCTGGAAGGGGATCAGAAGTGTGATAAAAATGACAACTAATAGCGGTGAAACAAATTCGATCCCATTCATAACTAATGAATGGTAATAAGATAACTGATCCTAACGTAATTGCCAACAACTTGAATGAACATTTTATCAATGTTGCTAACAAAATTACAAGTAAAATCCCTAGGAACTCAAATTCTCCTCTAAGATATCTAGCTTCTTCTAATAACAGCTATATCTCCCACTGTTCCTGTTGAGGTTTCTTCGATAATCCAGTCACTTAAGAAGGGTAAACCTACTTGGCCTAATAGTATTCCGTCAAACTATTGAACGTGCTTGACCCCCACATTTCCATACAGCTCTCCCAAATCATCAATTAATCATTTCTAAATGGTATTTTCCTGATAAACTAAAGATTGCTAAAATTATTCCTATTTTCAAAAAAGGTGATGCCTCCAAGAATTCAAATTACAGACCCATCTCTTTGCTGTCAGTATTTAGTAAGATCTTTGAAAAGCTCATGCATCAACGCTTGTACAATTTTCTAGAACTTCATGAAATTCTGTTTCAAATGCAATTTGGATTCCGCAATGGTCATTCCACTGATCATGCATTGATCAGTTTAAGTGAGAGAATTAAATCTACTTTGGACGCAAAAAGAATTGGCTGTGGGATATTTATTGACCTGCAACAAGCCTTTGATACTGTCAATCATAACATTCTACTACAAAAACTTAGTCACTATGGAATAAGAGGCTCAGCACTGCACTGGTTTGAGTCCTACCTTATGGACAGACTTCAATATCTTTCAATCAACAATCATTCTTCTAGTCTTAGCAAGGTTACTTGTGGTGTTCCTCAGGGCTCTGTACTGGGTACATTACTGTTTCTAATCTATATCAATGACCTGCCTAATGTATCCAAAGTACTTTCTTTCTTCTTGTTTGCAGATGATACAAATATTTATTTCGAAACTGAAAATATTGCAAAGCTTCAGTATACAATCAATAAAGAACTGATAAAAGTAAAGACATGGCTTGGAGTTAATAATTTCACTCTGAACATCTAAAAAACAAACTGTATTTCACTCCCCTAGAAAGAAATTGCCTGAGCATATTCTTATTAAATTTGGCAAGAAATTAGTGACCAGATCTAGATCTGTTAAATTTTTACTGCTAGATGAGTATCTTTCCTGGAAATTCCATATTTCTGAGTTGACTAAAAAACTCTCCAGGACATCTGGGATCTTCTTCAAAATTAGACACCTCCTTCCTCAGGATATTCTGAAAAATCTTCAATTCCTTTCTTAGCTCTGGTTCATCAACTTGGGGTCACTGCTATGAAACTTACCTTGAACCTCTCTTCTTGTTGCAGAAAAAAGTACTCAGGTCTATCTCCTTTCAGCCCTTATTCTCTCCTTCAACATCAATCTTCTTTTCTCTCAAAGTTCTTAAATTAGATGACATGATACATCATGATATACTCAAATTTGTCTACAAGACTTTCTCCTTCTCATTTGGCTTGGAGTTAATAATTTCGCTCTGAACATCTAAAAAACAAACGGTATTTCACTCCCCTGGAAAGAAATTGCCTGAGCATATTCTTATTAAATTTGGCAAGAAATTAGTGACCAGATCTAGATATGTTAAATTTTTACTGCTAGATGGGTATCTTTCCTGGAAATTCCATATTTCTGAGTTGACTAAAAAACTCTCCAGGACATCTGGGATCTTCTTCAAAATTAGACACCTCCTTCCTCAGGATATTCTGAAAAATCTTTACTTCCTTTCTTAGCTCTGGTTCATCAACTTGGGGTCTCTGCTATGAAACTTACCTTGAACCTCTCTTCTTGTTGCAGAAAAAAGTACTCAGGTCTATCTCCTTTCAGCCCTTATTCTCTCCTTCAACATCAATCTTCTTTTCTCTCAAAGTTCTTAAATTAGATGACATGATACATCATGATATACTCAAATTTGTCTACAATACTTTCTCCTTCTCATTTTCTCAACTGCTTTAAGCTCAGTAACACTGTTCATTGTCATGCAACTCATCAGGCAGCTAGGGGTGACTGTTTTTCAATCCATAAGGAATACCTTTCTCTATGGTCTCAGGTCTATTAATTATTTTGGTGCTAAACTATGGAATGACATACCCATTTTCATTAAAATGTCAGTTTCATTTAATATTTTCAAATCAAAATTGAAGGAATTCTTTGTCAATGGTTATGGTCTTTGATTCTACACCAACATTTTGTGTTGTTCCCGTGTTCTTAAATTATCTTGTTCTTTGGAGGCATCTTCTGGTCTTGTGTTTATTTTTAAGAAAAATTTGTTCCTTGTTTTTTTAGTTTTTAGTTGGGGGGGGGGGCTCTCTCTCGATTAGTTTACCTATTAGAGAGCTCCTCCTTAGACAAATATATCTAAATACTTATTTTTTGTACTTTACCATGTCTCTTTTCATTTTTTTGTGTCAGGTGTAAGTGTATCCTTGTAGTGTATCCTTGTGTACTAATATATTGTCATTTGTATATTGATTGTCTTATTTAATTTAGGTAAACATTGTAATTTATTTGTGGTCTTTGATGTATTTAGATATATTTGTTAATAATGAAGACTGAAAATATGATACACTCGTTCTTATAATGTTCTCATAGATCTCATTATCATACACCAGTAAACTCGTTACCTGTACAGGCCCTAAATATTCATGGAGACAATGAATGATACACTCGTTCTTATTATGTTCAAACTACTCTACCAGAATTCAAAAAGCAAAGAAACCTCTGGCACCATGTCCTCACACACCAGGAAAGTTTTTGGTTATTGGACAATTGCCACCTGTTGTAGGCCATAGAGACAGTACAAGATACCCGGAGGGGGGGGGGGTACTTCACATATTTTGGGTACGGGGACGTGCCATCGGGAAGGGTCGCGATTTTGGTATAAAGGAACTGCATCGATTTTCACGATTTTGGTTAAAGTATAAGATAATTTTGTGCACCATTGGTAATTCCGATAATTGGGAATCTTGGCTGGTCAAATATCAGAAATCTCGTAAGAAAAGAGTCAGCCACGCTAACTTATAAATCTTTGAATTCGCTTGCCCCAGACTACTTGAACAAATTATTCATAAAATGTTCGGACGGTAGAGAGCGGTTTCTGTGCTCATCAGATGTAAAATGAAATGAAAAATTAAAAGCGGTATAAGATTCCCCGGGGGTATCCTCGCATAGTACTTACAACGACCAGTTTTCATGCCTATCTTGAGAATCTGTTAGAAAATTATAAAGATTTAAAAAAAAGGTAATTTTGTCATTTTCTTGTGCACCCATGCCAGTTGATCAATTATGACGCCATAACTATTTTTAGAATTTTTTTTGAAAAATGATAGATCTTAATTAAGCACTGCTACCTGCGTGGTGAGTTTTGTCATCATAAGTAAGGAATGGCGATTTTAGAGAGGATGGGGGGGGGGGGGGGGGCGGAATGAGCCCCCCTGCCCCCCCCCCCCCCTCAGTCTTCTAGTAGCTCAGTCTGGATAGGGTTAAGTTTTTAGGAGAAGTTCAGCATCAATTCCCATTGTTTTCGCGTTGTCTGCCAATAGATCATGTGACTAATTAGCATATAATGCTATTTTAAAACTCGCAATTACTTTATATTCATGTGTACCAAGTTGCATCGTCATAGGCATTAGAGGTGCTTACACAATATGGGGGTTCTCTTTTTTCTCCTTTACCTCCCCCCCCCCTTAACTTCATGTGGATTTCTCCTTTAATAGATTCCGATGCTTGTGAGTTCTGTTACCAGTAGGAACTCTCGGCAGTGCGCACATGAACATACCTACCGGGAGTTAAGTCCGAAAATTCTAGGTTATACAGTAGGTTATAGTACACATATTTGTCTAATGAGAAACTGAGGTCCGGGGCTGGTAGGCAGTTGCTGAACTGTTTGTGCAATTTTGCGACCAAAAGTTTCTCACGTGTTTTTTATATTTCTAATGACGGAAGTGAAGAAATAGTTTTGTCACGCCAAGAGGGCTCCCAAATTACCCTGTAGGATATCAACACAAGTAAAACTAACATAATTCGCACTCAGTCAAAAGGGGGTTCTTTTTTTTAGACACCCGGTATTACAAACAATTCATCTCTTTTAAAAATTCAGGTAGGGCTGACTGCGTATCCCGTATCCACTGTACCCTATACCTTCAACTTGACTGCGTATCCCGTATCCCATATCCACTGTATCCCACACCTTCAACTTGACAGCGTATCCCGTATCCACTGTATCCCACACCTTCAACTTGACTGCGTATCCCGTATCCACTGTATCCCACACCTTCAAGTTGACAGAGTATCCCGTATCCCGTATCCACTGTATCCCACACCTTCAACTTGACTGCGTATCCCGTATCCACTGTATCCCACACCTTCAACTTGACTGCGTATCCCGTATCCACTGTATCCCACACCTTCAACTTGACTGCGTATCCCGTATCCACTGTATCCCACACCTTCAACTTGACTGCCTATCCCGTATCCACTGTATGCCACACCTTCAACTTGACTGCGTATCCCGTATCCACTGTATCCCACACTCGACTTGACTGCGTATCCCGTATCCACTGTATCCCACACCTTCAACTTGACTGCGTATCCCGTATCCACTGTATCCCACACCTTCGACTTGACTGCGTATCCCGTATCCACTGTATCCCACACCTTCGACTTGACTGCGTATCCCGTATCCACTGTATCCCACACCTTCGACTTGACTGCGTATCCCGTATCCACTGTATCCCACACCTTCAACTTGACTGCGTATCCCGTATCCACTGTATCCCACACCTTCAACTTGACTGCGTATCCCGTATCCACTGTATCCCACACCTTCAACTTGACTGCGTATCCCGTATCCACTGTATCCCACACCTTCAACTTGACTGCATATCCCGTATCCACTGTATCCCACACCTTCAACTTGACTGCGTGTCCCGTATCCATTGTATCCAGTATCCAGAAAATCCTTAATCCATCCTTAAGTTACCTTCCGAACTCAAAGTATCAAAGTCTCTCACCAGTAGCCGGCATATCCGCTGTATCGAGTATCCAGTGCATCATATACTTATGAACTGCCTAGCGCGTATCCACGCTAAAAAAAGAGGTTGCTTCGCGGTGCGGGGTATTCTAAAGTTAATCCCTATAATTTGACATTGCCTATTGAAACGGCTGGTGTAATCTGGATAATGCATAATGCATAATGCAGGTTGCAGGTTGCATAAAGCAGGCTGCAGGTTATCATTTATGGCCAAGGGCTGTATGGTCGTACCAAGGGGCCGTCTCCTTGATGGCTCTAACATTTTCCATCTCAGGGGGTCTGGTCACTACTATGCTCTATCAGTTCAATTATTCTTTGAAATAGCTTGCGCAGAGATCAATGCATAGGGATTAAATCACATGGTTACTCATAATTAGGTAATGACATTATTGAGGTTCTTCAGTTTGTCTGATGGTCACATGAACACACAAGAATACATTTGTAAACACATTTTACCTATAACAGCTCGACAGATTCGGTTGCAGTTTTGGTAGCTGGGGTAACTCAAAGCACAAAAACTGGGTGAACAATAGTTTCTGCCAGTAAAAAATGGTTCTTATTTGAGGGGTATTTCACTCAATCGCAAAAATCGTACGACATTTTTTCAAAACGACAGGATTTTACGGATTTCTGATGGATTTTTCTTGAAAACAAAGGGATTTTTGTCAAATTTTAGGCCTCTGGGCGTAAAATAGGGTTAGATTTCTCCAATCATATTTGATTAGTCTACGAGTTTGAAAAGGCTTCGTGCTTGAATTAACATCGTTCCCTCATTTCGAAACCTGAGATTTCCCACAAATATTTCAAAGATCCCACTATATTTAGAACCCCTTCGGTGTGCCAACAATGATAAACTTCTAAGAGCATAGAATTTCATACAAATATGAGGTCATGTTGTGAACAATATTTGTGGTTCGTTTCTTCATAGAAACAGCATTGATTTCAAGGCAGACTAAACTTACTCGCAAGCCTCCTTCTGCTTGCCAGTTGCCAATGAACATGTTATGACTGCACAATTTTTTTCACATACCAACAAATATAGCGACCCCCTGAGATGGAAAATGCCAGAGTCATCAAGGTGACGGCCTCTTGGTACGGCCATACAACCCTTGGCCATAAATGATAACCTGCAACCTGCTTTATGCAACCTGCAACCTGTATTATGCAACCTGCATTATGCAGATTACACCAGCCGCTATTGAAATATGTGTTCATGCTAATCAACTGCTTTCTACTTTCCATAAAATTGCTGCTGCTTTTTGCACCATTGCCTTCAGCACTTGTTTTGAAACTTCACCTGTAGAACAGTGAGGCACACCAAAATCTTTATCATTTATGTTCAGCACATCTAGCAGAAAGACCTTGGTTCCTTCTGAGTGAGTCAAAAAGGTCCAGCCATTGAGAGGCTACTGCTACATGACTCCATTAGCAATGTGTTATCTATAGTTTGACATTGCCTATTTAAATATGTGTTCATGCTAATCAACTGCTTTCTACTTTTCCATAAAATTGCTGCTGCTTTTTGCACCATTGCCTTCAGCACTTGTTTTGAAACTTCACCTGTAGAACAGTGAGGCACACCAAAATCTTTATCATTTCTGTTCAGCACATTTAGCAGAAAGACCTTGGTTCCTTCTGAGTGAGTCAAAAAAGGTCCAGCCATTGAGAGGCTACTGCTACATGACTCCAGGCCATTTGTATTCAGCAGCATTGGAATACTGGCATTGGAATTGGCATTGGAATTGGCATCGACATTGCGTAAGTACCATGACGCATGCAAAACTAGCCAGGGGGTCCGTCACAGTAATTGTACAAGTAAATCAATGCAGTGAACAAACTCTGTCAATTCAATAATTGCAAAAGACAATTCTCCTCATACTGTGAAAGGGCTTTGGGCTTTGAGCTTTGATGATGGGTTGCGGGTTTGGCCAATTTTTGCCCCCAGGGTTGAGGGCTTGATGCTTTTATGTTCGTTTTCGGGTTTCAAGATTTTGCGGTTTTAAGATTTTCATATTACAGGTCATTCGAGAGTGTGTTTTAGATTGTAAAATATGCTGCCATCAATTTCATTTTTCAGCAATGATGATTCTTGAAATGAACCAAACTTTTGAAGTTGAACCAGAGTAGTCTCAATAATACCCTGGGTACCAGACTCTCTAATATTTAAATGTTAGAGAGTCTGGTACCCAGGGTATCTCAATGTGGGTAATAAGAGAATGATTTATACGTAAATTCACGATCAAACTAACAACTTTTACTCTCAAATTAAGTATAAGTTCACAAGATTCAAAGATATTCAAGGTTTAAAACTTCAAGCTCTGATGAACTTTTAATTATGAAGAGCTCTGTTCTGTCTTTAACGTAAAATCCCCGGGAGGGGGTATATAACATGTTCAGGGTAATGGTATGTGCCACCCATATGGGTGGGTTCTTGGGCCTAACTGTCTTTTAACAACATTCTCTAAACAAGGGTCATTTTCGGCAGATTTTCCATTTATTAGTGGCGTTTTGCTGAAAGTTGCAAAAATAGTTACAAATGTGGAGTTTTCCAAAAAAAGTCTTCATAAATCTGAGTACCAAGGCAAGTTTCGGCAATTAGAAGAGGGTAAATTTCTGAAAACGAGTCGTGTACCGCTCCAGCCGGGGTAAAGTCGGAAAAAATTTAATGTTAGCTCAGTTCAAACTGTTCCTACAAAAGCGTAATTAACCAATTCAGGTATGCTCTTATTGGATTTAAAACTCTCCGTATAATATCAGTATTCCTCATTCATAATGCTCAAATCCATTAACGTTGGATAATGGGGTGAAAATGAATAGAGACTCGCGCAAATCGCTGTTGCGCACCCCATGGTTAGTTTTGCATGCGCCATAGTACTTGTAGACTTGTGCAATAATCGATCCCAATGCCAGTTCCAATGCCGATGCCAGTATTCCAATGCCGGTGAATACAAATGGCCATGACTCCATTAGCAATGTGTTATCTATAGTTTGACATTGCCTATTGAAATATGTGTTCATGCTAATCAACTGCTTTCTACTTTCCATAAAATTGCTGCTGCTTTTTGCACCATTGCCTTCAGCACTTGTTTTGAAACTTCACCTGTAGAACAGTGAGGCACACCAAAATCTTTATCATTTCTGTTCAGCGCATTTAGCAAAAAAGGTCCAGCCATTGACAGGCAACTGTGTTATCTATAATTTGAAATTGCCTAGTGAAATATGTGCCTATAGTTGCCAATCAACTGCTTATTTATTGAGAACCATATCTACTTTTCCTTACGATCGCTGCTGTTGTTTGGACCATTACCTTCGCCACTTGTTTGTAAGGTTACCTATAGAGGCTAATGGTATTCAACGAAATAGCAAAATGACGAAATAGCAATTTACGAAATACCCAATCCCAGAATATTTGTCAGAAATTGATATCCAATCCCATAATTCTGAAGAGGTAACAAGAACAATTCATTGTTAAATATCATTCAATTTCAAGGTGTCCTGAAATCTGTTCTGAATCAATGGGGACATTCAACACCCATTGCCAGAATTTTTAGTACAACAGTCAACCCCGATCCCAGAAAATTCCAAGTGAAAGTATACGCCAATCACAGAAACTTTCCAGTAAAAGTGTATCCCAATCCCAGAATTTTTAGCCTCAAAACTACCAATAACTGGCCAACAGCACATCCCTTTCAGATTTGATAGTGAAGTACATACCAGCGGAGAACAAATTAACATTAATTGGAGAATGATAAAATCTGAGGAGACCGTGAAACTTCTAGGCGTTACTTTCGATTATAAACTTGATCTCGATCCACACATTTTGAATCTTCGCAAAAAAGCTGCCACATAATTGAATGTTCTTAAAAGATTAAAGACTTTTATTGGCTTTAAAGAGAAAAAGATTCTTGTTCAGAGCTTTGTATATTCTAATTTCAATTACTGTCCGTTGGTATGGTATTTTTCATCTTCGAGGTGATTACAGAAAATTGAACAGTTACAAGAATGTGCGTTAAGATTTCTCTATAATGATCATACCAGTTCGTACAACGAGTTGCTCTTGAAGTCAGATAAATGCACGATGCTTATTGCTCGTCAAAGAACCCTTTGCATTGAGCTATTCAAAACAGTGAAACAGTTAAATCCACCTTGTATGCAGAACATATTTAAATTACGGTCTTCAAATTATTCATCAAGAAATCCAAAGAACTTAGCCCATGTTAGGCCTAATCAAACAACATTTGGGTCCAACAGTCTAATGTCTATTGGCCCACTGATTTGGAATGGCCTACCAAACGAGCTGAAATCTGGAGATAATTTGAAAAAAATTTAAGAATCTAATAAAGCAATAGGACGGACCGACTTGTAAATGTAGTGCCTGTCAGTGCCTGCCTGTCAGTGCAATTTAATGAAAATTAAAGTGTTTGGGTGGACGTGATATTAGGTGCACGTGATTCAAGGTGTGCACTTGATGTGGGTGCAGATGTGCATTCCTACTACATGGCCTTGTTGGGGATACATGGTACTCCCTGTATTGTTGTTCAGCTTTGTTTTTGGGTCAACTTGACAGCCAATCAGCATGGGGACTAGGAACGCATGCACTGTGGACATAATTCAATCATTCAAATATTTGCAGCCAATGCGAAGAAAGTTGCAGTGACAGCAAACAGTTGGGGAAGATTCGCAGCTTGATATGTGGGAAACTTAGCTTATATTTTATCAACTCTTAACTGCAGTTATGTTTGATATATGCCTACAAGAAGCTGTAAACAAAGATTTCATGATGGGCCTTTCTGGAAACTTGCCACAAGTAAATGTTGAACGGTTTTGGTCTTGCGTTGATAAATTGCCCTAGGTAAAACAAGATAGCGGCAGCGCTCTGTGCTATGGAAAGACCTGTTATTAGACCCATTTCGACAACATTTAAAGGAGGCCATTTGAAACAAACCAAGCAAAGCTAAGTAAGTTGGCATATGAATATCATTTCTTAGCCAGATGAGTACATTCCTTTGCCAAGCTTTCATGAAGCGCTATCGCAAGTCATTCTGAATAAAATCTTTTCAGTGTTCTTTCATCAAAAATTACTTGTTCTGTAGCGGATGTGGTTTCGTTTCAATGTCTGACTTCCTGTTGCCTGTCAAATGACTAACAGTTCCTGATGAAAATAGTGGCAATACGTAATCGAATAAGCAAAAATTTACACACTACGCATGCGTTCATAGTCCCCGAGAGTATATCCACGTCCTCGTCAATTGCGCGTATCCCCACATAGACTTATGACGATGGGTCCCTCGTATCCCTGCGTTACCTTGCTCACAGGGACTCGTAATGAAACCAGTATATTTGGCCTAATAGGGTAAGGTTTTTCAGAGAAATTATACGAGTCTCTGTTGACCGAGTTGCCATTTTGAAATCAAAGAGCACAGGGAAACAAGAGACTCACTGTCATAAGTCTAAGGCACATATACGGCGTTCTGGCCGCTTGGGCCAGAAACTTCGTGCGGATCTAATTTTAATATGCGGAGTTCCTCCTGTTTTCTCCCTATTATTGTTTTGCTGTCCACCCAATTTTTGACTGTGCCGCTGACGTGACATATACCACACCTGCGTATCATCTGGCCTGTATATTATTTGTGCTCTGGTTATTCCTTTCATTTTGTTGCTGATTGTTGTTGGTTGTTGTTGTTGTTACTACTGGTTGGCTGCTGGCCCTCTGACTCTCTGCGCATCAGAAATGAAAAACATCGGTGATAAGGAAAAGAAACAAATCAGAAATGAGAAACAAAGGAGAACATTGAAAAAATAGGCTCCTTAACCCTATCAAGCCTAGGGGGGGGGCTCAATCAGCCCCCCTAGTGGCTTTTCTTCTGTGTATTTTTTCCAAGTGCACTTACAACGCTGAAACTTTCTGACTTTTAGTTTTTATCCTTCTTATAATCAAAAATTGACTTTTTAGAAAAATTAGATTCATTCCAGGGGGTAAACGCGATCCATTTTTGAGAGATGTCTTTGCAAAATTTCAATAAATGCTAATAAAATCTACAGCAAATGCAGTAAAACAATGAAATTAGAGGAATATATGCTACTTTTCATCCTCTATCCAACTGCATAATTTTTTTTAAATTTAAACGTATGATTATGCCTATTTTGGCTGTACGCATGCGCACATCCTTCGAATTCCTGTGTGATGACGTCATCACTTTAGAAAAATTTCCTTTGCAAAACAAAAGCTATTCAACCATAGAATACACTAAAATTGGACCCATGTCCTTATTGCCTTTCGTTTTCTCACAATCAACGATTTAAAATTGTTAGTACTGAACCCTATTGACTTTGAAAATTCTATTTTGTGACGTCATGAGCACGTCACGTGACATAACTAGAAATAGATTTCATTTTTGGGTGCAGCTCATGATGTTCTATGCACATGCCAAGTTTCAAGGCTCTATATCGTTCAGAACGGAAATAAAACAGGGGGGGCTGAATGAGCCCCCCCTAGTCTTCCTAGAGCATCAAATACCCTAGGCCTGATAGGGTTAAATGTGCTAAGAGAATATGTATATCAGATTTCAAAACTATTTATATTCAACAGTTGATAGAAAGAGCCAAGAATGTATTCTGAAGGTAGGTCCAACAGCTGCAAGGACTCTGGACATTACAACCCACTTCTTCGGGGCTGTGATGTGTCACATTAGAGCCCTGAAGAAGTCCTGCATGGCAGGACGAAATATTGGCAAAAATTTAATTAATCGTATTTGCTGTTGTTTTTTTGTCGTGTTGCGGTGTTTCTGCCTTTAAATTTATTCATTTTTTCGTCATCGCAAGCATCTTCGGGTCCGGCAATCGACGTTGGTATCGTGGCCTTTACTTTTTCAAACTATTATTTCTGCCCAGAGGGGCACATGCACATACGGGGAGGTAAGTCAGATATTTTCAAAATTTTCAAAGAAACATCACAATCTTTGCACCAAAAAATGAGACACAAATTAATGAACTCTTGGCATGTAAGTGTGGACATTTTCATCAAACATTTAGAAACTTTTAGAACTTGTTGGTCATCTGACTTTCTTATCGAAAGTGTGTATTCCAGGGCTTGCAAAGTTGCTAAGGTGGTAGAAAGTTAAGAAAAACCAGGTCAAAATCGTACAATTTTGGCTGAATAATATTCACTACAATTTTTTCTCCTACACGTTGTATTTCTTCATGTACTGCTAGCAGAGAGTTTGGATGATGCTTCACATAGTTAGAATTAACTTCAAATTGGTCAGTGTGCTGGTTGTAACGGGGTTGAAAACATTAAGCATCATTTACAGTATAATCAGTACCGTACCTCTCAAGGCTGACATAAAATTTGTCAGGATTTCAAATCTTTTTATCCCGACTCGGGAGAAAAAGGTTTGAGTGACTGTGGTATACCAGTAAGATGAAGTATGGATATAACTTTACACATTTTCAGTCTTACAATTATTGTGTTTGAAATTTATATCATAAAATTGGAGGCTATAGATAAATATATCTGGTATGAATTAAAAGTACTGAACATCCTGATTAAGGTCAATACCAGATTTTTGTACATACCGTACTTAAGATAGCAAGGTCTGTCAGTACCAGTGCATGCAAAGTACTAAAACGCCAACTAAAGCTACTTTTGTGCCAATTAGAAAAATAGTGCTGATTGCAGGCATCACAGAAGTTGATTATGCCTGATGAAGTTTTTGACCCCCTGCTATGATGCTCAAATGGTGTGGCTCAAACCCTGCCAGACTTCTTAGGCTGCAAAGTCACATGATTACAGCACTGTGCCAAACAACTACTTTGAAACACAGTTTAAAGTCTGTCTCAAATCATGTGGCAGGTGAAAATGTATACAAATAAAAGCAATTGAAGTGTTTGCATGTGTAATTTTGTGTTACCGAAAATCTCACCTGACTCGTAATTTGAGACGTTGTGCTGGATAAGAATTAATAAAATGGAGTTATTCATGCTCTTTTCCATGTATTTAAAAGCAAAGAATTACAAAATTTTCAAATCATATTACAGTCCATCAGTGCTAATCTCAGCAGAATCTTTTACTGTGTCTTGTTTCCAATCTACCCTGTCCAAAGCCTACAAAAAGACACAGTCAGTCAGTGTACTGTAGTGTACCGTCATGTTAAATGTAGGAACAATTCTTTGAACATTTCAACTTCTTTCGACAATTGAATGGTGTAAAGAGAAAAAATGCTCACAAAACTAGCAGTACAAACTTGATTCTTGGTTATGCAGGCAGGCAGGCAGGCAGGCTCAGTTTGGTTGTTCATGTTCAAGGAGACTGAACAAATACACAATTTCTCCACATATTTCTTGCTGATAGAAATCCACAGAAATGCAAAATCACTTCCAGCATCGGCAGACTTGGGCACGATAAATTTTTCACAAGTGTGTGCTCGCTGCGTTATGAAAATATGAACTGGCCTAAATTACCTACCGAATGAAATATGCCGTTGCAATCATTTTCTTGCCTCAAAATGGCTGAGCGAATCTCTCAAATCAAAGTTTAAACATTAAAGAGATAAATGAATGTCTAAAACAACCAAAATGCATACCACAGTTGTTAAAACCCAATCCAAAACTGCGATGTGCCTGTCTTCCCAAGCATCGGCTTCCATCACCTTTCCACAACAAAGTGTGCGGTGCACTGCCAAGGTGGTTGCATACCACAACGCTTGCATACCACAACGTGCGTTCAATGCGCGTTTCCTCTCCCTACTTAATCTCCCTGCTAACAATTCTCTTTCCAGTGTCTCCTTCCACAGCTTTCTGTTGGTCTTCCACTGTTGCTTCATTCTGGTAAAAGTCCATCAAGAAGTTGTAAAAATAGTGCATATGAAAATTCTTCACACAAGCTGGTTGTAACCTTTTCTTGTTCTTCTTGTTGTTGTCAGACTCTTGGTAGCTTGTTTTCAATGAATTGACTTGGGTGCTGTTGTTCAAATCATGATAAAGACAGATACGAGATATATAGGGGTTTGAACTTGAATGGAATCTGTCCCCTAGAACAAATCTTTTATTTTGTTGCTGGATGTTCATTTGCCATCAATGAAATGTAGTGGGTACCAATGGAAGGGTTTATTTCGTCAATTCTATATTCAGAAGGGACTATGTCTGGAACGTTCAGCTTCTGAAATTAAACATAAAGAGAAGAGAAATTATGATATTTCACAGGGCTAATGATGAAAATAATAATGCTTTATCGTAGACCATCTTGTTGCTATCAGTTTTGACTTAGTAGCAGAAGCCCCGGGGAGGGGCTACATAACATGTTCAGGGTACATGACACTCAGAACACCCATCACATTTGAGTGCCTTTTCTTCAGTTCTTGAAAGATTGAATGCTAGAGAAAATATCTCACTTTAAAAATGTGTTGAGCAACTTGAAACATTTTCATAGCATAGAAAAATGTCATCTTTGTTAGACAGTACTTTACTCCTGAATATGAAAGCTACCCTTGACTTCCCCCTGCCAAATTGATAAAAACTAATTCAGGATCTCAATAAAAATTTTTCAAACTAAAGTGGAGCGTAAAAATAATTCAAAATGCAGAAACATATTTGAAAACATTGAATAACTTTATTGATGGTACAAATGCAGTAGAATCCCCTTTGTTACTGCAAAATCACAAGTGGGTTGCAGATTGTTTTTAATTTACATGCAAACTCTGTTAGTGATTCAGGGTAATAAGCATAAATCTTTCAAATCAGGAGGCAGGAACTTCCCTTGAAGAATCCAAAATCCGTATCTGTGGAAGACCTGTAATCAATAAAATAGGACAGTTTCTTGAATCATAATGTTAAAACTCACATGGGGTTTACTGCTCTCCCTGCCAGGTGTTTGGTTCTACCCACTGTCTTCTATCATTTTTAAGCATAGGTACTTACTGCAAAGTGCCTTAGCCATTTCTTCCTTCTATATCATTGTTGGCTCCCTTGGTCGCTTCAGATTTTGATATGAAATTCTCATGTTAGATATGGTGTACCTCATCAAACGATTCACCAGGTCCTTCGACATTGATTGTCTGCTTGCAGTAAATGTGAGCTCACTGTCGCAATGCAATGTGAACGTTGGCGAATCTTTTAATTTTAAAGTTCTGCTTTCATCCATTTCTCCTGGGTCTGCTACTGAAGCTGGTGATGTGCTGACATCCATGCTCAAAGTGCTTGAAAATGGTGTTGAGTGACTAACTGGAATGGCAAGCTCTTCACCTCCTCTCTAAAGAAATAATATCGTTCCAATTACTTATTGAGATGTCAGAGGTAAACAGTTTTTGTGCAGAAAGTGTCGATAAACAGTTAACTGTACAACATATTAAATGTAGAGCTTAAAAAGGTATGGGAAGCATGTGTCCAAATTACACCAACTTAAATAACTGCGGTGAAGTCAACAGTGCTATTAACTTGCATCTTTCAGTTGATCTATAAATCGTAAGTAGCGTTCAGAGAATTCCTTCTTTTTTCCAAAGTTTGATGTAATTTTCCTTTACACCAGCATCCTTGAGTGCCTTCTCTACGTCTTTCACGCCTGTCAACTTCATGCATTCCTACCACTCCTCCCAGTTGCCCTGATGATCCTTTTCCTTGAAACAGTCCTCGATTCCACTTTTCCACAATAAGAATAGCAACGGTTGGCCGATTCTTCCCGTTACTTGGCCTGTTTTGCCTCGCAGTGTTCCAAAGGCCTCCCAAAAGACAGTTACTTTCTTTGGGAGTACTTCTGTCAGTCCCTTTGCCCATGCCTGCACCTTCCCCGGATTGAGTATCTCGTAGAATTGTCCTTTGCTAACATCAAGGAATTCCGAGGACAGCTCATGCAGCCTTTCTTTCTCGTGTTCCACTTCCGAAATTATTCTTGTATTTGGTAGCACCATTCGCACCAGAAAGACGAGATTTCTTGGCTCCCTGATATTTACAGTCATTTCCAGTCTCATGTCTAGGAGGGCACAAGGGGGGCACAATATTCCAGGATTCTGACACAAGTCATCACTTGGTACAGCACCTTCACCTTTTTTATGAGTGTGCCGTACGGGCACTGCTGGCCACATATGCATTTGTCCCTCATTGCATGACTTTTTACAATTTGGTAAGATAAGATAGACAATGATCAGAAACTGCATCTATTATTATTGTTATTGTTATAATTGTTGTGATTATTATTGCAATCATGGCACGTGTGCAACTAGGTTCCCCGCTCTGAAGACGTTCACTTTGGAAACCACTACCTGGCTTATTAAACTACAATTTGACTTGCATTATTTATGATTGCTCAAGGTATGTTCTCCTATTTTTTGTTCAAATATGTTTGGATGTGTATTTTTGTTCACGGAATCGTAGGTGGATGTGTTTCTTTTTTCACGAAAGGCCTTCAAAGTGATATATTTCTTGGTAAAATATATTTCAATATAAGGGAAAACGTGCCTTTTTCAAGGTAGCATTGTTGAAAGACAATTATTCAGATGCACCTTGCGAAGATGTCAATGAGTTTTGAATTGCTAAATTTTGCCATCACCGATTTGAAATGAGCGTTGAATGCAGTTTGGCTCTGATTGCTTGGTTACCTGCAGTAAGTGAGTCATGTGAGTTACAAAAGTTATAATATAAGAGTGCGACACTTACTTGCATTACGTAGGATTTCATGTCCTCTTCTGATAGTTTGACTCACCCAGGAGTTGCATGGCTACCTCTGTTGGAACCGTTCTCCTGGAAATATTTTGCGGCATTCTCATGTGTGCTTTTTCGTGTCACCCATTCAAAAATGTTGTACTTTATCCCTTGATCCGCTGGCTTCATGATTCTCGCCACCACTGCACCTACATCTTTTTTGCAACGGAATGCTTTGGCGTCGGCCTTGGTTTCCAGTGGGGTGGGGTCTTCTTCTACTGTTTCCTCATCTGTAGTGTCTACTGATGGTGGCACTGCTTCTAGCGTTTTTCTGGCTGCAATTTTCCGGGCAGCGGTGGTAGCGGCAGTCCTTGGTAATTCCTGGTATATATTTATTGTCCGGAATTGCTCCTGGAGACGCTCGCAACCCTCCTCTATCTCTTGCGCGTCTTCCTCGTAACATGGAACACCTCCAAGGTCACCTTGGAGTTGGCTTGAAATTTCCTCGCCGCCGCTGCCCTCATCAATGTCATGTTGCTCGTTGTCATGATCGTGTTCATCTGTCTCTGTCGTGTTTGGCTCCAGCACTGGCGCTTTCATCCTCATTTCTAATAGCGACTCCGAGATCTGTGACAGTGTCTCCCTTGTAACTGGCTTTGACCCTTGGCTCTTTTCTGCACCCCTGTCTGTTTCCCCCTCCAAAAGCTGTGCTTCTCCAACCAAAAAACTATTTAAAGAATTTTTTTCTTCGTTTTCTTGATAAAGATTTTTAACATTATTTTCGAAAGTAAAAACTTTCCCACAATGAACCCTTTTAAATCGGCATTTTCAAGTTTTAATGCCATGTTTTCGTCAGCGAGTTTTGCATTTTTATTTTCTAAAACGGAAATTTTGTTCGTCATTTTTTCCAAATTTGTTGGGCCAGATGGTCCTAACATGAAATGTTTGCAAATATCTTCAAGTTTCTTCTCAAGGACTGATAAGCGATGATCCACTGTCGCATCTGTGTTTCCCCAAATGCCCTGAAATTCTGGGTCGTTTTCTCGTACACCAAATTCTTGGTCATAATCGGTACAGGTTGTTGCATCCTCATTCATGGTATCTTGATCCTGATCCTCGTCTTCACTCAAGTTATTTTCCATATTTTCAGGCAAGGTAGCTTTGGCTTCCTCGTGCGTATCCGCCATTTTCTTGAGTTGTTCTCTACATTCATTTAACCTGTCCTCGTCATCCGATATCTTCCTTACTTTCCCCTGATTATTGCAAAATTTGGATGCTTCATCTTTTACACATCACGATTCTTTACCTCCACTAAGCACAGTTCCAAGTTTTCCGCACGAAAGAAGGTACTTTAGTTGTAATGTTGTCACGCTCTTGGCTAGGCCATGCTTCCTTTCTAAGTTTTTCGCAACTGTAATAGAATTAGGAAATCTTACCTTATTAATTTCAGCAAATATGAGTTGTTCCACTTCTTCTGAGCTTAGAACCTTGGAAACAAACAACGGCGATGAATCTTCAATATTTTCTGCGACTTTCATTGCAGCAGTCGCGCCTTCACACGCCATGACCGTACCATATTCCAACTTTTCGAAACCTTTGAAGCATAATAAAAGATTTCTTTTCAGGACAAAATTGATGAATTTGATTTAATTTCTATTCAAATATTTTCCTCAGCATGAGGCTTTATTCTCTTATTACACGATAATTCCGGAGATTCCCCAGAATGGCGCGTTTGCAGTTTAGGCCAAAACCCAAAAGCTCTGGTTTGGAGGTTCAGGCAAATTTCAACTTTGAAGATTAATATTCCCATTCTCCATTCACCAATAACAACAAACAAGGTATCTATCTTCAAGTTAGCTATCAAGGATTATATAAAGAATCATTATTGATTGATTGGACTGAAATCATTGTCGCTAGTCCCGATCAAATCCCTTGCGTTTTTTTTGGGACACCCGGTAGATACTTATGATTCTGAAATATAATGATGCTGTAATCATAGTCACGCTGTAATTAACTGCTTTACTAACCATGTATCAATATAACTTGCAGGTTCGTATCGATGATGACGAAAGGAGCTTGGTCCTCATTTACGAGCTGGACTTCTTTAGTTTCCTCTATCAAACAAAAAACTGTGCTTCTTTCAGGACCATAGCGCCACACAAACACCCAGGTTGAAGGTGACAATCCCTCTTGCAGGCCATGTTGCTAGGGGGAGAGAAAATTGATAAGAATACTTTTTCGAAGACAGATTACTTGTTCCCTTGTTAATTAGGCACAGCAAGTGCTGAGATGTTTTTCGGGGTCATTTGTCAAACGTTATTTTCAGTGAGTTTGATGAAGCCTGCCATAAAAGCTCCATTAGCCCCCCCCCCCCCCACTTGCGTCAAATTCCAGAGGTTACCAAAGATTCTCCATTTATTGAGCTAAGTAAGTTTGCATGTTTATTTTATGGTTTGAGGTTATGCTTTGTCAAGTTTATGTATTTAACTCGTAAAATTGTATGTTTAAACTGCAAAATATGGTGCAAAGAAAACTAAAGTGTCAACATTAAATAAGCCAGCATAAATAATTCAATCAATGAACAGATCTGATAGAAATGAGAAAATTATGAACAGTTCAGGAATAGTAGTTCAGGAAAAATTATTCTTTCCCTCGTTTTGAAGGTTTATGCATTTCCAAGCATCCCATGCCTCATTGATAAGAATCCAAAGCACTACTGAGAAATGTATTTTATTACTTTAACTTTGTTGTCAGGGAGCCTATATTTTCCAATCTTTCCCTTTTCTCCCATCCTCCAATAATTGTTTCCTGATTCGCAGACACCATTTTATCAACTTATCTTTTCACAGCCTTCAAACAGTTGCACAACAGTACACTGATAGAAGATGATCCGATTGAAATTCAAGTCCAAAAAGAAACTTTGATTAGGCCTTGGAAAGTTCTGTGTGGGATTGCTCAAAGAAAGTGCAGTTAAGACCTGATGCATCTACTTTAGATAACACACTATATTGATATTTTAAAGCTTTGTCATATGTACTGCATGATGTAATGTTGAATGTGTGTAAATGTGAGAAGGTAAATTTTACAAATAAAATAAATTGTGCATAATTCAATTAAACTATTTTGAAATATATTGGTCGTGAATAATTGTGTGAATATTTACAATGATAGACGATTGCGCTGAAGATGGCGGTGAGGAGAGTCTTTACCAAGATGCATTGCGTTCTTTAATTGAGTTCCAGTAGAATTGTTAAAGACTATCAAAGTGTAACATTTCATCTGCCATATCAAGACAATCTTCGCGCTGAATCTAATGCTCTACATGGGCGCGCTAGAATCGTTGAACAACCCTTAATTCTGCTTGTCCCTGTGTCAACATCATATCGTTGGGGAATACATTTGGCTTTCCCCCCCCCCAGAATGTAGCAGCGTTTAGCATAAGCCTAATGATAGTTGCATAAATATAATCAGGTCCTAAGCAGAGTACGTTCCAACAAATCTACTGCACCGCTTGTGTGCGATAGAATTGTAAGAGACACCTGAAGTCTACATGCTCAGGGTTTTTCAATCCCCTCCCCTCCCACCATAAGAAAAGTCAAATAGACCTTTCTATCCACCATGCATACTACAGCTGATTTTTCGTCATTGCTGACTTCCACAATCGGAGCAATTCATTAATTTACAATATTTACGGCAATTTTGTATATGCCAGATATCATTTAACATCAATCACGTAGGAATTACATGAATGTTTTCATACATCGAAATCATCAACGATTCTAGTATTCTAAGGTTTGGGAATAATATATATTACCAAACGACAAATAACAAAGAGGCTTAAAGTCTACAATCATCATAGTATACTTCGTTTATTGGGATGGTTTTGGTGGTGTTGCCAATTTTGTTGGAGATATGAGTTCTTCGGTCTGGCTAATGAGGTCTAGTACCGTACCTTGTCTGCGCAAGCGTAGTAGGCTTAGGCTAAAATAGTTGTTGGTGTTGCTCATATTTTCACATCGGCGCAAATTTCTTTGAAAAACAACAAGGAAGTGGCGGCCTAAGGATTGTTTCGATACTAATAACAAATGTTTTGACATTGTTCAAGTGTCAATTATGTGATTACTGGTTTTGGGTGTTAGCAAGTAAGTTGACGCCCTACACTCGCCCTACTGACAAAAAAAAAATTAACTCTACACTTCTGGTTTCAAAATATGTAAGAAACTCATTAGAAACTTTTGGCCGCATGAGTCCTATAATTTACAAAACTTCCTTTCTTACAAAAAATGAGTGTACCCCTGCTTGTGCTCGTCTTTGCCTGTGGTTCTATTCAACTGTGTCATAAAAGTTAATGCAAGAGCAAGAACATAACGATCGAACAACTTGGCCACGGCCTTCTAACCACAAAAGCAACTGAAGCCTAGAAACAAGTACTCTTCAGGCTCTACGAACTGTTTCCCTGCCTGGCTGGCCTTCCAACCGCTCATTTTTCCTACAAACGAAATGGCGATTTTAGCGGGAAATCTGTGCTATTATTGTTGCTGCTGGTCGTAGCTGTGAGGGAGCATAGGAAGATCCATTCTGATTGGTTAAAATAACAGGTTAGTTCGCATGCGCCCCCAAGGTATCGCAGATTATTGGTTAGCCGTTATTGTTTTGAAACAAAAGGTTTTGCAGTTCATCTCTCCAACAAATTATAAAGCAACGGTCTATAGACGGCACACTGCAATCATCAAGGCAGCGACAAAATGTGGAGCACATCATAATCAGGAGGGGTACATGTGTCAAAATAAAATTCAACTGGCGATAGGGCGAGGTTTTAAAGTACAATATAAGGCAGCAAATCTATTTTCATTTGTTGGGGAGCGGACACAAAAATGCATTATAAATGACTGGGGAGAGCAAGGGAACTAATCAGGCATGGGAACAAATGTATCTATAAACATGGCAAAGGCAGGTTATTCACGTTTAATGGGAGAAGAAGACACGGGACGACTTTTTGATATTTTCAAATTTCAGGACGTTTTCTTTTGTATAGAGACGAGACAGCAAGGGGGGATTTTAAAGTTGTTATGATAGTTAGTAAGAGGCAGCAAGACAGGAGAAAAGCTTTATTATTGCAGTAGTCGATTTAGGATGAATGCAACAGCTTCTCGCAGCAGTACTTTGCAAAGGAAATATATTCGTTCCAAAAAGGAACGTCATTTTTTGTTATGCAATAACATTAGAGCTGCCAGTTTAGCACTGCAAGAGATCAATGAAAATATGTTGGTAACTGAAAAGGGTTTATTTCCAGTTCTCTTATATTTACACAACCACCATCTATGCATCCATCTCTCGCAGGACCTCCAAAACTGTTCTGAAGGCTTTCTTGGAGGAGCTGACCTCATACCAATAATGAGGGCTGGCAGCCCTCTTCTCTCCTCTCCTACTGCCCCTTTCCTCTCTATATCTACTTTCATACCTATATGAATCCCTGTCCCTTGTGCCCTTTGTGTCCCTTCTGTCCCGTCTTTCTTCTCTCCTCTCGTCCCGCTTGTCCTTTCTCCTCCTCTCGCGCCTGTCTCCACCAAGCACAATCCTCAATTTGTCATGTTCCCTGTGGATAAAATGTTAACTGTTATATAGTTGCTCTCAGCCATAAAATGTGATGTGATATGAAAGGGAATCTCTCATGTGTTTCATTGAGTGAAGGCGATGTTGATGAGCATCCTCTCATTCTATACGCAGCAAACATAATTTAAGTCTCCAACTATTACAAATTAGCAAAATGGTTTTTGGTTTACAAAATCAATAAGGTAAAAAGACAGATTGGTGAGTCACGGATGCAGGAAACTGTTTCCTTTAGGAAAGATCAGTACAACTTAAAACGGATACATGATGCACTTAACAGGATTTTCAGAATAATCATAAAATTTCTAACCTTGGTCTCTCCAATCTTTCTCTTGTGTCCACATCACCCAAGTGAAACTCCCTGTGCTGCTGCACAGAGAGTTTCTTTGCAGCTTTATATCTAAAAAAGGCGACGCCTTTATCGTTTGGCCAGTAAATTTTATGTGGAAAGAAATCAATGACAAATTGAAACAGCATGCACACAAACATTTCGCTCGCATACAGTAGAAGGTTTGGAATAGAATAAGGAGGCGTCGCTTTGAGAATAGTGCTATGAATAGGAGGAACTATCATCAACACGTAAGTTAGTTCAAGTTTAATAAGGCATAAATAGATAAAGTCAACTCACATCTTTCTCCCACCAAAGTGTACCTCCACCATCTTACCATCTGCTCCAGCTGCCATAGTTGTACGATGAATAATATTCCATGTAAATATATATCTCTTGGAAGGTCAAGAAGTAGGTTGCTACCTAATATGCACAGCTTGCTTTTTCTGAATTTCTGATTAGCATACTCTTCACTTAATTTGGCATCAGGAGCCATCTCTAAATCACATCCAAAATGTATTATACACAACAGTATATCTGACATGGAAAGGTCGATGCAACAATGATTTCATCCACTTAACGTCAATCTCTGAGCACTTTCATCGAAAAAGCATTAGGTAACTTTAGCAAAGAAACGTTTCACTAGTATGGTATTGAAAGGTAGTTGATAGAGTTTTTGCGTTTTTGGTGATTTGTCATAGAGAAACATGACAAAATGCCTCAGCTTTTGCATTAGTACTAAACCACTCGCTGCTTAAGTTTAGCAATAATGCGATGCCATTTTCTGCATTCCACCAGTTCATATGAAATAGTTCATATGTGATAATGTGCCAGTAGATGCTGCTTGTCATGTTACTTTCCATACAAGACATGATAGTCGTTGATTCACCACCACCACCAACACTACCACCAACACCACTAACACCACAACCAATGTATTGACCCCCAGTGTAAGAGTTGATCCAATGTAATAGCCAACATTACTGCTATACCTTAACCCTAATCCACATGGGGGGGTGGATTCCACCCCCTCAAGGTTTTATTTGCCGCATTTTTAAACGACATTTGCTATGTCCCCCAGCCTCCCTGACTTTTACTAATTATCTATTAGCCACATTTTGGTGGAAAAATTTTTCAACAATAGGACTCACGGGTCACGTGACATGCCCATATTTGGAAGGTATGGGGTGCCAACACCGCCAAAATTCAGCCCATTGTTTCGATGTAGAATGCAGCCTTGTTTGTTTTCATGGTGCCACTTTATTAAAACATGGTGCCTCTCTATTAAAACATGGTGCCACTTTATTAAAACATGGTGCCTCTCTATTAAAACATGGTGCCACTTTATTAAAACATGGTGCCTCTCTATTAAAACATGGTGCCTCTCTATTAAAACATGGTGCCACTTTATTGAAACATGGTGCCTCTCTATTAAAACATGGTGCCTCTCTATTAAAACATGGTGCCTCTCTATTAAAACATGGTGCCTCTCTATTAAAACATGGTGCCTCTCTATTAAAACATGGTGCCTCTCTATTAAAACATGGTGCTTATTTATTAAAACATGGTGCCTCTCTACTAAAAATATGCAGCAGATTGGGGCGAGAAGAGTCTGGTACATAACGCATATGGTGGGCCTAAGTACCATTTGCTTGCTCTTTCATATCAATATGGCTGCACCGTTGGGAATACCTTCAGAAGTACAAGCACTGAAGGGAAATATTGTTGGCAAGATTTTGAATATCAGCATGGAGCTACAAGGTAGTCAAGCGGCGGACAGCATCTCAGAACTTCTCTTTGAAGTGGACTGTGTGCTGCAATCTGTTACTACATTGGACTCAGTTTCGAAAGTGCCAGACCAGGTGTATGAAGATATCTTGATGGCTAGAAAGATGATTGAACAGGCTTGTAATGGATCCACAAGATTGGGACAATCAATGAATGGGAATCCAGGGCGACCGTCATATGAGATCAGTAAGGAGCAACTTCAATCTTTGGTTGATTTGGGATTTAATGCAACACAGATGAAGAGCCTTCTTCGTGTGTCCAAGAGAACAGTCGAAAGACGTCTTGCGCTATATGGCATATCAGCACAGTCGTACAGCGTAATAACTGATGCTGACTTGGACGAAGTCGTGAATGAAATTAAACATTTCAATCCAAACTGTGGCTCAAAAAATCTATTTGGTTACCTCGCAGCAAAGGGTATCAGAGTGCGGAGACAGCGAATAAGGGATTCACTACAGAGAGTTGATCCCGTTGGTGTTGCGCTTCGAAGGTGCACTGCAATCAGAAGGCGAACGTATTCAGTTTCAAGCCCACTAAGTTTATGGCACTTCGACGGCAATCATAAACTAATACGCTGGCGTTTTGTTATTCATGGCTGTGTGGATGGTTACAGTCGTCTGCCGATGTACCTTCAATGTGCAACAAATAACAAAGCGTCAACTGTGCTACGTTTTTTCACCCTTGCAGTAAATAGGTGGGGCTTACCATCGAGAGTGCGATGTGACATGGGAGGGGAAAATGTTGATGTGGTTAGATTTATGATAGAAAGAAGAGGAGCTGGTCGTAACTCTGCACTGGTAGGAAGAAGCGTGCACAATCAAAGGATAGAACGTTTGTGGCGAGATGTTTTCAAAGACGTACTGCAGTATTTCTATGACCTATTCTACATGATGGAAGACGTTGGAATTTTGGATCCTGTGCATGAAGTCGATCTGTGGTGCCTCCAATACTGCTTTCTTCAAATCATCAACTATCGTTTGAACGAATGGATTCAAGCTTGGATGAGACATCCACTGAGCTCTCAATGCAACATGTCACCTCTCCAGCTGTGGACAACTGGAAGATTTGACAATCCAAGTATGGCCATTCATATGTTAGTAGCTGACGATTACGGGATAGATTGGAATGGTCCTGCTAGCACAGAAAGTGATGGAATGGTTGACGTACCACCAACTGAATGCATTCTTACCGAGATGCAGTTGGCTGAATTGGCAACACAGGTGACAAGAGCCCAATATTCAGTTAATGCATCGGCTGCTGAAAGTGTTGCATTTTACAGATTTGTAAAGAGGTATGCCTGTACCTTTGCTGAAGATAACAACACGCAGTAGAAGTAAATAATAGAATGAAACAAACTTGCAGCTCATGAACAAAACAAATGTTATATTATAGTCATACAAACGTAACTGTAAATCTTTCCGTACTGTCGAAGAGCTCAAAATCGAAGGGTTTGCTAGTACTACAACAAACTACAACGAACTTGTGTACCTCTGTTGTTGAAATCGAGTATCAAGCTTCCGGCAAGATTCCTGATAACTTTGAAGGTTTTAAACTCAATCAGCCCGGTTAACAGCTATTCTATTTCAGAGAGTTTTCACACGGTAGCTTTCTTGTGCTACATGCCCTACTTATAGGCAGAAAGATATGTTGATCAAAGATATATAAAATCAAAAACATATCCCCAAGACGCAGGAAAAACTTGAAATTTTTAAGAGAAGGCGCCATAGGAAAGTTCCGCTTTTGACAGGCCACAATAAATCGTGAAATAGGCAAATTTTTTAGTTCATGTCTTCATCCTTAGCTTACAGCTGAAATGTATTTGGCGAATCTTGGTTAATTCGGAGGGGTACTTCCTAAGATAAAGCGCTTTCTTGAAAATTCAGCCTATTGTAAATGAAGAGGCCAGTAAAATTACTTTCGAAATAAGCAAAGGTAAGTCAGCAATCCTTTGATGCTTCCGCACAATAATGTTTGTTATCAATTCAAAAACCTTTCTTTTTTATTATTTCAGCAAATGATATATACAGTAACATTTCTTTGCTCTTTCAAGTCTTCAAAAAATGTGCCTACTGTCTGTCGTTAGTACTAGACCAATAACTTTTGATGCAATGATTACCTATTGGAAATATTGCAGGTACAATACGGGATTTGGCTTGCGATTAACAAATCAACTTTTAAAATTGGCCTTGTGTGGATAAAATGGGAACTCTTTCTGGTCCACCCGCAGTTTAATTTTGCTCTAAATTCCTAATTGCTACAGGACAACCTCCCAACACGAATCTAGCAATGAAACTTGACCCTAGGGGGGTACCATTGACCTTCAATACGGGGGTCCGTGCCAATATTTGAGGTCCGAAATTTTACGTTAAATCAATATTTAGGGTCTGTGAATTACAACATGGACAAAAATTCGATAATTGGGGTAAACAAATCTGAAGAAAGGCAAAATCGTGCAGTTTGGTGCAGTTCATTACTGACCTATCCAATGACCAATAAAACTGAGAAAGACCAAGAAGCTCAAATTGAAATCATTCAAAAACATTTTAGGGGCCCCAGAAATATATAAAAATATGTGGGGTCTCCAAAACATTAGACTCAATATTTGGGGTCCCCAATACATCAGGCTTAATATTTAGGGGACAGCAAAGAAATAGTGGCATGGACCCCCCGGATTGAAAGTTAGGGAGTACCCCCCCCCCTGGGGACTTGACATGGCATAATGAATTATGTTGAAGGCACCGTGTATGTTTGCGGTATTTGATGGGTTGCTCTGTTCAACAAAGTTTCTTATTGCTATTTACTTTCAAATCGTGCATGAAAACTTTGGAAATTTTGAAGGTTGGAGCTTTTGTAAACAGGTTCTAACATTTCTTCCAAAAATACATCCTTATCTAAAAATGCATCACCTATGGCGCAGATGCAAAGATTTGACAATGCAGTATAGGCCTCATTCACAATAAAACTGATTTCCTGCTGAAGAGCTTTAAAAATGTTCAACAAAATTTGTTCTTTCTTGAGAATTGTTGCCATTCATACAGAAGTGTGCGCGGAGATAAAATTTAGGGGAGCTGCCTGATAAAAAAATGCATTGTTTACAAAAATCTTGCTCGACTGGATGCGGCTTCCTGCTCGATTGTGGCCAATTTTTGCAAAATTCTTCCTAAGTTAGTGGCTGTAGTCCCCCCCCCCAGCCACCCTGCCTCCTGCACCTGTGCTTTTGTACCAATGAAAGGTTTTCAAAAAATTATTGATAATTCCTGAGGATTCTTGAGAACCTTGGTCATGATCATGCACATAAGGCTTGTACTGCATGTGGTAAAAACAAATGACAAATAACTTATTTAAGCAATGGACAACACATGCGGAATTACTTTATATCTCACCAACTTTCTCTGGCCAAAAAGGTGGGACATTTCCATAAATCTAAGGTACACGCATAATAGAAAGTTTAGAAGTAGTTTTTCATCAATATTCAAATGCTATAAATCTTGTGTTTGACTTCTCCTAGCACTCAAGAATTGGCTCCCTGATAAAATCTAGTGTACCATGTGTACCCATGATTGAGTCCCCCATACTCTAGTATTAAGCGTTACAAAAACACAACTTATAACCAAACAAATTTAACGAAAAAGTTTGTAAACTTTGCTTTTAGTCAGCAAACCTAAAATGATTGCAGTGGTCAGCAAATGATATGAACAAAATGTCAGTCATTAAAAACTAAAAAAAGTTTTCCAGTATTCAATTTAAGCATCCACCTTTCACACCTTACCAAACCCATGACAGTTACTCAGCACTTGCTTCATCATCTCTTTTAATTCTTCTGGATCTTCTTTTCCTCTTGGCAAAAACAAGGCTGGGGAGCAAGTAGAGGACCACGGGAGGCGTCCTGGACACTCCATTGCATCAAAGAACTCAATTTTTATGGGTGACTCAAAGCCAAGTGGGGGAATTCTGTCAGCTCCAGTGACGAAAACAAGGAGATCCTCTAGTGTGAATTCTTGCACTTGTTTGTCATGAAGATCTTGAGTGAAAACTTCAAAGCTGTACATGGTTTTATCTTCTTCATTCCTCTTGTTTGACCCAGACTCTGAGAAGTTGATAATGTAATTTCTCTTGAATGTTGAATATGTCAGGTTATCTGTTTTGTTGCCAAGAACTGCAGAAAATAAACTGACATTACCAAAAACTAGGTCACCAAACTTTCCAATTGTATTCATACCCTCTTTAAGCTGCTGAATTTCTGCATGAACAGAAAAAATGAAATTATTCTTTAGAAGGCAGTCAGCTACTTCATCTTTCTCCTGAAATTTTACCCTGTATACTTTGGTGTAGCCATACTTTGCAATGGCATCAGCATGTTTGTCAATGGTATCCTCAAATTCATTCTCACTACAGTTTTCAAGGTCCTGGATTATTTCCTTCAACTCTCCTTCCAAGCATAAATCAAGAAGGACCTTTCTGTCTGCTTTGACATCAATCAACAGCTTAAATAAATCTAATGACAAGCACTGTGGTCCAGGTCCTCCTTGAAGAATGCTCCATGCTATGAGCTGGCCTGCAAGATGATACTGCTTTGTGCAAAGCAAAGAGACATCATGGGAAAGCCATGAACCATTGAAAATTGAAGACCTCCCAACTTCCATCATCAAAAGCCGTAAAAACTCTCTTTTTGGCCCACCAGTATCAACAGCCTCCTCTCCAGAAAATGTTACCATCAAGGGTTTGATAAAAGTAAAGGCTGACCTTTTTATTGCACGGACTGTAGATGGAAATACGTGCTTACGGGAAATAACAACATGCTGCTTATCTTCTTCGTCACCAACTATCAAGTTTGTCAAAATAAATTCTTGAAGTAGATTTTCAGCTGTTGATTGTGCAAAATCACTGGGCTGTTCTGCTTCAGCTATGCTAGCCTCTACTGCAGCAAGGAACAAAGGATCCTCATCCTCATCATCAATCAAGGAAATGTAGCTGTCATAATGGCTTGTACATTCTTGATAGGCCTTTGTTGAAGGCTTTAAATCACTGGTTTCAAGATTGGGCTTTGTTGTAGGCTTTACATTTCTGGTTTCAAAACTGGGCTTTTTTGCAGGCTTTACAGTTCTGGTTTCAAAACTGGGCTTTGCCGGGAATGCAGGTATAAGTTCCAACTCATCTTGGAAAGGATCTGCAAAAGTGAAAAGAAAGGTACTTTTAAAAATTTTTACAGCCAACAAACAGGATGTCTGCTATTTGATAATGATTTTACTCCTAAAAAGGCATTTGAAATTGCAATAGTACCTTGAAAACGATTATGCAATCACCCAAATTTTGATAATAATCACTGATGATACTCTCAGCAAACATCAACACCCATCTGTGAAACTTACACAGACAGCACTTGTAAACAGTTCCTCAACAGTCTTTACAACTCTTCTCATTTTGAGCAATGAATGTAATCACTAACAGTATAGTAAAGGCACCACATTTAAGAAACCACTTCTTCACACTAAAAGGTTTCTAAAATCTATGATACTTTTAATTTTTTTCTATGCTGAAAGTTTCTTAAGTTACTAATTTCTTTTCTGGAAGGTTCTGGAGAAATATGTTACAACAGAAAAAGGTTATTCATAGATAGATTAGCCATGTGTATGTTATCAAATATTGTTAAGAACACCAATTAAACTATAAGGTAAAGGTCAGTTAAATCTTAGGGTGGAATACTCCCCAGACCATCAGACCTGGACTTAGTGTTGATCAAAATACAAGAAACTTCACTTCGGGTATGAGCCTCAATGCTTTCTAATAAGTAGGGGGTAGAGGGCAGGGCTATAGGAAGCTGCTTCTGATTGGGGGGCAATTGTTCTTAAAACAATAGAGAACAATACATCTAATTAATGCTTATGATGTAACACCATTGTTTTAAAAATTATTGGGGGCTTAAGCCCCCCTGCCCAACCCCCTTCCTACAGGCCTGGTAGGGGGAGGGGGGGGCAAATAATTTCTTAAAGCCTAAAACTTTCTTTTAGGTGGTTTCTTAAATATGGGGCCCTTACTGTATGCCATTGCAGGATTTTGAGTGATTATTGGCATATTAGCATAATTAATGGTGAGCAGTAGACCTAATTTTTTTAGAATGCCTATTCACAGATTAAAATTTGTAAAAAAATACGGGTCTCTCAGTTTTGGCCCTTTCTGCATTCAAAAAGCTGGGATGGGTGTCATTACACGTTTTTTTTCTAAGAAACTGGTTTATAAGAAACTAGTACTACGATGACCAAAAATTTAAGAAACTCTAGTACTACGCTCAAGAACAGTTAAGAAACTCTAAAACTTTATTTCTGTATGTCTCTCTTATTCTATGTCTCTCTAACAAAGGTAAATTCGCCTTTTCTTGACTTTTAACTGCAAAATTGGTAAATTTTTGCCTTGATGTGCATGGCTTCTTCTTGATGACAATGTCAATGCAAAATGGAAGCCCTTTCTCGAGAAGAAGGCTCAACTTCTAGCAATACCGCAATTTTAGGCCCAAAAAATAAGAAACTAATTAAGAAACTTTTACTACTAAAACACCGAAATTTTCATGCGAAATTAAGAAACTTTTAGTACTAAGTGCTAATCTAAGTTTCTTATAAAAAAAACGTGTACTCGGGCAGTGCCAACATTTTATTCAAATCGTCACTTTTGGGTGTTTCAGTTTCCAGCGTTTAGACATTACACAACTACCCATTTCTTTTTCATTTTTAGGAGTTGAGTTTTTTTCCTGAAAAGTTTTTCAAAATACTCAATATAGCTCACCTTGTTCAGTGCATGTAGCATAATGATCTCTTAAATATCGTAAATCAATTGGGACATCACAAATCTTGCATCTTTCTTTGCTTGTGTTACTGGTGTCGATAAGCTGACTTGTGCTGTTTCTCAGTGAGAGATCCTGTTGTATGGGTCTAAGATATATTTTACCTTGACCAACAAATGTCAAAATGTATTTTACAGTTAGCCCATTTGGGCCAGGTGGAATCAACTTAAGTTCTCTTGTCTTGGCCTCAGCATACATTAGCTCGAACCCTCCAGCTTTTTCTAGCTTGATGAAGGAAGCCAGCAGCAGTTCTCGCAAGTCCTTTTCCCCAAAATCTTCTGGAACAGCCAATTTTGCCTCACCCAATCCGGCAGTCAAGAGCTCTCTCTGCTCTTCTGAATCGGGCGCCTCCATCTGGTCCTTATCTGCGAGGCAAACAAAACGGCGAACAATTTCCCTGCTTTTCTTCACAGCTGCTTTGCGCTTTACTTTAATTTCCCCAGAACAAGATTCACATTCAGATTCAGAACAAGATTCAGATTCAGAAAAATTTCCCAATATAATGACAATAGCGCAAACAATAAAAATCTGACACAAACCAAAACCAATTTACTGATTAGAACACATCATTAGCTTCCTTTTGAGGGGTCATACAATTTCATACCCCTGGGGGGCTCTTTAGGAAAACGGGGAGTTGGTCCCAAAGTATGCAAATAGTCAGTAGGCTCTTGTCACTGTACCAAAGGCTATTGTCTCAAAATGGTAAGATTTATCAATCAAAACCAATTTACTGATTAGAACACATCATTAGCTTTAATTTGAGGGGTCATACAATTTCATACCCCTGGGGGGCTCTTCAGGAAAACGGGGAGTTGGTCCCAAAGTATGCAAATAGTCAGTAGGCTCTTGTCACTGTACCAAAGGCCATTGTCTCAAAATGGTAAAATTTATCAATCAAAACCAATTTACTGATTAGAACACATCATTAGCTTCAATTTGAGGGGTCATACAATTTCATACCCCTGGGGGGCTCTTTAGGAAAACGGGGAGTTGGTCCCATAGTATGCAAACAGTCAGTAGGCTCTTGTCACTGTACCAAAAAGGCCATTGTCTCAAAATGGTAAAATTTATCAATCAAAACCAATTTACTGATTAGAACACATCATTAGCTTCAATTTGAGGGGTCATACAATTTCATACCCCTGGGGGGCTCTTCAGGAAAACGGGGAGTTGGTCCCAAAGTATGCAAATAGTCAGTAGGCTCTTGTCACTGTACCAAAGGCTATTGTCTCAAAATGGTAAGATTTATCAATCAAAACCAATTTACTGATTAGAACACATCATTAGCTTCAATTTGAGGGGTCATACAATTTCATACCCCTGGGGGGCTCTTCAGGAAAATGGGGAGTTGGTCCCAAAGTATGCAAACAGTCAGTAGGCTCTTGTCACTGTACCAAAGGCCATTGTCTCAAAATGGTAAGATTTATCAATCAAAACCAATTTACTGATTAGAACACATCATTAGCTTCAATTTGAGGGGTCATACAATTTCATACCCCTGGGGGGCTCTTCAGGAAAACGGGGAGTTGGTCCCAAAGTATGCAAATAGTCAGTAGGCTCTTGTCACTGTACCAAAGGCTATTGTCTCAAAATGGTAAGATTTATCAATCAAAACCAATTTACTGATTAGAACACATCATTAGCTTCAATTTGAGGGGTCATACAATTTCATACCCCTGGGGGGCTCTTTAGGAAAACGGGGAGTTGGTCCCAAAGTATGCAAACAGTCAGTAGGCTCTTGTCACTGTACCAAAGGCCATTGTCTCAAAATGGTAAAATTTATCAATCAAAACCAATTTACTGATTAGAACACATCATTAGCTTCAATTTGAGGGGTCATACAATTTCATACCCCTGGGGGCTCTTCAGGAAAACGGGGAGTTGGTCCCAAAGTATGCAAATTGTCAGTAGGCTCTTGTCACTGTACCAAAGGCCATTGAATCAAAATTGTAACATTTATCAATCAAAACCAATTTACTGATTACATTAAGTACAAAAATTTTCGGCGGATAAAATTTTGGACAATAAACTTCGGCGAAAATATTTTCGGACACATTTTTGGTATTTCGGACAAAGAAATTTTCGGACAAAATTTTGACTAGTCTTTGGATCATTTATGCAATATCACAGCAGCTTATAAATTTATTGAAACAAAACACCTTCATAAAGCTTGGAATAGAGCCGTAGCATGTTCTACAGTCCCTTCTAACATAAAATTTTCTAAAATAGAATAGCAAAAAATTCACCAATTTTCTTGTTTCTATTCTTATTCTTCAATTTTTTGTATACTTGCTTTAAATGGTAGTTGGTTGTCATAGGCAGTTTAAATCTGCAAAAGGGTCTTCTCGTTCTATGTCATTTTGATAGCATCATCAATTTTGGTCATTTTGATATGAATTCTTTTCGAATTACATCAGCAATAGTGAGAGCATGTAAATGGTGGTAGACGAAGAGGACTTTGTTGTTACTTGTTCTAACCATAAGTTCTGACTATGACAATAATATTGGATTGGAACAGTATTTTTCAAAAACTTTGCATGTTTACATAACCTTTCATGACGTGCTGGAGATTCGATTTCAGATTTTGGTTCTTATTTTGGGCATTAAATTCATACTACGCATGTGCATATATATGCAAAAATTTTCGGCGTGACAAATTTTCGGACAACTACATATTTCGTACAAATAAATTTTCGGACAAGTCTTTGTCCGAAAGTTTGTCACGCCGAAAATTTTTGCACTTAATGTATGCAAATATGTCTCCAAGGTATATCAGAATGAAGGTCAATTTGGTTTAATCTAATTTGAGCTCAGTTTGGATTTCTATCAACAATGGAAAGTAGTCCTGGACTTCTTCTTTTGCATATGTTGCCAGCAACGTGTCTGTGAAGACCAGCCTTACAATTTCCAGTGATCGTTGTTGCCCTGTCCTGGGAGCAGAATAGAACTCTTTGATTAATTGTACTATTATGGAGTAAATTGGTTTTGATTGATAAATCTTACTATTTTGAGACAATGGCCTTTGGTACAGTGACAAGAGCCTACTGACTATTTGCATACTTTGGGACCATCTCCCCGTTTTCCTAAAGAGCCCCCCAGGGGTATGAAATTGTATGACCCCTCAAATTGAAGGTAGTGATGTGTTCTAATCAGTAAATTGGTTTTGATTGATAAATTTTACCATTTTGAGACAATGGCCTTTGGTACAGTGACAAGAGCCTACTGACTGTTTGCATACTTTGG
The DNA here is from genome assembly GCA_039566865.1 of Aurelia coerulea. Classification (NCBI taxonomy): domain Eukaryota; kingdom Metazoa; phylum Cnidaria; class Scyphozoa; order Semaeostomeae; family Ulmaridae; genus Aurelia; species Aurelia coerulea. Next base: position 11,837,772 of record CM076947.1, read on the forward strand.
GACCAACTCCCCATTTTCCTGAAGAGCCCCCCAGGGGTATGAAATTGCATGACCCCTCAAATTGAAGCTAATGATGTGTTCTAATCAGTAAATTGGTTTTGATTGATAAATTTTACCATTTTGAGACAATGGCCTTTGGTACAGTGACAAGAGCATACTGACTATTTGCATACTTTGGGACCAACTCCCCGTTTTCCTGAAGAGCCCCCCAGGGGTATGAAATTGTATGACCCCTCAAATTGAAGGTAGTGATGTGTTCTAATCAGTAAATTGGTTTTGATTGATAAATTTTACCTTTTTGGGACAATGGCCTTTGGTACAGTGACAAGAGCCTACTGACTGTTTGCATACTTTGGGACCAACTCCCCGTTTTCCTAAAGAGCCCCCCAGGGGTATGAAATTGTATGACCCCTCAAATTGAAGCTAATGATGTGTTCTAATCAGTAAATTGGTTTTGATTGATAAATTTTACCATTTTGAGACAATGGCCTTTGGTACAGTGACAAGAGCATACTGACTATTTGCATACTTTGGGACCAACTCCCCGTTTTCCTAAAGAGCCCCCCAGGGGTATGAAATTGTATGACCCCTCAAATTGAAGGTAGTGATGTGTTCTAATCAGTAAATTGGTTTTGATTGATAAATTTTACCTTTTTGGGACAATGGCCTTTGGTACAGTGACAAGAGCCTACTGACTGTTTGCATACTTTGGGACCAACTCCCCGTTTTCCTAAAGAGCCCCCCAGGGGTATGAAATTGTATGACCCCTCAAATTGAAGCTAATGATGTGTTCTAATCAGTAAATTGGTTTTGATTGATAAATTTTACCATTTTGAGACAATGGCCTTTGGTACAGTGACAAGAGCCTACTGACTATTTGCATACTTTGGGACCAACTCCCCGTTTTCCTAAAGAGCCCCCCAGGGGTATGAAATTGTATGACCCCTCAAAAGGAAGCTAATGATGTGTTCTAATCAGTAAATTGGTTTTGGTTTGTGTCAGATTTTTATTGTTTGCGCTATTGTCATTATATTGGGAAATTTTTCTGAATCTGAATCTTGTTCTGAATCTGAATGTGAATCTTGTTCTGGGGAAATTAAAGTAACGATAATCGACGAAAAATGGTCGTTGCTCTAGCGCTAATTCTGAAGTATATAAATTGAGAAATTAAAAACAAACACCTTGAGGACCTTATTTCAACATTTTTTAAGGTATTTAATCATTAATCCGGGGTTAGCAAGTGCATTTAGTATTAAAACGAGCACTATCCATTTGGGTGGAAAAAGAGCCTAAGTTGAAATTTTCGAGGATTTCCCCCACAGCTTTGAAAATAGAATGGCTCGTTATTCGGCGAATTTTAGAGATAAATTGGAGATTAAAAGTGTTTTAGTGAAAGAATACTGTTTCCCGTCGATTTTTGACATGCCGCGGCCGTTTACTCCTCGCAAAACGGAGTTACGGCGTAAAATGGGGTAGGCCGAAATTATTCCCCATTTTTGGGGGGCGCGCGCTCCGCTTCTGGGGTCAATATTGAACCCCAAATTACGTTATTAGACTTGCAGACAAATGGTTTCTTGAAAACTTTTTTCCGTTTTGAAATCAGGCTTGTAACCATGGAGCATCGACTCCAAACGTAACCTCGGGTCGGAAAATCGTAACATTTATTTTTCAACCCCCTGTTATGACGTCATAATGACCCCAAAATTTCCTGAAACTCCGAAATTCGGATGCGCCGTGGTCCATTACCCCTTTTAAACTCCTCACTTGCCCCATACACTCCATTGATTTTGTGAAATTGCCGATTCAATAAAGGCCATTTTTGAATGGGAGCAATTTATGATCTGACTTTGCTGTCGTTTTCGAATAGCCAATCAAATTGTCGAACGGCCTCCTGTATCCCAGAGTAGAGGTAGAGCAACGAACTCACTCTGGGGACGAGATTGGGGCACCATGTTTTAACTACTAGGCACCATGTTTTAATGAAAAGGGCACCATGTTTTAATGAAAAGGCACTATGTTTTAGTAGAGAGGCACCATGTTTTAATAGAGAGGCACCATGTTTCAATAAAGTGGCACCATGTTTTAATAGAGAGGCACCATGTTTTAATAGAGAGGCACCATGTTTTAATAGAGAGGCACCATGCCACCATGTTTTAATAGAGAGGCACCATGTTTTAATAAAGTGGCACCATGTTTTAATAGAGAGGCACCATGTTTTAATAGTGAGGCACCATGTTTTAATAAAGTGGCACCATGAAAACAAACAAGGCTGCATTCTACATCGAAACAATGGGCTGAATTTTGGCGGTGTTGGCACCCCATAGGAAGGAGGTAGCAACAAAATCATTGTTTTCAATGATTTCAATGGATTTATTTGATTGAATTATGAAGTATTATACAGCAAATGAATCAGCAAACAAAGGGCTTCAATTTGATATCGGAATTTCTGGAATTTGATGATGTCAGCATTTTTTGATAATGACGTCATTTTGGCCGCCATTTTGGACTAATTAGCAATTTTTTCAAGTTTTTTCGAACTTTTTCAATGAAAAACACTCTAATGATACATTTATCATAGATAATCACCATTTTGCAGGTTCTTTTGGTCTCTTTTTACATAGAATAAATTAATCGCACAAATGACGTCATAAGAATCGGCTCATTTCTGCCAAAATATCACTCCAAAAATAATATTTTATCACCATTTTTGTTGACAAACTCAACCAAAAACTGCATAAAGTTTGTGCAAAATCTTCATTAAACTTGAATTCAACTTGGAAGCCTGATTTTCACAGATTTTCAGCTTTGTGACGTCACTGTGACATCATGAGGCATGGCAGCCACACCCACATTACGCTACGAGCTACAAATTATCTGTTCTATAACTGTGCCAAGTTGTATTGAATTCAGATGAGTCTAAAGCAGTTTTCAGAGGGGGGGGGGGTGGAAAGCACCCCCCCCCCCCATAAATGGTAGCTTGAAAAAAGCCCATATGGATTAGGGTTAAAGGAAAAGGACCCGTCCCTGGAAAAGCTAAAAATCAACATAATAAATGTTGAAAAAGGGGATGGCAGCCCCCGGCGATGTACGATTATTGGTAAGGCGAGGAAAGTGGTAAAAGACCTTGGGCTGACCGACGTGCTTGAAATCGCGGATGGCGGTTTCGTCAACCCTGCAACCGGCGAAACGATATTACCCTCCCAAGCGAAGACCCTGGTTGTTGAAAAACAACAGGAGAACCGTAGACAGAAATGGCTTGGAGGTAGATATCATGGTATTTTCAAGGGGCAGTTGGAAGACGATGCCATAGACCTTGCGATGTCGGTACGGTGGCTGGTACAAGGGGTGTTGAGGCCTCGCACTGAGGATACATTGCCTCGATCCAGGAAGGGAACGTGCACTGTAAAGCCTTTGTACATCGAGTCATTGATGCCAACACCAAGGATACGTGCCGGAGGTGTGATAGCGGGGTTGAGACGATTGGGCACATCCTCTCCGGATGTAAAAGTCATGGGTTTTATGGATACATGAAACACCATAGCGAGGCACTTTGTCCAGTTTGGAATCATCTAGCGACCAAAGCAGGTATCCCTTGCAGAGATCACCGAAGGGATCCTGTTGCAGTCGTGGAAAATGATCTTGTTAAGATCTGTTGGGATTGTGAAATTAGCGCGGATCACACCTTATATCGGCCTGACCTGGTCCTCTATGATAAAGGAAGTAAAACCATCACTGTTTTCGATATGACGGTGCCCTTTGACACTAGGCTGGAAGAGGCTTTTCATGAGAAAATGACAAAATACGAACCGTTGGTACACCTACTTGCGAGACTGTGGACATAGGACGGCTGGAAAGTGAGACTTTTACCCATGGTAGTGGGAGCCTTGGGTACCATCACAAAGGGGATGGTCAAAGCCATATTGAAACACCCTGCTTTCGGAAATCCTTTGCCAATCATGTTGAGGATGCCAGATGGGAAGGACAAGTTTACGTTTTCTCAATGCCCATGATGTGGTAGCAGTTGTAGAAGTCTTGGCCGAGGTTGAGTACGCATTGAACAGTTTGGATATTTATAGAGATTCATGAGTGTTTGACCAGTCGCACAGAGTTCTTAATAACTATGAGCAACAAATGAATGATGCGGCTAGGGAACTGTGTTTAAAAGATGGCCTCTTACTTTTAAATGCAATCAAACAAATAACAAAGACCCGCAAGAAATGGGGGGGGGGTACAACGACATGTGGTAGTGCAAACTTGTCCATCATATCTAAACACATATTTGTCTTCAAAATTGAATTCATCATGCTGCACTTCAAAGGTATTCAACATGGATTGCTTATGGATTCCTTTGACTGCTGGAAACCATCTTCCTCGACATTCACCAAGATCTTTCCAAATGATTTGAGAGACAACTTCCTTGAATGAGCGGTGCACAAGTTGCGATAATTCTGGCAACAAGCTTAGCTCAGGCTTCTCATCTGCAAGTTGCATGATGTGACGTAAAGTGCACACATGATTGTAGAAAGTATGGAAATCTGCATTTCCATATCCCTCCAAGGCAGCTCGTTGTTGTGCAGTGAACTGATCAGCAGTTCCTTGAAGCAAAGCACAGACATCAGGTAAATGCAGGCAATTCCCCAAGATAACTGCAGCCTCTGTGGTACATTTTGTGTACCGTGATTCCATCTTATTTGCTATGGTTTCGCACAGGACAGCAAGCTCTTCTAAACAATCTGCTGGTGTTCTGTCAACCCATTCGATGACCTTCTTCTTATTCCTTGTACCATCATCTACTTCTTCAATCTCGGTGGAAACCATCCATCCTGGATATAGCTCGATGTTTTTGAAGGTGCATTCTGTTGGGTCCCCTTTCATCAGATCTTCATAATGCTCATGCAGTTTTGGGAACAACTCTTGTGGCAGAACAACATCGACTTCATTAAGTTGCTCTTCAATCTTCCTTTGCATCGTCAGCAGCATGGCTTTGACCCTGGGCCACCACTTTGTGATAGACCATAAGTATTTGTCTAAGGATTAGGCTTTGACCATCATTTCCATTGGCTTAGACATGACATCTATGATACCACAAAGATCAACACAAAAATCTCGCCCTTTCACGAAATACTTCTTCTTCATCATCTGTTTCTCTCATTTCCGTGAATGACTTGGCAAGTGCTTCATAGCTGGCATAGATGCTCTCAAACTGTGGGAAGGCACTGCTGGCGAATCTCATAGTAGCATGAACCTTTGTCACATGAGCTTTCAGTTGGTTTTCTGCTGCAAACCCTTGATATTCAGCATGACCTTTCCTTCTGCCAAACATTATGTTAAACTTATTGGCCCTTTTAATAAAATGTCTAAAAATTTCTCCACCTTCTTTCTTTTCTCGAATAGCTGCCATACAAAGATCCATCCAATGTGCTGTGTCCCATGGAATCACAAAGAACGTCTCATGATTTGTAGGTAGAGTTGCGGCCTCATTCGCCCCTTGAGTGCATTCTTTCAGCCTTGCAAGAAACATTTTTGCCTGGTACTGGCCATCAGCTTGGTGTGCCATTAGGTATGACAATGTGGTAGCTCGAAACTTGGATGATACTTGCTCGGCTAGCTCTCTTGCTGTACCCCCTTCACGCTCTGCATTTGAGAATGAATAAACAGCTGGAGCATCAACTGGAATCGTTGTCTTTTTCCAGCAACGATCACCAGTATCACCATTGCATGATTTGAAACATGAGCAGGAGTTGATTTGTCTGACGTAGTTCCATAATGCAGTGGCAAGCCAGTTGATGGCATAGGGGTTGTGAGATAATCCCGTGTTTTCTTGTACATGTACGATTGGAAAGCTTTTATCATACCATTGAACTGACTTCTTCCATGCCCAAGGTTTCCAACATCAGCCCCACAACTGTTGATCAAACCAATCACATTTTCATAATGCAATGCAGCAGATTTGATCTTAACAACCAGGAGAGCTGACTTCATTTGGTTGCTTACAACTTGCTGCAATCTTGCCTTGATGATGTGTTGTTGTTTTTCGGCAACAAGGGCCTTATAGTGTGCCATACCACCATTTCTTGTAGTCGAGCAGCTTGCATGCTCAAACAGCATACTTTTGAAGCTGTACCAGGCTTGATTCTTGCCAGAGACCAGATGCTCCACTCTATCTTTCTGAACAGCTATTCCCGTTGAAAACGTGTTCCCTGGGGCTGTCTCTATTTTGTGCCGTGCAAAAGCTGGATCCTGTTCACTCATGTTTGGATGCTTTTCACAAATCATTTCGAAGCAAACTTCACAACGAACAATGCCCCCATCAAACTCATTGGGATAGAATCTGAAACCAGTGCCATCAATATCAGACAGGCAGGAAGCCTCTTTCAAAGCCTTTACTGCTGCTGCCATCTCCGTTAATGGTTCCAGCTTGTTTTCCTCTTGGGATATTTTCATCTTTTCAAGAAGTAGGTCAAGCTTATCGTTTATTTCTGAAATGGATTCATTACGCTCTGCTTTGTTTGCTCCTCTCGTCACATTTAGTGTAGACTGCATTTTTGCCGTTGGCTTCTCTCTGTCTGTCTCCATGCACTTTGTAAGATTGTCTTCGCTGACTTCATCAACAGCAACAAAATCAACAACATCGTTATCCTCCATCGCTGCGTAAATTTCAGCTAGAACATCGTAGGTAGGTAGGTAGGTAGGTAGGTATCATATTTAACGTGGCTAGCCTGCAAAAGTCTGAGAGAGACTTATTTCCAGCAGGGGCCACGGATGTTTTACCATCAACCGCCGCAGCTACCAGATTTCCCTCACATGGCTCTGGTTGACCAGAGCTAGAGTTACAGACAGCGACCAAACTGTCCAGTGCGGGATTCGAACCTCGGCCGTTCTGACCTTTGGTTTACGAGTCAGTCGCCTTATCGATTCGGCCACGCGCTCTCTGTCAATATGTGCCTCTTTCTCGGCTTTCTACAACTAAGACAGGATGTTTGCTGCTGCTTGCTGCAGAACTGGTAACCATTTTATTTCCCCCCACTTGGCTTTGTTGTTACCCTGGATCAGAGTATTTTTAGTATTTGTAGAAAATTAAAGTATTTGAAAAAAAATGAAAAAATTAAAGTATTATTAAAAAAAGAAATTAAAAAAAAGAAAAAAAGAAAAAAGGAGGAAGGAAAAATACTCTGGAGACATGCGACTGCAACCTCGTTCTGGTTTTTAGTAAAAAAAAATGGCGGGTAAATTTAAATTTGATATGAAACCCAAACATGCGCACGTGAAATGGCCTAAAAATGGAAGATAGAGATTCTACAGCGGTGACACCAGTGAAAGTATATTTGATAAATCAAAATTCCTTCTGCCGTATATGCAACTTAGATTTTACTTCTGCTGGAAAAGATGGGTCACATAACCTTCTGAACACTCGAAAAAAGGTTTCTTCCGAAAAATCGCACGAGAGTATAAAATGTAAACTGGAAAGGCTGTTAGGCCAACAAGCAGCGGTTAAAGATAATTTGTACAACATCTCTGCAGTCATATGCAAATCGTGTTGCAGAAAAGTCGAGAGGCTCCACAAGGCGTTTGAGAGCATTGAGGAGCTAAAAAATGATTTTGAAATGACAGAAAAAATGCACTCCAGCAGTATGCCAGTCTTGCGAAAGAAAAGGATGTCAAATTCTCCACAAACTTCATCGGGGGTGCGGAAAAGAATACCCCTCACTCCAACAAATCATGATGTGTTTCCAGCGCCATTTTCGAGCAACCAGATGGAAAATATCACACCTAACTGCAACTCCCTTGCCTGCAACCAAATACGCCAGAGAATGATTTTCCCCAATCCAGCACCAGTCTATCATATAAAGCCGACTGACTTGCCATTCCATGACGTTTCAGTGCCACTTTGCGATGCTTACGAGAAACAAGATACTACGATAGAGGTAATGAAATGCAAACATCCACGTTTTTTTTATAAGAAACTGGTTTATGAGAAACCAGTACTAAGATGCTAAGGAACATTTAAAATTTAAATATGCAATGATAGCAAATATGTCGTTGAACCTTTGGTCTTTAGTAATATCAAGTAACCTCTTAATAGGAGAAAACGTGAGCAAACGTTGTCAGACTTCTTGGACGCTACAATTTTGTATTCTTAAACTTTGTATCTCATCTACTATTTGTGTTATACTCGTATTGAGTCATAGGTGTATATATCTATTTATACATATAACCTCTTCTGATTTGAACATAATTGAACATTGTTTATTCCTACATGATGTTTAAAATGCCAAGAACATATCTGCAGAGATGCCAGAGACCACATTTGATAATTCATGCATTTGAAAACAAGAAACAAACCAAGAAACTTACTGCACTAGAATGTGAAAATTTTCATGTTCAACTAAGAAAACTTTGTACTATGGCCTGATCCAAGTTTCTTATACAAATGTGGATATTGCTGTATTTATTCAACCCATGTTTACAAAGAGGTTAACATTTATACAGTCACCCCTTGATCAAGCAGACATCAGGGACTATAACCAACTAATTTTGAAATTTATGAAGTTATACACAGCAACAGCATTAGCTTGTTGATTATGTGCTTTAATAAAGAGGAAAACTGAGCCTATTCACAGCACTAAAGAACAAAATTTATTACACATAAAAAATCTTCCTCTCAATAGGTGCACATCAAATACCCAAGCCGCACAATTGTTAAAGAAATTAGATCTGTGTGCACAAGAAAAATCATCAAAGACATTGCTAATGACAATCTACAAAGTGCAATGGATGGCATGTTACATTCAGTAACTTTTAAGGAATGCTTTGAAGTCAGCCTAACCAAAACTGTACAGCAAGAGACACAGCATCTAACAAGCAGAAAAAAGCCCAGCATCTTGTCAAAAACTGATTCAGAATCCCTGCTGGCATTCAGTGACAAAAAATTTGTTGATGAGATTCAAGAAAGAGCACCAACGGTATACAGAGTATTACACGCAATCATTACAAGTAAAAGACAAGCAAGAAATGTGACAAAAGGCTTGAAACCAGATCGCAGTTTACCAGCAATCTCAATGGCATGTTCTGTTTTACTCAAAAGTCACTGCAATACACTTTCTGCCCAAGCATATCGAGTGGGATTTATCCTTCATCATAGTGGTGCAAAGAAGTTGGTACGTGTTTTTATTGCTCTGTAACTTGCTCTCTTATAATCAATTATATGCATTTTTATATAAATTCAAAGTCTAATACTTCATCACTATCACATTCTTCATCAATTCCTTCTATGTCTGAAAACTCCTCAAACAGATTTTCCATGCTTGGATCATCACAATATAAATCATCATCATCTTCCAGGTGAAATGAGTCAAACAGGTCTTCTAAGGTGTTTTCATCATTTATGACACCCTCCATATCCTCAAACACATCATGGATCATGCTCATTATGGCTGCAGCATCCTCTTCCTTCAGCAACGGAATATTTTCATGAATGAAAACAATGCCACTGATATATTTAGCATTTGCTATCACCTTTTCAATTACTTCATTTGTAAAACCATGAACAAAACTTTTGTCATGCAAGCACTTTCCCTCACACTTTGCATCAAGAAAGAGTTTGTGATCAATTAGAAGCTCCCTCAGAAGCAAAATATGCTCTGCTGTAACTTCCCTGATAACTTCACATTCATCATTCAAATTTGAGCTTAATCTTTCATATTGAGGAACAGCCTTTGTGCATAAATCTTCACCACATTTACACTCAACATGACATTTTGAGCAGCAATTATGGTCTACAGTTGGTTTTTCAATGTTCTTGTCATAAGCTCCATAAAGGGCTAGCCTCAAACATCCAGATGAAATTTTACCATATAATTTCATCTCTTTGCCACTTTTGCCAAGTTGTTGGCCAGAGCAGTACAGAATTGCCTCAGAATCTTTCCCATCGCGACCTGCTCTGCCAATACCTTGAATGTAGTCATCCAGCGCCATTGGAGAACCATAGTGTATGATATACCTGATATCCCTGATGTTGACACCCATTCCAAGTGAGGAAGTGGCAATGACAAGTCGTATGCTTCCTTCTTGTGCTAAGAGTGACTGAAGTACCCTTTCCTTAATGTGATCATGGGTTTTGCTGTGATACATTGCAACTAACTTTTCATCTCCCTTAACAGAATGTGAAAAATACTCATATAGACGTGCAACGGTCGTCAAACACTTGCAGTAAATGATTGTTTTACCATGATTGGTTCCTCTTTCATTAAGGCTTGTTTCTAGCCATTTAAGATCTCTTGCAGGATTAAGTTGTTTTACTTTTGTTACATTAAGCCTGACATTGAGCCTATTAGGGCTTTGGCAGATGAATGTATATCTCTTTAATGCCAGGGACTTAACTATTCTCTTCTGTGTCTGTTGGTCTGCTGTAGCAGTTAATACACAAGCAGGTGTCTTTGTTAATATGGATCGGAAGCGTCCAAGTTTTGCAAAGCTATTGCGAAAAGCTTTCTTAACCTGTTTTGCACCTTTGTTATTTGCAATTGTGGCATCATCACCCCTGGCAAATGAAGAGAATCAAAGAATTAGTAATTCAAAGTGGCCTGAAAAAAAGAAGTGCCAAAGTATTTCGTGAATCAAGCAGAACATGAAATGGTTATACAGTACAGGCCAGACACACTTTTAACATGGCAAGACTTCTTAAGAATTCTTAAGAACATTCAAGAATTCTGAACATTATGATAGAATTTTTGAGCAACATGCAAGACTGTAAAGCTTTATATATATGCAAGAATTCTTCAGAGACTAAAAAGTTCCTAAAAATTCTTCAGAATTCTTAGGCAGGAAAACCATATGGTTAAAGTGTGCAAGGCCAGTAGTGTATGGAGAAAACAGACCATTTTAATGCCCCATTAAAAAATTATCATCTCAAAGACTGGAACTTTAATTTGATCATCATATTATTTGCATTTCTACAGGCATATGAAAGATTCACCAAGTGGGGTCTGTCTGTGAGCTCCAAATCTATGATACGAAAGATTGAAAGTGTTGGTGAATTGCCATTCAAACAAGTCATGTCTTGGAAGAAATCAGTTGAGCAGGCTCTAAAATTGCAAGCATCACACAATTCAAACGAGAAAACCGCCTCCTACAATTTGCATACCAGGGCACATCCAGCAACTGTGACTACTGACAACATGGAAGACAGTATACTTTTTGAGACAGAAGTTGATGCAATCAAACAAAACATTGTGGAAAGAAATCAGCAACTGGAAGGAAAGAAGCTCTATCAAATAATTTTTGACAACCTAGACTTCTTTGTCAAGGTCAAGCATATGTCATCAGAGAACAAAAACAAATCAATTCATTGGGTACATGTCCTGTTGGTTCGTGATCGGGTTACTGGTGAAAACCTTGATGATACACAGCAACTCAGACCTGCTCTTAGTCTCAAGAATTCAGACTTTGTGCCATCTTTAAAACATCACAATGAGCTTTTGAAAACTTTTGTTCCTATTGTTGCCAACATTTTGGTGGATAACATTCCTGCATTTGCATGCTTCAAGGGTACAACTGTACGCCATATCCCACACAAATACTCTGATGCCATGTCACAAGCAAGTGAGCAGGTAGGGATAAACAGTAATATGTATCAAACCCCAAACACGCCTTGCTATCAGTGCTATGGAAGCTGGTCGTTGATCTGCTTTGATCTTTACCATCATAGTAAAAGGCTCAGACAAAAGGGACAGTCCTCGGTATCCTCAAAAAGATACTATATGACTGAGGCATTATCTTTCTTACTGAAAAATGGTTGCATATAAAAAATTGCATATAAAAAGTCCCTCAACCAAAGTTGCCCCAATGGCATAATATTGTGTGATAGTAAATGTGCAAAATACAGTAGTTTCTTTGATTATGGTACATATTTTCTAATAATTTGTGACTGTAGCTGTTACTAGATTTTCTGACAGGAGAAGCTAAATGCAATGCACAAATTTGGAGGCATTCAGGATATTACTTTCCCTTTCCAGGTACCAAGTGGTCTTATTTTCAAAAATGAGACTGTTGGGTCAGAGATGATAGAAATACTCCAGACGCTTCAAGATAAATATGTCCCTAAATGGAGTGAAACAAATGGAACAAATGGAGCTCAATCAACTGTTACACAGAAGCTATTTGTTGGAGGTGATCAATTATCTGAGGAGCGAGCAAGATGTTCAATGAGTGCAATGAAGGATGGTGACACAGAGCTTGAACGTCTTGATGGATTGATTCCAAAAATTGAGGATTGGCATGCAATAAGATATATGTATGCGGTATGTACAAAACTCATCCCATTAATGTAACAGATGCCTGAACTGTACATGCAAATAAGAAAGTGTGTAATTGAAAGGTAACAAATTTACAATAACATGGAGTGGATTTGTTTTGTGAGCTCACATTAAACAAATCCAATTCACATTCTCTGACAAATCTGTTATCTGAACACATTCAAATATAAAGGAAACAGAGTTTTGAATTCCAGCCTATTGCTAAAAAATAAACAATTTTGCTAATTGTCTTGTCAAAATTTGTGGCTAATTCCAGAAGGAATACATTTATGTGATATCAAATGCACTACAATATAGGCCTTGTGTACAAAAATATCAAATATAATGTATCAAATATAATGATTTGCCTTCTGATAAGAATTCTTAAGTTGAACATTGAAAGTTACAGAAAGAGCATACTTTAGTTTCTTTGTAAAAATAGTGTAAGTGAACCTAACACATGTACTGTACAGTCAACTGTACTAAGAAAATAATGTTGGGTCAAACAATTTAATTGATTTATCTATCATTTTTCAGATACTCTACCAGTGTTTTTTTGACAACTCATCAGCAAGTGATGTTTGCAGCATGGTGTATAACATGAATGTAGTTGGATGTTCCAATGCAAGAGGGAATGTAATTGATACATTCAATGAGTGCAAAGAATATGTGACCTTTGAAACCAACTGTTATGTTGTGACATTAGCACTAAAGCATTTCAACATGAAGTTTTCCAATTCAGAAGAAGATGTTATACCACCAACAATTAGGACTTCCAACAAAAACAAGAAACAACAATGGCTGCATCACCAAGTTACAGAAATGCTGAAGGAACATATAATTAAGATACATGCAGAAACCATAGAAGAGGTACATTCTTTTTCAGCACTTTCTCTACAACTTTTAAGTGTCATGTATGCCCTTATTTGGCAAAAGAGGCATTTAGTGGGGAATGATTTGATGACTGTCAGTTGGCAGGCACAAATAATGCAGCATTGCTGTCTCCTCTTTACATTTAATGTTATTTCACGGTGGCTCCTTTCTTATTCATTACATCCTTGTCCACCCAGAAATATAAATATTGAAACAAAAAATAATTACAAAATAAAGACACTGCAATATACAGTCTGTTTGAGACATACATTTTGCTTGAGACAAAAGACAAAAACAGCAGAAGTTTTGATCTTCAGTTTGTTGCCTACTCTCCAAATCTTTTGTTATTTTAGGCACATGAGAATATTGAGAAGAACAAAATATGGCATCAAAAGTTTAATTGCCGACTAAATTTCACATTAATTCAACAAGAAGTAGTTGTTGTCTACATTATGGTCTTTTAGCATAGTTTTGGTTGTGAGAACAAAAACCAATCCTTGTTAAAAAGGTTTAATAAGCTATGACATTACCTACTGTATGTATACCTTTCCTGATACCCTACATATCGAAGAACTGTCCCCATCCCCTTGTAGGTAGCACATGCACAAACACAGAGCACTGTCACAAACCAAGCACACTCTTGCAGAAGTCCTGACTGCTCTAAGGTATACAAGTACAAGAAGGCAAGAGACAACCATGAGGTGAAGATTCATCAAATGGTATTTGCAGATGCAACAACTGATGAGAGAAATGTGGCAGAAAATAATGACACAAATGCTGACAATGATGATGTGTACAATTATGCCACTGCTCATTTAAATCTTGGGCTGCTCATAAAATGTGCTGATGATGCTGTTCGCGAAGGTGATGGGGATAGAATTATCTTATGCTGGAGATTTTTCCTTCTGTATTACAAAGCATTTAAGCACCATAAGTATGCCCTCGCAGCCTTCAATTTGCTTGCAAATGTGACAGCACTTTTAACAGAGGAAAAAGCACATTCGCTTACATGGAACAGGACCATCAACAACAAAGGTGGGAAAGGCAAGAATGAGTCAAATGATGTTCGTTTGGAACAATGGAATTGCCTTGCAAAGGAATTACTCTCAAACCTAGGGGTCAATTTAAATGAACAATGCGCACAAAGGGAGGCAAATGCAATTGCATTTATGAACGAAATACTGGTCTCTATTGATGATGATTTGCAAGTCAGACGCCCAACTGGGAAGCATATCATGAAGAAAAAGGAAAAAGATATGAAAATGCTGGTTGAAGAATTCACAAAGTACAACATCTTCCACTTCACTCCAGGAAGAAAGTATGACACTTTCACTGGCTTCGATAGAAACATACTTTCAAGAATGAAAATAACAGCACTTCTTGAATGGCTAAATGATCAGAGAAAGAAATTAGAATTGCATTACAACTAACAATATTTTGAACCTTCCACTGAATTTGATAATGGATGTTGTGTTCAAGATGGGCCTCAACTCTTTGATGAAGATTCCACAAACTGTCGTTACATCTTCTTTTTGATTTAATAGTGTGAAAGGAACTTAAGACACCCTTGCTCTTGTTGCTTGTTGGTGACAAAATGAAAATCACTGTAAAGCCCAAAAAACCTTAAAAAATACTTGCAATGGACACAGGCTGTTATCGTTCTAAAAATAATGAAGATACAATCAAAAGAAAGATGCAGTAACAAGTTTGCTGACTCTTTCGAAGATTTGATGCCTAATGCTATTATATTCAATGGTGAAACAATTTTCGATTGCAATCCCTCATGTAGGGGGCAGTCATATACAGTAGCTTCCTGTGTATAAGAAACACAGACTCTGATTTTGAAAATAATTCCCCATTTTATAAGAAATTTGTTCAGTTCTGAAAAAACTTGTTTCTTATTTACAAACTGTGTATTGAAACCTTGGGATTTTTCAGCTTCCCAGTTGAATTGAACTGTACCTATCCAAATGAAAGCAAGCATTTTCTAAGAAAAAAGCCCCTAGTCCTAGTACCTGAGATAATTGTAGCATTCCATGGACCAGACTGATCAGTTTTCAAAGTGCGCACGGAAGATGCGCGCCTGGCTATTGTTTTTAGAAGAATGGTTCTATTTTTGTTCCTTTGTTATACATGAAATTGCGTGCGGAAGATCTTCCGCACGCACGACAAAGATAGCAGTATGGTCCATGAAAATTTGCAAATATAATTCAAAAAAATATTTTTTATAACACAATCATAGACTTAGAGCTCATATCGGAGTAGTTGATCGATTTCGATGGTACCTGATCTTTGTACTAACTAAGCCTAAGGATAGGAATTCTACTCTAACTCAAATCTGTTAAGAAATGACTTATTTTAAAAAATTGTGTCCTAACCATTTTGGGATACAATGGGCTTCGTCAGCAATCAGTGCAATCGATTTACACCGGAAGGTATCAGACTTAAATGTTGTCGTCCATTTGTCGGTCCCTACGAAGGATTCTGGACTCCCAAACAATATATCGAAGTCTCCATTCTTCAATTGCAATTCAGCACTTTCATCCATCTCCTTTGTCAGATTCACGGCAGTAATACCACGCTTGTTCAATTCAGCAGTTTGCGTTTCGATGATTGCCAGTAATGGTGACACAACAACAACGAACCTTTTCCCTTTCCATTTGCTGTATCCCTTCTTGCCAAGTTCTTGCGTGATTGAGGGAATGAGCTGATATATCAGTGATTTCCCGGCTCCAGTTGGCAGTATCGCAAAAACATCCTTTCCTCTAAATATCCCTTTCCACGCTTCCATCTGCTGCTTCGTCGTCTTTTCAATTTCCGGGAAGAATTTCGCCAAGGCGACATTCACACAACTTTCAAGATCGTCATCAAACCCTCCACCGTCTTCTGCAGTCGCCATTTTGAAAACAATCTGCCCATAGTTTGCCTCGTTCACAAATTCACGGCCATCCACAAGGCCGCTGGCTCTGATTGGTCAAGAAGACACAAAGGAGGTCGCATGTCTCCAGAGTATTTTTCCTTCCTCCCTTCTTTTCTCTTTTTTTTTATTTCTTTTTTCATTAAATTTTTTTTTTATTTTTTTATTTTTATTTTTTTCATTAAATTTTTTTTTTATTTTTTTATTTTTATTTTTTTCCATATACTAAAAATACTCTGATCCAGGGTACTTTGTTGTGTTCTTTGACTACTCTTATCACTTTTCCTTGCAGCAACTGCTGCTTGATGATCAATTGGAACAATGTCTGCCATTATGTCAAACTTTGAATTACCCCTGTGATTTGAATGGCATGCCGTTTCCTTGATGCCTTGTTTCCACGTGAAAGTGTCTTCACGTGAAATCAGCAGTAGATGAACCAAAAGAAGGAATTAAAGATAAATTTGGTATTGTTGCATCGAGAGCACGAGTGGCTGAAAATGAAGAAGACTTTCTTTTAGTTCATTACAGTGACAAAGAAGCCATGTTTGTTAATCATATATTATGTTTACAAAGCTCAGTAAAAGATATGTTCAACAACATTGAAGATCGAGCATACAAGCTCGTAAACGAGGATGTTGCGCTGAACATCCTGAAGAATTAGCAAGCATGCCTGAGTGGTTTGCAAACATTGAGAGACAACTTAATTAGATAAAAACTCTGAAATAAAAACATAATTCAACAAAATCAGACAATACCCACAATCAGATTTACTATTTAACAACAACAAACAGACCACACAAACAGCAAAAAATCTCCCTTTTGTCATTCCATATGACAACACATCAATAGAAGTTGGTAAAATATTAAAAAACAACTGGCGATCAATAGAGAGTGATGATATACTTAAACAAATATGGACAAAACAACCTTTTGTGGCTTTAAAAAGACACAAAAACACTAAAGATAAACTGGTCAGATCTAACTTTAACCGGTCATAGACTAAAATCTGAAAACTCTAATCCTTACTACCAGATGCATTGGTGGACCAGGACGCTGGTCTGCTGGGGCACCTATACCACACAAAACATTCTGATTTAATTGCCCCGAAATGTGGGGGTCCTTTGGGCGACCCTAGGGGGCCGGGCTATGCACTTTCTGCAATGACTCGGTTTGAACCCCGGGGTTAGCTGAAGGACCCTGTGGTTACAGGATATCGGCTGATGATTTGCATCTTACACTTGAAGCTAAATAACATTTACCAACAACTCACCAATAAAAAGTTTCTTATTTCAACATATACTTGTATACTGGAACCCAGATCAAGTATGATTTAGCCCTACAACAACTTGACAACACTAGTAACAATTTGCTGTGGGCCCTTGGGGGGTGGGGTTGGAATTACCCTCCCTTGTTATCTTTTGTTTATATCAGTATTATTTCTCAGTATCAATTTTTTCACCATTTGTTATTATTTTCTCTTCTGTCTCATCAAAAGATAGTAACAGGTAAACGCAACATATGTAATCGTAAAGATATCAATGGAATAAATGTTCAAAGTTGAAATGTTAATACAGCTATGCTCTCTGCTTTTTTTTCTTTTTCTGCTTTTGTCCTGGTGCTTTTGTTATGGCTGGTGCAATGGGTGCGGTTGGTGCAATGGGTGCAGTTGGTGCAATGGGTGCAGTTGTTGCAAGTGTAGTAGGGTGATTAGTGGATACCTTCTTCTGTTTCATCTTGCGTTTCTTCTTTGGTGGTGGAGTTGGTGGGCATGGAGATGGTGAGTGGGACGGTAATGAGTTGAAATTGAGTAAAGGATCTGTTTGTGGAGATGGTGGTGTATAGCGGCGTTTTCGTGGCAATGGCAATGGTATGTTGTGAAATTCTTCTTGGATGTGTTGATACGGAGGAATGGAGATGGGGTTGCCGTGAAAGAGCTGCTGGTCACTGTATTCGGAGAGATGTGGGAGGTGAGGTGATGATTGTGGTAGTGTTGGTGTTGGTGATGGTGGTGGTGGGATGCTGGTGGTGGTGGTTCTTGTGCCAGTCGTAAGAGCGTGATAGGGTCGTGCATGTGCCGTTGATATCCAGTGTGTCTTGGTTCTCGTGGTGGTATTGGTGGTGGTGCAGGTGACGTGGGTGCTGGTGCTGGTGCTGATGGTGACATGTGATATTGATGTGGAGTGAACTGTGATGGGATTGGTGAGGGATAATATCGTGAGGGTGGTGCCATGTATCCTGCAGCTGGTGGTGGTGGTGGTGCTGTTGGTGCTGGGTAAAAGGGAGATTGGAGAGATCTTGTTGGTGCATAGTATGGTGCGGCTGGTGTTATTGGCTGTGCATATCGTCGTTCTGCTGCCCGGGGTGATGGTGGTGGTTGCATTGCTTGTTGTTGTTGTGGGTGGTGTGCAGGGCCTGCAGCAGTGAGGACATCCACAAGATGCTGCACTGAGCCTCCTTGCGCCTCTGCTGCTGCTCCACTCTTCGGTACATGCAGCAAAGGCAAAAGATCCACTAAGTTTTTAGTGGTCTTGAAGAGTGGATCAGGCAGAGGCGCAAAAGTCATGCCATTAGCAAAATTCACGGGATTGCTGAAAAGCCTGTTGGCCACCATGTAGTTGATGCCCATTGAAAACAGGGCACCGCCAACTTCAATGGCAGCCAACATGTACTCCTTCAGCTCGGGGGAGGGATTTAAAATGCCCAGTGCAGCAGCTTGCTTGTCCTGGAAGGTGTTGGGCCCCTCGTAGTCCCTGTGAAATTTCTTTAACAAGTCGCCGAATGGGCGGGCCTCGTTAATAAATTGCTGGGCCTTGTCTTGGTCCAGGAAGCGTGTGTCAGCTTGCAACACAGGAAAATTTTCGTTCAATGTGCTTCCCAGCTCAGGAATGGCTGTATTCGGCCGACGTAGCCATTCACAGCCTTCTGGCCGAACGCGGTCCAACACCTTGTCATCTGTGCTAGGCAGTGGCTTCTGTCTCCCATATGGTGCCAGAAAATTCTTTGGGAAATGTTGGAAAAATCCAACTCCAGGTGTTTTTTTTTTGTATTGACGAGACATCTGAAAGAAAGGAACATTGTACATAACTACTGTGTAGTAACATTACCAGGGTCACTGTTGTTATTGTGAAATGACCACTCTTAGTGTAGGCTGAGGCCCATTAAGCTTCCTTACTGCGTCAAAGTGGTGGTCCAAAAGGAAGTTTTTTTTTATTTTTTGTTTTTTTTGGTTTTTTTGGTATTTTTACATGTTGTTCTTTGTTACTGCAAATTTTCATAACGTGTATGGCATCACTATGTTATAAATGGATATAATTGAAAATGGTGGTGTATTTTCATGTGCTAACTTTGCTGTTTATGAGCTGCGGGTGTAAATTGTCCCGGTCGTAAACATGTCATAAAGAGTAAATTCTCCAACTTGTTCACTCGCGAAAGAGCAACATATGCCGTTCCAGGTGGGGTGGAATCTACGTCCAGCCAGATAATAGCTTTCTGCAGTGTTTGACCTTGAATTTTTGAAATTGTTGTTGCATAACCTGGCATACATGGATTGGTTATAACTGGTATGTCATCCTTGATTCTTGTGACAGGAAAGATATTTATGATGGTTCCTGATGGATGACGTGCAACGATGGTATTGCCAGACACTGCAGAAACAGATACTATCTGCCCATTCACAAACCCGATCTTTTTATTAATGTTTTGGGTCAGCATTAGTTTCATACCCACATGTACGGGCAAGAGTTGCTCATTCTCCATGACAATCAGTGCCAATGGAGTGTTAGGGTAGAGATATTTAATGACAATATCGTTAATTAGGTATGATGCCTTCTTTGTCATTGTAAGGACGATGGCTTCGGGGTGTAGTTTTAACTTGTCGTAAATGTCATCTTGTATATCATGTGTGTGTGACAGCGTGCGCCCTGTGCAAAGTAACTGGATCATCTCTTCAGTTGGAACATCATAGCGAATATGGTGTAAAAATTGTAGTAGGGAGTCATCCGTTCCGCGAAACTGTGCTGTCATGGTGAATTTGCGAGTGTAGGACGTACAGTGTGCACATGTTAATATGTTTGTGACCTGCCTAGTACGTCCATCGACTGTAGCAATCGGTTGTTGCTGGGCAAAATCACCAGAAAGCACAAGGATCGGTCGTCTATTGAGTCTGCTGATCGTGTCGATAATGTGATGGAAAATGGGAACAGAAATTTGGGATATCTCGTCTATGAATATGATGTCAAACTGAGAGATGAGCCAGTTCATTTGAGGGGCACTACTGTGCTGTGATTGGTAGGAAAAGAGACTATGAACGGTGTCACAAGTCACTTCGCCATCGAACTTACTCCGATACGTGCAAGCAAGCACACCTTTCGGTAGGCCAACACATGCATTGATGTTATTAGTAATGCAACAATTAATGCACATTTCAAGTATAAATGTTTTCCCAGTACCAGGTTTGCCTAGGACCAGGGGGAAAAGCTTCCAATCTACATCTACAGATAAATCTTCACCATCACTCAAAAGTTCACGTTCTCGACAGTGGAGAATTTGCTTAAAATAATTAAATAACACTAGCTGTGCACATGTAATCAAAGGAGCAGATGAAGGCATGGTACTAATATGCTGGAGATGTGTACTAGGAAGTAGCTGACGACGGAAGAGATTGTTCATTTCAAGTAGGCTGTGCGTGTACGAGAGAATGGTATCTAGGAAGTACCGTTTAAGACCCTCTGTCTCAATGTAGGAGAGGAAGACATTAGGATCAACGAATATATCAGGCATTAACGCAACGGCTTTGTGAAAATAAAGAATCTGCTCAGGCAGATTTACATTCTCAGGTGGCAAAATGTCAGATACTGCCCTATGCGGATGATGTGCAAGCAGGTGTTGGAAGAAATAGAGTGGGTTAAAGTAGGACAAATGCTTTAAGCCAACGACAACCACTTTATGAGGAGGATAACGCGTTGGAATAGCGGCCTTTTCATCATAGAGACGAAGCCATTGCAGCAAAGAACATTGTTCATCCTCTGCAGAGCGTTGATAATATTGTAAAGCAACATTCCACTGCTCTGCTCTTGCAACGGTGGTAGGCAGAGCACAAGGTTTTCGAGTAGCATTTGTCCATGATAATTTTTTGGAAGTAAGCAGTGCCCACATTTCAGGCTCGCATATGTCTAATGACATGCCAAATTTGATGGCAGTGGTCGATGGTGCAAGTGTACTGCAATAAAGGGCATCATTATGGAATGTTTCCTTTGCCTTAGAAACATAAGAAGCAACGTATTTTAAAGTCATTGCATGACCATTCGTTGCTTGAACATCCATGGAGCACTTTAGACTACAGAGAAGTGTGTCAATGTATCCACGAAGTCCTTTCACAAAGGCTTCCTCATTATGAGACAAGATGATATGTTGCTTCTCTCCTACCCTTTCAACGGTGGTAGGTCCTTCGTGAATAGGCAAAGAAGACTTTGTGGCACATTGAAACTTCTCCACATGATATTTAAGAATAGCGCTTTGAGTTGGCACACGAGCGTGCAAGCGTTGGAGATCAATATATTGTGGCATTCTCAGCCACACAAGCAAGTGTATATGAACGGTTCCCCGCTTCTGAAATTCAAACCGGTAGAAATAGGCATTCACATTTTTTGTGGCAGTCCTATTGTAAGAGAAGAGATGATTGCGCCAGTGACTATCATTGGAGCCACATAAGTAGCCACGCACAATTTGTTCCAAAACGTGCATGAAATGCAAAGTTTCATGACACGCATTGGTTGTAGGACCATACCCTGTCCCTGCAGAAATCGCATCAAGCCAGAGTGGAAGAGGAAACGACCATTCTGAAGGCTAATAGACCTTTTAGCTATTCTGAAATGAATCAGAATCGAACGATGTTTTGCTGCATTTTGTAGAATTTTCGAATGTGCACAATGGTGATAGAAGCTCTAACGCCACTCGATTGAACCTCGCGTATAAAAATAACGTTCGATCCAGACTCTTTTGTAGAATAGCTAAAAGGTCTATTGTAATAAAGAGGGAAGGAAGACCAAACTGGTGTACCGTATCTACTAGATACCGGTGCTGCCAGTCCCAATAACCTATAGAAAAAGGTTTGTCCTGCAATGCATAAAAAGCAGAAGACAATGCTTCTTCGCGGCTATGGAGACGAGCAGAGTTGATAGCACCAGTTATAGTCTTGTACAGCCATCTGTCAAAAACGAACTGGAGCAACTGATAATTGTGGCTATAGTCAATAATTGGAGAGAGACACTTGGCCATGAAAGAAATCTTAGAGCTTTTACGACTCTCTCCACCTTCCTGAATGCTTTCACACCAAGACGTAAATGGGTATAGGTTTGGCCATAATGCACATTCTATCCCAGCCCATGTATATACATCAAAGATGTTTGGTTCTTTTCTAAGCTCGAAGAGATTGTCTCGCTTGTTAAGAAATTCTTTATAAGAAGAAGAAGGAGAGTTTATGAGATATGTGTAAGCCTCCATGCAGATACGTCTATCCTCCAAGGAAGGGAGGTTTGCAATTTTATCTTCTACGGGAATGACGGAGCAAGTTAAGCGTAAGGTGCATGTCTTCTTACGATAGCCAAACTGCATGCAACGGTACTGTCCAATGTCTATGTCAAATGGGCATAAGGCCTGCACATGCTCTGTTCGTAATATAACGAGAGGAAGGGGTATCGCAGCAAGTTGTGGAATGATATAACGATCATCTTTGCAACGGCATTTGACAGTACTGTTGCCCTTCTTATTCTTCGTAAAGCTTGGTAAAAGTTTATGAAACATCAAGCTGCCACAGTGTTCACAAAATGTCCACGATAGCGTCTTCACCCCTTGGTGTAGACTCTTGTGGGCATGTGTGAAGGACGGAGTAACATGTTCTTCGTTGCTTGAAGACTGTAAGGCATCTAGAGTTTCATTAACAGTCGCCTGCGTTCTTGCAATAGCTTGCAAATTATTGGCAATACGTGTTGCAGCATCTGCTCCTGGATTTAGGAAAGTAAATTGCCAGCGTTGCCAATAATTTGCAGCTACATGCAAGTTCCAAGGAATAGGCATAGCGAAGAATAAGAAGGCAAACAATAAAGAGTACTACATGATACTACACGAAAGTTCACAAATGTGAAGAGAATATCATGAGACTGCGAGGGCGACCCTAACAATACGTTAAATAACAATATTTATAGGAAGGAGGAATGAAATGCAGATGCAGAGAAATAATTGGAGACAGGTAACGAAATATGAGAAAGAACTTACGACGTTTGTGGCAATTGTAGAGGTGAATCACTAAATGCTTGTAAATCGGAGAATATTCTGCAATATAAAGAGCAGTATAAGTTACTGAGATGTTACTGAAAAATGATACACTGTAAATCAGTTACTTAGAAAGATAAGGAAACGAGAATTGCGAAGCTAAGAAATACTGCACGATAAATAAGAAAAGCAATGTAAACGATTTATAAATGAACATCAATTTACTTACCAAATGTAACACAAATGAATGCAAATGATGGCAAGTAACAGGCAAATGAAGATGAGAGGAAGATTGAACGAATTCTGTACCGATGTAAATAAACTACGAGCACGAGAAAGTCACGACCGACGCGTATGAAGGCAGAAGAGAAGTGACACAGATTCTGAATTGCAGACAGATTTTATGCATACAGTTTGAACACTAAATCGTACCAAGTAGAAACTATTATAGACCATTCGATAGGTCTTGTTCTCCTCTTTCAGAAAATGTATACTTTTATACAGTTATTATTTGTAATGAAAAAGTCATGGAGGGAAAAGGACATATTGTATATAACGGAAGTTATGGGTGCCGGAAATTGGGAGTTTTCCATACTTAAGCCTTATAGCATAAAAAGTTGGATAACTTCTACCTTCCTGAGAGTGATGACATGTAACTTTGCATGACGATAGACATTGATAATGTGTTCCGGTTTGTGAAATATGACACGGTTCTAGCAATAGGGAAGCAAATGGGAGACATGTGAATTTGTGTTAGTACTTAAGCCTTATGGCATAAAAACTGGCCTAACTTCTACCTACCTGAGAGTAATGACATGTTACTTTCTAAGACAATAGACATTAACGAGGGGCACAATGTGTGAAGATATCTAATGCATACTTCCCTCCTAGCATCTGTGACACACTGCACAATGTTTCATTTCAGTACTTAAGCCTACACGCGGAAACTTTAAAAGGGCGTGGCGCACGAACCGGTTTACGCATTTTCCAGAGTCTTGATCCCAGGTCCTCAATTGGTCCGCCTTTTCTGGCTGGTCCATGATTTGACTGCAAAGCAAATCTATAACAAATCTAAATGACCAAAAACAATACATCTGTCAAAAACTCTAGAAATGGATTGATTTACACGTATCACACTGAGCAAAGCGGAACACATGCATCAGGCCTTTTTCACTGGCAAGTTAAATGAGGAAGAGACAAAATTAAACAACCCCGATACCGACACTCAGCACAAATATGAACGAAAACGTAAGTTTTGCTTCAATTCCTTTGAATAATGATATGTTATTTGTACACCAAATACCTTTCCCAGGCACCCTTTTACAACTTAGGCCCTCTTTGAGCTGCCTTGAAACAAACTCATTCAATATTTTCACAGCACAACTTGCAAGTAACAAAACACACGCCGGAGAGAAGAAAATATCCATCCTACAGAAAATATTTAAACCAAAATGCAAAATCAGAAAAACCAACAACGAAAACAACTCAAAAACAAAATTTGAAAGAACCTCTTCAACGAAATTAAACAACAGTCATAAATTGACAACATAGTTAACCTAGGGGAACTAAATAAAAAGTTTGCATTACTCAAAAAACAATCTGGTCAAAAGAAGATACAACCTCTGAAATCAAAAGGCAATTTGATAAAATAGAAAACCACACAACACAAACACAAACAGATCTGCTATTCACCAACAAAACAAACACAGAAAAACAAGAGGAAAACCAGCCATTTGGGATGCAATATGACAACACCACCATACAAATTGTTAAAATGCTTAAAGGAAACTGCCACATAATTGAAGATGATGTTTCCTTAACCCTATCTAACCTGGGTGATTTGAAACACTCAATGCTTGGGGGGCGGATTTGGCCCCCCCTGTTTATCTCTGTTGTCATAAGAGATATGGCAGCCAAACTTGGCACAAAGGTAGTTAATTATGTAAACAATGAAAATTTGAAATCATAATTAAGTAACTATAAATAACGACAGATGCAATCGTGGACCAGGACGCTGGTCTGCTGGGGCGCCTGCACCAAAAAAAACATTCCGATTTAAGTGCCCCGAGGTGGGAGGGGTCTTTGGGCTACTCTGGGGGGCCGAGCTATGGACTTTCTGCATTGGCTCGGTTTGAACTCCTGGGGTGGCTGAGGGACCCTGTGGTGACAGGAAATTGGCTGAAGATTTGCATCTATAACCTTACATATATTTTATATCACCACCTTAAAAACAAAATAAACAATAATATGTTTACCAATGCAACTAAATGTATGGCACTCAGAGATCAAGTCTAATAAACAACACAACATACCGGGTGTCCCAAAAAAAAACGCAACGGATTTTATTGGGACTAGCGACAAGAATTTAGGTCCAATCAATCCAAAATAATTTTTGATATAATCCTCGATAGCTAACTTGAAGATAGATACCTCGTTTGTTGATATTGGTGCATGGAGAGTTGGAATAGCAATCTTGAAAGTCCAAATTTGCTTCCATCTCCAAACCAGAGGTTTCAGGTTTTGGCCTAACTGAAAACGTCTCGAGGAATCGCCTCAGTCATTGCATAGTGTAGTATTGTGAGCATGCTAAGGCACACATGTTTAGGCACACATTTCAATTGAAATTTGAAAGCTAAAAATTGACAAACATAACAATGTCGAAGGGAAAATTCACAAAGGAAGATACTTGTTCAATCATAGTGCACCTGCAAAAGAGCCAAGCACGAATGAGCAATTTTAAGGATCATATCCATGGATAATTTTCCCTTGGGTATATTTGATTTCTTGTTTCGTAATAATTCGAAGAAAGATTAAACAAAATGCATTTCATTAAAGTCATGAAGATTGCAAGAACTAATTCATTTTTCACACCCAAGCAAACTATTTCGCGTA
The DNA here is from genome assembly GCA_039566865.1 of Aurelia coerulea. Classification (NCBI taxonomy): domain Eukaryota; kingdom Metazoa; phylum Cnidaria; class Scyphozoa; order Semaeostomeae; family Ulmaridae; genus Aurelia; species Aurelia coerulea. Next base: position 11,864,016 of record CM076947.1, read on the forward strand.
TTACTTTCTTTTATGAGACAGATGCAATGTTAACTTTTCGAAACTTTTGAAGCATAAAAAAAGATTTCTTTTCAGGACAAAATTGATGAATTTGATTGAATTTCTATTCAAATATTTTCCTCAGCATGAGGCTTTATTTTCTTATTACACGATAATTCAGGAGATTCCCCAGAATAGCGCGTTTGCAGTTTAGGCCAAAACCCAAAAGCTCTGGTTTGGAGGTTCAGGCAAATGTCAACTTTGAAGATTAATATTCCCATTCTCCATTCACCAATATCAACAAACAAGGTATCTATCTTCAAGTTAGCTATCGAGGATTATAAAAAGAATCATTATTGATTGATTGGACTGAAATTCTTGTCGCTAGTCCCGATCAAATCCGTTGCGTTTTTTTTGGGACACCCGGTACAATTTCAACAAATACAACCCAATATATGAATTACGATTGTGAGGTACAACATGCCGTTCCGAAACCACCACCATGCCAACAGTACCCAATCCATCAGCACCAGCATGATATACGCACATTAATATTGGTTCCACCCTTTACATACTTTCCTGACACAGCCTGCATTACCACAGCTGGCATAGCATATAGGTGGTAGATATTACTCCCTCTTTATTTAGTTACCTTTGCTATTCGTTCCCTTAGTATTGTATTTTAGTAGCATCTTAACATTTGTTTTCACTCTGTGCTATCCGAAAAAAGATGTGGAAAAGAAATACTCCCAAACTGAGCGAGAAGCACTAGCCATCGTTTGGGCTATTGGACAATTGAATCTGTACCTTTATGGTGGACATTTTACACTTATAACCGATTGTAAGCCAGTTGAGATGATTCTAAACAATCCTATGTCCAAACCTCCGGCAAGAATCGAAAGATGGAACCTCCGACTGCAAGATTATGATTTTGATATACAGTATATCAAAGGACTACTGGGTGAGCCAGAAAAAAGTTCCCACTTCTGAAAATTTATAGGATCAAGAGTACTGGATGGATTGGAATGAATCAACGTTTGCTTGACAGCCAAAAGATCGAAGTATTTTTGTCATGTTTTTCGCCTTCTTAGGAGCACTGGAAAAATTGTAAAATTCAAGTTTACAAAAACTTGATGGTTGCAAAATGACTGAAAAAGGATAAAGGACTCCTCACTCAAAACAACATAGAAAATGCAATTTTGCATGGGTGAGAGCTGTCGTATGCACATTGCAATGGGATTGAAAATCTTTAGTATCTGTTTGAGAATCTATGTGTTATAACTCTTGAAAGAGCTGAAACGCCCGTGCGTATTGTTCTGTGTGAGGAGAGTCCTAACGATTTGATCACGTGTTTTAGGCCCTTTTTCAGTAATTTTGCAACCATGAAATGTTTGTAAATATATTTGCAGTGCTCCTAAGATGACGAGAAAAATAACAAAAACACTTTGATTGTTTGGCTTTTAACTAGAATTTGAATTATTCATATCCATGAAGTACTTGTGGTTCTACGTAATTTCGAAAGTGGCAACTTTTTTCTGGCTCACCCGGTAGACAATCCGTCATAATTTTTAAATCGCCATCATCCTACTTCTACGAATGTGAATACAAATGAATTTGCAGCCATTTCAGCAAAGTATTTGAATTTTATCGTGAGTCAAGCCGTAGCGAAAGCAATGACACTGTCTGAAATCCAAGATACAACAAAATCCGATAAAACTTTGCAGCATCTTACACATTTACTACAAACAAATCAGTGGAATTTTATCAACAAGCACAATCTCAATCCAGAAATTTTGAAGGCTGAATTGCAAGCATTCAGCAAAATCAGAGATGAACTCTCCATTGCTGAGGACAGTGGAATAATTTTATGAGGATCACGTATTGTTTTGCCAACCATGTTACGACAAAAAGCCATCAAAATCTCACACGAGGGTCACCAGGGCCTAGTCAAAACAAAGAAATTATTGCGGAAAAAAGTATGGTTTCCTGGCATTGACAATCTTGTTCAACAAAACATTTATACATGCATCTCGTGTCAAGCTACAAGTTCAAAGAGTCAACCAGAACCTTTGAAAATTACAGATTTGCCTCCAGAAATGTGGCATACTGTTAATATAGGCTTATGTGGACCATTTCCCGGAGGTGAATATCTGCTCGTGATAATTGATGCCTATAGCCATTTTCCAGAAGTAGAAATCGTAAGCTCAACTTCATCGAAAGTAACCATACCAAAGTTAGAACGAATCTTCGCCACCCATGGATTGCCACAATTCGTGAAGAGTGACAATAGACCTCCTTTTCCTGGTCACGAATTTTATCAGTTTATGAAAGAATTGGGAGCGACACATAAGCCTAGTTCACCTTTATGGCCGCAAGGCAATGCGGAAGTGGAACGATTCATGCAGCCACTTGAGAAAGCTATCCGCACAGCAAATCTAGAAGGAAAAGATTGGAAACATGTTCGGAATCTTGAATTATAGAGCAACTCCCTCATTCTACTACCGGAAATTCGCCTGCAACATTGTTATTAAATCACATTTTCCGAACGAAACTGCCACAGCCGGTAAAAGAAAACAAGAGTAACTTTCAAGAGTTAAAAGAGAATGATTCGATCGCAAAAGCCAAAATGACAGATCGCGCAGATGAGAAATCTCGAGCAAAGAATTCAGAAATCGTCGTTGGGGATACCGTTCCTGTTCGTCAAACAAAAGAGAACAAACTGTCAACACGATATAACCCAAAAACCTTACAAAGTAGTTAGTATACTTCTCAAGGGCATGGCGACAAAGAAACAACACTCCCATGATATTCCCATGCTATATAATGAAGATTTTGTTGGAATTGCAATGCAGATCAGTGAAAATATGGACCTGTTAATTTGGCTGCTGACTCAAATGATTCCACGGGCACATGTAATCCATCAACGTCATCATCAATAAGTATCAATGATTCACAGAAAGGGCTCTGTTTTGGCCGACCAATAAGTCAAAAGATAAGGTCTTTGAATAGTTTTATGAAGACCAAATCTTCAGAGATTAGAGCTGGAAGTGATTTTTGCCCAAATAAGAAGCATAAGTTGAAAGACAACAAGGAAGAAGTAACCATCAGCATTGGGCTTAACCCTTTTCTACAGGAGGGGGGGAGCAAAAAAGGCCCCCCCAACCATACTTCCTGTAATTACTCTTAAACTAAGCATGATAAAGCACTGGAACTTGGGTGACTTTTAATCAAATTTAATATTAAATTAACAATAGTTCATTGTTATATAATTGGTCACGTGACTATGACATGCCCATATTTGGCAACAGGTTTCTCAGAAAATCAGTAAAAGATGCATACATTTTCTCATACACATCTAATTTAAATGCAATTGGTACCAATCAGTTTGTCTTGAAGTCTACTTTCATTTGATATATAAAGTTTTGTATTTTGGTGACATCAGCAAAATTTAAGATATATGACGTCATACTTATATATGACGTCATATTTATAATAAAGATATGAAATAATTAGTGTACTATGATCAAAATTGACTAATTAACAATTTAAGATCAATTTAATATCGTTGTCATTACTAAAAATGTATTTAAAGTGCAAATAAAGCATCAACTAATTTGTTTAGGTATCAACCATGACTTTGATTGACAGTTGTGATAACAATAGAATTCCAAAAATAGAATTGTTGAAAATTTTCATTAAGAACAATCATCATGTATCATATTTATAACTTTAAAGTTATTTATTGACTATTTTTTGTTGAAAATATTACGTTTTTAGGCGGAGAGCCAAAATCAGCAAAGTTTCGTTGTTTTTCCGTTGCCTAGCAACGGATCATGTGACTAATTAGCATCTGAAGCTATTTTTAGAATCATAATTGCTTGGTAATCATGTGTACCAAGTTGCATTGCCATAGGCACTACGGTTGCTTAGAAAATATGGGGGGCCTTTTTAGCCCCCCCCCCCATGAGAAAGTGGTGCTTGATTTACCCATGTAGAATAGACCACTTGTCGCATGACGTCAGATGTGAGTGTAAACAACCTGTGCGCGCATCCTGGTGGGCAGAAAAACCGTTGAGCCAAGCTGCCCAGATCAGCTGATTTTTTGAAACGAAAGAAAGAAGTTCTGCGGGCCAAAAATAAGGCTGACATAGTTGATATGGCATTGCAAAACCTATCTCCATACGCTGAAAAGCTTGAATCAGATGATTTGAAGCAATATTTCCTGAAGTTGACACTCAAGAGCGGCGAGCGACTTCCAGATCCATTCACTCTGCCGGACAAAGATTGGAGTGACGAAATGACAAATTTACCTGAAATTTCATGGAGGGATGTAACGGATTATCTAATAGATTCACCTAGCATATACACGAAAGAAAGGATGAAAGCTTACAAATCGTTGCAAGCATATGACTTCTTCATTTGCGGCCACGTTCAAGATTGTTTTTACCACGAAATATCGTCAAATAACGACTTCTGTTTCATCAAAACGGAGGTAAGATTCAACTTGACTTTTGGGCCTATTTTACTGTGTGGTCTCTTTATGTGGTCTACTGATCTGCTACAATCGTGGACAAAATATATTGGAACAACGTAAGATTCTACAATTTCATTTGAAAAACCCCCCTTTTACCCCCGATACAATGTTGTTTGGATGTTTTCAGCTTCAAGATGCCAACCAACATTGTTTCGGGGGTAAAAGGGGGTGGTGCAGATGTAAGAGTGAGAAGAACTGAGATAATCACCAAAAAATCAACTTTGTTCCAAATATTTTGTCCAGGATTGTCTGGCAAAAATATTGATATATTAGACCTTGCCTGTGAACAGTGAACGTTGTATAACGTTTAACTTGCTTCTTTTTCGATCAAACATGTAGCCATCATCTACATGGAGGAGAAAGAATATTTTGCCACACCTCAAGTGACACACCCAACTAACACAAATGAATGATTATAGAATTCAACTAAATCTGCAGTAATGATTGAATAAGGACACAATGATTTTATGCTCCTTTTAAAAACTATTGGAATCCAAATACAGCAGGGACAGTGTCATTATATGATTTGATCACGGGTAACCACAAGGGCAACCACAAGGGTAACCATGATTTCATACTATTTTTCGTTGAATAAGCACGGGTAACCACGGGTAACCACGGGTAACCATAATATTTATAAGGAAACATAACTTTCCTTTTAAATATTATGGTTACCCGTGGTTACCCGTGGTTACCCGTGCTTATTCAATGCAAAATAGTATGAAATCATGGTTACCCTTGTGGTTACCCGTGTGGTTACCCGTGCCAAAGCCCATCAGTGTATACATAAGATAATTTTGATGCAAACTTGCAAGTACCACATAGTCCTAAGATCGGCCATCTTTGCGAAAAGCTGCCATATTTGTTACCATAGAGATTTTTCATGCCAAAAGACGCCATTATTTCTGAATATCAGTTTGTTTATTGGAATTATGGATGAATGGCCTGAACTTATTTCTCTACCAAATTATAAAGAAAAGTCAGACATGACCGTACTTGTCGTAAGTACTATAAAATTGGTTTATGATATGTTGTTCTGACAATGTGTGAAGATTTGCCAATTCCATCGTCAATACTGAGCCCTTCCTTGCTAATTTGATCATCTATCCTGTTAAAAGTGTCAAATGTTACATTTTTTCACTGATGCCATCTTACTGGTAAAGATTCTAATTATTTTTCGCATTTTCCCCTTTCTTTGACCAACCCTACAAGTTTCTTCATACAGACAATCGTGGACAAAATATATTGGAACAACGTAAGATTCTACAATTTCATTTGAACAACCCCCCTTTTACCCCCGATACAATGTTGTTTGGATGTTTTCAGCTTCAAGATGCCAACCAACATTGTTTCGGGGGTAAAAGGGGGTGGTGCAGATGTAAGAGTGAGAAGAACTGAGATAATCACCAAAAAATCAACTTTGTTCCAAATATTTTGTCCAGGATTGTCTGGCAAAAATATTGATATATTAGACCTTGCCTGTGAACAGTGAACGTTGTATAACGTTTAACTTGCTTCTTTTTCGATCAAACATGTAGCCATCATCTACATGGAGGAGAAAGAATATTTTGCCACACCTCAAGTGACACACCCAACTAACACAAATGAATGATTATAGAATTCAACTAAATCTGCAGTAATGATTGAATAAGGACACAATGATTTTATGCTCCTTTTAAAAACTATTGGAATCCAAATACAGCAGGGACAGTGTCATTATATGATTTGATCACGGGTAACCACAAGGGCAACCACAAGGGTAACCATGATTTCATACTATTTTTCGTTGAATAAGCACGGGTAACCACGGGTAACCACGGGTAACCATAATATTTATAAGGAAACATAACTTTCCTTTTAAATATTATGGTTACCCGTGGTTACCCGTGGTTACCCGTGCTTATTCAATGCAAAATAGTATGAAATCATGGTTACCCTTGTGGTTACCCGTGTGGTTACCCGTGCCAAAGCCCATCAGTGTATACATAAGATAATTTTGATGCAAACTTGCAAGTACCACATAGTCCTAAGATCGGCCATCTTTGCGAAAAGCTGCCATATTTGTTACCATAGAGATTTTTCATGCCAAAAGACGCCATTATTTCTGAATATCAGTTTGTTTATTGGAATTATGGATGAATGGCCTGAACTTATTTCTCTACCAAATTATAAAGAAAAGTCAGACATGACCGTACTTGTCGTAAGTACTATAAAATTGGTTTATGATATGTTGTTCTGACAATGTGTGAAGATTTGCCAATTCCATCGTCAATACTGAGCCCTTCCTTGCTAATTTGATCATCTATCCTGTTAAAAGTGTCAAATGTTACATTTTTTCACTGATGCCATCTTACTGGTAAAGATTCTAATTATTTTTCGCATTTTCCCCTTTCTTTGACCAACCCTACAAGTTTCTTCATACAGACAATCGTGGACAAAATATATTGGAACAACGTAAGATTCTACAATTTCATTTGAACAACCCCCCTTTTACCCCCGATACAATGTTGTTTGGATGTTTTCAGCTTCAAGATGCCAACCAACATTGTTTCGGGGGTAAAAGGGGGTGGTGCAGATGTAAGAGTGAGAAGAACTGAGATAATCACCAAAAAATCAACTTTGTTCCAAATATTTTGTCCAGGATTGTAGTGGTGGCCGTGAGGACCTAATTTCAATATAAATAAAGGGGTGGAAATTAGCAGCGTATTTGGGGCAACTGCACCCCCCCCCCCCTTAGTCCTCGAATTCTTCACAAATATTCAGTCAAATTTTAGAATACAATCGATTAGTTAGAAATAATTATAGAGCTTGAGCCAGAAAATGCCACCAATTTCTTGTTGTCCCCCAAGTTGAAAATGTCCACCACTTTTGAGATACTTGGTGGATAAGAATCTGGCAGTTGTGATTTAGCTCCATTCAGGTGCATTGAGTTGGGTGTCTTGCAAAAATAGCCGAATTTACCCTGCATCTTTCCAATGTTGGTTGTGAAAATTTCAAAATGATTCAACTTTCCAAAGTCTAATCAATGTATTTTTTCTATTGTAGGTACTGCCAAGCCAAAGGCAAGGTAACAAGACAAAGTTGTACAGCGTTTGGGTGTGCTTGAACAAGTCTCAATGATGGGTTCTGACTGGTAATTGTAGCTGCATGGCAGGATTAGGCTCATCTTGCAGCCATATGGCCGCCCTTCTCTTTAAGCTTGAGGCAGCAGTGCACTATCAGCTGAATGAGAAAACTGCCAAAACAAGTCAGCTATGTGCATGGAAAGCATCAAAAAAACACGTTAGCCCTGCTCCCCTCTCTGCTATCAACTTTTCTAGGCCAAAGAAGGGGTCTTTGCCAAAGTCTCAGAAACCTGTTGTCAGAAACAGGCATTATTCTTGTTTTGACCCAACTAACGGGAATCATCCCATGTCAAAAGAAGATCTTGCTGAATTGTTTAAGATCAATAAAGATGCTGCAATTTTCACAAGCTTACCATCCTCTGAATTTATTAAGGCTAAACCAGGTGGTGAAAAACGTCAGGCCAATGTCAAAGAAAAAGTTGCATGTGGAAGTGAAACAGATTCTTGTGATGAAAACGAGGAAAATTGTATGCCAGAACCCTTAACAGCTCTCTTTGATCCAACAGCCATCAACTTGACAAATGAAGAGCTGGCTGTGCATGGAGACAAGCTATATCAACATTATGTATCAACAAATTTCCAGAATTCCTATGACAACCTTTGTCAAGTAACTAAAGAGCAAGCTGCATCTCCCACATGGATGATACATAGAGCTGGAAGGGTAACAGCCTCTGTCTGTTGTAGAGTTTCAAAAATGAAAGACAGCAAGTCTCTAGTAGCCTCAATCATGCAATACAAGCCAAGTTTCACCTCAAAATACACAGAGTATGGTAAGTCCATGGAAAGGAAAGCAAAAGAAGCCTCCATATCTGAACAAAGTGGATTGCATGAAAACTTCATTTTTTCAGAATCAGGATTAGTGGTAAATGCTGACAATCCTCTTCTTCGAGCATCTCCAGATGGATTAGTTTCTTGTTCCTGTCATGGCAGAGCAGTTCTGGAGATAAAATGTCCCTACAGGTACAAAGATGGGTTTCATGGCTGGCAAGAAGATGAAACATTCCCTCTTAGGAAAGATTTGTTCATGAAGTATGATCATCAATATTACTACCAGATGCAGCTGCAGATTGATTTATGTGATGCAGAATTTGGATATTTTTATGTGTATTCACCAGCTGAAAAAGAGGCTTGTTTTCTCCTGTTGGTAGGAACATTGAATTCATGGAAAGGCTGAAACCGGTTTTGATTGAAAAATTCATCAAATTCATACTCCCCGAGATAATTACCAGAAGAAATGATGTTGAGACAGCAAACAAGAGGACTCTAATTTGTACCTGTGGAAGACCCAAATTTGGAAGGATGATTTCCTGTCACAATAAAGATTGCAGGATAGGGTGGTACCATTACCCATGTGTTAAAATTACCAGAGCACCAAGAAAAAAATTGGTTTTGTGAAAACTGCAGAGAGCAATGATAAAACTTAGTCATAAGAGAAAAACAGTAAAGATGTCTTAACCCTATTACTACCGGGGGGGGGCACAAAGTGCCCGCGGCAAAGTTTATTTGATATAGTGTCGTCAGTTCAAAAGATAAAGAGCTGAAACTTTGCGACTTTTCCTCAAATTTCATGGACTAATTAAAATTTGTAATATTTTTTCAAAATGGTAGATACTGATCACGTGACCAACATCTTTTCAACACGTAGTCAGCCAGACAATTAAAGAAGCGAGTCCAGTTTTAACACGGATGGTCATATAATATCGAGAATACCACCATTCGAAAGCTCTCGATGAGAGCTTTCAGATGATGTATGGTTTTATCCATTTTTGATGACGTCAGCAAATTTAACGTTCATGACGTCATCAAAGTTTATGACGTCATATATATAATGACAAATGTATTAGATAACTTTAAATGGTCAAAATTGGTTCTATTGATTGTTATGAACAATTTTAAGGCATTTTAGAGAATTTTCATCAGTAATTAAGGGTTTAAATGAAACAATGACAAACTGATGCAAATAAATGATGAATATATGATATAAATAACAAGCTTAAATTGACATTTCATTGCCAATTTTTATTCAGTGATGCTTTGGGATACATTCTAGTAGCAGTAGGAAAGAAATTATCAACTAAGAACTTAAATATTGCCAATATTGTTAATAGTAAGCAAAAAGTGCAATTTTCCTCAATTATGACGTCATTGTGACGTCATGGATGTAATGAAGAATTAAAAAAGTAGCCTATTGTGTAGATTTTGTTCCTATACACCACTGTACTAAGTTTCATCCTCATATCTGCAATATTGGCGAAGTTACGGAGGGGGGGGGCACAATGTGCCCCCCCCCCAGTACTACAATGGTCGAAAAAGCCCGGTAGTAATAGGGTTAAGTTATTCTGCAGTTGTAAATTCATATTTTAGTATTTTATGTAAATAGCAGTCTTTGAAACCCTTTAAAAGCAAAAAAAAGTAGCGTGAGTTATCAGAAAATGTACAGTATGACATAGTTGTAAAGTTACTCAAAAGGGTTCTGAAATTTGAAAATCACCAAACTTGAAACATCAAATGCATATATACATCATGATACCTTATTTTGGATCAAAACTTAGCATAACTTTTTCAGTAAATCTTGATAGAGAAAAATCATTGGAGGTTGTTTACACCAAGTTCAGACCCACTTGCAGAGCCTTTCAACACAAGTTGCAAACATCACACCATGAAAAGTGCGATGCAGGTGACTGTTTCAAAACATAAAAGGGATGATTTCCTGAGAGAATTGTCATATGATCTGAAATCAGTATAAACATCATATTGAGCTGATTTTGTTTCTTAAAACATCAAACTTCAATCAAACTTCTTTTAAATACTGCTTTTTTGAAGACTGCTTTTTAAACATTAGTTTGTTCTCAAATGTTGCTTGATGTGACTTTTGGTGATTTTCAGAATGCAACCATCTCCCCTTTGAGTTTACTCTAGATTTTCAATCTAAAAAATATATTCATGAATGTTCATTTGGGCACAACACTTCTTCTCAAATTTACAAGAGCACAGACGGTGATCATAGTTTTATCAATCAAGTCTACTTGAGTCAAAGGTATTGTTGCTTGAAGAATCCTAAATTTTTTCAATTCACCAATCACACGTTCCACATGAATCCTTACATTAGCAATGTGCCTTGATTTATGGACATCTCTTGCAGGTAACTGATCCTTTCCTTTTGTAAACTTGGGTATACTTAAGTAGGCTCCCTTCATGCTGAGATCATCTTCAATCAAAAATCCTCTATCTGCTAGTATGCAGTCACCAGGAACTACTTTATTGAGGAATACTGACTCCAACGTTATTTGCTTGTCTGAGACCCTTCCTCCCCAACCCTCTGATAAAAACATGACTGCCCCTGCTGGACTGATTCCAATGAGATATTTTATTGTATTGTTATGTTTGTAATTTGACCAGGTTTGTGCTCTAGCAGTCAAATCCCTGGGCCTTTCAATAAATATCTCACTGCAATCAATTATGCAGGCGCAGTCCCTGTATTTAGGTTTAAAGGATTGGGGCAGGTTGGCGCGTAACTCGGCTCTGCTTGGCCAGATTAATAAGTTTTGTAACCTTGAAGCAACTTCTGGAAGCCAATGGCGATAAATCTTTGAAATTATGGTAGGTTTGCACCCAAATCTGTATGCAATGTCCCGGTTCATGAGACCCAACCTTAACTTCATAAGAACAATGAGCAGGTGGTCTTGAACTGAGAATGAGCTACAGTCTTTCTTTACGTTTTTCATAAGTTTTGCAATCCAAAGAAAAATGGCCAAAGTTGGGATGCCAGTGAAAAATTTTATTTTGTCATTGGACTTTCTTATTTGATTGAAACCAAATATGCAATCCTTTAGTCTTGCATTCTCCTCCTTAAGCTTGAATATTTCTTTGTTGCGCTCCCTAAGCTCATTGTCCAACATGATCATTTTCATTTTTAAGTCTTCTCCATTTTGATCACCAATATTACACTGCACCTCAACATCAGATGAGCCAATGAAAGTATCTGTATCATTAGAATTCTCTTCATGAGAAGTGTTACTGCCCTCGTCCATGTTTCCAACTGCCCAGTGAGAAAGAAACTTGTCCCTTTTGCTCCTCAGAGTTTCATATCTATTCTTTTTCTGAACTTTTCTTTCAATGGCACTTACTTCATTGGCAGTTGAGAAATTGAAGATTGTAGGGATCCAGTTGGGATCATCTGGGTTATCTGACCTTTTTCCTAAAAAAGAAAATATTTGTCTTTATGAGTCTTCCTCTAAATATGTGTGTAAGGGGGTTAAGGGGATCTGGGATTTCCCTAAAAGGACACTATGGGAATGGGATTCTCCTGCTAAGACTTATAGCACAAACAACAATGTCCAGTGTTCATTCAGTACGTGGCCTACGTTTGTTGTTGTTTACACCGTGTTTGGTAGCTTGTTGAATGACCTAAAATGACCCCGCATTTAAAAGCAACAGACGCAAGAAATATCAACGAAACATGCAATGACTTCAGAATAAATTAACTACAGTAGCTCTGAGTCTTTACATGAAATGAAATGTTCCCCACAGATGCATGCTTTCGAAATCTTGTCATATGACCAGGCCTTCCAGTCCTCTCTTCTGATGGCTCTAATCCACTCATCCCGTCTTCGTTTCTCGATTGGTGTTTTACCCTTTGGTACATTATAAAATGGCACATTTTTCTTTTCTTTTTCTTTACGGTTGGTACAGCCAATTGCACAACAACTTTTTGGCATGTTTGGAACGATCAAAAACACGGAAGGCCTCTGAACGCTCACAGCTGCGGTTAGAAGCACGAGTTTCTTGCCCACCATCATGCGCGCGCAGATACGTCATCGATACATTTTGTAAACAATGGCAAGTGGTCTATAATGTTATGATAAACCCAAATAAGAAACGCAAATCGAAGCTCATTAACCGAGGCTTTGATAATATTATGTAAAGGTAGGTTTATATTGATATTATTTTATAATAACTCTCGATTTGGGTCAAAAGGAAAAGTTGTTTGGTAACTGTGTCTCTTGGATGAATATTGTTTCTAATCTCACATATCATGCATGGCCATAAGGTTAGTACGCTCCATGCATAGTACATTCTGGAAAAGACTTTTGTTTTCATACAAATTCTGATCTTTTTATCATACCTTCAGTACTTTTCAAATATCACATATATCGATTCATACCGAAATCGAAGAGAAAGATATTAGATATAATTTTTTTATTCTCATCTCCTCAATTTTGGTAAGCATCGAGGATGCTGAGGAGACCCAGCATGGCCCGCTGAACGGGAAGTTGGACCATACTGGGCCCCTCATTATCAGATTTGCGCCTCTTTCCCCCGTGTTCCTATCCCCCTTCTCCCCATTGTTCTCCTTCTCTGCCCTCTTTCTCTCCCCCTTCAGTACCTTGATGTACAACTCATCTTTGTTCCTGCAAGCTAAAGGTGACTTGATACTTACTGTAAGCTATGATTTGAAATGTTCACAAAGTACCTAATTGATGTAGACAATATAAGAAACTTTAAAAATTGTATATTCAGTTTTTTTTAGTCTCTCAAAGATTTCATAACTCGTTACATGTGAATTACGTCAATACTTGTTTGGCAAGAATGAAAAGCAAACATGTGTTTTTGGGAGTTAATGATAGGGAAGGAGATTTGAATGTATAATTATAGCAGAAATGCTCAGAAATATTATACATGCATCCATGTTTTACCTCCTTTTGAGGATCTGCATCTTATGGTTTGGAAGAGGACTCATGAAGGCGTAAATTCCAATTCATATCACTAGTTGTAAATTTAGTGAATAATTCATGTTTTGATTGACAGTGATGTTTGTTTTTTGCGAATGAAATTAGTTGCAAAAGTGCTACTATCAAGGAAAAGGAATACTCACTTTATAGTATGACCTGGAACGTGATTTCCAATTTTGTCTGTGAATAGGAATTTAATTTGTTTTTCCATCTTGAATTCTTTTGCTATGATGGCTTTGAACTTTTTAACACTCCCCTCATGTGGCCATATTATTTCCTATAAAGGATTCAGTTGCTGTTAAACTTATCGTGCCAAAATTAAATATCTAATAATGAAGGGAAATTCACTTTCAGTCAATTATTTGTTAAGATAGAAATGCAAGGTAAGTCAATTATGAATGAATAGGGGTTTCATTGGCTTCATGAGTTCGTAAATATCCGTTTCTCTTTGAACGTATATTGAGTATAAGATGGCTTACTTTTGCATCTTTGTTGAATACAACGTTCATTTGTTTCCCCACTTGTTCCATCTTTTATTTTGCGTATGCTCTGTGAAGGCAATAGATAAAGAAAAACTGAAGTGATGTTATTGTGTGTAGAATTTTACAGACCGATTTTGTTGCAAGATTTCTGTGTCATTGTGTATGATGCTGTGTATATCATTCAAGACAATTAGGCCTGTTTACCAACCACATTGCTGTTGATGTTTGTAAATGAAACTGTTTCCAAGAAATCGAAGCATGTGTCATACTTATCGCATGTTAATTGGTGGATTTGGAGAGGCTATTGTTTTTCGCACATGAGAACATGGTATGCTCGATTGTTACTTGTCAATCAAAGAAGCAAGATCTTGGTTACATGGCAGGGATTAGGCTGACATATGTAAGAAAATGCACCCCCAGAAATCCTGAATAGCTAATGATTGTTTTTAAAATCTATCATACCTTTAAAATACATTGGAGAGATTGAAAATCGTCGATGAATTTATACCGATCCGTTAGAAGCGGTTGGGGAGATCTCTATCGTTTGAGGAAGTTTGTTGATTTGTGTATCTGAAAATATTGTGAATGCCAAGGTGGTGCCGGTGGAAAGTAATATTTAAACTTCACAAACTTAGCCTCAATTCTCCTTCCTTAAACCTCGATAATAAATTCATCATGGTATGGGTTAAATGAAAGTGTAATCATCTAAACTATTATGCAAGGAATCATTTTAGTAATCAGTCCTGAATTTCCAAGGAGATCTCCTTCCTTCCTGAATTTCCAAGGAGATCTCCTTCCTTCTTGACATGGCAGAGAAAAAACTCTCCAGGAATTTGAAATGCATTGCAAATCCGGAATAACTCTTATAGGAACGAGAAATGTGGCCTTTCTAGACAAACGAACAAATACAGTAGGTAAATAAGGTAATTAAAGTAACTTACTTTGATAATTTTAATGTAGTTTCTTGGAATTTAGCAGTCGGTTTCGGCCAGGCCGAAAACACGGAGACGTCGGAGATGTCGGAGATGTCGGAGTTGTCGGAGAAAATATCGGAGTTGTCGGAGATGTCGGAGAAAATATCGGAGTTGTCGGAGATGTCGGAGAAAATATCGGAGTTGTCGGAGATGTCGGAGAAAATATCGGAGATGCCAAATATTATGAATCGTACAATTCTGAAAATATAGGTCTAAATATTGGGGAGTTGCCTCTGGGACTACAGAGGGTTTTGGTTTTCCTTTTATTTTTCTTTTGATTAAATTCGAGACATTTCTATGTATATCTATTGTTAGATTCATATTGTTAGATAGATTTCTATTCTATGTATATCTTTTGTTAAAGATATTCCCTTCAAGATTTTTCCATGTTAGTTACCAATATATTCATCGGGAAAAAAGCCAAGAAAGACTGTCTTTGTAAATTTCTTTGTGAACCATTCTCGGTAAACAAAACAGAAAACTGCAAGTGATTAGTTATTCCCATTTTTTCATTTCATTTTCCATTGTTTAACCACAGTAGCCTCGTCAGCCTGCAGAGACTGCTTTAAGAGTGGCAACTGTTTGTTGTAGGTCTACATGGCTCTAATCGATGGAAACTTGGAAGAGGACGTTTTTCGGATAGGGGGCTTCAAAGAAAAATACTCAACGAATGGTAACACATCGCAATTCTTAAAATGAGGGTCCAAC
The DNA here is from genome assembly GCA_039566865.1 of Aurelia coerulea. Classification (NCBI taxonomy): domain Eukaryota; kingdom Metazoa; phylum Cnidaria; class Scyphozoa; order Semaeostomeae; family Ulmaridae; genus Aurelia; species Aurelia coerulea. The sequence continues at coordinate 11,879,550 of CM076947.1, forward strand.
TCTCTGACGTCTTGAGAAAGCATCTCAGAGATTTTGGAGAGGACAAATAAATAAAACTGAAGTTTGGAAACAACTAAAGTCTGCATATTAAAGCTATACCTCTGATTATACGCTTTTCTGACCCTGATTCTTCTTATAAGCCCTTGAAAGATGGGAAAGGCAAACGTGTAGGTAGGCGTCCATGAGGTGTTGAGGCAAGGGTTGGCACTTTCTTTAATTTAGAGAAGTGTTGCTACTTTCTGTCCTAGACATGCACGTACACGTATTTTTTATGAGAAACGCAGCTCTCAGATTGCTGGGAAAATATAACTAAAGATACTATTTATTTTAATAAAGGAAATCCTTGCCACATTTCTTACTTTCTTTTCACTTCTTTCCTGTGTTATAATGCTCTGAAGGTACTTTAGTTATGTTTAAATAGTGGAAATTTTATTTTGAAATATTTAGGATGGCACAGGAAGTATCCATGACGAAAGATTGCTATAGAACCTTTAAGAAATGCGTAAGAAACTCCAGAAACTCCAAGTACACAAAATCTGACAATTTACTAAAAGAATAATTAAAAAAAGCAAGAAAATAGAAAGGATGAAATATGAAATGAATATGAAATATACGATAATTTACATGCAGGCCAAAAGCTTACAACTATAAATCTCTGAGAACTCCGTGATTTTCTTCAACAGCTCTAACAACTCTGAGACAATCCTGACGTCTCCGACATCTCCGAGATTTTCTCCAATATTTTCTCCGACATCTCCAATATTTTCTCCGACATCTCCGACAACTCTGATATTTTCTCCGACTACTCCGATATTTTCTCCGACATCTCCGACAACTCCGACATCTCCGACATCTCCGACGTCTCCGTGTTTTCGGCCTGGCCGTCGGTTTCGTAATATTTTAGAAATCTCGCAATGTTTTGTTTTGGTTCCGTGCTGACGTCAGATTGAAAAAGTTCCCATGCAAAGTCGTAAAAGCGCCTTCGTAGTAGATTCAAAATGGTAGCCACTTGTGCTCCATTTCGTTGTATAAACAATATGAAATTGCTCCCTTTGCTCTCTTCATTATTGGAGACTTTTAACGCAGTAGTGGTTGGTTTGCCAACGAAACTTCAACGCTTCACCAAGCAAGCAGTCGAGGTGATTTCTTCAAAAAAAAAAGAATTCCAACGAATCACCGACCCATCTTTTTTTAATGGCGTTCCAGTAATGAGGGTCCAGGAGCAAAAGCGCCTTGGTATCATACTAGATTCTAAATTGTCCTTTGCTAGTCATATTCAATCAGTTATTTCCAAATGCGAACAAGGAATAGGGATGTTGATATTCCTTTCGAAATATTTGCCGACACACTCGCTAAACGAAATATATAAACTCTATGTCCAACCGCATCTGGATTATGGTGACATAATATATCACATTCCGCAAAATACCTGTGAATTTAGTCAAACTGTCACTTTGACCAATTCAATGGAAAAACTTGAATCGGGTCAATACTCTGCCGCATTGGCAGTAACTGGGACTCGGACGCTGTCTGCGATGTGATATGCGGCCTCGTTTGTGTGTTGACCTAGCAACGGAGCAACAATAATTGGCTTGAAGGATGTTTGCTGTGGAGAAAGACTGGGAAGAAGACAAAATGGATTTGAGCTGGATTTTTTGAAATAGAAGCGGAGAAGGTGAGGAGGTCGGTGTAAGTAGTAGTCAGTCAAGTGGTGGAGGTAGTACAGATAAAGATATGAGTTTAGATGGTGATGAACTGCATCAGGTAGAAGTCGCAGTTGCTAGTAGTCGCAGTGGTGGTAGTGGAGTTAGTGGTGGAAGTTTTAGAAATGTTTTTAGTGTAAAAGAGTTACAGTTTAAGTTTGAAGAGATGTTAGTGAGGCTCACTAATCCAGCACATTGTGTTCAAAATGAAGTAATGATATTTGAAAAAATTGTCAACATACATTTTACGGCTGCAGCCTGCAGATTCATTCATTTTTGTTGCAATGGGTTAAACAACTGCCTTCACATTGGGAAAAAGAACCATCAATTAAATTTGTTCGTTTTAAAAGAGAGAAAGTTTAAGGATTTCAGGTCAACCATTGAAAATTCAGAAGCTTGGGATTCTGTTCTTGATGCTTGTGGTGTTGACAGTTGTGATGATAGTTCTTGCTGTTTGCAGCATATTTTACAGCATTTTTAGACAACAACTTCTGCAGTGCCCCTGAAATACCAGCAATCCCTGCCCCCGCCAGAGTGAAGATCAATGAATCACAGAATGATGAGTTAGAGAATGTGACCATTCTTCCCCACGGGGGATGGTGTAGAAAGAGAGCAAGAGATGACACCAGATACTTACCTACTGTTGTTGAACTGAGGTAGAGTTGGGATCCGAGGAAAGGATTGCAGTCCAGAAGGTTCAACTAGAAAGCATGTTTAGAGAAATAGGGCAAGATGTTTTATGTGGAAATTTAGGCTACAAATTTACCGTGAATGAACACTTCCAAGAATTTGTCAAAGTCCTTCATAATAAGGCATCAGTTTTTATCAAATATGGTATCGAGCAACACATGAAAGATACTGTCAATCAGTGCTTCGCTCAAATAGTAAAAGATAAGGAGATCAGAGCACTTTGAAGTAGGGCATTAGGACTAGAAGAATGCTCTGATCTTTCAATGATAGGAGCTTTGCAGCAGTGCAGATTTCAATTTCATCACAGCTAACATTTACAGTCAAACTCTGGTCCCCAAGAGGCCCTTGGGCTTCTTGGGGTCCCATTTACAATTTTAACGATGGGTTTTTCATCTGCACTGCATTATCACGGCGCCTAAATAACAACAACCGCAATGGCTTGCATCATTGTTTTTACTTGTCGCGATTCTTCTCACGATTTGACCATTGGCCTAATCGGTACTGGCCTACCTAATCACAGGATAATTCTATGTGAACTTTCCGCTTCCTCCGACATCATTTTGGCTCGCTACCTTCAAGTGGAGCTGGATGGTCAACTGGAGAAAAATGGTGTAAGCGAGGCCACAGCTAAAAAAAAATGTTCTTGCAAAGGGAAATGCATGAGAAAGTGCACATGTTTAAAAGAATTTATAAAATGTGACAATGCATGCAAGTCCATGAAAACAAAATGCAATGACAAGCTAGTAGAGGTATGTTTACAGCTAGCATATTGCTTCCTCACTCCATGTCCTTAAATAATGATTCTTTCTCAAAACGCCACATCCCCATCATTCCAAGACTAAAGTTACCCCCTGGGAGTAACATTTCTGCAAGCTAATTATTTTTCTCTCTATCGAATGAAGGAAAGCTGCAGTTCCGAATGACCAAAAGTAAAGGCACCAAAGAAGACCCTTTAATTGTATAGTGATCCATGAATTGGTAAAGCGAACTATTTACAAGACGTGCATTATTCCTGCGTATTCCCATTTGGTAATTTATTATCGCTTGTGCATACTGTATTTTCTGAGACAACAAATACACAAAGTTAGGATCACCGTCCCTTGTTTTGCAATAAGAAAAAAACCCTCAGCTGACGGATGATCTGTTGATGATGGCTTATCTTCACTTAGAAATGTCCCCTCATTCAAAGCTTTTAGGTAGCAATGCACGAGCTCTCTGAGAGAACCCATGTAAAAAACCAACAGCAGTGACCAAGATTTATGGTGATCTGTGCATCTCTTGGCACAACTTTGGGCTAGCTCGGACTTGAAGCCCATTGTTTCGCACAATTTTTGCATGGACAGAGTTCAATTGAGTTAAAGAAAAAGACTTGATAGCATTTATCTCAATATGTCCGCCCCCAGGCCGCATGAACACCCAATCAAATTTGTAATAGAACTTGTGCATTGTACCGTTGTGTTGCGTTTTGCAATGTGCAGAGAATTTGTCCATGCCGAAAAACGGCTTTTCACATTCTAAACAAACTCTTGTGTCATTGAGGAGATTGAAACAAAGCTTGAAAGGAAGTCTACCACAGCATACAATCAACCAATGACGCAATTTTCCACCATATCTGTGTATGCCAGCGTTAATACCGATGTTACGAAGGACTAGAGCTAAATTAGCGTAACACGGCAAGAAATGCGTCAATTTCGAAGTAGTATTTTCATGCTTAAACGGTTAATAAACGTCCAATTTCCGACAGTCTCCATCGAAAACACTTCCTGAAAACGTGAAGTATATGTTTCAGTTTCCTTACTCGGAAACTATGGATAAAGGAACGTTTCCAAATAAACAAGATCTCTGCTTTTGCAAACTCAAAGTTTTCTATCAAGGAAACGTGGGAAGACTCACAGTCTGGAAATTAAACCTTTGATAAATCAGGAATTTCCTGTAAGGAGCTGCGTGTATACGGCGTATTTTCAAATGGAATTTTTGATAAATCTCGAATTTCCCGTAAGGAACTGCGTGGTAAATGATACATTTCTAAATGAAATTTTGAAGAGATTTGACACATAATTTAGTTGAACGTAAAAGAAATTGGTGCAATCTCAACGTAATTTTCAGTTGGAAAATTGACGTTATTTTCAGCAATATAGTGTCTGAAGAAATGTCAATGAATTTCCTAAAATCTACAGTATAGATCAATCTAAATAAGCCCATATCAAGGACACTGGAAAGGAAAGAGAATTTCGAGCCAAAGAGCATGCCATTTGGTCAAATAATCAGTGAATCATACTCCGGCGGGAGGGATACCCATTTCTAGAATTTCTCCCTGCAAGCGATACCCGACTCACTCCAAAACATAAAAATTGGACTGAGCAGCCACTGATAGAACAAAATACCCCCTTTTGACATAGTTTGACTACCGGCTTAGCAAAATTGCCTTTTCGATCAAAATCAGGAAAAATGCGTTAAAATTTAATTTCGACCATAATTTCCATCCAAACATGAAAATTATGATAGATTACACCAAAGAGCACCACCCTGCAAAATAGCAAAATTTGCAAAATTGCAAAATTTTGCTACTTTTTTCGCGAAAATTAAATTTTTGAGAATTGGCGATTTTGACCGAGTCAGGTCTGGAAAATTGTCTCCCTCTCCCTCATTTGTCAAAATGTTTTTATAAAACTTCTTGAGTCGCTGCATAATAAGTGGCAGCGAAATGTCAGAAAGTTTCTGGGCCGTAATGGTTCTCCTGAGAGAGTTATACCAAAAAGTCTACTAGGGGAGGGGGCAAATTTGCCCCCCCCCCAAACTAAAATAGGGTTAAGTTGACAAAATTGTTGTATTTAAGATTTCAGCTACATCAAGTTGAATGACAGCATCTTTTCATCACATAAGTTTGTCGATCGTAAGAAAATGTTACCAAGCCCTTGCCTCAGAATAAAGTACTCTGCGAAGGTTCTTACTGATAACTCTTTTGGCACATGCTCCTTTTCTCGTATCTTCTCTTTCAATTGCGACTCAACATTAAACAGACGTTGGTCAGTCTTTTCAATTTGATTTGTTATCAAAGCTATCAACTGTTTTTGGCTTTCCACAAGACTTTCAAGCTTCCCTGTGATGTTGTCATTCATGTTTGTTAATTTCCTGGTGAAAGAAAACAAGGCATTGAGTGTGATAGATTTTCATGCAATTTTTGTTAAATATAGCAAAAGTAGTATACTTGTATGAAACTTTATGCAAGTTGATGACTCACTGCTATCCGTAATCTTTTGCATGCCAGAGGAAAATAAAAACAAACAAACCAACAACCAAAACTTCATATTGACCTACATGCTTGATTGGTAGTTCCCGAGAAATGCACGGTTCTTCGCTTGACTTTAGATCGTTCCATGGTGCACGAAAGGCTCAATTTTAAAAGTCATTTCACCGATATTGGTTATAGCTAGATACTTATTTGTTTTTTCCTGAAAATATTAATACTTTGCCTTGACCACTTCAAAAACCTTTTGGATCTTCTTCATGCCAATTCACAGTCTGTTGAGCCTCTGGAAAGTCTTCAAACTTTTGGAGGGAATACACATTTTACCAATGACAATATGAATTTTTTCATTGTAATATAAATTTGAGTATATGAGAAGCAGAGAAAAGATGGCAAAAGCACTGCTGGAAAAAAATCATATACTGTATTTCGTCCTTGCAAAGCCAAAACATTCTTGATTGCAGAAGTAGATTATTATGCAGTTGTTATCAAGCTGAAATGGAATCACTTTTAGTACCTCTACCTACATGCTATATCTTAAACGGTCTCCGTAAATGACGGCTGCAGCTTTGGTTAGGATTTAACAGTGTACCGAAGGAATCAGAATATTGCGCCCTTGACTAAACCTGAAATTGTCATTGTTAAGGTCATCGTTGGTTTACCTTCCTTTCTCCTTTTTTTATGCCTTGCACTTTCCTTTGCCTAGTTCACCAGCTGCTGCAGCTGCTCTTTCAACTGAGCTTTCTCAGTTTGTGTCTCATAAATTGTTTTGTTGATTTCCGCAGCCTGAAGGAATTTTTGTTGAGTGATAAATGTGTTTTACCAATCAATGGCCCTGGCCCAATGGCACTATGGCCCTATGGTACTATGGCACTATGGTCTTGTATCTTTTATTACGAATACCCTAAGTATAAGTTTGACAGTGTATTCTACTAGAATTCGTGTAAATATTGCTTGAAATGATGCCCAAACTGGATGCACAAAGTTCTTGTTCGCCGAGCAAGAATTCCCCAAAGGGGCTATGTAGAACCTTTAGTTAAAACTCATTTCATTGGTCAATTCGTATTTTCTCATTTGCATAACAATAGAGGCAGTTCTTTGTTTTGTTGTTATTTCCATAGGGCATTCAAAGCAAAGACCTAGTTGTCTTCTCATAAATCGGCATTATCGGTTGTTCATGCTTTGAAACCTTCTAAGAATAAAGAGCGCTGCAAAGAAATGTTCTTAGCTTTATTTCTATCTCATCTGAAATAACCACGAAGATACGTTATTTGTTTGATAACAAAATACAACGATGCACCATTAATCTTGTTGCAATAGATACAGTAGAGTCTATCACAATTTATTTAATCAGATTTCAATGCCAAATGTGTGACTTGGTTCATTGTTAATTGAACGGGAGGCCAGAGTATTCAGGGTATTGAGAGTATTCAGGGTATTGAGAGTATTCAGGGTATTATGGGTATTGAGAGTGTTATGGGTATTCAGGGTATTGCGGGTATTGAGAGTATTCAGGGTATTATGGGTATTGAGAGTATTATGGGTATTGAGAGTATTATGGGTATTTAGGGTATTGAGAGTATTATGGGTGTTCAGGGTATTGAGAGTATTATGGGTATTTAGGGTATTGAGAGTATGATGGGTATTCAGGGTATTGAGAGTATTATGGGTATTGAGGGTATTCAGGGTATTGAGAGTATTACAGGTTTTCGGGGTATTGAGGGTATCATGGGCATTGAGAGTATTCAGGGCATTGAGAGTATTCAGGGTATTGAGAGTATTCAGGGTATTGTGGGTATTATGGGTATTGAGAGTATTATGGGTATTTAGAGTATTATGGGTATTCAGGATATTGAGAGTATGACGGGTATTCAGGGTATTGATGGTATTATGGGTATTCAGGGTATTATGGGTATTGTGGGTATTGAGAGTATTGTGGGTATTGAGGGCATTAGAGATATCCAGAGCTGTTTCTCGGAGATCTCTGAGCTTTCGTCTTGGCAAAAATGTGTAGTCCAACCTTTCCTCTTGTTTTCTGAGTTTCCTAAGTTTACAACCTGTACGAAAATACCAGGCCATGTAATAGCAAACAACAAACTTAGGACCTGCTACTTGGCTAGAAAAAACACTTGTGAGTTAAATTGGATATTTCATCAAACCCTATGAAAACGCGAGTAACAGCCAACCTCTCTTAACTGAGACTTGCAAACTGTGAGGAAAATCAGGTGAAAGAAGCATATTTTCCAATACAGTGATAAACACATGTATAAGCTTTTTCCCTGAAAATATATCTCCGTGTCAATGAGAATTATTGAATAAGAAAGTTGCATTTTCGTTCAAATAGAGACCACGCAAGAATATTTACGATCCTTGTTGACTTACAAATTTCTGAGTACCGGGTGTCCCGGAAAAAAGTACCCCCTTTTCACTGGAGATAGTAAAGCCTTGTTTCCATATAATCGCAAGGATTCGCAATGAGTCGCCAAGTAGCAGGTCCTAAGTTTGTTCACATTCATTTCTAATTAGGAACTTGGCTCTGAACTTTTTTGAAGTACGGTTTCTAAGCTTTGAACAATTCATTCGGGCTCCATTTCTGGGCATCTCAACGGCAACCCAATTCATAAAGTAAAAATTTCTTGGAAATGGGTTTCTTTATTTCTATAAATTGTATTTCAGAGCTATAATATGGCTTTCTGAACCCGAATGATTGCAAGAATTAAGAAACTGACATAATTGAAACAAACTTATAATTGTTGAAAACAAAGTCTCGAATTGAAATAAAATTGCTGCTCGCATTCTTACACTTTTGGAAAAAGCTATGATATAAGTTTCTTTATCGAAAGTTCAACATCATGGAAAGGTCTTTTCGCTGCCACTCATTGGTTCAAACGAACTTGTTTTGCAATGTACATTTCTGTCCTTATTATATCACAAGCTGAAGATGTCATTGGAAAGAGTCTCCACGTTTTGAATTTAGTTTCGTGTAGTATGAAGGGCCGTCGAGAGCCATGTCGGGTCCTGGAGTGATTCATAGGATCGGGCCCAAAGGGAGTTTGGGGGGTGAATCCACAAGAAAATGTTTACACGGTCAGGCCCTTCAGACTCTTGGAGAATAAGAGAAACGCCCTTTTCAAGAAAACAAGTCAGAAAAATTGTTCAGATATTCTGTGAAAAAGTTATCAAGACATTGGTATTGACGGTAAACAATCAAGAAATTGAAGACTCACTCTTACGTGGACGGAGCTAGCTACTAAGAACGAAAAGGAAGACTTGTTGCAAGTCCAACTCTTACAAGATGACTAAGTTTCAAAGGAGGGCACAAACTTTTACGCATAGCAAATGAGAAAATTGTTTTCTTATGACTATGTTTTTAAGGTAGATAGATAGCCATAAAAAGTTGTTGTAAAGAGATTTTACAGCAATAGTTAATTTATGTGCAACAATATTTTGACGGGCTCCTCCGGAACCCGGGCCCTATGGGACTCCTATCCCTCCTAATCCCCCCCTGCCTCTCGACGGTCCTGGTAGTATGTATTTGTTGGCATCGTTAATTACTTGTGAAGATCTGCTGTTGCGTTCATGACTGTTTAGAACTTACTTCTTTCCATTGAATGAATCAAAGTGCCAGTGATGTGATATATTCTTCTTTCTGAATTCATACTTTGCATTGCGCACCAAAAGAATGGCAAAGGAGGGGATGATTAGTTTTTTTTCCAAATATATAGCCATGATGTTTAAAATACGAGTCAAGCTTAATCAAAATAATAGAAAATTACGATTTTGATCCGAACGTTCAAAGAGGATGCATCTCATGTTTACATCAGAATCTGAGTGCTGCAAAGATAGAATGGCAAATCCGAGAATAATTTGGAAGACCTTCAGAGAGAAGAGCTTTAAATCAAAATACCTGTGCCTCTACGATAAGTAAATGGCCTATGAATAATAATAATAAATATGAGCTAATTTTGCCTACCATTCTCGAATTGAAATGAGACGTCGTTGCCACGATAAATGGGAAAGAAGCTGCTACCCCGTATTCATCTGTGGCCAAATGTTTTCAGGGATAAATAGCCTTCTTTGGTAATTGTCCAGCGTAAAAAGAGAGGAGCATGTGCAGTATTGCTGAGTTGGTTCCCCTCTCGGGCTTTCACCTTGCTTAGGCCTAGACTACCTAGCCTAGGCCTAGTCGATCTTTCAACCTCAGTTCAGTTCATGAAATTGTAGTTCTTCTGCCTTCTCTTTGCCTCCAACAGTTTATCGTTATAAAAAAGAATACGTTGAAGTATTATTCCCACTTCCTTGTCAGGCAAGTTACTGCAGTTGACTGCTCATAGACATTTTCTTCCGATTTTCTTTCTCCAGAGCCATCCAAGAATCACACTTAGTTTACAGCGTGTTTATGTCCATGCTATTGTGAATGTGATTGCGTCATTCCCGGTATGACATCAGAGGCGCCTCGCCCGAGATCTCTTAACGGTCGTAGATTGCCCGGTCGTGGACCAAAATTGATTGCAAAATATGGTCCAAATCCGAACTTTGAGAACTCGTAGAAAAAAAAACTACTCATCGCATCTGAAAAATCTTTTTGGATTTAAAACCAACTCGACGAGTTCTACTGAATAAGAACAACTCCCCAAAAGGTTTAGTGGCACTTTAAGAAACAGCCAAAAAACGACAAGAAGATATTCTGAAGTTACTATTGTCTACCTAACTTTCGATGCAGTAATATGAGGCTCTTTCTCTTTCACAAAAATCTCATTTCACAAAAATCTCATATAAGACATTCTATTGAAAAATTAAGAGTGCAAAATATCTTAAAAAAAGACGTTTCAGAAAAGTTTAAAAAGTGCCTCCATTGTTTTGTCAGATTGTACAACATGCCTCCGACCGGCGGTCGCGTGGTCGCGCACTTTGCCGCGCACTTTTTCCAGCCCTGTCTGTTACCTGCTGCTACGTGTGTTCAAGCTCTAGCTCTAGCTCTGCATTTTTTCTTCTTCAGGTGGATAATATTGAAGTGATAACCACTGAACAAGGTGCAACCATAGATCAACATACAGAAGTCTTGTCACAGCACTCTGAGGCCTTGCAAGATCTCAGCCAGCAAGTGGTTAGTAGCAATCTTCATATTCGTTCACATCAAAAAGTATTATTGTTAGCATTTTGCATGGTAGTGATATCTTTACAATCTAGCTTTCAGTAGTACAAACTGCATCAGAGAAAAATTTACAATTTGACAAGCAACAATAGATAACTGATTTAGATAATAGTTATATATGTAGTTAGTTTAACTCATATGTTTCATGAATCATTATCATCATCATAGTAAACTGATTTAGATAATAGTAGACTGATTTTGGAGATTGATGTCTTGATTGTACTTTATGCTTTTTGTGATTTCGGCACGATGGCTCCTGAGTAGACTTGATATGAAATTGAGTCTCTTGTTTCCCTATGCTCTTTGACTTAATGCTCTTTGACTTGATGCTCTTTGACTTAATGATCAACAGCTGCGGTCAACAGGGAATGTGAAAGACCCAACTCTATAAGCCCAAACTCTGAGCTTCCAAGGTAGACAGGCTGCCATAAAAACAATTTACCATTTAGAAACCATTTACATAGTCAAACTTCTTAACACGGATTTCTGGTTTTGAGACCTGTCTGGATCATATTTTGATTTTGACTGAAAGTCATATTTTTGATGATGTCACAAACATTAAATCTCCCTTTTAAAATATGATAAATGCATTTTTGGTTTATTTGTAGAATCGTTTCAGCTGACGTTTTTTAATCATTTAAGCTGAATTGACCATGTAGATTCTGAATCTGATGACAAGGAACGGTTATTTTGCTCAGAAATAACATGGTCAAGCAATTTGATTCTCCCATGGTTTAGAGGATGAGCAATACCATGTCATACCACCTTGAATCATACTGGCTTCAGAATTGACTAACACATTTAACAGAGCAAAATTTGATGCTGTTGAAATTGTTGCTTTTCTCAAGGTGCTGCATGATGAACTTATTGAGACCAATGCATATGTTGCTGTCATGACCATTTCCTTGAGTTAGTTCAGTTGCATGGTTGCCACATTTTACGACTCCACCTTCCTTGACATAGACACAAACTGTATACAATGTAAATAGACCCAGGCCATAGAATGCATCATTTATTTCACCAGCATGTTGTTTCTTTCTGTAGTTTTCTGAGTTGTTGACATACATTGCTATCCCGTTTGCTTGTTTTCGGGGTAGTTGACATGCATTGCTATCTTCAATTAGGTGTTTGTATTTTCCTCTCGGGGTTCCCTTTCAGAAAATAGTGCTCCAAGCTCATTTCAAACCCTTTCATCTCACATAAAACCATTTTCTGGTCCTTTTTACTTTTCCCCCATTTATAGTATGTCAAAGAATTATATCTGAAAGAAATTTTGAGATCAAAGACGGGACATATAGCACATTTTCTCCTGCATCAGTCTTCTGTCATATTTCTGCTTACAATGTTGTCTATCCGGTCATGACATGTACTTAGCAGCTTCTCTTCTCTTTCCACTGTTTTCTGACACCTTGAGTACAAAGAAAGTGAATTTCACACACAGGACAAAGACATGCCACTTGTGGTATTTTGCGCTGCATGATGAATGCATTATTTGCCTTGTCATGCCTATAAACTGTAGATAACTTGAGACTAGACAAATCTGTATCTATTTCTTTCTATGGAATTGAGGGCTGTTCATTGAGTAGTTAGCACTTCTTCGTTCTGAATTCTGTCTCCTCATTTTCATATTTTCGAACGTACACCTGATTGTTTCGTCCCGGCAAAAAAATAAAACTAACACTATTTCCACATAAGAAGTTATTCAGTTTGTCGTTTGTGTCGACATTTAGTGCATGTGTCCAACCTTCGCTGCTGCTTAGAAATAGTAAATTGTTCCACTGAGATGTCAGCCTATATTTTCTTGGGGTTGCATATCAACGGTGTCTTCAAACAACCTGTAGAGATACTGTAGAGACAATTTAGAGACTTCTGAAAACTGTAGAGACTCTTGTAGAGACACTAGAGATAAAATTTAGCGTAGAAAATACACAGTAGCTGTATTGTTTCATTTTAACTTCTTTCCTATGGTTTAGACATGATTGAATCATATTAAAGTCACCAATACTTTTGGTTGCTATGTTTTAATTTGTCAAAGAGTGTCCTCAATTTTTGACATTGCCCCGCCGTTTGCTTTCTCAGATCTTTACACAATTGCTTTCTCAGATCTTTACAAACACAATTGTGTTTGTCGATATATGTAAGTCATTACTTAACCATCAATTTCTGATAAATCAATTATTCCTCTTGAAATAGGCACCGCAAAATCTAAATAACGTCTATCAAAAATGTAGCTCTGTGATCCAATCCCTACAAGAACTGCCAAAGATAGTCATTGGAGTGAAATCCTTCTTCGTGAAAGTTCTTCTTCACCATCTTAATAATTATTGTGACATTTTGCAAACAATTCATTTCTTGTCTGCCTAATACATAGACTTAAAATTTGTTTAGATCTTCCCTTTGGATGTCAAATGTATTCATTGGAAAATTTTCCCTCCTTAGAAATTCCTCAGAGAAAAAGAGGATAACAATTCAGTCAAAGGTAGGATACAACAGTCAGTCTTTTGATGAATAAAATCATTAAAACAAAAAGGGGGAAGGTCTAGTTGCCATTTCTATAAAAGATACAAAAATTGATATTTAAGTCATGTGGGGATTAGCCTGTTAACCAGACCCAATTTCAAAGGAAATAGTGGTCTGTTCAATACCGCCATAAAGCTTGTTCAGAGCCTCTATTTCAAGAGGGCTGTTTTCCAAGTTTTGTGGAAAATGTATGCGCATAATTATCTCGCAGCTCAAAATATTATCATAACTAGTAGTAATATTATTCATCAAATGCTGCTATTCCTATCTTACTTTTCAGGTACAGGTACTGTAGTTAATGTTCATAGTTCAAAAGTTCTTGTAAACTTTAGTTCACAAACAGTCATAATTTGCATCAATGGCTTTGATCAGTTCTTTGTAATTTGGTTTCACTTATTATTGTTCATTGTTTGCTCCATTCAACTGCATTGATAAGCATCAGCAGCAACAATGGAACAGCTGCATCATCACAACAAACTGTTCAATGTGTATTGTGTAATTCCAAAAATGTAGAAAAACTGGTTTTGTATGAGTGAATGAGTGAAAACAATCTTGGTGGAAAGAGTTCATAATGCGAAATGACAACTGTTCAATTATGGTCCATCCTGCAGCACATTCTTTTATTGAAAGACTTCCCATTCCACTGTGTTTCAGTGTGGATGAATGCAAATCAGATCAGAATGCATTCATTGCAGGAATTGGAACAGGCAGTCAAGTCTGCACGCAGGCTAGCAATTCTTTGGTCCTGCAACAAAAAGAAAAAGTGAATAAGGCTTTAATGTAAATTCTGTACGACATACTGTGCCACGGAGTATTTCTATCAATATAATTTTTTTTTACATTTATTTTTAGTATCAAGTATCAACACTGTACAAAACAGTATTACAACAGCAGTGCACTAACACTTGAAACACTTAATAAGATGTCATTGGCCTAACCTAGCAATTTGTTGCAAACCTCCAGTGTCAGTTTTGAGCATTCCTCCCTCCCTCTCCCTCATTAATCCCCTGCCGCCGGTGGTACCTAGCATATATTTTGTTGTGCAGGTCAAAGGAATAACCTCAAGTTATGCCCTGAAATCATTGCATTGGTATAGGCTCCCATCGTCTTGTTCCCATCTTTGAAACAGATAAGCTGTAGAAGTTATTCTGCTGATCCAGGTCCTGCCGGTGGCTAGCAATGCTTTCTGCTGTTTATGAGTGAAGCAGGGGCAAAAATTGAGGGGGGGTGTGGAGGGGTGTGACATCCCCCCCCCCAATCTCAAATATTGTGGATTTCGCAGGGCAATCAAAGATTTTGCAGGGCACCAAGAAGAATTTTATTACAGTGCAGCAACCGCGTAACAAGTGTTGCAGTCATGCTAAGCTGTCTTGAAATTTGCAATCAGTTAACAATTTCAGAATTGTTTCAAACGCAAATTTTCCCTGGCAAAACTCACCCAAATTATGGGCACATAACTGCTGATCAATCGTAGTGCCTGGCACCTCCGTCAAGGGCACTTTTTTCATTAAGCCAAATGGGCACTTGCTGAAACTAGAAAGGGCACTAAGATAAATTGAGTGTAGCCTCAAGGTTCTTTGCCAATGACGGAGCTTCACGTGAGAGAATTGTTATAATGAAAGAATGCATTGATAACTAAGCATAGAAAAGACACAACCAAAGATGTTCTTGCTTCACTTGAGGATAACAGCATTAGTACTGATGGTTTATCTCTCCAAATCTGCATTGATAAGCATCAGCAGCAACAATGGAACAGCTGCATCATCACAACAAACTGTTCAATGTGTATTGTGTAATTCCAAAAATGTAGAAAAACTGGTTTTGTATGAGTGAATGAGTGAAAACAATCTTGGTGGAAAGAGTTCATAATGCGAAATGACAACTGTTCAATTATGGTCCATCCTGCAGCACATTCTTTTATTGAAAGACTTCCCATTCCACTGTGTTTCAGTGTGGATGAATGCAAATCAGATCAGAATGCATTCATTGCAGGAATTGGAACAGGCAGTCAAGTCTGCACGCAGGCTAGCAATTCTTTGGTCCTGCAACAAAAAGAAAAAGTGAATAAGGCTTTAATGTAAATTCTGTACGACATACTGTGCCACGGAGTATTTCTATCAATATAATTTTTTTTTACATTTATTTTTAGTATCAAGTATCAACACTGTACAAAACAGTATTACAACAGCAGTGCACTAACACTTGAAACACTTAATAAGATGTCATTGGCCTAACCTAGCAATTTGTTGCAAACCTCCAGTGTCAGTTTTGAGCATTCCTCCCTCCCTCTCCCTCATTAATCCCCTGCCGCCGGTGGTACCTAGCATATATTTTGTTGTGCAGGTCAAAGGAATAACCTCAAGTTATGCCCTGAAATCATTGCATTGGTATAGGCTCCCATCGTCTTGTTCCCATCTTTGAAACAGATAAGCTGTAGAAGTTATTCTGCTGATCCAGGTCCTGCCGGTGGCTAGCAATGCTTTCTGCTGTTTATGAGTGAAGCAGGGGCAAAAATTGAGGGGGGGTGTGGAGGGGTGTGACATCCCCCCCCCCCCAATCTCAAATATTGTGGATTTCGCAGGGCAATCAAAGATTTTGCAGGGCACCAAGAAGAATTTTATTACAGTGCAGCAACCGCGTAACAAGTGTTGCAGTCATGCTAAGCTGTCTTGAAATTTGCAATCAGTTAACAATTTCAGAATTGTTTCAAACGCAAATTTTCCCTGGCAAAACTCACCCAAATTATGGGCACATAACTGCTGATCAATCGTAGTGCCTGGCACCTCCGTCAAGGGCACTTTTTTCATTAAGCCAAATGGGCACTTGCTGAAACTAGAAAGGGCACTAAGATAAATTGAGTGTAGCCTGAAGGTTCTTTGCCAATGACGGAGCTTCACGTGAGAGAATTGTTATAATGAAAGAATGCATTGATAACTAAGCATAGAAAAGACACAACCAAAGATGTTCTTGCTTCACTTGAGGATAACAGCATTAGTACTGATGGTTTATCTCTCCAAATCTGCATTGATAAGCATCAGCAGCAACAATGGAACAGCTGCATCATCACAACAAACTGTTCAATGTGTATTGTGTAATTCCAAAAATGTAGAAAAACTGGTTTTGTATGAGTGAATGAGTGAAAACAATCTTGGTGGAAAGAGTTCATAATGCGAAATGACAACTGTTCAATTATGGTCCATCCTGCAGCACATTCTTTTATTGAAAGACTTCCCATTCCACTGTGTTTCAGTGTGGATGAATGCAAATCAGATCAGAATGCATTCATTGCAGGAATTGGAACAGGCAGTCAAGTCTGCACGCAGGCTAGCAATTCTTTGGTCCTGCAACAAAAAGAAAAAGTGAATAAGGCTTTAATGTAAATTCTGTACGACATACTGTGCCACGGAGTATTTCTATCAATATAATTTTTTTTTACATTTATTTTTAGTATCAAGTATCAACACTGTACAAAACAGTATTACAACAGCAGTGCACTAACACTTGAAACACTTAATAAGATGTCATTGGCCTAACCTAGCAATTTGTTGCAAACCTCCAGTGTCAGTTTTGAGCATTCCTCCCTCCCTCTCCCTCATTAATCCCCTGCCGCCGGTGGTACCTAGCATATATTTTGTTGTGCAGGTCAAAGGAATAACCTCAAGTTATGCCCTGAAATCATTGCATTGGTATAGGCTCCCATCGTCTTGTTCCCATCTTTGAAACAGATAAGCTGTAGAAGTTATTCTGCTGATCCAGGTCCTGCCGGTGGCTAGCAATGCTTTCTGCTGTTTATGAGTGAAGCAGGGGCAAAAATTGAGGGGGGGTGTGGAGGGGTGTGACATCCCCCCCCCCCCAATCTCAAATATTGTGGATTTCGCAGGGCAATCAAAGATTTTGCAGGGCACCAAGAAGAATTTTATTACAGTGCAGCAACCGCGTAACAAGTGTTGCAGTCATGCTAAGCTGTCTTGAAATTTGCAATCAGTTAACAATTTCAGAATTGTTTCAAACGCAAATTTTCCCTGGCAAAACTCACCCAAATTATGGGCACATAACTGCTGATCAATCGTAGTGCCTGGCACCTCCGTCAAGGGCACTTTTTTCATTAAGCCAAATGGGCACTTGCTGAAACTAGAAAGGGCACTAAGATAAATTGAGTGTAGCCTCAAGGTTCTTTGCCAATGACGGAGCTTCACGTGAGAGAATTGTTATAATGAAAGAATGCATTGATAACTAAGCATAGAAAAGACACAACCAAAGATGTTCTTGCTTCACTTGAGGATAACAGCATTAGTACTGATGGTTTATCTCTCCAAATCTGCATTGATAAGCATCAGCAGCAACAATGGAACAGCTGCATCATCACAACAAACTGTTCAATGTGTATTGTGTAATTCCAAAAATGTAGAAAAACTGGTTTTGTATGAGTGAATGAGTGAAAACAATCTTGGTGGAAAGAGTTCATAATGCGAAATGACAACTGTTCAATTATGGTCCATCCTGCAGCACATTCTTTTATTGAAAGACTTCCCATTCCACTGTGTTTCAGTGTGGATGAATGCAAATCAGATCAGAATGCATTCATTGCAGGAATTGGAACAGGCAGTCAAGTCTGCACGCAGGCTAGCAATTCTTTGGTCCTGCAACAAAAAGAAAAAGTGAATAAGGCTTTAATGTAAATTCTGTACGACATACTGTGCCACGGAGTATTTCTATCAATATAATTTTTTTTTACATTTATTTTTAGTATCAAGTATCAACACTGTACAAAACAGTATTACAACAGCAGTGCACTAACACTTGAAACACTTAATAAGATGTCATTGGCCTAACCTAGCAATTTGTTGCAAACCTCCAGTGTCAGTTTTGAGCATTCCTCCCTCCCTCTCCCTCATTAATCCCCTGCCGCCGGTGGTACCTAGCATATATTTTGTTGTGCAGGTCAAAGGAATAACCTCAAGTTATGCCCTGAAATCATTGCATTGGTATAGGCTCCCATCGTCTTGTTCCCATCTTTGAAACAGATAAGCTGTAGAAGTTATTCTGCTGATCCAGGTCCTGCCGGTGGCTAGCAATGCTTTCTGCTGTTTATGAGTGAAGCAGGGGCAAAAATTGAGGGGGGGTGTGGAGGGGTGTGACATCCCCCCCCCCCAATCTCAAATATTGTGGATTTCGCAGGGCAATCAAAGATTTTGCAGGGCACCAAGAAGAATTTTATTACAGTGCAGCAACCGCGTAACAAGTGTTGCAGTCATGCTAAGCTGTCTTGAAATTTGCAATCAGTTAACAATTTCAGAATTGTTTCAAACGCAAATTTTCCCTGGCAAAACTCACCCAAATTATGGGCACATAACTGCTGATCAATCGTAGTGCCTGGCACCTCCGTCAAGGGCACTTTTTTCATTAAGCCAAATGGGCACTTGCTGAAACTAGAAAGGGCACTAAGATAAATTGAGTGTAGCCTCAAGGTTCTTTGCCAATGACGGAGCTTCACGTGAGAGAATTGTTATAATGAAAGAATGCATTGATAACTAAGCATAGAAAAGACACAACCAAAGATGTTCTTGCTTCACTTGAGGATAACAGCATTAGTACTGATGGTTTATCTCTCCAAATCTGCATTGATAAGCATCAGCAGCAACAATGGAACAGCTGCATCATCACAACAAACTGTTCAATGTGTATTGTGTAATTCCAAAAATGTAGAAAAACTGGTTTTGTATGAGTGAATGAGTGAAAACAATCTTGGTGGAAAGAGTTCATAATGCGAAATGACAACTGTTCAATTATGGTCCATCCTGCAGCACATTCTTTTATTGAAAGACTTCCCATTCCACTGTGTTTCAGTGTGGATGAATGCAAATCAGATCAGAATGCATTCATTGCAGGAATTGGAACAGGCAGTCAAGTCTGCACGCAGGCTAGCAATTCTTTGGTCCTGCAACAAAAAGAAAAAGTGAATAAGGCTTTAATGTAAATTCTGTACGACATACTGTGCCACGGAGTATTTCTATCAATATAATTTTTTTTTACATTTATTTTTAGTATCAAGTATCAACACTGTACAAAACAGTATTACAACAGCAGTGCACTAACACTTGAAACACTTAATAAGATGTCATTGGCCTAACCTAGCAATTTGTTGCAAACCTCCAGTGTCAGTTTTGAGCATTCCTCCCTCCCTCTCCCTCATTAATCCCCTGCCGCCGGTGGTACCTAGCATATATTTTGTTGTGCAGGTCAAAGGAATAACCTCAAGTTATGCCCTGAAATCATTGCATTGGTATAGGCTCCCATCGTCTTGTTCCCATCTTTGAAACAGATAAGCTGTAGAAGTTATTCTGCTGATCCAGGTCCTGCCGGTGGCTAGCAATGCTTTCTGCTGTTTATGAGTGAAGCAGGGGCAAAAATTGAGGGGGGGTGTGGAGGGGTGTGACATCCCCCCCCCCCAATCTCAAATATTGTGGATTTCGCAGGGCAATCAAAGATTTTGCAGGGCACCAAGAAGAATTTTATTACAGTGCAGCAACCGCGTAACAAGTGTTGCAGTCATGCTAAGCTGTCTTGAAATTTGCAATCAGTTAACAATTTCAGAATTGTTTCAAACGCAAATTTTCCCTGGCAAAACTCACCCAAATTATGGGCACATAACTGCTGATCAATCGTAGTGCCTGGCACCTCCGTCAAGGGCACTTTTTTCATTAAGCCAAATGGGCACTTGCTGAAACTAGAAAGGGCACTAAGATAAATTGAGTGTAGCCTGAAGGTTCTTTGCCAATGACGGAGCTTCACGTGAGAGAATTGTTATAATGAAAGAATGCATTGATAACTAAGCATAGAAAAGACACAACCAAAGATGTTCTTGCTTCACTTGAGGATAACAGCATTAGTACTGATGGTTTATCTCTCCAAATCTGCATTGATAAGCATCAGCAGCAACAATGGAACAGCTGCATCATCACAACAAACTGTTCAATGTGTATTGTGTAATTCCAAAAATGTAGAAAAACTGGTTTTGTATGAGTGAATGAGTGAAAACAATCTTGGTGGAAAGAGTTCATAATGCGAAATGACAACTGTTCAATTATGGTCCATCCTGCAGCACATTCTTTTATTGAAAGACTTCCCATTCCACTGTGTTTCAGTGTGGATGAATGCAAATCAGATCAGAATGCATTCATTGCAGGAATTGGAACAGGCAGTCAAGTCTGCACGCAGGCTAGCAATTCTTTGGTCCTGCAACAAAAAGAAAAAGTGAATAAGGCTTTAATGTAAATTCTGTACGACATACTGTGCCACGGAGTATTTCTATCAATATAATTTTTTTTTACATTTATTTTTAGTATCAAGTATCAACACTGTACAAAACAGTATTACAACAGCAGTGCACTAACACTTGAAACACTTAATAAGATGTCATTGGCCTAACCTAGCAATTTGTTGCAAACCTCCAGTGTCAGTTTTGAGCATTCCTCCCTCCCTCTCCCTCATTAATCCCCTGCCGCCGGTGGTACCTAGCATATATTTTGTTGTGCAGGTCAAAGGAATAACCTCAAGTTATGCCCTGAAATCATTGCATTGGTATAGGCTCCCATCGTCTTGTTCCCATCTTTGAAACAGATAAGCTGTAGAAGTTATTCTGCTGATCCAGGTCCTGCCGGTGGCTAGCAATGCTTTCTGCTGTTTATGAGTGAAGCAGGGGCAAAAATTGAGGGGGGGTGTGGAGGGGTGTGACATCCCCCCCCCCCCCAATCTCAAATATTGTGGATTTCGCAGGGCAATCAAAGATTTTGCAGGGCACCAAGAAGAATTTTATTACAGTGCAGCAACCGCGTAACAAGTGTTGCAGTCATGCTAAGCTGTCTTGAAATTTGCAATCAGTTAACAATTTCAGAATTGTTTCAAACGCAAATTTTCCCTGGCAAAACTCACCCAAATTATGGGCACATAACTGCTGATCAATCGTAGTGCCTGGCACCTCCGTCAAGGGCACTTTTTTCATTAAGCCAAATGGGCACTTGCTGAAACTAGAAAGGGCACTAAGATAAATTGAGTGTAGCCTCAAGGTTCTTTGCCAATGACGGAGCTTCACGTGAGAGAATTGTTATAATGAAAGAATGCATTGATAACTAAGCATAGAAAAGACACAACCAAAGATGTTCTTGCTTCACTTGAGGATAACAGCATTAGTACTGATGGTTTATCTCTCCAAATCTGCATTGATAAGCATCAGCAGCAACAATGGAACAGCTGCATCATCACAACAAACTGTTCAATGTGTATTGTGTAATTCCAAAAATGTAGAAAAACTGGTTTTGTATGAGTGAATGAGTGAAAACAATCTTGGTGGAAAGAGTTCATAATGCGAAATGACAACTGTTCAATTATGGTCCATCCTGCAGCACATTCTTTTATTGAAAGACTTCCCATTCCACTGTGTTTCAGTGTGGATGAATGCAAATCAGATCAGAATGCATTCATTGCATGAATTGGAACAGGCAGTCAAGTCTGCACGCAGGCTAGCAATTCTTTGGTCCTGCAACAAAAAGAAAAAGTGAATAAGGCTTTAATGTAAATTCTGTACGACATACTGTGCCACGGAGTATTTCTATCAATATAATTTTTTTTTACATTTATTTTTAGTATCAAGTATCAACACTGTACAAAACAGTATTACAACAGCAGTGCACTAACACTTGAAACACTTAATAAGATGTCATTGGCCTAACCTAGCAATTTGTTGCAAACCTCCAGTGTCAGTTTTGAGCATTCCTCCCTCCCTCTCCCTCATTAATCCCCTGCCGCCGGTGGTACCTAGCATATATTTTGTTGTGCAGGTCAAAGGAATAACCTCAAGTTATGCCCTGAAATCATTGCATTGGTATAGGCTCCCATCGTCTTTTCCCATCTTTGAAACAGATAAGCTGTAGAAGTTATTCTGCTGATCCAGGTCCTGCCGGTGGCTAGCAATGCTTTCTGCTGTTTATGAGTGAAGCAGGGGCAAAAATTGAGGGGGGGTGTGGAGGGGTGTGACATCCCCCCCCCCCCAATCTCAAATATTGTGGATTTCGCAGGGCAATCAAAGATTTTGCAGGGCACCAAGAAGAATTTTATTACAGTGCAGCAACCGCGTAACAAGTGTTGCAGTCATGCTAAGCTGTCTTGAAATTTGCAATCAGTTAACAATTTCAGAATTGTTTCAAACGCAAATTTTCCCTGGCAAAACTCACCCAAATTATGGGCACATAACTGCTGATCAATCGTAGTGCCTGGCACCTCCGTCAAGGGCACTTTTTTCATTAAGCCAAATGGGCACTTGCTGAAACTAGAAAGGGCACTAAGATAAATTGAGTGTAGCCTCAAGGTTCTTTGCCAATGACGGAGCTTCACGTGAGAGAATTGTTATAATGAAAGAATGCATTGATAACTAAGCATAGAAAAGACACAACCAAAGATGTTCTTGCTTCACTTGAGGATAACAGCATTAGTACTGATGGTTTATCTCTCCAAATCTGTGATTTTGTTGCATCGATGTCTGGACGGATCAAGGGTACTCAGCGTTGTTTACAGGACATGTTTGACAGATCGGTACCTTACATTCCCTGCCAGGGGCCTCGATCCAATACCTTGAACGAGTACTGCTGCAAGCGGAGTGCCGTTGTGACCTGCATGCGCACAGGACTGGAAAATCTTTATGTATTTTTTAGTGGAACCTGTAAACGACATAAAGTTTTTGAAAATGCCACGAAAGAGGTGGAGAATTCCATGAAGCTGAGAAACTTTTCAAAAAAGGCTCTCTTGCCCACAATCAATTGATTCAGTCTGACGGAGCTATGAACAGGGGGGTGGAACAGGGGTCTAAATCTCCCTTCTCCCACGAAAATTTGGCAATTTCTCCCTCCTCCCAGCAAAAATGAACAGTTTCTCCCTTCTCCCACAGATTTTTAATTCTCCCTTCGTCTCTAAATTTCGTCTTGTATTCATTCATTTTCTTTCAAAAACATCCGGGGTTGGGACAAAAGTCCGGGGTTGGTATGATTGATGATAAATTACAAGATAATACTGCTATTAAAGATGTATGATACTTTTTTCCATTATTTCTCGCCTTCTCCTTATGAAAATACGTATTGAAATACTCAATTTGAGCGAAGTGACGTCTATCATTCAAACGAAAACGAGGCTGTGCGATTGTTTTTCGCCTCTTAATCACTGCTAGCCTCTTTATCGTGTACTCATGCATTGACAATGGCACAAGAACTGAGAACACGATTAAGAAGCTTGCTACGATAAAGAGACGAAAAAATAATCACACAGCCTCGTCTTCGTTTGCGCGATATGACGTCACTTCCCTTAAACCCCGAATTTGATTTGTACAAATCAATGGATGTTGCATTCATATCTTGCTACTCTTTTAGGAGGGTGTTGATATGTCATTCAAAACAAGTTTAGAATATTGTTTATTGTGAGTAATAACCATTTGGAAATCAGTTACAGTTTTGTATATTTTATTTCAAGGGAACATCGGAATCAAATGCTTCACCATTTCGCCACTGGTATGGGAAAATTATTGAGCTGAAGTCAATTTTGTCATCCACAACACAATTGGCAATATTTACAGCTACAGCAACAGAGAGCACAAAATTCAAAATTTTTGAAATGTTCCAATTTAGCCGATCAGGAACATTTTGTTTGGAAAAGAAACATATGTATTTCAACAAATTGAGAAAGACAAGGCAATGCAAGATGAGTTCAGTGCAATCATTGAAGAGCTGCAACAGGAAAAAGGTGAAACATCAAGAACAGTATTGTTTTGCGAAACAAGGAAGCATTGCGCTATTTGATATAGGGTCTTCTCTATGGAGATTGGTAATGCCATTTATGCCAATGAAGACTTTTCTCCAGAGAGGAGATATGTGGACATGTTTCGTGCTGGTACACCAGATTTTGTGAAATTTCACATAATACAAGAGATGGGCAATGCTAATTTTCATTTAAGAGTCTTGATTTGTACCATAGCATTTGCCATGGGAGTGGATTGCAAGGGATTACACAGAAGTATCCATTTTGGCCCATCAAAGTCAATTGAAGCTGTCCTGCAAGAAACAGGTCGTCTTGGTAGAGATGGCAAAGAGTCGATTGCTTACATCCTTTATAATGGTATGCCTCGTGTTAACTGCAATAGAGAAATGCCTTAACTGAAGGGTATCGTAGGAGAGAAATTGGTAAGCACTTTGCATCTTCTCTACCATCAAATTTGCCAAAAGGTTGCGAGTGTTGTGATAACTGTTCTCAAAATTGCAACTGTGATACAAGATGTAGCAAAGGTAGTCTTAGGTATTCACTACTTTCAAGGGTACCAGAAACACAAAACCAGCCAATTTATTTTCTGCAATCAGTTTCCAAAGATCAAAAAACAATGTTAAAGAGCAAGTTAAAGACATTAAAAGACAACAGTGCATCATCTTTAGCAGAAATAAAGCCGGTTGGTATTATTTCAGATGTGAATTTGACCAGTTTCAAGTCAAGCAGATTTTAGCAGCTTCAAACAAGATAGCTTCATTGAATGATATCATGAGTTTGGTTGAAATCTGGCGCAAAAGCCATGCAATCAAAGTATTGAGGATATTTCAAGAAACATTTGGAGACTTTGACATTGAAGATGGTATTTTGGACTGCGCAGAAGATGATTTTGAAGATCTATAGGCGTTGCATGAGGATTGGGATGAATTGCAAGAAGACATCAGTGTCTTTAATTCAAGAACATCAAGCATGATACGTGATGGAGACAGTGAATATGTCAGTGGAATTTCCAGAATTATAAATGCAAGGGTGCTGTTAGCACCAATCATATAAAACATTAACTTTGAAAACATAACTGGTTTAGATATTGAAATGCAGGATGATACCAGTATTTGACACAAGCAATCAAATTCCCACTTTTTGGCACTATTTTTTCTTACCCTGGGTACCAGAGCCCCCAAATGGTTTAATGTTTCTTTTCCTTCAGAGGTGGTAACACCTACTGTCTTTTACCAATACCCTAGTAACTGTAAACAACAAAAGTTTCCAGGAAATGTTTATCAATACCCTAGAAACTGTAAACGGCAAAAGTTCTCCGAAAATGTTTTGTTATCAAATAGTAATCCTGAAAGAAATTATGTCCTTTAGTTAACCATACAAAATGATA
Organism: Aurelia coerulea; assembly: GCA_039566865.1. NCBI lineage: Eukaryota > Metazoa > Cnidaria > Scyphozoa > Semaeostomeae > Ulmaridae > Aurelia > Aurelia coerulea. Next base: position 11,905,052 of record CM076947.1, read on the forward strand.
TAAAGGGTGTCCCAAAAAAAATGTGCCCTGTTTGCCTGAACATTGCAACAATAAAATAACATCAAAAATAATAAAAAATGAAAAAAATAACATCAACATTCAGAATCTACATTAAAAATGGATCCAAAGCAACTCTAAATGAAAAAAATTAGCCACAGCAGTTACATGCAATCTTGCGATGCCAAAACACATTACCAGATTACCAGTCATTCAATTAATACAAACTACATATGGGGTATGTATTAAATTGTTCATACATGGCCAGCAGTCAACAACTTTAATACATCAAAATCCAATATATAATGACGTGTTTCTCTAATTCAATATTTGGTATCTTCATCTGGCATATTTGTTCAATTTGACCTTCTTCTTGTGTTCTTCTATCCATTTAAACATTGCATGCATGTCAAAGTTAGCCAGAAGACTGTCTTTCATGCCTGAAATATGTTGATATTTCCTCCCTTCTGTGTAACAAAATGCTTTGTTTTTATCAGTTCTGAAACAATCTTCTTCAAGTCGGTTTTTTCTACCCTGCGTCGATGTTCCCCAGAGCGGATCTTGAAGCTCAACATGTGGTCGAAATTGTCCAGAGCATTTTTATTCAACTCAAGTGCCTTGCAGTAACGATCAAGGGCTTTTTAGCTTGAAGCATTTGGTCCTAGACCTATCATACCTCTTGGATACCCCACTGTACACATCATTTATAGATACGGGCTTACTTGTTTGGATCTGGAGAAGATTCATGGCACAAAAAGCCAGGTGACAGGACATCATTGGTCACAGTGTTTTCACCAACAATGTCTGGTAAGTGCCATTTTGTTACTCTGCTGTTGCTCTTTTTTGTAGGGGCTTTCACCAAGTTTCCTTCATTAGGTTTTTCGAGAATTGACTTGAATGAATTTCTTTGCAAGGAATTCTGCAGCCTTGATCTTCAACAGGTCAACATTCTTATGGGTGAAGTTTTGCTTTCTATCAGGGACAAATGCAGACTGAAATTCGCCGAGTTCAAGTTTTCGTGCATCAGTCTCCTTTGCTGCTAGGCTATTCATTTCTGGGGTATCAGTAACCCTTATATGTGCTCGTATAACCAAATGAAAGTTTTCCACAGGGCATTCATCAAAGGCACAAACAGAAGACAGCAGTGTGGAGACAAGCGGATAATCAATACTCTTCCAGTACTCAACTTGGATAGAGCAACCATTGGGGCTTTGTCATAATGCCTCCTCCGATAAATCAAAACATAACCCAACAGCGAAGCAGTGACTCAAAGTATACCGGGTGTCTAAAAAAAAGTATCCCCTTTTGACTCAACAAGGCAACAAAACGATAATATTTTGGGACTTGTTGAATTCATGGCTACATTTGTTGGTCTTCAACTTAAATGCACATACCTTGCATTTGGAAATCAACCTCCAAACACCAGAGATACGAGTTCACAAGGTCAAAATTTGGAGTGCACCTGAAACCAGAGGTTTTGAGAAATGGCCTAGCCATAATTCGACAACAAAATGGGATTTTGAACACAGTGAAATTTCGTTTCACAAACCGCTGACCACTCAAAATCACCAGTCTCACAGCTAGATTTCAAAGCAAGTGAGACAACTGGCCTAGATGGGTCGGGCATCGGCTTTTGCATTCCAGCGTGAGCTCATCCGTTCGCAGTGAAATCCACTATTTGATTTTCATGGAAGAAAGGTTGGCGAACATTGGGAGACATCAATCGACGAAATTTTCTAATTAAAAAGCACTATTCGAAGACTTCTTTTGGCCAAGAAAAAATGGCCTAATTCATACGCAGATTCATGTTGATGAAAGAGGATATTTCTCCAAAACTACACCGTGCCACATCAAGAACTTTACAGGAGTCCTTGCCAAGGATATCAGGAACATGACCTATCAGGTGGGTTATTCATCGTTTTTTGCGTTGTGACGTTATTCTAGGTTTTTTAGACACTACTCTAGAACCATGTTACGTAAGTAGCAGAAGGAACCATTTCTTCCATATTTTGTTTGCATTGAAATACTTGAATTAACATTGAAATAACGGAATCCTCATGTTTGTCTGTTGCCTCTTCACCATAGGTCTGACAATAATGCATATAACATTGAAGGTTGGTTTGCTCATTTTGAAATTTTCAAGCCATTCTTCTGATCCTCATGCCCTGCGAAACAAAATTGAGGTAAATGAATCAGCTTGTTTGGCTTTTTCTCAAGCAGTTTTATTGGTGGCTAGCTGACAGTAACACCGAAATTGTTTACCAAATTCTAAAACGACAATATGGCAACAGATAAGTAGACAAGACAGCAACACCAAATCTACGAACCTGTTTACTATCTGCTCCCAAAAAAACTCCTCTCCTTCTGCCAAATTGAACGTTTTGGTCTCGCATATTGTGTAGCAAAATTTGTAATAATTACGTGGGCTGCATCGAGCATGACATAAATTGCTTGTGCTCTGTATCTCGCAATACGCAATAAGTCCAAAAGCTACTTTGTGAAATTTAATACATTCATAAACCAAAAATTTAAGGTTTAGGCTCAACATAACATAAAACGAATACCTATTTTGCATACAAGTTTAAGAATGATTGCTAGATAGGTAGCTTGAAATACGCATGGTGGCTAAACGTGAGCAGCATTAAGGCACATGACTTTCATCATGAAGATCAGCCACCAAAATGTATGGAGCGTCGTTTGCGTCTTTATTACAAACTGACATTTTCTTATCCTAAACCCTAAATTCCTTTCATGTGAGAAATATTTTCAACACTAACTGCTCTTTTCAGTATGGTCTTCATATTATTTTGTATGCCAACTTTCGTTTCGTATGGTGTTTTGCATTCAGTATGGCCTTTGGCGCAATGCATCGTGACAATCCAAACTTCTGTATGGCCTATCTATTTCGTATGGCTTATTGCGCAATACGTCATGAAAACGAAACTTTAGTATGGCCTATTGCACAATACATCATGAAATTATCATTCTGTATGACATGTTCATTTCGTATGGTCTATTGCGCAATACGTCATATAAAATGTAACTTTAGTATGCCCTATTGCGCAATAGCCAGACTTATTACGATGAGTCCTTGTAAACGGACTAAAGGTAGCAAATCTACGACGCAACAGACCATACGTTTTGGCGGGAAAACTCAACCACGATGCCGGCCTAAACGTCACCTCATCCTCCTTGCCGGATTAAGATGGATACCAATATGCCTGCCGACGAACAGGCATCAATAAGAGATGCCGTAAATCGAATAAATCAATTGGCAGCCGAAGGACAACGATTACTGAATCGTCTCAGCGAAGCACCAGTTAATGCATCATCAGTTAATGCTGTTCCTGTGCCAACCAACTCGTCTGCGCCCTCAGTATCTGAATCAATTCGAAATTTGTTCCCGACCTTCAGGAGCACCTCCCGTCCTGCTAGAAGGTAAATATTCTTTCTAGATATTTCAAAAATCCAACCGTTGCAGTTTGACTCTTTCTTATCTTCATGCAAGTACTAAGGTGTGGGAGGGGTTTGCCCCTCCAAAATGTTGAAGAACAGATAAATAGTTGTTCGTTTTGAAGCAAATGGGGCGTAAACAGTAGCTTTAACTGGAATAGCTTGTTTATGGCGGAGGAAGGGGGAAGAAAAAAGACTGGGGGTTTGCAGGGAAATTTCTGATTTATACTGCACGTATTTTTTCATAAGAAACTGCCCATAAGAAACGCAACTCTCACATCGCCAAAAAGTAAGAAACTCCTGCACCGGGAAAACATAAGTTAAGAAACTATTTATTTTGATAAAGGAAATGCTGGACATATTTTTACTTTACTTTCACTTGTTTCCTGTATGTTACTCGTATGGTACTTGAGTAATTTCAAAACATTGGAAAAGCTTAAAAAACCATGTTTTGACATGTTCACGAGGGCCATAGGAAGTGAACATGAAAATTGTATAGGGGGGGGGCTTAATAGAGAGGGGGCTTATTTAAAATTTTGGCTCAGATGGGAGGAGCTTATTAGAGAGGGGGCTTATTAGAGAGGGGGGCTTAATAGGTAGGGAGGCTTAATAGAGCTTTTACGGTATAGTAAAAACCCGCATAAAAGAACACATGTTTTGGGGGTTCAGGCTGATCTTGTTCTTATTTATCAGGTGTTTTCTGCGATAAATCTATTGTCTATGATACTTTTTAAACCAAATTTCAGCCCGAGTGTTCTTAATCCACTTGTTCTTTTATGCGGGTTTTTGCTGTATTTGAAAATGAGATGACTGTGGCCTACCCATTTATTTCTCAAATGGTTGTCGTCCATTTGCTTTTCTCCAGACGCAAGAAACTAAAACTAAGCACAACAAATTGAAGCAGGTCAGCCTCCTGTTTTAATTTCAGGTTCTGAAGCAGTATTTGAACAATCAAACCAAAATGGATTTGAAATGGAGTTGGTTATCCTTGATTATCAACTCTAATAACATCTTGCGTTGTTGATAACTTGGCGCCACAATGAAAATATGCCTAAATCGAAAACATAAGAAAAGAAACCATTGTCGCAATTCCCCTCAGTTGCATTCAACGCGTGCGTAATGTGATGCTAGTATAATTTCACACCGGTCTGAAAATTCCATGTCAACAACGCAAAAATGCAGACATGGCAAAATTTCAAACCGATCTGAAACTCTTGCCGGTCTGAGTTTGCTCATGTAAAGGGCCCCTAAGATAATGTTAGCCCTTTTAGAATGTTGGTAGCTTGCGAACTTGGCGCACAATTGGGAAATGTAACCTCTAAAAGTATCTAAAATTTCTTTGATTCTGTTCAGGTTCCGTCATGAAATAAGACAACTGCTTGACGATGGTATTGAGCCTCTCCATGTAGCTGCAGGAAATGAAGCCTTGTATCACTCGCTCTCGATGTGTCTTTTTGGAAAACCAAACTTTTGGGCACATTTAAAGCTAGGAACTTTGATGTATGGTATTACTAACGAACCTAAAATGGTGGAGAAGGTATTACACAATTTATGTCTCGCGTTGTAACATATCGGAAGAATCTACATCCTTCTCCTGGTCTCTGAAGAGTGTGATATTTTACAAATTGTCCTTGTTCCCTTTTTTTCTCAGTGAACTTTCTTTGACAGCTTTGATAAGAGCCACATGATTTTGAAGCACAAATTGATCAAATTATTCCCTGAAATCTATATTTTATTTGCCTCGTTAATTGGTGTACCCGTTTTGTCATGATTCCATGCGATATTGTTTGTGTCCTCATTTTTCCTTGTAGATCAAAACTGGCGTGGATGGAGTTTACAAAACGGGTGGCCTACTTCAATTCCTCACGCGAAATTTCAACATTCCAGATTCATTTGGAAGTGCTGAAGCAAAGATTGCGTATGATTTCAGGTACATGATTTTGGAAAATCTGGATAGCAACGGTCAAGGAGGTTAAATATTAATAGTCCATGTAATGTGCAATGAAAGAATCTGTATCAACCATTGTCTGTATCAGCGGCTTGTGTAAAACGCAGGTCATGCAGGTTAAGGAAATGCGGGGTAAATCATGCAGGTCAAAAATGGTGGCCATGGGCATACTGGCTTTAGGCCCTCCGCCGTTTGCACGGAAAGCGTTTGTTCAGTCATTCGTTGGATTTGAAAGGACCCCTTGAGTTTTTGATAACAAGTTGCTGGGTGTTTCAAATAAGAATGTGTTACCAAAATAATGAAAATTGTGTAACTATCTTATATTTTGTCTGAGATGGTAATGCACATATTTCCGCTGTGTTGTGGTATGGTAAAACTCACAAAATGCTTACGAAAGAGAAGAAGTAACCTATCACTAAGTACAACAAGGCTGAGAAATGGCTTCTGTAAAGGGCGGGCCCGCAGGTCCGATAAAATGCGGGTCCCACTCAAAAATTGATGGCGGGTCTCATTGTGTAAGGCACGCTACAGCGGTTGACGGGTCTTGCGAGGCTTACGCCCACTTCCTGTTTTCATCCTCAAATGCTTGCGTTCAACCTAGCCTGTGTTCCAGACTCCAGAAAAATCAATAAACAAGCCGCAATATGCTGCAAACATTTTCATCAAACTATGGCTTTGTATATTCCCAATCAAATTATCGCAATTCCATTGTCGCAATTCCCCTCAGTTGCATTCAACGCGTGCGTAATGTGATGCTAGTATAATTTCACACCGGTCTGAAAATTCCATGTCAACACAACGCAAAAATGCAGACATGGCAAAATTTCAAACCGATCTGAAACTCGTGCCGGTCTGAGTTTGCTCATGTAAAGGGCCCCTAAGATAATGTTAGCCCTTTTAGAATGTTGGTAGCTTGCGAACTTGGCGCACAATTGGGAAATGTAACCTCTAAAAGTATCTAAAATTTCTTTGATTCTGTTCAGGTTCCGTCATGAAATAAGACAACTGCTTGACGATGGTATTGAGCCTCTCCATGTAGCTGCAGGAAATGAAGCCTTGTATCACTCGCTCTTGATGTGTCTTTTTGGAAAACCAAACTTTTGGGCACATTTAAAGCTAGGAACTTTGATGTATGGTATTGCTAACGAACCTAAAATGGTGGAGAAGGTATTACACAATTTATGTCTCGCGTTGTAACATATCGGAAGAATCTACATCCTTCTCCTGGTCTCTGAAGAGTGTGATATTTTACAAATGGTCCTTGTTCTCTTTTTTTCTCAGTGAACTTTCTTTGACAGCTTTGATAAGAGCCACATGATTTTGAAGCACAAATTGATCAAATTATTCCCTGAAATCTATATTTTATTTGCCTCGTTAATTGGCGTACCCGTTTTGTCATGATTCCATGCGATATTGTTTGTGTCCTCATTTTTCCTTGTAGATCAAAACTGGCGTGGATGGAGTTTACAAAACGGGTGGCCTACTTCAATTCCTCACGCGAAATTTCAACATTCCAGATTCATTGGGGAAAGCGTTTGAACCCCCTCCGCCGTTTGCACGGAAAGCGTTCGTTCAGTCGTTCGTTGGATTTGAAAGGACCCCTTGCGTTTTTGATAACAAGTTGCTGGGTGTTTCAAATAAGAATGTGTTACCAAAATAATGAAAATTGTGTAACTATCTTATATTTTGTCTGAGATGGTAATGCACATATTTCCGCTGTGTTGTGGTATGGTAAAACTCACAAAATGCTTACGAAGGAGAAGAAGTAACCTATCACTAAGTACAACAAGGCTGAGAAATGGCTTCTGTAAAGGGCGGGCCCGCAGGTCCGATAAAATGCGGGTCCCACTCCAAAATTGATGGCGGGTCTCATTGTGTAAGGCACGCTACAGCGGTTGACGGGTCTTGCGAGGCTTACGCCCACTTCCTGTTTTCATCCTCAAATGCTTGCGTTCAACCTAGCCTGTGTTCCAGACTCCAGAAAAATCAATAAACAAGCCGCAATATGCTGCAAACATTTTCATCAAACTATGGCTTTGTATATTCCCAATCAAATTAAGCAAGTTATAAAGCAAAACGAGCAAGCGGAAGTACCCTTCGGATTCCTAGAAAAAATAAACAAGTTTTCCAATGCTCAGCATTACGATATTTTGGTGATCTTCTCTGTGTCAAAATTTAAAAGGCCATTTTTTTCATTATTTCACTATATCACTATATCGCTATTTCGTTATTTCATTTTTTCGTTGAATACCGTTCAGATGCTATTCATTGTTAGCCGTGTAAAAAGTATCGAACGATGCATTGGGACTTCCCCGTGTGAAGGGATCCCCTCCAAATACAAAGTTCTCCTATATTTGCATTGGAATTGAAATTCTTTCCAAGCTGTGACTAATGATCTTTTCATTGATCAGGTACAATTTCACAATGTATTCTTTTCTTTGTGACCTTTGTGACGATCTGCGTCACCATTCAATCCCATTGATCGATATCGGTTTCACTTGATGAATTGCAACGATGATGAATTGCTGTATCGCTTCATTCTGAACAAAGGGCTCCTTGCTGCATACAGCGACCGTTTGCATGTGGCCGTCGGACCTACATTCAAAGAGACCTGCAGACCCGCATTTTATCAGACCTGCGGACCTGCATTTTACAGAAGCCGGCTGAGAAACTGCAGAAACTATTGGTACCCATGACCTGGTATTTTTAACATTTTGCTAAAGGCAGCTACAAGCAGACGAAAGCTGACTGATCCAATGCCTAAAATTTCTCAGAAAACTAACAATGATCTTGACAAATTTAGTTCTTACATATGGCTTTTTGAAATAATTTTGATGGGATCCTCATTTTGACTAAGTGCAGCACTCAGAGATTTTATTATGTTGGAGAGGTTTCCCCTAGCAACAAATCTCATTATGTTCACAAATGATAATTTGCATTCAAAATTGCCCCACTCAAATGACCGCCGGGAATTTGAAGGTTTATTATCACAATGTAACCAGGTAACCTTTGGACTATCTTACTTACAATATCGCTGGGCTGTAAGCCGAAAGCCAGTATGCCCATGGCCTCTAATTTTGACCCGCTGGATTTAACCCCCGTTTTCTTAACCTGCATGACCTGCGTTTTACACAAGCCGCTTTGTTTAACTAGGATAATACTGTATTCTTCCATTTGAGTAGGAAAACCCATGTTTCATGATTGATGAGAACCAACATTCGAAGAAGAAAATTTAGATAAAAAGAAAAACAGATGGGAGATAAGACGGAAGGAGTTAACCAAAATGAGTTAAGATGTCTTGGCAATGGCATTAAATTTGTTGCGAAACCTCTACTAGGGAATAAGTGCACAAAATCCAGAATGTTATCTGATAATTTTTGGGTGGTGCGTTGGGTTTGCGTGAATGACACAGTTTGTCCCCAACTACCCCAGGTTGGAAGTTCAGGCTATAACATTGGTTTGAGGCGGTGTCATAGAGAGAATATTGCGAGAGTGTGTTCAAATCAATGTATTATTTTGCTTCCATAGATTTTATCAACTTTGGGGAGAGTGGAAGCAATGAGCTGAGAGGTGAAATGAACAAAGAATCAATTTTACCTTGGTGTAATGAGGCAACTGCGGCAGCAGTTGTAGTTGTTGGAGGCTCTAGAATGGCAGCTGGGGTGGTTGTGGCTGGGTGGCTTGCTGGGGGGGGCATCTGTTGCTGGTGGTGGAGAAATGGCGGAGGTAGGAGAGTTGGAGGATGCCAGAGTAGGAAGGATTGCCGGCAGGTTGCTAGTTGGGCTTCAGATACTTCTTGCATTAATTTCATTAAATGTTCCAAGGAAGCTGGATTGTTATTCAAAGGAGAATTGACAGGAGCACAACCATGGTTTTTGAGAGTGGAAGCAATGAGCTGAGAGGTGAAATGAACAAAGAATCAATTTTACCTTGGTGTAATGAGGCAACTGCGGCAGCTGTTGTAGTTGTTAGAGGCTCTAGAATGGCAGCTGGGGTGGTTGTGGCTGGGTGGCTTGCTGGGGGGGGGGGGCATCTGTTGCTGGTGGTGGAGAAATGGCGGAGGTAGGAGAATTGGAGTATGCCAGAGTAGGAAGGATTCCGGCAGGTTGCTAGTTGGGCTTCAGATACTTCTTGCATTAATTTCCTTAAATGTTCCAAGGAAGCTGGATTGTTATTCAAAGAAGGATTGACAGGAGCACAACCATGGTTTTGGAAATTTAAGCCATAACCAAAATTAACCAAATAAGTCCACGCCTCCGAAATTGGGCAAGAGAAAATCTCGTTTGCCAATTGATGAGGCTCCTGGTGTTAGGTTTGCTTCAGAGGCGCTTGATTCATTGTCAAATGCCAGCACATTGAATAGGCTGTACAGTCGCAAAGCGATTTTTTCCTTCTTCTCTGTCTCCTCAACATTATACAAGGCAGCTTTAGTTCGCATTATCATCTTCAATTCTTCCAGCCTGTTAAAGTAGGACAGGCATCCCTTTGATCTCTTGGACGGACAGTACATTAGTTTTTGTTATGTGATTCAATTGTGATTGCAGATATTGTCAAGGAAAAACCTTCTATGACTGAATGCAAGCAGAAATGCAAACAAAAGGTCGGCGAAGAAGAGTGGGCAGATAATAAACACGGCCATGCTCACTGATCAAAGAAATGAGACGGGGGCTGGTAAGCTGTATGGTCATGGGGCCATAATCTTTAAGTAAAGATCAACTATTAAATCTGTGGTTGCATATGGATGTAAGAAGCAAGGCAAGTGAAAGGTGGAATACTGAATGACATAACAATTTGCTCATTTACAACTATGTGCTATTCTCTTTCTAGTATCAGCAACCAAGATTTGGTCTAGATATTTTTACTTGTGTACACGTTTGATGCATTCAAAGCAAGAAAATTTACTGGAACAGTCACACAGGTCACACTACTGTATTTTCCCGTTGTGATATGAATTGGTTAATTTTCTTGCAATTTGTTCTTGTCGCCTAAAAGTACGGCAACATAACGGTACAATGACACCATGTCACACAGTGATATGATGTATCATGTGATAACTAAGCAAGGCTGCAATTGGTTCATTCTCCAAAACAACGCTAAAACATAGCGTGGGACCTTGTTTAGCCCGTTGTTTTGCATCTGATGGTTTTCTTATAGAATCGGCTCTCAGGACCATGGCAAAAATATGGCAAGCGCGGAGGACACACATCAAAAGATTCCAGTAATTTTGGAGGGACAGTTCTTTTCCATTGCAACCACAGATGAAAATGGGAATGTAAAGGCAAAATGAACAACATGCAAAAAGCTGTACAGTGGCAGTTTAAGCTCAACAGCAAATTTCTTAACTCTTGTGCAGGTAGGTGATCGATCTAATCTGAGACTGGGCCTATTTTTATGCCATTGTGCTTTGTCTCTAATTGATGTAATACACTAAAGCCGATTATGATTTTAAAGGTGAATTCTTAAAGTTTTTGAAACGATAACATTCATGAAAGGTTATAAGAAAGAAAGAATATTCAGCATCATGAAAGTAGTTGAAAATTGGCCATAATTCAAGCTTTTGTTCTCCTTTTACTCCAAGAAATCTCATTCTAATCTGGTTGAAAAGTATGAGACACGTAAACAGGAAGTAACGAAGGCTGGGAGAAAGCAAAAGACTGACACAACAGACGACAGGAAACAAGTAAAATTGCCATTTGCTCCATCAGGTGCTCTCACAGAAAGGAATAGTAACTTCCAAGTGGGAGTTGATCAAAGGATTGTACGATTTGTTAGGAAAGCTCTTAGATAGAGATATAATTCCACTACGCAGATGGAAGGAATGTTGACGTTTCTATGTGGAGCTGAATGAAGAGATGAAAGTAAATGAAAATGACTCGCTGACTGGGTGCACCAAAATAAACTATGCACGTTTGGAAGGCCACAATTAATCGTACACTGGGCCGATTTTGAAGATTTATGAATAAATCTTTAGTAGAAAGCCTGAATTCGATTCTCACGTCTCTATGTGGAGCTGAGTGAAGAGATCAAAATCAATGAAAATGACTCGCTCTTCTGTGAAGTTCAACATGGGGAAGATGACGATGGACTTAGCTACTGGGTGCCCCAAAATAAACTATGCACGTTTGGCAGGCCACAATAAATCGTACACTGCACAGTGATCCAGATTTGTCAAAAAGTGGAAACAAGACCCAAAATTCAAATTCAAATTGAAAATTTTATTTTCGTTTTATTTTTTTGTTGTTCATAAGGAATTTATCACCAAGATGCAAAAAATTTGAAACGAATTGAGCCATCGGTTGCAGAGAAACAATTTGTCAAACTTTCAAGAAATTCTATTGCATCGTTTCTAATCAATTTCAGGAAGAAATTGACCATTGTTTACAAAACATAAACAACGTAAAAACGCTGCTGTATCACACTCAGTACTCCGATTTGCAAAATCTTTTTTTTAGTTAAAAGCCAGAAGAGTCCATCTATGCTCTCCTTGAAAACGCATCTGTTAATAAATTTCATCCAGGCAAATTATGGCAAAATTCAGACTGTACTATTTTTTACGAATTTAGGCCTAAAAGTTGTTGATTTTCAACTTTAACGCTGAAAATAAAAAATAGATGTCAAAAGATGTCTTAGATATTAGTTTAGCCATTAAGTTTAAAGTATTTTGTACATATTGACCAAAGATCTCGTGCAGAAGCGTACCCAAAAAATTGTCACAGAATTTTCAAATGTTTAGCTCTTTTTCAGTACTTTCTCTCAATTTTTGAGAAACAATTAAAGAATCGATGAAACAACTTTAAGGATTATTTAAAAGGTGTTAACAATCTAAAATTGATATATGATTATCACACAAGGTATATCAGGAAGGAATTCCAACTACATTTTGAAAAAATTTCTTAAGAAGCATTTTCCAGAAATTTAGGCCTAAAAGTCGTTGAAATTCATCTTTCACTCCGAATAGCACGCAAGTAATTCATCTTTCATGCCCTCAAAGGATTTATTTCATTTTGGACACTACAGAGGGGGGGGGGCTTGAAAGAGAGGGGGGCTAACGAGAGAGGGGGGCTGATTCACAACATCGAATGAAAAGGATATATATGACAGCTTTTCAGTTCTTTTACACCATATTTTGTGGATTCAGCGTACAATTTTTCGAGTCAAATACATAAATTCAACATTTGATACAGTTTTATCCCAAACCATAAAAAAATTTACATGCAAGCTTATTTAGCTCAATGAATGGAAAACCTTTGGTAATCTGTAAAAAAAATTGATATTAGTGGGGGGCTTAATAGAGAGGGGACTTATTTAATATTTGGCTGAGAGGGGAGGGGCTTATTCGAGAGGGGGGAGAGCTTTTACGGTATGAAAAAAGATATCAAAGATGTCTTAGATATTGGTTTAGCTTTTTAATTTGAAGTATTGTGAATTTTTTTAAGAAAGATCTTGTGCAGAAGCCTGCCCAAAAACTGTCATAAAATTTTAAAACCTGTAGCCTGTTATAGACAGCCTTTCTTAGGCGTCTGTTAATCGATTACGAGTAGCCAACAAGACAGCAGTTATTTTTCACAAAACTAACAGAAAGCAATGACAAAGTCTAAATTTTAAATAATTTATAATGTCAGTCAAGTGTACATTCCAATTATGATTCCCTTTCCATGGCTTGCTGCAGAGAAAACAACTGTTTTCTTTCGCTCCTTTCTCAATGGGTATCAATTCTTCATAACAACGTGGAAACTTTGGTTGTTTCTTAGAAAAACTGACAAAAAGGAACAGTCAGTTGAATCATGTCAGTTCAGCAAAGCTTGACAATATCTAGCAAGATTTCTCTTTAGGTATCTGTAGGTTGCCTTCATGTTGAGATAGCAATAGGAGATGGGAAAGGATAGCGAAGGTCCAAAAGCATTTCAGAACAATTGTCTCATTTTCCATAGATTAGGTCCATGCAAAATCATTAACAGTACTATAACTGTTGCTACGCCGAAAGAAACAGGGACATGCGATTTGCTTTCGCGGGATTTGAATGTCCAAACAAACGTTAAATGTATGTTTCATGGACTCCACCAATCTCCACAATGGCTTAAGGGATGATGATTCTCAGAGATGGTACAAACAATACTGTATTATCGACATTTTTCCAAACATTATTGGAATTCTTTCTTAATCTACCTTGTGAAATCATCATACATCGATTTTAAATCGTTTTGACGCCTTTACATAATCATTAAAGTTGATTCATCGTTTCTTTAAATGTTTCTCAAAAATTGAGAGAAAGTACTGAAAAAGAGCTGAAAATTTGAAAATTCTGTGACAATGTTTTGTGTACGCTTCTGCACGAGATCTTTGGTCAATATGTACAAAATACTTTAAACTTAATGGCTAAACCAATATCTAAGACATCTTTTTGACATCTATTTTTTATTTTCAGCGTTAAAGTTGAAAATCAACAACTTTTAGGCCTAAATTTGTAAAAAATAGTACAGTCTGAATTTTGCAATAATTTGCCAGGATAAAATTTATTAACAGATACGTTTTCAAGGAGAGCATAGATGGACTCTTCTGGCTTTTAACTAAAAAAAAGATTTTGCAAATCGGAGTACTGAGTGTGATACAGTAGCGTTTTTAAGTTTGTTTTGTTTTGTAAGCAATGGTCAATTTCTTCCTGAAATTGATTAGAAACGATGCAATAGGATTTCTTGAAAGTTTGATAAATTATTTCTCCGCAACCGATGGCTCAATTCGTTTCAAATTTTTTTGCATCTTGGTGATAAATTCCTTATGAACAACAGAAAAATAAAACAAAAATCAAATTTTCAATTTGAATTTTGGGTATTTTTTCCAACCCTGGATCACTGTGCGTTTGGTGGGCCACAATAAATTGTACACTGGGCCAAATTTGAAAATTCATGACTTTATACTTAGCTAAATGCCTCAATTAGATTCAAGGATTTTTGTTAATTTAACAAATTTTCTAGATTTTCTACTTAGGGAGCTGTGATTTTTAATAACAGGGAGGGAGTGGAAGCATTTTGAAAATTGGCCCCTGACAGCACAAAACGACTTCAAAAGAACCAGACTGTCACAAAAGCATCAAACCAAACAAAGAAGAATTCAATTGAAGAAAAGAAGAAAGGACTTAACAGACAAAAAATATTGATGTCTAACTTTTTCATAAATTAATAAATAGTTAAGCTAAAATCTATAAAATTCATTTTTTTTCCAAAATATTCAAAGATTTGGCACGTTTATTTTCAGACCCCAGCATAAATTCCTCTAAAAGTTCTGCGACGGGCATTTTATTCCCTAAAAATCACCTAGACCTTTGAAAATAAAAAAGTACAGTCTATATATTTCGATTTTAATCAAGTATACAGTATCTTCAATTTCAAAGACAAAAGGGGATTATAATTCGAGTGTAATCTGCTATAACTTTGCCCCACCAGAAACTTTACATGGGGGTCTTACAAAAGCTTCGGTTTTATAGGGATAATGTGACAATTTTTCTCACCTGTTGGACATTCCACCACTACTCGCAGATAGTTGGCTCTGCTCTTGTGATTTTCTCTTGGGCCTAACTACCATATGTTTGGCCATCTCTTCCTCGTCAGCTTCGACTATTGGCTTTACTGCGGTAAAAACCCATTCGAACCTGTCCGAACATGTCCTTAAAAGAATCCCATAACATTTTGCCTGATTCACCATAACCAAGATGGATTATGTACTGCTCTCATTTGAATACTTTTGTCAGTGGCGAACGCAGCTCCGAATCTGCCATTTTGCTGTCTGGACGAAATTCGCAGTTCACAGTTCTAATCTCAAAGTGATCACATGAACATATGGTCTCCTCCAATCTGATTGGATGTTATTTTTATATTGCTTAGTAGTGCCCAATCTCCCTAGCTAAGTTGGCTTTTAACCCCGTTGATTTACTTTAAATACATTTGCAACTTGTTGACTGCTGCCTCCATTGTTTCAATATATATTCAATTCAATAAACACGTGAGCAAAGTTAAAAAATCAAAGAGCACACAAAAAATATTCTTCGGTAAAAGTAAAAGAACGCTCAAACAATTGAAACAATACCAATATGAATTAACCTTTTGTGCCAATGTGACGCAGTTTGGCAAGCAATGAATACGCTAAAGGAAATTCGTGCTGCACGCAACCAGGCAAAATGCCAAATTCATAAAATATCACGAATTGAAATCAAACTTACAGAAAATATCATCACTGCAAAAAGTTGTTGATGCATGAATCGATAAAAGGGTTCCGAAAAATGTGATTCACTTGAATATCAGAAACCAAGAGTTCAATACAGTTACTATCACATATCATTTGTCTCACGCTACTTGTAAATCTTTTCAAATCCAATATGTCAACGGTTTTTGGTCAATCTTCAAAACAAAAGTACTTCTAGGAAATAAAAAATTCTTCTTCGTCCTCTTCTTGTTCCTCTGACAGGGCACCAATGTGAAACTACTGACGTGCTTCACAAGTGCATAAGTGGTTGCACAGAATGAAAAATACAAAACTAAACTTACGACCTTGAAAATGAGGGTTTGGTAGGGCAGGTAAACTGGAAGCAGTATAACAATTTTTGGCAATATTCTTTATTGTAACAACAAAAGGATTTCCAGCAGCGAATAGTAACAAGCTTATAATATCCCGCCTAACTTAAAACTATAGATATATGCAATGAAAACCTAGGTAGTTTATCTTAACTTTGTCTTGATTCGTCTTCGGCTAGTTCGTATCGATGGGCGGCATCAGCAGATTGGCTTCAACTTCGTGTTCGTCTCAACTGACTAAAAATACTAAAAACCTTACCTAAAATGCTGGACCATGAAACAATAAGACACACCTAATTTACCTTATAAAAAAATACAATTGAGTAAAAATAGCCATTCGCATGGTACAAAGTTCAAGCAGGGAGCGAGTCTACTCTCGTCCAAATAAGGCATGTTTTGGCATTGTTTCAAACAGTACTTTTCTGTGCATGCCAACACGCAAGCAACTACAAGTTACCTATTTATGTATCAATCAACCAAAGGGTCATAGCACATGACACATGAGCGTCATAGGACCAAAGAGTCATAGCACATGACATATAATTGTTGAGGATGCCGAGGACTGCCCCTTTTGTCCAAGCCTTTTGTTATGCTGGTAAAGTTCAGAGCAGATCAGCAGCAGGGAAACCTATTACCATGCGCGAGAATCTCTTTGTCTCTTTGCTGATTCTTGTTTGGATTGTGGCCGGATTATCCGCCCACATCCTTTCCACAAAAGCAAAAATGCTTTCTGCGCATGATCAGAGGTTTCATTTTTGGGGGATGACCGTTGCTTTGAACTTTGACGATTCGTATCCCCAACAAATAAGGGGTGCGTCCATATCGCAACACATTACTCCTGCGTCGATACTGACCCTTGTACGTAATAGGCTAATTTGAGATCTGATTGGCTGTTTAAAACGAGGCTTGTCAGTAAAAATACGCCACAATTCGCATAAATTAATTTCTTCAAGAAGTTTCATTAGGAAAAGCCCAAAGTCAGAGCTGCGAGAGAAATTGTTTTGAATCAAATGTCTGTACAAATTACAAGTACAATTTCATCTCTTGGGAAGCCTTTGCAACCTGATGACCAGATAATAGAAGCAAAGCTTCCCTGGGTTTCTTGTCTATGCCTACCCTTCCAATACCTTGGAAGTAGGTAAGGAATTTCAACAGCCATAGCAAGTGATGTTGTTGACACTACCACCCTGCAGGACCCCTTGGGGTTCCTGAGGTCAGCAAGCACTCTTTCTTTGTGCTTATCAAGGGTTTTATGGAGGTACATTCCAAGAAGCAATGTATCCACTGACTTTCCTTGCTTTGACGAATCATACATATGATCACCTAGTTCTTCTTTAAGGAAAACAAACACTTAGGCAACATTTTCCACACTTTGACAATAAATGATTGTCTTTAGATAAGTTCCACTTTCCATCTTTACGCCATTCTATACCCAATAAAGTAATTTGGGGTCCATTGAATATTTGACTATTGATAGCCTGGTGTTTAGCCTGTTTGGACTCACAAGGATCAATTGATAGCTTTTCACTGCCAAAGATTTGACAATCTGTCAATGAATTGGCAGTTGCTGTCAATGCCAGAACAGGGGACTTAGGCAGAGCTGTTCTCAAGGTGCTGAGCTTGGCAAATGAGTCCCTGAATGCCTGTTGGGAAACCTCAAGCACGCCCACACATATGGAGTGATTTGCTGGACAAATTGTTTGGTGCATCGACTCGTCTGTCGACTCATTATGTTGACCAGTCAAGTCGTCACATCGACCGTTCGAGTCGTTGAGTCGCAGTGTTGACTCACTGTGTAGTTGTTTCGAATCGTGTAGTCTTAGTGTCGATCCATGGAGTCCTTGCGTCAAGTTGTTGTAGCAATGTGTCGACTTGTCGAGTCGTCGTGTCGACTCGTCGAGTCGACTCGTCGAGTCGAGTTGTCGAGTCGTCTATACAGATGAACTGATGATCAGATCGAGATCAAGTTCCAAATCGAGGCTCCACATAAGAACAACATGGCCGAGAGAAGGTTGCAGCAAGTAAGGCAATATCTTCGAGACGGATTGCAAACTGTAATCACACGATTTGATGAGCGACTTTTTGAAAGTGCAGACGGTCATGATTACTTGTGTACTCATGTAGATCGTATGCTGAATGTGGTTGCGCATGCTGCAACATTGTATAACATTCCTGTGGAGATTGAAGAAACGTTACAAACAGCGCGCCAGATGTTACTCCAGCAAAATTCTGAAAACAATCCAACTTTCTTCAGAAGTTCTGGTAACCGTGGTCGCCCATCAGTCATTATCCATAGCGAGCAACTAGAATTGTACTTAGGATATGGCTTTTCGCAGACGAAAATTGCACAAATGTTCGGTGTTTCCACCAAGACCATTCAACGTCGCATTTTGGAATTTGATATTGCTTTGTCATCACATGACGAATTGGCTGATATGGAACTCGACACTGTTATGTAAGTAAGTAAGTAGGAAAAATATTTTTCACATGTTAGGATGACATGTAGGATGAGGATAAGTGACAACTCGTATCCTCACCTCACTTACACACAATGATTTTGACCCATTTCACCAAAAAGCATTTTTTCCGGACGATGATGTTACATTTTCTGTTTAATTAAGAAACCACAACGAGAGGACCATTATGGAAGTAAGTTCAATTCGACCTTTTAATGCTGTAGCTGCCACCACAATTAGGGGTGTTTTATAGGTATTTGTTGAATTTGTACAAAACTTATAACTTATAATTATGTATTTTTTTTTTAGAAACTGCCCATAAGAAACTCGACTCTCAGATTGCCAAAAAATTAAGAAACTCCAGTACTGGGAGAAAACAAGTTAGGAAACTAGTACTTTGATAAAGAAAATTCCTGACATTTTTTCTTTACCTTTACTTGTTTCCTGTATCATATTACTCGTAAGGTACTTGAGTAATGTCTAAACATTGGAAACACTAAAAAAACGTTGTTTTGTACTGTTCACGAGGGCACAGGTAGTGAACATGAAGATTGTTATGGAACCTCTACGAAACTCGTAAGAAACTTTGAGTACTCAAAATCTGATAATTTGTATTATTCTTTGGTCAAAAACTATGCAATGAGTGAAAAAACTTAGTTCTATACCTTCCCAAAGTCTGCAAGTAAATATATTGTGATGTTTTATGTTAGCCATACGTTTGCTAGCAACCCTAGTAATCCATATAGATTGGTGATTTTCTCGACCCTACTTTTTCAGAAATGATATCCTGAAATCATTCCCAAACTGTGGATACCGAAGCATGCGGGGTCATCTTCAAGCAAGAGGACTTCGTATTCAGTGGAACAGAATAAAAGACAGCATGAGAAGAGTTTGCCCTGAAGGAATACTGTCACGGTCATTGCAACTAACTGCAGTTCATCGCAGAACTTACTCAGTTAGGGCTCCACTTTCTCTATGGCATATAGATGGGCACCATAAGTTGATCAGGTTTGAGATTTAAGCTTTCCAAAAGTTTTACATTCTAATAGACCCCCAATAGACCTGGGCAAAAAAAATTATGCCATTATTAAATGATTTGACATGCAACACTGCCCGACAGCAATCAAATAGGTGCTAAATACATATGTTCACTACACCAGAATGAGTTGCAAATGTACTCATCTAGTATTGGTTTCTGTTTCCACTGGAACAGGAGAAATCCTGGTTGCTTTTGATCTGAAATCTGAAAAGGCACCAGTGTCCCTGTGTAAAATTCCTGAAAATGATACACTGTCCCAGAGTAAAATCCTAAAAATGATACCCTTTTCTTGAGTTTCTTCCTACGAAATTGTTTACCCAAATGATTCAATTCACAATCGCAGAGTGCAAACGTTACGTAGTAAATTATAGGAAATACTGTATGCACTCTGTCATGGAGCCAATTATACAAAATTGATACCATGTTCCGGAGTAGGAATCCTGAAAATGATACCCTTTTCAATAGCACATCCTCGTACAGAAGAATATACGAGTACCCCCCCCCCCCCCGGGTGGTTTACCTATATGAGAAGTTCTTTGTCTGTGATCAAAGTGCGATGAATAGAACTAAGCAAACCAAAACTCAATGGTCTTTGCTCGAAACCTTGTTTCGTATGAGTAATGGGAAAGGTAGTGAACATGAAGATTGCTATGGAATTTCTAAGAAACTTTTAAGAAACTCAGACTACTCTAATCTGATTATTTTAAGGAACTTCCAGTACTGGCCGAAATTCTTATTTTCTTATAAAGAAATACGGGTATGCAAAAGTTGGGCAAAGATGCAGTTCCTCCTGAAGCTAAGTGTGGTTTTCCTTCTAAATGCAGTTGCACACAAGAGTACTATAGACTCCCAGGGGGCTTAACAGAGCTCATTCCATGCCGTATCTACAATAAACTATCTGATATTCATTTCCAACTTCATTTCAGGTGGGGATTTGTTGTTCATGGCGGGATAGATGGTTTCTCAAGACACATCATGTATCTGCAATGCAGCTGTAACAACAAAGCTGCCACGGTTTTGCAGTTATTTCAACGTGCTGTTGAGCAGTTCGGACTGCCGTCTAGGGTCAGAGGTGACAAGGGTGTAGAGAATGTAGACGTTGCTTGGCTCATGTATACCCATCCAAACAGAGGTCCAGACCGTGGCAGTTTTATAGCAGGAAGAAGCTGTCACAATCAAAGAATCGAAAGACTCTGGCGAGATGTCTTCTCAGGGTGTCTTCATGTATTTTACAGCCTCTTCTCGTACATGGAGAATGAGAATCTGCTTGAAATTAGCAATGATGTACACCTGTTTGCACTGCGTTACGTATTTGAGCCAAGAATAAATGCGCTTTTGGTTGAGTTTGCGGAAGGGTGGAATCACCATCCATTATCAACGGAAAGAAATATGTCTCCAGTACAATTGTGGCTTTGGGGACTTCACAGGAATGTAGAGGAATGGGATGAGCTGTTAGATGAGGTATAGGGCGATCTGAGCCAATTTTGAGAGAGCTATTGTTCAGTTGCGAAATATCCGGGGGAGAGTGCTTCATTGTTAAGTGATACTGGACGTGCCCTGGGGGGGGGGGGGGGGGGGTTCTTCCATTTGTGGTTGAGGAAATGGTCAAAATTGGTCTAGCCAAGGGTACCTTTTTCGTAAAAATTGGTTCAGACAATGGTCAAATTGGTCTAGCCAAGGGTACCATTTTTGTAAAAATTAGTCTAGCTAACGGTACCCTTTTGAAGATGTTCACGGCAGACCCCTACCCAAAATTTGGCCAAGAACCCCCCCCCCCCCCCCCCCCCCCCTCCCCCCCCGTGGACGTGCCGCTCATATGGGTGGGTTTTTTCATCCGAAATTCCCTACATATGGGTCTGTTTTTAACCATAATTCTGGTAGAAGGGTAGTTATTTTTAGAATTTTCTTATCAATGGGCCCCATAATGATAATCCACACCAAACGACTGAAATTTTCCTTTGTTTCAAATCAACAAATTCATACACATGGGTCAACTGATATTCATGTAAATGGGCTCGGAATTTTTGAATATTCTGTCATACGAATGGGTCCTTTTCTCAAAGTCCAAATTCAGGTGAAATCATGTTCACGATGAAGTACCCCCCCCCCCCCCCCCGGGCTAAATGTTAGATTGTCAGAAGACCTAAAATGATGTATCAGTGTGAAAATTCATGAACATTTTTCGAAAGGTTAGGAAAAAAAGAAGCTTGAATGAAGTCTTCATTGCGAGAAATGGCATGTAAAAAATGGTCTTTTCATTAGAAAGCTGAATTCCATGGGTTTTTGTCAAATTTCAAGCGCTACACTGAGGATTCAGGACATGATAATTGTTTGCAATATCAGAAGCCATTCTGTAGACTCATGACGTAAGTCCCTCTAACTTTCGCTGTTGTTGTTGTTGTTGATATCGCTTCAGTTGAGGCGACAAGTCTGCAGGGGGAGCGAAACAAGAGACTTTATTGGAATGAGTCTAGCCATTCTGATCGTACATCTCTTCAAATTCAATATGATCGCAATCTGAAAAATCCATGAGAAAGGCAACAAATTTTGGTTTCATCATCCTGGGACGTCAAATATCACAGTGTAAAGAAACAACAAACAACAACAGCAAGCTTAGTATACTTATAAATAGTAAGTAGTTTGTGAACATGAACATGTTAGGTTCTTCTCTCTTCTTGATAAAACTTAACCTAATTACAACATTCCCCAAGATAACATTCTTTACCTGGGGGGGGGGGGTACATAACATGTTCAAGGCACGGGTATGTGCCGCCCATATGGGTGGGTTTTTGGGCCCAAAATTCTCTAAACAAGGGTCCTTTTTCGGCAAATTCTCCATACACAAGGGTGGGATTTCGCTGAAATTCGCAAAAAATGGGCGATTTTCCGCCAAATTTCATCATAAAAGTGGGTACCAAAGAAAATTTTCGGTAATTAGAAGAGGGTAGCTTTCTGAAAATCGGGCGGCAGACCCCCGTCCATCCACAAGTCATGTACCCCCCTCCCCGGGATTCTTTACAAGCAAACAATTTATAAAACTTACTCTTAGTCCTTCTCGTGCCGGCTACTCATGAAATTGCGATGTGCAAGGGCATTAGAGAGAATATATTAAGTTCTCTAAATGACAACATAATTTTCATTTGTCAAACAGTTCACGTTCCGGGTGCCCTGAGCTAAAATATTCCAAGATATCCTTGGTGACTTGGTGAGAAGAGAAGTGGGGTGTTTGGTGGACTGTAAGGTCGCTTGTAGGCGCGCGATCGTCGTGGAATAATTATTCCGTGCAGTATTTTTTCTCCCCTGGTAATACCACGTTTACCTGTAACTTTTGCAAAGCTAAAATGATTGGGGCTTAGTTAGAGAGTTCATCAGTTTGCAAGACTCCGATAGAAGGTCTCATGAAGAAATGTTTCTTAACTAATGCATCAAATGATCTATTTCAAGTAAGAAAGGTTTATGATCTATGTCAGACTTTTGGCTGCAAGGAAAACTTATACCACGACGAGCGGGAGCTACAAGCGACAGTACTGCCTTCATCTACCCCACGTTTTTCCTGAATCACCAGGTAGATTACATATTAACTTCGTACAGGTTACTGCAACAGAGTATGGAATTGATTGGCATGGCCCGTTACCAGATGGGAATTGGAATGAAGACAGTCAGAGAGAGATTGCTGTTCCTCAAGTTAACCTACCTATGCATGCAGAAGTTTTGCAACCAATCAATCCACTGTCCAACAGCCAAACATTTGGACTTGATATCTATATGCAGCTAGTGCAGTCTATTACTGATAGCATTGCAGCATAGCTTTTGCACATAAAAAGATTCTAAATATCTACTTGAAGTTGATTGACGTAAAATTTATGGATATGGCTAACAATAAACAATAAAATTAACCAGCAATATTACTTTACTGGGTTACCCGTCAAATTATTAAGAACTACGCGATAGTTTTTAGTAACTTCATATCTTTTGAAGCAACATTGGAGGTGAATTTGTGCTCAATTTATTCCAAGCAGTGGGTATTAGCTATTACCATAAAATAGCAGAACTGCATTGGGTTACCCTGAATAACATAACAATAACATCAACAGAACAATAACAGAACATACCAATTTCTAAAAAGTGTTATCAAATAGTGTTCATCCGGAACCAAACCCTTGGCAGCCATGCTTCAGGGCCGCATCAAATACCTGGAAGAATTTTGTTCTTGATGAAATTACAGTTGGCAAGCGGATTATCGATAAACACGATGCTGCTTCAGGCATGTTGGCTTCTTCGTTGTCTTCAGGAAGATATGTAATTGATATCTTGTTTGGGAGTCCACGGGGGGGTACTGATTTGTAGCCAGTTACAAACTGGAGTAAATTCACCAACTTATCTTCATCTGCTTCATCGATATACTCCATAAACCACGTATAGCTCTGCTTTCTACTGAACTCTGCTGGGGGATGGGCAAAAATAAAAGACTTTAACTTTGCACTTGAAAGCCTTTGATTTGTTGTATAGCACAGTAGACTAAAGCACAATTCGGGGTTGTCTCGCATCAGTGGCAAGAGGCCTAGTAATGCAAGACCTTCTCCGATTTTGTCGATTTCGTATTTTCTGGAGAGAATGATTTCATTTTCAACCAAATGTTGTATTAGCAGGGGCACATCATTCCTTGTAACAACTTTGTTCATTGGCCAATGTGATGCAGATATCAACGACCAGTAAGCCTCATTGAGCGGATCTTTTTCCAGCACATCATCCACTGAATGACATGATTCAAGTTTCTGGATGAGGCCTTTCAAGTTTTCGGTTGCTGAAGGAAAAAAGGAAGTAGTTGGCAGGTGGGCCAAAAGAGTAACCCCAACAAATTTGCGAAAGAATTTCCTTCTATTTAAAGAATTTTCTTCTATTAAAGAATTTTGAATTCTGTTTGGCACTGTCCATTGTAAAAACACATTTTTCTTCAACCCATCTTTTCTCTGTAAATACCTCATAGTTCATACTGAACTGATGATTACTCAAAAGATGTAGATTATGCTAAACCTAGTTTCACTAGAAATTTTGCAATCAGAAGTCTCATGCAAATCTTTGATCTTGAGGGTTACGTTTTGTGGCCCACCAGATGAGGAGGGTGTCCCAAAAAAGCTTTCCGCCAAGCTTCAACCTCCATTGTCCCGTATTTTCACAATTGCACAGTGTAGGCTTCAACTTAGAGTTTGAAACTGTGTTTGAGTCTTTCTGAAAAATGGTTACAAACATATGGCACAAGAAAAGGCAAAATAAGTACGGTAGTTTATTCAAAAACAGCATTTCCTTTGCTATGAAGCAATGTCAACATCAATTTAATTTATGAAAGAAATGGTTCCAACATTGTATTAACATTAAGATACATTTGTAGATAACAATGTTGTCTTGTAGAGACAACACTTTAGAAATGTAGCAAATAACACAACGCTATCGGGTAAGATATCTCTACGGAACAAAATTGATGAGTTTGGTTGACTTTTTATCCCCAAACAATTTCTTCAACATAAGGTTTATTCTTGTATTTCGCGATAATTCAGGAAATCCCTAAAACAGCTCGTTTGTAGTTTTCGCCAAACCCATAAGCTCTGGTTTGGAGGTGCGAGGCAAACTTGGACTGCCAAGATTGCAGATCGGCAAATGTTTGCCTCTGCACTTTATCGTCCAGTTATCACTTGCACCAAAAAAGAAGAAGTTACCTTCAAAATTACGAGGGACCGATTAGGCCTAAATCATTGTGGCTAGCCCCAATCAAATCTGTTGCATGTTTTCATGGACACCTGATAAGACAGTTGAATACAACACTCTACTAGAACCCTTTCTTTCAAATCTTTTTTTACAGTGCTGGTAAACAAAGGAAGTGCATGCATTTGTGAACGTGACATCATATTTGGCCTTTCCTATACCAAAAATCAGTAACCATCAGTCAAAATGACATAAAAATAACTCAAACTCTAAAGTTGAAGCCCATCCTAAGCAACTATGTAGAAAAATGGCAGAATTAAACTTACAGCTCTCGCAGCAGCTACATAAAGAGGACACACATATTTTGGGACACCCTGTATATGAAATAACACAATGGTGTTTTCTATTGGTTTTGCTTTGATGATACATAGTTTCATACAGTAAACTATATTGCTGTATTCTTGTCATATGAACAGGGGCTTGAAAGTGTACTCTTTAAGCATTGAGAATCAACAGAACCCTGATGAGGAGGAAATGCTAAGTTAGGCAGAAATGCCGCAACACGACAAACAAACGACAGCAAATATGTGAAAATTTATTTTTCAATTTATATTTTATAGGTAAAATATTTAATTTTCACATCTTTGCTGCTGTTTTTCGTGGCGTTGGGGTTCTTCTGCCCACAAATTTAAAAAGTACTCATTCGTCACCACAAGCATCTTTGGATCCGATAATAGGCTGGTATCGTGGCCTTTACCTTTTAAAATTATTTTATAAAAAGTTATCTGCCCCAGATGGGAAGCACTGTAAATTTGCATTTTTGTGTTGTTACACAATTGTGCAACAAACAAACAAACAACAAACAAATGAACATTTGCAGAGGTTTTGTAAAAAGAAATGAATATATTCCATAAAATGCTAAAGCAACAAGGATCCTCATATGCTACTTGTCTTAGAAGGCAAAATGATGTACTTTTTCTCAAATGAATTGAAAATTGCGATTTGCAGTGAGCATTTGACAAAGTGTTTACTTTAGATAATGATCAATTTGATGTGCATGTACAGTATATTATATTTTACCTGCATTTTCTGGGATCTGGCTTTTCTCCAAATGGATCGCTATCAGGTCTTGGTCTGCTGATGTCAAGTAGTAATACACTGCAGGTGAGAGGGCATGGAAACTTGGTCCAGATTGCAACAGTGAGTGGGCAATAGCCAATCCAGCTAGTTTAACCCTATCCAGACTGGGGGGGGGGCTCATTCAGCCCCCCCACCTACTTAACTGAGCACTGCTCCAAATTGGTTCAACGAAACAGGAAATGACTTTTTGACTTTTAGTTTCTATCCTTTTGAAGTGTGAATTTGTGTGAAATTTAAAAAAAAAATTTAGGGGGCCGGGGGGTGGCTGTTTTTTCAGAGTGGTCGGGGCCAACTTTTAGGTAAGCTGCTTATGGATATATTTCCAGATCACCTCATAGTCCTTTGATAATATCCTTTTTCATTTGTGAACTTATAATCTATAAGGTCTCTTTAATTTTTCCAAGAACAATAGAGCAATTATGTGTCACGTGACCTCATCAATGACGTCATCTTTAAGAAAATGGCAAAAATTAGTTCGCGGACTTTCTGCAAGGATATTTCGACCCCAAATGTTTTACAGCGGTAATGAATAGATTAAAACTGATTAACAGGGTTGTTTCCACCTAAGCTGTGTAATTTTGTTTGAATTTTGTGCATCATTGGCCGCAAACGGTATAAGATTCCCCGGGGGTATCCTCACATAGTACTACTAACGGTCAGTTATCATACATATCTTGAGAATCTGTTTTACAGTGAGACTTTTTTGACTTGAAAGTGTTTAGTTTGTCAAGATATTATCAAAATTCCACCAAATAACTATCCTCAACCCCCTTTTTCCTTCTTCCTTCCAACTCATTTGCTTACTACTGGGGAAAAATGCTGATGTCAGCATTTTTTGCAATAATCAAAACAAACATTTCAAAAGTAAAAATGAAGTATGCAACGATCACTTATCATTGAAGTAGTTTTCATTGTAAACTATGGAGAAATTCTCTAATATGGCTGGATTTGTCATTTTTCAGAAAAACAAGATTTTTAATCTCTTTGTCCGCCATCTTGAATTTGCGAAAATCAAATTTTTCACTTTATGAGTATATTTTCACCTTCTAACAATGCTTTGATAGGCATAATTTGGTTTCGTGAATCATTCTTAGAAAATTATAAAGATTTAAAAAAAAGTTGTTTTTTTCATTTTTTTCGTGGACACGTGCCAGTTGGTCTTGAATAATTATGACGTCATATCTATTTTTAGAAATTTTTTTACTAGAAATGATAGACCATAAGTACGGCTACCTGCATGGTGAGTTTCGTCTTCGTAAGTGAAGGAATGGCGTTTTTAGAGAGGGGGGGCTGAATGAGCCCCCCCCCCAGTCTTCTAGTAGCTCAAAAAGCCCAGTCTGGATAGGGTTAAAAAGCAACCCTTTGCTGCTATCTCTCACAGGTAACAATGCATATTCATTACCCTCAAACAACCTTGATTGAATCTGCCCAAACACAAGCTCAAAGAATTCTGCCTTTATTGCACCAGCATCCAATCCCGGTTCATCTTGAAAAGTGACACATACACTCTTTAGGAGCCTTTCAGGATCACTCAAACTCTTCTTATAAAAAGAGAGTGCACCACTCCAAACTTCTTCTCTCTCTACTGTCAATGAAATTTCATCATGCTTTTTCAGATTACATGCAAATTTGTCCAGTAGACTTTCTATGTTGCTAGGCTGTATTTCTTTGTCACATTCAATTTGACTGCTACCTGCATCAGTTGCATCGCATAAACTTCCTGCTGCTTCTTGCAATGTATCAGATGTAGTTACAGCTGCATTGATTTTGGCATTGGTTGCATCTGGGAACAATTTTTGCAGCTCTTGTACCCAATCATCTTTTTGTGTAAGATCAATGCGTCCGAAGTCATCATCAAAATTAACTGCAGGCCAGTCAAAATCATCATCATTGTGAGTGTCTGTAATGGCAGCATTTTTGCTACTACATCCGCCCCCACATACATCTGTGTGTTTCCTCATGTCCTGAATTGGTATGCGTTCAAGACAATTCACACACTGTGTTGTGACCTGCATCTCTGTTGTTGAAGGTGTGACCGATTCAGTACTAAGATCACTCTGAATTGGTACTACATATATGGTTGCAGTGGTTGAGACGATGTCTTTGAGATATGGAACACTGTATCCAGATTGCCGGACTGGGATGACTACAAGAGGGCGATTTGCTCCTCCCCTATCTGCACGAAGGAATTCAAATGCTCCTCTTTGGCTTGCTAACTTTGGAAAGGTCTTCTCCAAAGTTTCTTTGACATGGTCAAAGTTGCCATTCTTGTCAAACACAATTCTCTTTTTACCCAATCCAGCACTGGTCAATGTATTTGATTCTAGAATTGAAGGTGTCTTCCTGGTTGAAGACTTGGACAGGACACAAAAATCGTGGGTCCATGTGTCCTTTACAACATAGGGTATGACAGTTTTAGCCCTTTTCCTTGGTCTTTGGCCTGATTTTCCAGGTTGTCTATTGTTGTTGTATGGCATAAATGCAGCCCTGCAATGAAAGATACATAATAAGTTGCAAAGAACATTTGCAGTAACATACCTCATTTTATACTGTATATGTTACTTTATTACTGTCCTGACTCTATATCATCACATACAGTACTTTCCCCTAACAGCTCCAATTTTTAACTGGTAAGACAAGGTCATTCTTCAACTTGATAAGCTCTTGAACTGATGTATATACTTGTTGTATTTACTGTATGTTTTTACATTTACTTAGAGTGATAGCACTGTTTTAGCTGCATCTGGTGACCTGTTGTATAAGTAGACACTCATTTTTTTGATAAGTATTCCCCCCCCCCTGTGATACAAAGTTGATTGCATTTTTGTATGAACCTCAAGGCCAACCTTTTTGAGAAGTGGGGGGGGTCTATGTATGTATGTAAAATTTGCCATCAAAATTAATTAAGTCTATGATAAAATATTTGGAAGAAAAAAAATATGTAATTACATGTGTACCATATACAGATATAAAGGTTTAAATCAAATTTAAAAAAACGCCCCTATGTTAAAATGGCAGGGATAGCATTAAAAGGTCAGTGTCACCTTGTTTCCATAATGGTCCCTCCAGAGGTGTCATTGAAAGAAAAATTTCAGTTTTTGTGTCAAATATATGCTTAGTCTTGACTAACTACTACTTCAATCCCAATTTCTGCTTCAATCAGCCCGAGTCAGCAAATTTTGGGATCTAAACTCCACTACCCGTAAAATCCTAGTCAATCCCATCTATAACAGCTGCTACGCATGCGCTTCGCAGCAACAATATAACAAAAAAAAAACTCTAATTTAAGTGCAATTTAAGTGTTTTGAGATCTTACCAAGTAATTTTGGGAGCCCTTTAGACAAAGCAATATGAACTCTACACTACAGGCATTAACAGTATAAGAAACACATAAAGAAACTTTTGCTAGCAAAATGGTCAAAATATTTAAGAAAATGCCAACCATCACTGGACCTCAGTTTCTTATAGAAATGAGTATAGTATTATATTGTTATTTAACAACAACAATGCCATATGACATAATTTTCAGGGACCCCGGACTGACCACATTTTTAGGGGGCGAGACTGCAAATTTGAAGGCAAAACAATAGGAAAATTTAACAAATGTCAGCCATTTATGAGAGGGCAAGGGTGTTTGCCCCCCCCCCCTCGCGCCCCTCTCTCTGGTGTTCCTGACAATTTTCTGAGTGACTGATAAGTGTGGATACACAAATCAATCCGGGCATGGCAAAATTGCCAATCGTCGTCACGTAATTGGCGAACTTGGCGGCCGAATTTTTTGAAATCTGATAGTGATGATAGTGATACATGTAACATTTTTGATCATTAAAAATCATGCGAAAAGAAACTGTTAAGTTATGTGCATACCTGAAGTTAGCTTGGGCTCTAGAAATGATGTCGCTATCACTTCTGAGTGCATCTCTTCTTGGGGCTCGTGGAAACCCTTGACTGGTATTGTTGTTGGCTGATGTCGATGGCCTAACTGGTACCCCAATATCAATGACGCCATCCCGCTGTCAGCTGGGGCAAGTGCACCCTGCAATGAATCTTCAGGCTGATGCTCAACGTTTGTTTCCCTGCTCTGAATATTTCCTATTTGCTCAAAGGCAGTCCTCAAAATTGCTCGAATCTCATCTGCGTCCACTCCCGCTCCCGCACGGTTTTCCATGACAGCTGAACATGTGCGCGCCAAATGAGAGCCTCGATTTGGAACTTGATCTCTATCTGATCATCAGTAGACGACTCGACGAGTCGACACGACGATTCGACGAGTCGACACGACGACTTGACAAGTCGACACATTGCTACAACAACTTGACGCAAGGACTCCATGGATCGACACTAAGACTACACGATTCGAAACAACGTGATATGGTAAAGTGCGAGTTGCGAGTTGCAGTTGCGAGTTGCGAGTTACACTTATTTTGCGAGTTGCGAGTTGCAAGTTGCACTTATTATGCGAGTTACGAGTTGCGAGTTGCACTTAATTTGCGAGTTGCGAGTTGCGAGTTGAACGAAAGTTGCGAGTTGGAAACTCAAAAGTGCGAGTTGGAAACTCAAAAGTGCGAGTTGGAAACTCAAAAGTGCGAGTTGAAACTAAAATTACGAGTTGCCTGTTTTCTTTTGAATGAATGCATTGTTTGCCAAATAAAAGGGTTTTTTGAAGTTGCAATTGAAT
This sequence comes from Aurelia coerulea, assembly GCA_039566865.1. Lineage (NCBI taxonomy): Eukaryota > Metazoa > Cnidaria > Scyphozoa > Semaeostomeae > Ulmaridae > Aurelia > Aurelia coerulea. Next base: position 11,936,028 of record CM076947.1, read on the forward strand.
TTTGAACTGTTTTATGGACTTAGCGTTTTTAGGCCGTTGTAATTTTCTTTATAATAAATCAATTATAAGAAGCTGCAGGCTTATTACAATTTGTGGCTTTCATTCCCCCAAGTCGTTCATTAATATTACTTATTACTGTAATGCAGTAAACTGGGACTTGATTTAGTTGTCTTCAAAGAAAATTAAAGGAAAATCATGTTTTCTTTCACCAGCGTTTATCGCTAGCGATCGTATTTGATCCCGTGTGTTGTACGCTAAGTTATACTTTGGTAATTTCATACCTTCATTTTAAAACCATTAGGCCTATTCTAAACACACTTACACGCTTCATGTTTTGTTCTCAAATTTTCACCGCCCCTCGGCGGCCTCTTCAGTGAGAATGTTCAAATCTCGCGAACCTTGTGTTCTTGCACTGTTCGTAAAATTTACGTTCGAAAAATTGATCAGTTCGAATCCGTTGTTTCGTTGTCTTAATTTGTTCGAGTTTCCCCATTCTTCTTTCGTATTGAGCATTGGGTTCAATTCATTGATAAAAACCGCTTCCGTAACTTGCCTGAGCATTGCGTCACCCGCGCACGTAGCCAGTATATCCACCGTAACCTCTTGCGGAACTGCATCATGCCGCTCTAACATGTGCTTGTAAAACACGGAATTCTTTTCACTGTTTTCGTATTTGGTGAGGTGCCCACTTGCTCTTTCTCCGATGCTTCTTGCTGTTTCTCCAATGTAGGTACCTTCTCTCCCATTGCTTTCTGCACAGCCGAGACATTTCACTCTATAAACGACATCTCTTGTTTTACAGTTAACTATTGGGTTCACCCTGCAAACTTTGCAGGTATCTTTTCCACAAGAATTGTTCTGAAATGGATCAGATTTACTTAAGATGTTCCTCAATGATTTTCCTGATCTTTCAACAACTCGTATTTTTAACTGTGAGTCTTTCAGTGCTAAAGGAAAATCATTAATTCGTTGTCTTTCCCTTTCAAGACGACTTGTGCAACTCCATGTTAATTGCTGAGCTCAGAAAAGAAATTGAAGTAAATTGAGCTCTGCTGAGGGTGTTTTTCGATTTGCAAAAGCATCGTCAACAAAGGCAAATTCAAGAGGCATCACACTCCAGTAAAATCTGGTGCTATTTAGCAAAAACCCCTTGCTTTTCAAGGAATTGGTAACAGTTCCCTATACACTACCCTGGGTACCAGCCTCTCTAACATAAAAATGTTTTTATGTTAGAGAGGCTGGTACCCAGGGTACCTATACACCCTCTTGCTTTTCAAATTTCGTAGGTTTTTCGACGGAGTGATATATCACTCGTGTTCGAAGTAGCTTCAGCATGATTTCTTGCATATCCTTCAGTCAGGCCTGCTCTGATACACGTTTTTTCTTTCATAAGAAACTGGGAAAGCCCACAGAACTAAATTTTTCTTATTTTCAAGTGAAAATTTCAGCTTTTTAGTTCCAAAAGTTTCTTAATGTGTTTCTTATTTTTTAGATGCATGTAGTTTCTTCCACGGGCAAGTATTCGTTTCTTGACAGACAGCACCCTTTTTATCAAGACACAAAGTTATCATGAATATTACTAAAAAATAAAGGCTGAATGATAATTTCCCATGACATCCTTGCATTTGGCTTTAAAAGTTTCTTAGCAATCCTAGTACCCTTTTCTTATGAACCAGTTTCTTATATAAAAAATGTGTATGTAAATTCGAAGTTAAGAAACTTTTCAGTCTTTAGTTATGAGTTGAAAAGTGTTTTGGACATACAGCCTATTTGTATTACCAACTCAAGAAATACCAAAGAGAAGAATTTTTCTTCTCTGTAGGCCTAATTGTCCGAGCTCAAAGCAAAACCTTTATTAGCGGCTCTCTGCGAATTAAAAATTTTTCTTTAACTCCCCTGATCTTGACAAAGGCTCTCCAAAAAATTACGGTGTTTTAGCTGCTAAAGATGGAAAATCTGAAGTTTTTTTTACTGAACTGGCAACTCGCATTTTAAATGTACCAACTCGCACTTTCCACTATTAACTCGCAACTCGCAACTCGCAGAAAGCACCAACTCGCAACTCGTAACTCGTAACTCGCAACTCGCACTTTACTAATCCACGAAACAACTACACAGTGAGTCAACACTGGGACTCAACGACTCGAACGGTCGATGTGACGACTTGACTGGTCAACATAATGAGTCGACAGACGAGTCGATGCACCAAACAATTTGTCCAGCAAATCACTCCATACACACAGCTACCTGCGTAAGCATTAGGGCACAGTCATTGTAGGGAACACGCAGCAGGCAAATTATGTAAACCTACAGTGGTATTGTTAGTGTTATGATTAATACATTGCGCCCCAGAAACATTGCGACTTTTATGGGCAAATAGTAGTAGGCTCGATGCCAGCCTATTGATATAAGATTTGATTCATATTCCTGTGATTCTTTACGTTCATTGGTTTATTTTGAACTATTGTTGGAAAGTAACTTTAAGGATCCTATTATCTGTGATGCAAATCAGTACGTATCGAGAATTCCAAGAGTGCCGACAAATTCGTAGAGTGAGAATGAGATTGTGGAATAAAATTGATTTAGAAAATGTTATTTGAGTAGTTTTATCTAAGAGTGAGATCTTTGATTGTTGCCTATTATTGAACTAGCGAGACTGAGATAGTATTGTTTGGTCCACCATTGCCTGATAGTCTTAATCAAAATGGAAGCAGTATCAGACACTTTGTTGGCTATTGGAGGGCATTACCATATCACAAGGGCCATACCTGGGAAGATCCAAAAGATACATTATACTTTGTTTGCTTTCATAACTTTTCGGGAGATGATTCATTTCATAGGGCAAATTTAAATACAAACAATATCTATTTCCTACCTGCATTGATCTACGGTATATTTTTCTATCTTTTGGAATAGAGGATTCAACTGTTGTCATTTCTTAATTGCATAAAACACCAACTGGACGAAACCAGCACAGAAAACTTATACCATTGGTTTGCAAAATACAGACACCCTGAATTGGACGTCCATTTGGAGATGCAAATGGAACTGCTGGGTGCCACAATCTTGGTATGTTGGTGATGTCAAGCCAGAAACCTTCTATATGCCGGCCACCAGTGGCAAGGTTAGCAATCGTTTGCTTGAGGTGGCCAATAGGTACACTTTGACTTCCAAACTCTGAAAATTAGTCACAATGTTGTGGGTCATTCATGTTATGAATATAATTGAAAATGACAGTATGTAGCTTACAGTATCTCAATACCAAACTTATGATGCAATGAAAGTTAGGTTTTGCCAGTTACGTTTGAAATGGAAATGCTGAATTAAATATAGAACAGAAAGAGTAAAAACCCCGAGGCTTACAATAAAAAGTTGAATCAATTTTTTCCATTTTTCTCATATTGTGAAAACCATAATATGTCAAAACTTTCTCCAAACAAGTTCTCAAAACAAAGGTCTCAAAACCACACAATCACACACAATCATGGGTCGCCACTAGATCATAGTCTCCCAAATCACATAACATCATTCACTCTACATGGAACCTCTTAGTCACTTAGCCTCCCTTTTTGCTCGTGTCTAAAATTAGGGATGGCGACATATTGAGTAGGCCTAAGGTAATAAATCAGCCCGTGTGCAGTCATTCTTTAATTGTAAATTGAAAGAACCCAATTTTACAAGGACTGCAAGCAGGCTAGTAATGAATTTGTTTTCTGTGAATTGACAGACAAAGGCATATTTGCTGTGGTATTTTAGAAGGAAAACTCCACGAGAACCTTCCAGTTTTTGATTGTGCAAAGATTTCCTTTTCTCAGGGACGGATCCAGCCCGAAGTTGAAGGGGGGGGGGCAACATGCAAAGTGGGCGCCAAATATATGATAGAAATTGAAACAAAAAAATTTTGTGGATGCTTTTTAAAAAAAATTCTTTGATTTACTACTAAATAACGCCTTGATTTCTATGTTTCCCCATATTGAAATCGTAACAGTTAAAAAGATTATGCGTTAGAGTCAGTAAGAGGGACGCTTTTCTCGCCAAAAGAGGGGCGCCAAGCTGAGTTTTCATCATGAAGGACCCACTTGCCCCCCCCTAAATCCGCCACTGCCTTTTCTATCTTATTGTTTTCTCTTTTATACTGCTGGCTGCTCTGAATCTAGGAATGAATACCATTGTGTTTCATTTCTGTAAGTTTCATCACATGCAGAAACAAGGAAGTCATTTCTCCTTTGAGGATTGTTGTTCATGCTCAGACAGGTGGAACCAACGATCGCTAGTGCAAGTGCATCAGAACTGCCATTGAATTGGTAGAAGCGTAGGGGAAAATTGGTCAAGTCCAACCTTTTTACCCTGCGCATGCTTGCATTTCGCTGAAGGTAAGTTGTCAATGTCAACTGACTAGGAGACACACATACTGAAAGACGTACTGTGATTTGCGAGACTTTGATCTAGTGCCGACCACAATCATGACAAATAGATCAATAGAGCCTTATTTTCTCACGTATCAAGGTTTGAATGAAAGAATTTTGGTTCAGAGCATCTGAATCTCTTAACCCTAATCCTACCGGGAGGGAGGGGTGTTTTCCACCCCCCCCCCCTATCGTTTTTTTGCAGAGCATTCTTTAACAACAAAGGATGTGATCCTCAAACTCTCTGACAATTACTAATTATCTATTAGCTACATTTTGACAATTAAATTTGTGAACAATAGGTGTCACGTCAAAGGTGACACTACCATATTTGGAGCAAGGCATTGGAAAAATTAATGATTTTGATATTTTTACTCCCAGAATTAGTTCCTAATATTGACTATTGTACTTTAAAAGAATCAGCAAACAATTAGCTTTCTATTGTTATCAATAACAATGGAATTTCCTGACGTCAGCATGCTTAAATGATGACGTCACTTGGGCCGCCATTTTGGAAAATTTTGGCAAATGTTGAAGTTTTTTCCAACAGATTTTGTTAAAAATGCATAGAATTGCGTTATGGAATACTTTAAAAGCATTTTGAGCCAATTGTTATCAATGTTTGGCAGAAAAACAGTTTTTAGTTATGACGTCATCAATTTTTGTCATTTTCTTCCAAAATAACAGTCTAAAAACACCTATATGCATAATTTTTGAATTGGAAATGAATAATACGCCAAATAAGAATGGAAAAAGTCATTCAGATTACATTTATTCCGCTTTTAGAACAAATAAGCCGAAAAACCATATATTTTGACATTTTCCGGCATTATGACGTCATAGTGACGTCACCTAATAAGGTGGCCACACCCAAAACTACCAATCGGCTAAGAATAGTTAGGACTACGCCCTTGCCAAGATTCAAGGATTTCCCATTAGATATCCAGCCATTAGATATGATGTAATACGCCTACTGCGCTTGCGCATTCGTAAATCTCTTCACTGAGCAAGCGCATTCGCATATTCTCATTGGTACACAAGCGCGGCAACTGTAATCCACGGGCCACCAGGTCATGTAATCGGCGGGTCACCAGGTCATGCAATCCACGGGTCACTGTATTAGCGGCCAGTGGTCAAGCGTCTATAGCTGCGAGCATTCTTCCACATACTGGTCTGTGTAAGATCAGGGTGGCATCGATCTTTCTTAGCTCATGCCCACGCATGATGCTCTTTGAAATAGCGTAACAATTTAAAGAATTCACGCAAGTCCTTAGAAACCAATAATTGATACCAAGATAACGGGCATTTTCCATTCGAGTGGAATATCACACTGCATGGGATTGAAATTTGACCTTGAGTTATTGCACAAGCAAGACAAACAAAGCAAATCTATCATTATCCAGGTCTGAAACACCTGAAACACTGAAAGCAAATACTGTATCTCTTTATATGCAGTATACTAGTTAATCTAGTTACCGCTGATTTATGAAGTTATTTGTGTCGGCCTCCTCAGCCTCCTTTGCTTCGGATTGAAAGGACTGCTCAGTCTGAACATTTTACCGACCAGATGGTGTAGGAATGCTCGCAGCTATAGCCGCTCGGCCACTGACCGCAAATATGGTGACCCGCAGAATATCTGACGTGACCCGCCGATTACATGACCTGCTGACCTGTGGATTACAGTTGTCGTACACAAGCGCAGTAGGCATATTACATCATCCTGTTGACCATTGATTTGCCTCAATCGTCTGGTGATTGAACGAAGGGTTGAGTAGCCGTATCAAAGGCGGCTCTTATTTTGGCAATGCTTGGAGTTTGAATAAGATGTGGCTATCAAAGCAGGCAAAGGGGTCATTGAGCTGTGTATTGGTGGGCTTTGTTGAAGGGTTGAATGCTCACAAGCTGCAAACTGGACAGGGAAAGTTCGAAGCGGCCTGCACAGTTGGCGAGAACCAGCCTACCTTTCTCTTTTTTCTCTCTGGATGTTCTTTGGAGACTGGGTCAACTAATAGGCCTAATGTTTTGGTGGAGAGACGCATAGAACATCATCAAAACAGAGAAAGATGATATGGAATATGATAAGGTTGTATATCATTAATATCTAAACTAATTTTACAATCATACGCTGCTACCTGTGTTCCTAGTTTTTAGGCTGCAATCCACCTTTTCAAGCTAAGAGGCGCGAAAACAGAAGTTTTTTTGTTATTTGAGAAATTGCATTTTTGAGGCCAAAATCTTGTTTTGCGTACAAAGTTTAGCAAAGTAGGAAATTGTTGTCCAAACTCCGATTTCACGGTCAAAGCCCTCATGAATTCAAATTCTCTTTATCATCATAATTTCTAAATAAAGACAGATGTGAATGTGAAAATTTGTCTCAAGACTAAACTTTGTACGCACAAAAATGTTTTAGTCTCAAAATGCAAAATCTCAACCAACAAAATACTTCCGCTTTCGCACCTCTTACCTTGAAAAGGTGGATTGTACATCAGATTTGTTTTTTTATTTGCTCCAATTTTGAATTCGCGGCGGAAGTAACAAAATGAAACTCCTGAAGCCAAATGAAACTCCTTTTATTGCCAACGAATTTGATGTATGTTGTTTTGGTTGTAACTCTAGATTTTTCGTTCTTCCTAGATGAATACAAAGAGGATCGCACATGCATGAGAAACTCCAAAGTTTAATTCATATATGAAATGCATCGGGGTCGCGAAAAACTACACAAAGTTGCAGCTACTCAAAAAGACATCTTCCGCTTGCAAGCAAGCAAACTTCAAACCAACGTAATTGCGAATACACTCATTTTTTCATAAGAAACCGCTTATAAGAAACAGTAGGCTCAATTTTTCGAAAGTTAAGAAACAACCCTACCTGAATTGAAAAAGCTAAGAAACTTTTGTAATTTACAATCTTAATTTTCCTATCACACTCAAAAATATTTGGACAGTGTACAGTTATAGCAACTGTTTGGACATTATTTTGAAAGCGAATTATGTTATTTACTTGTTTTGAGATGTTACTAAGTAATTTGGGAGCCCTTTAAGACAAAACATTGCAAGGCTTTTGATTGCATTCCACATGATTTACTTATAGCCAAACTACATGCATATGGCTTCGATGAAAATGCTCTTGTCCTTATTTACTCCTACCTGAAAAGGCGGAAACAGTCTGTGAGAATCAATAATACGTATAGCTCTTTTCAGACTATTTTATCAGGAGTACCTCAGGGTTCTGTTTTGGGCCCTATTTTGTTCAATGTTTACATAAACCATCTCTTTTTGTTCATCAAACAAGCAACATTACATAATTATGCCGACGATAACACTCTGGTTTATTTTTCCAAGACTTTATCAAATTTGATTGAGGTACTGGAGGAAGAAGCTGGGGTTGCTTTGAATTGGCTGAAACAAAATCAAATGATAGCAAATCCGGAAAAGTTCCATGCACTCCTTATTAGAAAGGATCAAGCAAATACCAGTTGACAATATTTCAACATCCAAGGTAAACTGATAAAGTCTGAAGAAACTGTCAAACTACTAGGTATTCAATTAGATTATAAGCTAAATTTTGAACCGCATATATCTGAACTTTGCAGGAAGGCTGCATCACAGCTTAACGTCTTAAAACGACTCAAAACATTTATTGCACAAAAAGAAAGGAAAATTCTAGTCCAAAGTTTTGTATACTCGAACTTTGATTATTGCCCTCTGGTATGGTACTTCTCATCAGCTAAATCCTTGCAAAAAATCGAAAAGATTCAAGAACATGCCCTTAGATTTTTATACAATGATCATCATACATCTTATATCGACTTACTTGTCAAGTCAGAAAGGTGTACAATGCATGTTTCCCGTCTGAGAGTTCTCTGTATTGAGATTTTTAAGACTTTAAAAAATCTAAATCCATCTTTCATGCATGATATTTTCAAAATTAGATCCTCTGCATACTCATCACGAAACCCAAATGATTTGCAACATTATAGACCAAATCAAGTCACCTTTGGTTCTAATAGCCTACAATCATTGGGACCTCAAATCTGGAATGGACTGCCAAATGAAATAAAATCCGCCGAAAATTTAAGTAGTTTTAAACGTATGATAAAAATATGGAATGGCCCAAACTGCAAATGCAATGCTTGCCAGTATGCCTTTGAAAGTTAGTTTTGTGTATTCCAATTAATTAGTAAAACACTGTAAAAATATTTATTCATGTATATTTTTCTAATAATAGAATTAATTTATCCATTTAGTTTGTTTATCGATTTGGATTAGTTTGCTTGTACATATAAAATTGTATATAGTAAGCTAGATGTAGATAATCGATGTAAAATAAGTTAACAAAACAAAACAAAACCAAGAACCAAAACTTCCTAATTCAAGAACCGGAATTCAAGAACCAATTTTGGACACCCTAATTATAGAACCGGAATTCAAGAACCAACTTTGGACACCCTAATTCAAGAACCGGAATTCAAGAACCAACTTTGGGCACCCTAATTCAAGAACCGGAATTCAAGAACCAACTTTCATGATTCAAAATTACATAATTTATGCCATAATCACATTTATTTCAAAACAGGCTTAGAATATGCAACATTCTGCTGATGCCGGCCAGTGGCGTGGTGGTGGCCAATATTATATGATGATTTTTGGCAATACGACATACATTTCTATGCTTTATAAGCTTCATGAGGTTATTCGACCTGAGTGAACGATTCCGCTGAATCATTGATAACTTCGTCCATCGAAACAAGCAGAGAAAGTCCCTGCATTACCCCGCGCTTTACCCTTGTTTGTTCACACAAGTTTATGGAAAACATATAGCCTAAGAACCAGTCTTCCCCAAGAAAAATATTTGAGGTTGTTGAATCAAAGTTTAGAGAAAACGTTGCTGTATGTGGCCAAAGGAAAATTGACACAGCTTTGATTGTGGAAAAATGCACCAAAGACCCAGTAATTGTTTCCCATTTCAGAACTGTTGTAGAGGCGTCAGAAGCACATTGCAGCGTCAAAACACTGCCATCTGATTTGAAATTTTCCCAACAATTGATTTAACAGTTCTCCGAAAGGAATATGACCGTCCTAAATGGATTTTATGCTTTTCCAGCAAGGTTTGTCTCTTCTTCAGGATGGAGACCTAAATTTGAAAGCTTTTTGAAGGAGTGCTTGGAAGACCGAGCAGAGAACGAGTGGGATATAGTAGAAGAGAATGTCTAGACGCCCAGAAAGAATCTGCTGTAGAAGGTGTTAATTTTCTTGCCATTATAGATGTGAATGTACAACCGTTAAACTTTTAGCAGCAAGACAGAAAATAGCAAGATAAAAAATAAATATCAAGGAAGTAAAGCATAAGTACACGTGTGTTACTTATGTCATGAAAAAATTGATGTCTTGCGAAACTTTAACTCCCCGTATCTTAGAGAATATGGAAAACAATCAAAAAAGCTTGGGGTGCTGCACCTTTCTCCTCACTGTGCATGCGTACAGCTATTCAGTTTTTAAACTCCTAGGTGTCAGAATAATTAGTATATTCTTACCTGTAATAGACTGTGAAAGGTGCCAGTAGTATGGGGGCTACGAAAGGGTACATTCAACAGTTAGTTGGTACCTAACGTAAAGTGTGGGGGAATAACACTATCCATGGATGTTCCCGCTCTACTCCCTCCATCCCACCGCGATTATTCTTGTAAAGGAGGTGGAGAGAAGAAGATGCACAATATGTAAAAGTATAATGATATCATGGTATATAAAAGTGTCAGTTATTGCTTCTTAGCCTTCTTATTTCTATGTTGGTGTCTTGTGCTTCGGGTTATGTTGGTATAGGCGATGGTGGTGGATGTGGTGTGGTCTTGTGTTTCCTCCTCTTCTTCGGTTTTTGAATAGCATCGGTCTGTTATTGGAGGGTTGTGGGACTGAATGGTTGTGAATTCCGCTTCTATGGGTGTTTTCCGTATGCTTCCTTTTGATGGTGGTGCTGTGACTGGTTCAGTGCTGGTTTGTTGGAAATGTCGAAGGAGAAAGTGCCATGAAGGAGAATGTTCAAGACTTTCCATCAAATTCCAGTAGAGGAACAGAAAATTCAGGAAGGCTGCCAAGGGTGATTTGCAGAGCTAGTTATGATGCGTAGAGAATGTGTATAAACGATAGAACAACTCATTACAACACAACACAAATTGACGTGGTACGTAGAACTTACGAGTAGTACGGCTGTTTAACTTATGTTTTTTGTTTTTGATAAACCAATTCAGAAAATGTTCAAAACCAGGAGTGCCGCTGATTCTTAGCTCAGCAAAAACAGGTCACCAATGCTGGAATGAATATCATGTAACCAGAGAGTATGACTTACCAACCAGTCAGTCTCAATCACAATAATAGCTGCTATGTATTTTAAGATAAAAGTACAGACTTTTTATGGTGCAGATCTTGCTTTTAGGTTCAGGCTTACCCTAAAATAGAGGCTGTATGAATAACTGTATAAGAGAAGTTCGGATGCAAAAAAGACAAGATATTTAGCACACTGAGACCTTTCTGACTTGTGTGTTCATCAGAGTGTGACTTACAAAACTAAAATGATTCTAAAGTTACGTTATGGGTATACATATACTTTGATTCAATTAACAGATGGATTAACAATTTCCTGAAAAATGTTTATCCTAGACAGTTACTTTCCCACAAAGAAAAGTTGATAAAAGCCGGACATGCAACACTTAATTAGTCAAAACTTAGAATTGATTGCGTCATTGATTTTTCAGCCCGGGCTGAAAAAATATTGGTCATTACATGGGAGCCCGTCACGTAAAACAATGGGGATTAACATGCTAATTAAAGGATTAACGTTTCATCTCGGCTAGCACAAGGTGAGATGAAATTTCAGCCCGGGGCCAATTTTCAGCCCAGGGCGAAACATTTTCCATGTAATGGCAAACTGATATTTACAAGCTTTTGACCGTAGAGGAGGGCTGAAGTTTGACCTCGGGTGAACGGGCTGAAAACTCCCATGTAAACAGGCCCTAAGTTGAAATCACTGATGGTTTCTTAACCATGTCATAAGGGACCTTTCAGCATGTTGCCATATTAATGGCCTTTTAAAAAGAAACTAAACAGGCTGTTTTGAAAAAACAGGTTTCTATTTTGTGGTTTCTTACTGTATTGAAATTTGAAACTTGTACCAAACACTTTCTTGTTTGATGTGTGCCCTACAAAATTATGGTGCTTTTGGGTCTGCTTGTAATTGATCCAAACGAATCATTTGGCTTACATTCCAGACGATATGTCTAAAGGGGTAAACAGGATGATTTCCAATATATTAACCCTATCAAGCCTAGGGGGGGGGGGGGGCTGACTAGCGGCATTTCTTCTGTGGATTTTTACATAGTGCATTTACAACGCTGAAACTTTCTGACTTTTAGTTTTTATCCTTCTGATAATAAAAAAATGAACTTTTTAGAAAAATGGAATTCATTCCAGGGGGTAAATGTGATAAATTTTTTAGAGATGTGTGGGCAAAATTTCAATAAATGCTAATAAAATCTACAGCAAATGTAGGAAAACAATGAAATTGGATGAATATGTGCTACTTTTGATCCTCTATCCAACTGCCTAATTTGTTTGTAATTTATACGTATGATTATGCGTATTTTGGCTGCACGTATGGGCACATTCTTCAAATTCCTGTGTGATGACATCATCACTTTTTTACAAATTTCTCTTTGCAAGGCAAAAGCTATTCGACCATAGAATACACTAAAGTTGGACCCATGTCCTTAAAGGCTCTTATTCAACCATGGTCCTTTGCGTGCTTCGTTTTTGTTGATTCCGAGAAGGATACTCAACGCAGCTAGGCCCATACTTATAAAAATGAAACGCTTTGCGGTTGCTCCCATTGACGAAGGTGCATTGGAAGAGGAGACTCGCAGGGATAGGCAAAGAAGACTTGTAGCTTATATCAATAGGCATGAAGAACCAAGAGAAAGTCGTTGTTTCCGTTAAGTGTAAACAGAAGGTGCATTAGCAAAATCAAATATTCCTTTACTTTTCCTGCCCCCCCCCCCCCTCCACCCCATTCCATTTTGGCTCTGGTACAAAAGAAAGTCCAAGGTCATTTTTATATCATTTTGGTTATAACCATGGTTGAGTATTAAATGAATCTACAGTACACATTATGAGTGCAAAACATAAAAATTTAGTTTGAAAGATGTTTCTTTCTCCCCACTAAGTTCCCTCTTCTGCAAATCAATAATTTTAATTTTCTTATAGAGATGGCATACATTTAATGAAAATTGATAAAACAAATTAGGTCATCTGCTTCTATCTAGTTTCTACACAGTAGGTGATGTGCACATTAAAGTTCCAGCCAAACAATCCTAACAATCCAGCATAACATATACCCAAGAAAGCTGTTTACTGTTAGTTTCCAAGAATAGACCTCTTATTCTACACATTTCAGCCAAAAATTGTCAACAATTGCCTCATTAATGATAATATAATAGCTTTGCACCAAAAGTTTGTTTTAACCCTATCCAGACTAGGCTTTTTGAAACTTTGGGGAGACTAGGGGGGGGCACAAAGTGCCCCCCCTGGTTTTTCATAGAATCATAAGTGCTAGAGACTTGAAACTTGGCACAAGTAACAAACATGATAAGGCAAACAAGATGATGCGATTTGTTTTTGTTTATGTCACGTGATTAAGTGCTGACGTCAGCAAATGTTGCTAATTTGGGTGTAAAACCACATGTACTTTGTCACGTTGTATCTCCAAATTGATAAAACATATCGATGTGATATTTGAAACATAGAGGGATTATATCCTTGTAATTCTTATTTTGAAATTGTTGCTTTGTAACGCTAATATTTTTGCTGATGTCAGCATTTATTTATTTTATACGAAAAAAGAGCGATTTTTGTCCAAAATTTATTATCAATTACTTTTAAAAATAGCAAAAAATGCTAAATATACATAAAAATACCTGCTGCATCATATTATGTCACTCATTTTTCTAAAAATGAACCATAACATGGTTTTTCGTCAGTACGCATGCGCAACAACCAATTGTTGATGACGTCATCAAAAATCAATAAACTATATATCAAATGAAAGCATATTTCAAGACGAGCTCAAAAATGTTTGTCTCATTGTCATAGAGCCAGTGGTTCCAAAGCTATGACTTAAACGGTAATTTTTTTGCGGAGCACTCAATTTAAAGTCATGTGTTGACCCCCGGAATCAGTGTCAAAATTTTTGAAATAGACATGAAAAGATGTCTCATAGATAGAAACTAAAAGTCACAAAAAAGCTAGACTATCGAAGAGATACTCGATGAGCTGTGTGAAAAAGTTTACTAGGTGGGGCACTTTGTGCCCCCCCCTAGTCTGGATAGGGTTAAAATCTGAAGAACCAGCACTTTTAAAATTTGATTGTACACAAGATTACTGTACCTTCAATTTTGAAACATCCTGTGTACATTGCTCACACCCATACCAAAAATGATTTATGATTGGCTCTATCCATGGAATTGAATCTCCATTTCCCTTTTCTTTTGCCTTTTTGTGTAGAGCTTTGCTGAGACATCTTGCCTTATGCCATGTATCATATGCATGAAATGTACTGATCAGACTTGGGCAACTTTCTTTCAATTCTCTTATGCGCTTGGTTACTGATGTTGATGCATCAGTGATGATTTCAACGTTCCATGTTAGGGCCTGTTTATATGAGGCGAGCCAGCCCGCCTAACCGGGCTGGCTCGTCTAGGCGGGATGATTTTAGTTTGTGCTTATATGAGTGAAAACTATCCCGGCCAGACGGGCTGGCCTCGTAATGCTGCATGTTATGACGTATCAAGGGATTTTGAAAGACAATGGCCAGACAACCACTTTCAAATTAAACAATGCTATCTCGCCTACGCAAATCAGTTACGCAAATCAATCAATCAATTATACTGGGCCAGCCCGCCTGACGCTGTTTATATGAGCTCGCTTCACTGGGACCCCGCCTACCCAACTCACAGATCTCGGCTGACCGGGCTGGCCCGCTGCTCATATAAACACAACTTTATTTAACAAAGGATGTCTTTGTTCACCCAGATCTCACCTAGGCGAGCCAGCCCGGTTAGGCGGGCTAGCCCGCCTCATATAAACAGGCCCTTAGCTGACACTCCTCCAACCTCACGTGCATCCATTACTTCCAAATCTAAAACAATTTTTGTAAAATGCTCAGTTGCAACTTATACACCATAGCGTGCAGAATGGCCTGGCGAATCATTGCGACCATCTCCACAAATGCAAATAACACTGTATGGTTTCATTGCCTCAACTGTTTCTTTCTTCATACACTTCCAGAATTCTAAAATTTCAGGAAAACAGAAACAATTTTGGTTCCTTCAGAATGAAAGCATTTCTGGGCTTGCTAAATTCAGGAACTTGCAAAAAAGTTTGAACTTTGTGTAGTTATTTCCTGACAGGAGAATGCAGGAAGGAATAAGGATGTCATTGACATACACATCACTGTAGTGCTTTCTTGAAAGCACCTCAGAAGAACACCATGTCCCAAGGTTCATAAGTCAAACTCCAGATTGAAATGCCATAGCAGAGGAAAGAAGAGAACAGGGAGTTGTAGAGTGATATAAGAGTATCCAAGGGGGCAAAGTGGCATACCTTAAAGAAAATACCAGCGGTTCTAGAAAGTTTTTTGCATAGTTCAGTTGTGTGATATTTCCAAAACAGATGTTCATCCATGAGAACTATTGGAGAAGTTTAGCTTTTAGGACAATGTAATTAAAACGCCCGCTATTAGAAGGACGACTTTTTGAATGAAACTATGCTAAAGACGGCGGAACTTACGAATTCGGAACATCGTTTATATATATAAGGTATATACTATATGAAAGCCTGTACTCTAAGGAGTCTGAATATGCAATAATATTTGGGGTAACCCCCCTACGAGGAAAGTTATCGGCAAAACATGATCGCAGTGATCTGGCCTAAACTTCGCAACATAAGTCGCTTACCGAACGTACCACTTGGTCGGTACGAACACGAAAAATGACGACTTCTTTGGCCTAAAACGTTGACTGCAGACACCGATTCATGGCCTAAACAAGGCAGCCTTTCACCAACATTAACAACAAGAAACAAATGCTTTAGAAACTACTTTGTAAACTCACCGCCATGAGCAGGTCTTTTCTCTACACCACCAAGGCTGTAAATGAAAATTTGAGCGCCACTTCCACCTGGTTTCTTGCGAACTGGCGGCGCCACCGCCAAATAATTATCTGTTTCGCGCCAAAATCCAAGCCAACATCCAAGCGAGGCAACCTCGATTCCATTTGTCTATTTTTAGCGCCAGGGCTACAGGGCCAGAGGGTTTCGTCCTGGGGGTATCAGAGTCTTTTCCTTGCCAAAAGGTAATGCCTCAACCTTCACTTTTTCACAGAAGTAAACCTTTTTTAAAAATCCTATTTAAAAAAATCCTTATTCCTGTTTTTTTTTTCCTTTTTTTTGGAAAAATAGGCCGATTTTTAAAACTTGTTTCGCCTAAACTTTAAGGTAATAGGCTTTGCTTTTTGGAAAAATAGACATTTTGAAAATTCTTCTTTCTTCTCCAACTATAAGGTCATATTCTTTGTTTTTTTTTGGAGAAATAGGCCGATTTTGAAATTCTTATTTTTTCCTAAATTTAAAGGTAATAGGGCTTTGCTTTTTTGGAGAAATAGGCCGATTTTGAAAATTCTTATTTTTGCCTAAACTTTGAGGTCATAGGCTTTGCTTTTTTCGCAAAAGTAGGCCGATTTTGAAAATTCTTATTTTTGCCTAAACTTCGAGGTCATAGGCTTCGCTTTTTTCGCAAAAATATACCGATTCTGGAAAATAGAATAGGCACAAACCAGCTGACTGATGATGTCACACAAGACAATAACTATAATAACAACAGCAATAATTATTTGCTACCTTATTTGAATAAAATTTTAGATATAAGCATTCAGTTGCTGGCAACAAAGTAGAAATGCAAATGTATTAAAGGTAAAAAATGAAATGTCTTAAATGAAAAGTGTTTAATTGTAGTGTTCTGCGATGTGAGCAAGCATGTTGTAAAATGCCTCAGCTGTTTGTAGCCCAAAGCGTTCTCTCCAAAGGAATTCATCCAAATAGGACGGGACCATATGTAGCCTCGAACCATATACAGCCTTGATCTTCTGCTTTGCCCTGGACCAGTAAGCTTCCACGCCATTTGTATGAACCCCGGTCACAGGATCGACGAAGTTATCAGCGTGTATAACACTTTCGTGCCCATAGCCAATGTTTTGTAAGTTATTGTACGCCCCCCAACCATCAGAGTATATCATAGTGCCGGGACGTACATATCGTTGGATTACTGGCAGTAGTGTCGGAGCATCTCGCCTGTCCACAAACTCGATCCATCCGATCCTCCTTTGACGGTCGTACATGCCAAACACCCATTGCTCGTGCTGTTCTCTGAGATAGCCTCGGTTGTGCTTCCTTTTTATCATCTGTGATTCATCCACTTCAACTATTTCACCAATACCGCCGATAAGTTTGTCTTGCATCGGTATCCGCATCAACTTTGAAGAACACTCTTCTCTTAAAAAGTTGTACCAGTCGACGACAGTTTTCTCGGCCAATCCAACAACAATAGTTGTCGTTGACATTGACATCCCAACACACCAGCAGTATATCACAGATATAAGCTGCTGAAGTGAGAGGTTCGATTGGGCGAAAAAACTGCCATCTCTGATGCTTTTGCTAGATCGACATCTTGCGAAGGGGCATCTCCATCTGTAGCCATCTTGGCCATCCCTTGCCTGCAATTGCATCTGCCGTCTGCAGTTCCTGGCCGCGCACCTCATTTGTGGCTTTATCAGATTTCGTGCCTGCATCCACTGGATCAATTGTAGATTACCTTGATACAGAATTTGGTACAGATCAAACATATTCATGATTAGAGTTTCGTTGCAGTGATGTAGCAGTACAGTGATGAAGTTTTTACTGAACTTTTTTACGAATACATCAATTTTTATAGCCTTACGGCTCATTATTCTATCAATGCATAATTGTAATGTTGAATTGCGCAGAAAAGACCTTTAGCAGTTGCGTCATCTTGCGTAGCACAGCAATTCGTCATTCGCTTTGTCAAATATGGTATGAACTCCGAAAATATACATTACAATACAGGGAGCATCGATTGATGACAAATTACAGATACGAAACAAAATTGAGATTCAATTGAGGTAGCGAAGATGACTGTGGGCGTGATAGTAAACGTTTTGTTATTTCAAATGCAAAGATGCTGGCATTTTCCCCTCCGACGTAACATTCCGACATGTAGCATTACGCAAACCATGATGCAAAAAGGGGTGTGGTGAAGTTTCCAAGTGCAATGCGAAACATGATGAGGATCTATGTTAATCAAATATAGATTTTTTTAACTTATATTTTTCAGTGCTTTAGTATTTGATTTTTATGCATTCTGAGATTTACATTTCGTATTATTGGTTTGTTGCAAAAATACGTGCACCATACGGCTGTTGAATAATTTCATAATAGATATTTATTTTCCTACCTAATTATTGTCTTTTTATCACATTTTCGACTTGACAACTTTGACTGCATTCAACAATGGCAATAAAAAAATCGACTCCAACTTTGACGACAACGGTTCATGGCTAGTGTTCATGGCCAGTTAGATTTTAAACCTTATCGTCAGGTGTAGCAATACGAAAATATAAGAAAATATTTACGAAAACCGCTACAGAGCAGAGCATAGATGGGTATAGGAATACACTTATTTTTCTTATAAGAAACTGCCCATAAGAAACTCAACTCTCAGCTCGCCAAAAAATTAAGAACTCCAGTACTGGGAAAATATAAGCTAAGAAACTATTTATTTTGATAAAGGAAATCCTTGACATATTTTGGTTCATTTTCACTTGAGTCCAGTATCATAGTAACGTCTAAACATTGGAAGGGTATAAAAAGACCGTATTTTGAAATGTTCACGAGGGCACAGGACACAGGGCACAGGCACAGGACACATGAGGATTGTTTTGGTTTTTAATGAAAGAAACTCGTAAGAAACTCTGTGTACTCAAAATCAGAAAACTATAATAAACTTCCAGTACTGGTCAAATTCTTAGTTTCTTATACAAAAAATATGTGTACGAATGGAAATTGATCAAATTTAATACACTGCAGTAAGGCCCCGCATTTAAGAAACCAAACCACTTAAAAGAAACTTTTAGGCAATTGAAGAATGCTTAGCCCCCCTAAATATAAGAAACTCATGAGGCTCCTACCCAAAATGAAGTTTTTGCATTTTGATGAACACTGAGTCTTGGTCTGACGGTCTGGGGAGTATTCCACTGCGTGCAGGGCTCATAAGAAATTGCTACAAATACAGTATGTCTTTGATTTAACCATTTTTTTTTAGGTTCCTTGTTTTTCAAATGTTAATTGATGTTCTTGAAAATCATTGACAACATACACCTATGGCTAATCTATCTCTAAATGATATTTGTCTGTTGGGACCTATTTTTCCTAGACTTTCCAGCAAATATATTAGAAACTTAAGAAACTTTCAGCCTATAAAATGCTGTTTTTCAGGGTATCATATTCAACTATCTTTCCTAGTGGAGGATATTAAAAGAAGGCGATTTCTTTTGAGCAGGTTTTCGAAACAAAGCAAAAGGGGATAATTTGTTAAATCAGATGGTTTTTCGGTCAAATTTATCCTTTGGAGTATGGTTTTCACGGAGCAAAAATTCAGGAGGAGGGTATAAAAGATTAATTAACAATTGAAATAAGTTTAATCCTTGAAAAAATCAGTTGTGTTGCTTCTTAAGAAGTTGCAACCTTTTCATTTTATTCACGATCATGAAATGTTGCTCTCGTTCTTATTTCAAGACAAGAAACGTTCACTTCATTTCATACCATATTTCAAATGTGTTTCGAATCTCCACGATAGCAGTTACATTTTTCAGCGATCTATTATTCCTTCAGCCTTAGGTGCTTGTCATTTTGATTGTTTGAATTTCATTTCTACATCATGATATTAAATCATTGCGTCTATAACATGAACTGGCCAGTGACAAATTTGTCCTCCAAGTTTTTTAATTATTGAGCTGTAAACGAGTTTCCTAAAAAAAATTTAATTTCCAAAACACATAACACGGTCAGAAGACTTGGAACAAATTTTCTAAGGACTAAACATGAATGGACAAAGAGGAAATTGCGCACGCCTGTCAACTGGTACCCACGCCCCTGCTGACGAAGTTGGCATTTATAAAGCTTTTCTCCGTTTATGATTTCATCATCGTTGCATCCTCATTACATCATTCTGCTGTTGTAATTGGAAAAGAAGGTGTTTCCACTTTCGTACCATATTAGGTCTTTCAGAGGGCTTGCGAGAGCAGTAGCCACCCTCTCTGACGACATAATTCTTAACGTCATCGTCATTACAATAGCATTCCATTTTCACAGCATACTACTCCATTGAATCGAAATACCTGAATTAATTACCTCCTACAGATAGCGTTCATTCATACAGTCACATTGTCTTCTTTTATGCATCTGGTTTACATCATACGTCTCCTTATAAGTATGGTTGAAGCAGGACTCTGAATTAAAATTCAACTGATCATTCCCGAGATTAAACAGTAACAGAAATGGCAGCCCTATACTCGATGGACCTTTTTGAAGAATCTGCTGAACCAGCAAAGACCGACGATGATTCTAAGGAGGAACGAAATGTGCAAAGTACCACCAAAGATTTGGCGAACTGGTATGTATCGAATAATAGAACAATATTTAAACTGTATAAAAGAAGTTCGGATGCAAACAAGACAAGATATTTAGCACACAGGCCCTCTAACTCGTGTCCTCATCAGAGTGTGACTTGAACAATATTTAGGTATACTATTCACTGAGAAGGAACGAAGAAGAACTACAATAGGAATCGTTAAAAAAACGACACAGTCCATGTATTTTAGAAACAATTCAATGCAATATTGTTAATGTGCCATGAAATTTTTGCTGTGATTATAATTTCCCCTGAAAATAGGGGGAGCAATCGCCCAAGGGGGAGTAAGGCATAAGGGTGGCAGTCCCTTAAAACAATTATTGTCTGTTCCAAATTTAAGAGATAAGTAACTACATCAAATTGAACTAGTCTGCAGAAACTAATGCAGTAATAATGAAGTAATGAAGGAAGTAGTGGCATATTGTCTCCATCCTTTTCAAAGAATATTTTTGTAAACTTAAACTTAACGCTTGTTCATTTCAGGTTGACAGATAAGTTCGAATTTGATGACACCAAGAAAGGGAGAATATGGAAAGAAAAGTTTGCTGTCAGTGAACTGCTATTACTGGTGAAAGGAAACTTCATTGATAGACGCATTTCAACCAAGCATGTGGGAATGGCAATGAAGCAGGCTTTTCCAGGAGTGAAACGGCAACACACTGCATCGGAGCCTTATAGCTATTACGGGTTGAAGCTTAAGGAGACAATTGCAACAGCGACAGCAGACCAAGCTGCAATCTTCTTTGAACATGTAGCATGTCAAACAGATCCTTGTCAGCAACACAATAAACCTAAGGACACTAAGTCGGTTGAATGTCAAGCTGCAGAAGTATCCGCATATAACATCCCCCAGTCTGTGTATAGCGACATACCAAAGGACAGATACATCGACAGAAAGATGCTTGTGCCAATTGGAGGAGGAGAGTCATTGATGGGTGAAGGAACTTTCGCAAGAGTGTCAATGATGGTATACCGCAAGTTGCCTGTCGCTGTGAAGGAGTATAAAGAACACGCCAGCTATTCACTCAATTCATTGAGGAACCGAGCAGTGAAGGAGGCAAGGACACTCATCAACATCACTCCACATTATAGCATTCCTTTGCTGTTTGGAGTGATTTTAAATTCTAGGCCTTTTTCCCTAGTGATGCAGCTGTGCACCAGGCATGACAGCTGCATTACCATTCTGAAACTTCTGCGCAGTAACACTGAAAATGTCACTGACGGGGAAAAGTTGTCGATTATGGAAAAATTAGCTTTGGGACTTCACCACGTTCATTGCAATGGGTTCCTCCATAACGACTTGAAGACTGACAATGTCGCAATAGTGAAGTTCCAGATTGTGGCAGATAATGGTGACCAAACGAGGGAATGGAATCCGATGATTTTGGACTTCGGCGAAGCAACAAGAGCCTCAGTTGCCATCAAACGAAAATATCAGTCCTTTCATTCTCATGTGGACCCTGACATTTTGAGCGGGCAAGAGGTTCATTCCACCAACAGTGACATATTTTCTTTGGGCGTCATTATGAAGAAGGTTGGCGAATCCATGTCCTCAGGCAGCAGGAAGGACAAACTGTTGGAAGTTGTGAAACATGCAGAGCAAAAGACAATCGTCCGAATGCTGAAATGATAGCTGATTCTATAAAAACCATCAAATAGAAAAGTATAATTAATTGCAATTGTAAACTTTTAATACATTTTCATTTCTATCATTTAGTTATCGTAGGCTAACCTAATTATCCCGATACCTCTGCGGAGGAGAAAATTGATAGTTTGACTTTATATATTGCAGCATTTCAAAGCAACATTAACTTTACATGTCCGGCATTCAAAATAGAAGAAACACGTAAGAAACTCTTGATATCAAAGTGGCCCAAAATATAAGAAACTGCCTACCAGCCTTGGACCTTAGTTTCTTATAAAAAATGAGTTTATTTGTGCCCTAATACAAACTATTTTGTGAGTTTATAAACCTGACTGTACCACATGACTGTATCACATGATTAGGTCACATGACTATAACTCTTGATGTCTAGGATTGTGTTATATTGATGTTGATTATATTATATTGATCCTATCTTCAGAGCAATTTTCTCCTATATTTGGAAGTAGCGCGTTATTTTACCCCGAAGTTGTTTCGCTAAATCGTATTGAGAATAAGCGACAGGAAATATTGCTCCTGCTACTACTGATATTTTCTAATAAATAAACTCTTTCAGAAAACTACTACTTTTCAATCTACGTTCCTCAGGCCCGTTGGAAGAGATGTAATTTTTTATATTATGCAATTCGAAAGGAATCTATATCCTCGTGAAATTGACGTCCTACATTCCAAATTTTCCGGAAAGACCCCTATCACCTGCGATCCCTTTTTTCTTTGATCAAGCCCCCAAACTACATTTCTGCTCCCTACGCTCGCATTGAGTTCTAGCACGCTCCCCAATATACCTAGTTTAAAAAAACAGGCCTTGTTCTTGCAGTCTCTTATTTCCCAGCTAGAAATAAATCAGGATTGGACATTGCGTTGCACTTTAGTCTAAAAATCCGACAAAAATATTCACAATTTTTATGTTCTGGAATTCATGAAATTTTCCCAGTTGTGCGCTCTTCGTAGACTCATTCCAAAAGTCTCTTGTTTTGCTCCCCTTGCAGACTTGCCGCAACAACTGGAGCGATAAGAACAAAAACAACACGCGAAAGGTAGAGGGACATATGTCATGAGTCTACGCTTTTGGTTCCAGTATTAAGCAAGGGGCCCGCATCCACTATTTGCCCCAGGGCCCGCCCTCGCTCTCGGCAGCCCTGAACAAGACAAATAAGAGAAATTAATTTGCGTGGAAGGAGATGGCTATCTGTTTTAAAGGACTTGCTTCAGCTTTAAGGAGAAAATTGGCCCTGGATAAACTTACAGTACACACAAACTTACACAATCATTATATAAATTCGGGATAGAAATCGCTGGGATATAAATCTCTATGCGATGAGATTAAAGTTCGCTTGATGAGGGGGTTTTGGAGAGAGGGTACTAGAATCTGCAAACCGGTACCAAAACCAGAAACTACACGTAAAAAAATAAAAATACAATTCTCGTCAATGATCTTGGATTTATGCATTGTTTAAAGCATTCGGAAGCAGCTTTCTCAATCTCAGCCAACTACGGGGACTGTATGACTTCGACAACATGATACCATAAAGATTGGCCAAACCTGCATCCGTTACACATCTCAAACCCGGGAAACCCGTATGATTTAAACCCAATAACATAAACCTAAGCTCTAAAATTAGCCACACCCGCAACCCGTGAAGCCCCAAAGCCCCCTTCGGTAATCTGAGGGCTGCTTGCATTGTTTCAACTCGGATACATACCAGTACTACATGTAGTAAGTCCTAATGAATAGCTGTATAAACAGTAACGTTGAATTTTTAACAATTTTTATCATTAAAACGACTACCTTCTTTTGCGCCCACATAGACTTCTTTGCGCCTAAATAGAAATCTCCATGCGGTTGGATAGAAGTTTGGTTAATCTGAGGGCTGCTCGCATTGTTTTTAGTTGGGATACTTAACAGTAATACATGTAGGAAGTCCTAATAAATAGCTATACCGGGTGACCCAAAAAAAAGTGACCCAACGCAATCTTTCATAGAAAGAAAAGTAAGTGGCTGATTGAAATACTCCAAACGTTGTTATGTCGCTAAAGGACTAGCCTACATTATGAGTATTTTTCGCAATTTTTTTCGACATGGTAAATTTCCCGAATTAAGGATTTTGAGAAAAAGGACATGCTTGAAATCTTCAAAAAGTCGTCCAAAACAGGGGATCGATTTGTAGTCTTTTCAGATCTTCAAAGTAACGAGGAGCGTGTTTCATTTCAGCCTGAGAATTGGCAACTCAATCGGATGTCGTCAGAGCAAGTTTATAGTCCCTAGATACCTAAATATTCTTGTCTCAAGGGACAAGGATACTCCTGCTTTTCTGTAAGCAATTCTTGAACATTTCGACTTGCGTGGTAATTGAATTTCTTTGAAATTCCACAAGTTTACAAAGAACATTTTATGCTCAGCTCCAAATGTTTAGGTACCTAGGGACCATAAACTTGATCTGGAAACTTTTAACTGAGTTGCCTATTCCCAGGTTGAAATGAAACACCTTCCTCATTGTTTTGAAGATCTGAAATGGTTTTTAATCGATCCCCTGTTTTTGATGACTTTTCGTGGATTTCAAGCTTGCCCGTTTTCCCAAAATCTTTGATTTGGGAAATTAATATTGCCGAAAAGAATTCCAAAAAATACTCATAATGTAGGCCAGTCTTTTAGCGACAGAACAACGTTTGAAGTATTTCAAATAGCCGCGCACTAATTTTTCTAAAGCAGATTGCGTTGGGTCACTTTTTTCTGGGTCACCCGGTATAAACAGTAATGTTGAATTTTTAACAATTTTTATCATTAAAACGAATACCTTCTTTTGCGCCCACATAGACTTCTTTGCGCCTAAATAGAAATCTCCATGCGGTTGGATAGAAGTTTGGTTAATCTGAGGGCTGCTCGCATTGTTTTTAGTTGGGATACATAACAGTAATACATGTAGGAAGTCCTAATAAATAGCTGTATAAACAGTAATGTTGATTTTTTATCAATTTTTATCATTAAAACGAATACCTTCTTTTGCGCCCACATAGACTTCTTTGCGCCTAAATAGAAATCTCCATGCGGTTGGATAGAAGTTTGGTTAATCTGAGGGCTGCTCGCATTGTTTCAAAATGGATACATTTACCTGACATATGCGCAAGAAGTCCAGATGAATAGTTGTGCAAACAATATCTCGTTAAAATTGCAACCTTCTGCAATTGGATACAAATGCACTTGCCAATCGTTCAATTTAAAAAAAAGACGCAAAAGCCTTTCACGTTACTGTTTCGGGAAAGGCCGTACTACACGTTATTTTTTTACAAGTAACTAAGAATTCAGGCCAGTACTGAAGGTTTCTTAAAAGCGTCAGATTTTGAGTACCCAGAGTTCCTTACGAGTTTCTTATAGGTCCTATAACAATCTTCATATTCAATACATATGTCCAAACAAGGTTTCTAAGCCTTTCTGATATTTGGACGCTTCTCAAGTACCTTACAAATAATTTGATACAGGAAACAAATGAAAGTAAAAATATGTCAAGGATTTCCTTTATCAAAGTAAATAGTTTCGTGAGTTATATTTTCCTAGTACTGGAGCTTCTTAATTGTTTAGAGTTGAGCTCGTTATGGACAGTTTCTCATAACAAAAATACGTGTATATGCCGTACTTTCTTGGAAAACAGAGAATGTTCAAATTCTAGTTTTACTAATGAAAAGGCCTATTTCTCCAAAAAAACAAAGCCTATGACCTCAAAGTTTAGGCAAAAATAAGAATTTTCAAAATCGGCCTATTTCTCCAAAAAAGCAAAGCCTATGACCTTAAAGTTTGAGAAAAAATAGTAATGTTCATAATCGGCCTATCTCTCCAAAAAAGCAAAGCCTATGACCTTAAAGTTTAGGCAAAAGTAAGAATTTTCAAAATCGGCCTTTTTTTCCAAAAAAGCAAAGCCTATGACCTTAAAGTTTGAGAAAAAATAGTAATGTTCATAATCGGCCTATTTTTCCAAAAAAGCAAAGCCTATGACCTTAAAGTTTAGGCAAAAATGATAATTTTCAAAATCGGCCTATCTCTCCAAAAAAGCAAAGCCTATGACCTTAAAGTTTAGGCAAAAGTAAGAATTTTCAAAATCGGCCTATTTTTGCGAAAAAAGCAAACATATGACCTCAAAGTTTAGGCAAAAATAAGAATTTTCAAAATCGGCCTATTTCTCCAAAAAAGCAAAGCCTATTACCTTAAAGTTTGAGAAAAAATAAGAATTTTCAAAATCGGCCTATTTCTCCAAAAAAAACAAAGCCTATGACCTTAAAGTTTAGGCAAAAATAAGAATTTTCAAAATCGGCCTATTTCTCCAAAAAAGCAAAGCCTATGACCTTAAAGTTTGAGAAAAAATAGTAATGTTCATAATCGGCCTATATTTTTAAAAAAGCAAAGCCTATGACCTTAAAGTTTAGGCAAAAATGATAATTTTCAAAATCGGCCTATCTCTCCAAAAAAGCAAAGCCTATGACCTTAAAGTTTAGGCAAAAGTAAGAATTTTCAAAATCGGCCTATTTTTGCGAAAAAAGCAAACATATGACCTCAAAGTTTAGGCAAAAATAAGAATTTTCAAAATCGGCCTATTTCTCCAAAAAAGCAAAGCCTATTACCTTAAAGTTTGAGAAAAAATAAGAATTTTCAAAATCGGCCTATTTCTCCAAAAAAAACAAAGCCTATGACCTTAAAGTTTAGGCAAAAATAAGAATTTTCAAAATCGGCCTATTTCTCCAAAAAAGCAAAGCCTATGACCTTAAAGTTTGAGAAAAAATAGTAATGTTCATAATCGGCCTATATTTGCAAAAAAAGCAAAGCCTATGACCTTAAAGTTTAGGCAAAAATGATAATTTTCAAAATCGAGCTATTTTTCCAAAAAAGCAAAGCCTATGACCTTAAAGTTTAGGCAATAATGATAATTTTCAAAATAGGCCTATCTCTCCAAAAAAGCAAAGCCTATGACCTTAAAGTTTAGGCAAAAGTAAGAATTTTCCAAATCGGCCTTTTTTTCCAAAAAGCAAAGCCTATGACCTTAAAGTTTGAGAAAAAATAGTAATGTTCATAATCGGCCTATTTTTCCAAAAAAGCAAAGCCTATGACCTTAAAGTTTAGGCAAAAATGATAATTTTCAAAATCGGCCTATCTCTCCAAAAAAGCAAAGCCTATGACCTTAAAGTTTAGGCAAAAATAAGAATTTTCACAATCGGCCTATTTTTCCAAAAAAGCCAAGCCTATGACCTTGAAGTTTGAGAAAAAATAGTAATGTTCATAATCGGCCTATTTGTCCAAAAAAAGCAAAGCCTATGACCTTAAAGTTTAGGCAAAAATGATAATTTTCAAAATCGGCCTATCTCTCCAAAAAAGCAAAGCCTATGACCTTAAAGTTTAGGCAAAAATGATAATTTTCAAAATCGAGCTATTTTTCCAAAAAAGCAAAGCCTATGACCTTAAAGTTTAGGCAAAAATGATAATTTTCAAAATCGGCCTATCTTTCCAAAAAAGCAAAGCCTATGACCTTAAAGTTTGAGAAAAAATAGTAATGTTCATAATCGGCCTATTTTTGCGAAAAAAGCAAAGCCTATGACCTTAACCCTATCCAGACTAGGGGGGGGGGGGGGGGGGCACAAAGTGCCCCCCCTAGTAAACTTTTTCACACAGCTCATTGAGTATCTCTTCAATAGTCTAGCTTTTTTGTGACTTTTAGTTTCTATCTATGAGACATATTTTCATGTCTATTTCAAAAATTTTGACACTGTTTCCGGGGGTCAACACATGACTTTAAATTGAGTGCTCCGCAAAAAATTACCGTTTAAGTCATGGCTTTGGAACCACTGGTTCTATGACAATGAGACAAACATTTTTGAGCTCGTCTTGAAATAAGCTTTCATTTGATATATAGTTTATTGATTTTTGATGACGTCATCAACAATTGGTTGTTGCGCATGCGTACTGACGAAAATCCATGTTATGGTTCAGTTTTAGAAAAATGAGTGACATAATATTATGCAGCAGGTATTTTTATGTATATTTAGCATTTTTTGCTATTTTTAAAAGTAATTTATAATTAATTTTAGACAAAAATCGCTCTTTTTTTCGTATAAAATAAATAAATACTGACATCAGCAAAAATATTAGCGTTACAAAGCAAACATTTCAAAATAAGAATTACAAGGATATAATCCCTCTATGTTTCAAGTATCACATCGATATATTTTATCAATTTGGAGATACAACGTGACAAAGTACATGTGGTTTACACCCAAATTAGCAACATTTGCTGACGTCAGCACTTAATCACGTGACATAAACAAAAACAAATCACATCATCTTGTTTGCCTTATCATGTTTGTTACTTGTGCCAAGTTTCAAGTCTCTAGCACTTATGATTCTATGAAAAACCAGGGGGGGGCACTTTGTGCCCCCCCTAGTCTCCCCAAAGTTTCAAAAAGCCTAGTCTGGATAGGGTTAAAGTTTAGGCAAAAATGATAATTTTCAAAATCGACCTATTTTTCCAGAAATGCAAAGCCTTAAAGTTTGAGAAAAAATAGTAATGTTCATAATCGGCCTATTTTTGCGAAAAAAGCAAAGCCTATGACCTCGAAGTTTAGGCAAAAATAAGAATTTTCAAAATCGGCCAATTTCTCCAAAAAATCAAAGCCTATGACCTTAAAGTTTGAGAAAAAATAGTAATGTTCATAATCGGCCTATTTTTGCGAAAAAAGCAAAGCCTATGACCTCGAAGTTTAGGCAAAGAATTTTCAAAATCGAGCTATTTTTCCAAAAAAGCAAAGCCTATGACCTTAAAGTTCGAGAAAAAATAGTAATGTTCATAATCGGCCTATTTTTGCGAAAAAAGCAAAGCCTATGACCTCGAAGTTTAGGCAAAAATAAGAATTTTCAAAATCGAGCTATTTTTCCAAAAAAGCAAAGCCTATGACCTTAAAGTTTGAGAAAAAATAGTAATGTTCATAATCGGCCTATTTTTGCGAAAAAAGCAAAGCTCGAAGTTTAGGCAAAAATAAGAATTTTCAAAATCGGCCAATTTCTCCAAAAAAGAAAAGCCTATTACCTTAAAGTTTGAGAAAAAAGAAGAATTTTCAAAATGTCTATTTTTCTAAAAAGCAAAGCCTAGGACCTCGAAGTTTAGGCAAAATGATAATTTTCAAAATCGAGCTATTTTTCCAAAAAAGCAAAGCCTATGACCTTAGAGTTTAGGCAAAAATGATAATTTTCAAAATCGGCCTATTTTTCCAAAAAAGCCAAGCCTGTGACCTTAAAGTTTAGTCGAAAAAAGTTTTAAAAATCGGCCTATTTTTCCAAAAAAAGGAAAAAAACAGGAATAAGGATTTTTTTAAATAGGATTTTTCAAAAAGGTTTACTTCTGTGAAAAAGTGAAGGTTGAGGCATTACCTTTTGGCAAGGAAAAAACTCTGATACCCCCAGCACGAAACCCTCTGGCCCTGTAGCCCTGGCGCTAAAAATAGACAAATGGAATCGAGGTTGCCTCGCTTGGATGTTAGCTTGGATTTTGGCGCGAAACAGATAATTATTTGGCGGTGGCGCCGCCAGTTCGCAAGAAACCAGGTGGAAGTGGCGCTCAAATTTTCATTTACAGCCTTGGTGGTGTAGAGAAAAGACCTGCTCATGGCGGTGAGTTTACAAAGTAGTTTCTAAAGCATTTGTTTCTTGTTGTTAATGTTGGTGAAAGGCTGCCTTGTTTAGGCCATGAATCGGTGTCTGCAGTCAACGTTTTAGGCCAAAGAAGTCGTCATTTTTCGTGTTCGTACCGACCAAGTGGTACGTTCGGTAAGCGACTTATGTTGCGAAGTTTAGGCCAGATCACTGCGATCATGTTTTGCCGATAACTTTCCTCGTAGGGGGGTTACCCCAAATATTATTGCATATTCAGACTCCTTAGAGTACAGGCTTTCATATAGTATATACCTTATATATATAAACGATGTTCCGAATTCGTAAGTTCCGCCAATACGATTGCCATCATTGTTGGGGGGGGGGGATCTTTTTAACAAGAAACAGTAATTGATAAAATATGAAAAGTTGCAAATACAAAATTTGTTCAAGTCGTAATAAAATTACAAAGCAACGTATCACTCAATCATAATAGAATATATAGAATACAATTCTAATAACCATAACTTGTCTTGATAACCGCTTTTTATGATAAATGGTGGGTAGAACTACCCATTTTTGACTACTTTTTGCCAGGAAAGTCTGCTGAAAATGGACCCTTGTTTAGAGAATTATGGGCTCCAAAACCCACCCATATGGGGGGCATATACCCGTACCCTCAAAATGTTATGTACCCCCGGATTACAGGCATGACATTTCTATATCAGACATTTCAGACAATGTGCTCATTCCTTTACCAATGTATAATCATATTGAGAATTGAGTTTGAAGCTCACTTTTTGTGCCCCTATCTTTACTTCTTGCCTTGGTGGCTCTCAATGGCATCTTCATCACCTATTTTGGAATCTTAATTTTTGAATGATTATATAATCTTCATTCCTGTTTTGTTTTGGTTGTTTTTTCCATTTCAACACCTGTATTTGAAATGTTTCGTGGAAAAAGGAAAAAATCTTTTGAAAGAAGAAAATTTACATGGAGTGAAGCCAAAAGGGCAAAAAATGATGAACTGCACCTGCAACAGGAGCAAAATTTGTCATGCACAGTAAGTGACAACAATTTTTCTTTTGACAAGGCACTTAACATTGTAGAAACATGTAGTAAACCAAACACTCCAGAAGGTTTTGTGCAAGAACTGAAGAAAGTGAAGCGCAGATTATTTTCTGATGTTAAGGAAGCCAAGGATAACAGAGTAAAAACTAAAGAGGTAAGCACACAAACTTGTAACAGCCAGCCTGAGGTGCCATTAAATGTTGACCAGTTACCTTCAACTGTTACAGCTGATAAGTATTCATCT
Organism: Aurelia coerulea; assembly: GCA_039566865.1. NCBI lineage: Eukaryota > Metazoa > Cnidaria > Scyphozoa > Semaeostomeae > Ulmaridae > Aurelia > Aurelia coerulea. The sequence continues at coordinate 11,966,840 of CM076947.1, forward strand.
GATCATAGATGGAAAGATGTTGAGACCAAAGTTTTGCTGGAGTCTCTATCTGCACTAGGGTATTCTTCTTTTCCTATTCCAGGAAGTGTAAATGCCAATTTTGATGTTGCAATCTTTGCATGCTTAAGATCAATCATGCAAACAAAATTGCCTAATTATGACAGGACTGTGAGGAGCATACAATGTAAATGCTCATCATTGGCAAATGCAATGAAACATGCACTTTTGAGCAGCAACCCCCCTCTTATTGATGCATTTGATCTTGATGAGCAGGTTTTCAAGTATGCTTTGAACCGTTATGATGCATATAGCATAACATCAAATGTTTTTATACAAGATATTTGCAAGTTCTTCCTTACCAGTAGCCCAACAACTGTGGTTGCACTCATTGTTGCTTTTATTTCAGCTCTGGATACAAGAAATCTGATTTCTCCAGGTATATTTGAAACTTGTAATCAGAAACTGGTAGACCATCTTATCTATTCTCTTGCAGGTTTTGAAATGCTTAATAAAGAGTGTCTACCAAATGTCATATCAAATCTATCAGAAGGCATTGCCACAAGACGATTCCCTTTAGATTCTTTGATATTCCACTTTATTAACGAGAACTCCAAGTTTTATCTTCTAGATAACAGTAGTAAAATGGAATATCATATGACCACAAAGAAATTCTGGAAATGTGCAAAAGATCTCTTTGGTGGAAGTGTCATTAGGTTCTTCTCTGGCTATAGAAACACAGGTGAGAGCCTTTTACCAAACTATAGACCAAATATTCATGACCCTCAAGATGCTGATACTGTTTTTGTCATTCCTAGTGAAACTGTTCTGAACCGTTTTCAACCATACCTTGACACCATGCCAAAAAGATTAAAACCTGGGATATATGAAGAGCCAATAAAACAAGCTGTAAGTAGCGCTCCAAATGGGACAGCCATGTGCTTGAAATGGGATGGACGAAAGGTAAGTCCAGGTTTTCATGATGATTCAGGTGATATTGACTTACTTGGGTGTGAAGAAACTGCCACATTAGATGAAAGAAAATCACACCAAAAGGAACTTGACCTTTTCTTTGATGAAAAAATTAATTATGTGTCTTCTGCTCTTTTCAGTTCTGATAACATCAAAACAATTTTGCGTGACGTGGTAAAAATACTTGGCACTAACAACAAGGAGCTTCGAGAATTGAAAGAGAAGAAGGAAAGAACAATCGAAAGTTTAAAATCAAAAAGTGGTAACAACTGGAAAGATGGTAAGTTTAAAAATGCAATTCTCTCACTTCAAGGAATGATGATTAAGTTATCTGATCAAATTGAAAGGGGTCTTGCATTGTCTGACAGAGTGTGTGAGAATCTATCACATCTGAATGGGAGAAGTGAGTGGTGGACAAATAATTCTGAGGTTTGTGTGAAGAATCTTCAGAATTACTATGACACACCATTACCTGATTGTAGCATTCCAGGAAAACCTAACCCCCTTTTTCTCAAGCAGCGTTCTGATGAGTGGTTTGACCTCAAGAAATTCCATCCTGTTTCTGGAAGCTCCATCTCATCAATCAGTGGTCTTGGCACCTTGAAGGAAAAGCAACAAAAATGGAACGAGTATCATAGGGGTGCCCATGCTTCTGAGGTAACATCTGAGGTACAGAAAGCTATGCAGCATGGGTGCCAGAATGAGGTAAATGCTATCGCCACAGCATGTACTAAAATAATTCCATCCCTTTTTCCTGATTTAGCCTTTTCTGATATAGGTTCTGTAATCATTGATGATGTAATGACAGAGCACACACATGATAGCATTGGTAAGTGCGCTAAATCTGACACAAGGCACCCTTTTATTCTTGTATCACCAGATGGTGTTCTTGTTAAAGAGGGTAATAAGAACTGGAAAGGAATCAACGACTTCCAATTAACTGTAGAGTTTAAAAGTCCATATTTCAAACCATCTGCCCACCTTGAAATTCCAAAGCGGTACTTTCCTCAACTTGAATTTGAAAGTCATGTGTCATCTTCAAAATGTACCTTATTTGTTTCATCTCATAGGGAATTCTCCACTGCTTTTATTTACCAGAATGACACAGATTTTACCCTAGATCTCATGAAGGAGGCACAGTCAAACTTCATGGAGAGTGCCTTTCCAAAGCGGTTCTCAGAAACGAGTAAGGAACTGAAAGAAAACCTTGGAATGGCAAAGGAGAGAATAAAGTTTCTTGGTGAGTTTAGAACAGTGTTTAACACTGATGAAAATGTGCAGCAAACATCTTCTATGGTCTCTGGAGCTAGTGAGTACGACATTGATGATACAACCAGCCTTCTTGTTTCAGCTAAACAGCTTCTCCAAGAGAGCTATGAAATAAAAAGGCAAAGGGCAACGGAAGCAGTCACATTTCTTCTCTCTGATACAGACAGGTCAAATGCAGTATATGGTGTTATTGCTTCTTACATGCTTACTGGTTACAGCCTGCCATGCAAAATAATACGCAACATTGCTAACAAGGTATACCTAACTTGTGTCTCCTTAGGTGCTAACATTTGTGCATTTGCTTACGATGGCCAGTGTCATGCGATGATGGCAAAAGGTCTTGATGACAAGCCTCATACTATGTACCAGTTGCAGCAATCGATGTGGAATGAGGTGACATCTTTAAAAAAGCCGGAAATTATCCAATCTATGTCTCTTCTCAATGCTAATGTTTGTCATGAATTTAATTTTGTCAAGTTACCAGGTGGGCCAATGTTGGTAGAATCACTGTATCCAATAAAGGTAAGTTCCTTTCCTAACTATATAGGGGCTCATGAGCACAATGACAATCTTAGTTCTCCATTTCCTGCAACTGAACAAGTTACTGTTTCTGCTCAGCTTGATGACAATAATTTTGAGAACCAACAGGTTATTGAGGCAGAAAACAATATAATTGGTGATGTTATTGAGCAAAATGACCAAGGAGCACCTTTGCACAAAATGGTTGAGGAAGACTGGTCTGACCTGGAAAGATGGTTGATAAATGGTGAGCATAAAGATAAAAATTTAAACTCTGCTAATCTGAGAACTGTCATATGTGATATCAATGCACTCTACAGGTGTACTTTACCAACTCTGAAAACAATCTTGAGATGGCTGCGGTATAAGTACCCAAAGCACAAGATCAAATTGAGTGGAAATAAATGCGTGCTTGCAATGCAGATTGCAGAGTTTCTTTGTGACAGTGATGGTCGCAAACTTGATGGTGACAAAATTTTTAGAAAAAGGTCACCTACTAGCCACTCTCCAATTTCTTTGCGTCTTGCTTGCATGAATGCCCTTCGAAGACAGGACTATAGCAAGCTTGCACTTAGTGTCTCTTATGCTTCATATCTTTTTGCAGAGAGGCTTGCCACATGGAAAACCCAGGCACCAATTAATTTCAACATGGAAATAGGTGGAATTGGCACTAACATTGAATGGTTTTATATCCCAGACATTCATCCTGTAACTAGAAATTTGATTGTTGGACTTGTTGATCATCATCATTTGTTCATCAGGGTTCGAATGGCACTGGTGCGTGGAAAGTTACATGATGTATCTGTGAGGAACTTTGTCAAAGTTGCACAGTCCGGTAAGACACCTCTCACTAGGGCAATAATAGTAGATGGCTTAGAGCCCCAAAGTGAAGATTTTGCACGCATTACATTTTGTCAACAGGTTGAGGAATGCTTGCTCGAAAATGGTGATGTTGCTGAAGCAGAGTTTTGCAGACTTGTCCGTAACTGGAATAGAGCTAATGATGAACCTGGAATGACAGCCATTGAGAGAGTAGAACATCGATTAAATTTCAGGAAGTGGCTTTTACGAGGTATGTCTTTTGATAAATTTCCACCAAAAAGAGGCTTCATTAAGGGGTTTCCTGCTGTGACCTTTGAGGCCATTCTTGCTGCTATTGATGGGTACCTTATTCTTTATGGGTTAGTTCCAAGTGGCTCCTACAATGTCAGATCTGTTAACACCAATGATAACGAAACTTACCATAGCATTGTGTATAGCTTTTCAAATAGCAAATATGGTATTCCTGATTGTTCAGAGCTAGAGGCCTTGCAAGCAAAAATATGGCGAATCCACAAAATGAAACTTGACCCAGAAATTCCTTTCCAGGTGCGCACTGCTAAGAATCCAACATACATTGACAGAAAAGCTACTTGTGCTACCTCTGAAATCATAAATGTTGACAAAGGTAAATCTGATCACGGTGTTAAGTATGTCGACCAAGTCAATGTCACAGATCACTTTTTTGACTCCAAGGATCGCTGCAGAGCAAAGCCGCGACATAATCCTAAAGGCGTCTCAAAGTGGAATGAACCTGCAAAGGGTGTGAGAGGTGTGCGAGAATTTTATAAAGTGGATGAATCAAAACTAAGCATGCTATCAAGAATGGGTATCAGTGAGCAAGTGAATGTCTGAATACTTCATAATACATCCTCTCATTTCCAGCAAGATATATGCAGCAATTTTCCTTTCCAGAAACAATGGCATAAGAGCATGCACTCCCATACAGGTCATTGTGGCAACTGCGCTTAACTGAATTATACTGACTGGGAGGGACATTTAGCAATATGTTCCGATGTATCTAACAGTAATCGTTTTTAAATTTAATCAAAATTTTCCTTCCAGCATTGTATTCTACACAGCAAGCATGTGTTCCCATACAGGTCCACTTAATTGTGTGCTTACTTGTATTGTGGCAACTGCGCTTAACTGAATTATACTGACTGGGAGGGACATTTAGCAATATGTTCCGATGTATCTAACAGTAATCGTTTTTAAATTTAATCAAAATTTTCCTTCCAGCATTGTATTCTATACAGCAAGCATGTGTTCCCATACAGGTCCACTTAATTGTGTGCTTACTTGTATTGTGGCAACTGCGCTTAACTGAATTATACTGACTGGGAGGGACATTTAGCAATATGTTCCGATGTATCTAACAGTAATCGTTTTTAAATTTAATCAAAATTTTCCTTCCAGCATTGTATTCTATACAGCAAGCATGTGTTCCCATACAGGTCCACTTAATTGTGTGCTTACTTGTATTGTGGCAACTGCGCATAACTGAATTATACTGACTGGGAGGGACATTTAGCAATATGTTCCGATGTATCTAACAGCAATCGTTTTTAAATTTAATCAAAATTTTCCTTCCAGCATTGTATTCTACACAGCAAGCATGTGTTCCCAATACAGGTCCACTTAATTGTGTGCTTACTTGTATTGTGGCAACTGCGCTCAACTGAATTATACTGACTGGGAGGGACATTTAGCAATATGTTCCGATGTATCTAACAGTAATCGTTTTTAAATTTAAGCAAAATTTTCCTTCCAGCATTGTATTCTACACAGCAAGCATGTGTTCCCATACAGGTCCACTTAATTGTGTGCTTACTTGTATTGTGGCAACTGCGCTTAACTGAATTATACTGACTGGGAGGGACATTTAGCAATATGTTCCGATGTATCTAACAGTAATCGTTTTTAAATTTAATCAAAATTTTCCTTCCAGCATTGTATTCTACACAGCAAGCATGTGTTCCCATACATGTTAATTGTGTGTTTGTATTGTGTTTAGAGTTCTGTCGGGGAGTCGGCTGGGAGGAGCATTTGGAATTCATGTTCACTAAATTTTGTGTTAGGAAATAAAATGGAAAAAATAAATTCTTTTTTCAACAGAGTACTCCCCATGGTGCCTATTGGATATCCACAAATAGGTCCACTTAACTGTGTGTTTGTATTGTGTTTAGAGTTCTGTTGGGGAGCCGGCTGGGAGGAGCATTTGGAATTCATGTTCACTAAATTTCATGTTAGGAAATAAAATGTAAAAAATAAATTATTTTTTCAACAGAGTACTCCCCATGGTGCCTATTGGATATCCACAAACAGGTCCACTTAACTGTGTGTTTGTATTGTGTTTAGAGTTCTGTTGGGGAGCCGGCTGGGAGGAGCATTTGGAATTCATGTTCACTAAATTTTGTGTTAGGAAATAAAATGTAAAAAATAAATTATTTTTTCAACAGAGTACTCCCCATGGTGCCTATTGGATATCCACAAACAGGTCCACTTAACTGTGTGTTTGTATTGTGTTTAGAGTTCTGTTGGGGAGTCGGCTGGGAGGAGCATTTGGAATTCATGTTCACTAAATTTTGTGTTAGGAAATAAAATGTAAAAAATAAATTATTTTTTCAACAGAGTACTCCCCATGGTGCCTATTGAATATCCACAAACAGGTCGACTTAACTGTGTGTTTTATTGTGTTTAGAGTTCTGTTGGGGAGCCGGCTGGGAGGAGCATTTGGAATTCATGTTCACTAAATTTTGTGTTAGGAAATAAAATATAAAAAATAAATTATTTTTTGAACAGAGTACTCCCCATGGTGCCTATTGGATATCCACAAACAGGTCCACTTAACTGTGTGTTTGTATTGTGTTTAGAGTTCTGTTGGGGAGCCAGCTGGGAGGAGCATTTGGAATTCATGTTCACTAAATTTCATGTTAGGAAATAAAATGTAAAAAATAAATTATTTTTTCAACAGAGTACTCCCCATGGTGCCTATTGAATATCCACAAACAGGTCCACTTAACTGTGTGTTTGTATTGTGTTTAGAGTTCTGTTGGGGAGCCGGCTGGGAGGAGCATTTGGAATTCATGTTCACTAAATTTCATGTTAGGAAATAAAATGTAAAAAATAAATTATTTTTTCAACAGAGTACTCCCCATGGTGCCTATTGAATATCCACAAACAGGTCCACTTAACTGTGTGTTTGTATTGTGTTTAGAGTTCTGTTGGGGAGCCGGCTGGGAGGAGCATTTGGAATTCATGTTCACTAAATTTTGTGTTAGGAAATAAATTAATGTAAAAAATAAATCATTTTTTTCAACAGAGTACTCCCCACGGTTCCCGTTATAATTCTGATTAGAGTTCGCTTGAGCAAGTTACTTGAAACTAGCTATTTCCATGATCGTTTCTTTAAATGATGTTCACATATTTTGATGGTTTCTTGTCAATAATTCATGTGGAGAATGGGTTATTTTAAGGGTAGAATCATTGGGTATGCCACCTGCTCTTAAGCAGACAGAAGAATGCCATGCATAATTTTGGTCTGACACAATAGTTTTGGGACTCACTCACTAGCTTTTTCTGCCTTTCCAATTTTATCTTGAAACTAATTAACTGAATCAACAGTGCTGACTGTGGAAAACAAATAATATGCTTACATCAGTTTTAGTTGCCACCTTCATTCCATAAGGAGGAGTGTGGAATCTATTCTCTTCTCTTCTCTATTACAACTGCAAGGGGTTTATGCTCATCTGTTTGGAAAAGTTTAAAACCCTTGGCTTGAGCAATACTTGATCTCAATAGAATTTGAAACACATTTTGGCTTTCTACTTTGCAACTTAAATTTTTTACACACTTTTTGAAACATAAATTTTATACCATACTTTTTCATGTTGCTAAGTATAAAGCTTCAAATGGTGTATCAATAGGAAAAAAATTTGGGAGGTAGTATCTGACCACAATGATGTGACCGATTAAGCACATCATTTGCATCCTAACAGTTGCATTTTGACTTGGTAAACTATTTCTTGGTAAAAAATGTGAAAGTCACTCAAAGTCGTGAGTATACAAAGTTTCTTTCTCAATTTTTGGAAAATGTAATCCTTTCAATATCTAATATTTCAAAATCAACAATGAAAAACTATTAAGCATACATTCCAATCCTGCGACAAAGAGTGGCTGGCAGCCATGACACCCCTGCCTAGAGCAGCTAATACAGGAATATGTTGGGAAGATAAATTATTTGATTGGAATACAGTAAATCAATACCAGCTATTAGAACTTTACAAAATATAACACCACAACTGATTGCTGGAATTGAATTTCCAAAATTTTTAACCAAACTTTTATAAACACTTCCCAACACACTCCTGGGGGACAGGAAGCCGAAATGTTTGCTTTAGGCAAAGGTCTTTTCGTTGGTTCTCTATGCAAACAAAAAGTCTACACAATAAAATTCAGATTTGCTTTTCTTTAAGCAAATGCAGGTAACAGTTCTATATTCCATGTTTTTCTTGCAATTTCTTTTCCATGTATCCTCCCATAAAACAGACAAAATAAGCAATATGAGACAACATGTCTATATCAAAAGCTCAATTGAAAATGAGCATCAAAAACTGATCACTGAATAAACTAAAATGATCTCTTCTGCGTACATACATACATACATACATAAATATATACATACATACACATAAGACAATGAATTCGACAGAATACACTTTATATGGTATGCAATTTCTTCAAAATAAGACCATCACTCCTTTCAAATTGCGTGGAGTTTACCATGAAGTTTAGATCAAAACGATTTTGGTTTTAAACATTTCTTAGATAAATTCACTACCTTTTAAGATTAAATTAACGCGGAAAAGTCACATCGTATCACTGCAAGAAACGTTCAAAGTCGGCGAAAATATTCACTTCCGGTCATTTTCCTATACATTTGTATAGGGGCATCAAAACGAGGCTGAACTCCTCGAGAAAGGTGTTGTCGGGCGTGTTGCTGGGAAGCATAAACCTTTTGTGTTCTTGACACCAGCTTTTTATCAGGAAGCCAGGAATTCAGTTTTGTTTTCAAGGGTAAAACTAAAATACCTGTTCAGGAGATACAGTATGGCACTTCATATAATCATTATTTGGTTGATGATTTTTATATTTTTTGTATACATGTAATATGTCACTACAGGAGGCCCAAGGCCTTATTAAGAATCATGCCCCTGTGCATTTCTGCAGAGCACTAGCTTTACCTAGTTAGGTAACTAGAAATTTATTTTTCTGGACTTAAAACACCACTTAAATTCCTTGTGACCTGCTAGTCTAGTGTTGCAACCAAACACCAAAGGGGGTCCAGTGTACACACTACTGTATACAAACATGAAATCATTGTCACAACCAACCAAATTGAAAAAAATACACTTTGACAGTATTGTAAGTATATTTAGCTCAGGCGTTTTTTCAAAGTCCTTGCTCCGGACTGCCAGTTGCTTTCTTTATTTCTGTGTTAATTGATCTTGCTTTCTTCTTTTTGATTGGACATTGTGTACTTCACACTGATCTTTGACATGTGAGAATGTTCGGACATGGATGTACAACACTATCGGATGTTCCAGCAAATCGAGCGCCACTTCCCTGCTGATATAATCTGAAGCTTGATTGCAGAACTGTTTATGGTTAGCCAAGGCAATAGGATTTTCCAATAAGTCTGATACTAACTGTTTACTGACTGTCAATTTTTGTGCTTATTTTATTTGTGAATGGGAAAAAATTTCAAATACTTAAGATGAAACAGTCAAAAGCCCCTCTCTATCCCTTTGTATTTGTGAACATATTGCTTTCAGATGAGCTGCTTTCCAAAGATGAGTTTCCAGTGCTCAAGCAGAATGCTCAAACTCTGAAGTCCTATCATACTTCTGGTAGGATTTAATTGCCTGGTGCACCTACAAACAATACAGAAACATAGCCACTCAGATACTGTATGAGGTTGGCTTCTTTAGAAGAAATGGAACAGGAAGACTGAGAGCAATTTTCCTTCTTTGACAGTTACACCAGTTAGATGTGCCAACCCAAGACATGATTGGTCATTTCAAACCCCAAGGCTATTGAGTGTCTCCGAGAAAGATTCTTGAAAACAATCTCCTGAGAGGACACCCCCTTATAGACTTTTGGGTAGAACCATCTCTAACATAGGCCTACCGCCTACCGGTTGGGCACGAAGCTGCATGATTAACATTCACTTTGTAGTTGGAAATTCTGCGCGCTATTTGTCTGAATAACACTCGTCAGAAGCCAGTTTAACAAGACAGGTTTCCATAAATGTCCAGAAAGACAGTGGATGGAGCATTCTGTTCTGTTTTTTTGCGTTTGGAAGCAACAGGATCCTCAACATCTCGGTGAACATGGGCTGCATTTTGTGTGCCGGGTCAATCCTCGTTTCGTTTTGCAAACTTTGCCATACTTCTCGCATAAAAATCTTTCAGCAGGAGCAACGAAAAAAATTTATTCCAGTAGCATATACAAGTCTGCATCAAAAGCAACATTTTCCGCCGGTAAATCTTAGCCAAGAAGCGCTAAAACGGCATCCAGATCATCACTAAAGAGGAAATCACTGTCTCTGCCACTGCCACTGGCAGACGCCATGTTTTGAATTTTGTGTGCACGTAGGAAACTGGGAACGAGTGCGCTTCAACATGGGAAAGCGAACAATAGCTGAATTCAATAGCCTTTTGTTCGTTTCACGACTATCCTTCTCCTGTGACTATGCAAAGATGCAGCAAATCGTCCATTGGTGCTTTCAAATACGTGTTCATGTTAATCTTGGGCTCTTTAGGTCCAGGAATTATACCGAAGACGTTCATCCACCTCTTTGTCAAACGGACCGTTCTTGGGAGATTCAATACTGACATGAAGATTGGGCGCTAATGCAGTTTCGCACACCCTCTTCAGACCGTGTCTATATTGTTTGTACTTATAACTTTGTCGTTGTATGTCTGTTACATATGTATTATATATCAATCGATAGCCCAGAACATGGGGATTAATTTGATATATAATTAATAATTACTCACCTTCAATTCCATCTTTTATTGGCCAAAATACATCCATGACTAACCTCCAAATCTTCACTCCGTCAGCCATTATCAATCCGATCGAGTTATTCGGTCACGTGACCAGTAGCCTCGACTTCAAACTCAAAGACGGGGGTCCTCATTGGGTGGTTTACTCCTCGGAGAACTAAGAGCCGGGAGTTAGACCCTCGAGCTGTCGGTGAGAGAGCTGCCGGTGAGAGAGCTAAAAATTTACGTCTCGATTTTAGACCAGGGAGCAAGACCCTTGAGCTATCGGTCATCCAGCTGCCGGTGAGAGAGCTAAAAATTTACGTCTCGATTTTAGACCAGGGAGCTAGACCCTCGAGCTGCCTGTCAGAGAGCTGCTGGTGAGAGAGCTAAAAATTTATACTTCAATTTTAGACCCGAGAGTTAGACCCTCGAGCTGCCGGTCTGAGAGCTGCCGGTGAGAGAGCTAAAAATTTATGTCTCGATTTTAGACCAGGGAGCTAGACCCTCGAGCTGCCTGTCAGAGAGCTGCGGGTGAGAGAGCTGCGGGTGAGAGAGCTAAAAATTTATACTTCAATTTTAGACCCGAGAGCTAGACCCTTGAGCTGCCGGTCTGAGAGCTGCCGGTGAGAGAGCTAAAAATTTACGTCTCAATTTTAGACCAGGGAGCTAGACCCTCGAGCTGTCGGTCATCGAGCTGCCGGTGAGAGAGCTAAAAATTTACGTCTCAATTTTAGACCCGGGAGTTGGACCCTAGAGCTGCCGGTGAGAAAGCTAAAAAATTACGTCTCGATTTTAGACCTGAGAGTTAGACCCTCGAGCTGCCTGTCAGAGAGCTGCGGGTGAGAGAGCTGCGGGTGAGAGAGCTAAAAATTTATACTTCAATTTTAGACCCGAGAGCTAGACCCTTGAGCTGCCGGTCTGAGAGCTGCCGGTGAGAGAGCTAAAAATATACGTCTCAATTTTAGACCAGGGAGCTAGACCCTCGAGCTGTCGGTCATCGAGCTGCCGGTGAGAGAGCTAAAAATTTACGTCTCAATTTTAGACCCGGGAGTTGGACCCTAGAGCTGCCGGTGAGAAAGCTAAAAAATTACGTCTCGATTTTAGACCTGAGAGTTAGACCCTCGAGCTGCCGGTCTGAGAGCTGCCGGTGAGAGAGCTAAAAATTTATACTTCAATTTTAGACCCGAGAGTTAGACCCTCAAGCTGCTGGTCTGAGAGCTGCCGGTGAGAGAGCTAAAAATTTACGTCTCGATTTTAGACCAGGGAGCCAGACCCTCGAGCTGTCGGTCATCGAGCTGCCGGTGAGAGAGCTAAAAAGTTACGTCTCGATTTTAGACCAGGGAGCTAGACCCTCGAGCTGCCTGTCAGAGAGCTGCGGGTGAGAGAGCTAAAAATTTATACTTCAATTTTAGACCCAAGAGTTAGACCCTTGACCTGCCGCTCTGAGAGCTGCCAGTGAGAGAGCTAAAAATTTACGTCTCGATTTTAGACCAGGGAGCTAGACCCTCGAGCTGCCTGTCAGAGAGCTGCGGGTGAGAGAGCTGCGGGTGAGAGAGCTAAAAATTTATACTTCAATTTTAGACCCGAGAGCTAGACCCTTGAGCTGCCGGTCTGAGAGCTGCCGGTTAGAGAGCTAAAAATTTACGTCTCGATTTTAGACCAGGGAGCTAGACCCTCGAGCTGTCGGTCATCGAGCTGCCGGTGAGAGAGCTAAAAATTTACGTCTCAATTTTAGACCCGGGAGTTGGACCCTAGAGCTGCCGGTGAGAGAGCTAAAAATTTATACTTCAATTTTAGACCCAAGAGTTAGACCCTTGACCTGCCGCTCTGAGAGCTGCCGGTGAGAGAGCTAAAAATTTACGTCTCAATTTTAGACCCGAGAGTTAGACCCTCAAGCTGCTGGTCTGAGAGCTGCTGGTGAGAGAGCTAAAAAATTACGTCTCGATTTTAGACCAGGGAGCCAGACCCTCGAGCTGTCGGTCATCGAGCTGCCGGTGAGAGAGCTAAAAATTTATACTTCAATTTTAGACCCAAGAGTTAGACCCTTGACCTGCCGCTCTGAGAGCTGCTGGTGAGAGAGCTAAAAATTTACGTCTCGATTTTAGACCAGGGAGCTAGACACTCGAGCTGTCGGTCATCGAGCTGCCGGTGAGAGAGCTAAAAATTTACGTCTCGATTTTAGACCCGGGAGTTCGACCCTAGAGCTGCCGGTGAGAGAGCTAAAAAGTTACGTCTCAATTTTAGACCAGGGAGCTAGACCCTCGAGCTGCCTGTCAGAGAGCTGCGGGTGAGAGAGCTAAAAATTTATTCTTCAATTTTAGACCCAAGAGTTAGACCCTTGACCTGCCGCTCTGAGAGCTGCCGGTGAGAGAGCTAAAAATTTACGTCTCGATTTTAGACCAGGGAGCTAGACACTCGAGCTGTCGGTCATCGAGCTGCCGGTGAGAGAGCTAAAAATTTACTTCTCGATTTTAGACCCGGGAGTTCGACCCTAGAGCTGCCGGTGAGAGAGCTAAAAATTTACGTCTCGATTTTAGACCCGAGAGTTAGACCCTCGAGCTGCCGGTCTGAGAGCTGCCGGTGAGAGAGCTAAAAATTTATACTTCAATTTTAGACCTGAGAGTTAGACACTCGAGCTGCCGGTCTGAGAGCTGCCGGTGAGAGAGCTAAAAATTTACGTCTCCATTTTAGACCCGGGAGTTCGACCCTAGAGCTGCCGGTGAGAGAGCTAAAAATTTATGTCTCAATTTTAGACCAGGGAGCTAGACCCTCGAGCTGCCTGTCAGAGAGCTGCTGGTGAGATAGACCAGAGGGTGAAAGGGGAGCACCACCACCCGAGCGGAGAATTTATGAGACCAAGTCTATCTAGGTCAATTTTTTGCGTAGATTCAGAATTTGGGTGTTGATCATGTGTTTTAGGGGGCTTTTCCGCGATACAGGGGGTCTAAAGTGCGATTTAGGGGCCAATTGCTATAAACTTGTTTTCTTAATTAAATGTTGAAAAAATTAAGACAGATCACATTTATGATTATTGACTGTTATTTTGAAGAGAATGCTCAAATTCTAAATTTAGGGGGGCCATAGAAAGTTTAAGGGGGAAGTGCGAAATACTAAAAAGTCCTGAATAAAAGTTCGGTGTAAGAAGACATGCACATACATTCATATGCTCAAAATCAGGCCATGTGGTTAGACATAGTTATTTCTTCCCGTGGTCTTGTCCTGGCAGTAGAGTAAAGGAGCTTATAAGTATAGTAATTAATCAAATATGTGTTGCAGAATTCATAAAAAAGGAAAGGGCTTTTTGTTATGCGCTTCTCAACATGTGTAATGATTTTATATGGAGATTTTTCCCATGTTGGTACTCCCTATCTTTCAATACTAATACTCCGTGCCAATTGCCAATATTTGGGGTCTAAAATTTTCATCAAGTCAATGTTTGGCGTCTTTGAATGACAACATAAGCATAATTCAATATTTGAAATCAATGAATGTTACAAAAAGAGAGAGTCGTGCACTTTGGATGCAGTAACAATATTCAGGGTTTCCTGCACCCAGAAGCAGTCTTCTTGGTAGATTTGTATCTTCGTTAGAAAATTGTGAGGAGAGAGTCACCAAATTGATGCTGTTAACGAAGGAGGACTTCATAAATCCTTTTCAACATGGGGCCTGGCAGACCGTTATCAAACGAAGGGTTGAATTCCCTTCCTTCCATAGGAGAAAGAGGGCAAGTTTGTTATGAAGGATGTAACCAGCAACTTTGGAAATATTTTCCCGTACATATTTGGAAGTGTCTTAGATGGCTGGAAGTATCACCTATTGATAGTTAGCAGTATCTTTGATGGTTACATAGAAGTACCATTTTCGGCCTTAACTTCTTTCACATACCTGTAATAGTAAGAAGTATCAATTATTAGCTGAGGCCCGTTCTCAGCTTCAATGGTTGGAATGATCCTGTTGTTTGGCATCATCTTTGAAGTTCATCCCACCCATGACAAAAGGGTGAGAAGAGGTTTGGATTTTGGGGTTTGGAAGTTTTCCAAAAAATTAATAGGATTTGGGATTTCTAGTAACCTAAAAACTATACTTCCAACCGGTCAGGTCGGAAACTCGGGCGACATGAGCAACTCAGGCTACTCGGGCGAATGTCTACCGGGTGACCCAGAAAAAAGTGACCCAACGCAATCTGTTATAGAAAAAAGTAAGGGGCAGCTTGAAATATTTCAAACGTTGTTCTGTCCCTGAAAGACTAGACTACATTATGAGTATTTTTGCAATTTTTTTGGGCCCGGAAAAGTTCGCGAATTAAAGATTTTGAGGAAAAGGGCAAGCTTGAAATTCTCAAAAAGTCATCTAAAATTGGCGATCGATTTGAAGCCATTTCAGATCTTCAACACAATGAGGAGTGTGTTTCATTCTGCCTGAGAATATTTTTAAGTACCTAGGGACTATAAACTTGCTCTGAAGACTTCCGACTGGGTTACCTATTCCCAGGTTGAAATGAAACACGCTCCTCGTTGTTTTGAAGATTTGAAATGGCTGTAAATCGATCCCCTGTTTTTGACGACTTTTTGAGGATTTCAGGCATGCCCTTTTCCTCGAAATCCTTAATTTTGGAAGTTGACCGTCCCGAAAAAATTTCGAAAAATACTCATAGCATAAGCTAGTCTTTTAGCGACAGAACAACGTTTGAAGCATTTCAATCGGCCACTTACTTAATTTTCTGTAACAGATTGCGTTGGGTCACTTTTTTCTGGGTCACCCGGTATTACTGCAAAAACAATGTTTGATGGTATTATTTGGACCTTCCTCGGCAAAAGAAGAGATATCCTTGCCTTTCAAAATAAGGCCTTTTCTAGAATTTAGCTGCGTAGTCCGAGTTTTCATTCTGACTCTGTATGAAAAACGAAAACTCAAGCAGCTCGGGCAAACCTTTTGAAAGTACGATTGAACCAAAGTAAATACTTTACAATATTAAATTCTGACAAGAACCATTAGCAGGTACTCTCATGGCTACCCTGGGTACCAGACTCTCTAACTTAAAAACTGTTTTTATGTTAGAGATTCTGGTACCCAGGGTATCTCATGGCCTATTTCCACAAAGAATCCACAAGTTTAACGGCGGGTCCAAGTTTCACGGCAATTGCGAAAGAGTTGGCCCAAGTTTTATGCCAATTGAAATATTTCTTTAATCAAAGATGGATAAAGCAAATAAAACATTTGCAAATACATAGACAGACCCTAAATGTCACAATTAATCTAAAAAAAGGATAACTAGTGCCTGTCTTTAAGTTTGCTCGAGTCGCCTGAGTTTTTGATCGTTGTTCTTACGTTATAACCTTTTTGATCCTATAAAAAAAGTCCCTTGGTGAGATTTTGGTAACAATGAAAGAAAGACAAAAGTCACCGCTAAAGGAAACCCACGTAACAGTCCAATTAAGAACCATTTTAGGAATCATAATGGCTATGTTGTACAAGGAGAAATCGGTGGTTGAAATGGACAAAGCTATTCTGTCATTTCTTCTGGTACCAGTGCTACTTTAATTAGCAATCTGATGGAAAGCAAAGAAAGACTGCTACAAACTTCTGGCAGCACCATTTGCCTCCACAATTAGCAATCTTGGGTATGTCCACAAACATCGTAATTTATATAAGTTAAACCCACCTGAACCCAGCTGAACCCATCTGAACCCAGCTGAATCCATCTGAACCCAGCTGAACCCAGCTGAATCCATCTGAACCCAGCAGAGACCAAC
Source organism: Aurelia coerulea (assembly GCA_039566865.1). NCBI lineage: Eukaryota > Metazoa > Cnidaria > Scyphozoa > Semaeostomeae > Ulmaridae > Aurelia > Aurelia coerulea. The sequence continues at coordinate 11,983,224 of CM076947.1, forward strand.
CTGACGCAATAGAAATCCCAAGAGGTCATGTGATTTGTATGAAGCACACAAGCAGGGAATTGGCATTTAACACTTGTTCATAATGCTAATGGCTCTGTTTGGAATTATAGCCCTTCAGATTAACAAACACGGAAACTCAAAGGACGTTTTAGTCAAATAAATGACGAAAACAATATTGTGTACACGTGAAGGTGAAAAAGTTAGGCCTGATGATTTAGTAGGAGAGTGATATCACTGCGAAAGAAGTCTATGACAATTTTTGGACAGTTTACCTACCTTCATAAAACGCAACCAGGAAAGAAATTGCTTGAAATTTCCCGAATTTTTTTGAAGAAATCTACTCTCCAGATGTTTGGGTATTAAAGGGTTTGTACAAGGTTAAAAGCCTGCATTTGCACAAGCAAAAAATCTAAAAATAGATCAAGCGAATCATCTAATGGCAGCATAGTATTCAGGTCACGAGAAACTTTGCATGTGATCCGTCCGAGGAAAGGAAGAAACGAATATGGCGGACAATGAGAATCTCAGATCGCCGCCGCGAGAGATTTTAAAATATGCCAAGAGACCTGGGATTATAAAAGGATTATAAAAGCCCCACCCAGAGAATTGATTTGTTTGAAATCAAAGTTCTTACATTTCTTTTGTAATTTGAGGCAGAGTGTGTCCCCAGACTTTCAAATATAGTATTGTGAAAATTCAATGAGAAGCAATACAATTTTATTTTCACGGCCATGACAAATGATAAAGATCTCCATGCTTTACTTCTGCACAAGGAATCATTTGCTATTTCTATCCAATAATTGAGGGGACGGAAATAGAGCAAAAAATGCGAGGAGGAGAGCAAAAAATAGCAACAAATAATAACAGGGTAGGGCGCCGAGCAGCACAGTGCGGGCCTATCTATTTTTCAAAACAACACAACCCAGCAGCCCAGCATGTGATCACTTTCAGCGCGGCGTATTGCGCATGCCTAGATCGAAAGTTATTTTTAGATAGGCCAACTTAGCCGTGCACAAACCCTTTAAAGTTTGGATGCCGGCTAAAATATCTCCTGGATTGGCGGAGTTATGGCCACACACAAATCGATAAGACACTTTGAACTTTGAACCCAGAAAATGCCAAAATGAAAAACCGTCCGAGCCAATGAGATCAGAACGATTGTTATTCAGCTGTTTTCATTAACACCATAAAGCGCTAACTATGCTTATCACCCGCTTCTTTTGATACATTGTTCTTGATATTTCCAAACGGAGCCATCACACCTGGCAGGGGACCTCTTGGGAATTTCTATCGAGTCAGGTTGGTCTCTGCTGGGTTCAGATGGGTTCAGCTGGGTTCAGGTGGGTTCAGATGGATTCAGGTGGGTTCAGGTGGATTCAGGTGGGTTTAACTTATATAAATTACGCCACAAACATTGCAGCTTGCTCCCATCTGATCTATTAGAATTCCAGACACCTTCAGGGGGATTGCAACGAAGTTGCCGAATGAAATACCAAGAGTCACGATGATCGTGCAAATATGGCTTGCAAAGCATATGCCGATGGGCCCATCAAGAGTCCAGAGGGAGTACTTAGAGGCGAAGGAGACCAATTCTTAATTAAAACCCAAACATAAAATGTCTTACTATCCTTGCGTTCCTGAGCTATGGACAGAATAAGGAGGGATGGCTGATCATAGCAATCTTCCTGAAGACAAAATGATCTACCTTTCTCACAAAGATAGTTGCTTAAATAGTTGATCAATAGTTATGGTGGTCGATTGTTGAGGATCTAAGATGTAACGACGAGAAGGCAGATACAAAGTTTGTTTCCTCCTTTACCATTCTGCAGCAAAACGAAGGACGAGAGATGATTTGCGGTTTGTTTTCTTTTTATTATGATATTGACATCCCAGTGATCTTGCTTGCTAGCCATTTACCCAATCTCAAAATATTATTTGCAGTGGCTCAGGTAAAAGCATAGAAACATTATCGATCTAGCTGCTTGTGAATTATCGAGAACCAAAAGAGAAGCCCTGCTTAGCTTGCGTGCACATAGGTGAATATAATTCGCCATTTTCTAGAAATGACAAGAAAAAAGCATGCTGGAAGCTTATGCAAGGCACAGAAACATTGGTTAGAAGTTTCGAAAGGCTAAGTACACATCATGTAATTCAACGAACGACATAATTGAGAGTACTAGAAAGTTTACGTGTGTGTTGTATGGTGAAAAGATATTATCGCATGTTGATGATGTTTGACGGAAGACTTTTTCGAGGAATTGTTCGAGAGACAACTATCACATATCTTTCTTTGATGCCACCATGCAAAGACAGCCTTGTAAGACACATCAAATGCTCAAATTACAACGCACAATGTATGGAGTATAGAATATAAAATTTTAAGTACAAAATGAGCTGACATTTTTGGGCTGCAATAGAGCTGAACTGGCATCTTTAGGTTGCCTGAAAATTGTGTGGACTGAGCCCCCCGTATGAGTATGTGCCAGGTGTCCCCCTTGGGTTATAGAAGCACAGGATATGATGATGACAATGATGATGACAAAGACGATGATGAATAAATTTGAGTATGTGAATGTACTGGAATATTTTCCATTTGGGATTTCGCACTTCCCCTAAATTTGGAATTTGAGCAAGCACTTCAAAATAACAATCAACAATCATAACAGCCACCAAAGAACTGATATGTCTGTATTTTATCAACATTTAATGAAGAAAACAAATTTATAGCAATTTGCCCCTAAAACGCACTTTAGACCCCCTGTATCTCGGAAAAGCCCCCTAAAACACATGATCAACACCCAAATTCGGAATCTACCCAAAAAATTGACCTAGATAGGCTTGGTCTCATAAATTCTCCGCTCGGGTGGTGGTGCTCCCCCTCCACCCTCTGGTCTAAGAGAGCTAAAAATTTATACTTCAATTTTAGACCCGAGAGTTAGACCCTCGAGCTGCCGGTCTGAGAGCTGCCGGTGAGAGAGCTAAAAATTTACGTCTCAATTTTAGACCCGAGAGTTAGACCCTCAAGCTGCTGGTCTGAGAGCTGCTGGTGAGAGAGCTAAAAAATTACGTCTCGATTTTAGACCAGGGAGCCAGACCCTCGAGCTGTCGGTCATCGAGCTGCCGGTGAGAGAGCTAAAAATTTATACTTCAATTTTAGACCCAAGAGTTAGACCCTTGACCTGCCGCTCTGAGAGCTGCCGGTGAGAAAGCTAAAAATTTACGTCTCGATTTTAGACCAGGGAGCTAGACACTCGAGCTGTCGGTCATCGAGCTGCCGGTGAGAGAGCTAAAAATTTACGTCTCAATTTTAGACCCGGGAGTTCGACCCTAGAGCTGCCGGTGAGAGAGCTAAAAATTTATGTCTCGATTTTAGACCAGGGAGCTAGACCCTCGAGCTGCCTGTCAGAGAGCTGCTGGTGAGAGAGCTAAAAATTTATACTGCAATTATAGACCCGAGAGTTAGACCCTCGAGCTGCCGGTCTGAGAGCTGCCGGTGAGAGAGCTAAAAATTTACGTCTCGATTTTAGACCAGGGAGCTAGACCCTCGAGCTGTCGCTCATTGAGCTGCCGGTGAGAGAGCTACCCTCGAGCTGCCTGTCAGAGAGCTGCAGGTGAGAGAGCTAAAAATTTATACTTCAATTTTAGACCCGAGAGTTAGACCCTCGAGCTGCCGGTCTGAGAGCTGCCGGTGAGAGAGCTAAAAATTTACGTCTCGATTTTAGACCAGGGAGCTAGACCCTCGAGCTGTCGGTCATCAAGCTGCCGGTGAGAGAGCTAAAAATTTACGTCTCGATTTTAGACCCGAGAGTTAGACCCTCAAGCTGCCGGTCTGAGAGCTGCCGGTGAGAGAGCTAAAAATTTACGTCTCGATTTTAGACCAGGGAGCTAGACCCTCGAGCTCTCGGTCATCGAGCTGCCGGTGAGAGAGCTAAAAATTTACGTCTCGATTTTAGATCCGGGAGTTCGACCCTAGAGCTGCCGGTGAGAGAGGTAAAAATTTACGTCTCGATTTTAGACCCGAGAGTTAGACCCTCGAGCTGCCGGTCTGAGAGCTGCCGGTGAGAGAGTTAAAAATTTATACTTCTATTTTAGACCCGAGAGTTAGACCCTCGAGCTGCCGGTCTGAGAGCTGCCGGTGAGAGAGCTAAACATTTACGTCTCGATTTTAGACCAGGGAGCCAGACCCTCGAGCTGCCGGTTAGAGAGCTAAAAATTTACATCTCGATTTTAGACCCGGGAGTTTGACCCTCGAGCTGCCGGTGAGAGAGCTAAAAATGTATGTCTCAATTTTAGTCTAGGGAGCTAGACCCTCAAGCTGTCGGTCAGAGAGCTGCCGGTGAGAGAGCTAAACATTTAGGTGCAAGAACTGTTGCAGGTATTTCTAAATGTGCAGTCTTAAAGGGTAAAGAGAAAAAATTTAATTGCAGCCATTCCCCAATATTTGAATTCATTCCACTGACAAGAGTGATTCCAGATAGATTACATCTTTTCTTGAGAATTTCAGATCAACTCATCAATCAGCTAATAAAAGATTTAAAGACAGAAGATAACATCACAAAAATGACAAAGTTTTCAGATGACAAGAGGCATACTTACAAACACATAAAAGGTTTTGAAGACTATCTTAAAGAAATAGGGATCTCATGGCACTTTTTTGTTGACAAGGATAGCAAAATGTTGAAAGGACGATCATTTGGTGGCCCAGAAAAGCTAAAAATTTTGCAAAATATCAAAATAAATGACCTTCTACCACAGGTTTCCAAGGAAAAGATTGAGAAAATGCAAAGATCATGGGAAAATTTTATGGCATTAGTCAAAGAGTTAGATAAATTAGTGTTTGGTGATGATACAAAAATACAGCAGTTCAATACAAATGCAAAACAATGGGTGAAGGATTACATTAACATTTATCCGACAAAAGATGTTACACCATACATGCATCTCATGGCATATCATGTTTCAGAAGTAATTGAGATGCATGGTGCACTGTCTCAGTTCACTGAGCAGGGGCTTGAAAAGTTAAATGACATTGTCAGCAAATGGTATTTCAGATCCACTGGGTTCAACCAAGGTATAGCTCTGAAGCAACTCATTCAGAAACAAAATGGCATGCGTAAACTTGAATTTGATTGAGGAAAGAGAAAGAAATTCCCATGGAAGTGCAGAAAATGTGCAAGTTCAGAACATACAACAAAGCTGTGTCCAGTACCTTAGGTAAACTGTTATTTGGAACCAGATAGTCATTTGAACAATTTTGAGCACATCATTGCTCATAATAAACAATGTAGTTTGCATTTAGTTTGCAGCAAATTTGTGCAAAGCTGTTCTAAGTTAATATGAGTAATTTCAGCTATAGAAATCTGTAAACAGTTTGTGAAGAGTTTGAACTTTGCACCCAACCAATATGCAACAGCTTGTTAAAGTTTCTGTAAACATCCCGGGGGTGAAGCTACCCAAAACCGGGGTACGGGGACTTGTGGACCCCGGTTTTGGGTCATAAATTCTGATCAGTCCCCAGTTTTGGGTCATAAATTTCTTACAATCCCCGGTTTTGGGTTCTAAATTCATGCCAATACCTATTTTTCAGGAAGATCCTATCATCCTCAGTTTTGGGTAGGAATTCTACCACTCCTTACTTGTCGAACACAAGTTAAAGTTTAAGCTAATCTCTATTAGAGGTCTGATTAGTTACTGATGCTTGACAACTCACACCAATTCATTTTTTGATTCTACTAATAAAGCAGTTTTCAAAGTCTTTTGAAGTTCATAATATCACATGGTTTGACACTACTGGTGAAGTGGGGCATATATATTCCCTGTTCTCTTTGATACAAAGTCTTTGCTTTGCCTTTGTAGTAACTTCTCCTGGAGCACTTCTGCTCTTGTTAATACACCACAATATATGCACTCTTCTATGAATTAGTGACTGTTATCTGCCTGCTCTGTCTGATGCTTCGCCACCCATCGTTGTCGTTCTACCATGGCATGAAATCATATCAATGCTGGATGGGAGGCCTATTACATATATGTGTGTGTGAAAAGGCCAAGCCAAGTCTCTACTGTGGTTTCAGCAGGTTGGTAGTATTATCAATCCACACTGTTTTCAAAATCATTGAAATATTCAAGATTACTCAATCAAATAACATCAGATGAGATAAAAAATCTTCAGTAAAAGTCTTCTTTTGTTGCCTCAATCAGTTGTGAAAAATTCTGAAAAATTTTGCTCGGTCATTTTCGAATGACCTCGCTTTCGCCCTAAAAGGGCGCGAAACTAAACTTGTTGTTGTTGTTGTTATGTTGTTGTAAATTTTGAAAACTTTAAAACTGGAGAGATGGCAAAATTGCAAAAGGCGAAAGATAGCAATGCCACGCACAAGGGAGGGTATGTCTCCGCTTTTATTGTATTATAAGTTCTAATTATGCCATAACTGAACAGGATTTTTGCTGTCACACTCACACAAAAGGGGAAGTATGAAAATTATTAGGCCTCCTCTACTAGCCTATTATAGGCCTCAGGCGTTACCTCAACCTCAGATTTATTTGGCTGCCAGATCTTGCCTCATTATTAATTATGCAAACAGAGAGGCGAGAGCTCAATAGTTGTTGTCAAAACGGTATAACAGATGGTTATTATCTTGATCAGCAAGCATGGTGAATCCCTCTCCATCTCATCAAGCTTATTCATGAAAGGCACACTACTGAAAGCTGATGATGATTTCTTGTGCAGTTTTTGTACATACATGGAATAATCTTGCAGGTTGCCGTGTTTGTTGTGATATTTAGACATTTAGATATGCAGTAAAGCACTAAAGTAAACATTAACCAAACAAATAGAAAAAACGAATACAGCACAGTGTTGACCAAAGTGGCCCACTGATTAAACTCTGCATTTGCTCATAATTATATTATTGTATATAGATTGGGATGTACCTGGTGACCCAAGAATTTTGCTGTTTTGTTCTATGTATGTATGTATTTTTTAGAATGTGGCCTTGTTATGAATTAAAAATTTGATGTAACATGAATTTAGGAAAAAATAATCAGTTTAATTATAAGTGTACAATATAATATAAAAGTTAAAAATTGAACCTAAAAATACCCCCAGTTGAAAATGGCAGGGATAGCATTAAAAGATCAGCGCAACCTTGTTTCCATAATGGTCCCTCATAATAGTTTGGCTCCAGCACATTGCTTTTTGTACAGAACACATTTGTAGAGCTTCTACACATTTTGAATTAGGAAGAAAGGTTTTTTCATGTGAAATATGTGGTAGGTGCGGGATTACAGGAGTTCCACAATTTTTGGTATTTCATCATAAAAGTTACCCCAGTTTTGGGTGGTATTTTCAAAATATTCTCCCCGGTTTTGGGTACTCTTGCTTAGATGACCTACTCAAGTCCCCGTCCCCGGTTTTGGGTAGCTTCACCCCCGGGCCTGCGTGGTGAGTTTCGTCTTCGTAAGTGAAGGAATGGCGATTTTAGAGAGGGGGGGCTGAATGAGCCCCCCCCCCCCAGTCTTCTAGTAGCTCAAAAAGCCCAATCTGGATAGGGTTAAATATAGCCGTATTTCATCACAAAGTTTAAAAAATTCTCCCCCCCCCCCCCAGTCTTCTAGTAGCTTAAAAAGCCCAATCTGGATAGGGTTAAATGTAGCCGTATTTCATCACAAAGTTAAAAAAAATTCTCTTTCGACATACGAAAATTTTCTCTCCACTCCTCTGGCACAACGGTATTATCGATGAAATTTTGCCACCAGGCTGAAGTGCGACCAGGTCGCATCCAAAATCTTTGTTTGCTTCTTGGCCTACGATTGACCATCATTGCCACTCTGCTATGGATGTCGGCATTAACATCAGTGGTGTTGAAAATCTGCCGCAAGAGATGCCGCTGTCTAAACCTATGTAGCATGAAGAGCTCCCTCATCACCTGGAATCGGGTCACTATGTTTAATAGCAAATTAAATATTAAAGTTATAATATTATCCATGTTTTTCACTCTCTACTTCTCAATGAAATCAAAATTTTGCGCCATTTATCGTCAAGGCGATCGTAGGCTGTCATTATGAAAACGCCTCAATTTCTATTTTCGTCTTGCCTCGTTTTGCATCCATGCCAGTTTGGGATCGATCCAGCCGTTTACACGAGGCTCTGACGGGATCGATCCCAAACTGGATCGCTCTGGTAATCAATCCCAAACTAGCACGGATAGCGGATCGATCCCAAGCGATCCCGTGTAAACGCAAGGGCGATCCGTACCAGTTTGGGATCCATCCTGTTCTGGATCGATCCAGTTTTTTTCATGTAAACGGGATCTTAGATTATTTGCAGTCCAGGAGAATTGAGTGGAAATTCAACTTGTAGGTAAGTCCGTGGCAAGGTGGCCATTTTGAGCGCATGGTAGGCTGCGTATAACGATGCCTTTACAAAGTTCTGGAAAATGCCAAACATTCTGTTGATGAATTAAGTACCGTATTGACAGAAGTAGAGAGTACATTGAATTCTCGTCCCCTCACTTATTGTTATTCAGAATTTGGTGAGGAAACCATTCCCAAGAGAACGAAAAAAGTTGTTTTCAAATCATGAAATTGTTTTCAAATCTTTTGTGCAAAAATAATAAAGAATCATAAAAGAATCATAGGCCTAACAAGGAAAGAATCATCAACGCACATACAACAATTGTCCAGAGATTCCTAATACGCGAACACGTTGGTTGATGAATTTGGTTGGATTGTATAGGTGATCTCAAGAGAGGCATTGATTCCTTTTAGATGCATTCACATGGTGCCGGCGCACATTTTGAAAACGGTGAAAAATGTGACGGATAGGCCTTCCGCTCACACAATGCCGGCACACTGTGTTAGATTTTGATAACTTTACTCCCATGTGTCGATACCAATTTCAATTTGATTCTCCCTTTAGTGGATCCCTTGGGAGCGAAATACTGTTTTCAAATCATGAGATTGTTTCGAATCTTTTGTGCTGAAAGAACTCAGCTTAGCTCGACATAGCAGGCTGTAAAACTGTAAAACAACTTTTGTGCGAAAAAAATTACTAATGCGCTAAACACGTAAGGTTGATTGATTTTGGTGGAATTGTGTAGGCGATCTCAAGAGAGAGAGACTCGTACCTTCTTTTCATAGATACATTCTTTTAGAGTTGTTTGTGCATGCGTTCTTTACTTGCTTTCACTCCAAGTTAGAGATAAGGAGTAGTACCAGTTTTCAGCATTCTTTTCGAGATGAATCAGTTTAGAGTGCCATTTTCGATTCCAAAGTTACCGACACCTAAAGCTCCAGTTGACCCATCTCTTCCAAGCTCAATCAATATCAGCTCACTCAAGAAAGAGACCTCACATAGGTCTATCGCACACATTTCATTACTGCATGCATAGTGCATGCATCTTTTCTTTATCCGATTTTGACATAGCCTGACGACCAAACCCGACTTCTCTGGTTATGAGGCAAATTCTGACGCCGATGAGTTACTAAATCACAAAAGATCTGCACTCCGTAATATTTTCTTTCGTGACATGGAAACAATTTGTTTCCTTCCCAGGAGAACGAAACGGCTGAAATAATAAATTTGCTATTTAAATCGCTGAAATTGGTAACATTGTTTTGGTTTTGTTCGGTTTCGTTTTGTTTCGTTTTCGTTCGTTGAATATAATAAGCCTGAATTTGTACAGGTTTATCAATCCTCTTTTCCACATGGAGACATCAGCCTAAACCACAACAAACATCATCGAATACAATTTAGCCTTTTGGCAATCGGATAAAACAAAGTGTTTGAAAATCGGTTCATCGGTTATGGACATATAAGCAGTCAAACGATAATACATCATTTTGGGACACCCGGTGCCTTATGAACCTTATACCTTATGAACATTTTCTAATGAACCTTATTTTCTTATGATATGTGAGGAAGTTCTAACCTCTTCTCGTGTGTTAGTTGGACGAAGATTGTCACCTCTTACCACAGGTTTTGCAAATTATTCAAAATTGGAAGATAATGACCCTCAATTAAACCTTTCTAAACGATTCTTGTACTTAACTAGAAAGCTTAGTCATTTTTGGAACAATTGGAGGCGTGCATATCCCACAGATTTAAGGGAAGCGCATAGAATCAACAACAAACAACCAATGGAAGTGAAAACAGGAGATGTGGTTCTGATTCAAGATGAAAATGCAAACAGAGGAATGTGGAAAATGGGTGTAGTTGAGGAGGTCATAAAAGGAAGAGATCAACAGATCAGAGGAGCAAAGGTACGCAAGAAGGGAAGAGGTAAGCCAGAGTTTCTAAATAGACCTCTTCAGGAACTTATACCTTTAGAGACTGCGAGTAAAATTAGTCAGGAAAGAGAGGATGGTAAGGAAAGAAGGGAAGAAAAGGGGATGGAAGAACATGTGACAGGAGTACGGGAGGAAAATGTGAAATCCAGGGGGATATACCTCGCAGGGCAGCATTTATGGATGCACGTTGGCGCACTCGACTTATGCGTGACTCCTAACAAGTCAAGGAGGGGGGGGGGGGGTGTCCGGAAACCCAGTTAGCGCCACACTGCTTTTTAAACTTAGAACATTGCTGTAGTTTCAAGTTTAATTCATTCTATAGTGTTGACATATAGGAGTCATTGGAATTTTAATTTAGTATTGTTTAGATGCCAAAATGCATAATAGCCTCGCATGCAATAGCACCGTTAAGAGGTTCTCAGGTAATTAGGAAGCGGTATGGCTTATATGTATCATCACGGAGTAAATACTAATTGTATCATGCCAATAACTTGCATCACGCTGCATCATTTGTTAAAATCCTATTGGTTAAAGCTTCGTCATCGAATGTAATGTAAGACATGTGAATTTAGAAACAGATCAGAGACCGCACCTTGAATGGTATGAGCAGGATGTCTGTATGAATGTAAAAGAAAAATTGAGATTGAGATGGCTATCTTCAACCAGAAAATGTGTTTCATTTGAGTGTATCTGCGTTTCAGTTATTAGTATGAACTAGCGAGATTCGAGAGTGTAATCTCCTACAGTAGATGAGACTGATCAAATAGAAACAGTTTTTCAATTTAGAGTGGAGGAAAATATGTCCACAAACCCTGCGTATTTAGCACCAGAAACTGACTATGCTATGGAAAATGAATACCCAGGGGTCCCTTGGTTACATTTGGCAAAAATTACATATTGCAACTGCAGCAAGCATCCTGATATTGGCAAAATTGCCATCAATCGTCAAGAACAGTCTGCCATCAAAAATGAAAATAATGCTCTGTCCAAGAGCAGCGAGAGTAAACCCATTGAGAATCAAAATTTTGCTGAAAGAGAAGAGATGAGGGGTACATGCTATCATCCTGATTTTCAAGTAAATCTAAAAGGGCATATGAAGCGAAAATTTTTATTCAAGTTTTTAGGACTTCAAACATCGCTTTACACGATGGCATGAAAGCAATTTTTATTTGCAGCCTCTAAAGTTGCAAATTAGCGCTTCGAATTACCCAGGATAGCCAAAGAATGTGGCGCACTGCGAACGCGGTCAGGACGCTGCTTCCCAGACCTTGCAATCCACTTGTGACGTATTGTGTTTATCCCTTCGGTTTTATGACATCAATCTCCTGTACGCAGTGTCATGTAAAACAGAGTAAGAAGAATGCAATGAAAACGATTTCTTTCAGTGGAAGGATATATTCTTGCTCGAAAATACTTGCTTGCGTTATTATTGAAATAAAATTAATTGCTCATTCAAAGTTATTCTTGTTTCCTTGCCTGCGAATGTTATAAATTTTTGAACTAATGACCCACAAATCAGTAAACAACGAACAACCCAAGTAAACAAGATTTCGCAACAGCATCTGAGGATGAAAATGCATATGATGAACCAATGAAGCTTATTAGCTTGTTTGCGAAAACCCAAATTTATCCAGCCATGTAGTTCGTACGGAATAAAGATGAAAACAAATATGATGAACCTACCACACTGTGGAAGAACGACTTTGACTTCAACCTTGATCAGAGCACATCAGAGGGCCTAAGTTAAATAGAACGATTTTCATGGCAAAAATAGACTTTTACTGGATTCTCTTCGTTGTGGATTTTTGCTTTGCAGAAAGTACCGGTTTGTCATAGAATAAATAATCCGAGAACCTGTAGACTGGCAATTAAACGACATCAGCTTTGCTCTTTTCTTCATCTTTCGACTCGAGTTTCAACGTCCCGGATAGCCATAAAAAGCCTTCTTAGAAAAACACGGAAGTCACAAAACCAGGTGGCAAGTTCTGCTGTGCTGGTTTACCCACAGGAGGTATTCATTTACATTTAGGATAGGGGTGCCCAGGTTGCGGGGTACAAAGCATCAATTCAAACAAATAATTTCTAGCATGAAACTAGACCCAAAAATATATTTTTCCTGACCCTACATTCCCAAAAAATAAAAGTAATCAGTATCTTAAATTTGTAGGAAAATGCCCTGACTGACTAGATTTCTCCATATTGTATTTCGATAATGTATTAACGTTTTTTCATTTCATAGTCTAATTTCATTTTAGTTTTATTTATAATTCATATTTTTCAAAATTTTTTAATTTTTCCAATATTTCAGACCTAAAAAAGCAAGAATTGCAGGAACCCAAAAAAATAACTACAACCATTGATCCAAAAAAATAACCCTTGCCCAAATTTTAGACCCAAAAAAGTATCCTGAGCACACATATCTTAAATAAAAAAGTTCCCCCTGGGGGTTTACCCAAATGAGAGAGCTGCAAACGCTGGTACCCCTGGATAGCCAATTCATCATGCCACTTTATCAAAGGATATGTAGCAGAAATAATGAAATAAAATATGCTGTGCAAAACTCTCCAACCTTGTGAGGAAGACAATCATGGACAAATAAGAGTCAAAAGTTTCAAAGCCACTGACCTCATCGTTAAGTTTGAACAGACAGAAAATGATTCAAACACCTTTGTACCCACCTGGTAAGTATTTTATTTTTGTTATTGGCAGTGTTTATCATAAATATTCAGTTGCAAATATTTCTTGCTGCTTTTTGGCTCGAAGTTCAGTTGAAACAATGTTTGCCCCATCATACTAAATGTTGATAGATATCCAGCATGATTATAACACATTGTTACAAGCTAAAAATGATCCCTAAGTTTGCACTAAAAGGCTGTCGAAAGCATAAACCAGAATTTTGAACAAAAACCTTTGCATCTTTTACCAAGAAGTCTATGCCATAAATTCACCACCAAGAAGTATTTTCCCCGCACAACATCCAATTCTTCACATTTCAGCTGAGCAACAACACAGTATGCAAGTTGCAAATAGAACAAAACAGCAAGATGCCACTGGCACACAAGGTTCTAATGCAAGTAAACAAGAGCCATTCACATGTAGGAAGTGTTGCAACCCAAAGAAGGGGAATTGACAATGCCCAGGAAGTTAAAGATTTGAAGATCAAATATTTTGAGACTTGAAATTTATTGTTATCTAAGCAACTGTATTGTAGCATAGTCACTAGAAATTGTAGCCAGATCTTAGCATTTGATACACAGTGGAACCTCCATGTAACAGGCACTCATGGGACCAATGTTATTGACCATTGTATGGAGGTGTCATCTTTTGCAATACTGTATTTTGGCGACAACTGTAATTCACGGGTCACCAGGTCATGTAATCGGCGGGTCACGTTAGATCCTCCGCGGGTCACCATATTTGCGGTCAGTGGCCGAGCGGCTATAGCTGCGAGCATTCCTACACAAACTGGTCCGTAAAAGCATAGAGGAGGTAAAAGGTACTGTTGTTTAGAAACAAGAAACAAACGTCGTCATCCGATTGTCGCTGGAAAGATTGCCGTTGTCGTTGGAAAGAAACATGGTGCCGAATGGGGCAATAAGGTGAGTCATGATTCGCTATTTTCTTTCATAAACAACTTGCAAGTCTCTCAACCAAAACAAAAAATTTTTGGCCTTGATAAAGGTAGTACTGTGATGTTTCCCTCGAGGGGCATTTCATTCCCAAAAAATATCGTACACCTTTGGAAAAAATTCTTTTATTTTCTAGAAAAATCATCACAAATCTGTAAAAATCCTTTGCTCTCAAAAAATCTCGTACGATTTACGATTACGAACACTGTGATTTGGACTGAGCAGTCCTTTCAATTCGAAACAAAGGAGGCCGACACAGATAACTTCATAAATCAGCGGTAACTAGATCAACTAGTACTAGTATAATGCACAGGACATTCAAAAGAGATATTTGCTTTCAGTGTTTCATGTGTTTCAGACTTGGATGATAATAGATTTGCTTCTTTTTGTCTTACTCAATAACTCAAGGTCAAATTCCAATCTCATGCAGTGTGACACATGGAAAAAGTCTATTATCTGCCTTGGTATCAATTAATGGTTTCTAACCTTGGTCTCTAACGACTTGCATGAATTCTTTAAATTCTTTCGAAGAGCATCATGCGTGTATGCCCTGCCATATGGGACAAAAGTCTAATATCAAAAATATATGATGTGATTGTCAATATATTGCTAAAGTCAAATATAAATATGGGACAAAAGTCTGATATCAAAAATTTGAAATATTTCAAATATATAAGGTCTAAACTTTGTTTGCAAATATATAAGGTCTAAACTTTGTTTGCAAATATATAAGGTCTGAACTTTGTTTGCAAATATATATGGTCTGAACTTTGTTTGCAAATATATAAGGTCTAAGCGCGAATGAAATGCGCAGTAACATTTCCCGCCAAATTTGTCTTGTTTTACACGAAGTAACACATACACAACATTGCCTTTACACAAAATGGCTTCTCGAGGAACGACTGGGAACGACAGGAACCTTGACGAGTTGGTTGGGAATATTATTTCCCATCCTTCTTTTCAGGAAACCCTCAATACTGTATTTAGGGCTTTGCCTTCCACTGGTACCACTGATGAAGTAGCAACAGTTCGTCCTGGAACTTCTAGCCCAACGGGCAGGGCACAACAAGACCCATATCAAATGGCCGCTAGCAACACTATAATGTCGACAGAACAACATTCAGATTCAGCTCCAGAACAAGATTCAGATTCAGAACAAGATTCGCAATTATCTAACAAATCATCTAATAAAGTTTTAACGCAAACACATATTAGAAAAATGAAAAAGAAGATCATAGATTTGACAAAGCTCTATTTAATGGTGATTTTTGCCAATTTTTATCGTGCGGGGAATAGGCTGAAAAACGAGGAATAGGCCGGGCGGGCCTGGTCAAAGTCACCAAAAGTCAATATTCACGCATAATCAAAGACAACCCTCTCTGTAGAAATCATCTAATAACCATCGAGGGACAGTTCTTTTTTATGCGAAATTACGGCCTATTCCTCGTTTTCCAGCCCAACCCCCGCACGATAGAATATGGCAAAAATCACCATTAGATAGAGCATAGTCAAATCTATGATCTTTTTTTTTATTTTTCTAATATGTGTTTGCGTTAAAACTTTATTAGATGATTTCTACAGAGAGGGTTGTCTTTGATTATGCGTGAATATGGACTTTTGCTGACTTTGACCAGGCCCACCCGGCCTATTCCTCGTTTTTCAGCCTATTCCCCGCACGATAAAAATTGGCAAAAATCACCATTAAATAGAGCTTTGTCAAATCTATGATCTTCTTTTTCATTTTTCTAATATGTGTTTGCGTTAAAACTTTATTAGATGATTTGTTAGATAATTGCGAATCTTGTTCTGAATCTGAATCTTGTTCTGGAGCTGAATCTGAATGTTGTTCTGTCGACATTATAGTGTTGCTAGCGGCCATTTGATATGGGTCTTGTTGTGCCCTGCCCGTTGGGCTAGAAGTTCCAGGACGAACTGTTGCTACTTCATCAGTGGTACCAGTGGAAGGCAAAGCCCTAAATACAGTATTGAGGGTTTCCTGAAAAGAAGGATGGGAAATAATATTCCCAACCAACTCGTCAAGGTTCCTGTCGTTCCCAGTCGTTCCTCGAGAAGCCATTTTGTGTAAAGGCAATGTTGCGTATGTGTTACTTCGTGTAAAACAAGACAAATTTGGCGGGAAATGTTACTGCGCATTTCGTTCGCGCTTAGACCTTATATATTTGCAAACAAAGTTCAGACCATATATATTAGCAAACAAAGTTCAGACCTTATATATTTGCAAACAAAGTTTAGACCTTATATATTTGCAAACAAAGTTTAGACCTTATATATTTGAAATATTTCAAATTTTTGATATCAGACTTTTGTCCCATATTTATATTTGACTTTAGCAATATATTGACAATCACATCATATATTTTTGATATTAGACTTTTGTCCCATATGGCGGGGCATATGCGTGGGCATTAGAAAAAGAAAGAGCGATGCCACCTTGATCTTACACATACCAGTATATGCAAGAATGCTCGTAGCTATAGCCGCTTGGCCACCAGCCACAAATATAGTGACCCGTGGATTATATGACCTGGTGACCTGGTGACCCGCCGATTACATGACCTGTTGACCCGTGGATTACAGTTGCCGGTATTTTGGGGATGAAAATATTTGTCATTGGAGGTGTCTGTTAGTGGAGGTTCCACTGACACGAATAAATAGTGACTTCAAGAAAGGCAGGCCACACATTTCTTAGATATGTGCAGCAAATGTGCATCTCTAACATGGACCAAATTTGACTGTCAGTTTTTCTGTTGAAACAAAGTAAGATCCACAAATGTTTGGATGATAAAACTGAAATGGATATCTTGGTAGAGATCAAAATCTCGAAACTGGTCGCAACAGGCTACATTTTAACTTCAGCCCAACTAAAGTCTCGTCTCTCTCAAATAACGTGATGGGTGAAATATCTGCAAACTAAAAACAATAAAGATGGTTTGCATTGAGTAATTTCGCATTTTGCAAATCTCATCTAACATCTAATTTGAAACAGACTTTGAAACAGGGTTAGGATTTGGAACAAAAAATAATAAACACAAAATTTATATACAAATTAATGGATCTTTACTGATGTTCTACCACCTCATTATAACCTCTGTGTTCATGCATGCGATATTTGTTCTGAATAAAGTTAGATGCACATGCAGGCCAGTGCCACCTGTTGTCACAACCAAAGTACTGTAATTGAAGATCCAACGTGCCAGCTATCTGTAAGCTACATCTTGTAGAAATCTGTTGAAAGCAGAGTGTTATGTTTTTAGTGTTTGCCAAAGTAAGGAAATGCTGACCATTAGAAGTCTGCTGCTTGAATTTTACAAAATGGAATGGCCACTTTTCTACATTGAAAAACTGGAATGATAGGGTCTACTGTGGTAGAATGGATAAGACAAAACATGTGAATAAATTAAGTAAAAACAGATGTTCTCATTTTCTCTATAGCTAGCTACATCTGTTAGCATCACTCTCCTTCAACTTGAAGTATTTAGTGTTGATTGAATAGTTCACAATATAAAATCTTTTGGCAATCAACATCATCCATTTTACCCCTGGTCTACCCATTTTACCCTAGGCCTAGTAGATCAGACCCTGTTGCAAAAGGAGCGGGGGAAATGGCAACCAGAGGATTGCCCATTCATGATTTTCTGGTTTCAAAGAATGAGAAAACTTGGCCTAGCCTAAACGCCTGGCCTTTGGACATTCATTCAAGCAAATACGTTTCACAAACGGCCTCCCCCTCCCCCCAACAAGAAGCTATTTTATTAAGATTTCAATGTTAACTTACCACTCATGTAACGACACTGTGTCTTCAAATCTGGCTCGAAGTTGTGATGGTCTGATGCCATCATCCTTGTCTTGCCTTGAGGTTCATCTTCGCGACGACAACCTTCCCTTCCTAGGCAAGGCCCATCTTCAGATTAATTCGAGCTTGCTCATTCAAAGCTAGTGGCTCGTGATGGTACGGCAAATAACGTCCATCGTGCGCTGCAACATCTTGTACATCGCTGGATGCATCGTCTGGGGCTTGTGATTTGTTTGTTTCGCTGCTATACATATTTTTTGAGAGGACTCTACTCTGCTTTGCCAATACGAAATGAGTGCAGTGAGTGTGGAATGTTGGTCTTCTCTCAAAGCGTAATAAACGCAATACGTCACACGCACCGAATGGAGGCTCACTCGCACCAGGCTCCGCAGTCACTTTTTCTTATAATCTGAGTCATTACTTTTGTTAATTACGCCACAATGGCTCATTAAATGATTATTTTGATAACAAATTCAAAATCAGCACCCAAAAATTAACCAATTTCGATGAAAAAACTTTTCGCTTCATATGCCCTTTAAGGAAAAAAGGGAAAATATCACTATTCTGTGATTGAAAATATGCTGGCCCCTCTAAAATCACTTGCAGACGTGTCAAGCTTACATATCATGCTTGGCATTGTTCTTAATGTATATAATATGATTTTAACGGAATGCCGAAAACTTGATAAGGTGCATGGATCTGACCACGTAGCAGTAGAAGAAAAGGACATTGTGTCAAATGAATGGGATGTGAAGACCATCAAGTTTGAAAATAAATTGCAGCAACTAACAGAAATAAGAGAAGCGGTAGTTGGCCTTGAGAATAGGTGTGCTCCAATAGGTGCAGTCATTTCTAGCAATGCAAAGAGAAATTCAGAGCTAGCTAAGCTGAGCGAATTGGGAAAAAGGGGTTCAAGGAAGAAGAGAGCTTTGGAGAAATGCATATTGGCACAATGCTGCATAACAACAAGCGACAAAAATGTCAATTAGGTCCATTGTGACAGTTGCTCAAATTGGTTCCATACCATGTGCCAATGTATGTGCAATATGGATGAGCTGCAGCTGTCTGAAGAAGCTTCCTATCAGTGTCTGGATTGCTCAGATACGGAGATAGGGGGGGGGGGACTATGATGGGATATTTTCAGAGAAAATGTCTTCTTTGTTATCAGAAGAAGACAAGCTAAAAAACGAGCCAGTGAGCCTTCAATCAGAATGCAACATCTTGAAAGCTACATTTCAGCAAAGTGTTGGGCAGAAAGAGTTGGACCACGTTTAGGCATATTTTTTTGAGTTTTTGTACCATTATCTACGCTTGCTCCAGAGTCATGACATCCACTATTTGCAACTATTTTCTATTAAGATGTCATTTTGATTGTAGGAAAAGCATAATTCTCTTAACAATATCTCTTCATTCTCTCTCTCTCTCTCTTCTGCTGTGACTTCAGCTGATGAAGCCTATGCTACCGCTTCATTCTGTTTTTTAATGGCTGATTAATGTTATATCTACCTGCAGCCCATGCTGCAATCTTGTCCCATGTTAATAATCTGTATTTCTGCTTGAATCCTCCTCTTCTATTGAAAATTTCATTCGTTATATCTTCCTTACCCACAATGTTATCCACAATCTCTCCTTGCTTCAAATTTTCAATGTTAAATATCTCTTCTACAAGGTGATTTGAATGAGATTATGGTTCCATCAAGAAGTTTCCCCCTCACTAACTCGTCTGTCTCTTTCTCAACTTTTTTTAAGGACATTGCTGTATTTTCTTATATGGTTCTGCATTTTTTTTTCAAAATTTGGATTAATAAATCTAACCACATTCAACAGTGCTTTCTTCTTATTTGAAGAATATTCTGATGCAATAACATTGAGCTTTCCAAACAGCCTTGCATCAATATCACACTGAGTAAAATTGAAATCTTGAAAAAATAACATCACAAAAATCCATTTTGGCAGACATTGACAACTGGTCAATGTAATCCGATAGAGAGGCTTCACTATTATCATCAACTTAAGCTGCCATGTTGCAAATGTTTGTGGTCTGAAAAAGGTTAATTGACACAATGCAATTATTGTATTATTTCATTTTATGTTTATATTGAAAGAAGGGTGACACTCTAAGTATAAAGTGTTCACGTGACTGCTTGCATGCAGGTAATACATTTGTCTTCTTCAAAGGACCATATTGAAAACACACATGTAGCTCTGTATTTCATTTTTTCTACGTATTTCTGTTAAACAGCCCTTTCCCGGTGACTCACGTGACAATCACAGAATCTGTTTATTTTGCGTAACCAATTTCATATCTGTGTGTTTCTTTTATAACAAAGCTTCCTAACGTAGTAGCAGCTCTTGAGCAGAGCCACAAATTGGCACAATAATTTTTATCAAATTTTATACAATTAAAAACATGTGCGTGACTCACTTGACCTCAGATTCTAAAAATTTTTACTTGCATGCATGTTCTTTCTTCCTGGTAATTTATTAAATAAACCATCATAAATCAAATTCAACAATTTTTCTAAGTCATATTATGCAATATATAGGGCCAGGTCTATAACGCGGACCACACAGACCTTCTTGAGAATCATGACTTTCCTGTCTGCGAAATCAGGGTTCGCGTTTTTGAATTTTGCTATAGGCTGAAATTCTAAGACGCGGACCTGTATCTCATGGACTTTTTAACAGGTCTGCGAAATCAAGGTCCGTATTTTAGAATTTTACTATAGGCCAAATTCTAAAACGCGGAACTGTATCTCGCAGACTTTTTTTAACAGGTCCGCGAAATCAAGGTCCGGTCATATTTTTACTTGCATGCATTTTCTTTCATTTTCCTGGTATTTTATTAAATAAACCATCATAAATCAAATTCAACAATTTTTCTAAGTCATATTATGCAACATATAGGGCCAGGTCTATAACGCGGACCACGCAGACCTTCTTGAGAATCATGACTTTCCTGTCTGCGAAATCAGGGTCCGCATTTTAGAATTTTGCTATAGGCTGAAATTCTAAGACGCGGACCTGTATCTCATGGACTTTTTAACAGGTCTGCGAAATCAATGTCCGTATTTTAGAATATTACTATAGGCGAAAACTCTAAAACGCGGAAATGTATCTCGCAGACTTTTTTAACAGGTCCGCCAAATCAAGGTCCGCGTTTTAGAATTTTACAATAGGCCAACGTTCTAAAACAAGGACCCTTTTCTCGCGGACTTGTTGCTAGGTCCTCGAAGTCAAGGTCCTCGTTTTAGAATTTAACTATAGGCCGAAATTCTAAACCACGGACCTTGATTTCGCAGACTTTTTACCAAATTTGTCTACTTAGCCTTTCCCTACTATGTAAAACAAAACAATATCCCTACTATGCAAAAAGTCGACTGCAGCGAGCACATCTTCAACAATTTTATATGCAAAGATTAAAAAATATTCAAAGAGCTCCTCGCCATCAAGATAACTAGAAAATTTGTTGAGAGAGTTAACGCTGTTCTCATGATGGAATGGTTTGAAGGAAAATTTGCAGTATTCTAGCATTACAGCATTGGATCATCAGAAACACTGATCAATATTACTATGTTTGCACAATCCTTCAACAGCAGCGCCTCTTTCGCGAAAATGCTTTTATCTGTTCTTGAAGATGCATGAGCTAGTCTCTTGACCACAACTCACTTCCCATCAAATATGGCTTTTTCTGCAACAGTGAAGCAACCTTTACCTAAGGTTAAAAGAGCTATAGAAGTCAATGATAAATTTTACAAAATGGTTACATAAATCTTGCACGGGGAGAAATTTCTTATAAGGAGGAGCTCTCTCAATAGATAAACTAATCGAGGAGAGAGCACCCCCTATATTTTTCAATTTGCAACATTGTTACTTGATTTGATCAATCAATGTAAAAGAAAAACTTTGATTACTTCTTTCTTTCCATCGCCTCTTCTGAAAGCATTTGTGGCACGGCAAAAATAAGGTTGCAAGGCATGTGATGAAGACGCTGATGACCTCAACCTTGCACGATCTGTTGGTCTGCTATTACTTGGTCTAATATTCTGGTTATGGTAATTTTGAGCCAAAGTAAATTATGCACTTGGGCCTTTTGGTAATGTCTGTGTTACAGTTCTCCCACCATGAACTGTCTGATGACGAGGTGTGAAACCTTGAGCTGCAGATGTTCCAGGTACTACTTCTGGGATTCTCTGCTGATGGTGTTGGTTGGCAGACAACAGTGATCAGTAATTATTCTGCAAAATGAGCCATTTTGCAAGAAGTCTATGAGTGCCAGTAGGGGAATTCGTCCAGCAACGTTTTGGTTCAATTTTTTGTCTAAAGCCGGTGTAATATGCGTTTCGGTCCACTTATGCGTTTCGGTCCGGACCGAAACGCATAGCAGAAAATCTCCATGCGTTTTGGTCCGGACCAAAATGCATAGCACTCTTTGCTATGCGTTTCGGTCCGGACCAAAACGCATAGCAGTTTTAGGCTATGCAAAAGGGTCCACTTCAAACGGACACATACGCATGGTAATTTTCGGCTATGCAAAAGGGTCCACCTCAAATGGACACATACGCATGGTAATTTTCGGCTATGCAAAAGGGTCCACCTCAAATGGACACATACGCATGGTGATTTTCGGCTATGCAAAAGGGTCCACCTCAAATGGACACATACGCATGGTAGTTTTCGGCTATGCAAAAGGGTCCACCTCAAATGGACACATACGCATGGTAATTTTCGGCTATGCAAAAGGGTCCGGACCGAAACACATAGCAGTTTTAGGCTATGCAAAAAGGTCCACTTGAAATGGACACATACGCTTTGTAATTTTCGCGCTTGAGAATCATGAAGATCAATGTAAATAATTATCTGTAAATCGCATCGATATCGGTCAAGTCTACATGCACCATATCTCTATAGCCTTATGGGTCTTCTGCAAAGATCTTAAAAGATAGTCAAAAAATTGAGTAACTCGTTGGTTATTCTAAGGTTGTGTGCTCAAAATTAGTCTAAACTTTCTTTCAACCAGCTACTCTCGAGTACCGAATAATCGCCCCCGCCCGATTAATTTTTTGAAATCTCTTCCAGCCCCCCCTTTAATAATTCTTGAAAAATTTAAATGACAGTAAACATAATTTTTGAATAGATGAAAAATACGTATATAACTAAGAAAAGGACCATTTTCAATGTTCTCAACCCCCGATGGTTCCAACCTTCCCCCGATTGTTCCAGCCCCCGATTATTACATTGAATCATTTGTAACCCCTTTCGATAATTCTGATCCCCCCCTTTATTTGGTACTGGAGAGTATTCAACAATAATACTTACAGTACCCCTTGTCTACTACTACCACGATAATTACCCCGTATCATCAAGGCATTGTTTTGACTACCCAACTTGAGCATCCTTCGACGTGAATTTATAAAATGCCCGAACCCCTGAATTAATCTGAGCTCCAACTAGCCCCTATGAATTGATAAATTGTCTTCACCCCCTTTCCGCCATTGCCCACAAATCACTACGAACTGACAAATTGTCTTAGCCTTAGCTTTGGGGAAGATAAACCATTGGGGGCTGCCCAATGAAAAGTCCATTGTTTACCAAACTTTTTGCCCGACAGAGTATGGATTTTGGCCCAAAAAGGCATGTTTTGGGAAATTGTTCCAATATTGGGGGGCTACCCCATCTTCTCCCGCCCCCTGACTTCACCCTCCCCATGAAATATATTGAATAGGCATCATATCATCTGACCCTGAAGTGCATTGCGTTTGCCCCTGAAGCGCATAGCGTCTCACCCTGAAGCGCATAGGTGACTCGGAAGCGCATAGCGCTTCATGCTGAGACGCATAGCGTTTCATGCAGGACACTTTCGCACAGTGGACCGAAACGCATACTACACCGGCTACCTCTTTGCTGATGGAGTTTCGATATTTCCCCATGCTTTCTTACAGAAAACAAACATAAAACAAACAAACAATCCTCATTGACCATCATGAGACTTATTGCAAAATTACAGACAAGGGGCTGCCACCCCGCTCAGTGTTGTTCATTGTTAACATTGTGTTTGGTTGCTTGTCTGTCTTTTCCTCACAAGACTGTGCCACTGTGAAGAGTTCTTTGTGGAGAAATCTAGTCAAATCTGTTGCTTGAACTGTGACTGCCCTCCTTCAAAATACGAGGGTTTAGGCCAATAAAATGTAGGTCAAACGAGAGAAGGGCAGCAAGAAGAAGAGGGCACCGCCGGCAAATATAACAAGGTAAATATGGTAAGTTTTTTCTCTACTTGGGTGAATTTTTTTCTGCTTTTTTGTTCAACCAGTGAGCTTTATCCTCTATCATCATTGACTTTTCATCAAAGAGTTTTCTTATTCTAACCGTGGCCACTGCCACAAGCAATTTGTTTGTTGATTTTGATAGAGGCGATTGGATCAGATCAAGGTATTCTTTAGCCAATAAAGTCCCCCGCCCCTTCCTCTCTTTTCTCTCTTCTTTTTATAAGAATGTTTATCAGGATATTTAGGCTCAGAACCATCCAATTTTTAAGAATATTATAAGAATATTGCTCAGCCATATTTTTTTTAATGAGCTTGGTTTCTATTCGAGGGTGACTATTTCCTCATTGAAAGCTTTGAAAAAATAAGAATACTCGAAGGATATATTCAGGCTTCAAGAATTCAAGAGCAAAATTCAAGAAGGATTTATTAAATTTATTCATTGTGACAAAGAAATGACAGGAGAGGCCTTGAAAGTTGAATAGTAAACTGTATCACTGATGAAATGAGGCTGGACACACAAGATTGCCGTGGTCAGTGCTAAGATGGTGCTGCTAATATGTGTGGGAAGAAATTTTGAGTTGCAGTCCGCATTTTTAGAATGAATGAGTTGGTCATAAACATGCATTCTGCATCCCACAGACTTAATTTATGTGTTGCTGCATCTCGCAAAAATCAAAATGTGAATAATATAATGGATAATATCCAAGTTATCTCAAATATTCTTCAACAATAATCTGAAGCGTCAAAATCTTTACGCTAAAATGGTTAACAAGCATCTTCCAAATTATAATCACACAAAGCTAATGTATGTATGCTGTACGCGCTCTGATCTTCATATTGATGGTCTGGCACGCATTATGGGGATGTATGTTCCAATCACAGAAGGACTGTCCACCATCAGAGACATTGCTGACCAAACCTGGGATAGATCTGCTTATGATGCATATACCCTTTCCTCGCTGTGCTGCAATTTTGAGTCCACCATGGCACTTGTAATCGCAAGAAAGTGCCTTGGCTATACGAGAGCCACTACTGTGCAGCTGCAGGGGGTGCATATTCACATAATGAAAGGCACAAAGAAAGTAGATGTCATGATGACGAGACTCCACACCACTTGAGACTTTATTAACGGTTACTATGCTCTTTGGTTAGAAAAAGCTTGCAAAATAGCTGAAAAGGCTTCTGCTGTCATTAAAAGCCCAATATTCTGTTGCAGGTAGATGAAAAAAGCAACGTCCTTCTAAAGATACACTCCTAAATAATAATAATAATAATAATAATAATAATAATAATATGATAAAATGAGGGATGAGGAGGCCATTGGCCTATTAAACCCTTTAGCGTTCGTTTTAAGCGTATTCATAGTTGTACTTCTTGTTACCGCAAAAATCGTCATATAATTTCTCAAACTCTATAACTGACTTCGCATTGACTATGGTTGCTGGCAAATTGTTCCATTCGTTTATGACTCTGTTTGAGAAATAGTTCTTCCTCAGGCTCGACGATGAAGCAAACTTGAAAAGCTTGAGATTGTGTCCTCTCGTAACTGAAGTACTTCGTTCAAAAAATACTTTGCTATCAGTATCGATCATGCCGTGTAGTATTTTGAAAGTTGTAATCATATCTCCACGTCTTCTTCTATAGCTTAATGTTGGGAGATCGAGGAAAAGTAAGCCTTCCGTGTACGATTTGTTTTTGAGTTCCTTCACCAACTTTGTTGCTCGTCTTTGCACCGATTCTAATGTCTTAATTTGTTTTACTTTACATGGATTCCAAACTGGCGCATAGTATTCAAGGATTGGCCTAACTAGGCTTTTGTAAAGAGCATTTAAGGTCTCTTTGTTGACGAATTTCATGGTTCTTTTAATGGACGCTAAAACACCGCTAGCTTTTTTTGCGATTTCTGCGATGTGTTTGTCAAATTTGAATCTGTTGTCAGCTATAATTCCAAGGTCCCGAATTGATTCAACTGATTTAATCATCGTATCCGTTTGTGTTAAATTATCTGGCATATAATATCCATTTCTTTGATTGGAGCTACCCAAGTGAAGTACATTGCACTTATCACTGTTAAACGGAAGCTGCCATGTTTTTGACCAAGTTTTGAGCAATTCAATATCATTTTGAATATGTTGCGCTTGACAGTTAGAAGGAGAATATATTTTCGTATCATCAGCAAAGATCAAAGATCTAAAGATACACTGAGAAAGATAAACCAAGCTACACTTCTAAATTTAGTTTTTTGGCAAAGAAGGATTGACAGAGAGAGTGAAGACAAGCGAGATTTGAAAAATGCTTATCAGAATGTAAGCCAATAATGAGAGATATCAAAAAGCAAGTCCCTTTGGTGCGAAAGTATCCAACTTAAACTGCCAAAAACCTTCCTCAACCCTAGTATCCCCAAACAACCAATCAATAACCTGGGAAGTAACATCCTCAAGAAAACCGTGATGCCCTACCGTGATGGACTCAAGGACAGTTGAAATGGGCATACAGTAAAAACCAGACCCTAGGACCCTAGGACCATTAAGTACAAATGTGTGATAGGACCCTTAACACCGGAGGGTCATCACCCTCAAGAGAAAACAGAATATCACCTTATCCTCATATGATACTACTATTTCCGCTGTTTTTATTACATCAGATGACGTCAAGAGGTACATTTAGATAAATTTGTCTATACCGCTGTGTGTGAATTTATTACATAATTGTAATAATAATGATTCCACATGGATGTTTTACTATACCTAGCCTGCGTGCAGCCTCGACTTCTCCTACTACACCCAGTTACCAAACAAATAGCCAGCGTGCATTTGAGGCTGCACGCAGGCTACCAAACGAATGGTTTGCATCCAAACCACAAAAAAGTTGAATTGTTTATGTAGGAGATATTTATGTATTAAGGATTTACAACGAAAAGAAAGTTATTTGAATTCTTCTGCGATTTGGCAGGTATTTGTATTTCAGCAGTAAAAGAAATATTTCAACTTCAAAAGGTCGCTTGAAATTCTCTATTTGTTTTCTGAGGTTCCTTTATAAAAGAAACCCTAGAAAACCAAATCAGGTTTCTAAGGAACTTTTTGAAGTTGAAACAACACCCTTTCAAAGAAGAACAGAGAGCAATAATGGCATCATTCCACCGTAAAGAATCATTTGTTTTCTTACTGTTTTCTTCAGCATGAACACTATGGAGATATGAAATTTGTCCATGATGAGCAATGAAAACGGGCGGAAACGTTTCACTGATGAAAAGCACTGTAAAAATACGAAGCCTTTCTTTCCCTGTAATAAATTCACACAACATAGAAAAAATCTTTAAATTTGCTTTTGACGTCATCTGATGTAATGAAAACAGCAGAATATGGTAGTATTATATGAGGAAATATTGATATTCTGTTCTCTCTCGAGGGTGATGACCCTCCGGTGTTAAGGGTCCTATCATACATTGGTACTTAATGGTCCTAGGGTCCTTAATGGTCTTATCACCTTCCTAGATCACATAAGGACCAACAAGCCAACAGAACGCCAACTATTGGAAATTACATCTTGCAGGGTGCTCTGTGAATATTCAATAGTTTCATTGGATATTCAGAGCACCAAATTTTAACAATGATAAAGGCAGCTGCCTATTTCATCACTCATGTCATAATAAAGAAAACATTTAACTTTAGCGTAGATATCTGCATGATCACTGTCCATCATGCCCCCTTGCCCCCAATGCCCCAGGATACCCCTAACATCATTTATTTGCCTCATGTAAGTGTGTAGGCTCAATCTAGCGAAAAGGCACGATGTAATAAGTCTAGATAATTCGGTAAATGCAGTAAACCCATTTAGGCACGATGTAAGAAGTCTAGACGATCCACTAACTGCAGTTAATGTCTCGTTCAATTCCTACCCTGACCATCCCCCCCGGGACACCCCCGGGCATTTGCACAAAAAAATTTCCCGGCCCCCGGGCATTTGACCGTGCATTTTTCCCCGGCCCCCGGGCATTAGAGTAGCATTTGGCAAAAACAGGAGCTTTTGCTTATACAGTAACTGGGAATATGGCATTTTTTCAGTGCCCGGCCCCCGGGCATTTGATCATCAATTTTTCCCCGGCCCCCGGGCATTTGAGCAAGGAATTTTGGTTGACCCCCGGGCTGCCCGGGGGGGGGATGGTCAGGGTAGGAATTGAACGAGACATAACACTAAGCCAAACAGCCTATCCTATCCTATACTATACAACGATACGATACGATATGATACAATGCGATACGATACTATACCTTACTACACCATGCTATGCTATACTATACTATACTATACTATACTATACTATACTATACTATACTATACTATACTTTACTATACTATGCTATACTATACTACATACATACATACATACATATACATACATACACACATACACACATACATCATTAATACATGCATAATAAGGGAGGGAAAACAAACGATATCAGCTAAATCTCACTCCTATCTCGCATGCAATAAGTTGAAAAGTCGAAGAAACCCTAATCTCTGCATAAACATGCTTCTTTATAGTCAGGGCTGTTAGTGAAAAAATCGTGCACATTGTGATAGAAGCATGAAACTTTGAAAGGATACACAGTTTGATGCACTGAAAAAGATAGGATGCAGACCCCTTCGAAAAAAATGCCCCTAATGCTATTTTTAGACTGGGGTACTAGTTTCCAGGCCTTCGCGGTGGTTGTTATCATAACATTGCTGAAAATTATGATATTAGCATGAAACTTGATAAGGACACACAGTTTGATACGCCGAAAAAGATAGGATAAAGACCCTTCGAAAAAATGCCCCCTAATGCTATTTTTAGACTAGGGTACAAGTTTCCAGGCCTTCGCGGGGGTTGTTATCATAACATTGCTGCAAATTATGATATTAGCATGAAGCTTGATAAGGACACACAGTTTGATACGCTGAAAAAGATAGGATAAAGACCCTTCGAAAAATGCCCCCTAATGCTATTTTTAGACTGGGGTACTAGTTTCCAGGCCTTCGCGGTGGTTGTTATCATAACATTGCTGCAAATTGTGATATTAGCATGAAACTTGGTAAAGATACACAGTTTGGTACGGTGAAAATGATAGGATACAGACCCCTTCAAAAACATACCCCCGAATGCTATTTTTAGACTGGGGTACTAGTTTCGAGGCCTTCACAGTTGTTGTTATAATAACATTGCTGCAAATTATGATATTAGCATGAAACTTGGTAAGGATACACAGTTTGATACACTGAAAATTATAGGATACAGACCCCTTCGAAAAAATGCCCCCTAATGCTATTTTTAGACTGGGGTACTAGTTTCCAGGCCTTCACGGTGGTTGTTATCATAACATTGCTGCAAATTATGATATTAGCATGAAACTTGATAAGGACACACAGTTTGATACGCTGAAAAAGATAAGATACAAACCTTTCGAAAATTTGCCACCTAATGCTTGGAATTCGAAAGCTTTCCACCAAATGATATAGGCTCGGGTACTCTTGATTACTTGCAAGAGGGTATCGAATACAGTAGAAACCCGCACATAAGAACCTAAGATTTTGAACTCAGCCTGTTTAAGTTCTTATGCAACGAGGCACATCCAGTATTCAGGGTGTGGTTTCTTAACAGAGGGACATACGAGAATCTAAATCTTAGCCAAACTTATGTACACTCTTTGCCCAATCTATTTCAACTAAAGCTTACCTTGGAGGTCCTGCCTATCACAGTTCTGAAAGTTATGTTTTGAATTTCACGAAAGTGGTTGATTGGCAAACAGATTGCATTTATTTCCCAATGAATGAATGAAACCCTTTATTAAGAACCTAGTTATGATATCAGGCTGAAATAGTTCTTATCCAATGGGTCCAAAAATATGTGATTTCAGGCTGTAGGTTCTTAATAAGTGAAGGCTCTTGTGTGCGGGTTTTTACTGTAGTGCTTTTTCAGTAAGGGGTTAAAATTGAAAGGTTTCACTTCAAAACAAAAGAAAGCCCAAACACTCTTCTCCTATCATTTTTTAACAATTGTTTGTGGACAGAATCTATTGTATGATATGAAAAAGCATTATTATTATTATTATTTATTATTTATTATTATTATTATTATCATTATTATTATTATCCATTTATTTAAAGTTGGCTTTTCTAATTAAAATAGCTAAAAGCTAGTTAAGGCCAACAAAACTAAAAGAAGTATAACCTAGAAAGTAAATTAATATAAAAATCCCAAATCTTTAATAAAAACTTTCCACAATCTGCAGGTGCATGAATCACCATTCCATTGTTTTACTTTCATTTTAAATTCTTGAATTGTGCTACAGTATTTCAAAAAGCTGGGAAGTAAGGACCATAAAAGGCAGCCTCTATGCTGAATATTTTCTGTACCATATATTGTTGTCCTTACTTTCGGCAGCTGCAAGTGATTTACATTACGCAGACTATAATAGCTGTCTTTTTCTGCAAAAATATCTTTCATAAATATTGGGTTGAGATCGTTCTATGTTTTAAAAATCTCTATCATAAGCAATTGCAGATTGCGTTTATGCGTGGTTACAGAATTATTCACACTATTTACAAAATCATTTCCACTATCTTTGCATACAATTCGCAATGCTCTTTCACGAATTTTGTTTACCTTTGAATTGATCGTCCTGTCATGAAACATCCACACAAGCGGACAATAGTTGAATTGCGATTTGATGAATGCATCCATCAGCAATTTAATTAAACAGGGTCCATATAATTAGAGAGGCGAGCAAGTGCATGCAATGTTTGGTTTGCCTTTTTGCATAAATCTTCAACATGTTTCGTGAAACTTAATCTTTTATCAAAAGTAACTCCCAAAAGCTTTTCATAATCATTTTCTTTAATGGTGGAGTTACCAATGGTAACTACTTAGTCTTTACATTTGTTACCAAATATCAAAAGGTGGCATTTGTCTTCGTTAAGTTTCATGTAGTTCTCTGAAAACCATTTTGCAAGTACTGAACTGTCTACTTCTAATCGGTTAATTATAGTATTGAGATATGAGTTGCATGCATAGTGGTGTCGTCAGCATAGTTACAAATGTTAGTAATATTTACAAAGAAGAATATGTCGTTTATGAAGACATTGAATAAAAGAGGCCCTAGAACTGATCATTGCGGTACCCCTATCGTCACATCTCTCCATTTACTATATGAGCTGTTTATTTTGACTCTTTGTTTCCTCTTTGATAAATAGCTTTTGATGAGCTTGAGCCAGCCAAGACCATAAGCAGCTAATTTTGCGATCAAGAGATCGTGATTTATACAATCGAATGCTTTAAAGAGGCCCATCAGGATTGCTCCAGCCAGTTCCTTATTGTCAAGACTTGCTTTACATGTTTGTAAAAAATTCAACAAAACATACTGCGTCTTTACAAGAAGCATATTTACAAGAAGTGGAGGAAGGCTTTGAAACAGGTGCAAATGGAAAAGGAAGGAGCCAAACCAAATAAGTCAAGAAGCATCGAATCAGTGCCAAGCAAATAAGTACGCATGTCGACAAAGACCAGGATACAGAAATGTGGCAGATTAATTGAAGACATTTTAGGCAGTTGGAGAATTTTATGCGAATAATGAAAGTAGAATAGGCAATACTAGCTGCAGCAATCTTTCTAATCAGTTTAGGACCAACAGAAATGAAATTTCACAAGTGGTACCAATATATATGATCGTTACCACTATCAGGAACAACAAAAACAGCCACTTGCCAAGGACTGAGACTCTTCAGCTCCACCAAGAACACGTGCAAGATACAGTGCAATCAACTTGCAATTGAAGTGTTTCTTTTTTGTGAAAAAGAAGACGCAGATGATAGTCTTACGAAAGTGCAAAAACTCTAGGACTTCACAAAAAGGTTTGCAATTGCATAATTGCATTTATGGATTAAAGATTGCTGGCAAGATTGAACAAAGGAAATCTGGCTGCTACTGAGGCTCTTTTCCCATTTATCTTTCCTGTGTAGCGGCACTAAACAGTCGTCTTTGAGGAATTCGTGGAACAGATAATGCCGAGAAAGCAGAAAGCTAGGTACTATTGCAGGGGTGGTTCTCTGTGACATTCTTGAATACTCTAGAGATAATTATCAAGCAGAGGAGACGATTCCATTCCCGCGATTTCATTATTCAAGCTGAATTGCCAACGACCAACCTTAGTCCTTACGGTGCACGGAAAGTATCGAACAAGTGCACAGTTTGTGTTTTAAGGTGAGGGTGAAGGTGAAGTTGCGGTTTTTAGCGCCAAGCGCTGGGATCACAGAAGTAGCTAAGCACTATTCGAGTCCGCGACCCCTTGACATGATGCTCAAGTGTTGGGGCACTACCGGGTATTGAACCCTGTCTGCTTGACTGTTCTGGCTGCAAAGTAAGAGGATTACACCACAGAGCCACAACACCTGTGCCACAGTGCTTAAGCAGTCCCGTTTACGATGACAGTCTCTTACTGAAAATATTGTTTTGGTAACATTTAGGGCTAGACAATTCAACAGCATCAGCATTTATCAGGTCAGGAGCCTTTGGGTATGACATAAGAGACGAGTCCGTTAAAGTTATCTTGATAACTAATGTAGAGGCACCGAATCTTGTACCCGATACTAAAAGTAGCAAAAGGAGACTATTTTCTGAAGGGGTCTACACCTCACCATTTTTAGATTATCAAACTGTTTCGATCACAATTTGCAGCAATGTTATAATAGCCAGGCCTGGAACATATTACCCCAGTCTAGAAATAGAATTCAGGGGCTTTGATCATAGTGGTCTGCATCCTTTCTTTTTCAGTGTATTTTACTGTGTGTCCTTATCAAGCTCTATGATAATATTTCAATTTGCAGCAATATTATGACAATAACCACTGTGGAGGCCTGGACCCTAGTACCCCAGTCTAAAAATAGCATTAGGAGGAACTTTTTCGAAAGGGTCTGTATCTCATCTTTTTCAGCGTATCAAACTGTGTATCCTTACCAAGTTTCATGCTAATATCACAATTTGCAGCAATATTATCATAACAACCACTTGAGGTCTGAAACCTAGTACCCGATCTAAAAATAGCATCAGGGGGCAATGTTTTGAAAGGGTCTGCATCCTTTCTTTTTCAGTGTATCAAACTGTCTGTCCTTACCAAGTTTCATGTTAATATCACAATTTGCAGCAATGTTATTATAACAACAACTGTGAAGGCCTAGAAACTAGTACCCCAGTCTAAAAATAGCTTCAGGGGGCAAATTTGTGAAGGGATCTGTATCCTTTCTTTTTCAGCGTATCAAACTGTGTATCCCTACCAAGTTTCATTCTAACATCACAATTTGCAGCAATGTTATAATAATAAAAACTGTCAAGGCATGGAACCTAGTACCCCAGTCTAAAAATAGCTTTAGGGGGCATGTTTTCCAAGGGGTCTGCATCCTATCTTTTTCGGCATATCGAACTGTGTATCCTCTCCAAGTTTCATGCTTCTATCACAATTTGCACAATTCAGCAATATTTTGGCTCTAACAGCCCTGACTATTAATGCCAATACTGAGCATTTCTTTGAAAGCATGTTGCTCAAATGCCTTTCAGCTGTATCGTAATGATTACAGATTTCACCATAGGAAAGGAAACATGTTATTCTTCAGTAAATTTGAGTATTCACCTTATTTCACTGTCAACAATATTCGTATAAGCAATTTTTAATTAATTCTTACTAATATTTACAAATTTAAATTTCTAATTCTACACCATAACTACGTCCAACGGCGTTTTATCAATTGCATCAAACTTTTAACGATTTTGAAAAATTTAATGCTCATCAGCTCCTATCAATCTGCTATCAATATTTCCAAACTGATGTATAACATACCGGGTGTCCCCAAAATAAGTAAACAAATTTGCTTCACTCCAGGGATGTGAATTTAGCTTTAATCAATTGATAATCATTCTCAAAATGTTGATCGATAGTTAACTTGAACATGGGTAGCTACCTCGTTTGTTTTTATTGTTGGTTTGATGGCCCCCTTAATGTACAAAATGTGTTACTTCAAAATGTGCAAACGATTAAGAGACATGATCGATATTGATAATATTTAAGTTTGAAACATGAATACATTTTATGCAAAGTTGAACCACATAATAACAATTCATAACGTCTGAAATTAAATAATGAACCAGAGGCTCAACAGAGCTTTTATGGCAAATATTTTATTTAACGCAAAATGATCAAAGCAAGTAGTTGAAGCTACCGAAGCAAATAATCAACAAAATAATTCGTTCATTTCCTTTGTAGTGGCAGGTATGACATTTTAATCCTCACTGGATAGATAGTAAGACCAAATTGAGATATCTTTTGGTTTCTTCAATTACGGATTTGCTCTGCTTAAGAAAAGTAGCAGCGTTTCTGTCTTCCTGGAGAAGGTTTTCAAATTCCCTCATGCATTCAATTCATATGATGAAGGCAATTTTCATTAACATTATTTGTGTCATCCAGTATCATTTGAAGTGATCCATACCAAATTCGAGGAGAATAAACGTGTCTCCACTTAGTCTCCTCAATTCTGGTATGCATCAAGGATGCTAAGCAGTCCAAGCATGGCCCGCTTTGCGGGAATTTCCTCCATGCTGTGTACTGCTGGCCGCTTCAACGACTCGCTGTTTTCTTTAACCCCCATCTCACCCTTACCCCCACTGTTCTCCTTTCCCCTTCGTGTCCTTTCACCTCTTTGCACCTTTCTGTATATTTCATATTCTTTTCTGCAAATAAAAGGTGCAAATCAGTTGTTTATCCGTATGATCTCATAGTTAAGTGCTTTTCCGATTTTCCATAGCAAAGTCAACATTCACGTTCAGTATTTGTGTCCTCGAGAAGACTCTAATGCAAGGATTTCGAATCTTCCTTGATATAAAAATTACATAGCTTCTTCGTTATTTTGCAAGAACTAGCGTTTATTGAATTTTCGCAATTTGATAGTTGATATTTGTTGGTAGTAGTTTCTTATGAGTCGATACGGTGCACACACGAAGCTATTACAATGACACTTGAATCCTAAGGGATTAAATGTACGATCTGAAAATTAGTTACGAGATAATTACCGTATATTTGTTGTGATGCGTTGCCCATTTGCATGGGCAAAGAAGAATCTGGTGCTTTTTTTAAATGTCAAATTCCCATGCTACTTTTTCTTTAAAAATTCTCAGTTTTGTGCCATTAGGCCATAATATATACTGAAAAGGAAGGTATTTATTGTCATGTAAAAGTATGAAATTATGGAGCAATCTAGTGTTATCATCATTGCATTGTATGTGATTTCCAGATAAATAACGTTTTTCGGTAGATGATATTTATTTGTAAGGGATCCGAAAAAGATGGAAACTGATGCCGAACATGACTTGTGTGGCCTATGCTCAAATGCATCACTACAATTGGTAGATTTTATATGATAAAAAGAGCAACAATGACAAAGATCTTTACATTTTTCATTTCATTTTTAAATATTTATACAGGTTACAGATTTCAGTATAATAGATAACTGTTTTACAATTGACCTGTGCAAAAATAGGAAAGCCTAAATTAAAGAAAATTACAATATATACAATATCTAGATATGGCTTATATGATATACTTGTGATCGAGCATAAAAAACTAAATTAAATGTGTGACATTTCATCAATAAATATTACATCAAATGCAGCAATGCCAAAACTGTAATGCCTGTTCTCAGTCTGTTCTGTGTATTGAAAGAAACTATGCAAAGTGTCGCATGTGACATCATTGTTGAGAAAAGAAGCATAAATACATGCTAAGGTACCTGTTGGAACAGCAACAGCTACCTTACAAGATATAGTTAACGCATGTCTTATGCAATGGAGAATGGTGTGGGACTTTCCCGTGCCTGGTTTCCCAGTCAACAAAAATAATTTCTTCAATTCAGCTTTGCGAGAAGATTTATTGAGAAGGGGTGCCTCTCTGCTCTCCAGCATAGATTTAAAATAAGAAAATGCCACTTGCTGTTGGCCCTGCAAGGCATCATGCACCGTTGCTTGAAGATGGTAAACATCTAGGGTGACGACAGGTAAAGCATGTTGCAAGTGAAGAAGGCATGATTCATTCAGAGCAGCAATGTAAGCAATGACTGCCTGAATGTAATGGTGGTTGTGTCCTTCTTGGTCTAGAAACTTTTGGAAGGAGGCAGTGTTTACAAAAGGTATCTGGCAAGAGTTGCCTAGCTCTAAAGAAATATTTAATCTGAGCAGGCAAGTTTTGGTTCTCCAATGGTAATGTGTGTGAAAGATCCCTGTGTGCTACATAAAGTAGCAAGTATTGAAAAAAGTAACATGGATTATAGATGGAACACATTTTGACACCAAGGAGAACTTTTTTCCCATTCTGGTATGGTACAGGTAGGACTGATTTATCTTGCCATGACGATTCATGACGATCCATGACGATTCATGACGATTGGAGGAGAAAGTCACCTACTCTCGTGGGATGAATAACTTCTTCTAAATCACAATTTTCAAGCAGGAGAGTATTTTTATTGTATTTATTGGTTCTTCAGCTCGAGTTTATAGGTGTTTTAAATCGAAAATCTTTACTTCGTTATTTTTGAAAAATTCCTGAAGTTGGCCTAAATTTGTTGTTATGAAAAAAGTGGACGAAATACGTAAGTGACTGGGGTACGCTGTGGGATGAAAAACTTCCCCTAAATCACAATTTTCAAGCAGGATAATATTTTCATTGTATTCATTGGTTCTACAGCTCGAGTTTACAGGTATTTTAAATCGAAAATCTTTACTTTATTATATTTGAAAAATTCCTGAAGTTGGCCTAAATTTGTTGTTATGAAAATGGTGCATGAAATGCGTAAGTGACCGGTGTACGCTGTGGGATGAATAACTTCCCCTAAATCACAATTTTCAAGCAGGATAATATTTTCATTGTATTCATTGGTTCTACAGCTCGAGTTTATAGGTATTTTAAATCGAAAATCTTTACTTTATTATATTTGAAAAATTCCTGAAGTTGGCCTAAATTTGTTGTTATGAAAATGGTGCACGAAATGCGTAAGTGACCGGTGTACGCTGTGGGATGAATAACTTCCCCTAAATCACAATTTTCAAGCAGGAGAGTATTTTTATTGTATTTATTGGTTCTTCAGCTCGAGTTTATAGGTGTTTTAAATCGAAAATCTTTACTTCGTTATTTTTGAAAAATTCCTGAAGTTGGCCTAAATTTGTTGTCATGAAAAAAGTGGACGAAATACGTAAGTGACTGGGGTACGCTGTGGGATGAAAAACTTCCCCTAAATCACAATTTTCAAGCAGGATAATATTTTCATTGTATTCATTGGTTCTACAGCTCGAGTTTACAGGTATTTTAAATCGAAAATCTTTACTTTATTATATTTGAAAAATTCCTGAAGTTGGCCTAAATTTGTTGTTATGAAAATGGTGCATGAAATGCGTAAGTGACCGGTGTACGCTGTGGGATGAATAACTTCCCCTAAATCACAATTTTCAAGCAGGATAATATTTTCATTGTATTCATTGGTTCTACAGCTGGAGTTTATAGGTATTTTAAATCGAAAATCTTTACTTTATTATATTTGAAAAATTCCTGAAGTTGGCCTAAATTTGTTGTTATGAAAATGGTGCACGAAATGCGTAAGTGACCGGTGTTCGCTGTGGGATGAATAACTTCCCCTAAATCACAATTTTCAAGCAGGATAGTATTTTTATTGTATTCATTGGTTCTACAGCTCGAGTTTACAGGTGTTTTAAATCGAAACTCTTTACTTCGTTATTTTTGAAAAATTCCTGAAGTTGGTCTAAATTTGTTGTTATGAAAAAAGTGGACGAAATACGTAATTGACTGGGTTACGCTGTGGGATGAATAACTTCCCCTAAATCACAATTTTCAAGCAGGATAGTATTTTTATTGTATTCATTGGTTCTACAGCTCGAGTTTACAGTATTTTAAATCGAAAATCTTTACTTTATTATATTTTAAAAATTCCTGAAGTTGGCCTAAATTTGTTGTTATGAAAATGGTGCACGAAATGCGTAAGTGACCGGTGTACGCTGTGGGATGAATAACTTCCCCTAAATCACAATTTTCAAGCAGGATAATATTTTCATTGTATTCATTGGTTCTACAGCTCGAGTTTATAGGTATTTTAAATCGAAAATCTTTACTTTATTATATTTTAAAAATTCCTGAAGTTGGCCTAAATTTGTTGTTATGAAAATGTTGGACGAAATGCGTAAGTGACCGGTGTACGCTGTGGGATGAATAACTTCCTCTAAAAATTACTTTTTTCAAGCAGGAGCCTATTTTTAATGTATTAATTGGTTATTCAGCTCCAGTTTACAGGTTTTCTAAATTGAAAATCTTTACTTCGTTATTTCTGAAAAATTCCTGAAGTTGGCCTAAATTTGTTGTTATGAAAAAAAATGGACTAAATGCTGATAATGCTAATAATGGCATTTCACGCAATGCGGAGCCCATTCGAGTATGGGCAAGGTTGGCCAGGAACCGCTCTCCTCAGGTCACACAAAGATAGCTCTTTGAATTCTACAAAATCCTTTGGGAAAGTAGCACAGGGGCAATAAGCAATTGCAAACTTCTCCCTTACCGATATTAAGCATATCTAAGTAACAGAAACCAAAATGTTTCGCTCGCATGTTTACAAAGTTTTTCTTTTTCTGTCAATGAGCTTCAAACTTATTGGATCACTTATATGAAAGATGTTTGGGGAAATCCTAATCAAGAATTTATAAATGAAATGAAATAGGGCAGTTCTAAAATTTTCCGTACGATTATCCCTGAATAGCACATGGTCACGCTGTATGCTGTATTCGTATATTTGCACCATCTTTTTGCCGCTGGAAATGGGCCCTTGTGGTTAGTTTGGCCCACAAGTCAAATTTCTTTGAAAGATGTTTGAAAGAAAAATTTCTTTGAAAAACTTATTTAATCGCGTTCTAAGAATCGCTGGAGAACCACAAATGGGCCTTCATCTGCATTGAGATGAAGCTTTGTAAATGCAGGTAATTTGCATCACTTGGCATGTCATGACCCAAAATTGCATAAACATTTGCTCTATGGGTAGAGGATAATCGTAAATGTGTTTTAACACATTCCGGAATGCTACTTACAGCATACATGCAGACAGGACAGTAAATCATTTCTTTTTCTTTATCATTAGTTACAGAGAATGCACAGTCCATTCCATAAATCTTAGAGTGTTCTTTTCTCAGTTGAGGAAGAAATTTATCAAGACTTGAGTCAGGTTTTCCAGATTTGCTTGAGACAGCAGTTGATTGACTTTCAGAAACTGCCGCTGCATTTTCAATTGATGAATTTGTAGACTTTGTTGTTGCTCCTTCATTATCTGAAACATTGCTGCTTGACTTGTTAGTGCAACGATCCCGATTTTGCATGACCTCTTCGTCCCTCGGGGGGGGGGGAGTGGTGTCCTCACACTCTGGATTTGTCAGCTCATGCAGAGCCCCTGGTTGCCTAATATCCCCAGAACTTTCTGAGCTTTCTTCACCAGTGAACTCAGCGGCAAACTTTGTTATGTTATCTTCAAAAATTGCACATGAAAGTTCTTCTTCTGTCAAACAAGTAATCTCATCATCATCGCTGTCTACATAAGTAAAACTGCTCGGTTTACCAACGATGCTCGCGATGGACTTCAAAACGTTACGACGTTCCACATTTATCTTGCGTGTTTTGCCATCAACAACTAATTTTATTTTCTTGGTGGCTTCCATGTCTGGCCTAACATTGCGCACAACACACTTTGCTTTTCTTTCAAAATCTACTCTTTCGTGCTAGCCTCATTTGGAAAACGAGGACTCAATATTTTTGGCGGTCGAAGGTTGCAGGATGAAGAAAACAAAATATTTTTGAGACTGAGAGTACTGACTGTCAGCACGACGTTGTGTGTGGCGCTGTCAGCTGTGGTGGAAACATATGATTTGATCTGCTAGTGTCAACAAGGTATTTGAGAGTGTTTTATTAGGTATCTATCGAACCGTTCTGTGTATTATGAAATGAGTAGGCCTAATAACTAAGGGCATAATCAAATGTATAAATAGACAGCCAGCCGCCCCCTTTGGCTTTAGAACATTTTAAGCTTGCTTGTTGTTTATCAGATTTTCATTTCCATTGATTTGCCTCCTTAATCTGATTCATAACTTTATGTTTCTTGTAAACTGAAATATTTTCAGTTCATACAATTTGATATGCATACAAGTTGTACGTATACAACCACAACAGGGCAGGGGTAAACAACTGAGAAAAGCCGAATTCCAAGGTAGCTGGTGCTGGTGGTGTTCAATTCAGTTTCATAGTTCAGGTGTACAGTACTAAACATATGTCCAGGGTAAGGGTAATATGGGTCAAGAAATTCAGAAATATCCAGGGCTATTTTATGGCAAGAACCCATTCCTTTCATAATAGTATGTCAGCAAACCCAGCCAGGCCATCTCTAGCCTAGACCAGATCAAGACAGAATATGCTAATCACAAAGATAAGTCAAAATAAAGCAAAATACAATTTTAATTATTAAAAAGTGATAATGTCAGATTATGGAAAGAACTGCTTTAGAGTAGGAGTTAGACTTTAACATTTGTGTTTTGAGGTTTTTTACAGTGCTTAATTTTGTGACCTTCCACTGAAGCTTGGCTGCAATTCATGCAGCTTACGCTGGACATATGCAGTTTGGAGTGATGATTTTTCATTGTTCTTAATCCAATATTCTCCCAAAAATGTTTTCCATTGACTTCACATGGAATGCAGGGTGACCCTGAAGTTGCCAATCATAAGATAACTGTTTTCATATTATTTAAAAACTTAGAAAGATCAAGAAGCTCAAATTGAAATCATTCAAAAACATTGGTTTAGTTAGTCACACTCTGATGATAACATAAGTTTGAAAGGCCTCAGTGTGCCAATTATTTAGACTCGTTTCGTTCGTTGCATCTGCCATTTTAATACCATATTTCAAAAACATCATAGGGTCCCAGGAATAGATAACAATATTTGGGGTCTCCAAAATATTAGACTCAATATTTGGGGTCCCCAAAACATCAGACTTAATATTTAGGGGTCAGGAAAAAAATAGTGGCACGGACCCCCCCCCCCCGTATTGAAAATTAGGGAGTACCCCCCTGGGGATTTCATACATTCGAGATCATGGAGATAATTTTCCGGGCGACAGCTATTCTTCATCAAAGGTGAGAGCGCTCACCGCATACTGCATCTAACAATGTCTAATTTTTCACAAGACTTCTAATTAATTTTAGGGAAATGAAGAAAGATAAATTTAAAAAAGACCAAATGAAAGCAGAAATAAATCGCTTAAATGGAACAGTCGAAAGAATTCAAAATAAATTTGAGATAATGAGAAATCAGAATCAGAAAAAATGCAAAAAATCCAACACCAGAAATCTATGTTGACAAATGAAGTTGAAAGAAAAGTCCGAGATGACAGCTAAAGACTTGGGGTCCTTTATTTCCAGTTGAATATCTGATTTCATGATTTTCAGCATGATATCCAGAAGCTCATTCTGCATTGTTTTGAAGTACCTTTGAACACAGTAGCTCATCCTAGATGCTGGCTCAAAACAGAATCAAGGGATGTAGTGAAATTCACTAATCCAAGAAAAACTCCTGGATTATCTTTGCCAGCAGATTCATCATGCCCCTTCAAGGCTAATTCGAAAGGCTTATTGTAATTTGCGAAAATTTTCGCATCATGCGAAAAATGCGAAAATTCGCAAAATACAAAAAAGGTGTTTGAAATTGTAAAATGCGAAAATTCTTAAATTCCTGTTAAATCAAAAACTTAACGCTTCTTTCTCCTCGATGATCAAAACAAAATAAGCCAAGGACAACGGGGACAAGGTTACACAACCACCTGGTCTTGTCTTGCTTTCCTGCTGTCGTCCATGCATGCTCCATGGCCTAAAAAAGTTCTGATTCCAATCGAGATCCAAAACATAATCAATTGATTCTTCAAAGTCAGCATTTGCCAGTCATGATCACCCTTGAAACCAAATCAACGCCTATAAACCTCAACATGTTGTTACAAAAGCTCAGAATGGGCAATGGAAAATGTTTTCGCAAATTACAAAATACCATCAACTTTTTGTAATTTGCGAAAAATATCCAAAGTGGCCTATAATCACAAATTCAATTGAGTTTATGCTGTTCAGAAGAGTCTTTCTGATTTAGAGTAAACATTAGAGGCATTCAAAAGATACGAGAAGTCTTTTTGTTGATTTTTCGCAAATTACAAAATACCATCAACTTTTTGTAATTTGCGAAAAATATCCAAAGTGGCCTTTAATCACAAATTCAGTTGAGTTTATGGTGTTCAGAAGAGTCTTTCTGATTTAGAGTAAACATTAGAGGCATTCAAAAGATACGAGAAGTCTTTTTAGGGACCGTTTGTTGATTTTTCGCAAATTACAAAATACCATCAACTTTTTGTAATTTGCGAAAAATATCCAAAGTGGCCTATAATCACAAATTCCGTTGAGTTTATGGTGTTCAGAAGAGTCGTTCTGATTTAGAGTAAACATTAGAGGCATTCAAAAGATACGAGAAGTCTTTTTAGGGACCGTTTGTTGATTTTTCGGAAATTACAAAATACTATCAACTTTTTGTAATTTGCGAAAAATATCCAAAGTGGCCTATAATCACAAATTCCGTTGAGTTTATGGTGTTCAGAAGAGTCTTTCTGATTTAGAGTAAACATTAGAGGCATTCAAAAGATACGAGAAGTCTTTTTAGGGACCGTTTGTTGATTTTTCGCAAATTACAAAATACCATCAACTTTTTGTAATTTGCGAAAAATATCCAAAAGTCGCCTATAATCACAAATTCCGTTGAGTTTATGTTGTTCAGAAGAGTCTTTCTGATTTAGTGTAAGCATTAGACGCATTCAAAACATACGAGAAGTATTTTTAGGGACCGTTTGTTGATTTTTCGCAAATTACAAAAAGTTGCTGGTATTTTGTAATTTGCGAAAAATCAACAAACGGTCCCTAAAAAGACTTCTCGTATGTTTTGAATGCGTCTAATGCTTACACTAAATCAGAAAGACTCTTCTGAACACCATAAACTCAACTGAATTTGTGATTATAGGCCACTTTGGATATTTTTCGCAAATTACAAAAAGTTGATGGTATTTTGTAATTTGCGAAAAATCAACAAACGGTCCCTAAAAAGACTTCTCGTATCTTTTGAATGCCTCTAATTGTTACTCTAAATCAGAAAGACTCTTCTGAACACCATAAACTCAACGGAATTTGTGATTATAGGCCACTTTGGATATTTTTCGCAAATTACAAAAAGTTGATGGTATTTTGTAATTTGCGAAAAATCAACAAACGGTCCCTAAAAAGACTTCTCGTATCTTTTGAATGCCTCTAATGTTTACTCTAAATCAGAAAGACTCTTCTGAACACCATAAACTCAACGGAATTTGTGATTATAGGCCACTTTGGATATTTTTCGCAAATTACAAAAAGTTGATGGTATTTTGTAATTTGCGAAAAATCAACAAACGGTCCCTAAAAAGACTTCTCGTATCTTTTGAATGCCTCTAATGTTTACTCTAAATCAGAAAGACTCTTCTGAACACCATAAACTCAACTGAATTTGTGATTATAGGCGACTTTTGGATATTTTTCGCAAATTTCAAAAAGTTGATGGTATTTTGTAATTTG
Organism: Aurelia coerulea; assembly: GCA_039566865.1. NCBI lineage: Eukaryota > Metazoa > Cnidaria > Scyphozoa > Semaeostomeae > Ulmaridae > Aurelia > Aurelia coerulea. Next base: position 12,026,970 of record CM076947.1, read on the forward strand.
CGAAAAATCAACAAACGGTCCCTAAAAAGACTTCTCGTATCTTTTGAATGCCTCTAATGTTTACTCTAAATCAGAAAGACTCTTCTGAACACCATAAACTCGACTGAATTTGTGATTATAGGCGACTTTGGATATTTTTCGCAAATTACAAAAAGTTGATGGTATTTTGTAATTTGCGAAAAATCAACAAACGGTCCCTAAAAAGACTTCTCGTATCTTTTGAATGCCTCTAATGTTTACTCTAAATCAGAAAGACTCTTCTGAACACCATAAACTCAACGGAATTTGTGATTATAGGCCACTTTGGATATTTTTCGCAAATTACAAAAAGTTGATGGTATTTTGTAATTTGCGAAAAATCAACAAACGGTCCCTAAAAAGACTTCTCGTATCTTTTGAATGCCTCTAATGTTTACTCTAAATCAGAAAGACTCTTCTGAACACCATAAACTCAACGGAATTTGTGATTATAGGCCACTTTGGATATTTTTCGCAAATTACAAAAAGTTGATGGTATTTTGTAATTTGCGAAAAATCAACAAACGGTCCCTAAAAAGACTTCTCGTATCTTTTGAATGCCTCTAATGTTTACTCTAAATCAGAAAGACTCTTCTGAACACCATAAACTCAACTGAATTTGTGATTAAAGGCCACTTTGGATATTTTTCGCAAATTACAAAAAGTTGATGTTATTTTGTAATTTGCGAAAACATTTTCCATTGCCCATTCTGAGCTTTTGTAACAACATGTTGAGGTTTATAGGCGTGGATTTGGTTTCAAGGGTGATCATGACTGGCAAATGCTGACTTTGAAGAATCAATTGATTATGTTTTGGATCTCGATTGGAATCAGAACTTTTTTAGGCCATGGAGCATGCATGGACGACAGCAGGAAAGCAAGACAAGACCAGGTGGTTGTGTAACCTTGTCCCCGTTGTCCTTGGCTTATTTTGTTTTGATCATTGAGGAGAAAGAAGCGTTAAGTTTTCGATTTAACAGGAATTTAAGAATTTTCGCATTTTACAATTTCAAGCACCTTTTTTGTATTTTGCGAATTTTCGCATTTTTCGCATGATGCGAAAATTTTCGCAAATTACAATAAGCCAATTCGAAAGCTCTCCATAATTTTATGCAGTCAATGATTTTTGAAAGCACGTGGCGATTTTTCTCCACCTCAACAATATGTTTCTGGATGCTAGCACGATAGGCCTCGCTGAGTTGTTCGGCAATGTTTGCTCTACCAAAAAATGCTAGCTTCAAACAGTTCTCGACATGGCAGCTACACTTTACATGCTTTTTTGCTTTTTCTGAAAAATGTTTCCAGTCATTAACACCAGATTCTGTCCAAGCTTTGTCTCGATGAGACTCCCCAAACAAGAGGCAAGGAAAACAGTAGACCTTCCCAGACATACCGCAACTTGTAAGCCAATCGTACCTTGAGTACAAGCTACTCGTAAATCTTCACGATGAGGATGTCTTTGTCAGCAAATCTGGGCGATCTGGCCCTAAACGCTTTTTTCTAATTTATCTTCAAGACAACTTTTCGAGAATGGCTGAATTTGGAGATCTTGGACAGAATTTGTGTCATTTTGACAACTGTTTTCGTTCTTTCCAATGCAACCAGACTCGCCTCAAGTCTATTTCGTCAACTGTAGTAAGTCGATCTGTGAGTAAACCAAAGTCTACACAATAACATGGTTGCGAAATTATTGAAGCACAAGAGTAATGTTGTTGTTGTAGAGCAGGGAGGGCAAAATGATTTCTGTCCAAATTTGACGAAAATTGGCCAATAAGCTTACTTGATGCCATGACCAAAACGCTGTAATGCGCTGGACAATAAGGATCTGAGAGGGGCAGAGAAATCTTTGCCTCAAAGTCACATGAAAAAAGGAAAGAAACAGGATGCAGCCACCGATCTTTGGATGCAGCTCAAAGAAATTGCAGCATGATCTTAGCCTGAGAAGCCGATTTTATCAATATCAATAGACGTCATTTATCGATAGAAAAATTGACACCCACACTTCTGATAGACCTCAGAGAACGATTTCCAATAATACAGTGCTGATGTTTTATTCAAATCACACACCAATTTATTTCCTGATTTATTTTATAAAAACGTTTTGACTTTTCTTTGAGATTTGCTGGTGGGGCACTGCCCCAAGTGGCCGATAGCCCTATCCACCACTGCAAAATGGGGGTTGTATCTATTGCGCATGCTTTAAGGAACTTGAACAGGATTGCGATCCCAAGGAGTGTTTACAAAACAAACTTTTTCAGGATCAGGATAGCAATCTGCATTGCAATCCACCTCTAAAGTGGGAGCAAATTTTAGGGGATTGCGATAACAATAATGTGTTTACACAACAAATTTGTCAGAATCAGGATCCCATATTTTTGCGCCATGTAAATGGAGTATTATATAGGGGAAGGTGCTGTAATTTTACGGCTTGTGTAAAACGCAGGTCATGCAGGTTAAGAAAACGTGGGTTAAATCATGCGGGTCAAAAATGGTGGCCATGGGCATACTGGCTTTAGGCCCTTCGCCGTTTGCACGAAAAGCGTTCATTCAATCGTTCGTTGGATCTGAAAGGACCCCTTGAGTTTTTGATAACAAGTTGCTGGGTGTTTCAAATAAGAATGCGTTCCCAAAATAATGAAAATTGTGTAACTATCTTATATTTTGTCTGAGATGGTAATGCGCATATTTCCGCTGTGTTGTGGTATTATAAAACTCACAAAATGCTTACGAAGGAGAAAAAGGAACCTATCACTAAGTACAACAAAAATTTGAGAAGGCTGAGAAACTGCAGAAACCATTAGTACCCATGACCTGGTATTTTTAACATTTTGCTAAAAGCAGCTACAAGCAGACGAAAGCTGACTGATCCAATGCCTAAAATTTCTTAGAAAACTAACAATGATCTTGACAAATTTAGTTCTTACTTACCGCGTTTTGAAATAATTTTGATGAGATCCTCATTTGGACTAAGTGCAGCACTCAGAGATTTTATTATGTTGGAGAGGTTACCCTAGCAACAAATCTCATTATGTTCACAAATGATAATTTGCATTCAAAATTGCCCCATTCAAATGATTGTCGATACTTTGAAGGTTACTTATCACAATGTAAACAGGTAACCTTTGGACTATCTTACTTACAACATCAGTAGGCTGTAAGCCAAGAGCCAGTATGCCCATGGCCTCTAGTTTTGACCCGCACGATTTAACCCACGTTTTCTTAACCTGCATGACATGCGATTTACACAAGCCGGTAATTTTATCTGGTTGCGAGATAAATCAATTCAACCGATTTTCCAAATTTGTTGCACTTGGGAAGTGTAATACATCATAATTCTATGACAACCAACACATTTATGTCTCAACTACTGTTGAACAAGAATTTAATGAGATGAGAGAGGAAATAGTGAATGATGTGCTCGTGTCAAATAACAATGTCCTTGTATGCAGGGATGACAGAATGGACTCCCCAGGGTTCAGTGCTACAAAGGGAAGTTACACTCTAATGAATTACAACTCCAAAAAATTATTGACAATTGAAGTTGGAGATAAACGCGAGGTTTATTCTAACTCAAATATGCACATAATTACAACAGGAACCCATATGCGTGTTGAAAATAAAATTCCTATTGGCAAATATAAAGCATATACACATGAAAATAGTTTGTCGTTAATAAGTACATATGGGTACTTGCTGTACTGTTATTGTGTAATAAATTTCAAAAATTACACTTAGAAATTGGTCTGTGGTATGTGAGGTACATCACTTTGTCAAAATCTTTACAAGATTTATATGAGAGCAAATTACTGTAGAAGGAAACAAAATGAGTTTAGAGGAAAATGTATTGTAGATATAGCAGATTCTTGGAGTGATTTGTCCCCTGAGAAGCTTGCTTTTTCTGTATTTTTTTATCAATAATAACAATAGAACATTAATCATCAGGTTGCATATATATCATATCTTATCTTCAGCTTTATGTACATACAGCGGCTTGTGTAAAACGCAGGTCATGCAGGTTAAGAAAACGCGGGTTAAATTGTGCGGGTCAAAACTAGAGGCCATGGGGATACTAGCTTTCGGTTTACAGCCTACTGATGTTTTAAGTATGATAGTCCAAAGGTTACCTGGCTACATTGTGATAAGAAACCTTCATAGTCTCGACGATCATTTGATTTGGGAAATTGTGAATGCAAATTATATTTTGTCCACATAATGAGATTTGTTGCTAGGGGAAACCCCGGAAACCTCTCCAACATAATAAAATCTATTTCAAAACGGTGTATGTTGAAATTGACATTTGTAATCAAGAACTAAATTTGTCAAGATCATTGTTAGTTTTCTAAGAAATTTTAGGCATTGGATCAGTCAAGTAGAACACCTATCTATCAAAGAGGGTTTTGGGAAACCAATACCTCATGCAGGCAGACTCTTTTAAAGCGTTTAGCTGCTTGTAGCTGCTTTTTGCAAAATGTTAGAAATACCATGTCATGGGTATCAAATGTTTCTGCAGTTTCATTGTGTTTTACCATACCACAACACAGCGGAAATCTCAAAAAGTCACTGAACTGGATCCTTGAGAGACTGGATGGTCTTGTGACAGAAGTTTGCACTGATGCTCACACATCAGTTGCCAAACTAATGATTCAAGTATTCAATGTATATTCTCAGCAAATTTAAAACTAATACATTTCAACTGGTGTAGTGTATAATAGAAAGCTAAATTGTATAAAACAAATAATGACATTAATATGCATACAATTAACAACAAAATATTGCTGAAGGACATATGAAAAGAACTCAAATGAGCTTTCGAGCCATATGCCCCTCTTGTGAATTACAATTTTAAGAACAGCAGTTTGAATATACTATGAAAGTAATGCATTGCTATAGGTTATAGAAAACACTAGGAGAATAATTATCTATCAATCTACTTTAATCTTAACCCTATCCAGACTAGGGGGGGGGCACAAAGTGCCCCCCCCCTAGTAAACTTTTTCACACAGCTTGTCGAGTATCTTATTAATAGTCTAACTTTTTTGTGACTTTTAGTTTCTATCTATGAGACATCTCTTCATGTCTATTTCAAAAATTTTCACACTGATTCCGGGGGTCAACACATGACTTTAAATTGAGTGCTCCGCAAAATAAATACTGTTTAAGTCATAGCTTTGAAACCACTGGCTCTATGACAATGAGACAAACATTTTTGAGCTCGTCTTAAAATAAGCTTTCATTTGATATATAGTTTATTGATTTTTGATGACGTCATCAACAATTGGTTGTTGCGCATGCGTACTGACGAAAAACCATGGTATGGTTCATTTTTAGAAAAATGAGTGACATAATATGATGCAGCAGGTATTTTTATGTATATTTAGCATTTTTTGCTATTTTTAAAAGTAATTTATAATAAATTTTAGACAAAAATCGCTCTTTTTTTCGTATAAAATAAACAAATGCTGTCATCAGCAAAAATATCTGTGTTACAAAGCAAAAATTTCAAAATAAGAATTACAAGGATATAATCCTTCTATGTTTCAAATATCACATCGATATATTTTATCAATTTGGAGATACAATGCGACAAATTACATGTGGTTTTACACCCAAATTAGCAACATTTGCTGACGTCAGCACTTAATCACGTGACATAAACAAAAACAAATCACATCATCTTGTTTGCCTTATCATGTTTGTTACTTGTGCCAAGTTTCAAGTCTCTAGCACTTATGATTCTATGAAAAACCAGGGGGGCACTTTGTGCCCCCCCCTAGTCTCCCCAAAGTTTCAAAAAGCCTAGCCTGGATAGGGTTAATGAAGGGATTAAAAATAAGAAAATTAAAAGAATTAAGAAAAAAACAAGTGGAATAAAAATTCAAATACTAACAGGATGGATTGTAAATGAGCTGGGGGTAGTTTGGATTGTCAGAGTTTTAATCGTAGTTATTGTTAATGTATTTTTTAGTTTTTGTAGAAAATTTTTCTTTGATTTTATATTTTGTATGCCGGGTGGGATTTCATTCCAGATTTTGACACCAGTACAAAGTATTGATCTTTGTTTGTAGCTCGTGGTGCTACAGGGAATTACAAAGTTTCCCGTAGAAGAGAATCTAGTTCGATAACTGTGTATTGAGCTTGCTTTTTGAAAGGAATTTTGGAGATTACCATGTGAGGAATTAATATCAAACTTGAACTTTCCAACTTTGAAAATGAGTTAGTGGTTATATCAACTACTTTTTTGCATAAAATGCACATGTTGGTGCTGTACTTCATTTTATTATCTGGTGACACTTTGGAAAGAACATATCAAACAACAATGTATACCAAGTCTCAAGTCACACTACCGTAAAATGAATATTATCATTATGTTTATGTGTTAATGAGTTTGTAGGGCTATAAAATGCATTTCAAGATATTTTGTGTACTACTAGGAAGTTTCTTCATCCGTGAACTCACACTTGTCAGTGTCTGATTCGTTTGTACTATCAATGTCAACAGGAAAAATCCGTCTGTTCTGTGCTTTAAAACTTTGTCTTGGGAAGGTAATAATCACCATCATTGTAACTTGTTGGAAGGAAAAGGAAAATTTGATGCCAAAGCTGCATTAAATCAGTTGGAAGTTGTTGTCATCATCATAATAGCATGAAAGCTCTACCTTACTACAGGTATGGCAGCTATAAAACAAACTAAACTAACGCATAATATTAAATACAACCCGGTAAAAGAAGAAAAGAAAACTTGAACAAGAGACTGAGCTAAAATAAAAAAAAAAGAAATGAACTAAAAAGTATCAAAAAAAGCTACGTGAAATGTAAAATAGCAGCAACAAAAAAAGCGAGAATGTGTTTAGATGTCTTGGAACACCCAGGCTGGGCCTAGGTAACAATATGAAGCGAGTCTCTCAGCTTGTTAGCATCAATAATAAACTCAGCCAGGCATCTAAGAACTGCAGTGTTTTCGCTACTCATAATATTGGAAAACTGTATCTTTGGGTCTAAGGGCTCGACATTTGCAGTTAACAGTAGGTCAATTCTTAAGTTATCATATGCTGGGCACATAGTCAAAAAGTGAAATTCGTCTTCAACTAGGTTTAACTGGCACATTTTGCCATATATCACCGTAGCGCGAGCCTGTAAATTTGAGGTGCCGGTATATCTGAGGTTTGCCGGTAAATATGAGGTGTCGTGGGACTACTCAAACACCTGGGTTATTGTTTAAGAAGCCATTCAAATTAAACAATGCAGTATAGAAATCGCTCATTGTACAAGACACATTACTCTTTTGTGGTCACCGCTGTTGACCGCTTTTTGTCGGGGGGTAAGGTTGGTAACAGACAGGTTCAGCAATACCTTTGTCCTTGGAATATTTACTCTTTAAAGAACGTTTAGCAATTCTAGCTAAACAAGATTCATAATTTGTTTCATTTAATTTAGAAGCCAAATTAAAATGCATTCTCCAATCTACAGCCGAATTTATATAAATCCTATAAGAGTTTTTCATAAGAAACTCTTATGAGCGCTCAGCTCTCAGATCACTAAAAAAGCAAAGCAAACTTGAGCAGCATAATTTGCATCTTTTTTTCGTAATCTTCATATATAAAATGAGAGTTGAGAAACGTTGGAGAATCTTTCACGATATCGATTTACGAAACGGTAGCTTTCACGTTCCTATTTAACGCCTGTCTCAGAACGTCTCAAAGATTTGAGAAAATTGAAAAATCGACAAACGATATACGAGGAAAGAGAAAAAGAAGCTTAAAAAGATGGGATAAGCTATAAGGTTTCTGAAAAATTCCACAGGATTTTGCGACGAAAGTGAGTAAGAAACTAAACCAATACTAAGGAAGGGTTGTTAAGTTCTATCTTTCGAAATTTTGAAAGATGTCTCATAATTTTATCAAATTTAAAAAACCGCAAATAGTATGCAACGAAAATGAATAAAAAAATTAACCCATAGTAAGGAAGGGTTATTAAGTTCCAACTTTCGAAATTTTGAAAGATGTCTCATAATTTTATCAAAATTTAAAAGCCGCAAATAGTATGCGACGAAAGTGAATAACAACCTTAACCCATAGTAAGGAAGGGTTATTAAGTTCCAACTTTCGAAATTTTGAAAGATGTCTCATAATTTTATCAAAATTTAAAAGCCGCAAATAGTATGCGACGAAAGTGAATAACAACCTTAACCCATAGTAAGGAAGGGTTATTTGGTTCTACCTTTCGAGATTTTGAAAGATGTCTCATAATTTTATCAAAATTTAAAAGCCGCAAATAGTATGCGACGAAAGTGAATAACAACCTTAACCCATAGTAAGGAAGGGTTATTTGGTTCTACCTTTCGAGATTTTGATAGATGTCTCATAAACCGCAAATTATATGTAACGAAAATGAATAAAAAATTTAACCCATAGTAAAGAAGGGTTATTAGGTTATATCTTTCGATATTTTTGAAGGTTGTCTCATAATTTTATCAAAATTTAAAAATTTATTATTTCACTCGTGAGGTACTTAGTAATATCTAAAGATTGGAAAGGCTTGGAAAGGTTTGATACTAGGAAACGAGGGACAGTAGTGAGCATGAAGATTGTTATAGAACCTCTAAGAAACTCGCAAGAAACTCTGAGTACTCAAAATCTGATAATCTTAAGAAAGTTTCAGTACTAGCCCAAATTCTTAGTTTCTTATGGAAATATACCGTATGTACGTACTTACGATAGATTTTATTGCATTCTGCAAAGTAAGGAACATTAGGCCAACACTTATTTTAATAAGAAACTGCTTACACGTATTTTGATAAGAAACTGCTTACACGTATTTTTATAAGAAACTGCCCATAAGAAAACTCAACTCTCATATCGGCTAAAGATTAACGAACTGCAGTACTGGGAAAATGTAAGTTAAGAAACTATTTACTTTGATAAAGGAAATCCTTGAAATATTTTTACTTTACTTTCACTTGTTTCCTGTATCATATTACTCGTAAGGTACTTGAGTAATGTCTAAACATCGGAAAGGCCTTAATTAAAGACCTTATTTTGAAATGTTCACGAGGGCACAGGTAGTGAACATGAATATTGTTATGAAACCTCTGAGAAACTCGTAAGAAACTCTGAGTACTGAAAATATGATAATTTTAAGAAACTTTCAGTACTGGGCCAAATTCTTAGTTTCTTTTGTAAAAAATACGTGTATATGAAACTCAACTCTAGGATTTCCAAAAATTTGAGAAACTCCGTTTATCACATTTTGACTTGTTTCCTGTATCGTACTAACGAAAATTGGAAGGTACTTGTCTGAGTGATGTTCATCGGAAAGGCTTCAAAAACTTCGTTTTGAAAGGTTCAGGAGAAGGCACGGGAAAGTGCACATGAAGATTATTATGAAACCTGTAAGAGATTCTGGAAACTCCTAAGAATCTGTAAGAACCTTAGGAACTTATAACTCCGATAATCTTAGTAAACTTTCAGTATTTTCCCTAATGCTTAAAAAAGGAAGAAAAACAGCGCTCGAAAATCATAATCTTCATCAACCCAGATACAAAACGGTATTGCAATGGAACGAAGTATTTGAGCAATAAGACAGTTTACTTTCGACTGATAACTTTTAGATGTAGCAAATCCATACCAAAGGAAACCAAATGAAATTTGATTCTTCTCGCGGATTTCCTTACGCAGCAAAAATCCTAACCCCTACCCTTCGAAGTTAAATCCTAGCGTTTGCTTTCCCGAACGCTGTCAGAAAGAAAAGGCTATCTGTAAAACATGGAGTGTGGAATGATGGAATGGAATGATGGAATAGAATAATGGAATGGAATGATGGAATGGAATGATGGAATGGAATGGTATAGATGGAATGGTAGATATGGAATAGCCAAACTACTGGTCGCTTTGGAAAAAAAATTACACCAATGTGTTCCTCAAGATCTTCTTAGTTTATTTTACATATGTTTTCTTGAAAGTCTCATGAAATTCCCTTAAATATCGACTGAAACAACAAGCATGATAACAGACTGTGTGGGCAGACATCAGTTAAGTCGTTTAATTGATGTGAGTTGTAGGGAAAAAATCTGTAAAACATGGAGTGATGGAATGGAATGGAATGGTCGACATGGAATAGCCAAACTATTGGTCGGTTTTGAAAAAAAATTACACCAATGTGTTCCTCACGATCTCTTCAGTTCATTTTGCGCATATTTTCTTGAAAATATGCTGGAATTCCTTCAGATTTCAACTGAAACAAAATTGGATCTATGCTAGGCTCGCGTGAACACAGCTGTGGAATGTTAAGAAGTGACAGGGATCAATGACAGTTTTAATCCTTATCCTGTAATGGCGCCAAGATCATTTTTATCATAAACGGGGGTTCGTAAGAAACTTTAGACAACAGCAAATTGAGTTATTGCTGCCCTCATGCACTCACTCACTATTGTTTGAAAACAATGCCCAGTTGTTCATCATTTGCACACTTTGTGGTATTGTTTATATTTCATTTCGCGTTGTGCAACTGTGAACTGAACTGCATCGATTTTTCAAAAGCCATGCTTCTTGCTTCACCACGTTGTGACTTTCGTCGGAGAATCCATAGTTTTATGCTGCTGGCATATTTTGTCTTATCGGGTACCATTTTATTTTCAGAATTTTTAGGCACTAATGGTAATTTTGTCTGTGCAGCAGGCTTCACCATGGTGGGCTTTGCTTTACATACAGTCAAGCACGTGTGTGCTCCCAGAAAACTGTCTTGCAGAATTTCAGTAGCTGACGAAGCCAGATTTAATTTCCTCCGGGCTTGCTACTTGATAGAGGGAATGTTTGGGTTTTACGGTCACGGGGTTTCACCATATTTTGTAATCTTGTACGCTATGTTTCGGTTTGATGTAAAATATCGCAAAATGTTTTGCATTTTAAATTTTGAGCGGTTTTACGGTTTTGGGACCCCAAAACATCCCCTGTTGGTACTGTCAGAAAAATCACCAAATTCACATCAACAATCATGTGAAAGAAATCTACAAAAGTAACAAAGTTGTATGTGGTAGAAATGTTCGGTCACTGATCTGTACCTTCAGAGCTTTGGCTATGGGAGGTGAGCTTCTTTGACAGTTCGAAATATTTGCTTGAAAGAAGGTAAAAAATGCGTTGCAATGGTGACCATGCTAAAAAGGAAATAGTCCCCCAAATGCTATATTAGTCCCCCCAAGAGGTTCAAACAATTAGATTTTGAGTTTTCAAGTTTTTATGGCAAGGAATCACTAAAATTTACTAAAGGCAGGCACCATCGATGTGTTGATTTTTCCAGGCACTTGCCACGCCATCCCCATGTGCAGAGATTCGATTGAAATTAGACGGGAAGTCAGAACATTATGATTCACAGCTGGTTTGATTCCGGAAGAAATTCTCAACAATAATACACTCATTTTTATAATAAAAGTGGTTCAAGTGGCTCTAGCCATATCGGATATCAGAATTTCCTGTTATTTTTGTCAAAGGTTTATAGATCCTGAGATTTCCTTTAAAAAACTAAACTATGAATTAAAAATACGAAACTTTTGTAATTTACCGTTATAATGTTCTCCGGTGACTCAAAATATGTTTTAACCATTTTTAAATTCTCTTGAGCGCAAATCACTTTATTACTAGTTTGAAATCTTATTACAAAGTGATTTAAGAGCTCTTCGAACAAAAATAAATCATTCCAGAATGGAAATTAAAACTCATTCAGAGACTTTAGGTAGCAAAAGTATCCTAACATTTAAGAGACTGTCTGGCAATCTTTGACCTTAGTTCTTAAAAAAAATTAGTTTAGACGTACTTTTCTTACAATTTCTTATTTTTGGGAAGTCCAAACATGACAAAGACTCTGGGGACTGAGGTTGAAGAAACGTTCTTTTTTAGCTCCCTAGCTCCCCTCTCTAATAAACCCCTCCCTCTCTGGTAAGCCCCTCCCTTCTAAGCTAAATGTTCTAAAGAAGCCCCACTTTCCATCCTCCTTCATTTGTATTAAAAAGGATGTCAAATTTCAGTTTATTTAGCTAAAAAAGTGTGCAGGTTAATTTTGATACTGCTTTGATAAATATGTCGAATTTGTTCATTTGACTCGGTAATATTGTATGTCATTCCTCAAAATTGGGGATAAAAGAGTTAAGATGCTTTAATTTATATCCTTTTCATTTGAGAATAAACCCCCTCTCTAGCTGACAAGCACCCTCTCCCTTAAAGCCCCCTCTGGAGTCTCCAAGATTGAGTAATAAGCACTTGGGGCTCAAAATAGCCTGTGTTCCAGACCATTACGCAAATATAATTTATTTTTCTGGAGTCTAGAACACAGGCTAGCTCAAAAAAGCTTCTTGCTACTAAGAGTTTCTTGGAGTCTATCAAATTTGCACTATTTTTCAGAATCATTCTGTTTTTTAAACAGGGCGTCCAACGTAACCAGTAAGATAAAACAATCTGTGGTACAATCTGCGTTAAAGTTATCCATTTTCATAGCATTTTGAAGGCAGTGTTCATGCTCTAAATGACAATCGTGTATGTAACACCCACCATGGTGAAGCCTGCTGCACAGGCAAAATATGCTAGCAGCTTAAAACTTTGGATTCTTCGACGAAAGTCACAACGTGGTGAAGCAAGAAGCATAGCTTTTGAAAAATCGAGGCAGTTCAGTTCACAGTTGCACAACGCGAAATGAAATATAAACAATACCACAAACTGTGCAAATGATGAACAACTGGGCATTGTTTTTAAACAATAGCGAGTGAGTGCATGAGGGCAGCAATAACTCAATTTGCTGTTGTCTAAAGTTTCTTATGAACCCCCGTTTGATAAAAATGATCTTGGCGCCATTACAGGATAAGGATTAAAACTGTCATTGATCCCTGTCACTTCTCAACATTCCACAGCTGTGTTCACGCGAGCCTAGCATAGATTCAATTTTGTTTCAGTTGAAATCTGAAGGAATTCCAGCATATTTTCAAGAAAATATGCGCTAAATGAACTGAAGAGATCGAGAGGAACACATTGGTGTAATTTATTTTCAAAACCGACCAATAGTTTGGCTATTCCATGTCGACCATTCCATTCCATTCCATCACTCCATGTTTTACAGATTTTTTCCCTACAACTCACATCAATTAAACGACTTAACAGATGTCTGCCCACACAGTCTGTTATCATGCTAGTTGTTTCAGTCGATATTTAAGGGAATTTCATGAGACTTTCAAGAAAACATATGCAAAATAAACTAAGAAGTTCTTGAGGAACACATTGATGTAATTTTTTTTCCAAAGCGACCAGTAGTTTGGCTATTCCATATCTACCATTCCATCTATACCATTCCATTCCATCATTCCATTCCATCATTCCATTCCATTATTCCATTCCATCATTCCATTCCATCATTCCACACTCCATGTTTTACAGATAGCCGAAAGAAAAGATTATATGCGGCAGAAATCCTCAGACCGTTGACCCGACCCTCGGAAAAACCTATTGTTTCCTTTGAAACCAGACCTTGTGTCTCACCTTTGTCTAATTCACAATAGATTATGACTACTTGTCGCCTAAGAAGAATACCTTTGATCTTGCCGACCTCATATTTACCGGCAAACCTCAGATATACCGGCGCCTCAAATTTACCGGCTCGCGCTACGGTGGACTCTCCATTTTGCAGAGACGTTGTTTCACTTGTAGGCCTTTGTGCCTTCCCACCTCAATCAAAAGTGTATGGTCACTACATCTGAACTTACTCAGTGCTTTTCTATGTTCGAAAGTTAGGTCTTTAGTCAAAAAGGTTTCTAGTTTAAAATTAGATTTAAATGTCTTATAAGTTCGTAGTTTACTGTTCCGATCAGAGTTTAGACTGATTGTACTGATTAGGCCCACATCAAAGTATATATGTCCAGATTGCCTAAGGTGTTTCCAGAGTGTCAAGACCAAGTCGTCAAAGAGGTAATTGTTTTTCTCTGACTTCTCCCAAGGATTCGAAGAAGTTCACCACCTGGACAATGACCACAGCAGTTTCACTGCAGTTTCTCTTGTTATTAGGATGCCAATGGGAGCCATTCCACACCAACACAGTGAGGGTATTTACAAATTTTGATGGTTAGTCCAGCTGCTTCTCAGTATAGTCGAGGTGGTTTTCAAATTACAAGTACACCAGTTTATTCATGAACACAACAGCAGAACCAGAGAGTAACAGAGGGCGATAACAGAATGCCTGTCAAAAACATTTCTACTGTTAAAAATGTTGGAGAGAAAGTTCCTGTGGAGAAAGCAAGTGTCTCGGTGAAAGTTCTATGGAAGTCCAAGTCAAGGGAGAGAAAGCTGAGCACATTTTTGTAGTGTCGAAATAGCATAGGGGTAGCAGTTCAGAGCTCCTGACTCCATTTTTTGTTGCAATTTTGGCAGCCTAATGAATGATAAAGGATTATGCATACAAACACTGGGTAGGTTATGGTCATATACTTGATGGCTTATTACATTGGATGGGTGGGTTATTATCTTAACCCTATAGTGGTTGGGCTATCTGACACGTCCTATTTTTTTTTTTTTTTATTCAAATATTAAATTTTACAAGATACTTTACATTCTACTATACCTCTACTATACGACACTACAAGTACGATACTGTGGGGAGCGAAAGACTATGACTACCCCATGGCCAATGTCTAAAAACACGAAACGTTAAACCGTATACAATCACACTACGAACAATTTATAAATTAAAGGATACTATACTGGATTCAGTTTCACTCCAGATGTCAGGTCAGTGTTGCGATGAATTTGTTGATGCAACGAGTGCAACTCATTTGGTGTTAGGTAAGTAAAATGCCTGACCATCTGATGTGAAACAGAATTTACAAGGAAAATAAACACTAACGGTACGGGACTTGGTGATTGCTTAGTGCATGGCTAAATTCTCAATAGATCTTAATCAAACCGACCAGTTTCGTGGATGAAGCGTAAAGTTAATTCGAGTACATTTCTATTCAACTCATTAGAAAGGTCTTCATCACCATACAATAAAAGCTGCGTCAAAGAATGATTTGAAAGATTGGTGATTTGTACATATGGTCGTAATAATTCAACAATTTCAGCGAGAAGATTTTGTCGTTGAACATCAAAAGAAGGGCAGAGCAACAAAAAGTGCTCCGTGTCTTCAATGCCATCGCTTGTTGGGCACATTGGGTTTATAGTATCTCTGAAATTATGCTTGAATTTATGGAGATTTAACTTGCTGAGACCAACCCTGAGTTGTGTTAGGTAGGATAATCCTGTGGGATCGTGAATTCCAAATACAGATTTTGCAGGGGGACGGATTATTGATAAGAGCTTTTTCTTAAAAACAGCAATAGAAGGTGCAAGTCTCAATTCAGGCTCAAGCTTATTCCATTCGCATAAACAGTTTGGATAGAAGGAAGACTTAATTTTTTCTGTCCATAACTCTGGTGCAACAGAGTGAACTGCGAGAAACTGCATTGTCAGTGTAAATGGCAGAACAAGGATTGAGACTGCGATGAACCAATAACAAAACCAATATAACTTTAAAATTTGAAAGAGAACTGAGAATGGCCGAACATTTCTGCTCAGTGGGGACATGTTTTGCAAAGATACACGGAAACAGCCTATTGCTGCTCGCCATTGACTAATTTCAACCGGCATCATCGTACTGAAATCCTCTCGCTGGTCCTAAGGGGCAATACATCACAATGCAACCACCATTGCAAATAAGGGGAAATAACAATGAGGCAACATAAACTAAACGAAAATACACACTAGTTAAAAGAAAATTGAAGTAAACATTAACTTTAACACAAAGATCAGAAAATGAACCACAGGATACCATGGCCTCAAGAGACCGTAAATAGGACATTTCTCCCAAGTGGCCGTTTAAACAGTTTTTGAGGGAGGGTGCTGAAGTTCGCTTTATTTTAATATTTTAACAATTCTTTGCCAAGAGGTTTTTATTCAAAATTTGAAACAAGGCTGTGACTATGCTACACGTTTTTCCTAAGGATACAAAGCTCTGCTTTTTCTCATGGGATAATAAACATAAAAATATGTTCCTCGGGGGAAGGAAGTCACTTTAAGCATATCAAGTGAGCTAATGTAAACATCCTCAGCTTAGGCCATTAAAATTTTAGCAAGTTAATGGTGTTACAAATCAAGAATGAAAGAAGAAGATGTGGTTTGATATTGTGGCTCTAGAAATCCACTTATAAGGGGGGAAAAGACACAGTATCCAGCGATCATATTCTAATGATTTTCTAAATTTTCTAAATTTGCTCTGACTGTCCAAATATGCGCAGATAAGCACTAGAAAAGAGAGGTTAAATTAAAAACGAACAAATGATTCATCTCAAAATGATTTTAAGAGAAACAATTTTTTTTTCCATTTATTAGTCTGGGATTCCCACTATTTTTCACAATTTGCTTGCACTTATTATGACAACCAGAGCCAATATAAGATTTTTATAACTACAAAACGCTAGGCAGTATCAGGAAACACTATGTGTTTCCAAATACAACACCAAGCAATGTAGAAAAACTTTAACCATTAACAACAACAAAAAGAAACGATTACTCATGAGTTATTCCTCATCTTCTCCTTCGTCACCCGCTTCTTCTTCGCCTTCATCTTCACCTTCGCTAATATTAACTGGATCAATTTCGTCCATCAGTTTCATGAAGTCAATCTCGTCATTCATATAGTGAAATTCACCATTTAACTTGACACAAAGTCGGCAGTTGATATCTGCAAACGCGAAAGAGTCTTTGATGTTCTTCGCCTTCAGTGTGTCATTTATTTTGCCAATAATCTTTAATCTTTGCTTGGTGAGGTCCAGCCGAATTTTTGGACCCTTCGATGTTTTTCTCGCCTTATATACCATAGTGCGATGTCTCCACGTCGTGAAGCGCACGATGATTTGCCGATAAACCTTTCCTTCTGATTTCCATGCTTTTCCAATTCTGTGAGCTCTATCCAGTGATGATTCGGCCAGGTAAAAAACTCGGAGATGTCGGAGATGTCGGAGATGTCGGAGATGTCGGAGCAAAGATTCTCCGACGTTTCTCAACTCCGACTTTTTTACCTGGCCTTATATGCTCTACTAAAAAAGTCGGAGATGTCTTATCTCCGACGTTTCTCAACTCCAACTTTTTTACTTGGCCCTATATGCCCCACTAAAAAAGTCGGAGATGTCTTATCTCCGACGTTTCTCAACTCCGACTTTTTTACCTGGCCTTATATGCTCTACTAAAAAGGTCGGAGATGTCTTTTAACAATTGACATGGGTGAGTTTGACAGGTTTTTTTGTTTCATTTACAACTGATAAGAAACTTTATAGCAAGAATTAGTTGAAAAACGTCATTTTTAGTAAGAGCAATCTGAAAAGCAATCTAGCAGACACTTTCTTTCATTATATTTTTCACTTGTTCCTTGTATACACCCCCCCCCCCCCGAGTAACGACCCCGCTGAAACGATGCCCCGCCAAGGTTAAAGGATGACCCGCCAAATAATGTGTTTCCCCGCTAAGTTTGAGTTGCAACATTTCCCTGCCTTGTTTCTGTTATTTCCCCGTTGAAATGTTTGTTTCCCCGTCGAAAATCATGGATAAATGATCTATTTCAACGGGAAGTTTGATATTTGATAGTCCAGGATTCGATTGCAGGTAGCTTGAGCCACTTTTATATGCTTTCTTTTATCTACGTCTTCTTTATTTCTCGTTATTTTTTCGGTTCAAAGAACTATATTTACCGTCCACAATGAACAGTGATAAATTAAGACGTTAAGACAAAGTTACTACAAATTTCAGGACCTAGTTTCTTATTGATTGAGTGTTGTGACGGCGAATGAAGAGAATTTGAATTGTAGAGAGTTATATAATATGCAATCTCTGAACATCTCCGACTTTTTTAGTAGAGCATATAAGGCCAGGTAATAAAGTCGGAGTTGAAAAACGTCGGAGATAAGACATCTCCGACTTTTTTAGTAGAGCATATAAGGCCAGGTAAAAAAGTCGGAGTTGAAAAACGTCGGAGATAAGACATCTCTGACTTTTTTAGTAGAGCATATAAGGCCAGGTAAAAAAGTCGGAGTTGAGAAACGTTGGAGAGTCTTTGCTCCGACGTCTCCGACATCTCCGACATCTCCGAGTTTTTTACCTGGCCGTGATGATTCAGGGATTCTCACACCAAGATCTTTAAAAATCTTCTTACATTTGTTTAGACAGTCATTGCCAGTTTCTTCCTTCCCATCCTCAACTTCCACACCATTAATTCTCAAGCAGAGTCTCCGCTGATATTGCTCCTGCTCGTCAGCAGACCTTTGGAGTTGAGCAACATATCTTTCCATTATTACAACTCTCGATTCCAGCTTATTTATCTCCATTTTCTGACTAGCGGAACATAGATATAAAATGCGAAACGAAAACGAGGCCATATTTGCAATCCGGTCAAGTTTCTGCTTCAAACGTGGCCTAAAAAGTTACGAGAAACGGATAACCATTCTGGAGCTTTTCTAAAGCCTTTTTGCAAATCGTGGAAACTATTTTAAATTGGAGAATCTGTTTAACATTACACTGGCACTTCTTTCCTTTGCCCTGACAACAAGGATATTTACAAGCAGAGCAATCTATGTACATTTAGGCATATTATATTAAAGCTGATGATGTGATGTTTCTCCACAACAAGAACAGAATACCATACAATTTCGCCGTATTATATGAAGATATTTTTGCAGACAGAGGAGACATGTTGTTTTCCGAAATGACTAAATTCTTTCAGCAGCTTAGTGTAACAATGGCCTATGAGTCAAGTTTAAAACCACCAATAAAGCTGAACTGTTGAAATGATGTTGAATTAGGCCCTCAAGGGGATCATCCTATCTATCTATCTATCTATCTATCTATCTATCTATCTATCTATCTATCTATCTATCTATCTATCTATCTATCTATCTATCTATCTATATGTGTCCAGCTGGTCGTGTCAAGAAAGAACTTCCATGAAAGTCCAGCACCTCCCGGATTTCAGAGAACATTGGCTCCAATTTGTTTTCAAACGTCATGCTCTGTCTTCTGCAAAGAAGAGATCTGAAGCACACTTTCAATCTTGAAGAGAACCAACAATTAAAAGCAAATTTCATCAAGATAATGTAAGGCATGCATGCGTTTTTCAAAAAGATTTGAAAATTACCAAAAATCAGGTGTTTAGCAAACTTTTAACCAATTAACTTTTGAAGCTCATTATGCATATGTTAATCACTTGAAGAGGAAAACTTCTCTGTGCAATTTGCAAAGTTTGCAGTTGGTAACTGTTGATGGAACAAGGATTTCATATCAAGAAATTCAACCTTGAAAGCAAGACTTTTTGAATTTGGGTATATAATGATGTGTATATAGACTAGAGCCCAGACTCCTAAAGCAGTTAGTTATCGTATGCAAGAAGTAAAAAGTAGTTATGTTCGGTTTCTGAAACGGAGTGTGTTCTTCTCTTATTCCTATGGCGGAGGATATTATAGATGGCGACGAGTAAAAGTGAATAATTGACTCATATAAACATGGCCAACTCTTTGCAAATTCAGCCTATGCCAGAGTTTAGTCCAGATGCAGACATTGGTGCCAGCCTTGCTTTGAGATGGAAAACATGGCTCACCGAATTCGAGATGTTCTTGACTGCAAGTGGTATCACCGATGCAAAACGACAGCGAGCGTTGTTGCTGTACCAAGCTGGAGCCAGAGTCAGAGAAATTTTTAATCAGTTAGCTGAGATAGGAGAAGACAAAGATTATGAGAAAGCAAAAGACAAGCTGACAGCCTTTTTCGAACCGCAGAAAAACAGGAGGTATGAAGTTTATTGTTTTCGTCAGGCCGCACAAGAACCGACGGAAACACTGGATCAGTTTCATACACGGTTGAGGACACTGTCGAAAAACTGCGAATTCAAAGAGTTAGACTTTGAAGTAGAACAGCAGATAATAATTGGGGGAAAATCTTCCAAGATCAGAAAACGTGCCCTTCGCGACCCAAAATACGATTTAGCCACTATGTTGTTAGATGGGCGACGTGATGAAATGAGCAGATATCAGTCCAAAGATATCGAAGCTAAGGAAACCCCTCACGCTGAGGAGGCTAACACAATAACAAAGAAACGAGAAACCAGTGTTCCAGCACAGACACGCCCCAAATTGTCTTGTTGGAATTGTGGGGGAACTTTTCCTCACAGAGGCCAGTGCCCAGCCAAAGGGAAAACATGCAATAACTGTGGGCAAGAAAACCATTTTTCCAAGGTCTGTAAAGAGAAACGCCAAAAAGTGCAGACAAATAAAGCTAAGCCAAATTTCCGCAGAGGTAAGAAAGCAGTACACCCTTTAAACCTCGCTGAATCATCCGATTCAGACAGTTCAGATGATTATTTATACGCAGTGGGAGCAAAGTCGAAGTCGAAAATTCCCAAAACCTTTATAACTGTTCAAGGTCATAAATTCCCGATCACAGTCGATACTGGTGCTTCTATCAATGTTTTAGATCAAGAAACATTCCGCCAAATGAAAGGGGTCAAATTAGAACGCACTAAAACAAAAGCGTTTGCATACAATACCGATATGTCTGTTGAATTTATTGGGAAATTTGAAGCGTTGATTGAAACAAAGAAACACTACACCATAGCAACGTTCTATGTCACAAAACACCAAGACAGTGGTTGCTTACTGAGTGCAGAATCTGCCCAAGACCTGAAATTAATTAGTTTTCATCTGAACAAAGTCATGACAACCGAAAAACAGGAAGTGCAAACCGTTGACATTGGCACAAAGGATGAAAAGATTCGTGACATTGTTAACAAACACACGGAAGTATTCAGTGGAATAGGAAAGTTCAAAGACCATTGTATAACCCTTAACATTGACAAAGAGGTCATTCCCGTAGCTCAGCCACAAAGGACCCTACCACATCCGTGGCAAAGTTGAAAAAGCTGTAGAAAAGTTGCAGGCTCAAGGACTCATTGAAAAAGTCCCAGCAGATCAGCCAACTGACTGGATTAGCCCAATAGTCGCAGTTCCAAAGCCAAATGACACTGTACGACTATGTATAGATATGAGGGTAGCCAATACAGCGATCAAAAGAGTCAGATATCTCATTCCAACCATGGAAGACATCAGCCTCGATTTGAATGGAGCGAAGTATTTTTCAAAATCAGATTTGAATGAGGCTTATCATCAACTAGAGCTCGACCCTGACAGCAGAGGAATCACCACATTCAGTACTCATGTTGGACTTTACAGATATACGCGACTTAATTATGGCACCAACGCAGCAGCTGAAATTTTCCAGCATACATTGCAGAAGAGTTTACAGGGAATCAAGGGAGTGAAAAATTTAGCCGATGACATCATCGTGTTTGGAAGCACAAGGGAGGAGCATGACCACGCCCTTAAGGAGTGCCTTTCCAGACTTGCTGCAAAGAAACTCACTTTGAATCCAGTCAAATGCAAGTTTTTGCAGAAATCATTGAATTTCTTTGGTCAAATATTTTCAGAAAGAGGTACAACTCCAGATCCAAAGCGCATTTCAGCCCTTGAAAACACAAAGAAGCCAACGTCAGCCCAAGAAATCAGAAGTTTTCTTGGCATGGTAAATTACAGTTCCAAGTATATCAAGGACTATGCTACTATATCAGCACCACTTCGTGAGCTGACAAAGAAAAATGTTGTTTTCAAATGGGAACAAAAGCATCAAGATTCCTTTGAGATTTTGAAGAAAGCATTGACATCAGCACCTGTCATGGCCTATTTTGATAAAAGCAAAGAGAGTATAGTCACAGTAGACGCAAGTCCTGTTGGAATATCAGCAATTTTAGCACAAAGATCACCAGAAACAGGGACACAAAGCATCGTAGCTTATGCAAGTCGCGGATTGACAGATGTTGAAAAACGCTACTCGCAGACTGAGAAAGAAGGACTCAGTATTGTATGGGCGGTTGAACACTTTCATCTTTTTCTGTTTGGATCTCATTTCACGTTAGTCACATATCACAAACCGTTAGAGATTATATACGGAAGTCCAAAATCAAAACCATCAGCGAGAATAGAACGATGGGTTTTGAGACTTCAGCCATACAGTTTTTCAGTCAAGTACAAACCAGGAGCAGAGAATCCAGCTGATTATCTGTCTAGATATTCTGAAAATCAACCAATCATGCGTCAAGAGAAGCTTACTGAAGAGTATGTCAATTTCATATCTCGTTATGCAGTCCCGAAAGCCATGACACTCAAGGAAATAAAAGAAGCCACAGATACAGACAGAACACTGAAAGCAGTAAGAGCAGCAATCAGAACGAATCAATGGAATATAGATCTCGTTCAACCATTTAAGAATATCAAAGATGAATTGACCATCAATTCAGAGAATGTAGTTTTAAGAGGACATAGAATTGTCATACCAAGCGTACTACAGCAAAGAGCAGTAGACTTAGCCCATGATTCTCATCAAGGACTCGTTAAAACTAAAGCATTGCTTCGTGAAAAGGTATGGTTTCCAGGGATTGATAAAATCACTCAAACCACAGTAGAAAAATGTATACCTTGTCAAGCAACGGGGAAAGCTAACCCTCCAGAACCTTTGAATATGACAAGTATGCCAGAAGGACCCTGGGATATGGTTCACATCGATTTCTTTGGACCAGTTCCCACGGGAGAGTATTTATTAGTGATTATAGATCGCTATTCAAGATTTCCAGAGGTAGAAGTAGTGAAATCTACTAAGACGTCTTCAGTCATTCCACGTTTAGACAGAATATTTTCAGTTCATGGAATTCCTCGAGAAATCAAGACGGACAATGGTCCACCGTTCAACGGAGACGAATTTGATAATTACGTGAAAGCGTTAGGCATCAAGTATGACCCAGGCACACCGTTGTGGCCACAGAGTAACGCAGAAGTGGAGAGGTTCATGCAACCCCTCAGAAAAGCATTGCAGACAGCTCGTTTAGAAGGAAGAGTGTGGAAACAAGAGCTAAACAGATTTTTATTGCAATACCGCACCACGCCACACTCCACAACGAAAGTACCACCATGTGAACTTCTGTTCAACCGTACTGTTCAAGGCAGACTTCCAACCTTACTGAAAGAAAAAGTTAAAAACAGACATAAGGAGGCACGTAGCAATGAAGTAATCAGTCAAAAATATCATAAATCCTATGCAGATAAGAGACGTAACGCGAAACCATCGAACTTACGCTTTGGAGATTTCGTACTTGTGAAGCAAGAGAAACGAAACAAGTTTACAAGCAGATTTAATGATGCACCATATAAGATCATTAAGTGCAAAGGTACGAGAATAACAGCTGAGAATGGCAGACATCGTATTACCCGTAATGCTTCATTCTTCAAGTCGATACCGATACCTAATCTCCCAGAAGACTTTGATAGTGACACTGATTCAAACGTTGATTATGATACACGCACCAAAGACACTGAAAACAATCAAACAGTTGCAAGAAGATCAGTAAGAAATTGCAGAGCTCCAGAACGTTACGGAACAGACATTCCTTCCTCACTCGTTTGACTTACAAAAAAGGGAAGTGATATAATGATGTGTATATAGACTAGAGCCCAGACTCCTAAAGTAGTTAGTTATCGTATGCAAGAAGTAAAAAGTAGTTATGTTCGGTTTCTGAAACGGAGTGTGTTCTTCTCTTATTCCTATGGCGGAGGATATTATAGGGTACATTTTACAAAAGGCAAAATTAGTAATTGAAGGGAATAACCTAAGTTAAATAAACAGCCTATTGTATTCTATAATCCAACGTGGCGAAAGAAAGCAAAGCCAAAGAAAACAATAGAGTGTTTCGGTTTCTCTTTGTCCTATTTATAGATGGATGCCATATAGCTGAGGTCATTCATTTTAATATGTGAGAATAACATTTAAAAAGAACAATGAAAGATAACAGTGGAATTTCTTGTTTTTCTTAGTCTCGCCACCAGATCTCCATTAAAATAAAAACACAGTTAAAAAGGTATAATTTTTTGGTTGATTTAATAACTTTGTAACCACTTATCTCAAGTATAGTTTCAGGTTCAAAGTAAACAAAGTAAAAAGTAGGGACAAGATATCTTTTTCTTATGAACGCACCACAAATTGTTGCATCTATCAGCTACTGTATTATAGTAGTATTATAGTAACCTGTGAAGCAGTTTTTGTAACCATTCTAAACTGTTGATCTTTTGTGAAGAACACACACAAAGAAGGGTAAGGCCGAAAAGTCGGAGATGTCAGAGATGTCGGAGATGTTGGAGCAATTTCTCAAACTTTTTCATCTCCGACTTTTCGTTTTTCCCCCATATGCTATAAACGAAAAGTCAGAGATGTCGGAGCAGGGATTTTTCTCCCTTTAAATCTGTAAATTCTGATTGTAAAATGTTGTCCTTTTAAGGCAGTTTCCCATGCTTTGTAGCATTGTTGTTTGAAAATAGCCTCGGAGATTTTCCTCCGACTTTTCGTTCTTCCATTATATGCTATAAACGAAAAGTCGGAGACGTCGGAGCCCGTCGGAGCAGGGATCTTTCTCCCGTAATTCAATAAATTCTGATTGTAAAATGTCCTTCTTCTAAGGCAGTTTCCCATGCTTAGTAGCAGTGTTGCTCGAAAATAGCCTCGGAGATTTTCCTCCGACTTTTCGTTTATAGCATATAGGGGAAAAACGAAAAGTCGGAGGAAAATCTCCGAGACTATTTTCGAGCAACGATGCTACAAAGCATGGGAAACTGCCTTAAAAGGACAACATTTTACAATCAGAATTTTTTTAATTAAGGGAGAAAAACCCCTGCTCCGACGTCTCCGACTTTTCGTTTATAGCATAGAGGAAGGGTATTGGATTGTTTTATTTCTAGCGGTAATAGTTGCCACAGTTTATTTCTAAGGTAGGCTATGCTCTCAATTCCAAATGACGTAGTCCGTACCTTTGGAAGTTGAGCATCATTGCCACGCCTTAGATTGTAGCTAATATTTCGTTCCGTGAAAATATCCTTCATGAAAGGTGGTTTTAGATCGAATTTGGTTTTATACATTTCTGTCATTAACAACTGTAGGTTTCTTACATGGATTGGTAACGATTTGGTCTGTTCCAAGAGAGAGCCAAAATCATTTCCGTAATGACGTAATCTTTATATGCTATGCGTAATGCCCTTCCTTGTGTGCGATTTATTCTATGCTCCAAAGTTATATCATAAAACATCCAAACAAGTGGACAGTAACTAAATTGAGATAACACAAACGCCCTCATTAACTGCTGTAGTTTTTTAGTGTCCATGTAACGTGATATTCTGGCGAGAGCATGGAGTTTTTGGCCAGCCTTTTTGCAAAGAGCCTTGACATGTTGTTTGAAAGAAAGTGATTGATCGAAAGTTATGATGGGAAAAACGAAAGCATATAGGGGAAAAACGAAAGCATATAGGGGAAAAATGAAAAGTCGGAGAAAAATCTCCGAGGCTATTTTCGAACAACAATGCTACAAAGCATGGGAAACTGCCTTAAAAGGACAACATTTTACAATCAGAATTTTTTTAATTAGAGGAGAAAAATTTCTGCTCCGACATCTCCGACTTTCGTTTATAGCATATAGGGGAAAAACGAAAAGTCAGAGATGAAAAAGTTTGAGAAATTGCTCCGACATCTCCGACTTTTCAGCCTTACCGACAAGGATCGTTTATTTAGTATTTTATTCAGAAAGGATTTTCACTCATAGCCTTATTGGCTGCGAATATTCACTGGGTATGGTATCTCCTGAGACCCGAGACACAGGAAAGAGCGGGCTTTTGAGCCCATTTGCTTTTGATGGAACAACCCTTTTTGTGAAGAAAGTCGTGATGCCCTTTTCCAGAAATTTCCTATTTCAACTAAAATCAGTAGATACTGTACATCTATATTGCCATGAAGTTTCCATTACCGAACACATGATAAACGTTATAAAGAATTTGTTTCTACCGTTCCAGGATTCCAATTTTTACGTTCCAAGATTTACCTCGTTGAAATAGCCGAAAAAGCTCACATACTTTGGCAACTTAATGAGTTGATGCTCTCATAAGCATGTAAACTTTGATTTTAACACAAATTCGGTGTCTAATAGTGGGACGGGGTGGGGGATTTACTTGTCAAATCCGAATTCAAGAAGACACTAAATTTGTTTTATTAGAAACTAAGGTCTGGTGCTGGTATGCAGTTTCTTAAAGTATTGGGCCATTTAGCTACCAAAAGTTTCTTTTTTGTTTTGTCTAAAGGGCCCCCAA
This sequence comes from Aurelia coerulea, assembly GCA_039566865.1. Lineage (NCBI taxonomy): Eukaryota > Metazoa > Cnidaria > Scyphozoa > Semaeostomeae > Ulmaridae > Aurelia > Aurelia coerulea. The sequence continues at coordinate 12,053,262 of CM076947.1, forward strand.
ATAGCTTAGTAAGATTTCAAAACAAGTAAATATCAGAATTGGCACTCTGCATAATGTCCAAACAGTTGCTATAACTAACTGTACATTGCCAAAGCATTTTTGAGTGCGATAGGAAAATTAAAATTGTAAATTACAAAAGTTTCTTAGCTTTTTCAATTCAGGTAGGATTGTTTGTTAACTTTTTAAAAATTGAGCCTACCGTTTCTTATAAGCAGTTTCTTATAAAAAAATTTAGTGGACACAGGACATCTTTCTCGAGAAACCATAGTGCCGAAACGGGAATTTTCCTGAGACTTGGCTGTGCTCGGTGTTTTACTCATTGTATCTAGTTCTCATCGGACCCCGAGGAGTTTTTGGGAGCAAGGGACATTGGCATTGTTAAGCTGAGGAAACGAAACTTGTTATTAAATACTGGAAGATTGATACAACGAGACAGATTCGTGAAAATCGGAGCTTTGAAAACAATTGATGGATTACTGCTCCATTTTGTCCAGGGATAGTTCCAAGAATAAGAATAGCCCAAGAATAGTTCCTCGTGATGTGCTCCGGAATCTCCGGAATAGACCCTGGTCAAGTTTCTTTCTGTCAATATTAATCACAATTTTTTTTTTGCACACTTTTATTTTCCAATCTTTGGCATGCAGCGGCTTGAATATGCTAAAGGTACCGCAAGTTCCATTACTATTTACAAAGACCAGTAATTACAGGGGTTCAAAAAGATGTATCTTGCAAAAAATTCCAAAAATCTCTAGGGGAAAAAGCCCCCCTTTAATCGCAAAACTTCACAACCATCGCTACGACACTACACGTTTTTTTTTATAAGAAACTGGTTTATAAGAAACTAGTACTACGATGACCAAAAATTTAAGAAACTCTAGTACTATGCTCAAGAACAGTTAAGAAACTCTGAAACTTCATTTCTGTATGTCTCTCTTATTCTGTCTCTCTAACAAAGGTACATTCGTCTTTTCCTGACTTTTAACTGCAAAATTCGTAAATGTTTGCCTTGATGTGCATGGCTTCTTCTTGATGACAATGTCAATGCAAAATGGAGGCCCTTTCTCGAGAAGAAGGCTCAACTTCGAACAATACCGCAATTTTAGGCCCAAAAGATAAGAAACTAATTAAGAAACTTTTACTACTAAAACACCGAAATTTTCATGCGAAATTAAGAAACTTTTAGTACGAAGTGCTGATCCAAGTTTCTTATAAAAAGACGTGTAAATTCAAGTTCCACTTTGTTAGTTCTTTTCAATGGTGACTAGTTTGCAGTACTGTATTTTCTAATAGAATGGCAGTTTCACAACAAACTATTTGGTTCAAGTACTGTAAACTTTGGAGTTTGGAATTGTTTTCATTAGCTTTCTGAGAGCCACCCCCGGGTGTATGAAGCGTGATTTAGGCCAAAATTAAACTGTAAAATGAAAAGCCATTCATGTCGGTTCTAATTAGGATATTTAAACAAAAAGAGAAAACCAGTTTACATGAATGGCTTTAAATTGTGATTAATATTGACAGAAAGAAACTTGACCAGGGTCTATTCCGGAGATTCCGGAGCACATCACGAGGAACTATTCTTGGGCTATTCTTATTCTTGGAACTATCCCTGGACAAAATGGAGCAGTAATCCATCAATTGTTTTCAAAGCTCCGATTTTCACGAATCTGTCTCGTTGTATCAATCTTTCAGTATTTAATAACAAGTTTCGTTTCCTCAGCTTAACAATGCCAATGTCCCTTGCTCCCAAAAACTCCTCGGGGTCCGATGAGAACTAGATACAATGAGTAAAACACCGAGCACAGCCAAGTCTCAGGAAAATTCCCGTTTCGGCACTATGGTTTCACGAGAAAGATGTCCTGTGTCCACTAAATTTTTTTATAAGAAACTGCTTATAAGAAACGGTAGGCTCAATTTTTAAAAAGTTAACAAACAATCCTACCTGAATTGAAAAAGCTAAGAAACTTTTGTAATTTACAATTTTAATTTTCCTATCGCACTCAAAAATGCTTTGGCAATGTACAGTTAGTTATAGCAACTGTTTGGACATTATGCAGAGTGCCAATTCTGATATTTACTTGTTTTGAAATCTTACTAAGCTATTTGGGGGCCCTTTAGACAAAACAAAAAAGAAACTTTTGGTAGCTAAATGGCCCAATACTTTAAGAAACTGCATACCAGCACCAGACCTTAGTTTCTAATAAAACAAATTTAGTGTCTTCTTGAATTCGGATTTGACAAGTAAATCCCCCACCCCGTCCCACTATTAGACACCGAATTTGTGTTAAAATCAAAGTTTACATGCTTATGAGAGCATCAACTCATTAAGTTGCCAAAGTATGTGAGCTTTTTCGGCTATTTCAACGAGGTAAATCTTGGAACGTAAAAATTGGAATCCTGGAACGGTAGAAACAAATTCTTTATAACGTTTATCATGTGTTCGGTAATGGAAACTTCATGGCAATATAGATGTACAGTATCTACTGATTTTAGTTGAAATAGGAAATTTCTGGAAAAGGGCATCACGACTTTCTTCACAAAAAGGGTTGTTCCATCAAAAGCAAATGGGCTCAAAAGCCCGCTCTTTCCTGTGTCTCGGGTCTCAGGAGATACCATACCCAGTGAATATTCGCAGCCAATATGGCTATGAGTGAAAATCCTTTCTGAATAACATACTAAATAAACGATCCTTGTCGGTAAGGCTGAAAAGTCGGAGATGTCGGAGCAATTTCTCAAACTTTTTCATCTCTGACTTTTCGTTTTTCCCCTATATGCTATAAACGAAAGTCGGAGATGTCGGAGCAGGAATTTTTCTCCTCTAATTAAAAAAATTCTGATTGTAAAATGTTGTCCTTTTAAGGCAGTTTCCCATGCTTTGTAGCATTGTTGTTCGAAAATAGCCTCGGAGATTTTTCTCCGACTTTTCATTTTTCCCCTATATGCTTTCGTTTTTCCCCTATATGCTTTCGTTTTTCCCATCATAACTTTCGATCAATCACTTTCTTTCAAACAACATGTCAAGGCTCTTTGCAAAAAGGCTGGCCAAAAACTCCATGCTCTCGCCAGAATATCACGTTACATGGACACTAAAAAACTACAGCAGTTAATGAGGGCGTTTGTGTTATCTCAATTTAGTTACTGTCCACTTGTTTGGATGTTTTATGATATAACTTTGGAGCATAGAATAAATCGCACACAAGGAAGGGCATTACGCATAGCATATAAAGATTACGGAAATGATTTTGGCTCTCTCTTGGAACAGACCAAATCGGTACCAATCCATGTAAGAAACCTACAGTTGTTAATGACAGAAATGTATAAAACCAAATTCGATCTAAAACCACCTTTCATGAAGGATATTTTCACGGAACGAAATATTAGCTACAATCTAAGGCGTGGCAATGATGCTCAACTTCCAAAGGTACGGACTACGTCATTTGGAATTGAGAGCATAGCCTACCTTAGAAATAAACTGTGGCAACTATTACCGCTAGAAATAAAACAATCCAATACCCTTCCTCTATGCTATAAACGAAAAGTCGGAGACGTCGGAGCAGGGGTTTTTCTCCCTTAATTAAAAAAATTCTGATTGTAAAATGTTGTCCTTTTAAGGCAGTTTCCCATGCTTTGTAGCATCGTTGCTCGAAAATAGTCTCGGAGATTTTCCTCCGACTTTTCGTTTTTCCCCTATATGCTATAAACGAAAAGTCGGAGGAAAATCTCCGAGGCTATTTTCGAGCAACACTGCTACTAAGCATGGGAAACTGCCTTAGAAGAAGGACATTTTACAATCAGAATTTATTGAATTACGGGAGAAAGATCCCTGCTCCGACGGGCTCCGACGTCTCCGACTTTTCGTTTATAGCATATAATGGAAAAACGAAAAGTCGGAGGAAAATCTCCGAGGCTATTTTCAAACAACAATGCTACAAAGCATGGGAAACTGCCTTAAAAGGACAACATTTTACAATCAGAATTTACAGATTTAAAGGGAGAAAAATCCCTGCTCCGACATCTCTGACTTTTCGTTTATAGCATATGGGGGAAAAACGAAAAGTCGGAGATGAAAAAGTTTGAGAAATTGCTCCAACATCTCCGACATCTCCGACATCTCCGACTTTTCGGCCTTACCCACAAAGAAGTGCTATTTTTATTCTTGTTTTTCAATACACAAGCATAAGTTTCATAAAATAAAACACTTTATCAAAGTAACTGAATTGATTGATATCACACACTGTAAACTTCAATGCAACGAAAAAAGCAAAATGAAATTTTTACCAACAGGCATTTTACTTCCTCTAATCATTTGATAACAATAACCCAACAGATATACACGCATTTTATATAAGAAACTAAGATCCAGATTGGTAGGCAGTTTCGTAAATTTTTGGGCCATTTTGCTTGCAAAGTTTCTTAGGTGTTTCTTATACTTTTAATGCGGGAAGTGCAGAGTTAATTTTGTTTTGTCTTAAGGGTCCCAAGCTACTTAGTAAGATCTCCAAATATAAGTAAATAACATAATTTGCACTCAAAATACCCATACCAAAAAGGCTGGGGAGATTGGGAAAGCTAGGATTTCCATAGTTTCCCTAGCTTTTTCATCAAAACAAATTTCAAGCTGGGAATTCTGTTTCCCAAGAAGGTGGGGGAGCTGGGAATCAGTACCCAAAGAGCTACTGTAGGAAAGCTGGGAAATGTTCCCAAAAAAATCCATTATATTCCACTATCTCCCAGCTTTCCTAGGAATTTGGCTCTCTTCCCCACCTATTTTTATCTTAGGAATCCTTGAAATCTAGGGAATTTTGCGCAGAAATTACAGTACCCAGAAAAATTCTAGGAATTCCTGGGTATTTCCCAGTTTTTTTAGTATGGGTAATGTCTAAACATTTGCTTTAACTGTACAGTGTCAAAATATTTGTGAGTGTGATAGGAAACTTAAAACACTGCAAGTTACAAAAGCTTCCTTGCTTTTTAAATTCAGGTAGGGTTGTTTCTTAACTTTCAAAAAATTGAGCCTTTTGTTTCTTATAAGCTGTTTCTTATAAAAAATATATGTATGTTGCATACCGTTGAATCATACATTTCCCTTTTTACTTCTTCTTTGGAGAAGTCTAGAGTTCAACTTACAACCATCAATCACAACTGAACAATGTCAAAAATGTTAAAAACATATGTTTCAATTTCTTGTCAAATCTATTTGGTTGCCAAAGTCCATGGGGTCCATTGTCCTGATGATGATGAACCTGCAAAGAATTGAGGAAAAATCAATTTTGCACCTGGCACTGTTTGGAAATCATAACTTTCCTTCAGAATTACAGTACTTGATAGTGTTTGACGATATTTCAAAAGTCCTCTGACATTGAAAGTATTAAGAAATGTCCCACAGAGGAATGGAAGTTCAAAACTCAAAAGCAGAGTGTTGCGCTGTCTCTCTGATGTTTGCTGGCCTCAATTTCTATAAACTGCCACATCAATGCTAATTTGATAAAGGTAGGGATCTTTTTGTCAGAAAATTGAAATATTATGACAAGACTTTTCCCAAATATTTTGCAATTTTCCAGGGCAACCATCACCTAGAGGAATAAATTTCTCCTCTCTTTTACCTGAAGCCCTAAGGTGCATATTCATTTAGTTGCGTTAATTGGAGTCAAACAATTTGATGTAAGGTTGTGACAAAAGATTCAGTATCATAGACTGACTTGATACAAATATTTGCTAGTGTGAAGACATGTATTATACCTTGCTCTTCCATTTTTTAAGAAAAAACAAATCCATATATAGAGAAGTTAGCTGTATGGATAATGGATATGTGCAGTAATCATGTTCATGATGAGAAATTTGGTAACTGTCAAATATGCATATTTTGTATCAGAAACTAAGAAGTTGGGTCAGAACTTAATGTTTCTTAAAACTAATTCTGATTTTGAGTACTCAGAGTTTCTTATGAAATTCTTAAAGGTTCCATGTAGCAAACTTCTTGTTCATTACCTGTACTAGTATGCCCTTGCGAACATTTCAAAATAAAGCTTTTTGAAGCATTTCCCATGCCTAACCATTTTCTACTCAAGTGCTGAAACTTCCAAGTAAAATGATACAGAAAACAGTGACGGTAAAGTAAAAATATGTAAAAGATTCCCTTTTGCATGATGTAAATATTTATCTAATAACCACCCCTCCTTGTCAAATACCACTATTTGTTCAAACTGCTGCACAATACAGGCTATCCTACCTTGCAATCATGTCTTATTTGCTGCGTTGGATGAGCCTATAGTAAATGCCTATCTTCATGTGATTCCATCACAAACATATGGTCAAATGGGCCTAAGCAATGGCTCAAAGAGTCGATTTTTGAATTGCAAAAAAAACGGTACTTTGCAAATTTTCCCAAAGAATCGAAGTGCAGACCATCAATCACTGATATATTCATTTTGCAAATTTACCAGTCTGCTTTTGGGGCAGGGTAGGAATCTTTTTTTTTTACAACAGAAAGGCAGATATGTTCTGGGCATGGTGTCAAAGCATTAAAATAGTAGATAACAAATTTTTGTATGGCATGTCTGAACGAGATGACGAGGGGCAATGACGAAATGGAAATCGACATCTAACATATTTCACCACTCTCTGGACGTCTGCCCTCGACTTTAAAATCACAACAGATTAAATCATGTGTGTTGGACGTCAAAGTAGCCATTCTGTAGAAATTTCTCCCGGTCGTCACTTGCACAAACTAAGACGATTTTTGGCAAATTTTGCAAATTTTCCTGGGAAACTCACCTGGTGCGACATGTTCATTGCATTCTGTAATGTCACTCCACCAAGACTTTTTTTGGGGCAGGGGCCAGTTTTTCTGCAAAAGAGTTTTTTCTGATACGATTTTTTGTGTCAAATTCCCGTCATTTCTTGGGTTTTTCCTTGACGTAAAAAAGCATCTTCTCGGACGAATTTCGGCGCTCCAAGACAGCTTTGCTGTCGCTCAGGGCCTGCCTTGTCGCTCCAAATGTTTTCATGACGTCCAATTGCGGCCACCCACGAGATCGGGGCATCAACTGCGCAGCCGTAGCTTGTAGGCGCAGACGCCATCTTACGCAAAACGGGAAGGAAGAGCGTTTCCGGTCAGCCTCGCTTTGCATTTTATATCTATGTTGACTAGCGGGTAAATACAGGAATTGCTCCGACCCGAAAATTTTCGTAAATGTACGATTTTTGGTTCATCGGTGACCGAGGCTTTGACTGGAGACTTAGCGAAGTTTCACAGCAATGGCGGATGGAGCTATGTTTTGCAGTGAGGGAACTTCCATGCTGCCATGTTTCCTGTTGTAGATATGAAAGGGATGCGTTGTTATATAGGTGAGGTGCAGTTGGACTTTTTTCAGTCAGCCGGTTATCCTAGCGAGGGATATCGCATGCCATGCGTGATTCTAGGCCAGCTTAGGCCTAAAAATAAAGCAATGATTTACCAGTGAATGAAGCTCCCTCGCACATGAAACACAAGATGTCACGGACCAAACAAGTTTTCAAAACAAACAGGACACATAAACAAAACATTCCCTTCTAATCACCGTTTGTCCAAGGTACAAAACATAAAACAAAAAAATAGGAAACAGATAAAAACATACATTATCGAAAGGAAGTGTTGGGAATTCCAGATATGAATGACTTACTTGATCGAGACAATCAATCATGTGCGCTGATGTAGTTGGGATCAAAGGGTAGACTTATGACGATGAGTCCCTTGTATCCCTGCGGTACCTTGCTCACAGGGACTCATAATGAAACAGTTAAAAACCTGACCCTAACTTCTGCATTCGATTGATCAAATCTGGATCGAACGACTGCTTCGGCTCTGTTCAACGGTCACTCCTCAGAAAGGAAATGCGATAGAAACCACGGTAAGCAGACATTTAATCAACAAAACTTGGTATTCATCTGAAGGAGAAAGTTCACTTTACCTGGTGAGTGCAAAATAAGTCTTTTAATGCTGCAATGTCCACGTTTTTAAGACCAAAACATAACAGAGAAATCTTCAAGTACCTGCTGCAGCAACTTCCTTCAAATTTAGTAAGCTGCGCCAATCGAATTGAAGGCTTGAAACTTATTGTTCTTCGCCACATCTCGCAATCTGATTGGTATGCTAGGAATCCCAGCATATTAGGCCTAATAGGGTCAACTTTTTCAGAGTAATATTATGAGTCTCTGTTGACTGAAGCACCATCAAGAAGTCAAAGAGCACAGGGAAACAAGAGACTCATCGTCATATGTCTAATCAAAGGGCTTCCAGGAACATGTTTCTTTCGAGCAGGGGCGGTCTGGCACCATAGTTGTAGGGAGGCTAGCAAACGAAAAGGGCCCGGTTCCAGGTGTGGCAGATACATTTTTTACCCTATACCCACTAAAGAAATCACCTTAAGCACTTTAAGTCGATACATTGTCAATATTAGTTATTGATTAATATATATGCCATGGATTGATGCTTGCACAAAATGAAACAGCGACTATAATGTACAAGTCAACAAATAGTCTTGTGCCCGAATATCTGTCTGAGTTATTTGTAAAAAATTCAGCTCTCAACACAATGAGACTAAGAAATACCGAAGCTGACTTGCGTGTTCCTTTCTTCAAAACGTCAAATGGGCAGAAGTCCATTTCATTTTGAGGGCCCAAGGTTTGGAAACAATTAAGTTCAGATGTCAAACATGCACCCTCCCGTTCAACTTTCAAAAAGAGGCTAAAAAAGAAATTGTAGAGGGTTTTTGGTTTTTCTTTTTACTTTTCTTTTGATAAATTTAGGAACATTTCTATTTGTATTTATTATTCATTTATATTATATTAATTTTAAATAAGGCTTAACTGTAAATAAGATTTTAAATTTGTTTTAATAGTATTTCGCACGGCCCCCTGTAAAACAGTCTCTGCAGACTGACGGGGCTACCGTGGTTAAAAAAGTAAAAATGAAATGAAATGAAAATGAAGAGCACGAAGAGCAACTTTATTTGAGAAAAACCTTCTGCACGTTTCGTACTTTATCTCAATCAAACGTTGTTTACATACAGTTAACTTAGATCCAAATATACCATCATGGTTCTTCATGGTTCTGCATGGCTCCAAAATACAATTTCTCAATTTCTTTGGAAATGTTAATAAAAAGGCCAGAGTGGCAAATAAGAATAATGAAACTAGTTGCTCTCAACGCTCTTCATTGCACATTTCTTATCGCAGTATCTGCAATCTCTAAATTGAATTGACCAGGCCCGTCGGAACGAAATTCGTTACTCTTCACAGTGATGTTCCTTATAAGATGGAGCATCTTTTGTCGTATAGTGACAGCAAACTTCTAAGAAGGGGAGAATAATATAAAGTAAAGTAAACAAACAATTTTTCGAACCCACATTGCTTTTTATGTAAAAATCAAGAATTGCAAGCCAGACTCCTTTACACTTTGTAAAAATATGGTATGAGCTAAAAATAAGTGCTCTTCACAGTGATGTTCCTTATAAGATGGAGCATTTTTTGTCATATAGTGGCAGCAAACTTTTAGGAAGGGAACAATAATATATAGAAAAAATAAACGAACAACTATTGGAAGCGACATTGCTTTTTATGTAAAAATCGAGAATTGCAAGCTAGACTCTTTTACACTTTGTGAAAATATGGTATGAGCTAAAAATAAGTGCTCTTCACAGTGATGTTCCTTATAAGCTGGAGCATCTTTTGTCGTATAGTGACAGCAAACTTCTAAGAAGGGGAGAATAATATATAAGAAAGTAAAAGAGCAATTTTTCGATCATACATTGCTTTTTATGTAAAAAGCGAGAATTGTAAGCCAGACTCTTTTACGCTTTGTGAAAATATGGTATGAGCTAAAAGTAAGCGCTCTTCACAGTGATGTTCCTGATAAGATGGAGCATCTTTTGTCGTATCACAGTCGTCACACAACGCATTTGTGTTGGCATGTGAGCGTGCAAGCGTTGGAGATCAATATATTGTGGCATTCTCAGCCACACAAGCAAGTGTATATGAACGGTTCCACGCTTCTGAAATTCAAAGCGGTAGAAATAGGCATTCACATTTTTTGTGGCAGTCCTATTGTAAGAAAACAGATGATTGCACCAGTGACTATCATTGGAGCCACATAAGTAGCCACACACAATTTGTTCAAAAACGTGCATGATATGCAAAGTTTCATGACACGCATTGGTTGTAGGACCATACCCTGTCCCTGCAGAAATGGCATCAAGCCAGAGTGGAAGAGGAAACGACCATTCTGAAGGACTAATTGTAATAAACAGAGAAGGAAGACCAAACTGGTGTACCGTTTGTGAAGGTACACATTAGAAATATGTGATACCTTTAGATTTAGTACAACAAAGATGACAACAACAGAAGGGCCCTTAAAATCTTATTGAGGAGGTGGACAGGGTCCACAAAAAGTTTTTCTACATCAATAGAAATACACTCATTTTTTTGTAAGAAACTGCTTATAAGGAACGGTAGGCTCAATTTTTCGAAAGCTAAGAAACAACCCTACCTGAATTGAAAAAGCTAAGAAACTTTTGTAATTTTCAGTTTTAATTTTCCTATCACAATCAAAAAATATTTTGACATTGTACATCTACATAATGCAACTGTTTGGACATTGTTTTGAGTTTGCTGTCACTATTGCCTTCCTAAAAGTTTGCTGTCACTATACGACAAAAGATGCTCCATCTTATAAGGAACATCACTGCGAAGAGCGCTTATTTTTAGCTCATACCATATTTTCACAAAGTGTAAAGGAGTCTTGCCTGCAATTCTCGATTTTTACATAAAAAGCAATGTGGGTTCGAAAAATTGTTTGTTTACTTTCAAAGGCTTTGCAGGATGTCGGTAAAGAAAATGAAGTAAAAAGATGCAGGTCAATAGGTGTGCAAACGAATCTAGCAGCAGTTGATAGGGAGCTGGTAGAAATCCAGACAGCAACGGGATCCTCACTTGTTAGCGTTGGCAAGACTTTTAAATCTTTTAAGAAAACGGACAGTGCAACAGATAGCAGCCCTCAAGCGAAGCAATCCATCTCTCGCATCCCTATTAGGAAAGTCCCAACAAGAAATGTTGTGCAGTCGGAAAAAGTAAAACGAGCTGACCAAGCAATGGAGCTTCTAGAGTTCATTGCTGCAAATGAATCTGACCATGGAGAAAGCGACGATTTGATACATATAATTGCAACATGGTTCAGACAGCATCCAAGGTTGATGCAGCAAGCGGCAGATGCTGCCGGAATAAATATTGCAAGTAAGATCACTTCAAATGAAACTGCAGATCCACAGGCATGTGGAAGGTTCTCAAATTCGGCTTTGTGCATGATGCGCACTTTCCTTAACAAAAAGGGGTGCAACATGCTTGCCTCAGAACACCAAGTCAGGAAGGTAGAAGAATTAAGATCCATGTGACTGGAAGATGAAAAAATTGAAAAAGGTGTCATGCCACTGCAAAACTCCAAAGCAGAAAATGATATCAAAAGGCAGCCATATGCGAAAATTAAAGATTTGAAGCAATTCCTTGAGGAAATTATTTCCAACGCGGAAGAACAGGGAAATATCATTCACAACGAGGCTTTGGGTGGAAAATATTTTCTACTTTTTCAATCAGACCGTGGAAGCACAATCACCAAGTTTTATGCCGTGATAATAAATGAAGTGCTAGTTCGTGGTCAAACAGTAAATTGCGTTCACGTCTATTGCACCTTTGAGGGACCTGACTACATCAAAAATATGTGGAAAGTATATATGTCCTTCATACCACAAATAAAAGCGTTGCAACGAGATCACGTTAGAATTAATGGTAGGAAGATCGAACTGTTTCTTGGAGGTGACCTCAAGAATATTGACCTGCACCTTGGCAAACAGGGATCAAGTGCAAGCTTCCCAGTTGAGAATGATCTGGTGACGTTAAATCACCTTCAGCATCACGCAAAAGAGCCCCATACCCTTGAGCATTGCAAGTTTGAACTGCTAACACCACATCATTACATAAGTGAATACAATGAGTTCTTAGCTGATGAAAGATTAAAAGCTTTTTTTTTTTTTTTTTTTTTATATATCATCATAAAATATTAAGATGAACACAAAAATAAGACGACTTGGAGTTCTTCTACAATTTTCTTCTTCAATTCTCTACGCGTTTCGACTCTATGGTCATCGTCAGGAGAATGAATATTTATGTGATGGTATGCCCTTTTTATAGCCTGTTAGCGGTCACGTGATTAAAAAGGGGTCACGTGATGCTTAGTTGGGGTCACGTGATGCAAAATATGGCGTCACATGAATCCTTGATTGGATTTTAAAGTTACGTTTTATGTGTAGAAAATGATAGGCCACAGGGAAACAAAGTATTGAATAAATGGGCGAACGGAAACAAAATGGCCTATCCATTGGTTTTTTGAGGAATTTTTTGCTAATATTTGTCTGGGTGGTTAAGTTTGTTATTTAGACCTTTTGGTGTAAGAGTCTGCAGTCGCATAATCCAGTTATCTTCGTGAGTTTCCAATAATTTTGTTATATTGTCGGCGTCTTCTTTCTCAATTCGTTCAATTATTGTAAACCTTGCGTCCCTTGCAAAGATATGGTGTTGTTGTTTAAAGTGTTTCTCTACGGGAAGGAGCTTGTCGTATTGAGTTGATTTTATTCTAGAACGATAGTTGTTCAATCTGTAGTTAAAAGGCCATTCAGATTTACCGACATATTGTATGTTACAGCGAACGCATTCAAGGAGGTAAATGACATTCATGCTCCTACAGTTTGATTTATGAAAGATCTTGTATGTTTTTTTGGTGGTTGCACTTATAAAAGAATTAGTTTTGATGACATGATTGCAGCAAAGGCTTCTACTGGTGTTACAAGGTGAGCAATATTTAGCTATTTGGTTTCTCGCTTTCTTTCTGAAAACTTTGTTATTAGTTATGGTGTTGCTACCAATAATCTCTCGGAGGTTTTTGCATCGACGGAATGCGATAATTGGGGGTTCTGGGAAGAGTGCCTTTAATTTTGGTTTTATATTTAAGATATCCCATCTTTCTCTTAGGATCTTACCAATTTGGGGAAGTGTAGAGTTGAAAGTAGTTACTAGGGGGATTCTTTTTGTTCTTTCTTTCAAGGTTTTTTGTAGCGTAGTTTCTCTTGGGGTTGTGATGGCTTTGTGGATCTGCTCGTGGAGTATTTCTTTGTGATATCCACGGCGTATAAAATTTGCTTCCATTTGTTTGCAGTGACTCTTTAATTCACTATCTTTAGTGCATATTCTTCGGAGTCTAAGTGCTTGAGAATATGGTAGACTGTTCTTTAAGTGCCTGGGATGAGCTGATTTGTAGTGGAGGTAGTTGTGTGTATCGGTTGGTTTGGTGAAAAGGGTTGTTTGTAGTTGTCTATTTTCGTCGATGTATATGTGGGTGTCAAGAAAAGGAATTGATGTCTTTGATATTTCGTAGTCAAATTTTATAGATGGGTGCTTGGTGTTCAGCCTTTCGGCAAAGGTCTTGAATCTTTGTTCATCGCCTTTGTAGATCATCAAAATGATTTGATCATAAAATATTAAAATATACAAAGCAACGACAACAGTTAAACTAGAATTGAGAAAAAAAAAAATTATGTCGTTCGTAGCGAGAAAGGACACAAAGTCATCGAGTTCTCACTACGAACGACACTTACAACAGTTCAATACTACGACAGTATCTAGTCTAACAAATAAAACAACGTTACAAAAATTAAGGTGTTCCAGGTGCGTCAAAGAAATATATCTCTGACTCACCTGTTGGGGTGCGCTGTGATTTGATGGTTTTATTTCTAGCCTAATCGCTGTGTTGATTTGATGAAGGAAATGGTCGCTTCCAGAATTATTCTGTTCACAATCACATTTACGTTTGGGCTACCAAATAGTAGTAATTCGCAAATAGTCTTACTATCCAAACTCTCAATGTCAATGCCAGGAAGGTCCCCGAGCTGACCAAGGAGATCTCTACGCTGTAATTCAAAGAGAGGGCAATGCAGGAGAAAATGCTCGTTATCTTCTTTGCCTGTGCCACAAGCACAGATAGGGTCCAGACATTCAAAATTATGCCTAAATTTGTGTTCATTTAAGGCACTAAAATTCAAACGAAGCTTGGTCAGAAGTCTAATACCTGCTATATCATGTATATTATAAGTAGGCTTTTGAGCAGGCCTTATGATTCCCAGCAATTTACGCTTGAACTCAGCAATTGATGTAGAATTTCTAATATCAAGAGTGAGCGAGTTCCATTCAGAAAAGGTATTCTGGAAGTAGGTGTTTGAGAACCGGACAGTCCTACCTATGTTTTGTTCATACAGACGTGCACTTCTGAGGTTGTACATGACTTGACGCTCAGGAGGAATTTCTCCATACAAATACTCAGGATGGTGTGAGTTCTTTAATTTAAAAAAATGGCACAAGCGTCTATACCATCTCCTCTGATAGAGACTTTCCCACCCCAGTTCTTCATACAGCCTTTGCCTATTTGTACCTCTCCATGCACCGGTCACCGCCAAGGCAGCCAAATATTGAGTTTGTTCTATCTTACGCGTGAAGCTTTGGAGCATCTCAGGGTCATGCCTGTGGTAGACAATGTCACCATAATCTAAATGAGGTCTAACATAAAGCTTGTACATTTGATTAAGAACAAGAGCCCTGTGAATGATCGATGAAAGCAAACCTTAGAAATTAGTCGGAACTTGCAAAGAGCTATTCCTGCACGCCACTGGTCAATACCTATGGGCATTTAACAGAGCTGTGATCTCCTTGGTCACTCGTATTTCTGCACATCTTCACAATAGGCTTCCTTGCACAGCGCTTAGGGGTACCGAAGTCTTTCAATGCACGAGACAAAAATAAATACATAAAAAAGTCATAATAAATACAACAAAGATCTAAGAAAAACAGATAAACAAACATGTTGCTGAAAAAGAATGTATAACACTGATAATGCATAGGGCAAGTTTTGTTGCTGAATGCATGCAAAATTATCTTTTTCCAATTGGCTTTTGAAATTTTCATTGGAATTCGATCGACTCTGAATAGAAAGTAATAAAAATTGTATGTCCTTTCATGGGAATTAAATTAAAAGGAGCATCTTCAAGGCTCTCATAAAATTTTCCATTGGGACCATGCAATCTTGAGATGCAATTCCTAAGAGATATGTTTTCAAAAATATATTTTTAGTTGAATAAAAGCAACTGTAAACACAACTGGACTGTGTCCCTTTCTCCGCGCGCAAGAGATCTCCCTGCAGCGACGCGATTAACGAGTGTAAACTATAAAGCTGTATTTACACCTGACACGATTCGATCCGCACGACGCGGCAAGCGCGACAAAGCAAAGCCAATCCGACCCCACCACACCGCAGCGCCCCACCACCATCCGGAATGAGCCAAGAACGACGCCCAAGCGCCGCCACTGCCTCACGCCAAACAACGACGAAGCGCCGCAGCGAGACAAAAGCCAGACCAACCCAACAACCTCACCGCACGTGGCGCAACGCACAAACAAAACCGCATCAAGTGAGAACCAACCCTGAGGGTGAAAAAAACTTGAAATAACTGGTAAGCTGCATTAAATAACTGGTAAAACTAAATAAAAATAACTGGTAAAACTTGATTAAAAGCTGGTAAGATGCATTCGAGTGTTGTGGACAGTATGTTGTTCCCAGTAAAATCTCTAGATCACGTTGCACCACCTGTCCTTCACATGATGATGGGTATTGTTGAAAAAATTTATCAGATACTGGTTCAACATTGTAATGGTTTGGATGATGATGAAGATTCAAGTATTGAGAATGATGGTGGTGATTCAAGTGACGAAGGTGTTTATGAGAGAGATGATGGTGAATGCGGTGGTGTTTACAAGAGAGATGGTGGTGAAGACGGTGGTGGCTGAATCCAATCAGCACAGAACGTCGAGTCGCAGCATATAGAGTAGGTCCAGTCTTCCCAGGAAAGGGCTTCAGTTTCTCCTTTTCGGTTAGTGTATGTTTTGCGGCTAAGAGACCTAGATCATCAGTGAGTTTTACAGTAGGTAGGTTAGGTAGATAACGTAGCTATGTATTGGAGCATAGAGTAGGTCCAGTCTTCCGATTTGCCGGGAACGTTTTAGTTTAGATTCTTTGGCTGATCATGCGTGCTTTTCGGTTCATTAGAAATGTTTCATACGCTCTAAATTCAAGAAATTGGTATAATTGAATAGAAAATTTAATGGCGATTCAGAATATATCTGATTTATTACTAATCACTTTTGCTGAACAACACAAGAATCAGTTTTACTACGAATGACCGTTCTTCGATTTGCCACATTTCAGCTCAGATTTCGAGCTCCTTCCTGAAGTTTCTTCCTTTCCGCTTCATCGACAATGTTTTATACGATCTAAATTCAAGAAATTGGTATTATTGAATAGAAAATTTAATGGCGATTCAGAATATATCTGATTTATTACTAATCACTTTTGCTGAACAACACAAGAATCAGTTTTACTACGAATGACCGTTCTTCGATTTGCCACATTTCAGCTCAGATTTCGAGCTCCTTCCTGAAGTTTCTTCCTTTCTGCTTCATCAACAATGTTTTATACGCTCTAAATTCAAGAAATTGGTATTATTGAATAGAACATTTAATGGTGATTCAGAATATATCTGATTTATTACTAATCACTTTTGCTGAACAGCATAAGAATCAGTTTTATTACGAATGACCGTTCTTCCATTTGCCACATTTCAGCACAGATTTTGAGCTCCTTTCTGAAATTTCTTCCTTTTCGCTTCATCAAAAATGTTTTGTAGGCTCTACATTCAAGAAAATGATATCATTGCATAGAAAATTTTATGGTGATTCAGAATATGTATACTTTCATAGGAATCGGAAGTTTTTGAGTTGAGAAAACTAAATTTTATCGATGCCACTTCCAGAAATATGTGAAACCATTACAAAGGCCTGCTCTGTGAACGGTCAACACTCAATTGGCACTGATTGTAATGGAGAATGAGCAACTTATGCCCGTACATGTGGGTATGAAACTAATGCTGACCCAAAACATTAATAAAAAGATAGGGTTTGTGAACGGGCAGATAGTATCTGTTTCTGCAGTGTCTGGCAATACCATCGTTGCACGTCATCCATCAGGAACCATCATAAACATCTTTCCTGTCACAAGAATCCAGGATGACATACCAGTTACAACCTATCTATGTATGCCAGGTTATGCAACGACAATTTCAAAAATTCAAGGTCAAACACTGCAGAAAGCTATTATCTGGCTGGACACAGATTCCACCCCACCTGGAACGGCATATGTTGCTCTTTCGCGAGTGAACAAGTTGGAGAATTTACTCTTTATGACATGTTTACGACCGGAACAATTTACACCCGCAGCTCATAAACAGTAAAGTTAGCACATGAAAATACACCACCATTTTCAATTATATCCATTTATAACATAGTGATGCCATACACGTTATGAACATTTGCAGTAACAAAGAACAACACGTAAAAATACCAAAAAAACAACAACAACAAACAAAAAACAAAAAATAAACTTCCTTTTGGACCACCACTTTGAGGCAGTAAGGAAGCTTAATGGGCCTCAGCCTACACTAAGAGTGGTCATTTCACAATAACAACACTGACCCTGGTAATGTTACTACACAGTAGTTATGTACAATGTTCCTTTCTTTCAGATGTCTCGTCAATACCAAAAAAAAACACCCAGAGTTGGATTTTTCCAACATTTCCCAAAGAATTTTCTGGCACCATATGGGAGACAGAAGCCACTGCCTAGCACAGATGACAAGGTGTTGGACCGCATTCGGCCAGAAGGCTGTGAATGGCTTTGTCGGCCGAATACAGCCATTTCTGAGCTGGGAAGCACATTAAACAAGAATTGTCCTGTGTTGCAAGCTGACACACGCTTCCTGGACCAGGAGAAGGCCCAGGAATTTATTAACGAAGTATGCCCATTCGGCGACTTTTTAAAGAAATTTCATAGGAACTACGAGGGACCCAACACCTTCCAGGACAAGCAAGCTGCTGCACTGGGCATTTTAAATCCCTCCCCCCAGCTGAAGGAGTCCATGTTGACTGCCATTGAAGTTGGCGTTGCCCTGTTTTCCATGGGCATCAACTACATGGTGGCCAACATGCTTTTCAGCAATCCCGTCAATTTTGCTAATGTCATGACCTTTGCGCCTCTGCCTGATCCACTCTTCAAGACCACTAAAAACCTAGTGGATCTTTTGCCTTCGTTGCATGTACCGAAGAGTTGAGCAGCAGCAGAGGCGCAAGGAGGCTCAGTGCAGCATCTTGTGGATGTCCTCACTGCTGCAGGCCCTGCACACCACCCACAACAACAACAAGCAATGCAACCACCACCATCACCCCGGGCAGCAGAACGACGATATGCACAGCCAATAACACCAGCCGCACCATACTATGCACCAACAAGATCTCTCCAATCTCCCTTTACCCAGCACCAACATCACCACCACCACCACCAGCTGCAGGATACATGGCACCACCCTCACGATATTATCCCTCACCAATCCCATCACAGTTCACTCCACGTCAATATCACAAGTCACCATCAGCACCAGCACCCACGTCACCTGCACCACCACCAATACCACCACGAGAACCAAGACACACTGGATATCAACGGCACATGCACGACCCTATCACGCTCTTACGACTGGCACAAGAACCACCACCACCAGCATCCCACCCACTGTACATTGACACCAGCACCCACACACACAGTCGAACAGCACCACCACCATCACCAACACCAACACTACCACAATCATCACCTCACCTCCCACATCTCTCCGAATACAGTGACCAGCAGTTCTTTCACGGCAACCCCATCTCCATCCCTCCGTATCAACACATCCAAGAAGAATTTCACAACATACCATTGCCATTGCCACGAAAACGCCGCTATACACCACCATCTCCACAAACAGATCGTTTACTCAATTTCAACTCATTACCGTCCCACTCACCATCTCCATGCCCACCAACTCCACCACCAAAGAAGAATCGCAAGATGAAACAGAAGAAGGTATCCACTAATCACCCTACTACACTTGCAACAACTGCACCCATTGCACCAGCTGCACCCATTGCACCAACTGCACCCATTGCACCAGCCATAACAAAAGCACCAGGACAAAAGCAGAAAAAGAAAAAGAAGCAGAGAGCATAGCTGTATTAACATTTCAACTTTGAACATTTATTCCATTGATATCTTTACGATTACATATGTTGTTTTTTTACGAGTACATGAGTTTTTTTACTCACTCAGAAGGAACCAAGGTCTTTCTGTTCGGTATTGATAAACTACGGAATCACCCAAAATGACCCAAAACAAACCAAAATGACCCAAAATGGGCCAAAATGACACAGACAACCAAAAGAACGAGCCAAAATAACCCAGAATGACCCAAAAAGGCCCCAATTATCATCATTAGATCTTATCCCACGAAAAACAGCTTGACTCAGCAGCAGCAAACAGCTTGACTTGGCAGAGCAGTTGCATATTGTCATGTAAAAAAATGCTACCAGATGATTAAAATTATGAAATTATTATTATGAAAATATTAGAGTCTGCAGGAGTAGAACAATAGGTGAGGTGAAAATTTGTCATTTTTATTGCTAAAGATGGTATATCATTAACTGTTCAGTCAGCATTTAATTCTTCAAGGCAGGTGGATCTGACAGAGGCAGGTTCAGAATAAACAAATGCTGGAGAAGAAAAAAGGTCAAAAATTTGTCTGAAATTGGCATTAGGCATTTTGCTTGCTTTTTACAGTTATTGATGCATCAATACGACACTGCCAACGAACAGTGTTGCAATAAATCCAATTCAGGCCTCTGTTCACAATTAATTGGTTCATTGGGCTCTGTTTGGGCCATTTTTAGCGTGTTTTGGGTTGTTCTGGATCATTTTAGCTCATGTTTGGGTCGTTCTGGGTCATTCTAGCTCGTTTTTGAGTTGTTCTGGGTCATTTTGGTTCGTTTTGGATCATTTTGGTTCGTTTTGGATCATTTTGGCTCGTTTTGGCTGATTCCATAGTTTAGTAACACCGCTTTCTGTCAAATGTGCAGAACAGAAATTATAAAGATTTTGGTGTGCCTCACTGTTGTACAGGTAGTGGGGGTCCTTATGACATTGATCATGCAGATTGTGATACCAGCATGAAACTTCGTACACCTACCCAGTTTGATGCGTTGAAAAATATAAGAATCAGACCCCAACTCAAATCTGCCCCCAAATGCTATTTTTAGACTGGGGTACTTGGACCCAGTCCCTCTAGGGGGTAGTTATCATAACTCTACTGCAAGTGATGATACAGTCATGAAATTTGGTATATGTATGTAGTTTGATGCACTGAATAAGATGAAAAAGAGACCCCTTCAAAAATTTGCCCCCAAATGTTATTTTTAGACTGGGGTACTTGGACCCAGTCCCTTTAGGGGGTAGTTATCAAAACTCTTCTACAAGTGACGATACAGTCATGAGATTTGGTACAGGTATAATGTTTGATGCGCTGAACAAGAGGAGAAAGAGACCCCTTCGAAAATTTGCCCCCAAATGCTATTTTTAGACTGGGGTACTTGGACCCAGTCCCTCTAGGGGGTAGTTATCATATCTCCACTGCAAGTGACGATACAGTCATGAAATTTGGTACAGATACGTAGTTTGATGCACTAAATAAGATGAAAATGAGACCCCTTCAAAAATTTGCCCCCAAATGTTATTTTTAGACTGGGGTACTTGGACCCAGTCCCTTTAGGGGGTAGTTATCAAAACTCTTCTACAAGTGACGATACAGTCATGAGATTTGGTACAGGTATAATGTTTGATGCGCTGAACAAGAGGAGAAAGAGACCCCTTCGAAAATTTGCCCCCAAATGCTATTTTTAGACTGGGGTACTTGGACCCAGTCCCTCTAGGGGTTAGTTATCATATCTCCACTGCAAGTGACGATACAGTCATGAAATTTGGTACAGATACGTAGTTTGATGCACTAAATAAGATGAAAATGAGACCCCTTCGAAAATTTGCCCCCAAATGCTATTTTTAGAATGGGGTACTTGGGCCCAGTCCTCTAAGGGGTAGTTGTCACAACTCTACTGCAAGTGACGATACAGTCATAAAATTTGGCACAGGTATGTAGTTTGATGCATTGAATAAGATGAAAAAGAAACCCTTTCGAAAGTGTGCGCCCAAATGCTATTTTTAGACCAGGGCACTGAAACCCAGTCCCTACCATCGATACTACTCTATGTAACTACAAAGTTTATCAGGTTCCTGCATACTAATAATATCAGTAAGGATTACGTTCTTAAGGATACAAGGTTCACATTAAGGATATTAGGTTCATGACATTAAGGATATAAGGTTCACGAGTCTAGGTTCAAACCTGTATGAAAGATACCCTTAATCGCTGCATTGTCTACTGCACTGGCAGAGTTATGTGCAATCTAGCTGATGCTGACGACATTTGCACCTCCCACTGCAATCTTAAAAATGCAGCATTACTCTCAAATATTGAGACATAAATATTGTTTTTCATTTTTTTCTTGAAAATTGTTGATTTTAAGGACACCTCTGGAGGGACCATTTTGGAAACAGGCCGCACTAACCTTTTAATGCTATCCCTGCCATTTTAACTGGTGGTGTTTTTCGACTCAATGTTTAACTTCTATATTTATATCATATTGTACACCTGCAATTAGACTTATTTCTTTTTAAAAATTTATATTACCTCTAGCTTCTAAGTTCTTGCCGAAATTTTACGCATACATACAAAATTTACATACATGCAAAGAAATTATTATAATTATTATTATTATCAATTTCTTTACCGTTGGATACATAAAAAATATAGCTAAAAGTAGTCAGCTAATTAATTCCAACGTTAGTTAAAATTTTAAAATACAAATGTTACATCAGAAAAAAGGGGATAAAATATTTACAATTCATCGAAAGTATACAGTATAAAGGCATAAAAGTGTATAAAAGCAGATATTCAAATATTATCATCATAAAAAGCCCAAGTTCGGAATAAAAACGCGGCATAATTTACATGGGCAATTTTCTCCGTTCCAATTTTTTATTGTTGTTTTAAACTG
This sequence comes from Aurelia coerulea, assembly GCA_039566865.1. Lineage (NCBI taxonomy): Eukaryota > Metazoa > Cnidaria > Scyphozoa > Semaeostomeae > Ulmaridae > Aurelia > Aurelia coerulea. The sequence continues at coordinate 12,075,423 of CM076947.1, forward strand.
ACAAAGAGATTCTGAATTTCGTATAGTTGGTGGTAACGTTTGCCACAGCTGTGGACCTTTAAATCGGATGCTTTCTGTTCCGTTGCAAATGTTTTGGTAATGTTTTGATTTGACAGTTCTTGAATGTATACATTGATAAGCATATAAAAGCCACTTGCTTTGACTACATTTTTGTTTTGTTCATATACAAAATTTTTGTTTTGTACATTTTTATTTTCTACTTTTATCAGTGTGCTGACAAGTCTGTCTGTTTTTGCGTCTGTTTCTCTCCTAGTAGCTTTTTTCAGTATATACTACAGTACCAAGTTTTTTTTGCATATATATCAACTAAATAAAAATCCTTTTGCTATTTTTGCAGAATAATATTTTACACTTCTTACATAAGAAAAAACAAGTTTCGTTGGCGTCTGGATGTGATCTCCATACTGTCCATGAAGTCCTTTTTCCTCTGCCAGCAAAACTTGACACTGTGTTATATCCACTAAAGGCGAACCAGAAACGTAATTCTTGGCAAACCTATTCACCTAGGTTGGTAGCATACTCGTAAATCGGAAGCCAACGCTGGTGCTCACCAATGCTGAATTCCACACACAGCCCTTAAATTTGCAAAGAAAATTGCAAGTGCCACATCATCTGTATCTACCATTTTCACAACGATTTTTCGACGGCCAGAGTCTGCTGCATGCTTCACACGGACAAAGATTCTTGTGTCCGCTTCTTCATGATAACACGGTGATAGCGAATTGAATCGATTTTGGCGCTGCATAATGCTTTATTGAAAGATGCAGCAAGGATCATGCTATTTAGAGGGCAATGTGAAACAAGCTTGTCGGCTAATAGACCAAATAGCTCCGTATTATTATCATAATCCCGAATGAATTGCTGCCACTTTCTCCAAATTGGAGTTGTCTCTCTAACTGAAAACCTTCTACCTGAAGCTCTTTTTTCTCTCATTCTCGCATCGCTGACTGCTGACATCGTTCAGGTATACGTCAAAAACAATCGGCACAGCTCTCTTTGCTAAAAACTCGTAAATTGCAAAGGCTTCATTACAAAGCTGTCAAGAGGGAAATCAATCCCACATAAATTATCTAACAACCTCAACGGGAATTTGAGTGAGGACTGGACAACAAGAATAGAACTGGAGCTTTTAGGGGCCTTGCACGACCCCAGTCTAGAAATAGCATTTGGGGGCAAATTTTCGATGGGGTCTCTTTTTCATCTTATTCAGCGCATCAAACTACATACCTGTACCAAATTTAATGACCGTATCGTCACTTGCAGTAGAGTTATGATAACTGCCCCTTAGAGGACTGGGCCCAAGTACACCAGTCTAAAAATAGCATTTTGGGGCAAATTTTCGAAGGGGTCTCTTTTTTATCTTATTCAGCGCATCAAACTACATACTTGTACCAAATTCTATGACTGTATCGTTTCTTACTATAGAGTTATGATAACTGCCCCTTAGAGGACTGGGCCCAAGTGCCCCAGTCTAAAAATAGCATTTGGGGGCAAATTTTCGAAGGGGTCTCCTTTTCATCTTATTCAGTGCATCAAACTACATACCTATATCAAATTTCATGACTGTATCGTCACTTGCAATAGAGTTATGATAACTACCCCCTAGAGGGATTGGGTCCAAGTACCCCAGTCTAAAAATAGCATTTGGGGGCAGATTTGAGTTGGGGTCTGATTCTTATATTTTTCAGCGTATCAAACTGGGTAGGTGTACGAAGTTTCATGCTGGTATCACAATCTGCATGATTGAGACCGTCTGGTGACTTTAGGGCCTCCACTAAGGTGAAATTTCAAAAAAGTGCTGAAGGCAATGGTGCAAAAAGCAGCAGCAATTTTATGGAAAAGTAGAAAGCAGTTGATTAGCATGATCACATATATCAATGAGTGATGAGTAGGCCATGCCAATTTACATACCTAGAATTTGTGAAAATAGGTTGTCAAAAAAATACAAACACAGCAGCCTTGACTGCATCATGCAACTTGGTCAAACACCAGAAATGCAAACCAAAAAATATGTTCAAACGAACAGTTTAGCCCAGCATTTTGCCAATTTGTTTCACCACAGTGCAAGAAATGTGACAAATTTCATCTTTGGTAGCACTTTTCGATACAATTATGTTTTTCTTTGCAATTTCCCATGCCAAGAATATGCAACCTCCCGCACAGCACACCCACCATCCCAATGAGAAGCAGCGCACCAAGGCCCTTGCAAGAAGGCACATGAAACATTTATCATGTTAGAAACCCAACTCTTGGAATGTATTGTTTTTACAGAGCCTACAGTTGCATTTATCAACATACCAACATCTAATTCTGTCGTTTTTTATGTACGAAGTAAAACGAGTACATATAGGAGTGGAGTTGTGTAACGCCTTCAGTCACTAACTCACTAAGTCACTAACTCACAAACCAAGAACGCATTCCGCGAACCAGCTCAGAATGCCAAGAATGCAATCAGTTGCCAACTGCTGTGTTGTTGCTGCACCTCCGCACCATCAAATCACTGCATTTGCTGAGACTTTTTTGGCAGAGCACCAGGAGAACAAACCATTTGCACTAATTATTTTTTATGTCATGTGATCAACGAAAGTTCTAGAAGAAACGTTGTGAGGCAGTCGATTCATGTCCAATTAGACCACAAATGAGCCCATTAACCATATTGCATGTTGCTCTCTTTACAAAAGTGTTGGCAGATTTTCAATTCAACAATTTTGGATACTGGAAGTAAATATCTTCATTGGTACCTGGACTTCTGCTTCGAAGCCAAATCCCACAAAGGCTACGTTGCTTTTATGTGCCACCGCAGAGGTCGCCGTGTTCGACCTCGAAGATACTTGCAGGCTGAGTTGGGTTAGAGCTTCACTATCGTACACATTCCAAAATTCTAGAAAATCTATAAAAATATTGTAGATACAGATTTTTCTAGAATAGCAAAAAGGTCTATTGTAGATCGCAGATGCTGTAACTGCTTTTGAAACCTGACACGGGACTGTTGACGTCAGGCCTCAATCAATAACTTGATGGGGTAAATGAACGTCTGTTTAGAAATTTTACTTTCTTGGGGCAAATGTTACAGTTGACTCGAGTTGACTCTGTGCCGCTGTGCAAGCATCAATCCACGGGAACATGTTTTCCTTTTAGGTCGAACAAGGGATGCGAGAACCCCTTAAAAACTAGTTCTTGTGTGCTGAAGGACTGCCCCCTCCAGTAGAAAATAGAAATATGAAACAAGAAAAGTATCGGAATTGCAGCAGCTTCGAAGAAGCTCATTGCTCCCATCTGAAGGTCACCATGTGCTCTTTCCTGTCTGCAATGGTTATTTGGAAGCATTTACCCTAAGCTATTTTAAACTTTGTTCTGTACCAGCGTTCTTCCTACATGGCTAATGGGCCCCTTTAATTGAAAATAGGAAGGGTGCTTGATTGTTTTATTTGGTGCCGTAAAAACTGCCAAAGTTTATTGCCAAGGTATAGGCTATGGTCTCAACTCCAAAGGATGTGGTTCTCACCTTTGGAAGTTGAGCGTCATTGCCATGCCTTAGATCATAGGCTATAATACCTCGCTCCATAAAAATATCCTTCATGAAAGGTGGATTTGGATCAGACTTTGTTTTAAAAATTTCCATCATAAGCAAGTGTAGGTTTCTTACATGAATGGGCACCAAATGGTTCCCTTCTTACTGGGATTCAGTCATATATACACATTGAAACTACTGAAAGTGTATGATGTTACTGTAGGCAGGGGAATTTCCCAGACAACGCAAGAATCTGCCTAACCTTTGGTTTCATGTTTGATTTTTGCTAAGTCTACCATGGAGATTCAAAATAGATTTACTGGAAACATTTTTAACAAATTTTGAACAAATTTGCAATACTTCATTTTGTGATTTGATAATTTTTTCGCGCCAAATTTTACATTTCAAAATAACAGGTCGATTTTAACGAACAAAACATTGCAAAACAATCCAGGTGGGCAGAGAGAGCGTGCAAAAACAATGCAGGGCTCAAAGGGTTAAAGGCACACTGTCCCCTCGATAATTTGCTTTATCCAAAGAAAGCAAAGTCATTCAAGCATAATTTTCATGGCCATGAAAATTACGCATGAATGATCCTGCCTTAGTTGAATAAAGGAAATTAGCGTAAATTTGTGGAATATTCAATAGAGATCTTTATCGATTTCTTTCATTCATCAAGGGGACAGTGTGCCTTTATGGTTTCTGTGACAGTTCAAAGGAAGCTTTTGCCTTAGAAGCTTAATTTCTTTTTCACCACAATATCCACTTTCCTTACCTATCCATGCAATTTCTCACACCATTCCCTTCAGAAATTTTCTGAACTTCCCCTATATAACCCCAGTGAACACCTTAATCTTCCTTACTTCTGCTCAAGACATTCACAACACAGATGTGGGCTTCCCTTCACAGTTGATAAGCGTATTCACTATTATCTTGTTATTACTACATGCATTTCCCAGCATCATTACATTGTACAGACCTATCTACAAGTATTGTTTAAGTCAATACTCGCTCTTAATTTCCTATTTCTTTCTTTATGATTATGCATGCTGTCTTCTTTCAGATCAGTTCCATGAAGATCGCCTCTAGAGAAGCAATAGGGATGGCTTCTAATCGATCAGCAGAAAGCTCCCATCCGAAATCTGTAGCAGATGGTAAATCTTGAACCGGTAGCCCAGCTTGTTTCCATATCATTGCTTGGAAATGTGCTCTTCCATTATGCCTCATGTGAAGGTGTGCCGCATCGCTGGTCGGAGGCAATGCTTTTATTTGTAGTGTTGATGTGACCTGCACCGTAAGCGTGGCAAATAAAGCAGTAGCGATGGCTTCCAATCGACCACCAGAAAGCCCCATCAGAAATCTGTAGGAGATGGTAAATCTTGAACCGGTAACCCAGCTTGTTTCCATTAGTGTGAAAAGGAAGAGTGCTCTTACAGGTCCTTCCGGCAAGACGTGAAGAATCTCTGTGACTGGAATATATATTTTTTCTTTGACGTTCCAGACATCATCCAAGGATCATTGCATAGCATTCTTTCACTGTGTGACACGAGAATAACGAGCACATCTGTATCTCTAGCAGCAACTACTACTGTATCACAGGTGGCATTGATAGCACGAAGGGCAAGTTTGGCGTCTGCTTCTTTATGGTCTGCGCTCAAGGACAAGGTATCTGTGTAGCATTTTCATGACTGGGGAAGGCGAATCAATTCTTCGGACAGGAATCATGCAAGATCTGCTTTACTTTCTGTTAATGCCAAGAAGTTTGACCTGCATTTCGGGAGAGATACCAAACTACTTTCTAGAACACGTCGAATTGGCCTGCTACTTTTCGTCCGGCTAGTCTAATACTAGTTTTCATTGACAATGTCTATAGCGGTCAAAAAACGAAGAGCAACCGTTCCGTTTGCCTAATAACACCACTAGAGCCTGACAATCGATGACGCTGTTTTCCCATTACAATCGATGCTCTCAGGACAATTGATTCAATAAAGACAGATTTGTTTCAAGTCTGAAGAGAATCATAGAAATAGAGGAACTGGCATCAATTTGTGAGAAAGCACATTCTTAAGATCAACTTCACGGCCACCTTCATAGGCATTGATCAACCGCATGACGACATTGCGATCAACCTTCAAGCCGTCTCCTCCTCGTCGTTTGAATTTCCTGCGACTTCACAAAGGCGCAAACGTTAGACGTTAAGCGCTCTGCACCTGCTCTGTGTCAGACAGCATCAGTTTGTGCATGACAACATTTAAACATTGTTGCTGACCGAGAGCTGCTGCATGAAAAAAGGATTCTTGAATTTCATGAATCTCAAATCTCATATAGTTTGGTTTGCTAGATTCAGACCTGGCCGACGCTCTTTTAAGTCTCAAGTTAGGGTTACGATTCACACTATGGGCCTTACAGATATTAACATGATAAGAATTCTCAAGAATGCTTGACAAGTATGGAGGACTGTAAAATTAGAAATGAGGTCTTTCTATGAAATTATAAATGTTCTGAAGAATGCTTAAGAATTTTTAGTCTAAAGTCGGTGTCAATTTGCGCAAGGCCAGTACAGTTGCAAATTGTACATCATGTTCAACATGCTCAGCAAAGCTCATCGAGAATACCACCATTTAACAGCTCTCGATGTGAGCTTTCAGATGATATACAATTCCATTTTTAATGACGTCAGCAATTTTGAAGTTGATGACGTCATCAAAGCTTATGACGTCATGCGAATGATAACAAATGTCTTAGACAAACTTTAATGGCCAAATTTTGTTCTCTTTGTCGTTGTGAATGATTTTAAGGAATTTTAGAGCATTTGAATCAGTAATTAGGGGTTTAAATGAAACAATGACAAACTGTTAAATAAATCATGAATAAGCGATATAAATAATGAGCGTAGATAAACATTATATTGCTAATTTCTACGTTTTGATCCTCTTCGATACATTCTAGGCGTAGCATAAAAGGAATTATGAAATGAAAACTTATCTATTGATAATAGCAAGCAAATACTGCCATTTTCATCAATTATGACATCGTAATGACGTCATTGATGTAATGAACATTTTAAAAGTGGCCTATTGTGTAAATATTGTTACTGTACACCGTTGCACCAAATTTTTGTTCTCATATCTACAATACTGACGAATCTCCTAATCAAATGCAGTGCCAGGGGTTGTCTGGATGGCATTTTGAAGATTTTGGCTGGCAGCCATTTTGAATATGCAAATTAAGCCCTTAAATGCGCGAATTTCGCTTGGGATCCGCTAAATTCGAAATCAGCATGGTCGAAATACCCTAAATCAACTGGATCCCAGCTTCTACCCCAAAATGCTCCTTGCTTCATAGTTTCCGGGAATTGGATCCAGTCTAATATCAACAAACGAGGTATTAATCTTCAAGTTAACTATCTAAGAGTACTTCAAAACTTATCAGGGGTCGAATCAACTTAAATTCTTACCGCTAGCCCCAATCAAATCTGTTACCTTTTTTTTGGGACACCCGGTAGATGTACTATTCTCTATTGTTTTAAGAACAATTGCCCCTCCCCCCAATCTGAAGCTGCTTCCTACACCCCTGGTAATGGGAAACATGTCAGGAAATGGTAATCCTGCCACATACACAGGTGCATGGCCAGAATCTTTCGAATATGAAGAACGGATATATCTTGTGATGTTATTTCTAGGTGAAATTTAATGCTCTTTCAGAATCTGCTTGTCACTACTTGATTATGTATTGGGTGTGACAGGGCGTGGTCATGTGACATCACTCCCTCTTTTCAAAGGAAAGATGTCTGCAAACTAAGCAAATACCAGGCAAATTTCCCTCTCTGTCGATTTAATTTCATCCTCTTACCGATTCTAAGTGTTACTAGATGATTGATCAGTGGGCGTGGCAGGGTGTGGTCATGTGACGTCATTCCTAGATTCTTACAATGATGTATGGAAAGTTTGCTTACTTGCTCAAAGATTACATATTTGGTACTGAAATTTGAGGGCTTGCTAAATTGCGTCACCGGTTTATATGACAATGCGTGATGATAACCTAATGAATAAAGAATGCTATTTAATGATCACTTTGTCAAGCAATGTTCACTTATCCAGACAGACAGTAGACTACCGGCCACTCTCCCAATGAAAACCAACTGTCGGCTAGAGACTGTGCTCATCTCTGAGGATAAAATCGTCGAATTAATCAATCAATTAAATCCTACCAAAGCACATGGTTCTGATGATATATCCATACGTATGTTGAAATTATGTGCCTCGGAATGCAGTAAGCCTTTAAAATTGATTTTTGCGAAATGCATTGAGGATGGTCAATACCCAGCAATTTGGAAAAGAGCAAACGTGGTTCCGGTTCATAAAAAAGGTAATCGTCAAGTTATATCGAACTACAGGCCTATATCACTTCTACCCATTTGTGGAAAGCTTTTTGAAAAAATTCTTTTTGATGCCATTTACAAGCATCTATCTGATAATGAACTAATATCTCCCAACCAATCTGGCTTCCGCCCAGGTGATTCTACCATCAACCAATTATTGGCGATAACCCATGAGATATATACTGGCTTTGAGGATCGTATGGAAACGAGGGCTGTCTTTCTGGATATATCAAAAGCGTTTGATAGGGTATGGCATGATGGTCTCTTGCTAAAATTGAAATCTAATGGCATCCACGGGCCACTATACTCATTGATACAAAATTTTCTTGCTGACAGATATCAACGTGTTGTCTTGAATGGCAAGATGTCTTCTTGGGAGCGAATCGAGGCTGGTGTTCCTCAAGGATCAGTCCTTGGACCATTGTTTTTCCTCGTTTATATAAACGATTTGGCAGACGGCGTGGCCTCAAAAGTAAAACTTTTTGCAGATGATACTTCTCTTTTTAAGCGGGTCAGCAACATAAACGGGACAGCTGACGCCCTAAACAATGATTTGTCAGTTATTCAAAACTGGGCTTATAAATGGAAGATGAGCTTCAATCCAGATCCTTCTAAGCAGGCAAAAGAAGTAATTTTCTCCACAAAAACTTCCAAAAAGCAACACCCCCCTCTGATTTTCAATGATTGCCAACTTGTTTCTGAAGGAAGTCACAAGCATCTTGGTATGATATTGGACGAACAACTTAGTTTTACTGAACATGTAAGAGCAGCAATTATTAAGGCCAAGCGAGGGATAGGAATTATCCGATTCCTCTCAAAATACGTATCACGAGATGTTCTTGATCAAATGTACAAGCTGTATGTCAGGCCACATCTCGACTATGGCGATGTAATTTACCATGAGCAAAGCATGCCTCTTTCCCGCAAGCTAGAGTCCACGCAATATCAAGCAGCCTTAGCCGTCAGCGGGGCATGGAGTGGAACTAATACTGACAGATTACTTGAGGAACTCGGCTGGGAATCACTCAGTAACAGAAGATGGTATCGAAGGTTGTGCCTCTTTTACAAAATTGTCAATGATCAAACTCCCCAATACTTGAGAGACTGTATCCCAGCAAGAAATGACACACAGTATAACTTACGACACCAAAGAGCTTTTAGGGAGGACAAGGTAAATACCACGAGATATTCCAAGAGCTTCTTTCCTTCTTGTGTAAAAATATGGAATGGCTTAGATTCTGAAATAAGAACCTCTACGACAATATCTCAGTTCAAAAATCATTGATTTCCATTATAAGGCCTCAAAAAAACCTCATGCATGGAATCACTAACAGCCATGACTCAGCACTCATAACTAGACTTCGCGTTAGGTTTAGTGACCTGAACGAACATAGATTTGAGCACAATTTTGGCCGCAACAACCCAATGTGTACATGCAATGTGGCAGTGGAATCAATTGCCCATTTCTTCCTGCACTGTCAATCGTACTTACACCATAGGGATATCCTGCTTGAAGAACTATCTAACATTGTAAACAACGATGTAACTCAATTACCTGATGATCATTTATGTGATTTATTACTTTTTGGTAGCAAAACCTATAACACAATAGCCAACAAAATGATTCTACAATGTACTGTCAGGTACATCAAAAACACAAATCGATTTAGATAAGGAATCTAAAACTATATATTTTTACTCTTAGACAGGGGATGTTCTCCAGCGGTCTGGAAATTCGCCTAATGTTTGTCTTTGTGGCATGGGGGATTGGGCGGATTCTCGGATTGTTGGACTATTCTCCTGTCTATTTGCCCTGAATGCGTTGTCCGTTGACTTCATTCATTTCTGTGTGTATAGTTTAACTTTCCTTTGCTTGAAAATATAAATATTGTAAATAGGGTTGTGGTGTGAGAGGCAACACGATAACCTTGGTTTTTTGCCTCTCACCCCAACAGTTTAAATTGAAATTGTAGTGTTTTGTTTAATGTATTTTAAATCTTATTTGTTATATAAAAAAAAAAAAAAAAAAAAAAAATAAAGAATTCATGTAGTTGATACCCAGGATAAGCCAATTCTATCTTTGCTATTTGATAAACAGAACTTATTCTTCAGTTACTTGAATTAAAAGAGTCATACTGTGTCAATGTTGTATATAATGTCATGGTAGATATTCTGGGTCATTGCTGTCGTATCCATCACTCTCTGACTCAAGACTTCCCAAAGAACTTTGTCTGAACTCGCAGGATTGTCACCTACAAAATCATCGCCTTCTTCGCCTAGCATTTCTTGGTCATTCCCATTATCTGAAACGTCTGGATCGGTGCTTTGTCTGCTCATTGGTTGAAGTTCTTCATGTCTATGTTCCCCTCTTCTCTGTATGGCCCTTATAACGCTCACGGCGCTCAGCTTGCTGTTAGTGTTTTAGTACTGTAACCCATAACTTTCTATCCCTCAATGGTTAAAACCCCTAATATCTTAACATTTATTCCAAATTCCATTAGATAACATTACATTTCGAATTAAGTGCCTCAGATTTCATGCAAATAGATATTTTTGGACAATTCTAAAAAAGAAATTCGGATTTGTAGATGACAGGTTGCCCCCTTTTTGGGGTTAAAAGCCCCCATATCTCTTCACTTGTTTATAATTTGATAAAATAACATTCAAATTCGGATTCAGCACATACATTTTGATATAATTGAATATTTTTAAATAATATTCAAGCACAATAGTTCTTTTCCCCTTTTGGGGGCAATTCCGCCCCCAAAAGAAGCAAAAATGACACGAAACACAATCGTGAAGCTCAGATAAAAATTAAACGACATTTAGACTTGCGTTTTGTGTTTATATAATTGTATTGGTGATGAAGGGTGATATTTTTGCTAAAGTTCCATTTTGCCTCAATTTTGGGGGCAAATACCCCCATATCTCGTAAACAGCCCCTAGCCTGACCAAAGAACATCGAGATTCGGATTCAGCACCCCAAAATTGACAAAAAAAGTCTAGTCTCATAAATTACCTCTCTTGGTGGTAATACCACCCTTTCTGCTACCGGACAACTACCCGGTTGCTTCTCCTCCAACTGCCCCAGCACCTGCGCCTTCCTGCAACGTTTCGTCGTCAGACAGTCTAACCAAATTGCTAATGAAAACTGCAGCTGAGAAAGCTTAATAGAATCCGGCTCGGTGGACCAAATGTCAGGGAAACCCCCTTGACCGCTAGGCTCCAACGTCTGTAGATGTAGGTTCGCAAAAAATAGATTTGATTGAATTTTCTAAGAGGACTGTATCAAAATATATATCAACCAACTTGATTAAATACTGACGAATAAACTTGATAAACTGCTGTTGAATAACTTGATTTAATACTTGACTTTGTATAGTGTAGCCTTCAAGGCTTCATGCATAAGGACAACAACTTATGTATAGATTCTCACTTGGGCCTAAGTTCGTGAAGATTGTAGTATGAGTATAGGCTTACTTATAGTTTGCCGAGTGTCGTAGATTTCTGTGCCCCTCCTGGCCCTCGGGCCTGCTGTCTGAGTTCCACTAAATTTGGGACCTCTATTTATACGATTTACACAAAATCAAATATTCCACATTAAAGTTTGATAAACCCTACAATACTTGCTACACATGCTATAAATCTATGAAATGTGCTCTAAAGTACACCTTAAATCCTAGCAATGGGTCAATTTTCCCTATAAAGAACCCTCTAACTATGTGCGGGTAGAGTAGTGACCTTGGGAAAAATGCTTGCAAGCAATTACTGGAAAGCACGCGGATCAAAACTTCTACTTTTCTAATTACCTAATAAAGTTTTTAGTTTATGAATGAATGAAATAGTAAAGATTATAAATTCTAAATACAATCTTACGCTCATCTTGTGTCCAGTGTCAGTTTTGGCGCGAATTCACCACAACATCAATAGCAGAACATAGTTATGTAGCATCCTAGCATGTTCCATTTTAGTTCCTTCAAACAACTGCAGTTCTGCTTTCATCATCCGGAGGACCTCAATGACATCCTGCCAATCAAATTTATTGGTTTCATCACTGAAGACCCTTTGCTGTACATTGTACCTCGTCTGCAACAGAAAATACAGTTCGTAAGTTGATCTGAAAACTTGAGTAATGGCCAGGCCCGCAGGAAGCGGGGGAGGCAGGGGGCTCAAGCCCCCTCCCCCCGAATAATTTTTGAAAAATGGTGCTACGTCACAAGCATTAACTAGATGTACTATTATCTATTGTTTTAAGAACAATTGCCCCTTCCCCCAATCTGAAGCTGCTTCCTACACCCCTGGTAATGGGAAACATGTCAGGAAATGGTAATCCTGCCACATAGACAGGTGCATGGCCAGAATCTTTCGAATATGAAGAACGGATATATCTTGTGATGTTATTTCTAGGTGAAATTTAATGCTCTTTCAGAATCTGCTTGTCACCACTTCATTATGTGGTGGGTGTGACAGGGCGTGGTCATGTGACGTCACTCACTCTTTTCAAAGGAAAAATGTCTGCAAACTAAGCAAATACCAGGCAAATTTCCCTCTCTGTCGATTTAATTTCATCCTCTTACCGATTCTAAGTGTTACTAGATGATTGAGCAGTGGGCGTGGCAGGGTGTGGTCATGTGACGTCATTCCTAGATTCTTACGATGATGTATGGTATAGTGTAGCCTTCAAGGCTTCATGCATAAGGACAACAATTTATGTATAGATTCTCACCTGGGCCTAAGTTCGTGAAGATTGTAGTATGAGTATAGGCTTACTTACAGTTCGCTGAGTGTCGTAGATTTCTGTGCCACTCCTGGCCCTCGGGCCTGCTGTCTGAGTTCCACTAAGTTTGGGAACTCTATTTATACGATTTACACAAAATCTAATTGACCACATTAAAGTTTGATAAACCCTACAATACTTGCTACACATGCTATAAATCTATGAAATGTGCTCTAAAGTACACCTTAAATCCTAGCAATGGGTCAATTTTCCCTATAAAGAACCCTCTAACTATGAGCGGGTAGAGTAGTGACCCTGGGAAAAATGCTTAAAAGCAATTACTGGAAAGCACGCGGATCAAAACTTCTACTTTTCTAATTACCTAATAAAGTTTTTAGTTTATGAATGAATGAAATAGTAAAGATTATAAATTCTAAATACAATCTTACGCTCATCTTGTGTCCAGTGTCAGTTTTGGCGCGAATTCACCACAACATCAATAGCAGCACATAGTTATGTAGCATCCTAGCATGTTCCATTTTAGTTCCTTCAAACAACTGCAGTTCTGCTTTCATCATCCGGAGGACCTCAATGACATCCTGCCAATCAAATTTATTGGTTTCATCACTGAAGACCCTTTGCTGTACATTGTACCTCGTCTGCAACAGAAAATACAGTTCGTAAGTTGATCTGAAAACTTGAGTAATGGCCAGGCCCGCAGGAAGCGGGGGAGGCAGGGGGCTCAAGCCCCCTCCCCCCGAATAATTTTTGAAAAATGGTGCTACGTCACAAGCATTAACTAGATGTACTATTATCTATTGTTTTAAGAACAATTGCCCCTTCCCCCAATCTGAAGCTGCTTCCTACACCCCTGGTAATGGGAAACATGTCAGGAAATGGTAATCCTGCCACATAGACAGGTGCATGGCCAGAATCTTTCGAATATGAAGAACGGATATATCTTGTGATGTTATTTCTAGGTGAAATTTAATGCTCTTTCAGAATCTGCTTGTCACCACTTCATTATGTGGTGGGTGTGACAGGGCGTGGTCATGTGACGTCACTCACTCTTTTCAAAGGAAAAATGTCTGCAAACTAAGCAAATACCAGGCAAATTTCCCTCTCTGTCGATTTAATTTCATCCTCTTACCGATTCTAAGTGTTACTAGATGATTGAGCAGTGGGCGTGGCAGGGTGTGGTCATGTGACGTCATTCCTAGATTCTTACGATGATGTATGGTATAGTGTAGCCTTCAAGGCTTCATGCATAAGGAGAACAATTTATGTATAGATTCTTACTTGGGCCTAAGTTCGTGAAGATTGTAGTATGAGTATAGGCTTACTTACAGTTTGCTGAGTTTCGTAGATTTCTGTGCCACTCCTGGCCCTCGGGCCTGCTGTCTGAGTTCCACTAAGTTTGGGAACTCTATTTATACGATTTACACAAAATCTAATTGACCACATTAAAGTTTGATAATCCCTACAATACTTGCTACACATGCTATAAATCTATGAAATGTGCTCTAAAGTACACCTTAAATCCTAGCAATGGGTCAATTTTCCCTATAAAGAACCCTCTAACTATGAGCGGGTAGAGTAGTGACCCTGGGAAAAATGCTTGAAAGCAATTACTGGAAAGCACGCGGATCAAAACTTCTACTTTTCTAATTACCTAATAATGTTTTTAGTTTATGAATGAATGAAATAGTAAAGATTCAAAATTCTAAATACAATCTTGCGCTCATCTTCTGTCCAGTGTCAGTTTTGGCGCCAATTCACCACAACATCAATAGCAGAACATAGTTATCCTAGCATGTTCCATTTTAGTTCCTTCAAACGACTGCAGTTCTGCTTTCATCATCCGGAGGACCTCAATGACATCCTGCCAATCAAATTTATTGGTTTCATCACTGAAGACCCTTTGCTGTACATTGTACCTCGTCTGCAACAGAAAATACAGTTCGTAAGTTGATCTGAAAACTTGAGTAATGGCCAGGCCCGCAGGAAGCGGGGGAGGCAGGGGGCTCAAGCCCCCTCCCCCCGAATAATTTTTGAAAAATGGTGCTACGTCACAAGCATTAACTAGATGTACTATTATCTATTGTTTTAAGAACAATTGCCCCTTCCCCCAATCTGAAGCTGCTTCCTACACCCCTGGTAATGGGAAACATGTCAGGAAATGGTAATCCTGCCACATAGACAGGTGCATGGCCAGATTCTTTCGAATATGAAGAACGGATATATCTTGTGATGTTATTTCTAGGTGAAATTTAATGTTCTTTCAGAATCTGCTTGTCACCACTTCATTATGTGGTGGGTGTGACAGGGTGTGGTCATGTGACGTCATTCACTCTTTTCAAGGGAAGAATATCTGCAAACTAAGCAAATACCAGGCAAATTTCCCTCTCTGTCGATTTAATTTCATCCTCTTACCGATTCTAAGTGTTACTAGATGATTGAGCAGTGGGCGTGGCAGGGTGTGGTCATGTGACGTCATTCCTAGATTCTTACGATGATGTATGGTATAGTGTAGCCTTCAAGGCTTCATGCATAAGGAGAACAATTTATGTATAGATTCTCACTTGGGCCTAAGTTCGTGAAGATTGTAGTATGAGTATAGGCTTACTTACAGTTTGCTGAGTTTCGTAGATTTCTGTGCCACTCCTGGCCCTCGGGCCTGCTGTCTGAGTTCCACTAAGTTTGGGAACTCTATTTATACGATTTACACGAAATCTAATTGACCACATTAAAGTTTGATAATCCCTACAATACTTGCTACACATGCTATAAATCTATGAAATGTGCTCTAAAGTACACCTTAAATCCTAGCAATGGGTCAATTTTCCCTATAAAGAACCCTCTAACTATGAGCGGGTAGAGTAGTGACCCTGGGAAAAATGCTTGAAAGCAATTACTGGAAAGCACGCGGATCAAAACTTCTACTTTTCTAATTACCTAATAATGTTTTTAGTTTATGAATGAATGAAATAGTAAAGATTCAAAATTCTAAATACAATCTTGCGCTCATCTTGTGTCCAGTGTCAGTTTTGGCGCGAATTCACCACAACATCAATAGCAGAACATAGTTATCCTAGCATGTTCCATTTTAGTTCCTTCAAACGACTGCAGTTCTGCTTTCATCATCCGGAGGACCTCAATGACATCCTGCCAATCAAATTTATTGGTTTCATCACTGAAGACCCTTTGCTGTACATTGTACCTCGTCTGCAACAGAAAATACAGTTCGTAAGTTGATCTGAAAACTTGAGTAATGGCCAGGCCCGCAGGAAGCGGGGGAGGCAGGGGGCTCAAGCCCCCTCCCCCCGAATAATTTTTGAAAAATGGTGCTACGTCACAAGCATTAACTAGATGTACTATTATCTATTGTTTTAAGAACAATTGCCCCTTCCCCCAATCTGAAGCTGCTTCCTACACCCTTGGTAATGGGAAACATGTCAGGAAATGGTAATCCTGCCACATAGACAGGTGCATGGCCAGAATCTTTCGAATATGAAGAACGGATATATCTTGTGATGTTATTTCTAGGTGAAATTTAATGCTCTTTCAGAATCTGCTTGTCACCACTTCATTATGTGGTGGGTGTGACAGGGTGTGGTCATGTGACATCATTCACTCTTTTCAAGGGAAGAATATCTGCAAACTAAGCAAATACCAGGCAAATTTCCCTCTCTGTCGATTTAATTTCATCCTCTTACCGATTCTAAGTGTTACTAGATGATTGAGCAGTGGGCTTGGCAGGGTGTGGTCATGTGACGTCATTCCTAGATTCTTACGATGATGTATGGTATAGTGTAGCCTTCAAGGCTTCATGCATAAGGACAACAATTTATGTATAGATTCTCACTTGGGCCTAAGTTCGTGAAGATTATAGTATGAGTATAGGCTTACTTACAGTTCGCTGAGTGTCGTAGATTTCTGTGCCACTCCTGGCCCTCGGGCCTGCTGTCTGAGTTCCACTAAGTTTGGGAACTCTGTTTATACGATTTACACAAAATCTAATTGACCACATTAAAGTTTGATAAACCCTACAATACTTGCTACACATGCTATAAATCTATGAAATGTGCTCTAAAGTACACCTTAAATCCTAGCAATGGGTCAATTTTTCCTATAAAGAACCCTCTAACTATGAGCGGGTAGAGTAGTGACCCTGGGACAAATGCTTAAAAGCAATTACAGCACGCGGATCGAAACTTCTACTTATCTAATTACCTAATAAAGTTTTTAGTTTATGAATGAATGAAATAGTAAAGATTATAAATTCTAAATACAATCTTACGCTCATCTTGTGTCCAGTGTCAGTTTTGGCGCGAATTCACTACAACAGCAATAGCAGCACATAGTTATGTAGCATCCTAGCATGTTCCATTTTAGTTCCTTCAAACGACTGCAGTTCTGCTTTCATCATCCGGAGGACCTCAATGACATCCTGCCAATCAAATTTATTGGTTTCATCACTGAAGACCCTTTGCTGTATATTGTACCTCGTCTGCAACAGAAAATACAGTTCGTAAGTTGATCTGAAAACTTGAGTAATGGCCAGGCCCGCAGGAAGCGGGGGAGGCAGGGGGCTCAAGCCCCCTCCCCCCGAATAATTTTTGAAAAATGGTGCTACGTCACAAGCATTAACTAGATGTACTAGTATCTATTGTTTTAAGAACAATTGCCCCTTCCCCCAATCTGAAGCTGCTTCCTACACCCCTGGTAATGGGAAACATGTCAGGAAATGGTAATCCTGCCACATAGACAGGTGCATGGCCAGAATCTTTCGAATATGAAGAACGGATATATCTTGTGATGTTATTTCTAGGTGAAATTTAATGCTCTTTCAGAATCTGCTTGTCACCACTTCATTATGTGGTGGGTGTGACAGGGTGTGGTCATGTGACGTCATTCACTCTTTTCAAGGAAAGAATATCTGCAAACTAAGCAAATACCAGGCAAATTTCCCTCTCTGTCGATTTAATTTCATCCTCTTACCGATTCTAAGTGTTACTAGATGATTGAGCAGTGGGCGTGGCAGGGTGTGGTCATGTGACGTCATTCCTAGATTCTTACGATGATGTATGGTATAGTGTAGCCTTCAAGGCTTCATGCATAAGGACAACAATTTATGTATAGATTCTCACTTGGGCCTAAGTTCGTGAAGATTGTAGTATGAGTATAGGCTTACTTACAGTTCGCTGAGTGTCGTAGATTTCTGTGCCACTCCTGGCCCTCGGGCCTGCTGTCTGAGTTCCACTAAGTTTGGGAACTCTGTTTATACGATTTACACAAAATCTAATTGACCACATTAAAGTTTGATAAACCCTACAATACTTGCTACACATGCTATAAATCTATGAAATGTGCTCTAAAGTACACCTTAAATCCTAGCAATGGGTCAATTTTCCCTATAAAGAACCCTCTAACTATGAGCGGGTAGAGTAGTGACCCTGGGACAAATGCTTAAAAGCAATTACAGCACGCGGATCAAAACTTCTACTTTTCTAATTACCTAATAAAGTTTTTAGTTTATGAATGAATGAAATACTAAAGATTATAAATTCTAAATACAATCTTACGCTCATCTTGTGTCCAGTGTCAGTTTTGGCGCGAATTCACTACAACAGCAATAGCAGCACATAGTTATGTAGCATCCTAGCATGTTCCATTTTAGTTCCTTCAAACGACTGCAGTTCTGCTTTCATCATCCGGAGGACCTCAATGACATCCTGCCAATCAAATTTATTGGTTTCATCACTGAAGACCCTTTGCTGTACCTTGTACCTCGTCTGCAACAGAAAATACAGTTTGTAAGTTGATCTGAAAACTTGAGTAATGGCCAGGCCCGCAGGAAGCGGTTGAGGCAGGGGGCTCAAGCCCCCCCCCCAATAATTTTTGAAAAATGGTGCTACGTCACAAGCATTAACTAGATGTACTATTCTCTATTGTTTTGAGAACAATTGCCCCTCCCCCCAATCTGAAGCTGCTTCCTGCACCCCTGGTAATGGGAAAAATGCCAGGAAATGGTAATCCTGCCACATAGACAGGTGCATGGCTAGAATCTTTCGAATATGAAGAACGGATATATCTTGTGATGTTATTTCTAGGTGAAATTTAATGCTCTTTCAGAATCTGCTTGTCACAACTTGATTATGTGGTGGGTGTGGCATGGCGTGGTCATGTGACGTCACTCCCTCTTTTCAAAGGAAAAATGTCTGCAAACTAAGCAAATACCAGGCAAATTTCCTACGTCCGCCCAGTTAATCATTGTAATCCCCTTTTCAAATTATGTGTGAAACCCGTTGAAACCATAGAAATATTAATATTTCTATGGCTGAAACAAAGGCTGCATAAATTAAGTTTCCAGAAATCTAGAAACCTCAGTAGCAAGCTTTGCTCTTTGTTTCATAGACCCTTTCCTCCTTTGGGATAATGGGTCTACAGTTAGGCTACCTCATTTACTTATCTGTTCCAGAATAGTCAAGGTCAACAATTTCCTTTTCAAAGAACGATTATTTTTATTTTCTGGACAAACGGATCATTTTCTGCGGGAATTCAGTTTGGATGTCATTTTGCGGAAAATATTAGTTTTCAGTTGAAGTCGAACAAATATGCAAATATCAAGTTTTTTCGAAGTGTGTACCACTCTCCTGTATTTTTAGGGGTTTTTGCCAAAGGTGTACAAGATTCTTTCAGAGTGATACGCCCCCTGTATGAAGAAGAAGGTATCTATTAGAGAATGCATATCAAAATCTCGTTGCTATTTTCTTTCAAGGACCATAAACGTACGCCCCCACCCCAGCATTAGAAAAATTATTGAAAATTAGCCCATATCGGGTAAAAATGTTGGTATACAATGGACTTTGTGTCATGCACCCCCTTAATTTTCTTCTTCCCAAAGACTTATGTCCAGGACATTATAGTACGACAACCAATCAAATTTGTATTAAGTTATAGACTCGATGAAATCTCCTCGTGATAGTGTCTATTAATTCCTCATCTTGTTTTGGCATGCAAGATTCTTCAATTGAATTATCATTTTGTCAGTGCCTCTTGGAACCTTGTAACTTTGCATGTTGCTGAAGACCTAATGAACTTTAAAAATTACCTTCTGGCATTACTCTAAATATGCTCTCTGGGAACTGGAAAAGATTCCTTCTCAGCTCAGGTGGGGCGACAATGGGTGCATCTTCTTTCCTTTGCCTTTCTTTGTCCGGTCCTTGTCATTGTACTGGGTTTTCTGCCGCCTTTACAGTTTGTTGCCGATGCCATCATACCCCCTGTTGAATCAAGAATTAACTTTTTTTAACCAAAATATACATAAATATAGGATATATAGCGTATGATTGAAGGAGACGCAACAACATGAGAAAGCAGACATCAAATTGATCTTTTGCGAATTTATTTTTCTTCCAGTGCTCTCCAAACTGGCTGTTTTAACAATTAATCATTTGCTGTCCGAAGGTTTTGAATTGATTAAAAATATAAAAGCACAAAGAAATGTGATAAAAAAGTTAACAAATCATAGTTTTGACAGTTGTGTTCAAGGTCCTCAGATTTTTTTTACCTGGAAGCTTGGTTCCATGAAGGGATTCTTTAAGAATTTGATTCACAGCTAGTTGCACAATTCTCGTAGATGTAATCATGATCATGCATGAAGCTTGATATTTATAATATAATTGCAATTTGCAATTATACAGGGTGATTAAAAAA
Source organism: Aurelia coerulea (assembly GCA_039566865.1). Lineage (NCBI taxonomy): Eukaryota > Metazoa > Cnidaria > Scyphozoa > Semaeostomeae > Ulmaridae > Aurelia > Aurelia coerulea. The sequence goes on from CM076947.1 coordinate 12,095,772, forward strand.
GTTCACCCATTTGGTGGGCTGTGAAATAAAAAGTGACTGGTTGATATTCAAAAGTCAGATGTTAATCTAGCAGGCAAAGGTTAACTCAGATGAGAACATTTTGTTTGCTAAAATCACTCATCTTTAAGACCAAAAAATTAGGAAAAAGCCTGTAAGGGGTTTGTATGGGAATAAAGAATTGGTATTAATACACATGCAACCCTCTAGATTTTATCACCCCCTACACTACATTAAGATAAATTTTTGAAGTAGCACCCACTAATCAAATGATATGCTGTGATTTTAATCAAACTTATCAATCTCGAAATTGTAGTTGGGAGCAAAGAAGTTGGCATCCAAAATTAGAATAAAGCCCACAATTTGTAGACAGACCTTGCGTCAACGATTATGATGATACTGAATGCTTTTCATTAATTCCGAATGAAACCCTTGTGTTGTTCAAAGTGGAAGATGAAAAGAAATCATGCAAGAAGCAACTGAAAATTGTACTACTTGTACTGTCATAATGCGGGTATTTTTCTGAAAAAGAGATCAACACATATTCATGGGTACCAGAACTGATTTCACACTGGCAGTTTTAATGAGACATTATTCAATTACCTGTTTGAAGAATTTTTCTTTGATATAATCACCATCGGCTGAAGAGCCTGCAGCTATCTCCTCCCAATCTTTTTTTCTTCTTCTTTAACTCTGCTTTACATGTGTGATATTGTTGTGAGCGTATACCAATTTGATCCTTGCAGCATGGGCATGGGCAACATCAATAGCAGCACATAGTTATGTAGCATCCTAGCATGTTCCATTTTAGTTCCTTCAAACGACTGCAGTTCTGCTTTCATCATCCGGAGGACCTCAATGACATCCTGCCAATCAAATTTATTGGTTTCATCACTGAAGACCCTTTGCTGTACCTTGTACCTCGTCTGCAACAGAAAATACAGTTTGTAAGTTGATCTGAAAACTTGAGAAATGGCCAGGCTAATAATTGTTAAGAAAGAAAGCTTTACCATTCCACGATTGCAGAAAGTACTGCCACATTTCAATGTCTAAATAAAATTCCTGGTTTAGGCGAACATGGTGAAATGATTTTTTAAGGCCAATAGTGAGATTGATGATCCTTTACAGGAAAGGTCTGCCTGGTGGTATTACCTTGCATGCAAAATTTAGAGAACCAACTGGAGATTGTAGCTCCACCAGTGTGGCTTTTGGTTTAGATGTCCAGCCTTTTAACTCCTCCTACAAAAGCTCTAATTTGTCGCAAGGGAGCCTTGCCTCATTTTTTGTGTGTCAAGTATAATTCCAAGAAATTCCGATTCACTAGCTGGTCCAGATGTCTTACTTGGTGAGACGGGGACTCCTAAATCCTTAGAAGCCAGGAGCATGCTTTTCAGACTAATGATCCCTTCACCCTTGGTTTCATCAGGGTTTGATTCCATAATCAGAAAATCATATCAAAAATGGCAAACAAATGAAATAACACAGTGCTCTCTTAAGATCCATTCAAGTGCATCAGAAATCTGGTTGAAGAGAAAAGGTCTGCTGCGGAGGCCAAATTGTAACTTTACATGGGTTTAAGGCTGCAGTTGGCAAGTTTTTTGCTTTTCTACTCACCCCAGGACCGTTGTAGCTGATGTGTGCACCTTTCATCAACTTACAGCATAATTTGTTCACAAAAATTTGATTAGGATGGCCATCAAGTTGCATTTTTAAAACTTCAACCTTGATAGGTGTAATGTCCTTCTCTTTGTCAATATTTACAATTTTTAATTGCTGTTTACCTAGTGGTACCATTTTGCTGTTGTTGTTGTTGCTGCTGTTGTTGCTGCTGTTGTTGCAACCTGTTGGGAGGGAAGTTAGGGGTGGCTGTTGGGGTTGAAGACCATAGTTTGGAGGGCCGTGAAAAGAAGGGGGACTGCTGGTGTTGGGAGGACACTGGATGCTAGGGTGTGGTCCCTAACATCCAGGCTGGTTACAACCGTGGCGATACCTGCAGGGAGGGAAGGCACATTTAGGTCCTCGGTTGAAATTTCTGCATTTGCTGTCCCTCCCTGCAGGGATCCCTGGCTCGGAACTTGACCTAATAAAAGAGGGTCCATTGTGAAAAAGTGGGTGCTCAGACAAGAGCTTAGCTTGATTTACAGTAAAGATACACATCCATAGCTGCAGGTTTATTTGGCCCCAATTTAGGGATTTATCATAAACAGCTTTGCAACAAAATTTACAGTCGTAAAGTAGCCACCCTAATGATTGGTGGTAGGATGCAGCATAACAAATTAAATCTAAAGACACTGTAAGTTCTTTTGCTCTACCAGGCAACTTATCAACCATAATTTTAATGTAAGTAGTGAATGTTGTTGTCCAGCTCTGCATGTCCCCTATCCTATTTTTTGGTGCCTGGTTGCTTTACAACTTTATTGTGGAATTTTCGCCAAGAGTCAAATGAAAAGATGCTTCTTCATGAGGGGCACCAAGACCATGCAAATTTCGGGCAATAGGTTTGAAAGTTAAAAAAACTCACCACTTTGAATGGTTTTGACATAGCTGTTTGGGATTTCCGGGGTGAAACCTCCATCTGGGGCAGTGAACGTCGGTTTGATGGGCTTGGCTTTGAATGGCAATTTTTGCCCCAAAATCTACAGCCTTTGGATCTAAAGGGACTGAGGTGGCACTGGCGTTATTTGGGCTGGCTGTTGGGTTGCACTGAGTGTAATTTTGGTTAATTGCCTGAAAATTTCACTGGTGGCCTCTTTTAAACTTTCTTGCACGACTTTCTGCACCAAATGCGTGATGTGGGTTGTTAGGCTAGTGGACATAGGCGTTGCTGGTACCACAGGGGTGGATTTTCAACGGGAGATGCAGGTGCTGGATTTTGAATGGGAGGTGCATGTGCCCTTGACGGCAGATTCCTTGTTGGCTGATTTTGAGCTGGAGGTTCGTTTGAGGGCAAATTTGGCACTTGGGGCACCACTGGCGGTAAATTGGCTCCTTGGCCTACTCCTGACGGTCCGGGCAGATTTTCTGCTTGAGGTGCTCTTGGTGCAGGTGGTGGCTCGTTGGGTCTTGACTTGCTTGTGTTGTGTTTCTACCACTGTGTCTGGCGGTTTTTTCTTTTGGCATCTTGAACTTTGTTTTCAGATTTCGATTTCTTACTGATATTGCTGATAAAGCTGTTTTGCACCAATCAGAAATGTTGTAATGTCTTCAACAGTAAATCTTGTGGAGCCTGAAACAGAGCATGATGATGATATAGGTTGTTCTTTGACAACATTGACCGTTTTGAACTCACCTACAAACTCAACTTTACCTGCAGCAGATGCCATATTTTCTTTCAGTGCTTTACTCTCTTCAGTGAAGTCCTTTGGTGGTCCACTTTCTACAAAATTGGTTGTTGCTTCCTCCAATAACTGTCTGGTATAAAGCTCATTGTTTCTGTAGAGAAAAGCTGTTGAAAATTATTTAGTGCATGAGAGGAAAAGTGTTGCCTTACTTTTAGAAATATAACTTTCGAGCTCACATTGGGGGACAAACTGTTTTGGGACTTCAATGTGAGCTAAGGGTCGTACAAAGTACAAAGGTGTGTTAATCAATGCCACTTTACACACATTTACCTTCGTGATTATGATGATGTTTTGTCTTCAAATCCTCAACGATGATAGAACCTACCTCAGAGAAATTCATGTCAGGAAATAGAGATGGGAAAATTTCTGTACAAGTAGTAGCAATAGCGTTTACCTCATTTGCTGTACCATGATCCAATGCATGCTGTACATCAGAAGAAAATGGGGGAGCACCTGCACCTCTATGATATTCACTCCACTTTTGCTGCTTTTTTCTCAGGGTTCGGAATCCAACGATGTCTTAAAGGGAGCTATCAGACACTGAATGGATTTTCTTCAGGTCATACCATTGCTGTGAACGCTGCTCGATAAAGATGGAATAGCTTTGTTGTTTCATTTCATCACCTGAAAAAACCTTTGGCATGCATATATTATTAAAATCACAACTAAGAACCTCAGAGGGGCTTGTCCATGACTCACCTTTTCGGTTCAGAGCAGCCAGCTCACAGTGGGGCATTTGTACAAGGCATCATGACATTCGCTATTTAAGAAGAATTTTTTGTTTATTCTTAACAATTCATGTTTAAGGTCTTACTGCAACCATGTAAAACTATGTTTGAAGTAAATTGGTTGGTTAGAAAAGATTCAAATTAATTTCGTTTATTTCTATACTAAATTACAGTTGTGATGATGATTATTATTATGATTATTGGAAGGTTTTACAATGAAACCAGAGATAATAACTGCCAAAAATTTGTGTGCATCATGACGTTTCTGTTGCTATGGATAATATGAAAGCCCTTTGTAATTCTTGACCGTTTTAAGGATTAAATTGTAAAAATATTGTGGTTTGTTCTGCTAGTTACCCTGTAGGCCTACAATAGCTCCCTTGTTTGCCCATGCCCCCTTACTTTGCAGTTTTCTTTTCTTTTTTACACTTAAAAACCATTTGACATCAATATCTATTGGGTCAGCTGTCTTAGAATTTGATTTCAGAGGCATAGAGTCCCAAAGTGATGCCTTCGTTATTTTTTACTTCCATTATTTCATAAAAAACTGAGATTTTGTGACAGATTTTCCTTGAAACCCGCAAATTTCCGCAAACAATCCTTTCTATCATGTTATCATCGACTCGTTAGGTACAATTTAAGCATAGTGTGGTTTGTCTGCTCTTGTCTGCACGTTTTGTATCCAACTAGAAAGGTAAGTGTTTTGCTAAGAATGGCCTAAATAGCGCAGCCAATGGTGCACAGATCAAAATATCAGCAAAAAATCCGAAAAATAGTCTTTTGTGCTGTCAACGTAATGAATGTTGTCCGCTAATGGCTAAAGATCAAACTGATATAAAGGTTTAACCTGTAACATCCACTGAAGGAGCTACAGAAGGCAGATAAGGTAGCTTAATTTTCAGTGATCAACTGCACTGGAATTTTCTTACTCCTGTTTGTGAGAAAGCCTAGTACTTAAAGGCTCGTACATTCTTTAAGAAAAGGGATAGAAAGAATATTTAAAAAGTTTTGTGATCCCCAACCATTATTCTTTCAAAATAGGTATGTTTGGAAGTCGTTGAAGAAAATCAAATTTTTGGTCTATGTCATGATGATGCCCCACTGTGCAGCTGTTCACTTGCATTATAACACAGTTCCAGACCTTTTTGAATGGTACTCTCTAGTTTAAGAACGGTCCCATTTATAGAAAGAATAGCATTTTTGAACTTACCGTTCTTGCAATCAATGCCGTCACGTTGCTTCAACAACTCTAGCGATCTATCTTTCTTCTCTTTAAGGTGACGCATTTGTCTGTTATTGTCCCCTAAATATGTAAAGTTTCAATTAATATCTTTGATATATTACTTCTCGATCTTGTAGTGATTGACACTTGAACCTAGACCCCTCCATGTATATAGAATGCTGACGTGTTATGTCATGTTCATGTTTTGAGAAAAATATACAAATACCGGGTGTTCCAAAAAATGTATACAGATTTGGTTGACTCCAGCGATGTGAATTTAGCTTTAGCGATGTGAATTCAAATTACTAAATTACTTACTAAATTCAAATCAATAAGGACAATAAACATAAGAATCATGCAAATCAGCTTAATTTTGCTCAGTTGAATGGAACAAAATTGATTCGTGTTCGCTGTACCGAAAGGCCAAGTGTTTGTTTTGATTGCATGCACGCCCGCAAAGGCTCTATCTTGCACAGGCCCCTTTAAAGTGAATGAACGGAGCTAAGGAGAGGCAATCTATAAATAGGACAAAGGAAACTCAAATGCACGTTATTGTTCTGCTTGCTAACAATATCTACGAACATCTCCAACCCATCAAATTCAATAGGCAATAGGCAAATTCAATTCAATATTCAATAGGCAAATTCAATTCAATATTCAATAGAATACACAGACTCCTTCCGTGCGGGGCTTTTATCTCCATTGATTCTCTTTAACCCTATTCGTACTGGGGGGGGGGCGTTTTTCGCCCCCCCTACCAGTTTTTGCTGCATTACGCTAAAACGACAAGAGATATAACCACCAGTTTTGGTGACTTTTACTCAAATTTCATAGGCAATTAAATTCTTAACATTTCATTGTTCTACCTCTGATCATGTGACCACAGTAATACCATATTTGGAGAGTAGTCAACAAAAAAAAGCTTAAAATGTCCGTAGTTTTCGTGTCATTTGCTTGATCGATCTCAAACATGCACCATTCGATTGCATTTGATGAGTACTTTCATTTGATATATAAATTTTTCATATTTGCTGATGTCAGCAAAATTTAATATCTATGACGTCATTCACATTTATGACGTCATTTACCTAATAAAGAAGTGTCAAATATAAATTTTTTTAGTCTAACTTGCTTCATCTTATTAATTTAATTCATTTTGAGTCTATATTTACCAGATAAAAGGGCAGGACTGGCAAAAACCTACGATGAAAGTAAATGCATGCAACAAAAGGCTAATTTAAGGCTAATTGTGCTAAAAATAGAAACTAAAAATTTTTGCAAAGTCTGTATTTTTGAACTATAACATGTTTCCTATTATTTAAAACAAATTTGGAGAAAATCGGTCGAGTGGTTGATTAAATAGAATTTTTCTGGTTAAGAAGGTATAAATTTGCCAATTTTCGTCAGTTTTTCGGTTGCCTAGCAACGAATCACGTGACTTATTAATTGCCATTGTTATATTTGAATAGCCAATTGTCTAAAGAACAATAGGGGTAAGTCTCATTGTTATATCTTTTGTAGTTTTGGAGAAAAAGAGGGGGGGCGAAAAACGCCCCCCCCCAGTACAAAATACCTAAAAAATCGCCCAGTACAGATAGGGTTAATCAATGGCCTATCACTCTCAAAACGTTCTTCGATAGTTAACTTGAACATAGATACCTCGGTACTTGGTATTGGTGCTTTGAGAGCAGAAGTATCAATCTTGAATGCTAAAATTTGCGTCCACTTGCAAACCAGAACTTTGGCCTTTTGACCTCAGCAAATTCCTAACGCATATTGAAATTAAGAACTGAAATTAATGAAAAATAAAGAAACCTCCCAATGGGTGACTAGAGGGCGACGGGTGTAATTTACGGAATCCGGAACTACGGAATTTGGGAATCCGGAATCACGGAACTATGGAATTACGGAATTCGGAACTGCGGAATTACGGAACTGGGTGATAGGTATAAATTGCGGAACACAAATGCTCTATATAGTTTATGTGCCAATGATAAATATTTCTCAAGATATGATCCGTTAGGGGAACAACGAATTTTTGTTGTTTTCAATTTTTAGAGGTATAATCAAGTTCCTTGAAACTTTCAAAAACACTGAAGTGATGAAAAAACATGAATCAAATTTCTATGAAATTTTGTTGATGATTTAGGATTTAGAAATCAATTACTTGTACATTAATTGCATTGTAACTGCACAAGCACTGGTTCTGTCATTCCTGGTGCCACTGCGAATTTTTTTTCCGTACATGGTTGGCAGTATCTTTGATTGTTGGAAGTATCAACTGTTGATGGTTGGAAGTATCATTTTTAGGCCATACCTTCTTTCCTTTAACTTTAATGGTTGGAAGTATCAGTTTTTAGGTTAGGCCCATTTGCACTATCAGTGGTTGGAAGTATCCCGCAACAAAGTTGTTGGTTGGAAGTATCTTTTAAAATCAGAAATAAAGACATAAGATAGAAACATATAAATATAAACTAGAAATAATTTTCATTAGTGAGTGCTGCGTACTGGTCGTTGGCTTTGGGCTGTGTTAAAAATTGTTGTTGGTGGAGCGTGCCTGAAGAATTTGAATCTATTACTCCCAGAGATGGCGCCAGGGAAGAAATGCTACGGGGGCAAATACTGTCAGAGTGCCGACAGTGAAATTTTTTTTATGAACGAGTTCAATTCTAGTTCACTGAAATGACAACCCAGCAAAGAAATTTGGAGGTGCAGGTTATGAAAATGCCGACAGTGCCTAGAAATTGTCGAAAATTTAAGTGCCGATGGGGGGGGCTGAATTAAATTTTGGGGAGCTCCTGCCCCCCTAGCCCCCCCCTGCTGGCGCCATCCCTCATTACTCTACCAGGGGAGTCAGAATGAGGCCGACTCTGCATAAAAGGTTGGGTCTGGGGCAAAGCCCCAGAAAATTCCTTGTTAACTACGCCCTTGAGACGGTGGAAAAATGAGGGGACGCCGTTTTGATTTGTGAAGCTGAATCAAAAAATTCTCCAACCAAACTTGAGGACACGCGCAAGGTATGCAGGTTGCAAAGGCCCCTTTGAAAATTGGAGAACGGGGAATATCAATTTTTGGGCATACAGTAAAACCAGACCCTAGGACCATTAAGTACCAATGTGTGATAGGACCCTTAACACCGGAGGGTCATCACCCTCAAGAGAGAACAGAATATCACCTTTTCCTCATATGATACTACTATTTCCGCTCTTTTTATTACATCAGATGACGTCAAGAGGTACATTTAGAGAAATTTTTCTTTACCGTTATGTGTGAATTTATTACATAATGATAATAATCATGATTCCACATGGATGTTTTACTACACCTAGCGTGCGTGCAGCCTCAACTCCTCCCACTACACCCAGTTACCAAACGAATAGCCTGCGTGCATTTGAGGCTGCACGCAGGCTACCAAACGAATGGTTTGCATCCAAACCACAAAAAAGTTGAATTGTTTATGTAGTTTGGAAAGGATTTACAACAAAAAGAAAGTTATTTGAACTCTTCTGTGATTTGGCAGGTATTTGTATTTCAGCAGTAAAAGAAATATTTCAACTTCAAAAGGTCGCTTGGAATTCTCTATTTGTTTTCTGAGGTTCCTTCATAAAAGAAATCCTAGAAAACCAAATCAAGTTTCTAAGGAACTTTTTGAAGTTGAAACAACACCCTTTCAAAGAAGAATTCACGTCAATGAAGCAAAGCGGTAATGGAATTTCATTGAAATTTAGAACAGAGAGCAGGGACGCACATTCAAATTTCGTTTGGGGGGTGTCAACATGCTCTGGACCGACTAAATTTTTTCGGACCGACTGAACGTATAGCAAGCAGGAAAATTTTTGAAGAAAGATCCTTTACTTTGGCTTAGAATGCATCTTCCAATATCATGCTTGCCTTTTGCGACAAGGAAAACTTGGATCGTTTTAGTGTGTTTGTCCTCTAAGAAGGTTTTCCCTTATAATCATAGTGTCAGCAGTGTTAGATTTTGGTAGAAGCGTATACCACCTTTGATGGATAACATTTGTAACCCATGTCTCCTTTATTTTTTGGGATTCATGCGAAAGTGTCTGTTTTCCAACGCCACATAACTACCACCACCGGCACCCCAGTGCCAGATTGGAAATTTTGCTAAGAAATTTTTTTAAATGCCATCCTCTGCTTTGGCTTAGAACGACTCTCCCAGTTATTGTCAAGCACTTCTTGTGAATATTCTAACTGTGGTCATGGGTCGACCTTTGCCCGAAACAATTAAAATCGGACCAACTTTGATTCAAACTATCGTGGACCTTTCGAGCTTGGCCGTGGTCGCGGTCCACGAAGTCATAAAATTTTTAGGACATGCCTTCCACTTAGGCTTAGAACACCTCTCCCATTCTTGTGTTTGCCGAATCTATAATAGATTTCGTAATTATCTTGTAACATATTTTTCATAAATTAGCATCCTCAGGAAAACTTGTGAGTAAACACCACTCTCTTTAATGACGCAGAATGTGCTAAGAAATTGCCTTTCCAGGTATACTTGACAAGTGTTGCATCTATTTATTTATCAAGATCTATTTATCAACAATGTTCGATTTATGCTAATGATTGATGGCTGCAAGGAACTCTTTACCAAGATGCTTTTTTGTGCATCATTTGGGTGAAGCAATCAACGAGGTGTCAGCCATTTTGCCATGCTTTAAAAAAGGCGGGAAATCTGACACAAAGCATTATGGGATTTGATTTTAGAAGATACTTCCAATCAACAACTTTGTTGCGGGATACTTTCAACCTCTGCTAGTGCAAATGGGCCTAACCTGAAAACTGATACTTCCAACCATTAAAGTTAAAGGAAAAGGTATGGCCTAAAAATGATACTTCCAACCATGAAAGATACTTCCAACCATCAACAGTTGATACTTCCAGCCATCAAAGATACTGCCAACCATGTACGGAAAAAAAATTTGCGGTGCCACTACCCATGTTTCTAAAATTTATGAAACTATCTACCAGCCCGGCACCTTTGTTTATTATAAAAGATTAGAGTACTGTAGCACCATTTCTTCTTTCTTGACTTTCGAAAATTTAAGCTGTTTCTTCTGAAAGAAAAAGGTGTGCTGAAGTTTCTTTTGAATCTAGAAATGTTAAGCTTTATATTTTTGAATAATAATATATAAAAAAAAATAAATAAAAAAAAAAGATATTTTTGATAAATGTGTTTTGCTTTATTGTTAACAATCAAGTTGAATTCCTGTGACAAATTAACATTCCGGTGGCACACAAAGCGATCTAGATGGTTGAAGGTCGCATTGCGGAATAGGATAAACTTGAAACTTTGTCCACAATACATCTTCTAGACAGACCATCCAATCATCAAGAATGTTGTAATCATGATCCAGAGTTTGCCAGAAGTATTTAGGATGCTGTTTTCACAAAGGCTTTATTGATTCCTGAGACCAATGGAAACCTGACCACAATGAATGGACCAGGATGGACATTGAATATTAAATAAATAATGAGAAACCAAACTATTTAACAACTCCAGATTTTACTTTATAAGGTATTCTGGCAGTATCAAAAGATCGTCCAAGAGTCTTCAAGCTTCTTTCAAAAACAAGGAGAGGGCAGATTTCCGAGTAACACATGATATTGACTGGGAGAGTAGTTGTGCTTAAAAATTTTCTGACACAATCGATCATTTAATTTGAAGGCTTCCATTTTGGAGGCAGGCAAATTGAATTGTGAGAATCGTTCTAAGATATGGTAAAAATGCATTTCCACAAATATTTTCCCCTGGGGACATTCTGCTTTGTGGCAATAATAATCTTGTTTTGCCTAGAGCTAGGATGAATCAATATGGCATTAATACTATCAGGTTTGTTGTTCAAAAACTATGGCAGACTCTGCCAAGAGAAATCAAAGAGTCCCAATCATTGGAGATTTTTAAAAGAAATATTAAGTCCATCAAAATTGTTGACTGCAGCTGTCAATTCTGTAAACATTTTTTATCAAATCTAGGTTCCTTGTAATTAGACTTTTGTATATACACTCATTTTTTTTGTAAGAAACTGCTTATAAGAAACGGTAGGCTCGATTTTTCGAAACTAAGCAACAACCCTACCTGAATTGAAAAAGCTAAGAAACTGTTGCAATTTACAGTTTTAATTTTCCTATCGCACTCGCAAAATGTTTAGACACTGTACAGTTAAAGCGTCTGTTTGGATATTATTTTGAGTGCGAATTATGTTATTTACTTGTTTTGAGATCTTACTAAGTAATTTGGGAGCCCTTTAGACAAGACAAAATTACCTCTACATTTCCAGGATTAAAAATATAAGAAACAGGTAAGAAACTTTTGGTAGCAAAATGGCCCAAAAAGTTAAGAAACTGCCTACCAGCCCCGGACCTTAGTTTCTTATAAAACAATGAGTGTATTCTGTATTGTTGGCCTTAATTAGCTTAACGCTATTGCCGTTGATAACTTAAACAAATTGTTTATTATTATCAGCATATCCGCACAGAGGGGGGGGGGCCTTCATTTTGGAAATAAAATTTTAAGGAACTTCATTATACCTCTAAACAATGAAAACAAAAAATTTAATGTTCCCCTAACTGATTATATTTTGAGAAATATTCATCATTGGCCCATAAACTTTATAGAACATTTGTGTTCCGCAATTTATACCTGCTAACCAGTTCCGTAATTCCACAGTTCCGAATTCCGTAATTCCACAGTTCCGTAATTCTGTAATTCCATAGTTCCGTAATTCCGGATTCCTCAATTCCGTAGTTCCGGATTCCGTAAATTACACCCGTCGACTAGAGGGTGACTTCTTCTGAACATAGGCTGTTGTTTCTTATGAGTTTCCTCCGGCACTAAATATGACTCTGGCACTGGTTCATTGGACAGCATGGATGATGGCATGGCATCTTCAGAGACTGGATTAGTAACTGAATCCACAAAAGCAGGTACAGTCACATCCCTGGATGTCTCTTTCTCCTTGATACCACAATGAATCGGCCGTGCTGGACTCCGTGGCCGTGTTGGAATCAGTGGCAGTTGCGGAATCGGTGGCTGAACAGAAGATGCAGACATCCTGTCTCTATGAGCACTCAGTTTCAATTCAGTTTCAGTTTCAGAGTCTCGAATCTCCCTTGGGAAGCGAGATAGATTCAGGGCTGGACGGGATGACTCAGTTCTCCTACACTCAACCTGTGGAGTTGGTGTCGCCTGTCCCGATGTTGGTGGACGCACAATGGTTGATGTTGATTCCAGTCGCTGCAAAAAAGAGCATTTCAACTAAGAAAGAGCAGTAAAATTTCTCCTCTTTCAAGCTGCAGTCGATCTGCGTTCCGATGGTATTCATTTTGGAGACATACAATAAATTGAGTCACATCCCATTTCATTTCAATATCTAAGGTTAAATGGTTCAAACATTGCTCTTTTCATGTGCCAAAATAAACGCACAACTGTATTTAGACAACGCTAGATATATCATGTAAAAATTGTAAAACATATTTAGAGCGACATAATTGAGTTGAAATGGGTCAAACGTTTCAAACGTTTGAAATGGAAGGCGCGTTAGACATGTAACAGCGTTGCCATGTAAAAGTTTTGCCTCTAATATAGTTAGATGCACAGCGTTTAAACCAGGCATAATCAAGCAAATGTTATATCGAGGTCAATAAAATTTTACGTCTGTCAAACATGTCACTCTTAAAAGGACTAGGTAGATACACCTGTGTAATACCGGGTGTCCCAAAATGATGTATTATCGTTTGATTGCTTATATGTCCATAACCGATTGACCGATTTTCAAAAACTTTGTTTCATCCGATTGCTGAAAGGCTAAATTGTATTCGATGATGTTGTTTGTGGTTTAGGCCGATGTCTTCATGTTCAAAAGAAGATCGATAAACCTGCTAAAATTCAAGCTTTACATGGCATGAAAAAGAAACGGCCTACTTTCCCAGTCAATATTTTAGACATGATGCAAAAGGCTGAACTTATATGTCGTTCAAAGAATATATATCGTTCAGAGAATACGAATTCAGTCATACTGAGTTCAGGGAATACGAATAGGAGTTCAGCCTTTTGTATCACATCTAAAATGTTGACTGGATAAATAGGCCGTTTCTTTCTAATGCCATCCAAGGCTTGAATTTGAGCAAGTTTATCGATCGTCTTTGCAACATCAAAACGTCGTGCTAAAACCGCAACCAAAATCTTATAATATAATTTAGCCTTTAGGCAATCAAATATAAGAAAGCTTTTGAAAATCTGTTCATTGGTTATGGACATGTAAGCAATCAAACTATGATACATCATTTTGGGACACCCGGTATAAAGTTCCAATAATATTTTCTGTATAATTTGGAATAATGCTGCAAAGGAATTCCTTCTAAGACGTGTTTAATTGATTAGCATTAACATAAACATAATGAATTTCAATGTTTAATTTTCAACTCAAATTAAATGTAAATTAAACACATACAAGGCAAGGCAAGGGAAATTCTCCAGCAAGAGTCATGGAAACGTTTCTATGAATCCCAAGTGGCTTGCACGCTTATTGTCCATTTCAGCAAATAATTTTAATTGCTTTGCAATATCTCTAAGTTTTATATCATGTTGATGCCAAACAAAAGCACTTTTCATTATTTTGATGTAAAATAAGAATGCATTTCAAATTTTCACTTACTGGTGCCTTGTGAGGCTGGTTTGCTGCCAGTGGATTCATTGCTGGCCGTTTGTTCCTTTGCTGGTGGTAGTGTTCATTTGCTGGTTGTGGTCTATGATTTGCTGCTGGTCGTTGCTGCTCGGCCTGAACAATAAGTATCAACAATACTTAGCAAAAATAAGCATTCCCAACTTCCAAGTTCCATCATTACACAGAAGAAATTGTGTCTGTTCCTCTCTGAATAACAACAATTTGCAACTTAGATGCAAAAGTGGAGTAGCTTTCATTAATGCGCTTATACAGGTGGAATAAGATGCAATGATATCAAAAGAATCTTTTCTAAATTTTTAAGAATTCTTGACAATAGAATATATTTCTTAATTCTAGAATATCAAAACTGTTCAACAAGGATTATTGCAAAAATAAAACAGTTGTTACATAGCTTTCGCCAAAAACAGGATTTATGAGTGCAACAAGATATTTACTTATATACCGGATGAGTGAAATAAAGGCAGTGAAATTAAAAGTAAGTACCTGATATCAAAAATTATAATATATCATGCAAAGGCCAAGTTAGATGAGATAATTAAAAAATCGCTCATCTTCAAGACCCAAGAATTGGAAAAATGCATGTCGAGAACTCCAAATGAATCAATCGATTGATGATGGCTTTCAGATATGGCAGACTGATGGCTTTATATTTTCCTGCACAACTACAAAACTGGTTAGGATAGTTATTGTATTGCCTCGTTTTTGTGAAAAGTCATTCAGGTAATAAACCATAGTATTTAAAGTTTTTTTTAATTTTATTTTTTATCAATTAAATGCATGAATTATCATGAAGTCTCCAACACTACTGCAGATATGTTGCATGACATCCAGCACCATTTGTCATTTATCAAGCCATAGCAGTACAACCATAAATTTGCCTTAACATTTCTTAGTTCAGCTTGCAACCTCTCAAAACAATGAACTACTAGATTTCCTATAGAAAGAATCCAAATCGATAGAAAGAATCGATAGAAAGAATCAATCGAGAATTCCACATTCCATTACTATTTTGGCATAGAAATTTAAGTTCTCGCCATGGTCAGTTCAAAAATATAATTTTCATTCTAAGAATATCCATCAAATATAAAAGCTTAGGTGCATGATTGTTAGGCGAAATGTTTTTGGCGCGTGAAAGATCAAATGTTTGAGGTGCATGACAAGGGGCATGCGCGTGTGACGAGGAGCACACACATGTCTGCATAAGAATCCTTGAAAATCCTTCAGCAGTAATCTGGCTGGTAAGATATATAAACATTCACTTACGCCCAAAACGGGAGGAGCTGTGGCAGGCAGTCCAACTGTGTCCTTTGGAAGGCCAGTGCATGGCTGCAACATAACACAAAAGTATTTTAAATGTTTCTTAATAGAAAGAATTGAAGTTGATAGATAGATATACAGCAATCTCACTAATATGAGAAGCGGAAACATGTCATTCATGCTTTCAGCTTCAGTTATTTCATTTGTAATCAGGATACAGGAACCTTGATACTTGGGAGGATAACCAAAAATTTGAAAAACTCTAGTTAGAAAATCTAGTAGTTCACTGTTTTGAGAGGTTGCAAGCTGAACTAAGAAATGTCAAGGCAAATTTATGGTTGTACTGCTATGGCTTGATAAATGACAAATGGTGCTGGATGTCATGCAACATATCTGCAGTAGTGTTGGAGACTTCACGATAATTCATGCATTTGATTGATAAAAAATAAAATTAAGAAACTTTAAATACTATGGTTTATTACCTGAATGACTTTTCACAAAAACGAGGCAATTCAATAACTATCCTAACCGGTTTTGTAGTTGTGCAGGAAAATATAAAGCCATCAGTCTTATTGAACTTTTAAGACCTCGGAACCCAAGTTTTAAGAAACTATATTTTACTGTAAAACAACAAGGGCAGATTTGGTAACACAATAGCACAAGATGCTTTTATTTACACCAGCATTCAAAGCGATTAGCGACTGCAGACAAAGGAAATTCTCTCAGCCATAACTTTAAAAGAAACAAAGCCGCAAAAGTTTCTCTGAACCCAAGTTGCTAACATGCTCATTGTGCATTTCAGAATATGTTTTCCAGAGCAAACATGAAAGAAAGAAAGAAACAAAGAAAGAAAGAAAGAAAAGGATATATCTAAAGAAAAAGGATATCTCTACACATTTACCGCGGGTATTTATTTCTCTGGTTCAGAAGCAGAACAGTAAGTGTTTTCATTACACCCAAAAAATAAGAGAATTGAATCGCCTACCAATCGGCTTCTGGACCAAAGAAATGAAATAGCCAAAGTAGATATATCCTTCTTGTTTTGATCTATGCTCATGTTTGCGCTTAAATACAGTTTTTGGAATGCACAGCAAGCGAGCTAGCTACCTGGTTTTCAGAGAAACTTTATTTTATTTTTTTGGGATATTATTATCTGTCCCTTTTCCGTAGAACACAAAACCGGTTAGAATGTGCATATTGTGACGTATGACCAAATTATGACCAAAGCTTCCTAATATCACACCTGTATTTGTTCCTGCATGTATTATGATGCAATTTGCCTTGGCTTTGAAATGTTCAAGGGCATTTAAAGACTCTGCGCTAACCGGCAGCCTCTGCGTGGTGAAGCTATACCACAATGCAGTTTGTTCAATCCCATATTGCAATTCTAGAACGTCCACTTATTTTCAAAATGGAAGGCAGAAGCCTAGCCTGGCATGGCATCACAAAATCAAAGAAAAGAAAATTCCTAGTCCCCAAAAGAACAAAAGAAAGTCTTGTCAGCTCGTGAGCTAATTTAAGAATGCCAATTCCACATATTGAATATTTTCAATGCCGAGTTTCCTGTCAGTTGCATGCACAATTAAATGCTGTTCTTCCTGATAACAAAACAAATCTCTGATAAAGTTTCCAACTGAATGGCGCTGTTACATAGAGAATGCTGTAGAGTCCAAAATTTGATATTTCCCTTTCTCCAATTTCAAAGGAGCCATTCCAACTTGCATACCTTGCACGTGTCATCTTGCACAAGGTTGTTTATCTATCTTGCAAAGAATGCCGCCTGCAAAGACTGCCGGTTAGCGCAGAGTCTTTAAAGCATCATTTAGAGTAGCAGTTGGTTTTGTTGTGACAGTTCTCTCTTCGGGTCTTAGGAGTATATCATTCTTTATTCTCTTGAGATGGGAATCACCCACCATGACAACATCAAAATTCGGCTGAGGTGAATGAGCTTTTGGAGTTACATCAGGGACATTAGTTGTAACCTTTTGGGGTAAGGATGCTTTGTCAATGATCACCTTCTTGTTATTTATTGCAACTTGAATAGCATCATTTTTTTCATTCAGGCCTACAATTTCTCTGTGGATGTTTACTAATTTTGACTGAAGGTCCTTTATCATTCTCTGCATATCGGGAGTCACTAATTCAAGATTCAAGATCCGGAATTCAAGATTCACACTAATTCTAGATCCGGAATTCAAGATTCGCACTAATTCTAGATCCGGAATTCAAGATTCAAACTAATTCTAGATCCGGAATTCAAGATTCACACTAATTCTAGATCCCGAAATCAAGATTCATACTGAATTGGGCTTTTTAAGAATTCCTTGGAGAATCTGTGTGGTTTCATCTTTTTCGCTGTATTTTCTTTGTATCAGGCTTGCGAATAGATGGTTGATCTACCCAATTCCCCCGCCAATTCCTCAATTTACAACACACGCATTCTTACTTAAAGGTACTTGAGCTTCTGTAAATGTCTAAATGTTGCAAAGACTTCAAAAAACCTTCCTTTGAGGGCACAAGTAGTGAGCATGAAGACTGTTAATGCAGCTTTAAGAAACTCGTAAAAAACTCTGACTATTGAAAATCTGACCAGAAACTTTCAGTGCTGGCCCGCATTCTTAGTTTCTTAAAAAAATGTCTGCAAAAATGAGTGAAAATAAAAGAGAAATGGCATGGATTTCCTTGATAAAAGGAAAAGAGTTTCTTGAATAATTTGGCCAAGTATTGAAATTTGTTCATTATTGTTATCGAAGAGTCGAGTTTCTATAGTTTCTTATTAAAAATGTGTGCTTCAAACTATTTCACTTTGCACAAAGGGTGTAATAACCATACAATTCTAAAGCTCTCGGTTACAAGGGGTAGTTTTAACTCGCACCATGAATTTATACCAAGCACCCCAACACCAGAAAACACAGCAGAAATAACACAACTGGAATTGATAGTAGGGAGGTATATTCAGTACGGTTTGCTACAATAAATAGTAAACAAGTCAATGATTAAATAAACCAAATAAATAGCGATAAGAAACTTTCGAATATAACAATGACAACACGAAGCATGGCCTAATATAATCCCAAACGAACAAAATAGTAAACGATGTAACGAGTAAGAATAAAAAGAAATATTAAATTCAAACTTACAAACTATTTGTCCTTGGAAATACTCAGTTGGTTTGCACTGCCATAACAGCCTCTTTGTCCTTCAACTTGGCTTTGACTTTCACCATGATACCACTGACGCAGTTTTTTTAAACCTGCTTCGAACTCTGGCCTTTATGCCTTCCAAGGCAAAACAACAACACAAATTGCCACGCATGCACGGGACTCAATGAGGCTCAAAAGCACGCGTGCACGGTTCTCAAATATGCCACACATAAGTCCAAAAGTTCTGGATTCCCCAGACAATAAAAAATGTTCATAATAGAAATGTTAAAGTTTCAAACCAATAACAATCCCAAAGGGGCATAATCCACGGGTCAACAGCAACTAAAGTCTTTGCACGATGATACAGCCGGCCCCAAACACTTGGACACCAGGACAATGTTTCTTTAAATCTTTCCAAGAAGTGCAAATCATGATCTTTTCTCCTTACTTCCTGCTGCTTCTTGATTTCCTTCTCTGGGATCTCGTCATCCTGTCCTATTCTTTCTCGGCACAACTTTTGCAGAATCAACTTCGCATTTAGGATGATTAGTGCAGCCATACCAAGAGGATCGTAAATAGAAGAAATCACACTAAGAATACCTCTTCTGGTGACAGGTTTTTCTCTGATGCAGACGAATTTGATCTGTCCGGGAATTTGATCTGTCCGGATGTGCTTGTTCTTTGAGGTTGTTCTTTATAAGATGTTGTCATGATAGCGAGTATGTGACATGATTACATTCATTAATCTGACTGGTATACTCTGATTTTGTGCCTGGCAAACTGCATAGACTGGTAATAGTTTGGAAGGAAAGTTACCACTGCCTAAGAGAGGAGAGACCATACCCAACTGATCTTTGCTACTTTTAGGAATACTACCATGAATGATCACTTCAGTTCTACCTGGAATACAAGTACTACACTGCATTGTTACAGGAACTGGTCCCCTGTTTATGGGCTGCACCAAGTTAAAGGTGAAACATGATCAGAACTGGCTGCACCATTTTCCACAGAAGTGGGTTTAGGAGGAGCAGACAAGGGTTGCTGAGGACTATGTGGGCTTAAAGCGGTTGACCCATGGGCACCAACCAGGGAATACACTCCATCCCCATTAAAGGATAATTGTAACCCATTGGAAGTTAAAAAGTCCCACCCAAAAAACACACTGTAGTGGCTCAAAGAGTTTAGAGGAGCTAAGAAATTTCCTGAATATGCAACTAAGCCACTATAAGGTAATGACCACTCAAGTGGTGCCGTTCCAGAAACTTGCAATGGTTGGCCAGTAATACTGATACAGTTTTGAGTACCAGTAGATAAGACAGGTTGTGGGTTCATGCGGTTTAAAACAGAGCTGCTAAAAAACGATTTTATGGAGCCCGTATCGATTAAAGAATGGACATCAACCGCACTTAGGACCTGATTACATGGAGCTTTCAGCCCCGGGGTTGAATTTCAACCCACCTGGCCGAGTTCAAATTTCATCCCACCTCTCCATTTATTCCTTTATTGATTCCAATTTTTGATTACATGGTGAAATCTCAACCCCGGGGATGAAATAACACCCGGGGCTTAAATCTCATCCCACCTTGACCTAGCGGAGGTGAAATTTTTGAGCCGTTAATCCCCATTGTTTACGTGAATTTCCATTTAATCGCAATCTTGTTTCAACCCCGGGGTCAAATTGCTATTGACGCATGCAAGTTGTATTGCGCATGGCGAGCTTTTTCATACACGGGGATGAAATTTTACGGCTCACTTTTTCATACCCGGGAGTGAAAATACCCATGTAATAGCAAATTTATTTCCACTCAGGCAGGTGGGTTGAAACTCAACCCCGGGGTTGAAAACTCTCACGTAATCAGGCCCTTAAACGGCATAAATGCTGTAATAATGCTGGTGTGCCAACAGAAAACACTTGGGGATGACCTTCAACCCAGCCCTTTATTGAGGCACCCCTTTGAAGTTTAACCCTATCCAGACTGGGCTTTTTGAGCAACTAGAAGACTGGGGGGGGGGCTCATTCAGCCCCCCTCTCTAAAATCGCCATTCCTTCACTTACAAAGACGAAATTCACCATGCAGGAAGTCGTGCGTATGATATCATTTCTCACAAAAAAAATTGTTAAAATAGATATGACGTCATAATTATTCAAGACAAACTGGCACGTGTCCACGAAAAAAATGAAAAAAAAACAACTTTGTTTTAAATCGTTATAATTTTCTAAGATTGATTCATGAAACCAAATTATGCCAATTAAAGCATTGTTAGAACGTGAAAATATACTTATAAAGTGGAAAATGTGATTTTCGCAAATCCAAGATGGCGGACACACATATTAAAAATCTTGTTTTTCTGAAAAATGAAAAATGCAGCTATAAAGGAGAATTTCTCCATATATTACGATGAAAACTACTTCGATGATAAGTGATCGTTGCATACTTCATTTTTCCTTTTGAAACTTTTGTTTTAATTATTGCAAAAAATGCTGACATCAGCATTTTTCCCAGTAGTAAGCCAATGAGCTCGAAAGGAGAGGGAAGGTGGAAATAAGGGGTTGAAGATAGTTATTTGGTGAAATTTTGATAATATCTTGACAAACTAAACACTTTCAAGTCAAAAAATTCTCACTGTATAACAAATTCTCAAGATATGCATGAAAACTGATCGTGAGTAGTACTATTTGAGGATACCCCTCGGGAATCTTATACCGTTTGCGACCAATGATGCACAAAATTCAAACAAAATTACACAGCTTAGGTATAAACATCCCTGTTGACCAGTTTTAGTCTATTTATTGCCGCTGTAAAACATTTGGGGTCGAAATATCCTTGCAGAAAGACCGCTAACTAATTTTTGCCATTTTCTTAAAGATGACGTCATTGATGAGGTCACGTGACATATAATTGTTCTAATGTTCCTGGAAAAAATTAAAGAGACCTTATAAATTATAAGTTCACAACTGAAAAAGGATACTATCAAAGGATTATGAGGTGATCTGGAATTACATTCATAAGCAGCTTACCTAAAAGTTGGCCCCGACCACTCTGAAAAAAACAGCCACCCCCGGGCCCCCTGAATTTTTTTTCAAAGTTTCACACAAATTCACACTTCAAAAGGATAGAAACTAAAAGTCAAAAAAACCATTTCCTGGTTCGTTGAACCAATTTGGAGCAGTGCTCAGTTCAGTAGGTGGCTGAATGAGCCCCCCCCCCCCCAGTCTGGATAGGGTTAAAGAATTTGAAAACGTACTTACATTGTTGGCTGACGGTGAAGAATAATTATTAGGCCTACCAGTGTTCATTGGATGGTAATTACTTGCGGAGAATGACTGCCTTGCACTTGCAGCAACACCATTGGAACTGGAGGAAATCTTCTGGGCAGCTTCCATGTAGTTGTTGGCACATTGGGCTTGACTGTGACCCCAGCCACGACACAATGAACAGTGGGCATCCCAAGGGCAATCTCGAGCAAAATGTCCCAATTGGTTGTAGTTGTAGCATCGCTGTTATTGTTTTCTTGGGAAACGTTGGTTGCGCCATTTTGGTGATTGTTGCTGCTGCACTTTCTCCTCCATCGCAGTGTGGAGTTTTATTTGATTTGAACTGAGCGCAGCAATGACCGGGGTTAAATTTGTGATCGAGTCTTCCAATTGCCTCTGTGGAGGAGCAGTGGCTTGTGGAGCAGCACAGATGGGGAAAGGATCACAATCCATATGAATCGCGCGATACCGCTGAACACATTCAGTCATCGATTTGACACTTGGGATCGGATCATGATCCAGCAACCGCAAGCGAAGATCACCGGCTTTCGGATCTTTTAACATTTGACCTTTCTCAATTTTCTTTGACCGATCTTCGATACCGCAAGGAATGCAGCTTTTCATTTTCTCTGAATTTACCTGTGATTTGCCTGTGATTTCTTCATGATCACTGCTCCCTTGTGGTGCGGAGAACAAGGGAGCTGACTTCTCGGCCATCATTTACGGGTCCCTTCAGATTGCGTTTGCAAACTGCAAGGGGTTCGCGGTTTGATCTTAGCCAAAAGGTCAAGAAGCAGGATTACTCTCTTCTTCACCTAAACATGCCAAATTCATCTGCCTATGAACCAAATTAGGAACAGGAGATAGATGAGCCAGTGTCGCCACAATTGAGCATCGCCAGCGCCACCCACAGTATGCTGCCACCCAAAGCGCCAAGAAACATGGTATCAATGAGCCTTAACAAGTTAAAAGTTTTCTCCCACTTGCGTCGATTCAAGGCTTTGGTTAATGATTTCAGCCAGGGCTTGATTCTACTTTTCAAGCCAACCAAAAGTTCCAGCTCCACATCGACAAGTGATTCTTGGAACTTTAAGAAGCTAGAGAAAAATCGTAGTGAGTGTGAGTATGCCTTGAGGGTACTAGGCCTTGCACTCTTACGAAAATCTTCTAACCAACAATCCCTAAGGAGGTCAGTATCTATCAGATTTCATACGTCATCATTTCTCCGCTTATCGCTTGGCTAATAGATGTAAGATGTGCAAGGTGAAGGCTTGCATCCCTCTCTTTCTTTGCACTGCCATCTAGTGACATCAGCCAACTTTAAAAGCACCCGAAAACGGTAGCTTCAGCAGGAGTTGGAGCGATTTCTTCAGGTGGAATCTCATCGTATTCACTAACAACACTCTCAATTTCATCTTCAGTGTCTTCACTTTGTCGTTGGGCTTCCTCAGTTTCTTCATCAGGATTTTTGTGTGACTTTGACTGACACTTTGCACACCATTCCATGTACTTGTTGAAATATCTCGAGGGATCACCTCCCTTTCTTGTGCCTCGTTTATCACTGAATTGGCCTTTTTTTGAATAATGTCATTTATCCTTGATTTTTGAGATGATGTACCTTAAAAATGGAATGGGAATTTAAGTCTTTGTTGCGGAAATTTTCAAAAAAGAATCTGATTATTTCAGAAGTTAATGTCATCATTCAAAAGATAGAAATTGATGCCCGTAGAATTGCAGCATGGTTTGTAAACACCTGCATAAATATGAATGAGGGAAAATCGTTTTGAAATTGCCTTCCGCTGTCTTTTCTGCATATATATTACTCATGTTATATCTAGCGTATATAGTGATCAATTTACAAGTATCGTTCTTTCTCCGCTTTATTGTTAGCAGCTTTTTATAACATGTAGTGGCCACAGGGTACTCAAGCCGCTTTGCTCCTATCCGTATTGTCAAAAGATGCAGTGGAATTTGGAGATAAAAGTAGCAATGCTCTTTAATCATCGGAAGGATAAACATAAATTGGAGTGCAGAAGAAAACTTCAGGACTCCAATTTTTAGTGGGAATGAATTCAGTAAACGGCATGTGAATCATCACAAAGAACAATCACCTCCTTGCCTCCTTTTTCGCTCGCAATATTTTCATTAGGCCACACTGCCCTTTTGTTGACACTTCCCCCTAAAAATTCCTTCGTGTGCGCTCTAGTCAATTGAAATGCAGGACTTGAGTTTCTTAAACATCTTGGGACATGCTCTACAGTAAATTTAGCTGATTTTTGAATTTGTCTTTGATATTTCCAACGCAATACACAACTTCTCATACACTTCCTATAACACACTAACTCGGCCAGATGTTTAACTACAAGTGCCAGGATGCATTTCGTGCGGCACTGGTAATGACGTAATCATGGGAATGGTCCATTTGCGAAAACATTTTCCATTGCCCATTCTGATGTTTTGTAATAACATGTTGAGGTTCATATGCGTGGATTTGGCTTCAAATGTGATCGTTACTGGCAAATGCCAACTTTGAAGAAGCAATTGATTATGTTTTTGATCTTGATTGTAATCAGAACGGATTTAGGCCATGGAGCATGCACGGACGACAGCAGCAAAGCAAGACAAGACCAGGTGGTTGTGTAACCCTGTCCCCGATGTCCTTGGCTTATTTGGATCATTGACGAGAAACAAACGTTAATTTGTTGATTTAACAGGAATTTAAGAACTTTGGCATTTTACAATTTCAAGCACCTGTCTTGTATTTTGCGAAATTTCCCATCTTTTGCATGATGCGAACATTTTCGCAAATTACAATAAGCCGTTTCAGGAGACTAGAGGAGAGAAGTTCAATGTGAAAGTGGTGCTCTGCGGTCAACAGATGTGGGAAGAGCTTTCAATAGGTCATTGTTTAGTGCTAAGCCGACAAGAGAACAATTTGAGAAATATTTCAATAGTAATGAAGGATCTTTGCCTTGGCAAAACTCGCATGTAGAAGGCTATGGTAAAACAAAATATGAAACAATTAACCATGAAAGCAACAATGTTGAAAATGATTAAACGTGAACCAAAGATAATATGATATTTCAGTCTTTTTGTTCTGCAAGTAAAAAGTTTTTTCCGTTCCTTTTGATTTCTCGATATCATTCACTGTTCATGTATTGAGTGTATGATGCGGTTGGAGTGCTTTGTGAATTTAGCATATGATTTTGCCACATCTGCAAATTTGTATTCTGCAGTTGGTGAGGTTTGTTGGGGCATATTAAGATTATAATTAGCAAGCTCAATATCAAGAAAAATTCCATTTATTACCAGAGGATAGCACATTCACAATAATGCAGGCACTGTATTCACTGCATAGTGATCTGAGGAATGGAAACCATGGCCATTTGACAGATGTTGGAGCGAAAATGATACTGGGCCGTGAAGTAGGCTTAGATTTAAATGTGGTGAGGCAAATGTGCGCGTCAGAATTTCTATCCAGTGTCTTGCAGAAGATCGGAAATGAATGCAAGGATCAAATTTTTGAAAACAAGTTCTTTCCATGCGAAGCAGAGCTCTTAATTTGTCGATCTTGTGGTCCTATGGAGGGAATAATAAGTCAAACCTGCCTGCTAAGAACAAGAACAGAGTCCCTGCTTGGAAAGAAGCCATTGCATTCAAACATCTGATATGGGATGCAGCTGCTTGTCAATATGACATGCGGCTAAATCTCAAAATGCCACCAACCTCTGATTGGCTAATTTTCCTACCTTATTTTCATGTTTATTATGACAGACAACAAATTTAACAATAATGTACAACGGGTATGTATGCAGTTCAATAAAGTTTGCTGTCGGACATATGAAAAGAACTCACAATGAGCTTTCTAGGTCATGCCTGATTATACTATCTATGCCCGATTATACCAACCGTCCTGGCTCCGAGTGCCGTAAAATCTCGAAATCGGTCAAATACAAAAATTCTATCGGCCGTAAAATAACAAAATCCTAAAAATTGTAATAAAGTACTGAATCTTTACTTTCTGTAGCTAAAACTATACGCTGTATCCTCCTACATCCATTGCACTCAAATTCGCTTGATGTTATCCACTTTCCATGGCAAAATAGACAATTTTATCATTTCCGCTCTTAGAATTGCTTAGGCCCATATGCAGCTTTGTATTCTTGGCCGAAAACGAGGCCTAGACGCGCGGACAACTTATGTTGAATAAGAAAAACATCAGGGTGACGCTCGGTTCGAGTTTCTCTTCCCGTAAAATAGCAAAATTATATAAAGACAATCAGTGCAGATGAACTTCGAAGGAATAGTGAGTCACAAAACAATTATAAAATAATCCACAACAGTCTCATAGTTTTTCTATTCTCAAACTACTCTTAATTGCTTTCTAAATAGTTGAAAACTACAGTTTTCTGTCTGACGTGAAATAGCAAAATCCTATACTGTGGTCCATGACAAGAATTTCAATGATATGCAAATTGAATATCAGTTCAAAAACATTCTGATACAGTTGCAGTGCTCGTTTTATTACGAAAATGATGGAAATTCCTTCTTTGCGTCGTTGAAAACTCGTGTTCTCTTTAGGTTTTCCTCCAGCCGTAAAATAGCAAAATCCTATATGACTGTCTTATAGCGCGAAATTTCAACGATTTGCAAATTGAAAATCAGTTCAAAAACACTCTAATACAGTTGCAGTGCTCGTTTTATTGTGAAAATGATCTACATTACTTCTTTATGTTCTTGCATTTTTATTTCACGGCTGGAGGAAAACCTCAAGATAACACGAAATTAAGGAAGGAATCGTATTAATATGGAGCAATGCAACTGTTTTAGAGTGTTTTTGAATTAATTTTCAATTTGCAAATTGTTGAACTTTCGCGGTATAAGACAGTCATATAGGATTTGGCTATTTTACGGCTGGAAGAGAACGTAAAGAGAGCAGGAGTTTTCAACGACGCAAAGAAGGAATTTCGATCATTTTCGTAATCAAACGATCACTGCAACTGTATTAGAGTGTTTTCGAACTGATTTTCAATTTACGAATCGTTAGGATTCCGCGCTATAAGACAGTAATATAGAATTTAGCTATTTTACGGCTGGAGGAAAACCTCAAAATAACGCGAAATTAAAGAACGTAAAGAAGTAATTTAGATCATTTTCGTAATAAATCGAGCACTGCAACTATATTAGAGTGTTTTTTTTCAACTGATTTTCGATTTGCATATCGTTGAAATTTTGCGCTCTAAGACAGTCATATAGGATTTTGCTATTTTACGGCTGGAGGAGAACCTGAAGAGAACACTAGTTTTCAAGAACGCAAAGAAGTAATTTAGATCATTTTCATAATGAAACGAGCACTGCAACTGTATTAGAGTGTTTTTCAACTGATTTTCAATTTGCAAATCGTTGAAATTTCGCGCTATAAGACGGTCATATAGGATTTTGCTATTATAGAAAGGCATGGCTTAGTGATAGACTACTACAATTTCAGCGCTCTGATTGCAAACATAGGTGCGTTGATTGTTTTTTTAATGAATCTTCAGAATACAACAAGATCTGTCAACAAGATGCGTCTAGCTTTGCCGAAATATGTTTGTTGTGAATTTCTCCACCTTTAAAAAAAAGCTGTCAAGCAAAGGCCAACGAAAGAAACTAGGCACTCAACGCCAATGCCTCAACATCTTCCAAGCCATTGGCTAAGAAAAGGAAAATGAAAGGAGAAAAGAAGGAGAGCATCAGGGCACTAAAAAGAAAGAAAACACATGGGGCTATATTAATTCTAGCAAGAAACAAAACCATATGTCTACTGTCTATGAGCCTTTTGAGATGGGGAGTCACTAATTCAAGATTCAAGAACCAAGAACCAGAACCAAGAACCAAGAGCCAAAACACCCTAATTCAAGAACCGGAATTCAAGAACCAACTTTGGACACCCTAATTCAAGAACCGGAATTCAAGAACCAACTTTGGACACCCTAATTCAAGAACCGGAATTCAAGAACCAACTTTGGACACCCTAATTCAAGAACCGGAATTCAAGAACCAACTTTGGACACCCTAATTCAAGAACCGGAATTCAAGAACCAACTTTGGACACCCTAATTCAAGAACCGGAATTCAAGAACCAACTTTGGACACCCTAATTCAAGAACCGGAATTCAAGAACCAACTTTGGACACCCTAATTCAAGAACCGGAATTCAAGAACCAACTTTGGACACCCTAATTCAAGAACCGGAATTCAAGAACCAACTTTGGACACCCTAATTCAAGAACCGGAATTCAAGAACCAACTTTGGACACCCTAATCCAAGAACCGGAATTCAAGAACCAACTTTGGACACCCTAATTCAAGAACCGGAATTCAAGAACCAACTTTGGACACCCTAATTCAAGAACCGGAATTCAAGAACCATATCTGGACACCCTAATTCAAGAACCGGAAATCAAGAACCAACTCTGGACACCCTAATTCAAGAACCGGAATTCAAGAACCAACTTTGGACACCCTAATTCAAGAACCGGAATTCAAGAATCAACCTTGGATACCCTAATTCAAGAACCGGAATTCAAGAACTAACTTTGGACACCCTAATTCAAGAACCGGAATTCAAGAACTAACTTTGGACACCCTAATTCAAGAACCGGAATTCAAGAACTAACTTTGGACACCTTAATTCAAAAACCGGGATTCAAGAACCAACTTTGGACAGCCTAATTCAAAAACCGGGATTCAAGAACACCCCAAACTTTATAATATTTTTGGCATTTACCAATGGACCCTGCAGTGTTATGAAGTTTAGATTCCAGAATTCAGAATTAGAAATTCTGTGTGCAAAAGATTTTCAGCCTTCTCTTGCTTTTCATGATTCAAAATTACATAATTTATGCCACATCACATTTATTTCAAAACAGGCTTAGAATATGCAGCATTCTGCCGATGCAGGCCAGTGGCGTGGTGGTGGCCAATATTTTATGATTGATTTTTAGCAATACGACATACATTTCTATGTTTTATACTCTTTACTGAATTCTGGATGACAACTATAGTGAACACATAGTGAATGACAACTATCCATTCCAAGTAATCACAAATATGCAAATACCAAACAGAGATTCACCCTCTGCTGCTGTCTGCAGTCACAAGTAGCAGTAGTGGTGGAAAATTAGTATGAAATTAACAAACTTGCCAACAGGGACGTAGGAAGGATCTCAAACTTGAGGGGGCACGACACTTCAAGGGCACTTTTTTCATTAAGCTAAAGGGGCACTTCCGGAAAATAAAAAGGGCACTTCTTTGTTTATTGCAAAATCTTGGAGGGGCACGTGCCCCCAGTGCCCCCAGTGCCCCCCGGTTCCTACGTCTCTGTGCCAATGTTTTCTGGATCAGGCCATATATATAGACAATGGTTGGTCACAAAGTTAGTGATGTAACTCTTTCCAAAGAAGTGTATCACAAACACACAAGTTTATGGAAATTTAAAACATAGAGCAATAATGGATAGCCTAATTCAACGACCAAACGAATCAGGCTAAATAATGGCATGATTCCACCGTAAATAATCATACATTTTCTTTATGAGTAAACTAAATTTCATCAATCATGCATGGTTGATTGATGTAAAGCATGCATTGCACTGCAAGATTCTTTGGTAAATGCCAAAAATATTATAAAATATGGTGTGTCTAACTTTGGTTCTTGAATTATAAAATATGGGGTGTCTAACTTTGGTTCTTGAATTCCGGTTCTTGAATTAGGGTGTCCAAGGTTGGTTCTTGAATTCCGGTTCTTGAATTAGGGTGTCCAGAATTGGTTCTTGAATTCCGGTTCTTGAATTAGGGTGTCCAAAGTTGGTTCTTGAATTCCGGTTCTTGAATTAGGGTGTCCAGAGTTGGTTCTTGAATTCCGGTTCTTGAATTAGGGTGTCCAGAATTGGTTCTTGAATTCCGGTTCTTGAATTAGGGTGTCCAAAGTTGGTTCTTGAATTCCGGTTCTTGAATTAGGGTGTCCAGAGTTGGTTCTTGAATTCCGGTTCTTGAATTAGGGTGTCCAGAGTTGGTTCTTGAATTCCGGTTCTTGAATTAGGGTGTCCAAAGTTGGTTCTTAAATTCCGGTTCTTGAATTAGGGTGTTTGGTTCTTGGTTCTTGGTTCTGGTTCTTGGTTCTTGAATCTTGAATTAGTGACTCCCTTTGAGATGTATCAAGTCTATGAAGGTGACCTCAGATATAAGATATCTGTCCCAGTTGAGATTAAAAAAACCATCAGAAGACCATTGCGTTGAGGAAAAAAGTAATCCTGGTCTCCAGGAAAAAAGTCAAAATGTCTATTAGGAAGTAAATTGCCTTCCTTAAAGAAAAGAATCAATTTCCCGATCCAAAAGTAGAAACATTTGATTTGAAAGGCTAGATTTGGAGACTGGTTGTGATGTCGGATTTGCAGAAGAAATGTTGAGCTATTTCTTGTACATAGTGTGTTCACTGCTTTTCCAGAAGAGTTAAGTCAAGATTCTGTTTACAACCAAAAGAGCAAAACATTTGAAACATAAATGCAAGGAAGCAGACTTTTGTTTGGATTGTTTGCACTAAACAATGTTTTCTGTGACACATTTTTCGAGCCAGAGCTTTTGGATTTCAGTGCCGATTTGCTTTGGCTATAACAACTTTCAGTTATTCAAATAGGAACTGAATGTGAAAAACTTCGTTCTGAAGCAGGAGGCTACAATATCCATGTGTTAATTAGTGCTGCAAAGCATGCTAGATTTAGTTATATTCAGAAAACTGCAGTATTGCTCACATTTTGCAAGAATGTTAGTTGTTAGTCATGGCATGCCCTATATAGGCCAAATGCCACAACAAGTTGTGTTACCAATCACAGAGCTTCATAGTGGTCACATGACTTACTTGTGTGGTCACCTGATATTTCTCTTGCGAATGATTGGTTTATTTTCAATAACTGCCAGTAGAGGCTAGAAATTGTATTTCCTGGATCACTGACTGACAAATCCAAAAAGCGGCATAGGAGATTCAAAGCTGAGGCACTTCAGGGCTTAGGGGCGAAGTCTTTGCAACAACAATTTTCTTCCGTTCCATGGTGAGCTATAATTTAATAATTGCAGCAGTTGCAATCATTGGCGAAGAAGACTACATTCATAAGAAAATGAGTTCAGTCTTGATAATGCAGCAACATTTCTTTGGACACAACAAAATGGCGCATTGAAGTCTTCTTTCATCAGTCCAGGGCGGTGTTGACACCTTCCCATCACTCTGATGAGGTAACACTCCGCAAGGCCTCAGTGGGTAGTCAGTATTTTTGTATTTGTGGTCATCCAACACGGCAGGTGTAATCTGCATAAAGCAGGCTGCAGGTTATCATTTATGACCATGGGCTGTATTTCCGCAACAACGGGCCGTCTCCTGGGTGAAGCTGAAATGTTGAAAACACTATTTTGATGCGCTTGATTGCAGAGTTCAAATTACAGCCCTGAAGAAGTCCTGCATGGCAGGACTAAATATGGGCACAAAATAAATTCTACTATTTGTTGTTGTTTTTGTGGTATTTCGGTGTTTCTGCCTTTAAACTTATTTATTTATTCATCACAGCAAGCATCTTCCGATCCGACAATCGACACTGGTATCGTGGCCTTTTCATATTAATCTTGCAGAATGCTATGGAGGTAAAAACAAGGAAAAACAAGGATTTGTGTGATTTATACTGTAGCGAAATAGATGCATGAAAACAAATGTCTTTTCCATACTTTTTATATGGCATTGTTCGTTGCGAAAGAAAAAGAAAGGCATGGCTTAGTGATAGACTACTACAATTTCAGCGCTCTGATTGCAAACATAGGTGCGTTGATTGTTTTTTGAATGAATCTTCAGAATACAGACACACATACTGTCAACAAGATGCGGCTAGCTTTGCCGAAATATGTTTGTTGTGAATTTCTCTACCTTAAAAAAAAAGCTGTCAAGCAAAGGCCATATTGGGAATATTGTCCTGATCATTGTCCATTATATCCGTTGGTCTGGGTTGACGGTCTTTGTACAGTTTACATATATTAACGTGTACAATAGTTTTTCTACGAGGTCCTTCTTCTATTTCAACATTTGCAGGTGACAACTTTCTAACTATACGACATGGACCATTCCAAAGATGAGATAATTTGCTTGATAAACCTGATTTTACCTGTGGTGTGTACAACCAAATTCGATCTCCTACTTTAAATTCTACTTCCTTAGCATTCTTGTCGTAATTAGTAGCTTGATTGAATTGAGCTCGCTCTATACTCTGCTGGGCTACATATCTAGCTTCTTGTGTACGTCTAATTACTTCTGGTTTATAATCGTCTGTTGAAACATACTTGCTAATCGGGGCAGAAAGTACTACATCTAACGGTAAACATGGGTCTCTTCCATAAATTAGATAAAACGGTGTCTCTTTGGTGGAATCCTGTACAGCGGTTCTGTACGCAAACAATGCAAAAGGGATAAAGAGGTCCCAGTCCCTTTGATGCTTAGAGACATACATGGAAAGCATTGTGCATAGAGGGTGGTTGAAACGTTCCGTTAGACCATCCGTTTGCGGGTGATACGCTGTGGTATTGACCTTTTTCACGGCAAAAAGATCAAAAATTTCCTGCACTAGATTCGACAGAAAATTCTTACCTCTTTCGGACAGAAGTGTACGGTGGGCACCATGTCTAGACATTAATTCCTCAACAAAAAGTTTTGCAATGACATCGGCTCCAGTGGTTCTAATTGCAAATGCTTCCGGCCACTTAGTTAAACTGTCCGTGAATACAACAATGTAGCGGTTTCCTTGTTCTGAGGCAGGCAGTTGACCAAAAACATCTACGCAAACTCGATCGAAGGGTCCTTCTACGTGAATGCTTTGCATAGGCGCTGTGGCGGTGCGCTTGGGTGATTTCTTAGATGCGCAATCCTTACATGTTTCAATCCAATGCGTTATGTCCTTATACATGCCTTGCCAAAAATAACGCTGCCTTATCTTATCGTAAGTCTTTGCAGTACCTAAATGACCTGCGACTACATCGTTGTGCATGCTTGTGAGGACTTCGTCTATCAAATTGCGAGGTATAACTAGTTGACAACGCGTTTCCTGTCTACGGTATGGTGTGGTAGGGCTGAACAAATGATACAAAATACCATCTTGCAAAATGTACTGATCAGCCTTTACGAGAACTTTGCGATCGTCCGAAGAATTTCCAGGTAACTTACCTGTTTGCAGATAGTTGATAAGTTGCACTAAATCGGGATCTTTAATTTGCAGTTCTGGCATGTTAGCTAGTTCAAACTTAGGCGCAGAAATTGCACCAGCAATAGGCATACGAGATAATGCGTCTGCATTTGCGTTGCTGCGTCCTGGCCTATATTCTATCTTAAAATCGTACGCTTTCAAAGTCTCTGTCCATCGCGCTAATCTACCTTCAGGGCTCTTGAGGGTAAATAGCCATTTGAGCGGGTTATGGTCCGTATAAATGGTGAACAAGCGACCATACAAATAGTGCCTAAAGTACTTGATAGACCAAATGATCGCGAAAGCTTCCTTCTCTATGGTAGACCAGTTTGCTTCGTTACGCGTTATCGCTTTGCTCGCATATGCAACTACGACTTCGGATCCATTACGTATCTGACCTAAGATTGCTCCAAAACCTTTATCGCTAGCATCTAATTGGACGAAAAACGGCAGATTAAAATCTGGAAACTGCAAAACTGGGGAAGAAGTAAGCGCTTTCTTCATGTAAGAAAATGCTTTCTCCTGTTCAGGTCCCCATACGTACGGTACATTCTTCTTGCTTAGGCGGTACAGCGTGCAAAGAAAAATCCTGAATAAACCTCCTGTAATACCCTATGAGTCCTAAGAAAGACCTAAGCTGCGTGAGATCTTGCGGAAGTGGAAAGCTTTGTACTGCACTAACCTTACTTTCATCTGGGCGCAGACCATCCTTAGAAACAACATGTCCTAGGTACTTAACTTGTGGTGCGCAGAAAGTACATTTCCTGACCTTAAGCTTGAGACCACCTGTGCGCAAACGAGACAGAACTGATTCAAATCTGCTTAAATGTTCTTCAAAAGTGCGCGAAAAGATGATGATGTCATCCAAATAGACCAAGCATGACTCCCAATTGAGACCAGCGAGCATAATTTCCATGAGGCGCTGAAACGAGGCTGGTGCACCGCAGAGGCCAAAGGGCATGACTGTAAATTCCCAAAGACCTGTGTGTGTGGAAAATGCTGTTTTGTGCATGTCCTCCTCCTTGAGGGGTACTTGCCAATATCCTGAAGCTAAGTCTAGCGTTGCAAAATAGCGTGCGCCACCTAGCGTGTCTAAAGTCTCGTTGATGCGTGGCAAAGGGTAAACATCCTTACGCGTGATTGCGTTAACCTTTCGAAAATCTACGCAAAATCGTGTGCTGCCATCCTTCTTACCTACAAGAACTACAGGGCTCGATCACGGGCTTTTAGAAGGTCTAATAACTCCTCTATTCGCCATATCCTTAACGTGCGTTTCTATCACCTTGCGCTGCGTTTCTGGCACTCGATAAGGTCTCTGAAAAATTGACAAAAACTGGCCGTAAAATAATATTGGGAAAGTGGGTATGTTGAAATGTTTCGTTGACAATGCTCATTGACGCACCTGTATCAATCAACAACTTACAAGAATGTTCGTCTATAAATTCATTAACAACACTTGCCGGACCACAAAGCAATATTTCTTGTGTGCTTCAAATAAATTGATTACTGGGCGGAGCAGTTACGTCGGGCACACAATTAATTTCCTCATTTCTACTTTCTGCACTCTCTAATTGCTCAATAACAGAATTAATGATAGGAGGATTTCCAAATACTGCTAACTGACCTCCACGAACAGTAGCAGATTCTAGTTTCCCTGGTTTCTATCACTTTCTGAACCAGATCTAAGATTAGGAAACTTTTTCCAGCATTTACGCTCTATATGTCCGTATGTTAAAAAAGTTAAAATCACCTGAAATCACCTGAAACCACCTGAAATCACCTGAAACCACCTGAAATCACCTGAAAACCACCTGAAATCATCTGCAAATCATCTGAAACCGCCTGTAAATCACCTGCAAATCATCTGCTCATTGTTTTGATGAATGGGGAAAAGTCTTATTGTCTTCAACTTTGATCATTAACACATAAGATGGCAAATAATCCTACTGGTGTGATCGGTAGTTTATAGGTCTCACACCTTTTGTCTCATTCAAATTGCTTTTTGTTCTCACTGGGCTGATTTTAGTATTTTATCTAAATTTTTAGCCGTTTTGGTTTCACGGACACAAGTGGACGGAGTTTTCGGTCACCCAGTTTCAAGTGTCGCAGGGTTTTCATGTGGACAATTTGAAAGGTGCTGCTTGTGTGGATGCGGAATGCGGATCTTTTTATATGGATAGACCTACAAATATATTAGACTAATAATACAAGTTTGTAGACTCATTACATAAGTCCCTCTAACCTTCACGGTTGTTGTTGTTGAACATAGCTTCTGTGTTATCACTCTGTAAAAATCTCGTACACCTTTGGTAAAAATCCTTTTGTCTTCAAGAAAAATCCGTAAAAAATCCCTAAAAATCCTTTTGTTTAAAAAAATCTCGTACGCCTTTCCGGAAGGGTGATGTACCCCTCGTGTGTTGTAGCGACAAGTCTGCAGTAGGAGGGGGGGGGAGCGAAACAAGAGACTTTTTTGGAATTAGTCTAAGCAGGTCGTAGTTATCGCCATACAAATGTTGTTCTTGTTGTTGTTGTTGTTGTTGCTGTTGTTTGCGATGACTGGGAATATCTCTAGAGTCTTTAAATTTATATGGAGCATGGAACTTTTCAAAAATATCCGGATACGTGTTAGCCTGCATGGCAGACCTTTTCCTTTTGGAATTCGGTCTGCAACGCAGGCTAGATACGTGTGGACGTAGCTTAACTCTGATCAGCCCAATGAGACCACAAAGCAATTTGAATGAGACAAAAGGCGTGAGACCTATAAACTACCGATCACACCAGTAGGATTATTTGCCTTTTTAGGTGTTAATGATCAAAGTTGAAGACAATAACTCTTTTTCCCATTCATCAAACAATGAGCAGATGATTTGCAGGTGATTTACAGGTGGTTTAGATGATTTGCAGATGATTTCAGGTGGTTTCAGGTGATTTCAGGTGGTTTCAGGTGATTTTAACTTTTATAACATACGTCTATATGTCCGGGTTTCTCACAATAATTACATACTGGGCGACCATTAATAGATTTATTTCTATTCCCGGAATTATCATTTCTATTATTTCTATTACGAAAATTATTATGGTTACCTGCAGTGTCCCTTTTCTCTAAAAGCTTTGACAAAAGGCCAATGACTTGCGTCATTTGATCATTTTGAGGCTCCACTGCACTCACTCGTTGAGGGGCAAAGTTTTCTTCCAGGCTCTTCTCTCTCAGGGCAACTCTAATGACATCAGAAAATGTTCTAGGGTCGGCCATTGTCACTCATCTCATTAAATCATTTCGCAAACCCAGTATAAAATGTTCACGGGCCGTCATCTCAATCACTTCATTACTAACATCACTGGAAAATGATCTGAATACCAGACGTTGAATGGCAGAAGCAAATTCATTTACAGACTCCATTTTCCCTTGCTTTCTAGCGGCTAAATTTCCATATGCTGAACGTCTCATGTCAGCGGGGCTAAATCTGTCGATGATAGTTCTCTTGATAACTTCATAATTAGATTTATCTCTGGTGTCGATTTTTTCAAAATGATCACCAGCAGGCCCTCGTAAATATGCCGAAATCATCCGACCACATTTTGTATCGTCCCATTCATTCGCACGGGCAATTCTCTCAAAAGAGGCAAACCAATCTAAACAATCGTCATTCGGATATCCATAAAATTTATCCGGGTGCACAAAAATTTTACTCACCGCAGAGTCATTCGTTCTCTGGGTACTCGTATCAGCATTCTCTCCTCCAGAAGATCCGGATCCACCATCTCAAAGTCAGCGGCTCTATTTCTCTGCAACTCCAATCTGTCATAGGCGAAGGCTAGGAACCTTGGATATTTTTTTCACCTAGGTCCTATTTGATCGTAATCCCAACTCCATAGTCACCATTTGTGACGGCAGTAAGATTTGAGCGGTCAAACAACAATAAAACGACAAAGATTCATTTTCCAAGCGTTTTATAAAATTTGATAAACATGACTCCAGTGAGACATGGAACTTAACGTGATTGAAAGTTAAAGTTATCTACAATTCTACTGTGTTTAAATACAAAATTATGCGGAACCATTTGGGAAAATTAACCAATAAGAAATAAGAAAAACAGGAAAGTGACTAAGGTGAGAATGGCATAGGCGTATGCAGATCAACCAAGAAATACAACTAGTCAGTCACTAAAAGTAAATACCGAAAAGGAGTAAGAGTCAGGGAAAGACGTAAGTAATACTGAAACGATGTAATAAAAGTTAGTCATGAGCTGAGACGGAAAAGCGGCATAAAAATCAAAGAAGTAAAATATGTAAATGACGAATGAGTAAATCAAGGAGAAGAAAATTCAAAAAAATGAATGAGCAAAAAGGGGCCATCGTGACAGAAGAATAAATTAAATAGAGAGCAGTAAGCAGCAAGCCTGAATTAAATACCAGCTGTTGGACACTTTGTCAAATATTGGCAATTATTTGAGGAAGCTATATAGCTATTTAGTAACAATATATTGTTTCAGTTGAAAAGCATTGTTTTTTTATTTTGTTCCAAACAAAAGATCTTTGTTCTGACCAAAATCCTGACTGAAACCCTCAATCTAAGAGGACTATCTATGCAAGTAAATCCTAAGCTGACCCTCTTTTCTTACAAAGTGTCTGGATAGATTTCTGACACACGAGCCTATCTAGACCAGCAAGTCAGGAAATCATTGTTATATTTGAAGAAAACAGTCAATATTTTGAAATTGCTTAGGATCTCTTTATCCACTGAGATTTACTGTAGGGTATCTGGTACTAGCAAGAGAAATTTGTTTTCTATTCTGGATGTTTGATGAAGTATCTGCAATGCATTCAGACAAATGATCATGAATAGATTTCATTGTTTAAGAGCATGCATTTATTTGATCAGTTCCAGAGAAATT
Organism: Aurelia coerulea; assembly: GCA_039566865.1. Taxonomy (NCBI): domain Eukaryota; kingdom Metazoa; phylum Cnidaria; class Scyphozoa; order Semaeostomeae; family Ulmaridae; genus Aurelia; species Aurelia coerulea. The sequence goes on from CM076947.1 coordinate 12,133,570, forward strand.
CATGATAATTTTCCTCTATTATGTTTATGACACTGGGTTAGATTTGTCTTTCTAAAGAGATTCACTAAATGCATGGTGCAGATGATTTTTATGAAATGCAGATGTTGGGCTGCATTGCTACGTAGGTTAATGTATCTTTACCCTATATTGTTGCACATCTTACTTACGTACTTGAAAAGGATACCCAAAACCAGGTGGATTTTAGAAAACACACCCAAAACTGGTACATTATTGAATTATATGAAAAGGATACCCAAAAGCGGGGGGATTGTAGAAATCCGACCCAAAACCGGGGTTCGCATATACCCGCCCTTGACTTTAGGCACCTACACCCCCGGGCGATTTTCCAAAGCAATGAAAATTCCACAGTTGCCCCAAATATACACCCTCCCTTGCAAACATTCTTCTCAAAGCAAGGATCAAAAGAATGGTTCACATCTAGAGTTGGTAAAGTCACATCATCAAAGATTCCATTATTAATGGGGCTATCTGGACAAAATGAATTTACCACCTTGCCTTGTGGTTGTGCATTGCAGAAAATGTTCACATCCATGTTCACATCCATGTTCACACCCAAGAGTGTAATTTACTGTATAATAACTTTCATCAAAATACTAAATACACTAGGTACAACTCAAGAAAACAAATGTATGAAAGTCAAAATTATTACCAATTTTCTCAATACTTTTTGAATCAAAAATCTATTGTACAACAATATATGCAAGGCAAGACCTTTATGCAAATACTAAGGAAGTAAAAATGTTTTAATGTCATCCCTGCAGTAAAAGTTGACGGAAAGGTGGTGGTAAAGTCATTGAATAATGCTATTCCAGCATCTCTTCTGGTTGACATCCACAACAGACAAGTGACAGGTCAATGCAGTATTCAAGAAGCAATCTGCTCCGTCAGAAACAGCCTGTTTCCAGAAGGTCATACGCCATACCCTTGCAGTAGGCAGACTTCAGAGAGCTTTTAGACATGCTACATTCACTTGTTGCAACATTCTACTATCAGCATGCTATAAAACAATAGAAAGATCAAGGAGTAGATTTTGCCATGCATTTATATGTTCCAGAGGAAGATCCAGGGACTGGTGCAATACATCATAAAAGAGGTGACCACAATCACATTCTAAAGCGTATTGGTCATCACACTAGGGATGGTAAAAATCTAAAGATTAGATGCGAAGCCTTTGATGAAGCCATGCTAGACCCAAAAACAGGCTAACTCACAATGCACTGACAGTCCAGAGAAAGCAGTATGTTTCTGATGCAGAAAGACTACTTTCCCATCATGTAGCAAAGTTTTTCTTGAACAAGGGATACAGTTCCGAGGCAAACTATGTTCGAACGATAGATATTTTGTTCTGTATTTTTCTTGAATTTGTTCTTCCCTTGATTCTGAGCATCTTCGTATACAGTCTTTCTCGCAAACTGATTCCCAGCGATCTTCTTTGCTCACAAACAAAAACGCTCAATAAAACATTGATAATCATCTTCCGGGTCCTTGTAAATAATAAAATCTTTAACCTTCACAACTGAACTGAACAGAGTCAATTGTCTACTCATTTTACTAATGTTCAAGACATCGATTCAATTCCAAAATTTGAGAACCAATTCCAAAATATTTGAAAACCCAAGAATTTACGACACGTGCACAACTCTTTCTCATTTAATGTATTATGTATCATGTGACTTTACCGTTGTCAGCGCAACCCAGCAAACGTTCATGTTGATCGATTTTTTACCAGAAATGTTATGGCGAAGCCGAAATACAATTTGCAAGCAAAGGCAGAAAAAACGAGTCAGGAAACAATCTCAAAAATTATCACCGCAAATATGAAATATACTGCAATCAAGGATTCGTAAGTTTACTTTTTAATTCACCATTTAAAGAGTTTCTTTCGCACAGAAAACTTAGATATCTATCAATAGAACTAGGCCTGTGGACGATGCGCCACATCACACACAGACAGGCCTGCACACACAGACAGGCCTAACATTCAGGAGGACCATGACACCAAAGCTACCCCTGAGTCATGACACTAGGCTGCCTCGTGTGTTTGTCAACAGTCTAGATATATCACTTTTGTCAAGAAAACATGGAAGATGGAAGTTTCTTAAAATTTGCACAAAACTGTTTGATTTGTGTTGAAGTTAGCCCCCATTTAATGGAGAAATGAGCATAAATTGGTGCTGGAGTCAACGGTGAGTGAATTATCTAGCTTGAGGATGTATATTTGGCTGATTCCGAGTCCAAGAAAAGGTTTTTACCCAGAATAAGTCTAGGCCCATTTGTCTTTCCAGTTGAAAATCACTAAAAATTTGACAAATAATTGGAGATCTAAGGAAAGGCAAATGCATGTGGGTTGTTGCCAAGGGCCATATACATATTCTGTGAAATTTTAATCGCTATATCTCCTTTCTAGAAATTCATATGAAGTTTTGAAGAAAGGTCAACTTTTCTTGGCTGGTAAACGCTCGTAGCTCCAGCTCCAAATAAGATATTTACCTAAACATGTAGACAAATCTGGACGGATACCTCTGCAACCGATTTATGAAAAAGATTTTAAATAACTGCAATAATCTAGTTTCAGTTTCATTTTTCGTAAGGGTACTAGAAATCCATCTCGAGCGACGGATTTTGTCACAAGGGGTTAGAAAGCGGGGATGTCATTGGCTGATTTTCGTGAGGTTGGATGATTTCCGGTTGTTCTGGGAACCAGTAAGGATTTGAGGATTTAAGTTTTTGGCTTGCTTCTTCAGGAACTTATAACCGTTCAAACTGGGTTCCTTTTTTCCGACTCACCCGGTATTTTACATCTAGAGACACAAAATTAATGGAATTTATTGAAAAAATCTGAAATCTTACTATTTTCCACAACAAATTTCCAAAGAAAGACTTTAACACGCAATAAAACAAAGATTACTTACCTGATTTTGAAATTTTCTTTGCGGCGAATGAATTCAAAGTCTTTGTTGCCAATTTTCACCTGGTACAAGGCTGTAGACCCAAAGGGAGCCTGAATAAAGATTGCGCAAAAAGGGAACCTTGCGCCAAAGCTCAGTCACAACTGGCGATACCGTTTGCGGTCACACAATGGTTTCACGTAAGTTATTCATTTGCAAGTGCCTACATATGCCAACAATCAAAATACCTACCCGTACCAACTTTCATACCTTTGAAATAGTGTTCTGACAGACTTGGTCTAGAAACCCCTATCCTAAAAATGACAGCTGGGGCAGATTTGAGTGGGAGGGTGTTATTATCATCTTTTTAAGACCATATGAAATGTGAAGTGTTGAAGCGCCCCTCCCCCTTCTACTTGTTCTTGCTCGCGCTTTGGTCAAACTCCCAGTGAAAGGTTTAATATTGATCATGTGGGGCCAAAAATGAGTTTTGAAACGCCATAATTTGTCAATTAACAATCAAACCACTGGAAGTTTTGACACAAGTGTGAGGAGGTGACGAAGCCCCCAACTCGAATCAGTAAAGTTTCACTTTCGTCACTTGTAATTATTGTCATCTTGCCTGTATGATTGATTATGATCTGTATCCTGCCTTTCGTTCTAGCTTGGAAATGCAAAACGCAAACATCTATAAAGATGTTTATCGATGCTAAGAAGATTAAATTGAGCCACATGCACGGAATTTCGACCTCTGCCCCATCATTACAGTCTGATTAATCACCATCTGTATCAGCTGCACTTTGTAAGTGTTACAATTCTTCAATAGATTCTCCACATCAAGATAAAATAAAATATTTTCCTTTATTCCATCTCGTCAATGTATGGTCAGCACTAACAATATTGACCCCTGTTACTATCTGGGACATAGGAAGCATCTCAAAGTTGAGGTGGGTTGACACTTTAAGGGCACGTTTCCCTCAAGTTAATGGGGCACTTCCTGAAAATAGAAATTGCACTTCTGTTTTTTTGCAAGATCTTGAGGGGATAAATATTTGTGGGTTCTTACAGCCCCAACCTGAGATATAATGCTAGACATGTTGTATAGTAATCATCGCTTTTCTTTTTGAATTGTTTGTAGCATTTATGTAAAATTGTAGGTAGTTTAGCGTGTTTTAAACAATGCCATGGTAGTATTGTAAGTATTGTAAAGTAGTTTGTAGGCAGAGTAGTCCGTAACATGCAATGTACATTTTTGATCAAATAAAAAAATTGCCCCAGGTTGCTAACTCTATGTGCCACATCAAGCATATCCGACTAAACCAAACGTGAGGTGTAATTCTAGCTTTACTTTGGTTGTGATCTTTTAAAGGAAATAATATACCTCTGTTGAATTTTGCTGATTATTCATGCATTTCTTTTCTGCATCGCTTGACATATATTTTTGAATGACAATTCTTGCTACATTGGATGAGACCTTCAAAATTTGAATCTGAATATTTATAAACTTTTCATTCTAGCTGGGATACGCAAAAGACAGTCGTTGATGGATTCTTTTCTTGGCGAGAAGCAGAGCAACGTTGCACCAGTAGGAGAACGCTTCTCCGATGCCACCACAAAGGGGATAAAGTTGTTTAATAACGTAATGATTGCCAGTGTGACTGGAATAGAGAAGAAGAGGCGGATGTTTTTCAATGCTACCTTTGAAAAGCTATGCACTAACAAAGTGATAGCTCATTGGACAAAAGCTGCAATCGAAGGAGCTGCACACGTCTCTTGGCGCCTCTTTAAAACTGGAATTCTTTACAGCCAGGCGATGGATGTAAAAGAGCAGACAAAATCTTGTCATGTGAAGCAAAACAAGGACACGATAGACTGTAACATTACGAGGATGCTGGATGCCCATAAGCAAGTTATGGAGGTGAACGAGGCATTGCTTTTTTTTTAGGTAGAATACTGCAAGCATTTTTGTTTCAACCTTTCAAAAGCGACGAAGTGCGGTGAAGAGTCAAAAGGACCATGTCTTCACGGCAAACTCACTTTCTTTCACGGCAAACTCTCTTTCTTTTACGGCACACTCTTTCTTCACAGTCCACGGCACACTTTCTTACTCCACGGCACACTTTCTTACTTCACGGCACACTCTTTCTTCACGGCACACTTTCTTTCCTCACGGCACACTCTTTCCTCACGGCACACTTTCTTACTTCACGGCACACTCTTTCTTCACGGCACACTTTCTTTCCTCACGGCACACTCTTTCTTCACGGCACACTTTCTTTCCTCACGGCACACTCTTTCTTCACGGCACACTTTCTTCGCGGGTCATGTGACTCAAATTAGTTTCAAGGAAGTGGCCCACGTGCTGTGAAAGCAGAGCAGAGCAGAGCAGAGCAAGAGGATAAAATGACAGAGGAGACGGGAGTCATAGAGAGATATTTCAACCAAGGGTTTGAGTATGAAGAAATTCGTTGTCTCCTGCAAAGGAATCATGACATTAGGATGAGTACTAGAACATTGAAAAGGCGTCTGAGAGCCATGGGCCTTATAAGGCGTAACTGCCACTTTGATTTGGATGAAGTGAAAGCCATTGTCGAAAGCATTTTGGATGGCCCTGATTCAGTGCGGGGCTACCGTGGTATTTGGCATAAACTAAGACTGAGAGGTATTTCTGTGCCAAGGTATGTCGTCGAGCAGTTAGTTAGAGAATTGGATCCTGAAGGGGTTGTAGCAAGAAGGGCGCACAGGCTGCGTAGGCGAACCTACCAGAATCTGGGACCAAATCACTCATGGCACTGTGATGGTTATGATAAATTAAAACCATATGGTTTTCCCATTCACGGGTGCATTGATGGGTGGAGCCGTAAAATTATGTGGCTCTATGTTACGAGGTCCAACAACTTCCCGAGCAATATTGCAACATATTACTTAAATGCAGTTGACGAATTTGGTGGATGTCCAGTTCAGGTGATCACTGATCTTGGAACGGAAAATGGCCTGATGGCAGGTATGCAAGCTTATTTTCGAAATGACTTATCGAGCCATCGTTATGTCAGTTCACCTCGAAACCAAAGAATAGAAGGATGGTGGTCCTTCTTTCGTAGAAATCATTCCTCTTGGTGGATGGACTTTTTCAAAGGTCTATGTGACAGAGGAGTTTTAGACCTAACCAGTCAGCAAGCAAAAGAATGCCTCTGGTTTTGTTTTTCTAAACTGCTGCAGAAGCATTTGGATGAAGTAAAGCACAACTGGAACAGCCATTACATTCGTCGTTCGAGATTCCAGACAGTTCACGGGAGACCTGACGTTCTTTTCTACCTTCCAGAACGTCGAAATGGGGAGCCTGATCTACTGATGCCTGTTCCAGAAGACGAAAGAGAATACGCAAGAATGCAGTTGACGGAAAATCACGGAAACACCGACTATCAAGAGTATTTTCAATATATAGCAGACAACGCCCAGTTTCAAGAACCAGGAACATGGCGTGAAGCAATTGCACTGTTTGAAGAACTTATGTTAGTCGCCCAATGAAAAAGATTTGGACAAGAACCTTTGCAGAGAACGTGTTTGAATAAATTGAACATTGGACTTGCCACAGGCTATAAGGAACTTATAACTTAAGCCGACTTAAGCTAGGGTTGGGAACTGTTCACTCCAAATTTCTCATCTTGAGCCAAGATATGGATATTCTGAAGATCAACAGAGAGAAAAGCACTAAAGCACTGTCTAAAATCTTTGTTCATCATCAATCGCAAAACTTCTATCAAGTAGAAACAAACGAGTGATAACCTGAAGAGTATGGAACGCTAATGATGTCATGCGTTATCTAAAGGTTATTTAAAGGCAACGAAATAAACTCAACAAAGCTCAACTGAAATTTTGGGTTGCCAGAAAATTTCTCCAAATGACTCCCCCCTCCACCTGTGCATGTTCTGAGTATCCCCGGGGTATCTGCACAACACAACAGCATAAACACATTGGCTAATACCAAAATGTAACATGAAAGGTCAATTAAGCCCCTAAAAGTCTGTATTACATTGAATAAGAACACAAAATAGAAGGACTATCTCTAACATAATCAACTTTAAAAAGACAAATGCTGTGTTTTAGTACCAAAATTGTAGCTTTATATATGAAAGAAAGTATTTCCATCTTAGTTGTACAAGACAAATGCTTGGTCTATGGACTAAAATGGGTACCTAAGCTCATGGGGTGGGTAAGGATAAAAACTTGAACAAATTTAGTAAAAATCTTCCTATATACAAGTTGTCTAAGCTAAATCTGTTGGAAATACCCTCCTTGAAGTATGCAACGTCAAATAACAGTGCAAGATCTACCACGTTTCAGCAATCAACATAACCAAATTTACCTGAGCCTATCTACTGTTTCCCTGCACACTCTTATGCTGGAGCCTAGTCATTCCAAATAAAGATTGAAGAAGCTTGAAAACAGGGCGCAGTGCATTTAATTAATTTGTCCTCTTAAAGTGCCTGATAGGCATATCTGCAGTGTTTGCACTGGCACAGCAAATGTAGAAAAATATGTGTAACTGTAAAGGATACACCTGCCTGAAATTAAACCTATTTAACTGTTTAGTTTCGATATTGAAATCAGATAAAGAATAGCTGTGTGACAATAACCATATCCCCACACATGGTCAATTCTCATTTTGATGCACAAAATGTTGAAAACGTTGTTAAAAAATCCTGCAGCAACCTTCACTTTGCCTGTGCTTCAGTCCATTTGCTAAAAGATTAACAGTGAATGAACTTTTACTTGTCATTGCATGGGATGCAAGCATTTTATTTTTTCAGCAAAACAATGACTTCCTGAAACAAATAACAAAAATAATACAAAAAATAACTGTGTGTAATTGCATATTAAACACAACTGTAAACTTTCTTAAACCAGACTTGAAGCAGAGTGTTCAGTCAGTGCCTACCAAATGCATTGCCTTTGCAGTATGCCAACATGAAGATTTCTTTAAACTTTTCTTCATCTGTGATATGCAATACTGGAAATGTGAGCTCCATAGCACAAGCACTGACCACAGGATAGCAAATTGTATGACCAGGTGCACGTGTCATGCAGTCATGATCAAAGCTTACAGTTATCTGGATTTCATCTTGCACGAAGGACTTGTGACCTTGGCCTGTCAGCCACTGCATGACACCTGGGACTGATACTTCTGGGGTTGCAAATTTCACACAGGGCTCATTTTCATCAATATTTTCATCAATCTCATTAAAGTCTTTCTCTGCAAGTGGGACTTCATATCCTTCAATTGTGTTGTCTTCTACTTGAAAGAGTATATCTTGAAACATATCCATGATCAGTTCCTCTTTGTTCCTCCTGGAGCAACCTTTCTCCGAATAACTTGGTACCATCAAACTGAACAAATAGTTTGCATCCGGTACACTTTGCTTTTTGAAATCTTGAACAAATAGAGTACAGCAAAGATCTCCATTATTTAATATGACATCATTTACCTTATATGCGTTCAGTCCTTTTGCAAATTCCTTCATAAACATCATCCTTTTTCCCACAAAAGAAACCTTCATAGCGCCAGCGATCTGCTCGATATGATCTCTGTTTATGGGACCTGTATAATTGTTCTCCAAAATCATTTCTTCATAACTTTCAACATTTTTTCTGACTTCATCAATCATACCAAGTTCATACTTAGTAAGATGTGTATCACGGAGGTTGAGCAAGTCAACATCTCCAAGGAGGCAATTGTATGCTGCAGAATCAAGAAAGTTTGGTGGGGGGCCACCTTGTGCCAAAGAAACTGCTGAAATTTCTGCACATGTACTAAAGTACCCACTCTGAATATGGGATGTTGAGAGGATCGGGGAGCCATTGGGAAACATTTCTTTACCAATCTGTTTGACTGTATCACTAAGAAACTCTCTTGTTAGTGCTCCTTGGTCGATGCCATATTCCCCCAAGTATTTGATCATTAATTTGTTGCCTAAGGGAACTAACTTCGACTGTCGTTGCCACATACGCAGAACTCTTGACAAAGGGGCAGAGCGACGAAGTGTCATGAAAAAGAACTCATCTTCAGCTACCTGAGACTTCAAGAAACAGTAGACATCTTCAATGGTCTTGAAATTCATGTAAGCAGTACCTGCTGTGGAGGAAGCAGTATCTGCTTGAGAGGGAGCAGTATCTCCTTTGGAGAAACCAGTATCTGCTGCAGAGGAAGCAGTATCTCCTTTGAAGGGAGCAGTATTTGCTGTGGAGGAAGCAATATCTGCCATATCAGCAGGGGTAGCTGTACTACCTTCTTCAATAATACCTTCAGCAGCAAAACTCTCACATGGGAAAGTTATTAGATCTTCATATTTATTTGAAAAATGAGCTTCTTCAAGTATATCTTCATCTTCATAAAGGCCTTCAAACTTCACATGGTCAATGAGGGGACACAGGTACAATGTTATTCTTTTGAAATCTTTACCAAGCTCTCTCTTGTAATCTTCAAGTTTAAAGAAGCTTTTGCAACCACCTGGCATGAATTGTGCAGAACTGCAATCATCATACAATAGCACATGATCTGCTTCATCGTTGAAATTCCTGTCAAAGGCCTTGTTCTTCTTTATTGCTTCTTCCAGTATCATTGAATAGGTAGCACTCCTTGGAACAGTTACAGGCAGACGTTTGCCATAAACAGTTTTCAATTTTCCATCAACTAAATTCTTTCGCGCTATGTTAATGGCAACGTCATCTTCTTCTTTTTTTGCCTTCTTATTCGAGGGTCCATGAGGCAAATTTTTCTTGCTGGTCTTTCCTTTCAAGAATTCACCAAAAGACATTAATTTGGCAGACTTTGAGGAACTTGGTGCAACTGGCTTATCGTTGGCAGGATTCCAGTTGATGGGCCCAACTTGTTTTTGGTCACTTTGGCATTTCCAGCAATATCTCACATTTGATCTTATTTTTGTTGCACAGATGCTGCAGAAACTGAAATGGATAAAAACATATGTAAGGAGATTTTTGCGGATTTATAAAGTAAAAACAGTTCAATATGCTTTTCTTGGTTTTCTTACAATTGACGCTAATATAGTATTAGCATTATTAGCTGAATGGATATTGGCTGAATGGAATTTAAATAAAATGTTTAAGTGGATTGTCAGACAAAAAATGGTGAGGGGGTAAAATTCCAAAGTTTTCAGACTGGGGGTAAAAAGGTATACCTACCCAGACATTTCTCAATTAAAATTTTAGCCAAATTTTTGAAAGTGGGGGATTTACCCTCCCCTGGCTCAGCCCCTCTGCTGCTGTTGGTGGGCACACTCCTGTATGCCACCAATAAATCTTGTGTGTTTTGAATGTGCCCAACTGTGAAAATTTGACAACCCTATACTATGGCATGGCATAAACAAGGTTTTGCAGGAAATGGGTAGGCATAGGCCTAGGCCTATATTATTAAACAACAATCAATGACACAGACGACACCTTTCTTTTGACTAAAAAGAGAAGAATCAAGATTCAAATCGAAATTCCATGAGTGGTAGCTAAAAGATTCAATTAGTACAACAAAAATCACTTTCTTTCATTATATTTTTCACTTGTTCCTTGTATACACCCCCCCCCCCCGAGTAACGACCCCGCTGAAACGATGCCCCGCCAAGGTTAAAGGATGACCCGCCAAATAATGTGTTTCCCCGCTAAGTTTGAGTTACAACATTTCCCTGCCTTGTTTCTGTTATTTCCCCGTTGAAATGTTTGTTTCCCCGTCGAAAATCATGGATAAATGATCTATTTCAACGGGAAGTTTGATATTTGATAGTCCAGGATTCGATTGCAGGTAGCTTGAGCCACTTTTATATGCTTTCTTTTATCTACGTCTTCTTTATTTCTCGTTATTTTCTTGGTTCAAAGAACTATATTTACCGTCCACAATGAATAGTGATAAATTAAGACGTTAAGACAAAGTTACTACAAATTTCAGGACCTAGTTTCTTATTGATTGAGTGTTGTGACGGCGAATGAAGAGAATTTGAATTGTAGAGAGTTATATGATATGCAATCTCTGAACATCTCCGACTTTTTTAGTAGAGCATATAAGGCCAGGTAAAAAAGTCGGAGTTGAAAAACGTCGGAGATAAGACATCTCTGACTTTTTTAGTAGAGCATATAAGGCCAGGTAAAAAAGTCGGAGTTGAGAAACGTTGGAGAGTCTTTGCTCCGACATCTCCGACATCTCCGACATCTCCGAGTTTTTTACCTGGCCAACAAAAATCATTGCTACCAATATTTGTGCTCATCAGCACTCATAGGCCTAGGCCTAAATCTTTCCTTATTAGAGGCCTATAATTGAGGCCTAAGTCCTAGGCCTGGCCTGCAAATACACAAGAAGGTGACCTACTTTAATTCCAGCTTCCTTCACATGGGTATTAATTAATGATTCCAAGACATGTAACCAATACTTACACGAAGTCTGATTGCTTCTCTTGATCGCCGCCGTCCATATTTCCACTGGAAATTCGAAGCACATGTAGGCCTGCCACGTGATCTCAGTTAGACCGTACTGGTTAGACTTCAGACAGAGTGCCGCGCCATGAAGGAAGAGTGTGCCGTGAAGAAAGAAAGTGTGCCGTGAAGAAAGAGTGTGCCGTGAAGTAAGAAAGTGTGCCGTGAGGAAAGAGTGTGCCGTGAGGAAAGAAAGTGTGCCGTGAAGAAAGAGTGTGCCGTGAAGTAAGAAAGTGTGCCGTGGAGTAAGAAAGTGTGCCGTGGAGTAAGAAAGTGTGCCGTGGACTGTGAAGAAAGAGTGTGCCGTAAAAGAAAGAGAGTTTGCCGTGAAACAAAGTGAGTTTGCCGTAAAAGAAAGAGAGTTTGCCGTGAAACAAAGTGAGTTTGCCGTAAAAGAAAGAGAGTTTGCCGTGAAACAAAGTGAGTTTGCCGTGAAAGAAAGAAAGTGTGCCGTAAAAGAAAGAGAGTTTGCCGTGAAAGAAAGAGTTTGCCGTGACCCTTGTGGGCCACCGTAATACCAGGTTGGAATCAGTTAAACTTACAGTATACAGTATGTTTGATATCTTCTTTTTAGGTCTGACAACCGCCATCCTGGCAAAATGCTTAAGGTAAAAGAATATGGAGAGCAAATGACAGGAAAAGTTACCTTCCTTAGAACGGCTCAAGAAGCTTTGAGAAAGGCAATAGAAGGCAGAGCAAAGCAGGCTAATGTAGAGTTAGCAAATGCAGAAGAGCTTTTTTTTTTTTTTTTTTTTTTATATATCATCATAAAATATTAAAATATACAAAGCAACGACAACAGTTAAACTAGAATTGAGAAAGAAAAAAAAATTATGTCGTTTGTAGCGAGAAAGGACACAAAGTCATCGAGTTCTCACTACGAACGACACTTACAACAGTTCAATACTACGACAGTATCTAGTCTAACAAATAAAACAACGTTACAAAAATTAAGGTGTTCCAGGTGCGTCAAAGAAATATATCTCTGACTCACCTGTTGGGGTGCGCTGTGATTTGATGGTTTTATTTCTAGCCTAATCGCTGTGTTGATTTGATGAAGGAAATGGTCGCTTCCAGAATTATTCTGTTCACAATCACATTTACGTTTGGGCTACCAAATAGTAGTAATTCGCAAATAGTCTTACTATCCAAACTCTCAATGTCAATGCCAGGAAGGTCCCCGAGCTGACCAAGGAGATCTCTACGCTGTAATTCAAAGAGAGGGCAATGCAGGAGAAAATGCTCGTTATCTTCTTTGCCTGTGCCACAAGCACAGATAGGGTCCAGACATTCAAAATTATGCCTAAATTTGTGTTCATTTAAGGCACTAAAATTCAAACGAAGCTTGGTCAGAAGTCTAATACCTGCTATATCATGTATATTATAAGTAGGCTTTTGAGCAGGCCTTATGATTCCCAGCAATTTACGCTTGAACTCAGCAATTGATGTAGAATTTCTAATATCAAGAGTGAGCGAGTTCCATTCAGAAAAGGTATTCTGGAAGTAGGTGTTTGAGAACCGGACAGTCCTACCTATGTTTTGTTCATACAGACGTGCACTTCTGAGGTTGTACATGACTTGACGCTCAGGAGGAATTTCTGCATACAAATACTCAGGATGGTGTGAGTTCTTTAATTTAAAAAAATGGCACAAGCGTCTATACCATCTCCTCTGATAGAGACTTTCCCACCCCAGTTCTTCATACAGCCTTTGCCTATTTGTACCTCTCCATGCACCGGTCACCGCCAAGGCAGCCAAATATTGAGTTTGTTCTATCTTACGCGTGAAGCTTTGGAGCATCTCAGGGTCATGCCTGTGGTAGACAATGTCACCATAATCTAAATGAGGTCTAACATAAAGCTTGTACATTTGATTAAGAACGTCCCTAGAAACATAATTAGAAATATGTCGTATTAATCCAATTCCTCGTCTTGCCTTTAAGATAGCTTCCTTGATATGACTCTGGAAATCCAGCTTGGGATCCAGAATCATGCCAAGGTGCTTATGCTCGGCCTTTTCTGTTACCACATCATTTCCTAACATTAGAGGGGGATGAAAGGGTTTAACTCTTTTTGTGGAGAAGATGAGTTCAACAGTTTTGTCAGCATTAAACTGCATTTTCCATTGCCATGCCCACATATTAACTGTCTCTAAATCACTGTTTAGTTCTTCGGCAGTTCTGGCTACATCATTCACAACAGAAAATAGAGATGTGTCATCAGCAAAGATCTTAACATCACTCTTTAAGTCATCAACAAGGTCATTTATGTAGACAAGAAAAAACAAGGGTCCTAAAACCGAGCCTTGAGGTACTCCAGCAGAAATTGTTTCCCATTCTGAGTTTTTCCCATTTAATAGAACACGTTGTTCACGGTTTGCAAGAAAATCGCGAATTAGTGCAAGGAGGCTTCCAGATATCCCACTGCATTCCAGTTTATACAGTAAGCCCTCGTGCCAAACTCTGTCAAAGGCCTTAGATAGGTCAAGAAAAACAGCCCTTGTTTCTTTACTTGGAATATCGTCAAAGGCGCAATAGATTTTATGACTTATTGCCAACAACTGGTTGACTGTCGAATCACCTGGACGGAAACCCGATTGATGTGGTGTTAACAGTCCGTTGTCGCACAGGTGCTCATAAATATAATCATAGATCAATTTTTCAAACATTTTTCCAAATATTGGAAGCAAAGAAATTGGTCGATAGTTCTTTTTGCATTGTCGACTACCCTTTTTGTGTACAGGAACTACATTTGCTTTTTTCCATATTGAAGGATACTTTCCCGTATCGAGGCATTTGTCAAAGATTAGGCACAAGGGCTCGACAATGGAGCAATCACAAATTTTCATCATTGATACTGAGATATCATCACATCCATGAGCTTTATTAGTATTTAGGTTACGTATCAACTGAAGAACCTTATCCCTATCGATAACAATGTTTTGCAGCATTTTGTTACAGCGGGGTAGAAAGACTGGAAGGGTACTCCCAGTTGCTAAAGTGCAGCATTGTTCAACAAAAAAATCGTTGAAAACACTAGCTTTAGCCTGTACATTAGCCACAAAAATTCCGTTCTCCAATAAAGGCGGAATATTGACTACTTTCTTTTTGTTTATTAATCTGTTCAGAGCCGACCAGTACGCTTTGACACCCTGACCTGGATCAGCCAACTTTCTGCCTAGACTCAAATAGTAATCCTCTTTGGTGCTAGTAATTAATTTTGAAGTTTCGTTCCGGACAGTTTTAACTAGTGCCCAATCCTCCTGCCTCCTCCCACGTTGTACAAATCTTTTGTAAACTCGGTGTTTGCGTATGATTGCTGATTTAAGACCAGGAGTTATCCACGGTGGATCCTTGTCGTCAATCTTAACGACTTTATTTGGTATATTTTTAGTTATAGTGGATACAAGAATACGAGTGAAACACTCTGTCATTTCATCCGAACTGAGAGCAGTAAATCGAGAAACCCAGTCAATTTCTTGAATCTCATCTCTTATCGCTTTGGTATCAGACTTTGAGTAATCCCAGACGGTTCGTTTGTAAGGAGGTGGAGAGGGTATGGTAATATTTAATTTTCCATAAATTATCTGATGCTGACAGTGTTCATCCAGCGATGGGTGTACCCCGTGTTCAACAAACATATTAGGTTGGTCAGTTATAACGAGGTCAATACATGACATGCCTTCACCCCTTATGTTAGTTGGTTCATCAATTAATTGATATAAGTTATTTGATTCAATTAATTCCTCCAGAGCAGTCCCTTCAGGGCTTTCCATATCCTCTGCCCACCATTGAGAGGATCTGCAATTAAAATCTCCAGTCACAATCACTGTGTATGGCCTTTCCCTACGGAGTAGGTCCAGTGTCGTCTGCAGTCTGTCAACGAAGTTTTCAAATTGCTCACTATTTTGACTGGGGCTACGGTAAACAGCTACAAGAAAGATTTTCTTCCGTGCAATGGTAATTTCAGAAACAATGATTTCTTGAAGCAGTTCAAGATCAATCCTACGTTTTATTGGTAGACCCTCCCTGAAGTACAGACATACCCCACCGAGCTTAGTGTTGCTTGGGTGATCACTGCGATAAATTTCCCTGCTGAAACCCTCAATGAGGATGTCATCATTGCTAACAGAACTGTCAAGCATTGACTCGGAAACTGCTATAACATCAAATCGATGGAGGGAGTTGTAAGCCTCAATCAGTGATATTTTTACCTTGTTCCTTGCACAAATGCTATTCAAATTCCAGTGGAAAAATTTCAAACAGTTGTCAATTTGAGGGCCTGGATTTGACTCAATGTCACCTGACAACATTAGCAGAACTTTTAGCGAAAATGTTTTCCCATAAAGAAGAAAGCTTATGTATTCTATTGTTAGTATCAAGTGTAGCACACTTTGCAGTAAGTAAATACATCGTTTCCGGTACAGAGGATATTTGATAAGAGCACGCATATTGTGGATCAGAAAGTTGGCTAAGAAAGACAGGGCAAAGCAAATGGTGGCCTGAAAGTATAGAGATATTTTTGTAAAATTAAGAACAATATCCTGCAATTCATTCACTTTAAAAGAAGATGTATTAAACCAACATGTGTACGGAGAGAAGTAGGAGAACAGTGCAGTGACCATGACAGCCAAGGGGAGTGTTACAACGGATGACCAAATGAAGAGGTACAAGTAGGCAATGCAATACCACAAAGAGAACAAGAGCCCTGTGAATGATCGATGAAAGCAAACCTTAGAAATTAGTCGGAACTTGCAAAGAGCTATTCCTGCACGCCACTGGTCAATACCTATGGGCATTTAACAGAGCTGTGATCTCCTTGGTCACTCGTATTTCTGCACATCTTCACAATAGGCTCCCTTGCACAGCGCTTAGGGGTACCGAAGTCTTTCAATGCACAAGACAAAAATAAATACATAAAAAAGTCATAATAAATACAACAAAGATCTAAGAAAAACAGAAAAACAAACATGTTGCTGAAAAAGAATGTATAACACTGATAATGCATAGGGCAAGTTTTGTTGCTGAATGCATGCAAAATTATCTTTTTCCAATTGGCAGAAGAGCTTGCAAGAGGAAACCAAAGCTGGGAGGTCCTGAGTGCTGGGGAAGTTGAGCGCCTTGCAAAAGAGGCCTTGAGGATTAGAGGAGAAGAGTTGGATGGTTTCAGTTTGTGATCTGTGAACAATATCTCTATTAACCCTATCTCACCTGGGAGTTTTGAAGCGATCAATACCCTCTTTTTGTTCGCTACCTCTGTTTACCACTCTTCGTGTTTCTAGGAATTTGAAATTTTCATCATTCGATACAGAAAAAGATATAAAGTCAAAGTAGCAGAATATTGGCATCCTGCTTGCACATTTTATCATTGACAAACAAACATTTGGTTGGGGATGGAATCCACCCCCAGGTGAGATAGGGTTAAGAACGATATTTGGTTCATTAGATCGTCAGACAAATAGTAAGATTTATAAACGTCCCACTCCATTTGCATTCCCCATTTAATCAACTTTGATTGATGTCTCTTGAGAATGGCCAATCTCCAACTGGACAATTTTATGAATGATCATCATACAGTAAGGCATTTGTGATAGCACATGCGCAGTTGAAAATCTCTGATAGTCGCATCCAAAAATTATACAGGGTGCGCTAAAATAACATATGCATGTTTGGCAGGCCACAATAACTTGTACACTGGACCGATTTTGAAGATTTATGACTTGATTTATAGCAAAAAGCCTCAATTAGATTCCAGGATTTTTTGCAATTTTTTGTTTTCAGTTTTTAGAGCTAGACGTTTTCGAAAATGAACATTTTAAGAAACTCGCGTCTAGCTCTAAAAAATGAAAACAAAAATATCTGCTAGAAATTCTGGCATCTAATTCAGGCTTTTTGCTAAAGATTAAGTTATGAATCTTAAAAATTGGTCCAATGTGCGTGCGTTTTATTGTGGCCTGCCAAACGTGCATAGTTTATTTTGGGGCACCCTGTATTATTGTTCAAAATACTTCTATTATCTATTTTTTTTTTTTTTTTATAATCATTTAAAATGTTACAATACATGCTACATCTACATCCTACCATACTTTCTAATTACTTTACAGACTATACAACACTACAGGGACGTGACCACAAGGAGCAAAAGATAATGACTACCAGGTGGACATTAACATAAAGACATGCAAAAAATAGTAACTAAATAAACAACTGCAAAAAGCTACAAATACGATAAATTACTGATAAATACTAGAATCCGTTTCACATTGGATGTCAGGCCAGCATAGTAGTATGATGCTGAGCAATAGGAACCCCGGACGAGAGAACAACAACGACAGCAGTTGCTACCGCTACTGATCCCCCTCCAGAGTCCCCAACGCTCAACAAATTGCGCATATGCTGTCAGCTCTGGGTTTCTGATTCGCAATATCAATGGTCCGAAATACTGTCACTTTTGTGTGGATGAATTTTCATTCACCCTTGATGTGCCTAACATAAAATGTGAAACAGACTTACAAAATATACGAAGAAAAGTGTACATAGTGGTTGTGTGGCGTAAAAACGATTGTTTGAAGTTATCCAAGCCGACCTGTTTTGTGGATGAAACTTAGAGTCTGTTCGAGTATATTTTTATTCACTTCGTCAGAAAATTCTTTATTACCATACAATAAGTATTGAACCAGAACATTGTTTGGAAGGGCGTCGATTTGGACAAATGGTCGCAACAATTCTGAAACTCCAGCGAGAAGATCTTGCCGTTGAATATCGAATGAAGGGCAAAGCAACAAAAAGTGCTCCGTATCCTCAATGCCATCATTGGTTGGGCACATTGGATTCACTGTATCCCTAAAATTGTGATTGAATTTGTGAAAATTCAATTTGCTGAGACCGACCCTGATTTGTAAAAGATAGCCTAAGCCTATTGGGTCATGAATACCGAAAACAGACTTTGCACGGGGATTATCTATTCTTTATACGTAAAAAATAACAAACCCTTATATTGTAGAGGGCTTCGATAGCGATAGTATTCCCTTGAGGCTTTCCCCTGATAGCTAAGTTCCCTTGTTCCCCAGTTATTTTTCCGTGTGTACCCTTGTTCCTAGAAGAATTACAACATTTGTCAATTTACTTACCACTGTTCTTATTGGATAAATACGAAAAATTGCCGTGTTCGCCATAACTCCCAGGGGCCTCATTCTTCTCTTCTAGAAGTGTGGATTTTAACTGAAACTGAAAGTAATTTTGTCTTTCATCACATGTGGTTTTTTGTTGCAGTTTATATCATTGCGTACTTGGTACTGTTATTCATATATATTCATTTTTTGTCAAACTTCTTGCATAAAATGTGGGCTTATTTGTGATAAATCAGGCCCATCGGAACACATTTCAGGGGGGAGCTAAAACTAGATGCAAGCGCTGCTAGCTGAGATGGGGGTCCAGGGGCTTACCCCCAGGACAAAAGATTTATGACCATGCCCTTTACATCGTGGGAAAACGCCTCATTTTTGGACAATTTGCCATGCAAAGAAGCAAAGAATCACCACTGACGGTACCGGGGTCTTTCCCAGAAAATTTGAAAATAGTCCTTCAATTTCATTTCATAATTATCAGATTATTTTTGAACTGCACAATGTTAAAAGTGATAGCTTGATAAATTTTGGTAATTTCCTCAAACATAGATAGCTTTGATCTTCATTTGAATGAAATTGGCTTTCACAGCCTTTGTAGCTAACAAAAATTAACGAACTTCAGCAAATTATTCGATGGCCGAAGCCTCCCAGTCCCCCCTCCGCTTTTGACAGACCGGTGCATTACATTGCTACATTTTGCAAATCCGTGGGGGGAGGGGCTATACAAATAATGCGAATCCGTGGGGATGTGCTTCAAAATCAATGAAAATCCGACCCTTCGCAGTTGTGTTATTGTTCAATGCATTTGTGAAATGCAAGTGCCATCCAATAGTCAATGCAAATCCATGGGGATACAATGAAATTTGCTGTAAATCCGACCCTTCGAGTATCTTTTCAGCCTCTTCCGACCCCTCTGGAAGATACACTGATGATGGAAGCTAGGGGGCTGTCCAGGAAAATGGTAATCCGACAGGTAAGAGGCTCATAACGTATGTAAATCCGAGGCCTTCCTAATTAGCTGAAAATCTCCCGACCAGGGTGTACGGATATTAAATGGAACGCCCCCAAAGCTCATCAATGGATTATAGTCCGGTGGCTGGAGGGGGGGGGGGGGCATCACCACCCGAGCGGAGAATTTACCAGACCTAGCTCATCTAGACCAGTTTTTTGCGTAGATTTCGATTCTGGGAGGTGATCAGCCATTTGAGGGGGCCTTTTCAAGATATAGGGGGTCATAGGTTAAAAAATGGGGGAAATCATAATTCTTTGGTTCTCAAAGAAAATATTGTTATAGCTCGGTTACACATGGATATCTAGCATCAGATATATCTCCGTAAATGTATTTGGTCGTCAAGGGCATGTTCCTGCTTTGATTGGGGCGCTTTGGGCGCGTTTGGGGCTGAAAAACATGTTATAGGCAGAATCATCCTACTAGTTTAGACTTAGCCAACACAGCCGAGCATTGTTCTATTATAATATATAACGATAGAAAGCTGAGCACAATGATCTCAATCAACGCTATTTACTTGGAAAGTTTGGCTTGGCCTGATCTCCATTATTGTATGATCTACCAAATTGCAGTTAAAGACAACATAAGCTTCATTATTCCATCATCAACACGAAAGGCCACAACTTACAACTACGGTAGTGCAGGAATCCTCTGTCTTGCCTCTTCTCGATAAGCAAACAGAATTACGCAAGGTACGATAGCTTCTTCTACTGAAACTCAATGAAACTCATCCTGGAGCTACATGAAGAAAAAATTGCTAACAAATGGATTCTCCGTTTGCAGCAATGGGCACAACATTAGCCAGTCAATTCATGTAGCTGGTGAGCAAACGTACATGCGAAGCTCCTACATAACGGTCATAATTTTTGTTGAGATGAATGTTTTTTTATGTGAATATGTTTTATTGGGGGAAGCAACCTATTTGTGTTTTAATCCAGTATTTGATGGTGGCTATAACTCGGTATATCTATATCAGGAGGATCTTGACCTTTATTTCTGAAGTATAAACAAACCAGTACAGAAAAAAGTATGACAATTAAAGTTTGACGAGCTATAGCAACAAAATATGATCTGACAGTCTTAAAATAGGAAATAAAGTTTTTTAGATTCAGGCATGTAAGTTGTGGCCTTTCGTGTTGAAGATGGAATAATGAAGCTTATATTGTCTTTAACTACAATTTGGTAGATCATACAATTCTGGGGGTCAGGCCAAGCCAAACTTTCCAAGTAAATAGCGTTGATTGAGATCATTGTGCTCAGCTTTCTATCGTTATATATTATAATAGAACAATGCTTGGCTGTGTTGGCGAAGTCTAAACTAGTAGGATGATTCTGCCTATAACATGTTTTTCAGCCCCAAACGCACCCAAAGCGCCCCCCTCAAAGCAGGAACATGCCCTTGACGACCAAATACATTTACGGAGATATATCTGATGCTAGATATCCATGTGTAACCGAGCTATAACAATATTTTCATTGAGAACCAAAGAATTATGATTTCCCGCATTTTTTAACCTATGACCCCCTATATCTTGAAAAAGCCCCCTCAAATGGCTGATCACCTCCCAGAATCGAAATCTACGCAAAAAACTGGTCTAGATAAGCTAGGTCTGGTAAATTCTCCGCTCGGGTGGTGATGCCCCCCCCCCTCCAGCCACCGGACTATTAGCATTCATTCCAATTTTCAGCTCTCAACAATTTCTTATCAAAAACATTTCTTCCATTCTTTAGATGCTTGTGACAAAGAACCAAAGACTCCTCTCTACAGAGCAACTAAAATCGTTCACAAGGATTCAGGCATTTCATTGCAAAATACCAAAAACTCAAAAGCCAAAAAGAGAAGCTCTCAATAGGTATGGTGTTGCTCAAAGAACTGTCACACCCTGCCAGCATTTCGCCATACCACCAACTGATGTTTTACTTTCATGGAAGCATGAGATAACAAAATTGCTAAACATGGCAAGATGATTTGTTTACATGGAGTGTGAATTTGGACTTTACAGTCTTTGGACTTGTAATGCAGCCTTTCAGCTACACAAAGCTCGTGAAATTCGACATGCTGTCACCCAAGAAATAGATTGGTTTTCTGAAGCTTGCAGAATACCAAGTTCTGTAGAGTCCACTCCAACACGAGTTGTCCTGAAAAACTTTCGCTCCAAGATCCACAACCATGCATATTCAGCTGTGTTGCCTGAATTTGGAACAACACCTTGCACTAGGTTCTACGGAGCTGCAACTCGACAAAGAGCCTCGTTATTTAGGAATATACCTTGATCAACATCTGGACTGGGAAAAACATGTAAAGCAAGTCTTATCTACTTGCTACGGAAAACTGTCTGTACTCCGCAAAATGAAAAATTTTACATCATTTTCAGCACGGAAAATGCTCGCGCAATCATTGATCCTGCCAAAGATTGATTTCAACGATTACGTTTATTCGCCTTTAAGGCAGTGCCAACTGAAGAAACTTCAGCAACTACAGAAAGCAACTGCAAGCTTTGTAATAAAACGTTATGCGCACACAGAAGACATATTGAAAATCGGATGGCTACCAATTGCTGAGAGACGCGAATTCAACATTCTAAAACTGGCCTTTAAAGCGATCAATAATAGAAACTGGCCGGAAATGAATAAACTTGACATCCAAACTTGCAGTAGAACATTACGTAGTAGTAGCGAGATCCGTATAAAACCATCAATGATTCCAAACACTTTTCAAGATGCCGCTGCAAGTAGCTACAATGCTCTTCCTGGTGATATCAAACAGGAGACAAATGATAACAAGTTTTGCAGTGATGTTAAGACATTCTTGATGAAGAAAGCAAAGGACTCATTGAACTAAAATCTTTTTAACTTATTGAATTTGACTTTGTAATATGCTTATCAATTGTTTTTCAGGTAATTGCTTTAACTTTGTAAAATAGTCTTGTATTTAATTTTTAGAGCTGAAGAGCCACACTTGTAGTGGATATGCTCACTTATGCCATATAATAATAATAATAATAATAATAATAATAATAATAATAATAATAATAATAATAATAATAATAATAATAACACCTGGAGAATTATCACAACTGTGTTGTGACCGGCTGTTATCTGGTGACCACATGCGCTGGATTGTCAAAAAATTGAATGAGCAGCAAAAAGAGATGTATTGCATTTATGTCAATTCAGTTCTTGACAAAGAAAGGGCAGCTGAGGTTCACCTGCGAAGTCATGCATTACCAAAGAAGATTGGGTTTTTGTTCAATGTGGGCAAGGAGAGGTCAAATTGTACCGGAGAATCACACTGGGATATTGTTATCCCTAAAGCATTTGGTCGCCTTGGATCACATTTTTCCATAGCTGTGCTTGATATCGATTCCCAGGAAATTGTGTATGGGGATTCTTTAGGATGGTCTCCTCTAAACAAACTTTATGAGGAAGTATCAGGGTTTTATAAAGCCATTTTTAAGGAAGAAATGCATCTAATGCAAGTCATAGAATGTCATAAATCTTATAGCTCTGGTTTTGGGCACAAGTGCACCAATGCATACTCTTTAGACTACCCTTGGCAAAAGGATGGAAACATATGTGGTGTGGTTGCAATTGTGATGCTTGCAATAGCAACCCTACTTCCAGGATACTTTGATGAAATTGTCAGGCGGACATTTTGTGCCAACCAGAAATCACTGGCATTTTTTAAGAATCCAACTATCTATTCAAAATATCTGACATAATCAGTGTAGATCTTGCATATAGCATCAAATGATGCCCCTCTTGGCCACGGCACTCGCTGCAAAAATGACCCACCATCTAAGACATATTTGACATTTCCCAATGTGCCATCAAAGCCACACTCTCCAAATTGCTTCTCCTAATGAAGCCTTGTTTGCAGCTCTCAAGAGCACAGATCATTCAAAGATCGCTGATGGGAAACTGCAAAGCTCATACTCAAAGATAACGGACGGATCTTCAAATTCCCCTTGCTGCTGCAACAAGTCGTTGGAATAAAAGCTGTGGATCCACTTGAATGGATTCACCTTGAACTTTCACAGTTGATTTTGTGCTTTGTGCGACAGCTTAGTCTTTCTTCTTGAATGTGAAATCAACAGGATTTTTCTCAACCATTTTTGCCAGTATGATATCCCCAACTTCCTTTGGACGATCAGTGTTGACAATTGACTCTGCAACAACGCCAGTAGCAATACTCCACAGTGAAGTATCATTTGCAAAAGGATCTTTTTCTTGCAAGAACAGGAGCAGCGCTCTTGTGACTTTTTCATTTCTCTTCACTCTAGCTTGAAGAACATCCTTGTGTTGTTCATTGGTTCGTATGCTGTTCCTGCAAACTCCTGCATAGCACTATTGATTTTGACTATTGAGTGCATGCGGGCATTGATAGCAGCCACGATACACATTCTGCCTCGCCCATTCCTGTTCCTTGTGTCAATCCACCAGTTGACTTTACACTCCTCATAAGCTCTTGTTAAATGACAAGATCTGATGATAGTCTTACCCAATAATGATCACTCCTCCTGATGACATGAAATTCGGCAGTGAACTTCTCATAGATATCTGGAAATGCCGTTTGTAACTCTAACATCAATTGCAGGTACAGGTAAGCAGACTTGGCATATAAGTTATGACCAGAGGTAGCAAAGAATGGCAACATTTTATAGACAGATGCAAGATGAAGTTTCCAGTCACCAGTGCGCTCTGCTTTCAATGATTTTCTTAGAATATCAATCATTTCCATGTATTGGATCCATAGACGGGATGTACGGGATACTTTCAGGGGATCAGTTACTTAAACAAGCTTTACGTTGATGTCATCAATGATTTCTTCTTGGCAAGCAGCTTCCATTGTGATTTCCTATGTAATCAAACTGTTGTGTCTTCCTTACTCCATTTGAAAAATTGGCGCGTGACCTTAAGAATAGGCCCATTTCCCAAGATGAGCTTAATTTTGATTATGTTAAAACCAGGCTTAAGAGCATAGCATTAGCGTCATATTACGGATATGATTCTGGACAGTTTCCTCTCAATATAAGTAAAGCTGAATTGGCAGCTCTTAAGAATCTATCTAATAATAGGGACATCGTTATTTTACGTCCTGATAAAGGTAATGGAGTGGTCATTCTTAATAAGGTTGATTATATTCAGAAGGTTGAAACACTACTATCGGATGCTTCCAAATTTAAGAAACTCGACTGTGATATGCTGGATCTTTGCGCCAAACGTGAGAATAAACTTATCCGCTTTTTGAGAGATAAACTCTTAAAAGATAAAGCAATTTCTGAATCTGTGTACCGAGAATTTCTCTTTACTGGTAGTACCCCGGGAGTACTGTATGGTCTACCGAAGGTTCACAAAGAAAATTGCCCCGCTAGGCCTATCCTTTCTGCCATTGGCACATACAATTATAAGTTAGCTAAGTTTCTTGTACCAATTTTAAAGCCTTTTACTACCAATGAATATACCGTAAAGGATACATTTTCTTTTGTATCTGAAATAACATCTTTTCAGAAGGATGAAGATGTTTTTATGGCTAGCTTTGATGTATCCAGCTTATTTACTAATATCCCACTGGATGAATGTATTGATCTGTGTATTGAATTATTGTTTGAAGACATTGAAAACTTGGATTATAGGGACTGTTCTCTCAACCCTTCGCAGTTTCGTAAACTACTGACTTTTGCAGTTAAGGACACTCATTTTGTCTTCAACAAACAACTATTTGATCAAATTGATGGTGTTGCTATGGGGTCACCTCTTGGGCCAACCCTTGCTAATATCTTTATGAATGTTTTAGAAAAGAAATATCTAGCCAACTGTCCTTCTGAATTTAAAACCTGTACTGTATCGCAGGTACGTTGATGATACATTTTGCTTATTTAGAAGCAGAGATCATATATCTAGTTTTCTTGAATTTATAAATCGTCAACATCCTAATATTAAATTTACGTATGAATTAGAGTCGGATTATGCTTTGCCATTTTTGGATGTACTTGTTACTCATGATAATGATACTTTTTCTACTAGCTTATATAGGAAAAAGACGTTTACTGGTCTTTATACTGACTTCTCTAGCCTAGCCCCAACTAAGTATAAGATTAATTTAATTAGGGTTCTGGTTTATCGTGCTTTCCACATTTGCTCTTCATACCGCAATTTTCATGAAGAAATTGTTCGCATTAAGAAAATCTTAACTGATAATTGCTTCCCCAAGAGCCTTATTGATCGTATTATTAAAAACTTTTTGGATCGCCAATTTAGGCCCAACCCCCCCAAAGAGGCGGATAATAAAGTCCCCCTTCTATTTTGTATACCTTTTCTTGGGCACTACAGTCTACAAATTAAGACTAGGCTAGGTAGAATTATTAAGAAATGTTATCCTAATATCCAATTGAGGGTTATTTTTCGGTCCCCAGAACGCATTGGATCACTCTTCCCGTTTAAAGACCGCTTTCCTGTTACCATGCGCTCTTCTGTTGTTTACAAGTTTCAGTGTCCTGGCTGCCATGCCTCGTACTATGGAAAAACATCACGTAATTTGATTACTCGATGCAGAGAGCACTTGGGAATTAACAAAGCTGGTCTTAAAATAAAAGGGAGTTCTTCTGCCATAGGGGATCATATTAACCAATCAGGACACGCCGCGTCGGTTAATGATTTCTCTATTTTAGACAGAGCCAATAATGATTTTGACTTGCTCATTCACGAAAGCCTTTTGATTTTACGAGATCGACCTGTATGGCGCGCCAAAGCAGTCAAAATTGTAAACTAATGATTTTTTTCTTTCTGTACTTTATATTTATCTTCCAGAACGCAAAAGCTCTGTTTATACTAACATATTGATACTTCTAAACCTTAGAAATGCATTCACAACCATACTTATTTCTTTCTGAACTGTAATTAATTCCTGAACTTGCAAAAACTCTTTCGAAACTCTTAAACTTTCATTCTAAACCAACAGCCTACGTTCGGAACATGCAAATATACTTCAATCAATCTTTTTCTTTCTGAACTTTCAATTTATGGGCTGAACTTTAAAATTTTCCTTCTGAACTTCAAAATTTTCCTTCTGAACTCAACAGCGCCATGCAAGTCCCTGTTTTGCATAATTATGCAAATTATGCATGTTCGTACCTGCATGCTCTTGCCTCTTGCCATGATAAGCTTCGGGTCGGGCAGCAACAAGCCTAAGCATGGCGGGAACAAATGGAGAGTCGATGGAGAGTCTCATTACGAGTGCGCTGGACTGCATATCTCGAGTAAGGGAAATGCAGCCAACGCTAGCAAACAACGACAATAGGCCTAGTACCTCCACAGCTTCAGAGACATCAAGCAATAACGACAGAAGGCCTGGTAGTGGTACCACCTCGATAGCTTCGGAAGTATCGAGGCTGTTTCCGACATTCCGTTCAGTTAGTGGTGGTCAGCAGAGTCGACAAAGCGGCCAACGAGGAGTTCTTGGGAACGGAAGACGACGCCGTCCTCTTGGCACTGATCATAACAGAAATATAATCAATAAGAAAAAGAAGAAACAGCGCTCAAGGGTTGTACATAAAGACGTAATTTTTGTCAGTGATGCTGGGCAAACCAAGGTACCAACTCATAGGACAAGGTTGGCGCTTGAAAGGAAGGGACGAGTCATTCACGACTTTCCGTTCAAGACGAACTGGGAGCAGTTTGAACTCCGGGCTGCAGTTGAACGTGAATTACCAATACTGGCTACAAGGGATTATGAGTTCCTTAAGGTAATTAATTAGCTTATCTCAACAAGGTCAATAGAAAACAATCTCGAAAAAGTTGCACCCAGGCAAGGAAGCACAATGATAATTTCATGGATAGTTTAATGCATGCAGCAGCCCAGGCAGGGGGGGGGGGGGTACTCAAGTATATTTAGGATAGGGGTGCTCAGGCTGGGGTACAAAGCATCAACCCAAAAAGGTAATTTCTAACATGAAAATACAGTAGACCCCAAAAAATTGGTTTTCTGACCCAACTTACCCCGTGAAGGGTATGAAGTCAGTATCTTTAATCTATTATGAAAAAGTGCCATGAATGATTAGATTTCTCATAATCATTTGGATATTAAAGTATTTTGATTTTAGTGATGTTACTTGAGTTTAATGTCGTTTGTAAATTATGCTTTTCCCAATTTTTTTACATTTTGCCATATTTGGGACCCAAAAAAAGGAATCCAGAATTTCAAAAAAAAAATTACAAATTATTGACCCAAAAAGATAAGCTTTGCCCAAATTTTAGACCTAAAAAAGTAACCTGAGCACCCCTATCCTAGAAATACGAGAGTACCCCCCCCCCTGCCTAGGGCATGCAGTGCGTTTCGGGTTTATGCTGTGAAACAGGAGAGAAACAAAGGCACTTTCTCTTTCTAAGACAGTAGTCTATTCATTTCTAAAAACATTAGGGTTGGGAGTGATAGGGCTTCTCTGACTCAATGTTTGTTTATGTGGTTTATGTTTTGATGGCACAGCCACATCAAGTGAATGCATCACTCTTTGAGGCAAGCAGCCAATGTGAAAATAATAGTTGCAGCCCCCTTTTTTGATTGCATGTTGAAAATATTTGAAATTGAAATAAATATTGCACCTTGAAATTGAATTAACAAATAGAAATGCTTTATGTTGCAACAAGACATGGCAAAAGATCAGGTTTAATTAGATTCCAGGAGAAGTGTTTAGGTATGTCACAAATTTAGCTAAGAGGGAGGGTGACCCTTCACACAAGTACTTGTTTTCAAGGGGCCCTCCCATAAAATAATACTGAAATTAAATTACACCACAAAAATTGTAAATCTGAAGGCTACTAAAACCTATTTTGCAATCTAAAAGCCTAATTCACAATGTCTAAATCTATAATTAAAAGTGTGCACTGATAAATCAATATTCTCTGTATCAAGCAGGGTAATTTGAGTGGTTTTATCCAAGAGGAAAGCTCTGAACACAGATTTTGGTAAAATTTATCCATATTCTTCCAAAGTAAAAACATAAAAAGATTCCATTCATATCCCAATAAAGTGACATGTGCCCTGCTAACAATAGACAGTCAAAGGAACAATGATAATTTTGTATACATTAAAACAAAAAATTTTTTTTGTTTTATTCGTATACAATTATTTTTTGTATAAGAAACAGTTTATAAGAAAAAATAAGCTCATTTTTTCGAAAGTTAAGAATCAACCCTACCTGACTTTTAAGAAGCTAAGAAATTTTCATAATTTGCAGTTTGCAATAGACCTTTTAGCTATTCTACAAAAGAGCCTGGATCAAGCATTATTTTTATACATTTTTATACGCAAGGTTTAATCGAATGGTGTTAGAGCTCCCATCACTATTGTGCACATTCGAAAATTCTACAAAATGCAGGAAAATATTGTTTGATTCTGATTCGTTTCAGAATAGTTGAAAGGTCTATTGCACAAATTGTTTATCATTGTATGTTAACATATACTGATTTGATCATTTATTCCAAGCCTTGTCTGTTACTGTTTGTTTTTCTTTATTGATATTTTCTACCATTTCTATGTATAGGCATCTTATGGTTCTTTAGTGAGACCTAATCTTGCAAGTGACAATGTATTAACAGCTGATGCCTTAATGAGAATAACTGGACAAGGATCTGTATATGTAAGAGCACTGGAAAGAGATGGGTCTTCAACTGACGAGTCAAGCGATGAAGATGATAAAATCACATTATTTCCAGCATTCACAGGGGAACCAACACCGTCACAAACATCAAGTGTTCATCTTGAAACAGAGTCAGCAACTGCGACTTGTGCTGCAGGTGAGTAAATGCGCAAGGTTAACATCTTACTCTACAATTCAATTGTGGTGCTAAGCATATGGGGGGGGGGGGGGGGTTTTTGAATGTCCACCACTGACCATCTTGGGAGAGCCATAGGGTGGCTACCCTCCAGGATCCCCTCAAATGCAGGACGGGAGCTGTAAATGGCTCTCCAAGAAATGTTTGAAAAAATAAACTGCTCTCCTTGAAATCTATTTTGCATTTTTTTATGAATTCATTAATTTACGATCCGCCCTACTGAACTTTGCTTCTCTTAGTGGTGAGGATTGCCAAATCCAAGGCAGTGGAACATTTTTGGAAATGTTGCATGTTTAAATTTGGCATCCTTTCAGTGTATTTGGTACTGTATGTTTGATTATTGCTGTGAGCTACAATATCTTTACTGACCTTGCATTTTCACAATTTGAGTTGTGCCTGCAGGGTGTCCCAGAAATTTTTTTCAACATTTGATTAAATATTAAAAAGTAACAATAAAATATACAGGTTCCTGGTTAAATATCGCTGCTCCTAACATTTTGAATTATTTGTTGACACCAGAATCTTGTGAATCTGCCAAGAATTCATGGAGTTACAAGCTTTTGAAGTTCAGTTTGTGCAAAAGTTGAAACCAGACACCCCTAACTGACTTGTTTCTCACAAAGATGTTCCAAAATCGAGGTAAAAGAAGACTGTCTAATGTTTTACCTCTCATTGATATAAGAGCAAACCAAATGTGACTTTAAAAGTAATTCAATTCTTGTAACCATTGCAAAAATCTAATTATGAATGCAAGTGTCCAAAAACATGGAATGAAAACTTAATAAGAGACTGGACCATTCCAAATTGTGCTCAACAGGGTTCCTCCAGGGATCCATAAACTGATTCAATGTTAGAGAAAGCTACGTAGTTTATCAAAAGTGATTTTTAAATTCCATTTGATTTGCTTTGAATAAACGAGATTCTACTTTCACAAAATATGCAATTTAGGAGAATTTGGTTTCAGCTTTCTCACAAACTTGAACTTCAGAAGCTCCTAACAAAGTGAATATTTAGCCGATTTACTAGCTTCTGGTGGCTAAAATTGATTTTAAACCTCAGCAATATCGTTATCTTACCATGGAGCCTGTTCATTATTTCATCATTTTGTAATGGTTAATCAAATGTCAAAAAAATTTTGGGACACCCTGTATATTAAAGGTTTGTTTCCTTTGTTTACTTTCTAGGCCATGCGTCAGTGGCAGTTGAAGGAGTGCCTGGCAATCCCATCTCCCTTGATGATCTGTGGGAAATCCAAGTTGCAGATGTTGTGGATCAGCAACTGCCCAGTGATACTGCTAATAATGATACTGCTATTAGCAATTCTGCTGATGTATCTGGTATCTTGGTACCTAGCTCCCCAATAGAATTCCGGGAAATTGTTTTAAAGAGAAGTTGTGTTATGAAAGGCATGATCCACGAGTTCATGGATCCTAATATTCTTAAGTGCCATATAATGTTTGCACTTGTTGATGATCATGGCAATACTGAAAGGGGGAGAGGTACAGGTGTCACAAGAGAAGTTTTAAGTCTATTCTGGAAGGATTTTGCTGTTGCACTTACCATTGGAGCTACTGAGAAAGTCCCTTCCATAAGGCATGATTATCAACGAGCTCAGTGGCAAAGTGTTGCAAGAATCATTTGTTTTGGTTTTGCAGAGGAATCTTACTTTCCTCTGTTCCTCTCACGGGCATTCATCACAGCTTGTTTGTATGGAGAGGATCACCTTTCAAAGAAGTGTCTCATTGATTCTTTCATGTTCTATGTTTCAAAGGATGAGAGAGAAACCATGATGAAATGCCTTGAGGGATCTATTGATGTTGATGAAGAAGATGTAATGGATTTGTTGACAAGCTACAAATGTTTCCGGAGGGTCACCAAAGAAAATGTCACTTCGATTTTTGAGGAGCTTGCTCACCAAGAACTCATACAGAAACCTAAGTACATAGGAAATGTGTGGAGTGAAGTTTTAAATGCCCTCAAACAATTTTCACAGTTCAAGGACTATCAGCTATGTATGCAGAAAAAGTGCCAACACCAAAGAGGATTATCAAGATTTTTCAGGCCACACCATCAACAGATGCAGAAAGAGAATGCTATGAGCATCTGAAAAGGTATGTGAAGAGCCTGGATGATAGCATGCTTGCTGGCTTTTTGCAGTTTGTCACTGGAAGCAATGTCATTACTACACATTGCATTAATATTGAATTTAATGCAACAGATGGCAATCTGAGGTCATTCGTAGCACACACATGTAGTCCTATGTTGGAAGTTCCTTCCACATTCCAATCTTACAATGAGATGTCAGAGGAACTCACAAACACACTTCGCAATTCACATGCCTGGGACTTTGTCATTGTTTGAAGAACATAGTTACTCAGAAAAAAACATACCACTTAAATGATTGAAACTGTTTTCCACAGTTAGGGTGGGGGCTATGGAAGCTTTGTATGGTAAATGGAATTCTGCTTATGTGAATAAAACTCATGAAAGGGAAATTCTAGGCTTTGCGAGGCCTAAACTGTAGGAGAAAAACGAGCAAGTTTCAAACCAGATTGGAAAGTCTGTTAGGAGCATCAAGCCATTGACCCAATAGGCTGCTGTTTGAGGTTACAGTGCGCACACCATTTACCAGACAAAATGATTTTCCATGGCCCCACATACTCTAGTTTGGACATTGAAGTTCTAATTGTTTTGTTCCTAAGATGCTTATATTTTGTTCCAGCTGGCTAGTTTTACAATTTTACTGACACATTCTTCTGTTCACAAGAGATAATCGTATCAGGAAAAATTTCAGCAAAGTTTTATTTAAAGTGTTTTTCATTTAGTATTGGCAGGTAACTAGATGCTAAGAAACCTCGTCAGTTTCAAAAGTTTTCAATTAATGGGAAAGGCCTATGAAAAGCAGTGTAAATGCCAAATGAATATTTTGGGGCAATGCTACCACACCCTGTAGGTAGTGGAGTTGGACAGTTTCCGGTTGAAATACCATCAAATTGTTCACCTAAATTGTTCACAAATAATCTGTCATTGTTTCCCCAATATGGAAGATGTCTGCATCCCCTACCACCGTGGTGTCTGTCACTGCTCCCTGTGCCCTGCTTCTACACCTATGATACTTGTTGAGAAGACCTCAATCACAATTGACAATTATTCAAAAAGTCTAAAGCAAATGGATAAATCATAGCAAGCAAAATACGCTTTTTCCAGACTAAAAGCATCTACAAATCGGTATGGCTGACCTTAGCAGTAAAAATCACAATTTCAAAATTACACTCTGATGAGGACGCAAGTCTGAAAGGCCTCAGTGTGTTAAAACATATCTTAGTGTTTTTGTCGTCCAACCTCTCTACATCAAGTTTCTAGTTATATATTTTGCTAAGTTTCTTTCTACCCAAAATATGTGTAGTGCCCCCCAGGGGAGCAAAATGATAGGCTGCTCATTGGATCTTGCTTGAATGAAGATGCTTGCACTGAAGTGTGATATAAAATGTTCAAAGGCACAAGGCAGGAACATCTCAAAACAACGTGAAAGAAAAGATGCCTATTTTTTATCATTATTGATTATATATGTATATATATATAAGCAGATATTTCACCTCAGCATACACGAGGCTCGCATCTCGTTTGCCAAGTTAAAATATCACTTTGTTTACATAATCAGTATTTGATAGAAAATTTTCCTCTTATCTTCACATTGTTGAACACATAAACAAGAATACCGCTAAAATATGTGGTCTGACTGTTTCGTACAGGAGGTTCAAGATTGAACTTATTTAGCGTGTAATGATGCTAAGACAGTTCACGAAAATGTCTTTCCCTGCATTACCATCATCTGCCATTGGACTGCATTCATTAGACAGCTGTGTGACTTGATTCTCTGTCAGCTGTATGTCTGTTTCAGGAACAGCTACTTGGTAATCTTGTTCCTCAAGAGAAAATGGGCCTTGCCCATCAACACCATAGTAGAAAAGTTCCTCTTCTGAATAAATGCTGTCAGTCGCAATGTGTCCAGAATTTGCATTTTGAAGAATCCCCTCAGTGTAAAGTTGCAAAGGAGATGAGCCATTTTCTGTGCGCAATCCATGGTGCATCCATTGCTCTATGAACTCAGAGAGACTTGCATTGATCCTGGGCAAATATGTGTAATGCAGTGCAAATAAATGCAGTTCATTTAAGGGATCCAGCAAGCCATCATCCTCTAATTCACCAAATGTGATAGCAAAGAAAGAAAGTACTCCAGCATAAATATCTCTGTGCGCTCTCTCTACACGACAGTTATGTACGGAGCTGCCTGTTAACATACTACCTCTTTCGCTACCTCTTTGCTCCAACATGAATTGTGCTACCTTCAGGTTTTCTAAGCCATGATCACTACGAACACGAGACGGTAGACCATAGCTATTCACACCTTTCAAAAATTGCACCAAAACAGTTTCTGCTTTGTTGTTGCTGGCGCAGTGTGCATATATTATAAGCCTTGAGAACCCATCAACGCAAACATGTACCACCATACGATATCGAATCAGCTTATGATTGCCATCAATATGCCACAGGGCGTTGGGTGTGGGAACCGAATATTTTCGTCTGAAAATTGCTGAATTCCATCGTAGAGCTGTTCCAATAGGGTCAAGTTCACGAAGGGCTTTTCGTACCCGCTCCCTCTGTATGCAAAGGCCTCGTGCTCGCAAGGCACCCATAAGGCGTGACTGACCAATGTTAGGTGTCACACATCTGATTCCCTGGACAATTTCTTTCAGCTGATCATCTGAGAAGAAAATATAGTTTTTAAGTAAATGCAGTAACTTCAGCACCCAATAATTCGCGAAAGCTTATTCCATTTTCATTGAAAAAGGCTCTGAAAGTCAAGCTTATGGAAAGGAAGATTTGCAGAAATGAAGGTGTAGTATAATAAGGAAGTTGTCAGAGCTATTTATCAAGGTATCATGCTTCTGTTTCACAGTAAAAATTATTTTGATATGGTTAGAATCCCCACATTCTTGTGCATCGAATGATGTATATTTTAACTAGATTCCGTTACTAGTTTGGCTTTTAGGGAGGGAAAACCAAGTCTCGTGTTACAAACGTCTACCCTAACCTTAACCCTATTGTACCCGGGCTCCTAAGGTCAGACCACTGCCTGGGGGGCAAAAAATGCCCCCCCCCCTA
This sequence comes from Aurelia coerulea, assembly GCA_039566865.1. Lineage (NCBI taxonomy): Eukaryota > Metazoa > Cnidaria > Scyphozoa > Semaeostomeae > Ulmaridae > Aurelia > Aurelia coerulea. Next base: position 12,168,088 of record CM076947.1, read on the forward strand.
ATTATCTCCAAAACCATAATTAGTATGCCATTGTAACTTCCCACAATAGTAAGTACATCTATTAGGAGTCTAATTATAGATTTTAATGCTAATTAGTCACGTGGTTCGTTGCCAAGCGACCAAACAATGGGACCATGTCAGATATAAGCTTCAGTACTGAAAATACAAAAAGTGCTAATTAATTCAGATAAAATGTATGAAAACCTCAATAAACTACTTAAAAATGAAGGGAATATGTTTATCCATCGATTTATATCAAAATTTGAAAATTTTGTCTTTCTTTATTAGAGATATGACGCCATCAATTTGCATGACGTCATGGAATCTATAATTTGCTGATGTCAGTAAATATGAAAAATGTATATATCGAATGAAAGTACTTTGCAAGGGGAATCGTTTGGTACCAATCAAAACTTCATCAAGGTTAAGACAAAGGAATTATGACAGTTTTTGTGATTTTCTTTGTGACTACATTCCAAAGATGGGTATCTACTGGTCACGTGACTTAAATCATGACAATGAAAAGTCTAAAATTTAATTGCCAATTAAAAATTAGGAAAAGTCATGGATGTTTCAGCTCATTTTTCTATTTCCTCTCTGTTTTATAATCAAAAGTTTGGTTGGGGGCATTTTTTGCCCCTCCCCCCGGGTACAATAGGGTTAAGTTCTATTTTCAAAAATGCACAAGATCAGGAAAGCCTTCCGTAAGTCAAGTTCTGCTGCTCCTTTAAATGGCTAATTCTTCACAAGAAGGGACATTTTTCAACGATCGGGTGCCATCGCAAAAATGAGCCCCCCAGTTTTGCTCGCTTCACTCACATTTGAATTCGCCCTTCTTAAAAGCCCCCCCCCCCATATGAATTATAAATTACAAAACCCGGACGGGCCTTAGCTTAGCTTGTTGAGTCTTAGCTTCATACCTGAGACATTTGACCATGCCATTGTGCCTGCTGCATCGTCAATTATATTTGCTTTTCTCCTTCGAAGCGTGCTTTCACTGATTCCAAGAAGCCATGCAATTTTTCTCCATGTAAAATGCAAGCTTCGCAAAAACCGGATCTGTTCTTCATGGACAAGTAATTTTGGTCTTCCAACGCCACTTGGAACATCTGTATGGCAGGAGAATGCAACGTCAAGAGCTGAAGGTGCCGAATGTCTGTCAGTAATTTCAGCCGAAAGCCCAGCACGTATGGTTGTCAAAAGTTCAACAAGTTCTTGTAGATCGTTGCCACTGCTTTCTGACAGAAGTAGGTGCAATGTTATGATTGCATCGTCGATCTGCAGGAGCACCTCTTCGATTGCAAAATCTCTATCTTGATTAGCTTGAAGATTTTGAATTCCAACGAGAACTGAGCCCAAAGCGTCTAAGAAATTTTGAAATCCAACGGCATTTCTTTCATTTCGCGCCATATTGCTCCAATCCTCAAATCAAGGCTCTGAAATTTGGCGCCAATGTCCCACATGTATGCATAATTTGCATAATTATGCAAAACAGGGACTTGCATGGCGCTGTTGAGTTCAGAAGGAAAATTTTGAAGTTCAGAAGGAAAATTTTGAAGTTCAGAAGGAAAATTTTAAAGTTCAGCCCATAAATTGAAAGTTCAGAAAGAAAAAGATTGATTGAAGTATATTTGCATGTTCCGAACGTAGGCTGTTGGTTTAGAATGAAATTTTAAGAGTTTCGAAAGAGTTTTTGCAAGTTCAGGAATTAATTACAGTTCAGAAAGAAATAAGTATGGTTGTGAATGCATTTCTAAGGTTTAGAAGTATCAATATGTTAGTATAAACAGAGCTTTTACGTTCTGGAAGATAAATATAAAGTACAGAAAGAAAAAATCATTAGTTTACAATTTTGACTGCTTTGGCGCGCCATAGACCTGAACTCAATTCACAGCAGTCATCTATCCCTTTAGTTCTTTTTTGATTCATCCTGTTGGGACTTAGGCCTCGGGTTCCCTCTCGCGTAGGAAATGTAACTCACGCTTGTTTTTCCCTTAACTCTTGTTTATCTTAGGGTATAAATTACTGTTTATCTCTTAATTAATTGCTGATGATGAACCTAGACAGGTTCGAAACGTACAACATGTTTAATTCAATAATTTCTTAACCGTTTATGTCTACTGATTTATGTCAACTATCGATTTGTGTCAACTACTGATTTTGTCAACCACCGATTTTTGTCAACTTTACTGGAATGTCTATATGAAGAATAATGAAATATACAATGATTGTCGTCGCTTGTCTCATCCTTTAATCAAACTGTCATACAAATGAACTAATTTACTTGGATTGAAGGGAAAACTGTTGGGGTCGGTTTCCATGTGGTTTTCTTGCTCTTCCTCTGTAGGTATTTCCATAGAAGAGAGGACTTTGAATGACGGGCTGGGGGTATCCTTTACCTGCATATTATCTGAACCAGCAGCTAGATCCTGGACAATTTCAGCTTCCAAAGGCTCATTTTGCTCTTCTGCAGCAAGGGGGTAAATGCCAAACGCTTTCGAAATAATGCTTGCATTTAGTGCTGAATCCATCAAGAAATGCCCTCGTACTGCTCTTGAATATGCTTTACCATTCAGTATGTGGGTGAATGTGTTTGCACTGTAAACAACTTCTAAAGCTTCTTGCAATCTGGAACCTCCCATTAAGTAGCCGATGAAACCAAGGAAGCTCATTTGAATGTGAAATGTACCCAATCGAAGAATCATGTTCTTCAAAACACTTCCTTCAGGCTCATTTGATTGAATCATGAGTGCCTTCCACCACAGTGGTTGGTCAAATGTAAGAATTGGGGTACAGCCTTGACGCCTTGCTTCTTCACAAACATACATCATTGTTGAGCATACACATGACATATCTGATGGATTCATAGCAATCATAGGCAAGAATTTAATGGATGCTTTCTCAGGATGTTTTCCAACAGGAACTGCTTGCATCATTCCACACCAACCGGGTTGAGATGTCTTCAATGGCCACATTATCTTCAAAAGCAAATCGATCTTCCATGCCCTGTCTTTTAACTCGAGCTCTGGCAGCTTGTAGTATGTGAAGGAATTCAAAACCACATTTGATTTTTAATAATGAATCTTTATCTTTCACTGCAGGACTAGATCTGCTGCTTTCCTATTTATGCGAGGTATAGTGTAGCACTGTCTCTCACCTGGTGTTATGGCTTGTATCATCCCCATGCCGTGAAAGGTGTTCATTCCATCAAGAGTTCTTGTATTATGGTCCACGTTGTCTGCTACATATTGGGAAAACTGCCCTGCAAGCAAGGGAGATACCTCTTTCCCTAAACAATCTGCAGCACTCTTTGCAAACCATTTGACTTCGCTGTAGGATAAAGAAAAACCATGGCTATTCAATGAATAAATTAAGAATTTTGATCCAAAATGATGATGCATTTGCACACCAATTCCTGTTTGGAGGGGAGCGACTAAAACCCTTGGTCTTGCAGCTTGAATGATTATTGAGCATAATCGTGTTATTCTAATCATCAAATTAGCTTAGTTGAATATCTTTGAGCAATTTATCCACTATTTTATACTGTTGCTATGCAAAATTATGTTGCCATATCAACTAATTCTATTTTTAGAACCATTTTTGAAAAGTTCATCTATTGTTTGACATATCTTCCAAATTTGGTTTGGATATGTCAACCAAGTGAGGAGATATTTTAAATGCACTCATGTTTAAATGCAGTCATATGTGCTCACAAGCATTGTACTATCTTTGCCCATGAAAACCTAGCAAAGTATTAATTAACCAGTGCCTCGTTCAGTGGTGGGTTTTGGATCCTGCCTGAACTTGAAGGAGAAGGGGTAACTTGCACAGTGATTTACTAAATGGGATCTGTGTCAAAGAAGCACTGCATTATTTTGGACTACAACATAGGAATCGTTGTTGAAATACAGTAAAATGACATACAGGTTTTGTTCCAAAAACTTACCTCATTGTAGAATTGATCTTCTAGTGTAATAAATTTATCTTGAAGTGATACAATTTCATCAAAACCAGTCTGCAAAATGTCGTTTCTGTCAACCATGATGAAATTTGTCTTGTCATCAGGTGAAATGCTTGGATCCTCCACATCAAGGGCTCTACCATACCACTCAATAACTTAGTTGTTGTAAATGTTTCAAAATTTGAACTGGATGTTTTTTCATCAACGCCAACAGCAGCGTGCTGCACCTCCTTTCAGCAAATGTCACGTAGTCTTGCTCTGTCTCCTATTGTCACTACTCCCAAACGCGTTAATTTGATATTTGTTGCTGCAATCAAGGTATCAAAATCGACCCTTTCGGCTGTAAATCTGTCCATCAGAGCACCAAGTCCAATTTTGTTGAGAGCAACTTGAAGCCTATCACTTTCCACCATTTTGATTGTCAGAAGACAAGCGTTTTAGGCACCAAAAGTTATTCGAGAAGTAAAGTAAATTGAATTGAATTTGTGACAAGTCAATTGAATTGGAAGGTATAATGGTCAAATAGTATAATGATGAAATAGTAGAATGTAATGATGAAATAGTATAATGTAATGATGAAAAAATTGTATAATCGAATGTTACCACAACATAAAGCAGTGATCATTGATCACCATTGAATGCTACAGTTACATAATGTAACATAAAAAGATGTGATCATTGCTCAAAGTAACAGAACAGGACGAAAAAAGCACATTGTGGTCGAGCAAATGCACAAAAACAAACTGCATGATGACCTAATTGAATGATAAATCATCATATGCCAATAAGATTATGACATAAAGAAATAATCTAATGACACAAAGCAATTATAGTGCATCACATAAGGCAGCCATGGCGTTCCATTAGAATGCTTTTGAAATGACAACTGAATGTACCTTGAACCAATTGGTAGAGATGCTGCCAACAGAAAGCAAAATGGAATGGATATCAATGAGGATTTATGAGTTAGCAAACCAAGTCAGCAAGATAACTTTAGACTGTTGCTTAGTACTCCTAATTCACTGAATTTTTTTCAATTACAGTGGAAAAGAATATCATCCATTCAGTTATCTTTTCCAGAAGTTCTTCAGTGAAATATAGCTGAAAAAGTCAAGGGCTTTCAGTTCAGCTTTTAAATCAAATTGAGGGCCGGGCCTAGTAGCAGGATTTTGATCCGCTGGTTTTTTTGGTTGGCCTAAAACAACCCACTCTACATCATCGGGCATTTCCAACCGAAAACCCTCCTCTTCTTCATCTGAATTCTCGCCAAAAATATGAATAAAATCTCTTGCAAACTCATTTGTGAATCCTCCAACTGCAATGTCGAAACTGCACTTTCATCAGAGTCAAAATCATTGGAATCAAATGATGACTCGAGGGCGGCCATGATGCGATCGCACGAAGTTGACGGTTGGGCAATACACATATTTCAAATATCAATACACAAAAACTTTCCATTATGATCCATTACAAAAGGCCATTCAATTGAAATTTCAACCCTTTGTCTTTCCTTTGATGTACAACAATTGTAGTTATGGTAACTATATCACATGATTTCAGATGTTGAAATTATGTAAGGCGATCAAGTGGCTGATGCAACAAAAACGGTTTAGTTTTTCCACAGGTGAACAAGGGGCAAGGAAAGGGCTAAACTAGGGTCTTTTGTGGCAGATTTTCCATCAAAGTGGGTGGGTATCACTGATTCACAAAAAAGAGTCTAAAAATGGGCAGTTTTCGTGCAAAAATACATCATAGAAGTGGGTATCAAGGCAAGTTTAGGTAATTAGAAGAGGGTAGTTTTCTCAAAAACCCGGGCGGCAGACCTCCGTCGGTCCACACGTCATGTACCCCCCCCCCCACCGGGTGGCACCCTTTCTTCACAAGCACTAAGAAAGCGTAATTTATATAAGTTAAACCCACCTGAATCCATCTGAACCCATCTGAACCCAGCAGAGACCAACCTGACTCGATATAAATCCCCAAGAGGTCCCCTGCCAGGTGTGGTGGCTCCGTTTGGAAATATCAAGAACAATGTATCAAAAGAAGCGGGTGATAAGCATAGTTAGCGCTTTATGGTGTTAATGGAAACAGCTGAATAACAATCGTTCTGATCTCATTGGCTCGGAAAGTTTTTCATTTTGGCATTTTATGGGTTCAAAGCGCCTTATCGATTTGTGTGTGGCCATAACTCCGCCAATCCAGGAGATATTTTAGCTGGCATCCAAACTTTAATACCCAAACATCTGGAGAGCAGATTTCTTTAAAAAACTCGGGAAATTTCAAGCAATTTCTCTCCTGGTTGCGCTTTATGAAGGTTGGTAAACTGTCGAAAAATTATCATCAATTTCTTTTGCAATGATATCACTCTCCTACTAAATCATCAGCTTTTTCACCTTCAGGTGTACACAACATTGTTTTTGTCATTTATTTTACTGAAACGTCCTTTGAGTTTCCGTGTTTGTTAATCTGAGGGGCTATAATTCCAAACAGAGCCATTAGCATTATGAACAAGTGTTGAATGCCAATTCCCTGCTTGTGTGCTTCATACAAATCACAGAACCTCTTGGGATTTCTATTGCGTCAGGTTGGTCTCTGCTGGGTTCTGCTGGATTCAGATGGGTTCAGGTAGGTTCAGATGGATTCAGGTGGGTTTAACTTATATAAATTACGAATAAGAAAGCCAGAATTGATGGTAAGGCAAATACCAGTACCAAGGATGACTCACGACAAAGGTCAGCAAGAAATGGACCAATATCAAGCACATTTTCTGAAAGACCAAAAAGAGATGTTCTTCCAACTTTCTGCTTGATTTGCAAAGTAACTGGTCCCACTTGGATTACTCATAAGGTATTGATTTCAAAAATGTATTTGACAGTTAAGTCTTTATTGTCAAATTGTTATGTCAGTTTTAAATATAGGTTCCTTGGAGTGGCCAGAAAGCATCCTTTGCAACTCAGCCAAAACACGTTTCCAAAATTGGCCCTCTGAAGCTCACAATTTGACAAAAGTTGAAAGTTAAAATGAATGACCTGAACTATATGATGCCCGTCCATGTATGGGAAAAAGAGAAACCTAAAAATGGCATTGTTTTATTTGGATTTTGCTTTCTTTTGCCACGCCTTGGATTGCTAAATACAATACAGTATTACCTGTTACCTGTTGGTCGCGACTACCCCTGGTAGATTTGTGGATAGATATCTCCACTGTTAGCTTCTCGCACGCATTGCGTCATGCTTCTCCTTGTCCACTGTGTAATGTCATTGACCCATGTTCTCCTTGGACGACCTCTTCCCTTTTGCCTTCTACTGTTCCTGTCTCTAATGTTTTTTGTATCTTATTTGCTCTAATTTTGTGTCCAAAGTATCTTATTTTCCTTTGCTTTATTTCAAATTTGAGGGATCTACTTGTTTTGGTTAATTGCAATACTGTCTTATTCGTCATATGGGCTGTATATGGTATCCTTAACATTTTCCGATAAATCCACATTTCGAATGCTTCTATTTTTGTCCACGCTTCTTCTGAGATTGTCCATGTTTCACTCGCATACAGAAGGGTAGATAAAATGTAGCACCGAACAAGCCTTTTCTTCGTTTCTAAACTCAATTTCCTTGATATCAACCTATCCTTCATCTTCATAAAATTCTTGCACGCTATCTCAATTCTTCTTCTTATTTCAATATCAGTTTTTCCATCTTCAGTAATTAGCTGTCCTAAGTATTTAAACTGCTTCACTTTCTCAAGGTTGGTACCATCAACATTAATCTCAATTGGAGGTGTTTCTTTACTTCTACATATTACCATGGTCTTGGTCTTTTTTGCATTCATTTTTAGACCTTTCTTTGCACTTTCTTCCTTCACTAAATCAGCTATTTCTTGTAATGCTTCTTTTGTCTCTGCCACTAATGCTGTGTCATCAGCATAACATAAATTTGTGAAATTTGTACCACCTACCAATACAGTATAGGCTATTTATAAACCTGTGAGATCTCATCTTCCAACTAGGGTTTTTCACTTTGCAATACTATATCAAATTAATGAAATTACTGATTTACCAAGACGGTAAAGCCATCTGGTTGCAATTTTTAGGAATTTTGCTATTTCCCTCTTTATTTATTTCTATATTTGGGTTTATTATTTTAGGTGACTGACAAACGACTAACAAACAATTTACAACGTGCCAATTATCAGTGCTAGAATCGGTTCAGTACTCTGCTGCGTTGGCAGTAACTGGTGCTTGGAAAGGGACATCCCGTGAGAAACTGTACAATGAGCTCGGATGGGAATCTTTGAACCTGCGACGCTGGAGCAGACGCCTTGTTATGTTTTACAAGATTGTAAATAACGTTACGCCAGAGTATACAAGGCATCCCATACCACAACTTGAACAGCCTATGTACTCTCTTCGTGAGCATCATGTCATTGGGCAAATAAAGGCAAGGACAGAGAGATTTAAAAACAGTTTTTACCCAAATTGTTTGAACGAATGGGACAAGCTCCATCCTGAAGTTAGACAGGCATCCTCGCTAAGTGTTTTTAAATCAAAAGTATTAGCTCTAATTCGGCCCCCTTCGAAACCAGTATATGGGATTCATGACCCGGAAGGTTTAGCTATCCTTACACAGTTAAGAGTCGGCCTCAGCAAATTAAGTTCTCACAAATTTAGGCACAATTTTAGAGATACAATAGACCCGATGTGTCCTGCAAATGATGGTGTTGAGGACACGGAACATTACCTGCTGCTTTGCCAATCTTATGAAGAACCTAGACGCGAGCTTCTCCATGGTCTCAATGCAATATTGCCTCCTAGTGGATTTTCTAACCTCTCAAATGAATTATTAGTTGAACTCATTCTGTATGGCAATGAAAGGTTACAACCTGACGTTAATAAAAGAATAATCGAGGCTACTCTAAAATTCGTTCACGCAACAAAGCGCTTTTGATGTCTGCTGCAAACCCCCAATACATGGACACATCCTCCCTTTGTAAATGTTTGTATTAGTTAATTTTCTTCTTTAATGTTTAGATTTATAACTATATGTTAAATGTCCACAGGGTTGATATGTATTTCCATTCTCCTTGTGGCATCGTTTTTGTAATCTTTTGTAGTTGTTGTATTTTTATGAGATTATATAAAAAAAAAAAAAAAAAAAAAAAAATTATGTGATTATGCCCAATTGTAATGCATCAGATACCGGCAATCACGGATGGAAAGTAGAAGATGGAAGGGTTTCAATAAAGTGGATTAATCTTGCACCGTTCCTGATAGTATTGTTGCACTTGTCAACTTTTCATGCAAGAAAGGCTGCGAGAATACCGTAAAAGCTTGTGTAAGTCCCTCTCTCTAGAAGCCCCCATCTCTAATAAGACCCTTCCCTCTGAGCCAAAATTTTAATTATGCCCCTTCCCCACTTATATCAAATTCCAGAGGTTATGAAAAATTTCCATCTATTGAGTTAAATGAGTTTGCATGTTCGTTTTGATATGGTTTGAGATAAAACTGTGTTGCATTTATGTATTTGACACGTAAAATGTTAAATCCGCAAAACATATTATAAAATAACTAAAAAGCTATCATACATATAGTTGTCATTTGATTTTGTGAATAAACCCCCTTCTATAATAAGTCCCCTCTCTTTCAAGCCCGCCTCTGAATTAAAAATTAAATAAGCTCTTCCGGGGGGGGGGGGGGGGCTTAATAGAGCTTTTACGGTAGCTGTTTTTTAGAGCATATGCAGTGCAGTGAACTTTGCGAATTTTCTTTCTGTTTAAATTCTGTTTCACCCGTCCGAAAAATCGTACGAGATTTTTTAAAACAATAGGATTTTCAGGGACTTTCTACGAATTTTTCTTGGAAACAAAAGGATTTTTACCAAATTTTTTTCAAATTTTTTTATGGAGAATGATACGCCCCTCGTTTAAATGCATAAAAAACAATGAGAATGGAGGCAGTGACTGTAACAATCTTTAGCAGGAAGATGTGAGGCTCGAGGACTCCGATGAAGAAAGTGAGCTGGACGATTTTTGATTGCTGAATTTCATTATTGTTGGGAAGAAATTGTTGCACAGTTGATAGCATGAGGTTAGCAACAATATTTGAAATTGTTAACATTCCAGCACCAATAAGTGATAGCAATTACCAACAGAGCAAAAAACTATTCACTCAGCAACAAATGGAGTTTTTAATGAAAAACTTTCCGCTGCTACACAAGGGGTCCGTGAGTTTCTTGGTGCTGATGAGAATGAAATAATGCAGGTGTTTCCTTTCATGGTACATGGAGTAAAAGTGGCTACACAGCCAATTTTGGGGTGGGAGTTGTAATATCGATTGATACTGGTGAAATCATAGACTATGCTGTAATGTCAAATACATGTGAACAATGCAAGGCAGCAGAAAAAATTTGAAGATAACCAAGAAAAATATACAGAATGAAAAGAAAAATCACAAGGAAAGTGGAAAATGCCAGAAAAATCATGAAGGCTCCAGTGGTTCTATGGTTATGTGGACAAGATCTACCAGTAAGCACAAAATTTGGTATACCAATATGGTATGTGATGGTGACAGCAAGCCCCATTCAGAAGTATGGGATATTTATCATGTGTGCTGTGATTGTGCCAAGTATGAAAAGATGGATCAAAAATCAACTGAATACCAGGAATGGGCCAATTCAAAGGCTTTCAAAGGATAGGAAGATCAGCATTATCACGGTACTGCCCAGTGTAACAGAGTAGATAAACTGGATTGCGTAGGCCATGTTCAGAGGAGAATGGGGAAAAATCTGCTGACTTTACAGAAGGGAAAGAAACTGGATGATGGTAAATCAATTGGAGGTAGTAAGGAAAGGCTTACAAGACCAGTTATCCACAGATTACAGAAATATTATGGAAATGCGATTAGAGGGGGTGTAGTAAAGAAAGCAAAGACAAATGCTGAACAACAAAATGCAGTGAAAAATATGGAAAAAGGCAATAAAAGCATGCTGTACCACAATGTCAAACTAGAGGACCAAGAAGAGAGGCATCAGTTTTGCCCTGAAAAAAGCTGATGTACCTACAAGAAAAGCAAAGCAGTTGGCATTCCAATCTTTGAAAACAAGAATTATCATTTGGATCCAGTCTTCTTGAATTACCTTATGCCATTATTCGAGAAACTAAGGAACGAGACACTACTGAAGAGATGCTTGCCTCAATTTTCTCAAAATGACAATGAATCATTCAATTCCCTGATATGGAACAGATGTCCAAAGCACAGAAGCAAATGCCTAACATCAGTTAAAACTGCTGTTGGGTCTGCAATACTACAGTTCAATATTGGAGCAACAGGAAGACATTCTATGATGAATGCTCTAGGAATTCCAGCAGGGATTTATACATGCACTGGCAGTGATAGGAAGAACAAGAAAAAGATAAAGAATTCAAGTGAAATTCAAAAGGGCCAGGTAGGTAATAAGGCAAGTAAAGTTGTGAGAAGAGGAGCAAATTAAAAGTCCTGAAGGGACAACATATGAAGCGGGTGCATTCAATGAAGAATTTCATGGACCAACACCTGCCAGCAGGAATAAAGCTTGCACTAAAGTAACTAACTTGAAAGATAAGAGGCAGATATCAAAGAAATGACTCGATGATAGTGAGCGTGACAGTTATATGTCTTTGTGGAAGGATCTTTAACTTTAAGTCCGTTTTTCTCAAAACATCAATTTTAGGATGCTGTAATGCCCCCCACCCAAGTTTTTCTGCAACCCCAAGCTCAAATCAACCAAACTTTGCCAGTTTCCTGCATTGATATAGAGCTATGCTCATATGGGACCTTTTTCGAAAATTCTGTTTCTTTGTAATTTCATGATGGATTCAAGTTTGTCCAATCATTCTTGATTACCATGGTAACGGTTTCAAATTCTTTGAAAATGCCCCATTGGCGAATAGAACAAGTATTAACCAAGATTCTTACAAGGCTACAGGGCAATATGTGCAGTTTTGGTGGAAAAAACAGGGTGGGGAAAAGAATAAGCCTCTTAAAAGTAGTTGTGAAATGCTTACATTTTCCATGCCCCACTATATTTTGGGGGGGGGAGGGTATGTATGAACTTTTTCAAAGTATTTTAGGATTCCCAAAGAATTGTGCTTTCAGAAAAATATAAACTTGGCAGGTATCCTATGGTTACTCCTGGATATATTAGCCCTTGAATTAGGCTGTTTTTTGCATGATTTTAGCAGAAGCCACCCCTTAACCGATCTACTTATCACAATCACAGAGATTGAGAGGGAAGGTAAATAAGAAGAAGCGCACTGAGAAAGAAAGGCAGGCAAGAAAAGGAGCAGTGCGTTTAAAGTCATTGGTAGTTTACTCTGTCAATGTAGCACCATACCAAGTTTTCGTAAAGTGTACTGCTATTGATTCTGTGAATGATACGCGTCAAGTGCCATTTGAATCAGTGTTGACCGAAGTGAACAATAAGATTTAACGGAGGGCTAAAAACAGACAGCATTTGTGTGCATTGATTGGGGGCTCTTATTATGAGGAGGAGGCAACTGAGGCATGTTTGGCAAAATGTGCTTTGAAAACACAACGTAATGAAATTCAGCAAGAGCTGACCTTGCTGGCAAAGGTGTCAGATGGTGTGCACCAGCTAGCTGGCACGCCTAATGTTGACATATTAAAAAAAACTGGCAACAAAATGTGCAATGATGTAAATTAACGGAAAATAGCTTAAACAGCTTGTTGTTTTAGTTCTTGATCTAAGATCTAGGCTCATTGTGGACTCTAAAAGAAATTGATAATCTGTGAATGCTTACCAAAGTCTCGAAAGACACCCAAAGCATGGTTTCGTGAAGTTGCTGGTAAAAATCAGTAATTTTTAATCAATAGATGCAAATGATACTTTTACAAGCGCACTAAGGATGTCTTTTGAGACTTGCGTATGGTTCCCAAAAGATGACGTTCATTGTTTGCTAATGGAAAAACTTCTGAAAGTTATCTGAAGCCTGAGCTTTTGCAAGCGTGCTTCATAGTATGGTAATCTGTTGACCAAGGTTTCTCCATTTCGCTGTCGAAAAGTAAACAGAAATACGAAATTCGATTGCAGGAAATCTAGCCTAGCTTTTTCAATCAGACTTGGCAAATTGTAGGTCAATAATATGGAACGAAACTAAAGATGGAACTAAAGATGGACCGAAAAAAAAATCGAAAATTGTTCGAGTAGTTTTGGAGATAAATCCACGTTTCTGAAATTAGCAAAAAGATTTGAACCAGGACTTGCGAAACTAGGGTTGACGGAAGCATTGTGATTTATACATCTTTCGATTGCCCAGATTATACAGAACAAACTCCTGTTTACCGCTTTTTGATAGGCCGAATAATATTGGAGAAATTAACTGTTTTCTGAGGAGAGTGGTTTTGCGAAACGGCATTTCGCTGTGCACTAGAGCGGGAAGCAGAGTTACCTTAAGTTACAAGTACACATGGTGTTATGAGGGGACATTAATTCTTAGCAATTTCATGAACTCCTGATAATACCACATGTACCTGCAACCTTGGCAAGGCTAAAATGCTGAAAGGCATTGGTTAAAGATTTCATCAGATTGCAGGAGTCCCATAGAAAATCTCACAAAGGAGTCTTTTTAACAAATGCATCAAGAGACTGATTTCAATGGGGAACATTTTATGATTTAAGGATAGATTTTTGGCTGCAGGGAAAATTTTTGTTCACAATGTTTAAAGTCATGTTACAGTCTGCCAAACATAATTTCTTCCTTTACTCACCTGGTATATATATAGACATGCACAAACCAGTATGTTGCATTTCATAACATCCTATAAATAATCAATATAAAAATTTATCATGATGATATATTCAGTGCAATGATTTCAATTGTGGCTGTAATTGCTGACGGTGGTAATTGTATGCTTAAGGTATGCTTGATATAGGTTAATTTGGACTAGTGGTAATGCAGCTATCATTTTATTGCCCCAACCCCCGCCCCCTTGATAGGTGAGGTTGATGCAAGGCTATTCGCCTAACTGTTTACTGAAAAATTTTGCCACAGGAAGCAGGGATACTGGGGGTGATTTGCTTCTCCCCAAAAGCTTGAAAGCATAACAAGGTTGGGCTGTAACCAGGGACAAATGCGAGCTACAGTATCTCCTCTCATTCGCAGAAAAAAGTTGCCCTATTAGGCAGGAACATTGCTCACTTTCATAAGAGAAAAAGGTGAATGACCCCAAATCAACACTCCCTAACCCTGGAAGGGGGTAAGGGTGGTCGGGCAATAAGATGATAGTTGCATGATACAAAGAATTATTCTTTGTTGAAGCTGCAGGATCATGAATGGGAGGATGAGAAGAGTGTACACATGCATCTTACTAAACTGCAGGAAAAGCTGAAGAAGCGACAGTCAATCAAGGAAATTACATGTGCATTTTATGTTTCTAGCTTCTCCAAGATGTTCAAACAAGATACAACATTGAACCAAACAACATCCTGGGAGCATTCCAGAAACACTACAAGAGAATCATTGAAATGGCACCAAACACAATATGGAAAGATTACATTCTTGGTTAAGTTCAACAAATCACTGATGATAAAACAACTGACAATGAAAAAAACTGGTGAGGGATTCCAGGTGAGGGAAACTGGTGAGGGATTATATATGATTATTTTCGTCTGGGACTAGTCACATCAAATCGATAATAAACCTAATTTTTATGTTCTACACTAAAATACGCATTTTTAACTGCCCATTGATTATGCAGAATACGAGATAACCTCATTTTCCCACAAAGGAAGACCTGTGTTCCCTTACTTTCAATGATAATTTCTTTCTTACGTTTACAGAGCGGACTCGTTTTCGAGCACAGAGCAAAGGAAATTTTGGAGAAAGTTAGTCATATTATAATTTCACATTTTCATTGGATTCTCACTGATTAGAATTTATCACCAACAGAATTTAAACTACACTGGAACGCTTTATTTTTCAAAATAACTGACAACTATTCGTTAGGAATGTTATTTCCTCCATTGTCCAGGCAAGATCTGCAGCATGTTATCATGGCATCAAAAGCGTTTTGTATCATCTGCAATTGAATAGCATGCATTTCTCTTGTCATTGCCTGTCGAAGCTGTTCAAGGTTATGCGGTTGGTTTTCTTCCCAAATTTTATGTTTTAGATATCCGCATAAAACAAGTCGCATACTGTAAGGTAAGGGGAACATGGAGGCCAAGGCCAATCACCTCTTTTGCTCATCACCTTTCCAGGAAACTGCCCCCCTAAATACCGCATTGAAGCATTGCTGACGTGAGCGGATGCGCTATCCTGTTGCCACCAGGTAACACCCTGATCCATGTTTTGCTCTCTGAGCTCCCGTTGTATCACGCTGTATCATACGATTCTCAGATATTCTCTGTTATCAAGTCTTCGTTGAATGAAATGGGGTCCAAATATATGGCCTGTTCTGGTGAGTCCGACCCAATCCATTACCTGTCCTGGTCCTTGTTAGAAATCGATGTAGTGGTTTGGAGGATGTCCTTGCCTGGATTCTGCATACTGTATGACATTGTTTTAATTGGCGTCTGTGTTGAGGCTAAGTATTGCTTCATCGGAAATAACAAGGTTGTCGAGAAATCTTGGCTCCTGCTCGACAGTGTTCAAGAACCTTTGGCAAAATTCCATGCTTTGAGCTGGATCACGTTGCAAAAGTCTCTGTCTCCGCACAGCTACATATGGATGGAACTTCAGTTCCTTCACAATTGTTCGGAATGACGTTGTAGACAAGGCGAGCCCATTACGTCTTGTGGACCTGCAGCCCTTTTCTATTAAGCCCTGGCGTACTCTCTCCGCATTTTTCTCACTTCTTGCAGTTCTATTGCGCCCACTGTTACTTCTATTTCTATCATAACAAGTGCCATGTTCAATAAACTTTCTATAAAGCTTGGAGACAGCACGCCTTGTAGATGATAGAATATCTGGCCAGTGGGCAACCTATCTCCGAACAGCCTCTCGCGAACTATCGATCCTGGACATCTCTACACATATCCATGTTTGTTGCTCTACCGTTAGTCAAGGCATTTTGGAAGGGCTATCTGTAAAACATGGAGTGTGGAATGATGGAATGGAATGATGGAATGGAATAATGGAATGGAATGATGGAATGGAATAATGGAATGGAATGGTATAGATGGAATGGTAGATATGGAATAGCCAAACTACTGGTCGCTTTGGAAAACAAATTACACCAATGTGTTCCTCAAGATCTTCTTAGTTTATTTTACATATGTTTTCTTGAAAGTCTCATGAAATTCCCTTAAATATCGACTGAAACAACAAGCATGATAACAGACTGTGTGGGCAGACATCAGTTAAGTCGCTTAATTGATGTGAGTTGTAGGGAAAAAATCTGTAAAACATGGAGTGATGGAATGGAATGGAATGGTCGACATGGAATAGCCAAACTATTGGTCGGTTTTGAAAAAAAATTACACCAATGTGTTCCTCACGATCTCTTCAGTTCATTTTGCGCATATTTTCTTGAAAATATGCTGGAATTCCTTCAGATTTCAACTGAAACAAAATTGGATCTATGCTAGGCTCGCGTGAACACAGCTGTGGAATGTTAAGAAGTGACAGGGATCAATGACAGTTTTAATCCTTATCCTGTAATGGCGCCAAGATCATTTTTATCATAAACGGGGGTTCGTAAGAAACTTTAGACAACAGCAAATTGAGTTATTGCTGCCCTCATGCACTCACTCACTATTGTTTGAAAACAATGCCCAGTTGTTCATCATTTGCACAGTTTGTGGTATTGTTTAGATTTCATTTCAGGTTGTGCAACTGTGAACTGAACTGCGTCGATTTTTCAAAAGCTATGCTTCACCACGTTGTGACTTTCGTCGGAGAATCCATAGTTTTATGCTGCTGGCATATTTTGTCTTATCGGGTACCATTTTATTTTCAGAATTATTAGGCACTAATGGTAATTTTGTCTGTGGAGCAGGCTTCACCATGGTGGGCTTTGCTTTACATACAGTCAAGCACGTGTGTGCTCCCAGAAAACTGTCTTGCAGAATTTCAGTAGCTGACGAAGCCAGATTTAATTTCCTCCGTGCTTGCTACTTGATAGAGGGAATGTTTGGGTTTTACGGTCACGGGGTTTCACCATATTTTGTAATCTTGTACGCTATGTTTCGGTTTGATGTAAAATATCGCAAAATGTTTTGCATTTTAAATTTTGAGCGGTTTTACGGTTTTGGGACCCCCAAACATCCCCTGTTGGTACTGTCAGAAAAATCACCAAATTCACATCAACAATCATGTGAAAGAAATCTACAAAAGTAACAAAGTTGTATGTGGTAGAAATGTTCGGTCACTGATCTGTACCTTCAGAGCTTTGGCTATGGGAGGTGAGCTTCTTTGACAGTTCGAAATATCTGCTTGAAAGAAGGTAAAAAATGCGTTGCAATGGTGACCATGCTAAAAAGGAAATAGTCCCCCAAATGCTATATTAGTCCCCCCAAGAGGTTCAAACAATTAGATTTTGAGTTTTCAAGTTTTTATGGCAAGGAGTCACTAAAATTTACTAAAGGCTGGCACCATCGATGTGTTGATTTTTCCAGGCACTTGCCACGCCATCCCCATGTGCAGAGATCCGATTGAAATTAGACGGGAAGTCAGAACATTATGATTCACAGCTGGTTTGATTCCGGAAGAAATTCTCAACAATAATACACTCATTTTTATAATAAAAGTGGTTCAAGTGGCTCTAGCCATATCGGATATCAGAATTTCCTGTTATTTTTGTCAAAGGTTTATAGATCCTGAGATTCCCTTTAAAAAACTAAACTATGAATTAAAAATACGAAACTTTTGTAATTTACCGTTATAATGTTCTCCGGTGACTCAAAATATGTTTTAACCATTTTTAAATTCTCTTGAGCGCAAATCACTTTATTACTAGTTTGAAATCTTATTACAAAGTGATTTAAGAGCTCTTCGAACAAAAATAAATCATTCCAGAATGGAAATTAAAACTCATTCAGAGACTTTAGGTAGCAAAAGTATCCTAACATTTAAGAGACTGTCTGGCAATCTTTGACCTTAGTTCTTAAAAAAAATTTGTTTAGACGTACTTTTCTTACAATTTCTTATTTTTGGGAAGTCCAAACATGACAAAGACTCTGGGGACTGAGGTTGAAGAAACGTTCTTTTTTAGCTCCCTAGCTCCCCTCTCTAATAAACCCCTCCCTCTCTGGTAAGCCCCTCCCTCTCTGGTAAGCCCCTCCCTTCTAAGCTAAATGTTCTAAAGAAGCCCCACTTTCCATCCTCCTTCATTTGTATTAAAAAGGATGTCAAATTTTAGTTTATTTAGCTAAAAAAGTGTGCAGGTTAATTTTGATACTGCTTTGATAAATATGTCGAATTTGTTCATTTGACTCGGTAATATTGTATGTCATTCCTCAAAATTGGGGATAAAAGAGTTAAGATGCTTTAATTTATATCCTTTTCATTTGAGAATAAACCCCCTCTCTAGCTGACAAGCACCCTCTCCCTTAAAGCCCCCTCTGGAGTCTCCAAGATTGAGTAATAAGCACTTGGGGCTCAAAATAGCCTGTGTTCCAGACCATTACGCAAATATAATTTATTTTTCTGGAGTCTGGAACACAGGCTAGCTCAAAAAAGCTTCTTGCTACTAAGAGTTTCTTGGAGTCTATCAAATTTGCACTATTTTTCAGAATCATTCTGTTTTTTAAACAGGGCGTCCAACGTAACCAGTAAGATAAAACAATCTGTGGTACAATCTGCGTTAAAGTTATCCATTTTCATAGCATTTTGAAGGCAGTGTTCATGCTCTAAATGACAATCGTGTATGTAAAACCCACCATGGTGAAGCCTGCTGCACAGGCAAAGTATGCTAGCAGCTTAAAACTTTGGATTCTTCGACGAAAGTCACAACGTGGTGAAGCAAGAAGCATAGCTTTTGAAAAATCGACGCAGTTCAGTTCACAGTTGCACAACGCGAAATGAAATATAAACAATACCACAAACTGTGCAAATGATGAACAACTGGGCATTGTTTTCAAACAATAGCGAGTGAGTGCATGAGGGCAGCAATAACTCAATTTGCTGTTGTCTAAAGTTTCTTATGAACCCCCGTTTATGATAAAAATGATCTTGGCGCCATTACAGGATAAGGATTAAAACTGTCATTGATCCCTGTCACTTCTTAACATTCCACAGCTGTGTTCACGCGAGCCTAGCATAGATCCAATTTTGTTTCAGTTGAAATCTGAAGGAATTCCAGCATATTTTCAAGAAAATATGCGCTAAATGAACTGAAGAGATCGAGAGGAACACATTGGTGTAATTTTTTTTCAAAACCGACCAATAGTTTGGCTATTCCATGTCGACCATTCCATTCCATTCCATCACTCCATGTTTTACAGATTTTTTCCCTGCAACTCACATCAATTAAACGACTTAACTGATGTCTGCCCACACAGTCTGTTATCATGCCAGTTGTTTCAGTCGATATTTAAGGGAATTTCATGAGACTTTCAAGAAAACATATGCAAAATAAACTAAGAAGATCTTGAGGAACACATTGATGTAATTTTTTTTCCAAAGCGACCAGTAGTTTGGCTATTCCATATCTACCATTCCATCTATACCATTCCATTCCATCATTCCATTCCATCATTCCATTCCATTATTCCATTCCATCATTCCATTCCATCATTCCACACTCCATGTTTTACAGATAGCCTTTTGGAAGGGAAATGATTAAAAGTTTTATAGTTTTTATAGGTTTTTTGCAACAATAGAACCAAAAGGGTACCAGAGCCTAAAAATGGCACAACAATAGCCACCAAAAGTTTGACATTTTGAGAAACTCACAGAGAGCTTTCTTTTCAAGGAAATTTTTGATAACATTTCAAAAAGGAAATGAAACAAGAGCGCAAAGATTCCTGGCCTGAAATCCCTTAATAACGTGCTGTCAAACTTAATTGCACATGCATATATTTTGCAAAATCAAAATCAGCATGTATTGATTGCACAATATGGACAATGGAGCAAATGATATTCCCAAGGAGAAAATGTCATTTATTTGGAGAAAGAAAGTGTTCCAGTGATAAATTCTAATCAGTGAGAATCCAATTGAAATGTGGCCAGTTCGAAAACGCAGAAAAATAATTTGAAGGTTCTGAATGGCGTGAAATAGTGTTTATTGTGTTAAAATATGGGTAAGAAACCTCTAATTAAGACAAATATTCCATCAAGAAGACTAACGAGATATTTCCGCGTTTTCGTTTTTGCTATAGGTGATTTTCGAAAACGCGGAAAACGCAGAAATATCTTTATATGAAATTTTATCACTAGCTTTGCGCAAATATAGACGAGTAATACGTTAAGCTTTCTCTCGTAATGAATTCTTTATCAAAATAGACTTTGTAGATCCAAATGAAACTTTGGATCATAAGATTTAAAAATTAATGGGCCTAAGTGGCCTATTAGGAATTCGAGAGGAGTTTGAAGTCGTACTGAAGGAATTTCTCCCCCAAGCTATCCTTTGGGCTATATTACCAAAAGTTGCTCCTTTCTTGATTGCGATGGTAGCCAATAACAACTATCTCACAATCTTTAGCCTGCAAAATGTCCACCTGTGAAGTGGATAACAAACTAAAACAAGTTGTTTTGGAAATGACTAATTCAAATCCACGAGGGACCTCATTTCCTGAAATTTAACTGGATACAAATACATTATAACACAATCTGCAATATTTGTGACAATTTCAAATCCATGAGGGACCTCATTTCCTGAAATTTAACTTGACACAAATACTCACATTGATAAGAGATGAGGAACCTCATTTCCTGAAATTTAAACTTGATACAAATACTCACATTGATAAGAGGATAGCACATACAGTATCACAATCACTTGTACTTTTAGTTTTACTTTTAGATTGAAGATATTTACAGTGCTAGAATATCAAATGGAAAAAAAAAACAGTATTCGTTCAGGAACATTTAGCAGATGTTGCACATTGGCATGCCATATTTTTAGAATATACTGTTGTGAAGAAATCAACTGTACACAATCATAGAGAATAAAATGTTAAAAGGCAAAAATAAACATGCCTTCTTCTCCAAGGCTGTTTTTAGGTAATGAAAGGATGTTTTCCTAAACTTTTCACCAAGCTCTTGCTTTGTGACATCAGCATTCTCTCGCTTTCTGATGTTTTCCCCACAATAATTGCACAATTCTGCTTATAGCTTGCTCAATAACTAAGGCATGTTCTAGTGATGTGAAACAGAAATCTGACTGAAATGTAATGGAATTTTACTATTGAAAATATATCAAATTTTAATTACAGTTTAAAATTTTTGATTACTGCTTAACATTTTTATTAAAGGCTTTATAATTGTATGGTGATATTGATCCTGAAATATGGAGAAATGATGCTTACCCCAGCCATTTTCTACTTCACGTCTAGATGTTTGCAAAGAAATAAATGAAACAAAATCACATTTTTGTGCTACAGCATTTTTGTGTACAAACATATTTGAGCTGCTAGGATCTTTAAACTTTTGGTTTATATTACTCACACATTACAGGAGAGTAGACCTGTAGGAATTATCAAGAGAATGTTGAAATTCTGATGTGGCATTAGAGCGAATGAAGGGCATTATGTAAAATGAATGGCGTTAGAGGTTCATCACTATTCTGCACATTCAAAAATATGACAAAATGTTTCAAAATATCCCTTGCTTCCAATTCTCTTTCGGAGAGCTGAAAGTTCTTTTCTGATATTCTTATGAATTACTATAAATCCTTTACAATTCTTTGTGCACAAGGCTGTGAATTTCACAAAATTTGATTGCATCAAGCATTTTCTTGGTCTTTTGAAGGATTTGAAAGTTTTAGAAATGCTGTGAATCAGTTAAAAAAAACTCTCTCTGAACCCTGAAGGCTATCTTTCATTGCAGTAAAAGTGAGAATTGTATGTTAAATGAAATGCAGTTTCTTTGCACAAAAGATCTTCAAATAATCATTGTGGTCAGGAGATACTGTAGAGC
Organism: Aurelia coerulea; assembly: GCA_039566865.1. Classification (NCBI taxonomy): domain Eukaryota; kingdom Metazoa; phylum Cnidaria; class Scyphozoa; order Semaeostomeae; family Ulmaridae; genus Aurelia; species Aurelia coerulea. The sequence continues at coordinate 12,190,118 of CM076947.1, forward strand.
ATTGTAAACCATTTCATGGTTAATCAGATGCACAATTCAAATACAACATGCAGCAAGAACAGAAGCAATGTTCAAGCAACCATATACAATTGTGAAGATCTATATCAAAATATTCTTCAAATTCAATTACAGTAAAAACCCGTGTATAAGTGGATTCAGAACCTAGTGGATTAAGAACCTACAGGCTGAAATTTTGCAATCAAACCCCAATTATATTAGAACCCATTCAGCCTGGAATTTGAAACAGGTTCTTATATTTTTAGAGAGAATTGGGTCTTATTCACAACAGATGTTTGTGGAAGAATAAAAAATGTTTGTATTACCCGATGAGAAGCTTTTGAAAGATTTTATCTGGACTATTGGACTATATAAACATTTCAGATTCTTCCACACATTTCTTTTAGGGAATATCTCAAAAATTCAACTGATGTGAACTGACAGTAAATAATAGGCCTGAAGTTTGAATATGAAGAAAATAAAATCCTGAAGGCCATGAATAAAATAAGAGCCAATTTAAGAACCTGAACAGCCTCATTTCCCACTAAATACCCAAAACACAAGAACCTACTTAGGCTGACTTGCAAAATTGTAGGTTCTTATACGCGAGTGTTTACTGTAGTTGATAGCTGTGGAAAAATATTAGGGATATCTCTGAGAGTTATCTTTTTGTTAACTCGTTTTCATTCAATTTTTACCTAGCTGTACAGATTTACATAGATACAACTATTCTAAATCAAGCATAATGTAGAAATTAAGAAATAAAGAAATTGACAGATACTGTAAGATAAATATTGCAAATAATTGCATAGTGAAATGCAAGCAATGTTCTCAGAACGAATGTAACCAACTATTGCAGACATCTTTAGGTACATTGCATGCTTTAAACAACTTCAAAAATTCTACATCTATTAACACCTGTTGAGGTGCATTGCACACCTTGAGCAGGAACTGACCAACTTCATTATGTTATTGAAGAGACATGGACCAGAAACTGCAGCAAACTATTGACCTTTTGGAGGTGAGATTTGAAGATACTGCAGCATCGCTGGAATGCGCCAAGAGAGACATCAATGTGGCAGAAGAGAAAATTGCTGCCTGCAAAAGAATTGTTAGAAATATCATCAGCCACATGAAGGAAGACATGCATATTTTAAGGGCACTGAATGACCCAGATGATGATGAAATGTTTGCAGATATGATGCAAGATGGCACGCCTCTTCAGACTGAAAATCCAAATGACAGTGGATTTACTGAAAAATAGGATATAAGAAATATGAGTATTGTTATTGAGAATATCAAGTTGTTGTCATTTACATGGTTTCTCTGACAGTTTATTGCCTCCCTTTGAAAAATTGATAATACCGAGTGTCCGAAAAAAAGGTACTCCCGTTTGAAAAATCACCAAAATTTGGTTGCACAGCCGATCTGTCATTTTCTTTTTATGTCAAGTAGATCAAGGAGCAAATTATTATTCAATATATAGTTGTTCCTGTAATTGGTTTCAGAATTAGCGAATTTAGCTCTTTTTAGGGCGACCTGGTTTTGAGTCATACTGCCAAAATGCATTGATGATTGCGTGATCAATTTCTTTGTGCCTGTAACGCTTCTAGTTTGGTCATAAAGTACAGAAAGAAATGTACACTACCATTAGAAACTTCAATAATCATAAAAAATCTCAAAGATTTGACTCTTACTCAAGATTGAGTATTTTGCTGCAAAACTATAGCTCAAAATAAGGTTTTTCAACGTATGATTTCTCTACTTTGCTGTATCAAAGGCAAACATTTTATCATCTCTGAATATTGTTGGGTCTTTGACAAAACAAATCCAAAAGAAAATTTATCGAAGGTTTGATAATGAATTTTTTGGGATTTTTCAAACAGGAGTACTTTTTTATGGGACAGCTAGTAGATCCGGGGGCGTATGAAACATTTTGTGGTTTACAAATTACGTGATTTAGAGATGCCCTTAACCTTATTTTAACCGGGTAACAATTGATTTTCAAAACTTTGTTTTATTTGATTGCCAAAAGGCTAAACTATATTTTAAGATGTTGGTTGTGGTTTTACCACGGCGTTTTCATGCCGAAAAGAAGACCGATAAACCTGCTCAAATTCAAGCCTTGGATGGCATGAGAAAGAAACGGCTTATTTTTCCAGTCAACATGTTAGATGTGATACAAAAGGCTGAACTCGTATTCGTATTCTCTGAACTCAGTATTAACTGATTTCGTATTCCCTGAACGACATATATGCTCTGAACGGCATACAAGTTCAGCCTTTTACATCATATCTACAATGTTGACTGGAAAAATAGGCCGTTTCTTTCTCATGCCATCCGAGGCTTGAATTTGAGCAGTTTATCGATCTTCTTTTCGACAAGAAGACATCGGCCTAAACCACAACCAACATCCTCGAATACAATGTAGTCTTTCGGCAATCGGATAAAATAAAGTATTTGAAAATCGCTTCATTGGTAATGGACAAATAAGCAATCAAATGATAATACATCATTTTGGGACACCCGGTACACTCATCACGTGCACACCTTCAATCACGTGCACCTACTATCACGTGCACTTAGTGTCACATTTATTATCACGTGCAACTCCTTATATAGCTAATATTTAACAAATTAATTTATATTAGTAATCTTGTAAACTCATAGTTTATTCAGAGTAGCACACTCATTAAAACAAGTAACAAGTCTCTTCGCTGCTCTCCGTTCTCTGGCTTGCGGAACGTATCTTTTTAAACTTCGATCCGTTTACAATGGTGGAGTACCCGGCTTTGAACTTCCTGGCTAAGTTCATGAACAAGCAAGCTCAGAGGGTGGTAAAGGGTATTTCGTGAAACGTGATTGGCCATATTTTTTTCTCGTGAAATGTGAAAAACCATTATTTATTGACGTGAAACGTGAAAGTGCAAACGTTGTCCGTGAAACATGAAAGCCTATATCCATTTACGCGGAATGTGATTTGCAATAATTTCCATAAATAGATTAGCCTAATCTAATGGGTTACAAATGCTTTCAGAAACTAAGAAGTTTTGCATGAACATTATAGCATTTCTTGTGTTTTTGTTGTTGTTGCTGTTTTTCTTGTTTTAACAAAAATTGCAATTTGGTGCAAAAAATAATATTCATGCTTCCACGCGGCTTATACGATCATACCCTTCACAGTTTCTTCAATTATCTCTTATTGTCATTTGGGTATGGGCTCTGGAACCTCAAGAAATACTATTGACCAATAGGTGTTACTTTGCTCTATGCTCCAGCAGGCCCCATTCATTTTTTAGGTGCTCACATTTATTACCACGTGTAACTCCTTATATAGTTAATATTTAACACATTAATTTCTATTAGTAATCTTGTAAACTCATAATTTATTCAGAGTAGCACACTCATTAAAACAAGTAACAAGTCTCTTCGCTGCTCTCCGTTCTCTGGCTTGCGGAACGTATCTTTTTAAACTTTGATCCGTCACGTTTTTGCCCCCCCCCCCCTAATTTTCTCCGCAAGTATAACAGCTATGACAATGAAACTTGCACTGTGTCATAATTGAGCAAAGGAGAATCCAAAAATGGCATCAATCAATCTATTGTCACGTGATTGGTTGCTAGGCAACCAAAAACAAAGCAAATTTTTACAAAATTGAGCTATCTACAAAAAAGGGCCTAATTTTACCAAATAACTGGATAAAATGGGTAAAAAACCATCCAAATAGCTGCTTGATAGAATAAATTTGTAATATTTTATAGTTTCATGCGGATATTTTTGGTTTCTAATTAATTAACTAATTAACTAATTAATTAATGACAATTTGATTCAATGCAAAGTTGTATGCTCAATAATGATGATTAAAAACCATGAATTTCGCATATATTTGGTGAAATCAAGTACCTTCATCAATATTTTGAAGTCATTCCATCAGTTTTGCATGAAAAAATTAGTCATTAATTAGAAATATGACGTCACAAAAACTGATGACGTCATAGATTTAATATCAGCAAATATAAATAAACTATATATCAAATGAAAGCACTCATCGAGACGAATCGAATTGTACATATATCATTGCGATTCATTAACAAAGAAAGAAATTAGAGCCGTTTTGACGAATTTCTTTGTGACCACTCTCCAAATATGGGCACGTGGTGGTCACGTGGTCAAACAATAGGTATTGAAATTTTTATTTTCTGATGGAAAATTAAATTTTAGTAAAAGTCAGGAAGTTTCAGCGTTATACCTAGCATCGTTCGGGAGTTATCAAACAAAATCCGGTAGGGGGGGGGGCGAAAAACGCCCCCCGGTTAAAATAGGGTTAAATGGGGCATGATGTCTAATGATAGGATACCTGAATTATTTTGGGACATCTTTCTGAAATCTTGCATGATATGGAAGATGCCCAAAACGTGTGTAGCATAAGTGAAAAGGAAGAAAGCAGAAGAATCACTAAAACCCTAGTTATTCTTTGAAAACATCAGAAAATCTGATGGTACCAACTGTCCCAAGTTTAGGTCCAGAAACTACTACACGTTTTTTATAAGAAACTGGTTTATAAGAAACTAGTACTACAATGACCACAAATTTAAGAAACTGTAGTACTACGCTCAAGAATAGTTAAGAAACTCTTAACATTCAAATTCTGTATGTCTCTTTTATTCTATGTCTCTCTAACAAAGGTACTTTCATCTTTTTTAACTACAAAAATTGCTAAAGTTTTGCCTGAATGGTAAAATGGAAGCCCTTTGTCAACAATATCGCAAGTTTAGGCTCCAAAAATAAGAAACAAATTAAGAAACATTTACTACTGAAACACCGAAATTTCCATGCAAAATTAAGAAACTTTTAGTACTAAGTGTTGATCCAAGTTTCTTATAAAAAAGCCTGTATTTGGGAGTTTCTGTAAAAAAAATACTACCATTTGAGGGTATTTGTACACAAAATGCTCAGATTCCTAAATAGCAGCCGCATTCAAGGTCCATAGAACATGTGGTACACGTTACCTGGTTAGATTCCATTTTTCTTTCAAAGAAATCCCAGGAAAAAGCCTCTAATATCTCTTGATGCAAAGAACCATTAAAACCTTCCAAAACATCAGAAATCTATGATCTCAGCAAAACATTTTGTTTTCAAAAATTTCGTTTCTTTGTTTTCATTTTGTTTTGTTTGAAAAAAGCAGAACATCAGACATCTATGATCTCAGGAAACCTTTTTTTCAGTTTCCAGGTGTTCAGTGACATGTGTCTCCCAAATGTGCAGATTCTCGTGTTGTAGGCACCACCAAAAATGTGACTGTATCACATGAGACAAAAAACCATTCTCAGAGTCCTAAGTATTATTTCAACCGCCATGCACTATTTGGTCTGTACCTCAAAGGAGTACACTGCCACAATAAACTACTGACATTGCACGGCTAGGATAAATGCTTACCAGATTTTGTTGCTCTCGGTTGTTGAATTCAGACATATAAAGAAACAATGTACTGACATTGCACAGCAAGGGTAAGCATGCTAACATTCATTGTGTCCATGAAAATAGTGTCTCATGTATTGCCTTCATGAAAACGTAGGGTCTGTACAGGTGGCAACTAGCCAACAACCAACAACTCCTGTTCTGTCTGCCTCTTCTATCATGTACGAGAACATCATAAGAACGATTGTATCATCCACTGTATCCATGAACATTTAGGGCCTGTGTACAAAGGTGGCAACTGTCCAATCAGCAGCAAGATTCCTAGTGTGTGAGGACATAGTGCCAGAGCGGACACGGGGGAAGTTTATGCTTCGGTTCCTGGCTCTTCTTGTTCCGTTCCATCTGTCCAACAAAAACAAGGGCTCCTCTTCTGGTCTTCCTTAATCCATTCAGCTCAGAGCTCAGGGAGATTTTAGGCCTATCCTATCATCCTTGGTGAAGGAGACCGATTTAAGAAAGTGTCATGGCAGCCAGTCATGAATAATACACACTGATCTGTTGTAGATCTCCGTGTACGGTATGACATGTATAGTGAATAAATTTGCAAATGTCATCATGCTCTATCAATTTGATTTTTGTTATCATTTTTAGCCCCATTTGCCCCCTGATTTAACCCCAAAAACGCAAAATCGTCTAAAATCTAGTGGCTACAACTGCCAGCATTGCAACAAAAGCTACAAAAGAGCAAAATCACTTCGCAACCACATACAATCAAAGCATAATACCCCAGGATTAACGAGGAAAGAATCCAGTGACAACGATGATTCTATCTACAACTACTCCCGTAATGCATTAGCACTGGGACTACTCGCAAAAGACTTTGTAGATGCAAGAAAACATGGTGATGGGCTGCGCATAATCCGTTTGTACAAAGTGCTCCTTCTCTTCTTCAAATTAGAAGCACGACACAAATATTCATTTTATAGCTATATTATATTTATATTATATTTATTATATTTTATATTTTAAATTCACTTTGGCACAAGTGCACTATCTGTTACCCCCCAAACTTGCACACGAGCTAGTTTGGAACAGAACAAACAGCACCCAAGGCAAGATTGATAGCAATGTAGAAAATGATAGAACGGTTGAGCACCATGTCAAGACCTTCAAAATGGACTGCAAGGACTTTCAGGGCAAAGTATCTTCAAAGAGTATACAAAGGGCCAGTCACAGTTACAATCAGATGAATAAAGTTATGGACAGTTTTGACAAGGCAGCATCATTGAAGAAACCATCTGGTAGGCATTCAAAACCAGACATTAGCAATGATACAGTAGTGTCCCGCATATAAGAAACAACCTCTTCAATTTCAGGTCTGACCTATTTCTTATAAAATGAGATAGAATTCAAATCAGTGTTAAGTTTCTTATTAGAAATATCATGCACTATCGATCAACTACTCAGACACAAGCTTCATGATTGTGATGAGAGGCATATCATTTTCATTTGTATTTGTAAATTTTCATTTCCAGGAAATGATACAGTTATTCCAGGAAGGTGTGTTTTGCTTAGTTTTGTTCTATAAGAAACAAGGTTTTTTCAGACCTGTACTAGTTTCTTATAAAAAGGGGGGTTATTTTGAAAATCAGGGTCTGTGTTTCTTCAATTTGTGTTTCTTATATGCGGGACACTACTGTATAAGAGATCTTTCAAGACAGTTTGTAGCAAAAAAATCTTTGAATATATTCCAGGAAGAGAGCACCAGGCATTTCCAGGATTCAAGAAGAATGTTTTAGAACAAATTGACACCGTAGCTGTTTCCAAATGGATGAAAGAGAAACTCAAAGAATTCCAGTCAATGAAAGTTTTCAATCAGTTTCAAGAACCCCTGATAGATCACTAAAATCTAGCACTGACTTATTATTTGTCCTGGCACTTATTATTAAGCAAAACTATCAAAAATTAGGCATCAATGGAAAAATCACAAAGAGCAGAGTTTACACTTCAAGAGCTGCAGTATTTGAAATTCAAGCTCAGTAATGAGGGTTCTTACTCAAGTTGTAGAGAAATCAATGTAGGCCATCTGAAAGCCTACAGTTTACCTCTTCCTGTTGTCAAAGATCTTTCAATTGATGCCTAATTTTTGATAGCTTTGCTTCATCATAGCAAGGGAGGACAGTTTATAGACCAAATGCATAAACTATTGAAAGACTTAAATAGATATGGAATAACTAATTACTGTAAAAGCTATATTGAGCCCCCAGGGAAGGGGGCTGATCTAATTTCAGATACTATGGAGGCTTCTTAGAGAGGGGGCTCATTTACAAAATGGAATGACAAGGATACAGTATATATGATAGCTTTTCAGTTCGTTTACCCCATGTTTTGCGGTTCAGTGCACAACTTTACAAGTCAAATACATCAATTTGACACTAATTAAAGGTGCCCTGAAGCGAAATTTTTATTAAGGCACTATCAGATGATAAGAAATCCTGTTTAAATTCCTTTGATATCTCATTTCATTTTCAAGTTAACCACTGATTTTATGTTTCAGCTGATGATGCCATTTTGTTTGCAAATGACCAGGATAACATATGGAAATATACAGTAGCTGTCTGTATATGATGATATTTGAAAGATTAAAGTAGTAGGAAAAATTTCAGCTGAGCTAAATAGATTTAATATAAATTGCCTCATGACTTAATATGATGTTTAGAAAGGCATGTTGATTGTGCAAGTTTTTTAATTAGATTTCTTTTTGGAAACATGGTCAGCCTTGTATACTTTCTTTACTTTTTGCAAACAAAATGACGTCATCAGTTAAAGGCAAAGTTAAAGGTATCAACAAATGTTAAACGGTATTTTCTATCATTCAACGGCACTATTCATTTGCATCAATAAAAATTCTCGCTTCAGATTTGCAAACTTGTTCAGCTAAATGAATGGAAAATCTTGGGTGACTTCTGGGATTAGATGATTAGATATATTGGGGTGGGGTTAGTTAATATTTTGACTCAGATAGTAGGGGCTTATTAGAGAGGCGGGCTTAATAGATATATCACTAATAGATAAAGCTTGTGCGGTACTGTAACTTTAAGTTTTGACACAGCCCTGGTGACATGGACTAAGAACTTGTGATAATCTGGCAAAATCCAAATAATTTTTAGTGAATGCTTTTGTTGGGAAATATGCATCAAATTTTGGTCAAGAACTTTGATTGGAAATATTGGAAACTAAGACAATTTTAATTCAATGCTTGTTATCAACATCTGGACAAACATGGAATCAGGTCAATACATTGTTCTTTTTTTCCACCTTTCATATACCATACAGTATGTATAAAAAGCTAACAGTTTCTTACTTGAGGTAATAATAAAATGTATTGCCATCTATACATGCTTTTATCTTGGAATTAAATTGATTCATCACTGGATGATGAAGGCAGTCTTGACCTGTATCTGTATTGTAGATTGATGAAATTATCTGAATGACAAGAATCTTCTGATTTCTCACTTTCTGATTTCTCACTTTCTGATGTTTCACATGAAATATCTGAGTTGGGCAATTCTGCAGCAACTTCACTTTCAGGCAAAGAAACTCCAGGAATGTTGATATTTACAAATGAATCAATGTTCAAAGCTTCAGTGACAATTTTCCACAGAGGTGTGCACAGATCACTGCTCAGGATAGATGAGAACCTCATTACATCTTTAGGCTCCTTAATTTTCATGCAGTTGCTAATTATCTCATCAATTGCTTTCCTTGGAAAGCCAGATGTTATTTCACTCCCTGTGTACATCTCTGAGGTTGGCTTTGTAATTGTCAACCTATATTGCCGTAACTCTTCCTTCAATTCAGTTTGTGCTGTGTCTGACAGGACCGCATTAGTAGCACATGGCTGCAATGATACTTCCTTGCGTATCCGTTTTTCAAAGGATAACAAAACTTCACGTTCTTTGGAACATGCCTTATTATTCAAACCACAAGAACATTTCTTGCAGCAAATGTCAAAGCAATTATGAATTGGTGAAACTTTTTTGTATGGACCGGAGAATTGTTGGTAAATGAGTTCCTGTCTACATTTTTCCGTGTTTGTGTAATAGTCCTTCATTGCAGCAGAAACTCTCTTTGAGTTTACACATCTTGGATACATTATCAGCAATGCATAGCTTTGTTCCCCATCTCTGCCAGCTCTTCCAGTTTCTTGGCAATAGTTGTCAATATCAGAAGGAGGACCAAAGTGTATGACCAATCTCAAGCCTTTGCAATCAACGCCCATTCCAAAAGCAATTGTGGCAATAAGAACTCTTACTGATCCATTAGCATCTGCAAATGACTTTGAAATGTATTCCTTCGCTGCATCCTCTGCGTTTCCTTGGTACTTTTCATATGGTTTTATGTCTGGAAAATGTTCTCTCAGATCACTATCAAACAATCTGTACAATGAACGAGCAGTGTTTAACCGTTGACAAAAAATTATAGTTCTCTCTGTGTTGTACCTGTTTCCTTTCAAATCTTCAATGAGTGGTTTGAATATTTCTTCTATGTTATCATGTTTCATTCTTATCACAGAATAATGGATGTTGGCTCTGTGAGGTGACTGGATAATTTTAAGTGGGTTCCTCAATTCAAGATGTCTTATTATAGTTGCAGTGGTTGCCTTTGTAGCTGTAGCTGCCATTGCTACATACGGGATTATATGATCAACCATCCACAATGAGCGGAGCTCAGCTAGCTGTCCATACATATGACGAAATCTTCTCATATTTTGACTTTGAGTTCCCCTGTAAATAATGATGCATAATCAGAAGGGTTGATTTTTTATATAAGATACGATATAAATATATATACCGGGTGAGTCAAAAAAAACGTGGGGTGTTTGGCGGACTGTGACGTCGCTTGTAGCCACCCGATCGTCATGAAATAAATTTGTCCATGCAGCAAAAGGTCTAACTTAGATTATAAGCCTTCACTGTGATCCAGAATCACATAATTAAGGAAGAAATAGGAAAAAATGAAGTTATTGCAATGGCTTAACAAAACATTGATACTTAAAGAATACTATTTGACCGTTTCAGGAAAAAAAATTTCCTCAAATTCGGAGCTCTGAGTCCCAAGATATTCGCATTCAAAGTTTGGTGAAATTGACAACACTCAATTTCATAGCATTTCCTGTCAAATTCTAAACAACAACAACGCAAACATACAACTTCCTTTTCTTATATCTCCATCTGGCAATGTCCGATTTTCAAAATTATTTTTTTATTTGATAGATCTGTGCCTCTGGTTATGCTATGAAGCAGAGAAAACGATTTAACTGCCCTGATTACCTATTTTTTAGGGGGTTTATCTAACTTAGCATTTGTGCAGAAATCAACACAAAAAATATCAATTTTTTAACTTTAGAGCTGAAAATAAAACAATTGCATCATATTGCATTTGGCAAACCTTGATTTTCCCAAACTGCAACATTTTGTGAAGCCACTCCTAAAAGGGCTTGTGCAAACTCGTGCAGGGGGGCCGGTAAACTCTTTTTAAAAATATCAGCTTTTTCAGTAAATTTCAATATAATGGAATGAGGGAATAACATGTTACAATAAGCCTTCACGTAGTCACCTACTGATCTATAAGATGTGTTTTGGTTGATTTCCAGTCAATTAAAAACAATTCTACAAAAGATAAGTTGGCTTAAAAATCTTACATCTCCTCCGCAGAGGCCTTTCTTTGAATGTTCTGGCAGTATAATACCAGTCATCTACATCCTCATCCTAACCACAACAACAATCCTCTGTACTGTCAAATGTCTAGCTACATCCCTGTTCATCGATTGTCTAAAAATCAAGCTAAAAAAAGTGGAGAAATATAAAGAAATCTGGTTTCTGCATTATAAGTACAGTGTGTCAATGCTTCATCTTCATTCATTGCATGGAACAGTGTTGGACTTTGTCGCTTTCTCTTCAGAACTGTGTCTCTTACTTTTGCCACAACTGGTGCTGATTTAGTAGCATACTAACAAATATATAATTAATATTGTTTTCCACTGAGTTTTTGCCTGGCTCGACAACCTGTTCCACTGCGGAAGTTTCTCACATGCTTGTTTCAAGCCTCAACAGCACTCTCTGACCAAACTGCTATCGGACCTCCTCAGGGGCGGACTGGGGCATCAATTCCTTACCGGGAAATTAGCTGTTAGGGGCCCCACATTTGTAGAAGTTCCAATTATATTTGTAAACTAGCTAGCATGTTTGAAAAGTTACTTCGTAGTGTTTCTAGTGTTGTAGCCAGATTTTTACCTCAAAAGGAGGCAACTTTGGGCAAATCAAGTGAAACGAGGGCCTGGGCCTCGGTCTAGGAAAATTGTTAAGTGTACAATTTAAAATTTTACAATTTACGATAACCCTTTTCTTTACAATGCCGCTGAGCACACTTATTTTCGAAAAATCCGCCCCTAATTGGATATGGGGTGAGCCTTCAAGCAGTCAAGTGAAATGAAATGTTTTGGAAAAAGTGAATTAAGCCATGGAGATTCTCGTCTGATGATGGCACAGCTAAAAAGAAAGAAGCAAGCGAAACCAGCTGAACATTTAAAGTACCACTTCTTTTAACTTCCAAGAAAATGTTTTCATGTGAGGACGTCATGAGAGCCCAAATAAAGCATACAACAGCCATGACAAATTAGGTGGTAGGGCATTGAAATGGGGGGTCTGGGGGAGAAAATTTTCAGAGGATGCGCCCTTTAGTTTGGCTTAGAATACTTCTCGCAATTGTTTTTTCAAATTAGCATCCCCAGTAAATTTCTTTGAGGAAACTGAATTTTCTATTTGTCTAATCTTCTTATTTCAATGCTATCATGGTTTGTCATAATTTCTCATAGTTCATTGGGAAAATTTTGTAAAAGGCGTACCTTTACTTTAGCTTAGAGCGACTCTCCCAATGCCCTCAACCACTCTCCAGTATTTTTCGGATAGATTCCTACCCTTCCCTACCTATAACCAATTTCTCTTCGTTTTTGAAAGAATCTCGAGGATCATCTTTTGACAGAAGTAGGGGGTGGCAAATGGCCCCATCCCCATCCCCATCCGTAGCCGCGCCATGCCACTGGCATACAAAGTTTCACAAAGTGGCCGACATTAGCCAAGAATACAGTCGTCTTGAAGTGCGAACGAAGCGAGCTGAAAAATTTCAGGCATATTCTACTTAGATGGGCTTGAAAAGTGTTAAATCAGTTACAACTGCAAGTTTTTTTTACTGTGGGTCGCCAGCAAGCATTTGTGTCCAAAAGGCCTAAGACAAAAAGTGGCTATTGTCTTGACAAGGGCCCACCGGGAAATTTCCCGGTATCCCGGTGGGCCAGTCCGCCACTGGACCTCCTTCTGGTGATTTCAAACAGCTCCCACTTATGGGCAATCATCTTGTGGACTGGATGTGTAATTCGCAATCCAAGGAAAGTGGAGAGCAATATTAATGATATATTTGTTAGGATGCTAATAACATCTGCACAAGCTGTGGCAAAAGTAAGAGACACAGTGCTGAAGAGAAAGCGACAAAGTTCAACACTGTTCCATGCTATGAACGAAGAGGTAGCAATGATTGACTCCTGTAATTATTATGCAGCAACCGGATTTCTTTAATATTTTTCCACTTTTTTTAGCTTGCTTTTTAGGCAATTGATGAACAGGGATATAGCTAGACATTTGACAGTACAGAGGATTGTTGTTGTGGTTTGGATGAGGATGTAGATGACTGGTATTATACTGCCAGAACATTCAAAGAAAGGCCTCTGCGGAGGAGATGTAAGATTTTTAAGCCAACTTATCTTTTGTAGAATTGTTTTTAATTGACTGGAAATCAACCAAAACACATCTTATAGATCAGTAGGTGACTACGTGAAGGCTTATTGTAACATGTTATTCCCTCATTCCATTATATTGAAATTTACTGAAAAAGCTGATATTTAAAAAAAGAGTTTACCGGCCCCCCTGCACGAGTTTGCACAAGCCCTTTTAGGAGTGGCTTCACAAAATGTTGCAGTTTGGGAAAATCAAGGTTTGCCAGATGCAATATGATGCAATTTTTTTATTTTCAGCTCTAAAGTTAAAAAATTGATTTTTTTTGTGTTGATTTCTGCACAAATGCTAAGTTAGATAACCCCCCTAAAAAATAGGTAATCAGGGCAGTTAAATCGTTTTCTCTGCTTCATAGCATAACCAGAGGCACAGATCTATCAAATAAAAAAATAATTTTGAAAATCGGACATTGCCAGATGGAGATATAAGAAAAGGAAGTTGTATGTTTGCGTTGTTGTTGTTTAGAATTTGACAGGAAATGCTATGAAATTGAGTGTTGTCAATTTCTCCAAACTTTGAATGCGAATATCTTGGGACTCAGAGCTAGGAATTTGAGGAAATTTTTTTTCCTGAAACGGTCAACTAGTATTCTTTAAGTATCAATGTTTTTTTAAGCCTTTGCAATAACTTCATTTTTTCCTATTTCTTCCTTGGCCTGGATCACTGTGAAGCGACGTCACAGTCCGCCAAACACCCCACGTTTTTTTTGACTCACCCGGTATATATAATATATTTGCAATTCTACTTCCCTACATTAATCCTACTACCCTAAATTAGAATTAATTTTTATTAGAAATGAATTTGAGCCAGCACTGAAAGTTAATCAAAATTATCAGATTTTTATAACTCAAGAGTTTATTACCAGTTTCTTACCAGTTCCATAACAATCTTCATGTTTACTACATGCGCCCTCATCAATATTTTAAAACAAAGTTTCTTGAAGCCTTTTTACTCAAGTATCTTGGGAGTAATATGATACAGGAAACAAAGGAATTAATTAAAAGTATTATAAGGGTTTCCTCTTTCAGAATTAATAGCTTCACAAGTTATATTTTTCCAAAGCTGGAGTTTCTTAATTTTTTGGTGATCTTTATAGTTGAGTTTCTTGATAAGAGCTTTCTTACAAAAAAATGTGCATCTGATATGATTTTGAAATTCAGAATTAGGAAATCATCTGTCAGAATGCACTCAGAATGCCCATAATGAAATGATGAAATAACTATACAACAGCATCCCCTGGAAACAACTTTTTTTGAAACATGATTCAAAATTCCTTGTACTATAATAAAAAGATCACATGATAATCTTGTGACTTTCATCGATCACAACACATGATAATCTTCTTTGGAATTCAGGCGACTTCAAAACACTTCTGAAGTTGCTTGACATGATACTTTCGGGGGATCCAAATAGAAATCTGTAATTTCCCATCAGAACTTGTTTTGTCGTTACATCTGGATCTGAAAGTGACAGGCTGCAAATTTCTTTCTCTGTTAATCTGCGTACTTGATCCCGCATCAATGAAATCAGAGGAGAAACTATGAGCACAAAATTGTCCTTCTCCAATTCTGCACTTTTAGGCCATTCCTTCTTCAGCTTTTCCTGCACGGCAAACGGGATCAACTGGAAAATAAGGGACTTTCCTGACCCAGTAGGTGCTGCTACGAAGACATCTTGACCTTGAAGAACAGCAAGCACACCATTGCGCTGAAAATCTTCAAGTTTTTCATAGCCAAGTTTATCACACCCAAAAGAAACAAAATCGTCATACGCCGCCATTGTACTACTTCCTCGGTCAGTTCAACATTTCTGCTCTTCCCTCCCCCGTCCCTCGAAACATCCTTCCATTTTCCAAGGCTGTCATTGGTCAGCTTCAGACTTCAAAGGAGTTGCCGGCGGACAATATTTTGTCCGTCTGATAGCAACAAACACATGCAGCCTCGCTTTGGTGGACGAGTATTACAAGTCTCTCTCTCCTCCTCTCCTTTCTTCTTTTTTTCTTCATTTTTATTCAGGTTTCGTCATTTTCAGTGGACTTGCTTTTTCCAGACAATTCGGACTAAACAAGAGAGAGAGACTTGTAGCAAGTCCAGGTGAAGGCAGGTTATTCACGTTTAATGGGAGAAGAAGACACGGGACGACTTTTTGATATTTTCAAATTTCAGGACGTTTTATTTTGTATAGAGACGAGACAGCAAGGGGGGATTTTAAAGTTGTTATGATAGTTAGTAAGAGGCAGCAAGACAGGAGAAAAGCTTCATTATTGCAGTAGTCGATTTAGGATGAATGCAACAGCTTCTCGCAGCAGTATTTTGCAAAGGAAATATATTCGTTCCAAAAAGGAACGTCATTTTTTGTTATGCAATAATATTAGAGCTGCCAGTTAAGCACTGCAAGAGACCAATGAAAGGATGTTGGTAATTGAAAAGGGTTTATTTCCAGTTCTCTTATATTTACACAACCACCATCTATGCATCCATCTCTCGCAGGACCTCCAAAACTGTTCCGAAGGCCCTCTTGGAGGAGCTGACCTCATACCAATAATGAGGGCTGGCAGCCCTCTTCTCTCCTCTCCTACTGCCCCTTTCCTCTCTATATCTACTCTCATACCTATATGAGTCCCTGTCCCTTCTGTCCCGTCTTTCTTCTCTCCTCTCGTCCCACTTGTCCCTTCTCCTCCTCTCACGCCTGTCTCCACCAAGGACAATCCTCAATTTATCATGTTCCCTGTGAATAAAATATTAACTGTTATATAGTTGGTCTCAGCCATGAAATGTGAGGTGATATGAAAGGGAATCTCTCATTTGTTTCATTGAGTGAAGGCGATGTTGATGAGCATCCTCTCATTCTATGCGTGCTACTTTTTCGCAGCAAACATATCTGTTTTAATGTTATAATTTTGTAAGTCTCCAACTATTACAAATTAGCAAAATGGTGTTTGGTTTACAAAATCAATAAGGTGAAAAGACAGATTGGTGAGTCACGGATACAGGAAGCTGTTCCCTTTAGGAAAGATCAGTACAACTTAAAACGGATGCATGATGCATTTACCAGGATTTTAAGAATAATCATAAAAGTTCTAACCTTGGTCTCTCCAATCTTTCTCTGGTGTCCACAGCACCCAAGTGAAACTCCCTGTGCTGCTGCACAGAGAGTTTCTTTGCTGCTTTATATTTAAAGAAAGTGACGCCTTTATCGTTTGGCCAGTAAATTTTCTGTGGAAAGAAATCAATGACAAATTGAAACAGCGTGCACTGTGTCTGATACATCCTTTGACAGTTGCATTTGGAATGATGGCTCTGTTTTGTCAACATATTTTGCAAGATACCGGGTGCGCCAAAATAAACTATGCACGTTTGGCAGGCCATCTTCTTTGACGAGTCTTTGACGATGAATTCATAGTAGCGCAATAACTTTAAAACCCAAGTTGTTTTTCCACTTCCACTAACTCCAGATACTATCATACTAAAGGGAGACATAAATCTTAAATCTGCTTCATCCATCGCTATTTATAGATTTTGCAAACCTTTTCTTTGTGTTGCGATAGATGCTTTTATCGACTCTTTTTCCTTCCTTTTCTAGTCTTTCTCTTCCCGACCTTAACTCGCTTAATAGTCTTGCGAACTTTAGGTTTCTTAGCAGACGTATGCAAATGACTTCCATTTGAAGTCCCCAAACGCTGATATTGCTTCCTTTCAAATTGTGACAATTGGCGAATAACGTTCTCGTTAAGTTTTCGCTTTCCTCCAGCACCAAACAACTTTGCTATGGCCTGAACCGCTACGGGAATCAACGTTGCAGCAGCAATGGCAGCCATGATATCATAAAATACACACAAATGAAACTTCAGTATCATAAATCATATTTATAAACCTTTTTAACTTGAATTACAATTTAAGTTAATCATCATCATCAAAGAGGGCCTTTTGAAGAGCAGGTACAATGGGTAACATAACACTTCTAAAGTCTTTAGTGTTTTTCATGTTATTGTACAAATGCTTAATCTTTCTTTCCAAAAACAAATTGAGAGCTTCTATAGCATTGTCATCGTCTTCAGGATCCTGAACACCAATAAGAGCATATCGAGCAGTATCAATGCTAATACCAAGTTGCGACAGGATCAGAGAGTAAAATCTATCAAAGCCACCAGCTTGAATGACTTGATTTACGTATGCAGCATGAAAGAAGAAAAACTTGCTAAAATCAACCATTAAGCAATCAACTTTGTGATCTTTCACAACGGGTGTTTCTACGTGTTCCAGCAAACTTTCCTTGAAGGAACGGCCTTCTGCAACATGATTGCTTATTATTGCCATTTCATGCTCACAAGCAGGACAGTATTGTTTGGTTTTATCCATTATGATCTGTAGGATTAACCGAGAATGGGCTTCATTGATGCGCTTCAGATATTCAGCCTTTTCATTTCTTTCTTCTTCTGTAGGAGTAAGACCATGCACCACACATTGAGTCATCATTTCCCTTGCCATTTCATCCTTCGGTTCATACAGACTCCAATTATTTTCAGCATCATGACTCAATCCTGCTGCTATTCCTCCATGTTCAGCATGTCTTTTTGCTTCTTCTTCATCTTCAGGATCCTTGACTATTCTTGAATGAAGCATGCGCTTTGATCTATCAAGCTGAATTGACTTGGGTTTCTTTGACGGAGTTGGCGAACCGTCGTCGACTTCGTCAATTGGAACTGATCTCTTCAAGGATGCTTCTATACCTTCATCTCTCTCCTCTTCCCTTTCTTCTCCTTTTTGCTCTTTCTTTTCTCCTCCTTTTTCCTCTTCCTTTTCTTCTCCTTTTTCCTCTTTCTTTTCTTCTCCTCCTTTCCAAGACGTCTTTCCAAACAATTCCGTTGTCAGCGCATAATCTGATTGCATCTTCTTTATGGTTTCATCCCTCAATGAAATGTTGATTTTGCTTGGTCTTGCACCATCTTCGTAAGGATTTCCTTGTTTGTCAACAAAGTTCCATCGATTTAAAGAAACAGCATGTCTGAAAATTCTTTCTTCCAGTGGAACTTCATTTGAACTTGAAGAGCAAACTTTATGTTCCATCAAAATCTTGTGCTTCGTTGACCTTTCAATTTCCAACGTCTGCAAACTCAAAAAACTATAGCACTTTCCGGCATATGGTTTTTCCTTGAGCAAATGACGATTCTTTTCAACGATCATCTTGGGATCTACTTCGAAGTTTAACGCTTGAAGGTGAGTTAGCAAAGCCTGCATTCCTTCCTTACTCAAAATGATCTTCTTTGAATCACCTTGAAGCTTGATGTCTCTGATCTCACTAAATTGATATCCATCGGATGTATTTGCTCGTTTGCTTTTAATCCTTTCGATCGTAAATACAGCACTTCCCAAAGTACCAAAGGTTATCGTGTTTTCAAACAGTACAGGCATTTTGTTCTTCTTCTCCTTTCTTTTACCTTCACAAGTTGATGATGCTTACAAAGTGCAAGTGTTCAAAACCCCTCTTGCTTTTATATCCTTCATCTTATCTGCGAACGAAATTTATCCAAGAACGAAACTTATCCAAGAACGAAATTTATCCAAGAACGAAATTTATCCAAGAACGAAATTTATCCAAGAACGAAATTTATCCAAGAACGAAATTTATCCAAGAACGAAATTTATCCAAACAACAACTTTACGATCAACAGCGGTGTTCCAATGAATGCTACGAAATCTAAAAACCTTTCAAACATTCCACTGTCTTCACTTGCAAAGTCATTGGTAAAGTTTCTGACACTTCGTTCTTCCAACACCTTTTCGATCATTATAACATTGTTGCACAAAATTACAAAGTCCTTGTGAAGCGTTTGATTCATAACTTTCCTTAAGAACACAAACCACATCGTCATTCTTCCGTGATTATATGCAAAGGAAGGAAAATCACCTTCTTCGTCTTTTTCCTTTGTCAAGGAAGAAAACACCTTTCTCAAAGAATCACACATCCATTCCATTCGATTTATTTGAAACTTGTTAGCTTCCAAAAAGTTCCTCACCAAAGTTTTGCACGTTTCCTCTGAACTATTTTCCAAACATGAATTCCACAAAAATTCAAACCTTTGGATGCTTCGTTCGCATTCTTCCATTGGTAAATCCTTTATCAATTGATCGCAAACAACTTGCATAAGTCTAACGGATTCATTGCATGCTACCTTAGAATTAAAAAATTTCAAGGCAGAAACTAGACACACTTCATTTGAGATCTTCATCATCATTTTAAATCAATCTTCTCAATTTCATAATTAATAAGCAATTACTTCTACACTACAATGAAGGATAACTCAATAACTAATTTTCAAGCCTTACACGACGGATAAAACGTGGCATATTCGATAATACATCTTTTTAACAATCGACCTCTCGACACTACAATTAACTTTGGGCAAGTAAAAAATTCACGTCTAATAACACCAGTTAAGCTACATAGTCTTCCAGTTTCGCATAGTTCTCGCAATCTAAAAATCCCAAGTTTTGACATTCGGTTTGGAGGCATGCACACCACAATAACTTCCTCTCCTCCATAACATGGCAAATCGTTCAATCCTTTCATTACAAAAATAGACGTTGTCTTTGCTTTAATCATTTCCATTACCAACGCCTCTTGAGTCAATGCATTTGCTTCCACGAAAACATCGTAACAGTTAACCCAAATGTACTTTTCAGATTTGGATAGCAAGCTTTGTGTACTTTGCATCAAAATGACTTCATTGAAAATGTCAGGTTCTGACTGTATAGTGTCAATTATCGTTGGAAAAATAGTCGTCGAAATTGATGACGCTTCACACGTCAATGGAATTAATGGCGAATCAATTGATAGTACTTCATTCGATGAATTTGACGACGCTTGATTCGATTGATCGGTGTCGTTTCCTTCTTGAATTCTTGTGTCAGAAGTGAACATCTCATCTAACGTTTTTAAAGCATCTTGAATTGGCATTGCATTGCCAGCATCAAACAGCTCAAACATCTCGCCTAAAACATTAAAGGAGGAGTCTTGAGTCGTCATTGCATTGGCGTTGTCGAACAATTCACTAGGTGGAAACAGCTCATCTAAAACATTCGTTTCGTCTTGAGTCGACATTACATTGGTGTTCATCATCGTCATTGAAGAAATGTATGCAGTCTCGTCTGTAATGCTTATCTGCAAACGAAGCTTAATAAATAGACAATCGAATTCGACGTTCTACACTTCGAATGTTGACTCCTCCCTACTTCATTCGAAAGCGGATTTCGAACGTTCACTCCGCCCATCTTATCCATCATCGAATCTTATCCATCATCGAATCTTATCCATCATCGAGTCTTATCCATCATCGAATCTTATCCATCATCGAATCTTATCCTTTATCGAATCTTATCCTTTATCAAACTTACTTGCGGTAATTTTTCCAGAAAAAAAAATTTTCCAGGAAAAATTACACGCCAAGTAAAATGAATATCATGATAGAAACGCTATTTCGATGGACTTACTTGCGATAATTTTTCCAGAAAAATTACACGCAAGTAAAATGAATATTATGATAGAAACACACTAAAAAAAATGCACAATTATAACCTTCATGTCATCATTGAACGAAATAAATTCATCACCAACTTATCAATGTTTCTCTTAAACCAATTTCTTTCATTAAACTTGTCTTTCTTTCTTCTTTCGCTTGCCTTCTTTGCGAAACAACCAGCCCAACGCTTAAACTTGCATTGTCCGCGTAAAAACATCTTCATTCAAGATCAGGCAAGGTCAGTCTTCGCTTCTTATTTCTATTACTCGTTTCTGCGATGTTCTTCTTCTTAACTTCCGTTGATACCTTACTAGAATCTGAAGTCGGAATAGGGGTAGCCTTTAATACTTTTTTCGTTGTGTTCATTCCTTTTTCTTGAATCACTGCGCTTCCGTCTTGAAAAATCCTAACGCACGAAGGATTTTCAGAAGAAGAAAAAAATACTACACCGCCAGTAATATTCACTGTAAACTTTGATGACTCATGTGAAGACATTACGAGACATTAACTGTTCAAAAATAAATGATCAAACTTTGTTAGCATCCTTTATAAGCCAAATTTTGACTTATCCTTAACGTTAAAACTTTATCCTCATCGTTAAATCATTATCTTCAACGCTAAGCTGAGTAAGAACAAGCATTTCTGTTGCGGAGGAAGCCTCTGCGAGGTTTTAAATAATATGGGAATTGTAACTAAGGTAAATACATATCATAATTGCATTAAAAAAAAATTTACCACAAAAGGTAAGCAAGTTACATACATTTAAGGTCAAACGTTAATTATGCTGCGGAGGAAACCTCTGCGAGGTTTTAAAAAATATGGGAATTGTAAATAAGGTGAATACATATTTTGATCGCGTCAAAAAATTTTTATGATAAGAGATGCACAAGTTATATACATACAAAGCTTACTGCGGAGGAGATCACGTGATTACTTCTTTCGCGCCAAAACCCGCTGACGTGATATTAGCTTTTGTTTAGATTTTTTCATTCGCTCATAACTTCTGCTTCAGAAAACATAAAAAAACGTACAAACACTCAAACGAAAGGTAATTATATTTCCTTGCTTCCTATGATATTTATAAATATTTTTAACACTTACTTATTACATTTAACGTAGATGCTTTTGGTAAAATTTGGTTATTTAAAGCAGTAGAAACATACAGTTTCTAATGGGTTTTCATATCGAACTTTTAGGCGCTTATTAGCCATCATTACTACACAAACTTATCGCGTTTTATCTTTTGTTTTATAGATGGAACTATTCCTGACTAGTGCAGAAATGATTTCTGCCAATTACGACCGATCAAGACGTCAAAGACTTCGCATGAAGCAGCTAATTATGCGCTACTTAGATGAAGATTATAGGCAAATGAACGCTGAAGATAACAAAAGAAGTGAGTAACTTTCAAGTACTTTGTTGAATTTAAATACTCAGCTCCAAACTCAAAACTTTTACAACATGTTAGAACTGTATTTTTAAGATTAATGTTTTCCTTTGTAGAACAAAGAGACATAAAATTGGCCCACCGACAGATGATGCGACACGTCGAACTCATGAAATCACGAGTGAGGCCTTGCACTTCATCAGCTACTGAGTGCCAAATATGTTTGGATGTAATGACAGAGTATGGTGAGTTGGAGTGTGGGCATACATTCCACGGAGAATGTCTCCATGAATGGTTAACAACGAGGATAGAAGACACGATTCCCTCAACTTGTCCTTTCTGTCGAGAACCGGTTCAGCTCCTAACTGCCGAACCTGTCCTTATACGTACAGTTTCAGAGGCTGGCACTCAAACTGAGGAAGTGTCAAATCCAACTGCTTCGAATGCAAGCGTTGACGCTAATGCAGCTCGAGCAGTTGGAGGTGAAGCTTCCTCAGACGAGAATGCCATCCCTGCAACAAGAGAAACTATAAGGGCAGGTTTGACACGTTTAAGAGCGATGGGCCGAGGACGAGGTAGAGCAGTTGAGTTGGCACGGTTAATGGTACGCAATTGGTCTGCCTCGACTCGACCACGTCAAGTTGGTCTGCCTCGGCCTACTCTCGTCAGAGAGGCCCCGTTGAGGGATATAACGAACGAAGAACCACAAGTGGTCGTGGAGAGGATGATTGTGAGTGACAATTCTTCACAAAGTGAAGGCGAACAATGAACGATGATATGGTTGTGATATAGTTGTGATATAGTTGTGATATACTTTAAAAAATAAAATAAAAAAAAATATAGTTTAAATTCAGAAAATAATTCAAATTCAAAAAAAAAATAAATACATAAATAATTCAGATTTAAAAACAATTCAGATTTAGAAAATACATAAATAATTCAGATTTAGATACAATTCAGATTTAGAAAACAATTGAGATTTAGAAAAAAAAAACAATTCAGAAAATCAGAGTTCTACTTACGATATGTTGTTTCTTCCTAAATATTTTATTCTTGTGGTATCATGGGTGAGAGGAAACAAAGTAAATGTATGATAAAATGTATAAACAAATCGTACCTGTGTCTTTATTTTTGTTGTTTTCGCCTCCAATTTACCTGCAGCAGCATGCTCAAATCAACTCCTAACTTCAAATCTGCAACGGCCTAAATTTTTCTGTGTTCTGTAAAAGCGAGGCCGTCCTCGTTTGCGATTTCTCCCTTGTTGACGGCGGGAAACTAACGAAGAGAATGGGAGTGAAACAAGGAGGCTGGAGACAATAGGATCCATTGTTCTGTAACCTTTCAAAATCTCCAGAGGCGCGTGGCATTACGTCATATTTTAATAGCGATAAAACACAGAGATAAGCTGCCATGACAGGGGGTAATGTTTGTAGTTGAATGGTGAAAGATGGCGGACGACTGACTTGTCGATCGGTTTGAGTGTTGATGATTTTTTTGTTAACTTACAATTGAATTGACCTCATCGAGAATCTTGCCCCCTGAAACTGAAGATGATGGGACATGGCCTACCTGTGTTGCTAGCCAAGATTCAACAAGAAAGATGCAACCAAAAGAGAGCACAGCCACAGGACAACCAACGAGTGCAGCAACGACTGGGCCTAGAATATCTAGTCTACTTCAATTCAATTTTGTTCATGACATTTTGGCAAAGGTCGACAAGCAAGAGATTATCTTTTTAATGACAATATGAATCGAGGCAACACATCAGAAGTGTCATCAAAGAAATAAAGGCCTTTACACAGCTGCTCTGGATGCAATGCACAGGTATCGAGTATCATCATACACTGGAGATTTTAAATTTTGACTTGCATGCACACTGGAAACTCGTCGAAAAAAGTGCCACACTTTGCAGACTGGTGCATGATGAATTTGTTTGCCCACATCATGATGAGGTACCTGGGAAAAACAAAGCAGACGTACACCAATAAAAATTATTTGATCAGACATTGCAGATTTTCCTTAAACAGACATTGCAGATTTTGATCAGACATTGCAGTTTATTGGTATTATAAAAACGACAACATTGAAATGTCACAGCTTGTTTGTGATGATATGACAAGGCCAGCACTGTGATATTTGTGTGTGAACTTGATGGCTCTTATATAGCAGATATTCGTTTCATTTTCACATTTTGCAGTGATAAATTTATTCATTTCTATCCATTTGAACAAAAATCCTTTGGGAAATATGCTCAGAAGCAGTTTCAAAAGGTAATCATTCTTCAAACATAAAAAGGACTGAAATCAGCAACAACATCAAGAGAGTCATCAAGAAACAAAGGCCTTCACATGTTGACATATTTCCTCTGCATAATGCATTTGTTTGCCAAACACAATGGTAGTGAAGATTCAAACATTGTATAGTCATTGTATCCTGAGAAGTAATGAAGCTTGAGGTACCTATGTTTTGTTCACCCAGATTTCCGTCAATGAAAACTATTTGAAAGAGACGCAAGAGAGATGGAAAGATTCCATAATGCTATGAGAAAAGGAAAACTGCATCTGTAGAGAAATTGAAGTCTGTGTTTCATTAAAGGAGAGGAAATGCTACCAAAACCAGTAAAATCAAAAGGAGAACTTACAGTATATCCTTATATGCCCTGACTGTTGTTTTGCTGTGATGAGCTTTTCGTAAACAATTGACTTTGATCTATCGCTGACTTAGTTTTTGAAACTTTAGTAGCTGCTATTAATTCTCAGTTGCAATTATACAGCAAAAAATCCAAATTGCAATAAACACGCTGTATCTTTAGTTTGAAAGAAGCTTTGCAGCTTCCCAAGAGAATCAACCCTGTATTCATTGCTATGAAACAACTGAAGGTAGCTATCAGAAAAAGTGAGAAACTAAACATATCAAAGCAGTACTCTGATTCTCCCTCTCTATATTATCTCAACATTCCTGTGACCAGGCACCCGTGAAATGACAGGTGGTCCTCTTTTTTGAGCAGCTTTCAGGATGAGGACTTACATCACAAATCTTCAGATAAATATTTTCCAATAACACATCCAATGACCAAACACCTCTCATGTAATTGTATGTAAGGGGTTCTTGGCTAAATTTTTGGCAGGGGTCTGTTGCAAGCATATTCAAGTCATACCATTGGCTAAACTAATTTTTACAAAAAGGTACTCTTGCCTTGACCAATTTCTACAAACATCGTACCCTACGTGAGACTAATATTGGAAAAATTATTCCCTTAGGTTTTTCAGTTTCAGTTTCATATAATTTAAATTCACTACATACAATTTATAATCCCCTAACTAATATACGAATAAATAACTAAACTACACGGATAACAGATAATATTACAGAAAATTAATACAATGATGCAGAAAATTAATACAATATACAAATACAAAGAGGAGCTAAATAAATTGTATGCAAGGAATTACTTAAAGGAGGAGCTCTCTCAATAGGTAAACTAATCAAGGAGAGAGCCCCCCCCTATCCTTAATTATTACCAGGTAAATTTAGATGAATTTACATAATTGTGCATTTTCTCTTCATATAGATTAATAGAACTACTGCCAGTATCAAAATGGAATCATCGGTTGACTTTGTTCAATAAATGAATTTTCAGTTTAGTTTTGAAGGATAGTTTTGATGGAGAATTTTGGAGTTCCATGGGTAATGTATTCCAAAGTTTAGCACCAAGATATCGAATCGACTTTAGACCATATTGAAGACTGTTTTTTCGAGACATATATAAATCACCTTGACTGGCCTGTCTTGTGGAATACTGATGAACAGATGAACTGAATAAGAAAAAGTCATGAAAGCAACTAGGTGAAGTTTTATTAACAGAATCAAAAACAAAAATTAATAGTCGGAGTTCAAAAATCTCAGAAAGTTTCAGGAGCTTAAAATCAGTGAAGATTGGAAGAGAGGGAGACATGCGAGGCTGAAATGAGATAGCTCTGACTGCTTTTTTCTGTAATTTGAAAATTGGATCAATGTATGATGTATATGTTTGACCCCAAACAATAAGACCATATTGTAAGAAGGACAGAAACAAAGCATTGTACCAAGCAAATTAAAACATCTAATGGAAGTAAGTTCCTAATTCTGAAAAACATTCCACATGTTCTAGGTAATTTTTTTGAGAGTTCACTGAGATGGTATTTCCAACTGAGATGCTCATCCAGGAGAAGACCTAAAAACTTAACAAACTTAACTCTTTTAACATGTTTCTTGCCTATTTTGATATCAGAATCAGAAGAAACATTGACAGATGAAGAATGGAAGATAATATAGTTTGTCTTATCAATGTTTAATGTTAATTTATTAGCATCAAGCCATTTCTTTACTAATCTCAGCTCTTTGTTGACAATTTTGTTTAAGGTGGTCGCAGGGTAAAAACTCTATCTTTTTTGTTTTATGAGTTAAGAACCTATCCAAGGGATAGAAAGAGACTGTTGGTAGCCAAATGAAGAAATTTGATGAAAATTTTGATAACAATTAATTTATGCGCATAATTAATGAGATCAAAGCATCCCGGAATGGTGGGTCTTTCAAGGAAAATAACTTTGTCAAATCAAACAGGAATGCCATGAAATTTTCAGGGTTTGTTGTTTAGACATGTTTTCATGTGCTGAACCTTTGAGTTCAGTGCAGTTAGGAAAATAACATTGAAATTTTTTTTGAAAACATTTGCATGCAAGAAAATTGCGATAATCGCTATTATCATTGAAATACTTTTCAATGTCACAATACTAGGTAGAAGAACTATCTTAGGTCCAGAACATACCTTATTACATGCATCACACACTGTGAAAATTTGAAGGCAAAATCTCTTACCACTTTTCTTACATTTTCCTTTAAAGTTTGAGAATTTATCAAAATATCAAACTCCGGAAAATGGCAAAAATAGAAAACGTCAATAAATGAACATACTTCTCCACTGAGAAATAAAGTTTCCTTGTTACTGTAGAAGCTAGTGGTTTTTAACTACACTAGAACAAGTCCCTTACAGTGTTTTTCCATTGTTTAGTTGATTATTTTTGACATTTTTACACAATAACTTAGATTTTCTCTCCGCAAAACAACATTTCTTCATTATGCTGTGACCGTCAGTGTCTGTTTGTTTCCCTATGATATATTCTTTATCATATTTTAATGACTCAGATTTGCTATGACTAACATGACTATTTTTCAAAATCATAAACTGGGGAAAATGGTCAGAAATTTGCATTAAAATATTGCCACTTGTTATATTAGCATTGGTAGCATTTGTGTATTTGTTATCAATAATTGATGCTCTATGTTCAGAAACTCTAGTTGGATGATGAATGCAAGGAAGAAGGCTGTGTGAAGAAAAGCTGTTGACAAAGGTTGATTCATTTCCAAGGGTTTCAAATCAGTGAACATTTCAAAATTCCTGGCTTGCACTCGGAAGTTGTTTGTTTAATTTACAAAAAGGTGGATTTGTTTCATTGCTAGTTTATTGTCAACAAACAACAAAAAATTGTTATCAGGAAATGAAATATGACAGAAAATATGCTGTTCCCAAGATTATCAAAGTTGATATTCTTGCCTAAACTGTGGCTAGAAAAATAGCAAAAAGGATCCTTTGGCCAGACTAGAAGTGTGAAAAAGTATACCCTTGAGTTCTTTCAAAGTAAAGGTGTTTAGGGATGTGCTGCGCTCAAGGCCCTTCACCCAGTGGCGGATTTAGGGAGGGGCAAGTGGGGGCAATTGCCCCCCCCTTCACGATGAAAACTTGGCTTGGCGCCCCTTTTTTGGTGAGAAAAGCGCCCCTCATCCTGACTCTAACCCACAATTTTTTAACTATTTCGATTTAAATATGGGGGAAATATATAAATCAAGGCGTTATTTAGTAATAAATCAAAGAATTTTCTTTAAAAAGGGTCCAAAAAATTTTGCGCGCCTTTGGCGCACTCACTTTCCATGGTATCTCTGGCACCCTCTTTGCAAGTTGCCCCCCCCACCTTCAACTTCCTGCTGGATCCGCCCCTGCCTTCACCCCTAAATACCTTTACTTTGGAGGAACCCCCCCCCCCATGATATTGTTTGGTACTTCTAATTTCATGCATGTATGCACCTTCAACAATATGGTGGGATGGTAAATGCTGAAATTCATTTGCAACGAAATTGGTCATATTGATTTTATTGTTTGTTTCAATAAAGTTTGTCGTGGTTATTTCTACATTTCTGGTGATGTCAAATCAAGGCCATACAACAATCCAGGGAAGTGTAAGTGATCCATTGAATACCCTAATGTGTAGGACATTTTATTTAGGGACAGTTTTTGGAAATTTTGATCAACAGGCAAGGTGGCCCCTTCTTCCTTATTTTGTTCAAAAGAAATATCTCTTTGTCAAGATATGTTTCGGTTGACTTTACACTGGCGTGGAAAGAAACGTTGTAGGACACTTTTCAAATCTATAAACCGAGTATATCAGGCTTTCGTCTGTTGGTTAGCTCATTGAGTCATATCAAAAAATCAGAGACGCTGTAAAATCAGATTGAAGCGTTGGATTGTTTACAAAAACTTGCTGTAACTAATGTCATGAATTTCATTTTTGAAAGCAGCTATAAAAACGCACTCCTTACCTGTAAAAAAACAGTCTATATCCGTTTTCTGCCATCGGGATATTAGCCAAACAACGTCGATAACATTGAAAACTAACATATGGTTCAGGTTGCTTCAAAAAGCGCGCCATTCTTGCTTTGGGCCTCAGTTTGAAAAACGCAACAGAGGTTGCGTGAAAGTTCGAGTTGAACCAGCCCTCCGGATGAGTTTGCCATAGCAGTGACGTCACAAAGGTGGACTAGTTCCATATAAGGTCATTTCGGACGCACGCGCCTCTGGAGAAATTCAAACAAAGGAACGAACGATCTTTCACTCCCATTCTCTTCGTTAGTTTCCCGCCGTCAACAAGGGAGAAATCGCAAACGAGGACGGCCTCGCTTTTACAGAACACAGAAAAATTTAGGCCGTTGCAGATTTGAAGTTAGGAGTTGATTTGAGCATGCTGCTGCAGGTAAATTGGAGGCGAAAACAACAAAAATAAAGACACAGGTACGATTTGTTTATACATTTTATCATACATTTACTTTGTTTCCTCTCACCCATGGTGGTATGCGATTCTTGATGGATAACTTATCTCTGTGGATCAACTCATATCTTCATGGATAAACTCTTATCTTCATGGATAACCTCTTATCCATACAGATAACCTCTTATCCATACAGATAACCTCTTATCCAAGGTCAAGGGACCTGGGACCGAGCGCGGTTTACGGTGTAATATTCTCTGTAATACACTACTCATAATCATCAAATGCCTGAAATGACAGGGACTTAACAAATGATGATTTTTTACTGACTTTCCCAGACTTTTCAAGATCTTTAAAGTGTGGATGATCAGCATGGTAGCTTGCATAAACATACAGCTCTATGCATGTCAAGGCTCTAAGACAATTTGCCAAGGATTCATCTCCAATCAAAGCAATCGAGCAATCATTATACAAACAATTGCCTTTTCCAGTAGCTCTACAAAGATAAAAAAGTATCCTTAGCAAGAATTGCAAACCCACAAATGCTTTGAATTATTTTGAATGAAAGAAAGCATCTTGACACAGAAACTAAACCAGAAACATGAGATTATCTTATACAGTAGTTATGTGATGGAATACCTGAAGCTGATTTTTGCTCAGTAAAATGACAAACACTTTTTGCAGTTTATGTCTGTGTTTTTAGCCTTTGATCCACTTTGACAATTCTGCACCCTCAAGACATGTGCTGAAGCTGTAAACCGTATACCCCTGTTTTTAATCACCAACTAAATTCCAGCTGAAGTAAATTTCAAACTATTTCAGCTCTTGGTTCAACATTTTATCAGTACTGTGTTTGAGAAGCACTAGGCAACTTTCAAAAGCAAAATTAATCAACCTCTTGGCAAAGTTGTTGTTGTTTAACCTTTACTCTTGAGCAAAATTTCACTTTAATGCATATCTTGACCACTATAAAACTCTTTCCTTCCAAAATAATGTGATGTATGTCAAGAAACAAATAATGATGAACTTTAAGGATGATGAACTTGCAGAGGATCTGCCAAAGTTGCGACAGAACGACATCAGCCAAGGCCAATTGAATTGTCACGGGAGCTTTGGCTCTGTGATGCTGGCCTCACTACAGCAAGACTCGGCGGGGAGGAAGAAAGGAGGGCAGATTGCGATAAAAGCAGCCACATGATATCACAGGCGTACAGGCCACGAAAGAGAACTTTTGAAGGAGGCAAAATTGCTGCAGAAACTTAATGGGCACAAAACATTGTTGGTTTTTTGGGAATCTGTACAAGCCCAATCTTTTCTATTGTACAAGAATATGCAGCTCATTGGGGATAGCTTTTATTTCCCCACCCTAGTGCTAGTTTCTGATAAACAAGTTTCTTATGAACATCGCGTGGCTGAATGAAAATCAATTATCACGCTTTGAGAACAAACATACAATGCGTTTCAATTCAGTCTTTTCATTATAATCCTCCAGGGGCACTTAACTGTTGAACTGAAGTGAGAAGGAAAAAATCGGGGATTCCCAAGGAAAACACGGAATGATTTAGAAAACACGGAATGATTTGAGAAAACACGGAATGGTGCTCGAAAACTCACTGGATTTTCTTGATTTTCTCACCGGCACAGCATTATTTAAAAGCAAACTTAACGCGCCATTGATGTTTCAGAAACAAATTCCATATTTTTAATGGGTATTCCATCATTCCATTCCATCATTCCATATTCCGTGTTTTAAAGATAGCCATCAAACTAGTGTGAATCAAGAATCAAGAGTTCACTTCACTGTAAACCAGCAACAAGTCGCCAACGGTATCAACCTTCAGAAAACGGCCTTTGTAAATCACCAACATGGCAGATAAAGATCAAAAGCAAGAGCAAGTAACAGTACCAAACTTGAAGAGGACGGATTCCTCGACAATAGATCCACCAAAGCCATGGACTCAAATAAAGTTCATCCAAGAGATAACACCTATTTTGAAGAAGCATGAGGACTCACTGAAGCGGAAAAGGGAAAATGAAGATAAATATCTGGAGACTGAACTAAAAGGGCTTGAGCCCAAACTGCAAAAGAAAAACAACGAGGAATTTGTTAGATACGTGTTTTACTAAGAAAACGAAAAACGACTATTCTCAATTTTTCCAACCCCCCCCCCCGATTGTTCCAGCCCCCCCGATTATTATTATATTGAACCATTTCCAACCCCCCCGATTATTCTCACCCCCCCGTTTATTCGGTACTTGAGAGTAATATGATACAGGAACAAGTAAAAATAAAGTTATGAATAGTTTCTTAAATTATATATATTTCCCCATTTTTGGTGATCTGAGATTTGAGTTTCGTATAGGCCCGGCGGGTCCACTTCTATGTAAGAATTGTAACCATGAGAGTCTACAAAATCTAGGAGAAAGGGTCTGGAATTTGTGAAAAATCTAGGACATAGAATCTAGAAAAAAAGGTTCCTTTTTAAAAATATTTCCTAGAGTTTTGTAAAAAGGGTCAAATATCAATATATTAAAATCTATTGATATCAAATGTGGTAAATTTGTGAAAAGATGCACGCAACACTCATCAACAAGACTATAATAGATTCATTGCACTGCACACACTCAACAATAACATTTATCAGTTGATCAAAAATCAACAGATGGAGTTAAACCAGAGGGTCCAGTTTTGTTTGGTGTAATATTTCAAACTTGTGGCTTTCTCGGAAGATATAAGCAATGGGAGATAGATTCATTGGTTCTTAATGTCTGCAAAAAACAGCTTGAAAGTCCTTTATTACAAAAGATCGGGGAAGAAGTTTTGTGGTACTTTATTCTCTCACATTCAAAAGCCATAACTGACGCTTCAAAACCAATTCATCTCCCATTGCATATATCTATTTTCCAAGAAAGTTAAAAGGTTGAGATAAAGCAACAAGCTCATTTCATTGTTGGTAACAAACATGTAATCTTCTTTATTTAATACAGAACACAATTGCCAAATTGTTTTTGTTTACAACTTCAATGATCAGTTTGTCTATATTTCCCTGTGGTATGCAACTCTTGCTTTGGTTTTTTGGCCTGAAGGAATTAGAAATTATTATCAGTGTTGCAATTTGCCTCAGATACAAAACTTAGACATGAATATGGTAAAAATATAGCTTCTGACTAAATCTGACACAAAGAAAGGCCTAAGTGCTTAAATTAAATGAATGTAGGCTGGAACGAGGAGACTTTCATTATTCTTGGTGAATATGCTGTTGGCTGGCCATGGCCTGCTACCTGTAAACTTACATTTTCTTCAATTCTTCAACTTAAATTTTCTTATCATTTCCAAGAAGGCTGAGAAAGAAAGGGCTTACCATTTCTGCTTCATCCAAGGTGCATGTCGATTTGCCAAGTAGATGAGTTGATTGTGAATTGTGAACACAAAACACAAGCAACAACAACCATTACTAACAACAACAACCACAGCAAAATTGTCTCTTCGACAACCAATCATGTCAGCAATATTTCATTTATTCCAAAACAATTTTTATTGTTTGTTTTCTACCAAAGTCTCGAACTTCTGCTTTGTTTTCATATGAAAATATAAACTTTTCAACACCATCTGTAGATTAGGTCGGATTAGGAGGGGTTTTTTAGATTTCAGAAGGCATATTTTCAATAAGAGGCTGGCCTCCTCTGGGCTATTTGGCGGGAAAAAGTTTTTGCTGAATCCGAGAATAATGATCATGGATCAAATCAAGGCATTGTAATGTCTAAAAAGATCTATTATCTGATGAGAAGTGGCTGTGGTACTACTATGGTAAGAAACACTTATGTTTGTGTCTTTTCACACACTCTCTGTTCATATATGGCGCACCAAACTGGCCAAAAACATTTAATTTGTTGACAGCAATGTATGATAAGTTGTTGATCATGTATTGATTTTTGTTGACAGATTTTACATTTTTGCAGACACAATTTACATTTTTGCAGACACAATTTACATTTTTGCAGACACAATTTACATTTTTACAGACACAATTTGCAGTTTTGCTGTCACAAGTCTTCCTTTGGCAGCGAAGAAACTCAGTTTTCCTGTGACAGCAATAAACTTCAACAACTACAGCTGCGATTTGCTGTCAGCAACAAAGTTTTGCTGTCAGCAAAATCAAATGCGTTTACATAAGGCCGGGGGTCAACTGATCAGTCAACAATTGTCCACGGGGGTTCACTCACGTATTTCTTCGTACTCATCAGTGGGGAATCTCTTCTTCGCTTCCTTAACCACGTGCGACAGTGACTGCCTAGTTGTTTCACGAAAGCGAAGAGAATATTCTTGGGCTCCGGAGGGGGGGGGGCTACTTAGTACATTTGTCGGACGGGGATGTGCCGTTTTTCAGGGTATCGTTTTCACCAATTTTGTCTGGCACCGGGTATCAAAATAAGCCAATTTCTCTAGAGCAGGTTGTCAAAACATGGCAACAGGTGATATTTTGCTAGATCGGGTAGTTTTTCGATCAATTTTTCATGTTTGGAGTATACGTTTCACCAATTTGTTCTGGAATCTGTTATCATTTGGAGCAATAAATTCTTGAGCAAGGTAAAAATAAAAAATGTTCGTGGGCACACCCAGTGGTGGACTGGCTCCGATTTTTGCACCAGCCATGGATGAGTTAAGGGGGTATACCCAGTATTTGAGTCAAAATCTTTGTTACAGGCTCAAAATCTTGGAAGATGAAAGGTTTAAACCTACTTTAAGGAATCTGCCACAAAACAATAGTTTATTGTTGTTGTTGCCATGGAAACGAATAACAAAGCGCTCAAAACAACTATTTTCACTTCTCGTTTTTCTGCTCAATGGATTTGTGGAAAGGGGTTTGCAGCATATCAAATGAAGGCTCTTAGCACAACGTATGTGGTAACAGAAAGCATTTTTGAGAATAAACTAATTTCTATTTTTGGCAGAGATTTGCAAATTGCGTGAAATTTTGATCCGCTACTTGCAAATATCACAGATAATTACAACAAAAAGAAACTTTTTTTCAAAAAAAGCTCTCTGTTACCAGAAAGTACAACTCTAAACCCCTTCACATGCAAAAAATCAAGTTAGAATACCAATTATTGTGGCTAGGACTTTGGAAATGGTAAGAACACTTGCGCAAAAGTAGCATTTTGAGGAAAATGAGATAATAGCACTCTTCTCGATTGACGTCTCACAAAATAGCGCATTGCATGCTGGGATATGTTTGCGGACAAAATATTCGATCGCCGTGTGCTTACCTACGCGATCTGTGCGCGACTCATTTCATTCATCCCGAGATTTCGCTTACAAAACTCCTTTTATCTGAAAAATTCAATTCAATATATGGGTAAGGGTCCATGCAAAAACTGCACGAAGCAGTTAGATTTTCAAGATGGAGGAAGTAGTGCTTTCGGAGGGTGATGTTCCAGGTTCACATTTCACCAGAGATCCTGAGGAATATTCTGTTCTCGAACTCAAACGCTGGTTGGAATGTCATGGAGGAAAGAAGTCAGGGAGAAAACAAGAACTTGTCGATAGAATAAGATCATTTATCGCAATAAAGAAAGGTATTGATCCAAAAGTTGATGGAGGAAAGTGGTACGAGCAGAAAAGGCAAGAAAGGGAATTACTATCATCGAGTCAACCAAGAAACATAGAGACTCCTGAGCAAGGTTGGGGAACATTTCCAACTACCGATATTCCAATGATGTTCAACTATGGTCATGTGTATCAGTATCTCATTGAGTCCGTTGCTAAGTTTGGCCAAACAGGCCTAAGCCAACATGCCTCAAGTGACAGTGAAGATGACAGGGACTTCCCAAATGACTCATCAGGCTACACTTCTACAGCACGACCACTCCGTAAAGGGATGAATCTGATGAAAAGTGGCTTTGTAAATGATATGCTTGACCATACTGATGACAATTATTATTTCTGCAAAGGACATGTGCATCATTCAATGAAAAACGAGCTACCACTTGCAGTTGAGGTTGTCCTCAGCCATAAAAGTGGGTCAGTCCAGCAGGCCACATGTACCTGCAAGGCTTCCGCGTTTGGTAGATGTGCCCATGTTTCTGCTCTCTTGCTAAAAATTGTTAAATTTGTTGAGGTCAATGGTACCAAAGTCAAAGCTCCTTCTACTTCAAAGCCATGCCAATGGAATCGTGGGAAGAAAAGAGCCAAAGACCCAACTGTGGTACATTATGCTTCTTATGATTCAAAAAAGGCTTCAAAACTCAGATTGTATGACTGGGACCCACGACCAATGAATCATCGCAATAACTTTAGCAATGAACATACAAATTCATTTCTTAGAAACCTCCAAGAATACAGTTCCAAAACAAATGAAGTTTCAATGTGGGAATTGTCATTGATGATGAAATATGAAGACTACACCCTTGAAGAAGAAAGAAAAACGATTTTGAAAACTCTTGTCAATGATCTAGAGGAATCCTTGAAAGATGTGTTCACAGGCACAGGGGATCAAGTAGAATATACCGAAATACCAGGTACGAAGGAGCAAAGTGCATCATTGAGATGGTTTGAAGAACGAAGATACCGCATTACAGCTTCCAAATGCAAAACAGCCTATTCTTGTGGGGAAAAGCTTTTATGTGAAAGAGGAAAGGAATGCCTAGGGCAGCTCTATAACTGGATACGGAATAAATTTTGGTTTCCAAAACATATAACAACCAAGGATATAGAATATGGTATTGAAACAGAAGCAACAGCAAGGGATGCATACAAGGCAGTTACTGGCAACTGCATTTCTGAGTCTGGCATTTGGGTTTGCAATAGATTTCCTTACTTGGGAGCAAGCCCAGATGGATTGATAAAAGATGCGAATGCCAAAATAGTTGGTGTTATCGAGATAAAATGCCTCAAAATTTTCAAAGAAAAATCAATACAAGAAGTGGTTGAAGAGCGCAAACAAAAAACTTTGTCCTCTACATTGTACAACAGGCAGTGTTTCAAAATAGAAGATGATAAGCTGCTTCTGCGAGAAAGTCACCCATACTATTTCCAAATTCAACTTCAGTTGCTGGTTACTGGGTGCCAATTCTGTGACTTTGTTTTGTACTCTGCAAAAGGACCTCCCTCTATCCAAAGGATCAATGAAAATAAAACATTTCAGGGTAATATGGAACAAGCATTGTCAGCATTTTGGCATAGAGTTTTAATACCGGATTTCTTTGAAATGCGTGTGCCTAGGGAGTTGAAGCCATTCATTTTGCCATAGAATTGATTAATCCTGAACAATATTTTGCATTTATGTTGAACATCATACATTAAAATCAGAAACTTTTGGATGGAAAAGTTTCAGAAAAACAGCTTTGGACAAAAAGCTTTTTGGACGCTTTTTGGGAATTTCGGACAATAAAACTTTCGGACAAATGCTTTTTTCATAATTTAAAAGGATTTAATATTTTCGGACAAAACAACTTTCAGATATCACCTGACTTCAGACAATTAAACTTTCAGACAAAATTTTGTCCGAAAGTTTTCAATTTTAATGTATGATATTTATTTGAATTCTTTGAGTTATCATGCAAACTAGCTTGATAAATAATGTATCGACTTGCTTTCCAATGGGTCCTCCATTTTGTTCTGATGTAAAAATTAAAAAAATATGGCCCCTCCTTCCCTCTGCATGCAAAGAACAATAGAAATGATGTCATTGTAGAAATTGATGTATGCATTTGCTATACTCCTTTTATTCCATAACAGCATACATTCTGAATGGATGGCCCCTATTTTGGTGAAATGAAATCAGAAACGAGAAAGGAAATCTCACTATTTAGAGTTGCTTTATCATTATCAATGAAATAACTTGTACTTGGACTGGATCACATCTGTCAAAAATCGGTTTTTATTTATAATTTATATTGATAGCCATACGTGTGATATTGTTTTCTGCACAAATTTTGGGTTGATGGAAATGAATCCACAATAAAGTTGCTACTAAAAATAGCTCTGTAATATTTACAACATACTGTATGAATGTTTCATTTTTTTCTCTACGAAATTCAAAAACCCATCTTCAAAATAACACGTTCATTTCAAGAAATATTGTGGAAAATCTCTGTGATATGGCATATAAAAAACTGCAAAATTGTCATTTCAAAATATGTTTGTTTACTTGAAGTGACCCAACCCCTTTAGCTAAGTCCTTGAATACATTTTTTGGAAGGTTAATTTTATGTGCAAAGTGCAGGTTGAAAGTTCACAAGACAACATGCTACATACACCATCTGAGATGCAATATGGCTAAGTGACAATGGTATAAGGTTTCCAATAAGTTTGAATTTTTTCAAACGTTCATTGAACCTTTCTACATGTATTCTGGCCTTGGCAATTCTCCTGGTGTCCATCTCCTCTTCTTTTGTCAGACGTTCTCTCTTGCCCAGAAAAGCTGGAATTTTGATTGATGCATGCTTAGGGTTTAACATGTCTTGGATGGTAAATCCTTTGTCAACCAAAACAACATCTCCATGCTCAATGTGGTCAATAATACCACATTTCTTTGTAATTGATACATCATCAATACTACCCTCATATAAATCTGAAACAAAACAAGCTGCACCATTTGGGGTAACTGCAATGAGTGCTTTGAATGTTGTGTGATGTTTGTAAGAGGAGTATACATTTCCTTGCTGTGAATAGGTTCCTTGGGGTTTGCACAAAAAACTCAGTGCAATCAATGGAGCATCTGATGTTTCTGAAACTTCTAAACACTTTTGGCAGCACAGGCTTTAAAATTTTCCTGCTAGGGAACATCATGTATTTCATTTCTTTGAACTGTAGAAACATAAATTGGATCCATGTGTTGAAAATGCGGCTAACAACAGATTCTGATACATTGTAAATATATGCTATGGTTTTCAATGCAAATCCTCGTCTCAACCTCAAAAGGGTTATAAATAACTCCTCTCTAATTGTAAAACTCCCATTTTGACCTGGTTTTGATCCTGCAACTCTTTCCACACCAACACCATTTTTCTCTGATTTTCTGTTACTATTCCAGTATCGAAGGTTGAATTTTGCAGGACCTAAAAAGTCTAACAGGATTTCAAACTGTCCAGGGTAAAGCCCTATAAAATACTTGGCCTTTTTCTGATCTTGTAAAATTAATTCAGGGGACATTGTATCCAGTTGAATATTTGTGCCACCTGATTGTGAAATTGTTGTTTTGTTTCTTAGTATCATTGTTTCTATTTGGGCACCAAGCATATACTTGTCATAAACTGTTTGTGTGCCCTGATGTACAGCATTGGAGGTGTTAAAAACAAGCTCTCCTTCAGAGACATCATCACATGGCTGTTCGAAAGTGGCCTCTGATGATTCAACATTAAACAATTCTTGGTCGCCAGCCAAACTTGAGTCGACTTCTGTTCTCGCTTTCTTGGTCAAAAGTGGACATTCGTCCCGTTTTCTTGGAGGTTTTCTCCTCTTCAGTCGCCCTTCCTGTTCCTTCTCCGTCAATGAGGCAAGAATCGGGTCTGGGTTATTTTCTGTTGGTCCCTTCCCATTTATGAAGTGCAGAGAACATATGTAGGTGTCTTTTGTGATCTGTTCCAATTTGCTGAAGTCTTTCCGACCGCAGGCATGCATCCAACGTTTTGCTGCAACTGTTTGTTGGTTTGCTTTTTGCTTCTCCCAATCTGTCATGTGTTCGCGGATCTTTCCCGGCTTGGTAAACCTTATAAATGTGGTACCAATTGGCATGCGCTCTGGATATCTTGAGTCTGACTTACATATACCCCAGCAACAATGTTTCGTAGCCATGATTTACAAGAAAAGCAGCATTCAAACACGATTTATTCACATGAAACGAGCATCAACCTTGGAATAAACATGCAATGATCTGATGAACTGGCCTAATGTTTGTCCGCAATTCGATCCCACCATGCTTTGCGCAAAAACGTCATTGTCTATTTTTAGCAATGGAGAAGAGTGCTATTTGATATAACCATCATTGTAAGGAATCGTTGCCAAAGAGGCACAAGAATTGATGGGCACAGAACCAACATATGTTTCCTTTGGACATAAATGCCACAAAACACTGTGGAAGCTCTCTGCAGCATTTTGAGTGTAGCCATCAACACAGCGCTGCAGCAAGTCACGAGAGCTAAGTCTGTCAAATAAGGGTTTGATCTTCAAAGCGACAGCCTTTGGTAACGGATTCTTGTGGTGGAAAGGCTTAGAAGATGCTGCTAAATTTCTTTGAAAAGCACACCAGCTTTCTTTCCCCTTGGGGCACAATGTGTGATTGTGCATTTCATCTGTGGAGACTCTGTGGCGCAGGATTGCATCAATTGATTCCTTCATCTTCTCCACATTGCCAATATTGCGTCTTATTGCGAGACCATAGTAAACTTGCAGTTGATCAATTTCTTTATTTGTCAATCGACCCTTCCCTCCAATAGTTTTTCCATCTGCTAATTTCTGGTTTCCACATCCTGCCTTTAATTTTCTCAGGTTATTTCCAACTCTCTTTTGGACATGGCCAACGCATTCAAGTTTTGAAATATGAATGTCCTCTCCATATGGCTTTTCCTTTGAAACAGTTTCATATGTCTTACTGTCACCATCTCCTATATAATGAGTGTATCTCAGTTTCTTTTCAGCAATGGACCTGTTAAACATTCTCCTGACACCAACAACTTCCATTGATGGAGATGATCCTTCGTAATTTTTGCTACAATTGTGCAGAGCCTTTAGATTTTCAGACTTTTGAGAGTCAACATCCAGTTTATTTATAGATTGGCAGCCCTTGCAGGATTTTCTTAAAATTTCAACATCAATAACTTTCCCAGTATCAGCTGAGATACATGAAACACCTCCAATTAATGAAGAAAATCCACGTTTCTGCCAAGTGCCATCAAACATGCATTTTGTATCCACAATAGCATCTGGAGATGGATTAACTTCTTGTGCGGCAACCTTCATACTGCTGTTGGCAACATGTTTTGAGGCTGTCTCCAATTTTTCCATAATACTTTCATAGCAGGATTGTTTCATGGCATGAGGCATATTTAGTATTCCACAAAACATATTCATACCACTCAGTCCTTTACCGATAATTCGCATACCGAGCACAAATCTGTAATTTGCCTCGTATACTTTGGGACCAGGCGTTCCTCTGTTGGTAGAATCTTCTGTACATTTCTTTGAAGTTGCAAAGTTTTTTGTGAATCCACAAGAGTCACATGAAAGGGAAAGCTTTCTTGCAACACCCTCTTTTTTTCTTTCTTTCAAACACAAGGTGCCTTGTTTGCAAACTTTGCAAACAGCTGACTGGCTAAATACCACATCTAAAATTTCAACATCTATCAATGCAAAACCTTCTGGTTTTCCATCAGTATATTCATCTCTAGTAGCTGCAGCTGACTTGCTCTTTCTTGAGACAGGGGTAGATTTGCAGAGTTTCTCTTCACTTCGAGACTTCTTTTTAGGTGGACTTTCCTCCAAGATCGGTTGGCCTAGGCCACTACTACCACTACCATTACCAGACTCTCCTTGGTCTTCTTGCTGGACAGTTGGAAGTTGGTGCTCTGATTCCTTTTCTTCGCTGCAAGTTGCTGTTTTGGGAGCTCTTCCTTTTGCTTCCCTTGCAATTCTAAGCTGTTTCCTTCTGCTCACTCTCTTTGAGGGATATTTTCGTTTTCCCTTTGATGAATCTTTGCCAACCATTTTAATGCAATGAATGATGACTCATTGCTCTGAGAACTACTCAAAAAGAGGCTAGCACAAGGGTACAAGAATTACAGAAAAAACCCGGTCTTCCTTGCGCAATTTACAGGAACACAGAAGGTTTTTGCACCAAGTGCACCCCAAAAAGGGAGCACAAAGTTTGACATCCTTCATTAAAAACTTATTTTACTAAGAAACTGTTGAGGATACAGCAAAAATAAGTGCAGAATTAGAATCTATGATAAATTTTGGTTCTGGGACATATTTTTGCGAAAAATGGCAAAAAATTAGATTTTTCGCATTTAAATACTGGATATAGCCCCTTAAGGGGCCCTAAGTGGGTGTGGCCTAAATCATTAGGGTGTGGCCATGAGCAAAATTCGTCGCAATTCCTTGTTTTATTACCAATAGCAAAACTAAACTCACTTCCTTTGAAAAAGAGGATTATATCTTCTTATGGCATGATTAAAATCTTTACGTAGTCCCTACTTTTTAAAAGTATTTTTGACATTTTTTAGTATTGTGGGCCATACGATGTATAATGTTTTCGTTTCTCAAACTGTTAGTCAACCCTTTCCCAAACCTCGCAGCAGCTCGCAGCAGTGTGGCCAGGGAAAATTAACTGATGGAGTTCCAAAATGAGGGGTCTGGGGGCATAGTCTCCAGGAAAATCTCTAAGGATACTCCCTCTACTTTGGCTTAGAGCACTTCTCCTAATTCCAATAAAATTAATTTTTTATCGTGTGTAACAGTTGTTTTATCGATCAACACTGTTACAAAAATCTTCGCACAAAGGCTTTTACTTTGTCGCAGCAATCCAATTTTTACGTCTCGCGTGCCCCCAAAGTGTAGACCTTGACAAAATTTGCCTCAGAAAATGTTTGAAACAGGCAGCCTTACTTTAGCTCAGAACGACTCTCCCAGTCATTTTCTAGCATTTATCAGAGTCTTACCCTACACTACCTATACTCAGCTATTTCTTTGAAGGAATCTCGAGAACCTTCTTTTGGCTTCACTCTGAACTGTATTAATTTCTTTGAACAAGTTCACTAACACGGAAGGATTCAAATGTGAAGTGAGATTTCCATTATTCAAGAATGCAGATCTACTGAAGAAGTTCCTAATTTTGCAAAAGGGCCTCTTCCAGCAAAAATGAAGCCCCTTTTGCAAGATTTTAGGAATGGGCCAGTCCGCCACTGGGCACACCCCCGTACAAATGTAAATCAAATACCCCCCCCCCGGATGGAAAGCAAACGTGGACTTCTCAGTGTGTCGAATACAGATACCTATGGAAGGCGATGCTCATA
Source organism: Aurelia coerulea (assembly GCA_039566865.1). NCBI lineage: Eukaryota > Metazoa > Cnidaria > Scyphozoa > Semaeostomeae > Ulmaridae > Aurelia > Aurelia coerulea. The sequence continues at coordinate 12,232,379 of CM076947.1, forward strand.
TAAACTCTCTGACCGCTTCCTCTTCCTGTGCGGGGACCATCTTGCAACTTCTTGACCCCGAACAACGGCAAAAGGAAGCGAAGAAGAGATTCCCCACTGATGAGTACGAAGAAATACGTGAGTGAACCCCCGTGGACAATTGTTGACTGATCAGTTGACCCCCGGCCTTATGTAAACGCATTTGATTTTGCTGACAGCAAAACTTTGTTGCTGACAGCAAATCGCAGCTGTAGTTGTTGAAGTTTATTGCTGTCACAGGAAAACTGAGTTTCTTCGCTGCCAAAGGAAGACTTGTGACAGCAAAACTGCAAATTGTGTCTGTAAAAATGTAAATTGTGTCTGCAAAAATGTAAATTGTGTCTGCAAAAATGTAAAATCTGTCAACAAAAATCAATACATGATCAACAACTTATCATACATTGCTGTCAACAAATTAAATGTTTTTGGCCGGTTTGGTGCGCCATATTCATAGACTGCTCTCCCTGCCCTTCACACACAGCTACTGTAGGTGTAGTGTGTGTTGCAGGAGGAGAAGTGTTCTGCATTTGACTTTGTCATATTATGAAAACCTTCCCAAATCAAATGGCATAAAGCCATGCAAATGGGTGGTTACAGAGTTCAATTGACATCTTTTTAGGTGTTTAGGTTTTAAAAAACAAAATAAGCCCAAATTATCACAACATATCACCTGAGCTATGTAGTTATTTGTCCTTTATTTGCAGCTGAAGTAACTGTTATTTGTTGTTTAGGATGTTTTGTTAGATTTGAAGTCCAATTACTGCACAGTAAGATGGAAGTATAACATGAGTTGGATAAGACGAGCTACATTTTGAAAAGGATAATGTCTATTAATGTTAAAATGGAATGGGAAGTTCTTGATTACTTGTGTCTTGAAGAGAATAATTTATTTTGGTCAGTCCCAAGAAATAATGATAAATCAACAATTTTTAATAACATAGCTAGTTAATCAGTCCTTTGAATTAAATGTCTTAGGTATGAATATCAGTGAATTAAGGTGTGCGATACTTTTCAACCTGAAGCATTCTCTTTGTAAACATTTGTTTTTAGGAACCTCCTAGAAATCACAGAATTAGGGTAGTAATTCCCGGTTTCCTATCAGAGAAAATGCCGGAAAAGGGATGTTCTCAAAGAGCAAGAATCAGAGATTAGGGTTCATCTCAAAAAGTGCCAGACTGTCATGGTTACAATTCTTTCATAGGAGTGGACCCACCGGGCGTATAGACAATTTCTTTCAAAAAAGTCTAGTATGTGCTATATATGCAAATGATCGTACAGTATATTCTTCTTGAATATCCATATGTACTAACTGTGAAGGCATCATTATGAATTAAGGGTACGTCCGAATTAGACACCATGCCAAAGATTAGGCCGTTCAGACCGGCTTGCGTTTGAATTGAAAATTTACCAAGACAAACGAAAAGCTAGTCGTTATATTTAAGTTTAGCTTTCAGAAAGAGTTAATGAACATGTTAATCGTGATTTGCCCAGTCTTAGGGCGTTTGCTTATTTTCAAATCGATTTTGTTGCGAAACCTGACCATTTAGGGTGAAGCTTCTCTAATAGCTCAAAATCAATGTTGAGAGTCTTTTGTTGCAAAACAAGCCATTTTTCTCGCCGTTTAATAATTTTTTACTCCGTCGCTCTTCTTTTGTAATTTTTTGTAACTTTTCCTGCAGGTAGCTGTTTTCTCCAACTCCCAGTTGCGACCAATGGTGCAAGGCGAAGTAAAATGCCCATTAAAGGGAATATAAGCATATATAAGTGGCTCCGAGCCACAAGACCTAAACTGTCAATCAAATTTAACCAATCACAACAAGCTATCTACCATTGCACGTGATCACTTTCACTGCAGCCTAGCCTGCACGAGGGCACGTAACGGGCGATCAGTAATGGCGGGGAAGAGTTGCTTCGCTGTTTCTCTATCCGCTAAGGGGCAAAAACGGACAAGAAATGGAAAGAAATATTGCCTGTTCATTGACCACCGTGATGAAGCAGACCTTGTAGCCGCAGAATTTGATGTCCTGAAGAAATCGAAGCGCTTTGAGTCCATTTACGATACGAATGAATTGCTGAAATGGATGGGTACAGGATAAACAAGCACATCTCATTTCATTGGGCCTAAACGTATCTTCAGACAAGTGAATCTTCACTAAAGTTAGCCTGACGGAATCTATGGACAAAGGGCTAGTGTTGCGGAAGAAATACTGATAAATAGTGAGCATTCAACAAAGCAGCCGAGCCGGGCCTAATATAAACACTGGATCCATCGATCCCGACAATGATGGCAAACAACAAACAACTCATACGATTAGGTCATTATTGAGACGTAAGTGGAGCTAAATTACATTTCCTTCTCACTTCTTTTATCTCAATTCACTCGAGCAAACTACTTCAGAATCGTCGCAGTCAGGAAGAAGGAATCTTGCTTGATGGGTAACCATATTGGAAAGTATATCGAGAATCTCCTAGCACTACAAATTTGCAATGCAGAGCTCACTTTCACGTGCACATTTAGAATGCAACTGCTATGCGCATGCCCTGGTGTATCTATTTATAGAAAGTGCCTGATATATGCTGAAATTCCCTTTAAGCTGGTATATAAATTGCCCATCAAGCTGGTATATAAATTGCACCCCAGGTGCGAGATCCACCTGCGCCAAATCCTTAAAAAATTTGTCCCTGTGGATGCGTTATGGACTCGTTCCAACAACCCTAATTTGAAGGAACAAAATATCTCAACATATACCGGGTGTCTCAAAAAAAAGTACCCTCTTTTGACTCAACAAGGCAACAAAACGATAATATTTCGGGACTTTTTGAATTCATGGCTACATCTGTTGGGCTTCAACTTAAATGCACATACCTTGCATTTGGAAATCGATCACCAAACACCGGAGATATGAGTTCACAATTTCAAAATTTGGAGTGCACCTGAAACCAGAGGTTTTGAGAAATGGCCTAGCCATAATTTGACAATAAAGAGGTCAAAAAGGAATTTTCGACTTTGACCTTTACTTTTTATTTTTGAAAAGATTCATACCTTGAATTACTTCAATTGTTCTTGAAGGGACTTTTCTTTTGAGGAAACGGTCCTTGCATTGCATTCGATCCCCAAGTGTTTTGTATAAAAGAAGAGGAAAAGGAGCACATGCACGCTTATTTTGGAGATGTGGCACGACCTTATCACTCTTACCACATATTTAATATATTTGTTTAATCAGCGCCATGTCTATGCATCTAGTATTCTTTTCAAAAGCAAAACACGGAAACTTAAAGTCTACAGGTACTTTGGAAAATGTTCACGATACAAATCATGACTAGGCCCTTTTTCAAAACCTCTGGTTTTGGGTGCACTGTAAATTTTGACTTTGCGAACCTGTATCTCTGGTGTTTGGTGGACGATTTCAAAATGCAAGGTACGTGCATCTAAGTTGAACATTGATCAATTTAGCTGTGAAGTCGGAGAGCAATGATAATTTATTGCTTGGTTCCTATTTCCAGTCAAAAGGGGGTACTTTTTTCTGAGACACCCGGTATATGACACAAGTCAAGGTCTACTGTTGTTCCTTTCACGTCTTCTTTGCGCCCTGATTCCCCATTCTCTGTTTTCTTTAGACACTCACGTACTTGAGGGATGAAAAGCCTCTGTGCTGATCCCCAACTCTGTCTGTCTGTTCTCTTGATATCTTCAATTCTTAGACCATGTTCATGAGAGGAAAATCTTTCATGGACCAGTTCCAAGTGGCTTATATGAGATGTGTGCCCGCCATGGCAAAGACGTTGTGTTCCATGATCTAGCGGATACCTTAATTTCTTTCCATTGTGAATATAGTCTTGATTCATAATGTTCCAGGAGCACATAACTCCATGTGACAACGACAAAAAGCAAGGAGATCATATAAAAACATTGCACCTTGCAAACACGTCTTTGAAAGAAAAAGTAAGTATTTTCGTAGCAGAAAAGAAAACTTTGGATGACCTACTTTTCAAAGAATGCGATACACTGACAGCAAAGATCCAACTTTTAGAGAAAAAATGTGATGAAAATCAGATCAAAGTGAACAATTTAAGAAATTACCATAACATTCTGAACGAGGGATACTTCTCATTCTTAGAAAAATTTAACGACATTGCCATTTGCGAGCAAACTGGAGAAAAGCTTTAAAAAAACAGTTGTGCAATATCCAGCAAGACGTCATTGTCGCCGTCGAAAACACAGAAAACATAGAAAAAGCCTTTCAACCTTTGACAAATAAAGTTAGTGATAAGGTAAATAATCTTAGTCAAATAATTAAAAGACGTGAGGCAAATGAATCATTGAAGAACCACACTCCAGAAATCACTGAAGAAGAAATACGATCACCTGTCGTCAGTAATGACAGTACACAACATGAGGCTAATGTTACAAAACCTGATAATGCAGTGATTAAATCAGAGGACCATGAGAAAGAGACAGAGTTGGGCCAAAGTTGTCATTCACTACAAAAGACAACTACAGATTTACTCCCAATACAATTAACAATACCAATACAACAATTACGAACAATTACACTAATAACACTAATTAAGATACCTAAATACTGTATGTTCAATTTGAATGAATATGATATATTCCCCCCCCCCACCCCTCTCTACTCAATGTGCATTGAAATACTATGCGAAAAATGGTGGAGGGAGGGTGGGGAAATTGAAGTCTGCACTGCTGCCAAATATTTTCTGACTGAGTCGATAGCACGAGGACAGACTTAGATATAGTAGTAGGGCAAGCCAAATATGGAACGAGGAAATACATCCAATCAAATGATTGGCTGGAAGCTGCTTACGTATTTGTGTTGCGACATCAACCAGGAACTAGGATATTGAATGAGACAATGACTCAATTATGGTGCATCTTGTGACTGCATCCTTGTGACTGCATCCTTGTGACTGTCATGCAAGTATGACTAGGCAATGACGCATTAGCAATGCTCAGCAAAATGCAACTTAGGCCCAACTCCTAGCTCCCTGATTTAAACTTACATTAAGGCAAAAATTCCTCAATGTACACACACATCCTCAGAATGCCTCACATGCTGAGAATCGCAAATTGCATGGTTTTGCTGATGCCAGCAAAAAGGCATGTTGTGCAATGGTTTTTCTTGTTTGTAAAACCACACAAGGCTTGTACTCTAAAAGTATAAAAATTGTTCATAACAATCAATAGAAACAATTTTGACCATTTAAGGTTATCTAACACATTTGTTATTATTTATATGACGTCATAAACTTTGATGAAGTACTGAACGTTACATTTGCTGGCATCATCAAAAATAGATACAACTATATATCATCTGAAAGCTCCTATCGATGCTACGTGTTGAAAAGAGCTCTTTATCTTCTAACTGATGACACTCCATTAAATAATTTTTGCCGCGGGCACTTTGGGAATTTAGAAAGTAGAATTGTATTTTTGCAAGTATGAGTATGGACAGCCCAAATCAAAATTTCCGCAAAGCCACCTAGCGGGAAATTTTTGGGAAACGCTCTGAACTGTAGCTGGATACCATAGCTTGTTTGTATTTTAGGTTTGGGTTTGATATATTGTTTAATAGGGGTGTTAATGAGGGCCATGTTTCCTTCATTTGTTTAATCTGATTTTGACTCTGAATGTGATTCTGAATATTGTGCTGGGGACACGAAAGTCCTTAGAAAGAGGTTTGCTAGCCTGCGTGCTGACCTATTGTCCAAAGAAGGAAAGGGTCTGCGCAACTACGAGCCAAAGCTTGCCGGGCCTTCTCGTAATTTATTCTGATGGCCTCGTAATAAGTCACTAAATATTACTTGATCCAATCCTCCCAATGTAGCATTTTCTATGGCTGTTGCTGTTGTATCTCTTTGTTTGGCCTTTTTTGCAAAGCGTTGTTTGTTAGTCAAACGATTGTTTCACAGAGAGAAGGTAGATTAATGAACATAAAGGCATGTTTTGACAAGTTCTTTTGAATTCGTCACAGCAATGATTCAGCAATCTTACCTTTTGAAATAGTGTTCTAGAATCTTCAAAGGTCCTTGTTTTCTTCTTTTGTGTGATTGTTATCAGACAGAATAGGTTTCTCTTCCTCAGGGACAGGGACAAGACCCAAGAGCAGACTGAAAATAAAACCAACATGTGAAACGCGATCTGAGCATGAAACTGTTTGCTATGTATTTTGAAATTAATAAATGTTGTTTCTCAAATATATTCTCAAATACAATTGCGTCAAAATCTTTTCTGTGGTGCGCCATTTTGTTTTCAGTGCGACTGACCACTGGTATTTCCTGTAGTTGCATAATTACATGGTCTTTTGTGATATTGCATCAATTAAATTCCAGAAACCTAGAATGAGCGGCAAACTTTGGCTCGTAGTTGTGCAGACCCTTTCCTCCTTTGGACAATGGGTCTGCGCGCAGGCTAGGGGTTTGCTGAGTTTCCATGAGTTGATATCCGCTTCTTTTGCAATAAGGCCTTTTGCTTTCTTTGCTAGAGGCATCTTAACCTTCCTTTTCCTGACTCTTTCAGGAGGCGTATTAGCCTTCCTATGTTATGGAGGACTAATAGCCTTCCTCGTGCCCTCTGCAATGTTTTCAGTTGATCTGTGAGTATCGGAGTAATCTTTATGTTCCTGACCGCTATCCCATTCGTTTCCACTTGCAAAGGATCCAAAATGTGTTTCTGATTCTTTATCTGATCTTTCTTCATTTTCATACATTGATTGTAACGGTTTATTTTATGTCAAAAGTGTCAGAGAGTTCTCTCTGGAGGCCGTATTTCGAGTCGAGGGGGAACAAACAAGGCTGAAAAACTAGGGCCTTGGCCCTAGTTCGACCAAAGGTCCTTGTTATGCGTATTAAATCTTAAGATTTTATAAGAAATGAAATCAGCATTACTCTGCATTACCAGTTCCAGATTGTGTTCAGTTAAACTATGGTTGTCAAACAGTGGATGCTCATGATTTTTCCATGAATTCTGGCAGCAAACATTGTATTCCTCTTTCAACATGAGACGGCAAAATCCACATTGAAACCATATTGGATGGTCATAAATAGATCTTTGTAGAATTGTAGTTCTAGCTATGACCTCATCATTGCCAATTTCATTAATCTCAAATTTTGATGTGACAATATTTTAAACTGTTGGTGAAAATGTTGCCATTCCAGCCAATAACTATGGTAACCTGTTCCTTGTTTAGACTATCACACAATGTCTGAAAAAGGACAGAATAAACAAGATTGCAAAAGTCCTTGTATATGGATTAATGTATTACTCATTCCAACTTACTGTACATTAAGGCAAATCAACAGCATCTTGGAATGTCTTAGAGCTCGGGCTAAAAGAAGATATCAAAACGTAATGAAAATGAGCACTTTGTTCTTCAGTACGAAATGAGGACCTCGAGTACAGGCTGAGAAATGAAGAAAAGTCTAAAAATCGAAAAGAGGCAACAAATAATGGATTTGAGGCTAGTAATCATTATCTTACATGGTAAAATCCTTTTGTGGTTAATTGTTGTTGGTGGTTGTGGGTCACACTGCATGAGATTTTGAATTTACAATGAAATTAAAGTTCATGTAAAACAATTGTAAAGGGCATATTTCAATGAACATTTATAAAATTTACAAATTTTGTAAAGATCGATCTTTACATGACATTTAATATTCAAAATAAATATTGTAAAGTGCCACCTTTTCATGACATTTACAAACAAATGTAACGTCGTTTTAAATGTGACATTTACGATGATTTACATCAAGTTGTAAACAGGTATGAAACATGAAGTTTACGGCTTTTAGTTAGATGTAAATGTCAAGTAAATTGGATATTTTGAGGATATTTTGAGGATTTGTAAATGGTAGGTTTTTTAAGTTTCAAAAAAACTGCCTATGGAAAATTGGTAGCTTTCAAATAATTTATGCTTGTATTCTTAGTACCTTAAAAGGCCCATTTTGTGCTTTGTTTTGTTCCTACGATCCTACTATGATTTTTAGTCGCCAAAAACGAATAGTTTTTTATTTTGTTGCAAATCTCCCACTGTTGTTGACAAAAAGCAACAAAAGACCAATTCCAAAGAACAGTGGGTGATCCGCCTTTGCAGTAGGAAGCAAAGCCTTTTCATAGTCAGCCTTCTGAAGGACTAGTAAAGAAGATACAAATAAAGTTAACATAAATAACTTATAATTTATCACACAATTCTCAATATTATTACATGTGATATTAAGGGCTACAGGGCTGTTTATATGGGGAAAACACCTCACCAGGGGCTGACAGGTAAGGTAAATTTATTTTAATACATATTAATATTGTAGTATTTTCAAATGCACACAAAAAGAGGTAAGATCCCACTATACCAGTGGTGTTGCATTGGTTATATAAACAATGGGATGCTATGGGAAGGTGCAATCTAGCCTGTCAGCCTAGGGTCTAGCAGGTGATGTGTTTTCCTTATATAAACAACCCCTAAGTAAATAGTTAATCTGCCACATTAAATTAATCAGCTGGGACGAAGAATACCAATAGCTAATCAATACACACAAAATCAAAGTTCAATAAATACTGTATTGTGATTTGGGCAAAGAATTGAATAAACGTTCAATGTTTGATGTTCAAAGCAAACTGTCAAATTCCCCCCCTGTTTATCCTGAATTAACAAAGGTAAGGACTCTGGGTTTTTGTTCAATTCATATGTTTTTGCCTCAAAACAACAAGAAATTAAAGGGACTGTTTCATTTGCCACACCTTACACATGTCATCTTTTGGTTGGCCTTTGTTGTTGCCATTTAAATGACCCATGGGAATGGATACAACAAAGGCAACCAAGTGCTGGCAGTAATCAGTAACTTGTATTTGCACTGGTAGCGAAGCTAAAAGATGGTTGAATTACAGTGAATCAATGGATGAATCTTGAAGAGAGATTAGCACCAATACCTATCCAAACAGGAATATTTATATTCAAATAGGATCAATAAATTTCTTTGAAAGGGAATTGAGAGCCTTAATGCATCATCAGGATGGATTTAAATGAAGTATGTGGACAATTATTTCATGGAATACTGTAATCACTCATTCGCAGCAGCTATGATTATGCAGTGAGCATTTTGTTTGATACATTTAATTTCAAAAAGTCAATTGATTGCTTTAGCCTTCCAACAGAAAATGGCAGCAACAAAGTTCCCTAAATCATCCTATTTGGGAATAAAACATTACTCTTAACAGAGCAATGTGAAACCAAGTTCTAAATCCAATTTCTATTAAACACTAAGGAAAACTATTCAAATGTTTGACTATATATAGAGTTAATCATTCATTACCCACATGACACTGTCATCTATTTTTCTTGACATTAGCAGCTGCAAGGACTGACTCTTTGTACATACTAAAGTTCATTGTATGCTTTGCTGACATTGTCATCATGCCCATCCTCAAAGCAACCTGCATCAGCTTCTTTTCTCTTGTGTTCAAGATGTCTTTTTGCCACAGTGCTCTTAATTCTGCTACATTCTATGTGAAAACAAATTAAATGACATGTCAATACCAAGATTATTAGATTATTAATGCATATGAATGATCTAAAATTGGTAAAGTGATTTAAAGGGAGTACAAAGACCAGCAGCCTTTGCCGTCGTTTGTTTTTGTTTTTGAGAATTTCGTACAGTCAATTATTCTGGAAGCTGTGCAGAGCAAGTCACTGACTTCATACAAAGCATGCTGGTCTTTGTACTCCCTTTAATTCAATTATCCTGGAATGCAATAAACAATATCAAACTAGGTGAGACACTTTTTATGCCAGTTAAAATTAACCCAACCAACATGAAACTTCTAATTTCACCTTATGTTCTATTCTTGAACCACCCTAATACTGTATGATTGTCCATTACATAATGGCATTACAATTGCACATAAGGAGTCCTAAAAATAGTTGCCCTCCTGTTTGAACAGTGACAGAGAAACAAACCATTGTCTCATTGTGAATCATGTTAATGGAAATCACTTCCTTAAAGTCTAGCGTGGATGCGCATAATTTGCCTGACTTTTTCGTGATCAAAACACCTCAAAAATATGAATTTTCCAAAAATCTTTGCTTGAGATACCCTTGAAAAAGTAAGAAGTCTAGCAATGGAGGTATGTTCCATTTCTTCCATATTTTAAAACAAATTAGGTGTGAATGCACGTAACCGCTTGTCAATTTAAAATAGATTCATGTTCAAACTCAGCAAACCCTATAGTGTGGACCACATGATCTTGTCTTATGTTGGATACTTTCTCTTTGAACATCAAGAAAGTCATGCTTTCTACTAAGAAAGCAGACAAATATGATTTTTCTTGTCTTTTCATGGAGTTCAAGCTCCAAACTATTGGAACTCAGTAAAAATGCAATTTTTTTGTGGATTTGGAGCTGCAGACAATGATCTTAACAATAAACTGTTTTAGCTCTTTCTTTTGAACATTTCAGGTATTCCCTTTTTTCAGGAAAATGATGAGAGAAAATCAATACGTGCATACACAGAAATGAAAAAAACCTAAGTTATGGGCATTGTATATAATAGATACCATTTATAATTTTTATCAAATGGCACACATATCTACTAAGATCACCGGGTATTTTAGGTTATTTTGACTATAAGAAAGGTAGAAGCTAGTAATGAAAGATAAAAAACGGTTTCTTATATTAATGCCTCCATTTGAAAATGCAAATGACAATAAATTGGGTTAATAATAAGGCTAAAAACAGATAGTATTGTCATCTTGCACTGATATAATCCATGCCCTGTTTTACATGAAGTTCAATGGTTTCACACCTGGCTAGCTTCACGAATATAAGCTCCCATGTTGACCTATTTCCTAATCAATAACAAATGCAAATTCAAATAAGAAAATATGTCAATATTGTAACAGAAAATGCTGAACTAACTAACTAACCTCAATGTAAAGAAACTACAAAATCACATAATTACCTGATGTTATATTTTGTAACTCTTCTGTTTGTCATATCTGCCCAAACCATATCTAATACAAGATGTTTTTCTCTTTTTTGTTGGAAGTACCATTTAATACCAGCTGCCAGAAAAGGGACGACACCTTACTGTATGTCAAATAGTGTATATATCTGAAATGGAAAAGTGTCAAAATTGAAAAATAAGGTAATAGCCAAATTTCGAAAGGTAAGAAAAAATAAATTGTATGGTAGATTTAAATCAAAGCATCAATAGTTTGAAAAATAGATCACTGTTGCAAAGTATCATTATCAAGACAGAACAGAAAAAACTATACATATTTTTCTACTAGGATATCATAGTCTTGATATGACTTACTGACATCAAACCTCCTCCTTGATCAAAAAGGCCATTATGTTACTGTTTTAGACCAAAATGTTCATTTGAATCAGTCATTCAGAAAATGCACTCTCTTTTTGTGCATTCAACTCAGTATGCAGTAAAGTAATTTCCAAGTTAAATTTTGAATGTGCACAAAATCACATAATAGAAATATAGTTCATGTTTTGAGGGCACCTTTTCAAAATTTATATTTATACAGTGTATCTGGCTATATTTGCACGCGATTGGGTCAGTCTATATTCTTCATGTAGATCTAGAGGGTAGGGTTTGATGAATCATTAGTTATATAAAAAGAGGCTACTGTTTACATCTGCCATGTTAAGATCCAATATCCCCTGGAAACATGCATCTGTGTAGATGGGGGAGGAGGAGGGGGTCTACTCTCTGCGTTGGTTGCATTTTTGTAAGACTGTGAAAAGAAATGTCATCAACGCACAAGTTCTTATGTGGTTAGAACACATTTTATTAATGGCTACACATGCATAGAAAATATGTTCCCATACCACATCTACTGCAGTGCACTGCTAGGGGATGAAATCTTGCAAATCATGTAGAGAAAGTTACAAATTTGTTTGCAATGTCAATAATATGAACCAATTTGCATCACTCAGTCACTCTATGTTTATTCTGTTTGGTTTAGGAAACCAACCAAAAGAACTAGCAGATTTTGAATTGAAATTGTTCTTGTTATTGACTTTTATCCTCTTGAAATTTTTTCCACAGCTTCCTTAGGCCTGTTTTTGCTCACACTCCTTCACACTCACTTTCAAGCTTTTGAGGGCTATCTGCCTTTTATCTTTCCAGAGGCCTACCTAGGCCTAGAGGTACCTTATCTGCTTATTTTTTAACTTAACCTGCACCAATTAGTATTACACTTACGTTCAAACTGAAAGTCAATATTTCCCTGAAAGCCGGTAACCTTGTTTTCCAGTTATGGTCTTGTTGGTCGCAGCCTAATTTTCTCCATGCCATATTGTACTGCATTTTGGCCTAACTAGATGTAGCCTACAGTAAATTTTCAATATTTCCATCTAGAAAACTCAAAGCTTCAACCAGGAAAGAAGGTTTCAAGAAGGATACTTACCTCTTGCTCTATGTCTTCTTTCTCAAGACCACTCCAGTATCTGATTGTCAATCCACATCTTTGCTGATACGATTCGATGCATGTTGCCCTAACCGCCGTTCTGCTTGCAACCCTTTGAAACTGAAAATGGCGCCACTTTTCACAAAACGGTTCAAGGACTAGCCTGCTAAATTGGGTCTGGCTAACAGGCTATTCAAGGACCTGCCAATGAAAAAGTGCGCGCCCTGGCGCAGTGCGCCGAACTACATTCTTTCTCAAATCCAAGGGCGGGTTCCCTATCAGCGGTTTCTTACATCTAATATCATCTATCATGGTTACATTTTTGAGCCATTTTCCTACCAAAATTGTTTTAAGTGTTTTTGTTGTCCATTTTCAAATGTAAATAATCCGGAGGACGGATGGCCGTTTATTTTTTGAATGTACTACACTCATTTTTATTATAAGAAATCGCTTATAAGAAACGGTAGGCTCAATTTTTTTGAAAGTTAAGAAACAACCCTACCTGGATTTAAAATCCTAAGAAACTTTTGCATTTCACAGTTTTAATTTTCCTATCGCAGTCAGAAATGTTTTGACACTGTATAGTTATAGCAACTTTTGGACATTATTTTGAGTGCGAATTATGCTATTGACTCGTTTTGAGATATAACTCAGTAACTTGGGAACCCTTTAGACAAGACAAGATTAACTTTACACTTCTGGCATTAAAAATATAAGAAACAGGTCAGAAACTTTTGGTAGCAAAATGGCCCAAAAATATAAGAAACTGCCTACTTGCCCCTGACCTTAGTTTCATATTAAAAAATGTGTGTATTCTGCAGTACTACCTTTCTCATGAACATAAGATCCTTTTGGATGATTACAAAGTACGACCTGAGCTAAGCAAGCATAAGAAAACTGAATATTGATTTCTCCATAAGCCCAAATGATCGTTGATGCTGCTACAGTCAGAGAGATGAGTGTTGCTGCTAAAGTTGCCTTCAATAGAAAATCAAGCGCCTTGTAAAAGGACAAGAATCGTTTGAAAGCAATATTTTGATCTTTATGTCAAACGAGGATGATACGCAAAAAATCAAAAGTCATTACCCCCAGTTTGCTTAGTTCGTGCATGAAACTATTGGTGCATCTGTCTCAAATTAGATGTCATGTGAGATTTACGATAACGCAAAAATGCTTACGCGGAACCCTGCAGGATGTTTCTATTCGCGGGCTTCTAATTTGAGGCAAGCAGTCACGAAGATAACCTCTGTGCAGAATCATATGCATGGAGATCTTTTGGTTCAGTGTGACCACGTGCCTTCTCCCAGTCAATGCGCCATTGTTTGCTGTAATTCTGCACCTTTCCTCTCAACTTCACCTGCGACATTTGCATCTGTAGCTGTGTAGGAGGGGGGTCCTTCTACCTTCGGTGATGCTGCGAATGCTAGCCTCTGTGCAGGCCGCCGGTTACATCATCCTCTAAACTTGACTTATTTGCATAATGAATACTATCAATAAGTGGCTAATGATGCGTTCGTTCTAGAAAACGATTGTTTCAACATAATTAAGCTGCTAATGAAGTCAAGAACGTGCCAATTCTGGGTAAATTTGTTGTTGTGCCAGGGTAAACATCGTGGTGATTTATCCATCTTATGGTGTCAAATCTGTCTAACATGAAATAAGCCGACGTCAAATGTTGCTATAGGATCGCGGGAAACTTCTGTCTTGTATGCGCTTTCTGTGGGCTTTCTTTATTTCAGTGCCAATTAGCAGAGATAAAACGTTAATCAATTGCTTTAACGAGCGTGACGGACTTTCTTTCTTTCTTTCTTTCTTTCTGACTGACCTGGAGCCCCCTCTTAGATTACAAAGTACTTTGTAATCAAAAAGTACCCACTTTTCTCCAAGAGCAATATTTGCGACTCGTAAAGCCATTTAAATGGGCATATTTTTACAATTTTGTTAACAAAATTTTGAAATTTCAATAACCTTTGGAACGGACGGCCGTTGATTTTCTAATGTACTTTTGCAGTACATATCTTTCTCGTGAAAAGTACCTACCTTTCTCTACAGGCAATATTTGAAGTATTTTGACTCAAAAATCCATTTCAATTGTACATTCTATTCAATTTATTTATGAATAAGCATTTTTGTACCCTTTGGTTAACAAAATTTTGAAATTTGAATAATCATTCGGACGGACGGCCGTTGACTTTTGAAGGTACTTTGCAGTACCTACCTTTCTCATGAAAAGTACATACCTTTCTCTACAGGCAATATTTGAAGTATTTTGACTCAAAAATCCATTTCAATTGTACATTCTATTCAATTTATTTATGAATTGGCATTTTTGTACCCTTTGGTTAACAAAATTTTGAAATTGGAATAATCATTCGGACAGACGATCGTTGACTTTTGAAGGTACTTTGCAGTACCTACCTTTCTCGTGAAAAGTACCTACCTTTCTCTACAGGCAATATTTGAAGTATTTTGACTCAAAAAGCCATTTCAATTGTACATTCTATTCAATTTATTTATGAATAGGCATTTTTGTACCCTTTGGTTAACAAAATTTTGAAATTTGAATAATCATTCGGACGGACGGCCGTTGACTTTTGAAGGTACTTTGCAGTACCTACCTAACTCATGAAAAGTACCTACCTTTCTCTACAGGCAATATTTGAAGTATTTTGACTCAAAAAGCCATTTCAATTGTACATTCTATTCAATTTATTTATGAATAGGCATTTTTGTACCCTTTGGTTAATAAAATTTTGAAATTTGAATAATCATTCGGACGGACGGCCGTTGACTTTTGAAGGTACTTTGCAGTACCTACCTTTCTCATGAAGAGTACCTACCTTTCTCTACAGACAATATTTGAAGTATTTTGACTCGAAAAGCCATTTCAATTGTACATTCTATTCAATTTATTTATGAATAGGCATTTTTGTACCCTTTGGTTAACAACATTTTGAAATTGGAATAATCATTCGGACGGACGGCCGTTGACTTTTGAAGGTACTTTGCAGTACCTACCTTTCTCATGAAAAGTACCTACCTTTCTCTACAGGCAATATTTGAAGTATTTTGACTCAAAAAGCCATTTCAATTGTACATTCTATTCAATTTATTTATGAATAAGCATTTTTGTACCCTTTGGTTAATAAAATTTTGAAATTGGAATAATCATTCGGACGGACGGCCGTTGACTTTTGAAGGTACTTTGCAGTACCTACTTTTCTCATGAAAAGTACCTACCTTTCTCTACAGGCAATATTTGAAGTATTTTGACTCAAAAAGCCATTTCAATTGTACATTCTATTCAATTTATTTATGAATAGGCATTTTTGTACCCTTTGGTTAATAAAATTTTGAAATTGGAATAATCATTCGGACGGACGGCCGTTGACTTTTGAAGGTACTTTGCAGTACCTACCTTTCTCATGAAAAGTACCTACCTTTCTCTACAGGCAATATTTGAAGTATTTTGACTCGAAAAGCCATTTCAATTGTACATTCTATTCAATTTATTTATGAATAGGCATTTTTGTACCCTTTGGTTAACCCTATCCAGACTGGGGGGGGGGCTCATTCAGCCCCCCCCCACCTACTTAACTGAGCACTGCTCCAAATTGGTTCAACGAACCAGGAAATTATTTTTTGACTTTTAGTTTCTATCCTTTTGAAGTGTGAATTTGTGTGAAATTTTGAAAAAAAAATTTAGGGGGCCGGGGGGTGGCTGTTTTTTTCAGAGTGGTCGGGGCCAACTTTTAGGTAAGCTGTTTATGGGTGTAATTCCAGATCACCTCATAATCCTTTGATAATATCCATTTTCATTTGTGAACTTATAATTTGTAAGGTCTCTTTAATTTTTTCCAAGAACAATAGAACAATTATGTGTCACGTGACTTCATCAATGACGTCATCTTTAAGAAAATGGCAAAAATTAGTTTGCGGACATTCTGCAAGGATATGTCGACCCCAAATGTTTTACAGCAGCAATAAATAGATTAAAACTGATCAGCAGGGTTGTTTCCACCTAAGCTGTGTAATTTTGTTTGAATTTTGTGCATCATTGGCCGCAAACGGTATAAGATTCCCCGGGGGTATCCTCACATAGTACTACTAACGGTCAGTTTGTATGCATATCTTGAGAATCTGCTTCACAGTGAGACTTTTTTGACTTGAAAGTGTTTAGTTTGTCAAGATATTATCAAAATTCCACCAAATAACTATCCTCAATCCCCTTTTTCCCCCTTCCTTCTTCCTTACAACTCATTTGCTTACTACTGGGAAAAAATGCTGATGTCAGCATTTTTTCTCAATGATCAAAACAAAAGTTTCAAAAGGAAAAATGAAGTATGCAACGATCACTTATCATCGAAGTAGTTTTCATTGTAAACTATGGAGAAATTCTCTAATATGGCTGCATTTGTCATTTTTCAGAAAAACAAGATTTTTAATCTCTTTGTCCGCCATCTTGAATTTGCGAAAATCAAATTTTTCACTTTATAAGTATATTTTCACCTTCTAACAATGCTTTGATAGGCATAATTTGGTTTCATGAATCATTCTTAGAAAATTATAAAGATTTAAAAAAAAGTTGTTTTTTTCATTTTTTTCGTGGACACATGCCAGTTGGTCCTGAATAATTATGATGTCATATCTATTTTTAGAATTTTTTTTACTAGAAATGATAGATCATATGTACGGCTACCTGCATGGTGAGTTTCGTCTTCGTAAGTGAAGGAATGGCGATTTTAGAGAAGGGGGGCTGAATGAGCCCCCCCCCCCAGTCTTCTAGTAGCTCAAAAAGCCCAGTCTGGATAGGGTTAACAAAATTTAGAAATTTGAATAATCATTTGGATGGACGGCCGTTGACTTTTGAAGGTACTTTGCAGTACCTACCTTTCTCGTCAAAAGTACCTACCTTTCTCTACAGGCAATATTTGAAGTATTTTGACTCAAAAATCCATTTCAATTGCACTTTCTATTCAATTTATTTATGAATTGGCATTTTTATATCCTTTGGTTAACAAAATTTTGAAATTGGAATAATCATTCGGACGGACGGCCGTTGACTTTTGAAGGTACTTTGCAGTACCTACCTTTCTCATGAAAAGTACCTACCTTTCTCTACAGACAATATTTGAAGTATTTTGACTCGAAAAGCCATTTCAATTGTACATTCTATTCAATTTATTTATGAATAGGCATTTTTGTACCCTTTGGTTAATAAAATTTTGAAATTTGAATAATCATTCGGACGGACGGCCGTTGACTTTTGAAGGTACTTTGCAGTACCTACCTTTCTCATGAAGAGTACCTACCTTTCTCTACAGACAATATTTGAAGTATTTTGACTCGAAAAGCCATTTCAATTGTACATTCTATTCAATTTATTTATGAATAGGCATTTTTGTACTCTTTGGTTAACAAAATTTTGAAATTTTAATAATCATTCGGACGGACGGCCGTTGACTTTTGAAGGTACTTTGCAGTACCTACCTTTCTCGTGAAATGTACCTACCTTTCTCTACAGGCAATATTTGAAGTATTTTGACTCGAAAAGCCATTTCAATTGTACATTCTATTCAATTTATTTATGAATAGGCATTTTTGTACCCTTTGGTTAACAAAATTTTGAAATTTGATTAATCATTTGGACGGACGGCCGTTGACTTTTGAATGTACTTTGCAGTACCTACCTTTCTCGTGAAAAGTACCTACCTTTCTCTACAGGCAATATTTGAAGTATTTTGACTCAAAAAGCCATTTCAATTGTACATTCTATTCAATTTATTTATGAATAGGCATTTTTGTACCCTTTGGTTAATAAAATTTTGAAATTGGAATAATCATTCGGACGGACGGCCGTTGACTTTTGAAGGAACTTTGCTGTACTTTAACAATGTTACCCTCCTTTTGATGGACGGTCAATGCTTTCAAATGAGAAACCCACAGCCTCTCAAGTGTATTTTTACGCAAGAAGTTATCAAAATTGTCGGCTCCATCCTTTTTCCAAGTTAGTGCATCCAGAAATAGCACATTTCTGGGTTTGATAACAGTCAAACTGTGTTAGTGAGAAGAGGCTTGGGTCTATTGAGTCGGTTCATTCAAGCAAGATAAAATAAATTCAAGTGAAGGACAGCTAACAAATTTCATCGGAAAATTTTTTAAACTTTCAGGACATTTCTAGATATTTACAATTTATGTGAAAGTAACTATGATATTTACCAATATATTTCAGGAGATTTCCATTAATTGTAAAGTTCGTAAAGACCTTTACAACTTGTAAAGTCCTGCATAAATCAAATATCATATTTCAAGGATATTTACAGTGGTATCAAATTTGTTGTAAATGCCTAATTCTATGCAGTGTCATTGTGTAGGTTGTGTAGGTCATTCAGTTCAGTTCATCCATTTTTAAAATTCCACTACTACATACAAAAATCCTTTAAAAATGCAACAATTAACAAAAAATATAACAAGATTACAAGAGACAACTTAACCCTATCTGGACCGGGCTTTTTTGAGCATCCTCAGGCCGAGGGGGGGGGCTAAATTAGCCCCCCCCCCCTCAGAACTCCGAATTGACCAGGGCTAGAAAGATGAAATTTGGTCATAATATGTAACTTATTGTGAAACGTCCGAAGATCTAATTTATTTCACTCTAATTGTTGTATTTTCGATGACGTCATCAATTTTCTTTGTTTTAGGCCAAAAACAGTACTCTTACAGATTTAACCGTAAAACTATCTTACGAGAAATATTATGCTTCTTATAACTTTAATTAAGAGATAAAATATCTAAGTTTCTGAGAAACATAATTTTTTGAAAAAATTATGAAATTTATAAACTTATATTTATTACCTAAATTCATTAGATATATGACGTCATGAATGACGTAATACAAAAGAAACACTAAAAAAATAAGTTATTTCCATATTGTCTTATTGATTTATGGTTGCTCTGAAAATTTCATCCATTTATCTGACTTCTGTCAAGAACTATCTTAGTTTGGAGTTATAAGGGTTTGACCGTAAAACAAACAAGATATTATAACTACTCTCTGAAAAAATTTTTATATTTCCAAAACTACATGACATATCTTCTAGAAATTTGGGTGAAAGATGCGAAAAGGATAGTTAGGAAAAGTCACGAAAAATAATTAGCCTAGAAATTATCATAAAAAAGATACCCAGAAAAAACAGGTAGGGGGGGCTATTTTAGCCCCCCCCCCCGGTCCAGATAGGGTTAAATCCGGTATTGCTAAACTATGGAATCACCCAAAATGATCCAAAACGAACCAAAATGACCCAAAATGACCCAAAAAGACTCCAATTATCATCATTAGATCTGATCGGCAGCGGCAAACAGCTTGACTTGGCAGAGCAGTTGCATATTGTCATGTACAAAAATGCTACCAGATGATTAAAATTATGAAATTATTATTATGAAACTATTAGAGTCTGCAGGAGTAGAACAACAGGTGGGGTGAAAATTTGTCATTTTTATTGCTAAAGATGGTAAATCATTAACTGTTCAGTCAGCATTTAATTCTTCGAGGCAGGTGGATCTGACAGAGGCAGGTTCAGAATAAACGAATGCTGGAGAAGAAAAATGTCAAAAATTGGTCTGAAATTGGCATTAGGCATTTAGCTTGCTTTTTACAGTTATTGATGCATCAATACGACACTGCCAATGAACAGTGTTGCATTAAATCCAATTCAGGCCTCTGTTCGCGATTTATTGGTTCATTGGGTGGTCCCTCTGGCTCTGTTTGGGTCATTTTTAGCGTGTTTTGGGTTGTTCTGGATCATTTTAGCTCGTGTTTGGGTCGTTCTGGGTCATTCTAGCTCGTTTTTTGGTTGTTCTGGTCCATTTTGGTTCTTTTTGGATCATTTTGGCTCGTTTTGGATCATTTTGGCTGATTCCATAGTTTAGTAACACCGCTTTAAATCAAGTAAATCATACAGTTTAAGAATTTTCAAGTCAGAGAAGATTGGAGAAGATGGAGGTGTAAAGTTCCGGAAAGCAATAGCTCTAACAACTTTCTTTTGCAGAAGATATATTGGTTTAGTGTGGATATCATAGGTAAGACCCCAAACAATGATTCCGTATTGTATAATGGAAGAGAATAAAGAGTAATACAATGAAACTAAAACATTTGTAGGTAGAAGATGCCTTATTTAAAAAAATATACCACATGTTCTTGCTAGTTTTTTGAAAGTTCACTTAAGTGATACTTCCAGCTAAGATGTTCGTCCAAAAGAAGTCCATGACACTTTACATATTTAACCTGTCTGACAGGCTCCTTACCAATCTTTATGTTTATAGTTTCATCCAAAGAATTTTTCAAGAGTGAAAAATGATATAGTTAGTTTTATCCACATTTAATGCAAGTTTGCTAGCATCAAGCCACCTCTTGACCTCATTAAGTTCTTTGTTGACAACCTTTTGTAGTTTTTTCAGACTATCAGATTCAAAGTAGATGTTTGTGTCATCAGCAAACAGATAGAAAGATAGTTTGTTAGATGAGTTTGGAAGGACAGGGCCATGTGGTACACCACATGTAACACTACGATGACTTGAATTGTGACCATTTACAGATACATATTATTTTCTATTGTTAAGGTATGAGTTGAACCAGATCTATCTTTTTCCAGCAAAGTTGCGAAACTAGAACTATAGTATTTATATGCTATCATCAGGGCTCTCTCGTGCAGCCTATTGATTTTGTTGTTCATCTTTCTGCTATGAAACATCCAAACCAACGGACAGTATTGGAATTGGCTAGTCACAAATGCTCTCATTAAAAGTCTCAATTTATCAGTACCTAGGTATGCTGACATGCGTGACAAAGCAAAGAGTTTGTTACCAACCTTTTGACAAATATTACTTATGTGCTTTCAAAGATAAGATTTGCGTCAATCAAAACTCCTAACAGCTTTTCCTCCTTTTAATTATTAACGGCACAGTTGAGGCATGCTGACCTCTTGATTTCAATGGAGCTATGACCTCCAGAAAACCAAATTTGCCTGATGACTGAAACTAGTGGTCGGCCATTTTGTCTTACTGTGAAGTAAGAAATAATTTCAGTGAAGTCAGGAATAGTGGAACTCTCCGAGGATTATCGGAATGTCCACGAAAGCTATGAAATTGGAGGCTGCTGTTTCATTTTCAATCCATGAAGTTATTAATCGCTTCAAAATAGTAAGACAAAATGGCCGCGAGGGAACTTCCATGCTACCCTGTTTCCTGTTGTATATATGAAAAAGATGCGTTTTTATACAGGTGAGGTGCAGTAGGACTATTCTCAGTAGGCCCTTTATCGTAATGAGGGATATCGCATGTCATATGTGATTCTAGGCCAGCTTAGGCCTAAAAATAAAGCAATGACCTACTTTATTACATATAATACATTACTGTGAATATTGTGAGTGCCTGGCTGGTTCCCTAATTTTTGTCATTCTGTTTTAGGGTCTGTTGAGAAATTGTTCATAATTAGCCAGGATTTTTTATTCAAATCTGATGCAGTAATTTTGAATTTTTATGTGTAATAAAGCTAATGTGTCAGCCCATCCCCAGATTATCTAGTCTTGAGTTATTTCACGGAATTAGTAGTTTCAGTTTCATTTATTATCAATCAATCCTTAATACATCACAACAAAAATACTCTACAACTAAAAATCCAAGAACTAAAAACTAACAGCACTGAAAATGCTCTAAAATGCTTGAACAATTCACTTAACATGATTGTATTTAAGATTGATTGATTGCAGTTGGTAAACTAATTGATAAAGTGTACCCACCCCCCCCCCCAAAGAAAAGAAACCGAAAATTAATTACAAAATCAAAGACAGTAGATAGTAGCCAACAACTGTAGTATGGAGCTGGGTGCCTTTTTCCCCATTTAATCTTTGAAGAAGAATGAGGTTGTCAGAGTTGCAACTTTAATTTGACATAATGCCGCAAACCACATTCCTTACCCTCTTGGGGGGATTCAATATGACCATATAGTAACTTGATAGTACGATGTGGACATTGCTGTAACATGCTACATGTATTTTTTTTATAAGAAACTGCCCAGATCGCCAACAATTTAAGAAACTCCAGTGCTATGAGAATATAAGTTAAGAAACTGTTTACTTTGATAAAGGAAATCCTTGACACGCTTCACTTTACTTCCATCTGTTTCCTGTATCATTTTACTTGTAATGCACTTCAGTAATGTCTCAACATTAGAAAGGCTAAAAAACTACTGTTTAGAAATGTTCACATTATATTAAGAAACTTTCAGTACTGGCCCAAATTCTTAGTTTCTTATAAAAAAAAGATGTGTATGTTTTCTGGTAAAAAGAGAACTGAAAACAATCATGGGGTGTTTCAATCTTAAGAAAGTATCAATTAATTTCAAAATTTTGTATTCAGAAGGAAATTAGCACACATTGAATATTATTACATCTCAATTTACTCTGCAGACAACCTTGCTGAGGCTAAGTGTATTGAACCTGACAACATCACATACATTTATGTATAAAAAACTTGATGAGTTTGGCCTAAATCATGATGAGCAAATTCTGAAAAAAGTAAGGGATGAATCCAAACGACTCACACAAATGAACAAGAAAGAAGCCACTCCATCTGGTAACAACACTCCAGCCGCCAATGATGATGCCATAAAGGAGTACTGTGTTGACCGGCAAAACATGCAAGCAATAGCTCGAAATATTGTAGTGGACCAAGTTGGCAAAGATGCAGAATCTGATGAATTTTTAGACGGGATCAGTAAGCTTATAAGACAAAGAAATTATGCAACACCTAGAAGAACTGAGAAGGCTGAAGATAAACAAGAGAACAATAATGAAGACGAAGAAGGTACATTATAAATATTATTCTTGGGAGTTGGGGGTTTCTACGACAGGGCAGTCAATGTTTTGTGATTAAATTTTGAGTTTTTCATCGAAGGGCTGACAAAATTTCCAAATTATACAATTTACAAGCCATTGATTGTCAGGTGTGTATCTGAAAAAAATTTCTTTTCCCAATGTTTCAAACCTGAAATTGCTTTCAGGGATTTTTGAATACAATGAGATTCTCAAATCATTACTTTGGAGATCAACAGGTACAAGAATTCGTGAGTCATGACATACTTTCCTTTAGGGAATTGTCAACAATTCATAAGAATTCTTGAAAATTTTAAGGCAGGGAAACCATATGTTGACCATTTATGCATTATGCTTTTAGAAATTGCTGAGGATCCAGGAAGGAAGATCATATTTGACAACGTAGATCTTTATGTGCAAAGACATGAGATGACAGAAGAGAATCAGAATAAAGATCTGCATTGGGTTACTGTCATTTCCACCGAAAACCGCATTTCTCAAGTTGGGTACAACTCTGCTGAAAAACCCGCAAATGGGACCTTGGCTGATATGGATAATGCTGTTTGCCTCCCTGGCAAATCTGACCACAGAAAGCAGCGTTCTGATCATACAGCTTTGGTATTGAGGTTAATCACATCCCACATTGATTGCCTGAAGTTCCTGCAAGACGTTACGGAGAAGCACATCACACACCAACACAGGAGGGAAACCAGCAAACCAACAGAAACGGTGAGTCACCCAAATTTTAAGGGATAAACTTGCATTAAGTTTTGCGGTTTTAGTTGCCTTCAAAATGTGGCTTTGTTGTTTATAAAAGGTCACTTCAACAGCAAATCTTGAAGCAGAGATGTATCTCTATCTGTCTTTGGAGTTGAAATCTCGCAAAATTTGAACTGGACTAAAATTTGTCATTGCAGTAATTTCTTGTCATCCATCCCAAGGTATCACAACTTCCTCAGTCTGTTTTATTTGAGTCAAAATTTCTTGCAAAAGCCCCATTAAATCAAGGCTACCATACTGTATTTTACATATCACTGAAAATCAATTATATTATCATGTGTTATATGCCATGTGGTGTTATCAGTACCAAAACTGCATTCTGTTGATTCATTTTTCATGGTGGACTACTGTACATGAGTATAAAGTTATACTCATGTACAGTATAAAGTTATATTGATATACAGAGTATAAAGTTATATTTGATATATACAATTTAACATTTATTATGATACATATATCAAAAATAAGCATGGAATCTTTTTTTCTAGACTTTCCTTGGAATCATTTATGAAAACGAAAATGATGCTGATGGTATATGCAAGGTATTGACTGAGCTGCATAAGTATGTCCCCAGTGCAGATGGTGGGGCGTGTTCAGATGCAATTTATGTGGAGCAAGGCTTTGCCGCTGATCAGCTAAGTGTTGAGAGGGGAGTTAATTGTTTGAAACAGTTGAAAAATGGATTCACACCAGAAGAGCGTCTTGATGGTATCCATTTTGAGATTGCGGACTTCCATGCACAAATGAAATTTCTACAGGTACATATAAGTACAGTATATGCATAATATGTTTAGATAGACAAAATGATGAGCTTCAAAATTTGGACTGATGTAGAAGACAAATGATTTATATTGGTCTGATCAAAGATTTTATTTTGTGCTGAGAAAAATAGGGCCACATGCCACTATTGTTCTATTATTTTGATCATTTGGGGAGAATATCAAATATACTGTAGCTACAGGGTATTTGTACTGTACACTGGTGCAATCCATTTTAATACAGTACATCAGTCATTTGTCTTTGATATCAGGCATTACTTTTGCAGTGAATCCTGCAATTTGTTCAGAACAATGAAACTTTCGGCAGAAACAGTACAGCAGTTTCAGGTTTTCATGTGTAATTCAATTAATCAATCCATTAATCAGTCAGTAAATCAGTAACTCCCATGTTATTTTGCAGAAAAATACATTTAATTACAATTTTGAAGTACTTTTATTATATCAATGGATGTTCGCTGGATACTCATACAGTCTGTGTGCCCATTAACATGACAAAATTTCTTTACATTGATGGGAACTCTTGAGCCATATGAGACTGCCATATGAAAGGCAGGAAAACCACTTCAATGTGTGCAAGGCCTGCACTGTACTTTCTTCCTTTCAGCACAATGATTATCCTCTAGTTTTACTTGTATAAAGCAGGTTGAATCTATACATGTGATTCAAGGGGTGCAAAGCTGAATAAACCTCTGGGTGGTGCTGCCTAACCTTTCAAATCCTTCTGTTTTCTTTTTCCAAATTTTACCAAGAAATGGTCCCAGCATTATTTCCAATGTTTGCTGCCTCCCCCATGGATAAAATATGAATAATTTCTCAAAGAAGTTGTGTATTTATTCTAGCTTCACTTCTACAACCCAAAAGTGAGCAGTGATAAATGCACCATGTTTGCAGATAGGACCCTGATTAACAGAAGAAATGTATCAACAGATGTGAAGAAGAAGTATAATGCTTGCAAACAGTTCTTTTTCCTAGAGGTGGAAGCAAGAATCTTAGCAGCAGCAATGCAACGATTAAAAATCAAATCTTTAGGGGAAATTCCAACACCTGGCATATTGCCTGCCGACTTGTGTAGAGAGTCAAGCCTTGAAAAGAAGCGATATCTCGATTCATTGGCATCAGAAATAGTTGATGAGTTTGTAGTTAATGCATCAGTACAGAAGTCAATCATGATGAACCAAAAGTACAATGACTGGCACAAAACATGCAACCCAACGACTCAAGATGGTCGCTTTAAATGCCGTTTACCAACTTGCAACGACACTTTCAAGCATGATGGTAAAATAAGAAAAGAACATGAGAAGCTGCATGGATTTCATCGCATTCAAACTTCTACCGATGGAGCAGACAAGGGACAAAGTGATGATGTGAAGAACTACCAATGCTCACTTCTTGAATATGGAATGTTGCAAATGAACTTCTATGATGCAATCTCAGAGGGGGATGGATCAAGGGTTTTGCGCTGCTGGAAGTTTATGCTGCCATACCTCAGGAAAGATGGTGCATCAAGCAGAAAATATGCACTTGAAAGGCTGTACCTTCTGTTTCAAGTCAACACCCTCCTGCCACCAAAGGATGCATACAGTTTGATATGGAACAGGTTCCACAAGTCTAAACTTGGGCTTGGTGGAAACATACCCTTGGATATGGCACTGGAGCATTTTAACCTTCTTGTGAAGACAATTCTTAGAAAGCTAGGCTCTAATGTCACAAACAAGAAAGCAATTGATAGGTTACTCAAAGCCCTCACGTGTAACAAAGCGCTCCTAGATAAATTTGACACTTTCTGTGGTGTCATCAAACGATCTGGGAAACATTATGCAAAATCATCAGAGAACGACTTGAAGAAAGCAGTTGCTGAACCCAGCTGAATCCATCTGAATCCATCTGAACCCAGCTGAATCCATCTGAACCCAGCAGAGACCAACCTGACGCAATAGAAATCCCAAGAGGTCCTGTGATTTGTATGAAGCACACAAGCAGGGAATTGGCATCCAACACTTGTTCATAATGCTAATGGCTCTGTTTGGAAATATAGCCCTTCAGATTAACAAACACGGAAACTCAAAGGACGTTTTAGTCAAATAAATGACGAAAACAATCTTGTGTACACGTGAAGGTGAAAAAGTTAGGCCTGATGATTTAGTAGGAGAGTGATATCACTGCGAAAGAAGTCCATGACAATTTTTCGACAGTTTACCTACCTACCTTCATAAAACGCAACCCGGAAAGAAATTGCTTGAAATTTCCCGATTTTTTTTTAAGAAATCTACTCTCCAGATGTTTGGGTATTAAAGTTTGGATGCCGGCTAAAATATCTTCTGGATTGGCGGAGTTATGGCCACACACAAATCGATAAGGCATTTTGAACCCATAAAATGAAAAAATGAAAAACCTTCCGAGCCAATGAGATCAGAACGATTGTTATTCAGCTGTTTTCATTAACACCATAAAGCGCTAACTATGCTTATCACCCGCTTCTTTTGATACATTGTTCTTGATATTTCCAAACAGAGCCATCACACCTGGCAGGAGACCTCTTGGGAATTTCTATCGAGTCAGGTTGGTCTCAGATGGGTTCAGCTGGGTTCAGATGGGTTCAGGTGGGTTCAGATGGATTCAGCTGGGTTCAGGTGGGTTCAGATGGGTTCAGGTGGGTTTAACTTATATAAATTACGCTAAGAACTTGTGATAATCTGGCAAAATCCAAATAATTTTTAGGGAATGCTTTTGTTGGGAAAAATATGCATCAAAATTTCGGTCAAGAACTTTGATTGGAAATATTGGAAACTAAGACAATTTTAATTCGATGCTTGTTATCAACATCTGGACAAACATTGAATCAGCTCAATACTTTGTTTTTTTCCACCTTTCATACCATATTTATAAAAAGCTAACAGTTTCTTACTTGAGATAATAATAAAATGTATTGCCATCTATACATGCTTTTCTCTTGGAATTAAATTGATTCATCACTGGATGATGAAGGCAGTCTTGACCTGTATCTGTATTGTAGATTGATGAAATTATCTGAATCACAAGAATCTTCTGATTTCTCACTTTCTGATTTGTCACTTTCTGATGTTTCACATGAAATATCTGAGTTGGGCAATTCTGCAGCAACTTCACTTTCAGGCAAAGAAACTCCAGGAATGTTGATATTTACAAATGAATCAATGTTCAAAGCTTCAGTGACAATTTTCCACAGAGGTGTGCACAGATCACTGCTCAGGATAGATGAGAACCTCATTACATCTTTAGGCTCCTTAATTTTCATGCAGTTGCTAACTATCTCATCAATTGCTTTCCTTGGAAAGCCAGATGTTATTTCACTCCCTGTGTACATCTCTGAGGTTGGCTTTGTAATTTTCAACCTATATTGCTGTAACTCTTCCTTCAATTCAGTTTGTGCTGTGTCTGACAGGACTGCATTAGTAGCACATGGCTGCAATGATACTTCCTTGCATATCCGTTTTTCAAAGGATGAAAAAACTTCACGTTCTTTTGAACATGCCTTATTATTAAAACCACAATCACATTTCTTGCAGCAAATGTCACAGCAATTATGAATTGGTGAAACTTTTTTGTATGGACCTGAGAATTGTTGGTAAATGAGTTCCTGTCTACATTTTTCCGTGTTTGTGCAATAGTCCTTCATTGCAGCAGACACTCTCTTTGAGTGTACACATCTTGGATACATTATCAGCAATGCATAGCTTTGTTCCCCATCTCTGCCAGCTCTTCCAGTTCCTTGGCAATAGTTGTCAATATCCGAAGGAGGACCAAAGTGTATGACCAATCTCAAGCCTTTGCAATCAACGCCC
Organism: Aurelia coerulea; assembly: GCA_039566865.1. Classification (NCBI taxonomy): domain Eukaryota; kingdom Metazoa; phylum Cnidaria; class Scyphozoa; order Semaeostomeae; family Ulmaridae; genus Aurelia; species Aurelia coerulea. The sequence continues at coordinate 12,261,081 of CM076947.1, forward strand.
ATTCCAAAAGCAATTGTGGCAATAAGAACTCTTACTGATCCATTAGCATCTGCAAATGACTTTGAAATGTATTCCTTCGCTGCATCCTCTGTGTTTCCTTGGTACTTTTCATATGGTTTTATGTCTGGAAAATGTTCTCTCAGATGACTATCAAACAATCTGTACAATGAACGAGCAGTGTTTAACCGTTGACAAAAAATTATAGTTCTCTCTGCGTTGTACTTGTTTCCTTTCAAATCTTCAATAAGTGGTTTGAATATTTCTTCTACCGGGTGAGTCAGAAAAAACGTGGGATATTTGGCGAACTGTGACGTCGAGTTTAGCCACCTGATCGTAGTGAACTAATTTTTTTCTTGCAGTCAGAGATCTAACTTAGATCATAAGCCTTTCCCCATCGAAATCGGTCACTTGATGTATTAATCACAAAATTTTTTCTTCGTAAGACGTTGTATGGGAGGCTTGCTAACTGATGAAATCTTTAATAAAGTCCCTTCAGCATTTTACCCTTGCCAAAGCTGCAGGTACACGTAGTATTATCAGGGGAGAATGAAATAGTTTTGTCATGATATAGAGTGCGTTGATCTTGCTAAAAGAAATCTCTTTTACAACGCAAAGAAGCATGCGTTTTTACTGTCTCTCAAACACATTCTCTTCGCCGGACAAGTTATGACAAGGAATCCCAGGGGAGAAAACACTATTTCCGAACTGTTTCATTCTCCCCAGATAATACCACGTGTACCTGCAGCTTTAGTAAGGCTAAAATGCTGAAAGGGCTTGGTTTAAGGCTTCCTCAGTTTGCAAGACTCCCATACAAAGTCTTAGGAAGAAAATCTATTTCAAATAATGCATCACATGACCGATTTCGATGGGGAAAGGCTTATGATCTAAGTTAGACCTTTGGCTGCACGGAATAATTTAGTTCACAACGATCAGATGCCAAAACTCGACGTCACAGTCCGCCAAACACCCCACGTTTTTTCTGACTCACCCGGTATGTTATCATGTTTCATGTTTATCACAGAATAATGGATGTTGGCTCTGTGAGGTGACTGGATAATTTTAAGTGGGTTCCTCAATTCAATATTTCTTATTATAGTTGCAGTGGTTGCCTTTGTAGCTGTAGCTGCCATTGCTACATACGGGATTATATGATCAACCATCCACAATGAGCGGAGCTCAGCTAGCTGTCCATACATATGACGAAATCTTCTCATATTTTGACTTTGAGTTCCCCTGTAAATAATGATGCATAATCAGAAGGGTTGATTTTTTATATAAGATACGATATAAATATATATATATATAATATATTTGCAATTCTACTTCCATACATTAATCCTACTACCCTAAACTACAATTAATTTTTATTATAAAAGAATTTGAGCCAGCACTGAAAGTTAATCACAATTATCAGATTTTTATAACTCAGGAGTTTATTACCAGTTTCTTACCAGTTCCATAACAATCTTCATGTTTACTACATGCACCCTCATCAATATTTTAAAACAAAGTTTCTTGAAGCCTTTTTACTCAAGTATCTTGCGAGTAATATGATACAGGAAACAAATGAATGAATTAAAAGTATTACAGTAAGGCCCCGCATTTAAGAAACCACCAACAAGAAACTTTTAGGCTACTGAAAAATGATTAGCCCCCTTACTTATAAGAAACTCTTGAGGCTCATACCCAAAATGAAGTTTCTTGTATTTTGGCCAACACTAAGTCCTGGTCTGACGGTCTGGGGGAGTATTCCACTCCATGCAGGGCTCATAAGAAATTGCTGCAAAGATGTCTTTGATCTAACAGATTGTTACCTAAATTCTTGTTCTTGACAATGTTCTTGACAATCATTGATAACATACACATATGGCTAATCTATCTATAAATAACCTTTTTCTGTTGTTATTTATTTTTCCAGGACTTTCGAAATTAGAAAGTTAAGAAACTTTCAGCCTAAAAAAGGAAAAGTATCATAGATATAAGAAACCTTTTAGGCTGAGGTGTGAAAAAGTGGTTTCTTAAATGCGGGGCCTTACTGTATAAGGGTTTCCTCTTTCAGAATTAATAGTTTCACAAGTTACATTTTTCCAAAGCTGGAGTTTCTTAATTTTTTGGTGATCTTTATAGTTGAGTTTCTTGATAAGAGCTTTCTTACAAAAAAATGTGCATCTGATATGATTTTGAAATTCAGAATTAGGAAATCATCTGTCAGAATGCACTCAGAATGCCCAAAATGAAATGATGCAATAATTGTACAACAGCATCCCCTGGAAATAACTTTTTTTAAACATGATTCAAAAGTACTTGTACTATAATAAAATGATCACATACCATTTAACTATACAATGACTTTCATCGATCACAACACATGATAATCTTCTTTGAAATTCAGGCGACTTCAAAACACTTCTGAAGTTGCTTGACAGAATACTTTCGGGGGATCCAAATAGAAATCTGTAATTTCCCATCAGAACTTGTTTTGTCGTTACATCTGGATCTGAAAGTGACATGCTGCAAATTTATTTCTCTGTTAATCTTCGTACTTGATCCCGCATCAATGAAATCAGAGGAGAAACTATGAGCACAAAATTGTCCTTCTCCAATTCTGCTCTTTTAGGCCATTCCTTTTTCAGCTTTTCCTGCACGGCAAACAGGATCAACTGGAAAATAAGGAACTTTCCTGACCCAGTAGGTGCTGCTACGAAGACATCTTGACCTTGAAGAACAGCAAGCACACCATTGCGCTGAAAATTTGCAAGTTTTTCGTACCAAAGTGTATCGCACGCAAAAGAAACAAAATCGTTATACGCTGCCATTGTACTACTTCCTCAGTCAGTTCAACATTCCTGCTCTTCCCTCCCCCGTCTTTCGAAACATCCTTCCATTTTTGAAGGCTGTCATTGGTCAGCTTCAGACTTCAAAGGAGTTGCTGGCGGACAATATTTTGTCCGTCTGATAGGAACAAACACATGCAGCCTCACTTTGGTGGACGAGTATTACAAGTCTCTCTCTCCTCCTTTCCTTTTCTTCTTTTTTTCTTCATTTTTTTCAGGTTTCGTCATTTTAAGTTTCGCATTTTCCAGACAATTCGGACTAAAAAAGAGAGAGAGGCTTGTAGCAAGTCCAGTGGCAACTGTGTGCTGCTGAGAATAGTTATTGCTGTGACTTTTTGGCGTACCTCTAAAAACCAAGCAATGGCGAACGAGAGAAAGACCTAGGAAAGAAAGTTGTGTTACAGATAACTGAAAGTTTGCATGGTCAGTACAATTATGTATACTATGATAACTATTTTAGCAGCATCTCACTCCTTGTAGAGGTCTTGGAGAGACAGATTTTTGGCTGCTGAACAATTCATTCTAATAGGATAGGCATACAACAGGCTCTTCGACCAAAAACAAACAAAAAACGCTTGCAAAAATTTGAAGCTGACTATCAAGACTGAACTAAAAAATGATGGCGATAGTTGTGGCATACCAGAAAGGTCCATCATGAAATCTTTGTTTGCAGTTTCTTGCAGGCATACATCAATAATAACTGCAGTTAATAATTGATGATATACAAGCTAAGTTTCCTGCATATTGAGCTGCGAATCTTGCCCGACTGCTTTTTGTCGCTGCAACTCTCTTCGCAACGGCTGCAGATATTTGAATGATTGAATTATGTCCACAGCGCATGCGTCCATAGTCCCCATGTTGATTGGCTGTCAAGTTGATTCAAAAACAAAGCTGAAAAGAAACTAATTCTAGTATAGATGAAAAGCGCCAGCAAAAACAGAAAATTATGGAGGAACTATTGAAACTGACTGGCTCTCAAAAGAGACCAAAGAAGAAGAGGAAGATTGATGCTAAAAATACCAGCTTCCTCTTTCTTTCAGCAGGAGGATGATACAGATTTGTCACGCTCATCAGAAGAGGATGCATCCTTCATCAAAATTCACGAGAAGCTGCAGGTATGTTGTGCGTCACAAGCAAATGTTTATTGGATAACAATTTATTTCTCAAAGCCATCAACAGTGTCTTGGTCTGTACTATAACAATTGTTTTTTGCTTTTGAATGGGGGCATGAAACTCTCCACACCTTGTTGTGTCAGCTGCCGTAAGATGGTTACCCAAAAGATTGTTTGATATTTGATAAGATGCTGAACAGTATTGATGAAATGAATAGGCATTTGGTAACATATCTCTATATGACCTTAAATTGAACTAAAAAATATTGCAAATCTGCTAAAATTATCTTGAAAACCTGCTAAAAATCTGCCAAGTTGCAAGTATTTAACAATCAATTTTGTGCAACAGCTCGAACCAGAGACCCATGTCTGACTTGATATGCAAAAGAGCTCAAAAGTTGAGGTAATGGAAGATCACAAAATGTCATATCTCTCATCGATATCAGAATGAACAAAATACAATTTGGAACTAATTTGATTCTTTTAACTTTGCTGCACAGAATTTCCAAAGGCATTCATGTGTTTGAATAGATCTAAGTGAAAAGTAAAGTTACGAGCTGCTACGAATACATGATCCTGTTGCTGTCTTTTTTACCATTGTTGTTTTGCTATTTGTTTAAAGTTTAGTCAGTATCAGAAATAAGAAAAGATGAATTTTTCTCAAATTCTTGTAGGAAAATGCTTGCGAAGAATCATCACTATCTGCAGAACAAGCTACAGGAGATTTGACGGTAACTATACATGAAAGTTTCATGCCTGGAAGTAGCAACCAAGATGATATCTATCAAAAATATCTTTCGTATCGCAAAACAAAATTATGTAGTGGGAACAAAGTTAATGAAAATTTGACTATATCTTTTATCAATGACCTGAATTTAAAAGAATACGCTGAGGCATGAAGGAGGTTATGCCAAGATAGACATTGCAGTACACCATGCAAATCATGTGATGTCTTTAGGCCTATTAGTCGACCCAGTCTCCAAAGAACATCCAGAGACAAAAAAGAGAAAGGTCAGCTGGTTCTCGCCAACTGTTCAGGCCGCTTCAAACTTTTCCTGTCCAGTTTGCAGCGTGTGAGCATTCAACCCTTCAACAAAGCCCACCAATACACAGCTCAACGACCCCTTTGCATGCTTTGATAGCCACATCTTATTCAAAATCTGAACATTGCAAAATAAGCCGCCTGTGCTATGGCTACTCAACCCTTTGTTCAATCGCCAGACGATCGAGGCAAAGCAACGGTCCACAGGATGATGTAATACGCCTACTGCGCTTGCGCATTCGTAAATCTCTTCACTGAGCAAGCGCATTCGCACATTCTCATTGGATGCACAAGCACAGTAGGCGTATTACATCGTCCTGTGGACCGTTGCTTTGCCTCGATCGTCTGGCGATTGAACGAAGGGTTGAGTAGCCATAGCAAAGGCGGCTTATTTTGCAATGCTCGGAGTTTGAATAAGATGTGGGTCGTTGAGCTGTGTATTGGTGGGCTTTGTTGAAGGGTTGAATGCTCACAAGCTGCAAACTGGACAGGAAAAGTTCGAAGCGGCCTGAACAGTTGGCAAGAACCAGCCGACCTTTCTCTTTTTTCTCTTTGGATGTTCTTTGAAGACTGGGTCGATTAATAGGCCTAATGTTTTGGTGGAGAGACACGAGGAACATCATCAAAACAGAGAAAGACGATATGGAATATGATAAGGTTGTATATCATTAATATCTAAACTAATTTTACAATCATACGCTGCTACATGTGGTGCAAAGTCTCTTAGCGTTACTTCTCCACTTCTGCCATATTTCTCTGTCTGTCCAATTGTGATATTTGTAATTGATCAATCATCTTCTTTGTCTGAGCTAATGGGCTAGGGCTTCTCATGCTGTATGCCTTTGCATTTGCACCATTGACATAACCATGTGGTTTTGGAATTACTTGGCATTCTTTTATATTTGTGGCAAGAAAGATGAAAATAGGATCCATTCTCACATGAATCATTGTGGCATTTCAATATTTTTTCTCGGACAACTGGCTTGCTTTTGGAAATACAACGGCTGGTGTAAAACGCAGTTCATGCTTCAATGATGAAAAATGTATACCTATCTTATGTTTTGTCTGAGATGGTGATGCGTATATTTCCGTCCATCCGCTGTGTTTTGGTAAAGTAAAACTCACCAAACGCTTACAAAGGAACATATCACTAAATGCAACAAAAATTTGCAAAGGCTGAGAAACAGCAGAAACCTTTTGTACCCATACCCATGAAGTGGTATTTCTAATATTTTGCTGAAAGCAAAGCAGCTAAAAGTTGAAAGAGAGTCTGGCTGTGTGGGGTAATTTATTGTCTGGTTTCCTGAAAAACTCGTTATTCTCGTCAATCGTCACTCGAAAATAGTCGAGACTATGAAGGTTTCTTATCCTTATCACAATGTAACCTTTAGACTATCATACTTACAACATCAGTAGGCTGTAAGCCGAAAACCAGAAATACTTTTGATGGGATCGTTATTTGGACTAAAACAGAGATTTTATTGTGTTAGAGAGGTTTCCCGTAGCAACAAATCTCATTATGTGGACAAATGATAATTTGCATTCAAAATTTCCCAAATCAAACGATAGTCGAGACTATGAAGGTTTCTTATCCTTATCACAATGTAACCTTTAGACTATCATACTTACAACATCAGTAGGCTGTAAGCCGAAAACCAGAAAACTGGTAAGCACATCATACCTAACTGAACTGGGGAAGGTGTGCAGCCATGCAACAGCCCTGCCTTTCCCAGGGCAGCGGTGGGGGTAAGAGAAATAGAATGATGCTGCACAATATTGTAACAAGGGAACAGGAAGTAGACACAAAGAACACATTAATTTTCTCAAGAAACTCATAACAAACTCTGATTAATCAAAGTGTGGTAACTACAGGAAACTTCCAGTTCAAGTTTTCATAAGAAACTTAGGTCCAGAGCTGTAGCTGCTCTTAAATTTTAGGCCAGTTAGTTTTGTCTGAATAGCTTCCCAGGAGTTCCTAAAAAAACTTCAATGTAATAGTAAATTATTGTACCTATTTCCTTAATTCAAATATAATGTCCCAAAGAGCAATCAAATTATTGCATTGTATCTCTGGCCTGATGGAAGTGGAGACTTTAAAAGAATGTATAGCCGTGCAATGTTTAGATCTCATTTTATGTATGGGCCAATTTTTATTTTTAGATTTTTGAGTCCCATAGCTAAACTTGTATGAAGTCTTTTGGGTGACCTTGTAAATTTATAGCCTTCTTGCATAGGAATGAATGAAGCCCTTGATCCAGCAAAAGAGGCCCTTGCAACATGGAAATCTTCTTCAGAAACCAATTTGCTTGTGCGTTTATCCTTAGTTCAATAATCTCTTCTGAAAAGAGGTTTTACATTATTGGACTTTCTAACCTGATAACTGATGTTTAAAGTCAACAATTACTTTTTTGGGGAAAAAAGCTTTCAGGGAAGATGACAGGGTGGTCAGTCAGGCTAAATCTAATCAAGGTGATGTAATAATTAGTTTAATTATGTTTGATGCCAACTGTGCTGAAAAATATCGGCTTCTGTAAAATGCAGGTCAGCATGTCTGATAAAATGCATATTCCACTATCAATGTTGGATGAAAAGCTTGATTCATTGACCAACCCCGTCATAAACATAGAAGAGCTTCAAACTTGTTAAGTGAATGTTAAGCTTGTGCAACGTTAAATGCTTTCATTTGCAGAAATTAGAAAACTAAAAAGATAAGCCATTCAAATCAAATTTGCTTATTCACTTTGACAAATGGATCTGACTCTTTTCTTTGTTCCATTTATGGACTAGTCTATTTAAAAATTGCAGATGCCCTTTAAGAAAGCAACCATTTTAATGATGTATTATAGGTGAAAGTGGAATAGTCACTGCTTTAGCCCTAGAATAATCTCTCACACAGTACATTATGATTTACATTTAATTTATTTTCAACATTGACAGATATTCTGGACAAGAAGCTAGCAAACTTTGTAGAATTGCGATCTCAAACAATGACACCATTCACTGTGTTATCCAGTAGGCAGGCCAGTGATCGTGACTCTACCACTGTCTCTGTCAGTAGCTGTCCAAATAAATCTCCTGTTGAATTTTCTGTAATTGATGAGACATCATCAACAAACAAATCTTTCCCACTTCTGTCTCTTTTGGGTGAACCTGTGCTGCCTGCTCCTGCTGCCCCTAGTTTTATTACCAGGTCTTCTTCTTTACCTTACGCCTCCTTCAATAGAAGCCTTCCTTCCAACCTTTCTAACAACTTTCCTGACAGAGCTGGCATCTCTTTGTCAGAACCTATTGGCAACTCTTCCCCTGTTACACAAATAGAACCTGACTTAGCTGCTGACTTGAGGCGTGGTATCGAGACCGACATTCGCCTGCAAGGATATGAACAAAACATAAATACTAGCTATCATACGCAACACATTCATTCAACAGAGCTCAGCCTCCTATCTGATAGAGTGCTTCAATTAGAACTAACAAAAAACATTCTATTGGATATGGTAAATGATTTGAATGCAGAAATGAAGCTTCTCAAAAAAGAGCTTCTAAAGGTGAGATGAAGAGATGATAAGCACTTGAGAAGTGTATGACTATGCAGTTACAATATTTTAACAATCATTGACACTGACAGGGAAATGTTACATTGACAAATGATTCAGTACACAAATGAAAATACTATTCATCGAAAATAAAAGCAGTCATAGAGAGCGTGACCCATGCAAGAGTTCCCCATCAAAGCTGCAATAATTATATATGTCCTTTTGCCGCTCAAAGTGTTGGTATCTTATTAGGAATAATGCACATACGAGTAACTTTGTTCATGCAGTTGTTATTACCAAGGGAATATTACATTTTCTTTTGAATATCTTTTTGATCCATTCATGTCCTAATTTTACTGTCTTTATTTCATATTTGACAAATAAAGCAGCCACCAAGAATTGATGTTCTTGAAAACGCTATCGGAAATTGACTTTATAAATTATTTGAGCATAAAGCCACGTAGACAGCCAAAAAGAAGCTTACTGTGACCGAAACAGAATGTATGGGCGTTTTCAAGTCAAGGTACTGCTCTATTAGCTGCACCTGTGCACAGCTGGCAGTTTGGTGGTCTATTTGAAATACAGTTATCTTAGATTTTTTGGAGAAATACCCTTCTCGAAATAGCAAAAAACTTAAATTGATCTATGTAAGTTGGAACGATTTATACATGCTTAGCTATTGCCAATGTTATTTTCATCTTACCAAATTTAGTACAATCAGGATTTTTGTAACAGCAATTTATTATTATTGTTGTAAGGGTGATCACATATGCTATTATATGTCATTCTTCTTCTTAGTTTAAGAAAAGTGCTCCTGAGCCCGAAGCTGCTGTATCTGTTAATTGAAAGACAAAGGTATCTGATTAGCTAAAATATAATTTTAACGCTGCTTGTGTACCTGACTTTTTTTAACAAAAAGCAGCGGTTCACAAGTGAAATCAAAACCTTTTCACAATCTCAATTTTGTTTTCTATGTTATTCACGTATGCTGTACATATTCCATTTGGTAAGGAAATAATAGATACAATCCAAATTCTATCTGAATTTGGAAATTAATTACTGATGAAGACGCAAATGAAAACATTTACAGAGAGTTTTTTATGAGTTAACATTTGTCTTTTTGCTAAAATTCTTGGGAAAAGCCCATGACTTAGATGGCCTTGTAAGGTTGTGTGATATCCAGAAATCTAATCATGCCTTTACTTTAGTAAACTTTCTGATGGCAGGATAACTGATCGGGCCTGCCAAAGAATACTGTTCATGGGCCATTCAGTACTTTAGGTCATTCAAGCAGCTATACCTCATATTATATCATGAAGTATGTTTCAACATGCTAACATTATCCAGTGGCTTCTTTTATGGGGAACATTGTAAATTTACAATGTTTGTCTAAATTTGGGGAGTTCCAGTTGGGTCTGAATGGTTTGTCACAAGGCCTAGGCCTTTCCAGATTGCATCAGCCCTCCAGTCATGTTTGATCAGCAATTTCTATCTTGCATCAGATGCTAGCTGATGCAATTTTGAGCCAATATCTTTTAGGGCTCCTAATTCCTGTTGACCATATTTGGGGAAGAGTATATTCATATAAATATGCTCCCTACACTATTTCCCTCAGTCTTGAGGTCTGATGCAATTTGCTAGTGCCAGCTATGCCTAATACTGCTGATTTTTGCTAATCTAACCTTCTGGCACATCTCGCCCAAATGGCCTCCAACGATACAACTAGTACCACGATTCAGCCTAATCTACCTGCTGCTGATGCCCCTGCAGCTGCTGACGTACCTGCTGCCGATGCTCTGGATACTGCTTCTCAGGATGTAAAATTGAAACGTTCCTCTCGCTGCCCTGGCTGCAAAGTCAGCCATGATGTCCATCACTGGGGGCGACTGATGTCCATCACTGGGGGCGACCAGGCCCAAATTCCCAAGGAAGTTCCCTGGATGTTTCAACCTCATTCCAGTTGCTTTCCTCCAAAACGGATGGCAGTCAGCCTGAAGGAGAGAAGAGTCGACCCTCTGAGGCCCTGATCAAGCTGGATATGGTTCCGTCGGTTGTGGCCATCGTCAAGAAGGCTCTTCTTGCACAACTAAACTCCCTTGCCCAGGAAGAACAAGAGCCTGCCGAGTTGGAGGAGCTTCGCGCCTCTGTGCTTCAGAAGGAGGCTGCCCTCACCCAGAAGAGAGAGCTTTTTTCAGCCGGTACTGTGCCCATGACAACCGCGTCTTCGCCACAGCAGCAACAACCTCAACCTGGACAGACAGGCCTATTTACGTTGCGAGAGCTTCGCAAGCAGCCACAACAAATCGCTGGACAGCCCTCACAATCTCCTTTGGCTGCTCCCCTGGACAACCTGCTTGGCCTGCCACCCACTGCAGAAGTTCTTCAACCGCTTGGCTTCACATGGCAGGAGCAACTCAAAGAGCAGCAAACCAATTCGACTTTGCCAACCAGCCACTCATTGCAAGCGCAGTTTAGAGCCAACGAGAGTCGCCATGCAGACATGTTTTTGGCTCCCACAGCAGTTCCACAAGGTGAGAAGATTCTTAAAATTGTGGACTTCATTTCCAGCATTGTACCTCAGGAAACTGAAGAAGTACTTTCTGACATGGGCCACTCACGTCTCGTCCTCTCTTATGGGCAGCAACACCCGAGGCTCTCGAGTGTGTCATGGCAGCAGTGGGTCATAGCGAACACCCGTATTTTTCATGCCCTTTTTTTCCACCAAGCTCCCAACCACCCAAGATATCCGCGATTACCTTGCCTACACTGTCAAGGTCATGGAGCTTGCTGGAAAATATGAATGGGTCAGTGTGCTAAAGTATGACGATGAATATCGTCAGCTTCAGGCCACCTATAACTTTCCGGGGAGCTATGATTCACCGCATTTACATGAGCTCATTCTTGTGCCTTGAGTAAAAGCCAAGTATTCTGTTCCCAGGCCTTATCAGGGAGCAATGCTGCCCCTGCTTTTGCCACTTATTCAGGAGATGGCCGGCTGATTTGTAGGAGTTTCAACATGTCCAAGGGTTGCCATCTCCCATCCTGTTCCTGCGCCCATGTCTGCAGCAGAAAGTTTCAAGGCAAAGCTTTTAGTGGGCCTCATGCTGCTACGCAGAATTTTTCCACTGGTGGGGGCTCCAAGTGACTCCCTTGGGGGATTGCGTCCCCCCTCAATAAGGATTTATGGGTGTTAAATCAAACATTTACGCTTGCGTAAATGTATTTTAACGACAAGGTGACGCACGAATGCCTCCCATTAGCTCCCAGCCCTCCACACCATTAGGGCGTGCTCCACATGTTTGTTACAGCTATTGTTCAAACAAACTGAGTCTCCTGAAATTTACTCCTTTTATAAACAGTTTCGTAATCGAGTTGTAAATGAGCTAAAGACTAGCAAAACTAAATACTTCCAAAATTACTTTACAGAAAATAAATCAAATATGAAATTGTTATGGAAAGGAATTAGAAACGTTATCAAAATGAAAGCAAATAGCAGTGAAACTAATTCAATCAATAAACTAACTGATGAAAATGGGTGTAAATTAACTGACCCTGACATGATTGCTAACAACTTCAATAGCTATTTTCTTGATGTTGCCAACAAAATTACAAGTAAAATTCCAAGAAATCCCAATTCTGCTCTTAGGTATCTAAATGCCCCAAATATTAACAGCTTCTTTATATCTCCCACAGTCCCAGATGAGGTGTCCTCTATAATCCTGTCACTTAAGAAAAGCAAATCTACTGGGCCTAATAGCATTCCAGTTAAGTTATTGAAAATTCTTGATCCTCACATCTCTGTACAGCTTTCCCAGATCATCAATTCCTCATTTCAAAATGGTATTTTTCCTGACAAATTAAAGATTGCTAAGGTTATTCCTGTATTCAAGAAAGGTGATGCTTCAAAGAATTCAAATTACAGACCCATATCATTGCTATCAATTTTCAGTAAGATTTTTGAAAAACTCATGCACCAACGTTTGTACAACTTCTTAGAAATCCATGACATTCTGTTTCAAATGCAATTTGGTTTCCGTAATGGACACTCTACTGACCTTGCATTGATTAGTTTAAGTGAAAGAGTGAAATGTACCTTGGACTCAAACAGAGTTGGCTGTGGTATCTTTATTGACCTGCAAAAAGCTTTTGATACTGTTAACCATACCATCTTACTACAAAAACTGAGTCATTATGGTATCAGAGGTACCTCACTCCTTTGGTTTCAATCCTACCTGACAGATCGACAGCAGTATGTTTCAGTCAACAATTATTCATCTAAACTTGGAGGCATTACTTGTGGTGTCCCTCAGGGCTCTGTACTTGGACCTTTACTTTTTCTAATTTATATCAATGACCTCCCTAGTGTGTCCAAAGTTCTCTCGTTTTTCCTGTTTGCAGATGATACCAACATCTACTATGAATCTGACAATATAACCAAGCTCAAGGATAAAATAAACAAAGAGCTGCTGAAAGTAAAGTCATGGCTAGAGATAAATAAGTTAGCTCTAAACATTGAAAAAACAAATTTTGTTGTATTTCACTCATCTAGAAGGAAACTGCTTGATGATATCCATATTAGATTTGGTAAAAAACCAGTGACTAGAGCTAAATATGTTAAATTTTTAGGTGTCCTGATGGATGAACATCTCTCTTGGAAATTCCATATTAGCGAACTAACCAAGAAACTTTCAAGGACAACTGGGATCTTCTTTAAAATCAGGCACTTCCTTTCACTTGATATTCTGAAAAATCTCTATTATTCCATATTCTCTTCTTTTCTAAGCTATGGCTCATCTGCTTGGGGTCTCTCCTATGATACATATCTTGCACCTCTTTTCTCGCTACAGAAGAAAGTACTAAGGTCTATCTCTTTTCAGCCCTTCTTTTCTTCTTCAACGCCAATCTTCTTTTCGCTGAAAATTCTTAAATTAGATGATATGATTAACCATGATATTCTCAAATTTGTCTATAAGTCTATTAATGGTCTCACGCCTTCTCATTTCCACAACTATTTTCAGTTCGGTAGCATGGTTCATAGCTATGAAACTCGTCAGGCTGCTGGGGGTGACATTTTTCAGTCGGTAAGGAATACATTTCTGTATGGTCTTAAATCAATAAAATATTATGGTGCTAAACTCTGGAATGGTATCCCAACCTTTATCAAAATGTCAGTCTCATTCAATATCTTCAAGTCAAAATTGAAGGAATTCCTCATCAATGGTTATGGTCTATAATTCCTCATTAATCAAGAAGTAAATTGTTCTTTGGTGATTATTCTGGTTTTCTTTTCTGTTTTTTAGTAAAAATTTTGTTTTTCTTTTTAGTTTTAGATGGGGGGGGCTCTCTCTCGATTAGTTCATCTACTAGAGAGCTCCTCCTTAGACAAATATATTTAAATTCATAATGTCTTGTAATGTTTTCCTTGTAGGTTAGGTATTTCGTCTTGTTGTTATGTAACATGTCTTATTGTCTTATTTATTTTAAGTTACTAGATATTGTTGTATTTGTATATGAATTTAGGTATATTTGTCAATGAAAACTGAAACTGAAACAGAATTCGACTTATACTCTCATCGCTAGTCCCCATTAAATCTGTTACCTTTTTTTGGGGACATCCGGTACATAATTCTAACTTAAATAATCCACCACCCAGCCCCAGATAAACATTCTCAAATTCATACAATGAGTCATTTTTCTCAGCAATGTCTAAAACTTTAACTAAGTTTGATTGAGCGATTGATGAATGACATCTAAATGCATTGCAACAGCTAGTGTAGCTTTTTCAACCTTATTCCAACTGAAATTAAGTACATTTGAATAAATGTCCTTTTTTGTGATCTTTATTTTTGTGAATTCACTGATTACTTTCTTGTAAAACAAATTGTTTCTATAAGAAACTAAAAATTGGGCCAATAGGCAGCACTAAAAATTTCTTGAAATTATCAGATTTTCGGTACTCAGGGTGTCTTACGAGTTTCTCAGATGCTCCATTACAATCTTCATGTTCATTACATATGCCTTCGTGAACATTTCAAAACAAGGTTTTAACCCTATTCCACGTGGGGGGGGGTCTAGTCCAGTCAGTTTCCTCCTGCAATAGCACTATTTGTATCATTATTTTTTTATTTTTAATGTTCCAACCAAACATTGCTATGCAGTGCTTAAACCATTGCAGTTAGAGGGCTGGTACTTGCTGACTTTTCCTGAAATTTAATGACCTGCAATATTCTGAATAATTTTGTAGAATGTTATGCATTAATAATTTCCCCACTAACAACTGGAGGGAGTTGATGGAAATCACCACTTATGATCAATTGAATGCCCCCGAAAGGCTCGTCTGTATCTTTTAATGTACGTCCAATAAATTCGAGTTTATCAAAAAGATCAGCTGTTACTAGGGAAATTTCGTCAACAACCAAAGCCTTAATGGTCATCCAGTTTTCCAGATAACTTTCATTTGCCTGGATTTTCTTAACGAGCTTGTATTGTGATTCCTTTCCAAGCCCTATTCCTGCCCAAGGATGCAGAGTTCTGCCCCCTACGAGACAAGCTGCAATACCTGTCGACGCTGTAACAGCCACTGCATTCTCCCCAAGTTTTTTCTTTAATGTTTCGATAACAGAAAGCAGTGTGGTCGATTTACCGGTTCCAGCATTTCCCGTGAAAAAGAAGCTTCTTCCCTCCAAAGTAAACTTTACGATGGCTACTTGCTCTTCACTTAAAATTATATTCTCATGTCCATTAATTGCCCTTATTTGGAGAGAGAGGTCACAAAAGAAAACAGTAAAATGCTCCTAATTGTGCCAATCCTTGTCTGATTTTGTTCTAATTAGTGTCATTGAATTGCTCTTGTCAAGACGTTTCATATGATATATAGTTTGTTAATGTTTGTTTTCATTTATAGTTTTTTAGAACAATGACGTCATTGTTTGAATAGCTTTGTGAAAAATTTAAGATAAATACAGTATTTTGCGAGAAAACTTATTGCTATACTAGAATATCAATCATTTATTAGGATAAACTTTGTTTTCTTAGAAATATTTCATATTATATTTGTTCCCATACATAAGCTAATTGAAAACTGGTCTCAAGATAATTAGTTGCGTAGCAACAGGTCACGTGACTAATTGGAATATAATTATTTAATTAGATGGCCCCCCCACGTGAGGAGTGAATGCTAAGACCCCACGTGGAATAGGGTTAAACATTACTCAAGAACCTTATGAGTAATATGAGCCAGGAAACAAATGAAAATTAAATTAAATTATGCCAAGGATTTCCTCAATCAAAGTAAATAGTTTCTTATTTTCCCAGCACTGGAAGAGAGAGGCTTTGGGGAGTACCAGAACCCGCAAACCAGGACATAAATTTGGAAAAACCCGAGAACCCGGACAGCCTGGTCGAAAACGCGGAAACCGTGGAAAAACATTTGAAGTTTCTGAATGGCGAGAAATTGTGTTTATTGTGTTAAAATATAGGCAAGAAACTTCTAAATAAGCCAAATATTCCATCAAGAACATCAAGAAGACAAACAAGAAATTTCCGCGTTTTTGTTTTTGCTATAGGTGATTTTCGAAGACGCGGAAATATAGTTATATGAAATTTTATCCGTAGCTTTTCGCAACATTGACAATATTGAAGCTCCAGTTGTACAAAGAAGAAGTATGTTGCATCACTGACATGAGTCAAGCCACCTCGATTGCTGAATTCAATTTCGTCGATTGAATCTGTAGCTATGCTGCATGTAACAACTTGTGTCGCCAATAGATGAAGGGCTTTTTCCTTATGGAGCTTTGTTTGCACTTTGACAGCGTTAGAGCCCTCATTTGCCCGAATGTAGCCGCTGCTATGACTAAGTGTTTTGAACACTGCCCAGCCTGCCAAATATTGAATCTTACATCTGTCGGATTTGAAAGATCAGCAACACTGTGAGGTTCCTCTTCGTTGGACAGTTCTTGTGACAATAATTTGTTGTCTTTGAGAATACCTGCAATAGATGTGTAAGGTAGAGCAGAAGAGTAGACCATATATGTATAGTTTTTGTATTTATGTAAGTTTCATATCCTTCGATTATCTTAATTCCATGCAGTAGTTCCATATAGTATTTTATAAGAAACCATTTCACAAGAAGCTCATTTCTCAGATCTCTCAGTTCGTCTCTCAGTTCCTGATGAAAAAATACGTGGACACACTTTTACAGATGTCTTGTTATAAACAGTGGTCACAAACATTGATATAACGCGCTGATTTCATCTCTGGGCTTATTCAAGGGGCTAGGGTTCATGTTCATGATCATAACTTTTCACTAGGCCCCAATCGACCAGAATTTCTCCCACAGTTGCATGAAAAGTATGAATTTTATCTATAAATGATACAGCAAATCCCCGCATATAAGAAATGGACATATAAGAAACTGCAACCTGCCATCATAGGGCATATTTTCTCTGTAGGAAAAATACAACCTGTTTTCCGTGTATGAATGGTTAACAATTATAAAATTGAGTTTAGTCAATGTCATAAGATACTAAACAGCTTGATTAAACAATGTCAGTTGCTTGTGTGCGGGGACATACTGTCATTTCTCCTTGCCTCAATGATGCCATCTAAAATATCAGTGGTGCACCTAAAAGATCTCTTAGGTTTGTGAACTTACCCAACAACTTGTCTCTTAGAGCTTCCAGCAAGTCTGCATAGACTGTTCTGTGAACTTGTGCAAGTTTCTCTTCAGTTCTTAAGTCTCCGTGTTCCACCAAAGCCTGCTGCCAACTGTTTATGAGATCTTTGTTGTTGACGAGCGCTAGGTATCTTCTATACTTGTCATTAAGTTTGCTCTTCTGGAAGGCTTCGGTTAACGTTATGTTGTTGTCCTCTGCACGAGGCCTGAACACCTTCTCTAACTCTACCCAGCAATAATAAGCGAAGCCAAAGACAGAATGAGGCGAGGAAAGAGAATCAGCCAAGCTGGTGCACAAACTCTTGTAGCCATCTTTTCTGAGACAACTTGTGCTAAGATTTAGAAGGATGCTCTTCAGATCTATTTCCAGCGGAAGAGGTGCTGCAGTAGTTAAATCAGCCCTTTCGTTCGGAGCTTGGACTTCAATATCTATGCTTGAATTGTTAACTTCGCCCGATTCTTTGCGGAAGTCTTCATTGGTAACCAACAAGGCTGATTTATATGTCTGTTCAAGTCTTTGTATTGCTACTGGCTCTTCTGGAAGTTTTGTATCAAAACAGGGCAGCATTTCAATGTCTTCTAATCTTCTTGCTCTCGAAAAAGCTACGTATGCCTGACCAAGCGCAAATGTATCAGCTAAAGAAATAACAAGTTTATTCATTGTCTTTCCTTGTGCCTTGTGGATTGTCATGCTAGAATGATTGGCAGCTGCCTTCTGCTCGCGAGTCTGCTAAATTGCGTGCCCCACGTGCCCTCGTGCCTTCTATGTTGGTGTGCCCTCGTGCCCGCGTGCCCAAATTCTTGGCGTGCCCTGGTGCCTTCCATGTTGGTGTGCCCTCGTGCCCTCGTGCCCATATTTTTGGCGTGCCCTCGTGCCATCGATGTTGGTGTGCCCTCGTGTCCAAATTGTTGGCGTGCCCTGGTGCCTTCCATGTTGGTGTGCCCTCGTGCCCTCGTGTCCATATTTTTGGCGTGCCCTCGTGCCATCGATGTTGGTGTGCCCTCGTGCTCTTGTGCCTTTATTTTTGGCGTGCCCTCGTGCCAGCGTGCCTCAATTTCTGGCGTGCCCTCGTGCCTTTGAATGTCAAGTGATTCTGATAGTAGAACCAAGGCATTTAAAGTCTTTGTTTTGAGGCATGCATAAAGAAAATATGAGTCATTTTTTAACAACAAACGCAAGTGATGGTATCTATAAATAGGGTAAGATGGGGTAAAATGAACTTTTTTGGAGGTTTTTCAAGGACATCCTAAATATATTGTAGCTGAATATATTTCAAATCTTTTTCCATTGTCTCACAAAAGAGCTTTCTTTGGCGACCGCTCTGCCTAGTTCACTTTACCCCAGGCTGGGGTAAAGTGAACTACCTAGCAATTGTTCGATAAAACCAAACTAATGCTGGTAATACCCGAAAACATGATTTATTTCGCAACTCTGAGGAGTTCTTCGCATGCCAAGAGGAAACAAACCAAAAAATTTCACAAGAGCGATATTCAAAAAGATTAAATAGTGACCTATGTTGAGAACGATCTTTGCAGATCGAATATTACCAAAAAACTAATGTTAAAGTCATTAATTCGAGTTAAATTGCGGAACCTGAATACAAGTCGCTAAACAATAATGGGAATATACTTGGAAAATACTACACTGTATTGCAGATAAATACTCCCCCTCCCTCTAGAGAAACACTATTTTCAAGGTTGTTCAGTTTGCCATGAACGGCCCTGAACCTCCGCCCAGAAGTAATATCAAAAATAGTTATAAATCTAATCAATAATGAAATAGAAAATTATCAATATCCTAATTAGACAGTGATGTCCATTTATCCCTTCCATGTCAATAGTTGCTTCATCTAATCCTATCAAAATCCTTGGATCTGTCACCGTATTTAAAATGAAGTCCAAATTTGGCTATCAAACCATCAAGTTTTCGGAGATTTTGCAGGCAGCTGGTATCAGAATATTTTCAAAGAAGATATAAAGATGTATATATGATATTAAGACTGTGTTCACACGATGCCGGCACATTTTTGAAAACGGTGAAAAATGTAACGGATAGGCCGAAAACGGCACATTTTTTGCCGGCTGATTTTGAAAATGGTAGATTTTGAGAACGTAACTCCTCGAAAACTGTATCGTGTGAATGCTAGCTCAAATTTTGCTACCGTCATGTCTTTCACCGTTTTCAAAATGTGCCGGTATCGTGTGAACACAGTCTAAAAAGGGCCTTCTTCATCTGACTTCAAGTTCACATGAGAAAATCAAAATTGTGGGTAGTTAGCTTTACCCCGGTCGAAGCAATATATCAACTGAACTGAAAGGTAGATCTTTAAGAATATTAAGAATAATATGTCAGTAGATCTTTAAGAATATTATGGTAGCTGGCATTTGCAACAACAGAAATAACTATTTTGCAAATTTTTTTATTTCCTATGAATCATAAATCATGTTCTATGATAAGTCATGTTCTGTCATGTTCTGTCTGTCTGAGCAGTCCATTTTGCCCCATAGTGCACTAGCTATAGTGTTTTGTTTTTGCCTACTGCAAATACATGGGCCTAATTTTTTATTTAAAAGAAATCTATGTAGTACACAGGCACGCAGGCATGAGGGCTTGAGGGCACATCACGAGGGCACACCAACGTCGATGGCACGAGGGCACGCCGAAAAAATTGGGCAGGCAGGCACGATGGCACGAGGGCACACCAAAATTGATGGCACGAGAGCACGCCAACAATTTGGGCACGCAGGCACGAGGGCACACTAAACATGGTAGGCACCAGGGCACGCCAACAATTTGGGCACGAGGGCACACCAACATGGAAGGCACCAGGGCACGCCAACAATTTGGGCACGAGGGCACACCAACATCGATGGCACGAGGGCACACCAAAGATATAGGCACAAGGGCACGAGGGCACACCAACATGGAAGGCACGAGGGCACGCCAACAATTTGGGCACGAGGGCACGAGGTGATTAAAGGGCACGCAGGGCACGCGATTTAGCAGACTCTGCGCGCACAGACAACCCCATTTTCATCGTTTACAGTCCAAGTTACCGGTTTCAAGTTAAGCAACATGGTGCCGAATTGCTGGAATTGCACAAGAGGTACATTATTAGCGCTTGCTCGTACTTGGCCTAATGACCCATTAAAAAGTGATAGATGGTTTAAATTTCTCACAAGCATCACTTTCGCTCCAATTTTGTAGCAAATGGTTTCCATGACAGGGCATGCTATCTGAAGCTTGTCTTTCTCTTTACCACTGTCGATGCTTTTTTTACAGTATTTTTCACTTGATATACCGTCCAAAAATTCCCTATTTTTTGACTCCACCCTTGAAGATCTAGGGTATAGCCAGGTCTTTGCCATGGGTTCAAGAATTTCTTTTTCATTCTTGACTAGTTTTTCAAGTGTTGCCACAGTTGCTGCACTAAGAATACCCCCACATCTTACTCCTTCTAAAAGGTGAAGAAATTCGGGGTCGCTCTGCCTCCAGACACGTTCCAGACGAATATGTACGGGAACACATTGTCTCCAAGTACGAGCATTGAAGGCAAAATGCCCAGCTTTAATAATTTCCCCACTAACAACTGGAGGGAGTTGATGGAAATCACCACTTATGATCAATTGAATGCCCCCAAAAGGCTCGTCTGTATCTTTTTATGTACGTCCAATAAATTCGAGTTTATCAAAAAGATCAGCGGTTACTAGGGAAATTTCGTCAACAACCAAAGCCTTAACGGTCATCCAGTTTTCCAGATAACTTTCATTTGCCTAGATTTTCTTAACGAGCTCGTATTGTGATTCCTTTCCAAGCCCTATTCCTGCCCAAGAATGCAGAGTTCTGCCCCCTACGAGACTAGCTGCAATACCTGTCCACGCTGTAACAGCCACTGCATTCTCCCCAAGTCTTTTCTTTAATGTTTCGATAACAGAAAGCAGTGTGGTCGATTTACCGGTTCCAGCATTTCCCGTGAAAAAGAAGCTCCTTCCCTCCAAACTAAACTTTACGATGGCTGCTTGCTCTTCACTTAAAATTATACTTTCATGCAAACTCATCTTGTCTTTTGCACCATCGTAAATTCAATGACTATGGATTAATCAAATTAATCAGAGCACTCAAGAAACTTCCCATAGACATTACCGATTTAAAGCTCATATAAAATCTATATTGGAACCAAACGGCGAGTATAAGGCTAGAGCAGGGTGAGTCAAATGATTTTGAAATAAAGCGTGGAGTTAGGCAAGGGTGTGTTCTGTCTCCCAAACTTTTCAATTTATACACTGAAGAAATTTTCCAAAAAGCAGATGAACTCCCTGGCATAAACATAGGTGGGACCAATATTACCAACTTAAGGTATGCTGATGATACTGCCTTGTTAGCAGAGTCCGAAGAGGCTGTACAAGCAATAGTCAATATTGTAAGAGAAGAAAGTTTGGCGAGAGGATTAAAGATGAACGTGAAAAAGACGAAGTCAATGGTTGTCAGTCGGCGAAATATTGGAACAAGTAAATTCATTCAAATATCTTGGGGTGACAATAACGGATGATGGAAAATGGGAGGCAGAGATAAGAAAAAGAATTGAAATAGCCAGACAAAGGTTTATAAACATGAAAGATGTTCTAACGACGAGAAGCCTTATAATTGAAACACGAAAAAGAATCATGAAATGCTATGTTTTATCGACCTTCTTATGCGCCAGCGAAACATGGACATTCAGTAAGGAAATGTGGAACAAGATAGAGGCCTTTGAGATGTGGATGTTTCGAAAAATTCTCAAAGTTCCATACACAGCCCAGGTAACAAATGATGAAATTATTAAAAGGGTCAAAGAAAATGGCAGATCACTTAAAAAGAATATAATAACGAGAAAATTGCAATACTTTGGTCAAATGATAAGAAGTGATAGAATGCAAAAGACACTGATAGAAGGAAAAGTAAAAGAAAAAAGACAGAGAGGAAGACCACGCAGAACATGGTTGACAGACATCAAGGAGTGGACAGGAGCAAACATCGGGAAATGTGTTAGATGGGCTGCTGATCGGGAATACTGGAGGGAGATGACCGCTAATCTACCGGCGGTAGTTGCGACACCCAGGTAACAGGTAAATTTACCCAAGACCTTCTGAGTAATGTCAAACAGGAAACAAGTGAAAATAAAACAAAAAGATGTCAAGGATTTCCTTTTTCCCAGCAGTGGAGTTTCTTGATTTTTGGTGATCCGAGAATAGACCTTTCCCCTGATTACGTCACACACTTGTGAGCGCGCAGTGCATTCTGGGAGTTGTAT
This sequence comes from Aurelia coerulea, assembly GCA_039566865.1. Classification (NCBI taxonomy): domain Eukaryota; kingdom Metazoa; phylum Cnidaria; class Scyphozoa; order Semaeostomeae; family Ulmaridae; genus Aurelia; species Aurelia coerulea. Next base: position 12,283,567 of record CM076947.1, read on the forward strand.
TTAACACGCGATCAGCTGTTTATGTTTTTCTATGGTGATCGTACGGAGTTCTACTTTTATCTCGATATATACAGCGAATATTCAACGAAATTGTGGAAAATCTTTCAACTTTAGCCGACCAGCACATCCTTAGTTCTTTTCAAAACTCTTGCACAGGAACTGGTGCTTCAGAATGAGGAGAAAATGAAGATTCGTCCCAGAATAGCGGTTAGAATCCGATGCGCCCTAAAGTGTCTGGAATGGAAGGAAGTAAACAGAAACCGGTGGTTGGAGGGATCACTTGCTGTGTACTAGCGTGTTTCAGCAATAGTCAGAGAGATAAAGAGATATCATTTACATCATTCTGAATGGCAAAAAGCAAGGAAAAGCAAGAACTCAGAGAAAGATGGCTGCATATGATTTCTCGGCAGATTTCTCCAACTGTTGATCAGAAGGCGCTGTGCTGGTGACTCTTTGGACATGTTCATATTTTGAAGCAACGATATTGCATGATCCTGCTCATCAAGTGACCTGTTCCTTGCTTTTGAAGTAGGCCTTCCTTTCGTCTTCTTTTTTCCCCATATTTTTTGGAAAAATTGGTGGAACGCTGTTCATTAGGTCCTTCGACCCCCAGTGAAATGTTTTGAGCATACCCTGTGTCCTGGACCTGGAGTGAAATTCTGCCGAGAAATCATATGCAGCCATCTCTTTCTGAGTTCTTGCTTTTCCTTGCTTTTTGCCATTCAGAATGGTGTAAATGATAGCTCTTTGTCTCTCTGACTATTGCTGAAACACGCTAGCACACAGCAAGTGATCCCTCCAACCACCGGCTTCTGTTTATTTCCTTCCATTCCAGACACTTTAGGCCGCATCGGAATCTCACCGCTATTCTGGGACGAAACTTCAAGTTCTCCTCGTTCGTCCTGAAGCACCAGTTCCCGTGCAAGAATTTTGAAAAGAACGAGGGATGTGCTGGTCGGCTAAAGTTGAAAGATTTTCAATAATTTCGTTGAATATTCGCTGCATGTATCGAGATAAAAGTAGAACTCCGTACGATCACCATAGAAAAACATAAACAGCTGATCGCGTGTTAAATACAACTCCCAGGATGCACTGCGCGCTCACAGGTGTGTGACGTAATCAGGGGAAAGGTCTATTGAGATTCTTATAGAAAATAGGCAGTTTCTTGTAAAAAATACGTCCCATTCCCCGTTCCCCGTTTGAAAGTTCCCCATTTTAAAGTTCCCTGTTCCCCGTTTTAAAGTTCCCCATTTGAAAGTTCCCCATTCCCCGTTTCAAAGTTCCCCATTTTAAAGTTCCCCGTTTTAAAGTTCCCCATTCCCGGTTCCCCGTTTTAAAGTTCCCGGTTTTAAAGATAGCCACTTGAAAGGTACCTGATTGAAGTGTAAACATTGGAAAGACTTCAATGACTCTGTCTTGAAACGTATGAACATTCATGGGCACAGGTGGTGAACATGAAGATTGTTATGGAACCCCAAAGAAACTCGTATGAAACTCCCGAGTATTAAAAATCTGATAATTTTAAGAAACTTCCAGTACTGGCCGAAATTCTTAGTTTCCTATAAACATACGTGTATGTCTGTGCCACGAAGAAAAGGTACATAACTATGGTAATTCCCTATGTTCCCAGTTTTAAAGTTCGCCGTTCTAAAGTTCCCTGTTCCCCGTTTTAAAGTTCCCCGTTTTAAAGTTCCCCATTTTAACGTTCCCCGTTCCCTGTTTTAAAGTTCCCCGTTTTAAAGTTCCCCGTTCCCCGTTCCCCGTTTTAAAGATAGCCCGTGTAAAACTTCTAGTATGGTCATAAATAATACAAAAATAATTGCGCACTATCATTGTAGTCAAGATTGAGTATTTTGCTTAAAAACTCATACTGAAAAACTGCTTTAGGTTTTTCAACGTGTATATGTCCTACCTTACTGTATCAAAAGCAAACATTTATCATCTGTGAATATTTTTGGGTCTTTGACAGAGCAATTCAAAAATAAAATTTCATCAAAGGTTTGATAATCAATTTTTTGTGATTTTTAAAGAGGAGACACCTAGATGTCTTTTTTGGGACACCTGGTATATCAACCCTGAGAGCTTTTTTAATTTTGGACATTCTAGAGGAGGGTGGGGGGACTTTGATTGGCATCACCATTCAAGCAGTCGGAGATCGTAAACAAAGGAAATTCTCTAAACCAGTAATACAAAATAAACAAAACCAAATACGTTCCTTGAAACTAGCCGGGCAAACTCTCATCTTGTGCATGCAAAAAAGAATTTATAAGAGAAGTCGCAAGAACGAAGGAAGAAGGATAAATCTAAAGATCTGCCCGCCAGACTTTGTTATTTTCCCAATTTTGTTCTTGTCCGGTGGCAATCAAAAAGAAACTGATGCTATTGTGTTAAAAAATTTGTCTTTGTTTCACCAACTTCATTAACTCCATTCACAGCATGCGAAATGCCAGAACTTGAGCATGATACTGTTGCAGAAGAAACAGTACCTATCATCCAACCAAGAGTTGGGGGTTTGAGTACAGATGGAAAAGATAAAATTGGAAACATGGTGACAGATCTGCAAATAAAAATCCAAAACTACATTGAAGGTAGGCATGGAAATCATTTGGAACCTCATTCTTAAATGAATAATCCATAGATACGAGTGTCTCGAGTACACATTCTGTTTGTTAAAAAACTGTTGATTATTTTGCCACTGAAATGTTTCTGTATCAACAAGATTGTTTCCAACCTTGAAAGTTGTTCACTGTTGGATATTCGCCACCTTTCTCTGAAAGAGCTCTACCTGGCCAAGAACATGCACTGGTGTTTGGCAAGGCAAAAACTTGCAAGAGAGAGATTGAGATGGCCTGGTGATATAGGAGTACATCGCTACAGAGACAATGACTTTTATAGTCTTCTAGAGTCAGTGAAGAGCAGTGCGTGCTACCAAGGGCAAGTGTAAAACGCAGGTTTGCAGGTTGGTAAAACGCAGGCTTGCAGGTTGGTAAAATGCAGGTTTCAGGCCAAAGGGCTGTGGCTAGAGGCAAGGGGCCTGCTATTAGTGACCAATCATTTAAATTGGTTTTCTAGAACAACAAACGATATTGAACCAATGTAGATGCCCTCTGCAATAAATAGGGCAGCTATCGATTATCCAAACTCAAAACAATCATGCTCGACAAGAAAATTATAAGATAAGAAGTGGGTACAAAATTAAAAGTAGTGCTACAAATCCTAGAGTCGGGTTTCTTAAAGGCAAATATCAGAAAGAAGGAGACTTGAAAAAGAATGAAACAGATCAAACAATCTCTCGCTATTTGACAGAAATGGAGGAAGTAACCAATGTTTGTCATTATATCGTTGTTCATGAATTATTTTCTTGGTCATTGGTTGGACTAGCAAAGCACACCCATTTTTATTCATTCCATTGTCCACATTAGGCAAGCATAATTTATTTTCATTCAGTTCTGAAGTTTTTAAAAATAAATGACTGGAGGAAAAATTGGAGGTCTATGAACAGGAAAAAGAAACTGACAAACGGCACTGTCCCTTTGGCCTTTCTTGTTACTGCTTGAGTCTAGATTGTGAAATACAATACAATATAATACAAGACAGCACAGTAGGCTATTTATATATCTAATGATCTGATCTTTATATCAGGTCATGCATTTAAAATTCTCACTTATTTAATACTCACAAGTCCCAAGGAGTTTCAGAGAAGAAATTTGCCTTGTTTACCATGTCGCCCTTTTAAATATTACAAAGCAACGTCTTAGCAGATCATGCCACTGTTGTGAAGAAACCACTGAATGCATTCCAGTAATACTACCTTATTTTAATTCAAACAAAACAATACGAGTCTATCTGCCAGCAAAAGTCCCTGGTTTCCATCATTCATTCTAATATTATGCCTTCGGAATAAGAATTTTGAATATAACCAGAAGTTTAAAATAGTAGGCACCTTGCCTCTAGCCACAGCCCTTTGGCCTGAAACCTGCATTTTACCAACCTGCAAGCCTGCATTTTACCAACCTGCAAACCTGCGTTTTACACTTGCCGGTATGTCCCTGCTTCCAAGAAATGAAAAGATTTTAACCAGGCTGATTTGTTTCTTATACATAAGAATCTTCATTAGATGCTGGCATTATTTCTCCTGTGTCCAATAAGAAGCTTCCCATTTATATGCCATGCTATCCTCCATTAATTAGTATTTTTCAAAGTGTTGAACGCCTGAATCCTGTGTTGGTTATCAACAAATTTGAAAGATGGGAAAACAACCTTGATATTGAAATAAAACCTAAATAAAGGAGAAAATGCCTTCTTTGAAGGGAGGCTTGACTCTTTATATCAATTCCTTGCATGCGAGGGGGTGCCTTTAAACTGTAAATTGTGAAAGGAGAATTTTCCTGCATTTATATTTTGTTCATCAGATTACGTTCTTGTCTCAATATTATGTTAACAAACAAAATCAAAATATGTTGTTATTATTTGAAAAAGTAATGAGAATATAACAAAATGCCAGTGGGATTCTCATTTTGATTTAAAAATTGGCCATTTATTTAGTTTACTTTAGTTCAGTTGATTTAATTACTGTAAAAGTGAGTTCAGCCTACTAGTACATACATATAATATATACACAATGAAATGATGATATTCAGATTGCTGTCATACCATCTTGCTCTAACTTCCTAGCGATCTCCTTCCATGCCTGCTGTTTCTTAGGGGTTTCTTTAAATGATCTGCATGATGTGTCCCAAATGCATCTATATTCTCTTATCAGTTCTATTAGCTCGGCATCTTCGCTTGTTTGGCTTATGGTTTCTGCTGCTAGAAGGCCTTCTTGGCCTACTACTGCTAGGCCTCCTACTTGTTGGGTTGTTGGTGATGAACACGGCGATTCGTAGCAACTGGGGGATGCCTCGTAGTTTTGCTCCATTTGTTCAGCTAATCTTGACTGGGCAGCATGGAGAGGAAGAGAAATGCCCTGCGCCAACAACTGCTGCTGGAGTTGCTGACAGTTTCTTTGAAGCTCCGTGTCAGCCATCTTGGAAATGCTTGAAAATGGACTTCTACGCGCAACTTTTCGCTGGCGATCTCTGAAAAGTTCAACCAAGTTGAACTACTAGGCGAAACGCGGCGACCTGCCTGAGGACGGGAAAAACTGGACTGCGCATGCTCCCAATACGGAGATCGCTAGCGATCACAGCGATTTGCTTTAATGGAGATTGGGCTTAAAGTAGTTGTTGATACTTTTTTAATTGTTCAAAATACAAACAGAAAAATAGTTTTACAAATATACTTGTTTTTGGAGGGCCCTTCCAGATTTCGAGTTCTGCCCGTGAACAAGTTGTGCAGGCAATTCCAGTACAGCTGTCTGGTAAAGCATGCCAATCATCTGATGATGGCAAATATTTCGACTCCATAATAGCAAAGCTACATGAAGACAAGCTGACCGAGAAAAATACCCTCGTTCTTCAAAAGAGCATGACTGTAAGTCATCAGGTCATTTGTGTACCCTGTTCCAAAAATAGTAAGAAGAAAATTATCGAAGCTGGACACAAAAGCAAAGCATTGTCCAATGTCAAAGCGCATTTAAAGACTCCTCTACACATCAAAAACGTAAAAAGATTCCTACAGAAGAAGACTCAGATGCCAAAGATTCCAGCATCAGAACTAAGTGAGCAGACAATGATTTATGTAAAATAATTGCAAGGAATAAAGCCACAAAAGTGAAACTGTCAGAGAAACTAGGAGAGCATTCAAAAAGAGGTGACGTTTCTGCGACAATACATAATTTGAATGTAGCATACGATAAAGGTTTGTTGGGAGGCAAGTCAAAACTTTTTAAATTCATAAATGAAGTTACGAAGAATTTTACAAAACAGAAGTCACGATATGGCAAATTCACAAAACAACTTTATGAAGGTCTTAGAACGATAGGTGGTCCCAGGGCAGCTCGATTTTTAGCATTTAACCTGGCTGGTCCATCAGATGACACTCAGCGCCGCTACAGAAGACAAAATAAATAAGATTACTTTCCTGAAGAGCCCAACGAAAGAGTTCAAGCATGCTGCAAAAGTGTACTCCGATATCATGTCCAGTAAAATATTATTGGGAATGTTATCACGGAAACAGCAGAAGACGAAACTGTCATTATTAGCAAGATTGAATGGGATATAAAAAGAGATGAGGGATGGGGATGGGGATGGTGTGGTCGTGAAGAGGAAAGCTATATTTGTGCGCCAAATTTTGTGCATAAATTCGAAGATGATGAAGAATCTTACTCTGGACTTGTCACAGCGTTTCAAAAGAATCGGAAAGCAGGCTATGCGAGAGCAATCATAATAAATCCGATTCATGTCGATTTGCCTCCATTTGTAATACTTCTTCAAGCCGTTTGCAATAAATTTACCAGCGAAATGGTAAGAAATCAGTGGAATACAGTAGAAACCTGCATAAAAGAACCTGTTTTTATAAGAACCTAGAGGCTGAAATTCAATCTTTTAAACCCCCTAAATAAGAACCCCTAAAAGGCTGAAACTGGGAAAGGTTCTTATATAATAGCTTTCATGTAAATTATGAAAATGACCAGAATTTTTATAATTCTTCACATTCTAATCAGACTTTTTCATGGGTACAAAAGATTTGTTCTCAAGAATTCTCAAGAAATTTCAAGAATTCTTGGGCTGGAAAACAGTGTTAATGTGTGCAAGGCCTGCTTGTATATAAGAACCCTTTTAAGAACCTTACAGGCTGGAATTTAGAATAGCAGCCATTTAATTAAGAACCTATCCAGGCTGCCCAGAAAAAACCTAGGTTCTTTTATGTGGGTTTCTACTGTATGATCAACAGATTATACAATGATAATTTGCTTTGTGTTCTTGGTCCGTTAGTAGGTCATGCTTCGGATGGTGACTCACGTAGACGAAAATTGATGCATGAAAACTCGACTTCTAGACTTGGTGAGCGTTACATAATTAATCATGAAAATTTCACTCACAGTGGACTACTGGTAGACGTTGCCAGTAAGAAATTTGTCCAAGATTTGTCAGACCAAGACTTCATACACAATGCCAAAAAAATGGTCAATCATCTTATGCATCCATCAAAGGTTCTATCATTGGGAGGTCAACTCTGCCTTAAGAACCATGTCCAGTTTCTTTTAGATTGTCAACAATTTTCTGCCTTAGATCATGGACTGCAACAAAGCGACGTAGATAGGCCCGGTAGGATGAACTGGGAGAGTGTCAAAAGAGTATTGTTTCCGAAAGTAAGAGAATGCCTCAGTAAAATTGCTGATGGAGCAGTATGTTGGGAAGAAAATGTAATTGGTACCTTGTTGTCTTTGGAAATGGTTTGGAAATATGTCGAAATGTTCTACTCTGTGAAAGCCTCCTTGATTGAAAGAGTTACAAATGCGTCTTTTGTCTGTAATGTTCCTCGAATATGGAGACTCTGGGTACAGGGGCTGGCTTAGCTGGTTTAGCTTCTCATGCACCTAATGCAACTATTAGAATCGGATTCAGATTCATCTCTCAAAGATTTAGATTTTTGACCTAGGCCTAAGCTATAAGTGCTACGAAAGCGACGACATTAGGTCCCAAACATCTTTTTTTCAATACTCTCTATGTGGATCATCCAAACTGTTTAATGCTGCAATGGTTTACTGCCAGAAGATGGGATTTATTTTCACAAATACAAAATTATCTTCCCATAGAGGGAATGACTTCAGACTAAGTTACCAGAGACTGACCTTCATACTTACTTTCAAACGGATTTACAATAGATGGCTATCACTGCAACGGCCACTAACAAAATTAAAAATGCTATATGCAAGAGCCTAGACACTGAGAAGATGAGCATTGTTTACATGCCACTGGAGAGAGGAAATCTGTAGTAATAATCTATTGCAGTAGCGTTAAGACAGTTGCATCCATATACAACTTCATACATCTTGGTCATGGAATTGATCAATTAATTGGTCATGTGGATTCTGCGAAGAATTGAATGATCGAAATGTATCATCATTCAATAGTAGATTTTTTAGGAATTGTGTTCTTGAAAAATTTAAGAAGACTTATTATGTGATTCGTGTTGCGTTACAACGTTTTCGTTTGAAATGAGGCCAGATTTTCAGGAGGTAGCGTTGGTTGTGAATGTTCCTGCTCCAAGTAGTTTTTTAGTTATTTGCTTAGCAGGGTGGTCGCAGAGGTAGGAGCATTAGCCAGGCTTTTTCCTTGGCGTTTTGGCATGGTTCGTCAGGTAAGAGAAGTATGCAAGGAGGATAAGCTGTGCTTCCCGCAATGCAACATACTTTACTTTGAGATGGAATCAGAGGACAGAAGCAATGGCGGTGAAGCCAAGGAAGCCATCGATACATTTTGTACTCGCAACACATTAACGTAAAGGGGAACGAGCAGTTGTAAGTATCTTAAAGATTTAATCTTATATACATATTGAGTGATTAACTTTGTTTTGTCTGCTATTATCAATGAATGCATGAAAATTTTACTTAATGGAGATGGGCCTAAGATAATCCGATCCTTGAACTTCGGCAACAGTTTTCGGCTCCGTTTGGCTTAACCAACGGGGACTTAAGGTTATCCTCTCGTTTCAAGGAAGATTAATACTCAATGATGCTATACATTCTCTTAAGTTCCCACGATAAAGTAATTTTTTCGAACCTTGAAATTTGGCATTTTTTGTCATCTTTTGTTGTAATTATGAAGGAAACTGCAGCAACATAATGCTGCTTGAAAAGCTGTCTTTTTTCGAAATTTGATGGGTATTTAAACAAATCATTTGGCAGGTGAGGAGTTTATCCCCATAGAAACAGGTCTATAGATTGATCTTGTTCACCAGCAAGCTCCACCAGATAGGGAATTCCAATTTATTTGACATTTCATAAACCATTTCTCAAACTTTCATGTCCAATTTTCTCTGAAAAGAAAACTTGCCTCTGGAGTGTCAAACAATCTTGTGCAAAAAGTTTTAGCCCAAGAAGAAAACAGTAGTTTACGTTGTGTATAGTAACACAGGCCTGCACAAAAGCACAAATTTAGACTTACCCAAATCCACTAAATTCATGGGTTACCACAGTCTGTAACTGGATTTGGACAAAGTTTGAAGAAACTGCCTGGCTCTGTATTTTGCATAATAAACATTTCAGCCACCAACCATCGATTGTCATAAATTTGAAAGAAAATACGACTTTGGCCTACGCATACAAAAGAACTTAAACAATACTTTATGTTATTTCATGGGCTATCACATCTGAATGATTTATGACATAATTGAATTGTCAAGGATGGACAACGTGGGCCTAAATGCGCATTCGTTGTCACATTTATTATATCTGAGATTAGACTTGCTCCAAGTCTCATTTGTTTTCCCGTTCGGGCCCACTCAGTCGGTAATAAGCTGCAAAAATGGACAGCTCACTGAGGCTGAGCAGGCCAGAAAAAGAGAATGAACAGACTTGGAGCAGGCCTAATCTGAGATAGGCCATGGATGGTTTCTGAGGATGTTGGCCAGTTAGTGTCTGTTTTGTAATCTGTACATCAATTCTTAGTGCCTGTGTCCCACATTATTGTGTACACAGTTCACATTTCAGACAATCTAATGTTTGTGATTTGTTTAAGAGACTATTGGTAGTTTATTGCTAATGCGGAAGTTGTCTCCTGGTCCTTTCAAATAAAACAATATTCTCAAAAGTCGATTTTGTTGGTTGCCAAGAGGAACGAAAGGAAGAAGTCACGTAAAGCGTAAAAAGCAGGTATAAGGACCACATATATCAATAAGGATAAGGAGCAATAAGGACCACAAGGTAGAATGCAACAAGTTAGAACAATTACACGTTGAAAAACCTTATTTTGAGCTATAGTTTTTAAGCAAAATAGTCCATCTTGCATATGAGTCAAAATGTTCAGATTTTTTATCATCATTGAGGTCAGCAATGGTTTTGTGCATTTCGTTCTGTAATTTATGACCAAACTAGATGGTTTACATGCACAAAGAAATTTATGATTCAAATGGTGCAGTATGGTTCAAAACCAGGTAGCCCTAAAAAGAGCGACATTTGCTACTTTTTAAGCCAATTACAAGATCAGCTATACATTGAAAAATAATTTGGTTCTTGATAACCTTGACAAAAAAAGAAAATTGAAGATCGGCCGTGAAATAAATTGTTGGTGATTTTTCAAACGGGAGTACTTTTTTTTTGACACCTGGTAGGAAACTCTGGAATGAATGTGTCAAAATAAAAGATTGAAAGGAATTCGACACACAGGCAGAAACGATCAAGTGGTTTTGGAGAAGGCAAGACATTACCTAGAAGAGGAAGAATGGGCACCGCACATGGTGATAAAGAAGAAGACGCAGCAAGCAAACATTTGTGCTGAAAAGGCGAGGAGCTACATGCTGTCACCAGCAGCTACACACTCGGCTTCATCGTTGGTTGATCAGGAGTGTAGTGATGCTAAATTAAGGTTGGTTTGCTTTATTATTTTCAAACTGTGTTCAACACTGTCATCATGACTGTATGTGGCAATTAGGTGCTTTTATAGAGTTGGACATGCAGTAGCAACTGAATTTGTGTTAATGTTTTGATTAATAGATTTGCAGTGTGAATAGCAAATATTTTCCCCTTACAGTAGCACTTCATTGAAGACTTCAGCAAAGTTAGCACTGAAATCTTTCTTGCTAAAGAGGGCAGCAGTTAACAAAGAATCAATGAGCTGCCAATTTCCACGCGTAACAACGTTGCCGTCAAATGACCATCGCTAAATGTTTCCTTGTGAACTGAAATGGCCGATATCGATAATCACGATTCTGATCGCGAGCAATTTGCCAAAGCTTCTTGTTATATACGCCAAGCTGTGGAAGAAATTGTTCAACACTTGTGTGCCTCCTTCAAGTTCATCGGCAGCAGCGACAGCAAGAATGCCACCACCTGCTTCTGTCACATCTGCCCCATCTGCAGTTCAAAAATTGACTTTGCATGATGGCAATAGGCCCGGCGAAGCTGGCACTAATTCTGGTCCACAAGATAGTGCGCAGAAAAGTGCTTCTCAAGAATTGAGGGATGCATTTGCTCCCTACAGCTGACATACCTATCAGTTTACTAGGTTTGGTAAAGGGGCGGCTACAACAGCCTCCCGCATACATTCTTCTTCAACACATCAATCCCCTTTCTCCTCTGTGTCAAACAACTGGTTACATAGATTTGGTTGAGTTCCGTTCAAGGAGCAAGTATGTGTGCCCACCTTGTCAGAGAGGGACCCTTGGTGACGTGCTGGGATCGGAGAAAAGACACTTGTATTTGACAAGAACGGTGACCACAGTCACATTGCAGAAACTATGTGCGCTGCGTTTGATAAATTGAGAGCCGCAGGCGGCTTTACTTTGCTACGATCTGGCTCCAGAAGCAATCCAGGGGAAAGAACAAGGCTGGAACTAATTTCCATTTCCAAAGGGTGCAGTGATCCAGAGGATGGAATAAATAGGAAAAAACGAAGTTTGAAAAACTTGCGGCATTTAATATCCTCCTTGAAAAGGGGGTGTTGGGGGTCAACACAAAGCAAAAATTTTCGAAATCGGACAAATGGTTCCGTCACAATGATTTTTTGAAGTTTGGGGAAATGACATGTTTTTCTTTGTCATAGCATTTCCGGCAAAATTTATTGTTTTAGCTTAACTTTAAACTTTTATAGCTCCGCTCATGATTGTCTGATTTTTACAAACTTAGTTTCATTTGAAAGATGATCATCTACTTGTACGTCACATGTAATTTGTTTTCAACAAAAGAACACGAAAGCATGGATAACCGGACACACATTATGCTTCGTAGTTTTTGAGAATTTCGTGACAAAATAGCCACTCAATAGTAAAAACAAAAAATTCAAGTGATATCAAGTGTTAGCTAGAAACATATAAAAATACTTCAAGGTCTTGGGAACATTTCTGCCAAAGGGTTCGTTCCAGATCGTTTTAGTTTTTTTTTCAAATTTTTTTTGAAAAATGCTACCAGAAGTCCTGATCTGCAAGCTGAGTTAGAAAAAGAATCATCGTGTGATATCTGGCTCTCTTTTCTGTTTACCAATGTTCTCTGCATACTCGCAACCATCTAAAATAAGAAACGATGACCTACTGTTTCCATGAAATAGGTATCAATTCCGCAAAATTCTAGTTTATTTGTTAGCGTTCATTGCATAAAAGACCACACTTGAAAGCATAACTTTTATGACATTTAAGGCTTCGATTGACACTAAAAAAGGTTAATTGCATTGGTTCTGTGCAAGTAATACACCTTTTAATTGTGTAGCGGAAGCCTTCAGATTTAACCGTTGAGTTCAAGTTATGAATAGAAGGATTTTTTAGCATTGTCTATGGCCAGCTTAATGTATGTATTGGTTTTTAACAGAGTAAAGACAAAGAACACTTGTCTAACATGATACAGTTTTGTATGTTGAAACACTTCAGCATTGCTGCTATAATGTGAAGCTGCATCTTTACCTACACTTTACTCATAGTCCGGTGGCTGGAGGGGGGGCATCACCACCCGAGCGGAGAATTTATGAGACTTAGTCCATCTAGACCAGTTTCTTGCGTAGATTTCGATTCTGGGAGGTGATCGGCCATTTGGGGGGCTTTTCAGAGATATCTCTGAATCAGAGATCAGAGATAGGGGGTCTCAGGTGAAAAAATGAGGGAAATCGTTATTATATTGTTATCCATGAAAATAGTCTTACAGCTCAGTTAAACATGGGTATCTAGCATCAGATATATCTCTGTGGGTGTATTTGGTCCTCAAGGGCTTGTTCATGTCTTTAAGGGGGCGCTTGGGGGTCGCCATTCAATGTAAATATGTAAATACAGTGAGCCGGCCATGCTGAGTTTTAACATACTTGAACTAAATAAAAGTCTACATTATACATAAATTCACACGCTATCTTGTGCTCAAATAGTCTTTATCAGGAAATATTAGAATATTAATCGTATATTTTTGAATCCACGGGATGAAAAACGCCGCTAAAATTGGTTGTTTCATGAACAATGCTATTCATCCTCTTCATCGGAAGATTCGTAATAAGCCATTTCAGGATCTGGTCCAGCTTCTTTGTTGGTGGTGAGCAGCTCGCAAATATCTTCTGGGTACGCCTCAGATACCCATTCACACGAAAAATCATCCTTCCAACCATGCATCGTAGGGTCATCTTGGATGATCATGGGCTGCGCAGCTTGTCTCCACATTCTGGCAACAAAATTTGCTCGTTTGATATGGAATAAAAGGCTACTCCTACAAGGTGGTAACGATGAAAGATCTGTTATCTTCTCATCTCGTGTGAAATTCTTCCAAAATATCTTTCTTCTAGCATCATCTACTGATGTAAGCCTTTTTTCACCGTACAAGGAACAAACAAACTTTTCTAATCCAGCAACTAGGTCCTCAGAAACATTATTCGCTTGTCCTAATTCTGAAAAGATTTCTAGGAATTCTTCATTTTCCTGAATTAGTTTCCAGCACTGACTTTTGCCTTTCCTGAAAAATGATGAAACGTAATCATTTCCTGTGAAGGCATGAAGTCCGAGAAGCGCTTGTTTTTGTTCTGGCGACAGTTCACATTGTGTGAGATCTAATAGCTTTTTTCCTTTGCCAGTTCCATTCTCAATCAAAACGTGCAGGTTTGGAACTTCATTGGCAAGTAGAATGATTGGTATGTCTATGTCTCCTGAGGAAGACCGCAGGACACAATTTGTTTCTTGACCCCCATTACTTCGCATTGCAAAATGAAGTAGGTAACATATTTTTGTGTCGGCTTCTTCATGGTTTGTCAGCAACTCTTCAACGGTCTCGACACTTCTGTTGTCAATCTTGGTGCATCGATCTGATCTTGCAAAGTACACATTTCTCGTTCCGAGTAGCTCTTTGTTGTTAACCCAAACTTCCTCTACTAGCTCGAACAAGCGCTCTTTATTTTTCCCATTACTTAGGAAGGACGGGAAATTCGGAGGAATCCTGATTTCTGGTGTCTTGATAACAAATTCTTCACCTTCTCCACGGAGTGCTCTCTCTGAATTCTTAATGGACCTCTCTGGGTACGTATCGCATGCAACAAAAATGAAATCGAATCGCAGTGGGATATACATTAGCAGTTTGACTGCTAGCTCTCTAAATGTATTTGGAATCTTGACAGTTGATCGGATGGTGGCGATTAAATCAAGAGCGTAACACGACTGATTTGAAACGATAGCTTCATCAGCTATGATAGAGGACAAAGCTGCATCCATCAGCTTGCTTTTAGCTGTTTTCCTTCTTGCACCGTCACAGGTTGCAAGTGCAAGAGGTACAGGTGCAAGAGGAAAGGAAAGGGCCTTGTCAATATCTATCAACGACTGCTCCTTAAATGATGTTGCGATAAGGAGCCCTAAAATGTCTCTTTGTACAGTTAGGTCTCGTGATTTACCTTTGCTGGTAACTTTCGTTTTCTTTTCAACACTGTCAAAGCCTTTCCATTCTACCCTCTTGATTGGAGCAAAAATGTGACCCCTGATTCGTCACCTGAATCCAGTCGCTTGTTGAACTCAAGTTGTAATTCTTTCCCTCTACCCTCTGCTGACATGAGTCGCTCTGAAATTTCGGCTGGGAGCGGTCTTCCGGAAACCAGATTGAACAACTTCTGCTTGTCCAGTGTACTGTCAAATGGATTGATGAAATCATCCTTCAAAGCCTCGACAACTTTCAAAACTCGCTCTTCAGACTTTTTAATCTCTGTTGCTCGTAAGCATTTCCTTGGATTGTTTGCAGTTTTTTCAATTTCTGCAAGGGACAGCAGTGAGTCAACCATTCTCGCTTGAAATGGTCTGTTCAAAACCCATTTCTCATACGTACTGTCCTGATGTGTAAAGTCTTTTATTCCACCTGCAGAAGAAGAGTTACTAAATTTCACGAAAAGAATGACAACAAAAAGTACGTTATCAATTCTAACTTTATTGACAGTGTTGTTGACAAAATAGTATTGAAACAATGGCTTCTCTCGCTTTTTGGAATATGCCTCATTAAAAAAATCGTATTTTCTATTTTAAGACTGTCAAAATATATCAAACCATTTAATTTTGCATTAGTTCCTAAAACTCGAATTTTCATACTTTGTATGTGCTGGTTTGCTTGTACTCTAGAAGTAAAAGGTCAAGATCCTAATGATGTAGATATACAAAAGTTACAGTTATCATCAAATACTGAACTAAAAACGCTAATAACTTGGTTCCACCCCTGACAAGAAACACTCACTTGATAAATATTCACCTCAACAAAAGTTATTACCTGTTGTCTTCGAACTTCGCATGTATGTTTGCTCACCAGCTCCATCAATTGACT
Source organism: Aurelia coerulea (assembly GCA_039566865.1). Lineage (NCBI taxonomy): Eukaryota > Metazoa > Cnidaria > Scyphozoa > Semaeostomeae > Ulmaridae > Aurelia > Aurelia coerulea. The sequence continues at coordinate 12,298,925 of CM076947.1, forward strand.
GGCCAATATTCATTTCATTTCTGCAAACGGAGAGTCCCTTTGCTAACAATTCTTCTTTAGCTCCAGGATGAGTTTTATCGAGATTCCGCAATTGTCGGCAGTAGAAAGTACCATACCGCGCGTAATTCTGCTTGTTCATCGAAAAGAAGTAAGGCAGAGAATTCCTCCAGCAGCAAAGGCGTAAGTTGTAGTCGTTCGTGTTAATTGAATAATGAAGCTTGTGTTGTCTTTCAACTGAATTTTGGTACATCATCCAATACTGCGGGGTCAAGCCAAACTCGCCATGTAGACAGCGTCGCTTCAAGCCATTGTACTGTTCCTGATACAAGCAAAATGATGGGCTATTCACAGCAGCCTGCACCTGAACTCCATTGACTCCTTCTGTGAAACAGTGGTCCTTAACCCTATCTGACCTGGGGGGGCGGATTCCGCCCCCCCTAGTACATTTTTGTTTACACCGTTTTCCACACATGCAGCAGGCCTCTGATACTTCGTAAGTTTAACTATGTATCATAGAGCAATAAAATTGCAACAATTTGGACATTCTATTTTTAGCCTTGTTTCCATGGTTACCAATTTTTCATACTGCACTCTGTGAAAAACATACTTTGTATCTCTTTTAATCATGTTTAATTGGTCCAATTAAGTCTAAATTAAGAATTTATACATATTTTGATCTATATCTTTCGTTTCTTTATGAAAAATAAAGTTTCATGACGTTTTAGCAACCTTTCATTTATATGACGTCATATGACATCATAATGATCATCATGCTCTAGCAACAACAACAACATCGCTAATTGGATTATGATTTCAAATTTTCATTGTTTACATAATGAACTACCTTTGTGCCATGTTTGGCTGCCATATCTCTTATGACAACAGAGATAAACAGGGGGGGCGGAATCCGCCCCCCCCCCCAGGCATTGAGTGTTTCAAATCACCCAGGTCAGATAGGGTTAAGACCTTGAGGAATATCTCCAAGGAAAGCTTCACTGAACAATCTATTGATGGCTTCTGCAAAACATTCGTGCACCATCCAGCTTCTGTTGTAATGTTTACCAGACAAGACTCCTTTGATACCACCAGCTGTGCAGAGACCGGCCTGGTAGACAATTTCTTCAAAGCCACTTCCAGCGATCAGCTTCCCAATTGTACCAAAGATTGCCATCATGACGTGAAAATCTCCCATATGAATTATGACGTTGTGGAACTCCGTCGGGTTATTCCAAAGAATGTGAAAGAACTTTTGAGCAGCTCCAGCATCAACAGTTATGTGAGTGTACTTCATATTTTAGGCAGTGGCTAATCTTTGTGATTGCTTTATGCATTCAATCACAGTGCTGTATTCGGTAATGGGATGCCGGATGGGAGGCAAGAATGTGATGGAAGTGCAATTTGAATTAGGCTTACCCATAGCTTGTATGACAAAACCAACGAAGCGAGAAATTGATTGAGACTGTCCACTGTAAAATCGGTCAGTACTCTCATTGAAACAGTTTGGCTACCACCAATCACATGAGATGTCACGAAAGAGCACAATGCCTCGAAGTTTGTTGTGGTCTGTCGTGGAGATGCAGACCCTTCGCCTTCGAATGTATCTCCACAACCAGCAGCAGCTGATGCTGTGGCCGACCTCTTGCTGCAAATCAAGGTATATCCCTTGTAGCATTTCTGGTGCATTTTAAATTCCTTTGCTATCAGATCTACTCCTGAAATAGCAGCTAGCATCTCTTGGTCATTCCGTAGGGCTGCTGCTTGTTGCAATGTTCTGCATGAAGAGAACGTTTGTACAATTTTGATCTGTTGCTTTTTGCCTTTAACCTTTATTGGCTTTGACGTCTTGCATTTCATGCAAACATTCGGAAACAAATTGCCAGAAAAATCGTGAGATCTCTTTTTCCTTTTGAGAGGAGACCTTTGTGGATCGAACTTCTTCGTTACCTTCCGTTTTTGCGATAGAACAGATATGGCTTTCGTAAAATTCTTATAACACTGACTATGAACGTAATGTTCTCCAAGGGTGAATAACTCCGGGATAGACTTTATTTGAAATTCATGGCAATTCGCACCACCAAGTCGTATTCTGCAGTCTCTGGCATCAATCAGCCGTGCATATGTGTCTTTGCTTAATGGGATAAGGTTCTGATTTTCGATACACAGGTGCCTGTAGTGAACAATACAAGTTTCACCGCTATTCGTCATCTTTTTCTTCCTTTTCGTCGAGCATAACCAAGCCTGTTAGATGTAAATGGACATTTTTAGAATTAAAAATGACAAGCAAATTTCACTTGCAAAGCCAGTGTGACTTCTAAAATGATGAGTTACTTCTTTTTATACACAAATTTATTCGACATAAAAGTTTATATACGTACCCCTTGGTTGTAAAAAGATCAGAAGGCACGTAGTGTATGGTTACATGGTAGGCCTGATAATGTCTTGTTGATTCTTCGAATATCTTGTGTTCCAATGCAAAGCAAATCACTCCACGCTAACTTTCGATGTCAAAAAACATAAAAAATGCAGCAAGAATATAACATGTAAATTTGTCGAATGAATCAACCGCAATGGTATATAGAGCTCCAAAATTCTCGGAGGGCATTTTAATTCAAGTTACATTTCAACAGATTTGAAACCCAACATCTGTTTATTATGTGCTAAAACAAATATCCTGTGCAGAATTCAACATAATTGCATCCTTAAAAAATACTTTGAAGACACCCTGAAGGAAATAAAAATTCCAGTGCATGACTAGTCAATATCCCCAAGGGAAGCCTTTGCCAGAAAAACAGGCCTACCTCCCAAGTTGTTTGCTTTAAATTATCTCAAAAGGCCTTACGATGATCCCCTAAACAGTAATAATGAAATAATACTCTACAATATAGCGATGCTCAGCTTCATTGGCTGCATCTAAAAATCTAAACTAGTAGAAAGTGTTTTCAGCCCCAAACGCCCCTTAAACGCCCCCTTAAGACAGTGAACGAGCCCTTGCGGACCAAATACACCCACAGAGATATATCTGATGCTAGATACCCATGTTTAACTGAGCTGTAACAATATTTTCATGGATAACAACATAATAACGATTTCCCTCATTTTTTCGCCTAAGACCCCCCATATCTCCGAAAAGCCCCCCCAAATGGCCGATCACCTCCCAGAATCGAAATCTACGCAAGAAACTGGTCTAGATGGACTAAGTCTCATAAATTCTCCGCTCGGGTGGTGATGCCCCCCCTCCAGCCACCGGACTATCATCCACCCATCCGATGCTTGTTCACAGATGAGAGCATGCTTTAAATGATTTATATTGATGAAGGCCCTGTTGCAGTTTGGTCTGGAAGCAGTGTAGAAGAATAGAAAAAGGAACAGAAGAGACCTTGGAAGTGGACCTGGTTGCAGGGTTAGGCAAATTTCAATACAAGCAAAGACTCCAGCAAAGACTCCGATTCTGATCATAACAGCTTCTTTGTAGCTAAGGCCAAGCAAAATTTCTTAATAAAGCACTGTCATTATGTCGAAGTGCACACAACAGATACCAAAGAAAGTAATAAATGTAATTATCGCTATGTAATATCGATGAACAAAATAAAACTTGTCTCATCAGTGAATGCTTGGTTTTTGGCACAATATCATACATTTTTAGCTGTGGCAGATTGCATATATTGTTAGTTGTTCAGAGGGGTAAATGCTCAACAATAAGGAAGCAAGGCTTGAAAATTCATGCAATTATTTGGAAACAATAGACTGTTGTTTTGCATTACTTCAAAAATTTAATTGCCCTGATTGTACAAATGGTTGCTTCTATAGCTGTGGGAAAAAACTGTGAAAAGGAGGGATTCCACATCAATTCTTTTAAGCTTAGCTTGCAGATCAGGACTTCTGGTAGCATTTTTCAAAAAATTGTTGATAAAAAAACTAAAACGATCTGGAACGAGCCCTTTGGCAGAAATGTTCCTAAGACCATGTAGTATTTGTATATGTTTATAGCTAACACTTGATATCACTTGAATGTTTTGTTTTTACTATTGAGTGGCTATTTTGTCACAAAATTCTCAAAAACTACAAAGCATAATGTGTGTCCGGTTACCCATGATTTAGTGTTCTTTTGTTGAAAACAAGCTACATGTGACGTACAAGTAGATGATCATCTTTCAAATGAAACTAAGTTTGTAAAAATCGGACAATCATGAGCGGAGCTATGAAAGTTTAAAAATAAAGCTAAAACAATAAATTTTGGCGGAAGTGCTATGATAAACAACTACATATCATTTCCCCAAACTTCAAAAAATCATTGTGACAGAACCATTCGTCCGATTTCGAATATTTTTGCTTTGCGTTGACCCCTGACACCCCCGATTTTTGCTTTGACGCGGTGTACTATCCACCAACAACACCTATACAATCTGCCTATGGAATAATACCACGCCAATACCCATCACCAGCACCAACAGCACCACCAGCACCACCAGCTCAAGGGCACATAGCAGCACCCACACCATATTATCAGTCACCAATGCCATCACCGTTTACACCGCGTCAATATCACATACCACCATCGGCACCAGCACCCGCGTCACCTGCACCACTACCAATACCACTACGAGAACCACGACAATCTGGATATCATCGTCACATACAGGACCCAATCAGACTCTTACAACTGGCACAAGAACCACCAGCACCAGCATCCCACCCACTATACATCGACACCAGCATGCACACACACAGCAGAACAGCACCACCACCATCACCAACACTACCACAATCATCACCTCACCTCCCACATCGCTCTGAATACACCGACCAGCACTTCTTAAACAGCAACCCCATCTCCATTCCTCCGTACCATCACATCAAACAACAATTTCACACGGTACCATTGCCATTGCCACGGAAACGCCTATATACACCACCATCTCCAGAAACAGATCCATTACTGAACTTCCAAGCATTACCAACCCACTCACCATCTCCATGCCCATCATCTCCACCGCCAAAGAAGAACCGGAAGACCAAACAGAAGAAGCTACGCACTACTGAACCTACTACACTTGCACCAACACACACTGCACCCACTGCACCAACTGTAGCTACTTCAGCCACTGCACACATTGCACTGCCGATAACAAAATCAGCAGGACAGAAGCAAAAGAAGAAAAAGAAGGGGAAAGCATAGCTTTAACATTTGGACTTTGAACATTTATTGCAATGATATCTTTACGTTTACATATGTTGCGTTTACCTGTTACTACCTTCTTTAACAAAACTAAGAAGGGTGGGCGGGAGGGAGTGCAGGAAGGACCTCAATGAATAGTTATCATCCCTACTGTCCTGTTTCACTGTGGCTGCAACTTTTCTGACCCGATTCGGAATACCATTTCATGGAGGATATTAAATGCCGCAACTTTTTGAAACTTCGTTTTTTCCTATTTATTCCATAATTTCTCTGATCTGGATCACTGTGGGGTGTTCCCTTTTTAAAAATTGACACTGACAGTGCTGGTGAAAAGATGACATTTACAACATGGGCTTTAAGAATTTTTTTAACATCGACAAGACTAATAGCAATATACATTAATGCATATGGCAAAGGTCATGAAGTTGAGTCTTGGTCCAAGCAGAGGCTGATTTCCCCAATGTAGCTGAATTTCTCGATTTTCAAAATCTGCACCCAAAATTTTACTAAAAGTCTGATTTTAGCTAATACTCATGGCATTTAACACAAAATTGCGGTCATTTTTCAAACCGCTACCCTAAAAGCCCATATAGCATCTACTTTTGAAATCTGTACAACAGAATTGTATATGCCAACCTATTCTGGCAATGTTATCCGAAGGATGACACATACTTCAATAACAACAGTATATAGCAAGAGATCAAGGTTTCTTTATCAAATAGAGCCTAAATGCCCCCCCCCCCCCTAAACGTGCATCTAGCATAGATTTTCAGAATTAGCGCCCCAACATTGTGTAAAACAACCTGGTTTAGCAAATTTCCCAGACGGATGACGCAAAGTTCCGACGTTTGATTGAGCACAGAGAAAAATCTTTTTAATCGGGCAGCTTCTTTTCATTCTAGTTAAGTGCCAGATATTTCACCTTACAGTTTGGCATATCGTAAGAAGAAATTAGTAATCTGAAAATGGAGTTATTAGTCCTAACATCGCATCTTCATGTTGAAGGCAAAACCAGAGCGATTATTACGCCTTCCTGGTTCGTGATGGTGGGGACTCCCTCGATGAGCAACACAAAAATTGAGTTGAAAATTCGTTCATTACCTTGATGCCTCGAGTGAGCAAACATTTTATTCATAAGAGAAAACGTTGCTTTGTAATTGAATAGAATTTAGATTTAAATCATATTTAATTGTGTGAATTAGCCTAAGGTGTGAAGAAATGAAACAAATAGATCTCGGGAAAACTGTTTACTGCTGCTATTGTTGCCTTGTGCCAACTGGGAATTTCAAATGGGAACTATATGGTTTCACAGTTTCACGGCACAGAGTAGAATAAACTGTCTTTAACTAAAGAATAGTTTCAATTGTTTTTTCGACCTGCCATATTCGTCCAGTTCGAGTTGAGTGGCAAAGTACGAACTTAGTATTTTCCCCGAGACATATTAAATTAGATTTTCAGACCTAACTTCAAATATGCTCAATGAGCGGAACTCTTGCACGTGTCATCAAGGCAATGAAAGAAAGTCTAGTTTTGTGTTGCTCATTCGGAGATTCCCCCTCCACCATGATGATGCAGGAAGGCGTACAAATCTCTCTGGTTTTGCCTTCAACAGGAAGATGCGACGTTAGACTCCATCTTCAGATTACTGATTTCTTCCTACGATATGCCAAACTGTTAAGTTGAAATGTCCAGCATGTACCTAGAATTTATAGAAATTGCCAGATAATGAACTTTTTTGTCTGCGTTCAATCAAACGTCGGAACTTTTTCTTGGGACACCCGGTATAACTTACTTATATGATTGGCAATAGGATCATCGTCACATTAACCCTATTCTACATGGGGGGGGGGGCAAAAAAGGCCCCCCCCAACCATACTTCCTGTAATTACTTTTAAACTGAGCATGATAAGGCACTGGAACTTGGGTGACTTGTAATCAAATTTAATATTGCATCAAATTAACAATAGTTCATTGTTATATAATTGGTCACGTGACTATGACATGCCCATATTCGGCAACAGGTCTCTCAGAAAATCAGTAAAACATGCATAACTTTTCTCGTACACATCTGATTTCGATGCAGTTGGTACCAATCAGTTTGTCTTGAAGTCTACTTTCATTTGATATATAAATTTTTGTATTTTGCTGACATCAGCAAAATTTACGATCTAGGACGTCATACTTATATATGACGTCATATTTATAATAAACATATGAAATAATTAGTGTATTATGATCAAAATTGACTAATTAACAATTCAAGATCAATTTCATATCGTTTTTATTGCTAAAAACCTATTTAAAATGCCTATAAAGCAACAACTAACCTGTTTAGGTATCAACCATGACTTTGATTGACAGTTGTGATAACAATAGAATTCCAAAAATAGAATTTTTGACAGTTTTCATTAAGAACAATCAATATGTATCATATTTATAACTTTAAAGTTATTTATTGACTATTTTTGGTGGAAAATATTACGTTTTTAGGAGGAGAGCCAAAATCAGCAAATTTCCATTGTTTTTGGGTTGCCTAGCAACTGATTATGTGACTAATTAGCATATTATTCTATTTTTAGAATCATAATTGCTTGGTAATCATGTGTACCAAGTTGCTTTGCCATAGGCACTACGGTTGGTTAGAAAATCTGGGGGGGCCTTTTTAGCCCCCCCCCCACCATGAGAAAGTGGTGCTTGATTTACCCATGTAGAATAGGGTTCTTCCTTTGTAACTAAATCTCAACAATATATATACCATTCGATTTGTCTCAATGAGTACTTTCATTTGATATATAATTTATTCATATTTGCTGACATCAGCAGTTTATTATTTCTATGACGTCATCAATCTTTATGACGTCATATTCCTAATAAATAAGTAATTTTTTCATGTAAAACTGATGGAATGACTTCAAATATCGATGAAGGTACTTGATTTCACCAATAATATGCGAAATTAATGATTTTAAATCATAATTATTGAGCTAACAATTTCGCATTGAATCAAATTTTCATTATTTAATTAGTTAATTTATTAGAAACCACAAATATCCGTAGGAAACCATATAAAACTACAAAGTAATGGTGTCAAGCAGGTATTTGGATGGTTTTTTGCCAATTTTATCTAGCTATTTGCTAATAATGGGCCCTTTTCTGCGAATAGCTCGATTTTCTCAAAATTTGCATTGTTTTTGGTTGCCTAGCAACCAGTCACGTGACTATTAATTGATTGATGCTATTTTTAGATTCTCCTTTGTTCAATTATGACACAGTGCAAGTTTCATTGTCATAGCTGTTATACTTTCGGAGAAAAACAGGGGGGGCGAAAAAGGCCCCCCCCCCCGGTAGAAAATCACTTTTTTTTTACCCGGTTAAAATAGGGTTAAACTAGCTGTTAACGCAGTTAAGTAAGTGCTGCTCATAGCATTATTGATAATAACATTCTGCAGATTGTCAAAAGAATAAATGCCAGAGTGGATATTTTGGGGCATGTGGTTGAAACCAAGTTAAATTGCAGCTTTTTAAGGTAAAACAATTAAAAAAACTACGAGAACTGTTTGTAAATGTCAATACTGCATCAAACGACTATAATAATCATTAAAACTCAATGCGATAATAATCTCACTTCAAGTCTTCACTTGCAATTTCAAGACTCAGTTAATCAATGTCAGTTCATTTTGTACTTTCTTGGACTGCAAGGCTTTCTTTCTTCTAGGTGGTACCTCAAATAGTGTATGATTTTCTCATTTGGCCATAGATCAACACTGGTATTTTGAAGTAAAAATAGTTTTGATGTTTTAGTAATACAGAGCTTTGATCATTTCTTTGTAATTAGCTCAGAATGTCAATTATCTGCTTCCATCTGCATTAATCAGCCTCTTCGATAATATTCAAACAACTTGATACATGATGGCAAAACACAAAGTGTTCCCCTTTTCAATTCTGTGTCAAATAACAGGCTTTGTACTTTGCCTCAAATGAAAGCAAGTCTTGCGGTTATATGATGTACAACAGTTGACCACAACAATTCTTCAAAAGTTCATCTGGTGACAGTTTGTATCAAAGCTAAAAGGTCACAAGGTGTGAAGAATGGTCACAGAAGCAATGCTGATCCAATGCTTTTTGGTTTTTGTAAGAATGTGCATCCAGATAACTAATTTGTAAGATAACTATCTTATGCTGCGTTGGTCTTTGAATGTCAATGGTTAAAGAAGCAAATACTGATCCAATGCTGTGCAAACTGTTACAGGAATATGAACAGCTGATATGCAGAATGTGATCCAATGCTGTGTTAATCTTTACATGGGCTGTCACAAATTAATAACGTTACCTTTCACTTCTGCAACAAAATACATGAGATATTAAGCTTTTATGAGATGTATATGTGCATGGTCATATGCAACATTAAAGGGGCCTTTGCAAGGAGCATGGTTTTTGAACACACCATTGTGTGGTCTTTTCGTTGTTGCCATTTTTACAGTCCACAAAAATGACCACCAATAAAAAGATGGCACATGCAAGGTATGGTGGTTGAAAAGGCCGATTTAAGAACCTAAGTAGATAACAGAAATATACCGACAAGAAAAATCTGTGCTAAAGGAGGGGAAAAATTAATCAAGAAGCCAATCAAAATTCTTTCAGGTGCAAAGAATCACGGTTAAAAGATCCTTTCAATTATCTTTTTTTGCAATCCTCTCTTGTGATTTTCTATGCAATGGGAAATTATCTCTTCTGTTTTAAAAAAAATTCATGGCACATTTATGCACTAGATGTTTGCAGTTTTAAGCAAAAAGAAAACTACTGTTCTAAAGTGCAACAATACTCTACTAAAAGATTAATTCTTACCTAATTTAATCAAAGACATAAAACCCTGGGTTTGTATTGTGAATAATAGATACCATGTACCCGTCTAATATGAAAATTGCATGGTTGTTATCTGTGAAAATCTTTAAGTGCTGTATGCAAGGGAATGAATGATGAATCATTACATTATCATCTTGTGTATTACTAAAGAAAGAGCCTTGACAAATATTTCCAAAAGTAATGGAGCATCCTGAATGATCAGATTCGTTTAATTTGCTGTTTGTTTCAGTTGGTTTCAGTTGGCTTTGAATGGTTTTGAAGTAGTAGCTTTTGTTGCCACGATGGGCAATTCACTGTTTATAACCACAAATGGGTGATTCACTTTTTCTTTCCACAATGGGAAATTTACTCTTGTTGGGTGCCTCAGTGGGCATTTCTGATATATTGGTTTTTGTTGCTACAAGTGGCAATACCACAATGGGTTTATACGTTTAATTTGTTGCCACAAAGGGCAGGTCATTGCTGTTTATTTGTGAAAGTGTAAGAAATGCTTAGGTAGGCCTAGTCTATCTAGGCCTTCGTTGATGACATCTTCCTGGAACCTGTCTGCTGCAGAAGAACACATTTTCAATACAACAGAGAGCATAAAGAGAAACCCTCTCTTATTTACTATGAAATGAGATGTAAAAAATGATTTGATACGTACTAGAGTCTGTGAGAATTCCCTTCTTCTTCTCGTAATGAACGATAGCCAACTTCTTGCATCCAAAATCAAAGTGGTGGTGGGTGGGCAACATTTCTATGGTAGGCAGTCAGCAAGCACGATGCTAGGAATTCTGTTGTTGTTGTTCTTTGGCTTTTGCATCCATACATACATACATACATACATCGCGATCGACACAGGAATTTCAATCAACCCGTCTAAATGTCTGCTACGCGCATGCGCTAAGCAGCAATAATCAATCTGAATAATATCAAATGAAAACAATAATAGACCAGTTACCTTGGATAGATTTGTGAGTATCTGCAACTAACTGCCTGTACTATTTTCCTTAAATCTGATTTCATAAAATGATACAAGAAATCAATAATATGCGCATACTAACTAGATTTGTTGTTGTACAGGGAAAAATAAAGCCCAATGTTTTTTCTCCTCGCTGGTGGTAGTCCGGCGGATAAGCTGAGGAAATGTGCACTTCGTAGTAGAATTATGAAATTTGGCATACTTTATCATCTTGAGATGCTGAAAATTTCTGGATATAGTGCCAAGCGAAATTTCATGTTTGGGCTATTTTACGGACTGGAATGTGATTAAAGTACAAAACCAGTATCTTTGTTGATAAAAATTGCTTATCAAGTAAGAGTATAGTTCTGAAATGTATCCATATGCATTGTCAATCCGATATCTTTATTGTCTCAATTCAATTTTCCGGTTGGGGCTATTTAATGGACTGGAAAGTGATTAAATTGCGGACCAGTTTCTTTGCTAATATAAATTACTTTTTAAGTAAGACAACTATTTTGAAATGCACTGATATGCATTTGAAGTTTTCGATAAACCCAATGTTTTATTGCAGCAAGTAAAATTTCCAGTTTAGGCTACTTCATGGACTGGAATGTGATTAATGTGCATACCAAAATCAAGGTTAACAAATGAGAGTTTATTATTTAGATGTAGCGTCCTAGAATATTTCCCTCGAGTTACACACAAAATCTATACCTGCTGCAATCATCAGTGCTGCAAAACCATCCATTATAAATGAGAATATTGTAACATAATTTTATTAGAATAAAAGGTTAGAACATAGCACAATAAGTTCTATCAACACAGCATTGTCATAATCCATCTTACGTATTGCATTGACCTTCGCATGTGCACAAAGCAGTCCATTGCAATTCAGCGTTGAAATATTTGTACCTTCCTGTGCACCCTTTCTTGCATGCACAGCAGTTTAACTCCAGGCACACTTTAGCAGCTTCTGGCATAGTTGCCCAAAGAGATTTGTAAATATCATCTGTCAAGGTCCAACCCCAGCATTAAGGATCTGGAAGACCTTGTTGTGCAATATTTCTTTCCCCCACGCATGGTAAGCTTGATAAACTGCACGCTTTATGTGTTGTTCCAGAGCGGCACCCCCCCCCCCCCCCCCCCGGGGGTGAAGCTACCCAAAACAGGGGGACGGGGACTTGTGGACCCCGGTTTTGGGTCATAAATTCCCATCAATCCCCGGTTTTGGGTCATAAATTCCCATCAATCCCCGGTTTTGGGTCATAAATTCCCATCAGTCCCCAGTTTTGGGCTATGAATTCAGATCATCCCCATTTTTCAGAAAGATTCTATCCATCCCCAGTTTTAGGTGAGAATTAACAACTCCCTAATTGTTAGATACAGATTCAAATTCAAGCTTATCTTTATTAAGTCAGATTGGTTGCTGCTTGACACCTAAATATAATTCATTTTTTTTATTTTACTACCTCTCCTGCAGCAATTCTGCACTTTTTAAAGGCATTGAGTCCACATAATAGTGGGCTCATGACCAATATCATCTTCTTTTCAATCATAAAACAAAAGTTGTGATTTAATCGCTATTGAAATTAAATGAAAGAAATTCCTAAGAATAATGCAAGGATTAGCAAGCCTTTTGTATCCACCGCTAATGGCTTTCGCACTATTGTACGATAACAAAGGACCATCAGCAGTTTGTCAGCAAAAATTCAGGATAGCGTTAACGCTCAGCTATTTATATGGACTCAATTCCATTAATATACCACACAATAACAGTGCGTGCATCCCCATGCTATGATCATGAATGAGTCACTGTTATCTGATACTATTTCAGCATGGTGATGTTTCTGAGAGATCCGTTTTGTTCTGGCCTTTTGTGAGTAACACAATTTTTTTCATGTCTGGGATGTCACTATTTCTTACTGTCATGATCAAAAGAAGAAGGAAAATACATTGAAGTGCAGCCTAATAATAACTATTGCGTTGTCAGATCTTCACCATCCATCGTTGTCATTCTACAATAAAATCGTATCGATTCAATATCGTAATCCATACCATGGTTTGGTGAAGGCTTTCCCTTCTACGACTGCTACACATCCATATCCCCAGCAGAGAGAAACACTAGGGCGGCCTAGGCCTACTGCAGCAAGAAGATACTGCATTACCACAAGCTACATACATAGTAGTTAGAAGTATTATTAATCCACTTTGTTGCATCATCTTGGTCATCTTGAGATGAAATCTTCAAGTAAAGCTTTCCCTTGTTGCTGTTAGCAAAATAAATTGCTTGGGCAATCCGCAGTATTCAATCAGTTATGTGAGCAATCGGCAGGGAAGGCCTAAATATAGAACGGGCCATCTTCATTCGACCTCTTTTTCGTTCGGTCGTCTTCTAATGACCTCATTTTCGCTCCCTTCAATTCTCACTCGACTCGTGACCTCGTGACTCGTGTGACCTTCAGCCTTTCCCAGTGATTCAAAATGGACGAAACGAAGAAGATAAAGATAGTTGTTGTTGACGATGAGCTTTCTGTGCAGAGGGAGATTCGAAAAATCTTAGTATCAAAAGGATGTGTTCTTTCGAAGATAAAAGAGATAGTCGGTAAAAATAGGTATTTTGTTGCATTGAAATACCAGGACGAAGATGGAGACGAAGTGACAGCCATTACGGAAGAAGAGGCAACAATGGCTGTGTTTGAAGAATCAATAACTCACCTGAAGGTAGATTAAATTTATTATTATTGCATTCATTTGGCTCTGCCTCTCTCAACAAAACTATTTGTCTTTAAAGTTTGAGTGTCGTGTTGCTCGTTGTGTTAGGACTAGTAGGTTTATGCCATGCCATGATGATCTGCCAATCTTTAACGTTTTCTTTTACTCGATTCGAATGCCACATTTTAGTTTAGGTCTACTGTACTGTAATTCAGTATATGTACGTGTAGATCAATTTGCCCCAAGAACGATAAGAAGATTTTTAATTTTTTAAGAGCTAAAAATATTTGAGTTCATTTCATTTTGAATTTCCAACATACAAATCTTAAAAAAAGCAACAACAGGTCAGGTAGTTATAAAATATATTATCATAATAGATTTGCACAGCATAAAGAGATGAAGACAAGATAGTTGTTAGCTCTCTTCTCAGTACATAAAATCAACGCACAAGCGCCAGGACAAATACAAACAACTGCAAAATATGTTTTTAATGATGTTATAACAAACAGATTGTGTACACTTCTCATTACATATTTTCCAGGTACTGTTTAAAGCAGAAAAGCTGGAATACGCAGATAAAGAGCAGGATGATGGGGTCACTAGAAAAACACCAGAAAGAAAACGAAAAGCTGATGAAATGAGTGAAACAATGATTGAAACAAGCCTCAAGCCCGAAGCAGCTGCTAAGTCTATGCAAACTAGAGACCAGCCTGGTGAGAAAATGTTTCAAGTATATAACGCTATTTCTTAAATTCAATTGGTGCTCAGGACCCAAATAAATGACCCCTGTTTATTGATTCTTTTCAAAAGATGTTAAATCCTCACTCTTTACCCCCTTGTTTATTTTTATTTTCTGTTCTCAGCTTTTCATGCAATGGTTCCTTTTCTATTGTTCTTTCATGGCATTGATATTTATGCCTGTGTTGTCTCTTTATAGGTGAGGGCATTTCAACAATGGGCCAGGACTCATCATCATCTTCAAATTCACTCAAACCGTTTGTAATCTTCTCTTCAAAAGAAACTGTAGCAAAGCCCAGCAAAGCAAAGAGCCATGCAAATATTAAAAATGAGCAACGCTTATATAAATACATGGAAAATGAAATGAAATGGCATGCAGACCAATACCAGTTTCCACTCATCTTAAAACTAAAGGAGGTAACAGAAAACAGCTGCAAGATCAACTGTGACATCTGTGACAGGTGGATTTCCATTGGAAATGTTTATACAAAACAGCTGGTACATCTGAGGGATCATTGCAAAACACCACTGCACCAGTCCAACATAGAATTGCAGGAAAGGAGAGTATCTAATTTTTCTGGAGATATACCAAAGGTAATGGTCAATAAAGAACTTTTACAGATCAAATACCCAAACGTTTTTGATGTGATTGGTATGAAAGCACAATGCAGGTTTTGCCTAAAAGATTGTGAAATAGATCTGCTGCCTAAAAGTGGAAGCTTTATTGAAAGGGTTGCAACACATTTGAACAGTAAGCTGCATAAAAAGATGGTTGACAGATCAGCAGGAATGGCACAAGGGCGACTTTAATTTCATAAAAGTGCCAAATGACTCAAAGATGAAACAGTCGATTTTCGACAAGCCTTACCTCCTCCAAGAGAACTTTGCAAGGGTTATTTCTCTGACACAGTAACATTCAACAAAGGGAACAAGGAAGAATGGAGTGTAAATTTAGATGCTTTAAAGAAAGAGGCAATTTGTGGAAGGGAGGGTGGAGGCATAATATGGTGGTCAGAGCCATTCCCTGAGCCTGGAACTTTGCGGCACAAAAATTGCTTGCATGCTGCTGATAGAGGAACATTTTTAAATGAAACATGTAGGTACTGCAGGAGTATTCCCAGTATTCCAACATTTTATAAAAGAGTGTACAATTTAAAAAATTCTACTGAAACTGAAGCACATGGCAGGTTTGATTATTGCAGTAGAGAAAAGCTGCTAGACATTTCACAGCAAAAACAAGGTCGATATACTGGGTTTTCCGCTTACAGTAAAACTTGCGGTATACGGAGTATTACGGGTTTTTCCGATACCCATAGTTTTCCGGACAAAAACCGGATACCGGATAACGCCGCCTGCAGTTATACAGTATTTCTCGATATCGGATAACAGTGTTTAAAACAAGGTCGATATACTGGGTTTTCCGCTTACAGTAAAACTTGCGGTATACGGAGTATTACGGGTTTTTCCGATACCCATAGTTATACCGGTGAAATCCTGATGCCGGATAACGTCGCTCGCAGTTATACAGTATTTTTCGATATCGGATAGCAGTGTTCGAAAAATACGGTGTTATTCGGTAAAAACATATCCACAACCCAGTTATACGGGGTTATACGGAGCCACACATTTTTTCTGTATCCAAGCCGCCGTTGGGCTCCCGAGGATACTGCACATATTGAAACTTATTGAAACCTCCATAATAATACGCGTTCTTCAATAGTATAAAAGCCTTCAAACAATCAAGAATATGTAAAGTCGTCCTTGGGATTTCGGAAATAAAGAAAGGAAAGAGTACATGTGTTGAAAACACAATACGGACAAAGGAAGGTAAAAATTTTGGCGCCCATTCTCTTCAAACTGTCATTTTTTGCTTGATCATTCGCACAGCCACAGCACAGGTTCGACTCGAAACCTTTCAGTTCAGAATTTCAATTCACTGCTTTTTCACAAAGATTTTTGCCATCCTGACAATAAACATGTCGTTTTATGCCACAAGAAATTCAACAGCCACAGCGCCAAGCCGTGGGGCAAGCAGTGCGAAGTGCAGGCCACACATTTGGACTTGGAAGGAATGTTATTGATTTTGTGTTCACTTGATTCCTTGCTGACTCCCATCCTACCCGTCTCAAAATATTGTGTAGGAGCAAATGTGTACCCGATTTTTACCTAATACCAGGTGCAAATCAACGGCAAACAATGTTAGACGTATCAGAAGTGTTTTAAAGAGTTAAATCGTGCTCACTTGGCTTTGGAGGAACAAAAAGCACTTAGTGTTCGTAGTTTCTTGGTTTCTGGCGTTGATCAGGAACATATTTTTATGATAAATGTAGTTATTGCAGTATTATCTGTAATTCTGGGCAGATCGCAGCGAAGGCGCGCAACCATCGTTCACAGCATTTCTATGGTGGTCTGCAGACTCTGGCCTGAATCCCTTTTTTCCCTGCGTTCTTCGATTTGTAAGAACGCAGGGCAGCAAGGGACCGAAGATCAAAATTTTTGCAGTGGAGTTGGTTGCAGCAAGCAAACAATTGATGGGAGGGGGCCAAAGATTACAAGCCAAAACACAAAGACTTTGACAGCAATTGAAGAGGTGGAGGTACACTGTAATTGCTGTAATGAGCTATTTATATAAAAAGTCCTTCTTGTTGTTGTGTCGTCGTGTGGTTGGTGGTGATGCTGGCTTGTCTCCTCCAGCAGGCCTAAATAGGCCTTGCTGCTACTGTTTACTTTTTATACACCTATCCTAGTTCACATTGATGATAAGATAAACAAGTTATCAGAAAGCAGCAGCTTGTGCAACCAAAATATTTTATAAATTTTGTGAAGGTGCACCAAGATCACCAACACCCTTTCAACATTGGCAACAAACAATCAAGTACAAGAGAAGGTGATTCCTTTTAGTTGGTGGGTGAAAATCCAAAACTTGAGTTTTTGGCTGTGTACATGATGAACAGTTAAGTGGCTATTGAAGCTTTATTTGATAAAACAATAATTGATGCATATCAACTATTATTGTTATTGTCAATTTATTTAACATAGGTCTAGGATAGGCATATTTTATTTAAGCAGAAGCCAAGAAAGTAAAGTTGAAAAACTTTTCCTGCAAAAATGGTTCTAATTTTGATGATTAATCTGCCAAATGCTCTCTGTTCTCTGTTCATTCTTTTATTTAGCTAGGCTATTGGTTATTTATTGGTAATACAAGTCCTTAGTCATGATACTATTCAGTGCAACAGTGTACAAATCAATTTATGGTTTCGGTACTGCCAAGCAATAACATATGGTTGTACATATCATCAAACTACTTTGAAAAATATGTATTTTGGGACTTCCAAGAAGGGGTGTCAAGTTTGGACGGCTTGCCTTAGTGCGTGATAGTCCTAGCTAAAGTTAAGCCACACACTTAGAAAGACCCTGTTGTGGCAAAACTGACATTCCTTTCCTCTTTCCTGGCTGATTTGTTGAATACGTAAGCCCCTTGCAAAACTTTTCCTACAAAAATGGTTCTAATTTTGATGATAATAATCTGCCAAATGTCTTTGCTGTTAGTTTATTCTTTTATCTATCTAGGTTATTGGTTATTTACTGTATGGTATTACAAGTCCTTAGTCATGATACTATTCAGTGCAACAGTGTACAAATCAATTTATGGTTTCCGTACTGCCAAGCAATAACATATGGTTGTACATGTCATCAAACTACTTTGAAAAATATGTATTTTGGGACTTCCAAGAAAGGGTGTCAAGTTTGGACGGCTTGCCTTAGTGCGTGATAGTCCTAGCTAAAGTTAAGCCACACACTTACTGTAGAAAGACCCTGTTGTGGCAAAACTGACATTCCTTTCCTCTTTCCTGGCTGATTTGTTGAATACTTAAGCCCCTTGCAAAACTTTTCCTGCAAAATTGGTTCTAATTTTGCTGATAATAATCTGCCAAATGTCTTTGCTGTCAGTTTATTCTTTTATCTATCTAGGTTATTGGTTATTTACTGTATTGGTATTACAAGTCCTTAGTCATGATACTATTCAGTGCAACAGTGTACAAATCAATGTATGGTTTCTGTACTGCCAAGCAATAACATATGGTTGTACATATCAGCATAGCCTCCAAATCTTTTCTTTTGTCCGAAGTTCCCCTGGGACGCTGACTCATCCTCTGATCAGATTGCGTTTTCTCCTAAAATTGACCAATCAGGTGCCGTCATTTCATTACTTCCGCGTTTCGCAGCTAGATTTAGGCCATTTTGAGTACCCCCAATAAAAAAATATTGCACGCTCGAATAAATCGCATTTTTTGAAAATTTCAACGGGAAAAGGAAGCTTATACATAGGACCACAAGTGTTCATGTAACCCCTTTGCCATCACCTAGGATTGAAAAATTACGGCGATTTGAATGTTTGTCTTTGGTATTTTTTCAAACAGGTAGCGTCATCCTGCTCGCCCTCCCCCCAAAAATTAGTTGTTTAGCAAAACTATCAAAAATATACATATTTCCATGAATAATTCTTCCGAAATTTCCGAAATTTGCGCTTTACTTCGCCTTGACTTGCAAATTTGCGACACCTCCAAACTCTGTCCTTTTTCCCTGGATGACAACTTATGCCTCTCTGGTCTGGACCCAACATAACAGGAAAAGGCGGGAAACGTGGCGGTGTTGTCATGTTTTTGTTGGTAAAATCATTTATCGTCTCAAATGTTTCTTTAAAAATGGGGAAAGGAAAAGAATAATATGGACTGGAAGAGCTTGACAACAGTTTTATTAAAATCTGAAAGCGCGTCTTGGACCAGGCAACATCTTCAAAGCATTAACACGCCATGAACAAATTTTTTGCATTGACTGCCTGATGATATGTCTCGACAAGAGAGAATATACAAGAATCTTGCCGATTAAAATCAAAAGTCTACCTCTGTATCAAAAGGTTTGTTGGAGTTGTAAAAACAAAATATATTTCACAGACAACAATTACCAACAATTGCATTACATGTATTCTTTTTGTAAGAAGCTGCTTTTAAGAAACGCAACCCTCAGATCGCCAAATGTTATTGGAAACTGCTGTACACATACTTTTTTATAAGAAACTAAGAATTGGGTCAGTGCTGATAAAAGAACTTCAGTACTCTGAGTTTGTTAGAGGTTCCATAACAATCTTCATGTTCCTTACTTGTGCCCTCGTGAACATTTCAAAACAAGGTTTTTGAAGCCTTTCTAATGCTAAGCATTACAGGAAACAAGTGAAAATAAAATAAAGATATGTCAAGGATTTCCTTAATCTTTGTGAAAATAAAGTGTTTCTTAAGTTATATTTTCCCAGTGCTGGAGTTTTGCAATTTTTTGGCGATCTGAGAGTTGAGTTTTTTACCCATTCTTATAAAAAAATACATGTTCTGGGAAGAAACTATTTATTATGATAGAGGAAGTCCTTGGGATATTTTACTTTATTTTCACTTGGTTATTGTATCATGTTGCTCGGAAGGGGCTCGGAAGGTACTTGAGAAAAGTCGAAATAAACATTAGAAAGGCTTCAAAATCATTGTCTCGAAATGTTCACGGGGCACAGTAGTAAACATGAAGATTGTTATATGTCTAAACATTGGAAAGGCTTCAAAAACCTTTGTTTTGAAATGTTCACGGGGGCACAGGTAAACTTTGAATAGCTACTCAAAATCTGATAATTTTAAGAAACATTTATTACTTTCACAACTGGCCCAAATTTATATTTTCTTATAAACTCTTTCACTGACTTTTACAACAAACTTGACCCCAGTTCTTCCCGGGGTAAAAGTTTCTCCTAGATTTCTTAATTTTTTACAAAATTGAATTTTACAATTTCACACAGCACAGGCGGCTTCTTTCTTGTAAAAATTGAGCGGAAATCGTTGTCAAAATCGTCTTTTGATAAGAATGTAAAAATTTGAAATGCCCTCATTGCAAGACGAAGTAGAAGGAAAACTTACTTCATCGTGGTCTTGTCTTGATCGCTCCTGATGCCATGCCGTCGTCTTCTTTGAGAATTTTTTGCAATGTTGTCAGTTTGGTTTCACTCACACTCCATCCCAAAGTGCGGGAATTAAAGATATTGGCAGTTATCTCAATACTTTGCTTCAACTTCATTGGTAATCGACCATCCAAATATTTGAGACGATAAATGATTTTACCAACAAAAACATGACGACACCGCCACGTTTCCCGCCTTATCCTGTTATGTTGGGTCCAGACCAGAGAGAGGCATAAGTTGTCATCCAGGGAAGAAGGACAGAGTTTGGAGGTGTTGCAAATTCGCAAGTCAAGGCGAAGTAAAGCGCAAATTTCGGAAATTTCGGAAGAATTATTCATGGAAATATGTATATTTTTGATAGTTTTGCTAAAAAACTGATTTTTGGGGGGAGGGCGAGCAGGATGCCGCTACCTGTTTGAAAAAATACCAAAGACAAACATTCAAATCGCCGTAATTTTTCAATCCTAGGTGATGGCAAAGGGGTTACATGAACACTTGTGGTCCTATGTATAAGCTTTCATTTCCCGTTGAAATTTTCAAAAAATTCGATTTATTCGAGCGTGCAATATTTTTTTATTGGGGGTACTCAAAATGGCCTAAATCTAGCTGCGAAACGCGGAAGTAATGAAATGACGGCACCTGATTGGTCAATTTTAGGAGAAAACGCAATCTGATCAGAGGATGAGTCAGCATCCCAGGGGAACTTCGGACAAAAAAAAAAGATTTGGAGGCTATGCTGTACATATCATCCAACTACTTTGAAAATATGTATTTTGGGACTTCCAAGAAAGGTTGTCAAGTTTGGACGGCTTGCCTTAGTGCGTGATAGTCCTAGCTAAAGTTAAGCCACACACTTAGAAAGACCCTGTTGTGGCAAAACTGACATTCCTTTCCTCTTTCCTGGCTGATTTGTTGAATACGTAAGCCCCTTGCAAAACTTTTCCTGCCAAAATGGATATAATTTGGATGATAATAATCTGCCAAATGTCTTTGCTGTTAGTTCATTCATTTATTTAGCTATTAGGCTATTGATTCTTTTGGTATTAAAAGTCCTTTGGCAAAATTTTTTTATTTGGAAAGTAGCTCCAGTTTTGATGATAGAAATCAACTCAATATCTTTGCTCAAAGTCTATGGTTTCAATTTGAGGTTAAATTGTAATTTTATCAAGTTAAACTGTTGAGATCCTTTCAATGGTAGGATATATAATTAAATGTGATGGTTTGGGTCAATGCTTCTAAAGCGCTTCGCTGCTAGCAGTGACATTACTCACTTTCAAATGCTAAGGCCCTGTTTTTTATTCTGATAGATTTTCTGGTAAATCATTACACGGTGTTGCTCTTTACTTGTCTCTAGCTGACTGCCATGGCCTGAATCAATAAGACATGTTTTTTCTAATTTAAGAATTCTAAAGACATCTGGAGTTATTGTCACATTTAATGTTAAGACACTTTGTACTTCCAGTGATCCCCAGTGCCAAAGTGAGTTATAAGGGAAAATAGATACATTTTTACATATTCATATGCATATTCAGGGGAAAACGAGGGAAAAGAAGCCAAGCAGGTAGCTGAAGGGACAAAAAGATCTAAAAGAGAAATGTGGCCCAAGCTGAGTTGAAAGAAAAGCAACTTAACGATGATTGATAACGTCAACTTAATCAGTGCTTAACAACGTCAATTTCTGATGTCTCTCAGTTCATTGTGATTTTAAGAGGGGATTGCTTTGATATTCGGATATAGAGGCATACGTAGTACCTTTAAAGCCGCTTAAATATATAGTAATAATCAGCAGTTACCTCGATAGACAACTTTTGGTTTATTTATTTTGCGCTAAGCTCATTTCGATAGATTTGAGTCATTACATTTATTTTATCTTCAGCTATTTCTCAATTGTTCAAAATATATATCTGGAGCGTACATACTAAAGTAAGGAATGACCCACAATGACCTGCAACGATCCACAATGACCCACAACCATCCACAATGACCCACAACGACCCACAATGACCTACACAACGACCTGCAACAACCCACAACGATCCACAATGACCCACACTGACCCACAACGACCTGCAACAACCCACAACGATCTACAATGACCCACAACTACCCACAACCACCCACAATGACCTACCATGATCAAATAAAAAGGTTGATTTCTTTCTACTCTCGAGTACTGAATAAACGGGAAGGGGTGAGAATAATCAGGGGCTTAAAATGATTCAATCTAATAAAAGTTGGGGCTTTAAACGACCGGGGGGGGGGAGGAATTGGAAAAGATTGGAAATAGCATTTTCTTAGTAAACACGTATCTTTTTTCATATGTATTGACAAATTATGTTCACTATCATTGCAATTTGTCAATAGTTAATTAAAGGGGGGTTGGAATAAAGCAAGGGGTTTGGCAAATTTTTCAAAAATTTATAAGCAGAGAACGATTATTCGGTACTTGAGAGTACATTTGAAAACACAAAATCTTTTGAAAGAGGCCATCAAATGCATGTAACAAGCAATCTAGTATCTAAAGAAAACCAAAGAAGGTCACATGGCATGACTATGACATAACTATCATGAATAGTTTCTTAACATATACTTTTCCAGTACTAGTGTTTCTTAACTTATAGCGATCTGAGAGTTGAGTTTCTTATGGGCAGTTTAAAAAAATACCCGTATACCCCGCCCCCACACCCTCCAATTCTCTTGTCATTCCTTCATTATTAATAGAATACATATTCAATTTTTGACAATTCTAATGCACTTGTTTATTATAAACCAATTTCTTATAAAAAAAACATGTGTAACATCTACTCTGTGCGCAATTTTGGCCTCATAATCATCTGTAAGTTTTGCTTACATCACAATGTAGGACCTTGACATTTTTTGAGGGAAGAGGGGCTAAATGAAAATGTCAAAACGTAATGAAAATAAGCACTTTGTTCTTCAGCATGAAATGAAGACCACAAGTGCAGGCTGAGAAATGAAGAAAAGTCTAAAAATCGAAAAGAGGCAATAATAATGGAACTGAGACTAGTAATCATTATCTTTCATGGTAAAATCCTTTTGTTGCTGATTGCTGTTGGCGGTTGTGGATCGTTGTGTAGGTCATTGTAGGTCATTGTGGGTTGTTGTGGATCATTGTGGATCGTTGTGGATCATTGTGGGTTGTTGCAGGTCATTGTGGGTCATTCCTTACTTTAGTAAATACCATATCTGGAGGTGAAGAGCAGCGTATGTGGCAAGGTATTTGGAATGAATTGATGTCCGATGAGGAAAATGGGCCTGACAACGTATTTGTCATGAAAACTTTAGAATGGAGAGGGCATCAACTCACCGTGCTTGTATAAGATCATCAGATGATGGATTGGACAGGGGGAGGAACAAGAATATTACCCTCAAAGAAATGATCCATGGATTCCTTTGAAGGAGACTTCCATCCAAAAAGCTGCACAGGCGATTTATCCAGATGTATTCAGATGATCCTCATCATGACGACATGGAGGAGGAAGACGGACACGCTCAAAACGATGAACATGACTTTGACGATAGTCATTTATTCTAGATAGAACGATCAGTTTAAATTGATGAACTGGGGGGGGGGGGTGGCTCAATGACCTCGGAATGTCCAGCTGCAGCAATAGTAGTTGCTGTATAATAGAACGAAAAAACTTTTGAAATGCAAAAAGAAATCTGCATGAGTTGAATCTTTCCTTCAAAAGTGAACCCAGGTGTTGTGAGTTCAAAAACTTCTTTGTCTTTGTGAGTTCAAAAACTTCTTTGTTCCACATCACGGTGGTCTTTGTAATCATTTGACTCTACATCCTACAAAACTTGGCTCTGCTTAAACAAAACTATGATGAAATATTCAGTTTGATCGACGCGTTTTGCTTTTGAAGCCTTTTTTCGTCTGGTGTTTCCTTGTGTAACCTTTTACACTACGCAATAGTTGATCCAAGTACAATTCGTCTATCTGCAAGGCTTAGCGTTGCAATATGATTTAAAGCATAACTGACATTCAATTTAAGGTGGATAGTTGAACACGTCCAACATTAAAAATTTCTATATACAGTTGAAACTGTCAGTTGAAACTGATTGTGTACAGTAAATCCCCGCATAAAAGAATCGACTTTTGAGAGCCAGGCTGAATTAGGTTTATATTTTAAAGGCTCTTAGATTTATTTCAGGGTATAAAAGATCTTAAAGGTTCTTATTTAACGCCTCATTTTTGTACATTTTTCATTTGTTTTGGTAATGTTACTATGAACCCTATATGTACTCTTAGGCTTCAAATAGCAAGGGAAGAGGTCCACATTTAACAGCCAATCAAAAATGAACTTTATTGCCCTTGTGATAAGAACATGTTGGTTTATCAAACTGAAACAGGTTCTTAATTAGAAGGTGCATAATTCAGTAAATACAGACCGCATGTTATTATTTTTGTAGGTTCTAACATACGGAGATTTACTGTATTTCCGCCTTCAGTCTTCAGCCTGACTAATGTTTAGATGTAATTTTAGGAAAGGAGCCATGTTCCATTTCATCTCCGTTTTGTTTTTTTATTTACGAAGTAAAACGAGTAGGAGAGATCGTGGTTAATTGTGTAATAATACAGGGTTTTTGTTGTCGTCCGTGTCAAGTATATCTTCTTCTCTGCTGTTAATCTGATCTGACCTGGATTCACTTGCAATTTAGGCACGAGCACATAAATCACACAAACTTGGGTTATACGATTATATACAAAACACTATGTACAAAGGCTAACGGGTCTCCAGTGAGATCCGGAATTAACGTGTAGCTGGTCGCATACCGAATAATCAAAGATCTACTCAAAAGTTACAGAATATATTAGAAACTACGCGGAAATACGAATTAAGACTAACCAATCATATACAAGAACAACAGGAAAATGACTAACATAAGATTTGCGTAAACGGACCAACCTAGGTAATAAAACAACTAGTCATGTACCAAAAGTAAATACCGAAAAGGAATGAAAGCGAGGTTCCTACGTAATAAATGCTGAAACTATGTGAAACGATACCTAGTCATGATCTGAAAGGAAAATCATTAAAACTTCAATGAATAAACGAAAGCTTGAAGGAAAAATATATTCAAATGAATGAACTCATAAAAATCCTAAAAAGTGCGTCTCGTCACATACCATCCCCCTATGTTGAAACGTCCCTTGTTTCAACTGAAACAATATTAAACAAAACAAAGAAAGAAATCATATGGGCTAAAATATCGAAATCAAAAATTTATCTTTCTATCACCCAACAAGGATTTACGATAAAATCTAACGATCAAAAATGTGTTACTACAAGTCAAAATTATTTTGTCCCTCGATTCTTCAATTCATATCACATGTCCAAGGCTTTTCAACTGTCATCAACTTGCCAAGATCGCCGTAACGAATACCTTTTCAGAAACAAAGAAAATAACAAAACACAAACCGGATCAATTGCTCTAGTCTTTTCCGTAAGACTCCGTGAAGTAATCCCAATACTTCGAAAAACCAATACTGTATCCCTGTACGCACACTCAACTGGATACCATGAGCATATCGACCATGAATAACGTCGTAGGAGTGCATAGTTGCCATTTTAACAAAATGTGTAATGTTTCAGTTTGGTGTTTCGCAAAGTACATAATCTCTCAAAGCCATAAAAATCAAATCTGTAAGTGTCGAGTAATCCAAAGTCAATCTTCGTCATCAAGTTTCATCATACAGAACTTCAGCAACAATTTCGTTCGATCCAAATCTATTTCATCTTCTGACATGGGCTGGACACCAAGATCTTTTTTCATCTTGTGCTCCATTTAATCGAATCCCGCTCCTGTCACCATATGTAATAATACATGGTTTTTGTTGTCGTCCGTGTCAAGTATATCTTCTCCTCTGCTGTTAATCTGATCTGACCTGGATTCACTTGCAATTTAGGCACGAGCGGATAAATCACACAAACTTGGGTTATACGATTATATACAAAACACTATGTACAAAGGCTAACGGGTCTCCAGTGAGATCCGGAATTAACGTGTAGCTGGTCGCATACCGAATAATCAAAGATCTACTCAAAAGTTACAGAATATATTAGAAACTACGCGGAAATACGAATTAAGACTAACCAATCATATACAAGAACAACAGGAAAATGACTAACATAAGATTTGCGTAAAAGGACCAACCTAGGTAATAAAACAACTAGTCATGTACCAAAAGTAAATACCGAAAAGGAATGAAAGCGAGGTTCCTACGTAATAAATGCTGAAACTATGTGAAATGATACCTAGTCATGATCTGAAAGGAAAATCATTAAAACTTCAATGAATAAACGAAAGCTTGAAGGAAAAATATATTCAAATGAATGAACTCATAAAAATCCTAAAAAGTGCGTCTCGTCACATACCATCCCCCTATGTTGAATTGTAACACTTTTTGTAAAATCAGCCATATCGTCCAAATAATTACGCTCTTGAAGGTGAATGATATTGTAGTTGCATCCCTTGGACAAAAATAGACATTAGTTTCCATCACATTGAACCAATTTTTGTGACGCTGTGATAGTTTTAAAATCAGTGGTCAAGTATTTCAATTGCCCCGGTAACGCGGGGCAATTGTTATAGATGGTTGGAGCAATTGCTACGTATCTTAAGATAATCACAGATGATATTGCACGACTCTGCTTTTACCTTGCACATAATGTGGTACCAGGTGGCAGATTATTCATGGTTTTGAAAAGAACAAGTTCAAAATAGGAAGGGGGGTTTTTTTCTTTGTAAATTTCGGTGGATCAGTTGAAAAAATGGAATCGATTGAGAAAAAATGTCCTTCACATGGCTCGACCAGATTAGAAAATTAATCAAAACCAAACCATCGGCCAGATTACACCGAGGCAATTGCAACAGCTTGTTACAATTGCCCCTGACCTGGTCAGCTATCGTTATTGTCCATTTTCACCTCTCATGAGCTGTGGAGCTTAAAAGTTTTTGACGTAGTTTTGATCCTAAATAGATGCCATGTTTGTGATATGAAAATGGCACTTTTTACTCGAGAGCAAAATCTTTCAGACACAAAGTTACAGTGAAAGCAAGTATGTATTTTCGTACTCAAAAACATGTTTTTCCCCCGAAAATGTTGCAACATTCCTGTATCTCAAACATGCTGTAAAAAATCCGATCATTTTTTCCAGGCATGAGAGTCAGTGTTACCATTGCTCCCTGTTACAATTGTCCCCGGTCTCCCCTACATATAGGAGTGGAGTTATGTAACGGACTAACGCTCTCACGAACCAAGAACGCATTCCGCGAACCAGCTAAAAATGCCAAGAATGCAATCAGTTGCCAACTGATGTATTGTTGCTGCGCCTCCGTTCCATCAGATCACCGAATTTACAAAGACTTTTCTTGTTTTCGGTTATTCTGATTATATTTTTATCTTGATATCTTCCCAGATTATGGTTCTTGTATTTTCTTCAAGGGGCGATGCCATGCTATCTCTATTAATTACCCCTAAATTCGATCTCTGCAGGTTTATTTGATTTTAGGGTCTCACGGCTCATTTAAAAGATATAACTTCAAGGCAATAAAATGGTCTGTTATGACTACTTTCACTATATTTTCCCAGCAGTAACAATCTACTTTGGTTAGATTGGGGGGGAGGCTAAATAGCTCTTTTACGGTATTTGTAAACATCATTTTGTTAGCTGCTGATATCATTCGCACCGTTTAAACTTGTATACCATATCTTCATTTTACTCTCTATTATCATCAAATTCAAATCCAGCAATTGACCTTCTAGCTGTTTTACAAAGGATTCAGGATCGAGGGATATTTTCATACCTGTTTATTCAAGAGGCTCGATTGAGTTGCGTTGGAGCTTCTATCACTATTGTGCCCATTCGAAAATTCTACAAAATATATCGAAGTATCGTTGTATTTTCTAGAATAATCAAAAGGTCAATTCTATAACATTTTAGCCTATTTCGTATGTTATTTGATTCCATTATATGTGTTTGATGAACTTTATAATTAGATATTGATACCAAGAAGGGATTCTTTACGTGCATTCTTTTATTTTAGTCCTTTATATAGTTGTGAATCCATGGACTTTACCGCAAATGTATTTATGAAATTTTTGGCTGTCTGGATGGTTCACATGCAGAAAATATGATATTAATTGAATGTTCAAGGTTTGTTCAGGTTTTTCTAAGGATATAATACCCGCTTCAAGATGCATACCTAAATATCCTAAGTATCTAAATATCCGGAGATATCCGTAGTCAGGAAGCCTAGTTTTCCGAAGTATTCCTTAAGGGTTTAGTCATTTATAACTCTGGGTACCGGGGTGGGTTAGAATTGGTGGGGGTATGAAACTATTCCAAGGAAAATTGGGGGGTATGAAACTTCTTTTGGAAATTTTAGAGGAGGTACGAAAACTTTAATGGTAGATCCTCCAGAAAATTTCTTCAATGACACGATAAGGCTTATGGAATACCATATCCTCGCACAACTGCAACTCTAGCTAGCTTCTTAATGAGGGCCTTCAAATCATCCATTGTACCCCATTATATTTGTATAAAATTCCAGCTCACTGGCCTTCCAAGGTAGTACTTCATTAAGTTAAAATAGCATTGCCTTTCGTCTTTTTATCTCTTTTACAAAACAGAACTTCTGTGACGTGGTTATCTGAAAATAGTTTGATAGATGGCCAGTCGTAGGGTATGAAATCTTTTCCTAATTTTCAATTGGGCTCGAAATTTTTTTGGGATAATTGGAAGGGGTTTAAAAACTCTTAGCTAGCTTAGCAATTCTAGCCCGCCCCGGTACCCAGAGTTATAAATGACTGACCCCTAAAACTGTAAAAATGTTCCGGGGTCTTTCCTGGCTTTTTCTGCGTAGGATATCTGAGTTGTACGGAACGCGGAAAACAACGGATATCTGAGTTGTACGGAACGCAGAAAACTAAATATCTGGAGATATCCGTAGTCAGGAATCCTAGTTTTCCGAGGTATTCCTGACAACTGTACTGATTTTAAGAAATGTCCCGGGGCTTTCCTGGCTTTTTCTGCGTAGGATAACTGAGTTGTACGGAACGCGCAAAACACCGTAAACAAGGAGTCCGTTTCCGAGATTGTTCGATGTTCGGAAAGCCTCGGAAAACACAAGTTTTCAGGTGTAACAGATTTACTGTATAACGCCGTATAGCAAAGTTTTCCGGAGCATTACGGTATTTTAAAACCCAGTAAAACGACCTTGTTCTTGCTGTGTTAAATACATTCCATTGATTTGCACATCCATCAACTGTGCCAAGTTCTTCCTGCCTGTACTTAATGTACTGCCGATTGTTTGACCTAAGAACAGTCTCATCAGATGGAGCTGGAAGCCTGTTATGGTGGCGCATATCTGAAGGGATGGCTTGTACAAATGTGTCTATATAAATCTTTAAACTACTTCCCATACAATTTGCAATTCTTGACCTTGCATAGGCCTCTATAAATGTAATTGCTAGCATATATTTTAAACAAAGTAAGACATTAAATCTTTCTTGGAAATTTAAAATTGTAGGGGATACCAAGGAGACAGGTATGTGCAAGGGTGACTTTTCGGGCGCCATATAATTCTCTAAACACAGGTCCTTTTCAGCAAATTTCCTCATACTTGGTGGGTCTGGTCTGCCTGAAATTGGCAAAAATTGTTTTAAATGGGTAATTTTCAGCCAATAGTTGTCATGAAAGTGGACTAAATGGCATATGTTGGTAATCAATATGTTAGCTTTCTAAACACCAGGCTGCAGATCCTTGTCAATCTGCAAGTCATGCATACCCCAAGGATAAAATTGACTATGATGGACGAAATTGATGCTGCAACTAGGATCACATAATTCCATATGGTTTGTTAATTTTGTTCCATGTTGTTCCAGTCCCTCATTCCATGGTCTGTAGATGTTAAAACTGTTAAAACACCTAAAAGTTTCATTTGAAATTTCACTAAATATACCAACATTGGCTGGAAATTCTCATTTTCACATTACAGGGAAGGAAGGTTTACATGAAAAATTTTTATCATGGTGATGATGAAGGAATTGGACCATTATTTATTTTAGAGAATCTCTAAAACATAGAATGGCCCCATAATTCTCTGAATTTGCATAAAAAGTTATGGTTTTTCTTGGATATCAAGACAATGCTATTGGCAAATATCTAGTTTGATGGTAGAAATGTTTAAATCTACTATAAAATTTACCTGACTGAAATCGGCCACTTCATTCTGAAATTATGAGGTATTTTCTCCAGAAAGCCTCTTCAAAAAACCTTCAAAAAGTAGTGCAAGATTTTGAAAATATGGGACCATTCCATAATCTCAAAAATATGGAATAGCCCCATAATTCTCTGAATTTGCATGAGAAGTTCTCGTTTTGGCTGCAGTGCATGTGAAACTGTTCCTTACAAAAATTTAGGACAGTTTTCACAAGAAAATAGTGCAAGATTTTGAAAATATTGGACAATTCCATATTTGCCATCCCATCATTCCATATGAGCTATTCCATCATCCCCATCTCTTCCAGGCATTGAACTTGATCTTGCATCAAGCTAGAGAGTTGCGAAACTACTATCATAACAGGCGATATAACAGCAAGATTTTGTTCCTTCTCAGTAAATAGAGCGGACATGAGCGCAAAGCAATCAGTTTTCCCTGCTCCTGTAGGTGCACACACAAATACATCTTCACCTTTCAACACCTTCAAGTAAACAGCCTTCTGGAACTCATGCAGCTCCACTTCAAACTGTATTTCTAGTTTCCCTACCAGCTGAGCGTCAGCCATTTTGCACTTTGTTTCCCGCGCTTGCTGCAATGAAGACTGCAAAATCGCTAAATCACGAAAATTAAAAGATGAACAGCCTCCCTTGCTACCTGTCATACAAGACCTCACCTGATTGGCTAAAGGTTCCGGCATACAGTAAGGCCCCGCATTTAAGAAACCACTTTTTCACACCTCAGCCTAAAAGGTTTCTTATATCTATGATACTTTTCCTTTTTTAGGCTGAAAGTTTCTTAACTTTCTAATTTCGAAAGTCCTGGAAAAATAAATAACAACAGAAAAAGGTTATTTATAGATAGATTAGCCATATGTGTATGTTATCAATGATTGTCAAGAACATTGTCAAGAACAAGAATTTAGGTAACAATCTGTTAGATCAAAGACATCTTTGCAGCAATTTCTTATGAGCCCTGCATGGAGTGGAATACTCCCCCAGACCGTCAGACCAGGACTTAGTGTTGGCCAAAATACAAGAAACTTCATTTTGGGTATGAGCCTCAAGAGTTTCTTATAAGTAAGGGGGCTAATCATTTTTCAGTAGCCTAAAAGTTTCTTGTTGGTGGTTTCTTAAATGCGGGGCCTTACTGTATTTGCCATAACTAGTCGTAACTATGGTAATTCACAAATCTCACAATCTGCTTGGTATGCTAGGAATCCCAGCATATTATGCCTAAATAGGATCAGCTATTTCAGAGTAATGACATGAGTCTCTGTTGACTGACGCACCATCTTGAAGTCAAAGAGCAAAGGGAAACAAGACTCCTTGTCTTAAGTCTAATCGGGGAATTTTTAACAGGTCCGCAAAATCAAGGTCCGCGTTTTAGAATTTTACAATAGGCCAGAATTCTAAAACGTGAACCTTTATCTCGCGGAATTTCCATTATTTCTGCCTGAATCGTTTGAAGGATAATTTCATGGATGTCTTTGGAACCAGACTACATGTCCTCCAATACTTTTGGAGTAGAGACGTTGTTGATGAATTGATATGCATCATCAGGCTTCGTGATGAATGCCTTGTACTGGGTTTGAGGAGCATATTTTGCAGACAAAAGTGGGTATCAAAAGCAAGTTTGGGTAATTAGAAGAGGGCAGCTTTCTGAAAACCGGGCGGCAGACCCCCGTCCATTCTCAAGTCATGTACCCCCCCCCCGGGAGTTTCAATTGCTTTTTAGACCTACCATATATGCCAAACTCTAAGTTGAAATGTCCAGCATGTACCTTGAATGAATAGAAATTGCCAGATAACAAACTTTTTTGTCTGCGTTCAATCAAACGCCGGAACTTTTTTTGGGACACCCGGTACATATATAAATTTTTGTGACTCAACCTCTAAAATAATGCATCAAAAGGGCAAATAAGCAGTGTTTCTACGACAAATTATGTCCAAAGTCAGGAATCACTTCTTACAGCTCCAACAAAAAAGGAAATAACAGGCGATACACTGACATATTCACAAAGACTTACATCTTCGACGAAATGCTGAACATGATCTGTTGCAGCTAGTATGCTCCCCAAACGTAAAACTGGAGGCATCTCCTCTGTTCCGAACAGTGCGATCCCAACAGAATTGAAAAGGCAGTCACCATCTCCCGTAGAAACTATTGGCTGCATCCCCGCTGGTAGGTTCTTCAGCTTCGAAATCCTAGATAATTGTATCATACATAAGTCTGACTACCATAGGAATGGGTTTAATACCAAGCCTATGCTCACCCTTCCGGAATACAATCGTTGAAAGATTACAGCGATCAGTTGATAAACGGTGGTTGATTTGGAATTATTTGAGGTGTTTCCTATCTTACAGCCCGTAGGAAATATCCAGGGGCGGACTGGGGCATCAATTCCTTAAGGCGGCAATACACTATCATCTTCAGGTAAAAGTTGCTCCACATTTTTTCTGTGAACATACAATGTTATAGTGTAAAGTGCCGTAAAAGTTGCTCGTAGTTGCTCCATAGTGTCTTTAATCCGCTTATTTTAATCCCATTTTAATTGGCCATCGCAGAAAAAAAATTTGATCTCGGATCAAATTTTTTTTCTGCGATGCAAGTTTTTCAAAGGAGCCGACAAAGTGAGGTAACGAGCTGGCCTACACGAAGTACTACATCGTTGGCGGGACCAATTTGGCGCCCTAGATTCCTTCCAGATTCTTCCTCGGTCGGTGAGCCTCAATTCGTTCATGAAGTAGATGCTCCCTTCATCTCTGCGACTCAACCAAGGCTTCATCCAGAATCTCTTCTCTTTCCTTCTCGTTGATCTTTGCTTCAATTTTAATGCACAGCCGAGTAAAAGTGCAGCGAGTGCCTTTTCTCGATCATCGTCTTGTTCGTCTTCCATCCCAGATCAAATTTTTTTTCTGTGATGGCCAATTAAAATAAGCGGATTAAAGACACTATGGAGCAACTACGAGCAACTTTTAAGGCGCTTTACACTATCACATTGTATGTTCACAGAAAAAATGTGGAGCAACTTTTACTTGAAGATGATAGTGTATTGCCGCCTTTACCGGGAAATTAGCTGTTAGGGGCCCCACATTTGTAGAAGTTCAAATTATATTTGTAAACTAGCTAGCATGTTTGAAAAGTTACTTTGTAGTATTTCTAGTGTTGTAGCCAGATTTTTACCTCAAAAGGAGGCAACTTTGGGCAAATCAAGTGAAACGAGGGCCTGGGCCTCGGTCTAGGAAAATTGTTCAAATGTGTCACAATTTAAGACCAAGCAATTTTTGTTGGTAGTGTGTTAGGTCCTAACAACCTAACATCTCTTGAACTCAGACTGCTTGCATCTCCTACTGTCTCTGTTACTGACACTTCAAGAGAAAGTTGAGTTGCATTTCAAGAAGAATTTATTTTGTCAAATGTTGGTACCTTTTTCATAGGTGTAGGAGACAATGGGCTCAATGTCTGAAAATTTTGCAAAACTCAGCCATGATCAGGCAGAAATCCGCCTTAAGTCGGCCAAAATTTTCTTAAACACTTAATTTTTTATCGGGCAACCACCCCCCAAATTCTATCTCCTCCTACGCTGATGACATCTTTGTTAATGTCTAGTGAACCATCCCCATATTGCTATTCCCATTCAGACATGCTGGCAAATCCAGGTCCCATTATACCCCTTTAGGTCCGTTTTACAGATCCCAATATCACTCCAAATGTGGAAAAACAATGTACTGCACACTTGCAATGTACCTAACAAAAGGAACGCAAAGAACGGCTCTGACACACTGACAGACCTAACACAATGAACAAAACTAACACAACTAGCATACCTAACAAGCGGAACACAACTAACAAATATAACAAGCCTAACACAATTAAGATAGCTTACAAACCTAACACAATGCACGAGCCTAACACACTAACAGACCTAACAGGACTAACAATCCTAACACCAGAAAGACACCTTGCACGCCTAACATAACTAACGGACCTAACAAACATAACACAACAAACAAACCTAACATAGCTAACAGACCTAACACACCTAACTTAACTAACAGACCTAAAAAACCTAACATACCTAACAAACCTAACATAACTAACACACCTAACATAACTAACAGACCTAACAAACCTAACGCAACAAACAAACCTAACATAGCTAGCAGACCTAACACACCTAACAAACCTAACACAAATAAGAGACTTAACTTGACTAGCAGACCTAATTCACCTATCACATAAAACATAACAAACAAACCTGCTGTTAACTGAAAGATCTAACTAAATAACTTACCAACAGACCAAGTTGAAATATCAAACCTGATATAAAAACATACTGTACCCAACAATGCTAATATATTTAACGCTTATGCGTATGTATCCATTGATTACAATTATAAAATA
Source organism: Aurelia coerulea (assembly GCA_039566865.1). Classification (NCBI taxonomy): domain Eukaryota; kingdom Metazoa; phylum Cnidaria; class Scyphozoa; order Semaeostomeae; family Ulmaridae; genus Aurelia; species Aurelia coerulea. The sequence goes on from CM076947.1 coordinate 12,334,013, forward strand.
AACAATTAGAGGTTAAAGGAAAAAAGAAAGAATACCTTGAGAAGGAGAATCATTATTTGGTAGAGATTTAGTTGCAGGTAAAATGTTTATGGGAAACGCTCATTGATGCGGATTGATTCTATATGAGCAAGCTCGCATGCCTAAAAAGGGGCTATTTTGTGAAGCTTTGACTGAATCATTCAGTCAAGATTGCTGAGATGCCAGCCTGAGACAACTTTATATCAAAACAGTTATGTTTAATTCTGTTTCAATCGTTGGAAAACATTAGGTTCTTGTATTTGTTCTTGTATTTTCCTCAAGTTATGGCAGAAAGGAAAATTATATTTTTTCATACATTTGCAACAACATTTATTTCCCCAAAAATCGGTCCAGCGTGGAAGAAACTTGGTCCTTTGAACACACACCTCAGAAAATTTGCATTTGCAACAGATAGCAAAACACGGTTTCCAAAACACATCACACAATCACCAGTTTTGTTCATCCGAAGAACAAATTAACGATGCAAACAAGTTGATTTAATATGAGGGGAACAAAGGCAAATACGTGGCGTAGGAAATCAAACTGATGCCCGTTTTTGGAAACTGTCCGTTGCAATTTATTGCAGCTACAACATATTGTCTCTCCATTCCCGGTTGCAGGTGAATTTCTTTGTTTCTTGCGTAGGATTTATTCTTTTACAGAAATAAAGAGTTTTTTCTTTGGCAGGCTATGCCATACGAGTGTCTAATGTTGCCTTTGTAGGTTATAACAATTTTGCTAGAGGTTCCCATAATGACAGCTTTTTTCGTGACATGTTGCTAACTACAGTGCCTGTTATACGAAACCCGGGGGGGGGGGGGGTACTTGACTTTCAATTGTATAGGGTACAACACCAATATTGCACTTGGTGCCTCAGCTTGTTTTACAAGTTTATGAATGATTTAACACCTGCATATACCATGAATCCAATTCCACCGTTTCAACAGTCCCAATACTCTCTTTGCAATCAGGATGTCGTTGGGCGAATAGGGGCAAGGACAGAAAAATTTCAGTCTGCCTTCTATCCTCACTGCTTATCTGAATGGAACAAACTTGATCCAGAATTTAGAACTGCACCAACTGTTGCTGTTTTTAAGTCAAAGCTGCTATCCATAATACGCCCTCCTGCAAAATCCGTTTTTGGTATTCATGACCCTAAAGGATTATCCTATATTACTCAACTAAGGGTTGGCCTAAGCGCACTGAACTTTCACAAATTCAAGCACAATTTTAGGGATACAATAAATCCAATGTGCCCCACAAATGACGGTGTTGAGGATACTGAACATTTTTTTGTTGCATTGCTCTTCTTTTGATGAGGAACGACGTGATCTTCTCGCTGGAGTCCTTTCGCTACTGAGACCATTTGGGTACATTAATCCTTCAAATAAGGTTCTTACGGAGCTTTTACTGTATGGTGATAAAGAACTTTCCAATGAAGTTAATAGAAATATATTACAATTAACTTTGCAGTATATCCATAAAACTGGTCGATTTGATTAAGATAATTCCAAACTTCATTACATGCCACCACCTTTCCCCGTTTAGTAGTAATTTACGAGTAGATTTGATGTAGTTGTTCTTTTTGTTCATGTCATTTATTTTCTTGTCTTATATTTTGACTAGTTTTTTCTTATATTATATATCTATATGTTAATGGCCTCAGGGTAGACATTGCTTTTTTGCTCCTTGGGGTATCGTTGTAGTAGTATTGTGGGGTAATTATGTAAGTAGTGTAGGGTAGCTCATATCGTAAAGTAGTTCTGTAAGTAGTGTAGTGTAGCTCGTAAATATATTGTAACTTTTTATTGGAATATATATATAAAAAAAAAATATTGCACTTCAAGAAATAATTTTCTCAACCAGCTTTAGAATTTTCCTTCGAAACGATAGCTGGCTTTAGAAAATATCTGCAAAAGGTATAATCCAAAAGAATTAAAACTTCACAGAAAAACAATGAAACAACATTTTTAACAACTGGTTTTAGAAAAAAATGCCTTTCCTTGATATACATCATTAGCAACAAGAGGTGAAATGATACCCGGGAAGGATTGCACATCCCATTAGCAAATATGGTAAATTATACTAGGTACCCCCAGGTTCCAAATACAGGCAATTTATACTCCCAACTAACCATGTTGATCTGTTGGGTCATTGCTGGGCTTTGCCCCCCCCCTCCCCCCAAATTCCTAGCTACACCTCTGATCTTTTCCCCAGCAAAGGAATGAAAAAAAAAACAACTCAGAACTCAGAAAAGTGACTCATGAATAAAGTTTGAATTGAAAACATTTGAATCATGTCCAAACAAAAACCCAGGGGGGTACTCAGGTATATTTAGGATAGGGGTGCTCAGGCTGGGGTACAATGCATTAACCCAAAAAAGTAATTTCTAGCATGAAAATAGACCCACAAAAATTATTTTTCGACCTCACATACCCAAAGGTTATGAAGTCAGTATCTCAAATCTGCATAAAAGTGCCCTAACTGATTAGATTTCTCATACTGTGTTTGGATATTTATGTTTTTTTATTTTAGTACTGTTACTTGAGTCTAATTTTGCTTGTAAATTATATTTTTCCCAATTTTTTTAAACCTTTTCTCATATTTGAGACCCAAACAAGTAAGCCAGAATTTCTGAAACCCAAAAAAAGAACTGTGCAGATCATTGACCCAAGAAAATAATCCTTGGCTAAATTTTAGACCCGAAAAAGTAACCTGAGCATCCCTATCCTGAATATACCAGAGTACCCCTTGGAACAAAAAATTACTTATGTCCTTGACACCATCATGTATAGGAAATATTTTGTTAAGTCAATTCAGTGAAGGGATAGCTTCATGTCTGTTAGTGTTGTTATGTATGTTATGTTTGTCAGGTTGGTTAGTTATATTAGGAACAAACAGAAAAAATGCAAAACGAGGCTGGCCGCGAGGCTTCCATCCATGGAAAGTTTTGGCGGGCCGGGTTGAAGCCGCCTGTAGGCCCCAAGGTTTCTGGCCGCCGATCACCGCGTGCGTGCCAAAATTTATGCCAGATCTGGATCTAAACAGTCACATGGGAGGACGGCGAAGCTGCCAGTGCGAAAATTCTTCAAAAATTGGCTGCTGCAGGCTCGGAAAACGCTTTGATTGCTGTTACCAATTGCTGTAACAATTGCCTGAAAATAGCAATTTTTTGAATTAATATTACGAGAAAACTGGTCCTGGCCTCTCGATCAAACTTTGTTGAAAGCACCTTCAAGATATGGCCAAGATGGTGGCACAGGTGAGTTATCTGGGAAAATTTGCCCAGTTTGGATTTAATTGTCGTGCTTACTGGAGGTCACGGCATCCAAATTTCTTGTGTTCGAAACGGCATTTCTTTAGCCTATGATTATTTCGCAACCATTGCTAATTTCTGTTTGATATATTGGCCCTAGAAAATAAAAGTCATCCCTTTTCTTGTAAATCTAGTACCACAACCCTGGCTCTTCAGGATGGGAAAATATTTAAAGTTTTTGCAGAGGACCTATTTTGATGCCTTCTCATGAAGCTCAAAGTAACCGCTCTTTTGGTCTGTACCAACAAAAATTTCCACCTGGCCTCTCAACGAAACTTTATAATCTTAAAATAAACATGTCATTCTTTGCTGCTCTGGTGTCCGATTATGTGGGAAAATTTGCCTGCTCCCGATATTTACATTTTTATAAATTGAAAATCTAGGCCTATTTTCTCCATTGTCGACCAGAAGTGATTGCATTCTTTACTAGGCCTAACTAAAGCCTACCAAGCTTGCACCTGTCCACAACACAAGTACGAACAGAAATGAGCATTGACTGCAGAAAAACAACAGTGATGAAGGAATGAGTAATGATCATCAAGCCTGTTCCTTTTTAAGAATATTGATACATATAAATATAGCCTTTTCTATCAAATTTTTGAAGAATCAACAATTAGGCCTAGATTCCATCTATGTACGTAATAAATTTTCAAGTTTTGAATTTCCAAACATTTCTTAATACTTTGATGTTAGATGAATTATGAAATCAGCCCTGCATCCAGCTAACAAGTACTGTAATTCTGCGTGTTTCAATGCTACGATTTCTAAACTGTGCCATGTGCAAGATGGAATTTTTCATAATTTCTTTGCAGGTTTATCATCATCAGGATAATAAGCTCTGGCAACCAAATAGATTTGACAAGAAAAGTAAAGATAGCTCTTTGAACCATTTTGACATTATTGTGATTGAGGTTGAAAGATGAACTCTGGACTTCTCCAAAGAAGCAGTAAAAAGGAAAGTCTATGATTCAACTATACACAAGATATGTTTGTTGGGTTATTATTATCAAATGCATAGGAAATGCCTGTTGATAAAAATTTCATGTTCTCTTTTTATTATCTTGAAGTTTGCAGTACATGTATTTTTATAAGAGACAGCTTTCTATAAGAAACAGTAGGCTCAATATTTCAAAAGTTAAGAAACAACCCTGCTGGAATTTAAAAAGCGAAGGCACTCTTTAGTAATTTGCAGTTTTAATTGTCCCAGTGCACTCAAAAATGTTTTGACACTGTACTGTGTTGCAACTGTTTGGACATTATTTTGAGTGTGAATTATGTTTAATTATTTTGAGATCTTACCAAGTAATTTGGGAGCCCTTTTGAAAAAACTAAATTAACTCTTTACTTCTGGTGTTAAAATATAAGAAACACACAAGAAACTTTTGGTAGCAAAATGGCCCAAAAATTTAAGAAACTGCCTACCAGCCCAGGATCTTAATTTCTTGTGAAAAATACATGTATGTGATATTATACAATAAATTGATTTATTTAATTTTGATAAGATGTTGTTTTTATGAAATGTATAGCTAGAGGGATGTCGCCCTGATTGAGGGTAAACGCATTTTGACCGGTTTTCACTATGTTGTCCTTTTGTTGCAGAATAACGAGAGTTGTGCCTTGCTAGTATCAAAATGCTCGTGAAAATATCTCATTGACAGCATTTGCTAAATCTTTGCTTGTTTTTGTTGAATAAAATTCCATCCACAAACAGAGAGAAAGTGTTTAAAGAATCTCACCTGAGAACTGAGCTGTGAGTATCCGCCATTTTTCATTTGCAAATTTTATTGCAGTGTTTTGGTTTTGCTTGTTTTCTTGGCGTTATTTGAACTTGCCCAACAAAAACATTGCCGCACAGCAAGCCAAGCGTGTCTAGAAGAAGTACTTCACGTAACATATGACATACAAAATCCGTTTCCGCCGCAATGGGTTTCTCTTTGTAAGTCGTTTGATTGGCCTAAATTCGCCCTGATTGAGGGCATTGTGGTATCTTCCGGTTTTCGAACAAAATCTGCGCTACCAAAGCACTACAGGCGACCAATATTTGTGGTAAAAGGACAATTTATGGTACGAAAATAGGTTGATTCTATTAAAGACTGGAAAAATATTTTTCAATATTAGAAACTCATTTAAATATTGTTCAGGTGAAAGAAGGAGGAAGAATTGATGTCAGCTTGCAGAAAAATCTTCGAACGTATATGCGGTAACAAAGATCAATGGTTACAGTAACAAAACGCAGCAAACACAATCAGAAAACATTTAAGAGCAACCAAAACTCTTTAATCGTTGATATGCTGATGATTTTCGCATCAAATTGTCTTAAATTTACATGAAACGAAGTGAAAGCTTGGGTACCCTCAATCAGGGCGACGTCGGAAATTTAGGCCCTCTGGACCGCAGTGTGCTTGAGCAGCTCGCTCCAAAAGGCAATATCGCCAATGATAAATATATTTTATATCAACAACGAGGAATAGTTTAGGAACGTATTCATGGTAAGTTCCTTACTGAAAATTCTTTCGCTCAGGAGGAATATTAGGCCAGATGTGAAATACCCTCAATCAGGGCGACTCCCCTCTAATTGATGCAAAAAATTTGTGGAGCTCCTAAGAAAGATATATATTGTCTGTTGCTTTTGTTGTTTACTTTGAACTTGAAACAATGTCTGGAAATTGTACAGCATGAATTTTGTGAAGGGTGATACTCATAATGGATAAAGTATAGATACACATCAAAGGCATGGTTTAAAATGTCTAAAATTATGCCTTTAATTTCATTTCTCAACTTTTTGCAACTTCAAAATTCAGCATTGAATTGAACATTTTTGGATCCAGAGACATAGGAACTGGACGGCACTGAGGGCACAAGATTTTGCAATAAACAAAGAAGTGTCCTCCTTATTTTCAGGTAGTGCCCCCTTAGCTTAGTGCCCTTGTTCCTAGCTTAGTGCCCCCTTAGCTTATGAAAAAATACCCTTGAGATGTTGTGCCCCGCAAGTTTGAGATTCTTCCTACGTCCCTGTTTAGTTTGGATCACAAGTGGAATTCAGGTGCACATATAGAGCTGAATTAATGCTTGCACTGTAATTTTTAATGCTTCCTGGATACGTTTTCATGTATCACATTACTGAGCCAAACACAAGTCTTACTGTGCGAAGGGCAATAAGAAGGGTGCGTCAGGTGCCAATTCAGCTTTTGAAGGCAAAAATGGGGATGGCTGCTTAGTCTGCAAAATTTATTACCCATTTTCAGGAAGATTGTGCCCCACCACAGCTAATAATTTGTTTTGCTAGCTTTTTTCATAAATTACTTTTGGAAGTCCCACTTCTTTTGCAGCTATTTGAACAAATGTCACCCTGCATATGGGTACTCTGATCAGGTCAATGGGAATTTTTGGGTCAAAAGGGTTTTTTTGAGATAGGTTAGATCTGATAAAGTTATCAGATCAACCCAAAAATATACTTTCACTGCTTTCATTTCAATAAAGATCAATGGTGGCAATATTAAAAACAACAAGAAATTCCAGTGCTGGTCTTTTTAAATGTCTTTCTCACATATAGATATAAATTATAAGTTTGATGAAAAATATGTTCTTATAGCAGGGGTAGCAAAGTTGATTTTGTATTGTCATTATTATGTTCATTTTTGTCCCAGTGGGCTTTTAAAGTTTGAATCTCCTCCCTTGGAATTTGAAAGCTTATCATTGGTTATTAGATATATTATAACCCTCCTAAAACGAATAATAGGGCTGAAAATGGTTGGGAAACGTTCTAAAATGGCCTATGTAAGGCACTCTTCAAATAAGAACCGTTATACCTTGAAATTTATCTTAGTACATTTTTCCAAATTGTGCACTTGTCAACACAGGAATAAGATCATCCATCGAAGACAGGGTTAATGGAATGTTCTCCTGGAACTGTGAAACAGTTCCTGGGATATTCCCAATTCTAATTTCCAGCTTAAATTCTTGTTGACTGTTATTGATCTGGTAATAAATAGCCATCCTTCAGTCAAGGCGTTGTCAAATGAAATTGAACGTCATTTTCATTTTGGGTCAGCTGGAAATTGGCCACACTTGGGTGCTTTTCATGATTTTAGTAAATCATAAATTGAGAATGTCTCAGATTTATCTTGGAAAGAGCACAAACCCACATTTTGGTTAATCACTGACAAGGGTGTCTTGGGCGGGCAGATTGCTTCTGGTTGCTTCCTGTCTATGCCAAAATATGCTCCTGGAAAAAGCAATAAACCTATGGTTCAAATTACTTATTCAATATGTCTAAGAGTTATGTGACTTTGGCAGTCCTACATGTAATTCTCAATGATACAAAATATCTTTCACATCCATTTTATGCAATTTTATCATTTCATATGAAATCCCAGCCTCTTCCCAAAAATTAAGAAGACCAGCTAGAGCAATTAACTTATACCGGGTGTGTCAGAAAAAACGTGGGGTGTTTGGTGGATTGTGACGTCGAGTTCAGCCACCCGATCGTAGCGAACTTAATTTTTTTTTGCAACCAGAGGTCCAACTTAGATCATAAACCTTTCCCCATCGAAATCGGTCACTTGATGTATTAATCAGAAAATATTTTCTTCGTAAGACGTTGTATGGGAGTTTTGCAAACTTATGAAATCTTTGACAGAGCCCCTTCAGCATTTTACCCTTGCCAAAGCTGCAGGTACACGTGGTATTATCAGGGGGGAATGAAATAGTTCTGTCATAAAACATCACGGTGATCCCGTTGAAAGAAATCTCTTTACAACACAAAGGAGCATGCATTTTTGCTGTCTCTCAAACGTATTCTCTTTGCAGGACAAGTTATGGCGTGACAAGGCATCCCAGGGGAGAAAACACTATTTCCGAACTGTTTCATGCTTCCCAGATAATACCACGTGTACCTGCAGCTTTGGCAAGGCTAAAATGTTGAAGGGGCTTGGTTAACCCTATCCAGACTGGGGGGGCTCATTCAGCCCCCCCCACCTACTTAACTGAGCACTGCTCCAAATTGGTTCAACGAACCAGGAAATGATTTTTTGACTTTTAGTTTCTATCCTTTTGAAGTGTGAATTTGTGTGAAATTTTGGAAAAAAAATGTAGGGGGCCGGGGGGTGGCTGTTTTTTTCAGAGTGGTCGGGGCCAACTTTTAGGTAAGCTGTTTATGGGTGTAATTCCAGATCACCTCATAATCCTTTGATAATATCCATTTTCATTTGTGAACTTATAATTTGTAAGGTCTCTTTAATTTTTTCCAAGAACAATAGAACAATTATGTGTCACATGACCTCATCAATGACATCATCTTTAAGAAAATTGGCAAAAATTAGTTTGCGGACTTTCTGCAAGGATATTTCGACCCCAAATGTTTTACAGCAGCAATAAATAGATTAAAACTGATCAGCAGGGTTGTTTCCACCTAAGCTGTGTAATTTTGTTTGAATTTTGTGCATCATTGGCCGCAAACGGTATAAGATTCCCCGGGGGTATCCTCACATAGTACTACTAACGGTCAATTTTTATGCATATTGGTTTCAACTAATTTGATTTACCAATATAACTATTTGCTATTCTAAGGGCTTGTTTATATGGGGGGAAACATCTCACCTGCCAGACCCGAGGCTGACAGGCGAGATTCCACCTTCCCATAGAACCCCATTGCTTTTTCATTTCGTGTTTATATCATAAAAGCAACAGTGAGATCTCACTTCACCAGAGGTTAGGGTTAGGGTTATGGGGCGAGGTGAGTATTTTCCATATAAACGAAAACCACCGTTCGATTGAGACTATTTTTTAGAATAGCTAAACGGTTAAACTTGCCTCTCAGCCCCGGGGATGGCAGGTAAGGTAAAACATCTCATATAAACAGTGGCTGAAATTTTGTCTCATCTGTCAGCCCCGGGTTTGGCAGGTGAGATATTTTTCCCCATATAAACAGGCCCTAAAAAGAATCTGAACGGAACGATATTTTGATACATTTTGTAGAATTTTCGAATGTGCTACTTACATTTATTTCTGAAAGAAACCACTCAAAAACTCCAGTGCCGAGAGAATATAACCTCAGAAAGAAATTACAGTAAAGTCCCGCCTTTAAGAAACCCATTTTTACCCCCAGCCTATTGTTCCCCCCTTAATTACTCTACTGTTTTCACATAGTCCTCACAAAAATTCAGGGTTTGATTTTCTTAGAAAGCAGTTTCTTAAACGAGGGACTTCACTGTACTCATTTTTGAAAGAAGGTTCTTAGCTTATCTTCGCTTGTTTTCCCTCCCTGTGTCATGTTACTCGGAGCCGTTCCCCGTGGAAAGGATTCGATTGAAAAAGTTTGTTTTAAAATGTTCACGATGGCAAAGGTCACGAAGATTATCGTGGAGCCATTAAGAAACTCGTAAGAAACTCTGAATATAATCAAAATCTCATCATTTCAATTAAGTTTCACTCCTGGCCTAAAGTTCTTAGTTTCTTACTAAAAAACACACCAATCGAGACAGTATCGCTTGATGATAATAGCTAAACTTTGTTTGGTTGCATTTTGAAATGTGTGATCAACAGCATAACTTCCCTGCCCCCATCAAAAAAGCCAATGTTGTGAAAGGGAATAATCATTTAGAAATACAAGCAAGCTGAAGGAAAAACTGAAATGTTTACCTCGAAAAATTGGATGACCAAGAACAGATAACCAAATGTCTTTCACCAGCTTTTACCTTCGTCCATTCTTCTCGTGTAATACTGTATGTAATGTAATGTGCCGCATTGGAAAAACAGATAAAAAACGGAAATATCAATCGGACATCACTTATCTAATGATAATTGTGATCAAACAGATGGGAAAAAACGGAAATATCAATCGAACCGGACGTCATTTATCTACTGATAAATGCTCGCTATTTGATATTATCTCACGCTGATCACAAAAATGCTCCTGCTCGCAGCTCGCAGCTCACTGCTCGCCGTTGGGTCGCGGCTCGCAGCACATTTGCAGTTGCTCGCAGCTCGCCGATTGTTGACGCTCGCTACTACGCGTAGGCCAAAATGAACATGTTTTCCAACCTGGCATCAAGCATCTGCAAGATTTGCCCCCCCCCCAACCAAAATAGGGTTAATTTGGTGCCAAAAAAATGTTCAAATGAAAATGCATTGGTTCTTCTGAAGATGTTAATTTCATTGTACAGAAAGATTCATTGCCACAGTCATGCCAATCAAACAGTAGATCAAAGCCTCTTTCAAGAAAAAGGAATTAGAAAAGAACTAAAGGCAAAAATGAATGGAAACATCCAAAATACCATGAAGAATTAGATAAAATTGTCTCTCGTGGGTCGTTCTTGAGTGTGCAAAGATATGCTCAAACCAGAAAAGTTCATTCAAAGCTGTAGAAGAAACATCAATCAACCAATTTTCCTTTGAGGAGCATGAGAAATAGGCTGATAAAATATTCCCTTTTTCTGAAAACTTTTTGTCAGTGCTGGCAGCAATAAGAATAAATTATCAAGGAATAAATGAAAAAAAAAACCGAGTCACTCAAACCAGCTCTTCTTACATCAATAGCTGTTATTCTCACGACGACTTTATTCTGCAGGCCAGCAGGTCAAGTAATCTGCGGGTCAAACACGAAAGCAAACATGCGGGCACCTCCAGGGCCAAGGGCTAAGTGGCCTCCAGACATGGCATGAAAAGGCTGGAAATGTATTGCGTACGTCAAGCACATCCCGTGATGGGTTTAGATAACAGTGCAACAAATTATCGTTCTGATTGACAGAGTCAAGCCAAATCGTATCAGACAGAGTCATGATTGCATCTCTTATGTCCGAGGAACTAGGCCCCATTAAAATCGAAAGCTCTCGAACGATCAAACTTTCGGACGAATTGGAGAGTTGAGTGACTATGGTTGAATTAGTCTCCCTACCTACGCTCAGTTTCAGATTATGTTCAGTTTATTATTTGATTTTAGGAGCCACCGAATCAAGATTAAGTATGTCTCCTCCCCCTGCAAATACTTGGCACATGGTCTAGAATTGAGCAATGAATAATCAAATGTACTGAATAATAGTTCATGTATCCTCCCAACGTTATCAACCAAATTTATCAACCAATTTTATCAAACAATATCAAGAGAATTTCCAAATCCATCTAAAATGTGCCAGCAACTCAACCATTGAAATTAACGAATCAGTCGCGATTCGCAATCATTCGACATAGATTCCTTGTCTTCGTTCAATATTTTGGATCTTATGTTTATACTTTCACTTCGTCATCCAATTCAGTGCGGAAAACTGAGACTCATGTAATCAATCTATACGCCCATTGCATTTTTAAATTGGTTTTGTTCACAATTTGAACAGCAGGACATTCTTTGGCACAAAGCATTACAATGCCACAAACGAATAAGGATCCCATGGTTGAAAGACATTGAAACAAAAGCGTGTGAAAACATATGAAAAATATTGTTATTGTCCAAACAGAGATCAAAATCATCCAAGGGATTGGCCTTTGACCATTTGACGGCCTAAAATATCAAGCACAACACATACATCTTTGCATTGGGCCCTTGGCCCTGGTGGTGACCTGCAAGTTTACATTTGTGTTTGACCCGCAGACTACTTGACCTGGTGGCCTGCAGAATAAAGTCGTTGTTATTCTCAAATGCAGGAGTCATATCTTCCTTTCCTTGCAGTTGCTGCTGTTTTTTGCACCATTACCTTCAGCACTTATTGGCAACTTTACCTATAGAATGTCAGTGCAGACCAGAATCTTGATGACTTCTGTTCAGCACATTCAGCAGAAAGATGGGCGCTAATGCAGTTTCGCACACCCTCTTCAGACCGTGTCTATACTGTTTCTACTTATAACTCTGTCGTTGTATGTCTGTTACATATGTATTGTATATCAATCGATAGCCCAGAACATGGGGATTAATTTGATATGTAATTAATAATTACTCACCTTCAATTCCATCTTTTATTAGCCAAAATACATCCATGACTAACCTCCAAATCTTCACTCCGTCCGCCATTATCAATCCGATCGAGTTCTTCGGTCACGTGACCAGTAGCCTCGACTTCAAACTCAAAGAAAGGGGTCCTCATGGATCGTTTACTCCTCGGAGAACTAAGAGCCGGGAGTTAGACCCTCGAGCTGTCGGTCATCGAGCTGCCGGTGAGAAAGCTAACAATCTATACTTCGATTTTAGACCAGCGAGCTAGACCCTGGAGCTGTCCGTCCTCGAGCTGCCGGTGAGAGAGCTAAAAATTTATACTTCGATTTTAGACCAGGGAGCTAGACCCTCGAGCGGTCCGTCCTCGATCTGCCGGTGAGAGAGCTAAAAATTTACGTCTCAATTTTAGACAAGGGAAATAGACCCTAAAGCTGTCAGTCCTCGAGCTGCCGGTGAGAGGGCTAAAAATTTATACTTCGATTTTAGACCCGAGAGTTAGACCCTCGAGCTGTCCGTCCTCGAGCTGCCCGTGAGAAAGCTAAAAATTTGCGTCTCGATTTTAGACAAGGGAAATAGCCCCTTGAGCTGTCCGACCTCGAGCTGCCCCTGAGAAAGCTAAAAATTTACGTCTCGATTTTAGACAATGGAAATAGACCCTAGGGCTGTCAGTCCTCGAGCTGCCGGTGGGAGGGCTAAAAATTTATACTTCGATTTTACACCCGAGAGTTAGACCCTCGAGCTGTCCGTCCTCGAGCTGCCCGTGAGAGAGCTAAAAATTTACGTCTCGATTTTAGACAAGGGAAATAGCCCCTTGAGCTGTCCGACCTCGAGCTGCCCCTGAGAAAGCTAAAAATTTACGTCTCGATTTTAGACAAGGGAAATAGACCCTAGGGCTGTCAGTCCTCGAGCTGCCGGTGAGAGGGCTAAAAATTTATACTTCGATTTTAGACAAGGGAAATAGACCCTCGAGCTGTCCGTCCTCGAGCTGTCGGTGAGAGGGCTAAACATTTATACTTCGATTTTAGACCAGGGAGCTAGACCCTCGAGCTGTCCGTCCTCGAGCTGCCGGCTCGAGGACTGACAGCCCTAGGGTCTATTTCCCTTGTCTAAAATCGAGACGTAAATTTTTAGCCCTCTCACCGGCAGCTCGAGGACTGACAGCCCTAGGGTCTATTTCCCTTGTCTAAAATCGAGACGTAAACTTTTAGCTCTCTCACGGGTAGCTCGAGGACGGACCGCTCGAGGGTCTAGCTCCCTGGTCTAAAATTGAAGTATAAATTTTTAGCTTTCTCACCGGCAGCTCGATGACCGACAGCTCGAGGGTCTAACTCCCGGCTCTTAGTTCTCCGAGGAGTAAACGATCCATGAGGACCCCTTTCTTTGAGTTTGAAGTCGAGGCTACTGGTCACGTGACCGAAGAACTCGATCGGATTGATAATGGCGGACGGAGTGAAGATTTGGAGGTTAGTCATGGATGTATTTTGGCTAATAAAAGATGGAATTGAAGGTGAGTAATTATTAATTACATATCAAATTAATCCCCATGTTCTGGGCTATCGATTGATATACAATACATATGTAACAGACATACAACGACAGAGTTATAAGTACAAACAGTATAGACACGGTCTGAAGAGGGTGTGCGAAACTGCATTAGCGCCGAAAGATGTAGGTTATTCCTGGGTGAATCATAGAAAGGTCCAGCCTTTTGAGATGCCACGGCCTCCTGGATACATTAGCAGTGAGTTGTCTACGGTCTCACATTGCTTATTGAAAGGCTTATCGTTGGTAATCAAGTGCTTCTTGGGAGCCATGTCTACTTTTCCTAAAAATTGCTGTTGTTTTGTGCACCATTGCCTTTGGCATTTTTTGTAACTTTACCTGTCGAACGGCAGGGCACACCAAAATCTTCATCATTTCTGTTCAGCACATTTAGCAGAAAGATGTTTGTTCCTTCTGGGTGAATCAAAAAAGTTCCGGCCTTTGAGAGGCTACTGCTACCCAATTACATCGGCAGTGAGTCATCTACAGTCTGACATTGCCAGTACATTGCCTGTTGAAATATGTGCTTATTGTCGCTAATCAAGTGCTTTTGTAGAGACATAACTAGAGTAGCGCCACCCCAGTCTGTTCACTATGGATTCCGGGTTGTGTCTTTTGTGGGCCAGGTCGAAAACGCGGAAAAACATTGGAAGTTTCTGAATTGCGAGAAATAGTGTTTATTGTGTTAAAATATAGGCAAGAAACCTCTAAATAAGCCAAATATTCCATCAAGAAGACAAATAAGAAATTTCCGCGTTTTCCGCGTTTTCGTTTTTGCTATAGGTGATTTTCGAAAACGCGGAAATATCTTTATATGAACTTTTATCAGTAGCTTTTCGCAAATATAGACGAGTAATACGGTAAGCTTTCTCTCGTAATGAATTCTTTACCAAAATAGACTTCGTAGATACGAATGAAACTTTTGGATCATAAGATTTAAAAATTAATGGGCCTAAGTGGCCTATCAGGAATTCGAGGGGCAGTTTGTTTATATTTTCTCGACCGTATCCCTTTATGATGCTATGGGTGGATACAGCATGTTATGTCGCCATAATGAAGCAACAAATAAACATAGAGCCTCCTCCTTTGTAGAATAAATTTTTTTTCCGCGTTTTCCGCGTTTTCGTTTTTGCTATAGGTGATTTTCGAAAACACTGAAAAACGCGGAAATCTCTTTATATCAACTTTTATCAGTAGTAGCTTTTGCGCAAATATAGACGAGTAATACGTTAAGCTTTCTCTCGTAATGAATTCTTTACCAAAATAGACTTCGTAGATACGAATGAAACTTTTGGATCATAAGATTTAAAAATTAATGGGCCTAAGTGGCCTATTAGGAATTCGAGAGGATTTTGTTGATAATTTCTCGACCGTATCCCGTTATGGTGCTTTGGTGCTATGATATAGGCCTAAAGAGATTTCCGCGTTTTCCGCGTTTTCAAAAATCACCTATAGCAAAAACGAAAATGCGGAAAAAATTTTATTCTACAAAGGAGGAGGCTCTATGTTTATTACATAACATGCTGTATCCGCCCAAAGCATCATAAAGGGATACGGTCGAGAAATTATAAACAAACTGCCCCTCGAATTCCTGATAGGCCACTTAGGCCCATTAATTTTTAAATCTTATGATCCAAAAGTTTCATTCGTATCTACGAGGTCTATTTTGGTAAAGAATTCATTACGAGAGAAAGCTTAACGTATTACTCGTCTATATTTGCGAAAAGCTACTGATAAAAGTTCATAGAAAGATATTTCCGCGTTTTCGAAAATCACCTATAGCAAAAACGAAAACGCGGAAATTTCTTGTTTGTCTTCTTGATGGAATATTTGGCTTATATTTAGAGGTTTCTTACCTATATTTTAACACAATAAACGCTATTTCTCGCAATTCAGAAACTTCAAATGTTTTTCCGCGTTTTCGACCTGGCCGTCTTTTGTGTCACTTCTCGGTATATTGGCTTCAGGACAGTTTCATCCATCTCTTCTGGTTTCATATCCAGAATCGCACACAACTGGTAAGTCCTTCGGCTCATTTTGGAGGAGCACTGAAACTGACATAATGGCCCAAGGTGTGACCACCCTGTGAAACCCTTTAGTTCTAATAATAATAATAATAACGAATTATTTAACAGGATAAAAACTTCAACAATTACGAAATTGCTGTTATCAATGTTTGTCCTGTAAAAAGAAAGGTGCTTAAAAAAGAAAATATATGAATATGTTACAACTGCAGGTCTCAAAAAATCAATTTTGTAGTATAACAAATTAAAATCTTATGTATAAATTGTGTTCATAATTTTCATAAAATCAGATGCATTGTCAGACGTCCTTGCACTCAGTGGTAGCTCATTAAAAGTCTTTGCACCCATGTAGTAGAAACCTTTCCTCGCGTATTCTGTTCTTATCCGTGGAAGACATACACTACAATGATTGTTCCTTGTGTTCTTGCAATGTTCTTGATACATAAAGTATTGGTTTAAAGCATGACAGACATTGTTCTGCAGGACATTGTATACTAGCACGCAGGCTCTCTTTTTAACTGCATTTATTGGTGATATAACTTCACATCTTTGATTTTTTGCGACTATTTGCATTGCACGATTGTGAAACGAGTTGGCTGTAGGCTGTTGTGTTTAGGACCAAAAACAAACAATTTTATGCAACAAAGTTAAACTGGTAGGAACCACCCACAATGCAATTATAATGTAAACTATTGTTTTTGTGATTTTTCTTGTCTTGCGAGCACTGCAAATGTTGGTAAATTCAATTTTACAAAAATTTCATGGTTGAAAGAAAGCCAACTGTGCAGGTACAAATACCTTGTCCATTCATGCTATTATCCTTCTTGCAAAACTGCTCGTTCCTTCCATCTTTTGATCTTGTAGAAACCGTTTCTACAACTATTTGCAGCACAGTGAAATGCCATGTTTGTTTCTTTCTTCAAAGTTTGCTTTAAAATATATTGCCAGCAACAATCCACAAAGTCGCACAAGCGCAGTTGGAACTGTAAATCTGTGTATTGTTATGATATGGAGTCCGTCACTTACAAGTATGTTCTTATGCTCTTTTGTGCGAAAACGGGATTTTGGAGAATGTCCAACTTTAAGTTGCTGACAGGGAGATAGAAGGAACTTGTTAGTATCTGATGTAATATAGATCATAACAAGTGTTTTTACTTGCCTCATTACCAGTATAAAATTCAATTGATTTTTGTCATGTTCTTGTTACGATGTTGTTTTTCTTCCAGCATCTTCTTCTCTATACTTTGGTGCCAAATTATTGGATTGTTCTACAGTTCTGGCTAACATCGCTACGAAACTAGCATATCAAACATTTATCGTCATTATAAATAAATCCCAGCTATTCAAAAGATCCGTCTTTTTCGCCACTATATGATAAAGATGAACGAGCTGCTGGATTATCAAAAGTATCAAAGGTTTTATCAAATTCCTAAATATGGCTTTTTGCAACAGCGATGCTATGCAGGTCAGGTCCTGCCTTGAGGGCTTTTTGTAACTTAACAAGTTAATATTCCTGCAGGCCGTAAGCTACAAAGAGCTCTGTCCTTGTATTTTTTGGGAATGGGCTTGGTGGTTTTCACGTTGGTAAAAGGTACAGAAAGTGACATTTACAGTTGCTAGAGGCATTTAGATAGAAAGATTTATGTTGCAATATAGAATAGATGGTGGTGGGATTCAAGTTGCTTTTTCCTCGCATGGAATGACCCTTCGGCACATCGTAGTCCTTTCGGTCCAAAGAAAATGTTGTGATATTCCATTCGCCCAATTGACGTACTTCATCCCCCGTTGCAATGTTAGTGCAGCTACTTCCCTTGGAGGTGCAGTGACTTCATGTCCTTGGATCATTAACAGGGCAATGTGGTTGAAGATGTGCAACGAGACTGCCACTCGTTGCACCAAATTGAATACATTGAATGTCGGTGTCGGTGTGCCGTTCGTGATTGCATCATTGACTTCAGTAATAAACTGTTTGTTGATGTCCTGCAGTATAAGCAAGGCCTCCTCTGTAAATATAAATGTAGTGCTTGACAGTGTTCAATGCATTTGAATGAATATCTCTGCAAATGTTCCAACACGTTCAGTTTCCAGTTGCTGGCTGGCCTCTAGCGTCACTGCTACCGTTGGTCGCAGGCATGTTGGTGCAGTGAGTAAGGGGGGCTCGAGGAGGCCATTCCCTTGGTCCAATTGACACAAGAGCAATGCCGCATACGGAACTTGTGTTGCTCCAAGGAGTGAAAATGGAATGTTTGTGGGAATTTCTCCTGTCCTTTCTGTATCATAGCGGAAAGTACACTTCTCTCCAGTGAACAAGTTGCAGATCAGCTGCGTGTCCCCAGATGCTCTGTCCTCATCGGATTTTAGGAGCTTGTGGAAGACAACAAAGATTTCTGAGGACACCATAAATCCTATCTTATGACAACAGCGATTTACTGAGTGCAGAGGATGTGCATTTGCTAATGATGACAAATCCCAATTAAATTCCTCTGCTATGTTCTTTATTGGAGTGGTGCTGCATTCCTTGATAGCTTGGGATTTACCTGACATCGGTGGACCCATGAAGATGCTGTACAGATTTATCGGAAAAATTGTGCCAAACGATTCTATAGTGCAAAGAGTGCTGGCTATAAAAGCAGTTGTCGTTATGATGCAGGATGTACGGTATCCAGCATTTGTGCTTTTTGTGTTCTGTGTTTTGTGTTTTTGTTAGTAACTCGCACAGTAGTTCACAAAGGGGGTCAGGAGTCGGTTGATAACTAAATTCTACTTGCAGAATATGAACAAAACCAATAAATCAACTTGCTTAGATTTCATACATTTTCATCTCCATCTCCGTTCAAATTTCAAGTCGGTGGCTTAATCCTTTTTAGCTTCTGACACCAAGTATTTTTAAGATCTCTGCGTAGTGGAATATCCCATTTGAAACGTTGTGTTGTGCAAGCTCTTTCGTTAGCTTGTGAGCAGCCAAGACAATTTGTAATTTAATTGAATGCATTGAGGAGCCAAGAATTGTATTTGACTACCGGGTGAGTGAGAAAAAACGTGGGGTGTTTGGCGGACTGTGGCGTCGCGTTTAGCCATCTGACCGTTGTGAACTAAATTATTCCGTGCAGCCATAAATCTGACTTAGATCATGAACTTTTTCCCATCGAAATCGGTCATGTGATTCATTATTTAAAAACGATTTTCTTCCTAAAACTTTGTATGGGAGTCTTGCAAACTGAGGAAACCTTTAACCAAGCCCCTTCAGCATTTTAGCCTTGCCAAAGCTGCAGGTACACGTGGTATTATCTGGGGAGCATGAAACAGTTCGGAAATAGTGTTTTCTCCCCTTGGATGCCTTGGCACGTCATAACTTGTCTTGCAAAGAGAATATGTTTGAGAGACAGTAAAAACGCATGCTTCTTTGTGTTGTAAAGAGATTTATTTCAACACGATCAACGCGCTGTTTCATGACAAAACTATTTCATTCTCCCCTGATAATACCACGTGTACCTGCGGCTTTGGCAAGGGTAAAATGCTGAAGGGGCTCTATCAAAGATTTCATAAGTTTGCAAAACTCCCATACAACTTCTTACAAAGGAAATAGTTTCTGATTAATACATCAAGTGACCGATTTTGATGGGGAAAAGCTTATGATCTAAGTTAAACCTCTGGCTGCAAGAACAAATTTAGTTTTTTCTGACTCACCCGGTATATGATTGTTAAAAAAATGTAGATAGATCTGAAATACCCACATGAAATCAATGCATAGACAAATTGCGAGATAGAGTGATCCCAGACTGATGTGGAATTTCTTCTGCAGTCGACAGATTTGAATAAGACATAAACATTTTATGATATTTACTGATGTGATGTAGCCAGGGCATAGGTAACAACAGTTAACATTGGATTTTTAAGCGTTTTTGTCGACAATAATTTCATTTATTCAATTTGTTTTCCTTTTTAGTTGAAATAATTTCTACAAATTTGTGTCAAATTTGCAAGCAAATGTGTCATGAAAGGAGAAGGGTGAAGGTTGAATATAAAAGAGACTGTATGTATTGAAGTTAGACAAAAAGGACCAATTTGAGATTTATAAGCTCTGATGTGTTTTCTGCAACAGTTTCAATTTTGTGGCCAGGTAAAAAACTCGGAGATTTCGGAGATGTCGGAGTAAAGACTCTCCGACATTTCTCAACTCCGACTTTTTTACCTGGGCCTATATGCTCTACTAAAAAAGTTGGAGATGTCTTATCTCCGACGTTTCTCAACTCCGACTTTTTCACTTGGCCCTATATGCTCTACTAAAAAAGTCGGAGATGTTTCTCAACTCCGACCTTTTACCTGGCCCTATATGCTCTACTGAAAAATTCGGAGATGTTCAGAGATTGCATATTATATAACTCTCTACAATTCAAATTCTCTTCATTCGCCGTCACAACACTCAATCAGTCTCAATAAGAAACTAGGCTCTGAAATTTGTAGTAACTTTGTCTTAACGTCTTAACTTATCACTATTATTCATTGTGGACGGTAAATACAGTTCTTTGAACCGAGAAAATAACGAGAAATAAAGAAAAAGTAGATAAAAGAAAGCATATAAAAGTGGCTCAAGCCACCTGCAGTTGAATCCTGGACTATCAAATTTCAAATATCAAAACTTCCCGTTGAAATAGATCATTTATCCATGATTTTCGACGGGGAAACAAACATTTCAACGGGGAAACAACAGAAACAAGGCAGGGGAATGTTGCAACTCAAACTTAGCGGGGAAAACATATTTTGGCGGGTCATCCTTTTACCTTGGCGGGGCATAGGTTGATTAGCAGTTAAAAATTGTCCTCAGTTTTTGGTAATAGTCGCAATATGCATTACACAGCGAAATGACAGTATGAGGTACAGTATGGGATGTACAGGGGTTAATAAGTAATGTTGGTCAGAGAGAATGGTAAGTGGTGAACTGCCAACATGCATTAACCATAGAAGGGTAGCTATAACAGCAGCATCTACAACAGAAGTAGCTAGAGAAACATAATTTATCTAATGAAGATTTTATCAAATTAATTTAAATTTTTCGTCCTTACCCCTTTTACCAGAATCTCACAGATTTTAACACCACACCAATATACCTTTGCCTTTGTATGTATGTAAGTATGTGTAAAGTGTGCATCCACATCAAAAAGAAGTTAGGAAACTACAAAAGGAACACATGCAAGTGCAACAAGAAGAAAGTTCAGAGCAATTAAAGAATTTGTATACTCTACAAATGCATAAAAGTAAAGAGATATATATGTCTTTTTACATTGCCATTTAAGTCCCGAACAGTTACTTTTTTAACTCAACATTGAAAACTGATTTCATCACCACCCGAAAATAGTTCTTATTGAAAGGCCTCATCCCTGAATCCGTGGCTTTTCTCAAATATTTTTGGTATGCATCATCAATTGTGATTTTTTTCTCATTGTTGCTGATGGTAAATAGTCCTTGTACAATTTCCTTGTGGCAGCTATAAATAAATAGAATCATAATGTGAAAATTTAGATTGCTACTGGTGGTGGTTTTCCTCCCAGCAAATGGGCCTAATATGGATGTGCGGGGATTGCAAGAAGCATATAAGTTTCACATATAAGTTTTCATCAGCCTTGCTTCGTTTGAAAATATCAGCTGCTCGCTTGGTATGAACCACTAAGTGAGAAGAAATCAAACTCTTACCCGAAGCTCTATTTACCACAGAAGCTGTACGCTCCAACAGTTGCCATCTTCCATCAACCATACCAGCAATCCTTTTTGAAACTGGCTCTTCAGTCTCTTTCTCCAAATCATCTAATGCCTCGTAAACTTAAGGATACTCATCTATACTTCTCTCTGTGAAAGACAAAGCGATGGTAACGTTGGACGTCAAAATTTACTGTTGAACACAACATAGCCATGTCCTGCACGGTCTTCCAGCTCTTAAAAACGCCGACATTCGACTAGTCGTGCAAAACATCGCATAATGAATTCTCTCACTCATGAGGTAGGGCGCCCTGGTCAATTTTTAACAAACTTGTCCGGCATAGTCTTGTTGTCTTTCATTACATGGGCATAGCAAATGTGGAAGAATGTTAAAGAACGTTTACCAGTGCTCACTGTTCTACAAACAGTATCAAATATTCTGTTGATATATTGTTTAACTGTTTCTTGGTTGAATTCGGTGAGACAAGCATTTCGCCAGACTATTGTCGGTTAGAATTAACGCTGGTTGTATGCATTTACCACGGAATGTCAGCTTCTCTTTCTCTCTCAAGGTAGTAATCATTCTGCATATGGATTCCGTTGTGTGGCTGCTGGATACGTATTCAGCGACTGGCAATGGTGGGGGCTCTTCATACGGATGATGCACACACATCCAATACAGTAAATCCCCGCATATAACAACCTACAAAAATAAGAACCTAGAGGCTGTTATTCGTAACTGATGCACCTTGTAATTAACAACCTGTTTCAGTTTGATGAAAAATATGTTCTTATAGCAGGGGTAGCAAAGTTGATTTTGTATTGTCATTGTTATGTTCATTTTTGTCCCAGTGGGCTTTTAAAGTTTGAATCTCCTCCCTTGAAATTTGAAAGCTTATCATTGGTTATTAGATATATTATAACCCTCCTAAAACGAATAATAGGGCTGAAAATGGTTGGGAAACGTTCTAAAATGGCCTATGCAAGGCACTCTTCAAATAAGAACCGTTATACCTTGAAATTTATCTTAGTACATTTTTCCAAATTGTGCACTTGTCAACACAGGAATAAGATCATCCATCGAAGACAGGGTTAATGGAATGTTCTCCTGGAACTGTGAAACAGTTCCTGGGATATTCCCAATTCTAATTTCCAGCTTAAATTCTTGTTGACTGTTATTGATCTGGTAATAAATAGCCATCCTTCAGTCAAGGCGTTGTCAAATGAAATGGAACGTCATTTTCATTTTTGGTCAGCTGGAAATTGGCCACACTTGGGTGCTTTTCATGATTTTAGTAAATCATAAATTGAGAATGTCTCAGATTTATCTTGGAAAGAGCACAAACCCACATTTTGGTTAATCACTGACAAGGGTGTCTTGGGCGGGCAGATTGCTTCTGGTTGCTTCCTGTCTATGCCAAAATATGCTCCTGGAAAAAGCAATAAACCTATGGTTCAAATTATTTATTCAATATGTCTAAGAGTTATGTGACTTTGGCAGTCCTACATGTAATTCTCAATGATACAAAATATCTTTCACATCCATTTTATGCAATTTTATCATTTCATATGAAATCCCAGCCTCTTCCCAAAAATTAAGAAGACCAGCTAGAGCAATTAACTTATACCGGGTGAGTCAGAAAAAACGTGGGGTGTTTGGTGGATTGTGACGTCGAGTTCAGCCACCCGATCGTAGCGAACTTAATTTTTTTTTGCAACCAGAGGTCCAACTTAGATCATAAACCTTTCCCCATCGAAATCGGTCACTTGATGTATTAATCAGAAAATATTTTCTTCGTAAGACGTTGTATGGGAGTTTTGCAAACTTATGAAATCTTTGACAGAGCCCCTTCAGCATTTTACCCTTGCCAAAGCTGCAGGTACACGTGATATTATCAGGGGGGAATGAAATAGTTCTGTCATAAAACATCACGGTGATCCTGTTGAAAGAAATCTCTTTACAACACAAAGGAGCATGCATTTTTGCTGTCTCTCAAACGTATTCTCTTTGCAGGACAAGTTATGGCGTGACAAGGCATCCCAGGGGAGAAAACACTATTTCCGAACTGTTTCATGCTTCCCAGATAATACCACGTGTACCTGCAGCTTTGGCAAGGCTAAAATGTTGAAGGGGCTTGGTTAACCCTATCCAGACTGGGGGGGCTCATTCAGCCCCCCCCCCACCTACTTAACTGAGCACTGCTCCAAATTGGTTCAACGAACCAGGAAATGATTTTTTGACTTTTAGTTTCTATCCTTTTGAAGTGTGAATTTGTGTGAAATTTTGGAAAAAAAATGTAGGGGGCCGGGGGGTGGCTGTTTTTTTCAGAGTGGTCGGGGCCAACTTTTAGGTAAGCTGTTTATGGGTGTAATTCCAGATCACCTCATAATCCTTTGATAATATCCATTTTCATTTGTGAACTTATAATCTGTAAGGTCTCTTTAATTTTTCCCAAGAAGAATAGAATAATTATGTGTCACATGACCTCATCAATGGCGTCATCTTTAAGAAAATGGCAAAAATTAGTTTGCGGACTTTCTGCAAGGATATTTCGACCCCAAATGTTTTACAGCAGCAATAAATAGATTAAAACTGATCAGCAGGGTTGTTTCCACCTAAGCTGTGTAATTTTGTTTGAATTTTGTGCATCATTGGCTGCAAACGGTATAAGATTCCCCGGGGGTATCCTCACATAGTACTACTAACGGTCAGTTTTTATGCATATCTTGAGAATCTGCTTTACAGTGAGACTTTTTTGACTTGAAAGTGTTTAGTTTGTCAAGATATTATCAAAATTCCACCAAATAACTATCCTCAATCCCGTTTTTCCCCATTCCTTCTTCCTTACAACTCATTTGCTTACTACTGGGAAAAAATGCTGATGTCAGCATTTTTTGCAATAATCAAAACAAAAGTTTCAAAAGGAAAAATGAAGTATGCAACGATCACTTATCATCGAAGTAGTTTTCATTGTAAACTATGGAGAAATTCTCTAATATGGCTGCATTTGTCATTTTTCAGAAAAACAAGATTTTTAATCTCTTTGTCCGCCATCTTGAATTTGCGAAAATCAAATTTTTCACTTTATAATTATATTTTCACCTTCTAACAATGCTTTGATAGGCATAATTTGGTTTCATGAATCATTCTTAGAAAATGATAAAGATTTAAAAAAAAGTTGTTTTTTTCATTTTTTTCGTGGACACGTGCCAGTTGGTCCTGAATAATTATGACGTCATATCTATTTTTAGAATTTTTTTTACTAGAAATGATAGATCATAAGTACGGCTACCTGCATGGTGAGTTTCGTCTTCGTAAGTGAAGGAATGGCGATTTTAGAGAGGGGGGGCTGAATGAGCCCCCCCCCAGTCTTCTAGTAGCTCAAAAAGCCCAGTCTGGATAGGGTTAAAGCAATGAGTATAATCGCGAATATGAATTTAGATATCTATACCATTGTTTTATTCTTAAATTGTTCTTGTCATTAGACTTCATGCAACCCTTTATCAGAACAGCCTAATTGGTCTGTTTTGTTGTTGAAGTTTCTCTTTAGTTACCAGTGGTAGACAAAATATTTGCCTTCCTGCAAAGCAATGCTAAGCAAAATTCTTCCTTCAATTGTTTCATCAATTTTCTCTCTTGCCAGATTTCTGTTGAACTCTTGCACAACACACATTTCAGTTTTCCTGGGGCATGTTTAGAGATACTCGGAATAATCATGTTTCAGGAAGCAAGCAAGTTGATTTCTTTACAATCAATTAAGCTTAACACACACTTCTTTCCTTCCTTCATCGTTTATTTCACTCCTTCTATTCCTTTTTCTCCCTGTCCTCTGTTTTCTTCCTTCCAAACAAACTAGCTTCCTGTGAAGCGGCGTCACACATCTTTTCCACAGCTGCCAGTTACATATATCGGGTCAGTCAGAAAAACGTGGGGTGTTTGGCGGACTGTCACATCGCGTTTAGCTACCCGATTGTTGTGAACTAAATTATTCTGTGCAGCCATAAATCTGACTTGGATCATAAACCTTTCCCCATCCAAATCGGTCATGTGATGCATTATTTAAGATATATTTCCTTCTTAAGACTTTGTATGGAAGTCTTGCAAACTAAGAAAACCTTTAACCAAGCCTCCTTCAGCATTTTAGCCTTGCCAAAGCTGCAGGTACACGTGGTATTATCAGGGGAGAATGAAACAGTTCGGAAATAGTGTTTTCTCCCCTGGGATGCCTTGTCATAACTTTTCCTGCGAAGAGAATATGTTTGAGAGACAGTAAAAACGCATGCTTCTTTGCGTTGTAAAGAGATTTCTTTCAACAAGATCAATGCGCTGTATCAGGGCGAAACTATTTCATTCTCCCTTGATAATACCACGTGTACCTGCAGCTTTCGCAAGTGTAAAATGCTGAAGGGGCTCTATCAAAGATATCATAAGTTTGCAAAACTCCCATACAACGTCTTACGAAGAAAATATTGTTTTTGATTAATACATCACGTGACTGATTTCGATGGGGAAAGGCTTATGATCTAAGTTAAACCTCTTGCTGCAAGAAAAAAGGAGGTTTACTATGGTTAGGTGGCTGAAAGGGACGTCACAATCCGCCAAACATTGAATTTGTTCTTAAACTAAAAACACAGCCGCTAGCTTTGCATACGTATCTACTGTATATACCTGCAAAAGTAATTTTGTCCCCATTTTATTCTTGCAGCGAGGGCAATTAAATGTGAAAATGCACCAGTGCCATATCTGAAGAGTAATTTTGTTATAGAAGGCTTGCCTGACAGTGTCGCTTGGAGAAGAGTGGATGGCTCTATTAAGAAGCCAACTAACTATGGCCAAAAACAAATCAACGAGATTATGGCGAATAAAGATTAAGTAAAATTTACAATCGACAGTACGTTGGAAGCTGGTACCAATATTAGAAGCCAGAGTCCCGGGCTAGAGCCATAGCAAAGGAATGAAATCAATGAAGTGAGGGAACAGCCATCAGTTCCAACGTGCATCTTGAAGCTGGTTTCAACAGAGGTTGCATAGAGAGCAATGATCGACGGGGCACAAGTCAACGAATAAAACATCGAGGGAGGAGGTTGGAATCCACCCCCCCCCATATGGATTAGGGTTAAAGGGCCTACAAATCTAGATTCCGCTTTTTGTATAGTAAAAATATTTTCACAGACGAAGAATTTGACTCTGGTGTATTTTTCTTGTAGGCATGAACACAAGTCCTTTCACTCGCAAGGACAAGACTCAATGCGAGGAGATGCTGCATTTCAGCATCAACAAAGCCGTTTCTTGCATGGCTGGCCTTGCGCCAAAATGTGAGACAATTATTGAAAACACACTGAAACACAAATATCCTACCAATCAAGCTATTCATATCCAAAACAAATTTAAACACAAATTATCATATTATTCGACTGCCCTTTACATGACTGCAACGGTAACACAGTTTATTCAAAAGAAATTCATGAACGAATTCTATCTTGTAGTAATATTGCGGCTATTGTTATCTGGAGACATTGAATTGAACCCAGGGCCCGTTGAGAAACAATCAATTGAACAAAGTTTTATGACATACAGCCAAGCAGAACAAATACTTAATCAAAGGCTATCTAACGTACAACTTACAGCTCTTGAAGTAGGCGGTGGTGGTGACTGCTTTTTTAGAGCTGTATCACATCAACTATATGGCAATCCTAATTATCATGCATATATACGTTGTCAGGGCATACAATATATGGCTTCACATCCAGAGAGATTCAGAAACTTTCTTACGAATACAGAAACAAATAATTGGACTAGATATGTCAGTAACATGGCCAGATCAGGAACATGGTGTGACAATCTTATCATACAAGCTGTTGCAGACACATTCAGCGTAATAATTATCATCGTAGAATCAGAACTAAGATTTGCACCAATGAACATCATTGAGCCAAGAACATCTCAAAACGCGAGAATTATAACCATAGGCCATCTTTTAGAGATACATTATGTCTCGACGATAAGACTACCAATGGCTGACAGTAGCAACCAACAATTACCAGCAAATAACGTCAGTCAAACTTCTTCAAATCATGCAACTTATGAGTCCATTATTCCAAACAGTGAAGACAAAGAACATACGTCGAATAACTTCAAAGGCAAAAATAAAGCAGAACCGACAAAAGAAAAAAATAGAGCAAGGAAACAAAAACAGAGAGCACCTAAACCAGAACTTGCCAAAGAGCAGACAAGAAAACACAAAAAAAGATCTCGAAAGACGAACCCAGAACTTAGTAAAGAGCAGAATAGAAAAAAGGTCAAAAGATTTCGAGAGAGAAACCCAGAACTTACTAAAGAGCAGGGTAAAAAAGATGTAAAAAGATTTCGAGAAAACAACCCAGGACTTACTAAAGAACAGGGTAAAAAGGATCTCAAAAAATTTCGAGAAAACAACCCAGAGCTTACGAAAGAGCAGGGTAAAAAGGATCTCAAAAAATTTCGAGAAAACAACCCAGAGCTTACGAAAGAGCAGGGTAAAAAGGATCTCAAAAGATTTCGAGAAAACAACCCAGAGCTTACGAAAGAGCAGGGTAAAAAGGATCTCAAAAAATTTCGAGAAAACAACCCAGAGCTTACGAAAGAGCAGGGCAAAAAGGATCTCAAAAGATTTCGAGAAAACAACCCAGAACTTACCAAAGAGCAGGGTAAAAAGGATCTCAAAAGATTTCGAGAAAACAACCCAGAGCTTACGAAAGAGCAGGGCAAAAAGGATCTCAAAAGATTTCGAGAAAACAACCCAGAACTTACCAAAGAGCAGGGTAAAAAGGATCTCAAAAGATTTCGAGAAAACAACCCAGAACTTACCAAAGAGCGGGGTAAAAAGGATCTCAAAAGATTTCGAGAAAACAACCCAGAACTTACCAAAGAGCAGGGTAAAAAGGATCCCACCCACCCAGTGGTGGAGGCATTTTCAGATTGCAACATTTTCACGAGAGTGAATCATGCAATTTTGATAGGGATTTAAAGGTACATATCCTGCAGAGATTAGAGGGAGATCATGATAAATTAGAACATTACGAAAACTTGTGGATATCAGGATTAAACTCCAGAGAACCAAACGGACTAAATTATAACCTTAATGAGCTCGGAAAGACATATTATAAACTATACAAGCATATGTAGCAGTTTAATAAAGTTTTGTTATATCAATCGTTCTCCGTTCTCTATTTAATTGTTAGAAATTTAGACTCCTTTTATTTATGGAACACAGCATTCGCATTTGATAACGTTAGATTGTAAAACATTTATTCAAACATTAATTGACTGATGAAGGTCTACAATAGATCGAAAACTTTCAAACAAACTAGTCTAGGGTTCTAGGATGGATGTTCAGATTCATTGAAAATGTTATGTCAAACAAGTAACGTCCAGACATAGGCCTAACTGCGTCAGAATTGGATACCCCAGAAGTTTTTGTCATTGGTAAGATACAGTCGGAACAGTTTGGAAAGGAATTATCGTTTTTAGCTGGTGCAACTGCACTAAATGATTGGAAACCGCCACTACTAGTGTCTCAATTCAATCTCTTCGCAGATGAACAAGGAATTCTTCTAGCAAAACCACGTATTAAAAACGCAAATGTAGAATCAGAGTGTAAGGAGCCAATCTTAGCACCGTCCCGACATTCTTATTCAGATCTAGTTATTCAGGAATATCATATGAAGGTATTTCACAATGGTGTTCGCGACACTTTAAACGCCATTAGACAAAGGTATTGGATACTACGTGGTAGAGAGTCGGTCAAGAAACTCGTTAGAAGATGCGTTATCTGTAGAAAGCTAGAAGGTATATTCTTTAAACCCGTATCAGGTCATGATTTGCCAAACTCTCGTGTAGATGACGGTCCACCCTTTATTAACACAGGTGTAGATTTCACCGGACCTCTCTTCATTTCAGATCGCAACAACGCAAATAGGAAGGTTTATATTTGCTTGTTTACATGTGCATCTACTAGAGCCGTACATTTAGAGCTAGTAGACAGGTTAGATGTAACATCATTTTTGCGTGCACTTAGGCGTTTCACTGCACGCAGGGGCCTCCCAAGGACATCCCACAGTGACAACGCCAAAACGTTCAAGTCTGCAGCCAAAGAGGTCAAGAAAATCATTCTTTCTGCAGAGATGCAATCTTATCTCGCAGATAGAAGTGTCTCTTGGTGTTTTATCGTGCAGAAGGCGGCCAGGAACGGTGGAATTTGGGAAAGTCTTGTCAGGTCCGTCAAACGTTGTTTGAGGAAAGTCATTAGGAGGGCAGCATTGAATGATGAAGAACTCGTTACTCTTCTCATAGAAATTGAAGGTATCATTAACGCTAGGCCCATCACGTATGTCTATGATGATACAGAAGGTGTATCGTATCCATTTACTCCAGCAGATTTATTATATGGTCGTAGCACAACACGTACGTCAAATGGTAGACATTTTTGAAATCATCCGTACGAATGAAACGTTAAATAAACGAGCAAATTATCATCGTAGATTGTTGCAAAATTTCACGAAACGTTGGAAAAACGAGTATTTGTTGGGAATCAGAGAATCGTTAAGCTCGACTGTTACATCCTAAAAACCTAACATCGAAGTTGGGGACGTAGTAGTTTTAAAGGATGACCAAACCAAACGTCAATTTTGGAAATTAGCTCGCATAGAACAATTGATCATTGGTAGAGATGGCAACATTCATGCAGCCAAGGTTAGAGTTCCCAACGACAAGGGAACTTTGTTATTAACACGACATTTGAAGCATTTAGTGCCATTAGAAGTACAGAGTAGAAATTGCGAGATTGAACCTATCGAGGTGCAGGAAGAAATCAAAGAACCAATTAAGGTTCAAGAAACTGTAGTCGATAACAGTAGAGTTAATGGTAGGCCGCGTCACAATGCAGCAGTCATTGGTAAAATGAATAATGAATAAACTTAAAATGAATAAATATCTGTGAAGATAACACAACTTCAGTGCATGAGATCGAAACTAACCTACAAATTACAATTTAAACCCGTGTCTCGTTTCAAGGACGGCATTACATGATTTACTTATGCCATGTTTTGTTTTGGCCTTGCAAATAGATCTATTGTGGCTAAATTAAATGGTTTTTCTCGACGGAAGACGTGTATATGAAACGAATTATCTTAGCAACGTTTGTGAAGTTCATTGCGACGTGAATAAAGGCATTTGTCATAGATACACATGAATGGCCAAGAGAAGCGACTGCTGTATTATTTTGAACTCTGCATGATTAGGAAACTTTTCCTAGTCAGCTTGGCTATAAGTGACGAGATAAACGAGACGTTGTACTGCCATTTTGAACGTGATGTCAACAAATTTAATTCAAGATTTCAAATCTCGCGCTTTATATTTGAACAAAACCATTTCAAAAGAATATTTTAAGAGATGTTGAAAGGAAATCCAATTAATTTTTTGAATATGAATTGCAAAATTTTTGCAAGCGAGATTGTAAAATCAGCATATGTCTCAATTCAATGCAACACTTTTTCCTGTTAAATTTCCCCCATTTTACTTTTGTTCACTGTTCCCTTAAAAAAAGAGCAACAGACACTCATCTACAAAAAATTTTATTCTTTTTCTAGTCAAAAACGTCATGGAAAAGTTTCCTGATGCACTCACTACATTTTGTGGCATGATTTTTTGATGTAAGCATTTACTATATGTATTTCTGGTAGTGGATTTTGCACTGATAATAACGAGAGGAGTCAAATTTCAGAGAAAATTGGTTTTAATTTAAGAGCATCCTCATAACATGCCCTCTTATGGACATTTTTCACTGGCCTAAGGTGTTCAGAGAATATGTCCATAGTATTGGCTTTCTTGCGTGAATTAGATAGTGCCACGCCCCTTTTTATATGAACGACAAAACACGTCGATTTTACGAAAAATCATCCATTTTTGTTAAGCCTCCAAATGCTTTATTGCTGCTTGAAAACGAGTCTAAACAGCATGCATGCGTGAATCCAACCAAACTCTTGTTGAGCTCCAAAATTGGTTGAAAAATTCAAATGCGCAGGTGAATTACACGCATTTAATGTTTGACCATTTTCAGACAATCAGTTGCAAAATTGTTGAGCCATTGACAAAAAATAAGGTTTTTTGCCCCTCCCCCCTCGCCCCGTTGCAATGTTGATTGGAAACAAACGTGACTTTTCTGTTGGCAACTAAGGATTGACAACTTTTCCGACTGATTTCAACATTGCAAAGGGGGGAGGGGGGCGGCACAATGCCAAGAAAGTCTTGTTTTTTAGAATGGCTCAACAATTTTGCAACTGATTGTAGGTTCGCCCCGAGTTTGCGTTCACACGGCATTTTCCAAAACTAACCCAGGTTCGACCCACGGCGAGCCCACCTGCTGAGGTGGGTTAGTTTAACCCGGGGAGAACCCAGGTTAGTCGCGTTCACACTAAAAAAATCTAACCTAGGTTAGTTTAACCTAGGTTCGCCCCGGGTTAGTTTGTGTTGTGTGAACAGGGCTTTGCTCTAAAGATTGGGCATGCATTGAAGAAGTGTCCTTTGTTGATGCGTGGTATGGCACTTAGGGCCTGTTCATATGAGGCGGGCTGGCCCGTTAGCGAGCTGGCTCGCCTTCAGGTGAGATCCTACTTGCCTTGTCACAGCTTTGTAAACAGCAGTTTGCGCTTATATGTATGCCGGGCTGGCCCGCCTTGCCGGGATCCCGGTTATCGAGTGCCGGGATCCCGCCTCGAACGGTCTGACTTTTCTCATATAAACGGAAGAAACGGGCTAGCCTGCCCGTGACCGCCACAACTGGGTCATGACGCACGCGCAGAACAGAGCACACATGACTGAAAATGGCGGATTTCTCCACATCCCTTTTGAGCACACCGAAATCAGTTGGCAAATCCAACAGAAAAAGGCCAGAAAATGAAGATGCTGAAAAGACAGTAAAATTCAAGTGGAGTCCTGACATGGTGAGAAAGTTGATAGAGTGTTTAGATGCGTATAAAAACGAAATGGACTACAGAAACATTGACTTCAATTCTGACAAGCCAGCACAATACGAAGCTGTTCGCAAGGCTTTGGCTCAAATAGTGCTTGAAAGCGATCCTGGAGAAGAGCAAGACGAGTCTCAGATCCAGGATAGGCAAAGAAGCTGCGAAAAAAATGGCAAGAATTGAAATGCAAAGGCTACAACAGAATAATGGAAAAAATAAAAGAAGTGAGACAGTCCTTCTCTAAAGCAGTCACATCTGGCACACAGAGTGGGAGTGGTAGAACAGTTTTTGATCACTGTGATGCCCTAAAGAAAATATATGGTGGTTCACCTTGCACTGAACCAATGACATGTGGTGTAGATAGTTCTGCTGTGGGGATGAATGATTCCATGGCTACTACTATAGTAAGTGCAGAGGGCGATGTTTCGTTTATTACAGAGATGATGAGAGAAACAGATCCCAAAGAAACAAGAAAGTGACCAAAACCTGAAGATGGTATCCCAAAGTTGGTTGATAACAAAAGAAGGTTCCTAGAAAGAAATCTTTCAGCTGCTAAGCGAGACAGGCTTTTAGTTGAAGAGTCAAAACAAGAGATGCAATGTCGTAGAGATCTTGTGCAGGCAATGAAAACATCCAATTATGCTTTTTCAGAAGCATTGAAAGGCATAAGCAACACAATGCAGCACCTCGGTGCTGGGATATGTCAGTCCATTCACGTTTCGTCACAAGCTTTGGTACAACCCCATGCAGCAGTCCACAATCCTATGGCAATGTTTCCTCAAAATCATCCAATGCAGCAGCAAAATGTGTTTGACTATGGAAATTATTATTCTCACACCAAATATGTTTTGGTACGAAGGAATTACACAGAAAATACTGACAACAACTCTCATGGATCTCTTTAAAGTGAATGACCTGAGATATATAGGGCTTGTCTATAAATAGGACAAAGAAACACCTAATAGCTCCATAGTTTTCTTTGGCTTTGCTTTCTTTGGCCACTCGCAGGATTATCAAATACAATAGGCTATTTATAAACCTGTGAGATCTCATCTTTTAACTCAGGTTATTCGCTTTAAGCTAAATATAAGGGCTTATTATATTCAACGAAACGAAACGAAACGAAACGAAACCGAACGAAACCAATTCAATTTGGCTTTTTCCATTCCCAAGAGAACGAAACACATTGTTTTTAAAACGAAACCGAACGAAACCAAAGCAATTTGGCTTTTTTCCATTCCCAAGAGAACGAAACAAATTGTTTTCAAATCACGAAATTGTTTTCAAATCTTTTGTGCTAAAATACTAAAGAATCATCAAAGAATCATAGGCCTAACAAGGAAAGAATCATCAACACACATACAACATTTGTCCAGAGATTCCTAATGCGCGAACACGTTCGTTGATGAATTTTGGTTGAATTGTATAGGTGATCTCACGAGAGACAATTCACACAGTGCCGGCACATTTTGAAAACGGTGAAAAATGTGACGGATAGGCCTTTCGTTCACACAATGCCGGCACATTGTGTTAGATTTTGATAACCTTACGTCTCATGTGTCGATACCGATTTCAATTCGATTCTCCCTTTAGTGGATCCCTTAGGAGCGAAATACTGTTTTCAAATCATGAGTTGTTTCGAATCTTTCGTGCTGAAAGAACTCAAACAAAATTTGTGTGAAAAAATTCCTAATGCGCTAAACACGTCAGGTTGATAGATTTTGGTGGAATTGTGTAGGTGATCTCGAGAGAGAGAGAGACTCATACATTCTTTTCATACATCATTCTTTTAGAGTTGTTTGTGCGTGCGTTCTTAACTTGCTTTGACTAAGAGATAAGGAGTAGCTAGTACCAGTTTTCAGCGTTTTTTTTAGATGAATCAGTTTAGAGTGCCATTTTCAATCCCGAAGTTACCGACACCTAAAGCTCCAGTTGACCCATCTCTTCCACGCTTCGATGAAAGGCATTTAAAGAAAGGAGAAGAAATTGGAACAGGTTCAAGGTTCGAGAAGAAGGCTCAACTTCGAACAATACCACAATTTTAGGCCCAAAAAAATAAGAAACTAATTAAGAAACTTTTACTACTAAAACACCGAAATTTTCATTCGAAATTAAGAAATTTTTAGTACCAAGTGCTGATCCAAGTTTCTTATAAAAAAACGTGTAAGTGTATTCGAGGGCTTACGGTATTGCCACGACAAAAAATTGGCAGGCTTCCTGTTATTCGATCAATATCAGCTCACTCACGAAAGAGACATCATATCATATAGGCCTATCGCACACATTTCATTACTGTATTTTCATTAGTGTGCTGAAAAATATGTCTGTTTTTTGCGTCCGTTTTTCTCCTAGTACCTATTATTTCATTACTGTATGCATAGTGCATGCATCTTTGTCCAATTCTGACTTAGCCTGACGACCAGACCGGATTTCTCTGGCTATCAGGCTAATTCTGACACCAATGAGTTTCTAAATCACAAAAGGTTTGCACTCCGTAATATTTTCTTTCATGACATGGAAGCAATTCGTTTCGTTCCCAGGAGAACGAAACGGTCGTTTCGTTCCTAGAAGAACGAAACGGCTGCGTTTCGTTCTCTTGGGAATGAAACAAAAGCTAAAAACAATTCGTTTCGTTCTCTTGGGAATGGAAAAAGCCAAATTGAATTGGTTTCGTTCGGTTTCGTTCGGTTTCGTTCGGTTTCGTTTCGTTTCGTTTCGTTTCGTTTCGTTTCGTTTCGTTGAATATAATAAGCCAATATAAGCTGATTTGCTTTGCGTGCAACTATTATATTTTTAACTGTTCTGTTCCTCATACCCAAATTAACTAAATGGGCTATAAGCGGACGAACTTTTTTCCGGGTTTCCGGTTCAGGTCTGGGGTTCAAGGTTTAAGGTTTCGGGTTTAAGGTTTCGGGTTTAACCCTATTTGGACTGGGTTTTGATGTTTTTGAGCGGGGGGGGGCCGGTTTTTTGAGAGATACTACAAGAGATATAACAATAAACTCATGCCAATTGTTCTTTTGACAATTAGCTTGAGTGAATTATTTTATATTTTTAGACTATGGTTAGTAATAAGGAGCCTTGCAAGCTCGGTCTGTACTTTTAAGACCTCGGGTTTTATATTTTCCTGTGCAACACAAAACCGGCTACACTTTTTTTATAAGAAACTTGGATCAGCACTTAGTACTAAAAGTTTCTTAATTTCGCATGAAAATTTCGGTGTTTTAGTAGTAATTCTAGTAAAAGTTTATTAATTAGTTTCTTATTTTTTGGGCCTAAAATTGCGGTATTGTTCGAAGTTGAGCCTTCTTCTCCGACAAAGGGCTTCCTTTTTGCATTGACATTGTCATCAAGAAGAAGCCATGCACATCAAGGCAAAAATTTACCAATTTTGCAGCTAAAGGTCAAGAAAAGATTAAGGTACCTTTGTTAGAGAGATATAGAATAGGAGAGACATACAGAAATAAAATTTTAGAGTTTCTTCTCTGTTCTTGAGCGTAGTACTAGAGCTTCTTAAATTTTTGGTCATCGTAGTACTAGTTTCTTATAAACCAGTTTCTTATAAAAAGGGGTAGGGTCATACCTCCAGTCTGCGGACACCTCCAGTATGCGGACAACAAGTGAAAATTCTTGTTTTCGTCAATAAAAAGACCGTAAATCCACGCAATTTTCTGGTCACTGAAACCTCGTTTTATTCTCATTCGAAAATTTCCGTCGAGAATTTCATCAGGCAAAGCAGATCATCTTCTGAGCAAATTGAAAATTGACAGCCAAGAATCCTTTCCATTGCCAGCATCAGTCGATAAACCAGTGAATTCAAACTTTGTTCGTTAAATCATTGGAAAATGTTGCATTGAGACTTTTTCACGCTCCGATTGTTTGACCATGCTTTGTTTTCAAATTCCCTTGGGAGCTCTGATGATTCCGTCTCTTATTCAGGATTCAGGGGGGTTCAATTCAACCCGTTACTGACACGCCCCATCTCCAGTCTGCGGACACGTGTTTTCCATTTGTTTCTTGTGCGCTTCGAGGCCCTGTGGAAAAGCGGCAATTTAGGCCCAATTTTTACGGGATATTATCATCGATTTGTTTTGTTAATTTTGGCTTAAATCGAGAGCTTATTTGGAATCATTGTGATTTGCAAGGTATGACAATGAGTTAGCAATGGCTAGATTGTTGGAAATATTCTGAAATAATGCGCTTTTAGGCAAATTTGTAGTGAATTTATTACATGTCCGCAGACTGGAGGTCATGGCCGCCAACTGGAAAGAGATAACAAGACAAAGAAGAGCCAATATTTTTGTGTCGAGAAATTGATTAAAATTTCATTTCGATATTCTGATAGCACATGTTTCAAACTCTGTTTGTTGTGAGTCATAGGTTCGTACGCGATTTCTAAGTGGTGAAAATTACCAATTTAATAATGTTGTCCGCAGACTGGAGGTGTGACCCTAGTATGCGCATAGTACAATATGTAGAAGAGGGGCATATTTGAGAGTGGGCGCTAGCAATGAGAAATCAATTTACCAACCTCTCTAGTAGTAATGATAACTTTATTTAAAGACCCTGTGCTCCCCATGATCCTTTGCCGGTGCGCAATAGATCAAATGTAAACAAAAACAAACAGTCGTGAAGCTGCGTCTCGCTTTCAGTTTCAACCTTCGCCCCCGCACAGCAGAAGTTCTCAACAAACATGGCCGCCAATTTTTATGGTTCTCCAGTCCGTGACACCGATGCAGAAGAAAGCGTTGAAGACTCGTCAGTTGGAAACGAAAGAAATGTGCAGCAAGAAATGGAGGTTTGTAAAGTTGATCCTTTGTTACTTTTTTCTGAAAGCACGCAGAAGATGAACTCTCGCTTATAGGGTCCCGGAGGCAGGCCTGTGTGGTGCCCGTCAGGTCAATCCTAAAACTCTTCGTTTCAATCGTTTTCAGATGATCATTCATTGACATTCTTTTGATTTCAGAGGCCTACTTGCTGTTGCAAGGGAACGTGCTCAAAACGCTCAGGCAGGAGGCCAGGCTGTCCTTGCAAAGACGCCAACTTGCAGTGCACAGAACAGTGTCTGTGTGGCAAAAAGAGTCGGGGCACAGTGGTGAAGTGGTGCTCGAACGGAAAGGTGGGTTAAGTCTTTCTCTACGAAATTGTTAAATCCTAACCTTCAAGTAGAAAGATGAATTGGTCATACTATGAATTGGTTAACTAATGTAGATTTATGAAAATTAAGAAACTTTCTCAGAGCTTCTATTAAACAGCAGTAGGCTATTTAATTGTGAATCACCATGTATTAGCCCTGCCTTTGGGGGGGGGGAGTCAAGGCAATGAAATGATACAGTAGCCGGATAAAGTAGCTGGATAATCTGCAAGATGTGATATACATTTTTAAACGATGTTGCCATAAAATTGCTCATCATAAATCGGTGAAATAAAAATTTCTTCAGCAATTTCTTAATCAGCCCTGTTAAGAAACTTGTGTTCAAAATTAGGCAACAGCACTGCAAACTATAGAGCCCAGTTTCTTATCAAAAATAAATTGCACTATGTAAACCGATGTTGAATGTCTACATGAGTAAACTACTAACTTTTGAAATGTTGCTTAGAAAGAAAAATTCTTTCATTTTAGCCAGGGAATATTGAGGTGCAACCAGCTGGGGCAAACCAAGGCAGAAATCAGGGAAGACACCAGCAAGGATTCCTTACCATGGAGCAAGAAATTGAGCTTGCAAAGCAAAAAGTGCAGGTGAGCAGTCACAGAAAGATTAAAGTTATCTTTGGACTTTTCAAGATAAAATTCTTTGATATGGATTAATAACCAAATGCAATAAATGTACACACAACGTCAAAGTACACCACAATAAAACAGCTTCCAAGGTGCACCACAATAAAACAGCTTCCAAGGTGCACCACAGTTAAGAACTTGAAAACGGTTGGGCATTTGCTGTTAAAACAATGTACTGTAAAGCATTTGCCAGTACTGCCAAAATGTTGTTTGCATGCCATGGGAAAATAAAGCTGCAAATTACGAAAGTCTCTTGGCATTTTTTGTGCAGGCAGTCTGGTTCTTAAATTTTTGAAATACTGAGCCTAAAATTTCTCATAAAATGTGAGTGGTTTCATTTAAAAAATGTGTACAGCCTTCTCACTTCTACTGTACAGCCAGAAAGTAAAATGATCACATTGCAAACTACAGTAACCCAAAAGAAGCAATAGTGGGTTTAGGAAATTACAGGCGGGGTAAATAAAACCTATATATGAAATGCACATTTATGGTTTCCCATCATGATACTTTTGCCTGAATTTTTTCTCTTTTATTTGTTAGGATTTAATCAATGACCTCACGCTTGAAACACTTCAACAGCTCACCGTTGAATTGGCTGTCATTGGGGCAGGAAGCTTTGAGTATGTAAGGGACCTCATACATATGGTACAGCACCCACAGCAGCCTATTCCAAGACCAGACTCGCAACCTTGGTGCAAGTGTGGCATTTGCGTTGAAACTGGAGATCCAGATGAAAACAAATGTTGTGGCAGGAGGGTATGTGTGACATCCTACAAGATGTTCCAAAAGCTTTGCCTAGACCGAGATATCCTGCAGCTCAACATAACTGCAAGATGTGATATCCGTGCAGATCCCATGGATTATTCCATGAATTCATTCAGGAAGGCTGGATACAGGCAATTTGCCTTGTGGAAGTATGGTAGACTCGGCAGAAGCAATCGGAGGATTCTCCCATCATGTGTAGTAAAGGTCATTAGAGAAGTATACCCATCCCCAGATGGACAGTACATGGGTTTCAAGAGAAATTGAATAATTGTACCAGGTGTCTCAGAAAAAAGTACCCCTTTTGACTGAAAATAGGAACAAAATGATAAGATATTGTTGCTCTCCTAGTTCACAGCTAAAATTATCAATCTTCAACACCGCAGATACAAGTTTGCAAAGTCAAAATTTACAGTGCACCCAAAAACTAGAGGTTTCGAAAAAGGGCCTAGCCATGATTTGTGTCTGTCATTAACAGTTTCCAAAGTACCTGCAAACTTCAGTTTTCAGTTTTTTGCTTTTGAAAAGAATGAAAGACGCACAGGCGTGACCCTGATAAAACAAACATTATAAGAATGTGATAACAATGATACAGTTGTGCCACATCTCCAAAAAATGCGTGCAAGTTCTCCTTTTCATTGTCTTTAAATATAAAACACTTGGGATTAAATGCATTGCAAGGGATGATTCCGGAAAAAAAGTCATATCAAGAACAATTGAAGCAATGCAAGGCATAATTATTTTCAAAAGTAAAAAATATAAGTTAAAAGTTGAACAGTTATTTTGCAAAATGTGTAATGTGATGTCAAATCATGGCAAGGCCCTTTCTAAAAACCTCTTGTTTCAGGTGCACTCCAAATTTTGACTTTGTAAACT
The DNA here is from genome assembly GCA_039566865.1 of Aurelia coerulea. Classification (NCBI taxonomy): domain Eukaryota; kingdom Metazoa; phylum Cnidaria; class Scyphozoa; order Semaeostomeae; family Ulmaridae; genus Aurelia; species Aurelia coerulea. The sequence goes on from CM076947.1 coordinate 12,373,951, forward strand.
CATATCTCCAATGTCTGTTGGACAATGTCAAAATGCAAGGTATGTGCATTTAAGTTAAAGATGGAAAAATGTGGCTATACAGTAAACTAAAAAATCATGAACTTTTATCGTTTTGCTCCCTTTTTTAATCAAAAAGGGGTACTTTTTTGAGACACCTGGTATTGAATATTACACTGTACAATAACTACAGCAGCTAAATATGTAGACAGTAAATGTGTCATTTCTTTGTCTCCATTCTTGACTTTCGTTCTTGGACAAGGTTGCTGGTTGAAGGAGGCTTTACCACTAGGTCTAGGTTCCTTGAAATGAGCTTTGGATCACCTGGAACTCTTGCAACTCTCTCATGTACAGTGTCAGTGTAACATTGTCGCTCAACAACAATCTTGGCAAGGCAATATGGAATATAGGAAAACTCTTTTTTTTCCTTAACAGGCTCAACTCGAAATTTTCTGGTTGCCTTGCAATATTTGCGTTTGAAGCATGCCCTTCCATCCTTTGTTGTAGCATGTGGTCGGTAAATGTGCATATTGTGGTCTATACCTGCAAGTGCCATTCTGCATTTAAAATACGGATAATCAAATGCACACCTTCTGGGGGCATATTTTGTGAGCATACTGTTAAAATTTTCTATGTAACCAGTATGCCGAAATGTGGTGTAGTATTGGAGTTTACTCAAGATTTTTGTATCAAGAACAATTGTTCGTAATTTTTCCATCACTGGTGAATCTTTCTTCAAAAACTGTTTGGGCTCAGTAGACTCAAGGGGCCCATGGTCACAATGAGAACCAGCCCACTCATGTTCATCACAGACATGGTGGAGAATGCCAAGCCATGAATCCTTCAGTTTCTTTTCATCCCCCTTAGCAGTTTCACAGCAATGCCAGAAATGGTTGAGAATGCTTTCAATCCACGGTTTCAGCTGCTTTCCTTCCTTATGATCTACAATTTTGTGTAGCTTTTTTGTCAGCCTCTTTGACATGTGCCAAACATCCAATGAATGTGCCATGTTCTCAAGTTCAGGGTGAGTTGCTGAAAAATTAGTTGCAAAAGTATTACCCAATCACCCCTCAGAATAAAATCAAGACCTGATGACAAAATTTGAAACCATGATTTGAACTTTGATTCAACTGCACTAAAAATCATACTTGGGGTGTTTTCTCTCCCCATTACTTTTCTTATGTGCATTTTTGCATAGTACGTCACATTGTTGATTGACTAAATACTTGAAGTACACATTTCATGTGCATGGTATGAGGTATGCAGATACAGTTCTACAAGTATCTACTGTAAGCAATCAACAATACTGACTCTGGAAATGATATGAAAATATAACCATTTAATCTGATTTGTTGTTTTGCAAAAATTCAATTGAAATAACATTAAAACAATCCAATTGCTAAATAATTGAATGTACAGTACAGCGCTTGTGCACATTAACATGACAAGAACACTATGCCATCAAGAAGAACAAATGCTACGTAGTACCTCTGTGTAATTAAGCACTGAATGATTCTCAAGACTTATTCTTATAAAAGCTGAAAAGATCCTTGGACAAGAAGAAAATTGCAAGTGTAATGCCTGTACTATATCAAAAGACCAGGGTACATACACTCATAAAAGCTAAGAAACTTGTAATTTGCATTAAAAAATGCTTTGACATTGCACAATGATAGCAACTATTTTGCCATTGTTTTGAGTGTGAATTACAGTATGTTCTTACAAGTTTTGATATCTTACAAAATAATTTGGAAGCCCTTCTAACAAAAGCAGGTCCACTCCTACACTTAGGGTATCAGAAAATATAAAAAACACCAAGATATCTTGGAAGCACAAAGAAACTTTTGGTAGCAATACAGTGCCTTAAAATTTAAGAAACTGCACAGTACCAGCCCCACACCCTAGTTTCTTATAAAAAAATGATAACTTAAATGAGAAATTTAAAAAAAAATTACCTTTAAGTTCTGAAATTCTCTTCATTATACTACTAGATGCATCTGTGGCAATTTCTCCAATGTCTATTTGCTCCATCAATCGCAACAAAATACGAGTTAAGCCTTCTCTTTCCATATTTGTAGAAGCTCCACCAGTCTCCCTCTTGTCAAGAATTTCCATGTCAATAACTAACTTGGTGAACAGATCCATGGCAACATAAACACAGAATCGAGCTGAGAAGCCAGGGGAGTCATTTCTCCCATCTCCACCAATAATAATCTCCTTGTATGGATTCAGTGTTTCCAACAGCTTGGACTTCATATCATGCCACATAGTGAGTATCACTGGTAAATAAAATAGGCGTTGATTTCTGCAAAACACTGATCTGTCTGGCACGGCAAGACTGAGAAATTTGCAAAGCAGCTGAAATTTTGAATAATTATTACCTGAGAGGAGAACACAGGCCCCAATCAGTAGGTCATTTAAATAAATATCCTGATGATGGGATTTTCCAATGACCTCTGAAGATACCCACATACCATTGTGTTTGTTGGGACAAGACCATCTTAACTGTGCAACAGTTCCTTTCAAATCAATTGTGAATGATAAAATGCCAAGGCAGATTGATCCATTATCCAGAGTATGATAGCACTTGCTGCCTTTCAGCTCTTTGAGTTTCTTTGCGGAAACTAACACTCTCTGCTGTTGGCTAAGCTTGTAAGCTTCACTATCAGCTTCCACTGGGTACAGCAAATTCAGAGCATCTGCTGTCTTCATCTTAATTTCATTTGAATTTGCCTCAGCAGAAGCATGAATTGAGGGGGGCTGGTCATCCAGGGTTTGTTCAAGCTCCATCAAGTTACCATCATCATACTGTCCAAAAATAAATGTCCTGTTTAAGTCAAGATCAGCCAAACCACTAGCCAGATTTTCTTCTGCATTGCTTCTATCCAAGGGGTGTAGCGTTGTACTGATTTCATCAACCTCCTCCTTATCAAGTCCTTCGTCATCTTCGCTACTAAGTTGTGACATGAATCTTGATGATCTTTCTGCAGTAAATATGTCACTGAAAGAAAAGAAAAATTATTACCATTTTCTCTCAGTGACAAGGCACAACACAGTCCTTACAACTGTCATCTTGAAAGAATTACAGTTGTTTCAAAGGATTTTCATTATTATATCTCATTTGAAAGTACTCTTAAAATGAAGAGAATTTCAGAAGTTAAAGGTTCTTTTTGAAGAATTCTCAGCTTATACTGTAAGAGGTTTGTGACCTCAACATACAGTACACAAAGCAGGCGTTTCAGAACACATCTTTGTACAGAACTACAGTGCTCATAAAATCAGTTTGCAGACCATGACTAGCATTTTGCCATAAAGTGGGGGCAAAGCTTTTGTTTCAGTGTAAAGTTGTTATTCAATCTTATTGTTTTTAAATATCATATCACTGTCCCTACCATGTATGCTATTGTTTGCATAATGTACAAAATGCACCAATAAATGCCTTTTGAGCCTATAGAATTACAAGGAAGCATTTGTCATGAGAAGAATATTTAAGTGTACTTTTATGAACTATTAGCTTTTGCTTTTATTTCTAAACATGCTAGCAAATAAAGTTTTAATGTAAAAATTGAGAAGAAAAAGTTTTTGTTTATACCACTAGCTACAATTTTGAAATGAAAGGAACTTAGATCTGAAATGTCCCTCATAGACCTTTTAGCTATTCTGAAAAGAATCAGCATGGAACGATATTTTGCTACATTTTGTAGAATGTTTGATTGTGCTCAAAAATGACAGAAGCTAACATCAAGTACAAAGATGTATGAAAATAACGCTCAATCCTGGCTCTCTTGCAGAACAGCTAAAAGCTCTATTCATCAAAATGACTAAAAAGAAGGATTATGTTATTCACCATTCCTCACTACTTGAATCATTACTTGAATCACCACTTCCATCATCGCTGGAACCTGAGCTGGAACCTGTCAAGCTTTCATATGAATATATGCTGCTGCTGTCTGTGTTTGACTCATCACTGAATGGATCTCCTTCAATGGTACCAATACTCCTATTGGAGGCTTTCAGCCTTGAAAAACTGTCCTCCAACATTGTTGCTGTGTTTCCTGTAGTTGCAGCAGTAAGAGTGCTCTCACAAGCAAAGGCATCCACTGGTTCAATTGAGCTAAAGTTCAGTTGTTGTCTCCGTTGCTTTTTTGGAAGTGAAGGTGTTGATTCTACTATGGATCCTGTCAAGTGATAAACAATTCAAATTTTAACAGACATGTGATGGTGCAAGTAAATCATTATATTTTAGGAAAAATAGTGACTAGGATCCAAGTTTTATCAAAACTCCAGGCTCCCTGCATTTAAAGTTCAAGTAGTGATTTTTGGCAATGAAAATGGAGACATTGTCAACAATAAATTGTGCACATTCCATAAAGCATGTTACATGGCAGTTAAATCACATTTCAGGACAAAACTTGCAAAGCAACTGAGATCAAGTTGCAAAATTTATAATCAAAATTATTGCTCAAAACTTATCAATGAGAACCAAGCTATCTCCTTTAAATTCTATTTAAAAAATGGAGGGTCTTGCTATGGCTTCATAATCAAGTGAATCCACAGACACTCAACGTATAATAATAATAGTAATAATAATAATATGGACATTTTTATAGCGCCATATATCCCCAGGGCTCATACACGCTTAACAGCATAACTACTAACATAAAATTAGAGTCCAAAATATGATTTACAGTACATGGGATTGTAAAAGAAATTTACTTAAAATTGCTAACCTTTTCAATGAAGAATTCCATCATAAGATCAACTTAATCAATACTTTTTAAAAAGCTTCTTTGAGACCTAATTATATTGTTTCATTTAATTTGAAATGATAATGTCACACAGACAGAAGGGTATGGTATTGTTCTTACCAGGAGGATCAAAGCTTCTAAATGACATATCCTGTTTCTGTCCAGTCCCCTGACTGTCTTTGTTGGTAGCACTCCTGAAAGAGTTTGAAATGATGATTTTTTTAGCATTACGAATTTGTTATACAACACATATTTAGACACATATTTCATTACAAGAAAATGCTAGAAACTGAACAATAAATTTTCAACACCTTATAAACTCCTGCCACTTTGAAGCCCTTGATTAATTCTGCAATTAGAGCTTCAACAATTTTGGGAACTCATACAAAACTTTGGGCAGCCACTTGCCTAAAATTCAAGAGACTGGCTCGATCATAAAATAAGACTCGCAGGGGGATGGGGGTAGCTGCCTCTCTCAAATGAAATACTATATGCAATGTCAATGGAATGTAGTGCAAACATACCCACTTTCTTGATAGCACAGTTGCTGGATGTGTTCCACTTTGCCATAACAGTGCTCCTTGTCAATTCTTTCCCCACCAAAACTTGATTCCAATTCCATCTCGCTTCCCTCTCTTCTAACTCGATCGAGCAATAATTTTGCAAACTCATCACTGCTCATGGCGTGCTCGTGACTTGACAAATCCTTCTTCATCTTGTTCCACATATTGAACGTTGATTCTGTCAAGTAAACCATTTTAAGAGGCTCCTTCCTCTTCGGGCGGCCCTTTCGTTTCTTTCCTGCGCTCTGCGAGTCCATCATCAACCACACACTTCACCACACTGCCTAGGCCCTACCCACAATTCATTTTCATACAGTATGAAAATCGCAAAATTCGCTCTGAGACCGCAAAGAGTCATGGGAAGCACAGGGTCTTTAAAGGTGTGTTGTAGAAATTTGAAAAGTACATTTGTTGAATGCAAAATAGCAATGTCACTTTACAAGTTACATGGATAGAAAAATTGATTTTGAAATTACTGTAAAGTTTATTGTTGCTGCCTATTGCAGTTTGCTGCTTCGTTTGGTAACGTTGATGCCTGCGGGGACTCCACTATCCGTCACATGGGGATTTGCATCAGCAGTTTATTTTTATAAACTTAAGTTTAAGGTGTTTTGCGTTAACTGTACAATTCTTCGATCATAAATCTTTATCATTCTGGCGCATACACACCAGTGTGATCCGATAGTGAAGTCTCCCGTATTATTATCGTTTCAGTTCACGTTCGATTGCAAAGAAGACTATTTTTTGTTTTGTTCCTATAGTTTATTACTTGATGTTAAGGTAACTCTGCTTTCCGCTCTAGTGCACAGCGAGATGCCGTTTGGCAAAACCACTCTCCTCAGAAAACAGTTAATTTCTCCAATACTATTCGGTCTATCGAAAAGCAGTAAAAAGGATGTTGTTCTGTATAATCTGGGCAGTCGAAACATGTATAAATCGCAATGTTTTCGTCAACTCTGGCTTCGCAAATCCTTGCTCAAATCTTTTTACTGATTTCAGAAAAGTGGATTTACCTCCAAAACTACTCGAAAAGGTTTCGATTTTTTTTCGCTCCATCTTTAGCTAAGTAGTTGATCTACAACTTTGCCAAGTCTGATTGAAAAAGCTACGCTAGATTTCCTGCAATCGAATTTTACATTTCTGTTTACTTTTCGACATCGAAGGGGAAAAGCGTTGGTCAACAGTTTAGCCCATGCAGAACGATTTGAACGCCCGTAGAATGGTTTTGCAAAAAAATTAGTTCTTGATCTTAGATCTATGCTCATTGTGGACTCTAGTCTAAATGAAATTGATAATTTGTGAATGCTTGCGAAAGTCTCAAAAGACAGGTTTCGCGAAGTTGCTGGTAAAAATCAGTAATTTTTAATCAATACATGCAAATGATACTTTTACAAGCGCATTAAGGATGTCTTTTGAGACCTGCGTATGGTATTCCCGAAATATGACGTTCATTTGTTTGCCAATGTAAAAATTTCTGAAGTTATTTCAAGCCTGAGCTTTTGCAAGCGTGCTTCATAGCATGGTAATCTGTTGACCAAGGTTTCTCCATTTCGCTGTCGAAAAGTAAACAGAAATATGAAATTCGATTGCAGGAAATCTAGCCAACTTTTTCAATCAGACTTGGCAAAGTTGTTGATCAACAACCTGGCTAAAGATGGAACGAAAAAAAATCGAATATTTTTCGAGTAGTTTTGGAGATAAATCCACTTTTCTGAAATTAGCAAAAAGATTTGAACTAGGATTTGCGAAGCCAGGGTTGACGGAAACATTGCGATTTATACATCTTTCGATTGCCCAGATTATACAGAACAACATCCTTTTACCGCTTTTCGATAGGCCAAATAATATTGGAGAAATTAACTGTTTTCTGAGGAGAGTGGTGTTGCGAAACGGCATCTCACTGTGCACTAGAGCGGAAAGCAGAGTTACCTTAAATGGTGAGAAACAAGGTGGGGGTACATTCGTCACTTTTCTAGAGCTGCCAATTACAAATAATTACAAGCAATTCCATTTCCGATTCCAAGCAATTCCAAGTAATTACAAATTGAAACCTTGAACCCGAAACTTTAAATTCTTGTCGTGAGTCCTGATCAAATGCGCTGGGTTTTTTTTGGGACACCCAGTAGTCCGTTTCTGCATTTTTGATACGAACCAAACAGCGCTGTAGGAATGCTTTTGGACGGTTTTGTAAATACAATGGGCTGTTTTGTCCATAGGATCTAATTCCGTTGGATTTTGGTGCCTTTACATTTGCTGTCAGATACTTACGATATTCATATGGCAAGAAATGTTTGATTATTAAATCAGTGATGCCACAAAGTATCTTTTCTGTTGACTTCTTCAAAAAATTTATATTTCAGTAGCTTATTCAATGATTCTGCTCCAGTGTTCGTATTTATAGTTCTTTCTAACTCCTTCTCTCTTTAAGCACATGCCCAACGCTCTGGACATAAAAGCCACCACTGATTTATGTACCTTTGAACAACTGAATTAGATGTCCAAACCTTCGATGCTTTGAGTGCCTCTACAGCTTTGTTGAAAAGACTATTGGAAGCGTTGGAAGGCACACTTAAAGTAGCTGGTGCATCTTTTCTCTCTAGTAGTTACGTGTACTGTTATGTCCTTATTTCCTGTTTTATGTTGCCATGAGGTAGACCTAGTTTTGGCTCCAAATGATATTGTTCTAGTAGTAGGGTATAATATTTGTAAGTAGTGAAATCTGTTTTACGCATTGTAAGTTATTAAGGTAGATGTCAACCATGAAAATTGAGATGTTTTGACAAAATTCAGTAAAAACATTTTCTTCACTTTTTAGGTGCAAAATTTATCGGAGAATTCATATTTCTTCACTTCAAAAAGACTAGATTAACAGAATCTTCAAAAAAAGAAGTTTTTTATACCTTAGTCTAGCTTTTGATACTTAGCAACAATGTTTTTTCCCGTTGCTATGGGATTCCTGGGATGGGTTCACCCAAAAATGCCCCCATAAAAGTTCAGAAGTCGTGAGGAATGTCCCCCCTGTGTTTTATTTAGTTAGCAACAACAACAACTCACAGCTTTGCTCGTCTGTCAGTTTTCAAAATGGACGCAGAGAAGTTGGATGTTCAAGATGAGAGAAAACAAAATTCAAAGCGCAAATTCAGATCGGTAGGAAGAAAACAGCAAAAAGGTTTCCTTGGTAGAAGGAAAGGGGAGGCTCAAAGAGCAGGGAGTGATGTTTTGCCAATGGCATCAGTTGTGGTAGAAGATCCTGGTGTACAAACAGAGGAAGGTGCCAACAACAGAAATGGGCCTACAATCACTTACAAAATTGTTGAGCCACCCTGAAAAAAATGAGTTTTTTGGCCCCCCTTTCCCCCATGTCAATGTTGTTTGGAAAAAAGTACTTGGCCATGCTGACAGACGTGGTTTGGCAACTTTTTAGTGGTTTTTCAACATTGACTAGGGGGGAGGGGGGAAAGCAGAGGCAAAAAACTGAAAATCTGAGGGTGGCTCAACAATTTTGTAAGTGATTGTCTGAAATGCTCGCAACTTCGAATTCAGTTTACACAAAGAGTACCGAGGCCAACTGCATGAAATTTTGTACTTGGCATGTTATTGACACATAGTTTCAAAATGTGTTGTTTTTAACATTTTTTACCAACTGTAAATAATTTACGAGATTTTTGAAAAGGGCACTTTTTCGCCATTTTGCAAGAAAATAGCATAATTGCATAGTTTTCTCGAAATTTTCATTTTTTTGACGTACTTTCCCTTTAGCTTCAATCTTGTAAGATATTGATATGATTCTTAGTTTCATTTGCCTTCAATCATACTCTGGCAACTGCGATGCAACTAGGGTGGGAGAGGGTATTTTCGTTTGGCCTATTTGTATGGAATTCTCCCTTTGACTGGCTATATCGTTCTTAAACGCTGTTCATAAACGTCATTTTTACAACAGAATTTTATAGTGATGATATTCTATATGTTTGAGTGATACAATTGAATAAAATATTCTATTTAGGGGCCCTTTACATGAGCAAACTCAGACCGGCACGAGTGTCAGATCGGCATGAGTTTCATTTCGGTGTCTGGTCAAGGCCCTTAGAGTGTTTACATGAGAAGGGGCGAAATTAAACTCGTGCCGGCCTGGGTTCGTTTCGGTCTTTCAGACCGATCTGAAAACTCAGGTCGACCTGAAATTCTCATGTAAACAGACATTTTTTCAGATCGGGGCGAAATGAATAATTGCGGAAGTGATAACTGCACCATTGGGAGCAATTTTCATTGTTTGGTCGTCCATTTGTTTTTCTCCATACGCAAGAAATTATAACTAAGAAACTAAACATAAAAACTAAAGCCTCCTGCTTTATTTTCAGGTTCTGAAGCAGCATTTGAACCATCAAACCAAAATAGATTTGTAATGCAGTACAAACGTACAGTTGATTATCCTTCATTATCAACTCTAATAACATCCTGTGTTGTTGATAGCTTAGCGCAACAATGAAAATAGGCCTAAATCCAAAACATGAGAAAAGAAACCATTGTCACAGTTGCCTCAATTGCATTCAACGCATGTGCAATGTGACGCTAGTATAATTTCAGACCGGTCTGAAACTCCATGTAAACGCAACGCAAAAAAGCAGACAAGGCAAAATTTCAAACCGATCTGAAACTCGTGCCGGTCTGAGTTTGCTCATGTAAAGGGCCCCTTACAATTATAAACGATATACGACTGTAACATTGCCCATCTGGTTCGTGTGTGTTCATGGTGAATTACGTCATCAGTGCTCGCCACAAGGCTCACTACAATGCTCACCAACATTGCTCGTTTGTATTCCTTGTTTCTAACGAAGAAAAACGAAACAACTTTGCGCAAAACGCATATTATCTTGTGAGTATGAGCAGACACTCTCACTGCAGACCAATGAGAATAAAAAATCTCCGCGGTGAGTTGAAATTGAACCAATTTACCAACATTGCTCGTTTTTAGTACCTTTAAAATATTTTTGAAATCCTTTTTAGTAGCTATAAAAGTGGGAATTGTTGAAGTTTTAGTCATTTTGCATCTAATCAGTGTAGAATTTTTGAGTAAAACGCTAGCCTATGTGTACCCACGGGCTTTTGCTACATCTTGGGTGGCTTCGTTTATTTGTTCGTCAACTTTCTTGGACGCACAAGAAACTTTAAAAAGTGAGAATTGTTGGCGAGCAATGTTCAAGATCACTCACTCAGTCTATCATTTAGTGATTTGACCTCTTGAACAATTGCAGTTCAGTGGTCCGATGATAAATTGTTTGTTATCGTTTATAAGTAGTTCCAAAAGAACTAATGCTGGTTTCAAAGGGGAAACATATACCCTTTTCATTCATTTGGCATTTAAAGAATAGAGGAATATTGGCCAATAAAGCATGGAGCCGTTATTGTCACCCCTCAAGCAGCATGACAAATACTGGTAGAAACATTACTTTGCGATTGCGAACCGAACAAACAAGGTTAAACAATTTTCTCAGTTGTCATATGTTTTAAGGTGAAATTTCTCGATCATGACGGCAATGAAAGAATTTAGACAAAGGCCTGTGTTTCTCCGTAAACACAGGGCAGCGAGTTGTCATCGTATGAAAGTAATACCGATGGTAATGAAAACCCCCCATTCTTATGCCGTTCAAGTGAAGTTTCCCACATTGAAATGCGGATAATCCTTACTGCAAAACACTCAACCACAACATCTGTAAAACTGTGACGACTTGGAAACTTGTCTAAGTCACCTTGACTGTAGGTGAGGAGCAAGATGGTGCTCTGTGGTGAACTTGCTGCCATTTTGAAGTCGAACTGTCGAATTTTCAAATTTCCCGCGCTCACTCAAGTGCATAAATTCCCTTCTAAATACAACAATATGGGATATATTTTGTCGATTATGGAGGTAATTGTAGAACAATATGTTTTATATCTCGAAGATACAACTAACAGAGACTATAGATGTTGTAAAGTCGTTTGAAAATTAAATTCCTTCTTTAAATGCGAGGCGTAGCAATGGTAAATTTAGGACGGCTGCAGGCCTACAAGTCTTCAGGCAGAGGGAAGTAAAGGTAGACACGTTATCTGTTTAAAAGAGTCTGTATTTAAACGTGTATATTGCCATGTTTAACAAAATAAATTTTCCAACTTCGAATTATCGTTTCCCCATGCATCAGACTTTATTTAAAAAACAGGCAGATTCCGATGAATTACCCAATTTTTTTTAAAAGCACGCAGAAAATGGGAAGTTGTGCTGCTTCGCCATTTTCATTTAAAAAATATAAGTTAGTAATTCAAAACGTTGATTCGAATTCTACTAATGCAATAACAGTAAATATCTTGTCATGTGCCAACGCCTCAGCTGCTTATTAAGAGATGTAACCAACTAGGCCAATGGTGTAAAAATAGCCAAAATGAGCATATTTTCTAAGGGACGCTGCGAGGCCGCACTAGCGTTCAAAAATTCAAAAAAAATAGAGGACTGCCTTTCTGCAATTATTGCCAGCCCTGTTAATTTGAAAGTATTTGAAGGAAAGACCTTAAAGTTGTGACGCCTTAAAGGTACAACATTTTCAGACAATCACTTACAAAATTGTTGAGCCACCCTGAAAAAAATGAGTTTTTTGGCCCCCCTTTCCCCCATGTCAATGTTGTTTGGAAAAAAGTACTTGGCCATGCTGACAGACGTGGTTTGGCAACTTTTTAGTGGTTTTTCAACATTGACTAGGGGGGAGGGGGGAAAGCAGAGGCAAAAAACTGAAAATCTGAGGGTGGCTCAACAATTTTGTAAGTGATTGTAGGCCCTTGGACTCAGAAGATGATATTGATGAATCAGCTGACTTGTCTTGTAGCATATCAAAGAAGAAAATAATGAATTCATCCTTCGAATCAGATGGTGGTGGCCTGATAACCAGGCTAAAAAGCAGTGGAGCTTGGTGCACAGAATACAACATCAGCAAGTCTCTTGGGTTCAAATGGATATGATATGGGCTTATTGATAAATCATTCTAGCTGAAGTATTGAACACTGCTGCCATATGCAGAGCTTGCAAAGCAACAAATTCGAGATTGCATCTGAAAACTAGGGGGAGTGATGGTCTGGCAGAGCATTTATATATGCAGTGCTCAAATTGCAACACAGAGGCAAACTTTGACACAAGCAGAAAACTCAAGGCCTCTGAACACGGGTGGAGATAACCGTGGTGGGAAGTTCAGTAATGATGTAACCAAGAGATCAAGCATGTCTTCACTTTCAATGGGGCACTCTGGACTGGTGACGTTTTGTGGTAGTATCATGAATTTGCCTCAACCAGTTTCAAGACAAACAACAAAAGTATGAAAAAAATAGAAGATGCATCGGCCAATGTTGCAGAAAAATTGATGAATGATACAGTGAAGCAACTGTTTGAAATAACAGCTGATGAAGAAATTGATCAAGTTGAGTGGAATTAAAAAAGAAAAGATAATATTGCAAAGGTGGAATCAAGTGGAGCATCTAAAACATTTCATCGGTCAATCGAGAAGTGTGGCTTGAAGTATATGATGATGGTTGAGATTGCCTCATGTCAAACAATGAGCAGTTTTAACACTGGGGCCTCAAGCATTGCCCTATGAAGCTGTGTAATATTTTACCAGGCCATAATACTATGATAGCCTTGCAAAAATTGGATGATTCACAGATAAAGAGTGCAGCAGTAAAAGTATGAGAAAAATACAAGAAAAGACGATACCAATTGCATGCAAAAAGAATGAAGATGAAGGAAAAAACCAAAGAGGCTTGTGTTTCTGGGGGATTTTGGACTGGCATCAGTGCCAGAGTATAGTCAAGAAGAGGGAACAAATCAGACTAAATCAAACGGAAAATGCCAGCGAATAGACAAGAAGAAAGAGCAGGACTTCGGAGTGCAATCTGCAAAGAAAAGAAAGGTGCCAGAAATTCATGAACTAGCAGATGATGAACCATCAGTAGTATTTGTAATGCCATTGGAAAAGAACCTTGATTTTTAGTTTGAGTATGTGATTTAAGAGTCTGGGCTGGACTATTTTAAGCCATGTTTTTTGAGAAAATGAGCACAGAACCTGTTCCTATTGATGAAAATATTTTGCAAAAGTTTAGACGCAGTTTTCTCAAAACTGTTTTCCGGGCATGCAGGCTATTTGTGGCAAAGATAACAAATTTTCTGGGTGGGGTAGAGAAACCAAACTAGGCAGGAGTATGTATTTTTTGATGCTGAATACAATGAGTGAGTCAGATTTGTCATTTAGTCATTATAAAAAGACCTACCTCAGAAAAACAGTTTTTTAGCCTGAAACCTATTCTAAGTGGTCATTTGCAAATCTATCCATTTATTGCATAGAGCTATGTATCACACACCTTCCTTGAAAAAAATGAAATGATTATCTTCTATAGTTTCTTAGTTAGCCTTGCCACAAGTTTACATGTCCGCGCCCATTTTTTCCAGTTTCCATGGTAACCATGAAGCCCCACCCAAAGATGTTACCAAATTTTAGCCTTCCGTGATTATTACTGTAAGTTCTGAAGATTTCCTTAATACTGGTATCACCATTCATGAGTTCTAGCCCAAAATCGTTTTTGAAGGTTTCATGGTTGACATCTACCTTAAATGGAATGAAATAAACAAAATATAAAACGATGTGATACCAGGGGAGTACATATACAAATATTTTATACAGGAAACCACTTATAAGCAACTGAACTATCTCACAAAATCAGTTGTTTAATTTAGATGACCTGGTGAAACTGTTACAAACACTTCAAGGACTTAAATCCTGCCCTAAGAACTAAAAGTTGTTTGCGGAAAATAAAGATGATGGACAAATACAAAAGAACCAGCAGCATTTATCGAGACCCTTCCATCCCAGTTTCATAAGATAATTCTTTCTTCTACCATAGATTGTAAACCACACACCGCCGCGAAGTGCGGGGCAATCAATGACGAGGATCCGGGGCAAGGTCCCCGGAAAATTTTGTAGGACCATGCCCTTTTGATCTTAGGGAAATGCCCTTTTTAAATATAGAAATATGCGCTTTCTAGATAGAAAACGACGGATGAAATCATTGACATGCATGTGAAAAACATCAATGCAAGGCTTTTTAACTGTATTGCAACTAGTATCAAAAATAGTAAAACTTGAAATGAATCATATAAAAATGTATTTGAAATATATGATTGATCTGAAAGCAACTGCCAAAGTATAAAGTCTACGAAGTCAGCTTGCAGCGTTTATAATGCTCATAGGGCAACTTTCCTTGACTTATCTTGGCTGTTGTTGTTGTAATGAAAATCGTTTCTGCAACTCGTTTAACAGAAGATCTAAAAATGGGAAATAGAATTCTCGCCTAAAAGTATCGATTGCTACGGTGTTTTCTTCTTGATTTTGTGTAGCAATGCTGTGGCTCAAAGCTGCATCAATTACCGTTTGTCCATCTGCTAATCTGGTATGGTAGTATAATCTTCATGAATTCCGCAGCTGACGGCCTTCGCTCTCGCTCTTTCGACAAATTCTGCAAGCTTCTCCTTATTTCTGAATTCTTTAAGTTGACTGGTTAGTGTCTGTATTGCATCTACTGCTGTGACCATATTCATATCTTCTCCTTGTAAATACTCAGAGGCATATCTTGTGAGCATGAAGCATTCTCTCAAGATAGTTAGCTTCAACACAAACTGAAAAGAATTTAGTCTTTTCAGCAGCCCCGAACATGCACTGTTGCCGCCCTTCCTCTCTTGGACAGTTGCCATTATTGCCTGTAGTGCATTGTGCGTTGCTGCCAAATTGTCTTCTCTTGCTGTCCAGCGTGTGTCTGACACTGATCGAAGCACTGTTCTTCCTTCACTAATCTTATATGCCTTTAGGTATGTTTTGTACACCTCCTTCCTTTTTGGGGAACCCTCTAACTCTTTGTAGATGGCACCAATGGTGTTAAAAACATCTTGCACAGGCACAGGCTGCAATGTTTCTGATGCTTTTGCAAGGACAAGGTTGAGTTTGTGGGCAAAACCATGAAAATATAAGGAGAGAGAAGCCCCTGCTCCTGTCAGCTTTTGCTGCATATCGATGTCCTTTCCTGACATGTTACTTACGCCATCAAATCCTTTCCCCACCATGTTCTTTAATGGAATGGACATTTTCTTTAATTCTTCAACAAACACATCAGAAAGATCTTTGCCTTTTATGCTGTCTATGTGTTTCAACGCAACCAAACGCTCATTTATTGCATTATCATAAACGTACCTGATCACAATGGACATGCATGCGGTCTTATGGTTGTAACTTTGTCGCATTCCACAGAGTAGGATTCGCTGTCCATAATTTGTTCCTTGATGGTATCCATTGTCGCTGTTGAAATGATTTCCAACATTTCATTCTGAATGTCTTGCCCAAGCCAGGAGACATTTTCCGGATGATTATCAAGCCATTTCTGCAAGGGCTGATGATACTTAGCAAGAAACTTGATCTCTTCCAGAAACTTGCCTTGATATAGGGAGGAAGATGATTCGTCATGACCACAGTATGCCTCATTTTGCAAAGCAAGGTGGCGCAATACGTCAAAAATGTCTTGAACAATATGTTTATTTGCCTTTTTTCCTGCTCCTTCTTTGATGCCAGAACGGCTGCGGCCGCCAATAACTGAACATTAATCGGTGTTTGAGACCTAGGGAATATTGTTTTCTCTCGGCTCAACTGCTGCATTTTTGAATTCACATGTTTCTCGAACCTCCCTGTTTTCCCCTTCGCTTTTCTCCAGTTTCTAAATCCCCCTTTGACAAAGGCATCATCAGCACAGCCAACTATGAAAGAACAAGACATCTACTATTAAAATAATTTGAAAAAGTAAAGGTCGCGATAACAACATCGATTGCCGGATCCGAAGATGCTTGCGATGGCGAAAAAATGAATAAATTTAAAGGCAGAAACACCGCAACACGACAAAAAACAACAGCAAATATGATTAATTTATTCTTTGCCAGTATTTCGTCAACACGTGATTGGTTAGATATGATGGCTACGCAGAGGTTATATTGGTTAGGTTTATAACGGTTATGTAATGTAAATGATGTAAAATGATGATGATGCTAATCAAAATAATAATGATAATAATAATGCTGATGGTGATAATAATAATAATATAATGATGATAATAATAATAATATGATGATGATAATAATAATAATAATAATAATAATGATTATGTAAATGCAATGTAAGAAACCAACTGCGATATAATGATAATAATAACGATGGGGATAATGAGGAGAATAGGTAAGGTAAGAGAGTGAGTAGATTAGGTTACTTAGAACTGTGTTTGTTAGCGATCTTCATAGGCCAAGAAAATGGTGACAAGACCAACCAAGAGACGGCACGTGCAAGGCATGCTGGATGAAACAAACCCGTTTAGTATAATATACTTTAGGATAAGGTAAAATTGATTTGATTGATTGATTGATTGATTGATTGATTTGATGAATATTCTCAGCTAAACTTACATGATAGTCTAATATAAAAAGATGATATAATATCTACGAAAGAACGCTTACAAGTATCAGCACATGAAAAACATCTGTCTTACTAGAAGTGCTGAAAAGGACAAATGAAAATAACTCATAATGAGCTTTCCAGCCATTTGCCCTCAACGACATGGTTACTGAAATAAGAATGTATAAATGCTGTAATACTAACTACACAAAAATTGTATTCATTTGTTATAATTGCTAATAACTAAATAGAAAGGCCAGTTGGGAAAACAGAGGAAAAGGAAATAAAAGAGAAAGTCCAAGAAAGAGGGTTGGGGTGTAATAGATTGTTAAATAGTCTGTAATCAATAAGATTGTAGCAAAACATTTTTATAATGCTTTCCGAAAATGTTCTTTTTAAATTCTTGCTCCATGATTTGTTTGTAAGGATTCACTCCGATGATGACGCAAGCTTATCCATTGAATTGGAAAAATAAGGTGTAAAAATGACGACTTTATTCTGCAGGCCAGCAGGTCAAGTAGTCTGCGGGTCAAACACGAAAGCAAACATGCGGGTCACCATCAGGGCCAAGGGCCCAATACAAAGATGTTTGGTATGTTTGCTGTTTGGTATTTTAGGCCGTGAAATGGTCAAAGGCCAATCCCTTGGATGATTTTGATCGCTGTTTGGATAATGACAATATTTTTCATATGTTTTCACAAGCTTTCAACCATGGGATCCTTATTCGTTCGTGGCATTGAAATGATTTGTGCCAAAGAATGTCCTGCTGTTCAAATCGTGAAAAAAACCAATCTAAAAATGCAATGGGCGTATAGATTGATTACATGAGTCTCAGTTTTCTGCACTGAATTGGATGATGAAGTGAAAGTATAAACATAAGATTAAAAATATTGAACAAAGACAAGGAATCTATGTCGAATGATTGCGAATCGCGACTGATTCGTCAATTTCAATGGTTGAGTTGCTGGCACATTTTAGATGGATTTGGAAATTCTCTTGATATTGTTTGATAAAATTGGTTGATAAATTTGGTTGATAAATTTGGTTGATAACGTTGCGAGGATACATGAACTATTATTCAGTACATTTGATTATTAATTGCTCAATTCTAGACCATGTGCCTTGTAAGTATTTGCAGAGGGAGGAGACATACTTAATCTCGATTCGGTGTCTCCTAAAATCAAATAATAAACTTAACATAATCTGAAACTGAGCGTAGGTAGGGAGACTAATTCAACCATAGTCACTCAACTCTCCAATTCGTCCGAAGGTTTGATCATTCGAGAGCTTTCGATTTTAATGGGGCCTAGTTCCTGCCTAAGACTCGGACATAAGAGATGCAATCATGACGCTGTCTGATACGATTTGGCTTGACTATTTCTGTCAATCAGATAACGATAATTTGTTGCACTGTTATCTAAACCCATTACATACGGGATGTGCTTGACGTAGGCAATGCATTTCCAGCCTTTTCATGCCATGTCTGGAGGCCACTTAGCCCTTGGCCCTGGTGGTGACCCGCATGTTTGCTTTTGTGTTTGACCCGCAGACTACTTGACCTGCTGGCCTGCAGAATAAAGTCGTCGGTGTAAAAACATAAAAAAGAAACGTAATTTATATAAGTTAAACCCACTTGAATCCACCTGAACCCAGCTGAATCCATCTGAACCCAGCTGAACCCATCTGAACCAATCTGAACCCAGCAGAGACCAACCTGACTCGATAGAAATTCCCAAGAGGTCCCCTGCCAGGCTCCGTTTGGAAATATCAAGAACAATGTATCAAAAGAAGCGGGTGATAAGCATAGCACTTTATGGTGTTAATGAAAACAGCTGAATAACAATCGTTCTGATCTCATTGGCTCGGACGGTTTTTCATTTTGGCATTTTATGGGTTCAAAGTGTCTTATCCGCGGTCTTATCCATTTGTGTGTGGCCATAACTCCGCCAATCCAGGAGATATTTTAGCCGGCATCCAAACTTTAATACCCAAACATCTGGAGAGTAGATTTTTGCAAAAAAATGCGGGTAATTTCAAGCAATTTCTTTCCTGGTTGCGTTTTATGAAGTTAGGTAAACTGTCCAAAAATTGTCATGGACTTCTTTCGCAGTGATATCACTCTCCTACTAAATCATCAGGCCTAACTTTTTCACCTTCACGTGTACACAATATTTTTTTCGTCATTTATTTGACTAAAACGTCCTTTGAGTTTCCGGCTATAATTCCAAACGGAGCATTAGCATTATGAACAAGTGTTAAATGCCAATTCCCTGCTTGTGTGCTTTATACAAATCACATGACCTCTTGGGATTTCTATTGCGTCAGGTTGGTCTCTGCTGGGTTCAGATGGATTCAACTGGGTTCAGCTTGGTTTAGATGGATTCAGCTGGGTTCAGATGGATTCAGTTGGGTTCAGGTGAGTTTAACTTATATAAATTACGAAAAAAGAAACTAAATTCGTAAAGGCAGATGATAATGATGCTTGGAAACCTTACATCATTTCAGTTTTCGGAAATATGAGAGCTCCAAAAACCACGTCTGCACGCCACAACGACGCAGCGCGAATACCTATGTTTTTGTAGCAATTGATGTGGCAACAACATCACCATAGCAAGTGATGTTGTTGCCACTACCACCCTGCAGGACCCCTTTGGGTTCCTGAGGTCAGCAAACACTCTTTCTTTGTGTTTATCAAGGGTTTTACGGAGGTACATTCCAAGAAGCAATGTATTCACAGACTTTCCTTGCTTTGACGAATCATACATATGATCACCTAGCTCTTCTTTAAGGTAAACAAACACTTTGGCAACATTTTCCACACTTTGACCATAAATGATTGTCTTTCGATACGATCCACTTTCCTTCTTTATACCATCCACTACCCAATAAAGTAATTGGGGTCCATTGTATATTTGACTATAGATAGCCTGATGTTTAGCCTGTTTGGACTCACACCGATCAATGGATAGCGTTTCACTGCCAAAGATTTGACAATCTTTTTCTCTGTCAGTGAATTGGCAGTTGCTGTTAATGCCAGAACAGGGGACTTTGGCAGAGCTGTTCTCAAGGTGCTGCGCTTGGCAAATGAATCCCCGAATGCTTGTTGGGAAACCCCAAGTGGGCCCCACACAGCTACCTGCGTAAGGACACAGTCATTGTATTGAACTTTAGTATTTAAAGTAGAAATTATGTATCGCATGTTCATTCATTCCTACAGCCAGGAAGCAGTATGCTTTTGTCACTTTATTTCAGGGAACACGCAGCAGGCAAAGAATGTAAACCTTTGTTGGTATCCTTAGTGTTATGATTCATGCATTGCGCCCCGGAAACACAGTGAATTTTATGGGCAAATAGTAGTAGGCTTGATGCCAGACTATTGATATAAGGTTTGATTCATTTTCCTGTTATTCTTTACGTTCATTGGTTTATTTTAAACTATTGTTGGAAACTAACTTTAATGATCCTATTATTTGTGATGCGAATCAGTACGTATTAAGAATTCACAGAGAGCAGACGTATTTGTAGAGTGAGAATGAGATTGTGGAATAAAATTGATTCAGACAATGTTATTTGAGTAGTTTTCTCTAAGAGTGGGATCTTCGATTGTTGGCTATTATTGAACTAGCGAATCTGAGATAGTATTCTCAACATTTGGTCCACTGTTGCCGGATAGTGTTAATCAAAATGGAAGCAGCTGATAAATTTAGAAAAAAGAGAAAACCGATTTGAGGTGTGATCACAAAGTTGCTAAATGAAGTTGACAACGCCTTAAAGGAAGATCCAGATGAGATAAGAGATTGATAAAAGAAAGTTGAAGCAATACGAAACCAACCTGGAGGATAACTTCAAAAATTTGAAAGAGCTAGATAAGGAGATATTTGAAGGATTGGTGGATAACGATACCGAGGATGATATTTGTGAAAACGAAGTGCTCGACGCCAGCGATATCAACGAGAAGGTAACCTATTGCCTAATTTACCTCAAGGATTCCTTGAAAACCCAAACAGAAAATGAGAAGCAGGAATCATTGTCACGCAGTATATCAGAAGAGAGCTTAAATTCCATCGCAACCTCGATAGCCGATTCAGCTGCCAGTTCGCTAGCTTCAAATGTATCTAATGACAGTTCTAATCGTCAAAGAGTAAAAGCGAAACTTCTGAAACTTGCACTTTCGAAATTCAACGGAAAGGTTGCAGAATGGCAGGACTTTTGGGATGGATTCAAAAGCGCGATCCATGATGATGATGAAATGGCCAGGGTCGATAAATTTAAATACCTACAAAGTTTCCTACAAGAGCCAGCAAAGAGTGTTGTAGCAGGATTACCGCTATTCGATGCATATTACGATGCAGCCGATGCAGCGAATTGTTACAAAAAAGATTTGCCAGACCAGCTGTGATGAAGGGAACGCATGTACACGAGATGATACATCTGGCCCCAATCTACAGCGAGAAAATGTCACGCGACTAAGGAGCTTGCACGATCAGATTTAGACTCATATCCGTGGACTCAAGGCTCTTAGAGCTGACAAAGAATCATATTTGAGCGTTGCTGTGCCATGGCTACTGCAGAAGGTTCATGAGAGGTTAAGGTACATCATGATTTGGTTCACACCTAAAAGTCATCTTGAATGGACAGTGGACGAGTTCATCCAGGCATTAGTTGCTGTCTGGAGGTGAGGGAGAGCCATTTTCCGATAAAAAAGATGCCTCAACAATTACAAAACTTTGGAGGACGACCTAACCAAAACAAGCAACATGATCGCAACCCGAACACCAGAACAGCAGCTGCATTGTTGACAAGTAGAGATGCCGGAGACAAATGTGTTTACTGCCTGGGACATCATAAAGCTGAAGATTGTGAGATGATAACAAACATGGAAGATCGTAAGAAATTTCTTTTGAAGTATGCTAAATGTTTTAAGTGTATGAAAGGACGACACAGGGTTTATAAATGTAGGTCAAATTATGTGTGTAAATTGTGTAAGGGCAAACATAATAGCTCTATTTGTAATGCAGGTGTAACAGTCATGCACGGCGCTGACCGCACATAGAATTGTTTCAATAAAATAAGAAAGCTTTTGCTCGTCTGCTTCAACCAACTTATTATCATAAGCGTGTGCACTTTTTAACTAAAATAATATTTCATGTGTGTTCACGTTCACTCGTGATCAAATCTGATCAATATCTATTTTGTTTTAATCCCTTTTGTTTGTTTGTTTCACTAATAAGTCTTAATACAATACATTATCTTAAATAAAGCCTTTCAATGAGTCACATACTCCCGCTCTTTATGAATGTTGTCCTAAACATTAAACAGTTCTGGCAAAAATTTATGAATCGGAATGTGTGCATGTTCACTCCCTTTTATGTGGCAATATATCAACTAAGTTCTCAACATACCACATGTTATTGGTAATCATGCGTTTTCAGCCACTTAACCGTGTGGTTTCGATAAGCGTTAATTTCTTTTTTTCATAAAATTTGGCTTTATAAGTGTCGGTACAAATGCTATAATGGAATGTTCAAATAACGGTTGTTCTGAAATATGGATTAAAGTACGGCTGAGGTGGCACAAATTGTATAATGTTTTGATGTGCCGGTGTTATACTGTGTCCAAAAGGGTACGTTCTTTGGTTGAATGAACGACAAATTCATATAAAACTGCTGTTTTGAATTTGGATTCCCAAAATCGTTGTAAACAAGACGTGATGGTGGTTGTCATTGTCGTGTAGGTCTTCTTGGTTCCATTGGACTTGATGTGATGCATCTGGTGAATGAATGGGATTTGGTCGTTCTTCCGGTTCGTTGGAATCAATGATAGCGCCCGAGTGTGATCCCCTGTCATCTGTTTCTGATGGCGATTGATTTAGTGATTGACTTGATGCTTGAAATGGTTGATCTGCCTCTCGATTATCTTCAAACAGAGCT
This sequence comes from Aurelia coerulea, assembly GCA_039566865.1. Classification (NCBI taxonomy): domain Eukaryota; kingdom Metazoa; phylum Cnidaria; class Scyphozoa; order Semaeostomeae; family Ulmaridae; genus Aurelia; species Aurelia coerulea. Next base: position 12,396,681 of record CM076947.1, read on the forward strand.
GTATCATTCTCTGGATCCGTATCAAGTTGAAGAGCATCTTGTTGATCAATGGTTGCATGATCAAACTCAGTTTTCAGGTGTGGCATCTCACGCGGTGTGAACGATGGAAAGTTACCTTCACCTTCATATCTGTACTATCGGTACCATCTCCCGAATTATCAATGGTATTGATCGGACAAACCTTAATTCTCCTTGTCTGCGTGTCAAGATCATATCGTCAGGGGGAATACATTTGGCTTTTTACCCCCCCCCCCCCCGAGAATGCAGCAGCGTTTATCATAAGCCCAATGATAGCTGCATAAATAATCAGGTCCTAAGCAGAGTACGTTCCAACAATTCTACTGCACTGCTTGTGTGCAATAGAATTGTAGGAGAGACCTGAAGTCTACAGGCTCAGGTTTTTCAATCCCCCCCCCCCCCCCACAATGAGAAAAGTCAAATTGACCTTTCCCTCCACCATGCATAATATAGCAGGTGTTCCGTCATTGCTGACTTCCACAATCGGAGCAATTCATTAATTTACAATATTTACGGCAGTTTTGTATACGCCAGATATCATTTAACATCAATCACCTAGCAATTACATGAACGTTTTCATATATCAAAATCATTAACGATTCTAGGATCCTGAGGTTTGGGAATAATATATTACCAAACGAGAAATCACAAAAAGGCTTAAAGTCTACAATCATCATAGTAGACTTTGATTATTGGGATGGTTTTGGTGTTGTTGCAAATTATAAAGCAACAGTCTATAGATGGCAGACTGCAATCGTCAAGGCAGCGACGAAATGTGGAGCACATCATAATCAGGAGGGGTATATGTTTAAAAATAAAATTCAACTGGCGATAGGGCGAGGTTTTAAAGTACAATACAAGGCAGCAAATTTATTTTAATTTGTTGGGGAGCGGACACAAAAATGCATTATAAATGACTGGGGAGAGCAAGGGAACTAATCAGGCATGGGAACAAATTTATCTATAAACATGGCGAAGGCAGGTTATTCACGTTTAATGGGAGAAGAAGACACGGGACGGCTTTTTGATATTTTCAAATTTCAGGACGTTTTCTTTTGTATAGAGACGAGACAGCAAGGGGGGATTTTAAAGTTGTTATGATAGTTTTATTAAGAGGCAGCAAGACAGGAGAAAAGCTTTATTATCGCCATAGTCGATTTAGGATGAATGCAACAGCTTCTTGCAGCAGCATTTTGCAAAGGAAAAATATTTGTTCCAAAAAGGAAAGTCGTTTTTTGTTATGCAATAATATTAGAGCTGCCAGTTTAGCACTGCAAGAGATCAATGAAAAGATGTTGGTAATTGAAAAGGGTTTATTTCCAGTTCTCTTATATTTACAGGACCATCATCCATGCATCCATCTCTCGCAGGACCTCCAAAACTGTTCTGAAGGCTTTCTTGGAGGAGCAGACTTCAGACCAATAATCAGGGCTGGAAGCCCTCTTCTCTCCTCTCCTACTGCCCCTTTCCTCTCTATATCTACTCTCATACCTATACGAATCCCTGTCCCTGTCCCTTCTGTCCCATCTTTCTTCTCTCATCTCGTCCCGCTTGTCCCTTCTCCTCCTCTCACGCCTGTCTCCACCAAGGACAATCCTCAATTTATCATGTTCCCTGTGAATAAAATATTAACTGTTATATAGTTGCTCTCAGCCATGAAATGTGAGGTGATATGAAAGGGAACCTCTCATTTGTTTCATTGAGTGAAGGCGATGTTGATGAGCATCCTCTCATTCTATGCGTGCTACTTTTTCGCAGCAAACATATCTGTTTTAATGTTATAATGTTGTAAGTCTCCAACTATTACAAATTAGCAAAATGGTTTTTGGTTTACAAAATCAATAAGGTGAAAAGACAGATTGGTGAGTCACGGATACAGGAAGCTGTTCCCTTTAGGAAAGATCAGTACAAATTAAAGCGTATGCATGATGCATTTACCATGATTTTCAGAATACTCATAAAAGTTCTAACCTTGGTCTCTCCAATCTTTCTCTGGTGTCCACATCACCCAAGTGAAACTCCCTGTGCTGCTGCACAGAGAGTTTCTTTGCTGCTTTATATTTGAAATATGCCACTCCTTTATCGTTTGGCCAGTACATTTTCTGTGGAAAGAAATCAATGACAAATAGAAACAGCGTGCACACAAACATTTCGTTCACATACAGTAGAAGATTTGGAATAGAATAAGGAGGCATTGTTACCATTAAATTCATTCTCAGAATGAAGACTGTAATCGGACTCTTCTTCGTATTCATCATTAACCTAAAAGCCTGGTTTGATGAAAATGAACTACTGGTATGAACTCATTTTTGTTGTAGTTACCTGTAGTTTCGTGTCTTTTTTCGATTTTTTCTTTATCTAAATACCCACGTGGGTAGACATAGTTATTGCTCCCCGTGGTATTGCCCTTGTAGTAGAGTAGAGTAGTTTGTAAGTATAGCAATTAAGTAACAAGCCACTACTACGCCCCCCAAACCCCCCACTAATACGGTGGGGGACTTCCGTCACCATCTATATGATCAAAGGTACCAACAACTCCCCTAAACTAACGCACCCTAAACCGGTCCCTCCCCTACCCATCAAACCACCCCTTTTTAAATTCCCAACGAACAAAGCCCATCAAAGGCCAACATAACCCAGAAGGAAACCAAAAAAAGGCCCTGAAAACAGTTTAAAACAGTTGAAGAGGGTGATCACTGTGAGAGACAAAAATCATTTCTGTAAAAAATAGTTCCTCATCACTCATTACCAGCCCACCATGCCCCCTAACACCGCATCAACCCCCTTGATCCCATGCACCATACATCATGTCGAGAGGAGGAGAACGCTCACTAACAGAGGACGACTAAGGAAAATATAGCACCGAGAGGCTGCAAATGACAAAGCTGCATTGGCTGAATTATCTACTCTTTGTAGAATCATGATAATGCACCTAAGCAAATGCACCCGATGATGGATGCCATATTTTCTGAAATCATCTTACGAATGAAACCTGTGTTGCTGAAGTAAGGAAGGAAGAAAGCTTCGATAATAACGACTGCATATGTAATATTGAATGTGTGTAAATGCAAGAAGGTAAATTTTACAAATAAAATGAATTGTGCATAACTGAATTAAACTATTTTGAAATATATTGGTCGCGAATAATTGTGTGAATATTTACAATGATAGACGATTGCGCTGAAGATGGCGGCGAGGAGGGTTTTTACCAAGATGCATTGCGTTCTATAATTGAGTTCCAGTAGAATCGTTAAGGACTCGTGATTAGAATGCAATGCATCTTGGTAAAACATTCCTCGCTACAATCTTCAGAACAATCGTCTATTGTTTAATGCAAATTAATAATATTCATTTAACTACCTATAACCTACTAATATGACATGGCAACTCTAAATACAGGAAATTTTTCTAGGATAAGATAAATCAGATAGTGAATGAATTGCAACGATCAACAGTCCTTGTCAATTGGCCTAAACATGGTGGAAGTTAAAAGCGTGTAATCTGGCAACATGTTGCTCCATGATATCAAAGTGTAACATATACTCATTTCATCTGCCATATCAAGACAATCTTCGCGACGAATCTAATGCGCTACGTGGGCACGCTAGAATCGTCGGACAAACCTTAATTCTGCTTGTCTCCGTGTCAAGATCATATCGTCAGGGGGAATACATTTGGCTTTTTACCCCCCCCCCCCCCACCCGAGAATGCAGCAGCGTTTATCATAAGCCCAATGATAGCTGCATAAATAATCAGGTCCTAAGCAGAGTACGTTCCAACAAATCTACTGCACCGCTTGTGTGCGATAGAATTGTAGGAGAGACCTGAAGTCTACAGGCTCAGGTTTTTTCAATCCCCCCCCCCCACAATGAGAAAAGTCAAATTGACCTTTCCCTCCACCATGCATAATATAGCAGGTTTTCCGTCATTGCTGACTTCCACAATCGGAGCAATTCATTAATTTACAATATTTACGGCAGTTTTGTATACGCCAGATATCATTTAACATCAATCACCTAGCAATTACATGAACGTTTTCATATATCAAAATCATGAACGATTCTAGGATTCTGAGGTTTGGGAATAATATATTACCAAACGAGAAATAACAAAAAGGCTTAAAGTCTACAATCATCATAGTAGACTTTGATTATTGGGATGGTTTTGGTGTTGTTGCAAATTATAAAGCAACAGTCTATAGATGGCAGACTGCAATCATCAAGGCAGCGACGAAATGTGGAGCACATCATAATCAGGAGGGGTATATGTTTAAAAATAAAATTCAACTGGCGATAGGGCGAGGTTTTAAAGTACAATAGAAGGCAGCAAATCTATTTTAATTTGTTGGGGAGCGGACACAAAAATGCATTATAAATGACTGGGGAGAGCAAGGGAACTAATCAGGCATGGCAACAAATTTATCTATAAACATGGCGGAGGCAGGTTATTCACGTTTAATGGAAGAAGAAGACACGGGACGGCTTTTTGATATTTTCAAATTTCAGGACGTTTTCTTTTGTATAGAGACGAGACAGCAAGGGGGGATTTTAAAGTTGTTATGATAGTTTTATTAAGAGGCAGCAAGACAGGAGAAAAGCTTTATTATTGCCGTAGTCGATTTAGGATGAATGCAACAGCTTCTCGCAGCAGCATTTTGCAAAGGAAAAATATTTGTTCCAAAAAGGAAAGTCGTTTTTTGTTAAGCAATAATATTAGAGCTGCCAGTTTAGCACTGCAAGAGATCAATGAAAAGATGTTGGTAATTGAAATGGGTTTATTTCCAGTTCTCTTATATTTACAGGACCATCATCTATGCACCCATCTCTCGCAGGACCTCCAAAACTGTTCTGAAGGCTTTCTTGGAGGAGCAGACCTCAGACCAATAATCAGGGCTGGAAGCCCTCTTCTCTCCTCTCCTACTGCCCCTTTCCTCTCTATATCTACTCTCATACCTATACGAATCCCTGTCCCTGTCCCTTCTGTCCCATCTTTCTTCTCTCATCTCGTCCCGCTTGTCCCTTCTCCTCCTCTCACGCCTGTCTCCACCAAGGACAATCCTCAATTTATCATGTTCCCTGTGAATAAAATATTAACTGTTATATAGTTGCTCTCAGCCATGAAATGTGAGGTGATATGAAAGGGAATCTCTCATTTGTTTCATTGAGTGAAGGCGATGTTGATGAGCATCCTCTCATTCTATGCGTGATACTTTTTCGAAGCAAACATATCAGTTTAAATGTTATAATGTTGTAAGTTTCCAACTATTACAAATTCGCAAAATGGTTTCTGGTTTACAAAATCAATAAGGTGAAAAGACAGATTGGTGAGTCACGGATACAGGAAGCTGTTCCCTTTAGGAAAGATCAGTACAAATTAAAGCGGATGCATGATGCATTTACCATGATTTTCAGAATACTCATAAAAGTTCTAACCTTGGTCTCTCCAATCTTTCTCTGGTGTCCACATCACCCAAGTGAAACTCCCTGTGCTGCTGCACAGAGAGTTTCTTTGCTGCTTTATATTTGAAATACTTTCTGGCCTTTATCGTTTGGCCAGTAAATTTTATGTGGAAAGAAATCAATGACAAATAGAAACAGCGTGCACACAAACATTTCGTTCACATACAGTAGAAGATTTGGAATAGAATAAGGAGGCGTTGTTACCATTAAATTCATTCTCAGAATGAAGACTGTAATCGGACTCTTCTTCGTATTCATCATTAACCTAAAAGCCTGGTTTGATGAAAATGAACTACTGGTATGAACTCATTTTTGTTGTAGTTACCTGTAGTTTCGTGTCTTTTTTCGATTTTTTCTTTATCTAAATACCCACGTGGGTAGACATAGTTATTGCTCCCCGTGGTATTGCCCTTGTAGTAGAGTAGAGTAGTTTGTAAGTATAGTAATTAAGTAACAAGCCACTACTACGCCCCCCAAACCCCCCACTAATACGGTGGGGGACTTCCGTCACCATCTATATGATCAAAGGTACCAACAACTCCCCTAAACTAACGCACCCTAAACCGGTCCCTCCCCTACCCATCAAACCACCCCTTTTTAAATTCCCAACGAACAAAGCCCATCAAAGGCCAACATAACCCAGAAGGAAACCAAAAAAAAGGCCCTGAAAACAGTTTAAAACAGTTGAAGAGGGTGATCACTGTGAGAGACAAAAATCATTTCTGTAAAAAATAGTTCCTCATCACTCATTACCAGCCCACCATGCCCCCTAACACCGCATCAACCCCCTTGATCCCATGCACCATACATCATGTCGAGAGGAGGAGAACGCTCACTAACAGAGGACGACTAAGGAAAATATAGCACCGAGAGGCTGCAAATGACAAAGCTGCATTGGCTGAATTATCTACTCTTTGTAGAATCATGATAATGCACCTAAGCAAATGCACCCGATGATGGATGCCATATTTTCTGAAATCATCTTACGAATGAAACCTGTGTTGCTGAAGTAAGGAAGGAAGGAAGCTTCGATAATAACGACTGCATATGTAATATTGAATGTGTGTAAATGCAAGAAGGTAAATTTTACAAATAAAATGAATTGTGCATAACTGAATTAAACTATTTTGAAATATATTGGTCGCGAATAATTGTGTGAATATTTACAATGATAGACGATTGCGCTGAAGATGGCGGCGAGGGGGGTTTTTACCAAGATGCATTGCGTTCTATAATTGAGTTCCAGTAAAATCGTTAAGGACTCGTGATTAGAATGCAATGCATCTTGGTAAAACATTCCTCGCTACAATCTTCAGAACAATCGTCTATTGTTTAATGCAAATTAATAATATTCATTTAACTACCTATAACCTACTAATATGACATGGCAACTCTAAATACAGGAAATTTTTCTAGGATAAGATAAATCAGATAGTGAATGAATTGCAACGATCAACAGTCCTTGTCAATTGGCCTAAACATGGTGGAAGTTAAAAGCGTGTAATCTGGCAACATGTTGCTCTAAGATATCAAAGTGTAACATATACTCATTTCATCTGCCATATCAAGACAATCTTCACGACGAATCTAATGCGCTACGTGGGCACGCTAGAATCGTCGGACAAACCTTAACTCTGCTTGTCTCCGTGTCAAGATCATATCGTCAGGGGGAATACATTTGGCTTTTTACCCCCCCCCCCCCCCCCGAGAATGCAGCAGCGTTTATCATAAGCCCAATGATAGCTGCATAAATAATCAGGTCCTAAGCAGAGTACGTTCCAACAAATCTACTGCACCGCTTGTGTACGATAGAATTGTAGGAGAGACCTGAAGTCTACAGGGTCAGGTTTTTTCAACCCCCCCCCCCCCACAATGAGAAAAGTCAAATTGACCTTTCCCTCCACCATGCATAATATAGCAGGTTTTCCGTCATTGCTTACTTCCACAATCGGAGCAATTCATTAATTTACAATATTTACGGCAGTTTTGTATACGCCAGATATCATTTAACATCAATCACCTAGCAATTACATGAACGTTTTCATATATCAAAATCATTAACGATTCTAGGATTCTGAGGTTTGGGAATAATATATTACCAAACGAGAAATAACAAAAAGGCTTAAAGTCTACAATCATCATAGTAGACTTTGATTATTGGGATGGTTTTAATGTTGTTGCAAATTATAAAGCAACGGTCTATAGATGGCAGACTGCAATCGTCAAGGCAGCGACGAAATGTGGAGCACATCATAATCAGGAGGGGTATATGTTTAAAAATAAAATTCAACTGGCGATAGGGTGAGGTTTTAAAGTACAATAGAAGGCAGCAAATCTATTTTAATTTGTTGGGGAGCGGACACAAAAATGCATTATAAATGACTGGGGAGAGCAAGGGATCTAATCAGGCATGGGAACAAATGTATCTATAAACATGGCGAAGGCGGGTTATTCACGTTTAATGGGAGAAGAAGACACGGGACGGCTTTTTGATATTTTCAAATTTCAGGACGTTTTCTTTTTTATAGAGACGAGACAGCAAGGGGGGATTTTAATGTTGTTATGACAGTTTTATTAAGAGGCAGCAAGACAGGAGAAAAGCTTTATTATTGCCGTAGTCGATTTAGGATGAATGCAACAGCTTCTCGAAGCAGTATTTTGCAAAGGGAAAATATTTGTTCCAAAAAGTAACGTCGTTTTTTGTTAAGCAATAATATTAGAGCTGCCAGTTTAGCACTGCAAGAGATCAATGAAAAGATGTTGGTAATTGAAAAGGGTTTATTTCCAGTTCTCTTATATTTACACAACCACCATCTATGCATCCATCTCTCGCAGGACCTCCAAAACTGTTCTGAAGGCCCTCTTGGAGGAGCCGACCTCAGACCAATTATGAGGGCTGACAGCCCTCTTCTCTCCTCTCCTACTGCCCCTTTCCTCTCTATATCTACTCTCATACCTATACGAATCCCTGTCCCTGTCCCTTCTGTCCCATCTTTCTTCTCTCATCTCGTCCCGCTTGTCCCTTCTCCTCCTCTCATGCCTGTCTCCACCAAGGACAATCCTCAATTTATCATGTTCCCTGTGAATAAAACATTAACTGTTATATAGTTGCTCTCAGCCATGAAATGTGAGGTGATATGAAAGGGAATCTCTCATTTGTTTCATTGAGTGAAGGCAATGTTGATGAGCATCCTCTCATTCTATATGTGCTACTTTTTCGCAGCAAACATATCTGTTTTAATGTTATAATGTTGTAAGTCTCCAACTATTACAAATTAGCAAAATGGTTTTTGTTTTACAAAATCAATAAGGTGAAAAGACAGATTGGTAAGTCACGGATGCAGGAAACTGTTCCCTTTAGGAAAGATCAGTACAACTTAAAACGGATGCATGATGCACTTACCAGGATTTTCAGAATAATCATAAAAGTTCTAACCTTGGTCTCTCCAATCTTTCTCTTGTGTCCACATCACCCAAGTGAAACTCCCTGTACTGATGCACAGACATCCAAAATGTATTATACACAACAGTATATCTGACATGGAAAGATCATTGCAACAATGATTTCATCCACTCAACGTAAATCTATGAGCACTGTCATCGAAAAACATTAGGTAACTTTAGCAAAGAAACGTTTCACTAGTATGGTATTGAAAGGTAGTTGATAGAGTTTTTGCGTTTTTGGTGATTTGTCATAGAGAAACATGACAAAATGCCTCAGCTTTTGCATTAGTACTAAACCACTCGCTGCTTAAGTTTAGCAATAATGCGATGCCATTTTCTGCATTCCACCAGTTTATATGAAATAGTTCAGGAGTGATAATGTGCCAGTAGATGCTGCTTGTCATGTTACTTTCCATACAAGACATGATAGTAGTTGATTCACCGCCAACACCACCACCATAACCACCACCACCACAACCAATGTATTGACCCTCAGTGTAGGGGTTGATCCAATGTAATAGCCAAAGCCAAGCAGGTTAGGGCATTACTGCTATACCTTAAGTCGTTAAAGTTTGTTAAAGTTTAGCAGTATTGCAGAGCCCAACATTTTTGTTTAAATGTTGGGTTTTATGAGCTAAAGGTGAAGTTGCAACTGTTCTAGCAAATTTTTCACTATTGCACATTTTATGTAGCAGAAATTTACAAACAAACAATTGTTGCAAGATAATTGATATTACTATGTGCAACTACATCTTTAATACTCAACCTGTTTGGGGCCCCGTAATCTTCGAGCATATTGGGGCTGGGATGAGTTCTTTTACAAGCAGGCTAGAGCATTACTGCTGAACTTTAAGTTAATAAAGTCTAGCAGTCCTGCGGTCCCCAAGCATCTGTAATTTAGACGCTGGGGCTGACGCCTGGTTGCTACTGGTTGAGGCATAAAAATTCACGTTTTTGTGAAAAGGAAATATATTTTGAACTTCGTCTTGTTAATGCCCCTCGCCATTGATAGTTTTTCCAATAACGTGGGCATCACATACCACTGAACCGTCTCTTTGCTTTCATTGTAAAAGAAGGCAAATACTCACATATAGTATGGTGAAAGGGAATGTCCGTGGAGATCCTATACACGAATAATTTTTAGTAGGAAATTGCCTACCGTAATTTTGTATAGAGAATAGATTATGGTGGAGATACAGCACTTTCATGGGTCTTCTCTTTGCGAGTAATTGGCTTCGAAATGGTCCGATGCCAACCGTACTAGTGAATTCTGTTACTAGTTGGTGATTACTACAATATGATCAAGCTTAGTTCATCAAATTATATTATTCGCCAACTGGATCAGAATCTGAAGGTACAGTTGAAATAGACAATTGCGCTAAAAATGGCGGCGATGACTTTTTTGCCTAGATACAGTGTGTTCTTTAATCGAATTCCTATATAATTTGCTAAAGAATTTCAATTCGAGCGCAATGCATCTTGGTAAAAACTTCCTCGCTGCCATCTTTACCGCTATCGTGTATTGATTATTCCTCCACCTGCGTAAGGAGGTGTGCCTCTTCTGCAAATCGGTTCATTGGTTATGGACATGTAAGCAATCAAACAATAATACATCATTTTGGGACACCCGGTAGAAAAATTAAAGTCTCATTGCTTACTTGGTATTGCTGAGGTAAGTGCCTTCTCTTCCACTGGAGTCACCACAGTTCTAGATTGCGCGCCTGAAAAAAGATAATCATTATGGTTGAATATAAGGCAAATTTGAATTTTTCAATGGGTTGCTATAATACCGGGAGTCCCTAATTCAAGATTCAAGATTCAAGATCCAAGATCCAAGATCCAAAGATCCGGAATTCAAGATCCAGAATGAAACACCCTAATTCAAGATCCGGAATTCAAGATTCAAAATGAAACACCCTAATTCAAGATCCAGAATTCAAGATTCAAAATGAAACACCCTAATTCAAGATCCGGAATTCAAGATTCAAAATGAAACACCCTAATTCAAGATCCGGAATTCAAGATTCAAAATGAAACACCCTAATTCAAGATCCGGAATTCAAGATTCAAAATGAAACACCCTAATTCAAGATCCGGAATTCAAGATTCGAAATGAAACACCCTAATTCAAGATCCGGAATTCAAGATTCAAAATGAAACACCCTAATTCAAGATCCGGAATTCAAGATTCAAAATGAAGCACCCTAATTCAAGATCCAGAATTCAAGATTCAAAATGAAACACCCTAATTCAAGATCCAGAATTCAAGATTCAAAATGAAACACCCTAATTCAAGATCCGACGTTACTAAAACACGGAACAAGCGGAACAAGGCAGTAACAAGCGGAACGAGTGCGGAACAAGCCAGTAACAAGCGGAACAGGTCAGTAACAAGCGGAACAAGCGAGGAACAACCCAGTAACAAGCCGAACAAGCAAGGAACATCTGTCTCTATCCCAAGGGAAGCTCGAAATATGTTGAAATGAAAGAGTAGCGCGCGGCATTAGATAATAAGTCAAGAAGATAATAGGGTAAAGAGCAGAAAAAAGGCGCCGCATGTCCCAAAGGAGTCCAAAGTCGTTGCAAGGGAACATGAATAAGGAAGCAAAGGTGTGTGTCTGTTCTTTCTTCTGCTCCTTATTGTTGCCGCAACTTTCTCGCCATTCTTTTTTTTTCTTTTTGGCTTTCTTTCGCGTTGAATGGTCAAACGGTTGGGGGTGGGGTTGGAATTACCCTCCCTTGTTATCTTTTGTTTATATCAGTATTATTTCTCAGTATCAATTTTTTCACTATTTGTTATTATTTTATCTTCGGTCTCATCAAAACAACTATGATTTAACCCTACAACAACTTGACAACACTAGTAACAATTTGCTCTGGGCCCTTGGGGGGTGGGGTTGGAATTACCCGAATTACCCTCCCTTGTTATCTTTTGTTATATCAGTATAATACTGATATAAACAAAAGTATCAATTTGTTCACTATTTGTTATTATTTTATCTTCTGTCTCATCAAAATGCTTTTCGAGGCAGAGATACTTTGAATTTGCGTATGTTTTGTTCACAGTATAAGGAAAAGAATTCAAGGCATTATCATTGAGGTTCACTAAGAGCCACCCAGGGCCGACCCAACCCAACCGTCCAGTCAATGCTCATGAATATCTAAAATCAATATCAATAGACGATTCCGGAAAAGATGGCATCGAGGGCCATTTGACCAAGATGCATTACATTTGATGAATGAATTTCTATAGAATCACGGTCACGGTTGATTGCATTATAGCACGCAGACGCAATGCATTCTGGTCCAATGCCTCCCAACGCCATCTTCTTCGTAATCGTCTATTCTATTAACCTGCACACAGACTTTGATCACTGAGGAGGAGAGGAGAGAAAGGAGTGAGAAACTAGAACTAGTTCCTCTTTCCTCCCCAGTAACCAAAGTCTGCAGGCAGGCTACTATTCTATCCGCTGTTGTTGAATATGGAACGCCATTTGCACAAAAATGACATAATATAGGATTATGTTACATAAACCTATATTATGTGCACATAAACTAGGATTATGTTACATAAACCTATATTATGTCGATATAAACTAGGATTATGTACATAAACCTATATTATGTCGACATAATATAGGTTTATGTACATAATCCTAGTTTATATCGACATAATATAGGTTTATGTAGCATAACCCTAGTTTATGTGCACATAATATGGGTTATTGGGACATAAACCTATATTATGTAGTGATAACCTATATTATGTGCACATAATATAGGTTTATGTAACATAATCCTAGTTTATGTGCACATAATATAGGTTTATGTACATAATCCTAGTTTATGTCGACATAATATAGGTTTATGTACATAATCCTAGTTTATGTGCACATAATATGGGTTAGAGCACATAATGATAGTTAAAGGTGTGACTTTGTTTTGGAACAATACATCTATCACTCTCTGGTGGCCAGGACTATTCAATTGGGGGAGAGAATAGGATTATGACACTGGGACTCGTTATGTGTCCCAAATGGTATATCACAGGAGCTGAATGTGCAATTCGGGAGCCTTTGATATCTTTCCCTTTGGTGAAATACGGTGTATGCACATTTCGATTTTTATTACAAAGTGACATGGCTGAGGACGCAGAGAGCTACGAGGATTTTGTGCTTCCATCCAATTTTAATGCTTCGATCAGTAAAATGAAGGCCAAGTGAAAACCAAGAACAGCGAAAATCCGAATTTGCTTCATCTTAATTTCAAATGTCCACACAACACAGACGAAAGCCAAAATATGTCAGTTTCGCGATTTCACCAGAGTGAAAGAGATGAAAGGCTCCCGAATTGCACATTCAGTTCCTGTGATATACCATTTGGGACACATAACGAGTCCCAGTGTCATAATCCTATTCTCTCCCCCAATTGAATAGTCCTGGTCACCAGAGAGTGATAGATGTATTGTTCCAAAACAAAGTCACACCTTTAACTATCATTATCTGCTCTAACCTATATTATGTCGACATAAACTAGGATTATGTACATAAACCTATATTATGTCGACATAAACTAGGATTATGTACATAAACCTATATTATGTCGACATAAACTAGGATTATGTACATAAACCTATATTATGTGCACATAATATAGGTTATCACTACATAATATAGGTTTATGTCCCGATAACCCATATTATGTGCACATAAACTAGGATTATGTTACATAAACCTATATTATGTGCACATAAACTAGGATTATGTACATAAACCTATATTATGTGCACATAATATAGGTTTATGTACATAATCCTAGTTTATGTGGACATAATATAGGTTTATGTACATAATCCTAGTTTATGTGCACATAATATAGGTTTATGTAACATAGTCCTATATTATGTCATTTTTGTGCAAATGGCGTTCCATAGTTGAACGTATAAAAATTTTGCCGCTACTTGATTGATTGATTGTTAGATAGGTAGATAGATAGATAGATTGATTTGAAGGGAGCAATGCTAAAGAATAAATACGAAGGGTATCAAAGTTGACCAAATTATTGGTTTAGCCAAGGGTACCATTTTCGTAAGAATCGAATATGCTCGCGGCAGACCCGTACCCAAAATTTTCAAAAAAGTACTGGGAAAATCTACCTCCATAATTTAAGATTTAAGAAACTAAATAAATGTTCTTTATTTCATTTGTTTCCTGTATAAAACTATTCAAAACTTCAAACAGCTTTGTTTCGAAATATTCAAGTGCACAGACAATAGGAAAAGATGAATGGGAAAGAAAGCCGAAAGGATTAATAGGAATGACGAGAAGGTTGCGGCAACAATAAGGAGCAGAAGAAAGAAGAGACACACCTTTGCTTCCTTATTCATGTTCCCTTGCAACGACTTTGGACTCCTTTGGGACATGCGGCGCCTTTTTTCTACTCTTTACCCTATTATCTTCTTGACTTATAATCTAATGCCGCGCGCTACTCTTTCATTTCAACATATTTCGAACTTCCCTTGGGATAGAGACAGATGTTCCTTGCTTGTTCGGCTTGTTACTGGGTTGTTCCTCGCTTGTTCCACTTGTTACTGACCTGTTCCGCTTGTTACTGGCTTGTTCTGCACTCGTTCCGCTTGTTACTGCCTTGTTCCGCTTGTTCCGTGTTTTAGTAACGTCGAAAATGAAACACCCTAATTCAAGATCCAGAATTCAAGATTCAAAATGAAAACACTCTAATTCAAGATCCAGAATTCAAGATTCAAAATGAAAACACTCTAATTCAAGATCGAGAATTCAAGATGGCGTTCCAGTGATTTTTTAAGTGAACTGCGCTAATCTAGGAAACTTAAGGCCCAATCTTTTTTAACGTTTAAAAACCATGCTAACTGGATTAAAAAAGCTAAGAAACCTTTGTAATTTATATTTTTGGAGCAGTACAGTAAATACAAATTTTTAACAGCATTTTAGGTACTTGTTTAAGAGAGCTTCTAAGAAATTTCAAAGCCCCTTCATGTAAGCAATGCTGGACACTGGCTTAGTATCTGATTTTCACATTCTCTCACAGTAATAGCAACTGAAAGTTGGATGTACTGGTGTGAACACTTTAACTCCAAATTGTGTTCATCAACAAGTTTTACCCAAGTTTTTCAGTGTTTCAATTTCTAAAACTTCTTACTCTGAATTTTGGCTTCCTTGGCTCTGATGAGTTGAGGGTCTCAGATCATGGAAATTTATTTGAATTTCTTTCAAATGATTTCAGCTCTTAATTTGCACTGTTCCACATGTTGACCAATATCGAAAAGCGAGAAAGTTCCTTGTTTGGCCTAGGCACTATTTGCCTCTCAGAAATTCATACCTAGGCCATACAAGAAACCTTATCGCGACTCACTATTTGTCATTATCCAGATTAGTGGACATCATATTCCAATATATCTTTAAGAGCTGAAATCACGTCGAAGAATTATTGAATAAACATCCATTGTATTCAACTCCACTCAATAACTGCCGGATCCAAAATGATTTTTTTTCAAAATTGAAACATTTAAAACTTCTTCAATTCCGAACTAGGGTGTTTCCATTTTGAATCTTGAATTCTGGATCTTGAATTAGGGGGTTTCATTTTGAATCTTGAATTCTGGATCTTGAATTAGGGTGTTTCATTTTGAATCTTGAATTCTGGATCTTGAATTAGGGTGTTTCATTTTGAATCTTGAATTCTGGATCTTGAATTAGGGTGTTTCATTTTGAATCTTGAATTATGGATCTTGAATTAGGGTGTTTCATTTTGAATCTTGAATTCCGGATCTTGAATTAGGGTGTTTCATTTTGAATCTTGAATTCCGGATCTTGAATTAGGGTGTTTCATTTTGAATCTTGAATTCCGGATCTTGAATTAGGGTGTTTCATTTTGAATCTTGAATTCCGGATCTTGAATTAGGGTGTTTCATTTTGAATCTTGAATTCTGGATCTTGAATTAGGGTGTTTCATTTTGAATCTTGAATTCTGGACCTTAAATTAGGGTGCTTCATTTTGAATCTTGAATTCTGGATCTTAAATTAGGGTGTTTCATTTTGAATCTTGAATTCCGGATCTTTGGATCTTGGATCTTGGATCTTGAATCTTGAATCTTGAATTAGGGACTCCCTATAATACCATATTGTAAATAAGGTGGAATTACAGAAAAATTTATGTTTAATTGCTTACTTGGTGTTGGTGAGAAAAGTAGTGCCTTCTCTTACAATGGAGTCACCACAGTACTAGATTCAGTGCCTGAAAAAAGATAATGTTACAATTTGATTTTTGTACTTCTGTGTTCAAGGCAAAGTTGAAGTTTTGAATGGATTGCTATAATACCACATTGTCAATAAGGTGGAATTACAGAAAAAGTTAAGTCTCATTGCTTACTTGGTATTGGTGAGACAAGTAGGGCTTTCTCTTGCAATGGAGTCACCACAGTACTAGATTGCGCGCCTGAAAAAATATAACGTTACAATAGATTTTTGTACAAGGCAAAGTTGAATTTTTGAATGGATTGCTATAATACCAAACTACAAATAAGATGGAAGTACAGAAAACTTTTAAGTTTTGAATGATGTATTGCTATAAGATCAAATTATCAATGAAAATATTTTGATAAAATCAGTTATAGTGCTATGGCATCTTGCAAAGTTGTGTTTTGTATTGGTTAAAAAGAATCTTGAACAACTGTTAGTAAAGAATATTATTCAATTGGACAAACTTGTGCAAAGGTAGTTGGATCCAATCTAGGACCTCAGAGGACTAGTGCATATTGCTAAATGGATTTATTTACCTCCAGTAAACAGCTCTTTTCGTGCGGTCTTTTTGTTCACTGAATAAACGAGAAAATAAAACACTTTAGGAGTAGGAATGGCACACTGTTTTGCAGCATATGGTTGTATCCCTTAAAAAATTGTTGTGTGGTGGCAAGGTAAACATAAATGTAGCCGAGAAGCCAGTATTTACATACATTTGTATGCATCAATTCCTGTTGGCAGAAGGCCTTAGAGATTTCCCAGCAGCATTTTCATCTTCAGTTTCTCCTTTCAATCAAAATCCGTATTTTGCTAAATTTTTTTAAAAGGAAAACAGGAAATGAAATATGAGCGATCTTACCTCTTTCATTGATTCTTTGTGCTGCCTGAAAACCCTAAAACATGAAAAACATGTTGGCAGAACAGATAAGACCTACGTGAATTATTTGACACATCTACAGTGTTAAATAAAGCCTGATGGTTCATGGACTAGTTAATCACAAAATTGGAGAAAACTTTTTATATGCATTTATAATGTTTTTTGTCTCCCCTCAGTGCCCTGATGTGTCAGGAAAGTTTTAATTGTCATTTTGTAATAACAGGTCAAGCTAATGGTCATATGAGAAATGATAACAATACTCTTTATGCTGGATTTTAGAACGTTGATTTCATTTGTTTGTCAATAAAGTTGTTCACGTAGTTAACATGCAGCTACAGTATTATACCAACCTGCTCATATACTCGTTTTCGTGTTGGTGTGCAATCCTGGTACGTTAGCAATGAATTTGGTGACATTTCCTGCAAAGGATTTTTTGTTAATTGATCAGGAGCAGAATACTAAATTAACAAAAGAAAAATCACCAGGTATCATTTTATGAAGTTCTTTTAATAAACCCCCCCGTATTTTTACTGTACTATCAAAAGATTTAAATCCATAAGCACATATATCTACTTCATCTCCATAGGTATGTTCATACGCCAAGTAATGAGATACTCACATTTTGCCATTCTGTACCAGAAGATCCCTGCGTCGGTGAGTTGTCCTCTTTGGCAGGATTCTTCGTACGAGAACCTACAAGATAGACCTTATGAGTTATTGGACAGCAGTACTTTTTATATTATTATTTCATAATAGACTTTACGCTGCAGAAAAAAATAGATGTCTCGGTTGTTACTTGAATGAACAAATATACCATAGTTGACTTTCTTACACACAAAATATTTAGGAGCTATTAGTATTATTAGTATATCATGGGAAAAACAAAATGATTGCTTCATTTTTACAGAAAGTTGGTGAAAGTTGGTTGGTGACATGAAAAATTTAGGCATATGTATTATTGTAAATACCTTTGAGTGTTTGGAGGAAATCTTTCTCAAAATGTTCCTCTTTCAACCCCGAACACATTCGCAATGGGTTTTGTGCAGAAGAGCCTTTACTGGGTGTTGAAAATCTTCTATATGTTGTGTCCTGGCCTTATAAAGAGAAAACTGTTGGTTAGTTTTTCATTTCTTCATCACTCAGTAATAGGAATTAACTGCATTGTTAGATACTGTATCAACCAAATAGGAGCTGAATTTTGTTTTGGTTAAATGCGATTGAATATGGAACTCATGAAATATAATCACGGAGTTATATTGGAATATTAGACATTCAATTATGATCCTGTGTCTCAGTCATGTAACTTTCTAAGTGAATTTGGCATTTTCACTTACCCATATTGTGATGGTGAATGCTTTCACGAAGCTTTTCTTCATTTAAAGATTGCCTGTTGTGTTTTTTTAGATATTTGTTAATCTTTGGAAGGCGAAAGTATATCATTCCTGCCTTTGCATCATGTTTCGCATATGATTGTACCTTGAGTAAAAAGAAATTTTGGATTAAAATCCCAAAGGTAAAAACTATTGATTCATTTTAATATAGATTAGTTATGCCATCTAATACAGTAATTCGTGAAAGAAAGTCAGCCAAATTCCTGAGTATGCCATGCCTTTTGTTTTACTATACTAGTTGCAATATGTTGATACTTGTTGCATTTAATGTACTATTCATTGTGTTGATTTGCAAATTCCACTTACATTTGGTCCTTCCATTTCTGATATGAAGTCAATAGTCTCAAGGAGTGTTTTTCTTACATCATCTGCAGGTACAACCCTGTCGATGGCTGATGTGAACGTCCTCGTTTCCAGAGTTGCATCTTCCTTGTGGCAGACTTGGTTTGCAACAGTGAATGGGACAATTTGTTCCTTGAAGTATTTCAGCACTTCAGCGTCACTAATTGCAGTTGTGTGCCTGGCCATCTAAATATAATTATGTGGGTTGCATAAAAATTAGATGAACAACTCAAAAGGTTAGTTCATCATGTAATACAGTTGTGCCCAAAAATGTAAGACCAGGTTTTTGTTGACAACCTTTTCTTAGCGAAACGAAATGGAACCCTGCCGCTCTCTTGGAGTTTATTTATGTCAACTTTCCATCCAGATTCTGAATTTTGCTGCTGTATGTTGGATTTCTCTGCCATTTTGCTATGGCGTTACAATGACATCTAAAGAATTTAAAAAAATTCTAGTGGTACTGCTGAAAAGGGGTGTAAGCCAATTGATTTGTTACTCAGTTGGATTTTACATGAATCTTTGCAAAAGTCATTTATCTGATTTGTCTGCAAAATATCGAAAATCTATGAAGAATATTGCCTCGGTCTGCAGCTATGGCCATAAGTTTAAGACCACCCTTGGAAAAGTGTGAAAAAATTAAGTGCTTATTAGGTAAAAGCCTGGGATGCTCAATGAGTTGAATAGTATTATAATTCTTGAACATCAATTCAAATGACTTTGTGTAAAAATCAAGGGCTGGTCTTAAACTTATGGCCTTACCCAACTGAAGGTCCTCTCTAACTTTTTCCCCTAAGAAATATTTTTTGTGGAGTTTCAATATTTTGCAAACAAATCATATAAGTGAATTGTGCACAGATTGATGTAAAATCCAGCTGAGTAACAATTTTTGTTGGTCACACCCCTTGTCGGCAGAACCACTATAATTTGCGAGAATTTATATAGATTTCATTGTGATGTAATAACAAAATTAAAAAAACAACGTCAAAATTTGGAATCTTCATGGAAAGTTGACCTAAACGAAGTCAAAGAGAGTACTTGTTACACCAAGAAACGGTGCTGAAAAAATGTGGTCTTACATTTTTGGATACAACTGTATACTTATCAAAGACGATTGTCGTTACAATTAGTTACATCAAAGAAATCTTTTCTAACCTTGCTACAGTATGTTCATATCTGTTAGCAATGGTACCTACAATAACATTAAGTTGCCATGAAACATAGAGGAAGGGTCCATTGTTAGTAGTGTTTTTATCATAGTAGGTATTTCAGAGGATCAAATGTTTCTTCAACTTCCATCAACATTGTTTGACATGCGGAAGAGATTACCTGATGGTTTTAGGTTCATTTTGAAATATATTTATTATGGTTATAAGGTGACTATTATACACAAGAGCCAGCAACTGCTTTTGGAATAACGAGAATGTTCCACTTCAAACAACAAAGCAATGCCATTTTCAGTGACCATCATATTGACTAATCAAAGCTACTATCTCTTTAAAAAATGGTGGACCCCCATCAAGACATTGCATTTTCATACTCCTTCCCCTGTTTCAATGTTGATGGCGTTTCAAAGGTGTTTTTCATGAAGATTCATCAAAAGAATGATTCGCCACAGGACATTGCATTGATATGTGGAGAGGGGGGCTATAATGCTGAAAAATGTAGATTGTTTGGGGTCCAATACTTTTATGCGAGATTGTAAAAAAGGCACACCTCTCTTGTAGCTAGAAGTACTGACTGCCATGACTTAAGCAACCTGTCCATTTTCCACACATTGACCCCAACCTCTTTGCATGCATTTATCACGATGGAAAAGTTCTCACTCAGCTTTTCTTTCCCTGCAGCCGTCTGCAAGTGCTCCCCAAATCTGATTAGATTTCCAACCATGGAAGATGCCTTTGGAAGAAGCACAGATTGGAATCTCTCTAGCCATAGGCTCTGTGATCTGATGCTCATTTCAGGTGCATTTCTGAATGGTATTGGTACCAAACACATTCTATCCAAATATCTGTTATGAAAACAAGTGGCGCTCTACTCAAATGGGTAAGGCTCTACTATATTGATATGTATCTTATCTTTAAAATTTGATGATTTTCAATAAAATGCAACAATCTTTCATTTATCATAATGAGGTGCAGACCGAAGTTTTTGACAGAGTACTGTGTGATAAACAGAGTAATTTATGTAGGTCATTTTGGTGATTGCAAAGAATGACGATTAGATAAAGGTCCACAAGAGATTCAAAATTAATAATTATTGTCTTTTGTTAGTGCTCCAACAGAATGCATGCCTTATTACAATTTGTTGGCAGATAAACATTTCTATTTTTCATGGTTAGGATATTGATTCAAGCATTAAGTGTGATTAAGACAGACAATATTTATTTCTACATACCTGATATTTACTCTTTTTGTAGCCACTGCAATACATGCATGTTGAATGTGAAAATGGGACAGCAGGCTGGCTCTGTTGCTGATGATGTTGCTGAGATAGCATCTTGACCACCATCAAAGTACTGCTTTGCTGCCTCAGCTACCTCCTTCGGATCACTTGCATCATCAAGACACATCCCCTGCGTGGTAAGGGATGAAAGCTCTTTTGTCTGTTTGTCAGACACTCGTGTGATGTGGAATTTGGGATAAGACCCTGAAAATGCTATAGCCGCCATTGCTGCTTTTGATTGCCACAACCTGGGTCCCCGACCGCTGCAATTACTGGGCACGTGCCTGCAGTTTCCCAGATCTAGGAGGAAAAATCATTGACCTGATACCTATTTCAAACAACAACAGGTGTGTGTAAAAAAATATGACGTATTTTTCAATTCATGGTGTCATACTTTTTGTAGCAGTTTCTTCTCTTTGATGTTGCTGCATTTTACAAAAATGGTTTCAACAAGATTTCTCAAACACACTTCTCATCTTATTGACAGTGCTCTCAAGCAGGAAGTCAACCTAAATTTCATTCTAAAAATTTCAATGAAATCTGGGACTACAGAAAATTGATAAAACAATAGAAGGAAGAATTCTGGTTTAACATCCCTTAACAGGAAGGCAAACATTTTTCCACTCCTGCAGTAACATTTGGTGATGTGGAAAAGCCTATCTTGTATCATTTACACTTGTTTGAATCATTCGTACTCAAGTATCTTACCTGACGGTAATTTAATATTATAGCAGAACTTGCTACTACAAAGAACTGTCCTACAAACAATGAACCAGTGTTAAAGACGGCTTCTTCCTTTGTTACACTTAGGTTCTTCCCTTCAAAAGACCGTTGTGCCAATAGCATAGAGGATGGATCAGGCCCCTCTGTTGCTTCTGGTGAATTGATGATCCCATAAATGTCACCTGTAGAATATAGAAATTTAAAGATTACTTTCCATAGTCTTCCTAATATGTTATTAACATTCACAGTCAACTTTTCAAGCCGTCATTAACGGCACTAGTTTGGAATAGCAAATAATATGTGAACAAATCCATTGCACAATAGATACACAATAGATACTTTTCATACTACATTTGTTTTTTTTTAAACAAACATCATGTAACAAACTGTATGCACAACGTGCTATATGAATTAGGACGCTAAGCATCTTCTATAAATGACAGTGCTCAATTGCCAGGTCACTCAGAAGTGATTTGACATTGTACAGTATTGAAGAAAGCTTTGGCATTGTTTTGAGTTCAAAATCTGTTAGCACTCATTTTGATATCTTAATACAATGCCTGCAGAAAGCCTTGGAACACCATTGCTATTTTGCCTTGTTTTGCATTTGTATTTGTCATCTTCGGAGCCATTACCTCATGTGACTATACAATATGAAGATGACTCTGATGGAATGATTGGACAATAACCTTGAAAATCAAATACTGTTAGGGTTGAGCTGGTGCTATAACTAATCGCTATGGATAAGAATGAGGTAGGCTGTCTTTATATAAAAATGGTGGAAGGGTTCAAATTACTTTTGGACTTGTTACACAGGTTGTCCCAAAAAAATTGTGCCCTTTTTGCCTGAAGATTGCAACAAAACGCAAAAAGATTCTCACCAAATCTGTGCATGGTGTTGCTCTTCAGATATTCAATTAAAGTTTGCTACCATTCCCGTAAAAATCCGTTGAGAAATGATGGAGCAATGACCTTCCAAAGACAAAATTTGCCTGATGACTGACACCAGCAGTGTGCCATTTTCTCTTCTTATTTTTTTGAAGTGTAAGAAGTGTCTTCACATGAGGTAAGAAATAATTTCTGTGAGGTCAGTAATGGTAGAACTCTCCGAGGGTTATCAGAAATTTCATGAGAGCTATGACATTGGAGGCTGCTGTTTCATTTTCAATCCCTGAAGCTATTTATCGCTGCAAAATAGTAAGACAAAATGGCCGACCGATGGTTTCAGTGATTGGGAAAATTTGGTCTCCTGCAGGTCATAGCCCCATCATTTTTCAACAGATTTTTGTGGGGATGGTAGCAAAATTTAATTGAACATCTCAAGAGCACTTTTCATCGATTTGGATTAGTTTGCATGTACATATGAATTTGCATATATGTATATAATCTAGATGTATATAGCTAGATGTATATAGATGTATATAGCTAGATGTATATAATCGATGTACAATAAGTGGACAAACAAACAAAAAAAGCACCTTCATGCAAAACTTTGGCGAGAATCTTTTGCGGTTTTGCCGCAGTCTTCAGGCAAACGGGGCACACACGGGACACCCTGCAGATAAATTGAAGAGACTGGTAGTCAGTCTTATGCGTAAGTTTATCGAAAATATAATATTGTATACAATGAATATCCATTCACCTTTCAGAAAATGGCAAACAGCATCAAACCAAGTAGATGAAAGAGGCGTCTCGATCGTGGTTGAGGCCTTGTGTGCAGCAACTCCACTCAAACTCTTCACAGATGTTGGTAGGCCATTGCTGATATAACGGAGGCCGTAATCTTCAATGGCACATTCGTTTCCCTCACGATCAAACGCTTGATTTTCGTTGAAGACCCACACTGGCTCGCCATTTTTGCCAACGTTGCGTCCAATCACACTCACTGCTCGGGCTTTTGGAACAGCATCAGAATCTTCCGTGGCAGAGTATAGAATTTTTTTAAGTAGCTGTGGTCCAGCATTAACCCTATTCTACATGGGGGGGGGGCAAAAAAGGCCCCCCAACCAAACTTCCTGTAATTACTCTTAAAGGCACACTGTCGCGCTGTTCATTGGTTCATTATAACAAAGAGATAATATATGTTAATTTATGCGTCGAGCTTTGCTTTCTATCGAACCTAGCGGAAAATGGCGGCGAGAAGAAGTCGATTCTCTATCCCAGCAGACGATGATCTTGCAAGTGATTTTGGAGAGTTGGAACTTTACGTTTTTAATCGAAACGAGAGACCTACTCTTCCACCCGAAGCCCAACCACGACGTAACGTAGATTCATCGCGACTGAACGAAGAGTCGATGACCGCAGCCAGAGAAGAGCAAGAGGCCATCACAGAAACTGCCCAATCCGATCGCCCCACTCATGGCACTACAGAGGAAACGGAGCAAGAAAAACAACGCAGGTCTTCGAAGCAAGTTACTTGCGATTGCCGAAATACATGCCAGAGAAAGGGGTGTCCATGTCGGAATGCAAGGGAATTTTGCGATGGAAACCTTTGTTCGTGTGGGAGCAAGAAAAAGGCATGCCAGAATCGTGGTAGGCCTATTCAACAAGACCCTCCTGATGAGCAGAGCAGTACAAGTAATGCCAGAAATTTAGGATTAGGCTCCAACATTGATGTTAAGGTAATTAAATGTTTTATAGCCAATATAGCCAAATAAATTAAAAGCCAAATCGATACCACTGATGTCACCCCCAAATTAGTCAAATTTATGACAACTCCTCATATTATTACTCTAGATGCCCCATCACAGCTGGCTCGTGCCAGAAACCCACCTGACGAAAGGGTACTCACCCCCACCTATGGAAGATGTTTGTAAATTTTAGCTGCGTATTATATATGCCCCTGGATCTTTGTTTGGAATTTGATGCATACAAGTTTTTGCGATGACCAAAAATTAAAGAAACTCTAGTATAGTAGTACATTAAAAAACAATTAAGAAACTCTAAAATTTCATTAATAGAGTAAGAGCCAGTAGATTCCAGTTTGTGTGGCATTGTGTTTGTAATTGGTGATTTTGTCATTAATGTGTTTATGACTTACAGTATTTGTGGCGACAATTTCAATGCAAATGTACAAGCCCTTTGTTGATAAAAAGGCTCAACTTTGAAAAATAGCACAATTTTAGAGCCCCAAAAATAAGAAACAAATTAAGAAACTTTTACTACTGAAACATCAAAATTTTCATGCGGAATTAAGAAACTTTAAGTACTAAGTGCTGATCCAAGTTTCTTGTAAAAAACTTGTATCTCTGCTCTGGATTTCTCTTCCATACGGGGGAGGTTATGAATATTAACTGGAAGCACCCCTTGCAGCTTTAAAATTATGTTTTGGCCATACGTAACATAATAAACATCATTTGTTTCTCAAAATAGTGGATTTTGCTACTGTAGTAATGATGGAGACCCAAGATTTTCATTGGGGACTCTAACCAGGTATAAACTTGACTAGCTACACTAATAAAAAATTATACAACTATACTGTACAATGCCCTAAATGGCACTGTTTAGGTAAGCCTAATAAAATATATTACTCTTTTTTCACAGGCAATATTATCTACACTTTCCCATGAACAGCTACTTGATATGGCAACCAGAGTTTTTCAAGATAGAAAAAGCTTGCTTGTTGACATCATAAATTAGGATAGAGCAACTACTGATGAAAACAGAAGACCTACATTTACCTCAGTGCCATCATGGTGTAAATGTTTAAGGTGCCGTGAAATGCCAACACAGAAAGAAAGAAAATGTTGCAAGCGCCGTAACTGTTTGACATTGGATCAAACTTTTTACGAGATCTGCCTCAATGGAACAGTCCTTGAAGTTGCCATTAATTCGCGATGTGACATTCGTGTTGATGTACCGAGTCAAGATACAAGGACTATGCGGCACACTTCATATAGACAGTTTGTCATGTGGCAACATGGCCCCCTTGGTGCTGGGAACAGGGTTGTTATACCTTCATGCTGTGTATGGCGAATACGAGACAAATACCCATCACCAGATAACATGTACACTGGTTACAAGGACCATTAGCTTTTTATTTGAACCTTATTGGTACCTGTCCACGTGCTGAAATTCTGTTCAGTAAAACAACACTCATTTTTTTATAAGAAACTAAGGTCATGTGATGGTAGGCAGTTTATTAAATTTTTGGGCCATTTTGCTAGCAACAGTTTCTTATGTGTTTCTTATACTTTTAATGCTGAAAGTGTAGAGTTAATTGTGTTTTGTCTGAAGGGCTCCCAAATTACTTAGTAAGATCTCAAAATCAAGTAAATAACATAATTCCTACTCAAAATAATGTCCAAACAGTTACTATACTATAATTGTGCACTGTCAAAAACTTGTTGAGTGCAATAGGAAAATCAAAATTGTAAAGTACAAAAGTTTCTTAGCTTTTTCAACTCAGGTAGGGTTGTTTCTTAACTTTCGAAAAATTTAGCCTACCGTTTCTTAAGCAGTTTCTTATAAAAGAAATGAGTGTACTGGTTTAAACCTGATAAGTTGTCAAAACCGTGTTTTCTTTTCATTAACTAAAATATTGGTTGGCCTTGGTGGCAGCTTGGCAATTGTAGGGCATCTTCTTCTTGGGTCTTCTGTTGATAATGGTTTCTGTCTCTCAACCTTTCCTGTATCCTGTTGACGCATACTCAAAATCAAGGCAAGAAGCTTAGGAATGTACGCATAATCTTTGGGCTCTTTTATCACTGTGGGGATCCATCTGCCTGCCTTTTTACTCCATCTACGTGAATATAAAAGATCACCATTTTCATTTTTGGCTTGCTTGAGGTTGCAATGGTGATTATGGTCTATGGTGGTCAGTTGATTCCGAACTTTGTAAGCTGGAAATCTGAAAACAGATCCATACAAAAATTTTCAGAACTCTTGAAACATGTACCATTATAGTTCTTGTTGTTTCCATATTAAAAGATATCAAAATTCTTTTTGACAGTAGCAAATACAGTAATTTCTGTTTGGATTTATAACATCCATATAACATACAGTATTTTGTTCTAACTGGAGGGTAATGTAACATTTTTATGATCACTTAATTATTACTCTACAGGATATTGTCAAGTGATTCCATCTTGTTATCATTTATATTAAGTCCATAAATGAATCTTTCTGACCTTGTCTCTGTGTGAGTATTTGATACATAAGAGGCAACACAATTACAGTATGGTATCAAATACCAGAAGCTTACTTGAAGAAAATTCGTTTGGGGCAATACATCAGAAGGTGATTGTGGTACACTTCCAGCTCTCCAGTGTGCCTGGAAAAAATAAGAAGTTTTACCATGCAATGTAAAGGAAATGGCGAAGGTGCATTTTTTAGCGCCAAGCGCTGGGATCGCAGAAATAGAGCAGACCTAGTTGATTCCGCGACCCCTTTTCATGACTCTCAAGTGGTGGGGTCCTACCAGGTATCGAACCCACTCCAACTGACTGTTCTGGCTGCAAAGTCAGAGGATTACACCACTGCGCCACAACACCTCCAAGGAGATACATCCCAAGGGTTAAACTAACAGCCAGCATAAAATTCAGAACCAAACTCTAGCCTAAAATAGAGGACAGCTTTTCATTTTGTGTCAAATATGGTCTAGGGGTGGCACCAGGGTAGGGCTGGGGGCTAAAACTGATCAGAAACAGAAATTTTGGATTGTACTGCACTTTGGGAGCAAATTTTGCAACATGAGATAAATATTACATCGTGTAAGTCATAACACGTAACCCCTCTGTAATACTTTGCATAGCATGTTTCACAATGAATACCAAAAATGCCATACTGTACCTAAAATCTGTGTAGAATTTAAGGCTGTTCAACCATCTCTTGTCAAGCACAATTCCACGGATGGCATTGAAATCGGGATCACTGGGAGAAAACCAGCCTGTTCTTTCTAGGGATTCCGTTGGTCCATGCTCACATTGATAATGAAAGTTACACATGTGTTTCAATAAAGTTAGCCAACTATCCTAGAAACAAAATAAAACAAATTACATTCAAGTGATATATTTACAGTGGGTGGCAGTGGTGGACACTTTGCCAAATATTGGGGGGCAGAGCTGTTGTTTCAGCTGAAAACATTAATTCCTTTCTGTTGTATTCAAACAAAATATCTTTGTTCTAGCCACAATTGGGGGTGATGGCACCCCCACTACCCTCAAATGTCTGTCACTGGTGGATGGTCCCTGTGAAAAAACCATATAATGAAACCCTTACAAAAAATGAAATTGAAATATGGTCTCAGCAGCTTTTATATAATACTTAAAAACAGCCTAAAAGAAATAAATTACAAGAGAACATAGCATTTTTCACATGATACTCCAAAGAATATTGGATAAAGTTTTACCTTGAATGTCTCCAAATTTCCATGACAAATTTCTGAGCAGTGCCAAAAGTGGTTTCTGATTGATGGAATCCATTCATGAATTTTGTCATTTCCTCTCTCATTTGCAGCCTTGACAGATAATAAACAAAATTGAGATCAAAATAGAAAATCCAGGTCAGACATGTAAAAGCCATGGGGTGCAACAGGTACAGTAGCTACAACAGTATACAATCATTATTGAGGCAGAAAAAAATAAATTTTAAGTACAAGAAATGCGCTGCTTGTCAATATTCCTCCTTCAGAAGATACTACCTGTGACATTACAGATGAGGCAATGCAACATGTTTTTTTGTTAAAAGGGTACAAAGATGAATGAGAAGAATGTCATCTGAAGTTAAGAGCCTATTGTAGACTGATCCAAGTTTCCGCTCAATGAGATTCTATTACCTGTGATAACTTTTTTGTGAGCTTAGATGACTTGTGCCATACATCTTTCTGGTACCTCACTGAAGAATAATCC
Organism: Aurelia coerulea; assembly: GCA_039566865.1. NCBI lineage: Eukaryota > Metazoa > Cnidaria > Scyphozoa > Semaeostomeae > Ulmaridae > Aurelia > Aurelia coerulea. The sequence continues at coordinate 12,425,502 of CM076947.1, forward strand.
TTATCTTTGGCTGAAAACAAATAAATGCAATTCTGAGTTGCTGGTGCTATAACTAATGCACAGGGATCACGGAGTCATTCTTGCTCGGTATGGGGCAGCAGCCTTTTTTACTCTTTGATGTGATTGTACAACTGAATTTCTATTGAATTCAAAACAATAGGTCTGTCTTACGCCAAAATATACCCTGCCCAAGAGAAAATCCATTGCTTACAAAAAGCGTTGCCTGACTCGAGATGGATTTCTGCCTGATTATGATTGAATTTTGGAAATTTTGTTGAGGCTGTAGCCCCCCCAGCCCCCTGTCTCATATGCCTATGAGTAATACACATCTGGGAAAAGATGGGAATGACAAATTACGTTAAAGCACAAACAGCTGAAGACATTTTCAGATATGAAAAAGATGGAAATGATAATGATATGTACTGTACATAGTTTTGAAACAGTACAGACGACGCATATTATGTATCAACACAATTTTCTTGTCTTGGAATTCTTCGCAAATGAGGTCCTACTTATTAAAATGTAAATTTAAGAATCAAGTACAGTAAAAGTTCTTACTCATCATAGCTGATATCTGATTATGGTCATCTGTCACAAGACCCTTTACAGTTAGATGCTCCCTTAACTTGTCAAGACCACGTTTACAGCCAAGCTTCTCCATGTTCGGACTCTTTAATTCAGCTTCACTGACATCAACAATCTCCTGGTGTAGAATGAGGTTTGACACGGAATCTATAAACGAATAAGTGCAGTAAGTAGCACAATGACCAGGAGAGTCATTCCTCCCATCACCACCAATGACAACTTCTTTGTTCCTGAATAAATCAAACATCAATGATTGCATCTCTTTCCACCATAAATCCACTGATGGGTTGACATAGTGCTTGGCAATTCGGTAAAATGAAACCTCAGATGGTATTTGAAGGTTTAAAAACTTAGCCAACAAAGAAAATTTAACATACAAGTTGCCAGACAATATTATTGACGATAACAGTTGCAAATTTGTGGCATATATTCCATTGACTTTTTCAGATGATGTCCACTTTACCAAATGTCCTTTCTCGCAGACAAGCCAAAGCTCCCCCACACTACCAATGAAACCATGCTTTTGTAAATGTCTCATTGAACCACAAATCTCACACTGTATGACTTCAATTAAATTTTCAATCTGTGTCAAGGAACATATAAATTTTTCATCCCCCACCAAACTCAAGTCCTGGATTATGTTTTTGTCCCTTGTAAATTCCTTGTAGTATTCTGGAGGAAGCGAAACTTTGTTCTTTTTGCCGTAACCAAGTGTGATTGCATTATCCTCTGTAGGAGCCCATGACATACTAAAACAGTCTAACAGTGTTTTCTCTCCAGCTGTTATGTGGGGATTTGTTTTGTTTACAGTTTCAGTTTCTTCTTCAGGCCAGGTCGAAAACGCGGAAACCGCGGAAAACGCGGAAAACGCGGAAAAACATTTGAAGTTTCTGAATTGCGAGAAATAGTGTTTATTGTGTTAAAATATAGGCAAGAAACCTCTAAATAAGCCAAATATTCCATCAAGAAGACAAATAAGAAATTTCCGCGTTTTCCGCGTTTTCGTTTTTGCTATAGGTGATTTTCGAAAACGCGGAAATATCTTTATATGAACTTTTATCAGTAGCTTTTCGCAAATATAGACGAGTAATACGGTAAGCTTTCTCTCATAATGAATTCTTTACCAGAAGTCAAAGAAAAGAGAGCCCCCACTTAGTCCCACCGAGGGTATAATTACTTCGTACATAAAAACGAGGGATTTCTTTGACAATTACCACCAGCGTGCGTGGTCTTGTTTATACAAGGCTTTCTAGTAGGTAGAGAGAGTCAATAATGGTTCAAATTAAACTAAAATATTTCACAAAGGATTACCTTTCAATTCTACTTTTACACGATGAAATCAAAGTAAGTGCCAAGTCATTATCGGTGTGTAGGCCTATTTCATTCTTCAGGTCTCGCCAAAGTTCTAACGTTGTATCATGAAAGGATACCTTCGCAAACTTGACGTTCGACGAAATATCTTTTTTCTTGCGTCCACGAGAACTCTTTGATTCTTTCCTGCTCCGTGTAGAGGGCGTAGATGACTCGTTTGTCGCCATAACTTCGCTCGTCCTAGTAGGTGCGCTGTTCGATCTCCGCCATTTTGCAGTACACTGACAACCGTGCTCGGAGTCAAAACTAAATTATATTGGTCAATCAACGTAATGCGTTGCGCTTGGTTAATTTCAATGTACAGCGAAATTCAACTTTCTACGACCAATGAACAGCGCGACAGTGTGCCTTTAAACTAAGCATTATAAAAGACTGGAACTAAGGTGACTTTTAACCAAATTTAATATTGCATCAAATTGACAATAGTTCATTGTTATATAATTGGTCACGTGACTATGACATGCCCATATTTGGCAACAGGTCTGTCAGAAAATCAGTAAAACATACATAACTTTTCTCGTACACATCTGATTTCAAAGCAATTGGTACCAATCAGTTTGTCTTGAAGTCTGCTTTCATTTGATATATAAATTTTTGTATTTTGCTGACATTAGCAAAATTTAAGATCTATGACGTCATACTCATATATGACGTCATATTTATAATAAACATATGAAATAATTAATGTATAATGATCAAAATTGAATAATGGACCATCCAAGATCACTTTCATATCATTTTTATTGCTAGAAACGTATTTAAAATGCCAATAAAACATCAGCTAATTTGTTTACGTATCAACCATGATTTTGATTGACAGTTGTGGTAACAATAGAATTCCAAAAATAGAATTTTTGACAGTTTTTATTAAAAACAATCAATATGTATCATGTCTATAACTTTAAAGTTATTTATTGACTAGTTTTGGTTGAAAATATAACGTTTTTAGGAGGAGACCCAAAATCAGCAAATTTCCATTGTTTTTAGGTTGCCTAGCAACAGATCATGTGACTAATTAGCATATGATTCTATTTTTAGAATCATAATTGCTTGGTAATCATGTGTACCAAGTTGCGTTGCCATAGGCACTACGGTTATTTAGAAAATCTGGGGGGGCCTTTTTAGCCCCCCCCCCATGAGAAAGTGGTGCTTGATTTACCCAAGTAGAATAGGGTTAATGTACAGCTTTATGTGAGAATTCACTGGCCCTTCGTTGTCCAGTCCTTGATTGAGGTATTTGTGAAACAGTGATGGATTATCTTCACATGCGTATGGGAAGAAGAATCGTCTAAAAACAGTTGAACGCAGAACAGTAGTATTTTGATATTAGCTGCATTTGACGCAATTACACTCAAGGACTTGCACTGGTTGGTGTGAAACAAGTTAGGTAGTGCAGTTAACAACTTTATGTCTTCCACTTTCTAAGTTAACAATGGTGAACTTGCAAACTGTCTTAATGTGGGGATGAATCCTGCCATATGTACAGTTATTTGCAGTTATATGGACGAATATCTATTCTCAACTATAGCCCGTGTGTTATTATAAACATAGTAGCTATTTGGAGCAAAACTTCTGTATAAAAGAGACATTGTCACCCAGGCACAGTGATCCATGGTGCAAAAATAAAGGAAGAAAAAAATATTGCAAAAATTAAATTCAGTCACAACCATTGTAATATATATGGTCTTAAAGAAGATATCTTAAGGATCAAAACAAAGTAAAAAGGAGACCTTTGTGACTTCTGAATCCTTAGACATTCACTTGCGAAATTTGATGGAACTGACATTGTTTACTTTGCATGTAATTTTTGGTATAATGCTCATTACAGCTACAAGTTCATTAGCTAATATCTCTGCCCAGGGTTATCCAATTTCTGCTCTGCTTTAATTGATAGAACTGCATGGCAGCTTGGAAGGGAATCACCCATAGTTTGTTATGGAACTAAATGTTTTGTTTTCTTGTTATTTTTCCCAGATGCGCTTATTTTCAGAAAATGGACACCAACAATGCATAACTCGAGATTAAAAGTACAAAATAAAAAAAAAAATTAAGGCAAAATATGTCTGGCAAACCTAGGTTTTATTACAGCAGCACATTTCAGCAGATATTCATTCTGCCAACGCAATGATTCGGGATTGTGCAGGGAAATAATTATTTAACTTTGGAGGTGGCCACAACTACTTTTTCGTTATTTTGAGCCACCATGATTTTCATGTGCAGCTTCAGAGAATGGCAAATCCTGTAACTCAAATTACACATTTTTTGTGTTCATTTTCTGAAAATAAGCGCATCTAGGAAAAATAACAAGAAAACAAAACATTTGGCTCCAGAAGAAACTATGGGTGACTCCGTTCTAAGCTGACATGTAGTTCTATCAATTAAAACAGTGCAAAAATTGGATAACCCTGGACAGAGATGTTAGCTAATAACCTTGTAGTTGTAATGAGCATTCTGTAGAAATCTACCAAAAAGTAAACAAGATCATTTTCATCAAATTTTGCAAGCACATTTGTCCGGACTCGGAAGTCATCAAGTCCACTTTTTGCTTTGTTATGATCGTTAAGATATCCTCTTTAAGACCATACATAATTTTTTAGTTTAAAATGACGGTTTTGATTCAGTTCAATTTTGCGATATTATGTATTCTCTTCTTTTTCCTGGATCACTGTGCCAGGGTCCTTTCCGGGCACAGTAGATTTTATAGATCGTCTAAAATCAAATTTGGCCTGAGCAGAAACCACACATCCACACTGTTAGACTAACAGAAAAGTCTTGTTGAGTTGAACTGTTCCATCATCTCAACTACTACACAGTAGATTGCTATATTCCATTAAGGCCAAATTTGAGTTTTCAGGCTAATACAGAATGGTCAAATGGGGGAAAAGTGCACGCAGACAGTTTTGGTTGAAATATACCGGGTGCGCCAAAATAAACTATGCACGTTTGGCAGGCCACAATAAATCGTACACAGGTCCGATTTTGGAAATTTGTGACTTAATCGTTAGCAGAAAGCCTTACTACTGGGATTTTTGCAAATTTTTTCATTTTCAGTTTTTAGAGCTAGAAGCGAGTTTCCTAAAATGTTAGTTTTCGAAAAAGTCTGAAAACGATAAAAAAACATCGATCAAGTTTTCCAAAGAATCAACATGAATGGGCAAAGAGAGAACTTGTTCTTGGTGATTTGGGATTTAAAAATCGACCAATTGTAATTTGCTGTTCGAGAATTTGTACTAAACCCCCAAATCCCCCTGAAAACGTTTTCTCTTTGTGCATTCATGTTGAATCTTTCAAAATTTGATCGACGTTTTTTGATCGTTTTCAATGTTTTCGAAAACGAGCATTTTAAGAAACTCGCTTCTGGCTCTAAAAACTGATAATGGAAAAATTTGCAAAAAGTCCTAGAATCTAATTCAGGCTTTCTGCTAACGATTAAGTCATAAATCTTCAAAATCGGTTCAGTGTACGATTTATTGTGGCCTGCCAAACGTGCATAGTTTATTTTGGTGCACCCGGTATAAAATTTTGACACAATTGAGTAATAGTCAACTTTCAACTGTTTTCAGTCAAAATTATATCATTATTTGCTTTTATATCCTACAAAGTAATTTTGAAGCCCCTCTAGCAAATATTTATTTAAATCTACACTTGTATGCAAGTGGGGTATTCAAAATATAAGAAACACTTTTGTCGCCCAAATTGTAACATAAGCCGATAAGATCTTTACCTGTCTAGTAGCCCTCGGTGGTGCCTAGCAACTGCAATCATCCCTCTGGTAAGGCCAGCATCCACTGGTTCCACTATTTGCAACGTGCAATTGGAAATCATGTCCCCTTTCTCGTTGGTGTAGCAACCCTCTTTCACGTTCATTTTGACGTTGTTCCCTTACAAAACTTCACTCCAAGGGGTGATTTTCTTCAAGAAAATAAAGATATTATGAAATATTATGAAAGCTTCACCGCCTTGATATTGAGTGCCAATTCTGTTCAGAGTATTTCAGAAATAGCGGAACCTAACGATAATTGAAATTTGGCAGCAAATAATAACATCTAAAAGATGTAATGTATACTGTCTGAAAGCACAATCTATCTTTTTTCCAATGATATGCAGCTTTGATACATTGATAGAATTGTTTACCGTGTGATTTTTGCATGAGGCTAGAACAATTTTTGGGGCTAGAAGAATTTCAGGTGAAATCCTATGGAAGCAAACATGCAAATTTACTCCAATGAGATACATTTATTGAATTGTTGTATAACCAAATTCGTACATCTATAACACTTACTTAAACGGTTACAAAATGTTGAATGATTCCATAAATGTTCCTAAACTGGATATCATTGGAAAGAAGACAGATAGTACATCAGATTGTATAAAATGATCAAGACTTGCCTCACCGTATGTGCATTTGCTCAGTGCCTCCCTGGGGGCATATCACTGTCGAAAAATCACGTACCCCCCCCCCCCCACCCTGCGCAGAAGGGCATACCCAGTGGGCACAGTCACGTTGATTAAACGTTGAATTCTGGTTGATATCAGGTTTCAACGTTGATCAACTAAATATCAACGTTCCATCAACGTTAATTTCCCGACAAAATTTTAACGTTAGAATTTTGCCTAGATATTAACGTTCCATCAACGTCGATTTCCTGACGCAATTTTAACAATATAATTTTGACTAAATATCAACGTTCCATCAACGTCGACTTCCTGACGCAATTTTAACGTTAGAATTTTGATTAAATATCAACGTTCATTCGACGTCCATTTCTCGACGCAATTCTAACGTTAGAATTTTGACTAAATATCAACGTTCATTCAACGTCCATTTCCCGACGCAATTTCAACGTTGGAATTTTGCAGTGGATATGACTTTGGAACAACGCTGATTGCCTTTGAATTTCTGTTGGAGAGGATGGTGAGGTTGATATGATGTTGAAAAAATGTTATGCGCTTAGCTGTTGAATTCATTGCGCAATTTCAAAGTTTAATTTTTGACAAAATTTCAATGTTAGGATAATGTAGTTGATATGACGTTGAAACAATGTAATTATTCAAACCAAAGGGAATTTCATGCCAAAATCTCGCAATCTGGAACGCTTTTTGAAACAGTGCGATATAAGTATATGTCCTTCTAGATTCAAACCCATATCTTTGAATCATTGTGAACAGGGACAAGGAAATTTGTGTTGGGGAAGTTTAGCTTTTAGGACAATGTAATTAAAACGCCCTCTATTAGAAGGAAGCCTTTTTGAATGAAATTATGCTAAAGACCTTGGTAGGAATTTTCCCATGGCTGGTAAGAAAAGGAACTAGTTGGTATTATTCCTAAATTTAGACTGGAAATGAAAGAACTCTTATTGACAAAATTAAGCTTTAAGAAAATTAGAGAAAATTCGTAAATGTTTCTAGGAGGGTCCAAACCCATTGTCTAGGCTCCGCCTACAATACGAACTCTATTTTAGTTTTATTATTTGCTGTTTACTCGCTGTTTATTATATTTAATCCCATTGTATTTATTCTAGTATAAAACAACGTGCATGTAGATTTTACTTCAGACTGACTTTAACTTTAACTTTAACGCCATTACTGAGCATCGCTTAAAGCATTTTGCTCAATTAAATAAAATAAGTTATAAATTGGCCACCACAAAATGTGAAGATGGGAGGAATCTCAGGAAGAAAAAACCAGCAAACTCGCACTAAGAGTAACATTCCACCTGCTTTGAGCCACTGATTGATTTTTTTGATTGAGACTGATTGATTGCGAATGCTTGATGTAGATTGACGGATGTAGATTGATAGAGTTGAGATTTGAGATTTACATGCACAAAAATATTGAATTTTCTGTGTCGTACTTTAACCAGCGCAAGCAGAGGCAGCTCTGCAACAATTTGAGGTGAAGCAACACGTTATCCAAGTTGGGAAGATATGTTGAGAAACGATGACTCGCTGCGCAGGACACAGCATCTTGTTCACAGTTCTCAGTTGAATGGGAAGGAGATACTCGCGTTGAATCTTGGGATGGTTGGTTGGAAGTGCCACTCTAGACTCCCTGTTTGGGAGAATGAAAAGTGCGCGCTTTCTTCATGCATTCTTCGACGTTTTGTACGTGTTTTGTACGTGCAATAGCAGACAAGCCGAAGAAAGAATACAAGCTACTAAGTGACAAGCGTATATTTCATCTTTTTGGTAGGTTCAAATAATTTACTTTGTTATTCAGTAGCCTGTAGCTACTTTACAATATTTAAATAATATTTTCAAGCAGGTTTCTGAAAGAAACCCTGCCTGTTTCTCTTACTATCTTAGGCCTATGTATGTACACTCTAACTGGCTTATAAACTGGTGGTAGTTAGGCCAGGCAAAGGGCCCCAACCAAGTAGAAAGGCGAGAAGGTATCGTGCCCACTAATAACATAGTGGCTCGAAGAAGACCCAAATGGAATAGGGACTAAATGGAGCAGTTCTGCCTATCCAGGGCCCAAATGGAGTAATCCCATTAAACCGTACTTTAATCTACTTTAATTAACTCATTGTCAAAACTAATTAACACTCAAATATAACATTTCATCATAAATCTATACCTAATAATCGATTTATAGACTGTCTAGACGATCCACTTTCTTCCAAAGACAATACAATTATTTATTGCTACATCTACCATGAGTGAGGTTCAGGGGGGGGGGGGGTACTGTACTGTAAGGGTTTCTGCATTTTGCAATAGTCAAATTATTTTTAATGGTCATTGTTGTGTTATTCAGCTGAGTCGCATGTGCTTCAAATTTTGTCCACTTACTCATGTAAAGTTGATGCTGTTGTTAAAATGCAACGCATTGCAAGAGGGGTTAGAGAGAACTTTTTGTAACTGCCTACCAGCCCCGAACCTGACTTTCTCATTAAAAAATTCGTGCTCTTAATCACCAGCACTAGATTATCAAAAAATCACTTCGCTGACAAAAATCTGATGAAGTCAAGAAATATTTAGCAAAGAGTCAAATGCCTTGCTTCTTAATACCTTATTGCTTTCATCTGTAATTTGTTTTTTGTTTTGTAAAATTCTCTTCTATTTGCTATAATTAAATCAATTAAAATGATACCTTTTGCATCCTAACGGCTAAATAGAACTTGACACCAATCCCCAACCCCTGTCGGAGACTAAGATCACCATGAAGGCCAAACATCATTAGGAATATTCAATAGGCACCAAGGACAGTTTTATAAATCTATTGTCAGGAAAAGATTATAAATCTATTGTTAGGAAAAGATTTATGATAAAACGCTATCTCTGGGTGTTAATTAGTTTTGACAATGAGTTATAATACCATGTAATAGGATTACTCCATTTGGGTCCTGGGTTGGAGAACTACTCCATTTGGTCCCTACTCCATTTGGGTCTTCTCCGAGCCAATGCGTCTCACTAAAAAGCCCTCAATCTCCTTACAGTACACAGTTACATCGCATATGGCCAGGTAATTGTAAATTTGTTGGGCAAACAATCTGAAACAAGTTTGCATTCTTCCCCGCGCCACTTTAACTGCTTCCAGCCGCACCCGCGCCATAACTCTGTCATGGGCCACCTTTGGTAATTTGTTTATACATTTTGCTAGTACCCTCAACATTCAGATACGCCAGAATTTACTTCAGAACAAGCTTCCCCGCGCCAAAATCTCAAAATCAAAGAATGCAATCTGCTCTAAAAAGTCCAAGCATTCAGTTTGCAAGGCTATATTACAATCTATGACATGGATGGCAAGAAACAATGCTCATTTGCTAGGTTTTATTTCTTTGTTCTATTTATCTGAAACAAACCACACTTGCTTGTTTCACAGAATGATGGCCACTAATGCAGCTCCGCATATTTTATTCTGCACCTACAGATTCTAACCTATAACCTCATCCAATGTTGTGCCTATTTATTCCCTCTGGCGGGATGTGCCACTGAACAGGGTGTCCTTTTGGGGTAAGAATTATGCAACAAACTAAGGTCCAGGACTGGTAAGGCAGTCTCTTAAATTTTTGGGCCATTTTGCTATCAAAAGTTTCTTATGTGTTTCTTGTATCTTTAATGCCGGAAGTGTAGAGTTAATTTTGTTTTGTCTAAAGGGTTCCCAGATTACTTAGTAAGATCTCAAAGCGAGTAAATAACACAATTCACACTCAAAATGATGTCCAAACGGTTGCTATAACTATACAATGCCAAAACATCTGTGTGTGCAACAGGAAAATTAAAACTGTAAATTACAAAAGTTTCTTTGCTTTTTCAAGTCAGCTAGGGTTGTTTCTTAGCTTTCGGAAAATTGAGCATACCGCTCCTCACAAGCAGTTTCTTACAAAAAAATGAGTGTAATAGGTAAAAGGAAATTATGCGACAGGGTATTACAAACTAATTGAGAGGCAATATTTTTATGGGAAGGGTATACTTTTGGCATATTAATGCTTGTGAAAAAATATCATTCATTTTTTATAAATGAAGATCAAAGTTTGTACACAGCTAAAAATTGGATTCTTCATGGGAAAATTGATGCATTTACTCTGATTGATGCAAGTGCCTGATGGGAATTCTAATGATTTTGAGAGATTATCAAATCAATCACACAAATGAAGGCACTCAGCCATCTTGTGTTCTATTTTTTGAATGGACACCATATATTAATTATTTGTCTTTAATCCTAATGTTATGCTCTGAAAACCTCTTGATGTCATATGATATGATTCTTAAAACCCCTTGTTTATGGGAATGAGAGGCTGACACAGTGTCTGAAATTGATATTTTGGAAGAAATAAAAAAGAGTATAAAGAAGACTGCTAAATTGAGGTTTATTTTCCACTAGTCAAAACACAAAGAACTAATTTTCTCACTTCCTAGAAGTTGCCCTTGAAGACATGGCTGATTCTTACTTGAAGAATTGGAGAAAATGTCAATCAGATATGCTAGCTCTTGTGGAATCAAGCAGTGAGGATGATGAAAATGGTGTATTCAATTTAGATTTGCAATCTGAAAATGATCAAGGACAGTTGGCTAATGACTCTTTTGGAAGTGGTACAGATGAAAATGGGGAAACAATTGATGAAGTTATGTATGCTTACACATCAGACACAGATGATGACGCTCGTGATCTTGATACCATGAGTTCAACAACAGATGCCAATGATGAAGCAAGTTTTCAAATGCAGTTGGCAGCATGGGCAACTAAACACAGTTGTACTAGATCATGTGTGAATGATCTTTTAGGTATCCTAAGGCGTCAAGGCTATTCTCTTGCAAGAGATCAAAGGACACTTTTGCAGACACCAAGATCAATTGTTGTCACAAATAAATGTGGTGGCCAATACACATACTTTGGTTTAGAAAGTAGGATTTTGAGTTTTGTTCAGAAGAATTCAGACTTGCAGTGTGTTAAGGATGGAGTTATTCACCTGACAATTAATGTTGATGGGTTACCATTGTTCAAATCTACTTCTTCTGATCTCTGGCCAATACTGTGTAGCATCAATGGACAAAAACCTTTTGTTGTTGCCCTTTTTTATGGTACCTCTAAGCCAAATTCAGTTGACAATTTTCTTGAAGATTTTTTGAAAGAGTATGAGAGAATCCAACAGAATGGTGTAGTATTTGCTGACAAAAAGTTCACAGTAACGATTAGGGCTTTTGTCTGTGATGCCCCTGCAAGAGCATTTTTAAAATGTACAATTAACCACAATGGATATTACTCTTGTGAGCGATGTACTGTTAAAGGCTCTTGGAGCGGAAGAGTTGTTTTCAACTCTGATGATGAAGTAGACTTGAGAACAGATGCAAACTTTGAGCAGATGCCATACACCTCCCATCAGTCAAGAAAGTCTCCCTTAGTAAATATAGGAGTACCATGTGTTAAAGGTTTCACTCTTGATTATATGCATTTGGTTTGTCTTGGAGTTGTGAGGAGATTTCTAAACTTCTTAAAGAAAGGTCCACGAGAATGTAGACTTTCCCAGGGCCAAATTAATCAAATTTCCGAGAGTCTTCTTTCATTGAGGGGAAAATTGCCAAGTGATTTTGCACGACAGCCAAGATCATTGAGTGAACTTGATCGATGGAAAGCTACCGAGTTGCGACAGTTTTTGCTGTATACTGGGATGCTGGTACTCAAAGGTGTTCTGCCAAGTTTGCAATATGAACATTTTCTAACATTAGTAGTGGCAATGAGGATATTGGTAGATGGAAATACAGAGAGACGAACAAAATATCTTGATTATGCCAAGCAGTTGTTGATCTTCTTTGTCGGAAAGTGTTCAGAGTTTTATGGCAGCTCATTTACTGTGTATAATGTTCATTCCCTTTTGCACTTACATGAAGATGTCCAATACTTTGGCTGTACTCTTGATCCATTGTCTGCATTCCCCTTTGAGAATTACCTTTGCTCATTGAAAAAGATTGTAAAGAATTCGAATAACCCTATAAGCCAGGTTGCCAAGAGACTTGCAGAGAAAGAGAACAATTGCCTCAAAACAGATAGTTGTGAAGTGAATGAAATTTCAGTGAAGAGTGAGAGAGATCGTTGTTTTGACTATGGGGAAAAACATTTTGCCTTTGTCAAAGAACAAAGGGGAAACTATGTATTGTGTGAACTGATAAAGAAAACTGAACTAGAAGACATTTTTGATTTACCATGTAGATCTAAGTTGTTTCACTTATGCTATTACTGTCCAAGGCAAATTGTTAAGAGGAAGCAGATATTAGTCAGGCTGTCGGCATTGAGATCCTGTAAAGCTGCGATGTTACCATTTAAACAAGGATTTGCCCTTATACCCCTACTGCACCAACTTTAACAGTGATGTTTGTATTATTTCCTTTATTAATTACTCAGTTCTCCAGAAAGCTTTATAATGTGGAAACGAGCTGTCTGGAAAGAGGGTGCAAAAGAAGAGGAAGGCGTTGTTCCAAGTTCATGGATCAAGGGAAAGACATTGTTTTGGCCCCCTGGCAAATCTGCGTTCAAGGCTTTGAAGGAGCAAAATGCCCCAGTTGAAGGCTGGCAGCCATTTCAGCTGGTCAAAGTAAAATACACCTCAGGTATGACAATGTTTTAACATGCCTTCTCTTCTAATTTATAGAAATCTGAAGACCTAGTAGGACGCCTCATATGTCCAAATAACAGTTATGCTAAAATGTGCAACAAAACATTCCGCAACTGAAGCAATGACAGGGGCTGCTCTTTGGAGTCATCTTTGAACTTCATGATAGGATTTAAATGTGCTGGTAGCCAAGCAAATCACCTGTTAGACACATTTTCTAGAAAAAGGCAATGATAAAATATAACTAATATAAATATATGCAATTTTTTCACAGACAAAAAACTTGATTGTGACAACTTTGAGTTCACAACAAGTGACGAGGATGAACCAATGATACCAAAGAAGAGGAAGTCAAAGCAAAAGGAATTTGAAAATGTATTGCCAAGTAAGACTTCTTCTCAAATTTCTCTTCAGGCAATAATGTGCTGTCAATACATTACAACCCAAACCATTATAACCTTTTGCAACTCAAATTGTATTTCTTATCACGGGGGGGGGGACTTCTATTATGGTTTTGTTTTTTTCTTAAGGAAAAAAACCTCAGCCTTCAGTGTTTGGTGCTTCTGTATAAATTAAATTTCCATTGAAAGCTTTGCACAATTTTTAGTAGATCAGTTGTTGTACTCAAAGTTATTATCATTTTAGTACTTAAAGTTTCATTGGACCAGTCTTGTAACTAATGTCAATAAAGTGCAGATTTGAATCTGATTTAATCTGATAAATCAATTGTTTTGAAGTGGAGAATGAAGCAAGCGATGACAATCATTAAGATACTTCATTTTATCAACAATCCGTGATGTAATGACAATTCCAGGACTTAAACTGTCAATTATATTACAACATGGAATGTTCATAAAATGAAGTTCATAATGATTGTCGTTACTTGCCTCATGCTCTGCTTTATTATCACACTGCTCTTTCCAATTAATCTATTAAGGTTTTTAAGACAACAATTTCTTTATTTAAAAGCGGAAGTAATCAGTGGGAGTTCAAGCGAAGACTACTCGTTCACAAAGGTCAGCAGACAAAAGAAAGGTATCGTTAAGTTCTTTATTATTTTAGAATAACTTAAATATTTGATTTTCTACTCCATAAAGTGTGTCAAATTCTCAAAAGGATTTTGTCTGACTAGCTGAAAATACATTTCACAGTATCATGCAGAAAGCGTCACACCATATTTTCTACATAACAATAATTATAAGTATGGAACATTTCCTGCTGCTGCACCAAAGATTTTTGTTTGAATGTTGGGCATTCCTGTCAGAATATTGATTATGTATTTGCAGTGAATGTAATTCCCTGAAAAGGTGCTACAGTTTGGCACATCCCATAAAAAACAATTACATATTCAACATATTGTTTTAGCTCTTATGGGGTCATATCCTTTATCACAGTGGCACTTCTAATAGATATCCCAAAGCTTCACAAAGCAATTTTCCACTGAACCAAGGCGTACATACAGTAACTGATAGGAAAGGTAAGTTCCTATCACATACAATAGCTGATGAATTATGACAAATGAAGAATGCTCTCATCTGGCCCTTTTTAGGTGAACCGCTACTACCACTTATGGCAGATTCATGGAGCATCTCTGTTGGACAAAAAAATTCAAAAGGTATTTGTCATTCAGTTTATTTACGTTGAAGTTTATAAAGCAGCGTTTGATATTGCTGCGAAAATGGAAGAAATATTTACTTACCAAAATTTTGGTCCTCCCTAATTTGAGCATAGTGCTGAAATCTTTGCAAAAATGTAAAGTGGTTCAGAATGTAAAATTGTATTCTGTCTTTCTTTCAACTGGGGAAACTTCATGTATTTTACCATATTCCCAGAGACAGTTTTATTGATATAACTATTTTACTTATAATTAAATAAAATGACAAAGAATATGAAAACAGTTTAGGAAAATAAAATGCATGACATGAAACTTAACTATCAATTATAGCATGAATTTATGATACAGGCTATGATACAGGTTGATTCTGGAACTCTGTTTTCTTATTCCCAGTGCAATTGTCGTTCATGTTTCTGATGCGTTCTATGGCTGATTAGCAAACCCTGCACAATGTCACAAAGCCATTATGTTTATCTAAAAACAAATTCGGTCTTTATGGGTACTTAATATCTTAATTTAAACTCTTTTTTCTTCTTCAGATAAACAGCATAAGCTACCAATGCCTCCAAATTCATGCAGTCCTGTCAGTCGAAATTTAAAAGGTATTTGCAATTTCATTCATGTTACAGTTGTCAAATCATAACCAGCAGCTAGGATAGTAATGGAAAAGTAAAAAACCATACATATTTTATTTATAAGAAACCATATACGAGAAATGGCAGGCTCAATTTTTCGAAAGTTACCGCACCTGAATTTTAAAAGCTACGAAACCCTTGTAATTTGCAATTTTAATTTTCCTATCACACTAAAAACTGTGGACACTATACATTTATAGCAACTGCTAGAACATTATTTTGAGTGCGAAGAATGTTTTATTGTTTTGAAATCCTACTAAATAATTTAGGAACCCTTTAGAAAAGATTTAACTCTACACTCTTGCATTAAAAATATAAGAAACACACAAGAAAATGTTGGTAGTAAAGTGGCCCACAAATTTAAGACACTGCGCCTATCAACACCGGGCCTTAGCTTCTGTAAGAAAGGATGTGTATTTCTATGCTGAAATTGTTGTGCCTCATTGTTGACCTATCACATTTTTCAATGCGTATTTTCTGATAACTAAAGGATTCTCTGGGCAAGGAACTCTGAGGGAAGTGCTTATCAGTAATGCAATGCAATTTAAATTGCTTTTTTTCAGCGTTTGATATTGCTGCGAAAATGGAAGGAATATTTACTTACCAAAATTTTGGTCCTCCCTAATTTGAGCATAGTGCTGAAATCTTTGCAAAAATGTAAAGTGGTTCAGAATGTAAAATTTTATTCTGTCTTTCTTTCAACTGGGGAAAGTTCATGTATTTTACCATATTCCCAGAGACAGTTTTATTGATATAACTATTTTACTTATAATTAAAGAAAATGACAAAGAATATGAAAACAATTTAGGAAAATAAAATGCATGACATGAAACTTAACTATCAATTATAGCATGAATTTATGATACAGGCTATGATACAGGTTGTTTCTGGAACTTTGTTTTCTTATTCCCAGTGCAATTGACGTTCATGTTTCTGATGCGTTCTATGGCTGATTAGCAAACCCTGCACAATGTCACAAAGCCATTATGTTTATCTAAAAACAAATTCGGTCTTTATGGGTACTTAATATCTTAATTTAAACTCTTTTTTCTTCTTCAGATAAACAGCATAAGCTACCAATGCCTCCAAATTCATGCAGTCCTGTCAGTCGAAATTTAAAAGGTATTTGCAATTTCATTCATGTTACAGTTGTCAAATCATAACCAGCAGCTAGGATAGTAATGGAAAAGTAAAAAACCATACATATCTTATTTATAAGAAACCATATACGAGAAATGGCAGGTTCAATTTTTCGAAAGTTACCGCACCTGAATTTTAAAAGCTACGAAACACACTCAAAACTGTGGACACTATACAGTTATAGCAACTGCTAGAACATTATTTTGAGTGTGAAGAATGTTTTATTGTTTTGAAATCCTACTAAATAATTTAGGAACCCTTTAGAAAAGATTTAACTCTACACTCTTGCATTAAAAATATAAGAAACACACAAGAAAATGTTGGTAGTAAAATGGCCCACAAATTTAAGACACTGCGCCTATCAACACCGGACCTTAGCTTCTGTAAGAAAGGATGTGCATTTCTATGCTGAAATTGTTGTGCCTCATTGTTGACCTATCACATTTTTCAATGTGTATTTTCTGATAACTAAAGGATTCTCTGGGCAAGGAACTCTGAGGGAAGTGCTTATCAGTAATAATGCAATGCAATTTAAATTGCTTTTTTCAGTGTTTGATATTGCTGCGAAAATGGAAGGAATATTTACTTACCAAAATTTTGGTCCTCCCTAATTTGAGCATAGTGCTGAAATCTTTGCAAAAATGTAAAGTGGTTCAGAATGTAAAATTTTATTCTGTCTTTCTTTCAACTGGGGAAAGTTCATGTATTTTACCATATTCCCAGAGACAGTTTTATTGATATAACTATTTTACTTATAATTAAATAAAATGACAAAGAATATGAAAACAATTTAGGAAAATAAAATGCATGACATGAAACTTAACTATCAATTATAGCATGAATTTATGATACAGGCTATGATACAGGTTGTTTCTGGAACTTTGTTTTCTTATTCCCAGTGCAATTGACGTTCATGTTTCTGATGCGTTCTATGGCTGATTAGCAAACCTATCTAAAAACAAATTCGGTCTTTATGGGTACTTAATATCTTAATTTAAACTCTTTTTTCTTCTTCAGATAAACAGCATAAGCTACCAATGTCTCCAAATTCATGCAGTCCTGTCAGTCGAAATTTAAAAGGTATTTGCAATTTCATTCATGTTACAGTTGTCAAATCATAACCAGCAGCTAGGATAGTAAGGGAAAAGTAAAAAACCATACATATCTTATTTATAAGAAACCATATACGAGAAATGGCAGGTTCAATTTTTCGAAAGTTACCGCACCTGAATTTTAAAAGCTACGAAACACACTCAAAACTGTGGACACTATACAGTTATAGCAACTGCTAGAACATTATTTTGAGTGTGAAGAATGTTTTATTGTTTTGAAATCCTACTAAATAATTTAGGAACCCTTTAGAAAAGATTTAACTCTACACTCTTGCATTAAAAATATAAGAAACACACAAGAAAATGTTGGTAGTAAAATGGCCCACAAATTTAAGACACTGCGCCTATCAACACCGGACCTTAGCTTCTGTAAGAAAGGATGTGTATTTCCAGGCCTGGCTGTGAGCATTTTAGCAGGCGAGCGGTACATCGCTCTCCTCGGTGAAGTCAGGCGGGCGATTTTCATTCTATAGAAAATCTTCAATAAAAGTGTATGAAGAAACGAGGAATTCAATACTTGTCTTTAAACACTGTAACCTTACAAAACAAGATGGCGATTCTTTGACAGAAACGAAACTTTAGTTTTATGTTGTCGCAAGTCAACCACAAACTAAGAGAATGTCTCGGCGGTCTCCGGTAATACTTTTCCGGTGCTTGAGTTTCTTAATTTTTGCCGAGTTTAGTTTCTCGAAAAGGCTTCTGTGAGAAAATACGGGCAAGACGTCGAAGAAAGTTAAAGTAAAATGTATCGTACGGCTCTGTCGTCATATTTCTCAAAAGTCCTACGCTCGAAAGCCGATTGTTTCTGATTATTCGCCATGCTGAATTGATTTGGTTTTAACATGTCGGGAGCTTATGGATGCCAAATGACATTTTAAATGGTCTTCAAATAAGAAAATAACAAGCAGGGTGTGTAAAGAGTTTCAAAGAATTTGTTGGTTGTTGCTTTTTGAAATGTTTCGTTTGTTTTTCGCGTGACTTGTCAAGTAGTTAACGATTTACAAGAGAAGATGACTTCCTGAGAAATTAAAGGTAAAGGAATTATATTTTGAGGTCAAAATATATGGGATTATCTTCCTCTCAATATTTTAGTTTTACTTCAAGAGGTAATGAGGTGTGATGAGTACTGAATGAAAACCTAAGGCGGGCGGTTCCAATATGAACTGACGTGGAGACGGGCGATGAATAGCTCCCCTGGCCAACTTGAGGCGAGCGTGGAGGCGGGCGTGGGCGATCGCCCGCCTCAAACGGCCAGGCTTGTATTTCTATGCTGAAATTGTTGTGCCTCATTGTTGACCTATCACATTTTTCAATGTGTATTTTCTGATAACTAAAGGATTCTCTGGGCAAGGAACTCTGAGGGAAGTGCTTATCAGTAATAATGCAATGCAATTTAAATTGCTTTTTTCAGTGTTTGATATTGCTGCGAAAATGGAAGGAATATTTACTTATCAAAATTTTGGTCCTCCCTAATTTGAGCATAGTACTGAAATCTTTGCAAAAATGTAAAGTGGTTCAGAATGTAAAATTTTATTCTGTCTTTCTTTCAACTGGGGAAACTTCATGTATTTTACCATATTCCCAGAGACAGTTTTATTGATATAACTATTTTACTTATAATTAAATAAAATGACAAAGAATATTAAAACAATTTAGGAAAATAAAATGCATGACATGAAACTTAACTATCAATTATAGCATGAATTTATGATACAGGCTATGATACAGGTTGTTTCTGGAACTTTGTTTTCTTATTCCCAGTGCAATTGACGTTCATGTTTCTGATGCGTTCTATGGCTGATTAGCAAACCCTGCACAATGTCACAAAGCCATTATGTTTATCTAAAAACAAATTCGGTCTTTATGGGTACTTAATATCTTAATTTAAACTCTTTTTTCTTCTTCAGATAAACAGCATAAGCTACCAATGCCTCCAAATTCATGCAGTCCTGTCAGTCGAAATTTAAAAGGTATTTGCAATTTCATTCATGTTACAGTTGTCAAATCATAACCAGCAGCTAGGATAGTAATGGAAAAGTAAAAAACCATACATATTTTATTTATAAGAAACCATATACGAGAAATGGCAGGCTCAATTTTTCGAAAGTTACCGCACCTGAATTTTAAAAGCTACGAAACCCTTGTAATTTGCAATTTTAATTTTCCTATCACACTAAAAACTGTGGACACTATACATTTATAGCAACTGCTAGAACATTATTTTGAGTGTGAAGAATGTTTTATTGTTTTGAAATCCTACTAAATAATTTAGGAACCCTTTAGAAAAGATTTAACTCTACACTCTTGCATTAAAAATATAAGAAACACACAAGAAAATGTTGGTAGTAAAATGGCCCACAAATTTAAGACACTGCGCCTATCAACACCGGACCTTAGCTTCTGTAAGAAAGGATGTGTATTTCTATGCTGAAATTGTTGTGCCTCATTGTTGACCTATCACATTTTTCAATGCGTATTTTCTGATAACTAAAGGATTCTCTGGGCAAGGAACTCTGAGGGAAGTGCTTATCAGTAATGCAATGCAATTTAAGTTGCAATTTCAACTTATTTCCAGGATAGTTGAAAAGATGGCAGATGGAAATGTTGATTCATTTAATCAATATTTGATTGAGAATGAGATGGAGGGTGAAAAGGAGCAAGAATGTAAATATCTAACTTTTTGCTTTTATATCTAGGGAAAAAAAGGAGAGCAGAGAATAGGGACGGATTGTCCGATGCCGAATCATCTGGCAATGAATACATACAATCCAAGCCAAAGACCATTCGTACACAGGTCAGTAGCAGTTGACAGGGATTGAGAAGTTCATTTGCCATCAATGATTTGTTTTAAAAAGCAAAAATTCCTAATGGAAATTTGCCTACAAGATAAGTTTTTGCTGTTAAGAAGAAATACTATGAAAGAAACCTTTAAGCTTAAGATTACACAATTTAGTTCCACTTTTTATAAGGGATTTTAATGCTAATAGTCTAGAGTTTTTTAAGGATGGAACCAATTTAAAAGGTGTGACAAGAAAAGTGTTTAGCAAAAGTTTGGCAAGAATCTTTTGTTGTTTTGTTGCAACTTCCGGCAAATGAAGCTTGTATTTTGGGACATCTTGTAGAAGTAACAAAACTAAAGAAAAAACACCTTGTTTATTAACATCAATACTTCAAGCAATATCATCAAACGGACATGCTAAAGGTGGTTCAGCTATTCTTGAGCGCAAAATATGAGAACTTGAACTTCTTCTTAATATACAAGAATTCCAGCCGCAACATATATGTCACCAGTTTTGACAGTTGTAATGACAGGCCATTTTTGCAATTAAGAAATTTGATGCACTTATAGGGAAATCATCCCTGAATTTTGCTCTTTGAAAGCTATGTTAGTGGCCTTTGTAGAATTAAAAAATGTTTGTGGCTGCTAGGCTCTACTTTTGATGCTCGTTTAGGATTTGATGCTTCTGCCTAGCACATATCTTCAGTTCAACACTGTATTCTGAAGATGGTTTTCTTATCATTAAGTTTAGAAATACAAATAACATTGTTCTCATCACTCAGCTTACAATTTGATTGTGTGTATCCCTGTGATGGCACTGGTTTTTTTCTTAGTCCAAAGCCTCTTCAATTCCAATCAAGATGGACAATCCACTCAAAGTAATGATACCCCTGACCGCTTCCCAATGTCTGAAGGAAGTTAGTATCTGGCCTTACAGTTTAATTTCCTGTAATAATTAATTTGCTGTAATATTTTATTTCCTATGAGGGTACCTCATTCTATTTGATGGTTGGGTTCTCTCTTTGCATGTTTCCTCTACAAATACCAAGTGATTCACAAAAATGTATCCGCTAATGTTGGCAAATCATACAGGAAAAGCTATGGTTTCTCTTGTACTTTTGAGGCTAATTATTTCCTTCTGGAATCAAAATTTAGCTGAAAGTCCTATTTCTCACTTTTTCAAAACAGCCAAAAATGGAGTATTCACCATCATCTAAATTTAGAATGCTGGAGATTAACTCCATAAAATCAATGACAATTTATGATTGCTAGCATGGGTGGACGAAACAAAAAGTCTGTACCAATATAGATTTAAAGGTATTAAGATTGATCTATTAGGTTTCATCAATTTAGTCTCATGAAGTGCTAATCAGTAATGCTAATGGAATTCAAAATTGTAATGTTAAATGATTTCCAGCATAGTTGAAAAGATCCCAGAAAGGAATTTCAATAGACGTTTTGATGGATAATAAATGTCGACGTTTTTGCTTTTTCTCTAGAAAAACGAAGGAGAACAACAAATAGGGGTGCAATATCTGATTCAGAATCATCTGCCAGTGAATCCATATCACCCACTGCAAATGGCTTTGCAAAAAGTACCCCTCTTTTCAAAACGGGTCAGTAATGGTTATAGCATCAAGGTATTTAGTGGGACTTATTGACAGGGATTGAGAAGTTCATTTGCCATCAGAGTTTTGTTTTGAAAAGCAAAAATTGCTTATTGGCAATTTGCCAATATATGGTTCTATCGACAAAGTTACCTGCTAAAGGTGGTTCAGTTATTCTTGATCACAACATATGACCACTTCAACTTCTTGTCTATACGCAGGAGTTCCAGCAAATTTTGATCTTTTAGCAACAGTTGCAATGGCAAGCCATCTTTACAATTTAAAATTTGATGCACTTACAAAGAAATCCTTCGTGAATTTTTCTCTTTGTTATCTACGCTGAGGGCCTTCATATAGGTTTTATGAAACCTTGTACTGATAAAACATGTTTGTGATTGCTAGGATCTACTTTACTTGTTGCATTTTGTGATGCTTGTTTAGGATTCGACACTCAAGATCTGCCTGGCATATGTCTTCAGTTCAACTCTGTTGTCTGGAGATGGTTTGTTTATTCCAAATTCTGGAATCATTAAGTTTAGAAATACATTTATTTATTTATTTATTTTTCTAGTTCAAAGCCTCTCCAATTCCAACCAAGATGGACAATCCACTCGAAGCCATGATCAATTTGACCGCTTCCCAATGTCTGAAGCAAGTTAGTATCAGGCCTTGCAATTTAATGCTCTGTACCTTATCTATGGAGGTACCTCATTCTATTTGATAGTTGGGTCCTCTCTTTGTATGTTTCCTCTACACATACCAAGTGATTCACAAAAATGTATCCATGAATGTTTGCAAATCATACGAGAATGCTATGGTTTCTCTCGTACATTTGAGGCTAATTATTTCCTTCTGAAATCAGGATTTAGCCGAAAGTCCTATTTCTCACTTTTTCAAAACAGCCAAACATGGGGGGGGGCAGCATCTAAATTAAGAATTTTGATGCCCAGCATTGATCAGTAGAGCATAATTACATAATGTCAACAGTTTGTTTATTATTAAGGTTAAGTCTTGGCTTAAGAAAACATTGCTCTGCCATTAATAACTGAAAGGTGGAATCAGTTGAGCCAGACACCTATAGTTTTAAGCAAAGCCCAGAGAAGATGATTTTCTGCAACTATTAATTTGAGATCAAGAATAGATTGTTAATCATTTTTTCAAAATTAAGTCAAACCAACTTTTGGTAATTTTTCAAATCGGTTTTTTCAGATTTTGTTAAATTATTATTGAAGTAGTGTGGATATATTTTACGTCCATGGTTAGGGTTGCAAAAATGCTAGGTCTAACAGCTCGTGAATCTTGGAATGATTTATAGGAAGTGTTAACTAAAACCTAAAGAAAATTTGTGACCTTCCACCTTGCTTTTTTAATCTATTTGCATTTTTAAGGATGTTACCAGCAAAATTGAGATGATGCTCTTTTTATGAGCTGCTCGCTATCTTAACCCTATTTTGGTTGGGGGGCAAATTCCCCCCCCCCCCTAGTAGTTTTTTTATATAACTCTGCCAGGAGAATAATTACGGCCCTGAAACTTTCTGACTTTTTGTTACTACCTATTATGCAGCGACTCAAGAAGTTTCATGAAAACATTTGGGCAAATGAGGGGGAGGGAGACAATTTTCCGGACCCGACTCTGTCAAAATCGCCAATTCTCAAATATTAATTTTCGCGAAAAATGTAGCAAAACTACAATATTTTGCAAAGATATTGTGCAGGGTAGTGCTCTTTGATGTAATCTATCATAATTTTCACGTTTGGGTGAAAGTTATGCTCAAAATTAAATTTTATCGCAATTTTCCTGATTTTGACCGATCTTGCCACTTTTCTTGACCACACAAAGAAAAATGCTGACGCAAGCAATAATGGCGGCGAATTTTAGGTTAATTTTTATATTTGCATAAACTACATGCCTTGGGCTATTAGTACACCAAATTTTGTTGCTCTATCTATTTTCAGTCAAGAGTTAGATAGGGGGTTTTTTTGCCCCCCCCAACCAAAATAGGACGTGTCAGATAGCCCAACCACTATAGGGTTAATGATCTTATTCTGATGTCAGTTTGTGTCTTTCTTTAGTCACAGATTTTGAATGTAGATATTTGATCATTCTCTTTTTCTATGTATTTCTTCTAACAGAGTTCCAGAAGAGAGTACTCTTTCTACTCACAGACATAAGGAACAAACTCCGCCAACAACGAAGGCAAGCAGGGATGGAAATGGAAGAGACCATATCCGAATTCAAAAAAATTTCAACCCTGAAAGAGCTTGAGGAGATGGAAGAAGAATTAAAAGACGAAGAAAAACGTAATTTTCTGGTAAATTGGAATTATTGTACTTTTCTGCACTTGCTTTTCACGTGATTTAAATATCTGGAATAATTTACTTTGAATTTAGCTCAAAAAGAAACATTTGATTTTAAGATTTAGAAGAAAATTTTCAGGGTACTGAACCAAAAGGAACCATGTATACCAACAACTATCTTCAACCAATGACCACAGCAGTGTTGGATCTGATCATTCCCAATTAAATGCCAGTTTTGCATTGTTACCAAACAGAAAGTGGCAGAATTTTGCAGGAAATTGTTAACATTTTCCTATTATTGAAATTTACATCATAACTCTCTTTTGGATTCTATTTATATTCAGATAACATGCAGGTAATTCTCAATTATTTCTAGTTGAAAAGGTTGACACTTATTGGTGGTACGTCCTTGAAGGACAAAGTACACAAAATCATGCAAAGGTTTGTTGATCTATTTTCTATTGATGCAGATTAGTATAAGGAATTTATCATTTGCTGGTATGCATTGTTTGGTTATTTCATCAAACCGTGAAGCTGTATGCTGACAACTATTCATGAGTTAGTCATTTTATGGGGTCAAAGTTAGGCTTTCTGTGGGGCCACCAACAGTCAAATTTAACATGCATATTGTTTTTGACCACAGCCCATCCCCATCCCTCCTCTCTGATCACAGCCAACTTGCAAGGTTTATGGCGTTTGGGCACAGGTTGGTAGATCCACATCACTGCTCTCTGGACATCGTTTAATATCAAGGGATTTTGAATGAATGCTCTGTAGCCAATATTTCACCATATTTAGATAATCCACGCATGTCCAAAAACCTCTCATACCAGCACAGCACAGGAAAGGCCATCGTCTCGCACATGACAAAAACTGAAAACCTGTGGTATTTGGGTAACAAATGTGGGATGCCTGTTGGAGATTTGTTATGTTAGAAATGCATACAAACTTTTGTATGATGTGAAATCGTCATATCCATTCTTCGATCAGCTCTTTTGTCAACTCTGGGTCCTTGCCACGATAATTTCGACTGAAGTAGAAATTTACCCTTTTTTTCTTCAGGCTTCTCAGCAATGATGTAATGGCACAAATGAACATGAAAGGAAAGGGAGGGAAGAGACAATTCGGAATCTCTCCTATACATGGTGTTGTTAATGATTAGTTGTTCTGCTTAAATTATGAAGCAATACTATATCTACTTTTTCATACTTCACAATAACATTTAATGACAATAGACGATTAGGCTAAAGATGGCGGCGAGGAACACTTTACCAAGATGCATTGCGTTCGAATTTCGAAAGTGCATCATGGTAAAAAGTTCCTCTCCGCCATCTTTAGCGTAATCATCTATTTTATTTTGATTGTCACAGTTGGGTTGTAAAACGAACAAATTACTTTTAATTTGATACCTTCAAAATATTCGGGTGAAACCGTTAATCGGTGCCTTTTTCATAAAAATGTATTTGTTGTACATGAAATGGTAGCGTTTCCACCAAACGCGTGTGAATATTGCTCTGGTATATTTTTATTTTACCTACTTCAAAGGCACTACTATTACTATCAATGAAATGTCTTGCAAGAACAGGGATTGTATCAGTTACAGTTATTAAACTGCCGGTTTAGTTTTCTATTAAAGTCTAAGGACGGTTCTTAAGGATACCATTTCTCAATAAGATCACCCTGATGTTTCTTACAAAGTGGTCTCTATTTTACGGGTTCTTACGGTAGTAGAAAGCCTGACATGAATGTAGAGATGTACTTCACTAAAATCAGTCATACCAATGTAGAGTTATAGGTTATTTTGGTTGGAATTTATTTAGAACATACTGATGAACGATACCACGGGCAACAAAAATCCCAAAACTGAACCAATCTGGTACGGTAGTCATATTTAGCTGTATCCGTAAATAATGTGCAAGAATTTTAGGACTCCTTGGCAGCTCTGCGAATAAACTTGAAACTCTTTTTGTTTTTGCTTTCAGGTTCAGCTCTAAAACATCCGGGTGCTACGGAATCGGAAATCAAATCAATAGTAGCAGACCATTTAAAGTATGCTCCATACAGGAAAGGCGGGAAAAAAGACTAACTAATAATTAGATGCTTTAGTGAACTGTACTATGTTGATTTCTTGTTATGCCTAACATCTATCATTAAAAACAACGACGGTTAGCAATGCTTTGCTCGTTTTTCTATGTATACCCTCAAAATGAAGGCAACAGGCAAGCCTACTATTATTATTTTTGTGTTGTGTTGACGTTTAATCAACGCTGAAAAGCCAACTATCCGCCGGTATCTTATGTTGTACAAACGTTGAAACAACGATTACTAAACGTTTAATCAACGATAACCGACGGTATCTTAGGTTGTACAAACGTTGAAACAACGATTACTTAACGTTTAATCAACGATAAAGCTGGTATCTTATGTTGTACAAACGTTGAAACAACGATTACTAAACGTTTAATCAACGATTAACTTACAACGTTGATTCAACGTGTGTTTCTGACGTTAAAAAAACTTTCATATGCCAGGTTAAGGCAACGTAAAATCAACATTGACTTCAACGTCAGTTCAACGTCCATGGAACGTTTTTTGCCCACTGGGTAACTGCAGTTATTATTGATGTATGCCTGCAAGAAACTGCAAACAAAGATTTCATGATGGACCTTTCTGGTATGCCACAACTATTGCCATCATTTTTTAGTTCAGTCTTGATAGTCTGCTTCAAATTTGTGTGAGCGTTTGTTTTTGTTTTTGGTTGAAGAGCCTGTGGTATGCCTATCCTATTAGAATGCATTGTTCCACAGCCAAAAATTTGTCTCTCCAAGACCTCTTCAAGGAGTGAGATGCTGCTAAATTAGTTATCATAGTGTACATGGCTGTACTGACCATGCAAACTTTCTGTCATCTGTAACACAACTTTCTTTGATAGGTTTTTCTCTTGTTCGCCATCGCTTGGTTTTTCGAGGTACCCCGAAAAGTCACAGCAATAACTGTTCTCAGCAGCACACAGTTGCCGCATCTTGATGCCATACTTTGTGGGCTTGGCTGGCATATACTGTCAAATGCCTAATTATCCCCTGAACGTAATCATTGCTTCGTCAACAGACTGATCCCCGGGAGGAGTATAATTGTCCTTACATTTTGCTCTTATGATATCCAGGATTGGCCGTATCAAAAACAGACTGTCTATTGGCTTTCCATGTTCATCAAATTCATTCATCAAATGATCGTTTGCGTGAATCTACTGACAAAGCTTGTCAAATTGATTCTTTGGCATAACTTTGGATGGGAAGAATCCCCCAAAAGCGCAGTCTTTGGCCCAGTATATCTTCATTTCTGGCAGACTAACGATACTCATGAAAATCCTCAAGCCGAGGTAAACTTTTATCTCCTCTGCATCCGTCTCCTGCCACGATGCATCTATCTGACGGCGTTCCACTTGCTTTTGCATTTCATATAAATTTGTTTCCCCCTTGCTAAAATTTCATGGATTTCCTTGGGAAACGATAAATTAAAAAAATCTTCGACTTATGCTCCCTTTTCCATCACAACAGTCGGTCCTGGGTCGCCGATAGCGAAAGGCTGAATATCTTTTCTTGTCAAATTTCTTGTTCGTGCTTGGGCTTCCTCCACTCTATCTACGTCTTCGTCCTCATCCATATCATGGCATATCAATCGCATCTATCTGACGGCGTTCCACTTGCTATTTCATTTCATATAAATTTGTTTCCCCCTTGCTAAAATTTCATAGATTTCCTTGGGAAACAATAAATTGAAAAAATCTTCCTCTTTTGCTCCCGTTTCCATCACAACAGTCGGTCCTGGGTCGCCGATAGCGTACGGCTGAATAACTTTTCTTGTCCATGTTTGGGCTTCCTCTGCTCTATCTACATCTTCATCCTCATCCATATCGCTTTCTGCTGCCGACGAGACATCGCTATTTTCGATATCAGAATTTTTGTTTATGTTCAGCTCTTCGTCTGTAAATCCAAAAAACTCTTCTTCATCTGAACTTTCACCAAAAATAGCTGCAATTGAAGCATCCATAGCCATAGCGTAAACGTGAAGGTGTCAACAAATCCTAATCTAAAGATACCTGCTGACATTCAAACAGCCATAACTCCATATTTTTACGACCAACACCCTATTAACATTTAGCACCATTAAATAGCTAATTTTTTAAGCGTTTCACGCATTACTATTCTACTATTCAACTGTCAATGCTACGCAGGCGAATTATGTCATTTCTGTAGAACGACATATGTTGTCTACGGGGAAATGAGGCTTGTGCGGCTTACAGCAATTGTCCCTACGGGGAAATAAAACTGGTAAACAAAGACAACAAGTGTTGTTTATGGGGGTGCATGAGTTAAGAAACCCAATTCTAGGTTTTTGTAGCACTACTTTTAATTTTGTAGCCACTTCTATATATTAGTTCGTGATTAAGTTTTTCTTGAACTAACTGGTGATCAGTGGCTCATGTAGAAAGGAAAACTGTCTCTAATTAAAAGCTGTGTTACAGTCAATCTCCGCATATAAGAACCTACAAAATCAAGAAACTGTAGGTTGCTTTTTCCTAAATTATGTACCTTATATCCAGTTAATTAATTACAATTGCAATCAAGAAACTGTTTTAGTTTGATGAAAGATATGATCCTATTGCAGGGGTAGATAAGTTGATTTTTGATTGTTGTTACTACATTACTTTTTTTCCAAGTTGGTTGTTAATGTATGATTCTCCTCCCCTGTTTCCTGTAAGCTTAGAATTCGTTATCAGGTCCATAACACCTTTGCCAAAACAAATCACCGGTCAAGACTCTGAAAAGGCCTACCCAAGGCACTGTTCAAACCAAAACCTTTTTACACCTTGAAATTAGTCTTAGCTCCTCTAAAATAGAAAAAATTTCCCATCAATACTCTCAAACGGAGGTTCTCATATGCATGGATTTACTACATCCATTGCAAAACAATTTGGTTACAACGTTCTGAAAACTGTTAAAAATTAAAGATTTAATGCCATGCTAGTCCTTCTTACATGCCAGCTTTGTACCGGGTGAGTCAAAAAAAAGTTTACACGTTTGGTGGGCTGTGGAATAACAAGTATGTGGCTGATATTCAAAACTAAAATTTTAATCTATCAGTCAAAGGTTAACTTAGATGAGAAAATTTTGTTTGGTAAAATCATTCATATTTAAGGCCCAAGAATTAGAAAAATGCCTGTAAGGGGTTTGTATGGGAATCGAGAATTCCACCTTCCATTCTGGTCCGTGATTTACTTGCTATTGAAATCAAAATTCTATTTCTGAAACTGACTGTCGAATTGAATTTAAAATTTCAATTCAAAATAAACCATGGGCCAGAATGGAATGTGGAATTCTCGATTCCCATACAAACCCTTTAAAGGCATTTTTCTAATTTGTGGGTCTTACAGATGAGTGATTTTACCAAACAAAATTTTCTTATCTAAGTTAACCTTTGTCTGATAGATTAACATCTTAGGTTTGGACATCGGCCACGTACGTTTTATTCCACAGCCCGCCAAACGTGTAAACTTTTTTTTGACTCACCCGGTATGCAGCAACAGTGTTCTTAAACTGGGTAGTGATGTCTTGTGGGATACTCTCGTCATTGAATCACTTTCAATAACTTGCATATATAGGTTAGGCTATAAGATAATTAATCATTTTGGGTTAATGGTTTCTCGTTATGCCTTGACGGATCACCTACCAAATAGTCAAAATGCAGCAAACATCTCTATCTGGGTCATTAAAGTTCATCAAAAACGAGAAATAACCTACCTTAAGCACAGGAAGCCCAGGCGGTTGATTGAACGATAATAAGTTTAAAACTTCAAAATAGTTAATTGTAATACCTTTGTGTCTTATCTGTTGCACTTTCCTACGGTTGCATTGCGTTTCCTTTGTTAACTTCTGTACTGCGTAATTGTTCAAATACGAGAGTTCGATGTGAAGTAACACTACGCCTTCCTATATGAAGCTACAAGGAGTGAAACTCTCCTCCAAGTCAAATTCAATAAACTGTTTTGTCCTCGCTCGCACTCCGCTATCCAAAGACTAAATTCGTATGGCAACATATCAAAATTTTCCTCAATCATCGAACTATGCTTTCCAATACTTTGTTTCTTCATCTGCAATGTTTGAAATACAGAAATCTGCCACTTTTTCAATGCAAAACTAGTCAAATTCACTTTCTCCACAGGCTCACACCATCGAATGGTAACAGAGCAATTGAATTTAGGCATTATCAAAGGGATCTTTGCAGCAGTAAAGGTGAAGGAAAAGGAATTAAGGAATGTGTGACTTTTTGGAACAGGTTGAAAGGATCCAGACATCTCTGTAATAGTTCTTATGTAGAAGGTGCTTCATTCATCAAGAAGAAGCATAGAGGTTCTTAATTCACAGTTTTGTGTTTGGGCTTTTACTCCATTGATATCAATGAATAGAGAAGCTTCTGAGGTCATGAGGTCATGTGAAACAAAATATGAATCCATAACAAGATATCTTATTTTAAAATTTACATCAACATGATCTTTGAAACAAGGGTAGACCTCAACAACTTTTCTTCAGTGATGCTCTGCTGGGATAGTTCTTGCCCAGTTTCTTCGGGAGTCACTAATTCAAGATTCAAGAACCAAGAACCAAGAACCAAGAACCAAGAACCAAAACACCCTAATTCAAGAACCGGAATTCAAGAACCAACTTTTAACACCCTAATTCAAGAACCGGAATTCAAGAACCAACTTTGGACACCCTAATTCAAGAACCGGAATTCAAGAACCAACTTTGGACACCCTAATTCAAGAACCGGAATTCAAGAACCAACTTTGGACACCCTAATTCAAGAACCGGAATTCAAGAACCAACTTTTAACACCCTAATTCAAGAACCGGAATTCAAGAACCAACTTTTAACACCCTAATTCAAGAACCGGAATTCAAGAACCAACTTTGGACACCCTAATTCAAGAACCCGAATTCAAGAACCAACTTTGGACACCCTAATTCAAGAACCGGAATTCAAGAACCAACTTTGGACACCCTAATTCAAGAACCGGAATTCAAGAACCAACTTTGGACACCCTAATTCAAGAACCGGAATTCAAGAACCAACTTTGGACACCCTAATTCAAGAACCGGAATTCAAGAACCAACTTTGGACACCCTAATTCAAGAACCGGAATTCAAGAACCAACTTTGGACACCCTAATTCAAGAACCAAAGTTAGACACCCTAATTCAAGAACCGGAATTCAAGAACCAACCTTGGATACCCTAATTCAAGAACCGGAATTCAAGAACCAAAGTTAGACACCCCATATTTTATAATTCAAGAACCAAAGTTAGACACCCCATATTTTATAATATTTTTGGCATTTACCAAAGAATCTTGCAGTGTAATGCATGGTTTACATCAATCAACCATGCATGATTGATGAAATTTAGTTTACTCATAAAGAAAATGTATGATTATTTACGGTGGAATAATGCCATTATTTAGCCTGATTCATTTGGTCGTTGAATCAGGCTATCCATTATTGCTCTATGTTTTGAATTTCCATAAACTTGTGTGTTTGTGATACACTTCTATCATAAAATATTGGCCACCACCACGCCACTGGCCGGCATCAGCAGAATGCTGCATATTCTAAGCCTGTTTTGAAATAAATGTGATTATGGCATAAATTATGTAATTTTGAATCATGAAAACAAGAGAAGGCCGAAAATCTTTTGCACACAAAATTTCTAATTCTGAATTCTGGAATCTAAACTTCTTAAAGTTCTTGGTATTCACCCCCGGGATGAAATGGACGGTATAGAGACCAACTTTGATGTAAACCATGCATAACACCGCAGGGTCCGTTGGTAAATGCCAAAAATATTATAAAGTATGGGGTGTTCTTGAATCCCAGTTCTTGAATTAGGGTGTCCCAAGTTGGTTCTTGAATTCCGGTTCTTGAATTAGGGTGTCCAAAGTTGGTTCTTGAATTCCGGTTCTTGAATTAGGGTGTCCAAAGTTGGTTCTTGAATTCCGGTTCTTGGATTAGGGTGTCCAAAGTTGGTTCTTGAATTCCGGTTCTTGGATTAGGGTGTCCAAAGTTGGTTCTTGAATTCCGGTTCTTGAATTAGGGTGTCCAAAGTTGGTTCTTGAATTCCGGTTCTTGGATTAGGGTGTCCAAAGTTGGTTCTTGAATTCCGGTTCTTGAATTAGGGTGTCCAAAGTTGGTTCTTGAATTCCGGTTCTTGAATTAGGGTGTCCAAAGTTGGTTCTTGAATTCCGGTTCTTGAATTAGGGTGTCCAAAGTTGGTTCTTGAATTCCGGTTCTTGGATTAGGGTGTCCAAAGTTGGTTCTTGAATTCCGGTTCTTGAATTAGGGTGTCCAAAGTTGGTTCTTGAATTCCGGTTCTTGAATTAGGGTGTCCAAAGTTGGTTCTTGAATTCCGGTTCTTGAATTAGGGTGTCCAAAGTTGGTTCTTGAATTCCGGTTCTTGAATTAGGGTGTCCAAAGTTGGTTCTTGAATTCCGGTTCTTGAATTAGGGTGTCCAAAGTTGGTTCTTGAATTCCGGTTCTTGAATTAGGGTGTCCAAAGTTGGTTCTTGAATTCCGGTTCTTGAATTAGGGTGTCCAAAGTTGGTTCTTGAATTCCGGTTCTTGAATTAGGGTGTCCAAAGTTGGTTCTTGAATTCCGGTTCTTGAATTAGGGTGTCCAAAGTTGGTTCTTGAATTCCGGTTCTTGAATTAGGGTGTTTTGGTTCTTGGTTCTTGGTTCTGGTTCTTGGTTCTTGAATCTTGAATTAGTGACTCCCAGTTTCTTCTGGCAACAAACTCTTTGTTCAGGTATGTGTTTATAACATCCCTGCGAATAAGCTAAGCCCCAATGCCCCAGCTTGGGTTGGAAGTATGTGTTCTGGGGACAGTGTGGCCTTGCAGACAGCCTTGGCAAATGTGAATGACAAAAAAGAATGTAGTGTGAGAGTGCTTTTTGACTGTGGGAGTCACAGATCTTTTATTTCTGCCAAGGCTGTAGAAAACTTAGGATTTAGGCCAGTGAGAAGAGAAAATTTGAGTATAAAGGCCTTTGGATGTAGAGAAACAGACGACAGTGTGAGAGATGTAGTAGAATTTTATCTTGTGTCTTTGAAGGGAGAGAAGAGAGTGAAAGTTTCTTGTTATGTTGTTGATGATATAACTAGTATTGCAAATATTCATCTTGAAGAAGTTAAGAAACTTTACCCTCACTTGCACATGATATATTTTTCAGATGTTTCTAGGTTTGAGGACAAACTTAATATCCAGATTTTGATTGGTTCAGATTTTCAATGGGAGTTCATGGAGGGGGAAGAAATATGAGGGGGCCACTTGAACCTGTAGCAGTCAAGACAACTCTTGGATGGGTTTTGTCAGGACCCTTGAAAGGTGAGAAATTTGATTCTTCTCCTCAATGCTCAGTAAATTGTATGCCAAGTGAACCTTCTGCAAAGGTGATTGATGAGCAGGTCAACACACTTTGGGATCTTGATAGCTTAGGCATAAGGCCTAAAGATGATGTGCATGAAGCTCTTATTGATGACATTGTATTTACAGGAGAAAGATATTCTGTATCATTGCCTTGGAAGGCAGGTCATGTAGACCAGAGGCTGGAGGGGGAGCATGGTCACCAAGAGAGGGAATTTATGGGACATAGTTTATCTAGAACACTTGTTTGCGTAGATTACGAATCTGGGTGTTGATCGGGCGGTTAAGGGGGCTTTTCGGAGTTACAGGGGGGCAAAGGCCAAAAATATGCCATATAGACTAACATCAAGAATATGAAAGCCTAAGAGGAGCAGAGTTCACAGAGTAGCCTTTTCAGATCAATTTTGTCCTTAGATTATGAATATTAATGTTGAGTGGGTGGTCGAAGTGGTTTTTTCCAGGATATGGGGGGCCGAAGACCTAAAAGCTATGCGGACACTAATATAGAGACTAGGGAAATGCAACTGAGTTGGCATTTCATGGGAGCATCTGATTTACATGTGTTCTATGTGTAGATTAAGAATCTAAACCTTGATTAGGAGGTTAGGGGGCTTTTCCGAGATACAGGGGGGGGCGAAGGCCTAAAAAATCATTAGACACTAAATATTTACAGACTATCAAAACGCAAAATTTTGCTTTTTTTCAAAAAGAGCATCTGATTTACACATTATTCGCGTAGATTATGAAACTGAACATTAATCGGGAGGTTAGGGGGACTTTCCCGAGATACAGGGAGGTGACAGTCCAAGGTTTTTCTAAGGGAGTGACTCTCAAGTTAGTTTGAGGTCCAGTTTGGGAAAAATGGCCTCAAACATAACTCTTAATCCTGCAATAATTAGTATATGTGTAAGTCAAACCCTATCTTTGGCTGCAGAAAATTTTGCTTTGATTATACTATTCGATGCATGAAGTGCTGCTGAAATGGCAATATATACAAATTTTATCAAAAATACAGTTACAGCTCATTGTCCGAATAATCAGTGCCATCAACGTAATCCGGGTCTGAAATGTCATTGTCACTTGCATTATTCTCTCTATCAATCAAGAGCTCTGCAGCTCTTTCTGAATAAGTTTCAGTAACCAAGTCGACAGAGCAATCTTCATTCCATCCATGATTGCTTGGATCCTCGATTTCCACGATTGGGTTTTTTGCTTGTCGCCAGAGTCTTGCAACGTAGTTTACGCGAAGAAGGTGCTTTTCAAGACTACTTTTGCATGGGAAAGTAGAGACAAATCAGTGACCTTTTCATCACGCTCGAAGTTTTTCTAGAAAATTCTTTTTAGTGCTTCATTTAAAAATTCAAGGTGCTTCTCTCCATATACACAGTAAACAAGTTCTTCAATACAGAATCAACTAATTGTTGAGACGGACGGTTTCCGTCCCCAAATTGCCGAGCAAAGTTAAGAATTCTTCATCAACCTTGACTACCTTCCAAAATTCTTTCTTTCCTTTGCGCATAAAAGAAGAAACGTAGTCGTTTCCAGAGAAAGCGTGCAACCTGAGAAGAGCATCTTTCTAGGCTTGTGACAGCTGGCAGGATGGTAGGGACAAAACTTGTTTGTTCTTTCCTGGGCCATTATAGATATAAGCAACAACGCAAACAGGTTATTCGAGCATGTAGAAGAGGTCTAGAAAGAAGAAATCCCAGGGGGGTTACTCATTGACTTTCAATACGGGGGGGTCCATGCCAATATTTGGGGTCCGAAATTTTATGATCAATCAACATTTGGGGTCTGTGAATAACAACATGGACAAAAATTCAATATTTGGGGTCCACAAATCTGAAGAAAGGAAGAATCGCGCAATTTGGCACTGAAGTTGCGAATATGGAAAAGAATGTTTTGGTATTATTCAAAAACTGAGAAAGATAGAGAAGCTCAAATTGAAATCATTCAAAAACATATCAGGGACCCCAGAAAAAGATAACAATATTTGGGGTCTCCAAAACGTTACACTCAATATTTGGGGTCCCCAAAACATCACGCTTAAAATTTAGGGGTCAGCAAAGAAATAGTGGCATGGACCCCCCCCCCCATACTGAAAGTTAGGGAGTACCCCCCTGGGGAAGAAATGCAATGATTTCAAAGAGATTGTGTTGTTTATTTTGCTAGGAAACACTGTACTGCTGCATTAGAATCACCAGAGAGAGAAGCTTTCAGGAAATGGGATTAGCAACGACTCATGAAGAAGCAGACACCAAAATTGGCAAAACTTAAAGTTCTTGTCCCATTTCTTGACCAATGAAAGACCCAACCTTAACGTTTATATCGATAATGGCAACGGAAAGAACAGACAAGTTTTGTCCTTACCATCCTGCCAGCTGTCACAAGCCTAGAAAGAGGCTCTTCTCGGGTTGCACGCTTTCTCTTGAAACGACCACGTTTCTTCTTTTATGCGCAAAGGAAATTTCAATTTCATGTATATTCTCAGCTAAAAGCTACATGTTAAACTAATATGATATGATGCTAAATTATACGGATAATGAAAAACGCGTGAAATATAATATACGTAATGCATCTAAATCAGTGAAGCTGAAGAGGACATATAGAAAGAACTCGGACATATAGAAAGAACTCTGAAAAGGAAAGAAAGAATTTCGGAAGATAGTCAAGGATGATGAAGAATTCTTAACTTTACTCGGCAATTTGGGGACCGAAACCGTCCGTCTCAGCAATTAGTTGATTCTGTATTGAAGAACTTGTTTGCTATTCATATGGAGAGAAGCACCTTGAATTTTTAAATGAAGCACTAAAAAGAATTTTCTAGAAAAACTTCGAGCGTGATGAAAAGGTCACTGATTTGTCTCTACTATCCCCATGCTAAAGAAGTCTTGAAAAGCACCTTCTTCGCGTAAACTACGTTGCAAGAATTTGGCGACAAGCAAAATACCCAATCGTGGAAATCGAGGATCCAAGCAATCATGGATGCAATGAAGATCGCTCTGTCGACTTGGTTACTGAAACTTATTCAGAAAGCGCTGCAGAACTCTTGATTGATAGAGGGAACAATGCAAGTGACAATGAAATTTCAGACCCGGAGTACGTGAATTGGACTGATTATTCGGACAATGAGCTGTAACTGTATTATAGATAAAATTTGTATATATTGCCACTTCAGCAGCACTTCATGCATCGAATAGTATAATCAAAGCAAAATTTCTGCAGCCAAAGATAGGGTTTGACTTACACATATACTAATTCTTGCAGGATTAAGAGTTATGTTTGAGGCCATTTTTCCCAAACTGGACCTCAAACTAACTTGAGAGTCACTCCCTTAGAAAAACCTTGGACTGTCACCTCCCTGTATCTCGGGAAAGTCCCCCTAACCTCCCGATTAATGTTCAGTTTCATAATCTACGCGAATAATGTGTAAATCAGATGCTCTTTTTGAAAACAAATCAAAATTTTTGCGTTTTGATAGTCTAAATATTTAGTGTCTAATGATTCTTTAGGCCTTCGCCCCCCCTTGTATCTCGGAAAAGCCCCCTAACCTCCTAATCAAGGTTTAGATTCTTAATCTACACATAGAACACATGTAAATCAGATGCTCCCATGAAATGCCAACTCAGTTGCATTTCCTTAGTCTCTATATTATTGTCCGCAAAGCTTTTAGGTCTTTGGCCCCCCATATCCTGGAAAAAACCACTTCGACCACCCACCCAACATTAATATTCATAATCTAAGGACAAAATTGATCTGAAAAGGCTACTCTGTGAACTCTGCTCCTCTTAGGCTTTCATATTCTTGATGTTAGTCTATATGGCATATTTTTGGCCTTTGCCCCCCTGTAACTCCGAAAAGCCCCCTTAACCGCCCGATCAACACCCAGATTCGTAATCTACGCAAAAAAGTGTTCTAGAAAAACTATGTCCCATAAATTCCCTCTCTTGGTGACCATGCTCCCCCTCCAGCCTCTGGTCTAATGGTCCTTTGCCTTTAAATTACAACAGTTGTGTTGCTAGATTGAAATCACAAGTTAGAAAGCTCAAGCAGGAGGCTAAGATTTTTCATGAATATGATAAAATTATTTCAGAGCAGTTAGAAACAGGTATCATCTCAAGAGTATCAGAAATGGAGGATGCAGAAATAGTTTCTTATTTGCCACATTCAGCAGTTGTACGTGAAAATGCAGAAACAACAAAGGTAAGAGTTGTTTACGATGCTTCTTGTAAAGATAAAAACACAGGAACCTCTTTAAATGACTGCTTGCATGTGGATCCATCATTGACACCATTAATTTTTGATATTCTTTTGCGGTTCAGAGATGCAAGAGTTGCTCTTGTTGGTGACATTGCAAAAGCATTTCTGAACATTGAAGTGAATCCAGCAGATCGTGATTGTTTGAGATTTCTCTGGTTAAATGATATCAGTGCAGAAGAACCAGAGATAATTGTGCTGAAATTTAATTCTGTTGTCTTTGGAGTAAATAGTTCACCGTTCATTTTAAATGCTGTTTTGCGTCATCACATTTCTTCCTTTCAGGAGTCCGACCCAGACTTTGTCACACAAATGTCACAGTCTTTTTATGTTGATGACCTTGTGACAGGTTGCCCTGCACAGCAAATACCAAGTTGATTTCCATCCAGTTTTTAGGTGTAAAAACAAAAGGAAACGAACGATTTCCTATTGATTTCTAACAAAACAGTTGAATGAAACTACAAATTTCAACCGCAATTTCCAACCGAAAAAATTGCAAAGAAACGGAGATTTCCTTTTCCATTTAGTTTTTTCAATTTGAAATCAAGGATCTCCAACCGAGGAAATCCATCTGAAATTAGCGTTTTTGTTTGAAACTAGTTGGAAATTAAGTGAATGTTAGTTTGAGACTAGTTGGAAAAGATATGAAAACTATGAATTTTTCGCACACTGTATGCCTTTTCCTGTGCTGAAAAGTAGCAAAGAGAGATGACGCAATAGAAAATAGCATGCAAATAATACCAAATCAATATAGAATTTCTTAATATGTAAAAAACTACCAACAGAGCTATAACATGAACGGCAAATCCGAACATCGAATGTTTACCCTCCCATTTTTCGTACTATGATAAGAGGTTCAATAAAGTTTGAATAACTTGGTATATTTCTCAGCCTGAAAAGCGTTCTAAATCAAAGTAGTAGTTTTAAACATTAGTACCTTCATTTGTGGCTCTTTTTTATCGTTCATTTTAAAGTCAACGAAATGCGTTGGTGAAGTAACACACAAGGCATGATCTATTCGCTACGCAAAACGTCCACACAAGTAGCAAAATCCCAAAATACAACTTGCTAATTATGAACTTTCCTAGACCTGTTTGCAATTGGGACTCTTATCTTCGTTGGTTCTCTTTCAGACCATGAAAAGTTTAGGACATTGATCTGGCTTGGAATCTTGAAGCAGATTAGCCTCAGATGTTTCTGATTGGCTTATTTTTGAAACAGATCTTCGTAACAGATAAAACAGATGTTCGAAACAGATAAAACAACATTGCTTCCTCTTCCTGTCGTTGTCTTTCGACGTTTCATACAGTAAAAGTTCACATAAATGAGCAGGTGCTTTTCTGTAACAGGCTGAAGAGGCTCCGATGCATTCTTATAATAGTTGTTGTGTAAAGGGTGCTTAATTAGCCAAAGCTCAGCCTTGAGGTTGTTCTTAATTGGCAGTTTCTTTAATGAGGGTTTTGCTTTACTCTAGGATGGAAAAAGGTGTCAGTTTGTTTCATGATTGCATTGCTTTTCAAATCAAGTTTACTGTGGTATTGTTCATTATTTGATGAAAAGTATTAAGTTTGGACAAAAACATTGACAAGACACAAGCATGATAGAAGAAGAATTATTATAAAAAAGCAAAAAAGTGAATCATCGTTTTAACGTTTCAATCTTTCAGAAGATGCTGCTTTAACTTCTTTGAAGGCTTTCGCTTCATTGGAGATGCTGTGGCAACTCTCCTCTTTCGTAGGACTTGGCGGTTATTGTCCTGTTGCCGCATAATGTGGCGCTCATCAAGCTTTTCGATAAGGGCTCCAAGTTCTTTGCTCCGCCAATGTGGTGTCTTTATTTTTAGCCCTCCATCTAAATCCTCTTCATCCGACATCACCTCTTGGGTCACATCAGACCATAACGCTGCCTCCCCTTCTTTGACATATTTGCTTCTTGTTTCGAAAAGCTGAAAATCAAAATTGTATCCTTTCAGATAACTTAGCTGGCATGCAGACTCAGTTGGTTTTTCCTTCAACAGATCCTTTCTAGAAATTTGGTACTGATGGCGAACAAATGTTAAATTTTATAGATTCTGTTGAAGAAAAACCATTAGAATCCTTATTACCAATAGTAATGAAGATTTCACCAGAAAGATTTGATACAATTTATGTAAGAGACAGTTGGTTTTTCTATTGATAGCATATAGCAGATCAAATCTGAAAAAAAATCAATTTATTTGATGTGCTTCCATTCATTATGGCTTTTCCAAACCTGTAAATTTACACAAATCACTTATTGTTTGAGAGCCTGCCATCAAAAATATACAAAAAATTTACAGCGTAAAACTCGCGAAATTGACCAAAAATTATTCCGTTCAGTGCACGTCTGTGGTTGGTTGGTTGGTTGGTTGGTTGGTTGGTTGGTTGTTAGGTATTATTGGTACTTTTTTGTGGCGTGCCTGCAATGGCACATGCATCAAAGCAAGCGGTGAAATACACAAATAGATGATCATTGACATTGAAATAACATTAAAGAAATGAAAAAGCCAGACATCAAAACTTCCATAAATTCGTTACATCCCGATGTCTCTATATCAAAGCAAATCCTTACCCGTTGTCTCCTTGCACGCAGTCTCTTCTTTTCAGATACCATAGTGTGCTTCTCTGGGTTATTGGTTTTCTGAAGAAATTCGTTCCTCAGCGATTTGAAATATGTGTGACAAGCACCTAAATGAAATACAAAGCACCCATAAGTTGCAGACATAGCTAATCTTGTATCAAATAATTCAAAACTTCAAACAAACCTTAGACTTGCATCAAGAGTGATTATGGTAGGTTACATAAGGTAAGAGGCCGAGGAGGGGGTTTACCTTGAAGAAAAGTAACAGGAATATGCCTTTCAAGAAATAACATTTATGAGTATGACTCTGTTCTGTAATAAACGTTTAAAACATGGTAGCTGTTCTCGATAATAAAAGTCTCTTGTGTGGGTTATTTTAATTCTTCACGTCAAATTTGACCTGTAATGACATACCTGTCCCATGCCGGAATAAAGACATGCAAGGTATAATACTGTCCCAGAATTTTTAGCCGAAAATGAGACCCTATTGGCAGGCATATCCCTAGTTTGAGAGCATACAATTCATAAAGTAGACTCCCTGATCTAAGAGAACATGCACTGTGTTGGGAAACTGGGGGTCCATTTAAAAGCATGAACTGGATGTAAAATAGTCTTTTCTTAGATTTAAATATGCAAGGAGAAGGGTGGGTTTGAACATCAGAAAAATTTCGCTCCATAGCCGAGACATTAACAGCCAGAACCATTAATCACTATTAATTTAGCGGCAAGCTAAATTCATGTTGAAGGAACATTTCCGGAGCTATGTGCCTTAAAATGATCATATAAGTCAGCTCGTGTACCAGAAAATATGTCTACACAGAAGCAATGATAAAAGATTTTTAAACATGATTGACAGCTGAAAAAACTGCTACTTATAAGGAAAACATGTCTTTAAACAAGCGTGAAACCAAAAGGTATATAATTCTTTCGAAAATCCAGCAAAAATTAAAACGATTTTAGGATTCTTTGGGATTCTCCTCGGATAGAAACGATATTTGCCAGCAATACGAACGATTTTCAGGGAGTTATATGCACCTTGCACAAAACTATTTACTCTTTGCTTGCAACTTACCGCGACACATCTCACGTGAAAATTTTTCTTTCAAAGTCTTCTGGGCATCGGTTATAAACTGAGCTGTCAGTATTTCGTTATCTGGTGACGTAAACCTACAAAAAGCAACGGGAATGATCAACAATATCTTGAAAGCGACATTTAGATGCTGTGGCAGAAGAAAACTGTTCAAGGAACTTGCGTTGGTAGATAAGCCTGAAGCTTTTGTAGCCAGTGACGATGAAAGTTAAGCAATGAAAAGAAACTTTTACCAAATAAAATAATCTATCTTTATTCTAAGTTTCCTTCGAAAGATTTAAGCTATTAAAGAGGGTTGGATGCACCAGCATAGGTTTCAAATCTTTAACCCTATCTCACCTGGGCGTTTTGAAGCGGTCAATACCTGAGGGGGGGTGGATTCCACCCCCCCTCTTTTTCTTCGCTGTTGTAGTAGCTACAATCTTTGAAATTGGTAAATATATACACTTTGATGCAAACAATCAAAATCACATGATTAAATCAAATTATCTCTATTGTTCCCGTTGCTATGACAATAAGAAGATTTTAAGTTATGATTATCATGATTGTTACCAACATGATTGAAACAATGAAATGAGGCACTAAATTGAAATTTTTTGTTTCAAATTGAGTTGGATATCATCAAATACATGTGTAAGTATAATTTTGCATATATATGAGATTAAAATTTGCAACAATTAAAAAAAAAGTATACAAATTTTGTTGACTACACAGTAAAACATTGGTTGCCATGGTTACGAGGCTATATTTAGCATCTTGAAATTTTCATCATTTGATACAGTATAGATATAAAGTCAAAGTAGCGGAGTCTTGGCATCCTGCATTGCATATTATAGCATAGGCGAATAAAAGTTTGGTTGGGGGGGGGGGGTGGAATCCACCCCCCCCAGGTGAGATAGGGTTAAAAAAGCTGGTGTAAAATTTAACGACCTATTTCTTTGAACTGACTGACTTCGGAGAAACTTTAGCTATTTCTTTAAAATTCTACCGTTGGACTTTTCTGAAATCTTCAATATTTTCAGAATTAGAATGTCTTTCTTTTTTCTAGAATTCAAGAAAAAATTTCAAAAGAACTTAAAACCATCGTAATTTCTAAACTGTTTGACGCAACATGAAGTAATTTCGGAGAAAACCATAGTTTATGAATGCCTACAATATGGTATCAAGCAAAAGTCTGTCACTCATCTCGTTTATGATTTAGAAATTTGATGACGTCACATACTCAAATGAGTTGAGATGTAAGATACGCTGTAATTTCGAAAAATTTTCAAAATTTCTGGAAAGTCCAACTGTAGAATTATAGATAAGTATCTAATGTTTCTTTCAAGCCATTCAATCAGAAGAAATAGGTCATCGAATTTTACACCCACCTTTTTACGCTGAGATAAAGATTTGATACCTTAGCCTGTGTTCCAGACCACTTGAAAAGGAAAGTGGTCTGTGTAACCAAGCACTAATCCGTGTTCACAAATTTTCTTCGGAATCTGAAGAGAAATTAATATATGCAACTAATAATTCGCATAATCACTATTTGTTTTGTTATCAAAAGGAAAAGCCTGTCTCATGTGAAGAACTCACATTACAATACAAAGAATAGAAAATTTCAATGTCTGCTAATCCTGTTGACTTTTTACGATGAAAGAATAGGAGATGTGAATGCCTGCTAATCCTACTGAGTTTTTACGCCCGTGCAAAGTGATAACGATCAGCCCTGGTTTGTTTCAAACACAAATGTTCACAAAGACATCCGTTGTGTTGATCACTGACTTCATTGCAGCCAATCAGATCCGTGAAAGAATGCCCTTAATTATTTCGCAATTCAATTCATCGTCTGAACACGGATTATTGCTTGGTTACACAGACCACTTTCCTTTCCAAGTGGTCTGGAACACAGGCTATGAAACCTATGCTGGATGCACCATATAATCTACTTACACCTCATCTAGATCCCACTGTTCATCATCATCCAGCACATTGTACATTGCTTTAATAGCTCGCTGAAATAAAACGAATATCATATACATGAGTATATACTATATATGAGTATACATGAGCATATGAGCATATACTTTCGTATTTTGCCCCCAATTAGCTGGTACGCTGAGTGGATAAGGAAAGTTATAAATTGAATGAATGAACGAACGAACGAACGAACGAACGAATGAATGAATGAATGAATGATCGATAGGCGTTGTTTGTTGATCGTTGGCTGTAACAGGAGAAGCATGATGTGATGTGATATTAGCACCAAGAGTAGAACTAAAGTGCTAAAAGTTTCCTCAAAAAATGACAGCCAGTCTTGAAATTACAAAATGATATTATGAAGCTGCCATCTTTATTATAAGAGCGAGGAAATGAAACAATGCTTCAAAACATTTGATGTAATTATCAACTGTGCATCCATTCTCTTGGGCAAGATTCAACTAAAACACACATTTTGAGTCGCCAGAACCAAAGTTGTGAAAGATACTGCGACTAAAGCTGCTAGAAAATATCAAAAATGTTTTGTTCTTCAGATAAGTCAAGAAAGGAACGCTGTACAATCCAAACGAGACTGTCAGCGAGATGAACTGAGATAAAAGATATCAAAATCTTACTGATAATTCTTTTGGTACTTTGATTTTCTCTTCCAGTTTTTCTTTGAATTTGTCCTCAAGGTTGCTTAATCGTCCGTCTATTTTCTTCATAAGATTTTCTAGTTGCAAAAACCTTTCCTGATTCTTTCCATCGATATCCGCAATATCATCCTTTAATGTTGTTAATTTACTAGAAGAAATGTAAACTTCTCTATTTTTGGTTGATGAAACATCAATCAGAAAATAAAACTAGATTCTTATATTTCTATGATCTGCAGCACATAGCAACGGGAGAACAATTCCACAAACTCTAATTACATGTTTAAATCTTTAAGGTGAAAGTTAGGCCAATGTTTAATAACTATCGTCTATGCAGTTTTTATCTTTCCTAGCCCTTGAATGAGTAGACACTACAAAGTCTTAATACGTCGTAACATTTGCTCTTGGCAACTTTGAAAAGAATATCTACAGAATATATCTGATAAATTAAGCTAGGCTTTGAGCTATTTA
This sequence comes from Aurelia coerulea, assembly GCA_039566865.1. Taxonomy (NCBI): domain Eukaryota; kingdom Metazoa; phylum Cnidaria; class Scyphozoa; order Semaeostomeae; family Ulmaridae; genus Aurelia; species Aurelia coerulea. The sequence goes on from CM076947.1 coordinate 12,470,201, forward strand.
AATCTATTAAAGTGGTTACACCTTTGAGATTATGACCCTTGACATATTTTTATCTAACTTATCGTCAGTGAGAGGGGAGTTCCAAGGTAACCCTATTCCTATAATTTTTCGAACTTCTAGTCTAGCCAATAGGTATGCTTTTGGGAAACTTGATAGGCTATGGTATACTTTTGAGCAACTTTAATCAAATAAAGGCTAAATTTTGAATTTTAAAGAGTTCTGTTTAAAGAAACCCCAAAATTTGGCAATTTTGGTTCAGAGAATATTGGTTTTGTTTTCATATTTTGGCGCTTTTGTTGTAGTCATTGTTCTTTAAATGGGAGAAAGTTATGATTAGGGGAGACCAGGGCTAGTTATAACACTTTTCAGAAAGCCATAACAGACCTTAAGAATTATGCAAATTCTACATCAGCTTTAGCTTGTCTATGGCACTTGCTAATGAAAGCCTTGAGAATGGTGAAATATGCTTCATCGCTCTTCCCAGTTGAATGATTGGTTGAAAATTAATCGTAGCTGCAGCATGCTTAAACATGTGTCCTATTGAGTAGGTATCTGTAGCAATTGTTTGACTGCTTCCCGGAATATTTCTTAATTCGTGGGCAAGGTGTCTATGTACGAAGTTGTATTTTTTGTGCTCTTTGCTTCCGGGAACGACATTGTAGACCAATGGCCTAGAAACTAACGTTGTTTTACCAAAGTCTATTATTTTCACTGTATCAGCAATGATCATGTTGTCTGATTTGATATCATTATGTAGCAAATGTTTGGAGTGCATATGGGAGATACCATCTATAATTCCAGAGCAAATGAATCTTAAATCATTTACTTTGATGCCTGCTCGCAATCTTTGGGAAAAAGTTGGACAGGTTTCCATAAAATCATTTCGAGGAGTCCTAAAATATTCCATTAGAATGATATTATTTCCAAGCAAACCGAAGCAAAATGGAAAGTTATTATGGCCACTTAACGTAAGACCAACTATTGCCTCAGCAAAAACTGCCTTTTTTGGAAAATTTTCATCCAAGATCTTGGCAACTACTGTAATGCCAAGCTTATGCAGCAAAGCGGTTTTGACTGTTCCAAACTGTCCTTTTCCTATTTCATTATTGTTAATTGTAACTCCATCATCTGTGAAAGTGGGAATACCGGGTACCATTGAAACTAAAGTATCTCGGGCACTCAAAAAAAGTTGTTTGTTGCTTCTTGACGTAGCTCTGACTGTCCGTGACTTTGAAATAGATGAGGTCATGAATATATGTGGCGGTTTAAAGTGTTCTCTCTGTCTTTCAGAAGTCTCTATGGCTTTTTTGCAAGTCAACACTTCCTTTCGCAATCCATCGATGGAGGCATCTTTCTCTGCAAGAGCTAGCACTTTCTTGGTATAGCCTTTATTTTTCTTTTGTCTAATTTTGGTTTTGCGATTTTTGGAAACTTTGCCAGCCTTTGATCTTGAATGTGAGCATGTTCTCGTCCTGTATTGTGGGATGAAAAGCAATCTAAGTGGACTATTTAGCTCTACGAAAGTCAATGTTTTACTCTATCATTGCGAAGACAAAGGAATATATGTGGGTACAGACTGTCACAAATCACCATTTAATACAAAATGTTCTGCACCTCTAAATCAAGGAAAAGGCTGCAACCATTCATTCAACTACCAATTTTTCGAATGAATAAAGCGATCATTAAATTGATGAGAAAATACAAGAAAGCATATCACAGAAATACTCACCTATTAACTGATGCAAAATGTGTATCAATCAATTCTTTGGACAAAGTGGCTTCGTTACTGAAATCCCAGAAAGAATCGAGTCAATATACCATAAAAAGTTAATTCGGACTAAAAAGTAATTCGGACTAAAAAAAGAGAGAGACTTGTAGCAAGTCTACGAAGTAATCAAACTGCTAAGGTTGATTTGATCTTATGTAACTTTTCATTGTTCATCTTTGCATGGAACTTAAGCCAAAAATTTGTTCCTGAGGGCATTCTTAGTCACTCTCTATGGACTTGATTACGGCAGTTAGTTGGGCTTAGAATAGTTTGGATCAGGAAGTACAAAGAAAATACAATGATTGACAGTTCCAATGAACTGATCTTTTTCATAAGTATAGCGACCATCAGTAATTAGCTCAATTAGAATCTTTAACCACGTTCGTAGTGTAACCTGGTGTATAGAATCGTAGTGTAGAGAATCACCACATGCAAACAGGAGGTAACAAAAGTGTTACCGATGAAAGATGTTCCCTCCAGAACGAACTTCTAACATAAGGGAGAAAGCGATTTTATGGAAGCCCGACTCATGTGCTTTCAGTTGATGGTTAATTTCTGTAAGATAGATTGCTAGGGAATTTTCAGACAAGGAAAAAGTATGCAAATTTGAAATTGAGACAGTGCTTCTTTCCAACATTGTCTTGATTTTATCATTTAATGTAAGTTGAACCTTTGCCGTTCCGTCAAGGACATCTCTTAGGCAAATCAAATCATCGAGGTATAGATTAATTAACAAGTTATTGTGAATTAAGCAGCTCTTAAGTTTGAAATCATTTTGCATAATTTGAAATGTTTGCTTTGACAATTTTATTGTAAATATATAGTCTAATAAAACTATTGCTCAGACGTTTTGCTGTCAAAACTTCTTGAAGAGTTTTGCTATGTCAGTTTCCTTCTCCTTCTACAAAAATACAATGACCGCAATGTCTCCTACCTCTTGTTGACCCTACCTTATTTTGATCCATGCTGATCTTTTTTCCTTTTGTTAATTCCTCAGAGAGCAGACTTTGCAACCTCTACATAAAAATGAAATCATACGAGCCATGCTTTCAGAAAATTGCTAAGTCATTTGCAGCAGACCTTTCCTCCTGGAGAGACATTTTCCTCGTAGCTCTTGTTTGATATAACCTTGTTCTTAGTTTTGCTGCAGAAGGGCTATTAGATCGATGGCTTATTCACATTACAAGTGAAGATAGATACCTCTCGACAAAATGTGAGCTTTCATCAGCCAAGAGGTCATCGATGGAAGGTGGTGAAGCGGCTAGCCTTTTGTAAAGAAATGCAAAGTAACTGAAATTAACTGAAGAGAAAGCATTTTATTGCAAACCATCTACCACTAGCTAGGTTCACACCAGAGTAAATCGTGCTAGAAATGCATTGAAAATGTGACGGAAAGATATGCACATTTTCTTATAAAGAAATAAGAATTTGGGCCAGTAGCGAAAATTTCTTGAGATTATCAGATTTTGAGTATTCCAAGTCTCTTAAAGGCTCCATAATAATTTCCATGTTCACTACCCAAACGGTGTTTTTTAAGCTTTTCCAATGTTTACACATTATTGAAGTACCTTTGAGCAGCATGAGACAAGAAACACATGAAAACCAAGTAATATTATGTTTAAGGATTCCTTTATCAAAATACATTGTTTTTTTACGGTATATTTTCTCACTACTGGAGTTTAGCAATAATTGGCAATCTGAGAGTTGAGTTCGTTGCAAGCAGTTTCTTGCATAAAAGGATGTGTGTAAGTCAAACCTCAGAAACTTTTGCCTCGATTTCGAGGTTTTGTCGCCGCCTTTCACAGCGTACCGAGTATCTTAAAAGAGTACCCGTGTTTGACTAATCACCTAAATTTGATTACCATGCCAATCTTCAGATTTCACCTTTTGGCAAGAAGATCCAGTCCAGGGCGAAATTATTCTATCACCTGTGCCATGGTAGTTTTGTAATTGGTTTAGAAATTAGCAAATTTGGCTCCTTTTAGGAATGCCTGTTTTGAATAATATTTGAAAAAATACTAGATCAAAATAACAAAAGAAAAAGAGCACTGGTGAAATTTGGCTCTTACGCAAAGTCAACTTTTCTCTGAACGTACAGCTCCAAGTAGGCTCTTCCAATGTTTTGCCTTTAACATCGAATACCAGCTTTAAATATTTTCCATAATTAACGAAACAAACCAAGAAGAACATTTCATCATCGGTGTGATATTCATTTGTTGTTAGTTTTTTTAAAACAAGAGTGCTTTTGAGGGGAAACCAGGTATAATTTCAAAAACTTTCAAATCCATCAGGAATGGAAAACGCACTAGAAATAAAATGAGTTCAGAAAATTCATTATCCCTACCCTAAAGCTTTTCTATTCTACAATTAACCACGCTTAAATGTACGAGTAAGTATAGTATCGAAACGTCACGCTGATATTTATATAAAGGAAATGTGATGTGTTGAGATAAAGTGAGGATTGCGATGCATTTTCGAAATATTGGACGAACAGTTTTCTTTGAAAATGGAAGGCAAAGAAATAATTCGGGGTCAAAGGAATTGAAATAGGAAGGTGAGTACATTCATACCTAGATCTTTCTGCTTGATTAGTATTCTGAACGGGAGTTGAAGTCACACTAAATGTAATAAATAATTGATATTATCATCAAAAATTAAAACAACAGATTCTGAATTACAACTATTCTATTCTGCATCCAACTCAATGGTGCACAGTGAAACTGTGAAAACTATATCTCATAGTATGGAGCTATCACTAATTGATTGTGAGCTCCTTAAGGTTACTGTACCCCTTCAGGGTGATAACTTTTCCGATCAATATTTGGATTTTTATATTTTTGGATAGCACCCGGGGGTCACTACCATATGAACCAGTACGGGATGTGCCATTTTTTGGGTACCTTTTCTCAGGATGAAAATGAATTTGAGGGTGTCATTTTTGGTAAAATCACAAATGAACATACATTTTGGGATGTCATTTTGGAAGAAAAACACTTCCGGGCATTGAATTTGATATGATTTCACATAATTGGTTAGAATTTCGAATTTTGGTCACAATTTTAGGGTATCTTTATTGAAAGGCCCGTTTGCTTTGGGGTATGGTTTTTGAAAAATTCATAAATTTTAGTGTATGATTTTACAATTCAGAATGGCACACCCCGGTCCTCCGCCTATTGCAGTTACCCACGCCCCCCCCCGCCGGGGATACCACGCACATTTAGTTATAGTTTCTGAAAATTTTGAGGAATTTTCTTTCGTTTTTCAGTGAATTATAAGCAATTGAAAGCAAACTGTTCCCTAGGTGCATAACTTACAATTGTTAGAAATTTGTCCAATACTCCCAATTTAACGATGATTCGAATGATGTCTAGTTTCTACGTGATATGTCGCGTGTGTGACAATAAAAAGAGAAACAATCGCGACTGGTCAGTGATGGGGTACAGTAACCTTAAATCAAAATGGTAAAGGTCTAATTTCTTAGTCGGGGCCATCTAAACTTAAATTTTGATCCTTAGAAAATTCATTCAATCATGAAATGGTCCACGCATAGTTGCAACCAAGCTACCTGTATTTCTCCATCAATGACATTTCACTGGTGGGTCTCTTCATTTCAAAAATGTCATTTTAAAGATAGCTCAGCATGTACATAAATAGATGCAAAAGAAGAGAACTGATGATAGGCAAAAACCAACCTGTCAAATTCTATCCTTCTCGGTGGGTTGCATGATTTTCTTCTTTTCATGAAAATAAAGAGCAAAGAGGTTTTTCAATAAAGTCAGTACAGTTTATTTCTTCTCGGGAGCTGTTTGGCCGAGAAGGAGACTATGAGGCTGGAAACCCACACAAGAGGTCCCCCAAAAGGTGCTTATATACTTGTTACAGAGTGAATAGATGCCAGTGCATTCCCTTCGTCACTTGGATTGCTTTTCAATACCAGTTGAGCCAGAAGAAAGCTCACACTTTCGATAGGCCATAAAATAAATCATATATCGGACCAATTTCTAATATTTTTGACTTAATATTTTTTCAATATCCTATATTATTCTTTGCTATTTTCTGTCAATTTGTTAGATGCCAACTTTTTGATATATTTACGATTTCTTGATTTTTTTGCTTGTAGACTGCCGAATAAAATCAAAAACAGTGATCAAATTTTTTAAAGACTGAACTGGCAGAATATAGAAATTGCTCCTCGAAATGACTTGGGAAATGGAATGGAATGGATCATGTCCCACAAGCGTCCGATTTTCTTAGTTTTTCGAAAATTTGAACTAACTACCGCATTCATTGCAACTCTCCGAGGATAGCTAATGCAGCAACCTCGTCCCCAGGGCCTTTTGTCTATCTCATAAGAAAAACCAAATTTAAAAACAAACAAACAAAATTAGAGCTTCTGTTGTCGTCCGAGTAGAACTTTTGTTTCGAACCTCTTTGCGGCTTATCACCAAACAAAAACTGCAAATTGACCATTTGGTAGAGTTTCTTAATTTCTGAAAGAGGCTTGTAACCTAGTAACATTTTTGCTTAAAGTGAATGTAATATTAGTAACAATCCATCAAAAGACAACGTGAGGATAATTGTTATTGGCACATCAACTGAACAAATGCTTGCATCTCCATTTGTAATTTGTTTAACCCTATCAAGCCTTGGGGGGGGGGTGGGGCTGAATCAGCCCCCTAGCGGCTTTTCTTCAGTGGATTTGTGCCAAGTGCACTTGTGGCGTTGAAACTTTCTGACTTTTATTTGTTATCCTTCTTATAATTAAAAATGAATTTTTTAGAAAAATTAAATTCATTCCAGGGGGTAAACACGATCAATTTTTGAGAGATGTCTGTTCAAAATTTCAATAAATGCTAATAAAATCTATTGCAAATGCAGGAAAATGACGAAATTCAGGAAATATATGCTACTTTTAATTCCCTATCTAACTACATAGCTTGCTTGTAATTTAAACGTATGATTATGCGTACTTTGGCTGTACGCATGCACGCATTCTTTAAATTCCTGTGTGATGACGTCATCACTTTTTACTAATTTTTCTTTCAAAGCAAAAGCAATTCAACCATGGAATACACTAAAATTGGACTCATGTCGTTACTGCCTTTCGTTTTCTTACAATCAACGATTGCAAGTTTTTAGTATTGAACCCTATTGACTTTGAAAATTCTATATTGTGACGTCATGAGCTTGACACGTGGCATAACAAAAATAGATTTCATTTTTGGGTTCAGCTCATGATGTACTATGCACATGCCAAGTTTCAAGGTTCTGCGTTGTCCAGTTTTATGGGGCTAAAAATTTCCAGAATTCGTAAGCTCTTTCATTGCAGAAATGTTTTGCCAAATCAATTAGTGATACTACAAACCAATGAACGGGGTATTTAGTGCTGGGAAATATTCCTTTTTTGCGCATTTTCTTCAGAAAGTTTCTTCACGTTTGCATTTAATAAAGCTCTGGCTGTGAATATTGAATTTCATCAATGGGCAAGAATTCTATATTGTGACGTCATGAGCATGTCACGTGACATATCTAGAAATAGATTTCTTTTTTGAATTCAGATCATGATTTTCTATGCACATGCCAAGTTTCAAGGTTCTACATTAATTGTCCACAACAGAAATAAATCAGGGGGGCCGAATCAGCCCCCCCCCCTAGTCTTCCTAGAGCATCAAATACCCTAGGCATGATAGAGTTAAATCAAGTGTGCAATGGTAAATAGGCTCCTCTATAAATAAAGCAAAGAAATGACTCAGACACAGCATTGTTTCTTAGCAAGATAAAAATCTCATTCTTAGGCTACTCTTTGTTGGCATTGTGTGTAACTTCGATTTGAATAGGGTATTTTTAGATTTTCTGCTCTCTGCAAATGCAAGCTTTTAACCTTGCACAAACCCTTTAATATTCTGAGGGTTCACAGTAAGAAAAGAAATATTGATTATATACCAATACGTAATATAAAGCTTTGCACATAATGTTTTGCTATGGCTGTAAAGGTTCCACCAAAAACCAGTTGATCCCTGAGTTGATCACCACACTCTACCCTTGAAATTACCCTAGATTCAGCCAATAAGATAAAAACTAGTACTAATGAAATACATTTGAAAACTTAAGGAAGCCATATGGATGGAAGTTGTACATAATATTCTTGAAACAGAATTTTAAATATGAGCTAAATTTGAGATGTTGAAACATTTTTAAATCAGTCAATCAGTCAATAGGTAACCACGGCTAATAGTCATGGAGCGATTTTTGTAAAGTAACTTCTCTTAGGGATTGCATCTTTCGTCTTTGTGATAAAGATTCGATGCAAAGGCATAGACATCTACTATGTACATGCAGTAGGATGATTTATCAATATAAGAGTATTAAAGTAAATTTACGTTGCTGATAAAGCTTGCTCTTTGCTTGAAACTCTAGTTGCAGAGTGACTGTCCACTGATGTAGTTGCAACTTTTTGAAAGCTGAAAGAAAATGTGCCTTTTTAGAATGCTGTAATAAGTCAAATAAGCCATGATAACATAGAATTATGACGTTATAGATATCCTCACAATTTTAAGATTTCATTCACATCGTAGTGACGTCATTTTTCATGATATAGTAAATTTTCTGCATCTTCTTTGTTTGTTTGTTTGTTTGTTTGTTTGTTTGTTTTTTTGCTGGTTTGTTTGTTGCTTGCTTCAGTCTTCAAAAATTGAAAGTTATCGTTATTAATTATTAATTTTCGAGTTTCTAAAGAATTAAATTTCATTTCTTAGCAATGCCATTAATTTAATGCCTGTGGCAGGATGGGGCAAGAAATTTTTGCATGTCATCCTTGTAGTTTAAAGTTTGAGCTCAACTTTAATTGTAGAGCTATGAACAATCGTCATGATTTAAGATATGCTGAGCAGTATGCACTAGTGAGGAGTCTATCACTCCTTCAAAAAGTGTGCGAGATTTCCAAGAAAACAATAAGATATTTAGCGGATTTCAGGGATTTCTAATGAAAATAATAGGATTGTCGTAGAATTCATGAGCTTTTTAGAGAGTGACTTGCCTTTCACGTTCCAGCACCGCACCTGCTGTGTAGTCTCCTGACGTCACGATCGAATAAAGGGACTGGACACTAACCAAAAAATACTCAGTGTCAAGACAAATGTTCTTGCTCTGTCATTTTCACGAGTAAAGTGGGAATTGCCTACAATTTTGAGAATTTGTTATTTTACAAAGACTTGCTCCCTACAGCTCGATACTTCAGCAGTCCTCTGTTGCTACACAATTTGCACAAATGCACAATTTCTCCGCTTCAACATTGGCAAAGAAGAGATTCAAACTTACGAGGTCGATACCACAACAGGCGTTGTTTTCTTCTTTTTCTTGAATCTTGGCGGGGCCGAAGCCACAGGAGTTGACTGAGACCTTGGGCGAAAAAACAATGACCTCAGAGGTGAAATAACTAATACAGAGGCTAACAATACAACTTAAAAATATCAGTTTCAGAGCAATAAAACATGTTGCTGACCACTTGTACCGTTCATGTATTCAGGACGCAGAACTGCAACACATATTTTTAGCTCTTAAAGCTCTAATTATGCTGGTCGAGCAGTCTGTTTTATTGTTTTTTGCCTTACCAAGTTGAGAAAAGCGAAATGATGCACAAAAAATTATTACGAACAAACCTGGCATCTGTGCTTCCGTAGAACGATTTCGTTTGATGCTTTGTCCAAGACATTATCTTCGAAGTTTATGAACGTTTACTGGAAACTTTCAGTGATGCAAGGATCCACAAAAGAAAGAGAGAGTTTGGCGCTCAACCAAATCCGTGCCCTAGCGTTTTTCCAACTGTGCCACATGCAATCGGCCCATTGTCAAATACTTTTGTTTTAAAGCCATCTTTTGTTTTGGAAGCGTGAGCGCAACTGTTATTTGACACATTGGATTTATCACGAAATAAATCGCAAAATGCATAGCACACACGCATGATATGGCAAGAAAAAGCCTCTTTGTTATTCTTGTGTTTGAACTAAGAACTGACAACTGAGAAAAACTGAGATGAACTGAGAAATGAGATGGCTGCTCGTCAAGCTGGTATGTTTTAAATCCTTTTGCTCTTCCATTCCACATTGTAACCCAATATTCTTCAAACCAAATAAGATATAGCGATTTATACCCAAACTTCGCTATGGATAAACATAATCTCTGTTGATTACTGAAGAGGAACCACGAAATTTTTGCAATTGACACGACTTTTTTATTTGTTGGATGGTGAGCTGTTATTTTATGAGAAACAACAAAGACGTGCTTTCTCTTTTGCATCTTTGCATGCAAAGCATGATGTACGATTTTTTTCTGATTTTTGGTAGAGTAACAATGTGTTTGTAAATCATTACCCTGAGTGCCTTTCGCACCACGTATCCTAGTTTTCATTTCATTGATTTCATAATGCTACAAGAGAGGCACACCTCCAGAAAATGAAAGCTTTGATGAACCAAACGTTCTTTCAAGCATATTAACTGGAAACATTCCTAACATTTTGGCCATTGTTGGTGATTCCTTTGTTTTAATCGAACCATAAATAATTCATCGTGCACGTACCAACTATTACAAGTAAAAACAATTCTTGTAAAAGGGCAAATGAACACAGTTATGGGTTTTAGGATGTATCAAAAGGAGTCGTTATTTGATAATCAAAATTATTCATGAATATTAAGCTTTGATCATCACTTCTTTCTACAGATTTAACGTCAAATGAAGAAAAATATTGTTCGCATTGCAAGGAAGTTGTATCAAAGACAACTTATTACAGCCACAAATCGTTGTTCTACAAAGATGAGAAATGGACAGAACAGTGCAACAGTTAGTATAACATGACATCTTTATTTTTTTATGTCAGTTTATAGAGATGGATCGATCAAGTAATAAAAGATGCCTACGGCTAAATATTGCCAACGTTAAAAAAGAATGATTCAAAGAAAGCAATGAAAACAGTTATCCCCCGCCCTGCCCCAATAACTAGATGTGCAATGTAACTGCTATATTTACTTTCATCAAGTGAGCTGAAATACTGTTCTTATCTCTTTCATAGAAGCCGTTGAAGTAACAGATCTACCGCCAACAAACAGCATAATTGCAGAGAATGAAAATGTCGGTGAGTCATAATTTAGCAACATATAATGTCGTTAGGTAGATTCAAACCGAGACAGAACCTGCATTATCAAATGGAAGTCAATTTCAACACGAAAGTGATGTTTATCAAAACTTGGCCGAAACTTAAACAGCAAAAATCTAGAAATAAAGAAATTTTGTACAAGCTCTATTTTTCATCAATTACCGAGGGAAGGTCACCTTTCAACAAAGGCAGGTTTTCAAGGGACCCTCTATTTATAGCTACAATAATAGGAAATACTTACGAAGCCAAATCCTTAAAATGACAACATTATAATTCAATTTATTCTCAATTTGTACAGGGAGAGTGCCAGCTAGTATATTAAATGGCAACTTTCAAGAGTCGTTTCTGCTTAAATTTAGGGTTTAGTGAAATTGCTTTGATGGCATTCAGCTTGCAATTAAGTTAAGCTATAAGTAATGAAAACCAAGGCGTTACTGTATCTCTTGCAGATAGTGAAGGTGAGCTTGCTGATATCAATGCTGATGTAGACTCAGAATTAGAGGAACAAATGTGGCTAGATCCTGGAAGCTTGTCTGCAGGTGATAATGAGGTACCTTTCCCTTTCTTATTCTAAAATAGTTTCAGAAAGAGTTTCATGTCTTGTAATCTGCATCTTGATTTGCTAATAGTTTATACAAAACTTAGCAATATCTTGCACATTTTATTGCACTACGGTATCTGTATCCGCGAGAGTCCTTGAACCTCCGTTCAACAATTATAAGTGCTTTGGGTAATTTGGATTTACATTGTTGATCTAAAAATGGCTTGTCGTCAATGGTCAAAATATTTTTAGTTCATATTTTTCAGGAAAAGTAGTGCTAGGTGATATGTCTCAGACCTCATGAACGTAGAAAGTATCAATTTAAGACAAACGAAAGAAGCAATCAAATGAGAAAGCGGAAAAAACTGAAGTCCAATTAGCTAAGAGATAAAATTAAAAAATTGGAACAATTTCTTTTTGCGGCAATAGAGCCTTTGCACTTGGTATTTGGAGGCATTATTAAATACCTAAAATGTTTGAAAATTCATATTTTTTCTATACTTTCTACGGTTCTTAGGTGGATGATCGACCAGAAGTTTGGGCATGCGAGGAAGGACCGGAAGACGACTTTCAAGAGGCAAACGAGAAAGGAGGAGAAAATCAAAATCGGACAGTAGCAGCTATAACTGTATTTATCCATTTACTTTTTGCGTGGCAAATGACCTTTACCGTATCAGATAACTCTGTCCAGATTTTGTTGAACATCATTGGATATTTCTTAACCATGCTCCAATTTTGTCTGCAAGGTGATCGATTTAACAACGTACTGGAAATGTTTCCTGATACGCTCTTTAAAGCCAGAAAATATGTCGGTTTTGATAAAGATGAATTTTTCAAATTCGTTGTTTGTCCTAAATGCACTAGATTATTTACCTACGACCAAGCGTATGTCACAGAAAACGGGATAAGGAAGACTAACAAGTGTGACGTTGTTGAATACCCAAATCATCCACAACTTCGGTTTAGGGGGCCGTGTGGAGCTGCTTTAATGAAGACTGTTGTCAGTGCAGATGGTAGGAAAACATCACTTTATCCGCATAAAATATACTGTTATCAGAGTTTAAAAATTTCGCTACAAAGACTAATAGAAAGGAAAGAAATATACACTGCATTGAAAAGAAAAATTGAGAAACACGACACATGCTATTATGATGTTTATGATGGTGCAACCTGGCACAACTTCACAGACTCACTAGGTGAACCCTACTTCAGTGATAAAAGAAACCTAGGTGGTATGTTCAATATTGACTGGTTTCAGCCATTTGAGGGCAGTGATCATTCTATTGGTGCATTGTACATGGTTTTAGTGAATCTTCCACGAGAAATAAGATTTAAAAGAGAAAATGTTATACTGATTGGAATAATACCAGGCCCCAAAGAGCCAGCATTGAACGTTAACTCCTTCTTGAAGCCACTTGTAAACGAAGTGCTTGCTTTTTGGAAAGGAGTTAGTTTGTTTGAGAAGAATCAATTGCAACTATATAGATTTGTTTTGCTGTGTATTTCTTCCGATTTGCCAGCAACAAGAAAATGCTGTGGTTTTCTGTCATACAATGCTAAAAAAGGTATCTAACTTTATTCCTTTCTTCATTAGTTTGCTTTCTTCTTTGTTACTTGTGACAATCTCCAGAACAAGTTGACTTTTGACTGTTCACAATCAGAAATAACAGATTTTTCAAAAGTTCTAAACCGAGTCCTTATTAATTCTCAGTGAATCGCTAATGACACTTCTGTTATTCCAAAGCTTTCTCAAAATTGCATTTGCTTTTGTTTGAGCATCTCTTACGTTTCTTTCAAATACAGAAAATAGCCACTTATTGAAAATTTTGGAATACCATTAAATACTTTCCCTTTCTGTTACTGCAGGTTGCAGCAAATGCATGAAATCCTTCCCTAGAGAAGCGTTTGGAGATAAACCAGATTATTCAGGGTTTAACATACATGACTGGATACCAAGAAATGGCCACCAACATAAGAGGCTAGCAGCCGAAACCGTTAAAGCACCAACAAAGACAGAGCGAGCTGAGCTTGAATCTGCCTCTGGTGTTAGATACAGTGAATTGTTTCGCCTGCCGTATTTTGATCCAATACATGCACATGTGGTTGATCCAATGCACAACCTGTTGCTTGGTACGGCTAAGCATACTTTTAATGTCTGGGTTGATACTAACATGCTCACAAATAACAAGATTGCCCAAATCGACGAATTGATGGCAGACGTGTCAAAAGGAAAAGAAATCGGAAGAGCAACAAAATCAATGAGTCATTATAGATCAATGAAAGCAGAAGAATGGAAAAACTGGGTTCTCTTATTCTCACTTTATTGTTTAAAAGATATTTTACCCAAGAACCACTTCAACTTATGGCAAATATTTGTACGAGCTTGCAAGATTTTGGTAAACACGTCAATAAGTGATAGAGAAATTAATGATGCACACCAACTTTTGATCTTGTATTGTACCAAATTTCAAGACTTGTTCGGCAAGAAGTATTGCACCCCTAATATGCACATGCACTTGCACTTAAAAGACTGTGTTTTGAGATTTGGGCCTGTCTATGCCTTTTGGACGTTTTCTTTCGAGAGGTATAATGGAAAGTTAGGATCTTACCACACAAATAATAGGGCTCTTAGCATCACAATGATGAGAAAGTTTATCGAGGGAGTTAAGATCTTTGCATCCTATCAACAAATGGAAGTCGATGATTTACCCTCTTTGAAAGAATTTAATTTAACAAACGATCATTTCACATCTACATGTATTCCTTTGGATTTGATTCGGCGAAAAGATTTTCTAAGTGACTGTGATTTAAGTGCCATATTACATTGTAATATTTCAGTGCCAAAATTAGATTCGCTGAGTGAACCTGAAAGAGATGAGCTGAGTGGAATGATTACATCATTATTCAACAAGAAACGACTTCTTCATTTGTCAAAATTTGTAAAATCGCACAATCGTGTTCTGCTAGGAAGGGAAACATTGTGTACACAGCATTACCGTGGTGGCTCTTTTAAAGATAACTTTGTTTTGTCAAGGTATCAAGAAAATGGCCATTCTGCGACTCGTCCTGCCTCTGTTGATGCTCTTTTTGAAATTAAATGTGAATTTGAAGATGAAGGAGGCCATGTAGCCACAGCAGAAATGATGTTCGCCAGGCTCAAATTCTTCGCAAGCTATCCAGAAGCAGATTTTTATGGGGAAAGATCTCCAATGAAACTTTGGTCAACTGAGATCTCAATGACAAAACTTGTTCCGATTAATTTCATACAGAGGAAAGTTTCGGTAACAAAAGCAAAAGCATATTTTGAACACACTGTTGTAACAAACAACAAGAGAAGTAGGGTGAGGGGCTCAGATATTGTGTTGTATGTCATATGATTTATCTCTTATTGCAACCATACTTAAGAGCTGATAGTTACTTGACAGTGACGAGAAATAAATGCAAAATATTTTCATCAGAAAGTTAATGACAGGCAAACACTAAAATTACCAGGTGAATGGGCAGGTATTTGGGCACATTTTTCTAAAATCTTTTCGTTTTTGACTTGCCTGCTTTTCTTTGGACAGTGGTGGTGGTTTTTGGACAGCGGGTTCACAATGCAAAATGTACCAAGAAAATCACGTTTCTGTGTACACTTGGCAAATATTATGTCTTATGCTTCATTTGTTTGTATTGTTTTCCTATTGTTGAATGCGAAAACAATGGCTTGACTATCGGTTCTCGTAATGACATTCTGGAGAGCTCTTGGTACACGCAAACCAATCTTTCAACTGGGAGATGGATGAGAAAATTTGTTTTTGACCTCATTACAACTCTCGGTTGATCTATGTGCTGATATTTATGAAAGAAATATGAAAATCCAAATCACATTTCAAATCTGAACTTTATTTATCCTCCCAAAAACTCTATTTATTTTGTGTCTGAAAACCACCGCCACAAACTTTTAAGACTATTCGATTTGGCATCTGCTATCCTTACTTAAGCGAAGCTGTTTTAAGTCTTTGTTACAAGCTTATGCGTTCTTCACATGCTAGATAGACATCCAATTTTCTTTGACTGGCCATTGGAATTTTCTTTGAGTACCAAAAAATACCCTATTTAGAAATAATAACAATAATAACTATATATATTATCTAATAATAATATATAGCAATAATAATGATAATAATGATAATACGCAGAGAAAACTCGCTATTTTGTTTGCTTTCTCTGCGTATTATCGACCTGAAACAAGAATACTCCATCTTACTTGACGCTATAATAATGATAATAATAACAATAATGAAGTGATACAGAAAACGGCGTTGTTAGGAACTGGAAGATCATTGAGAAAGCTTCTCGAAACCTGAGGCTGAGGCTAGTTGTTCTAGCTTGCTTTCGGGAAGAACTTACCAGGAACTTTTTTCTGAGATGAAAATAACATAATAATAGTAATACAATGATAAAAGTAATAAATTTAGCTTGAATTTAGCTGACATACACTAGCATGAAGCACTTTTTAGAGATTCCATTATGAACTCATTGACTGCATGCGTTGCAGGCACAACGATTTTTGAAACATCCTCTATGAAAATTTTGAATTGATATAAATTTTTGGATGACTTTGCTTTATTTGGAACAGAATTCCAAACATTTGGACCCAAAAAAGGTATTAGATTTCATACCATAATTTGTAGTTTTGACCCGAGGAACAAATAGAATGTCGTTTTTTCGAAGATTATAGCTGGTAGATTTCAGGAGAAAACAGTCTCTCATAAATACTGGATTTAAGTTGTGCAAAGTTTTGTAAATTTCAACTGCCAATTACCCTGGGTACCAGACTCTCTAACATAAAGAGGCTGGTACCCAGGGTAACTGCCAATAGCCTAATAGAATGAATATGAATTGTAGTAGATTCGGCCTTGACTAGGAGATTACTTTATAATGAAGTATAATCTGAGAGTGCTAGTCGTAGGGATGTCCCGTTGATTTTCTCGAGTATTTGTTTAATGCTTTGCTTAATTTCTAGTCAAGCTCATCCTAACACGGCACCTGAGGATTCAGCTTTTTTGAAACCAACTTCTTGTTTACCAATATTTCGTAATAACCAATATTTTGCGTTCATCAATATTTTTTATCTACTAATATTTTGATTATAACATTGAGTTGGTATACCTAGATTGAAATTAAAATTCATTTACATTCACCTGAGCATTTCGTATATCAAGAGAGTCTCTATTTGTCTGAATCCAACTCAGAGTGCTACCTTAGACTGCGCACTTGGATGGCGATTTCTTCGTATTCATATAAAAAAAATCTTTAAGATTGCAGATTATCGTTTCTTGATGTCAGTCAGTTTTGATGCATACACGTTTTTTGCCTGTTTTCCTTGGAGATGTTGCGATTTACATATTTATCGATTTGAAGCTAATAAATCAAGATTCATGGCCATCAGATAAGATGATTTGCGTCGGAAAACAAACAGATAACTTGTTTGCATCAAAATTGACTGACGTTAAGAAATTTAATTTCCGAGTTTCCTTATGATGTTTTATTGGAAATTGGAAGTGAGGATTTAAATTATGAAAACAAGTAGGAAATTCCCCGTTTCAATTTCTGTAGGTTTGACACTGTAAAGAAATGTGTAGTTCCCGTTTCTACTGTAGGAATCTAGGTAGAGATGGCAAATTTCTTTACACTGAAAACGAAAGGAAATCTCTACATATTTTGCTGTGCTGATGCAGCAGAAGCATATTCCCTTTTTTGTAATGCAAGAGAGAGAATGATGAAAGGGGGATTTTCTCTAAGAAAGTGGAAGACGAATGATCCAGAGCTTAGGGAACAGATTCTACAGAAAGAGGAAGGAAGTGAAAGTGTAGATTCCCAAGAAGAGCAATCCTTTGCCAAAGAATCATTAGGGCCCCTGCAGGAAACGGGAGGGAAGACCAAAGTCTTAGGTATAATCTGGGACAATGAGAAAGACATACTTGAATTTGACGTGACAAAGATGGCTGCAAATGTTCAGGTAGAGAGACCCACTAAGAGAGGTATTTTGAGCACTTTAGCCATGTAATTTGACCCCTTAGGCCTAACAGGTCCCATAGGGGTGCAAGCTAAAATTCTTTTTCAGGAGCTTTGCAAAGAGAAACTTGATTGGGATGACCCAATCCCTGAGAGCAAGGTTGCAAAATGGGAGGAATGGATACATGGGCTAAATGAGGTAAAAACATTAACAATTCCAAGGTGTGTGTATGATGAAAATGAAGGTGAGTTGTTGAGCTGTCAGCTGCAAGGGTTTGGAGATGCCAGTAAAAAGGCATATTGTGCAGTAGTGTATCTTGTTTGTGAAACAACGAAGGGCAGGTATACAAAGCTTCTGTGCTCTAAAGGCCGGTTTACACGGGCGTTTTTTCCTAAATTTTTCATAAACTTTTTCTGAAATTTTCAACATTTAGAAAAAAGTTACCGTGTAACAGGAAAATACTTACGGTGAAGTTTGATCTTATCTCCCGTTTTTAATCTCGTTAATTGGTTTTAACGAGCCATCGTTGACGATTTTATTCTGATACAGGGTCAAAATAAAATCGCTTCTAGCATTTTTTTTCAAAGGAGCCGACAAAATTTGAGATAATTGAATGACTTTGCTCAAATATTTTGGCGCGCAATTTGAATTTATTTCACAGAGGATTGTTGGATACGTTGCAAAACAGCATCGAGAGAAGACAAAACAAAAGATTTTTTTTATCAGCAACAGTTTTCAAGAAAAATACAATTCTTTTACATTCAAAAATCGTTTTCGATATAAATTTGTTTTGTTGTATTGTATTGTTCTCCAAGTTCTACTCTTGAAGAAAGGGTGGATGTACTGGCTCTTGACAACGATCTCTGATACGTTTCCCGCATCCGAGATATTCCACTGTCATTCCAATTTTGGTGAACAGGAGTGAAACTTTTGAAGCTTTGTAGACCTTTGTAGATTTTAATTATGAGGTGACATTTCACAAGTCGCCAATTTATGCTTCAATACAGATGGTCGCCAGCATTGGACATTGGTTTGGAAACGAAGTTGCTACTGACGTCATGATGTTATTCCGGTTTTGTCGCGCTTTGCCATTTTTGCAACGAAATCGAAAGGGGAAGTATGCTAATCATGGAGATCATTCTAATCTACAGCCATAAAGTCGCTGAAGATACTCAATTCGAATTAGTTTTCATCCTCTGTGAAATAAATTCAAATAGCGCGCCAAAATATTTGAGCAAAGTCAGTCGATTATCTCAAATTTTGTCGGCTCCTTTGAAAAAAAATGCTAGAAGCGATTTTATTTTGACCCTGGATCAGAATAAAATCGTCAACGATGGCTCATTAAAACCAATTAACGAGATTAAAAACGGGAGATAAGATCAAACTTCACCGTAAATATTTTCCTGTTACACGGTAACTTTTTTCTAAATGTTGAAACTTGCAGAAAAAGTTTACAAAAAATTTAGGAAAAAACGCCCGTGTAAACCGGCCTTAAGACAAGGGTGGCTCCACTCAAAGATCTTACAATTCCACGTCTTGAATTAATGTCTGCAAGAATCTTAGCTGTCCTCATGGATAATGTTTACAAAGCATTGTGTTCTCAAGTAATTATTGACAATGTAAAGTACTGGCTTGACAGCAAAACTGCGCTCTACTGGATATACAATCAGGGAGAGTGGAAACAATGGGTGCAGTTTCGTGTGTCAGAAATATTGAGGCTAACAAAGAAGTCAGATTGGGGTCATGTTGGAGGCAAAGATAACCCTGCAGATATAGGATCTAGGGGAGTGTCAGCATTAGTTTTGAGAGACAGCAAGTTGTGGTGGGAAGGCCCAGAATGGTTGAGAAAGAGTGAAAATAATTGGCCTACTATTTTAGTGCTTGAAGATTCAACAGAGATTAAAGAGGAAAGAAAAAAGATGTGTGTTTGAGCGTAGTTACAGAAAAAAGTGAGAAATTGAGCAATGTTATGAATGTGGAAAGATTTAACTCTTTGAATAGATTGCTCAGAGTGACTGCATGGGTGAAAAGATTTGTGAATAATCTAAGACACAAAAAAGAGAGAAGAGAATTGAAAAAAGGGAGTTTGGAAGTAGAGGAGATAAAAGAAGCGGAAAGAATGTGGATACAGGATGCACAGAAGATGTTGAAAGAGAATGCAGATTTTGAGAAAACCAGAGTTCATCTAGGAATTATTGAGAAACATGGACTACTTGTCTGCCAGGGAAGGTTGGAAAACTCTGATTTAGATCTAGAATCAAAGTATCCCATTATTCTGCCCAAGGAACACAGATTAGCTCAGTTGATTGTGTTAGACTGTCATGAGAAAGTCCATCATTTGAAGGTTAGAGCTACATTAGCTGAGTTAAGATCCAGATATTGGATCACTAGAGGAAGACAATTTGTCAAAAAGATTTTAAAACCATGTTTTCGCTGCAGGTATCTTGATGGAAAGTCATTCAATGCACAAGCCACAGCAGCCTTACCAGACTTTCGAGTAACTGAAGCACCGCCATTCAGCACTACTGGTGTGGACTTTGCTGGGCCATTGTTTGTGAAAGCTAAAAGTGGTGAGATGATTAAATCTTATATTGCTCTTTTTTCATGCTTTATTACCAGAGCTGTTCATCTTGAAGTAGTATCAGATCTTGCTACCCCTACCTTTGTGAATTGTTTGCGTCGATTCTGTGCCAGAAGAGGAACACCAGTGCGTATTGTGTCAGACAATGCGAAGACATTTAAGGCTACTTCAAAGCTGCTCCATGAATTGTTATCTGCAGCTGAGGTAGGAGATTTTCTTGTGTGTAAGCGCATAACATGGAGATTCAATTTAGACTGCACCCCGTGGTGGGGCGGGGCATTTGAGTGGATGGTAGGTAGTGTAAAGAAGTGTCTTAGAAAAGTTCTAGGGAATGCAAGACTCACACAGGATGAATTGAGTACAGTACTTGCAGAAGTGGAAACAACATTAAATTCTAAGCCACTTACCTATCAACATGAGGAATTTGATTCACAGGTACTTACTCCTTCTCATTTGCTTGTTAGAAGAAGGATTTCACCTTTATCAAATGATCTTAATGATGACTTAGATTTTGAAGAAGATAACAATCTTAGCCTTTCCAAGAGATTCCTTTACTTGACAAAGAAGTTGAGCCATTTTTGGAAAAGATGGCACACTGAGTATAGACCAGGCTAGGAATGAGGTACGGGTCACTTCTAAGCGGAGAAATTTAGATGGGTATTTTGAGGTACCTATGACCCTAGGCATCTTGGAACGTGATGGTGATCAGCGATCTGTTGGGGTTTAGGGGGTTAAATCGGGGGTTAAAGTTTGACCACTCTGAGCAAGCACCTCTGCGGAGGAGAACCAAGGTTTTCCTTTTAAATGGCGCACAGGATGGCTTAGATCTGACCAAATTAAGCTAAAAACCACTTTATAAAGAAGTTAGATGCTGAAGGATAATTAGTAGCTTCTTCAAACAATGGTCACGTGACATGAGATCACCCTTTTCCTTATATGGTAACTATCAATAAATGGCCAAAAATGTGTTACGAAAAGAGGAAAATGCGACTGGTGTTACTTTTATGTTTTACTTGGAAGTACTTGCACCATGGTCAACGTACCAAATACTACGTTATAATTTAAAAGAAAGTATCCCTGATACTCCGTGTCACTATTAACGTGATTTTCGTCGCAATCATCAAAGGAAATGTCATCTTCTATGCTACCAGCAATTCTTCAATGTCTTCTGGGAATGCACTTTCAGTCCACTTGATTTCAAATGTTCTTTCCCATCCATGCTGAGATATATCGCATATAAGCATTCTTTGGGCTGAGAGGTTCCTAGATTCTTGCGATAACATTTGCACGTAAAGTATGCAGTCGCAAAGATGATTGGTATGCAGGAGGCAACAATGTTTCTACTACTTTGTTTTGAATGATGTAATTTCTGTCGAAAAGCTTCTTAAAAGCGATATTCGCATTACTCTGACAACATATAAAATTTAAGTACATTTAGCAAGATCTTCTATTACTCTTTCTTTGATACGGAACGAGATGAGCCAAGGGCAGTAAAAATACGGATTTTTTTTACTTTTCAACAACCACTTTCCAGCATGCTAAAGAAGTAATCGTCGACTGTAAATGCTTGGGATCCAAGTAAACATTTATTTTGACACTCAGGCATCGATATATCACTGGAGTTTGACTCCTTTTCTGTGGAATCCTATTTCAAAAGCCAAGTATACATTTGTCTTTCTTTGAACTTTTGACAAAACTATCACCAAGATGTGTATATTAGCTGATTGTGACTTGATGGTTTCCTTTGGCTTCTTTTCCAAAGCATGAAGGCAATGCAAAAGTAAGTTTCAGCTTCTTCTTGGTTGGTAGTCAGCATTTTTGCATTCGTTTCATTCGACGACATTATTTTGGAGCTATTGTGAGGAAAAAAGTTCTGTGCAACAAATAATATTGAGGGCTTTTTGACGATTTGTAGAGATCGTCTAGAAAATCAAATTGATCAGTCGACCCTTGTTTCTTTCATTTTTAAAAGCCCTTTTTGATTTAGCTGGCTGACTAATTATCCTGCCAAAACAACTTCTCTTACTTTTTTCATTTGATTTGACAGGGTGCTCTTGGCATGTGTCTGTGACTATATCTACACTTTCATATCTACTTGGTAAAGTTTTTAGGAACTTTCATGTTAGCAGAACTCCACCACGCATTTACGGGCAACGATTACATCTCTTCCTTCTCTTCGAAATTGCAAATTAGCATATTGCAAAGGGGTTGTTAAAAACTAAAATTTATCAGTACTTTTATTGCCTTTGGGTCATCTCGTTGCGTATCAAAGAAAGATTAATAGAAGAATTGCTAAATTTGCTGACATTTTATATGGATGTTGTCAGAATAATGTGAATATCGCTTGTAAGAAGCTTTTTGACAGAAATACCTCATTCAAAACAAAGTAGTCCATACATCATTGCTTCCTGCATACCAATGCATACTTTACGTGCAAATGTTATCGCAAGAATCTAGGAACCTCTCAGCCCAAAGAATGCTTATATGCGATATATCTCAGCATGGATGGGAAAGAACATTTGAAATCAAGTGGACTGAAAGTGCATTCCCAGAAGACATTGAAGAATTGCTGGTAGCATAGAAGATGACATTTCCTTTGATGATTGCGACGAAAATCACATTAATAGTGACACGGAGTATCAGGGATACTTTCTTTTAAATTATAACGTAGTATTTGGTACGTTGACCATGGTGCAAGTACTTCCAAGTAAAACATAAAAGTGACACCAGTCGCATTTTCCTCTTTTCGTAACACATTTTTGGCCATTTATTGATAGTTACCATATAAGGAAAAGGGTGATTTCATGTCACGTGACCATTGTTTGAAGAAGCTACTAATTATCCTTCAGCATCTAACTTCTTTATAAAGTGGTTTTTAGCTTAATTTGGTCAGATCTAAGCCATCCTGTGCGCCATTTAAAAGGAAAACCTTGGTTCTCCTCCGCAGAGGTGCTTGCTCAGAGTGGTCAAACTTTAACCCCCGATTTAACCCCCTAAACCCCAACAGATCGCTGATCACCATCACGTTCCAAGATGCCTAGGGTCATAGGTACCTCAAAATACCCATCTAAATTTCTCCGCTTAGAAGTGACCCGTACCTCATTCCTAGCCTGGTCTAGTATCTTTCAGGTTTACGTGAAGCGCACAAGCTGAAGCAAGCAGAGCCCAATGCAATCTGTAAGGGAGACATAGTCATTGTGCAAGATGAAAACAATGCAAAGAGAAACACCTGGAAGATAGCAATTATGGAAGAACTTGTCAAAGGAAAGGGTGGTGAAACCAGAGGAGCAAAGGTTAGAAAAGCATCAAAAAAGGGTAAGCCAGAAATTTTAAATCGCCCACTTCAAAAACTTTATCCTTTAGAAATTCATTGTTCTAATGTTTGTGAGGAAGGTAAGGATAGAGAGAAAAGCATGGAAGAAATGGTGAAAGTGAATGCGATGGATGAAGTGAAGAATGTGAATGAGAACACTGGGAGGGTTAGACCTCGCAGAGCAGCAGCACAGGATGCGCGATGGAAATCCCAGCTTATGCTTGACCCGTAACGGTCCAAGGAAGGGGGTGTGTGGGGAATTCAACAGCGCGCACAGGAACTATACGTAGTTACAGTATTGGTCATAAGTGTTCATTCATTCGAAGTATGTTGCGGTATTCACTTGTATGACTCAAAGTATTTTACTTCTTTATTGTTATAATATTATATTTACGTATGTGTCTCATATTCATGTAGATGTAAACGAGGTTACGGAACTGACTAACTTAACAACCCTTTGATGTATTAAGAACCTACGCAAGACTATTGTATCAGAATTAGTCGAAGGCAAATATAGGTATCCTGTTTTTAACATTCTGATTGGTTGAAACTATCAATGCCTAAGGAAGAATAGCAGTGTATTCTTGTGTAATGAATCAGTTCACAAAAGTTCACAAAGAGTGCAGTGAAGTTGAGTAGAAAATGAGTTGAGAGTAGAACGTGTAAGAGGAATCGTGAAATGATGAGGCATACAGCGTACACTTGAGTTTTCTCTTCGAAGATTTCTTGGTTCATGGATATATGTTTCGAACTAGCATAATTGAGTAAGATTGCGATCTACAACAGGGACCAACTGTGTAGAACTTTTTGCCAAACGATTTAAAGACAGTAGAAAGCCACAAAATGTTAAAAGATATGCTGAAAAGACACTGACATCAGACATTCGGTCTCACTTACCAAAGGGACAACTTTTAATCACAACAGATTTTATGTACTTTAAATCAACTTTTATGTTATCTATTTTCTCCAGAAAGCCCTTTTGAGAATTCTTCAAAACAGGCTCAAAACAGCGACCAACATTTCCCGAGTTCTGCCTTATCTCAACGAGTTCAACACATTCTAACATATGTTATCCTCTTGGGAAGATGAAATCATGCGGAATAATGTTGTTTGGCGCCCAGGTTTGAAATGTTTATTTCCCAAAGGGATAAAACGTGCCAATGCATGTACACGTCATTGCTATAGGCACAGACATACGAGAACTTTGGTCGTAATTTTAAGCAGTTTTTTAAAGTTTCTTGGAGGGGCTTCCTCAAGAAAATCTGTTATAATTTCAGAACGGAGTGGAAGATAATTTAGAATATAATTCAATATTTTCACTATTGAATGAAATATTTGGCAACATTATTGTCTTGATATTGAGGGATCTTGGGTATTTCAAACAGGGATTCTTTTTTCACTCACCCGGTAGTAAAGTGTAGATTGTAAACTTTCATCTAGATTGTTAATTTGCTATGTTTCCAAATGACATGATGTTCAAAGCATCATTAGAATTGAAAATTACTATTATGTATACTTTTCAAGCAGAGTTGTACATCATGTGGCTCAGAGCAACCAGTCACAAAGAAGAAGTGTGTCTGTGGCCAAGAATTTGAGGTCAAAGGACCACCTGCAAAGAAGAAGCTGAAATCCTCAAACACAACAAGGATGAAGGAATACATAAGAATCGTAAATCTTTTGCTTATTGGGTTACTTTTGTTTATTAGTAGATGATTCAAGCCACTACTACGCCCCCCAAACCAGCCACTAATATGGTGGGGGACTTCCGTAACCGTCTATAAGGTCCCAACAACCCTAAAGCAACACACCCTAAACCGGTCCCACCCTTTTGCCATAATTCACCTAAACCAGGAATTTTATTTAGACATTGAAATGTGACGGTACTTTCTGCAATCGTGGAATGGTAAAGTTTTCTTTCTTAACAATTATTGGGAAAGTTCAACCGACTTATTATTGTTTACAGATGCACGAGGATCTCTTGGGTTTGGGGGTTTTTATGGTCCACAGTGGTTTCAAGAAACATGGCAACCACACCAAGTTCTATGTTATGGGAATGTAACAATTGCTTGGCAAGAACTGTATGCCTAATTGTTGTTGCGTGTGCTATCTGGGGCAAACAGTGGGTCCGCAAAAAGGTGCTATTCAAGGGTGATAACCTGTCAGTAGTTCATATAATTAATGGTAAAAAGGCTAAATGCCCAAAAATCATGCACCTGGTCCGGCATCTAACATTTGATCCGTTAAAGGGAGTTGAGAAAGATTTGAGATGATAAAATCTTTGATTCAAAGAGACACGTTCAGTTAGGAGTATTACATACATTACATGCATACATTTTTATCTTATGTGGACCTGCTAGTGATGAGCCAAAGAGCGACATGGGCAATTTGAATTTTCCTCTTGTTTAAACTCCATACAAGACCAGATGAAGAGCATGGAGCATGCCAATAACATGTGTTGGATAAATATGATATGGTGTGATGACCAGGTGAAAATCATATCATATTCAGCAATCAATTGTGATGAAAAGTTATCACACACTTGCATGTAATCACAATAAATAATAACTTACTGCAGCAAATCAGATTTCTCTAACAAAGTAATTTTGCGTGGGTTGCCCCTGTAGCCAATGGCCTCCAGAACATCCAACCCATTATCAGAGTTCACAAACTCAATCAGATCTTTGTCTGTTCCAATTAATCCAAGCTGCAGAGAGAAAAAGGGCAAATGTTGTGCATGGATGAAAGGACATGGAGGACATACCCAAAGGTTTTAGTCACAGGCCCAAACTGATTTGATTTCTCATAAGTATTTTGATTTCAGAAAAGAGAAGTTGTACGCTGAGAGAAGTTGTACGCTGAGCTTGGATGGGAATCTTTAAGTCTCCGTAGGTGGAGTAGACGCCTGACTTTGTTCTATAAAATTGTAAACAACCTAACTCCGAACTAAACAAGGGATCCAATTCCACCACTTCGGCAGTTTCAGTACTCTCTTCGCAAACCTGACATCATCGGGCAAATAAGGGCAAGAACTGCAAAGTTCAAATCTACTTTTTATCCTCATTGTCTGTCCGAATGGAATGAACTTGAACCTGAAACTAGGCTGGCACCATCTGTTGCCGTTTTCAAATGGAAAATGTTATCAAAAATCCGCCCTCCTGGAAAACCTGTATATGGGATTCATGACCCAAAAGGTCTATCCTATCTAACTCAACTTAGAGTCGGTCTTAGCAAGTTAAATTTTCATAAATTTAAACACAATTTTAAAGATACCACAAATCCTATGTGTCCGACAAATGATGGTATTGAAGATACGGAACACTTCTTGTTGCTCTGCCCTTGTTTTGATGTACAAAGACGAGACCTCCTCGCTGGAATCTCTGCATTAATACGACCACTTGGATATGTAAATCTTGCAAATGAAGCTTTACTACAACTTTTATTGTATGGCAATAAAGATTTTCCTATTTCACTAAATAGACAAATTCTTGAGCTAACGCTACATTTTATCCATGAAACAGGTCGATTCGAGTGAATTTCTGTAGCCACTTAACCATCCCTTCATAAGCCACCCGATTTTGTTGCATAGTTAAAGTAGTTTCTTTTCCTTTATTATCTTTATTTAATGGCCTCAGGGTAGACACAGCCTTTTGCTCCCTGGGGTTGATCGTCCTAGTAGTATTGTAGAGTAATTTTTTAAGTAATGTAGTTCGTAATTTGTATTGCAAATTTTATTTGGAATATATTATATAAAAAAAAATAAAAAAATTCAGAAAAGTTACTTGATTTTAATGTTGTTTGTAAATTACTGTATATTTGCCCCCTATTTTTACTTCTACCCTTATTTGGAACCCAAAAGGGCATTTAGACTTTCAGGAACCCCAAAAAACTGTACAAATTATTGACCCAAAACATAAGCTTTGACCAAATTTTAGTCCCAAAAAGCTACTGTATACAAGAATACCCCCCCGCCCCCACTGGTATACCCACAATATATATACATATAAGCTTGACTCTCTGGAAGACCTGAAGAGAAGAGTGCCTTACAACTTACTCCAAGAAAAATCCAACCTTATTATAGAATTCACAATACAATGATCCATCTGATAATTTGTCTGGGCAACAACTGATAGCTGTTCGTATTCCTCCAATCATGAGCTTATATACCCATAGCGCCAAAAAAAGAAGTGCACTTCCTCCATTGCAGATGCTGACAGCAAATATATGACCAATTGCATCCATTGTGCCATCAGCAACACTCACTGTTCCACACTGTGGTTCAAATCCAGATGTATCATCTCCAACAAAGTACTGTGATTTTATTTCCTGCAGGACAAATGCAAAAACAGAGATACAAATGACATTTGACAAGAAAAAAACCAAAAGAATGACTATCTAGCTAGAAAACAAGAAGGCCATCCTGAGGCTATTCATATTCAGTTTTCGTTCATATTGTGGAGATGAGATAACTTGAACAAACATTACCTGAATAAAATTATCTAGATAATCCACCCGCATCTATTCCTGCCTCATCAATAAACGTTGTTCTGTATGGGCAATTTTGTTTGTTCTTGTTCCATGGTTTTCTGAAAAAATGTTTAAAGTCATCCAGAGCATGTCTTCTTCTAACATGTACCTGCACATCATTAGATCTGTCCACATCAGCTTCCTTTACTAGTTGTGAGAGCAACTGGTTGTATTCACTGTCACTTCTTTCAACAACATCTTTCTCCAATTCTTGGTGACAATCTTCCTGTACATTATAATCTTCGTTATAACTATCATGAATTGCCATGAAGGGAGTTTCTCTCGTTTCTAAACACATGCTTGCATGCTCTTCAATAATTGACACACCGTACTTCTTATTACATATAGGGCAGTGCACTTTTGCTTCAGTTCGTTTAAAATTGGTTGCGCTTGATGAAACAACTTGGTAGCTAGTTGATGGCAGAGCCCCTGGGTTTAAACCCAATGACCAGGGTGGTGAATCAAGAAAATCATCATCTGGAATTGTATCTGGGTTTGTTTGCAAATTCGGGAAATCAAGTGATGGTTGCAGGGGTGCCAAAAATGGTTCTTGTTCTTCCTCTTCTATAGTTATCATATCAGGTTGATGAAGGGGTTTCTTCTGGTATGATGTTTCTTGAGCTTGAGCTGATGTAAAATATTCTGGCTGCATATTAATAAGCTCACTTTCGAATACGCTTTCGCAAGTTCCTTTTTTGTACCCTTCTACTGTAAAGGTTTCATTTGAGCCAGGTATTTGTTTTGCTATTTTATGGTCTAGATAAAGGAGTACATAGTCGTCTAGTGCACAAAAGTACTGATCGTGAGCACTGTGTTTTTTGACAGCTGCTCCCAACACACTTTTTTGGCTAGACTTATGCCGATGAGTCTCTTGTTTCCCTGTGCTCTTTGACTTGATGATGGCGCTTCGGTCAACAGAGACTCATAATATTACTCTGAAAAACCTGACCCTATTTAGGCCTAATATGCTGGGATTCCTAGCATACCAATCAGCTTGCGAGATTTGCGAATTACCATGGTTACGGCAAATCTGCTGGAACTTTTAGCCAATCAGGCGAGGTCTGGCAGGGCAGGTAGCAAAGGGAGGCTGTTCATCTTTTAATTTTCGCGATTTAGCGATTTTGCAATCTTGATTCGCCAAACAAAATGCAAGATGGCTGACTCGGAGCTTCTGCACAAAAAGTCTGGAGTTGAGTTGTGCTAATTCCAGGCTGTTTATTTAAAAGTTTTGAAGGGTGGAGATATCTTCGTGTCTGGCTGCAGGAACAGGGAAAACTTATTTCTTATTTTTAGAACTTATTTCTTTGCTTTTATGTCCGCGTCCACCCTAGCTACTTGCAAAGAACGAGCGAAGTCTTGCTGTGGACTTTGGACTCTAGAACGTCTCTAGGGAAACTAATCGAACGTCCTGAAATAAGCGAAAGAGTTTTGTTCTTCACACAAAAAGACAAGTCCTTGGAGGTTTCGCAAAAATATTTCGCAAAATGTTTGGGCTCTCTGGCAGGCAATCTGAAAGCGAGACTTTACAAAATAGGGTCAGGTTTTTAACTGTTTCATTATGAGTCCCTGTGAGCAAGGTACCGCAGGGATACAAGGGACTCATCGTCATAAGTCTATGCTTTGGCTAGCAAGGCCATGCACAGCCTCGTTCCCAGATCTTGAAATTGAATGAAATTAATTTTATGATTCATCCGATTCTAAAACTGAAATGATGATTCTGAAATTGAAATGAGGATTTGGAAATTGAAATGAGGATTTGGAAATCGAAATGAGGATTCGGAAATTGAAACGAAGATTCTAAAACTGAAATGACGATTCTAAAACTGAAATGAGGATTCGGAAATTGAAAGGACGATTCTGAAATTGAAATGAGGATTTGGAAATTGAAATGAGGATTCGGAAATGGAAATGAAGATTCTAAAACTGAAATGAGGATTCGGACATTGAAATGACGATTCTGAAATTGAAATGAGGATTCGGAAATTGAAACGAAGATTCTAAAACTGAAATGACGATTCTAAAACTGAAATGAGGATTCGGAAATTGAAAGGACGATTCTGAAATTGAAATGAGGATTTGGAAATTGAAATGAGGATTCGGAAATGGAAATGAAGATTCTAAAACTGAAATGAGGATTCGGACATTGAAATGACGATTCTGAAATTGAAATGAGGATTCGGAAATTGAAATGAGGATTCTTATATTGAAATGAGGATTCGGAAATTGAAATGAAAATTCTAAAACTGAAATGAGGATTCGGAAATTGAAATGAGGATTCGGAAATTGAAATGACGATTCTGAAATTGAAATGAGGATTGGCCCTTATCGGCCACCATAGATGTCAAGTGAAAATGTTCACGAATAAAGTCAATGCAAGAGTCCTGTCCTCAGTGAAAGTTCATTTGAAAGGATTGTTGTTTAACAAATCATTTTGAGTTTTCTTAGATATTTTATCAGATAAATATATGACTCTATATTTTAGGACGTTTTGAACTATACATTGCACAAATTTTGGGAAAATATGCGGAAAATTTTTCGCAATTTTTGGTCTTTCAACGCTAAAAAATGGGAAATTTCTTCCCACAAAAGTGGTACTGATTATTCCATACTCACCCATTTCCCATTTCATTTGTTTCACTTTTCTCCCTTTCCTCTTTGCTCTCTTTTTGGGCAACTTTCAAGAGAAATCCAATTGCTTTGTCTTTATGTTTGCTTTTTCACAAAGCCAACGCAGGTTGGCACAAAGTTGGTCATTTCTTTAAACTTCCCTGATTTCATCTGGAAAGCGAGGCAACCATTGTGAGCAAAGAGCTCCTTGGTCTCCTTCACTGGCGTTGGTGTTGTTTGGCTGGTCTCGTCGCTCATGTTGACCGATCTCTGCAATGCACTGAACATTTCAGTTCATTGCCTCCTTACTTATATCCCTTCGTTGATTGGCAATTGGACTCCATTACATTTGACAGCAAAGTTATGTCATTTTGATGGCTGGAATGGGACGATCCCCCCACGATGCTGACGGCTGCTAATAATCGCCCTGTATTCTATGCAGAAATGTATTCTATGAATTCCTACATTCTTTTTTGAAAGCTAATGCATAGGTGGCCCGGATGGGGATCTAGTCTGAAACACCACACAGGTCAGAACACCAATGAACACCAGTGACCACCAATGAACACCAGTGACCACCAGCTTTGCAAAAGTATTTGTTCTAAATAAATTTGTTCATTTTGAACGATTTCATCTCTGTATTTTTTCGTTTTGGTGTCCCAAATGCAATATGCATAACTGTGACACCGATACTTGCCCCCTCCCCAAATTATTTTGCAAAAGTCTTGACTTGTTCTAAGTACATTTGTTCATTTTGAACGATTTCACTTCTGTCTTATTTCGTTTTGGTCTCCCAAATGCAATATGCATAACTGTATCAATTCGATGTGCGTAAAATTTACAAAGCATTTTCCAAACTTCGGAAAAATTTGTCCGTGGGTTTTTTTGAAAAATCGGAAAGTTTTGTCCGTGTTTTCGTAAAATCAAAAAGTGTTGCCCTTTTTCTTGGAAAAATCGGAAAATTTGTCCGTGTTTTCGAAAATTGGAGAGTTTTGTCCATGTTTTCGAAACTTCGGAAAATTTTGTCCACGTTTTCGAATTTGATATAGGGAGAAAACGAAAAGTCGGACAAGTAAAGATTGGAAACAAATTTCCGAAGTTTCCACGTTTTCCGAGCTGTCCGAGTTTTCGCCCTGGCCAAGAGCCCACTGAACACTTAAGATACATGCAAGCAAAAATTGTTACTAGTCGCCAGTTGGACGCAATTGACCCTTTCGTAGAGCTGGTTGGAGACATTAACTACATTACTGTTGACAGACAAAACACACTTAGTACAAGAATTGAAGAGCTGAAGGCTGTAACAGATCCTCGCATGACATTCCAAGTTCAATTTTATGGAGAGCAAACAGTTGACAGTGGTGGTCCAAGAAAAGAATGGCTCCAGTTGTGCCAGAGAGCAGTGGACTCGAAATACTTTGAGCATGGAATGAAGGAGCATTTGGCTTCTGATTACTTTTATGTTGGTCAGCTAATTGCCATTGCTATGCTACAGAATGGAGGCTATCTCTAAAAGGGGGAACGGGGAATCGTGGAAACATCAGGGAATCGGGGAATCTGTAAAAGGGGGAACATGGAAACTACACCATATTAGAAAATCGTTTTATTTCCTCTTATGGGAGAGCAACAATAAATCCAACAAGACAGATTTCATTCAAAATCTGTAAAAGGGGGAATCTGAAAACCAAACGTCGAAATTGGAAGTACAACACTCTAAGGGCTTTTCCTGAGAATTTTGGAAGGCTTTCAAATTATTGACTGCAAGACTTCTTCAAATTCTTTATGCTGTTGTAGCAGGCAATCAGTCTAGTGTTTGATTGTGAAAAATAACTCCATTTACTGTATATATAAAAAATGTAAGGAAGCTATCATTTTCTTGATTGATTTTCAACCCCTCCCAAACTGAGAACATTCAGCCAAAGCAAATTCCACTTTAAATGGATATCACTTTCAGCATCATGTGGTTCAGTTCAAAACCCTCAAATAATTTTTGGTTACTGAAACAATCAAGGGAGTTATTTTCATGATCAAACATTGTAATTATTGACACTGTGAATTGATATGGACACAAGATATGACTTTCATATACCTCAAAGGGAAGCCAATAATCAATTTGGAAAAACAAGGAAAACAAAGATAGTAGTTTCTAAGGGCTTTTCCTGAGAATTTTGGAAGGCTTTCAAATTATTGACTGCAAGACTTCTTCAAATTTGTTCAAAATTATTTTCATGTTAAAGGGCACATAGCTTATGCTGTTGTGGCAGACAATAAGTGTTATGTTTGATTGTGAAAAATAACTCCATTTACTGTATATATCAAAAATTTAAGGCATCTATCATTTTCTTGAATGACTTTCAACCCCTCCCAAACTGAGAACATTCAACCAAAGCAAATTCCACTTAAAACGGATATCACTTTCAGCATCATGTGGTTCAGTTCAAAACCCTCAAATAATTTTTGGTTAAGTGAAACAATCAAGGGAGTTATTTTCATGATCAAACATTGTAATTATTGACAAAATGTGAATTGATATGATATTCACAAGATAAGATTTTCATATAGGTCAAAGTGAAGCCAATAACCAATTTGGAAACAAAAGGAAAACAAAGACAGTAGTTTCTAAGGCCTTTTCCTAAGAATGTTGGAAGGTTTTCAAATTACTGACTGCAAGACTTCTTCAAATTTGTTCAAAATTCTTTTCATGTTAAAGGGCACATAGCTTATGCTGTTGTGGCAGACAATAAGTGTTATGTTTGATTGTGAAAAATAACTCCATTTACTGTATATATCAAAAATTTAAGGCATCTATCATTTTCTTGAATGACTTTCAACCCCTCCCAAACTGAGAACATTCAGCCAAAGCAAATTCCACTTAAAATGGATATCACTTTCAGCATCATGTGGTTCAGTTCAAAACCCTCAAATAATTTTTGGTTAAGTGAAACAATCAAGGGAGTTATTTTCATGATCAAACATTGTAATTATTGACAAAATGTGAATTGATATGATATTCACAAGATAAGATTTTCATATAGGTCAAAGTGAAGCCAATAACCAATTTGGAAACAAAAGGAAAACAAAGACAGTAGTTTCTAAGGCCTTTTCCTAAGAATGTTGGAAGGTTTTCAAATTACTGACTGCAAGACTTCTTCAAATTTGTTCAAAATTCTTTTCATGTTAAAGGGCACATGGCTTATGCTGTTGTGGCAGACGATAAGTGTTGTGTTTGATTGCGAAAAATAACTCCATTTACTGTATCTATCAAAAATTTAAGGCATCTATCATTTTCTTGAATGACTTTCAACCCCTCCCAAACTGAGAACATTCAGCCAAAGCAAATTCCACTTAAAATGGATATCACTTTCAGCATCATGTGGTTCAGTTCAAAACCCTCTATTAATTTTTGGTATCTAAATCAATCAAGGAGTTATTTTCATAATCAAACATTGTAATTATTGACATTGTGAATGGATACTGACACAATATATGATTTTCTTATACATCAAAGGGAAGCCAATAACCAATTTAGAAAAACAAGGAAAAGAAAGACAGTTGTTTCTTAAACATAATGAATGAATGAATGACAGACAGACAAGACTTTCTTCAGTATAGCTTTAAAAATTTTTGTAAACCTAAGGCTTTTCATTTCTGCGCTCATTATGATGTACAGAAACAGGAGCAAGTGCTTATGGTTCATGACCATTTGTAATCAAATATGTTCATTCTTGCCTCATGTTGCTTTACTTAGGCCTAATTTCTGGGATCTTCCCATATCCCTTCTGTGTTACGCCAGTTCACAGTTCTGGGAAAATGAGCCGCATGCATCATTGATTTTAAGTGTGTGAAAGCAATTTTGGGAAGAAAGTTAAGTAATCTTTTCTTGCAATTAATACAATACTAGTTTCCTCCCCAAAAAGCTGTGTGCACACAGCACGGGGGGTGGGGGGTTCTTGGCAAAATTGTGGGTAGGGGTCTGCCGCGAGCATATCCAAAATGGTACCGTTGGCTACACTAACTTTTAAGAAAATGGTACCCTTGGCTAGACCAATTTGACCATTCTCTGGACCAATTTTTAGGAAAATAGTGCCCTTGGCAAGACCAATTTTGACCATTTCCTGGACCAATATTGTCAAATTTGTACCAAATATCATATCATGACCGTTCGTTAGACCAATATTATCAAAATGATACTCTTGGCTATACCGTTGCTGGCCAAAACTGCAAAAAAGTATACCCTTGGCTAGACTAGAACTAGAAGTCCGAAAAAGTATAACTCTTCGTCACGGCACATCCCCAGGTACCTTTACTATGGAAGAACCCGTGATGCGCAGATAACTTTGGAAACTGTGAACTGGTGCAATAGGTGAAAAACATTTTCTCAATTTTCTCAGCGCAAAAGCAACATTGGCGAAGAGAACGATAAATGACTTCTAAATGCAATAGCTTATCCTGGAGAGTATAAAATGCTTTGGGCTCATCTTCTTTGATTTTTTCAATAGCATCCAATGACCTCATGTTCATAGAATAATTTAAACTGCTTTCACTATCTATCAATGAAAAGAGACACAATGATGCGTAATTTTATGCTGTCCAGCTGAGTAAGGGCGCTATATCTATGCCAGGGGGGGGGGGGTGGTACTGCACATATCTTGGGTATCGATTTTCGCAATGTTGGTATAAGGAACAGTATCAATTTTTGCGATTTTTGTATAAGTACAAGGTCGGGTGAACTTTTTCGGAAAATTGGTGTAAGGTCGGGTATACTTTTTTGGAAAATTGGTAAAGGTACGGGTATGTTTTTGAAGCTTTGATGGCATGTCCCCAACCAAAACCTGGTCAAGTACCCCTCCCTCGGTATCTATGCTGTATCATCTGTATCGGTCACTTTGATACATCAAGTGTAACTCAGAAAACAGTCAGTAGCCAAATAAATAGATATCACCTTGCTCAGCATCAAATAATCCCTTAATTCAAAATCCTTTTTGTAATGTAAATAAACAGATATCAAAAATTGAAATAAATTTGTTTTGCGATGAGCATATTTGAACTTTTTGGCACGCAAACTTTGCTGGAAAGCAACAATCCAACAATAAATAAGTTTACACTCAAATATATCTAAAATTTACCAACTTGTGAAACGTGCAAGCTTATGTTACAACGTAAATGTAGCTTCCATGAGTTTTCCACATGATTTTCACTCGGGGCTTCACTTGCAACTTGTAACACTAACAGCCGCTTGTTTAGGCCAAGGCCATGCATGATGGCCAACAATATTTTCAAGCTTAACATGGCATGGCAAAACATTCCAACCGATTCTAACAACAGAAAACAAACTTTGACGACATACACATAGGCGAATAAAATTTACCTTCACAAGCTTTTATCCACTGGACGAATTTCACCTTTAGCTTCAGTTGCAAGCGGCACAGCGACGGTTGACGGTTGAATTCCTCAAGCAGCGATTGAATCGTCTTCTCGGACAAAAGACTTATTTGCATAAAGCGCACAAAATCCCAAAATACTCAGTAAATTGACAAAAATTGACAGAGGGCTTTTCTGGTGAATCTACCCAAAATAGTTTTTCACTCCAATGTTTCTGAAATCGAATGATGGCGAACAACTTGCGATGCTCGATATGTTTGGTTTTCTTGGCTTTAACTTTGAACTTTGAAAAGAAAGGGCTGATAAGGCATATCTCTAGCCTGCGCGCAGACTTTGATCGCTGGGGAGGAGTGGAGAGAAAGGAACTACAAAGTCTGCGCAACGCCGTGCATTTTCTTGTTTTGAAACTTTCAATGTAATTGCGCAAGCGAGAAGCCCTTTGTTTTCTATTGTTATGAAAGCCAATCAATATCGAGTCCGAGCAAACCAGGACCCAATAGATTTAGCGGAAGACGCTTGATATTGTCTTGTTTACAAAGCGATAAAAGGTTGATTGTAATCGAAGTACTCAGTCGTTAAACAAATTAGCGGATCGTGATGGGAAGGGAAGACTTGCCGCTCTGATATGATGGGAAGTACACAAGATTTTCGTGTAAATATGTGAACGATTGGCATGGATCAAATTTTCAGAGTGGCCTAAATCACGTCCAACGCATTTTCAACATCCATGGGATCCTTGATGAGCAGAAAGTTGTGATGTAGGAATTTTTCAAGGAAATTACGCACTTTCAGTGCTTCGACCGGTTTTGGAAAGTCTCTTGTCTCTAGGTGTCGTGTGAGTCGTGTGGAGTAAGAAACAGGTCTTGAAAAGATTTATTCTGCTGGAATTTCTTTCAGCAGCAAGGTTTACTTTTTTATTCACGCAACTCTCTTTTCGACAACTCATGGGTTTGTTGGTCTGTTTGCTTAGGCCTACACAAGGATCGAGTACACTGTTTACGTTTTATGTTGAATCGAGTAACTTTCTTCGCTCCTTCAACAAATCTACGCAATGGCGATAAACATATTTACATAGCAATGTCTTCACAGTTTCAAAGGAACAACCAACACCATCTACGAAATTTCCGTCGCTCTTGATTTGATACTGATCGTGCAATGCAAGCCACAATTTGTTTCAAAGTTTCTTGGGCGAAGCTGACTTAAAATTGCGCAACCTTGTGGCAAATAGGTCATGACGGTCATGTGATGAAAAACAAGGAAATGCACGGCGTTGCGCAGACTTTGTAGTTCCTTTCTTCCCTCTCCTCCCCAGTAACCAAAGTCTGCACGCAGGCTAGCATATCTCTATCATGCATGGAAATCAACCAAATTTTATTGTAGTCTGTAGCGTGAACAACTGCCCACAGCCTAGGCTACCCACAGCCGTGTCAGAAAATGAATTCCTTTCCTTGCGATACCATATTCGCTATCAACAATGGAATGATGTTTCTTATAAAAAATGTATTTCAAAATGTAAATACTATCCTTAAAGGAAGGCCTCGTTTGATAAGGTATGGTATGTCCATGAGATGTAATTTTTCAAAGATTTAGTAACTTTTCTTGAAACAAGAAAATATCCCATGTCTTTTCTCTTGATGAGATATTTAATCTCAAAATAAGATTTTTTTCTTAAAATAAGATCTGAATCTTACAAAGCTGCTTATGCTTATCTTGGCAAGAAAACATATCTTAAAGCAAGAAAATAAATCTTAAAACAAGAAAATTATTCTGTGAGAGAATTTTCTATTTTCTTGTTGAGAAAAAATATCTTGAAACAGGAAAAGGATTCTTAAATAAAGAAAAATTTTCTTGATGAGAATTTTGGAATTTGCAGTGGTTTCTGATCAACAAACAATACAGGTACATGTACCGAAAAAACTAAGGTACCCCAAAAACCACAAGGTCAGTTGAAAGGCAATATCTATAGCAGAATAGCATAAAACACAAAACTCTTGCTGATTTATAATGCCCAGATAACTAGGCTACATGGAAATATAGGTTTGCCATGAATATATTGGATTAGAAAAAAAATCATGGAGTGCAAAAGAGCTTCATATTGAACTTATGTTATGGATCCTTTGCTTGAACATGTTGCAAGTCAGAAATCCTTACACTAAATTTGCAAACTAATGTTTTTCAGTATCTTTCATGTGTCTTCTTATCAGAAAAGCACATGTCACCATGCAATATGATGAACCTATAGAATGGGGCATCGTGAATTTGGCGAATCTTTGTGTGGTTTTGGGGTACATTTCACTCCTCCGTAGCAGCACACCAGCGGTATTCAGGTATGCATGATGTATGCATGAATTTTTGATAAGTTCTAATTCCTTCATAAATGATGTTTCATCTTTGATACTTTTTTTGAGCACATAAAACAATTTGAAACATGTTATTTAAACTTGAAATGGGTGCTAAAATCAACCGCTTCAGATTCTTAAGAAATTTCAAGAAATGATACAAAGCTGAAAGTTGGTAAATATGTTCAACCAACTACATGCTTTCACTCTGCAAGAATGTTTCCAATGTTTTTAACTATTCAGAAAATACTAACACTTGTTTGAATAGTATGTTGGGTTATTGCAGCCACCATTCTGCATAGATCTATCCCATAGTTCAGCCGGTGCTCCACACCAACAAGTGTCCAAAAAGGACTCTGCAACGGTTTTATGAGGGGTACTTCGGGGTTTGCGGTATTGCGGTATCGGGGGTAAATTTTGTGCGGTATTGCGGTAATGACGGAAAAAACTTGCGGTATTGCGGTATCGAACTTTCACAGCGCGGTATGCGGTATTGTACGAAAATTAACATCCAAATTTCCTGTAATACCATTTTCCTGTTGAGGAACGAAGCATCTTGGAGACTAATTGATATAGAGGAAAGAAAAACGAAGGAGAGGGAAGTCCCTTATCTATCTCTCTATCTGTGTGCCTGCTCTACCTGCTCAACCTTGAAAAAGGTACTTGCGGAGGAGGGCACGCAACATTTTTATCTGAAGAAAAAGAATCAAATATTTGCACGAATTAAAACTTTAAATGTGGGAAAATCAACCCTGCTTTCAAATCAGGCAATCTGACAATGTTGGACGCCTATATACGCCTATCACGGTAATTCCTCCTCTATCAAAAGTTACGGAGAGGATCATTTATAATCAACTGTCCCAGTACCTTGAGTTGAATGGCCTATTGTGCCCACATCAGTTTGGGTTTAGACAAGGGAGATCTACGCAACATGCTGTCAGAAAAGGTTACACAGAAAATTGATAAAGGGCTATGTAGTGGTGCTGTCTATATTGACCTCCGTCAAGCCTTCGACACGGCATGTCATGTAACCTTGCGGGAAAAATTACCAGGTGATGTGGAATTACAAAGGATAGTTGATTGTGTCTTTAATAGAAAACAAAAAGTAATTTTTGATAGCACCAGCTCATGCGAAGAAAATGTTACATGTGGTGTCCCACAAGGATCCATCCTGGGGCCCCTTCTTTTTAGGCTTGATAATCAACGACATCATTCCATATTCCGCTCACTGATGCTGGCATTATATTCTATGCCGACGATAGTGTTTAACATTGTGCACGAAAGAACTGAAATGAAATAGAACATTTACTTAACAGTGTACTGCAAACAGTTGCAGACTGGTTTAATGAAAATAACTTGTTCATTAACTTGAAAAAAGGTAAAACTGAATTTTGCTATATGGACCCTATATGGATCACATCAAAAGTTGTCCAAACAGCCAAAGGTGGACATCAAAATCTACAATCAAACTATTCATGAGACAAAATCATACAAGTACATTGGTGCAGATTTGGATAACCATCTGGAACCTACATCAACATTTTGAAATGTGTACAAAAAAGCATCCGCCAGAGTAAAGCTTTTATCTCGTATTCGCGAAAAGTCAGCCGTCATGTAGCAGAATCGATATACATAACAATGAAACGATACGGCCACTACTGTTGTACTGCTACCCACTACAGCTTTCCCTACCACAAGGAACAGTAAACAAGCTACAGTGTATACAAAATAGAGCAGCCAGAATTTTCAACCCAAGAGCAAAGATAACGTCATGGGACAACAAAGACCTGAATGGTTACTTCAAAAGATCTCAGGATGACATTAACACTCTTGTGTTGTTTTACCGAAAATGCGCACTGAAACTGGAAACAAAGTGTTTGCCTACCAGGGAGCCCGCATTTTTAACCGACGAAATATCCACCTTGCTATATAAATAGAAGCTAAAACCATCGAAGTCTTTGTAGATGTTCAAGAAAAACGTATTTGACTCTAATAAATTCTTATCCTTTAATTGTACATTAAATTATTTTCATTTTATTCTACTTTTTTGCCTTAATTTCAACTACAACGATTGTCAATAGGTAGGATTACAGGTCCTGGAATGATAACAGATAGTTTTATGCTGAACAAGTCAACCTGTCAAAATATTAGTTATTATTATTATCATTATTATTACTTTTTGTTTTGAAAAGTTTCCTTTCCAACCATGTTGCTTTCGAATACATTTGCACCTTTGACCCCGATATTAACAGTACCACTAAAGGGTAAACAGTTTAGATCAATGATACGACTATGATATAAAATCTGTTCTATATATTCATAATTTCTGCCGTCAATGCAGTTTTACTAAAAGCACATCGATGAAATTTTTCCCCACCGTTCTCACATCACTATTTTGTCTGTAAAACATCTAACTACGATCTAATAGATCAGACTACAAATTTTGATGGAGGAAGGTGGATTTAGGTGGCAATCAAACTGCTACAGACCGGTGTACTGTATTAATAGCTTTGTTTTTAGTTTTCTAGCGTTTGCGGTATTTTGCTATTTTTTAGTGCGGTATTGCGGTATTTGGTGTCTTTTTCGTGCGGTATTGCGGTATTGGGACCCCCCCGAAGTACCCCTCTTTTATAGCATCATGTTGGCGAAGCTAATATTTCTTATTCTGAAAGTTAAATGTCTCACTCAATAAGCACTTTGTTGTTCTCTTTAGGAAACTCTTTATTAAATGATTCTTCCTATGTCTGGACAAATGAAGTACATTGCTAATTGCAAATTTCAAATCAATAATTGTGATAGGGGATAACATTTATAACCAAAGATGCATCATGTTCATTTTCATTAAATATCGAATTATTGTTTCAATACTTCATACCCACCAACGATGTGTACTATTCCTGATTAAAGATTGTCAAAGGGTCACATTTAGTAAAGATGATCATTTGGCAATTTCAAGTTGAATATGCAGTACGCAATTGTGGTAAAGATGATGACAAGGAACTTCTCACCAAGATACATTTCATTCCAACTGAGAATCTTTAAATGATTCTACCGGGTGACCCAGAAAAAAGTGACCCAACGCAATCTGTTATAGAAAAAAAAGTAAGTGGCAGATTGAAATATTTCAAACTTTGTTCTATCGCTAAAAGACTAGCCTACATTATGAGTATTTTTTACAATTTTTTAGGGCACTGTAAGTATCCCAAATTAAGGATTTTGAAGAATAGGGCAGGCTTGATATCCTCAAAAAGTCGTCAAAAACAGGGGATCGATTTAAAGCCATTTCAGATCTTCAAAGCAACGAGAAGCGTGTTTCATTTTACCTGAGAATATCTTTAAGTACCTAGGGACAATAAACTTGCTCTGCAGACTTCCAACTGGGCTCTACAGACTTCGGAGTTGTCACGGTCTCTTGCACTCCGTGGTATCGCCCTCGTAGTTTAGTAAAGTAGCTTGTACGTAGTGTCTTAAGTAGTTCGTTCTTGTAAAATTTTATATTGAATATAAAAAAAAAAAAAACTGGGCTGCCTATTCCCAGGTTGAAATGAAACACACTCCTCGTTGTTTTGAAGATTTGAAATTGCTTTAAATCGATCCCTTGTTTTTGACGACTTTTTGAGAATTTCAGGCATGCTCTTTTCCTCGAAATCCTTAATTTTGGAAATTTACCTTGCCAAAAAAATTGCGAAAAATACTCATAGCATAGGCTAGTCTTTTAGCGACAGAACAACGTTAGAAGCATTTCAATCGGCCATTTACTTAATTTTCTGTAACAGATTGCGTGGGGTCACTTTTTTGGGTCACCCGGTATAGGAGTCAAATTAAAGAACACACGTAGATCTCTGTAAAAAGTTCCTTACTGTCATCTTTAGGGTAATTGTGTATTCCATATACATTATTCCAAATTGCTACAAACATGTTGATGTCCAGCAGCAAAAAGTCACATTTCTCCCTGTGCCAAGGCATCCAGTCATCCATAACATAATTCAACATTGAATAATTTGTTTTGCATCGCTGGAATTGTTGGAAAAGGGCACACAAATCGGCAAAATGGGACCAATGATCAAAAACACTTGAAATTGTCTGAAAATTTGCAAAAAGGACAATTGCTCGGTGCTGA
This sequence comes from Aurelia coerulea, assembly GCA_039566865.1. Taxonomy (NCBI): domain Eukaryota; kingdom Metazoa; phylum Cnidaria; class Scyphozoa; order Semaeostomeae; family Ulmaridae; genus Aurelia; species Aurelia coerulea. The sequence continues at coordinate 12,512,522 of CM076947.1, forward strand.
ATTCGAATCTGATGTCAATTTTTGAAAATTGTGTCACCCATTGTCTCTGTGTGGCTCTAAAAGTGGAACATAAAGAGAAACACTCGCAAAATGGGACCGATTGTTCGAGGTTCTCAAAATGATGCCAAACTCACAAAAAGATACATGGATGCAGTGCTAAAATCGCATTTGTTGCCATTTGTTGCCATTTGTTGAAAATGTTGGCACCCTACATCGTTATGTGCCCTGAATGTGGCACAAAGAGCATACACATTGACCAACTGGGACCAAGGATCAAAAACACTTGAAATTGCCTGAGTAGCCAAAGTGAGACTGAGCTACTGACAAAATTAGGAAGGTACCCTCCATCCTCGAGCTGAGTTCAAGCGCTTTCAGACGCAAGATTTGCCATGGTTCTTACGTTGCTACCATGCCACCTATTGATGTTGAGACCTTGGAATGTAGTGTGCCTCACGCCTCGAGCTCAAAAGAACTGAAATCATTGCACTCCAATTCGCTTCTTTCGTTGGCCACAGGTTGGCGCTGCGCACCTCCCTGAGAAGGAGCATGGTACAACGTACAGCAACATTCATTAGATTTCAAAATTCTAACATGGCTGACTGGGGGCAGGCGAACGCGCAACAAACTAAAGATGCAAAATGAACTGGACAACAGTGAATATGGAGACAGAAAAAGTACACAAAAGTAGGCCTGATAGTTTTGATTCTTTGCAACGATATATAATCCCTATAACAAATTCCACCTTTCCCAGTACCCATGTTTAGACTTGGCTGTAAATGTCAAGTGGCAACCTGTATCGTGGGATGATTGGAATGGGGAGCCTGTTGGCACACTGATAATGTACAACAGCTCCCAGGGACAAAGTGGAGACTTTACGGTTCCCTATCCGGCAACTTCGTTCATGATTACTGGATTGCATCCCATAACTACATATATAATTTCATTATGCGCAGTGACATGGACTGGACATGGACTGGCATGGACTGGACCGTGTCAACAAATCGATGCAACCACATTGCTCAGCAGTGTGGCTACTCTTTAAAGAAGAGGTCTGGAAAGAAGAAATGCAATCATCTCAAAGAGATTGTGTTGTTTATCTTTCTAGGAAACACTGTACTGCTGCTTTAGAATCTCCAGAGAGGGAAGCTTTCAGGAAATTGGATTAGCAACGGCTCATGAAGAAGCTGACACCAACACAGGGTGAGCTTACAGTTCTTGTCTCATTTCTCGGCCAAAGAAAGACCCAATGTTTATATCGCACAGTAAAGATCAGACAAGTTTTGTCCCTACCATCCTGCAAGCTGTCACAAGCCCAGAAAGAGGTTCTTCTTGGGTTGCACGCTTTCTCTGGAAACGACTGGTCTATGTTTCTTCTTTTATGCGCAAAGGAAATAAAGAATTTTGGGAGATAGTAAAGGATGATGAAGAATTCTGAACTTTACTCCGCAATTTTGGGACAGAAAACTGTCTGTCTCAATAATTAGTTGATTCTGTATTGAAAAATTTGTTTGCTGTTTATATGGAAAGAAGCACCTCGAAAATGTAAGCGAAGCATTGAAAAGAATGTTCTACAAAAACTTTGAGCATAAGGAATAGGTCACTGATTTGTCTCTATGCAAGAGTAGTCTTGAAAAGCACCTTCTTCACACAAACTACATTGCAAGAATTTGGCGATACAAGCACTAAACTCAATCGTGGAAATCGAGGATCCAAGAAATTATGGATGGAATGAAGATTGCCTTGTTGACTGGGTTACTGAACCTTTTTCAGAAAGAGCTGCAGAGCTCTTGATCGATAGAGAGAACAATGCCATCGGCAATGAAATTTCAGACCCGGAGTACGTGAATTGGACTGATTATTCGGACAATAAGATGTAAGTGTATTATAGATAAAATTTGTTCATTTATTTGAATTCGATATTTACATAGCTAAAAATATATATACAATATATACAAAGTTAACTAATCTAAATCGAATGAAATTAAAATGTATAAGAAACTTAATGCTGAATAAAATTAAAATTACTGCGGGCGCTACATTTGCATTTTGGGCCATTCCATTGCTTTATCAAAAGTTTAAAGCTTTTCAAGTTTTCTGCGGATTTCATTTTGATTGCTAGGTCATTCCATATTTGACAGAGTGTAACAGAGTGTTTCACTTGGGTTACGCAGATACTCAGCTTTTCTCCTGTGTTGCCGCCTCTTGCTAACTATCAGAACACCAATCTCGTCCCCAGAGTGAGTTTGTTGCTCTACCTCTACTCTGGGATACAAGAGGCCGTTCGGCAATTTGATTGGCTATTCGAAAACAATAGCAACCATAAATTATTTCTTAAAATCTTCCTAATTATTCAACTGTATTTACATGAATTAGTCACTAAGCAACAATAATTACGATCAAACGTAACCTAATAAATTTCGCCGAAACAGCTTTGCTGCGATAATAAACTATGCATTTTTTACAAAAAGAAAGGAAATGTTAAAATGGACTTGAGATATGATGCCTTGAAGTGAGTGATGGAACGTGGAAAAAATAAGGAAAACAACCGTCCTGTAACTACCAAGAAGAGCTTAGCGGAGCCAGAGCTGGAGGAAGCGTCTAAGGTTTTGTTGCCTTTGCGGAAAAGAAAATGGAGATTGTTGTTTTTTGTTCAGTAAAAATAGGACATTGGAAACAAAATTTACCGACAAATTTGCGAACTGATGTTGCTAGGACTTAAAAAGCAGCCAGTGATTAATGCGGAGGAAATCTTTCCTAAGCTCCTGAATGGAAAAGTTTGCCGTAATTGTTATAGGAGAATTGAACATTTTCATTCTTTCAAACAAGCAGCATTAATGTACTAGCATTCGAGTTCTTTCAACAAAATTGGAGGCACAAAGCGCAATTTAGAACTCAGAAATCAAGTTCTTAAGCCAAATAAAGAAGAAAAGAGCATATTTGGTGAAGAAAGCCCAGCATGGCATATTATACCTAAGAACAAAGTTTGCAGAAAATTGGATTATGATTGTGAAAAATTTGCCATCAGTTCATCTTCAAGCCAGCCTAGATCCCTTCGAAGACTACTCCCGAAGTCAATCCTTTCAGAGTGACAACTGCCATCAACGAGAAGAATACTGGAAGACGACATGAGCACACCAAAAGAAAGCACTGGATTCTCGATCATGGTAATTATGCATTTCATACGGAATAACCAGACCCAGGACCACTAGGACCGGACCCAAACGGACCAGACCCTAGGGGAATGCCCTACCCTCGCTTTGACGTTGGATAGAAAGTCAGTCACCAGTCACTGAAAGGAGGGGAATTTCACTCAAAAAAATCGTACATGAAATCTTTCTGTTCTGAAAAAAGTCTCGTACACTCTGCAAATCAGTGACCCTCAAATATGTTCTGCGACACACACTTGTCTGATCAGCACTCCTGTCAAATGTCTATATCAGTGGGAAATGCTGGTCCTTATTTCCATACTTTCGAGCATTGGGAATAACTTTCTTGTCCAACATGATACTTGCCATTTCTCTATTGGTACGTGTAGGTATGTCTAGGTGTCTAAATTCAAACATACAATCTTGGATCATGCAACTGATATTGTTGTAAGATTCAGTAGAGAATTTCGTGAGATTCAAGCCAGTTCAGAAAAACTCCTGAAACTGTAGAAACTTAGATACCAAGTCTGTGTTTTAGATCTTCCTCAAGGAGATGCAGATGTAGGTGACAAAGAGTAAGAGATAGTGCATTTGCTTCTGAAAGGACCCTAGGACGACCTTTGTTATTCTTTCACCTCCTGGTTGTCTTGCTCTCAGGTAGTTTAGGGAGCAACCATCTTTTGGGGCTTTGGCATTTGTTTGGCCATTCTGTTCTCTCCAAATCATCCCATCATATTGAGTCTGTAGAAAATTTGATCAAAGGTTATTGATTGTTTTCAGGGTTTTTGAAAATAAACATTTTAAGTAACTCCCTTATAGGTCTAAAACGTCAAAACAACAAAAATTTGCTGAAAGTCCTAGAAGATGATCCAGGCTTTCTCCTAACTATTAAGCAATAAACCTTCAAAATAGGTATGGTGTACGATTTATTGTGCCCTACCAAAAGTGTAAAGTTTGTTTTGGCACATCTGGTGTATTTTGAGTCTTGAATTCTGGATCTCGAATTAGGGTGGTTCATTTTGAAGCTTGAATTCCGGATCTTTAATCTTGAGTTAGGGAGTCCCAGGTCTCTCCCATGCTTGCAACCATGTCCCTGCTGCTTTGTTCAGGGTTGAAGCAGCTGTACCAATGTGATTGAAAAATCCATCGTGCACATCTATTAGTATTATGTAGCTTATGAGTATATATGCCTTGTATGTATAAGATGTACACAAAAATAGAGACGATTTGAAGTTCTTTAATTCTTTTATTTCATTCTTCTACTCTCGAGGCGTTTCGACTCTGTGGTCATCGTCAGGAGAATCAGAGATGCCTTGTATGTATATATATATATATAGGCCTACTTTAAATCAATTGATAATAATAATAATTTGAGAGAGAGGTGGTAGACCCGCAAATACGGGCAAAAATTAGAAAAAAACCCGGGAGGAAAAATTTCAAAACCCGGAACACCACTTCTGAACAAAAAGTTCTGATTTTCGTCAGTAATCTTACTGTAATCTTTGATTATTATATCATACATTTTCGTTTTAACGGACACTCTGTGCATCGTATATCAATATACAGAAGGACACTGCTACAAAGCGTGGGAAACTGCCTCAGAAGAAAGGCATTATACAATCAGAATTTACTGATTTAAAGGGAGAAAGATCCCTGCTCTAACATCTCTGACTTTTCGTTTATAGCATATGGGGGAAAAACGAAAAGTCGGAGGAAAATCTCCGAGGCTATTTTCGAACGACACTGCTACGAAGCTTTGGAAACTGCCTTAGAAGAAAGGCATTTTACAATCAGAATTTACTGATTTAAAGGGAGAAAGATCCCTGCTCCGACATCTCTGACTTTTCGTTTATAGCATATAGGGGAAAAACGAAAAATCAGAGAAGAAATAGTTTGAGAAATTGCTCCAACATCTCCGACTTTTCCGCCTTACCGTCTAACGAATGCTTTAAAAAGCTGTGTCATAATGTCTCTATCCAAATATGTAAATGATCTGCGAATTATTCCAAGGATTGTGTTACCTTTGTTGGCAGCTACCTCTGCTTGTACATTGAATCTAAGCTTATTATCTTATGTCTCAAGTAACGTTCACTTAGTCACTGTTCAAATTATGTGCTATTGAGGTGCTTCGTTGCAAACAGGTTGATTACATCACCTATGTTTAGGTTTATTTCACGATGAACGTTGAGTAAAGCGAGGCCATTCAACCGGCTCACTGACATAGAGTTCCTCAAGTACGTCCTCAGACCTTGCAAAGTCGAAATAGAGCGCTTGCATGTACCAGTTGTAGCGGGGACTGTTCCAAAGATTGTGAAAGCCATCAACTTATTTGGAAAGGAAAGTTCGTTGATAAATGGCAGCAAGTCTTGTAAAGTTGCTGGAGGAGTGCCCTCAGTTTGATGGCATCGCAACTTCCACATTTCTAGTTCAGTGGCAAGGTAACGTGGCTCTGGAAGGTCATACTTATGGATCTCTAGAAAGTGATTAAACCAAAGCATCTAGTCGGACACTGCAACGATGTTGTTCGGCATACCATATAGGGCATCTATCACATCAAGATTTTTCTCAGAGAACTGACTTTTGATTTTTCCGATGAGATGGTCAAGGAAAGGAATTGTGATGGCCCTGCGATAGTACTGTGAAGGTGACTCCGCAGGTACATTTTCTCGATGAACTTGACGGCCGGTTGTTCTTCACTTTGATGGAAGTGTCCCTACTGGTGCCGCGAGTGATTGTTGTACCAAGCTTTGTGCTTTACATAAATTTCCAACCACATGTTTTGAAATGCAGTGAACAAAACCGATACTTTACTCCTTGCAGCACCAGCATCATAAGATGCTGTTTGAAGCTGCTTTGTAAGGGGCCTACTAACTTCAAGGCAGCGAGAGACAATAACTAAGCACACAGGTGCGCTCAGCATTATCTTTGATCACCTCGATTGATGCTATTATAGCAGGATACAACTCAATGAATACCCCAAGACCATCCAACATAGCGACCCATCTAGTGCGGCACACATCAATGAGATGAATGTGGTTTTTGGCAGCATCTCTTTGATCATCTTCGACAAAAGGTTGAAGCATTTTGGGGAATTGTTGAATAAATCAGAAGTGACACGCACTTGGTCCATCATATTACGCACTATCTGCTGCTGACAAGAACATGATATGCACAGGTTTAGAACACGAGAGTTGCAGTGGACATAAATTGCCTTTTGATGGACGGACTGAATTCTTGCTGCAGCTCCATTAACTCTGCCAACCATATTACCTGCACCATCGTAGCCTTGACCACGGCATAAACCCATCAACAAACCACACTCTTCAACACTTTGCATGATATTATCAGCAATTGCTTCACCTGATAATCCACTTTTACATGGAACAAATCACAGAAATTCCTCTCTAACTGATGGTGTCTTGTCAACATAGCGAAGAACCAAAGACATTTGCTCGATATTGGCGCAAACAGTGGCTTTGTCTGCAAGCACTGAAAAGAACTTTGCATTTTTGATTTCAGAAATTATTTTTTCTATGATCAACTCACCACAAATGGTAATGAGTTTATTCTGGGTCGTCTTCAACCGATAGCTTCAAGTATTCATCCACTGCAACATTAGCACATCTTGCAGCATATTTCAAAATTTCATGAAAATTTCCCGGATGTTGTTTTCGAGCCTCCAAAAATTGATGATAAATATTCCAGGCTCACCCATGGAAATGGAAGGTTGGCACAAACTCCACTTTATCAACAACTATGAGGAACCCCTTGCCCACACAGCTATTTCTTGATTCAAAGTGCTTGGTGTTGGAGAGGATATGTGTGATGATGATAAGGCTGCAAGAGCTTACCAGGCTTTCTTCATCCGAACTAGAATAGAATATTCTTCCTGTATGAAACGTCAGTTCATCTCCAACCTTGACCTTCGCATAGCCTTCTATCGATAAACTTGCTAAACCATGGGCGGACTCCCCAGTTGCAGGTACTTCTTTAATGAAAATAACCTCTTTATCTTTGTCATGGCTCTTGTGCTTTTTCCTAGAACATAAGGCGTCTTCTTTCTTTGGAGTTAAATTGATTCTTTTTCTGCCTTCCATATGGCCTAAATATAGACATGTCTTTCCGTTGAAATCGTTGGTAAAAACAAAAAATGCGCAAATTAGGTTTAAGAATACGGCTAAAGAACGCTTTGTGCATTTTCATTCATACATTTCTGCAAGGTCCACAGGACAGACATTGAAAACCGCAATATTTTTGATGTAGCTTTAATCCGGATAAAATATTCGTATATTATAATGTGAATTTCTGATCATTATCTTTTTGTATGGATAGAAGATTAAACGGATTAAATTTGAATAAATAACGCAATTACATTTTACTTGTGGCCTTTGTCCAATATACTAAATATACAAAATAAAATTCATTCATGTTCATTTCTGGTCATTTGTGTTCACTCGTGTGGTGTTTTAGACTAGACCATTGGGGTGGTCTTTTATCCTTCCTTTGAGAGCATACTACACATTCAGGGCTGGACGTACCTTCCACCTTTCCCATAAAATGCCTTCCTGAAAGTCTCAGGGGGTTGCGATCATCTTGAGATCTTCAGCCTGGCCAGTAGCTTGCCCTCTCATAGCCATCCAGCAGTTGCTCAATGAGGTTTATTCGAAATTTACGGGAGTTGAAGACCCTGGGCTGATAGAGGGCCTGGTATACAATGCCAGCATTCACCACTGCTACCTCCAACATATAAAAGGAAGCCTTCTTCCACCACTTCATGCAGCGATGTAAGTTGACATTATATGCTGCCTTCTGATCAGCCCTGTCTACACCTGCCATAAATTCCGAGTAAAGCTCAATAGCCTTGGGCTTTGCAATGAATCTCCAAGGATTCCCATCTCTTTTATTTGGCCGGCAACTGACTTTCTTCTCAAACGTTTCTCCATTGTGGAGGGTCGTCATCACATTGACTTGGCGCTTATTGGTCCAATTGATGAAAGTTATTTCACCATCACTTGTGACAACTGGGGGCTCTCCTTTCTTTGGCTTTGAAGTAGCAGCTTGATTGGGAACCCTCCTTTAGTTTGTACCAAAAGTACCACATGCACCTGTTTGATGATTTTTCAGGTCATCAAACAAGGCTGGGCTGCTGAAATAATTGTCCATGTAAACATGGTGCCCCCTCTCGTACACAGGCTCGACAAGATTGGTCACAACTTTGTGAGTAAGCCCAATTTCTGCATTGCTATCTCTCTGCTTGCCTTCATAAATGTCCCAGTTGCAAACATACCCAGTTTTACTTTCGGCCAAAGTCCAGGCATTTATTCCCCATTTATGGGGTTTATTGGGCTTGTATTCCTTGAAATGCATCCGCCCCTTGAAAGCAATAAGCGTTTCATCAACTGCAAGCTCCCTACCAGGAAAGTAGGCCCCTTGCCAAAGTGGCACAATCATGTCAAAAAATTGCTGGATCTTATGGAGACCATTGTGGTCAGGACCATCTCGTGGTAAGTTCATTAGCCAAGTGAAGAAACTGCAAGATTGAAAGAAATCTCTCCCTGGCCATTATCTTCTCGAACGCAGGGAACTCCAACAGATTGTGAGTTGTCCAATACATTCTGTAAGATGGCAGCTTCACAATTCCCATCAAAAGAATCATGGCGACAAAGGCCTTCATCTCTGGCAGTGTAAAATCAAACGACTTGCCTGCATACAAATTTTGCCTTGCCTCATTACCGAGGCTTGGATCTTTTTTATCTCTTGGTGGGCATAGCGGTTTGTTTCTGTTACCATCAACTGAAAAACTTCATCGCTGAAGACTTTTGAAAAGATCTCCAACTCTGAAGTGCTGTCTCCAAGGTCTGCCTTCACGCCAGTTCTTCTGTGAATTCTTGAAGTTTCTTCAATGGTGCACCTCTGTCTAAGAAGCGGTTATTAGCTTTAGTTAAAGCATTAGCTTGGTCACTCTTGGCCTTGGTTCTTTGCACCATTTTTAAAAAGGACTGTTCTTTCATGGCATTTGAGCATGAGCTGCATTTAAACGTAGTTGAATTTACAACCATTTTTCTGCAATTTACGCTTTTAATTGTTCCTTGGAAAACTCCATCATTCACTACTGTTTTGTATCTTGGAACAGAATACCAAATGGGTTGACCAGCCTTGAATCTCTCATAGTGTGTTGATTGCAATATCTCTAAAGAATAGTTTTTCCCTGCAATTTCAATTTCTCATTCAAAAATTCCATGGTACATTGAATAACTGTTTTGTTCTTCTTCTAGTCATGATAACTTGCTCTTTTTCCCACTGGATTCAGGAAGCTCTCAAGTGATAGCTGGTTTCCAGCCTTTCTTTTCCTCGCACTTTCACAAAACTTGACATGTTGCTCTACATTAAACAATGAGCTGCCCCTGTCTGGAACCATGCAAATCAAATTATTACATGAGCGACAATCTTGCATTCTTCTTGGTTCCCCCAAGCTGGAGAAGCTCAAATTTACCTGGAAATTGCTTTTCTACCAATGCAAATACATCCTCGCTGGACTTTATGGACCTATCAGCTTGCGGAGGCTCTGTTCTTTTCTCTCTGGTGTGGCAACTGAAGTCATTGACTTTTATTTTTTTGTGAACTTGTCTTGATATGGGTCTTCAAATTAGACAGAGACTTCGACTTACAGCCGACTTCAATGACTTTAGCTTTTTTGCCAGAACATGGAAGGTTTGTAACCATAAAACTTCCGCATTTGCTTTCCTCCAATTTCAAGCTATTCATCGGGGCAACTTTTTCATCATACGACCTTTGAATTATCGACTGAAAATATTTCCTGCAATCTTCATTTTGATGTTTTTAAATGGCTGTTTTCAATTCACCTTTGGATTCTTTCATTTGCGTGCTCCCACTCTCCAGCAAGATGACTTCTAATTGAGTTTCTTGTAGTGAAATATCGCCTTAGTGAATGGTGCTTGCAGATTCTAGAAAACTAACGGTTTTTTGTAAACAAGAAGTAAGTTATGGATCTTCGACCTGATCGGGCAAAAGAGCTCATGCAATAGGCCTTAGTTAAATGTAAATGAGAAAGCAAGACTGGTAGTGCTTAATACTTGAGGACCTTTCGATCTTCTTTGTCATTGGTCATCAGCATGGAAAAGACACAAGAGGAAATAATTCAAGGTATATACCGGGTGTCCCAAAAAAATGTATGCAGATTTGGTTGACTCCAGCAATTTCCATCAGCCAATATATTGTCATGTCCTTATTACAACGCTTATCTGAAGCAATTTTATTTGGTTAGTGAATGACTGTTTCATTTCATCGCCGGTTTTACCTTTTTTCTGCACATACATAACAGCGACTGTCAGACTAGAGCTATTGTCCAAGCAAGTGATTGAGGTGACTAATGCTTCACACACTAGATCATTTTGAAGCTTTTCTTTCTTCAAAAATTGATTCTTCCGCACGAATTCCAAGTCATCATTCTCCACTAAACCAACGTTAACTTTTACCTTTTGTCAAATTGTATCACAGGCTTTAAAGCTGTCCCATCATTCCCAAGCACAAAAGGATATAACAACAATTCATTGGTTGACAATAGGGGAACAGATCTTGCAGCATTTTCATTTGACATTAGCTGATAATTTAAGGAACGAAGATGCTTGATAACACCAGATTTTGTCGTGAATGCAGCGTGCTTTTTCAGAAGAGTCTCTACACCTGGTCCTCCAAGGTTCATCCTCATTTCAGAAAGATCTCCTCCCCTTTGGCCGTAAAGCATGGGTCCACGCAACATACTGTATGTTTTATGACCACCTAGGTATTTAATAGTTTGAAAAAATTCTTTCACGTCCTCGTCATAGCGATGCACAGGGTTGTACATGATCTGCTGGTGAAGGTGGACAGTAGGTTTAATGGCACATGAGATACACCAGGAAGGCTGATTGTTCCTGTACCCAATCCTTTTGGGATGCTAGATACTGCCGTTATCAAAATATTGATCATCTCATCAGGAGTGTCATATTCCAGAGGAACCTTTAAAACACTTTCTTCGGCAAGGGAAGTCTCTTGGGCAGTTGCCTTAGGCCCGTTTTATAAGTCGTGCCGCGCCGTGCCGAATCGAGTGAATTTCGAACAATTTTGTCTGGTTCGGCGCGGCGCGACTCTTATAAAACCAAATTTACACTTAGTTCGACTGAGTCGAACCATATGCTAAAGGCTTCTCGACTGGGTCGACCTGGTGCGACTTATAAAACCAAATTTCAGTCGCGCCGTGCCTCAAAATTTTCACACATGCGCAAAACGACAAAAGCAATTGTTTGTTGTGGATGTGCAACCGAACCATACCTAACATGCGCATGCGTCACTGTGGTTCGGCGTGGCACGGCACGGCAAAATCTTTTCCTTATAAAACAGAGGCGCTCCAAGTCGAACCTCAGTCGAACTCAAATTTTTATGGTTCGGCACGGCGCGGCACGACTTATAAAACGGGCCTTAGCATCTAGCTCATGCCTTAATTCATTCAAATTTTCCTGCAGGACCCCTTGGTTAGCACGGCAGATTGATATTTGCCTTCCAAGTTCAGTCACTGCCCCATAAAGTTCTGCATTGTTGTTGTCTTGGCCTTGGCTGCTCTTTGGCACCCCCCAGATTTTGTGGTATTGGATGAATGAGAGGACTATCAACATAATCCATCTCATCCTGAGCCTTAAATTCGTCAATTTTTTGGGAGATAAGTGCCTTTTCACTTTCCGAGAGATTTTCTATATGCTCTGTGTAGGACTTTGCCATGTCGCTGTTGGCCGTGCTTATGTCGGAGCTTTTACATTGACAGAGATAAGTGCAACTCTCCTTAACGGGCTTTTTCGGTTTAATGATCCCTGCTGCTGCTGCTGCTGTCTTTATTGGACTAACTTTTGGCGAGTTAGGCCTTTTTTGTAGGCTTGGATTTTTTTTGGGAACTTGCTTTAGCTCTTTTTTGGGGGGGGGGGTTTCTAGAAATTCATTTTCTGCGTCATCAAGACCACTCTTTCCTCCTCCATTGTCACTAAACTCGTTGTATTTTTCAAGTATGGGAATTTTTGGTTCAAAGATCTTTCTTATGTCTTCGTACCGCAGTGTGTGGTCCTCACCGCTGGCCTCCTACGTAACTTTAAATTCGCAACAAAACGGGTCATTCATGAGCACCTCGTATTCCTCTGAGTCCGGTTCCACAACCAGATCTTCCTTTAAACATTTCATTAGTTTCTCCCGCTTTACCTTCAGGACATTTCTTACAATCATCCATTCAGGTTCGGAACTGCGCACCTAAGAGAAAGAGGATAACTTTTGCTACAGTAGCGGTCATGGTGGTTTTGTTAAGAGTTTGTACGAAATAGGATGAAACAAGAAACATTTGTACCAATACCATTCAAGGCAACCTTTTACAGTTTGCGCTTTGTTCACTTTTCTACTGCTAAAACAATTTCATCTCCGTCCCAATATGACAAAATGCCCTGGGGATGAGGTTGCATTCAAGGAAATTGGTTGCAACAATTATATTGACAATGCCTGGAAAAACAAGAAAGGTGAGATTTCTATTAAAAAATCTAAAATGGAAATATAACAACTAAAGAAGGTATTCATTCAGTAATTTTCTATCTATTTGCATTGTCCAATGTACCAGCAAAGACAGCTACACATCTGAGCATACATGCACATCGAAACTGTCTAATCTAATCTAATCTAATCCAATAGCGATGCCAAAAGTTGCCTCGTAGCACATACTTCAAGAAGCGAATCAACGATAGACATAACATAATCTTATAAAATGAAGCACTTAATGGTTGATACAGATTCTGTCATTGCACATTACATGGACTATCAATATTTCACCTCCTTGACCGTTGCTATCCAGATTTTCCAAAATCATGTACCTGAAATCATACGCAATCTTTGCTGCAGCACTTTCAAATGAATCTGGAATGTCAAAATTTTGCGTGAGGAATTGAAGCAGGCCATCTGTTTCTTAAACTCCGTCCACGCCAGTTTTGATCTACAGGGAAAAATGAGGACACAAACAATATTGCATGGAATCATGACAAAACAACTACGCCAATCAACGAGGCAAATCAAATATAGATTTCAGGGAATAATTTGATCAATTTGTGCTTCAAAATACTGTGGCTCTTATCTAAGCTGTCAAAGAAAGTTCACTAAGAAAACAAGAGAACAAGGACAATTTGTAAAATATCACACTCTTTAGACCAGGAGAAACAAGGGCAGATTTTGTAATACAATAGCAACAGTTGCGTTTGATCGACACCTCAATTCAAAGCGATTAGCGGACGCAGACAAAGGAAATTCTCTCAACCAGTAATTCAAAACAAACAAAGCCGCAAAAGTTTCCCCGAAACTAGTAGGGCAAACTCTCGCCTTGTGCAAGCGAAAGATGGTTTTTAAGAGAAGTTATGTGCTTATAGCGAAAGACGATGGGTAAATCTAAAGTTCTGTCGCTTAGATTATGTTTAATTGATTCAGGAGCCGAGCAGAAGGCATTGTAATTCTCGCGTCTTTAGGGCTTAAAATGAAACGATTACAAAACAGCTCCTAAATCAAATAAACATAATCTAAGCGACAGAGCTTTAGATTTACCCTTCTTCTTTCGCTATAAGCATATAACTTCTCTTAAAAACCACCTTTCGCTTGCACAAGGCGAGGGTTTGCCCTACTAGTTTCGAGGAAACTTTTGCGGCTTCGTTTGTTTTGAATTGCTGGTTGAGAGAATTTCCTTTGTCTTCAATCGCTAATCGCTTTGAATTGAGGTGTCAACAAAAGCAACTCATGCTATTGTATTACAAAATCTGCCCTTGTTACCAGGAGAAGGATGTAGATTTTTCTGATATGTTACAACACGACACATAAATTGTGTAATACCTTCTCCACCATCTTAGGTTCGTTAGCAATACCATACATCAAAGTTCCGAGCTTTAAATGTGCCCATAAGTTTCGTTTTTCAAAAAGACACATCGAGAGCGAGTGATACAAGACTTCATTTCCTGTAGCTACATGGAGAGGCTCAATACCATCATCAAGCAAATGTCTTATTTCATGACGCAACCTGAACAGAATCAGAGAAGTTTTAGATATTTTTAGAGGTTACATTTCCCAATCGTGTGCCAAGTTTGCAAGCTACTAACATTCTAAAAGGGCTAAAATTATCTTATGCAGTTTAATTCCGTTGTTATCCATGCAGAATAAATTCCTTCATGTCATTGCAAAGTTAGGGCATGAAGCAAACAATAAGGGTGAAATAGATTAGGCCAATCATGAAATATTCCCCTTGCAGTTAAACCTCCATACCAAGGCTCTATTTCATTTTCATTGACTTTTCTAGGTGATATTTCGAGCAGCAATTCACGGCACCACATATACACTGATACTGCTAGCAGTTTTGCAGTCTCCCATCCACTGGCTCGGATCTCCTTCATCATTATGGCAACTTCTGATGGTTTGCGTTCCTGGAGATAAATGACACTTTAGAAAGGGGCAGCACTTACTGTATGCTAGCAACAGTCTCCCTCTCTCTCTCTTTATTTCTTGCAAGGCAAAAAGCTGTGACGCAGAGGCTGAGAAAGTGTGGAACAGGGGAACGCCGTTCCCAGGAAATCGTGATTTTTTAGGCTGCAGGAAATGTTTGAACAAAAGCTGAACTTTATGTTGTTGAATTTCTATCTAGAAAACAAAATTGAATTGATGCAGTTTCTTTAATTAAGCAGAATCTTGACCAAGAGGCTTGTATCAAGAATTTGAAAAAAAATTGCTTCTTCTCTGCAGTAGATTGCTGCATCTAGTTCAATCATTGAGCCGTTCTGTTCCTTTTTGATTACAAAGTCCAACTTTGTAATCTAAGAGTGGGCTCCAGATCAATCAGAAAGAAAGAAAGAAAGTAAGGTAGTCACGCTCGTTAAAGCAATTGATTAACGTTTAACCTCTGCTACTTAGCACTGAAATAAAGAAAGCGCACCGAAAGCGCACACGAGACAGAAGTTTCCCGCGATCCTATAGCAACATTTGACGTCGGTTTATTTCATGTTAGACAGATTTGACACCATAAGATGGATAAATCACCATGATGTTTACCCTGGCACAACAACAAATTTCCCCAGAATTGGCACGTTCTTGACTTCATTAGCAGCTTAATTATGTTAAAACAATCGTTTTCTAGAACGAACGAATCATTAGCCACTTATTGATAGTACTCATTATGCAAATAAGTCAACTTTTAGAGGATGATTAACCGGCGGCCTGCACAGAGACTAGCATTCGCAGCATCACCGAAGGTTGAAGGACCCCCTCCTACACAGCTACAGATGCAAACGTAGCATGTGAAGTTGAGAGGAAAGGTGCAGAATCCCAGCAAACAATGGTGCCATTGACTGGGGGAAGGCACGTGATCACACTGAACCAAAACATCTTCATGCATATGATTCTGCACAGAGGTTATCTTTGTGACTGCTCGTCTCAAACTAGATTCCCGCGAATAGAAACGTTCTGCAGGGTTCTGCATAAGTAATTTTGCGTTATCGTAAATCTCACATGGCATCGAATTTGAGACAGATGCACCAATAGTTTCATGCATGAACTAAGGCCTCAAATAGGCAAACTAGGGGTAATGACTTTTAATTTTTTGCGTATCATCCTCATCAAAATCTTACCTTTCAGGCATCTCTTATCCTCATACAAGGCGCTTGATGTTCTATCGAAGGTAACTTTAGCAGCAACACTCACCTCTCTGAATGTAGCTAAAACAGCATCTTGTTGGGGAGATGAAGTGCTGACCCTATTGTTTTGATACATTGTGTTTCAGCTTTGTTGAGAGCGAACTGACGTTGGGGCTCACGTTGTCATGCGCATCGCTGGTTTTGTTTCTTCCCTTGTTCTCAACGGTCAAGAGAATTTGCATATTACGTAAGTGACGTAAATCGTTACTGCGCATGCGATCTGGAGCCCTTTTTGGGGGATTCCTCGAGGCTTTCAACTTAGCCTGTTCGTATCCCCAACAAATCAACGATCATTTGGGGTTATGAAGAAATCAATATTCAGATATTCTTATGCTTGCTTTGCTCAGTTGTGTCTATGTAGCGCTCTTCGATTCAAGAAATGAAGAAAGTGGCCACTGGGATGTGTATGTTCATTTTGGTGGCTCATCTTCATGATGAAAGTCATGTGCCTTAATGCTGCTCACGTTCAGCCACCATGCCTATTTCAAGCTACCATCTAGCAATCATTCTTAAACTTGCATGCAAAATAGGTATTCGTTTTATGTTATGTTAAGCCTAAACCTTAAATTTTTGGTTTATGAATGTATTCAATTTCACAAAGTAGCTTTTGAACTTATGTATGTATCGCGAGATACAGAGCACAAGCAAATGATGTCATGCTCGATGCAGCCTACGTAATTATTACAAATTTTGCTACACAATATGCGAGACCAAAGCGTTCAATTTGGCAGAAGGAGAGGAGTTTTTGTTGGGAGCAGATAGTAAACAGGTTCATAGATTTGGTGTTGCTGTCTTATCTATTTATCTGTTGCCATATTGTCGTTTTAGAATTTGGTAAACAATTTCGGTGTTACTGTCAGCTAGCCACCAATAAAACTGCTTGAGAAAAAGCCAAACAAGCTGATTCATTTACCTCAATTTTGTTTCGCAGGGCATGGGGATCAGAAGAATGGCTTGAAAATTTCAAAATGAGCAAACCAACCTTCAATGTTCTATGCAGTATTGTCAAACCTATGGTGAAGAGGCAACAGACAAACATGAGGATTCCGTTATTTCAATGTTATTTCCAGTATTTCAATGCAAACAAAATATGGAAGAAATGGTTCCTTCTGCTACTTACGTAACATGGTTCTAGAGTAGTGTCTAAAAAACCTAGAATAACGTCACAACGCAAAAAATTATGAATAACCCACCTGATAGGTCATGTTCCTGATATCCTTGGTAAGGACTCCTGTAAAGTTCTTGATGTGGCACGGTGTAGTTTTGGAGAAATATCCTCTTTCATCAACATGAATCTGCGTATGAATTAGGCCATTTTTTCATGGCCACAAGAAGTCTTTGAATAGTGCTTTTTAATTAGAAAATTTCGTCGATTGATGTCTCCCAATGTTCGCCAACCTTTCTTCCATCAAAATCAAATAGTGGATTTAACTGCGAACGGATGAGCTCACGCTGGAATGCAAAAGCCGATGCCCGACCCATCTAGGCCAGTTGTCTCACTCGCTTTGAAATCTAGCTGTGAGACTGGTGATTTTGAGTGGTCAGCGGTTTGTGAAACGAAATTTCACTGTGTTCAAAACCCCATTTTGTTGTCGAATTATGGCTAGGCCATTTCTCAAAACCTCTGGTTTCAGGTGCACTCCAAATTTTGACCTTGTGAACTCATATCTCTGGTGTTTGGTGGTCGATTTCCAAATGCAAGGTATGTGCATTTAAGTTGAAGACCAACAAATGTAGCCATGAATTCAAAAAGTCCCAAAATATTATCGTTTTGTTGCCTTGTTGAGTCAAAAGGGGATACTTTTTTTTAGACACCCGGTATACTTTGAGTCACTGCTTCGCTGTTGGGTTATGTTTTGATTTATCGGAGGAGGCATTATGACAAAGCCCCAATGGTTGCTCTATCCAAGTTGAGTACTGGAAGAATATTGATTATCCGCTAGTCTCCACACTGCTGTCTTCTGTTTGTGCCTTTGATGAATGCCCTGTGGAAAACTTTCACTTGGTTATACGAGCACATACAAGTGTTACTGATACCCCAGAAATGAATAGCCTAGCAGCAAAGGAGATTGATGCACGGAAACTTGAACTCGGCGAATTTCAGTCTGCATTTGTCCCTGATAGAAAGCAAAACTTCACACATAAAAATATTGAACTGTTGAAGATCAAGGCTGCAGAATTCCTTGCAAAGAAATTCAAGTAAATTCTCGAAAAACCTAATGAAGGAAACTTGGTGAAAGCCCCTACAAAAAAGAGCAACAGCAGAGTAACAAAATGGCACTTACCAGACATCGTTGGTGAAAACACTGTGACCAATGATGTCCTGTCACCTGGCTTTTTGTGCCATGAATCTTCTCCAGATCCAAACAAGTAAGCCCGTATCTATAAATAATGTGTACAGTGGGGGTATCCAAGAGGTATGATTCCAGCTAAAAATCCCTTGATCGTTACTGCAAGGCACTTGAGTTGAATAAAAATGCTCTGGAGAATTCCGACCACATGTTGAGCTTCAAGATCCGCTCTGGGGAACATCGACGCAGGGTAGGAAAAACCGACTTGAAGAAGATTGTTTCAGAACTGATAAAAACAAAGCATTTTGTTACACTGAAGGGAGGTAATATCAACATTTTTCAGGCATGAAAGACAGTCTTCTGGCTAACTTTGACATGCATGCAATGTTTAAATGGATAGAAGAACACAAGAAGAAGGTCAAATTGAACAAATATGCCAGATGAAGATACCAAATATTGAATTAGAGAAACACGTCATTATATATTGGATTTTGATGTATTAAAGTTGTTGACTGCTGGCCAAGTATGAAAAATTTAATACATACACCATATGTAGTTTGTATTAATTGAATGACTGGTAATCTGGTAATGTGTTTTGGCATTGCAAGATTGCATGTAACTGCTGTGGCTAATTTTTTTCATTTAGAGTTGCTTTGGATCCATTTTTAATGTAGATTCTGAATGTTGATGTTATTTTTTTTATTTATTTTATTTTTTTATTATTTTTGATGTTATTTTATTGTTGCAATGTTCAGGCAAACAGGGCACATTTTTTTTGGGACACCCTGTATATCATTACGCATGGTTAACTAAAGGACATAATTTCTTTCAGGATTACTATTTGATAACAAAACATTGTCGGAGAACTTTTGCCGTTTACAGTTTCTAGGGTATTGGTAAACATTTCCTGGGAATTTTTGTTGTTTACAGTTACTAGGGTATTGGTAAAAGACAGTAGGTGTTACCACCTCTCAAGGAAAAGAAACATTAAACCATTTGGGGGCTCTGGTACCCAGGGTAAGAAAAAATAGTGCCAAAAGGTGGGAATGTCATTGCTTATGTCAAATACCGGTATCATCCTGCATTTCAATATCTAAACCAGTTATGTTTTCAAAGTTAATGTTTTATATGATTGGTGCTAACAGCACCCTTGCATTTATAATTCTGGAAATTCCACTGACATATTCACTGTCTCCATCACGTAGCATGCTCAATGTTCTTGAATTAAAGACACTGATGTCTTCTTGCAATTCATCCCAATCCTCATGCAACGCCTATAGATCTTCAAAATCATCTTCTGCGCAGTCCAAAATACCATCTTCAATGTCAAAGTCTCCAAATGTTTCTTGAAATATCTTCAATACTTTGATTGCATGGCTTTTGCGCCAGATTTCAACCAAACTCATGATATCATTCAATGAAGCTATCTTGTTTGAAGCTGCTAAAATCTGCTTGACTTGAAACTGGTCAAATTCACATCTGAAATAATACCAACAGGCTTTATTTCTGCTAAAGATGTTGCACTGTTGTCTTTTAATGTCTTTAACTTGCTCTTTAACATTGTTTTTTATCTTTGGAAACTGATTGCAGAAAATAAATTGGCTGGTTTTGTGTTTCTGGTACCCTTGAAAGTAGTGAATACCTAAGACCACCTTTGCTACATCTTGTATCACAGTTGCAATTTTGAGAACAGTTATCACAACACTCGCAACCTTTTGGCAAATTTGATGGTAGAGAAGATGCAAAGTGCTTACCAATTTCTCTCATACGATACCCTTCAGTTAAGGCATTTCTCTATCGCAGTCAACACGAAGCATACCATTATAAAGGATGTAAGCAATCGACTCTTTGCCATCTCTACCAAGACGACCTGTTTCTTGCAGGACAGCTTCGATTGACTTTGATGGGCCAAAATGGATACTTCTGTGTAATCCCTTGCAATCCACTCCCATGTCAAATGCTATGGTACAAATCAAGACTCTTAAATGAAAATTAGCATTGCCCATCTCTTGTATTATGTGAAATTTCACAAAATCTGGTGTACCAGCACGAAACATGTCCACATATCTCCTCTCTGGAGAAAAGTCTTCATTGGCATAAATGGCATTACCAATCTCCATAGAGAAGACCCTATATCAAATAGCGCAATGCTTCCTTGTTTCGCAAAACAATACTGTTCTTGATGTTTCACCTTTTTCCTGTCGCAGCTCTTCAATGATTGCACTGAACTCATCTTTCATTGCCTTGTCTTTCTCAATTTGTTGAAATATATATGTTACTCCTAACTGGATTCTTTTCCAAACAAAATGTTCCTGATCGGCTAAATTGGAGCATTTCAAAAATTTTGAATTTTGTGCTCTCTGTTGCTGTAGCTGTAAATATTGCCAATTGTGTTGTGGATGACAAAATTGACTTCAGCTCAATAATTTTCCCATACCAGTGGCGAAATGGTGAAGCATTTGATTCCGATGTTCCCCTGAAATAAAATATACAAAACTGTAACTGATTTCCAAATGGTTATTACTCACAATAAACAATATTCTAGACTTGTTTTGAATGACATATCAACACCCTCCTAAAAGAGTAGCAAGATATGAATGCAACATCCATTGATTTGTACAAATCAAATTTAGGGTTTAAGGGGCAACAGGTCAAAGGGAACTTTATTGCCAAATTGCTTTGCATGCCTTCCCTGTGTGCCTCCACATCAATGTCTTCATATGTTGTATTTTTATATGAAGGTGTGTGCTTGCAATGGCAGGAATTTATAAAAAACTACATGGTATGTTCAATAATACCCTCATTTTTCGTAACAAACAACAGAAATGGCAAGCTCAATCTTTGAAGACTCAAGAAACTACTCTACCTTGACTGAATTAGAAAAGCCAATAAACTTTTGAAATTTGCAATGGCCCAGTACTAGCAACCCGATTTCCAATGTTTTGAGCACTAAATATGTTATTTGTCATTTTGAGAACTTGGGGCCCTATAGCAAAACTAAATGAACTCTACATCCGGCTTTAAAAAATGCGCGAAACTCATTAAGAAACTTTTGGTAGCTAAAAGTGTGACATAAAAGAAAATTGAGTGTTTGTATCCTCTAATTTCACCATATATGGAATATAAACATATCCCTTTAAGGTATTACCATTGAACGAGGCAATGAGCTTCATCGACAACCAATGCTACGCAGCTATTTCTGAAAGAAGATGAGGTTGCCAGGTTCCTCCATTGTTTCATCGAGAGGAAAGTTTCGGGAGAGGTATACACTATGCCATAAACTCCTTCCTCAATTCGTGTTACAGCTTCGTCTTGTTGCTGATCTGTCATGTCAATCAGTGCAATAGCAGGGATTCCTGTCTTGTCATTCAAATACTTTACTTGATCCTTCATAAATGCTTTTAGTGGCGAGATAACGACAACTGTGCTGCTGCCAGGCAAACGATCCAAGAAAACATCGGCCATTATTGGGATCATCTGGAAAATAGGTGACTTCCCAAATCCAGTATGTGCACTTAAAAATGTATCATACCCGAACACAGAATCGCTCAATTGTGCGCAGACCCTATTCCTTTTCCTTTGGAAGTCGGTCTGCGACGCAGGCTACATCTACTTCAAAACCCAGTGAAATTGGACCAGCAGCATCAAGGACACCTGCATAGCTTGCCACCTTGCAAAATGATTCGTAGGATTCTTTGTAACTTTTTGAGAAACGTTGCACAGTTTGGCCATAATTTTCATTCATTGATGTGATCAACGGCCTTATTTTAAACAGCTTGTCTTTGCTACCAGGTGGAATTGAGCTGTTATCATTTATATGCAGCTTTGGTAAGGCTTTGGCCGATATGTTTCTTGGCATGGTTTCAGCAATAAGGGGCAAAGCAAGATCTCAGTCAAGCTTCCAGTAATCCGTCCAGGAAGACAATTTATGGTAGGTATTCCATCACAAAATTTATCCCAATAAACCCTATAAGCTCTCGTTCAGTAAGTGATGTGAAGTTTTTCCTCTTCTGGCTATTTTAGTTACACTGACAAAGATTTTGTCATCAAAATGTTAAACATGAACATATTTATCAAAACGAATGCACTTGGCTAACCTTTTCCTGTTTAAACTTCTCAAGAATTTCGTTTGCTACATCTCTTTCTGTCAGGAAAGCAATAACCTGCAAAAAGGATTTTAAGTTATAAAAATATTTACACAAACTTTGACATCCCTTATATGACTTTGACATCCCTTAATGTCCAACGTTTGAAAAAGAGATAAAGAAAATGATACCTTCAAAAACGGCTGTTCCCAGTCGGACAATATAGTCCATACCACCCTCCCTCCCCCAACCGGGCAAGCTGATCAAAAGGTAGAATGTGTGCCTTAAAAGGGGAAACAATGCTATACAGAATAATATCGATATATAGCAAAGATACTTGAAAGCACCAATGTCAATAATTTCTATCCTTTACCAAATGCTGTATCTTCCGTCACTTAATGGTATGGAAGATTGCTGACATTTATATGGTTGCAACTAACTATGAGAGTCAGATTTATATGATCTCTGAATAGCCTCTATCTCGTTGAAGTACATTGTGTGAGTGGGTTCTCCACTACCGTAAATTCTACCTGTGGCTGTTTTAAAATTGATAAATATTTTGACATAAAGAACATTGTGAGGAGGTCAGGAAATATGAGCCACTTTATGAATTGTTCACAATTTAGTCCAAACCCACATTCAAGATCGTACTTATGAATTAACTTATCTTTAGATGGAGAATCATGGCTTTTGACCACTCTAGTCAAGCGAATACTTAGGTCGCCAACTACCCACCTTGTTGCAAGAGGTCCAAATGCGGGTGTTATTTTTTCTTCATGTTCTTGCTGTGCAATGGTCTTGAAGGTGTCCCGGTGATAGGTTATTGTACATAGACTTGCTCTGAGAAAGTTTCAGTTGCTTGTTGATAGCCATCTTTAATTTCGGGCATAATAGCTAAAAAGCCTGTAACTTCGTTCAAACAATATTCAATAGCATCATCATGCGACTTGCGCAGAGTTTTGTCTGCACACTGTTCTTTTCTTATTCTTCCTTTCCCTTTAAACAATGCCTGTAAATTTCCATGAAGAAATCCCTCATTATCGTCACTGTCAGAAGAATCTTCACACAGTCTTGATAGCCTTTTGAGAATATTTAACAGATTTGTAAATGGTTTGGATCTATCTGAGAAGACTCCTCGATGAGCAACTGAGACTTTGAACACAGAAGCAACGTTATCCTCCGATGCTGATGAAGTATTCTCATAATACACCCCTAATTCTGCCCCATGCTTGGCTTTCATCGCTATCCAGTACTTCACTTGTGGGATATTGGCTTGTTCCATGTGGACATCTTCAAGATAGACAAAGCAGTGAGCAAATATGCAAGCGAATAACATGTCAGTATCTGCAATGAGCTAATTTTGCAAACCATCAAGAAGAGGTAAAAAGAACACTCATGAAGAGGTAAAAATGCCCATTCCTTCCTGTTATCCTTTTCCTGGTTCAAGAGTTTCACTTTTGCAAGATATGTGGCGATTGTGGTAAAAACAACTTTATCTCAGTCTTTATCAGGGAGTGCATCGCAATGAACAACTAACTTATGCTTTGGATAAATACTAGCTTTACTCCAGTGATTTGTTTCCTTACGATAGCAAGCGAATAGCTCAAGGTCATTGTTTGAGAAAAGCAAACGCTTGGACAGAGCTGTTGATAGAATAGAACTCATCTTGACATTCTCTAATATATGAGAAATGGTGAACAATGACAAGATGTTGATACCTTTGTCAGGTCTAGAGGATGCAACTGAACGTAGAAACCCGCAAAACATATTTGGGTGTGTTGATTGGTTGCCTATCAAGAATCTAAAGTTCTCCAATGTTAGATAGTTGATATCAAACTTTGCTGAGTATCCAAACCAAATGTTTTCAATTTCTTTAAAGACCCCGTGCTCCCCATTATCCTTTGCCAGTGCGCAAATGATCAAATTTAAAAAAATAAACAGTTGTGAAGCTGCGTCTCACTTTCAATTTCAACCTTCGCGCCCGCACAGCAGAAGTTCTCAACAAACATGGCCGCCAATGTTTATGGTTCTCCAGTCCTTGACACCGATGCAGAAGAAAGCGTTGAAGACTCGTTAGTTGGAAACGAAAGAAATGTGCAGCAAGAAGTGGAGGTTTGTAAAATTGATCCTTACGCCTAGCTTTTGTTACTTTTTTCTGAAAGCGCGCAGAAGATGAACTCTCGCTAAAAGGGTCCCGGAGGCAGGCCTGTGTGGTGCCCGTCAGGTCAATCCTAAAATTCTTTGTTTCAATCGTTTTCAGATGAACATTCATTGAAATTCTTTTGATTTCAGAGACCTATTTGCTGTTGCAAGGGAACGTGCTAAAAACGCTCAGGCAAGAGGCCAGGCTGTCCTTGCAAAGACACCAACTTGCAGTGCATAGAACAGTGTCTGTGTGGAAAAAAGATTTGGGGCACAGTGGTGAAGTGGTGCTCAAACGGAAAGGTGGGTTAAGTCTTTCTCTACGAAATTGTTAAATCCTAACCTTCAAGTGGAAAGATGAATTGGTCCTACTATGAATTGGTCAACTAATGTAGCTTTATGAAAATTAAGAAACTTTCTCAGAGCTTTTATTAAACAGCAGTAGGCTATTTAATTGTGAATCACCATGTATTAGCCCTGCCTTTGGGGGGGGGGGAGGGAGGGAGTCAAGGCAATGAAATGATGCAGTAGCCGGATAAAGTAGCTGGATAATCTGCAAGATGTGATACACATTTTTAAAAGATGTTGCCATAAAATTGCTCATCAGAAATCGGTGAAATAAAGATTTCTTCAGCAATTTCTTAAAGAGAATCAACGGAGATAAAAGCCCCGCGCGGAAGGAGTCTGGGCATTCTATTATTAGCCTATTGTATTCGATGATGTCGAGACGTTCGTTGATATTGTTTAGCCAGAGGAACAATAACGTACGTAGGAGTTTTCTTTGTCCTATTTATAGATTGCCTCTACTTAGCTCCGTTGATTCACTTTAATCAGCCATGTTAAGAAACTTGTGCTCAAAAGTAGGCAACAGCACTACAAACTATAGAGCCCAGTTTCTTGTAAAAAATAAATTGCACTATGTAAACCGATGTTGAATGTCTACATGAGTAAACTACTAACTTTTGAAATGTTGCTTAGAAAGAAAGATTCTTTCATTTTAGCCAGGAAATATTGAGGTGCAACCAGCTGGGGCAAACCAAGGCAGAAATCAGGGAACACACCAGCAAGGATTCCTTACCATGGAGCAAGAAAAATTGAGCTTGCAAAGCAAAAAGTGCAGGCGAGCAGTTACAGAAAGATTTAAACTATCTTTGGACTTTTCAAGATAAAATTCTTTGATATGGATTAATAACCAAATGCAATAAATGTACACACAACATCAAAGTACACCACAATAATACAGCTTCAGAGGTGCACCACAGTTAAGAATTTGAAACGGTTGGGCATTTGCGATTAAAACAATGCCCTGTAAAGCATTTGCCAGTACTGCCAAAATATTGTTTGAATGCCACGGGAAAATAATGCTGCAAATTACGAAAGTCTCTTGGCATTTTTAGTGCAGGCAGCCTGGTTTTTAAATTTTTGAAATACTGAGCCTAAAATTTCTCATAAAATGTGAGTGGTTTCATTTAAAAAATGTGTAGAGCCTTCTCACTTCTACTGTGCAGCCAGAAAGTAAAATGATCAGATTACAAACTATAACATATCATAACATAACATAACATAACATAACATTACATTACATAACATAACATAACATAACATTACATAACATAACATAACGCTACTTCTGTTGAGGCTGATAGCCTTTTACAATTCAATTTTTTAACTATGATATTTTCTTCAGTATAAACTCATTATAACACTTCCAGGGACTGGATGAAAGGGTCTGTCTGAAAGTATATTAAAAAGCATGACTTTTTCCTTGGTTTATTGTAGCTATGATGGTTATAAAGCAAGACAATTATTGACTGCTATTGACTGGAATAGCCACCTGGGCAGGAACCAAGCTATAAACAGAGAGTCAGGAGATAATCTGGTTACACACAAATACAACCCGAGGACTGGAAATTGGTGTATTAAAAAGATCATGACTGAGAAGAATCATGCATACGTTTCAATGATGCCTGCAAAGGCATTCAGGAGAAGATTTGAAGCTGTTGACACATTAGGTAGCCCAAATGTTATGGGAGCAGATGACCCAAGGCAAATTGCCCCTACCATTGCTAAGACTCAGCCACAACCAACCAAGGAGCTAGCTGCTAAATACTACAGCAGAATGAGCATACAGTAAATAACTAATGTCAATTGTAGGGTTTATCAAAGGCATTGAGTCACAATGAATATACTTGCTCTCTCATGATGAATCTCACCCGTGTGATAAACATCAAGTATCATTTTCATCAAACTATGTTTGATAGAATTTATAGCATTTACTTTGGTAAATGGACCTTTATCAAACTGAATGGACCTTTTCGAACTGAAATTCCACGAGTCAGCTGATTCCTTATGTTTGATCCTAGACTCTTCAACATGATGCAATGCCATTAGATGTATAAAACATAACTTGTTATGCACAGTATATATTTACAGTACAGTGAACAGAGACACGTTACTACTCTACCATATGCTAGTGTTCCTTAAATCCCATGTAAACACCTGTCGGGGAGGGATACTTATCACGAATTGCTAGGACACAGCAAGATGGCACAACTTTTCTGTTGCCTTTTCCCAAATACCCGTGTTGCCAAAGTACATATTGTCTGTATGCAGCTTTTCGAAATGCTCTGGTGCTATTGTCTCTTTGATCATTCCGAAGATCCGTTATACTCAAGATCGCCATTTCCAGGTTTTCAGGGTCGAAACAAAACTTTCCAAATTTGCGTCTGTCTGTGATGCAATTTTTCTTCCCACATCATTTGTTCTCTATTTCTCTAGGCATTTCCTGGCATTTTTCACAACGAAACCAGTCAGGAGTATTCTCACTACCATTCCTGTCCCTTGGATCTTCTGCAGGTTCATTTGCTTTGATAATGCTTTGAATAAATTCAAGGCTCCCAACTCCACACTGGTATTTTGTTTAAACTAGCTTCTTCAGAATATCCTTCTCTAGGGTGTCCACAAAGTTCTGCAAAGCGACAAAACATTTGAGATCAAAGAGACATATCTTATACTATCATCTTTGGTACCAATTACACATATTTTAATGAGAAATACAGAAGGGTATATACAGTAGTATATAGCAAGGAGTAACTTGCAATCTGAAAATAATTAAGGAACTTTATATGCTTCAATTACTGTATTGCTTTGTATACTGCATGTACTGTCATGTCAGCATTGAAATGCCAATTTGAAACCAATTGCACTTGAAATGGAATGGTGAAAAATTATATTAACTTCAGAAGCAACAGCATTACAAATAATTGAGGATTATTGAAACATCTTGAAAAAGTTATGATTTGTTTACTCGGCTTAACTTCAGAATACCCCGCACATAAGGACTATGTTAAAAAAAACGTGGATACGTGGATACGCAGATACGGAGTAGGTATGTCATAGGCCTACAGTTGATAGCTAAAAATGATAAAAAATTAAAGATGATCGATCTCTCTCAAATTTGGTTTTCAGGGTATTTGATCATGGGTGCTGTATTCGAATTTGGACTCGATTTTAGAACATTTTGCCTTTTTGGGGTTAAATCAGGGGGCAAATGGGGCAACAATGATAACAAATTAAAGTTGATCAATCCTTCTCAAGACTGCTGGTTTCTAGAGCATTTCAGGGGTGCTTAATTCGAATCTGCGCTTGATTTTAGACGATTTTGCCTTGTTGGGGGTTAAATCAGGGGGCAAATGGAGCTAAAAATGATAACAAAAATCAAATTGATAGAGCATGATGACATTTGCAAATTTATTCACCATACATGTCATACTGTACACGGAGATCTACTACAGTCCTTATGTATTATTCATGACTGGCTGCCATGAAACTTTCTTAAATCGGTCTGCTTCACCAAGGATGATAGGATCTCCCTGAGCTCTGAACTGAATGGATTAAGGAAGACCAGAAGAGGAGCCATTGTTTTTGTTGGACACATGCAAGGGAACAAGAAGAGCCAGGAACCGAAGCAGAAACTTGCCCCGTGTCCTCCTTATCATACACCAGCTAACTCGTTACCTGTGCACACCCTTGATATTCATGGAGACAATGAATGATACACTCGTTCTTATAATGTTCAAACTACTCTACCAGAATTCAAAAAGCAGAAAAACTGTCGTTCTTATGATGTTCAAACTACTCTACCACGATTCGAAAATTAGAAAAACTGATCTGGCACTATGTCCTCACACACCAGGAAACTTGCTGGTTATTGGACAGTTGCCACGTGTTGTACACAGGCCCTAAATGTTCATGGATACAGTGGATGATACACTCGTTCTTATAATGTTCTCGTACATGATAGAAGAGGTAGACAGAACAGGAGTTGTTGGTTGTTGGCTAGTTGCCACCTGTACAGGCCCTACGTTTTCATGAAAGCAATAAATGAGACACTATTTTCATGGACACTATGAATGTTAAGTGCTTACCCTTGCTGTGCAATGTCAGTACATTGTTTCTTTATATGTCGGAATTCAACAACTGAGAGCAACAAAATTTGGTAAGCATTTATCCTAGCTGTGCAATGTCAGTAGGTTATAGTGGCAGTGTACTCCATTGAGGTACAGACCAAATAGTGCATGGCGATTGAAATAAAACTTACGACTCTGAGAAAAGTTTTTTGTCTCATGTGATACAGTC
Organism: Aurelia coerulea; assembly: GCA_039566865.1. Taxonomy (NCBI): domain Eukaryota; kingdom Metazoa; phylum Cnidaria; class Scyphozoa; order Semaeostomeae; family Ulmaridae; genus Aurelia; species Aurelia coerulea. The sequence continues at coordinate 12,541,570 of CM076947.1, forward strand.
ACACATTTTTGGTGGTGCCTACAACATGAGAATCTGCACATTTATGAGACACATGTCACTGAACACCTGGAAACTGAAAAAAAGGTTTGCTGAGATCATAGATGTCTGATGTTCTGCTTTTTTTCAAACAAAACAAAATGAAAACAACGAAACAAAATTTTTGAAAACAAACTGTTTTGCGGAGATCATAGATTTCTGATGTTTTGGAAGGTTTTAATGATTCTTTGCATCAAGAGATATTAAAGGCTTTTTCCTGGGATTTCTTTGAAAAAAAATTGCATCTAACCAGGTAATGTGTACCACATTTTCCATGGAGCTTGAAATGCGGCTGCTATTTAGGAATCTGAACATTTTTTGTACAAATACCCTCAAACGGTAGTATTTTTTTTACAGAAACTCCCAAATACACGTTTTTTATAAGAAACTTGGATCAACACTTAGTACTAAAAGTTTTTTAATTTCGCATGGAAATTTCGGTGTTTTAGTAGTAAAAGTTTCTTAATTTGTTTCTTATTTTTGGGGCCTAAACGTGCGATATTGTTGACAAAGGGCTTCCATTTTACCATTCAGGCAAAAAATTACCAATTTTTGTAGTTAAAAGTTAAAAAAGATGAAGGTACCTTTGTTAGAGAGACATAGAATAAAAGAGACATACAGAATTTGAATGTTAAGTTTCTTAACTATTCTGGAGCGTAGCACTACAGTTTCTTAAATTTTTGGTAATTGTAGTACTAGTTTCTTATAAACCAGTTTCTTGTAAAAAAAAAAACGTGAAGTAGTTTCTGGACCTAAACTTGGGCCATTTGGTACCATCAGATTTTCTAATGTTTTCAAAGAATAACTAGGGTTTTAGTGATTCTTCTGCTTTCTCCCTTTTCACTTTTGCCACACACGTTTTGGGCATCTTCCATATAATGCAAGATTTCAGAAAGATGTCCCAAAAGGATTCAGGTATCCTATCATTAGACATCATGCCCCATTTAAGGGCATCTCTAAATCACGTAATTTGTAAACCACAAAATGTTTCATACGCCCCCAGATCTACCAGGTGTCCCACAAAAAAGTACTCCTGTTTGAAAAATCACCGAAAATTGATTATCAAACCTTTGAGAAAATTTTCTTTTTGACTTGTTTTGTCAAAGACCCAACAATATTCATAGATGATAAAATGCTTGCCTTTGATACAGCAAAGTAGAGAAATCATATCTTGAACAACCTTATTTTGAGCTATAGTTTTGAAGCAAAATACTAAATCTTGGGTAAGAGTCAAATCTTTCAGATTTTTTATGATTATTGAAGTTTCTAATGGTAGTGTGCATTTCTTTCTGTAATTTATGACCAAACTAGAAGCGTTACAGGCACAAAGAAATTGATCAGGCAATCATCAATGCATTTTTGCAGTATGACTCAAACCCAGGTCGCCCAAAGAAGAGCTAAATTCGCTAATTCTGAAACCAATTACAGGAAGAACTATATATTGGATAATAATTTGGTCCTTGATCTACTTGACAAAAAAAGAAAATTGAAGATCGGCTGTGTAATCAAATTTTGTTGATTTTTCAAACGGGAGTACTTTTTTGGGACACCCGGTATTATCAATTTTTTTCAAAAGGGAGGCAATAAACTGTCAGAGAAACCATGTAAATGACAACAACTTGATATTCTCAATAACAATACTCATATTTCTTATATGCTATTTCTCAGTAAATCCACTGTCATTTGGATTTTCAGTCTGAAGAGGCGTGCCATCTTGCATCATGTCTGCAAACATTTCATCATCATCTGGGTCATTCAGTGCCCTTAAAATGTGCATTTCTTCTTTCATGTGGCTGATTATATTTCTAATAATTCTTTTGCAGGCAGCAATTTTCTCTTCTGCCACCTTGATGTCCCTCTTGGCGCATTCCAGCGATGCTGCAGTATCTTCAAATCTCACCTCCAAAAGGTCAATAGTTTGCTGCAGTTTCTGGTCCATGTCTCTGCAATAACATAATGAAGTTGGTCAGTTCCTGCTCAAGGTGTGCAATGCACCTCAACAGGTGTTAATAGATGTAGAATTTTTGAAGTTGTTTAAAGCATGCAATGTACCTAAAGATGTCTGCAATAGTTGGTTACATTCGTTCTGAGAACATTGCTTGCATTTCACTATGCAATCATTTGCAATATCTTGTTGATAAACCACTAATAAGAAACTGTACTTAAGTACAACCATAAGGTGCACATAGTTAACCCTATTTTAACCGGGGGGGGGGGGCGTTTTTCGCCCCCCCTATCGGAATTTGTTTTATAGCTCCCAAACGATGCTACCTACAGTGCTGAAACTCCTTGACTTTTCCTAAAATTTAGTTGGCAATCAGAAAATAGAAATTTCAATACCTATTGTTTGACCACGTGACCAGCACATGCCCATATTTGGAGAGTGGTCACAAAGAAATTCTTTAAAACGGCTCTAATTTCTTCCTTTGTAACTAAATCTCAACAATATATATACCATTCGATTTGTCTCGATGAGTACTTTCATTTGATATATAATTTATTCATATTTGCTGACATCAGCAGTTTATTATTTCTATGACGTCATCAATCTTTATGACGTCATATTCCTAATAAATGAGTAATTTTTTCATGTAAAACTGATGGAATGACTTCAAATATCGATTAAGGTACTTGATTTCATCAATAATATGCGAAATTAATGGTTTTAAATCATAATTATTGAGCTAACAATTTCGCATTGAATCAAATTTTCATTATTTAATTAGTTAATTTATTAGAAACCACAAATATCCGTAGGAAACCATATAAAACTACAAAGTAATGGTGTCAAGCAGGTATTTGGATGGTTTTTTGCCAATTTTATCTAGCTATTTGCTAATAATGGACCCTTTTCTGCGAATAGCTCGATTTTCTCAAAATTTGCTTTGTTTTTGGTTGCCTAGCAACCAGTCACGTGACTATTGATTGATTGATGCTATTTTTAGATTCTCCTTTGTTCAATTATGACACAGTGCAAGTTTCATTGTCATAGCTGTTACACTTTCGGAGAAAAATAGGGGGGGCGAAAAACGCCCCCCCCCGGTAGAAAATCACTTTTTTTTTACCCGGTTAAAATAGGGTTAAGACACTTTTACTACCAAAACACCACAATTTTCATAGAGTTTGCTAATTGAATTAAAATCAGCTGAGAACTTAAACAGGTTCAAGAATTTGATCAAACAATGGGATTGCCAAAACTGTGAATGTAACGCCTGTCAATTCAATGATATCTTGTCCTCATATGTCTTGAATATTCAATTATTTACCTTACAGTATCTGTCAATTTCTTTATTTCTTAATTTCTACATTTGCATGCTTGATTTAGAATAGTTGTATCTAGGTAAATCTGTACAGCTAGGTAAAAATTGAATGAAAATAAGTTAACAAAAAGATAACTCTCAGAGATATCCCTAATATTTTTCCACAACTATCAACTACAGTAAACACTCGCGTATAAGAACCTACAGTTTTGCAAGTCAGCCTAACTAGGTTCTTATGTTTTGGGTATTTAGTGGGAAATGAGGCTGTTCAGGTTCTTAAATTGGTTCTTATTTTATTCATGGCCTTCAGGAATTTCTTCTGCGCATGTCATCGTGGCGTGCGGACGTGGTTTTTGGAGCTCCTCAAATCCAAAGATCGACAATCAGAATGTAGGGCACTTATGCCATCTCATTAATGCCGTTAATTTTCTTTCTTTCATTCTTACAATTTTAAGTTTTAATTCCTTCAACCAATGGTTCAATCTACGCTTTTCACATGGTAAAACACTACAAAAGACAACATGGGAGACGAAATGGGAATGAAAGATTTGGTAGCTATGCTCAAGAAACAAGACCTCAACCTGAACAAGCGGCTGGACGAGCTTACAAGCAAAATCGACAACGTTAATTCAGTGGTTCTTGGAAAACTCAAAGACCTAGAAGAAAGAATCGACAGCCACGAAAAGTCAGCCGAGTTCATTAACAACCAATATGAGTCTCAGAAACAAATGACAGAATCCGTTATCAAGGACCAAATGAAGCTTGAACAAGTAAATGCCGATCTCACCAAAGAAATCATAGAATTGAAAAAAGAGTTTAAGAAACAAGGAAGTGAGCTAAACAACCTCCAACAGTACAGCCGTCGTGAATGCATAGAGATAAATGGAGTACCGCCAACCGATGACGAAAATACAGAGGAAATCGTGATGCATATCTGCAAAGAAATCGGAGTTCTTTTCTTTATCATTTTTTTCTTCCTCTCTCTGTCCTCAGTCTGCCCCTATTTTTTGTATATCGTTATTTGTAGCCAAAAGTATTTCCAATAGCATGATTGTATAATTAAAATTTCTCGTATTTAAATAAGTGTTATCGCTTGCTATAAACCACGTAACCGAGGGCATATAGCTCGAAAGCTCTACCAGAGTTCTTTCTATATGTCCTCTTCAGCTCCACTGATTTAGATGCATTACGTAAATTATATTTCACGCGTTTCTCATTATCTGTATAATTTAGCATCATATTATATTAGTTTAACATGTAGCTTTTAGCTGAGAATATACATGAAATTGAAAAAAATTGAAAATTCTTTTCTTCATATTCAAACATCAGGCCTATTATTTACTGTCAGTTCACATCAGTTGAATTTATGAGATATTCCCCAAAAGAAATTTGTGGAAGAATCTGAAATGTTTATATAGTCCAATAGTCCAGATAAAATCTTTCAAAAGCTTCTAATCGGGTAATACAAACATTTTTTATTCTTCCACAAACATCTGTTGTGAATAAGACCCCATCCTCTCTAAAAAAAAAATAAGAACCTGTTTCAAATTCTAGGCTGAATGGGTTCTAATATAATTGGGGTTTGATTGCAAAATTTCAGCCTGTAGGTTCTTAATCCACTAGGTTCTTAATCCACTTGTACACGGGTTTTTACTGTAATTGAATTTGAAGAATATTTTGATATAGATCTTCACAATTGTATATGGTTGCTTGAACATTGCTTCTGTTCTTGCTGCATGTTGTATTTGAATTGTGCATCTGATTAACCATGAAATGGTTTACAATGCTCTACAGTATCTCCTGACCACAATGATTATTTTAAGATCTTTTGTGCAAAGAAACTGCATTTCATTTAACATACAATTCTCACTTTTACTGCAATGAAAGATAGCCTTGAGGGCTCAGAGAGAGTTTTTTTTTAATGATTCACAACATTTCTAAAACTTTCAAATCCTTCAAAAGACCAAGAAAATGCTTGATGCAATCAAATTTTGTGAAATTCACAGCCTTGTGCACAAAGAATTGTAAAGGATTTATAGTAATTCATAAGAATATCAGAAAAGACCTTTCAGCTCTCCGAAAGAAAATTGGAAGCAAGGGATATTTTGACACATTTTGTCATATTTTTGAATGCGCAGAATAGTGATGAACCTCTAACGCCATTCATTTGATATAATGCCCCTCATTCGCTCTAATGCCACATAAGAATTTCAACATTCTCTTGAGAATTCCTAGATGTCCACTCTCCTGTAACATGTGAGTAATATGAACCAAAATTTTAAAGATCCTAGCAGTTCAAATTTGTTTGTACACAAAAAGGCTGTTTCACAAAAATGTGATTTTGTTTCATTTATTTCTTTGCAGACATCTAGAAGTGAAGTAGAAAATGGCTGGGGTAAGCATCTTTTCACCATATTTCAGGATCAATATCACCAAACAATTATAAAGCCTTTAATAAAAATGTTAAGCGGTAATCCCATTACATTTCAGTCAGAATTTCTGTTTCAGATCACTAGAACATGCCCTAGTTGCTCAGCAGAGCAAGCTATAAGCAGAAAGTTGTGCAATTATTGTGGGGAAAACCTCAGAAAGCGAGAGAATGCTGATGTCAGGAAGCAAGAGCTTGGTGAAAAGCTTAGGGAAGCATCCTTTCGTTACCTAAAACAGCCTTGAAGAAGAAGGCATGTTTATTTTTGCCTTTTAATATTGTATTCTCTTTGATTGTGTACGGTTGATTTCTTCATAAACAGTAGATTCTAAAAAGATGGCATGCCAAGGTGCAACATCTGCTAAATATTCCTGGAGGAATACTGTCTTTTTTCCATTTGATATTCTAGCACTGTAAATGTCATCAATCTAAAAGTAAAACTAAAAGTACAAGTGATTATGATACTGTAGGTGTTATCCTCTTATCAATGTGAGTATTTGTATCAAGTTAAATTTCAGGAAATGAGGTCCCTCCTGGATTTGAAATTGTAAAAAATATTGCAGATTGTGTTATGATGCAACGCATTTCCAAAACAACTTGTTTTAGTTTGATATCCACTTCACAGGTGGACATTTTGCAGGCTAAAGATTGTGAGATAGTTGTGATTGGCTACCATCGCAATCAAGAGAGGGGCAACTTTTGGTCATATAGCCCAAAGGGTAGCTTGGGGGAGAAATTCCTTCAGCATGACTTTGGTGACTATGTGCTTCAATATGTGTTGGCTGCAAGCATGAGGGTCCGCAAGTCAGCCAAACTTGCTGACTGCTGGAACCGGGTTGCCTCTCCTGAAGACATTGATATTGAGGAAGCATACACATCGGGATGGCGTATATATGACCTTGCAACTACACTCCCAGACAAAACTGAATAAGACAAGATCTGCAATATTTTCAATCTCCTCTCAAAAATCAACCAAAAAACAGCAATGTCCCCCAACTCAATGCTGCTTTTTTGTGGACATTAGTGAATGTACTTCACTTTTTGGACCTTTGATTCCAAACCCTTGGGGAAAGGGGAGCATTCAGATAAATAGGGATGTGTATATACATGCTTGTCTCGTGAGTTTCCTCCGGGATTGTCTTCTGACCTAGATCTGGAAAGATTACCTACTGCAGCGAATAATAGACCTGAAAATATGCTGTGTTTGTCCAGAATCGTAACAGTCATACATAACATGAGTGCAAGATGCGATAATTGTCAACAAGAAACAAATTATTTTAAGTTTACTCTCCTCTGCCGCATGTTAATAGTGCTAAATAACAAGGGCAGATTTTGTAATACAATAGCACAAGTTGCTTTTGTTGACACCTCAATTCAAAGCGATTAGCGATGACAGACAAAGGAAATTCTCTCAACCAGCAATTCAAAACAAACAAAGCCGCAAAAGTGTCTCTGAAACCCAGGTAGCTAGCTCGCTCGCTGTGCATTTCAGAAATTATTTTTAAAGGCAAATATGAGCATAGATCGAAAAAAGAAGGATATATCTACACATCTGCCGCGGGCATTTTATTTGTTTGGTTCAAAAATCGTTTAGGAGGCGATTCAATTCTCTTATTTTTTGGGTGTTATCAAAACATTTACTGCTCAGCTTCTGGACTAAAGAAATAAAACACCCGTGGCAGATGTGTAGATATATCCTTCTTCATTCGATCTATGCTCATATTTGCCTTTAAAAATAAATTCTGGAATGCACAGCGAGCGAGCTAGCTACCTGCAATCCTGGCCATAAGGGTTGATAGTCAGGAAGCTAATTTCCATATGTCTTCCTATTTTCGTGTTCGTTCAACCCAGACTACAGAAAAGGTCTGATTGGTTATTCTGGTAGAGAAAGTCATTGTGAATCCAAATTTGGTGGGTGTCATGCGAAAATATGGTATCATTGGGGCTCTACGGGGTTTTTATTTTGGGGGGTCAGGGGTCATTTTGAGAACAGCAAGTTTCTCACACGTATTCACTTTGTATTATGAAAGCAATTTCCTTTGGGTTTTTCTCATATCAAAATACTTGAATAAACCACAGGGCTATTCTCCCCTTACTTGCGGGGGTCTAGCCCAATTAGGGGGTCTGGGCTTTCGGCAGGGGGCTGGCCAAAATATAAAATAACGATTGCTTTATTGAAGCATTTTAAGTCGATAGGATAATCAGCTCTGCATTTTCATGATATTTGATTCTATGAAGTTTTGATCGATATTTGTAGTGGGGGGGGGGGGGGAGGTAAATACTGGAGGGGAAGTCTATCTCAAAATTAGAGGGAGAATGAGATTAGAGAGTTTTTGCAGTAATTCTCATTATAACCACTATATGATTTCTTTCAGGATTTGTTCTATACGAGAGAGTTTTGAATTTGTTAGATTTTAGTCTGTCTTTGTGACCTGGTACAGTAAAAACCCACATATAAGAACCACCCACTTATAAGAACCTAAGGCCTAGTAAAATGTTCTAATTTTACCCCATTACAGAAGAACCTATTCATCCTGAAATTCAAGGAAGGTTCTTATCTAAAAAAGTCACATGTAAACTACTGATAAGATTTTTTAAAGAAATTTAGCCAAATACTTAACCCTATTTTAACCGGGGGGGGGGGGGGGCGTTTTTCGCCCCCCTGTGTGATTTTTTTAAATAGCTCCCAAACGATGCTACCTACAATGCTGAAACGTCTTGACTTTTCCTAAAATTTAGTTGGCAATCGGAATATAGAAATTTCAAGACCTATTGTTCGACCACGTGACCACCACATGCCCATATTGTCGAGTGGTCACAAAGAAATTCTTTAAGACGGCTCTAATTTCTTTCTTTGTTACTAAATCTCAACAATATATATACCATTCGATTCGTCTTGATGAGTGCTTTCGTTTGATATATAATTTATTCATATTTGCTGACATCAGCACTTTATTATTTATATGACATCATCAATCTTTATGACGTCATATTCCTAATGAATGAGTAATTTTTGCATGCAAAACTGATGAAATTACCTCAAATATCGATGAAGGTACTTGATTTCATCAATAATATGCGAAATTAATGGTTTTAAATCATAATTATTGAGCAAACAATTTTGCATTGAATCAAATTTTCATTATTTAATTAGTTAATTTATTAGAAACCACAAATATTCGTATGAAACCATATGAAGCTACAAATTAATGGTGTCAAGCAGGTATTTGGATGGTTTTTTTTTGCCAATTTTATCAAGCTATTTGCTAATAATTGGCTTTTTTTGCAAATAGCTCGATTTTCATAAAATTTGCATTGTTTTTGGTTGCCTAGCAACCAATCACGTGACTACTGATTGATTGATGCTATTTTTAGATTCTCCTTTGTTCAATTATGACACAGTGCAAGTTTCATTGTCATAGCTGTTATACTTGCGGAGAAAAACAGGGGGGGCGAAAAACGCCCCCCCCCCCCCCCGGTAGAAAATCACTTTTGTTTTACCCGGTTAAAATAGGGATACTTAAAGACAAATGACGGACATCTAGCGCCTAGTTTAAGAACAGAATAAAACATGGGTTTTGTGCTGTCATTTGTCTAATTGATTGGTTAATCTCTCGGTATCATCAAATACAATGGAATACAATAGGTTATATTTAGATTGCCCAGGCCCCTGATTTAAATCACCTTATATCTCCGTCATTTGTCTTTAAGTAAATACAAATCCTGTGTAAAAATTCCTTGTATGAATGGATTTGATACAGATAAGGCCAGGTAGATAAGGTTGTTCTTTATAACATTGTGTCATGATAGTGTGTATGTGAAAACGTTGTTTTCTTATATTTGGCCTAAATTCCCAAAGATCTGTAATTAATTCTTTTGATAAGAACCTATTTAAGAACCTTGCATCCTGTTTTCAAGAATAGTATCACATGCATAAGAACCTAAACAGGGTGATTTCAAAATGCAAGCTTCTTATATGCGGGTTTTTACTGTCGGAGGGGGGGGGGGCTAATTCATTGCTCCTAACAAGCCATGAGAAAGCTACTATAACGAGGTGTCTCAAGGATATGTGTGGCTTTGGAGCATCTAACCACGTTGAAAATCACAAGGAAGAATCACGTCACCTAGAGTAGCGTCGCCCATTATGGCCGGTCGCCCATTATGGCCGGTCGCCCATTATGACCGGTCGCCCATTATGGCCGGTCGCCCATTATGGCCGGTCGCCCATTATGGCCGGTCGCCCATTATGGCCGGTCGCCCAGTATGGCCGGCTAACAAGAGAAATTGAATTTCAGGAGACTGACGACTAGAAATAAAATTTCAATTGCGCGGAAAATCTTCGCTGACATCTGTTTTACCATGATTTGACCTTCACTGAAGTTTCAGTTCATTTGCATTGAAACCCGACGAGATGGTTTGTGCATATCTCTAATTGATTCTTTCAAGTATTGCAAATTTCATGATTCTATTTACATTCCTTCCTTCTTTTTCGTTCGCTCGGCACCTTGCGGTTTGAAATTTTTCAAATATGCTTTGATTTTTCAGAAGTCCAGTCTCTTGAGAGGAAATCTGCAATGAAGCCAAAGCAAAGTGACTTCTGATTCAGATTTAAGGTTATGAAGTCTGAGTGCTGCTAATTGTTATTTTCGTCGCCCATTATGCCCATCAGTTTACCAGAGAAGTTTACAATCGCTTTAAGATATTAAAATGCAACATTTATTAAGAAAACACTAATTTGGATCATAATCTTACTTGCTGACTTGGAAAATCATTGAAATGCAAAAAAACGCAGCATTATATTGATTCTATTTTCATTATAGAAACATGCCAAAACTCATCCGTCCAGGCACAAGAGATAAGGCAGGATTTAGAACAACTCGAAGCATGTATTTCAATTGCCAAAAACTCGAAGTTTAGGTTAATTCTTATTGATATTTGTGGGTTTAAAGTACCAAGTGATAAACAAAGAACAGTAATTAAAGCTGTTTTTCTTATCAAAACTTTTTACCGGAGAGTAGTGTTCATTGTTTCTCCTGCGGCCATAATGGGCGACGCTGGAAGAAAACGACGTTTTTACCCCCTCCTTTAAAATCCTCTAAAATCAGTATAAAGAGTTAACGTAAAAAATCATTACTCTGTGATTTTTTTCTCCATTAGTTGGTGATATAATCTGGCTATTGGGTTTTTTCATAAATTGCTCTTTTTGGATCTAACTCAGAACTTCGCAACGACATGGGCATAATGGGCGACACCACTCTAGTTCTTGGAAAATAACGAAAAAGCTATGTAATTTTTATATCAAGGAAGATTCGAAATCCTTGCATTAGAGTCTTCTCGAGGACACACATACTGAACGTGAATGTTGACTTTGCTATGGAAAATCGAGGAAGCTCTTAAATATGAAATCATACAGGTAAACAACTGATGTATACCTTTTTTTGCAGGAAAGAAAATGAAATATATATAAAATTACAAAAAGAGGTGAAAGGACACAAAGGGGAAAGGAGAACAGTGGGGGTAAGGGTGAGATGGGGGTTAAAGAAAACAGCAAGTCGTTGAAGCGGCCAGCAGTACACAGCATGGAGGAGATTCCCGCAAAGCGGGCCATGCTTGGACTGCTTAGCATCCTTGATGCATACCAGAATTGAGGAAACTAAGTGGAGACACGTTTATTCTCCTCAAATTTGGTATGGATCACTTCAAATGATACTGGATGATAAAAATAATGTTAATGAAGATTGCCTTCATCATATGAATTGAATGCATGAGGCAATTTGAAAACCTTCTCCAGGAAGACAGAAACGCTCCTACTTTCCTTAAGCATGGCAAATCCGTAAATGAAGAAACCAAAAGATTATTCAATTTGGTCTTACTATCTTTCCAATGAGGATTAAACTATCATACCTGCCACTACAAAGGAAAAGAACGATTTATTTTGTTAATTATTTGCTTCGGTAGCTTCAACGACTTGCTTTGATAATTTTGCGTTAAAACATTTGCCGTAAAAGCTCTGTTGAGCCTCCGGTTCATTATTTGATTTTAGACATCGTTTTGTTCCTTTACACCACATTTTGCGGTTTAAGCATTACATTTTGTGAGTTCAAGGGATGAATTCGAAACAGTTGTATCTCAAGCATCTCAAGCCATATATCAATTAACAAGTAAACTTATTTACCTCTATACTATAAATGAACGAAAATATTGGAAACCTCTGGAATTTGATATCAGTGGGGGTCTTAATTTGATAGAGCTTTTATGGTACGTTATGAATTGTTATTGTGTGGTTCAACTTTGCATAAAATGTATTCATGTTTCAAACTTAAATATTATCAATATCGATCATGTCTCTTAATCGTTTGCACATTTTTGAAGTAACACATTTTGTACATTAAGGGGGCCATCAAACCAACAATAAATACAAACGAGGTAGCTACCCATGTTCAAGTTAACTATCGATCAACATTTTGAGAATGATTATCCATTGATTAAAGTTAAATTCACATCGCTGGAGTGAAGCAAATTTGTTTACTTATTTTGGGGACACCCGGTATGTTATACATCAGTTTGGAAATATTGATAGCAGATTGATAGGAGCTGATGAGCATTAAATTTTTCAAAATCGTTATAAGTTTCATGGAATTGATAAAATGCCGTTTGACGTAGTTATGATGTAGAATTAGAAATTTAAATTTGTAAATATTAGTAAGAATTAATTAAAAATTGCTTATACGAATATTGTTGACAGTGAAATAAGGTGAATATTCAAATTTACTGAAGAATAACATGTTTCCTTTCCTATGGTGAAATCTGCAATCATTACGACACAGCTGAAAGGCATTTGAGCAACATGCTTTCAAAGAAATGCTCAGTATTGGCATAACAGAAGCATGTTTATGCAGAGATTAGGGTTTCTTCGACTTTTCAACTTATTGCATGCGAGATAAGGAGTGAGATTCAGCTGATATCGTTTGTTTTCCCTCCCTTATTAGGCATGTATTAATGATGTATGTGTATATGTGTGTATGTATGTATATGTATGTATGTAGTATAGTATAGTATAGTATAGTATAGTATAGTTTAGCATAGTATAGTATAGTATAGTATAGTATAGTGTAGTATAGTATGGTATAGTATTGTATTGTATTGTATACTATAGTATAGTATCGTATAGTATTGTATAGTATTGTATAGTATAGTATAGTATGCTGTAGTATAGTATAGTATAGTATAGTATAGTATAGTATAGTATAGTATAGTATAGTATAGTATAGTATAGTATAGTATAGTATGGTATAGTATTGTATACTATAGTATAGTATCGTATAGTATAGTATTGTATAGTATAGTATTGTATAGTATAGTATAGTATGCTGTAGTATAGTATAGTATAGTATAGTATAGTTTAGTATAGTATGCTGTAGTAAGGTATAGTATCGTATCGTATCGCATTGTATCATATCGTATCGTTGTATAGTATAGGATAGGATAAGCTGTTTGGCTTAGGGTTAACTGCATTTAGTGGATCGTCTAGACTTATTGCATCGTGCCAAAAAGAGATTCCTGCATTTACTTGATCATCTAGACTTATTACATCCAGCCTATTCACTAGATTCTGCCTTTACGCTTAAAAGGGATGGGTAAAAGGCGTTAGTGGTACCTGGGGGCATTGGGGGGCATGGGGCATGATGGACAGTGATGTGGGAAGGAGCGAGATCATGCAGATAGCTACCCACCCGGTCGACTGGTAGAGGCATTTTCAGATTGCAAAATTTTCACGAGAGTGAATCATGCAATTTTGATAGGGATTTAAAGGTACATATCCTGCAGAGATTAGAGGGAGATCATGATAAATTAGAACATTACGAAAACTTGTGGATATCAGGATTAAACTCCAGAGAACCAAACGGACTAAATTCTAGCCTTAATGAGCTCGGAAAGAAATATTATAAACTATACAAGCATATGTAGCAGTTTAATAAAGTTTTGTTATATCAATCGTTCTCCGTTCTCTATTTAATTGTTAGAATTTTAGACTCCTTTTATTTATGGAACACAGCATTCGCATTTGATAACGTTAGATTGTAAAACATTTATTCAAACATTAGTTGACTGATGAAAGTCTACGATAGATCGAAAATTTTCAAACAAACTAGTCTAGGGTTCTAGGATGGATGTTCAGATCCATTGAAAATGTTACGTCAAACAAACGTCAAAAAACAAAATTGGATACCCCAGAAGTTTTTGTCATTGGTAAGACACAGTCGGAACAGTTTGGAAAGGAATTATCGTTTTTAGCTGGTGCAACTGCACTAAATGATTGGGAACCGCCACTATTAGTGTCTCAATTCAATCTCTTTGCAGATGAACAAGGAATTCTTCTAGCAAAATCACGTATTAAAAACGCAAACGTAGAATCAGAGTGTAAGGAGCCAATCTTAGTACCGTCCCGACATTCTTATTCGGATCTAGTTATTCAGGAATATCATATGAAGGTATTTCACAATGGTGTTCGCGACACTTTAAACGCCATTAGACAAAGGTATTGGATACTACGTGGTAGAGAGTCGGTCAAGAAACTCGTTAGAAGATGCGTTATATGTAGAAAGCTAGAAAGTATATTCTTTAAATCCGTATCAGGTCATGATTTGCCAAACTCTCGTGTAGATCACGGTCCACCCTTTATTAACACAGGTGTAGATTTCACCGGACCTCTCTTCATTTCAGATCGCAACAACGCAAATAGGAAGGTTTATATTTGCTTGTTTACATGTGCATCTACTAGAGCCGTGCACTTAGAGCTAGTAGACAGGTTAGATGTAACATCATTTTTGCGTGCACTTAGGCATTTCACTGCACGCAGGGGCCTCCCAAGGCCATTCCTCAGTGACAACGCCAAAACGTTCAAGTCTGCAGCCAAAGAGGTCAAGAAAATCATTCTTTCGGCAGAGGTGCAATCTTATCTCGCAGATAGAAGTGTCTCTTGGCGTTTTATCGTGCAGAAGGCGGCCAGGAACGGTGGAATTTGGGAAAGTCTAGTCAGGTCCGTCAAACGTTGTTTGAGGAAAGTCATTAGGAGGGCAGCATTGAATGATGAAGAACTCGTTACTCTTCTCATGGAAATCGAAGGTATCATTAACGCTAGGCCCATCACGTATGTCTATGATGATACAGAAGGTGTATCGTATCCATTTACTCCAGCAGATTTATTATATGGTCGTAGCACAACATGTACGTCAAATGGTAGACATTTTGAAATCATCAGTACGAATGAAACGTTGAATAAAGGAGCAAATTATCATCGTAGATTGTTGCAAAATTTCACGAAACGTTGGAAAAACGAGTATTTGTTCGGAATCAGAGAATCGTTAAGCTCGACTGTTACATCCTAAAAACCTAACATCGAAGTTGGGGACGTAGTAGTTTTAAAGGATGACCAAACCAAACGTCAATTTTGGAAATTAGCTCGATAGAAGAATTGATTATCGGTAGAGATGGCAACATTCGTGCAGCCAAGGTTAGAGTTCCCAACGACAAGGGAACTTCGTTATTAACACGACATTTGAAGCATTTAGTGCCATTAGAAGTACAGAGTAGAAATTGCGAGATTGAACCTATCGAGGTGCAGCAAGAAATCAAAGAACCAATTAAGGTTCAAGAAACTGTAGTTGATAACAGTAGAGTTGATGGTAGGCCGCGTCACAATGCAGCAGTCATTGGTGAAATGAGAAGAAAGGACAATGTGTAGTTTAATACTCCAATTCAAGGACTTTATCATAATTTAGCAAGTAGTTAAGATATATTTTGAAGTTGACATTTTAATTATTGTAATCGTCTCAGAGTTCGTTTCGTTGACTACATTGTAGCTCAACCCGGGGGAGTGTGTTGGATGGGCTAGCCCAGACCTCTTGCCCGGGGTGATCTGCACGTGGTGAGTCACTCGTACCCAGACTCCCGTCATATAAGTATGGCGTAACGTAATATCAACTCAGTTCGAATCAGGGGCTCACGGAAATAGTCGTAATCAGAACGGTTTGGCACCAGGTCAACCGTAAAGCGTATATTCATTCAATTGTAAACCTTTATCAGCAGCAGTTTAATTTACAGTTATGTACATATTTTTGGTTTATTATACCGGGTGAACCAGAAAAAAGTGACCCAACGCAATCTGTTACAGAAAATTAAGTAAGTGGCCGATTGAAATGCTTCAAATGTTGTTCTGTCGATAAAAGACTAGCTTATGCTATGAGTATTTTTCGAAATTTTTTTTGGTACGGTAAATTTCCAAAATTAAGGATTTCGAGGAAAAGCGCATGCCTGAAATCCTCAAAAAGTCGTCAAAAACTGGGGATCGATTTACAGCCATTTCAAATCTTCAAAACAACGAGGAGCGTGTTTCATTTCAACCTGGGAATAGGTATCCCAGTCGGAAGTCTTCAGAGCAACTTTATAGTCCCTAGGTACTTAAAAATATTCTCAGGCAGAATGAAACGCGCTCCTCGTTGTTTTGAAGAACCGAAATGCCTTCAAATCGGTCGCCTGTTTTTGATGACTTTTTGAGAATTTCAAGCCTCCCCTTTTCCTCAAAATCCTTAATTCGGGAACTTTCCCGGGCCCAAAAAATTGCGAAAAATACTCACAATGTAGGCTAGTCTTTTAGAGACAGAACAATGTTTGAAATATTTAAATCTGCCACTTACTTTTTTTTCTATGACACATTGCGTTGGGTCACTTTTTTCTGGGTCACCCGGTATATATCAGAATATGGAATCAAGTCGCCTTATTCTTTTCCACATCTTCGTGTTGTAACTTTACAATACTAGTGTTACGAAATTCATCCATGAGACCATATACAGCGGAAAGCGAGATGACGACCTGGTAACGATGAGAATGAGGCAATATGACAAACTGCGAGTAAAGATAACGCAGAGCATCATACCAGATCCAGAAATAGAGATGTTAAGCAAATTTCATTTTCTCCAAATATCAATGTCATCAATGTATCATCTGAAATATCATAGTGAACTATATACAAAACAGTTTTCAGAACTGAAATATCTCATTTCTATCAAAAGTTATGATTTAAAGAAGAATCTGTGAAAGCGCAAATTCTTGTCAACTTTTGATACAGTGTTTTAACAAAATAGAAAATTTCAAAGTAAACATAATCATTTTCCATTGTGCTTGGGTCAAATAATGCAAATTTTCCTAAAACTTTCAGATAGACATGCAGAAATTTGAGCTTGGGGTCAAACATCTGTGAAAATTATTTCTGGGGGGAGGGGCAAAATTCTCTGGTGGGTCTCAAGGGGTGACATTTTCTGGTAACTAAATGTTGGCTTTTTTATTTTGCATGATAATGTAACTTAAGTTTGAATTCATTACACCCTGCATTTGATGTTAGGTGGTACCTGGTCCCCAATTTTTGGAGAACAATGACCTTTTGTCCTGAAACAATAGGAGTTCATAATCCTCTGAAATAATAAATATGAGCGCTGCCCTACTGGCAGGTATTTACATGTGAAATAATCAAAATACCCAAAGATGAGGGGTGGGGATGCAGGGTGATTGATAAAGCGAGTTCTCCTGTGGTATAGGCAATCTGGGCCAGGTTGTTCAAACCATGATTAGCGCTAATCCTGGATTAAAAGCATAATTCTGTAGTCATTTGCATAGTCCTACCTGTACGAAAAAGGCTGGGACAATCCTGGGAAAGCGGGAAAAGTTGGGATCAATATGCATTGAAATCTGTACAGAATTTCCAGTATCTGGAAATTCTGTGCAGATGTGCAGAATACTAGAAAATCCAGTATTAGCATAATACCAGTTTTGATTAAACAGGCCCAGGGGGTTAAATAAGTAAAGTACCAGTAGGTAATCTTGGGATAAAAGGTAATACTCTTTAGTCGTTGATCTTCCAGGATGTTCCTTATTTTATTTTTAACTTCAATTAACTTGAGCCTTCTCTGATCTTCACCTAGAATGATACTTTCATTGCCATCATTTGCAACCAATTCTGTGGAATTTCTTTTCAGTACATGCTGCAAATTATTTTCTAACTCCTCGACTGAAAAAACTTTTCCTCCAGATGATTGATGAAAACATTTCTTGTTATCAGACTTAGCACCAAGAACAAACTTTTGGTACTTCAGCTGTGCAATAAGGGCAGACCTTTTGGAGCTTTCATCATTGATCTGTTTAGTTTTGTCTTCAACCTCATTCTTTGTTGTCCATTCTCCTCCCAGCTTATTTATATCGGCAATTATTTTTCTCTTTCTTTCAATCAATTTCTTTTCTTTTTAATCTTTTTCTTGTTTCTTCAGGAGAAGATTCTTCCTCGTGTTCTCTCTTATCTCTTCTCTCCTTTCTTTAAAATCTTTGATGACGGTTTTCGCAGACCTCCTAGCCATATCCATATAAAACGGTTTGGTGTCTTGGTCAAGACCATCAAGCCATGCAGATGTCTTGTTCGTTTCAAAAAGGATTGTGCTTTCGATGTTCAAAGTGGAGGCATTTGGTCTTTCTCTAAAGAGTCGATCATATGATGCAAAAACTCGCTCTGAAATGCTGTTTGTTGCTGGTGAACTACTGGTTTCTTCAAGCATCTTTGGTGATGGGTCAGACAAAACTCCTCCCTCCAAATAATCTTTCATCTGTCGTAAAATTGTCAAACTGCAGTGACCAAGGACAACTTCAAGGGCAGCAATGGTGAGCTGATCAAAATCATGAGAGTTTGGCTTGAACAGACATTCATAAATTCCGTCCTTGTGAACATCTGCACCACTAAAAGCAGGCTCTCTGTTCAAGAGAAGACTGCTGGCATCATTTGCCCATCTCAGACAGTTCTCTTGCATTTCCTTTATTTTTGGATTCATATCCAAAATATTATCAACATTCTCGCAAAGTCTCCAGAAAGGTCCAGTGAGCAACTTGTCAATAATTCCCAAGGCTCTGCAACCAGCCAAATTGACTTCATCAGCAATATCTTCCGACACTGCCTGGAGCAAGCGGTTTGGAGTCCCATGTATTTAAAAGAATTCCTTGAAATGGTCCTTGTGATAATAAACACTGGCACCATTCCAGAACAAAACATTCAATTGATTGCCTCTAAATGAGGTCAGCTTCACAGTTCTATCTGTCAAGTAAACTGCAAACGGTGCCATAACTCCTGACTGCTCCGAGCCATGCTCTTCAAATGCTTTACACACTGTTCTTACCATTCTTGTGACTCCAGACTCACTGCTCTGTATGATTCTAACGGATGATTGCACTGGTCCAGTTCGTGTTACACCTTCATAGTCTTTCAGTCCCTTCTCTGCTGCATCTGCAAGGCCCAACAGGAAGTGCAAGTTCTTCTGTGCTTCGTGGGGCATTTCAGTGAAGCCTTCAATTGGTTTTGTTGCGAATTCCTTTCTCCAGTCTTCCAAAAACGTATCAACACAATAATTGGTGGAGTGCCTATCTGCCGTGGTATTCTTTAAATTTAGCACTAGTTTGCTACATTCTTCTTTACCACTGATCCGCTTGAGGTTTTCTGCTGTTTTCTCAACACAGTACTTGATTGAGTCGAAAAGTCTCTCAGAGGTTCCAGAATCCTGATCAAAGAGGCCAATTGCATATGACCTGTCCCCAACAGACACCTGTATGGATTCTGATCTATACCCAAACTTTGATGTCTCATCATGATGCAAAGTAGAAAATTTATGTTTAGCTAATTCCTTGGCTGCTTGAAGGTTTGAAAGGGTCCTTGCCTCAGCTGACAGAATTGATGTTAATGCTGCAGATGGAAAAGGGCCTTCTACAGAAATTCCAGCCAGATCATTCAATACTGTTTATATAACTCCTTCAACTTTGTTCCTTCCAACATTCATGCTTAGTAGCTTTATGTAAACTTCTCGGACTGAGTCTACGTATCTTCCGCCTTCAAAAGTTTTCACAACTGGTTGTTCCAAAAAATTAACAACATTTTCCAGTGTTTTCTTCTCATTTTCTAATACCAACATCCTTTTTCTTAACTGGAGAATCTCTTCCTCCTTTGCTTTAATTTTTGTTTTCATATCATTGTTCTTGTTGCCCTTCTGGTAACTTGCCACCTTCTGCATCAATTTGGTAGTCTCTTCGCTACTTCAAAACTTCTTTTCAACATCTTTTTCTCCTCTGGCAACTCCTTAATGGTCTTGTCTGTCTCTCTCTTGTGCGCTGTTATTTCCTTCTGTTGGGCATTGATCTTTTCCTTCAGCTGTCCTTCTTTTACACTCCGTCGGGCAATTTTCTCATTTAGCTTTGATATGCGCTTTGTCCCTGTCCTGAGTTTTTTTGCAGCTACCCGAAGTGCCTCTGACTTCTCCTTTGATTCTTCTTGAATCTTGAATCTTTCCTGTTGACGCAGATCAGTTACCCAAATATGGTGCGGCACATGTCACCGCTTATTTTTTGTGTAATATTATATTTGTTAAAGGCTTACATATGCTTCGATTCCTTTTAATCAAATGTTATGGTCGTAGAGTAACATGAGAAAATTAAACCATGAATTCAGAAAACTTATCGAGAAGAATGAAGTCACAAGTGGCAAAGAAGAGCCCAGTGATGATGGCACTGCCATAGATGACGATACAAGATCGGAAATGGGCAAGGGGAAAGGGAGAGAAGAAAAAGAGGAGAACAACAACGAGGAATCCTTTTGCGTAACAGAAAAGAATACGTACACTATAGAAAAATAATTTGACCTATCAGGTACCTTGCTATGATTTCAGGCATCTCAATCGCATGTCCATCCATTCGAAATATTTTCACTGTGCTAAATCTTTTCAATACGCTTTTTGTAGTAAATGTACATTATAAATGCTTCATGCTAAATGCTTCATGCTTTCTGTAAGGCATCTTCTGCCTACTAGCAACCTAGTTTCTTTGTATTACTCTTTATTGCCTCTTTTCTTCTGCATGGAATCATTGTCTGGGGTCTTACCTATGACATCCACACCAAACCGATTAACCTTCTACCAAAGAGAATTGTTAGGGCTATTGCTTTCAAGAGTTTTACATCACCATCTACACCTATTTTCTTTGAATTGAAAATTCTAAAGTTAAATGATTTATTTCACTTCAAGCAACTTATCTTTGTGTATGAATCTGTTCACCTGATTTCTCCTACCTTCTTCCATAATTTTTTTGAAACTTTGTCTACCGTTCATCAGTATGATACAAGGCGGGATCGCCAATGTGATATTTTTATGACGCGTAAGAATACTTTGCAATATGGCTTACGATCTATTAAATATGCAGGCGCTAAATCCTGGAACGACATTCCATCCAATATCAAACAATCTACTTCAGTAGTGATTTTCCGTTGTGATCTGAAATTGCATCTGTTCTCAACTGAGTACCAATCCTGAATACCTTGATAAGATAATTCTTCCATACATTGATCAATCAAATCACTCAAAGATTTCATAAATTGAATGATAAGTTTTTAGCTTAGAGGGTGCTCTTTCCTCGATTAGTCTACCTACTGAGAGAGCTCCTCCTAAGAAATTCCTCTCCATACGAAATTTTATGTACTCTTATTGTAAAATTTGTAATTTTTTGTCATCTGTTGTAATTTGTTATTCTGGTTAATTGTATGTATTTTAGAAAGATTTTTGTATGTAGTAGAATTTTAAAATTAAACTGAACTGAATTGAAACAGTACCCCGGTCTAAAAAAAGCGTTTGGGGAAATTTTTTTAAGGGGTCTGCATCCTATCTTTTTTAGCGCATCCAACTGTGTATCCTATCCAAGTTTCATGCTTCTATCACAATTTGCACAATTCTGCTCTGACTATTGAGATTCTTTTCTGCTAATCTCTTTCTACTGACAACATATATACATACCGTCAGCATAGGAATCTTTCGTCGTACATAGCCGATTGCTCGTGGCCCATGGTCGAAACCGCCAAAGCCTCATTTTCACGGACCAATCAGACGGCTAAAAGCGAAGGAGACAAAAGAAACCCGTGAATTATATGCTTAGATTCCCTTTAACTTATCTTTTCCCAGTACTGGAGTTTCTTAATTTTTGGCATACAGAGCTGAGAGTCGAGTGTCTTATGGGCAGATTCTTATGAAAAAATACGTGCATTGGTTCCAGTGGTTCGACCGCATGTCTTTTGCGCGGTTAGGGTGTGTTGTGCGTTTGTCATTTGGTTGGACGTGTTCACGTGATAGTCTTTTCGACTGTCATGATGATCATACCATACCACAAGGCATGATCTTACCATGGAGTATATCGTACCATTGCCTTTCATTGAAGATCATTCATTCATTCATTCATTCATTCATTCATTCATTCATTCATTCATACAGTAAGAATTTTCTGTGATGATAACCATCTTTGGCACATAATCATTTTGCTGTGTTGGAGGCACTCTTGAGCAATATCCACTAAGTGATCCAATATATACTAATTTACGTGCTAATCCTATGGCAACTCTACTCTCACATTTGTTCTCATATACCAACAAATATAGCGACCCCCCCTGAGATGAGTCATAAAGGAGGCGACCCCTCTGTAAGGCCATACAGCCCTTGGCCATAAATGATAACCTGCAACCTGCTTTATGCAACCTGCATTATGCAACCTGCATTATGCAACCTGCATTATGCAACCTGCATTATGCAGATTACACCAGCCGATCTTAAACAACTCAACTTAGGCAATGCTCAGCTTTAAAAGAGTTTTCAAAATATGCATCAAGCTTACCCTTTCCCCGATTCAAAACTTCTGAGAACCTATTTGTTCGCTCAACAGATTTTGAAAAGAATTCTGATGAGGACCCCATCTTTCCATCTCAAATACCAGTCACTGCAAGGCTGAGCCAATGTGATGCATCCCAGCTTACTTGTTTCACAAATGAACTATCGCTATCACAATGAAGGTTGTCCTATACTATTTAGAGCATTTCAAAGGTATTCAATGCTATATGGAATTGCTGCCTGTCATCATATTCAGCTCGTTTTGTAGAAACTTTTCATTTAAAGTATTTGCATACATTTGCATGATTAATGACATCATCTACATAATTATGCGATAGTGAAACAAATCTTTCATACCATTTTTCTCTGGAACTGTAAGGCCAATTGAGCTCAAATTTGCTATATGCTCCCTAGTATACCAGTTGAAGGACTAGAACTACAAACTCTTTGCATGCCCTACCAGAAATGTTATATAGTAGAGAAGGAATTTTTCTAATAACGTGGTGTGCTCTTTACAGATAAAACCTGGCATAACAATGTTATTGTTTGTCCTTTTTCCAACAGTTCCTGCACAGAGCATCTGCCAAGTCTCAAGTAATTTGACTGAAAAATCATTGAGAAATGTGGCCTGAAAGTTAGAATGCATGCAAAATTTACATTTGAGAAAATGAGACATAAAGTCAAAAGAACAGTCTTCCTATGAAAATCCACCACCCGGTAAGTAAGACTCTCTATCCTGTTGTTCCCTTCCCAAATCTGTAAAACCTTTCCTGATGCCCCTAAGATGTTTCCTTCTCTTTTGGACAACATCAGGTTGTCGTCTTTTTTCAGTGTTTCTTATTCTTTTTGACAGTTTCTTTGATGATGAATTATGCATCATTATACCAGGTTCCATATTGAGCTTATTCAAAAACTTTGTAGACCCCTTTTGGTCCAATATTGAATTCAAGAATTGCTGAATTCACTCCAATTTCAAGTGTCACCCTCTCCACAAATACATTCTTGGGGCATTTTGCCCAGATCATGTTGTACAGAGCCTCTTTACAATTCTGGGTCTGTCCGTGGAGGCATTTTGTTAGCAGCTCATCTTTACTAAGGTCCCAAAAGATTGGCTTCAACAATTCATGTAGCCATAAAGTTGGGTACTCATTGAGGGTTTAAGTGCGTTTAGGTGTGTATAAGTGCGTTTATCTTTGCGCATTTAAGTGCATTTAAAATCTTGGATAAGATCCAATATCATACTCACTGCCAGAACATAAATGCCAACATTAACGCCAATACGTAGTTTAAAGAGGAATCAACAGAGAAAAGTTCAGGAAAAGAGTACTATTTCTTATCAGACTACATCGTTTGAGGAGAATTTCAACCATTGCAAGAAGAAAACAAGTTAGGAGATATGATTAAAGGAAATTGTGGGTACTAGAATCAGTCAGAAAAGACAGCAGTGGTGGGCAACAATCATGAAAAAGACACGAATCACGAAAAAGAGGGAAAAACCGGGAAAAACAACCAAACTAAGTAATTTTCTTACTGAACAAGTTATTCTGGCGCACCAAAACAGACAACACAATATCAATCTAAATGCGATAATCTGTTTCATATTTTGGCGCTTTTGAACTTTAAATGTCAAGATCAAAATTTTTTGATCCGCGCATTTAACTTTTTTGAGGGTTTAAGTGTGTTTAAATTCTGAAAAATAAACGCCCACATCATTCTCACTGAGGGTTTAACTTAAACGCGCTTGGATAAACGCACTTAAACGCGCAGTGAGTACCAAGCATAAGGGAATACCTTGCTTCTCCTTAAATCTATTGCCAAGTAAACATCTACTTTTTTGCCATTTGCACCACAAATCCTTTGCCTGTGGACAGAATCGATGTCTGTAAGCACTACGTTCAAATTCAGTGGACTGCCATAAAATGGCTATCAAGGAAAAGACGTACCAGTAATGATGATAATAATAATAATAATTCGCCATATTTATACAGGATAACCTTTTCAGCAAGTGTGTTACTACTATCATTAGCCCTATCAAGCCTAGGGAGGCTCAATCAGCCCCCACCCCTAGCGGCTTTTCTTCTGTGGATTTTTCCCAAGTGAACTTACAACGCTGAAACTTTCTGACTTTTAGTTTTTATCCTTCTTATAATTAAAAATGAACTTTTTAGAAAAATGAAATTCATTCCAGGGGGTAATCGCGATCAATTTTTGAGAAATGTCTTTGCAAAATTTCATTAGATGCTAATAAAAACTACAGCAAATGCAGGAAAACAATGAAATGGGAGGAATTAATGCTACTTTTGATTTTCTATCCAACTGCATAATTACTTTTTAATTTAAACATATGATTATGCGTATTTTGGCTGTACGCATGTGCACATTCTTCAAATTCCTGTGTGATGACGTCCTCACTTTTAAAAAATTTTTCTTTGCAAGGCAAAAGCTATTCAACCATAGAATACACTAAAATTGGACCCATGTCCTTATTGCCTTTCGTTTTCTCACAATCAACGATTTAAAATGTTTAGTACTGAACCCTATTGACTTTGAAAATTCTATTTTGTGACGTCATGAGCACGTCACGTGACATAACTAAAAATAGATTTCATTTTTGGGTGTAGCTCATGATGTTCTATGCACATACCAAGTTTCAGGGCTCTATATCGTTTAGAACGGAAATAAAACAGGGGGGCTGAATGAGCCCCCCCCTAGTCTTCCTAGAGCATCAAATACCCTAGGCCTGATAGGGTTAAACTTGATATAAAACAATCACCACAGCACAACATGGCTAGCTGCCTTTCAGAACTGCATGATTTGCAAAAAGTGGGGGGCCATGGCCCCCCTCCTCGTCATCAAAGGCCCTGTTTGTTGAATACTTTAGTTGCATATTTTGTTGTATCAATATGGTTATCTACGTTGCACATGATTGATTAACGTAGAATGATAACTAGTCGCAAGAATTTCTTGTCCGAAGTTTTTTTCCGAAACTTTTCCGATCAAAACTTTTTGATTTTAATGTAAAAAAATTCAGAACAAAAGAATTTTGCAGAATTTGTGTGGAGGTTCTTTTTCCCGATATTTTTTCCCGAATGACTTCTCTTCTCCCAAAATTCATACCTACAATGCACGTTGCAGAGAGTTTGTAGACTGCAAAAGTGATTTCTTAAAATCAGGTTCTTAATTCACTAGGTTCTTAATTCACTAGGTTCTTAGGTGTTTATTGTATTGTTTCATTCCACGTGATAGAGCATTTGCGCCTTTATGGAGAGTTGAATGACTCTGGTTGAATTAGTCTTCCTACCTAGGCTCAGTGTAAGATTATGTTCAGTTTATTATTTCACTTTGGGGGCCACCAAATTGAGATTAAGTATGTCTCCCCCCCCCCGCCCCCCGCAAATACGTACAAGCCACATGGTCTAGAATTGAGCAATGAATAATTGAATGTACTGCATAATAGTTAGTTCATTTATCCTCGCAACGTTATCAACCAAATTTATCAACCGATTTTATCAAACAATATCAAGAGAATTTCCAAATGCATCTAAAATGTGTCAGCAACTCAACCATTGAAATTAACAAATCAATCGCGATTCGCAATCATTCAACATAGATTCCTTGTCTTCATTCAATATTTTCAATCTGATGTTTATACTTCACTTCATCATCCAATTCAGTGCGTAAAACTGAGACTCGTGTAATCAATCTATACGCCCACTGCATTTTTAGATTGGCTTTGTTCACGATTTGAACAGCAGGACAGTCTTGGCACAAAGCATTTCAATACCACGAACCGAATAAGGATCACATGGTTGAAAGACATTGAAGCAAACGCTTGTGAAAACATTTGAAAAATATTGTGATGGTCCAAGCAGAGATCAAAATCGTCCTAGGGATTGGCCTTTTACCATTTAATGGTCTAAAATACCAAACACAACACATACATCTTTGTATTGGGTCCTTGGCCCTGGTGGTGACCCACATGTTTGCTTTCGTGTTTGACCCGGAGATTACTTGACCTGCTTGCCTGCAGAATAAAGTCATCGTTTTTTAAGCATACTGTTCTTCTTTAGAGAGCATGAATTGGCACATTCTTTGTGTTTTTCTCTGAGAATAAGAGGGACAATTCATTTCTTTGGTTTGTTGTTCATCCACACAGCAGCATCAATCTCCTTGAATGTTCCTCAACAAAGCATTTTGCCACTTTTATCTAAACCACTGGCCAAAACTCTCTTCCTTGCCTTGCTGGCCCATTCCACTATAATTGTAACCTTTGTCTCGAGCAGGGTATTTGTCTCCTGAGTCGCTTGTGTTTTGCTGAAATAGGCACCTCCAGACTGTGCCTTTTCTGGTGTGCTTGGCAGACATATTGGTAACATGCAATCATTCCTGAAGTTTACTTCAAGCTCATATGAATCATTGCGAAGATGCAAGGTTTTCTCCACTGACACTAATTTCTGCCTTTGCGAGGAGCACCTCTGCTGGATGTTCTCATCTATACCCATGGGTATCGTGGACACAATTTGTGTTGAACGTGTCCACAGTACCTTGCCTAAATGTTGCTAAATGAATAACTATACTTTGTTACCTTGCTTGTCTTCATTTCATGAGTATCTCTGCTCTTTTGCTTCAGCAGCCATTCTTGCTTACTTTCTCAACGGCCTAAAGTTTGAACTTTGAACAGTACTGCGCTCTGAAACTTATCGCCTGAGAACTAGACTAGTTCCCAGATCGACGCAGCGCATCTCGGTCGACTCATCCTGAAATTGAAAATTGAATGGGAGGGCAATCGACCGCAAATCCCACTAAGGCTTTTCGTACACACCGCGAAGCATCGAAATCACCATATAAGGGGCGCAACCATGGTTTGTGTCACATGACTCAATGCGAAGACAGCTTGCGCACACGGAGGGTACTCGCTGTGGCAAATTGCTGCAACAACAACCACAAGATTAAATTAAGGCGCGAAAATTGAAGCTTTGGTAGCCAACATGCAGTAAATATGGCGCATCGTCAAATGGCTTCCTAAGATGGATAGAGACTATCGGTGAGTTCAGTTTCATTAATATAAAAATTTTGTTTGTGTTTCTTGCCTTGGGATAAAGTAAAGGGGATCAGCTCGTTATTCGAAAGAAGGAGGCAAATATCAAGTTCACAACTTTGCCTATTTGATCTGCGGCATTTCAAGATATTGATTGCTGATTTGTTGATCGATTATAAACTTAAAATGAAAAAATATGAGACCTTGGGTTGGGCAGAAATTCTTACACTCTGAAGACTTCACTTTGGAGATTTCCTATCTGGGTTTATTCTTTATACTTTCAGATACCATGGAGATCTCCTCAAAACGTTGTTCGTGGTCGACCAGAGTGGGCAAATAAGTGTGGAAGAGGCCTATGCAGCTTACACCACTGCAGTTGCTAATGATGGATTTAATCGCATACCTTTTAACATGTTTGGCAAAGTTCTGAAGGGGCTGTTCAAGAATGACATTATCAAAAAGAGAAGGAAATTGGACAAAGAAAACAATGGTGGAAGAACATGTTAGTATTAACAATTAAATGGTGCCGTCCAGAACACTGAAGGCAGTTGCCTAGTATGGGTGTAGGGAGGGGGGTGCACTTCACTATTGGGTCACATAGGGGTGTATGCTGCAAGAATATCCGTTATGACCTAATCCCAGAATATTGGTGGGATTTTGTGACCCAATCCCAGAATATGGGATGAGGTTTCCGACAGATGTTTTCACTATAAAACAATTGGAAACTTCTTGTCAACACATATTTATTTTATAAGAAACTACGAATTTGGACCAGTACTGAGAGTTGCTTAAAATTATCAGATTTTGAGTATTCACAGTTTCGTATGAGTTTCTTAAAGGTTCCATAACAATAGTCATGTTCACTACCTGCACCCTTGTGAACATTTCAAAACAAGGTTTTTAAGCCTTTGCAATGTTTAGACACAACTTGAGTACCCTACAAGTAATAGCAAGATAACATAACGTTATTTATGTTATCTTGGTAATACAATACAGGAAGCAAGTGAAAATAACTGAACATAGGTTAAGTATTTTATTGATTGATTGGACTGAGATTCTTGTCGCTAGTCCCGATCGAGTGTGCTAAATTGCGTGGGTTGCGTGGGTGTGTGGGTCAGAAAATTTGCGTGGGTTGTGGGTCGTGGGTAAATGTACGTGGGTCGTGGGTCTTTTTTGGAGATAATTTTGCGTGAGTAGTCTTGCGTGGGTGAAATTTTTTGCGTGGGTATCCGGTTTTGCGTGGGTCCAGCTTTTCGTTGGCAAAGAGAAACATAAGCACTGTATTGTTTTCTTTGGCTTTGCTTTCTCTTTGTTAAGGCTATTATAAGCAATACGGTGCAGCTCTTAGAGCTTGACAAGGAAAGTTTGAGAATAAGCAATGTTGCCATTATGAGTGCCATGGGAAGGAACCCATTAAAAAGATCGCGAACAAAGAGAAAGAATTGTTCAACAATTGAGTAACAAACTATGTAGTGTCAAAGAATCAAACGCAGAACTCATTTCGAAAATTCAGGACTTAGAACTCGAGAAAGAAAGTGCAAAATGAATCAATGATGCTATAGTAAATGCCATTCAAGAGAATTATGAAACAGTCCAAGAACAAACAGAAAAAGAGGTAAAGAGATAAAAAGATTTCCACGTTTTCCGCGTTTTCGAAAATCACCTAAAGCCAAAACGAAAACGCGGAAAGCGCGGAAAAAATTATTTTGCAAAACAGGAAGCTTTCAGTTTATTTCGTGCTTCATTTTGGCGACATAACATGCTGTATCCGCCTATAGCACCATAAATGGATACGGTTAAGAAATTACAAACAAACTGCCCCTCGAAGGCCACTTAGGCCCATTAATTTTAAATCTCATGATCCAAAAGTTTCATTCAGATCTACGAAGTCTATTTTGGTACAGAATTCATGACGAGAGAAAGTTTAACGTATTAATTGCCAATATCTATGAGAAGCACCTGATAAAACTTACCATAAAAGATTTCCGTGTTTTCCGCGTTTTCGAAAATCACCCATAGCCAAAACGAAAACGTGGAAAACGCGGAAATTTCTTTTTTGTCTTGGTGGAATATTTGGCTTATCAAGGAAGGTCTCTTACCTTTATTTTAGTTGAATAAACGCTATTTCTGGCCATTCAAAGTCTTCACATGTTTTTCCGCGCTTTCCGCGTTTTCGACCTGGCCGATGATGATTTTCCTGCGATGACCTTGCCATCAAAATCAGAAAATTCAAACAGCCAAACGCTGCATCAAGAAAGTCAACCAGTTCCTAGCACTAGTTTCAATACTTTGCCACAAGAAATTGCCCCAAATGAAGAAATTGCCACTACATCCGTTGCAGACAAACAGCCTTGCCCAATTTGTGGAGATCTTGTACTAACTTCTTTGCTGCCATCACATGCTAGTACATGTGGTGATTGGGGATGTTCTGACCCATATGGATATGCTGACATCATGTATGATGAAGAAGAGAACAATTCATCTGAGCAGGAAGAAGCTATGGGAAGAGCTGCAGCTGAGGAGGTGACCCAGCAGGAGCTGCCAACTGAAATGAATCAGTCAGAGTCTATTACGCTCTTAAAGGATATAATTAACAACTTGAGGATTCAACAGTTGATGCCTAATGAAACATTGCCAATCCGACTCATAATCCGCAGAAAAAGTGCCTGGAGTGATTATTTGCAAAAAAGGAATGCTAAATGGTTTGATGCAAAGAAGAATTTAAAGATTCGCTTCATTGGTGAACCTGCAGTGGATACAGGAGGTCCGCTTAGAGAATTTTTCTCAGGTAACTTTTAAGAAAACTTCATTGCATAGGATTTTCAGGTGTAAAATGTGTTGGCATTGGATAGATAAAATGGGTAGTTTTGATGAGTGGAGTAATGTATGAATCAAGACTTGCAATATCATGTTAAATATTATCTTGATTAAATCTGTAAACCAAACATCTTACCAAAATTGTTAACATGTTTTGCCTTACCCATATTGCTGTGTGCTGACCCAGCATACCCCTGTTTAATACCCAACAAAAATTTATCTAATATTTTTTGCAAAAACTTGAGTACAATTGTATGCAAAGAAGCAAAATTTTGTTCACAAAAAGGCCCATCTAAGGAGCATGGTATGTGCATACACAATATCAAATAATGGCTTTGTTGACCAAAAGCCACTGTGTGCATATTAAAACAAGTGATGTTGAATTACACTTTGGAATGAATAGCCTAAAGAAGTTGTTATCAAGGGTTAAATGACATGTACCACGGCAAGAAATACACAAATTTCATCGTGTTTTTTAAGACGTAATCTGCTGTTAAAGGTCCAGTTTCCTGTAGTTTTTCTAAATCACACGAACAGGAAACATGAGGTTTACGCATTAGTTTTCAACTTGAGAAATTATGGTTAAAGGAACGTTTCCATTTCCAATGTTTTATCAAGTTGCAAACTCGGCGTTTCCAATGAAGGAAACCCGTGATAAATTGCAAGTTTCAACGTGAAACTGTTGTGAGATCTTTAATGTTTTCATTGTACACCGCACGTGTAAAGAGGACATTTTTAGGAGATTAAGCGTTTCGCAAGTTTAAATGCATAATTTTTCTTGCAATTTCACAGTAGTTTCCATTGTACGTGTTCATTGCGTAGCAGTAGGCCCGTATTCTATGACGTATTTTTCTCTGCGCAATATATCTATTTTAGAGTTCCAAAAAAGGAAAATAATCTTCTCTTTCGTTTCGCTCAATTTAACTACAATTGTTGACCATTTGAGATGGCCCTCCATTTTCACGAGCGCTTTCTCCGATGAAGGAAAATAGAATACTTGAAACGGCAGTAACGATGCACCAACCAAGAAACCTATCATTCCCATGATGTCATCCTGATTTGTTTTTGCAAACATGCATGTAGCAGAGACGAATTGAAAAGCAATGTCAGGGCATGATGATATATAAATATACGCATGAATCATAAGATAGCGGACGATATCTAAATTAATATGACAGAGATTACAATACACAGGGTGCACCATAAAATAAACTTAGAAAACTGTAATGCAAAATTGAGTACTAGGATCAAAGGACAATGATATAAACGCTGTTTTGTAGCTAAACAGCAAGCCTGCATCATCACTATTTTGCTGTTTTCATCGAAATGAAAAGTTAGTAATAATAATGATTTTGCCAATTTTTGATTTCTATAAAGATCACATAAAAAGGATGGCAATGTTGGTAAGTTATTTAGCTACAAAGACATTTTAAGTAACTTCTTTCTAGCCTTTCACTATATTTTCTCCCACAACTTTTCTATGTCGCACAGATAAATTTTATCAAAACAGAGCCAACGAATTTAGCATAAAGCTTTACAAATATTGCAAAGTAAAAGTATGAATTACACAAAAAGGCCTATATTACTACAATCAGTGGTTGCAGGGTTCGTTTTGCGTAAGAGAAGCCACAAATATTGCAGGAGTTTCAAGGCCTATTAGACCTTGAAACATTGTCTGAAGGATGGATAATCTTTGCCATTAAATCTTTCGTTACATTATTTACGTGATTGCAATGCATGTTAAGACAAAATTTTTGATTAAATTTCTTCTACTGGGCCAGTGGAGAAGCTGATCTGTGAAACTCCATGCTTTGATGTTGTCTTTTAATTCATTTTCAACTGCGATACAGCTATATTCTAACCAAAGTAATACCCAGCCAGTTAGCAGGACGCAACGTCTCAATAACATTAAAGACACGATTATCTCTCAGAGACATTTTGTACGTACTGTAGCCGTTGAGTTACCGAAAGTTCCAAAAAAGTGCTCCCGTTTGAAAAATCACCAAAATTTGATTTCACAGCCGATCTGCAATTTTCTTTTTTTTTTTCATATAGCACAAGGACCAAATTATTTTCTAAAATATAGCCTACCTTGTAATTCACTTAAAAATTAGCAAATCTAGTCCTTTTTAGGGCTACCTGGCTTTGAGTCATACTGCAGAAAACCACTGATGATTGCCAGGTCAATTTCTTTGTTGCATGTAAAGCTTCATAATTTGGTCATAAATGACAACAAGAATGTGCCTTATCATTGGAGACTAAACTGATGAGAAAAAATCTGAAGATTTTGACTCTTAGGCAAGCTGAGTGCTTCGCTTGAAAGCCATTGCTCAAAATGAGGTTTTTAACGTGAAATTGCTGTAACAAAAGTAAAAATTTGATCATCTACGAATATTTTTGAATCTATGAAAAAAACAACTCAAAAAAGATTTCATCAAAGGTTTGATAATCAATTTTTGATGATTTTTCAAACCAGGGTACTTTTTTATGGGACACCCAGAAGAAAACGAACGGCCTTTGAAAGGATAATGACCGGCCAGGTGAATTCCGCGGATCCCGCGGATTTCGCGGATGCCGCGGATGTACAAAAAAATCCGCCGAATACAAAATCCGCGGAATTCATTTTGGCATAAGGGGAAAATGAATTCCGCGGACTTCGCGGATTTCAACTTGAAACATTGTCTGAAGAGCTTGTAATATCGAGAAAGCAGAAATTTACGAGTTCTTTCTCTGCTTTATGCCGTGGAAGGGTTTTAAAACTCTGCAGCCGTAGGTAGGCCTGAGTCACAGAGCGGTGTTGAGTATTGCGTGTCCAGTCTTAGCTTTAAAAGCTAACCAAGGGCAAAACACATTCTCATTTCAGTATCAAATATTTAAATAATCGCGTCTTATTTTGTAATTGATCTGTATGGTCGCCATAAATCGATATTAAATGCATCGGTACCAAAACTTACAGTACTTAGGATGAGAGTTGGAAAAAATGCGCCAAATACAAAATCCGCGGAATTCATTTTGGCATAAGGGGAAAATGAATTCCGCGGACTTCGCGGATTTCAACTTGAAACATTGTCCGAAGAGCTTATAATATCGAGAAAGCAGTAATTTACGAGTTCTTTCTCTGCTTAATGCCGTGGAAGGGTTTTAAAACTCTGCAGCCGTAGGTAGGCCTGAGTCACAGAGCGGTGTTGAGTATTGCGCGTCCAGTCTTAGCTTTAAAAGCTAACCAAGGGCAAAAAACATTCTCATTTTTTTATTTATTTATTTAAACATTTGATACTGAAATGAGAATGTTTTTTGCCCTTGGTTAGCTTTTAAAGCTAAGAATCGACACGCAATACTCAACACCGCTCTGTGACTCAGACCTACCTACGGCTGCAGAGTTTTAAAACCCTTCCACGGCATAAAGCAGAGAAAGAACTCGTAAATTTCTGCTTTCTCGATATTACAAGCTCTTCAGACAATGTTTCAAGTTGAAATCCGCGAAGTCCGCGGAATTCATTTTCCCCTTATGCCAAAATGAATTCCGCGGATTTTGTATTTGGCGCATTTTTTCCAACTCTCATCCTAAGTACTGTAAGTTTTGGTACCGATGCATTTAATATCGATTTATGGCGACCATACAGATCAATTACAAAATAAGACGCGATTATTTAAATATTTGATACTGAAATGAGAATGTTTTTTGCCCTTGGTTAGCTTTTAAAGCTAAGACTGGACACGCAATACTCAACACCGCTCTGTGACTCAGGCCTACCTACGGCTGCAGAGTTTTAAAACCCTTCCACGGCATAAAGCAGAGAAAGAACTCGTAAATTTCTGCTTTCTCGATATTACAAGCTCTTCAGACAATGTTTCAAGTTGAAATCCGCGAAGTCCGCGGAATTCATTTTCCCCTTATGCCAAAATGAATTCCGCGGATTTTGTATTCGGCGGATTTTTTTGTACATCCGCGGCATCCGCGAAATCCGCGGGATCCGCGGAATTCACCTGGCCGATAATGACCCCTGAATACAACAGCAATAGTATTTGTTATTATCTTGTTGAAAGCCAACATGCTAAGTCAGCAGGAATATTGCTGCCTAAGATAAACTACTTTTTCCAAAAAGGGGAGGGATTCTCCGAGAAGGCCCCTTTAAAATGATTTCGATAGTGGTCCAAAATCGCGACCGAATTCCCCCTCGATTTCTGCCCCACTAAAATGACTTGCGTACCTTAGCAAGTGTTTTCCTCTTTGGACGACAAACAGTTCTTGCCCAGTAGTATAAGAAACTTACCTTGCGTTCCTTTAGCAATAAAAACAATCAAGATCTGTTTCAAATTCATTCAAATTCAGATGAAACAATGATAAAATCTTAAACAATACAATCAGGATTGTTTTGATTGCCAAAGGAACGCATTGTTAGTTATGGAGATTTTATTCTCCCAGGAGGACAACATATGCTGACACCTGTAAAATGTTATTTTTGTTAGGAAGGAGAACGGAAGACATTTTGTAGTTATTTTTTCATTCTTTTGCCGGTTCTGAAGCGGCTTTTCTGTAGAAAATCTCCCATAGAAGTGGACAAAAATAGTTGATCAAGGCTGTGTCGATTTTCCAAATCGAATTGAATATGTCGGCTAAAGACATTTTTAAATTGTATTGCTTTAATATTCAGGGAGCAGTATCTATTCCAACGCCTTCCATGTTTGTTTTTCTCACCCAGTATAATATCACTCCTACAAGTTAGCTACTAATATGTTTAACTAAGTATATTTGCCATATTTCACGTGTTTCATGGATGATGAAAACCCAATGCTGTTATCACAAAATGGTTTCATATCATGGTTACATTTTTGTATCAAAATAGGTGAATACACGACGTCTTCCCGCACATGCAATTTTTTGAAATTCAATCGGAAATGTATCTAGTTGCTTGGAATTAGCTACCCTGTTCTGGTGTAAACTATGCTCTTTGTATCCAGCTTGAAATAAATTCTTTATTATTCTTATTACCATATTGTGGCTATTATAGGAGAACTTGCTCCTCGCTTGTGAAATATGGTAAATAAAAATCACAGTCCTCTCTTACTGCCCATCATCATCATCATCATCATCATCATCATCATCATCATCATCTTCATCATCATCATCATCATCATCATCATCATAATCATGAAGAATAAGGTCTTGTTTTATTTTTTTCCAAGGAAGCCTCTTCATTGGAGATTCAGCCACCATTCTTCCTTTCTTCAATACTTGTCTTTCTAAAGCTTGCATCTTAGACTTACTTCTCTCTTCGAGGCTCTTGATCAGCTGGCTTAGTTCTGTGCAGTTCTTCGTCTGACATCACATCACACATCAGTTCCTGTGTCATATCGCTCCAAAAGGACATTTCTTCAGGAAGCACGTGTTTACTCCTTGCTTCAAAGAGCTGAAGGTGAAAATTAAGGGAGATTAACGCTTGGAATACTTTTCAGTGTACAATGAATCCAAAGTATTAACTGAAAATAATAGGGCAAATGCCATAGATTCATCCTCACTTACTGCTGGAGAGCACTGATAATTTGTCAGTCCTAATTTTATCCGTTTGATGACTTGAGTAAGTTAACCCTATCCAGACTAGGCTTTTTGAAAATTTGGCATTTGGGGAGAATATTTGTAACAGAGCATATTTGATCAACTGGCTTACTGTTTGCTGACTGACAGCTAGAACTTACAAACAAATATGAGAGATTATGGGCTCCAGCAAAATTTTGATTGGCTTGAACCCCCCCCCCCCCCCCCCCCCCCCCCCAATAAGACACACCAATAGAAAGTGTTTAAACCACAGTGCTTTAGAAACCATGGCAATCGTAAATTTTTTGGCCCTTTATACCCCATTTACCATCCTTCATTATAGCATTTCTCATGGTTGAGAAAGTCAGATTTCTTAACTTTTTGAGGATCAAACACAATTGATATTGTACTGAGTACAGTCACATTTGATGGAGGCATTTTATCTGAATAGCTGGAATAATACCCTGGGTTCTAGAGCCTTCTTTTTTAATACTGTTATTTTTGTTGGCTCTGGTACCCGGGGTACTCGAAAAACTGCATATCAACAGACAACAGTGAACAAAATTTTGCAATTAATTCTCTCCTCGAATCTAGATTAGGCCATAGTACATGCCAGGGGCGGTCAAGCAATGTAGATAGTTTGACCCCTCTTTGCCCTTGGAGTACCGTGGGTACCAGACTCTCTAACATGTTAGAGAGTCTGGTACCCAGGGTATCCTTGGAGCAGAAATAAACCAAACCAGTTTTTTCGAGGTCAATGGGAAATGTATAACTCTTGGGTTAAAACCATTTTTTGAAGGATAGAAAAAGAAAAAATGGGCCTAAATTTGCATTAATCGAAGGTTTTAAATAGTAGACTTAGTTTCTCTAGCCCAATGCATGGAAGCGTGTCTTACTTACCAGATATTCAAAGTATGGTGCCGATATATAAATATCTATGAAAGCAAAGCTTTTCTGAAAATTTTAATGGATATAGTAGTAGTGAAGGATGCGCCTAAGATGTACCCAAGATGCAGTGTTGTACGTTCTAGTCAAAACAGTAATTTTCTAGAATTACCAGTGAATAATCGTAAAATAGGCGACTTGCTTGTTCAGGCTTTTTTGTTGCCCTAGGGGTGCACTAATTTTAACTATCCTAGTACTGTGCCTGAGAACCCCGTTACATACAGTTTTATCTTTAGCAAGTATAGAAAATCTAAACAATATCTAAACAATTCTTGATCAAACACACAGTTTTTTATGTCTGACACTAAAATGGCAAAATTCTAAGAAACTTTAGTATATTATTAGCCAAGTATTCACATGGCATGCACGCGCCTTCGCATTCCGGAAAAGAAAGATTTGGTTTCAGAAAGAAAGATATGGTTTGTATTTTTGAAGAAGAATTTTGGCTTCTAAAACAATTATTTTGGTTTCTTAAAAAAGAAGTTTGGTTTCTAAAAGAAAAATTTGATTTTGAAAAGAAAGATTTGCCTTTGAAGAGAAAGATTTGATTTTGAAAAGAAAGATTTGATTTTGAAAAGAAAGATTTGATTTTGAAAAGAAAAGAGTGGTTTTGAAAAGAAATGTTTGGCTTTGAAAAGAAAGTTTTGGTTGTGAAAAGAAAGATTCAGTTTTGAAAAAGAAAGATTTGGTTTTGAAAAAGAAAGATTTGGTTTGACTTGTTGGCCACCTAGATACCAGCCATGACTGCATAGGGGGGAAAGAACCGAAATTTTCTGACTATAAACCTATCAACAACAACAGTAACAACAACAGTTGTAGAAACATGAGTGAACTCATTCCTCAGTAACTAGAATTTAGCCATATTTTGCAATCTAAACTTGCAATCCACACAATTAGTAACCATTTATCAAAATATGCCATAAATTCAATGATTCCTGTTAGAATTTATCTTTAAACGGTCATGAATTCATGCTTTTTTGAATCATTTCTCTTAAAAATCTTCTAAAGATAGAAATTTAACACACAAAAATCTGACAAGAGAGCAAAATGTATCCTCCCCCCCCCCCCCCCCCCAACTGGCTTCGGCTCTGAATATAGTAGAAGAATTTGATCTAGTACCCAGGCCCTTTATATATAGATAATGAGTTTATCTACATCAGAAATGCGTGAATCAAGATACTAAAATAAAATGGACTGACTCTTTTATGTACTCTGTAATTTACTTGATCACAGTTGTGACCGTTAATACTTTTCAATGTTATAAGAAAGGCAAAAAGGCAGGAGTGAAAACAACAAGAAATAGGCCGAAGTTTTTAGGTCAAATATTGCTCCTCCTTGATGGTATCTGTGTTTAAAGATTGCCGAAAGGATAGTTAATAAAGGAAAGAATTGATTATGGCATCAAATAAAAATCATGAATTTCTTACCTGTTTTCCTTTCTCTTGAATCTTGGCTTTTCTTGAGCTTAGACAAGAAGGAGAGGGAATGCTAAGATTTCAAGTTGTAAAAAGGTATCATTCTTTGATAAAGACATGGGAGACATATGTTATTGTAGATATAAGAATTCCTAATATCAGACTAGTTTCTCCGTCCTCTTGTGCGGTTACTTGCATTTTCACGCAGAACGACATCACATACCTTAAAGGTATGCAGGACTGGAGCCTATTTCTAGACATTAGGCTTCGCATTTTCCTAAAGATTTTCTCATGCCAATGTGCTTTTCTAAAATGATTCTCCGTAGGAATGAAAGAAGTTTAACTTACGTGTCTTTTGCGCGTCCATAAAAGCCTTGACAGGATATTTCGAAGCCATTGTTTCTTCAGTTTTTATGACGAATATTTCTCTTGGGTGACCGAGATGTTGTTGGCTTGCTGATACAAGTTGAAAGACTGACTTTTGGCGCCCAATTGAATACTCGTGACATCATCCATTCAGTTCGAAATTCGTATTTGCCAAATGGATGAAAAGGCCAACACGTTTTCCTGAGGCATGTGCATAACGCTTTTGATCTTTATGTCACCCTTCCATCATGCTTAATTAAAGCCGCGGATTAATGCCGCAAAATTTACCACAACGCATTCAAGGTCAGCTTTTCTATTGCCTTTAGGAAAAAGTTTATTATGCCTGGTCAATTCTAATAATGAATCTATTATCCGAATGCATTTCGTTTTCAATTTGACCATTTCGAAATTGATGATGAGAAAAGCGATTGTAGTTTCTCGAGCAATTGGGAACCAGCCTTTGGAGAACTCTCCTTAGTAACTTAAAAATTTGACTTGGTTACAAGAGCAGGATGACCTGATTGAAGTTCAAAAGTTCATATTTCTTTTTTGTACAAAACTTGATTAGCTAAAAATAGCTAAACCATTTGCTAAGTACTTTCGTCCCCAGCTGACCACAGATGAAGGAAAAGATCCGAGAGAAAATGCTTGTTTTCGTTCTCCCTTTTTTCAACCTTAGCTGACGAATTATTGTGACCAATTTTAGAGGCAAATATGTAACAAATGTCTCTGTTACTTCACGGCTATATCTGAGGTAACAGCCAGCACAGCAATCTTAATAGATATGTTACATCATAGTAAATCCAATATAGAAACAATTTCTTCATTGATTGTATGCCGTTCATACTAAAATTTTACATAAAAATATCGGATTAAATGTAGTTAGATTTTGTGGGGATGGGTGGTTTGGAAATTAAATGGAAATGGGAAATCTTCATAGAAGGAGACTATGCGTGTTGATTTATGCACGGTAGACGCTTAGCAGATTAAGAGTGTAAATCCCCAAGATAGGAAACTGTTGTGAAATTAGTGAAATAAAATTTCCACTTTGGAAACTAAAGGAGATTTCAACATGTCACATAGTAGAAATTATGTTGAAATTATCCTTTTTCTTGCCGTGCAGCCACCCCCCGGCCCCCTAAATTTTTTTTTCAAAATTTCACACAAATTCACACTTCAAAAGGATAGAAACTAAAAGTCAAAAAATCATTTCCTGGTTCGTTGAACCAATTTGGAGCAGTGCTCAGTTAAGTAGGTGGGGGGGGGGGGGGCTGAATGAGCCCCCCCAGTCTGGATAGGGTTAAGAGGGAAAAGCTTAGGCCCAAAGTATGTCTCTACCAGAAATCATTAGAAATTGCGTCCAATTTTAAGAAATGATAGCAGTGAATGAGTTTGTGTTATTGCTCAGGTCAGTATGCATAATCGCTGAAATTCTTATATGTATATCTTAACTGTAGCGATTTCTATAGATGTTTCAACAAAAATCAATATTGTTTGACCGGAAAATGTACACAGGTGAAGAACTGCCAAGAGGTGAAATGCTACATATGTAACACAACCAGTACAAAGAGGTATAGAGACGCAAACAAGTTAGAGCAAGGCTATTTGGCAAAATGTGCTCAGACGCAGGAAGAGAGAGGTGTTCTATGCCAGGTCTGTTGTCGTTTAGTAAGTAGACACAAGCAAAATACAAGTCTTACTATCACATGGTTGTTGATTCAAAAAGAAACAGGCCATTTTGAAGAGTAAACAGCACTTTATTGCCCCCCAACACGAAACCTCCACTATCAAAAGGTCTAAACACGATAATATTGAAACTCTTGCACAAAAAGGGGGCTTCAGATTGAATTGGTCAATTTACCAAAGTATGTTTTGATTCGAGTATTGTCCTTTTAGTGGAAGGGAGCTTTTGATAATGCAACTGGTGTGTGTCTTTATTTTCAGTTTAATTACTGAATATTATAAAGCCATGTGGTATCCCCTTGTTTGTCAAATTGCCCCTGCGCTCATTTCAGACGTTAATTAAGGGAAGCTACACATGCACTCTTCAAGTAGGTTTTTTTAGTGTAATTCGTCTCAATCAAAAACCTAGCCTAACTGAATTGCAAGATAGACTGAGATGATTGCTAAGTCCAGTTCATTAAGATCAAAGTATCTCTATTCATACTAAGGGCCGGTACGAAAACCTTACAAATTTGCAAAGCAATCTTAACTATGACCAAGAAGTGCTTTTCACAAATATTTTAAAGCACAAAATAGCACGTAGCCGTGATGGCATTCTGGCTGCAAAGAACAAAAGGGGTAGACCACTACATCTAAATGTCTTACGTAAACCCGAAATTGGAAGCTTGGGGGGCTCATCTACGGTGGCCCACAACTGCCACGGCAAAATCAATTGTTCACGGCACAATTTCATTTCCACAGCCACCAGCAAACCACTGTTCACAGCAAAAATACAATTCTCACAACACAAAATGACTTTCACTCTTTCACTTTCTCACGGCACAAACACTTTATCACGGCACAAACACTTCTTCGCGGCACAAACACTTTCACACGGCACAAACACTTTCTCACGGTACAAACACTTTCTCACAGCACAAACACTTCTTCACGGCACAAACACTTTCTCGCGGCACAAACACTTTCTCATGGCACAAACACTTTCTCACAGCACAAACACTTCTTCACGGCACAAACACTTCTTCACGGCACAAACACTTTTTCACGGCTCAAACATTTTTTCACAGCACCAGTACTTTTTTACGGCAAAATGACGAGCCAAGGTTTAATGCAATGATCATGAAAGAATGCTCCCACGAGAGGGCCTACCAGGATGGATGTTCAAGGTCAACATGAGAACGAACTGATAACGTATTATTTTACCAGGGGATTTGAGTATGATGAGATGGATATGCTAATGTTTAGAGCTTAGAGAGCATGGCGTGAGGATGTCAGTGCGGACCCTCATGAGACGTTTAAGCATTCTTTGCCCAAACCCCTTTTTCTCCTCTTTAGAGCCATTGTTCGCCGCCATCACTCACGGGGGGGGGGGGTTCTTGGCCAAATTTTGGGTAGGGATCTGCGGCGAGCATTCAAAATGGTACCGTTGGCTAGACCAATTTTTACGAAAATGGTACCCTTGGCTAGACCAATTTGACCATTGTCTGGACCAATTTTTACGAAAATGGTACCCTTGGCTAGACCAAATTTGGCCATTTCCTGTGCCAATATTGTCAGATTTGTACCAAATATGATATCATGACCGTTCGCTAGAACAATGTTGTCAAAAATGATACCCTTGGCTAGACCGTTGTAGGCCAAAATTGCAAAAAGGATACCCTTGGCTAGACTAGAAGTCTGAAAAAGTAATACCCTTGCTCCCGGCACATCCCCAGGTACCTTTACTATGGAAGAACCTCCCCCCTGTGCCATCACCAAACGCATCCACGTCAAGGGTTAAAGGTTATGAGACGAGAGGACAAAAGCAACACAAACTCTTTAATTAGGGTATTGGAATCCGATTGAAATTGACTCCTCGAGAAAGTATTTGTGCTGTGAGAAAGTGTTTGTGCCGTAGAGAAGTGTTTGTGCCGTGAGAAAGTGTTTGTGCCGTGAGAAAGTGTTTGTGCCGTGAAGAAGTGTTTGTGCCGTGAGAAAGTGAAAGAGTGAAAGTGATTTTGTGTTGTGAGAATTATATTTTTGCCGTGAAAATTGGTTTGCTGTGGCTGTGGAGATTGAAATTGTGCCGTGAACAATTAATTTTGCCGTGGCAGTTGTGGGCCACCGTACTCATCACCATCATTGCGAGCATGTAGTGCAAAATTAGAAAAGGTTGAAACATTTGGTGCTAGTGTCTCGCCAAAAGGAGATGATGGGGATGTAGTATCTCAAAGGGCCTCTATGATCAGGCGTGACAAGCCGGGGTTTCTCCAAAGTACAGTCCAAGCAGGTGTAACAAATTTCAAAAAGTTCAATTGAGCCCAGAGGTAACACTTGGCCTAAAAAGTCAAATGCCCTTAGATTTATGGAGACTTGTCAAACGAACACTTCAAGACAACTTAGGGGTTGACCTTATGGGCACAGAATCAAAATTGTGGGAAGGTCTAAAGGAGCATGGGGAATTTGTTTATGAGGCTGGCAGTTTTCAGGCAGAAAAGAAGAAAGTTTCTTTTCTGAGAGTCAGAAGCATTCTTGAAGTTATCCAAAAGAGTTTACTTGCACTCCACAGGAATAAGAGACTTGTCCCAATCCCAAACACACCAGTAGATTGCCTAAATGTTCTCGTAACTGGAGACAAGGGTGGCTCTTCCACAAAATTTGTGTTACAATTCTAAAACTGCGAGAGGACGCACTCAGTTAAAACTAGCAAGCAAGCTATTGGGTGTTTTTGATGGAGCAAGAAATTAATGGTTTTGCATTGTAAACACTTTTGAATCACTTTTTACTGAGCTTCAAAAACTTTCAGATGAAATGTCTGCTTTAAAGTTGCCTTGCCCCGTTGTTCTTGAATATACCTCACAACTGCTGCTAACTAAGACCTCTGACTTAACAACTTGCACAAGTGGTATAAGACAACTAGCTAAGACATATCCTCATTACTACAATACTCAAAACCCAGGTTACAATGCTAACTGTAAGTCTTGCATGCGAGCTAACAAAGAACCTTTAAGTAGTAATAATGAGCATGGCAATGATTTAAAGTCAGTAAAAAATATGCTATGGTGGTGACTGGGACTGGCTGGCAAAGTTACTAGGACTGACAGGTCCAAATGGCAAACATTTTTGTATGCACTGCTTAGTAACCTTGTCAGACGTTCAAAAGGGGGTACCACATGCACCTGCTACATTGCAAAGGTATAAGGAGAAGGACCCTCTGGAAAAAATATATTTTACCATAGGCATCTGGAAAACATGGTTGAAAAGGCCAATAGTTCCAATAGCATTGGACATAGGGTTGAGAAATTTCAACTATTTGGAAGCCATAGCCCTTAGCCTTCGGACAAACTTTTTTCCGGATTTTGGGTTCAGGTCTCGGGTTCAAGGTTTCGGGTTTAAGGTTTCGGGTTCAAGGTTTCAATTTGTAATTACTTGGAATTGCTTGTTATTGCTTGTAAATATTTGAAATTGGCAGCTCTACCGGGTGCCGCAAAATAAACTATGCACGTTTGGCAGGCCACAATAAATAATACACTGGACCGATTTTGAAGATTTATTACTTAATCGTTAGCAAAAAGGCTGAATTAGATACTGGGATTTTTCGCAAATTTTTTCATTTTCAGTTTTTAGGGCTAGAAGCGAGTTTCTTAAACTTTTAGTTTTCGAAAAACATTGAAAACGATAAAAAACATCGATCAAGTTTTCCAAAGAATCGGCATGAATGGACAAAGAGAGAACTTGTTCGTGGTAATTTGCGATTTAGAAATCGACCAATTGTAATCTGCTGTACGAGAGTTCGCACTAAACCCTCAAATCCCCCTGAAAACGTTTTCTGTTTGTTAATTTATGTTGAATCTTTTAAAATTTTATCGACGCTTTTTGATCATTTTCAATTTTTTCGAAAACGAACATTTTAAGAAACTCGCTTCTAGCTCTAAAACCTGAAAATGGAAAACATTGCAAATATCCCAGTATCTAATTCAGGCTTTCTGCTAACGAATAAGTCATAAATCTTCAAAATCGGTCCAGTGTACGATTTATTGTGGCCTGCCAAACGTGCATAGTTTATTTTGGCGCACCCTGTAGAAAAATGACGAATGTACACCCATCTTGTTTCTTACCATTTAACATCAAGTAATAAGCTATAAGAACGAAACAGAAAATAGTCTTCTTTGCAATCGAATGTGAACTGAAACAATAATAATAGGGGAGACTTCACTATCGGATCACCTTAGTATGCGCCAGAATGATAATGATTTATGATCGAAGAATTTTACAGTTAACGCAAAACACCCTTTCCATAAAATAAACTACTGATGCAAATCCC
This sequence comes from Aurelia coerulea, assembly GCA_039566865.1. Classification (NCBI taxonomy): domain Eukaryota; kingdom Metazoa; phylum Cnidaria; class Scyphozoa; order Semaeostomeae; family Ulmaridae; genus Aurelia; species Aurelia coerulea. The sequence continues at coordinate 12,586,124 of CM076947.1, forward strand.
TGTGACTGGATAGTGGAGCCCCCCCCCCCCCCCCCTAGGCATTAACATAACAAAACGAAGCAGCCAACTGCAATAGGCAGCAACAATAAACTTAATAGTAATCTCAAAATCAAGTTTTCTGTCCATGTAACTTGTAAAGTGACATTGTTATTTTGCAGTCAACGAATCTACTTTTCAAATTCCTTCAACACACCTTTAAATAAAGTTATCAGTATTACTAGAGAGGTTGGTAAACAGATTTCTCGTTGCTAGCGCCCACTCTCAAGTAAGCCCCTCTTCTGCATATTGTACTATGCGCATACTAACTGGTTTTGTGTTGCACAGGAAAATATAAAACCTGAGCCTTTAAAAGTACAGACCGAGCTTGTGAGGTTCCTTATTACTAACCATACACGTTTTGTTATAAGAAACTGGTTTATAAGAAACTAGTACTACGATGACCAAAAATTTAAGAAACTCTAGTACTATGCTCAAAAACAGTTAAGAAACTTTAAAACTGTATTTCTGTATGTCTCTCTTATTCCATGTCTCTCTAACAAAGGTACCTTTATCTTTTCTTGACTTTTAACTGCAAAATTGGTAAATTTTGCCTTGATGTGGATTGCTTCTTCTTGATTGACAGTGTCAATGCAAAATGGAAGTCCTTTGTCGAGAAGAAGGCTCAACTTCGAACAATACCGCAATTTTAGCCCAAAACATAAGAAACTAATTAAAAAACTTTTACAGCCCAAACACCGAAATTTTCATACGAAATTAAGAATTGGCATGAGATTTATTGTTATATCTCTTGTAGTATCTCTCAAAAAAAGCCCCCCCCCCCCCCCGCTCAAAAATATCAAAATTTCAACTCGGTCCAAAAAGGGTTAAACCCGAAACCTTGAACCCGAGACCTGAACCCGAAACCTGAAACCCGGAAAAAAGTTTGTCCGCTTAGTTTGACCTACAGATATGGGAAGCAAAAGGTGCAGCAAGTGACCTTATGGTTTCTTTGCTGGAATCAGTTGAGGAGAAGACATTGGAGTTGGAAGACCTCAACAAAGAATTAGCAAGAAAACAACAAGAAAAGAACGATTTAGAGGAGAAGATTCATCAGGAAAAGGAACTAAATGGAAATTTTTTACAAAGAACTAATGGCAAATTAATAAATAATTCAAAAGACCCAATAATTTTCAGAAAACATATATCAAATGAAGAAAAATTAATCAAGGAAATCATCAATTCAATCAAAACAATCGAAAAATCCATCACTGACATTACAGCATTTTTGACGATAACGACAGAGCGGAAACGATGCGCGCCTGCGCACTAATGTTGCCTAAATCGAAGGATGGAAGGCAAAAACTCACGCCGTCGAAATTCTGATCGAGCAGTGAAAATGAAATGTTTTCGATCGTAAAATGCTTCTTAGCGGCAGTTTATAGAGGGAAAATATTGATTACATGGTACACATCTTGTTCAGTTTTCTTTCGTCTTTCTGTTAAAGGTAAAAACATTTATGTAAGCGGAATATATTTCTGTCAAAATAGCTCAATGAAATTGCAAGTGAAAGCTAGGACTGGCAATTTCTCAAGTGTCGCCCCTATGAAAGTCCCAAACATAAGGCCGTTTCTTAACACATAAGGGATTTTATGCTTTTAATCTAAGAGGTGGGGAAGCCTCCACCATATATCGAGAGTTCTCGTGAATCCAAGGTTGTTTTTGCTCGCAACACCGAAAGAAAGTCGAGGTTTGATTAATTTCGAAAATTTTCAACGCCCTCAAAATTTCAAAACAGTGTTGATTCACGGCAGGGACCTTATTTGGTGGAAATTGCTTGAAATCACTTACCAATGAATGAATTCTTGTTAAAACCAGTTGCAAAATTTGTGTATCCTCCAAATACAAGAATTTTAGTCACAAATTGACAATTATTTGCGATGAATACCGGCAATGTTTCAAATAAATCCAGAAGTCTTGCCTAAAATGGGCTCCTTCCATGTTTCTAGTCGCTGGAGATGCTTCAAGTCGTCACTAAAACTCGACTGACGCGTAAAAGATATACTCTGAGTATTTAAAAATCAAAGACATGCCTTTTCTAGAAAAAAATAAGCTTCTCCACAACTTCTTCTTGCCAAAACAATGCCAAAAAAGTTATAAGAATTTCGCAAGGAGAACATTCTATTTCTCTGACGCGACAGTGTATTCGAATTTCGAATAACAGAGGGGCAAATATAAAGTTTTACAAAGGTTTCATCATAATTTTGAAAAATATTTTTCAAAGAAGCCAAATAGACAAATATTTTCGAAATCCAAGATCAGGAGGGAAATTGATTTTCATGCATACACGTACTTTTTCATAAGAAATTGCCCATAGTATAAGAAACTCAACTCTCGGAGCGCCAAAAAATTAAGAAACTCCAGTACTGGGAAAATATACTATTTATTTTGATGAAGGTAATCCTTGACATATTTTTAAATTACTTTCCTTTGTTTCCTATATCATATTACTCGTATTAAGAAAAGGCTTAAAAAAGCCTTGTTTTGAAATATTCACGAGGGCACATGTAGTGAACAGTTATGGCTCGTGTTATGGAGCCTCTAAAGAAAGCCGTAAGAAATTCTGAGTACTCAAAATCTGATAATGTTAAGAAGCTTTCAGTACTGGCCCATATTGTTAGTTTCCTATGAAAAAATACGTGCAATGTGTTTTTGATTACACTCTGCTATGAATTTAGAACGGTTTTCAGAAAAATGGAGAAGAAGGCCACTAAACTGACATATCAAATTTCTTCAAAAAGTATTTGAAATCTACCCAGCTGCAGTTTTGGAATGAGCAATAGAAATCTCGCATGCTTGAAGATCGTTCCGGATTGTTCCTGTTGGGGAGACGAGATACGCTTTGTCCAAGGAAATGTATGTGTCCCCCCATGCAGTAGGTTAATGCTCATGCGCCCGTCAGAACTCGACCCCAAAACGCTACTGCGCATGAGCTTTAACCTACTGCACGGGGGGACACAAACGTTTTCTCGGACAAAGCGTATCTCGTCTCCCCAACAAGTTCAGTAACGGGACTCAAGCAACGGCGAGTGACGGGGCGGAATATGCGGAGGAAAGGAGAGATAGGAAAAGAGAGATAGGCTCTGGGACAGTTGATACAATGCTTCGTTCCTGTGAGGTGTGATCATAAATAAACACGACAGAAAGTTGTCTGTGACATCTTTTCATCCTGCTCCTAAAATAGGAATATTGATTTTTATTTGTTCAGAGCATGTCAAGAGTTCTTATCCCTCTTTCTGTCTATCGTTGCTCGGACTTTTGTTCCTTTTCTTTGCCTCTCAATTCTTTTGGTTCTGGTACCCAGGGAAATAAAACTTAAAATGGTTAAGACTACAACTGTAACTGAGGTGTCTTGGCAAGGGAAAAGATTATCATATTAATGTTTGTCAAATGCTTTCGATTCTTTAATTATAACCGCCCGTGTTTTAGGCATATTTGTTCAGATTGTCTAAGCAAGTTTCTGCAACAAAAGGGCCCGTACCAAAGCCTACTAAAAATTAACAGCGAGAAAGCTATTCATTTTACGCTAAAAACATTTTGTTCAAAATCGTGCCTAAAGTGCAAAAGAAAAATTAGTTTGGCCGGACAAATATAAAAGGTCGTACAGCCAGGTAGACTTTCACTACTTTTTCGGGAAAACTTGAATGATCATTGGTAGAAAGTTTCTTGATTTTTTTAAATGTTTCCTAACTTTTTGAGTGGATTCTTTCCTTTCTGATCTTGACTTCTGTCTGTTATTTCAACTGCTATTTACTTGATTCATTTCGAAAACATTGGTCTATTTGGCTTCTTTGAAAAACATTTTTCAAAATTATGATGAAACCTTTGTAAAACTTTATATTTGCCCCTCTGTTATTCGAAATTCGAATACACTGTCGCGTCAGAGAAATAGCATGTTCTCCTTGCGAAATTCTTATAACTTTTTTGGCATTGTTTTGGCAAGAAGAAGTGGTGGAGAAGCTTATTTTTTTCTAGAAAAGGCATGCCTTTGATTTTTAAATACTCGGAGTATATCTTTTACGCGTCAGTCGAGTTTTAGTGACGACTTGAAGCATCTCCAGCGACTAGAAACATGGAAGGAGCCCATTTTAGGCAAGACTTCTGGATTTATTTGAAACATTGCTGGTATTCATCGCAACTAATTGTCAATTTGTGACTAAAATTCTTGTATTTGGAGGATACACAAATTTTGCAACTGGTTTTAACAAGAATTCATTCATTGGTAAGTGATTTCAAGCAATTTCCACCAAATTAGGTCCCTGCCGTGAATCAACACTGTTTTGAAATTTTGAGGGCGTTGAAAATTTTCGAAATTAATCAAACCTCGACTTTCTTTCGGTGTTGCGAGCAAGAACAACCTTGGATTCACAAGAACTCTCGATATATGGTGGAGGCATCCCCACCTCTTAGATTAAAAGCATAAAATCCCTTATGTGTTAAGAAACGGCCTTATGTTTGGGACTTTCATAGGGGCGACACTTGAGAAATTGCCAGTCCTAGCTTTCACTTGCAATTTCATTGAGCTATTTTGACAGAAATATATTCCGCTTACATAAATGTTTTTACCTTTAACAGAAAGACGAAAGAAAACTGAACAAGATGTGTACCATGTAATCAATATTTTCCCTCTATAAACTGCCACAAAGAAGCATTTTACGATCGAAAACATTTCATTTTCACTGCTCGATCAGAATTTCGACGGCGTGAGTTTTTGCCTTCCATCCTTCGATTTAGGCAACATTGGTGCGCAGGCGCGCATCGTTTCCGCTCTGTCGACGATAACTGATCAAACCATTCAATCAATGAAATGACCATTCAAGACCCATTTGCACTTGGTTCTTGATTCCATGAGATTAAAGACGGCTGTCTACCATTCAGGAGCATTGATTGGAAATGATGTGCACAAGCTGACTACTGCAAAACAAATATATTCACTGACATCAGTTTTCAAGCCTAAATCAATCAATCTTCTGGATGGGAAAACTGCCCTCTTTGGTGATTACAACCTGGCACAAAAGATGTATGTGTGCTTGAAAAAGTTTACTGCATGCTACAAATTGTTTATGGCAGATAGGGTCCTTTGTAGACATGAATTCGCTGTCCTGGCAGTCAGATGCTTTAGCATTGGTAATTGGCTACCTGTAAATTTTCCAAAAGACTCTCTTGGCAGAAAATTTCATCTCCTTCATTATGATGTTCCACTTAAAGCAATAATGTCTGGCATTGTGGAAATGGAAGCTGAACACTGCTTTGATAGCGCACTCAATCTAAATTCCTCAATTGTCAACTCCTCCCCAGAAAAACGTAAATCTATAAATAGTGATTCCGTTTTGCTAGCAATTCTAGGTACAAAGTTCCCTTGGGAGACTTTCATGGGGAATTGAAGAACGAGGAGGTTGTGGCAGAATTTCCCGTGAATTGACAGTCCCTTATATCCACTTCCACAATAGAGGAAAGCAGAGTCTTAGATCATCTCAGAGAAAGAGTAAGCTGGTGTCTGATGCCGCTAATATGGTCGGTCAGATTTTATCTCGGTATAGCAAGTACTGTGTGTGGAGAATTGGCTATCATCATATTCGTTCTTGTGACTCTCGCAAGGTACAATGTCCCTATTTTGACAGGAAAAGCAACTTGTAAATTTGACGGTTGTCGCCATATGGCTCGATTTAGGATAAAGAAGTACACTTCAAACGATATCGTGCTTACATTTTACACAAAAAGGATCCACTTGAGGCAACGCAAATTTGTGGCACTGATAGGGAGAGGTTGACAATGTTCTTTCAATGGGATCGTATGACCCTTCCATTGAAAGAGTTTAGAGAGGATCTTATGAATATCGATGCAGATTCTTTCATGGCTGGCAACCAAACCGAAAAAAAATTCTAATTTCATAGTTTAGAGTATAGAAACCAGTTAATGCACCTTTAGCCACCTTCTTCCTCAAAATCGTTGTCAAAGATTTAAAGTCAGAGATAAAATTGTGGCCCAAGAAAGTGCAGTTTCCTATTGAAACGGATGCTATACAGAAAACAAACAACTAGTAAATTCCGTGAAATCAAGTTCCATGTTTTGTCCTTACGGTATAGGACCAAAAACCAAAACGCGGAACTCACAGAATTTTATTTTAAAAGCCTATTCTTCCTCTCTTTGCCTGAAAAGGAGGTTTGATTGGACTTTTGTTCCACTTCCTGACCTAATCTTTTCGACTTAAAAAAGTCAGTGAAATGCATAAGTGTTTGTACGAAAATATAAATGTTTTAACACCGAAACGTAAAATTACACAGGAAAACGATGAAATATCAATTGGTGACAACGCTAAAACTGTTGTTGGTTTTTAACTAAACTAGATCTCTTTGTACATACTATTAACTATTTTGATATTAGCTAATGATAGCCTAAAAATAGTGTTCGGTTCAGTCGTAATTAATTTTTGCATTTCGTGTATAAGTTCATAATTCAGTGAAGCATAGTAAGAATGTTTTCTTCTCTTTTATTACTTCGGTCTAACAGGTTAGCAAGCAGAAATCGAGACTTGTGCCCAAAGTCTTAAAATTCAGCTGAAAGGGGTGAGAAACGCCTAGGAAACACTTTCATAGCACCAAGGAGGAAACAATAGGCTTTTAAACTAAAGTTCCGCAAGTTCTGCGTTTTGGTTTTTGGTCCTATACCACGAGGACAAAATGCGGAACTTGTTTGTGAACTCAAGGAACAGTTTTTACGTTTATTTTGTTCTATGAAGCTAAATTTTCTTACCTTTGTATACAACTGGGATGGGATACAACTTGCGATGTAGTTTGCTGTTCAGCTGAGCAAAACAATATTTTGTAGGCTTTGCTTTTATTGAGCATAACTCAATACTTTTAAAGCGAAGTAAGCGTATAAAGCGAAAATCAAGAATGTGGAATTTGATGTCGCAGAACTTTTTAGAATTTGATTATTGTTACTATTATTATTAACTAATTTAAAGTAGGCATATATACAATAGCTATGAAATGAAAGCTAATTCAAGCCTATTACCTATAATTGAGATAATAACTTTTGATACCCTATGCTGTTCCCTTAATTATTTTTGCATAAGGCGAAAATCAATAACGTGAAATTTGATTTTGCGGAACTTTTTAAAATTTGAAAAATGCGTTGTTTTGACATAGCATCAATGCAATGTCAGCCTGTAGAAATATTGCTATTTATTGTATATAGGAAGGCGTAGTGTTACTTCACATCAAAATCTCGTATTCGAACAATTACACAGCACAGAAGTCAACAAAGGAAACACACTGCAGATGTAGAGAAGTGCAACAGATAAGACACAAAGGTATTACCATTGTCTATTTTGAAGTTTTGAACTTATTTTCGTTCAATCAACTGCCTGGGCTTCATGTGGTGTGTTAAAGCTGGTGAAAGATGAATGTTATGCAGCAGATATTTTGAATCGAACTCATGTATCAAACCAGTCATAACAGATTTCTGTGGAACTGCTGAAAAATGTTACCCTCTTTTTTACCGATGTGTATCAAAAGAGTTGCCTATGAGGAATTTGAGTAGAAATAGCTGCTTGCTTGTTGGGTTTGTGCTGGCAAACAATGTCTTAGCTCATTAAAATAAGTTTTCTCAAAATCTGCAACCTAAGAAATTTGACTCAGTTAGCTTCTCAAAGAAAGACACAGCATGTATTTCTTATTTGAATGAGTATATTTTGCAGAACTCCTTACAGATGCATTGGCCGTTCAATTCAGCTCATTATATTCATTGAAACGGAACGAAACCAAAACAATTTTAACAATTTCAGCGATTTAAAGGCATTTGCTAATCCACGGCACCATGATGAAGGGACTACCGCTGACCACTAGTCAGCCCGGAACTACCGCTGACCTTAGTTAGTGGGCGGTCGGCCATTTTGTTTTTATTCAAATGTTGTTGAACAGAGCATACAGAACATTACAACACTTCATATTATTACTGTAAGTTTATAGCCTTTATCTAATTACTGTTCCTTGCTTGATTATTCAGCTTTACATTATATTTACATTGTAGGACGTATCATCGTCGGTATTCAACCATGTTATGTTTATTATCTTATGGTAGGACTTATCATTGTCGTTATCATATGCTTTAAGACCACAATCGAGGAGTCTTTCTTCACTATTCTTTCTATACATGGAACCGTTCTTAAACTAGGGAGGACCATTCAAAAAGGCCTGGAACTGTCTGATAATGCCAGTGAACAGCTGGCTGCTCTGAACGGAAAAGGTGAGTCATGGACAAGCACATCTGAAGGTTCCTAGTTGCAATTTTAATAATATATGTATGCCAAAGGTTATTCCAGGTGATGACATGAAACAACAAAGCCATTCCATCTTTATCGAGCAGCGTTCACAGCATTGGTATGACCTGAGGAAAATCCATCCGGTGTCTGGTAGCTCCCTGTATGGCATCAATGGATTCCGAACCCTGAAAAAAGCAGCAAAAGTGGAATGAATATCATAGAGGTGCAGCTGCTCCCCCATTTTCTTTTGATGTAAAGCGTGCATTGGATCATGGTACAGCAAATGAGGTAAACACTATTGCTACTATTTGAACAAAAATTGTGCCATCTATTTCCTAACATGAATTTCCCTGAAGTAGGTTCTATCATCGTGGAGGATTTGAAGACAAAACATCATCGTAATCACGAAGGTAAATGTGTTGAAAGTGGCGTTGATGAATACACCTTTGTATTTGTTTTGCCAGATGGCGTGCTTATCAATGCAGAAAAGGAAACCTGGTGACATAAGCATCGAATTTAAAGTCCATTCTTTCGACCCCTAGCTCACCTTGAAGTCCCAAAACAGTATGTTCCCCAAATTGAGCAACATACAGAACAAATGTAAAAAAGAAAACGAGGCTCAGTTTAGCCAATCAGCTTGCAGAGCTGCAGCAGTAAAATTCGGCGCGTAAATGTCTGAAATCAGCTGTCTCTAGGATTATTGTCTCATCTTTGTTTGTCTTTTTCAGTTTTTCATTTGTCATTTTTTCAACTTGAAAACAAATGAAATTGTGTGTGTTGGCTTCCTTGTGCTTCATCTTGAGCCATTTATTTAGATGTGTGTGTGCCATTTATTTGGATTTACTATAAATGGCATGCTTGTATCTTGTGTTGTCTTTTGCAACAGAACTCTTCCTCTTATTATCTGCATGTTTGTTAGGCCAAATATAGTAAAATGCAGTCTGATTAAACAAATATAGTAACAATGTTGTAAGAGTGATAACATTGTGCCACATCTCCAAAATAAGTGTGCATGTGCTCCTTTTCCTCTTCTTTGATACAAAACACTTGGGATCGAATGCAATACAATTACCATTTCCTCAAAAGAAAAGTCACTGCAAGAACAATTGCAGTAATTCAAGGTATAAATCTATTCAAAATAAAAAGTAAAGGTCAAAGTCGAAATTTTTTTTGCAAAATACCTGTTTGTTGTCAAATTATGGCTAGGCAATTTCTCAAAACCGCTGGTTCCAGGTGCACTCCAGATTTTGACCTTGTGAACTCATATATCCAATGTTTGGTGGTTGATTTCCAAATGCAAAGTATGTGCATTTAATTTGAAGACCAACAATTGTAGCCATGAATTCAAAAATTCCCGAAATATTATCGTTTTGTTGCCTTGTTGAGTCAAAAGGGGGTATTTTTTGAGACACCCGGTATACTGTTGAAGCGTAAAATGAAAATACTCAGGTTAGCCCCCTATATGGTATCATGGTATCTTAGGTTACCAATGATTGGTGGTACTTCCCCCCTGTTGAAGAGAAGAAGAATCAGAAGAATGTAAATGTCCGGAAATGTATCCTGCAAAGATTGATATAGATTAATATTGTGGAAGAGAGGCCACCCAGGAAGATTGTCATCGTTATTTAAACAGAGAAGGTTGCAATAAATGCTAGATTTGCTTCGTGGGCATTGCAGAGATTATGATTAAGTAAGAATATTGAGAGAAGGAACTCGCAGCGCTTTTTGGTAATGAGAAAGACTTTTACTCACTCCGTAAAATTTATTGATCATTTAACACGCGGTATCCGCCTGTATATCTAAAAAAAGAAAAAGTACTGTGATTACAAAACTGCATCGCTTTGTTTTGACTATACACCTATTACGCCAGCAGGTGCATGGATAAGGAAACCTTGGAAAGAAACAAATTACCTTCCCGACTATACTTCACTGTTTGGTACGTATTTCCTCTATTTTCTCTTAATTTCATGCCCAAGCTTTGGGCATTGTTCATGTCAGTTTCAAATGTTTCTCCAATATGATATGACCGAGCTTGTTACTATAACGATGTGTAGAGGCAAAGGCCTACAAAGGTCTTGTGTTGATACTCATAGATGGTGTGAAGTCAGGTATGAAAGATTTGAGGAAGGAAGTTGAAGAGCTAAAGGTTGCTGCTCAGTTCAGCAGTTCAAAGCTTGATGACATATCCAACAAGCTGGGAGACCTTGAGTTGAAACAAGCTAGCTAGATGAAGATTATGGAAGATTGCAATCTCACCCTTGATAGCCTAATTGAGAAACAGAATTACCTGGAGAACTATGCACAGCGTAAAACTTGAAAATTTATGGAGTGAGGTGTGGGACAAAAATCCGTAATACTCTTCGTCGAGGCATTCTTGATTTTGTGGTGGTGTTTCAGTGTATCATGTATTGGTTTTAGCGTGTCGTTTAGTGCTTTAGTATGTCTTGCAGTGGTCTTATCATACCATTGTGGTCTATAGAAAAGATCACGTCGTTGAATGGCTTTAATGTAGCGAGAAGTGGTTCTAGCATGTCTTGTAGTAGTTTTAGTGTGTCATGGTGGTATGTGGAATACATTGAGTCGTTGAGTGGTTTCAATGTAATTGTCGAGCCGTGTTGTTCTTTCGAGTGGTAGCAAAATCATTGGCTCTGTCACGCCGTGAAATCATCAACTATGTCACACCGCAAAATCATTGATTCTGTCACACCGCAAAATCATCGACTCTGTCAAGCCGCACAATCTTTGAAACTGTCAAGTACCAAAATCATTGTTCCTGTCGAGTTCTGGTTCCTTGCAAGCTTGTTTTAACTCGAAATGGCAGAAGAAGCTGAAAGAATATTGACTGAGGCATTGCTTGCAATTCAGGCAACGCAAGGAACAGAACCAGTGCAGCAGCCGCCTTGGGCTCATCAGCCTGGCCCTAATGAAATAATAATGAAATAAGAGCAGAACTTGGCACTATGGCCAGGGGAGTCATTTCTCTCATCTCCACACGCTACAAGGTAATCATAATCATTGATGATCTGTGAAACACTATTCTTCATTGTTGCCCAAAACTCACCAATTACTGGAAAACAATGAAAATTCTGAGATCTGCAGAAAGTTGTTTTGTCAGGTACTGCTAAATTCAGAAAGTTGGCAAGCAGGAGGAATTTGTAATAATTATTTCCTGATAGCAAAACGCAAACTGGAATTAGCATATTGTTTACATAGATATCACTGTTATGATTTGTTGATAACTCTGATGAGGTCCAACTTCCTCTGTGGCCATTCCCACATACCCAGGAAAGTTGATAAACAGAGCCTGTTCTCTTATGTGTGAAGGTTCTACTCATGCAGCATTGTTGAGCACCATCCTCCAAAATCTGCTCACATATTTCCCCTTTAAGTTCAATTAGTTTTGATAGTGTCACAATCAATTTTTCATTTGTCACAAAATTATACACCATGATGATGCTCTGATCAATGTTTACCATTTCATGAAAACTATCCTCCATTTTTCTTTTTATTTAAGCTACATTACCTTGTACAGGGACATAAGGCCTATTTTCTACTTTGCTAGAATCATCTTCCGAAACCATACTCTCATCCAATAAAATTTTATCATTTGCATCATATTTTTGGCATATAAATGATGATTTCTCATCAACATTTATCCCCCCTTCAGTTGTGAAGGTTACGTCTTCATGAGAGTCAATTGTGCAGTTTAACAACTGGTTGGGAGTGTGTAAGCTTGAAAGTTTGTCAGCTATTTCCTCTATTTCCTCCTTTGTAAAATCATCAGAATCAAAAGAAGAATCAGACTCTGTTAAACTGCTTTCACTTGATTCATCAGACTCCAATTCATCATCTGTAAAAACTGACTCAGTATAGTCTGTTGAGTCTCCAGAGTCTGAAGAATCACTATCACTGTCAATTTGATCAGAACTGGCCAGGTTAAGGGAACAAAAATTCTTGTTGACAGAATAAAGCCTTCCAATGAAGGTTGTATCTTTGTTACTTTTGTTTGTGTCCATGTCACAGTTTGACGGTTCTGTTGCGGTCATTGTTGTCTGCTCCAGACATTCATAGGTATCACTAAAAACAAAACAGCATAGAAGGTATCAAACAACTTGCAGAATTATGTTTCGTATAAAACGAAGATTGACAATTACTCATACAGACATGAAGTAAAAACCACATAATTTCTGTCCAAAAGGTCAATTATTTGATCCACTGAGATCCAATTTTTAGTTCCAAGCATTGAAGCTCTTCTAAGCATTGAAGCTCTTACCCAAAGTTCCCAAACTGATGTCATAATTTTCTAGCCACTTATACTATCATTATTAGTAGGATACTATCCTTTGGCAGTTATCACATTTCCAATGTTTGGGGGGGGGCTGTGCTTAAACATAAACAAAGTCTCTATGCAAAAATGGAATATCTAAAAAAAAAACGTGCATAACATCTGGGATTGTTAATCTACTAGGACGTGTTGCTATTTTTCAAAATAAATTTAGAGTTTCGTCAGGAGAAGAAGAGTTTTAATACTGCAAAGCCAACGGCAAAATCCCCTAAAAACAGCTAACGACCTGACGACTAATAAAGCTAAACGACAGACCATGTTGAAAATGAACACCTACCGTTCTTCCATGCATTTCGACCGTTTTTTCGCAACTAATGGCGTTGAGCAAACAAAGGATTTGTCGTGAAAATCGGTTCTTCTTGGCTCACCATCATCAGTGTGAGTTGCAATCGTTGTCGACGTCGTAGTAGACATAAAAGATGTTGATGATGATGTAGGCCTGTCTGCTGCGATTCCTTGCAAAGAATCCAAGAGAAACTCTGCAAATTCATTGTGAGTTGAGCTTCCCCAGCCAAATTCATCCTTTAGCTTATTCCAAGTAGCAAGAACCACGTCTCGTAAGTAAATTCGATGAAGATTGCCTTCGCGCTTTGGCCTTCCCCTGTTGGATTGCATCTTCTCGCAGTGCAATCATTATGAGTTATGATGATTATTGTTTTCATGGCCCATGAAAATGGCCACCAGTGTAAAACAGTTGCCGAAAAGCATGCTGGATGAAACAGACCCTTTAAAATCTTTGACAAAAAGTGTAAACGGGCGGAAATGGCAAAAAGAGAGAAGAGAACCTTGGTAGGATTGCCACTAAAGAGGATTTTCACACGTTTTAGAAGTCCGGAGCCCGTAAGAAATGCCATAAATGCATTGACAATAAAAGATTGATTTTCGGTACTTAGGCCAGTTTTCTATCAGGTCAGTGTTTTCGAAGTTCAAAACACTGAAACTACTGACAAGCACCATTTGTCCTATTTAGAGATTGGTGTTGGGTTAGGTATTACTGTTCTATCATTCCTTAACGAGCCTCTCATCATCCAACGTGATGCAGACATTCCAGAGGAAAAGAGTCGATGTGGATACTGTAGCACTAATGTTTCCAAGAGGAAAGCTGTCATTTATTCCCTTTGATGTCGCAATTGCTCACAAAGAACAGTGGGAATACTTGAACAGACCGTGCAAATCAGATGACGAGCCAGTTTACCTGACCCGCATTGCAAAGTGATCTCCATACTTCACGAAAGATCTTGTGGAAGTTGCAGAGAATGTGATAATCAGCCAAGGTCACAAATCGTAACAAATTTTTGACGAAGCTCATGGTTAAAGCTCATGATTGCATTAATTTCTGGTTGTATTTGACACTAATGGTGTCTGAATTTAGCATAGCCTATTGAATTTGACACTATTTTTTCAAGATTTAAGTACGCACACTCTCCATGACGAATAATACCTTGATTTTGAAACGACATAGATATGAAAATAATAAGGATCTGCTCTGTAATACAGGCTGATTTTGTATGCAGGTTTTAAAATATTTCCAACTAAACACACTGTCATCACTCTGAAATGTTCTGAAGGAATTAGATATTTACAACAAAATTTCAAAGAGCAAATCTTATTTCCTTGAAAATCTTTCAAAGCGACGTTGGTTAACTGACTCAAAACGACGGACAACGTTGCCTTTTAAAGAAGGTTTATCCACAAGCAACCTCAACAATTGATGTTCCACTTGAAGGAAAATGAGATTTTCCTTTCTTGTTTGGAGTATTGTCAATCTGGCAGCGGAAACTACGGGCTTCATTCGGCTGAAGACTCATTCACAATGAACACTCGTAAGTGGTGTTGTTACGGCAAGCTCCAACAACTTCATCACTTGTGGAAGAGCATCAGAAAGGTCCGCACTCTTGATCACGAAAAAAAGATCTTGAATGGTTGGCATCCCTTCCTTTACCATTTCAATCTCGAGGTTGCTGCCTTCTTCAACCTCAAACTGATCTTGCTCTTGCTCTTGCTCTTGACTGTATCACTGGCAGCACCACGTCCTTCATCAACCTCAGCATCACCTTTGACCTCTTTTTGTGCACGGTTTTGTTGCCGGGCTTTCTTCTTTGCTGGCAAAGCATCACGCTCACAAACTTCCTTTTTCAGCAAAAGCGAAATTTTGTTGTTGTTGTACAACACGTTCAGGTTGTATTCTGTAGCCGTAGTATCATCCACGACGAATGGATAAAGCTTTCAAATCTCCTCAATTAGCACTCTTTGCTCCCGCGCAGTGGCTGCTTTTCTCTCATCAAACTTGGTTGGATGTTCCAAATTCATCAACTGGAATTTTAAGAGGTTTCCAAAGCGCCAATTGAGTTGCTCAGTAAACTTTGTCACTATTTCATCACCAAGTTTAATGAGTGATTGCTTCCAGCTCTCCTGCGATCCATCGTTCCCTTGTTCCATTGCCCTCCATCCTCCTCTATTGCGAACGGTTGGAAACTCAGGATCAGCAAGTAGCGTATCCTCCTAAATTCCACCAAAATCAAAATTCGCCAAGACTCCTTTGAAATCGTTGATCATGGAGGTAAGCTGTATGGCATCCAGTGTCGTTTTCTGCATTGTGACTATTATGGGAGTACAGTGCTCAAATATCTTCCGGTACGTCTTCAGTAAAAACACAAACTCAACTTGCTGCATCTGTGTGCCTATTCCAGTTGCTTTGCTCTGTGTCTCTGCCTTCTCGTTTGAATTATTGGCATGCTCGTACAATGCAGCTCCAATTTCCTCATAGCACAAATCTATGACGCCGATCGCTGTGTCACGTGATAGCCAGCGAGTGTGGCCAGGTTTTGGAAGGTTGTGCCCAAGATGTCTAGTGCGTTTCGGACTGCTGCGAAATAAATTAATAAGTGTGTCAGCCGTTGCAAAAAATTGGGCTACCTTTGGAATTTGTGTTGCTGACTGAGAAGCACTCAACGACATCCTGTGAGCGACACATTGATTGTAGTATGCAACAGGAAATTTCTTTGCATCTGTGCTTGAACACCATTTAGCTCACCGCTCATCGTCACAGCTCCATCGTAAGATTGGCCGATAACCTTCTCACCGCTAGCATCTGGAACAACTTTATATTTTCCAAGGGTATTTAGAAGGGTGTTCGCGAGGCCATCTGCGGATTGGTCGTCACTCACGTTGATCAATCCCAACGAATGCTCCTCCGCTTCTCCACTGTGAATGAGCCGGACAGAAATTGCAGACTGCTCGACATTACTAACATCACTCGTGTCATCCATCATGATTGCAATATAATGGGAATTGTCGATTCGACTTTGGATCTCACTGCGCACTTCTTCAGTGATACAATCGATGAGATCATTTTGTGGATCATGAGATGTGTAAGTGACATGTTCCTTGAGCGTAATTAATGGCTGTAACATGCGACGAGGTCCATAAGCTCCAGAAAATTGCCCTGGTTTGCTGACAATTTGGAGTCATTGTGCCCTCGAAATGCCAGCCCTTGGGCAGACAAGAACACAGCAGCATCAATGTGGTGGTGCAGCATCTTTGTGTATCGTGATGCATTGTGGTTGTGTCTTGTCACTTATCTTTGCCTGGCCTCGTCTGTAGCACAAGCGACATCTATGTTGCCAAGCAGTTTGTATGATGTGTGGTTCATCATATGCTTTTATGAAGCTTGATAGCTCCCAGAAATATTTGTAAGGTTCCTCCCTGTCGATTTGAAACCGTTCACTTGCACAAATGACCCTTTCATCTTTTGAATTCGATAAAATTTAAGATTAGATGTACATACAACAAATATACACAACTTCAAGATAAAAGAAGGAAATACTTACGCAACCAGAGAACCTCCCCAAAAATCAAGACAAAATTTTTGAACCAGATAATCTTCCGCGATATTTTCCCTGTACTGGAGTTTCTTAATTTGTTGGCGATCTGATAGTTGAGTTTCTTACATGCAATTTCTTCAAAATACTTGTATCATTTTTGCAAATTTCTTAAAGGTTCCATAACAGTTGTCATATTGTATTTACTCCCTGTCCTCTCGTGAACATTTCAAAACAAAACTTTTTAGGACTTTCCGCTGTTTAGACATTACTCAAGACTCAAGTGAGTGATAGGATACAGGAAACAAATGAAAGTAAAGTAAGAATATGTTAAGGATTTTCTTTACTAAAATAATTAGTCTATATTTTCGCAGTATTGGTATTTCTTAACATTTTTGGCGATATCAGAGTTCAGTTTCTTACAAGTAGTTTACGAGTTATGGTTCATGCATCGGTTGTAGGCCCGTGGCTCTTTTTCATATGGGATTAACCAGCTTCATGTCTGCCCTCCACGGCCTCCATACCATACTCCTAGCCTCCAAAAGGGCAAGGTAATCGCTGGCAGACTTAACTACCTTGGCCGAAGAGATTTTGTCATGGGGAATGTCCAGTGACCATGGATCGCAATTTTTGGTATAATGTTATTTCTAAACCATCCCACAAATGTTTATGCGACTCCAGGCTAATTAATGCTGTGCATGCAGTTCTATTTAATATATTTCAGTTTACTTATTAAATTCTATGTGATGTGCAAATCTGATAGAAAAATGACTCTGGTCAGATGAAATAATTTCGAAAATTATTAGTAAAATGCACACTTACCGTTGATATGTCACCCATCACTAGGCAGGGCCAGCAGTAAAACGTTTCTTTGCCCTCTTCATTTTCTCCGCCACATATCCACGGAAAAGACTCATACACTGTAACACTTGTTCTACCACATACTTTATTCTTGGACATGGCCTTCCATCCTTGTAGTGTTTGTGTTATTAGTATAAAGTTAGTTTGGGGGCCCTATTGAGACATTAAGAACTAGGCCCCTGTGGTTGTTGTTGTTGTTGAAGTAGCTGTGGATGATGGCCACTGTGAGTGGAAACATGCCGTGTATTTAATGAGTTAAATCTGTTGAATCCTGAGGCGGAATTCTAAATATGGCGACGAGGATGGGATGAAAAACATTGTGGAAGGTTTTTCTTGCTGCTGAGATCAATATGGGTGATAAAATGAATCAAATGGATGTTTCCGGGCCTAAGTCGCAGTTAGCTGAAAAATGGCGTGTTTGGCTAAGAAACTTTATGTTTTTTGCAGAGGGCAAAGCTAATTTAAATAATGTCGAGAGAAAGAAAAATGAACTTTTATTTAGAGCTTGCCCTGGAGTTCAAGATATATTTGAGAATTTAACAGAGGTTCCTGCTGCTGCGGGAGTAGCGGACAATAATTATTTGGCTTGTGTCCGTACCTTGAATAATTATTTTCATGTGGAGGAGAATGTGGCCTATGAGAGACACATTTTGCGTCAGCTAAAGCAAGAGCCTGGGGAAGATGTTGATTCATTTGTATTGCGGTTACGAAAGCAAGCTCGACATTGTGGTTATGATGAAGGAGGAGCTGCAGATGCTGTAAGAGATCAGTTATTGGAGAAAGTTGGTTCACAGGAGCTGAGAACAAAGCTTTTCGAAGTTCCTAATATTCAGTTACAACAAGCATTGGCTACTGCAAGAGCATGGGAAACCGCTAGGGTGCATGCAGGCAAAGTGGTAGTAGATACAAAAGAAGAAAATATTAATGCAGTTTATCAAAGAAGAAGAAGTGAGAAGGAAAGAAATAATGATAAGGCCTCGGTAAAATGTTTTTCTTGTGGGAAAAAGGGACACTATTCTCGTGATCCTAAGTGCCCTACAAAAGGACAGACATGTGCTAAATGTGGAGGTAAAAATCATTGGGCAGTTTGTTGTAAAAGTAAGGCTGATGGGTTAAAAAAAAATATGGTAGTAAACAGAGAGGCTTCCAACGAAATAATCAAAGAGTGAATCAAGTAGAATGTGAAGAGGTTTTAGAGCCATTTGCATTTCCTGTCATTTTTCACATGCAATGCAGGATAATGTTGTTCCAGTTGAGATAAATTGTATATATGTTGACATGTTGGTTGATTCTGGAGCACAGGTGACAGTGATGGGAAAATCTGAGTTTGAAAAGTTGAAAAGGAAAGGTTTGAAAGTAAATATGGAGGTAGAAAACAGGAAGTTGAGAGTTTACAGAGATGGTTTCATACCTATTGTTGGTTCAGCTAATGTTGTGATTGAATGTGGTGGCAAAGAAGTTAGAGAGAGGGTTGTTATTGTGAGTGGAAATGGACATTGTTTGTTGAGTAGTCAGGCAGCCAAAAGTGTTGGATTGTTGAGAGTTGGTCCTGAAGTTTGCTTTGTTGGTTGTAGAATGGAGGATGTTGTGCAGAAATTTCCAACAGTTTTTACTGAGGTTGGGAAATTAGCTGATTATAAGTTGAAACTTCACATTGATCCAAATGTTGTGCCTGTTGCGCAGAAACCAAGAAGGATTCCATATCCATTAAAGGATAGAGTCTTGAAGAAAATTTTAGAGCTAGAAAATTTGGACATTATTGAAAAGGTGACTGGTCCTACTTCTTGGGTGAGCCCAGCAGTTTTTGCAGCCAAATAAAGATGACATCAGAATTTGTGTTGACATGAAATGTGCAAATCAAGCAATTTTGAGAGAAAAGTTACCAATGCCCACAGTTGATGATGTTCTTGAGGAGAAGAATGGCAGTTCTGTGTTTTCAAAGTTAGATTTGAAACTGGGTTTTCATCAAGTTGAATTGGATGAAGGTTCAAAAGATATCACTACATTTGCCGTGGGGGATTCATTGTATCGTTATAAGCGTCTAAGTTTTGGAATTTCTAGTGCGCCAGAGAAATATCATAACATAATCAGGCAGAGCATATGTGACATTCCTGGGGTGACAAGTATAGCTGATGATATTGTGGTGCATGGAAAGAGTCTAGAGGAGCATGACAGGAGCCTGTAAATGTTGATGAAAAGGCTTGAAGAAAAGAAGTTATCAGTGAATCAAGACAAATGTAACATAGGAATGGATGAAATTCAGTTCATGGGGTTGCTGGTGAATAAACATGGCGTAGGCCCAACGGAGGAGAAGGTGAAAGCAATTAAAAGAGCAAAGGAACCCTTCACTGTTTCAGAGCTGAATAGTTTTTTAGGCCTTGCTAGTTTTTGTTCAAGGTTTATTCCAGATTTTGCCACTATTGCAGAGCCTCTGAGAAAACTCACTCGACAAAGGTGTGATGTTGAACGCAGATATAGTCAAACAGAAAAAGAAGCATTAGCTGTTGTTTGGGGGTGTGAAAGATTTCATTTGTACCTGTATGGCCTAGAAGAGTTCACTTTGGTAACAGATTGCAAAGCACTGGAGGCCATTTACAGTGTAAAATCAAAGCCTTCAGCAAGGATCGAAAGATGGGTTTTACGTTTAATGCCCTTCAAATTCAAGGGTCATCATGTGTCCTCAACACAGAATATTGCTGATTGTTTAAGTAGGTTAAACAAAATTCCGGCTTTACCACATGAAGGAGAAGAGTTAGAAGAGTATGTAAGAGCTGTAGCAGTGATTGCAACACCACAGGCAATGAGCACTAGAGAAATTAAGAGAGAGTCTGCAACTGATGAGGATTTGTCTGTTGTGCGTCGATGTTGGAGATCTGATAATTGGAGTGATGCTCCTAGAGAATATAGTCTTATAAGGAATGAGATATCGTTGATAGGAAATCTAGTTATGAGGGGTGTTCGTATAATTGTGCCAAAGAAATTAAGAGAAAGAGTTCTTCAGTTAGCTCATGAGGGTCACCAGGGGGTTGTCAAGACAAAAGATAGACTTAGAACAAAAGTTTGGTGGCCAGGAATGAACAATGATGTTGAAAGGTTTTGTCGCCGATGTCATGGGTGTCAAGCTAATACAGCCATTTGTAAAGAGTACTGCAATGCCACTAAAACCACGGAGAGACTTGGCTTTGGACCTTTTGGGACCATTGCCTAAAGGTAAATATCTACTGGTAACTGTAGATTATTATAGTAGATGGATGGAGGTTGATGTCTTAAAGAACATAAACAGTGAATCAGTCATTAAATGTGTAGCGAATCATTTTACAAGACATGGATTGCCTAAAACGTTGAAAACGGATAATGCTGCCAATTTAGTGAGTAAAGCGATGGGAATATTCCTCATGGAGAATGGCGTTGAGCACAAAAGGTTGATACCTTTGTGGCCTCGTGCAAATGGAGAAGTAGAGCGTCAAAATAGAACTCTATTGAAAGCACTTCGAGTTGCACAAACAGAGGGAAAAAACTGGAAGAAAGAACTTTTCAAGTTCCTCATGGCTTACAGATCAACTCCGCATTCAACAACAGGGGTTAGTCCAGCAAAGTTAATGTTCAACAGAGAGATTAGAACAAAGCTACCAGAATTTGAAGATTATGAAGAGGAAGATGAAACACAAATGTCTGAAGCACGGGACACTGATGCCCAGAGAAAGCAAAGATACAGTGACAATGCTAATAAGAGAGCACAAGATTCACATATTCAAGAGGGGGATAAGGTTTTGTTGAAAAGAGACAAAGAGAATAAGTTGTCTTCCATTTATGACCCAGACCCATTTAAGGTATTGGCAAGGAAAGGGGATATGTTGATTGTGGAGAGAGGAAACACGTTGTATAAGAGAAATGTTGCTCATGTGAAACACTTTATGCAGTCAGAGATTCCAGCAGAGAAACAAGTAGAGCGAGAATTTGACAGAGTAGAACTGAGAGAAAGACACAGAGAGATTATAGAGCCAACGAGAGTAGAGCATAGATTAGAAGAGCCATCACGAGCAGAGATTAGATCAGAGATTGTAGAAGCTCCAAGAGCGGACAAAAGGCCAAAGGAAACTAAAGAGACTGAACCACCAGTGCAAACAGAGTCAAACGTTATAACTGATAGTGATAGGACTGTTGATACACAGCCACTGAGACGTTCTCATAGAGTAAAGAAAAAACCAGAATGGTTGAAGGATTTTACTAACAAATAAAACAAATTAGTAAAAGAGAGATGTAGTGTTTGTGTTATTAGTCTAAAGTTTGTTTGGGGGCCCTATTGAGACATTAAGAACTAGGCCCCCTGTGGTTGTTGTTGTTGTTGAAGTAGCTGTGAATGATGGCCACTGTGAGTGGAAACATGCCGTGTATTTAATGAGTTAAATCTGTTGAATCCTGAGGCGGAATTCTAAATCCTTCTTCAAGCGCAATCGTTGCTTGTGATTTAAATTGTTATTCTGTGCTGCACGTAGTGAAAAAATCTTAGAAACACCCTATCTATACTCGTTTCCCAAAACTCGATCCATGACAAGATCAAGAACCAATAAAATATTAGGACTCTGGGAATCCATAGCTAAATTTTTAAATCTTCCACTTAAATGCACGTACCTTGCACCCAAAAATTGTCCATAAAACACTGCCGGTACAACTGCCTGAAGGCAATATTTAGCTTGCGCCTGCAACAAGAGGTTTTGAAAAAGGGCCTAGGCAAGATTTGATCATCACCAACAAGTTTTCTCTTTGTCCATTCATGTAATTTCTTTTAGAGAATTTGATCAAAATTTGTTTATAGTTGTCAGTGTTTTCGAGAAAGAAAATTTTAAGTAACTCAAGTCTGGCTCTAAAAACTGAAAACACAAAATTTGCAAAAAATCCTAGAATCTAGTTAGGGCTTTTTGCTAAAGAAGAAGTCATGAATCTTCAAAATCGGTCCAGTCTACGATTTATTGTGACCTTACCTGCCAAACGTGCATAGTTTATTTTGGCGCACCTGCTATTTTGCCACTACTGGAATTTCTTAATTTTTTGGCAATCTAAGAGTTGGATTTCTTATGGGCAGTTTCTTTAAACAAGAATATGTGTATGCGTTTCTCAGTATTTGTTTTCTTGCATATGAATTTCTACGCGTTTATCTCCATCTACTTGTTTGGGTTATAAACCTTTGTTGTATTGTGTAAGAATGTCAAGAACAAGTCCTCATCTTTTTGCTTGTATCTCCATATAAATCCTTCTATTTAAGAGTCATAGTGTTCCCGTTTTCTGCCATGCGTGGGCAAACTGGCCTTCATTTGGCATCAGTGCCCCTAAATTTTGTTGGTGTGCACGCCATCCTCTGACACAAATTCCTTGCTGTGGTTGACAGTACCGTAAACATAGCCATGTTCTGCAACGTTAATGTACCCTTTCCAACAAACTGAATAGACCGTCGTGGCCAGCTTTATCCACTTATGCATGAGTGGAATTAGAGTGTCTTCTTTCCTATTTTCCACACACACAATGAAGGAATTCCGCGAATCGTCCTCAATAACACCAAACACCCACTAGCCTTCAACAAAATGTCCTTTATTGTATTATCGTTTTCCAATTTTGCTTTCATCAATTTGGACGATTTTTCCCGCACCACCAATGACCTCAATTTTGTGAGATAGAACAATGCCACATAATTCCCTGCAAAAGATGTCCCAATCAACTAATGTCGATGAACTCATTCCCAGTTGGGCTTTGATCTGTACTTGGTTGAGGCCAATGCAATTTCAAAACTTCACTTATCGTGAGATTGGCCCCCTGAAACCACTTTCCTTTGCGGATGCTCCTTTCACTTCTGTGCTTTTTCCCTCCAATAGTGTGGCGGCACTCCCAGCGAACGCCATCTTTCCTGTTGTTACACGGGGACAAGGACATGGCGTTCTTACAGATCACGCAATTTCTTCCATCTGCGATAAGGCCAATTTCCATTAGCCAAGATAGTGTCATGTCTTTGTTCCAGAGGAATCTCTGCAGTAAGGCTTCGTAGGTCAGGAAGGGGGCCCTGCTTTCCCGACTGTAAGGGGATGAGGCGTTTTGATCGACCCCAACACTTTTATCCTCTTTTGCCATAAAGAAGGTCCAACTTGAACAGATACAGTTTTTTTTACGGATAAAGCGATACATTTTTTTTCTCTGTTGTTGTAAATTGTAACTATATCACTGTGATTGATCAGTGATGTGTTTATATTGGCTGAGCCGTGAACGAGTCCCCTTTTTATAGCAACTGTACTGACGACATGACGGAATACCCAGACCAGGAGCAGACTCCAACGGACGAGACCCTACCGGGTGTCCCAAAAAAAAGGTAACAGATTTGATGGGGACTAGCGATAAGAGTATAAGTCGAATCGATCCCAAATAACTTTTGAAGTACTCTTCGATCGTTAACTTGAAGATTAATACCTCGTTTGTTGATATTGGCGCATCAAGAGTTGGAATATTAATCTTGAAAGTCCAAATTTGCCTCCTACCCCAAACCAGAGCTTTTGGGTTTTGGCCGAAACTGCTAACGCGCTGGTTAGGGGAATCTCCTCAGTCGAAGACATTTTTGGACAAGGATCGGTCCTTTGGGTAGCCGTTTGAAAAGAACATAAAAAACTGAAAACAAGCAAATAAATTAATGAATATAGTCACCAAGGAATATTTTTCTCCAGTCAAAATGCAATTACAAAAGTACACCAAGCCAAGCACGAATGAGTTTATATATTCCCCTGGGGATATACCATTGCTTCTTTCGTAATAATTTTGTGAGAGATAATGCAAAAAACATTTCATTCAAGCAATGAAGATTGCAAGATATTCTATGTGTTAAAGCCTACGGGACTTATTTCGCTGATAAATAACTTTTCTCAGGAAGTTGTAATTTAAAGTTTTTGTAGAATCAAGAAAGGGGTCTCTTCGGGGCTAAATCCTTGAATCTGATTCTAAAGTTCAGAGTCAGATTTCCACTAAAATGTGTTCCTAAGCATGAGGTTTCTTGTTTGTACTTAGCTATGATTGAGGAGATTCCACAGCACAGCGAATTAACAGCTTAGGCCAAACCACAAAAGCTCTGGTTTGGAGTAGGAGGCAAATGTGGACTTTCAAGATAAATATTCCAACTCTTGATGCACCAATATCAACAAATAAGGTATCAATCTTCAAGTTAACTATCTAAGAGTACTTCAAAACTTATCAGGGGTTGATTCAACTTGAATTCTTATCGCTAGCCCCAATCAAATCTGTTACCTTTTTTTTGGGACACCCGGTAGTAGCAATACCCATTACATAACATTGTATTGCATTCTTCAATTCTTTTGCGCAACCAATGAGAATAAGTGGTAACCATGGGAGAAACTATTTGTTCATAAGCAAACATGGCTTTGAGATACAACAAAGTGTACAAAGTTTGCCAAATTGAGGAGAAACTGAGAGAGTGGTTGATGGAATTAAACCTAATTGGAGATTATAATGGGTTGTGTAACGCTTGCTTCAAAGCTAGGATGTTTTAGCTGAATGATTCATCCTTCGGCAAGGTAGCCTTTGTGGGCGAAGCAGCAGAACAAATGTGGATAAGAACAGACTCATTGTTCTCGAAATATCATATGTTGCTCGAGAAAATGATAAAATTAACATATTACCGGGTTTACAAGTATCCAGGGGAGCTCGTCGGGCATGAGTTGCCCATTGCCAGCAACCACTAGTATACTTTGCAACAGAAATTTGCTTTGGAATCCTTGAAAATGAATTACAGCCAATAGGCGGGCCAGGTAAGACAGTTTAAATTGATAAATACAAGTTTCAAAAGAATAAATACCTTTGGGGCAAACAGGTAGGTGCTTGGGTATCCCAAGTCATCAACAGAGAATCGAAGAAGGGTTTCTTTGGGACTGTCCCTGTCAGCTCCAACGATGATCTCCATTATCCAACGGTTTGTCCTTCAAGCCATCATTAGTGACTGTTGGAAGGCATATTTGTCCTTGAAAGGCAAGGCTTATTGACACCTTACAATGAACCATTGCATACGATTCCTAAATCAAGAAAACGGCACTTGAACAAACACAATCGAAAGTACTTGGAATGCATTTTAGAAACCCTGTCGAAAACTGGTACCAGGAAAGCATTTTACGACTTGTACTTTACAGAAAATGGTCTGTGAAAACAATATTTGAAGGCATCTGATGGTTAAGTACAATACATTCTTGACCTGGGTCACAAAATTTTACCATGTGAAGATGCGTAGGCCAGTTGTTTTAATTCGCCAAAATCCTGCAAAAACCAACTTGATAAAAGAATTTGATTTATGTTTTTTGAATGAGCACCATCCAGTGTAAATCTTTGTTACGGTAGCCAATGAGAATTCATTATAGGAATTTGAAAGACACCGTCTAGGGTATATCTTCGTTACGGTAGCCAAACAATTCTCCCCTCCTCGAATCTTCAACAGACCAAGACCTTTGCTTCAACCAGATGCAGCAAATGAAATTGGTTACCAGCTCCCGGCTCCAGCCTTCCCAGGTTCCCCACCTATCCAGCCAAGGATGCCAAAAAGAAACCGATTTTGCACATTCTGCAACTGTTACAACCATACTTGGTATAATTGCAGGCACCCTCTATCCATCGTTACTAAAAGACGGAACACCCCAGAACAACCCAAGAACAACCGGAACAAGCCAGGAACAAGCCAGGAACAAGCGGAACAACCCAAGAACAACCCAGGAACAACCTAAGAACAGGCGGAACAACCCACGAACAACCCAGGAACAACCTAAGAACAGGCGGAACAACCCAAGAACAACCTAAGAACAGGCGGAACAACCCAAGAACAAGCCAGGAACAACCTAAAAAACAGGCGGAACTACCCAAAAACAAGCCAGAACACTAACTTATTTAGTATCTCTATGCGATGTGACAGATTTCTTGGGTAAACAAAACGGAGTTCTTATCATTCAAGCGAGGGGTGTATCACTTTTCCAAAGATGCGTACAAGATATAAAAACATTGGATTTGTTGGGTATATTTTTAAAGAGTACACAGTTGCTGTGTATATTTATTCCCCAAAGTTATCGAACCATTGTTGGCTTTGATCAGTTTGTGTGTTTCGGATTTGTATGGCATGCTTCCTGTCCATATTGCGTAGCTAGTCTAAGGGTAGCAAGTTCCTCCAGGGGACCCAAACAACTTTGTTCCATTTTGTTCTGAGACACCCGGTATATTCGCTGCAAGAACTGATTCATATCAAGTTAATTTACGTTGAGCTGAAAAACTTTGATATCAACTGACTGCATATTAATATGTAGAAGTTCTGATGGTATAACAGTTTGTTTGAAGCATTCAGTAGAGATCTTTGGTTAATTTTTTTTCAATTTATGCGAATGATGTAATTCATTTCAAGCGAAAGATTTCATCATTCAGCTGGAAAAAACATTGCTTTTGAATTTTTACAAAGTACTATTGTCCGAAACTTTACATCCGTATGGCTTTCACTTAGATTCTGTTGTATATAGGTTTAGTAATATCTATCTAAACTGTTTTAAAGTGTTCTGTTCTGAAACTAGTAGTACACATTATACTCGTATGCTAGTTCTATAAATGCTGTCAATTATTCAGCTTCGAAACTCCTTTTGAGTGCTAGTTGCTTGCCCTTCAGCTCAAGCAGGGGCGGGCAAGTACTGTACAATATTGGACGCCATGTTTGTCCAGTAGAATTGGAAAAAGCAACCTGTTCTTTTATCAGATAGTGCGACTTTCGTGCCAAAACAATCAGGTTTTGTGACAAAGGTGAAATTTGAACAGCAATCCTCCTATTCCATCAGTTTGTCACAAAAATGAAGTTTCCTAACCTTCTATCCAATCAAAATTCTAAAGTTTACCAATAACCTGGTTCTCCCATTGTCCATCAAATTTAGGCAGAAAAGACCATTATACACTTATTTTTTCATATAAGAAACTGCCTTTAAGAAACTCAACTCTCAGATGGCCAAAAATCAAGAACTCCAGTATTGACAAAAAGTTAAGAAACTGTTTACTTTGATAAAGGACATCCTTTGACATATTTCTGCCCTACCTTCACTCGTTTCCTGTATCACACAACTGGCAAGGTACTTGAGTAATATCTCAACATTGGAAAGGCTTAGAAAAACCTTGTTTTGAAATGTTTACGAGGTCACAGGTAGTGAAATTGAAGATTGTTATGGAACCTCTACGAAACTCAAAAGAGACCCTGAGTACTCAAAATCTGATAATTTTAGGAAACTTTCAGTACTGGACCAAATTCTTAGTTTCTTATAAAAAATACGTGTATTTCAAATTTTCACATAAGGGGTTCTACCTTTGTCCACCAAATGTACAGAAAAAAGACCCAAAACTCCAATTTTTCACAAAAGCGGTTCTACCTCTGTCAGGCAAATTTCTGAAAATGAGGGCAGAATTTCAAATTGCTCACCAAAGTGATCGTACCATTGTAGGGCAATCAGTCTTGGGATACTTGTACTTTCATATCTATACACCTGCTTTTGAAAACAGTACTAGGTCCAAACTACCGGTTTTTGGGACAAAAATCGTTTGTGATGCATAATGTTAAAATTTTCCTCCAAATTGAAGAAAAATAACAGCATAAATTTGCTATAAAAAACGACCAGTTTTTGGGACAAAGGTGGTGCAAAATTTTTTAATGAACTACCCTGTTTATGGACAAAGGAAGTACCATCGTTCCCAGTGCGACATGTGGTTTAAAGAATATTCTGGACTTTTCAACCTTTCAAAACTTGTCAAACCAATTGGAAACATAGTGGCTATTGATTCGTTGATTGATTTTAAAGGGTCTGTTTCATCCCGCATGCCTTGCACGTGCCGTCTATTAGTTGGCCTTTGTTGTCGCCATTTTCATGCCCCACGTGGGTCTGGAACACAGGATAGACGCATCCTGCAGAAATGAAACGGTGTTACATCATTTTATGTGGGCTTACATTCCTCGCTTGGTTGATCAGAACTCCGTTTTGTTTACCCAAGAAATCTGTCAAATCGCATGGAAATACTAAATGAGGTCTTGTTCTGGCGTGTTCTTGGGTTGTTCCGCCTGTTCTTAGGTTGTTCCTGGGTTGTTCTTGGGTTGTTCCGCCTGTTCTTAGGTTGTTCCTGGCTTGTTCTTGGGTTGTTCCGCCTGTTCCTGGCTTGTTCCTGGCTTGTTCCGGTTGTTCTTGGGTTGTTCTGGGGTGTTCCGTCTTTTAGTAACGACGACCCTCTATCACCATATGCAAGGCAGCAGCAGAACAGAGACAACCCACAGTAATGTATGTGTTTATCATGCATTATATTTGTCATTTTATTGCGTTCAACGCTGCTGCAAAAATATATTGTTGTCATTGTTTTCTTTTCTTTTTGAGTTTGTTGTTTAGATGACAGATGTGGCGTTGGTGATTTGACCAACAAGTTTAGAGTTTAATGTCACTGAATAGGCCTATTCCAGCAAAACCTTTTCCAAGAAGCCTCATCGCAAGAACAATGTTTACTTGAAATAGTCTGCGGCCTGTTTTACCTGTGTTTAATTTGCACATTTGGCAAGTGAAGAAAGCTTGAATTTTGTTATAGTCTTTATGCAAGTGATAGTCTGGGCTGGGCTTACCAGAAATGGTAAACTATTTGTTGAACAGGTGTTTTGAGGACTATAATTGTAATCAGATACAGACATAGCTAACTGTTTCATTGCTTCACAGCTAAAGCCATCAATTGTAAATGTTCCTTATCTAAAGGGTAACTTCAAAATTGAGGGTGTTCCTGACAGCATTGCATGGAGGAAAGGAGACTGACAGGTGAAGAAGCCTACAGATTATGGACAGGCGCAAATCAACAAAATAATGAATGTTAAGAATTATATCATCTTCAAGTCCATCATGGAGTTAGCTCGACAGAGAGCAGTAATGAAGGCAGGGAAGTCAAAGTGGATGCAATTGATAATGAAGAAGGCGTTCTGCCAGTCTGCCTGTTGAAAATTGTTGACGAAAACGTAGGGAAGGGAGTGGTTGAAGGTGGTAACAAGATTAGGGAAGACAAAGTCAATGTTTTACCTCGCCTAAGAGATGAGGAATTCACTGAGCTAAGAGATGAGGAATTCACTGAGCTAATGGATGGATTTGACACATGCTCCACGGATGATGCTTTGCATTAATTGAAAGCAAACCACAAGTCTCAACAAGAGGGTGTGATTGTGGCAACCTATACCGACAGTGCTGGTGCGTTTTGGCTATTTTATTAGAAGGGCCCCTTGCAAGATATTGAGGGTTTAGATGAAAATGAAACCATCCCTGGATACGGGCTTCATAAGATATCAGAGATGTCATAAGATGTCAAAACGATGAAGGACATTAATGGACATGTGGACTAATATTTTGCAAGTAGGTTTACAGTTCTTTTGATTCCATAGTTTTTCTCCGCTCGTTTCATTTTGTATTAAATTTGATTTACTTACTGTATTCGTTTCAGCGAAAACCTTCACATCACTTCACGTCACACTATGTTTTGTTACATTAATTCGCTGTACTTATTGAAATATACGCAAATACATAGCACCTGGAAGTGATGTCAGTGATGAGTTTATTTCAAGATTTTACTCCTTATTGCTCCATTTTTCACGATTACGAGGGAACGTGCCCCCTCACATTTTGACTGGAGAAAAATATTCCTTGGTGACTATATTCATTAATTTATTTGTTAGTGTTCAGTTTTTTGCGTTCTTTTCAAACGGGTACCCAAAGGACCGATCCTTGACCAAAATGTCTTTTACTGAGGAGATTCACCTAACCAGCGCGTTAGCAGTTTAGGCCAAATTGCAAAAGCTCTGGTTTGTAGATGGACGCAAATTTTGGCTTTCAAGATTAATATTTCAATTCTCGATGCACCACAATTTTTAAACAAGTAGAAAACTTTCGAAACAAGTAGGAATTTTACGATTGTATCCTCGTTTGGAAAACGTGGAAAGTATGAAATATTTTCAACAAGTATGAAATATTTGTAACAAGTATGAAATATTTGTAACAAGTATGCTCATTGTCGATGTGTATCTTGGTGTACCCTCGTCCCCTATGTAACTCTATCCGAATAAAGATTGTTGAAGCATATAATCAAAACTTTATCGAAAGAATTAAAAAATGTCTGGCATGTCCGCGTTTTAGGTTCGCCCCTATGCGGAAACCTTAAATGCAGAGTTGTAAATGGTGCAGGCTTGCAGATGGCATGGAAATGTCCGCAATGCCCATGATGAATGCGAAATCCTTGTTTTAGACCTGGCCTTAAGAAACGTTTAGCAGCTATTTTGTTTCGCAAATTTTTCTGATCTTTTCTTTTCTAGGAACGTATGGTGGGTTGACTATCATGTGGCTGCTCAGAAATTTATTTTCTATTGTTATATAACTGAATCTACATCTTAGAAATTAATTGTTTTTCACTTGCATGCACATATGTACATCATACTAAAGTGTTTAAAGGCAGAAACACCGCAGTTGTTTCAGGGGGGTGCTTTTTGCATACAAAAATTATTTTTTTCATTTGAATACGTACAGTTCAATACAACTGGAAAGCTGAAAAATTCCAAGGTTTAAATCCATAGTTTTTAAATAAGAAACAAGCTTTTTTCAGACCTGAACAAGTTTCTTATAAAATGGGGTGTTATTTTGAAAGTCAGGGTCAGTGTTTCTTTAATTTGTGTTTCTTATATGCAGGACACTACTGTAATTGTTGAGGTGAAAAGTCTTACAATCTTCCTCAACATTATGATAGCTATGTTTCCGTAAACAGCCATGTGTGAAAACTTGATCATGGCGAGGGGTTAATAAAGGCTCAAAGATCTTTTGGAAACATTATGCAATTTTTTTCAAATTGCCGAGATAGACCTGTAATTCAACAAGTAAGGATCTCATAAAAAGCATTAATTAGTAAGAGTTGCTTGCACACTAGTTTGTGTTGTGAATGGTGAAGTAAACTCAAGTAAAAGTACATTATGGCTAATAAGAATACGCAAGACACGCCAACAATTCATAGAAGTAAGGACCATGATTTGATTGTGAAAGATGGATGCTTGGGCTATCAGAAAGGGGACGATTTTAAAGAAGTGACACATTTTGTACCGGTATGTGTTGGATATGTCAACCAAGGCACAGCTAGCAATAAAGGGCAAGGGTTCCTGATCAAAGTGACCCAAGCTGAAGAAGGTAGAGAAAATGAGAACGTTACTAGCCTTCTGGATAAGTTTCAAGAGTTGCTCAAATAACTACATAAGGGGGGGCTTATTTTGCAGCAGCCAAAAAACAAAACTAGGCAATGAGCACTGAATTTATGGTTATGTGTTGACCCCCTGAATCAGTTTCAACATTTTTGAAATTGACACAAAGGGATGTCTCCTAGAGGCCCTTTGCAGGATAAATTTCAACCCCTGTAAACAGGCTGAAGGCTTACACTGTCAACCGAGTTGAAACTCAACACGTGTTCCACTCAACCCGTGTTCAACTCAACTGGAGCAAGGTTGAAATTTCTCATGCAAAGGGCCTCCTAGATAAAAACTAAAAGTCACAAAAAATCTAGACTATTCTACAGCGGCGGCTGGTGAGGAAAATATTTGGTGGGGCAATATTGGGAAGAAGAGGGGGTCTCCCCCAGAAAATCTTCAGTGACCACGCCCTTCAAACGCTCGGAAAGTGCTGGCAACGCCCTTTTCGATACATTTTCTAGAAACTTTCTGTAGAAACTTGGCATACCTAGTTTTCATTCTGCAATTCAGTGCTTGCTTACTTACGGCAGAATACCTCGAAAGATATTTCCTTGCCTTCCTTTGTTTTGATCTCAAATTTTGTAAAAAATGCTATTTCTCTCTGAAGAATGCAACAAACATTTTAAATCGCAACGAAATAGACATCAGTCGCAAGCAGCAAGCACCGTACTTTGTCCAAGTTTTTTTCTGGTGGAGACTCGCCAACAAGCAAAAAGAGGCAAGGATAGGAAACAGTAGTCTAGGCCCTCCAAAAACTCGCTGCAACCTGCAAGCCAGTCTTAGTCTTACCTTGAATACCAGCTCCTTGTAAATCCACGCGATGATTACTTCAACTGAAATTCTGGGCAATCTGCTGGCCCAATTTCTCTTCGTGACTTTGTCTACTCTTTGTCTATCACATTTCGATCGTTCTTTGCTTTGACAACAACAGGCCTACGAAACTACGATTGATGTTGCTGTTGTTGAGTGGGGAGGGCAAATTGATTTCTGCCCATATTCTGCGAAAATTGACCAATCAGCTAACTTCATGGAATGACGAAAACCACGAAAACACTGTAGTGCGCATGACAATAAGGATCTGAGAGGGGCAGATAAAACTTTGCCCAGAAAATTTGCAGCGTCTCTGATAGCCTCAAAGAGAAGCCGATTCTATCAATATCGATAGACATTAGACGTCACTTATCAATAGAAACAACGACGCCTCGCCCACACCTTTGATAGGGCTCACAAAACAAGTTCCCATACAGTGCCGATGTTTTATTTGAATCAAACACAAAACTATTTGTTGATTTTGTGATAATTTTTTACTTTTCTTTGAGATTTGCTGGAGGAGGGTCCCGAGTCCACGGAAATGTCCGTGTAATGTCCGTGGATGTCCGTGTACTTTTCCGTGGCGAAATTAATTTAAAAAAATCCACGGAAAACCATCGTTCCACGGACGTTGTACTGTGTCCGTGGCTGTCCGTAGACTTACAGTGCAAGTCATAGATTTGGTTCTTGACTGTGGAATTTGTATGCGCCAGTTGGATTACATAAAATGACCATAATTGATTTCAGAAGTGAACAAATACTCATTGTAAACTCATGTCAGTAGAGGAAGAAATCCAAACGAAAATAGTTTCAAACTAGTTTGAAAGCTCAAAGCACATAACATCAGGTATTGTATGTATTGTATTACTTTCTACTGCCGATTATTGACTCTCTTTATAGCTGTAATAATTAACTAGTAATGGCCATGACGCACAATTGATAACGTTCAAAATCCTTAATTGTCCGTGGCTCCATTACTGATTGAACTCTGATTGATGAAAGGCATTTTAGCGACATCACGCTTTTGCATTGGTTAGTATTTAGATGAATGCGCTCTTTATTCGATATCTATTACATCTTGACGGAGCTTTCCAAAGGCACGAACTTTTTCAGTCTGTTTTCTAACTTTACGATACCTACGATACCATGGCCTCTAACGCGTTTAAAGACCTGGTTTGCAAAGCAGTGATGGTTGATGGTGATCCAGAACACCTGTCAATTAGCTCGGCAAGTTCGGGAGATGATCAAGAAAAAGAAAAGGTAGAGACAGCGAAACCGAAGGAGGTTTGTTTTACTTCTGTTTCTTATCTTTCTGTGATACATGCCGGAGCAGAACATACTTATTTTACCATCCCAAGTTTTTTCTTTAGTCTGCTTGTCTGCCCTAATCTTTCTAAACTCTTTTCACCCGAGAGTGTACTTTGTGAGAGGAAAGCTCAACAGGGGTGCTAATTTTAGAGCTAGTTCTCTTTGAATATGATGCAATTTTCTCAGAACTCCCGAAAGGTCCCCCAAAGATATTAGCGATAATAAAAACTCTACGATATAAAAATGGTTTGTCTCAAAGTAGATTTCACATAAAAATGCTACGAATAGTGTTTTGCACGAGCAATTTTACTGTAAATTGCGTTTTCGCAACCTCAGCAAATCTCACATGACATCTAACTTGAGACGGACTTTATTTTTCTGTATTTTTGGAAACCCAACGATAGGAAAGAAATAAAATTTAGACCTTATACCCCACAGAATAACAGAAGCATACAAGGAGCCAGAACCAACCCTTGTTACATGTTACTAGTGGCCCCAGCAGGCCTTTTATCTATACACCTATCTACAAATTTACATCTTGTTACAGAAACTGTTGAATACAATTATTTCATATATAAGTTACGCTTCGTTTTCGTTTCATCTCTAGATTGCCCCGGAAACAGCGGAGGAGGGAACGAGTAATGCAGGATCTCAGGAGCCGTTGGTCCAGCAATTGAAAAAGCATCACGAGGCTGAAAGAAAATGCAAGGTTTGTGGCAAGGGTTTCGCGAAGAAGACGACACTAAGAACGCATATGCAGGCAATGCATGGAAGCCCGGGGAAGTCAGCTTGCAAGTTCACGTGCAAGCTGCCAAATTGCACAAAAAGATATGCAACGAAGGATCGGCTGAGAGAGCACCTCAACAGGGTGCACCTAAAGCAGCACAAGAAACATTTGTGCGATTTTTGCCGCAAAGGCTTTGAGAGAAAAGGAAGAAGGGACGCCCATATGAAGGTGTGCAGCGAGAAGCCCCATGCCGAGACCCAAAACGAATAATCTGACGTTTTTAGCTATTGTTATTAATGTTATCGTCGTTTTCAGAAGAAATAAGAAAAATTGAACGAAGATTCGAAAAGAGGTCCTTCATGTCTCGTTTCCTTTAACTTGTGACCATTTAGGATGGGTCTTCAAATTTAACCTCAGTGACATAGCAACGA
The DNA here is from genome assembly GCA_039566865.1 of Aurelia coerulea. Classification (NCBI taxonomy): domain Eukaryota; kingdom Metazoa; phylum Cnidaria; class Scyphozoa; order Semaeostomeae; family Ulmaridae; genus Aurelia; species Aurelia coerulea. The sequence continues at coordinate 12,621,019 of CM076947.1, forward strand.
TTGTGTCGAGTGTCTCTCAAAAATGCATAATAAACTAGGCTTCCCTTTCTCCACTTTTTACGGATAGGCCTCCCTTTCACACGAAAACGGCACATTTTTTGCCGGCAGATTTTGAAAACGGTAGATTTTGAAAACGGAACTCTAACTGGCATATTTTGAAAACGGCATCGTGTGAACACCCGAAAATCATGAAAACGGACATTTTTCAATGCTTTTGAAACGAGGCTGATTGGCTTTGGCGCGAAAATCCAGCCTCGTTCTCGTGGGACTTGCAGAGTTTATTGCCGTAACAATTTCTGGCATTTTCGAAATTTTGCCGGTATCGTGTGAATGCTAGCTCAAATTTTGCTACTGTCACATTTTTCACCGTTTTCAAAATGTGCCGGCATCGTGTGAACGCAGTCTTAGTTTCTTATATAGAAATATGCGCATAGTTTTTGTCCCAAAGCAAAACGATATTTGAGCAAATGTAACGGGATCAGCCGTTTCAGTCTTGTCTCAAATTAGATGTTACGTGAAAAGGCCCGCCATTAAAAATGTTGTGCATGATTAATTTTGTGTAATTGCAAATCTCATGTAACATCTCGTTTGATACAGACTTCAACTTTTTGCTGATCTTTTTGGTTTCTGATGTACCAAGAAATCTCTAACGAATAAAGTAAACTACACTCATTTTTTTTATAAGAAACTGCTTATAAGAAACGGTAGGCTCAATTTTTCGAAAGCTAAGAAACAACCCTACCTGAATTGAAAAAAGTTAAGAAACTTCTGCAATTTTCAGTTTTAATTTTCCTATCACACTCAAAATATTTTGACATCGTGGAGTTAAAGCAACTGTTTCGACATTATTTAGAGTACGAATCATGTTATTTACTCGTTTTGAGATTTTACTAAGTAATTTGGGAACCCTTTAGACAAGACAAAATCAACTCTAAACTTCCGGCAATAAAAATTTAAGAAACACGTAAGAAACTTGTGGTAGCAAAATGTCCCAAAAATTTAAGAAACTGCCTACCAGCCCCGGAACTTAGTTTCTTATAAAAAAAATGAGTGTACTGCATAAATGTCGTCACTTTCCAATGCATGAATCACAGATCCAATCAGTTACGTCTGCGTCACGACCAATGTCGATGCAACTTTTGTGATAAAACTCAGTAGAACATCCTCTTGAGGTACACCTTATAAGTTCTTCGAAATTTGCTGCTCGCAAACACGCGCACAATTGCCTGCCAGTCTCCTCCTTTGCCTTCCCGGTCTCAACGCAGTCGTCACAAAACCATTCACCAGTAGGCGTGCTGAAGAGATTAACGCAACGGAGATGGTACCACTCATTGATGCATTGTTCCTCGGAGCTGCAACCGATCATTTCTTCAAATTCTACAATGTAAAACGGGCAATCATGAGGCTGACCCCTGAGGCCGGCCTCCATTCCCCTCCATTGCAGTACCTTTCGTCGCCGACGAGCGCGTTTGTCTGGTGTGCATGCTCTCTAACAATAGAGCAAGCGTTCCAGACAAACGTGCTGGTAGCCGACCAAAACTACTGCAAGTGGAAGAGTCAGCAAATCTTAAATGCACACAGTGACAAACTTGAAGCAATCGCAAACCAGTACGAAACAGGAGCTGAAATGTGATGTTTCGGTTGTGGTAGTAAGAACTGTAATATCTATAGAATGAGAGACATTGCAAGTTGTTCGGTATCGTTTTGGTAGAAACTGAGGGGAAAATAGTTAGAAAGTCTCTCCTTGGATTAGAATACTATCAAATTTAAAAAGGGAGCTATGATACTGTTTTGGGTTTATCCATATCAAGAGCTATTCCGGTTGGGAATAAAATTCAATCTGGAGTCATACAAACCTTCGTCTCTACCACACACACACCAGTGGTCTTGGTTGGAGCACCTCGGGCAGACATAATCCCCCTGAGGAACATCTTTATCCGCCGAAATGCCAACGCAACACATATGGTACCATTTTATTCTGCAAGTTTGAACTTCACATCTTATCATGTCATCTTTGTTCTCCGGTTCACGGCAAAAGCAATACTTCGAGTCCGCATCCATTTGGTCAGCTTTGTCTGTTTCTTCCATGCCTGCATCATCTTCGTCTCCCTCGTCTATAATGCAACAATATGTATTTCTGGCGTCACCATCTTCCCTAATCATCTGCACTGTCACCTTTTTCTTAAAATTTTTCTTCAAATTGACAGCTTTTGTCGATAAAGTTGGGCAAAGCAAAATGTACTCCATCATCCCTTCTTCGATATCGCATTCCCAGGAAATATGCAGTTGCTACTGGTGCACTTTCTGTCAAGAAGTTTTTCTTTGTTCCTCGTAGCTGACGGATTTCGATCAGGTTATTTCGTTTATTGAGGAAGAAATCACCTGCTTTGAGCAACACTTCTGTTGCGGCGTTCTTCTGAGGGTCATCGTCCGACTGACGAAAACGCATGACGTTTCTTAATCCAGACATGCCCGTGTCTCCCCGTTGTTTGTGGATGGTAACGTAAGCACTTGCAGTTATTTCTTTACCACCAACACTAATTTTGGGCACATTGGCGCTCCTCGCTGATCTCATTGGCTGGATAATTGTCACTGATTCAATTTCTTCGTCAAGGTCATGTTGCTCACTTCCTTCGGTTCCATACTCAGCCGGAAAGAGGGTATCAAATAGATCTCCCTGGGACTGGTGCTCGAATCTGTCTCTTAGCTCTCTCAATCGCTGGTCAGGGCTTCTTATTTCGTACATTTGTTCTTTTTCTAAGATTTCATGCATTCCAAGCTCCTTAAATTCCGAAACAATTCGTGCGTCTGATTCTTCAAATGTCTTCAGCAGATCTAAAAGGCTCCAATCATGCTGGAAATATTGAACCTCGTCCTCGTTTTCGCGACTTGGTTCTTTCGGATGTACCCAATCCCGTGTCTTTTTCTTTGCTCTTCCTGTTGGGGCAAACTACCATATATATACCCAATTTTATGTTGATATACCCCATTTAACACTTACTAGTTAAACCAGCTTAAGTGAAATCAGAATAGGTTCTGATTGATCGATCCAAAAAATTTAGTTCATTTGATTCGTGGAAACTGAACTTCCTTTAAGCGAAGCTGGCTTAACTGTGTCAATGTTCATGGGGTATTAAGATGTAATTTCTGAAAAAAAATTTTCTGATTAATAGTCTGTCTGACACTAGTCAAACAGACAAATCGTACTTTAGTTTCGGATTTTACAGATGAATTGTTATACCCGGAATGTTTAATCGTAATATTCAAGGCTATAGCTTTATTGATATATCTTCGATATTTAAGAAATTCAAAATCTATTTTTGTTGTCTATGATGAGTGTCATACGCGCTTCATTGCATATTACAATTGTTTCAAAATCTGACTGTCATTTTTCGTTGGATTTTCTTATTTGAAAAATTAAATTATTACCTTTAACAGCACTTTTGTTTGCAATTATCTGTTGTGTCAAGTTTCGCTTTGAGCGTTGCAGATACTCGAGAGTTGAAAATTCGTCCTCATTTCCATTGAGAAAGCGAATCGAGCTGTAATAGCTTTCGAGGGGATACTCAGACCATTTCCAAGGAAGAAAAGGCATTTCAGGGAAGTAAAGCTTGAAGGTCAAACAGAGATGTAGCATTCCACATGCCATTACAACAGTATCGCGCACGAGCTCCTTGGTTATGCAACATTGACTGCGGTCAAGGCCAGAGCCTGTTACCCAAATGTCCCACAAACTAATAACTTTTGCGGTGTAATACATGATCTGCAAACGGGTGATTATAGATAAATCTGGTTTCCACCAAGCTTTGAACGCTTCTTTGCCTAGATTTACAAGGAACGCTGTCCCTTTTGCCCATGGCAGACATCTGAGCGATTTCAAACAGCTCTCTGAAATGATCCTTTCAACGGATTTTTGATCTGATTTATTGTGGATATCTATATCTTTCTTGATGAGGCCAGTCTCAGGACCCATTTCGTACACTTGGCAGATATCTGCGAACAGGGCTGTATAATTTCCCAACGTTAAGGGCTTTGTGGAAAGCAAGGAAGATTTAATCAACTTTCGTAGCCAGTGGCACTGGTCTTGGCAACAACTGCGTGGTATACCTCCAAGGATAGGAGCTGTGCAGCAGAAAACATCCGAACAGCATCTTAACCCAAGGTAAAATTTTACTTCCGTAGAACTGTCGCTTGAATACGGACGAGTTGGATTACTTTCGATGTAGTCAGCAATCGATGCTCTTTCCATTTCACAAGATGACACGAAGAAATGAAAGGTGTCAAAACAAGACACTTGTGGAATTTCCCAGCCAAATGTCCTTGCCTCAGCCATGATTTCAATGGGTTGTCTAGTGACGAATTCTGTAGAAAACTCGAAATCATTCTTCGGAGCATAACCTGACATTGACAGCATATGGTTACGGAATCTGGCATCACCATCTGCAACAAACTGAATGACTGGTACGTGAAAAGAATTCAACATTTTGATCAAGTTATACGTGTACAGTTTATGATCTTGGTTCTGCAGGTATCTGTTATTTGTTGAAATTACAGCAAGTTCAGTGACAGGCTTATTTAAAGTTCCTGAGTTCACAGCTAACAAATAGATGTACGTAGAACGAGGTCGGGAAATCGCACAAGCTTCAGCAAAGTGAGCATCAATAGCATCTTTAGCAGATGTCTGCGGTATAAAGGGGAAAGTAGGGATAGTCTCGACCACAACGTCATCCTTACCATTGAGGTCAACGGCCTTATGCCAGTCTTCGTGTGTCTCGAATTGAACACACCCAAGAAAATAGGTGGTGTCATTAAGCTCGATGCTCTTGACAAATGCAACTTCGGATCGGTTCTTTTTATCAAAGTTAGTTTTCAGCCCAGCGAAAAACTCCTTCAGGTTGAAATCTTTATCTATATTCCTTAAAAGGACAAAGCGTGGCATGGACGAAAATCCGTACAGTTTCTTCGTGTGTGTGTCAAATTGAACGATTATTTTACACGGGGTTTCGTCTATCATACAGTTGTGTGGATCAGATGCCATCGTGCTTATAATGTCACTATCATTGCCCCAAACGAAGTCAGAGCTCCTCAGCTCGTTCCTGGATGCTGGGCAGTCTTTTCCTTGGTTAAGGTTGACGAACGAAGCGTAGCTGTGGATAGTCTCCCAGTTGAGTCCAAAAATTTCAAACCTTGGCTTCTCTTGCCATGTTTCAACCGTAGATGGCCAAGGTCCATTGAGAACTTCGGCCATTTTATTAAACTGCCTATGAGACATGTTATTATACGAGTCAAGCCAGAAGTCTCTTTCGTCCTTCGAATAAAGTCTCATAGATTTATCCCTTGTCGAATTTAGTATTGCTGATTCGATGACAGATTTTCGAAGTGGGTAATTTTTCCAAACGTTTGAGTCATAGCTGCTAATGAGCGCGTGAACTGGCATCGGCTGCCGTCTGTAATATTCTAGTTCTTCGCTTTCTTTCCTTGTCCTAATTTCCATTGCATCAATTGTAATTTCGAGTTGCTGTACTTTATCTTTGAGTTCCGTTTCGGACTGAAGCATTTTACTTTTAGCTACAAAGTCGACATCTCTTTCTTTTATTCTTTCTTGCTGGCTAGCATTGCAATCAGCTAACGCTCTTTTCATGGCATAAATCTGTGATTTGGCTTCATCACTTTCCCCTGTGAGACTGCGTATAATATGTTGTTGCTCTCTGATATCCCCCTCAAGATCTTCAATCTGCTTCAATGACACTTTCTCAAGCTTATCATTTGGATGCGCTAGGTTTACTTGAACACCGGTTGATATTGTGTAAACCGGCCCGCTTGCTACAACTTGCTCTTCGTGTGCTTCATCGTGTATGGTGGACGCTGGATGTTTTGCTGTCCAAAGCTCAGTTATTGTTGGCCTACCCTCTGCAATTGCTTTTGCGCTTTCCTCTTTCAAAATATCAGTCGTTGATTTCCTTCCAGGTCGACCATGGGCGTGCGTGATTGGCTTCACCTTTTTCTGCAAGGAGAAATAGAATATAAGATTTATTCCCCTTATTCGCTTGCAAACAAACTTATTTTATATCACATTTATAGTATTTGAGATTAGATCAATCAATACTCTTTCATATTCAAACAAATGCTCCATTTTAAAACTTTCAAAATTCTTTATGAGAAAATTTTGATCCACAATAAAGATCAGCACTCAAAATGTGGACCAGATGCCTGTGAAAGTACAAGGTTTTATGCTTCCAATTTCGTTACTACATAAACTAAAAAATAGCTGCAGAACTGTTGGAAATAAATGTTGCCAGTTTTATCTGCGTTACGAACTTTTACTTTTTTTATGTCAAATGAGCATAAGAGTTCACAGCATAAAAATATCGAAACGAAAGATCAATTTATAATATTGTAAAATGTGATTACCGGTTTTTTGCTTGTGATGGAAGCAAGCCATGCTGGATCAACGTCAGAGCTAGTGCTTGGGACTGCTGAATCCGGTTCTCGTTTGCGGCTTTCCTAAATGAAAAAAATTAGATAATTCAGAATTCAGCAGGTGATATCATGAGCTTTTAATAAAAAAGATGAAAGAGCCTGGGATAAAACACAGAAATCTTGCAGTGCTAGCCTATTAAACTATAGAAAAGACTCCTGAGACTTTCTTGAGACCAGCTTGAGACATATGACTTATTGATCACTATTTATTTATTTAACTGTGGAAAAAAGTTTTTTTTTTGTCTTTTTAACAGTGGCTGAAAGCCATCATGGCAGCAGCGAAATGTAGGCTCCAAACAGCTATGCCACTAGTAGTGCTGTGCAAATGTTGATGACTTTTCATTTGTTTATTTGTCTACAAGGAAATTTGTTGGGTTAGTAGAAATATGGGCTAACAACTCTCAAAATGTGCTTACCGGTTTTGGCTTTGTAGCCCTGCTTGGCAACAAATCCTTCAACCATTCTTCAATTTCCACCTATCAGAATAAAATGATTAAAATATTTTGTTCGAATAGTTCGAATGTACTATGTGGTTACCATACTGACTAAAGGGCAATAGTTCATCAATAGCCCACAAAAATACGAGAGATGCATGGATTGAGGAATAGAAATAATTTCTGGATAGATTTTAGTTGAAAGTATGGGATTTCTGGAGAGTATATGGCTTGCAGAAAAGTAGTTGATCAAAAGGACCTGAGGGGAATTGTTAGAAAGTAGAAATAAAATCATATAAAATGCAGTTTCCTAATCAGATGGCAATTGCAAGTCAAATAAAGGGTTTCTTACCTGCGAAGCCTGTTCTTCCAAATCTTCTCCCCGTTCATCTTTTTTATCTGACATATTTTGGCCACATTACGCCTCCATCACGCGAGTAACTTGATCGCCATCGCAAATTTTTATGTGAAATTCGAAAACTCTGAGATTGCCCGTTTGGTTACTATGTGTCTAAGTCCATGTTTGATCTATTTCATTCAAAATAAATCAGCGACTGAACTTGAGAAAATCATATTTGTATCTGTTACATTGCAATACTACCAGTAAATTAAAAAAGCCAAATGAAACAAAACAACCCATTCACGAGTGTGATACAAAGCAGTTTATCTGGCAAGACAAACTGTTATACTACTGTTATAGCAACAAGAGCAATTGCTTCTGTTTTAAATTTCTATAAGAAGCCACTTGATACGTTTCACATTTCAGCAAAATCCCAAAGTAGTTACATGTATCAATAACATTTCTGCGTTGCTAGGACACGCGCATTGCTTTCGTTGTGGAAACTGAACTTATTTGAATTACAAAAAAAACGTACTTCGTTGCAGCCTACGACTGGGTACGAGGCTGAAAGAGGTTTATCAGGTTGAATTCAAAATCCGGCCCTCAAGCCATTCTGCAGAAACGGAACAGACCAAGGCAGATTTAACGCAAGAGAAAGACAACCGGTAATCAACTTCCAGGAAACAGTTTCCATTTCCTCGTGATTATGAATTCAATTATGTAATCATGAATAACCATTTGTCCTTAGAATGTTTGAATTCAATTTCCCCTTTCATTATACAAAAATACCTTTGAAGTGAGGTGTGGTGCTCGTGCCCCCTAAGTTTGAGATGCTTTCCCTGAACTGTCCCTGATACCACCACTCGAAAGGGCGAAAGGGTGGTTCTTTTTTGGTCCTCCTAATGTTTTCGAAGGGCATATCACTCTGTTAAAATCTCGTAAACCTTTGGTAAAAATCCCTTTGTTTTCAAGAAAAATCCTTAAAAATCCTATTGTTATAAAGAAATATCGCACGCCATTTCGGAAGAGTGATACACCCCTTGAATGTTTTATCGTTTATAGACAGAGTTTTCCTAGTTCTCCTATTTACGAATTTTCGTATTTTCGTATGTGCCATGGTTCCTAAGTAGGTTGCCTCGTTTTCAGTTGCATAGTGTTTCTCGACATGCGACATGACTTCGAAAGATATGACATTTAGAGGAAGTCGGAGGCAGGCCAGCCTGCATTTAGCCATTACACGTGCAATATCTTGAAGTTTGACACGTTTCTCTCAAGTTTCTGATGGTTGTGGATCTCCAAGATAGACAATAGAGTTGCAACGAAGTAGCTGCTATGTGTTGGTAAGGAAGATGCAAACCTACGCTCAGTTTAAAGGCAAAGAACATTTTTTGCCCGTGGATAAAACATACTAAATTGCACCACGGAACAAGTCCGTGGCTAGAAATTGTCCGTGGCCAAAATTAATTCAAAATTTCCACGGACGGTCACGGAAGTGTCCACGGACATTACACGGACATTTCCGTGGACTCGGTACCCTCCTTTTGCTGGTGGGGCACTGCCCCAAGTGCCCTATAGCACCAGCCGCCACTGCTATTCTAGCGATACTCGATGAGATGTGTTGAAAATTGGGCACTTTGTGCCCCCCAGTCTGGATAGGTTTAAATCGCGTTGCAAAGTTAATCCAAAAGTCTGTAGAGGAAAAGATTGTTTTCCTGAAGGTTGGCAAGAAAATCCCTGAGATGGAGAAGCAGGAAGATGTTCTGATGGTATTTGGGATACTCAATGTAGTGGGTAAATACCCGTGCAGTAGGTTTCTGAAATTCCTTGTCTTTCTCCAAACAGTCCACAGAAACTCCTAATGCTCCAATGGAAAAGATTGCGACATTGGGATGGCTGGTGGTGCTGAACAAATCACTTGAGAATGTTTACAAAGTCATTTTCAGTCGTAGATGAAAGTATTGGGGAAGCTGGTCCAAAAACAACAAATCTAATGGAATCACTGAACAGGCAATCTATCTATTTATCTATCCAATAATGTACATTACCTACAATAGGTATTTCGTACAGGGTGTTAGTGGTTGGCTGAAATAAATTTTAATTTGAAAAGCTAACAGAGTAGCTGACTGTTTGATTCTCAAAAGACGATTAGCTGAAATTTTGTCATTATTCGCAAGCTCTCGTACAATGCTAGTTTTAAACCGGCGCTGTTTGATGACTGGCACCTAAATATCGGACTCCTCTTCTAATGCATCCACTACAATGCTCTGGCTCTCCCTAAAAATAGCTTGATTTGTCTCTTCTGTTTCTTCCTCGTCTGTTGTTTCCTTTTCCGGGTTATCAATGTCTCGCCACTGACGCTCCATTTGTACGATTTTGTCTTCTGATTAGAATCTATAAATGGAGACCTCTGTGTCGACCTTGCTTTGCTCTCTTGTTTTCCTTTCCTTTTCCTGTAAAGGAGAATTCTTGGATAATTTCATGTCAATCTCAATAGGGGTAATTGAAGGTGATAAAAATCATTGTAAACAAATATTGTTTCATTATTCAGATTACAAGTTTTAGTCAATCTCGTGTTTGTATCAGCTAAAATTGAAACATTCAAAGAAAAACACTTTAATTCGAAAGCTTTTAAGATGAAACACCGCAGGGAGCCCGACAATCCTGTTTCTATTGTAGTTGAATTTCGAAAAGATTTAGTCTCTGTTGTCAGCATAAGATCTATAGATCGAGGATTGTCAGATTTAAAACAAGTTGGTTGTTTGATTAAATTTTTTAAGCTATATATATCCAAGAAATTGCTGATATTTTCGGACTTTTCTTCTGAGTTGAAGTCACCCATTATCAGAAAGTTTTCGAAATCTTTGCTGTAATAATCTAATGCTTTCCCAATTTCTGTCAAAAAGTATTTTTCGCACTGCTTTGGAGGGCGATAAATTCCAAAAATTAGCCATTTTTTCTTTTCAATATTGATCTCAATGACACCGCATTCAATGTCATTGGGGAATGAGTGTGCTTTGAGCTCTTTCACTGGTACCCCCTCTCTAACATAAATCAACATGCCACCACCATTTTTGTTTCGGTCATACCTATACGGAAGGCCACGTAGATACAAGTTTTACTAGTTTTCAAGTAATTGTGCTTTTAAATGGTCGTTTAGCTGGGTGACAATACCATATATTGCTGCTTTCAATATACCGTCTCGATTTTTTTTCCAGGCATGCATTAGCAGCTTTGCATTTTAACTTTAATTTGAACAGAGATGTAAGGCTAAAAGGAAGATGGTTCATCTCAAATCACAGTACATTATCTGAAATTCAAAAATGGGGAGGCAACGATCAGAGATGTTAGAGTGCAACATAATTTTGGTGAGCTTCCGCTATGAAGATTATAGCCATCTGCACAATAATTCATTCCCTCCTTTCCCATAACTGGTTTGTGGTTTGTAATAAAGATGTTTGAAACTGCACCATATACAACAATTGTTTGACATTTCCCATGATAACAAATCAATGCAGGGAAATTTCTGATAACTTAAATTAAAATGTTAAACATGTCTACTCTACTGCTGTATGTTTTTGAAAATTTCTACAAGTTAGAACTGTATATGGCTCAAAAAATCATTTAATACTACAGTTTTATAGCCTACAAGTATACTGCATCCATTATTCAAAATAGAATTGGTCCACAAATATGACCATAAAATTGCTACAATGGCCTAATCCGTTATGTATGGAACATGATAATAGGTGAAACACATCTCAGCAAAGGCAGCATAAATTAGGATAGAGAAATCTGGGTACTCCAATAGCATGCTTTCATTATTTATTCTGTACACCCGTTCTTCTTTTGATTAATGGGTCCACTCATAGGCTAGCAAACTTTCAGCTATTACCTATGTATAGAACATAAACTGTATTTTCGACTTCTTGGCAACTGGTATAGTTTTCAAAAAGTATACTGGAGCAAAGTTGCAATTTTGTGTGATAAATGATTGAATGTATTCAGAATATGTAGATCAACTGTTTATGACAACTGCCGACAGCATCATCAACAAAAAACTGGAAGAGGCAATAGCAGAACTGGAAGGAAGGACACCACCACCTCTGTGTGCGGATTTTGAAAAAGAGACCAGGGACGATGCAGTAAAAAAGCGCAATGAGCAAATGAGTATGTCTCAACTGGAGTACCACCATTGACAATAAGCATAATAATAAATAAGAAGGTATAACAACTTTCCACATGTTTGCTGAAGGTTTGGTATTGGCTAGAATGTGGAGAGTTTCAAAGGATGATTTTGTCAAATGAATGATTAATCTATGTTTGACCCAACCATGCACATGTAAATAATCCTTGCGAAATTTTAACTTTTGCACTGAAATAATGCTCCAAATTAAGGTGTTGTCTTTCAGTTGCAGAACCAGTTCCAGTTAATGTTGAGGACATCCGGCCACAGAAAACATGGTGTTGCCATCATCATGTTTCCTATTTCGCGGGCTCCTCCGCATTAGGCATCTCCTGCACACACCTCTCCACTATTCTTCTCCAGTTTTTTCTGTCGTGTGCTATTTCTACTATATTACTTGTGTCAATGTTTATTCTTTCTAAATCTTTATGCCCTTGTTTTATCCAAGTTCGTTTTTGTCCTCCTCTTGGTCTTTTGGTTGTTCTGTTGAACTCTGCTAAAGCTATTTTGCATGGGGTATCTTCAGGTAACCTAAGTGCATGCCCATACAATCTGATTTGACTTTTGGTTACGGTGTTGCTCCATTCCTCGTATTTTATTATTTCTATCAGTCTTTCATTTGATAGCTTTTTGGTCATTTTATATTTAGTAGGAGTCTGAGCAATCTATTTGTGTTGTACTTTGTGCAAAAAACCCATGAAAGGTCACAAAGAAGTACTTGACTGCCCCAGAAATCAAAAGAAGTAATGTCACCAAATATACCTGGTGAGGCAAAAACGTTTACATATTTGGCAGGCTGTGAAATAAAAAGCAAGTGACTGCCATTAAAAACTAAAGTGTGCACCAACTTAGATGAGAAAATTTTGTTTGGTAAAATCACTCATCTTCAAGACCCAAAAATTAGAAAAATGTCTGTAAGGGGTTTGAATGGGAATCAAGAACTCCATGTTCCATTCTGGTCCATGATTTGTTTGGCATGGAAATTTAAGTTCACTATAATTGTCAGTTTCAGAAAAAGAATTTTGATTTCAATATCAAGTAAATCATGGACCAGAATGGAACATGGAATTTTCATGCCCATGCAAGCCTCTTACAGACATTTTACCAAGATGAGTAATTTAACCAAACACAATTTTCTATCTAAATTAGCCTTTGCATGATAGATTAACATTTCAGTTTTGAATATCAGCCACATGCATATTATTCCACAGCCCGCCAAACAGGTAAACTTTTTCTTGACTCACCCAGCATACCTTAGATTTCTATTGTATTGTTTTGCATGTATCTTTATTCATGATTCATAAATTGACCAATCTTTGAATGCATCTAGGGTAAGTGACAAAATTTAGGCAAAGTATTAAATAAAAAAGGTGAATGAATGTTCAGAAAATAGAAATGGTGATATCACAGTTTTAAAGAAAGTTAATTTTGTTCACTCATCATCATCCCGTTCAGCGCAACCCGTTGCTCTCTCGTACCGCAAGTTGAATTTTTCCCTGATGGCATTGTAGGCACAGGCTGGTAGTGGCAGACGTCTTTTCCCCCAGCTTTCCTTGGATCAGCCTTGTCAAGGCTCTATACCCTACTGCTCGCATAAACCTGAAAATAGGAGATGTGATCTATGATTTGGTAAGTACTGTAACTGGACATAAGTGGAGGGATACACATATAGAGACAATTGACACAATTGCACAATTGACTTTCAGTCAGAGAAAAAACAGTTTCAGTCTGAGAAAAAACAGTTTAGCCTTAGAAGTTGCAGTAAAATATCAATAGTATGGAGTGTTTTCTTGTCAGATCCACAGCAATACTTTTAAATTGTTTCCATCAGGCAATACATATATTATACATTAATTTGTTATACAATACATGATTCATACCACAGTTATATCTATATTCCATATAACATGAGACTTAGGGAAGCAGTAAATGGGTCAAGAACCACTAGAATGCAGGATTTTAGTAGCCTGGAATGGAGGAAGAGCTAGTGGCACTCTTCACACAGTCAGGCCTGCATATATCGATTGCTCTCTTCTCCATGGTCTAGCCATTGTTGTTTGGTTGAACTTATCTTTTTGCTGCTGTATGTTCGGCCTAAAAAGTGGGGCATGAACTTCAGCCGGGTTTATAACGCGGACCCCCAAGGCAATGGTTCGCGGTCCGCGTTTTAGGTTTTCAAATAGGCCAAAACCTAAATAAAAACTTTTTAAAAAAACTTCCCTTTCGATCACCACTTTGACGTAGTAAGGAAGCATATTAGGACATCTCCTAAGCTAAGAGTGGTCATTTTTGTATATAACCTACATTCGTAATACTTTCAATAACTTATGTCAATGAACACACTATCTTCATTTCAGATGTCTTGTCAATATGAAAAGAAGAGACCAGGAGTTACCTACTTCAACCATTTTCCGAAAAATGTTCTTTGCCCGTACGGCCGACAAAAGCCTCTGCCACCTGGCGACAAGGTGTTTGAGCGTGGATGTGGAGCTTTTGCAACAGGATACCCACTTCCTTTACCATACCAAGACACAAGCATTCCTGCAGGAGATACAGCCCCTTGGAGATATTCTCTAGAAGTTTCAAAGAGATTACGAGGGGCCGAACACAGAGGAGGATAAACGATCTGCTGCACTCGGAATTGTTGACCCCCCCTCAGATGAGAGATGGCATGTTGGCAGCCACTGAAGTTGGAGGTGCCCTGTTTAAAATGGGCATCAACTTTATGGATGAGAGTAAATAAGCTAATTCCTAACCCTTCAAAACAGAGTACTTGATCATAGGCCACCCTAAAAAAAAAGCTATAAATATACCGAATGGGTTAAAGTTGAATGACTCTGGAATCAAACGAGCTTCCAAAACCAAATCATTAGGAGTAATGGTTGATGAAAATCTCAAATGGGTTGAGCAATATGGGTTAAACTTATATAAACTGTTAAGAACAAGATTTGAGGGGGACTTGCTTCACTGAAGAAACTGAAAAATATGCTCCCTCAGTTGAAGCTATGTAGTGTATATTACACTATTTTTGAAAGTCACCTACACTATGCAGATGTAATCTGGGGCAGTCTTCCAACAAGAAAACTCTCCAATGATTACAAAATAGAGCCCAGTTGATAATTGAAAGTGCCAGATTAAATGACAACTGGTCCTGTGATTGGCTGAACGTCAATAATCTTATTTCTTTTGATCGGTCAGTTATGACCTATAAAATTATGAATAAGCTAAGCCCTGAAAGCCTTTGGGGTAAATTTGAGCTAAGATCAATGCACTCAAGCTATGCAACAAGAAACTGCCATGATCTTCAGATCCCAAGACTAAATACAGAACATGCAAAAAAGGGCTTTAAATATTCGGCTCAAAAATAGGGAACGGTACGCCTGTTGATATACTCTCCTCAACTCTCGGTTGCTTTAAAAACAATTGAGAGCACACCTACTGGCTGATCAAAAATGTTAACTTCAAAACACGACCCCCTGGAAGAACAGCAATATTAACAATTTAGATACTTAGATACTACATTGCCCTTGAAATAATTTTTGTTTGTTTGTTTTATAAGATTGTATATATGTATTAGATGGATGGACCTCATTCATCTGGCAAAGTTTGAAGAGAGGAAAAAGGCAGTAATCTACGCTTAAAGGGCTTTGATCGATGAAACGGCAAGAGTTTACGCCTTTGCAGTTCCAGATGCTGTCACTCTAGAACACTGCTTTAACATGCTCTACCAGAGCAAGGGGATCTCTGCACTGCTGCAAAAGATTGTCAGGGAGGGAGATGCTCTTTTTGCCAAGAAAAAAGGTGCAAGGATGGCTGCTAGACGAAACCAAGAACTCACAGCCGAAAACAGCCACATAGAAAGGGCAAATGCAGAGACAGATGACCAATTCATGGTGCAAGATGAAAGCTTAAACAAAGAAGAAGATTTTGTAAAAGAAGGGAAGCCTTCCATGCAAGATCTGTTAACTGTTGTGCAGAAAACTAACCTTCAGGAAGCTGTTCCTCGAGTAATCACCCTTCTCCAATTAGCGGCAGTGACACCACTAACACGCGTTCATTGCGAGAGAGTATTCAGCCGAATGAAAAGGATAGTGTCACCTGCATGATCAACAATGCTGCAGAACAGAAAGGAGATGTTGGTCTTCTTGCAAGTGGAACACAAGACCTTGCAATGGCTTTTACGACAACCAAACTTTAAAGTCAGTGTCATTGCCCGCTTCAAGTTGTACAATCAGCGTTGTCTCGAAAGATTTACGCAAAAATAATCTGAATTCTTAGATAACATTCTAGCATTTTAAAATTAATGGTGTCTATTTTGAAAAAAATGAGATCTGTAAATGTTCTTTAGCACTTGAAATAAAGTTGATTCAAGATCTTTGATGCAATTCTTCAAAGTACTCTGAGCCAATGTAGAGGGTGTGGTCTCAACATTTCTCCAGGGGAGTACCCCCGGACCCCACTAATTTTGTTCGCTTGCTTCACTCGCAAAACTAATACTATTTGATTTTGGGTGCCAGCCGCCACTGGGCTCTAGATAGCTGAACTTTCCTTATCGCACAAAGTGAGATGGTGCTTTCCATTACAGGCTGAACACAATACCCTACATCTACACTGAAAAGCACAATCCCTCTAGAGAGACAGATAAAATAACAACCAAATTGTTTAACAATATTTTTATGCTCTCCTACATTTGTCACAGTTTGGCAGTTTGTTTCCTCGTGACTTCCAAGACAAAATGTGCATTTTTTCTCCTTCGCTGTAGTTGTTGTCAGGGCACTTGCAGATATCGATTGCTCTCTTCTCCATGGTCTAGCCATTGTTGTTTGGTTGAACTTATCTTTTTGCTGCTGTATGTTCGGCCTAAAAAGTGGGGCATGAACTTCAGCCGGGTTTATAACGCGGACCCCCAAGGCAATGGTTCGCGGTCCGCGTTTTAGGTTTTCAAATAGGCCAAAACCTAAATAAAAACTTTTTTTAAAAACTTCCCTTTCGATCACCACTTTGACGTAGTAAGGAAGCATATTAGGACATCTCCTAAGCTAAGAGTGGTCATTTTTGTATATAACCTACATTCGTAATACTTTCAATAACTTATGTCAATGAACACACTATCTTCATTTCAGATGTCTTGTCAATATGAAAAGAAGAGACCAGGCGTTAGCTACTTCAACCATTTTCCGAAAAATGTTCTTTGCCCGTACGGCCGACAAAAGCCTCTGCCACCTGGCGACAAGGTGTTTGAGCGTGGATGTGGAGCTTTTGCAACAGGATACCTACTTCCTTTACCATACCAAGACACAAGCATTCCTGCAGGAGATACAGCCCCTTGGAGATATTCTCTAGAAGTTTCAAAGAGATTACGAGGGGCCGAACACAGAGGAGGATAAACGAGCTGCTGCACTCGGAATTGTTGACCCCCCCCCTCAGATGAGAGATGGCATGTTGGCAGCCACTGAAGTTGGAGGTGCCGTGTTTAAAATGGGCATCAACTTTATGGATGAGAGTAAATAAGCTAATTCCTAACCCTTCAAAACAGAGTACTTGATCATAGGCCACCCTAAAAAAAAGCTATAAATATACCGAATGGGTTAAAGTTGAATGACTCTGGAATCAAACGAGCTTCCAAAACCAAATCATTAGGAGTAATGGTTGATGAAAATCTCAAATGGGTTGAGCAATATGGGTTAAACTTATATAAACTGTTAAGAACAAGATTTGAGGGGGACTTGCTTCACTGAAGAAACTGAAAAAATATGCTCCCTCAGTTGAAGCTATGTAGTGTATATTACACTATTTTTGAAAGTCACCTACACTATGCAGATGTAATCTGGGGCAGTCTTCCAACAAGAAAACTCGCCAATGATTACAAAATAGAGCCCAGTTGATAATTGAAAGTGCCAGATTAAATGACAACTGGTCCTGTGATTGGCTGAACGTCAATAATCTTATTTCTTTTGATCGGTCAGTTATGACCTATAAAATTATGAATAAGCTAAGCCCTGAAAGCCTTTGGGGTAAATTTGAGCTAAGATCAATGCACTCAAGCTATGCAACAAGAAACTGCCATGATCTTCAGATCCCAAGACTAAATACAGAACATGCAAAAAAGGGCTTTAAATATTCGGCTCAAAAATATGGAACGATACGCCTGTTGATATACTCTCCTCAACTCTCGGTTGCTTTAAAAACAATTGAGCGCACACCTACTGGCTGATCAAAAATGTTAACTTCAAAACACGACCCCCTGGAAGAACAGCAATATTAACAATTTAGATACTTAGATACTACATTGCCCTTGAAATAATTTTTGTTTGTTTGTTTTATAAGATTGTATATATGTATTATCAGATGCTGACTGGCTTATTTTCGTGTATAAATATTTTTTTATTCATATCATATCATATCATATCATATATGGTTGCCAACAGGCCCGTCTCTAACCCTGTTAACTATGCAAACCTTTGAACCTTTGTTCCACAGCCCGACACCCTGTTGAAAACAACAAAAAACATCCTAGATTTGTTGCCGTTCCTCCACATTCCAAAGGGTGGAGCGCCAACAAACAATGCCAACCATTCGGTGCAGCAGCTTGTTGCTTTTTTTTACTAATTCATATATTTACACGATATCCCATCAGTACAAAATTAAACTACAAAGTTACAAGCTTGTTATAAATGAATAATGAAAAACAAGATTTAAAATTTGGTATTAGCTAGGATTGGATCCAGGCTGAGATCTGATCTTCCTGGGAGTTGTGTTTTAGTTAGGGTTTACTGAGCTCTTTAAATGCGTTTTTAATTTTCTTTTAAACTGATAGAGCGAGGGGATTTCCCTTATTTCGATTGGTATTTAATTCCAAGCTTTAAGCCCGGAAAGGTGGAAACTTTTTTTTGTACACTCAAGTTTAAACTTTGGGATGTTGATATTTATATTGTTTATTTATATTTATAACTTTTCCTAACTCCATTGTTCACTTTTCTTACAAGCGCGTTACACGTTGCTGTGGTCAGAGCCCGTTACTATGGCCAGTAAACAAAACTTTCGGTAAATTGAGCTGGGGGTTGGCACTGCTAAGAAATTTTTCAGCTGGTTGTTCGCTTATTGTCACGCAGTGTATGTGGTCGTCTGACTTGACTTGGGATATATTTGGTTTTATTTTTGGGGAAAAGACTTGGGGCAGAAGTATATATTTTGGTTTTATTTTCGCGGAAGAGACTTGGGGCAAGTCCAAACTGAGGTAAGTTGTTGTTGAAATATTGATTTTGCAAGTACTTTTCTTCATTCAAAGTAGCACAACATAAAGGAAGAATTGGTTCAACAGCATGCAAGCGTTTAATAAGTTTAAATTCTCAATTAGGCTAAGAATTTGCCTTGTGCATGAAAGGAAACTGTAGAATTTGAATTGAAAAATATTTATTAACTTGCAACTTGACCTCTTCTATTTATCATGGTTTCTTAAATTTCTGGAGGTGCAGGTAAACTTTCTTGAAAGCCGTTGCTTATAAAAACGTGTATTGATTGTTATTCTCAGGTACTACGCTCGGCTCGTCCCCCAATAACCTTGAGGATTTACTTTTTCACGCGACCCCCTAGTTTGCACACGGTGTCACTTTTCACATCTGGTTGAACAAAGGCTTATGTAAACAATTTTGCTTGACCGAAACAACAACGGATAGAACGCGCTTGTGATAATCTTCTCTTGAGATCCTGCTCGCTGATTGGTTTATCTGCAGAAGTTGCATACCCCTCAGTTTATTATGATATACAAAGATTAACAGGACTGGGACATAGGACACCGCATAAAGTACCGTGAATAAACACACTTCCTACAAGGTAGGCGCCCTTGCTCCGACTTATCAAATTTCTCCTATGCTCTAGAAGAAAACTCGGACATGTCGAAACTCGAAAACACGGACTTCTCGGGCGAAATGTTCTGACTTTCTGGGTATCAAAAGCAGAAAATTTGACAAGAGCAGATTTATTCGTGGGCACAACCCGGTACGAATCCAAGTTCGAATACAACGTCAAACACCCCCCGGGGGGCTGATAGTTAGTTTCTAAAATTTTGGGACACTATTGCCTCAAACAGTTTCTGAATGAGTTTCTTTAATTCTTTAATTTTGGGGCAATATGTATTGCTTCCAACAGTTTCTGGATGAGTTTCTTTTATTTCAAATTCCGCAAGCGTAGAGTTAATTTTTGTTTTGTTAGAAGGGCTCCCAAATCTATGAGTGACCTGGGAAAATTAAAGCTGCAAATTTCAAAAATACCTTGTCTTTTTTAATTCACCTTAGGGTACTGTAGTTTCATAACAGGGTGAAATATTGGTAATATTGCATGGCAAGGTGAAATTTTGATAATACATATATTCTATAAATTCACACTCAATTGCTGTTGATTTTTCGTCGTATTGCGGTATTTCTCCCTTCGAATCTATTTATTCGTTTGTCACCGAAAGCATCTTCGGATCCGACGATAGATGACGCTGGTACATTAATTTTTTTATATGAGAAACCGCTTATCAGAAACGGTAGGCTCAATTTTTCGAAAGTCCAGGAACGCAACTGTAGGCTTTGCAAAGTATATATATATCCCACAAGTTGAGTTTCTAACATGATAGATTTTAACTCTGATTTGTCCTGTAATATATATTAATTTTAGTTTTATTGTAAATTATGTATATTGTAAATAGTAGGCCTTAATTAGCTGCAATTTAGCTATT
Organism: Aurelia coerulea; assembly: GCA_039566865.1. Lineage (NCBI taxonomy): Eukaryota > Metazoa > Cnidaria > Scyphozoa > Semaeostomeae > Ulmaridae > Aurelia > Aurelia coerulea. The sequence goes on from CM076947.1 coordinate 12,641,178, forward strand.
CATTTTTTAGCCTACTTTAAATAGATATTTAATAATAATAATAATATTTTGATAATTCATTTTGATAAATAATACGACCCTACCTAATTGAAAAAGCTAGGAAACTTTTGTAATTTACAATTTTGATTTTCCTTTAGCACTCAAAAATGTTTGACAGTGTACAGTTATAGCAACTGTTTGGAAATTATTTTGATTCCGAATTGTGTTATTTACTTGTTTTGAGATCTTACCATTACCAATTATTTTGGGAACCCTTTAAACAACACAGAATGAACTCTACACTTACGGCATTAAAAATATAAGAAACATATAAGAAACTTTTGCCAGCAAAGTGGCCCAAAAATTTAAGAAACTGCCTACCAGCACCGGACCTTAGCATGAATCTATGTTACCGTAGACTCTATATCTTGAAGCTGTTTTTGCTTTATTGTTGCGAACAAAATATGAAAACGGAGCAAAGAGCCCGGGTGGGAATGCACATATTTTGGGTAACGGGACGTGACATCGGGAAGGGTATCGATTTCCGCGATTTTTATCTAAGGAACGGTATCGCAATTTTCGTACAAGGAACGGTATCGATTCTCGCGATTTTGGTATAAGCACAAGATCGGATATACGTTTTCAGAAAATTGGTATAAGGTCAGGTGCACTTTTTCGGAAAATTGGTATAAGGAACGGGCATGTTTTTGAAGCTTCGATGGCACGCCCTCGACCAAATCCTGGTCAAGTACCCCCCCCCCCCCCCCCCCGATGCAAGATGCGAAACACGAATATTCTCGTAAGAAATTAAGAATTGGGGCCAAGTTTCTCAACGTTTTCAGATTTCCTCCTTGAACAGTTAAAGACATGATTTTTCAAGCTGTTGCAATGTTTAGATATTACTCAAATTTCTTCCGAGTAATATGATGCAGGAAACAAGTCAAAATGAGGCAAAAATGCTTTCTTAATTTGTTGACGATCTAAATGTTGAGTTTCTTATAAGCAGTTTCTTACGTGTAGATAACGGGGCAGTTTCTTATAAGCAGTTTCTTATGAAGAAATTACGTGTAAATAACGGGGCAGACTCTACATTGCCCGATTGCCACTGGATTCAAAATCAGGGCCTTCTTTTACATACCAGCTAGCTAGGCAATTGGTCCCTTGTTTGTATCTATTGCTTTTCCTGTAGATAATGTAGAAAATGAAATTCAATAAATTGGGAAAAAATCGGACTATTTCGTCCAAGAAGTCCGTGTTTTCGAGTTCCGACATGTCCGAGTTTTCTTCTAGAGCATAGGAGAAATTCGATAAGTTGGAGAAGGGAAAAGTCGGACCATTTCGTCCGAGAAGTCCGTGTTTTCGAGTTTCAACTAGGGCTAATTCGAAAACTCGGACTTAGAAAACTCGGACAATCTGGTCCGAGATGTCCGAGAAGTCCGAGTTTTGGACCTGGCCTTTGCAAAATGCTGAGAGCCTTTGGTCAAAACAGAAATCCATCTCCAATAGAGACACTTCTGTATTTCACTGCAAAATGCTTATCTCCATATTTTTTAAGTCATAACCAGATTGTCAAACAAAGTTGTGAGAATGAACCCCATTGTCTCTGATTTTAGGGTTGGAACAGAAATTTCAAGTCCACACTTTATTTTGATGCTATTTGACCTTGTCCGGACAGGTAATGAAATGACAAAGCCATGCAACCATTCTGTGCGTGCGTGCAAACCTGTTGAAATGTCTTTCAGTTCATACAATAAGACAGAAAATGAGGGACTGCAAAGCAATCATACCTCTGCAGAAAGTTTTGTCAAAGGAGGTGTCACTTACGTGCAGCAAGAATTTGATGTCTGCTTTAAACAAAGCCGGTCTATCATACTCGTACTCAAAAGACTTGAAGAATAGTAAGGTAGGCAGATATCTTTGAAATACTATTGGGATAAAGACCTCTGTGCAAACCATACCACCCGATTTGCACTGGATAGAAACAGACAATTTGGAAACAATGCTTAAATCTACATCTATCCATAATGCTGAGAGGCTTACACATTTTCTAACTTCTCAGCTAGAGTACATAAAAGGTCAGCAGGTTTTTTAGGTCTATTCGAGAGACCACAAGCTCAAAGCATTCAGACATCAGTGTTTCATTTAACACCCAAAGAAAAGAATGGAAACTTAGCATTTCTAAAAGTGTGTTGTGATAAAGTTCTAGAGCTGCATGAGTTTCTGTCATGTGATGAGATCGTGTGTGGGCTTGCGCAGTCAAGTAATAATGACATACAAACATTCCACCCTTGTCAGTTGATCACTCTGACATGCCGTCAGAGAGAATACTGCAGGGCTATCTTTAAAACGGGGAACGGGGAACGGGGAACGGGGAACTTTAAAATGGGGAACTTTAAAACGGGGAACGGGGAACGGGGAACTTTAAAATGGGGAACTTTAAAACGGGGAACGGGGAACGGGGAACTTTAAAATGGGGAACTTTAAAACGGGGAACGGGGAACTTTAAAATGGGGAACTTTAAAACGGGGAACGGGGAACGGGGAACGGGGAACGGGGAACTTCAAAACAGGGAACTTCAAAACGGGGAACTTTAAAACGGGGAACTTTAAAACGGGGAACATTGGGAATTACCATAGCCATTTACCTTTTCTTCATGGCACAGGCATACACGTATTTTTATAAGAAACTAAGAGTTTCGGCCAGTACTGGAAGTTTCTTAAAATTATCAGATTTTTAATACTCAGAGTTTCATACGAGTTTCTTAGGGGTTCCATAACAATCTTCATGTTCACCACCTGTGCCCATGAATGTTCACACGTTTCAAAACAGAGTCATTGAAGTCTTTTCAATGTTTAGACTTCACTCAGGTACCTTTCGAGTGGCTATCTTTAAAACGGGGAACTTTAAAACGGGGAACGGGGAACGGGGAACTTTAAAACGGGGAACTTTAAAATGGGGAACTTTAAAACGGGGAACGGGGAACGGGGAACTTTAAAATGGGGAACTTTAAAACGGGGAACGGGGAACGGGGAACTTTAAAATGGGGAACTTTAAAACGGGGTACTTTAAGATGGGGAACTTTAAAACGGGGAACTTTAAAACAGGGAACTTTAAAACGGGGTACTTTAAGATGGGGAACTTTAAAATGGGGAACTTGGGCTTCTTTGCCTGAAAGCACCATCCTCAGATTTGAAACGAGCACGGTATCCTTATTGTGGTATTTATATTTGAATTTACACGTATTTGTTACAAGAAACTGCATATTTTCTATAAGAATCTCAATTCTCGGATCACCAAAAATTAAGAAACTCCACTACTGGGAAAAAGGAAATCCTTGACATCTTTTTGTTTTATTTTCACTTGTTTCCTGTTTGACATTACTCAGAAGGTGCTTGAGTAATGTCTAAACATAGGAAAATCTTAAAGTAGAGTACTCAAAATCTGATAATTTCAAGAAACATTCAATAGCTAGATACATTCAAACATTCAACAATTATCTGTTGTTTATTTTGTTTTTATTAGAAGCTAGTTCTATTCAGAGTTTTGTTCAGTTTCATAGCATCAGATTAAATTGTCCAATAATCTAGAGTCTTTTTCTTGCTTTCAGTTCATTTCATTTTAAAGTTATTTATCCAAGGTAGCCCCGTCAGTCAGTATGACTGATTTTCAGGGGGCTGTGCCAAGAACTTTACAAATTAAAAATCTTCTGAAATTAATGAAGGGAAATGGAAACCATACCCAGGACAGATTTTATGTCACTAGCTACGGGAGGAAAATTGAAATAGTTGCAAAGGTGCGCTTGCAAGCAGTTGGTAAAAACCCCGTAAAACCTGATGGCAATGAGGGTGCCCCTCGCAGCTATCATATCTCCATCGCAGCTATTTTACATGACTGTGCCACAAGGAAAAGTGTTATATTCTCACAGACCTTATGCTCTCCTTACCAAATATTTAGATATGGGAAGTGCGAAGGAGACTTTGCTGTTGTGGTAAGGAGAGTGGTATCAAACGTGCGCTGCCACTGAGGGAGGAGGGTGGGTCGATTTCGAGTTCACCGATGTTCGTTTTTTCTTGAAGAGGGCTAAAACTGACTACTACAAAGGTTTTAATATGGCCCTTGGACTGTGGGGACTAGGACTAGTCCCAAGATAGGCGATTTTGCAAAAGTTAGGCCCGTGGGACTAAAATATTAAAAATTCCGAGCATTCGGTCCTGTGAGAATAGGTACATGACTGTCATAATGCCCAATGTTGCATGTTCTGGATGCTCTGAATTTACATCTGTTCTTAATGTTGCTATACAGTATCCTAAGATAGAAACAGACGAAATACTAGTTTAGAGTACATTTTGCCATTTCCACTCGATTATTTTTCATATTTGAAATAAATTCGTGTTGGACATGACTTATGAATAAAGTAAGTGTCCTCGACTGAACATTCGTACACAGGCCGAAAACTAAAACTGTGCCGTATTGAAGTCGTAACATCTGAAGACCAGAGCAACTGATGTGAGTAGATAAATTGAAAGGGAAGGTGGAGGAAAAATTACAGCTGAGAAATGCATATCCACCAAGAAAAATATACGGCTGGAAAGTTCCCCGTTTTAAAGTTCCCCGTTTTAGAGTTCCCCATTTTAAAGTTCCCCGTTCCCCGTTTCCCGTTCCCCGTTTTAAAGTTCCCCATTTTAAAGTTCCCTGTTCCCCGTTCCCCGTTTCCCGTTTTAAAGTTCCCCATTTTAAAGTTCCCCGTTCCCCGTTCCCCGTTTTAAAGTTCCCCATTTTAAAGTTCCCCGTTCCCCGTTCCCCGTTCCCCGTTTTAAAGTTCCCCATTTTAAAGTTCCCCGTTCCCCGTTCCCCGTTCCCCGTTTTAAAGATAGCCAATACTGCAGAGAGAAACTGTTTCTCCAAAATCAAACACAGTATATCTCAGAATGGAAAAACTCTGTTCATCAAATGTTAGTGATATAAAAAAGTTGTTGGATTTGACTTCAAATGATTATGGTCTAAATGAGCTATGTTACATTCCCAGTATTGCTACTTCACCTTTCTTGTTTGCATCTAATCAACTTAACCAAGAAACAATTTTAGCTAATGAACAGAATGAAATTTCTTAATCTTCAGTTTATTTCATACGATGGGGTTTTGTTGATAATCCAATGATAAAAAGTAATCCAGTCAAAATGTCTGACAATGTAAAGGGTTTGAAAAAGATTATCACAATTATCGTTGAGAAACTGAAAGATAGCAAAGGTGACGTTTTATCGCAACAAGCTTGATTGAGTCTATCTTAGAGCATGCTAACAAACAACCCTCAGTTTATTCATAATCAGAAAATATAATTGTCTCCATTGTCTATGCAGAATTGCTAAGAAAACAGGGCTTAGCAGCCATGTCAAGGGAACATTTGATATATGCTTACGGTAAGATTGTCAAGCTTCAAGGAATTAAATCATCTATTTTTGCCAGGTTCAACTCTGTCTCCCGAAGGCAGCTTTGTAATTCTTTATTGATCAATGCAGCAAAACTGTAGTATTGAGTTAGGCTCAGCTCAGCACTGTATTGACATACTGGATACTTTAGCACTTCAAGATGGTGACATAATCAACATCCATCACTTTATCTGTGCAAATAGCCTCACAGGCAGTGCTTTTGCTTGCCAGGGTAACTTTACTGCAACTCTAGAGAAAGCGGAACTATGCTGTGATACCTTAGCAGCAAAACTACCTGGCAACCATAACATTCTCACCACTGCCTTAAATCGGTTAGGTGTGATACTGGCTGCAAGCAAGAGAGTTGAAGTAGCAATCCTAAATTTTGAAAGAGCGCTAGACATCATCAAGAAAGCAGTTGGTCAAAAAAGCATACAAAATGTGCTGACACGTTTTAACAAATTTTTAGCTGAGTGTGTAAGAGCCAATTAAATTGAACAAACACAACTAAAGAAACATATAGAAACAATTCACAGTTTGCCGGTTATGTAAATCGCATCAACATCAAGACCGAACTGTGAATCAAGTCGATGAAAATAGTGCTGATCACCTTGATCAGATTCTCGAAGATGCTACAAATTTTTTGAAACAGTGACGGATATTGGGGAAGATTTACGAAATATGGACATCAAAGAGGAATTGCGACAAACCAAAAAACGGTCAGCAGAGCTTGAGGCAGAAAACAAAAGAATGCGGGCCTCGCCAGATCAAAATAGTAGCTTAAACAGACCTAAAGTTCCAACGGTAAGAACACTTTTTAGGCCCATATCCATCTCACGTTTAGTTCACTTCAGACAGAATCATATCGTATGAATCCATTCCTATGCTTCAGTTACTAACAAAGCATCGCTAAATCAACCTTTTCTGTTGTTCTCTACAGAAAACAAGTGAAAATAGATTAAGATATATCAAGGATTTTCTTACTGAACATTCTACGTAGTAAATGTGTTTTAACGCCAAGGCAAAAATCCCCCTGTGTCCTTACAATTAAGTAAGTCACCCCCTGGTTGAGACTAGTTCCAGGTCCACGTTAGTCAGAGGTGCTCATTCATTCAAATTGTTCTCAAGCAGTTCGTTCACGTTCGTTAAATTTCATGAATTTCCTGGTTTTGCGAAGCGATTTAAACTCTTCTTCGGCTTGCGATGTCTGCAATTGAATTGATTAAAGAGAAGGAACGTCCCCTTACCGTATTTCCATCCATCAGATGAGCACCTTGTTGCAAGCCAGGATGTGGAATCCGACCAGCCCGATACTGATGAACTGGCAGCAAACTCGAACATCCCTGTCACTACGGAATCAGCACCTTTGGCATTACCAACATATTCAACTGGTTTTGACATTGCTCTGTTGCCAAATTTCCTATATGACACTGTGGCAAACCCATCAAGTTTGAGCTTCGAATTAAACCCACAGAACAGTGTTGGTGAAGGCATGTTTTCTTTGTCATCGGTGCGCTCAAATAAGCAAAAAATAAACAATGCTATTTCTTGGCTCGAGGCCTGGAACATTTTCATAAGAGTAATGGTTAATTTTCACCCAGAACTTGCACCTGATTTACTAGCATACCAAGAAACCATTTTTTGGATACCAACGGATGTACCCAGCCTCTGTGTGGCTCAAGTATGACACTGCCTTTAGAATGAACTCTGGCCTTAATAAATCGTTATCTTGGGCGCTTCTCAATGAGTATGCGTACAATAGATTTATTGGAGGTGCAGGCAACCAGGCAAGTAGGCCTAAGCTCAAATGCTTCTAGTGTTCCTCACAAGATCATCTCGCTAACGCATGCCCCAACAAAACTTTTTCTCCACCCCAACAAACCCCTTTTCGTGCCTACCACCAAGAGCAAAAACTTTGCTGCCATTTCAATTCCCTATTGGTCCAGTGTGCCTCCAAAGCCAAAAACACAAAGCTGATACGTTAGATTTCAACACTGTAAGCTTATATGCTAGTGACGAGGAAGATGATACTCCCTCCTTAACGGCAGAGGTCGCCACCTTACTCCCCCCTAATACTGACACAGCCACTTGCAGTCAAGATGTAGATGAAACACATGTTCTTCTTGACAATCTAGCTCAAGCACTAGAGGTGATGAATGGTGATGAAATTCACCCAAAACTGGCAGCCATTATAAATTCCCGTTCGGGAAAACCGCTTGCACCGCAAAAATTGAAGCCACTTTTGGCAAAATATGGCCGCCCTTAAATTGTACCGACTTTCCCCAAGTCAAAGTTAACACAGAGGCTTAGTTGAATTTAAGTGCCGACAGAAACAACATGACCCCCGCCTCGCAAATTTGCAGCAAACTTTGCAAAAGGTTGCATTCATTGTGTTACCAACAGCAAACTATTTCCTGACGAAAGATTTTTCAAACCGGGAAAAAATCCTCACTAACGTCGCCAGTTTAGTGGATGACATCGCTCTTCTAGGCCATTCTACCGCCAAATTGTCGTCTGCACGACGTTGCTGGATTAACCCTATCTCACCTGGGGGGGGGGGGGGGGGGTGGATTCCACCCCCCCAACCAAACTTTTATTCGCCTATGCTAGAATATGCAATGCAGGATGCCAAGACTCCGCTACTTTGACTTTATATCTATACTGTATCGAATGATGAAAATTTCAAGATGCTAAATATAGCCTTGTAACCATGGCAACCAATGTTTTACTGTGTGGTCAACAAAATTTGTATACTTTTTTTTTAATTGTTGCAAATTTTAATCCCAAATATATGCAAAATTATACTTACACATGTATTTGATGATATCCAACTCAATTTGAAACAAAAGATTTCAATTTAGTGCCTCATTTCATTGTTTCAATCATGTTGGTAACAATCATGATAATCATAACTTAAAATCTTCTTATTGTCATAGCAACGAGAACAATAGAGATAATTTGAATTAATCATGTGATTTTGATTGTTTGCATCAAAGTATATATATTTACCTATTCTAAAGATTGTAGCTACTACGACAGCGAAGAAAAAGAGGGGGGGTGGAATCCACCCCCCCTCAGGTATTGACCGCTTCAAAACGCCCAGGTGAGATAGGGTTAAACCAGCCTTACGTTCTGACTACCAGTCACTTTAGAGCAACACAGCCGACATTCCCTTTGGTCCCCTTCTCTTTGGGGAGGATTTTGGCAAAACCGTCAAAGACCTTGAACAGTTTAAGAAAATTGGACGAGCCTTCAAAGGCTCCACAGCACAAAAGTATCCTTTTCAGCCCCAGCGGAGCACCGGCGGCAACTTCTCACGAAATCAAAAGGGGTACCAAAACTTCAACCAACGCCCTTTTTTATACGGCGGCCAACCACGACCCCCTCCGAAACCATCTTGAGCGAGTTGGCAACTATGAAGTCTGTAAGTCACTTTGCTGCTTATTTGCCAACCTTGATATCTTATTTACATAATGAATGCGCCAATTTCGAGGCAGGTAGGGTCTCAAAATTCTTCCAAACCTGAAAAACATTGACCCATGACCCTGAAATTCCCCAGGCCATTATGGCCTTATAGAACTTGATGACATCCCGGACCGGCCAAAACCCAGACACGCTCACTTCACCGAAAATAAGCGAACCGTCATCGCAGCAGAGATTGAAAAACTGCTTTCTAAGAAGGTTTTAGAACCGGCTATTAATGAGCCCTGACAAATTGTTTCCTAATTTTTCTAATTCCAAAACCGGATTGTACATATCGTATGATCTTGAATTTGAAACATTTCAACCATTACGTCACATATCGCCATTTCAAAATGGACACCATTTCTGCAATAACAGTTAATGTCACCAAAATGTTTTATGGCATCGTTAGATCTAAAAGACGCCTATTACAGCGTACCAATTGCACCACAAGATCGTAAATTTCTCCGATTTCAGTTTAAGTGGAAATTGTTACAATACGCATGTTTCCCTAATGGTCTTTCGAGTTGCCCACGCATCTTTACCAAAGTGCTTAAACCTGCATTAACGATGCTTCATAAACAAGGTCACGTCGCAACAGCGTATATCGCCGATATTTATGTACAGGGGGTCGATTTTGACTCATGCTCTAAAGCACTCATTGATGCTATAGCCATATTTACAGAACTTGGATTTATAATTCACCCGTCTAAATCGGCCTTTGTGCCTTCCAAAGAGATCAAAATGCTAGGCTTTCTCTTAAATTCTGACAATATGACTGTCCGACCCACACAGGATAAAAAGGATTCCATCATCTCTTTGTGTCAAGGGCTTCTTGACAAAGAAACAGTTAAAATTCGCACTGTTGCTCAAGTTCTTGGCAAAATAGTTTCATTGCTGCCGGGTGTAATTTACGGCCCATTACATTACCGCAAAATAGCCCGCAAGAAAACTGCGGCACTCAGAGCATCTAAAGGCAATTTTGATAGCAATATGAGCCCCTGTGTTCACGCACATGACGAACTCAGATGGTGAATTTCCTCAGTAAATGAGGCACTTAGAGACCTTTAATTAGGCCTCCTTACTCATTGATAATTACAACTGATGCATCTTCAAATGGTTGGGGCGCCGTGTGCAACTGCACTTCTACAGGAGGCCTTCGGACCACCTTAGAGCGTGGCCATCATATTAATCATTTAGAAATGCTAGCCATCTTATTTGGCAATAACGTTTTTGCATCCTCTGGCTCTAATGTACACGTTCGTGTAATGACTGACAACACAACTGCTGTTTCAGTAATATCTCATATGGGAACTTACCATTCAAAACCATGCAATGATCTTTGCAAAACTATTTGGACATGGTGCTTTTCTAAAAAAAATTTGGTTATCAGTTGCACATATAACAGGAAAGCAAAATGTTTATGCTGATTATGAATATAGGAAAGATGCCGATACATCTGCTGAATCGCAGTTGAATCCAAACATTCTTAAGTCTTGTCTTCGCCAGTTGCGTTCTGCACCGCAGATCGACCTATTCGCATCGCGAATAAATAGTCAAATTGACTCCTTTGTATCTTTTAAGCCAGACCCTGAGGCTCATGCAATTGATGCATTTACACTTAACTGGGGGTGTTTATGACTTTTACGCTTTTCCCCCTTTTAGTTTAGTATCGAGAGTGCGGAAACAAGATAGAGTTAGACGGCGCAGAGGGGATTTGTGTTTTACCAGATCGGCCAACCCAACTGTGGTACCCCAAAGCCAGATAGCTGATGCAAACAGCACCGCTTGTTCTCGAGCCAAGCAAGAACCTCTTCACCTTACCGACCAAACCAGATGTTCTACATCCATTACATTCAAAGCTTCAACTTCTAGTGTGCCACTTATCAGCACCAAATTAGCTGGGTACCACCTATCACAATCTGCACAGCACTTGCTTTTGTCGTCATGGCGACCGGGAACACTAAAACAGTACAAGTACCCCCTCTTGCGATGGGGAAAACTTTTGCTCTCAAAACAATATCGATCCGTTACAACCTACGGTACAAAGTGTTATTGAATTCTTGACTTCACTTTTCGACTCTGGTGTGGGTTGCAGTGCTATCAACACTGCTAGGTCTGCTTTGTCTGCAGTTCTCACTAGCGAAGATGGGCTTTCTATTGGGACACACCCACTTATATGTCACCTTTTAAAAGGCGTTTTTGAGCAACGACCCTCGTTACCAAAACATACCACAATTTGGGATGTAGGCCGTCTCCTGGACTATCTACGAACGACAGGAACGGAGGAATCACATGCCCACCCTTTCAGCATTTCCCACCCGGTTTGATTCCTTCGTTCCTGTCTGCTCAACATTTAGGCCTGTGATCATTCACTTTTAAGTATGACCAGTGGCGCATGCGCTCGCTTCTCATGTGATTCCTCCGTTCCTGCTGATCATAGAGAAGAATTCCAATCAAACTTCAACTTACAGGTAAGTCTCGTTTAATTTTTAAATTTTCCCGAGGTTCAAAATGTTTTCTCAATTTTTCTTTATTTAAATTGTTCTTCATTCTTTCGCCTTATTTCAGAGAAATTATAATTGTCTTCATTTCCAGTATCTGGCATTTGCTTGTATATTTCGCTGTTCCTGAGCCCAGCTTGGTACAGAAGGAATCTCCTTGTTCTCTTTGGATCAGTAATCCCATTAGCAGTGATAAACATATCAAGATTTGCGATCCAGTTCTTACATCGCGTGATGAGACTTGCTCCCACTTCACAGTGATCCAGAATGCAAAAATAAAGGAAACAAATACAAAATAACGCAAAAATCAAATTTAATCAAAACCGTCGCAATGATATATGGTCTTAAAGAGGATATGTTAAGGATCAAAACAAAGCAAAAAGTAGACTTTTATGACTTCTGAGTCCGGAGATATTCACTTGCAAAGTTGGATGAAATTGAAATTGTTTACTTTTCATGTAATTTTTGGTTAATTTCTACAGAATGGTCATTACAACAACAAATTCATTTACTAATATCTCTGCCCAGGGTTATCCGATTTTAGCTCTGTTTCTTTTAATTGATAGAACTACTTGTCGCCTTGCAAGGGAGTTGCTCATTGCTTCAACTGGGTCCCAATTTTTTGTTCTCTTGTTGTTTTTCCTAAATGCATTTATTTTCCTGAAATGGACACCAACAATGCGTTATTTGAGATTAAAAGTACAAAATAAAAAAATTAAGGACGAATATGTCTACCAAACCTAGATTTTATCACAGCAGCACATTTCAGCAGATAGTCTGCCAAAGCAATCACTCAGGATCGTGCTGGGAAAAAAGTTATTCTATTTTGAAAGTGGCCACTACCACTTTTTTGCTATTTTGAGCCCCCATTATTTTCATGTGCACCTTCAGACAAACGCAAATCCTGTAACTCATGCTTAAGATATATCATTCTGAATGGTTTTATCCTTTTTCAACAAGTGTTCTGACAAAAGTGATAGTAAAATTGGACGAAAAGGCTCCTCCGCAGAGGCATTTTGTGGCTCTCTAATTAAACTGTCTTGAGCCCTGGCATTGCATAGTCTGAACATGCAATTTTAGCCTTGAAAAAGTGCACGAGGAACGTTTTGTTGCCAACCAGCTTCAAGACAAGGCAATATCATATGTACAATGTTATGTGTGGTGTTTTTGTGCGCATCCTGATCATTTCACTTCAGTAATTACCATGAAATGGATGTAATCAAGTCAAAACGATCACGTTTCACAGTTCCAACTCTACCAGTCTTGAGGAATGATCGCTGATGACATCTTCAACTTTGTATGGATCATTTTTATTTGTGCAAGTTGAAAAAACATTAAAGAAATTATTATATTACAATGTTTTTGGTAATTGCATACAGATATGAGTCCCAATGTTTAAGATAATTCCATCAAAAAAAGTATAAAAGGCCTCTGCGGAGGAGATAGTGAATTTAATTTTACTTTTCGAAATGCCAGAACACTTTTTAACAAGGATAAAACCATTCAGAATGGTATATTGTAAGCATGAGTTACAGGATTTGCGTTTGTTTAAAGGCGCACATGAAAATAATTGGGGGCTGAGAATAGCAAAAAAGTGGTAGTGGCCACTTTCAAAATCATATAACTTTTTCCCCTGCACGATCCTGAGTGATTGCTTTGGCAGACTATCTGCTGCAATGTGCTGCTGTAATAAAATCTAGGTTCGGTAGACATATTCGTCCTGAATTTTTCTATTTTGTACTTTTAATCTCAAATTATGCGTTTTTGGTGTCTATTTCAGGAAAATAAGCGCATTTAGGAAAAATAACAAGAAAACAAAAAAATGGGTTCTGGAAGAGGCAACGAGGGATTCTCTTGTAAGCGGACATGTTGTTCCATCAATTAAAACAAACAGAATTCAAATCGGATAACCCTGGGCAAAGATATTAGTAAACGAACTCGTTGTTGTAATGAGTATTCTGTAGAAATCGACCAAAAATTACATGAAAAGTAAACAATGTCAATTTCACCCAACTTTGGAAGCAAATATCTCCGGATTCAGAAGTCATAAAAGTTTACTTTTATCTTTGTTTTCATCATTAACATATCCTCTTTAACCCTATTCCACCTGGGCTCTTTTGATTCACTCCTCACCTGGAGGGGGGCCATTATGGCCCCCCTAATTATTTCCAAAACCAATAGAGCTATGAAGTTGTAACTTTGTACACTGTATCAACAATCTTTTGTGATTCTAATTAAGTAATGAAAGTTTAATTAGTCACGTGACTTGTTGCTAGGCAACTAGATATGTTGTGGCCAGTCTGCAATAAGCTTATGTATGGAAACTACCGGGTGACCCAGAAAAAAGTGACCCAACGCAATCTGTTATAGAAAAAAAAGTAAGTGGCAGATTGAAATATTTCAAACGTTGTTTTGTCGCTAAAAGACCAGCCTACATTATGAGTATTTTTCGCAATTTTTTTGGGCACGGGAAGGTTTCCGAATTAAGGATTTTGAGGAAAAGGGCAGGCTTGAAATTCTCAAAAAGTCGTCAAAAACAAGGGATCGATTTGAAGCCATTTCAGATCTTCAAAACAGCGAGGAGCGTGTTTCATTCTGCCTGATAATATTTTCAAGTACCTAGGGACTATAAACTTGCTCTGAAGACTTCCGACTGTGTTACCTATTCCCAGTTTGAAATGAAACACGCTCCTCGTTGTTTTGAATATTTGAAATGGCTGTAAATCGATGCCCTGTTTTTGACAACTTTTTGAGGATTTCAGGCATGCTCTTTTCCTCGAAATCCTTAATTTTGGAAATTTACCGTGCCGAAAAAATTGCGAAAAATACTCATGTCATAGGCTAGACTTTTAGCGACAGAACAACGTTTGAAGCATCTCAATCGGCCACTCAGTTAATTTTCTGTAACAGATTGCGTTGGGTCACTTTTTTCTGGGTCACCCGGTACAATAATGTCCTATATTTTAGAGAAAACAAAGTTTGTTCTTATAAACTGTTAAAAATCTTGTACAACATCATATTTTCTCGTAAAATAATATATCAATTTTCAATTTTTACACACCTTTTTGAACAATGACGTCATAAATATATGTGACGTCATATGTCTAAAAAACTCTAAACATAAATAAAAATTAACAACCTATATATCATATGAAAGCCCTCGATGAGAGCAATTCAATGACACTAATTAAAACAAAATCGAACAAGGATTGACTAAAATATGAGCAATTCAGTGTATTCTTTTGTGACATCTCTCCAAATAAGGGCATTCAGTGGTCACATGACTCATATAATTAAAACGAAATTTGTAGAATCTTGTAGAGCATTAAATTTTAGGAAAAGTCAGTTGGTACCCGCATTCTGTCTCATATCGTCAAAGAGCTGTATATCAATGTTTGGTTGGGGGGACCATAATGCCCCCCCCCCCAGGTGGAATAGGGTTAAGATCATATATCATAATAACCGTTTCGATTAAATTTGATTTTTGCGATATTTTGTATTTTTTTCCTTTTGCTGGATCATAGTGCAATGCTGGTACACTGATGGTCACAATAAACTGAAACTATTTGCTTTTCCAGTACAAGGCTGCATTGATGGCTGGAGCCGCAATTTGATGAAGTGCTACATGCTATTAAAAAAATCTATCAAATTGAAATAAATCTAACAAAATGCCAAACTGACTACCTTCTGATGAATGATAATATTAACCATCTTCAACGCCAAATCAATGAAATGAAAAAAAACCAAGAATCCCTCAACGGAAATGTGTCCAGTTCCTCAGGCAAAATAAATAACTTGATACCCCGCCAAAGCAAAATAGAGTCTGAAGTACTAGTTAGTATCCCCGAATCTATACATAAGGAATGTAACACAATAAAGAAATCAATTACCGAAGACCTTACTAACAGATTCAATAATGAGATTGAACAATCCCTAGCATTCTCAATCAATTCACTCAAACAACCAAGCACTAGTTACTACACCCCCCACAGTGCCAGTAAACCAAGAACACCAAGAACACAAGAAACGCAACCAACCAAGCAAGTAATGCAACCAGCCCAAAAACTCCCACGCTCTTACAGCACAACAATTTCTACCACCCCAACACAACAGCCCCCAAAACAACCAAATCAAAGCTACCCCCACGATTCAAACCAAAATCCAGCCCCCTCTAGATTCAAGACAAGGGAATCTAACAACGCAAAGCCATTTATTAACGATTGAAAACAATCAAAAACCGTTGAACAAAGAAATGTCTTAATCGGAGATTCCAACATAAAATATATCTCCCAACCAGATTCCCAGAAAGGATTGCAAAAATAAGATGTGGTACTTACCAAAGCCTCCCAGAAACAATCCAAACCATTGAGCTCCAAAATGCAAGACGTATAATTTAGCATCTGGGCACTAATGATATTGAAATGGCAAAATCACCACAAGAATTTGAAGAACATGTCCTAAAAGCCTTGGAAGCGATTTCAAATAAATACCCAGATGCTGAAATAACATTATCAGAACTCTTCCCAAGAAAAGACCACCAATACACGAAAGTTCAAATGGCTAATGAAATACTGAACAAAATTGCCAAAACAACACCATGGAAAGGACTGCTAGGTCTTATCGGCATCCATACATCCAAGAAAACATGTTTGACGATGCCAAACATCTGAATAGATATGGACTGAAGCCCTTCATTACTAGCATCAAAAATGTCCTCTTTGGCTATAGTCATTTCAAAGAATATTCCATTTGGTAATCAATCAAACTTATGCTCTTTAGGAAATCTTCATGTTATTTAACCTACTTGACCCTTTTAAATTACAATATAAATTCGACCTGTGCCCATTTGTCGAAATGTTAGCTAAGTAACCGCTATGGCACGCCATACCTGTCAAAACACCATAAAGTAGTATTGTTAATCAGGAATGGTGAAGTGCAAGTCAGAAATTGTCCATCACATAGTTGAAGTTATTCGCTACATATCTGAAATTAGTTACTGAGTCTCAGAAATTATGTGATATGTATCTGTAATTATTGGCACATTGGAAATCACCAAAAATCATTGAGATCCCAAATCAGGAGTCACTAAACATTTCTGATTACCAAACATTTTTTGATTATCAAACATTTTTTGATTACCAAACATTTTTTGATTACCAAACATTTTCTGATTGCCAAACATTTTCTGATTACTAAACATTTTCTGATTACTAAACATTTTCTGATTACTAAACATTTTCTGATTACTAAACATTTTCTGATTACTAAACATTTTCTGATTATTAAACATTTTCTGATTACTAAACATTTTCTGATTTCATAATTTTCAAACGTACTCCAGACGAGGCTAAACAACAGCAACAATTCACTTCAATTAGATGAGCGTAATGCATCCAGTGAATGCATCACCCTGCCATCTTGTGGTGAACAGAACTCTTTTTGACTCACGGTAGTGAAGTCATAGGGGTGATGGGCATTTTCCTGTTTACAAAATCTTTTATGTCATGGGGTGAAGGACGTGATGAAGTCCACATCAAGCCTTGCAACAACGCAAGGTCAAAGCTTGTCGTTCAGCGGAGGCCCTCCTGAGGTGTATGACATCTTAAAGGTCAAACGCTCCAGCGGTTTGAGCACGCGCGGCCACTCTACGGAAAAAACGAATCATGGTAGCGGAGCCTGCGCGCTCAAAATGCTGGATGAAAAACTGCATTCAACGAGCAAAGAAAGGTACGTCTCTCATCTTTGATCAAGAAGTTTATCAACTTACTTTTTCGCAGCTGCTTAAAATCAATTTTCAATTCAAGCCTTGCATTTTTTAACTTTCTGTGCATTTTATTTGAATCATAGCCGATTTTGCTTCAAAAGTAGGCCTAGACTTTTAATTTGTTGTTCAGACTACAGCGATAGTCTGAATTCAATGTTTTGTTTGGACTAGACCTCTAAGTTGACTTGTTCAAAGCACATGGATCTTGAGGTTTGCGCTAAATTGTGAATAATTAACTTCTGGAAAATAGAGGGACTGCAGCTGAGAACAGGCTGAGATTGGAAAATATAATGTGTGTGGCATGGCAGCCACCTTGCTCGCCTGTGTTGATGCCCAATTGAGCTTTAGTGGTACCAGCCTTCTATACCCTGTCACTACACCATTCTTGTCCATGCTTGTCCAAGCCACCTTTCAACTCGAAATCTGGCACCATTGACTTCAACATCAGCTGTGTCATTGTCTGGCTTAGACAGAAACTTACAGTGTGTGCCGTTATCCAAGTGGCTGTTTATGTTAGCTAAATACATCATTCGAGCATTAACTTTTGTGCATAATTTTCATTTTCTTGAACGATAGGCTGCATGTCTGCTGGGAGATATATGAATTAATTGTCAGCAATCAAAGATGCATTAGCTGAAACAAAGGTCATTTCGCTGGAAGCCTGCTTTGGTCCAGGCTTTTTCTCGGATTCTTGAATGGAGGAATCCATCTTCCAAATTCCTATCATTTTGTGATTCCTTTTCAAACTTGCACCTCTTTCCACTGTTCTCCTTGCGTTCTGCACTCATTAGCAAGTTTGTATCACTACTCGTGACCTCATACTCATCACATTCACAGAATTTACAGCCTCTTCAATCCCTCACTTGCACCACCATCAATCCCTCACTTGTATTGGCCCATGTTGCAGTAAGCTAGTGTGAGAAATCGGGTTTTTGAATAAGAGTCACTAATTCAAGAACCAAGAGCCAGAACCAAGAACCAAAACACCCTAATTCAAGAACCGGAATTTAAGAACCAACCTTGGATACCCTAATTCAAGAACCAGAATTCAAGAACCAACCTTGGATACCCTAATTCAAGAACCGGAATTCAAGAACCAACCTTGGATACCCTAATTCAAGAACCAGAATTCAAGAACCAACCTTGGATACCCTAATTCAAGAACCGGAATTCAAGAACCAACCTTGGATACCTTAATTCAAGAACTGGAATTCAAGAACCAACCTTGGATACCCTAATTCAAAGAGCCAGAATTCAAAAACCGGAATTCAAGAACCGGAGTTCAAGAACCAACCTTGGATACCCTAATTCAAGAACCGGAATTCAAGAACCAATCTTAGATACCCTAATTCAAGAACCGGCATTCAAGAACCAACTTTGGACACCACTTTATAATATTTTTGGCATTTACCAACGGACCCTGCGGTGTTATGCATGGTTACATCAAATATGTTCTCTATACCGTCCATTTCATCATGGGGGTGAATACCAAGAACTTTTAAGAAGTTTAGATTCCAGAATTCAGAATTAGAAATTCTGTGTGCAAAAGATTCTCTTTCGGCCTTCTCTTGCTTTTCATGATTAAAAATTCCATAAATATCACATTTATTTCAAAACAGGCTTAGAATATGTAGCATTCTGATGATGCAGGCCTAACATTGAAAGCCAGAATAATATTTAAATGTTTTTTCAAAATCTCACTTAAAGATATGTTTTATATTTTGATTAAAACTTTTCATGTTGCTTTGCTTTTTCTAACCCACGTTTTGGAGGGGGGGGGATATCCAACCTTTTTGAGAGGGTTTAGCGGCGCTCCCCGGTTTAAATGTTGTAGAGCAGCGTCTGTCCAGATCCAGGCAGACTTACAACTTTTTGTCCGTTGCTTCCTTGCGTTCTTTGATTTTCTGATAACATTAGTCTAAAAGCTGGTATAAAAAGGGCCTCTTTTAAAAATGGCCAAACTAGCGGGAGTTCTCTTACACTCAACAAAATCGCTTCAAAGTCTGACACAGAGCTAAGTGGAGGCAATCTATAAATAAGACAAATAAACACCTACGCACATAATTGCTCCTCTAGTGAAAAGATATGCATGCACATGTAAATACAATCATCAAATACAATAGTTTAATTTTAGATCTGCATATGCAGTCCTTGGGTTAGCTATTTGTCTCCGTCAACTAACTTTAGTACAAAGAATGATGTTTTCCTGACCTACTATTATATACCTTTCAAGCGGTAATCTTCCTCCATAGAAAAAAGATAGATCCATGACAGAGGACTCTAGGCCGTATCAACCATCTTTCGTATGATTTACATGAAATACATAGGCTCTAAAAATAAACATTGACCACAGCACAGCAAATAAAACTGAACGCTAATTGCAAGGACCGCATGAAATGCACAAATGCCATACGAAACGGAAATGGTTATACAGTATGATTAGAATGGAATTGGGCATACACCATGAAATTTATACTAATTAAAGCACACTAAATATCATAAAACAAATTGGGTATTGACAGTAACATTTGACAAAGACCATAAAAATTGATTAATTGTAACAAAGAAGAGAAAGAGACTCCAAAGTGTCCCCCGGGTTGTCTGCACAACAAAACAGCATAAACACATTCTGCATATACCAAAATGTAACATGGTAGGTCGATTATAAGCCCCTAAAAGCCTCTCTTACATTGAATGAGAACACAAAATAGAAGGACCATCTCTAACAAAATCTAACTTTAAAATGGCAAATGCTGTGCACTAAAATTATATCTTTATCTATAAAGGAATTAAGTACTTCCATTTTAGTTGTATAACGTATAAGTCAAATGCTTACAACCCCCCCCCCCCCAGCTTGGTCTATTGGCTAAAATGGGTAAAGCTCATGGGGTGGGTAAGAATAACAATTTGAATAAATTTTGTAAAACTCTTCCAGCTAAATCTGTGGGAAATATATCCTCCTTGAAATATTGAATGTCAAATAACAGTGCAAAAACAACCTCATTTCAACAATCAAAATAACCCAATTTACCTGAGCCGACTTAGTTTTTCCTGCAGAATCTTATGCTGGAGCCTAGTCATCCAAACACAGATCAAGGAAGCTTGAAAACAGGGCGCAATATATTCCATTATAGTAACTTATCCTCTTAGTCATTGCATGGGATGCCAGCATATAAGTTCACAGCACAAAAATTATAAACTATAACAAAATAATGAGAAATATCTGTGTGTAATAGCATATTAAACAAAACTAAAGTTATAAACTATAAACTTTTGATAACCAACATTGAAGCAGTGTTCACTCAGTGCCTACCAAATGCATTGCCTTTGCAGTTTGCCAACATGAAGATCTCCTTGAACTTTTCTTCATCTGTGATATGCGAGACTGGAAATGTGAGCTCCATAGCACAAGCACTAACCACCGGATAGCAAATTGTATGACCAGGTGCACGTGTCATGCAGTCATGATCAAATTTTACAGTTATCTTTATTTCATCTTGCATGAAGGACTTTTGACCTTTACCTGTCAGCCACTGCATGACACCTGGGACTGATACTTCTGGAGTTGCAAATTTCACATATTCAGCAATATTTCCATCAATGTCAGTAAATTCATTATCTGCTATAGGAACTTCATATCCTTGGATTGTTTTATCTTCCACAAGAAAAAGTGTGTCCTGAAACATATCCATGATCAGTTCCTCTTTGTTCCCCCTGGTGCAACCTTTCTCAGAATAACTTGGTACCATCAAACTGAAAAAATAGTTTGCATCTGCCACACTCCGCTGTTTGAAAACTTGAGAGCGTGTGACTGAGTGGTTAAGGCGACTGACTCGTAAACCAAAGGTCAGGACGGCCGAGGTTCGAATCCCGCACTGGACAGTTTGGTCGCTGTCCGTAACTCTAGCCCGGGTCGACCAGAGCCATGTGAGGGAAATCTGGTAGCTGCGGCGGGTTGATGGTAAAACATCAGTGACCCCTGCTGGAAATAAGTCTCTCTCGGACTTTCGCAGGCTAGCCACGTTAAATATGATTACCTACAACAAATAGAGGACGGCAAAGATCTCCATTATTTAATATTACATCATTTACCTTGTATGCATTCAGTCCTTTTGCAAATTCCTTCATAAGCATCATCCTTTTTCCCACAAAAGAAACCTTCATAGCACCAGTGATCTGCTCGATATGATCTTTGCTAATGGGACCAGTATAATTGTTCTCCAAAATCATATCTTCATAACTTTCAACATCTTTTCTAACTTCATCAATCACACCAAGTTCATACATAGTAAGATGTGTATCATTTAGGTTTAGCAAATCAACATCTCAGAAGAGGCAATTCTATGCTGCAGAATCAAGAAAGTGTGGTGGGGGGGCCACCTTGTGCCAAAGAAATAGCTGCAATTTCAGCACAAGCAGAAAAGTACCCACTCTGGATGTAGGATGTCGAGAGAATTGGGGAGCCATTTGGAAAAAATTTCTTCTCCAATCTGTTTGATTGCATTAGTAAGAAATACTCTTGAAAGGGCTCCTTGATCTATGCCATATTCCCCTAAGTATTTGATCATTAATTTGTTGCCTAAGGGAACTAACCTTGACTGTCGTTGCCACATGCGCATAACTCTTGGTAAAGGGGCAGAGCGACAAAGTGTCATGAAAAAGAACTCATCTTAAGCTACCTGAGACCTCATGAAACAGTAGACATCTTCAATGGTCTTGAAATTCATGTAAGCAGTACCTGGTGTGGAGGAACCACCATCTGCTTGAGAGGGAGCAGTATCTCCTTGGGAGAGAACAGTATCTGCTTCAGATGAAACAGTATCTCCTTTGAAGGGAGCAGTATTTGCTGTGGAGGAAGCAATATCTGCTGAATCAGCAGGGGTAGCTGTACTACCTTCTTCAATAATATGTTCAGCTGCAAAACCCTCACATGGGAAAGTTATTACATCTTCATGTTGATTTGAAAAATCAACTTCTTCTAGCATATCTTCATCCTCATAAAGGCCTTCAAACTTCACATGGTCAATGAGAGGACAGAGGTACATCTGAACCCAGCAGAGACCAACGTGACTCGATGGATGGCCATTTCATTTTGTCTTAAACAATTATTTACAGTTTCTGGCTTGAGCAACCAGAATTTATTTGTTGCCTGAAAGTTATTGAAATTCTGCCAAAAATGTAAATTTCGACCGGAAATTGCACTAACCTTTGACCTAATCAATTTCCTCCGACTTCAAAATGCCATATCTCTGCATTCAGAAGTCCGATTTTGTTGAAATTTATTTCATTATGTATGCCAGGGTATGCCTTTTGATTATAGCTAGCAAAATTGCAAATTTTATAAATTTCATTTTTTCGTATTTATTCCCTTATTTGGGCAATCTGGATCACTGTGATACGCCTCCTGAAAGAGTCAGGAAAAGGAAGGTTAAGATGCCTCTAGCAAAGAAAGCAAAAGGCCGTATTGCAAAAGAAGCGAATATCAACTCATGGAAACTCAGCAAACCTCTAGCCTGCGCGCAGACCCATTGTCCAAAGGAGGAAAGGGTCTGCGCAACTACGAGCCAAAGTTTGCCGCTCATTCTAGGTTTCTGGAATTTAATTTATGCAATATCACAAAAGACCATGTAATTATGCAACTACAGGAAATACCAGTGGTCAGTCGCACTGAAAACAAAATGGCGCACCACAGAAAAGATTTTGACGCAATTGTATTTGAGAATATATTTGAGAAACAACATTTATTAATTTCAAAATACATAGCAAACAGTTTCATGCTCAGATCGCGTTTCACATTATGGTTTTGTTTTCAGTGCTCTTGGGTCTTGTCCCTGTCCCTGAGGTAGAGAAACCTATTCTGTCTGATAACAATCACACAAAAGAAGAAAACAAGGACCTTTGAAAATTCTAGAACACTATTTCAAAAGGTAAGATTGCTGAATCATTGCTGTGACGAATTCAAAAGAACTTGTCAAAACATGCCTTTATGTTCATTAATCTATCTTCTGTCTTTGAAACAATCGTTTGACTAACAAACAACGCTTTGCAAAAAAGGCCAAACAAAGAGATACAACAGCCATAGAAAATGCTACATTGGGAGGATTGGATCAAGTAATATTTAGTGACTTATTACGAGGTCATCAGAATAAATTACGAGAAGGCCCGGCAAGCTTTGGCTCGTAGTTGCGCAGACCCTTTCCTTCTTTGGACAATAGGTCTGCACGCAGGCTAGCAAACCTCTTTCTAAGGACTTTCGTGTCCCCAGCACAATATTCAGATTCAGAATCACATTCAAATTAATAAATGTTGTTTCTCAAATATATTCTCAATACAATTGCGTCAAAATCTTTTCTGTGGTGCGCCATTTTGTTTTCAGTGCGACTGACCACTGGTATTTCCTGTAGTTGCATAATTACATGGTCTTTTGTGATATTGCATAAATTAAATTCCAGAAACCTTGAATGAGCGGCAAACTTTGGCTCGTAGTTGTGCAGACCCTTTCCTTCTTTGGACAATAGGTCTGCACGCAGGCTAGCAAACCTCTTTCTAAGGACTTTCGTGTCCCCAGCACAATATTCAGATTCAGAATCACATTCAGAGTCAAAATCAGATTAAACAAATGAAGGAAACATGGCCCCCATTAACACCCCTATTAAACAATATATCAAACCCAAACCTAAAATACAAACAAGTTATGGTATCCAGCTACAGTACAAAAGAACATTTCCCAAATATTTCCCCCTAGGTGGCTTTGCGCAAATTTTGATTTGGGCTGTCCATACTCATACTTGCAAAAATACAATTCTACTTTCTAAATTCCCAAAGTGCCCGCAGCAAAAGTTATTTAATGTAGTGTCATCAGTTGGAAGATAAAGAGCTCTTTTCAACACGTAGCATCGATAGGAGCTTTCAGATGATATATAGTTGTATCTATTTTTGATGATGCCAGCAAATGTAACGTTCAGTACTTCATCAAAGTTTATGACGTCATGTAAATAATAACAAATGTGTTAGATAACCTTATATGGTCAAAATTGTTTCTATTGATTGTTATGAACAATTTTAATACTTTTAGAGTACAAGCATTGTGTACATACATACATACATACATACATACATACATACATATATTTTTTGTTAAAGCAGGTATGATACTGGCAGCTTGCAGCTGATGTGTACCTGCTATAAATAAAATAACTAAGATTGAAGTAGTTAATAAAACTATATATTGATTAAAACGAAAAGAAAAAGTATGTCCATGTCCATATTAAAAGTTACCTATATATAAAACTATTGTCTTTATTCAATAATTGACCAGTTCCTTTTACAAAATTAAGACTATTTAACCCTATCCAGACTAGGCTTTTTGAAACTTTGGGGAGACTAGGGGGGGGCACAAAGTGCCCCCCCTGGTTTTTCATAGAATCATAAGTGCTAGAGACTTGAAACTTGGCACAAGTAACAATCATGATAAGGCAAACAAGATGATGTGATTTGTTTTTGTTTATGTCACGTGATTAAGTGCTGACGTCAGCAAATGTTGCTAATTTGGGTGTAAAACCACATGTACTTTGTCACGTTGTATCTCCAAATTGATAAAACATATCGATGTCATATTTGAAACATAGAAGGATTATATCCTTGTAATTCTTATTTTGAAATTTTTGCTTTGTAACGCTAATATTTTTGCTGATGTCAGCATTTATTTATTTTATACGAAAAAAAGAGCGATTTTTGTCTAAAATTGATTATAAATTACTTTTAAAAATAATATTAAAAAAAATGCTAAATATACATTAAAGGACCGGCTGCATCATATTATGTCACTCATTTTTCTAAAAATGAACCATAACATAACAATTCGTCAGTACGCATGCGCAACAACCAATTGTTGATGACGTCATCAAAAATCAATAAACTATATATCAAATGAAAGCTTATTTCAAGACGAGCTCAAAAATGTTTATCTCATTGTCATAGAGCCAGTTGTTCCAAAGCTATGACTTAAACGGTAATTTTTTTGCGGAGCACTCAATTTAAAGTCATGTGTTGACCCCCGGAATCAGTGTCAAAATTTTTTAAATAGACATGAAAAGATGTCTCATAGATAGAAACTAAAAGTCACAAAAAAGCTAGAGTATTGAAGAGATACTCGATGAGCTGTGTGAAAAAGTTTACTAGGGGGGGGGGCACTTTGTGCCCCCCCCCTAGTCTGGATAGGGTTAATGATGTTCTAAATCTTTTTAGTGTCTCCTTGAAAGGTAAAATGCTTTTATGTTTAATGTCCTCCTTTAAACTATTCCAAACAGCAGCTCCTCTGTATGCGATTGTTCTCCTGCCAACATCTGTTCTGAATGATGGGACGCAAAATTTAGTTGTCTTTCTTAAATTGTACCTTTGCTCTTTATGTTTTGTAAATAATTGACTGATTTTTCGTGGAGTATTTTCCAGGTGGACGTTCTGCATCAACACTGCCAGTTTTCTTTTATACATGTAGGAAATTGGTTCCCAGTTCGCAATCTTTAACACATCTTCATTGGTATGTGCTCCTGTGATGTTGTATACTATTCTGGCTGCCCTTGCACGTATCTTTTCAACTGTATCAAATAAGGTCTCACTGCAAGTTCCCCAAGTCAACATGTTATATGAAATTGCTGGGATGATTGTCTTAAAATAGATGTCTTCAAGAAAGTTTCTTCTCAGATATCTCATACTTTTCAGCTTTTTTACTTTTGCATTGAATGACTTTGACACTTCACTGATTTGAGGGGCCCAAGATAATTTCGGATCTAAGGTAACTCCTAAACAGTCAACTTGAGAAGAATGATCAATTGTTTGGTTATTAATTTTCGGTTCATTTAATGGGCCGATAAACTTGTGTCTATTTAGAATTAGGGCTTTCGTTTTTCCAAAATGAATTGTAAGCCTGTGTTTCAAGCGCCAGTTATTTATTTCCATGATCATTGTCATCATTGATGTGTGTAGCTTTTCAACTGAATCTTCTACACAATAGGCTGTTGTATCATCAGCATACATTTCCATCTTTCCCACTGTCAGACACTCAGGGAAGTCTTTTACATAAATTGAGAAGATCCTTGGGCCGAGTAAAGACCCTTGGGGGACTCCATAAGAAATTGGTTGTAGATTCGAGGTTGCTTCATTTATTTCACAAAATTGCATTCTGTTTGATAAGTAATCGTTTACCCAATCAAAGATGCTTCCACTTATGCCAGTACTTTGCAACTTAAATGGTATAATTGAATGGTCAACTGTGTCAAATGCTTTTCTAAAATCAATCAATAAAACTCCAACAAACTTCCCCTTGTCCATTGCCACTTTCCACGTCTCTGTAAGATGTACCAAAAGTAACTCAGTTGATAATCCCTTTTCATATCCCCACTGGCTTGGATT
Source organism: Aurelia coerulea (assembly GCA_039566865.1). Lineage (NCBI taxonomy): Eukaryota > Metazoa > Cnidaria > Scyphozoa > Semaeostomeae > Ulmaridae > Aurelia > Aurelia coerulea. Next base: position 12,667,724 of record CM076947.1, read on the forward strand.
GGGGATCTGAGATCTGTGATCATCTATTGAGGAGCAAACTATCCCCTCCAAAATTTTACTGGGGATAGACAGCATGCTTAAAGGTCTGTAATTTGCGCGATCAATTTTTCCCCCACTCTTGTATGTCATTTTCAATTTAGCTATCTTGAATCTTGTGGGGACCTGTTTATCTTTGATGCTCTTTATACAGATGGCCATGAAGCCGTCTGAGAAAGCTCTGCCTGCTGATTTGATTTCTTTTACTGTTATTTTATCTACTCCTGTAGCTTTACCAAACTTCAGCTTATCTATAGCTTTATCTAGTCTTGATTCTATATTATTTATTGTTGTCAGCGTAGGAGTAACTCTATCTATATAGCTATTGTCCAGTTCTTTCTTTTCTGTGAATGTTTTCTGCTAACTTTTCATCCACTTTTGAGAAATAACTATTGAAAGATGTCGCTTTTTCCTTGTCTTCATATTCCAGTACCTTCTCATCATTTTCAATTGGTCCAATTTTGTTATTTATTTTGTTCTTTCCTGTCATCTTTTTTACAACACTCCAAAAGTTCTTACTATTGCCATAAGCTTCCTCCAGTTCCTTCTCCCAGTATTTCATCTCTAGTGACATGATTTCTGGCTTTCTTGTATGCCTGCCAGTCACTTGGCAATTTACTTCTCTGCGCTTTATTCAGTAGATTGTATCTCTTGTTTATTTCTTTCCTTATATCTGTTGTAATCCATGAAAGTGAGTTGGATGGGATCTTAGCCTTTCTTTCTTTTATAAACTCATTTTTAACATCACTATACAATTTATCCCATGCCCAGAGACAGTCATTGATATCATCAAAGACACTGCAGACAGACCAGGGAACAAGATCCATTTGTTCTTCAAATCCCTTCCAGTCACATTTTTTGTTATTTGTGACTATGTTAAGCCTTGGTGGAATCCTTTTTCTTCTCAGCTTAAGAACAACATATACCAAACTGTGATCTGCAATGCCAGTATTAAAAACACCACTTTTGATCACTTTGTCAGTTCTATCTGCCCTTTCAAGTTTGTAACCCTCTATCTCCACTTCTTCATCTTTGATATCCTTTCCAAGTTTTGATTCTGTAATGCCTAGTACATCTAATTTTGTTTCAGAAAGCAAAAGCTTTATTGTGTGGTTTTACAAACAAGAAAAACCATTGCACAACATGCCTTTTTGCTGGCATCAGCAAAACCATGCAATTTGCGATTCTCAGCATGTGAGGCATTCTGAGGATGTGTGTGTACATTGAGGCATTTTTGCCTTAATGTAAGTTTAAATCAGGGAGCTAGGAGTTGGGCCTAAGTTGCATTTTGCTGAGCATTGCTAATGCGCATTGCCTAGTCATACTTGCATGGCAGTCACAAGGATGCAGTCACAAGTTGCACCATAATTGAGTCATTGTCTCATTCAATATCCTAGTTCCTGGTTGATGTCGCAACACAAATACGTAAGCAGCTTCCAGCCAATCATTTGATTGGATGTATTTCCTCGTTCCATATATGGCTTGCCCTACTACTATATCTAAGTCTGTCCTCGTACTATCGACTCAGTCAGAAAATATTTGGCAGCAGTGCAGACTTCAATTTCCCCACCCTCCCTCCACCTTTTTTTCACATAGTATTTCAATGCACATTGAGTAGAGAGGGGGGGGGGATATTTCATATTCATTCAAATTCAACATACAGTATTTAGGTATCTTAATTAGTGTTATTAGTGTAATTTTTCGTAATTGTTGTATTGGTATTGTTAATTGTATTGGGAGTAATTCTGTAGTTGTCTTTTGTAATGAATGACAACTTTGGCCCAACTCTTTCTCTTACTCATGGTCCTCTGATTTAATCACTGCATTATCAGGTTTTGTAACATTAGCCTCATGTTGTGTACTGTCATTACTGACGACAGGTGATCGTATTTCTTCTTCAGTGATTTCTGGAGTGTGGTTCTTCAATGATTCATTTGCCTCACGTCTTTTAATTATTTGACTAAGATTATTTACCTTATCACTAACTTTATTTGTCAAAGGTTGAAAGGCTTTTTCTATGTTTTCTGTGTTTTCGACGGCGTCAATGACGTCTTGCTGGATATTGCACAACTGTTTTTTTTAAGCTTTTCTCCAGTTTGCTCGCAAATGGCAATGTCGTTAAATTTTTCTAAGAATAACAAGTATCCCTCGTTCAGAATGTTATGGTAATTTCTTAAATTGTTAACTTTGATCTGATTTTCATCACATTTTTTCTCTAAAAGTTGGATCTTCGCTGTCAGTGTATCGCATTCTTTGAAAAGTAGGTCATCCAAAGTTTTCTTTTCTGCTACGAAAATACTTACTTTTTCTTTCAAAGACGCGTTTGCAAGGTGCAAGGTGCAAGGTTTTTATATGATCTCCTTGCTTTTCGTTGTTGTCACATGGAGTTATGTGCTCCTGGAACATTATGAATCAAGACTATATTCACAATGGAAAGAAATTAACGTATCCGCTAGATCATGCAACACAACATCTTTGCCTTGGCGGGCACACATCTCATATAAGCCACTTGGAACTGGTCCATGAAAGATTTTTCTCTCATGAACATGGTCTAAGAATTGGAGATATCAAGAGAACAGACAGACAGAGTTGGGGATCAGCACAGATGCTTTTTATCCCTCGTGTACGTGAGTGTCTAAAGAAAACAGAGAATGGGGAATCAGGGCGCAAAGAAGACGTGAAAGGAACAACAGTGTGCCTTCACTTGTGTCATATGTATGTTGAGATATTTTGTTCCTTCAAATTAGGGTTGTTGGAACGAGTCCATAACGCATCCACAGTGACAAATTTTTTAAGGATTTGGCGCAGGTGGATCTCGCACCCGGGGTGCAATTTATATACCAGCTTGATGGGCATTTTACTTCGCCTTGCACCATTGGTCGCAACTGGGAGTTGGAGATAACAGCTACCTGCAGGAAAAGTTACAAAAAAATACAAAAGAAGAGCGTCGGAGTAAAGAATTATTAAACGGCGAGAAAAACGGCTTGTTTTGCAACAAAAGTCTCTCAACATTGATTTTGAGCTATTAGAGAAGCTTCACCCTAAATGGTCAGGTTTCGCAACAAAATCGATTTGAAAATAAGCAAACGCCCTAAGACTGGGCAAATCACGATAAACATGTTCAATAACTCTTTCTGAAAGCTAAACTTAAATATAACGACTAGCTTTTCGTTTGTCTTGGTAAATTTTCAATTCAAACGCAAGCCGGTCTGAACGGCCTAATCTTTGGCATGGTGTCTAATTCGGACGTACCCTTAACTCATAATGATGCCTTCACAGTTAGTACATATGGATATTCAAGAAGAATATACTGTACGATCATTTGCATATACAGCACATACTAGACTTTTTTGAAAGAAATTGCCTATACGCCCGGTGGGTCCACTCCTATGAAAGAATTGTAACCCTAATCTCTGATTCTTGCTCTTTGAGAACAGCCCTTTTCCGGCATTTTCTCTGATAGGAAACCGGGAATTACTACCCTAATTCTGTGATTTCTAGGAGGTTCCTAAAAAACAAATGTTTACAAAGAGAATGCTTCAGTTTGAAAAGTACCGCACACCTTAATTCACTGATATTCATACCTAAGACATTTAGACAAAGGACTGTTATTAAAAATTGTTGATTTATCATTATTTCTTGGGACTGACCAAAATAAATTATTCTCTTCAAGACACAAGTAATAAAGAACTTCCTATTCCATTTTAACATTAATAGACATTATCCTTTTCAAAATGTAGCTCGTCTTATCCAACTCATGTTATACTTCCATCTTACTGTGCAGTAATTGGACTAACAAAACATCCTAAACAACAAATAACAGTTACTTCATCTGCAAATAAAGGACAAATAACTGCATAGCTCATGTGATATGTTGTGATAATTTGGGCTTATTTTGTTTTTTAAAACCTAAACACCTAAAAAGATGTCAATTGAACTCTGTAACCACCCATTTCCATGGCTTTATGCCATTTGATTTGGGAAGGTTTTCATAATATGACAAAGTCAAATGCAGAACACTTCTCCTCCTGCAACACACACTACACCTACAGTAGCTGTGTGTGAAGGGCAGGGAGAGCAGTATATGAACAGAGAGCGTGTGAAAAGACACAAATATAAGTGTTTCTTACCATAGTAGTACCACAGCCACTTCTCATCAGATAATAGATCTTTTTAGACATTTCAATGCCTTGATTTGATCCATGATCATTATTCTCGGTTTCAGCAAAAACTTTTTCCCGCCAAATAGCCCAGAGGAGGCCAGCCTCTTATTGAAAATTTGCCTTCTGAAATCTAAAAAACCCCTCCTAATCCGACCTAATCTACAGATGGTGTTGAAAAGTTTATATTTTCATATGGAAACAAAGCAGAAGGTCGAGACTTTGGAAGAAAACAAACAATAAAAATTGTTTTGAAATAAATGAAATATTGCTGACATGATTGTTTGTCGAAGAGACAATTTTGTTGTGGTTGTTGTTGTTGGTCATGGTTGTTGTTGCTTGTGTTTTGTGTTCACAATTCACAATCAACTCATCTACTTGGCAAAACAACATGCACCTTGGATGAAGCAGAAATGGTAAGCCCTTTCTTTCTCAGCCTTCTTGGAAATGATAAGAAACTTTAAGTTGAAGAATTGAAGAAAGTATAAGTTTACAGGTAGCAGGCCATGGCCAGCCAACAGCATATTCACCAAGAATAATGAAAGTCTTCTTGTTCCAGCCTACATTCATTTAATTTAAGCACTTAGGCATTTCTTTGTGTCAGATTTAGTCAGAAGCTATATTTTTACCATATTCATGTCTAAGTTTTGTATCTGAGGCAAATTGCAACACTGATAATAATTTCTAATTCCTTCAGGCCAAAAGTCCAAAGCAAGAGTTGCATACCACAGGGAAATATAGACAAACTAGGGCCAGGTCCATAACGCGGAACCCGCGGAATTTTTGTTCCGCGAAGTTGAGTTCCGCGTTTTGTTCTCGCAGTATGGGGCCGAAAACCAAAACGCGGAACTGGCGGAATTTCATCTATAAGGCCTGCTCTTCCTTCACTTGCCTACAAAGAAGTTTACTTGCATTTTATCACTTTTAATCAACTTTTAATCGACTGTTCTTCCCATGCCAAGAGATTTGTAGCATTTTCTTAAGCAGCTACTTTCACGTATGTTACTACGCCGTCAGCCAAATCTGCTTCGAAAATGAGTCAAAAATGGTTTTTTTTTTCATTTCATTTTTAATTATTTATACACGGTGGCCCCATCAATCAACGACTGCTTTACAGGGGGCCGTGTTAAAAAGCTTACAAAATTAACAATACTTTTGTTCCGCGAAGTCGAGTTCCGCGTTTTGTCCTGGCAGTATGGGGCCGAAAACCAAAACGCGGAACTCGCGGAATTTCATCTAAAAGGCCTATTCTTCCTCCCCTTGCCTACAAAGAATTTTACCTGCGCTATATCAATTTTAATGGATTTTTTTTAGTGGACTTCCTGACCCCAATCCCCTCGACTAGGATTGTCGAGAGTATTGGATTATGCCCAGCAAAAGCTAGTCCTACGAAATATTGTCAAGTGGATTGGGGTCAGGAAGTGGGGGAATGGACAAGAATAGCATTTTTAACATTTCGCGTGCGTATGCTCACAATGTACATTTCTTTGCCTCGTGTGACACGCGATCCTTATCCTCGAAGCTCTCCCACAGCTCCAGGTGATCAAAGTGTCGAGTATCGAGTCCAAGACCAAAGCAATACGGCATTTGCAAATGACAACAAATGGCCTACCTACAAATCTCCTATCGCTTGGAGCCGAAGTGGAAAATTTCATCTCAATTTATATGCCTTCACTCCTGTGAGAAAGTCAGCTTGTTTCGATTTCAATTTGCCAGAAGAGAGTTGAATTATTGAATTCACCTGTATGTTTTTGAGATTTGCAATGGATTTTGCAGAAAGAGGGAAATTAAACGGACCAGTTTTGATTTTACTCTTTCTAATTTCTTATCATAAGTATTCTAGTTAGATTTTTTAGATTTTATCACTTGTAATTAGGTTATTTTAGAAAAGTATTGTTAATTTTGTAAGCTTTTTAACACGGCCCCCTGTAAAGCAGTCGTTGATTGATGGGGCCACCGTGTATAAATAATTAAAAATGAAATGAAAAAAAAACCATTTTTGACTCATTTTCGAAGCAGATTTGGCTGACGGCGTAGTAACATACGTGAAAGTAGCTGCTTAAGAAAATGCTACAAATCTCTTGGCATGGGAAGAACAGTCGATTAAAAGTTGATTAAAAGTGATAAAATGCAAGTAAACTTCTTTGTAGGCAAGTGAAGGAAGAGCAGGCCTTATAGATGAAATTCCGCCAGTTCCGCGTTTTGGTTTTCGGCCCCATACTGCGAGAACAAAACGCGGAACTCAACTTCGCGGAACAAAAATTCCGCGAGTTCCGCGGGTTCCGCGGGTTCCGCGTTATGGACCTGGCCGACAAACTAGGTACTTGCAAATAAATAACTTACGCGAAACCATTGTGTGACCGCACACGTATCGCCAGTTGTGACCGCGCGCCAGCGCGAGGTTCACTTTTTGCGCAATCTTTCTTCAGCCTCCCTTAGGTCCCATAGCCTCGTATCTGGCCCAGATTGGCGCCAAAGACTTTGAACTCATTCGCTGCGAAGAGAATTTTCAAATCGGGTAAGTAATTTTCATTTTATGGCATTTTAAAGTCCTTTTTCGCATTTTTTGTTGTTGAAAATAGAAAGATTTCAGATTTTTTTCAATAAAATCTATTAATTTAGTGTCTCTAGATGTAAAATAGTTGATTTTAAAGTGGACTAGGCCATGCGCAAGCCTAAAAAAACGAGCAAGAACGGAACGCAATCTTCGTGAATTTTCAAATCGAAGCGCAAATTCTGGAAAGGCGTTGTTCGTATGCCTGTCTTTGAGAAACAGTCTCATGCAGGTCCAGTTGTTGTCAATATGAGTTTGGGAATAGCATTCTGGTGCAATGAAATGTTCTTTGTAAAAAGCAATTTCATCAACAAGAAGGGAGACAAGACTTTCGTATATATATATATGTGTGTGTGTGTGTGTCCTTCTTTACACATCAGCCAAAAAAGTTGAGAGTAGAAGATGACTCATGTACTTTTATTTACAGAATCTGCCCTTTTTTTCAAGTAACTTTCAAGCAATTTTCATTGTTGATATTTGATTTCTACTCTTTAGCTTTGGCATATCATTCTTCATGACCTTAGAATCTATCTCCAGCTTTAGTCTTTGATAAAAATTTTATTTTCAGGAATTGTTAACAGTGAGAATGAAAATCGTTGAAATTTTAAGCCTGATTAAAAAAGGGAATGCAATCAATAAAATTCAAGTCATACTGGAAGAAAACGGATACCCTTTTGTAAATGTAAGATCTTTGCGGACAGTAATAGACCGCTTGAAAAAAACAGAAAAAAATCTGAAGAAGAGCAAACGAAATGAAGTACAATTACAAGCATTCTATAACAGCCAATTTGTTGCACCAAAGGCAGTTGCGACAGAAAATAAACAACAATGTAATTTATGTGAAGAGCTCAAATCAAGAGGTAAGAACCTACAAAAGGAAGCGGCAGAAGAAAGAGCCACAACATCCCACCTTGCAAAAGAAAACAGGGCCCTTAAAGCAAAGCACATGGCATACCAGCCTAAAAGAGTCAATCAAATGCTAAAACGAAAAGATCAAAGAATATCTGGATTGATGAAACAAGTAAGAGAACTGAAAGAAAATACTAAGAAACTGGAAAAAACAAAGCATATGTTTGTTGCTACAGAAATAGAAAGAATTAAGAGACAACAAGTATCAAATGCCAGCTATTGGAAAAACAATAAAAGTAAGATTATAAAGGGTTTAAAGGAGAGAGTATGCAAGCTAAAGGAAGATAATTTTAATTTGCAAGAAGAAAACAGTTACATGGCTGTTAAAATTGAGGAATTGGCTCAAAATATTAGTGCTCCCATTGTCACCAAGGAAAATTGTAAAACCTATGGCTCACCAATTCGAAAATGCATTTATTTCTGCTTACAGAAACAAGTTCCTGTAACACATGCTGCAAAATTTGTGGTAAAAGAAATGACAGGCAGGGAACTGACAATTATTCCTAGCAAACATTGTGTCAGCAGAATGGCCAGAGAAATGGGTGTCATTGCAGACTTACAAGGGGGAGAAAGTCTCTTGTCCAACAAAGATTCTACTCTTAGCTGGGATGGGACAACAGTAAAAGGGACTCACCTCAACGAAGTCCACACTACAACTGAAGAGGGAAACCTTCTGCTATCTGTATCAAGTCTTGCTGGAGGAAAAACTGGCGACTATGCTCAAGACATAGTGCAAACTGTCAATAATATAATGGGGAGCTATAGTGAATTTAATAAGATGAATGTAGATGATCCAGCAAAAAAAGCGAAGGAGAGCATAAGTAACACGCTAACGGACAGAGTAGCGGTTAATCACTGTGTCGTAAAAGAATTGAGTAACAACTTTGGCAAGGAACTTAATGAGCTCAACTGTAATGTTCATCCATTGGATAGCCTTGCCAAAGAAGCAAAGAAAGTTCTTAAGAAAACGGAAAAAGATAAAGGAATTAAGACAAATTTGTTTGGAAAAGAAGCAGTTGCACTCAATATTATCCTAGCAGTTTCAAAGCTTAAGCATAAAAATGGAAGTGGAGATCCTAGCTCTTTCAACTCCTTCATGAGAAGCAACAAGATTGACTCCACACTTTTGCCCAGATTTGTTGGAAACCGTTTCCATGTCATGTTCAAGCTTGCAGGATCAATCTATCATCTGCAAGGAAAGTTGACGGAGTACTTGGAAAGGTGGTGCCCTGCAGTAAAATTAGGGCAAGCACTACTTGCTGATCTGAAGACTGAAGAAGCGCGCTCACAGTTGCAAGCACTTGGGCTTCTAGGAAAACTTGTCACTGGCCCATGGATGACTAACGTGTATGGCAACAAAGAAAATATCCATCATTTAGAGATGACACCACTTTTTAAGAAGGTTTTGGAATCCCTTCATGCATATAAGTCATCTCCTGAGTCAGTCCTAAGCTCAATGAATGATGCTTTTGCCAAGCCTTTGGACTTGTCTGATGAAGTTTTGGTATCCCTGAGAAAAGATACAGAGAATAAAGAAGAGTTATACAAGATAGTGGCAGCAATTTGTGAAGGTTTTATCACAGTTCTCCAGAGGCAACTTAAATCTTACCTTGAAGGGGAGCTATCAAACCCCTCAGAAGAATTATTGAGGGAAACAAAATCTGCTCCCAATCACAACATGCATGCAGAGCGTGTTCTTGCTGTGGCTGACTCTGTGTGTAGAAGAGCACCAAATGCCAAAATAGATTTTGTCAGTTCAAAAGTGCGATTCACATTGAATAGATCAATGGACTGGCTGCAAGAGCAACCAAATTCCAAAGCAATGGTAGATTTTGCAATCAAAGAAGGAAGAGAGCTAACAAGGAAGAGAAAGGCAAATGATATCATTGTAGAAGACACAAAGATTAAGAGAATAAAGGAGAAATACCAACACAAAGAGTCAAGAGCAAGGAACATAATCCAAAAGAAGGTTAAAGTTTTGGTGCTGAAATCAGAAATTAATGAAGCAGAGCTAAAAGAAATAGATGATAGTCTGTCAAATGATAAGGTTCAGCAATGTTTATGTCTAATGAAAGAACCAGAAAAATTCAAAGGAAAAGGCATTTTGCATACATGGTACGATGGGGAAACCAATGAAAATGAGCAATACATTGGAAGAATCTGTGATGTTAGAAACAAGGACAAAGATTTCATCATGCAATATGAAGGAGATGAGGAAAAATTCAATTTGAAAAGACATGAATTTATCACAGACTTTATCCTTGCAGACCTTGAGATAATATAAACAATGTTTTCAGTTTGTAGTTAAAGGCCCTGTGTCAAACAACAAATCTATTAACAAACAAACTCACTCTTCCATTGTTTTAAAGGATGTGCCATGAATTTTCCATACTTCTTTAAACAGAAAACATTAAAGAATATTTAAATAAAAGGTGAGGCCCGGACAATCCTGAGATATGGGTGCTGATTTTATTAGTTGACACAGGGTCTTTGTAAAGTCTGTGATAAATTCATGTCGTTTAGTGACATTAACTGACTCATCTGGACCATTAAAAATGATATTTGTTTTAAAGAAGAAATTTCAAGTATGCATATATTTGAAGGCTACAGTACCCATTTCTGGCCAATGCCATTGGCACATTTATAGAAAAATAGTGAAATTTCCAAATGACTGTGGTTTTTGCCCCAACCCTAAACTCTTTTTTGCCCCAACCACTCTTAAAGATCAATGATCAGACATAACTGAAAATTTCTGGCTGAAAAAGTGGGGGACAATTCCAACATGGCAATGATAATAATAATTTGTTGGTTCCATTGTTGTTTTGAATGTCGGTTAGAGTCCTTTAACCGTAGTTAATATTCTCCCATGCACAGTGCCTCTCCCTCTGCGGGGTGGCGGTCAAACCTGTTTGTCCGGTTTTCCTTCAGCACAGGCTTTATCAGACCACAAGGGCGGAAGTTCTTGACTCAATTTCCACCAAGATTATTAGGCCATTTGAAGTTATTCGTACAAGCTCATATATTGTTGTATTTATCTTATATTATCGGTGACGAGAGGTTTAAAGAAGAGTGTCTGATTGATATTTGGAGCGATTTATTCTTTGGTTGTCAGCTTGAATTGGCCATCGCCGTTTATTATTCGACGTGCAGTTGCTGAGTTCAGATTCGATCTATGTGCCTGGCCTAAGACTTCTATCGGTGAGCTCGTTCCAAGCTTTTGCTTGGACGTATTTATAACTGTATAGTTTGTTTCCTCGTATTAAATTTGCGTCGAATTCTGACTGTTTATTCGAGATTTGTTTCGTAAAAAATGGATCGGCAGGCTGACGACACTGATGCTTCACAGAACCCATCAATCTCAGACGCTATGAGCAGGCAAGAGGCCATGAAACGGTTCGAAGACATCGATAAATCTATGAATCAGATTTTGTCCATTCTGTCCAAGCCTCCACAGCAGCCTGTGGTGACTAGTGTCCCACGTTCCTCAACTGCCACTTTGGTTTCTTCTGCACCAGGTACGTCTAGTTTGGCTTCCACATCTAATACAGCAGGTAATCAGGAAGATCAAGCCCACCTTGTTTCTGCCCCTGCTTTTCTAAAACTGTAATCAGATGTAACAACGCCGTCCTTGCCTGCTCAAAGTGTTTTGCCTGCTCAGAGCGTGCTTTCAGCTATATCAAAAGCTGAGCAAAAATCAGGTGTGGCAGTAGGGGGTTCTGCACAGCCCCCGGTGCCTGCTGTAAGTGTTTCAACCGTGATGCCGCCAGTTCCTGGCTACTTAGTTGAAAAAATTGCAAACAATGAATTTGTCGATTTTGCATTGCTCCGACCGTGCAATGTTAAAAAGTTGCCCAGTATGGAGCCTAATCCTGGTCAGCTTGCCAAGCTGTTTAAGGTGGAGCTTCTCCCTATTGAGACGTTCTCAGAATGGGCAGAGGCATGGGCGGTATTTGCTGGTGTCATGGCAAAGAAAGCACCAGAAAGAATGCCAACTTTGGTGGGATATTTTCTCCTCATCTCATCAGCAGCTCGTGATTTTGGGGGCTCGGGGTGGCAGGAGTATGATGGCGCCTTCCGCAAGCATGCTGCCGAGAACCCAAATGTGGATTGGGGGGAGATTCTGCCAAATTTGTGGTTCACCACAATTTTGTCTCAGGGGGCCAAGGCTATTAGAAAGCCTGCTACAACCCAAGCTACCAAATACTCCTCTCCATGCTACCGGTGGAACGACGGTGCATGCTCCTTCCCTCGCTGCAAGTATGCGCACCACTGCTCGATGTGCCAGGGGCCTCATAAGAAGATGAATTGCAAAAAGGGTGGACAATCACCGCAAAAAGCTCGGAAGGACAGGTCCCCCTCCCCCCCCCCCCCGCCAGCTAAGAAGCCCTACAGAAAGTGACTACCTGACTCAGGGACAGCTGAATTTGTAAATAATTTCTTGCCTACTCCGGCAGAGGTAACCCCTCTCAACATTTCCGTATGGTCTTCACTGCTAGCAGGTTCTAGCCATGACGATGCAGCGTGGGTTTTAAGTGGTATTAACAATGGTTTCGACATTGGGGTCCGAGAAGGACAGACAAAATCGGCAGCAAATAATTGCCAGTCATCTGCCAAGCAGCCTCAAGTGATTGACAAATATCTAGCTGATGAATTGGAATTCAGGCTTCCCCCGATTCCTGATTTGCATGTAAACCGCTTTGGGATTATCCCCAAAGCTATTCCAGGAAAATGGCGCCTTATAACTGATTTATCTTTCCCACCTAAAGGCAGTGTCAATAATCTTATTTCAGATTCACAGGCGGAAGTGTCATATGTGGGGATCCCAGAAGCAATGAGCATGATAATGAGTCTTGGACAAAACGCTCTCCTTGCAAAGTTTGATATAAGCAGGGCATATCGTCTCCTCCCAGTTTGTTGACACCAGCGGAAGTTCCTTGGGATGAACTGGAAGGGCCAGTTTTACGTGGACTTAGCTCTCCCCTTCGGTCTCCGCTCCGCGCCAAGGATTTTTACCCGTTTTGCAGATGTGTTGCTTGGTATATTCAAGGATATTGGGCATGTTCATAACATTCAACATTATCTTGATGATTTTCTGTTGGCTGCACCAGCAGCCTCATCTGCTTGCGAGGAAGACTTGAAAGAGTGTTTTAAATTATGTGAGCGCCTCAGGGTCCCCATTGCCCCAGACAAAACAGAGGGACCGTCAACCAGCATTACATATTTAGGCTTTATCCTAGATACAGATCGACTGGAACTCCGGCTTCCCCAGGAGAAACTCTGCAGGATAAGGGCGCAGCTGGAATCATGGCGCAACAGGAAATTTGCCACAAAACGGGATCTTTTGTCCCTTGTTGGCGTGTTGCAGCACTGCTGCCAAGCGGTTGTTCTCGGGCAGCCTTTTTTGAGACGCCTAATTGACCGGGCCCACTCGGTCACCGACCTCCACCATTTCGTACACTTATCAGTATGGGAACGTGACGATCTTGCATGGTGGATAAAATTGTTACAGGAATGGAATGGTAAAAGCTTGTTTTTATTCCCCCAGTGGGAACGTGCGCCAGATTGCTCTGTCTCATCTGATGCGGCGGGAAGTGTTGGCTATGCTGCGATTAACGAGAAGCGCTGGTTTGCTGGCCGTTGGCCAGAGGGCTGCCAAGACCTTAGCATTGCTGTCAAGGAACTCTTACCGATAGTCCTTGCTGCCCATATTTGGGGTAGGGAATGGTCCCGCAAGCGCATAGCTTTTAAATGCGATAACATGGCAGTTGTATTTTGTCTCAAGCAGGGAAGTTGCAAGGATCGTCACTTGGCCTTCTTGCTCCGTGAGCTAGCTATCCTGGCTATCCACAATTCATTCACCTTCAATGCTCTGCATATTCCGGGGTATCGTAATGTACACGCTGATGCTCTGTCTCGATTTAATTTACAGGGCTTCTTCAATGCTGTCCCAGATGCGGACACAAGTTCAATAGTTGTGCCAGAGGCCCTGCTAATGCGACTGCTGTTGCCCCCATCGATTCACAGTGGCAAAATTTAATGCTCGATTCGCTAGCTGTAAATACAAAACGAACTTATTCGTCGGTTCAAGAACAATTTATAGATTTTTGTGAAAGAGAGAATCTCCTACATGAAAATGGTTCTCCTTTGCCAGCATCCGAATTAACTCTTTTGCGGTTCATTGGTGTAACAGGAAAAAACTTACAAGCATCATCCATGAAAGTGTATCTATCAGCTATTCGATCTCTTCATTTGATAAATGGTTTTAAGGACCCATTATTAGATGCACCACGTATTCCAATGGTTGTCAGGGGGTTGAGACGTGCAAAAAGTTTGATGGTTAGACCTCCTAAGTTACCTATTACAGCACTTGTTTTGCATACCTTAAAATCGCAATTGGATATGGCTAAGTACAACGATGTAATGTTTTGGGCTGCCTGCTGCATGGCGTTCTTTGGCTTTCTGCGTGCTGCTGAGTTTACAACACCCTCTGAAGGTTTTTCTAAAGACATTCACCTATCAGTTGATTCAGTGACAATTGATTGTTTCCCCCTCCCAAAAACGGTTGGAGTCAAGCTATTGCGGTCAAAAACTGATCAGTTTGGAAAGGGCTGCACGATTGTCCTGGCCAGATCTGACTGTGCCATTTGCCCGGTTGCAGCACTCATGTCTTATTTACATTTGCGGGGGCCCTCAAACGGGCCGCTCTTTGTTCACGAAGATGGTGCACCATTGACGCGAATGAACCTAAATTTGCGCCTGCAGAAAGTTCTATCAGGTGCAGGTTGGCAGGGTCGCTATACGTTACACAGTTTTCGTGTTGGTGCGGCCACAACAGCAGCGGCTTTAGGATTCCCGGATCATTTAATCAAAGCTTTGGGACGGTGGTCCAGTGAGGCATACAAGGTTTACATTCGTCTACCTGCGGCAAGATTGCAAGCTGCTTCTCGTTCATTGGCTTCTTGTGCCATGTTTACAGACTCATCAGCTATTTGAGACGTTTGCATAACTCGTACAGTAGACTATCATTGGGCCATGGGTAGGCTGGCCAGCTACAGCAATTATTTTCTTGTTTATACTTGATGTTTACATGAAAAGGTTTGTTCCCCTTCCCCCATAAGGAAACTAACGGACCAAGCGGAGGTGCCTTTTTCTCTACAATTTGGTTTACAAGTATTCTGACCTAGAACATCTTGGAATTCAAGTAGAAACAAATCAATGCTGGCAGGTCGGCTTACCTCATAGAGCGTCTTAAAGTATTCTATAAAATAACGAAAAATAATAATAAAAAGAACAAAACAGAAAAAAAAAAAAAAAAGGCTTGATGCTGTGTTTTGTTGTTGTTATAGTTGATGTGTAATCCAGTTTTGTTTTGATTCTGCAAATTGGTAGATTTCCTACCTCATTCCTTCTGGTACCATTGGGTTGGATTGTAAATGGGGTAACTTACAGTAACCCTAGGGACAGGTTCACTGTGCTTCACAGCTGTTTCTTTAGAGTGGAACGTGGTCTGGGTTCACTTTAGGCAACAGGCGTCGCAATTGCGCATCCAGGTCTAACTTCTGTTGACGGTAAAGCATTTGCTTGATGGACCTGCAGTATTACACTGCATGATGTGTTGGCCTCCATTTAGTGTGGGCCTGGTTCGCTTGCTTACATTTACCCTTGATTGTTGTGGGTCTGGTTGTGCAGGTGCGCTGCTTAATGAACTGGCCTCCGCTGACTGTAGGCCTTGCTGGCGTTGACCCTGTTTTCTATGGGTCTTGTTTACCACGCGCGCTGCGTGATGGGCGGGCCTCCGTTGACTGTAGGCCTTGCTTGCATTGGCCCTATTTAATGTGGGTCTGGTTAGCATGCGCACTGCGTGAGGAGCTGGCCTCCGTTGACTGTGGGCCTTGCTTGCGTTGGCCCTGTTTAATGTGGGTCTGGTTAGCATGCGCGCTGCGTGATGAGCTGGCCTCCGTTGACTGTGGGCCTTGCTTACGTTGACCCTATTTGCTGTGTGTCTGGTTAGCATGCACGCTGCGTGATGAGCTGGCCTCCGTTGACTTTGGGCCTTGCTTGCGTTGACCCTGTTTAAGGTGGGTCTGGTTAGCATGTGCGCTGCGTGATGAGTTGGCCTCCGTTGACTGTGGGCCTTGCCTGCGTTGACCCTATTTGCTGTGGGTCTGGTTAGCATGCGCGCTGCGTGATGAGCTGGCCTCCGTTGACTGTGGGCCTTGCTTGCGTTGACCCTGTTTAATGTGGGTCTGGTTAGCATGCGCGCTGCGTGATGAGCTGGCCTCCGTTGACTGTGGGCTTGGCTTGCGTTGACCCTGTTTAATGTGGGTCTGGTTAGCATGCGCGCTGCGTGATGAGTTGGCCTCCGTTGACTGTGGGCCTTGCTTGCCTTGACCCTATTTGCTGTGGGTCTGGTTAGCATGCGCGCTGCGTGATGAGCTGGCCTCCGTTGACTGTGGGCCTTGCTTGCGTTGACCCTATTTAATGTGGGTCTGGTTAGCATGTGCGCTGCGTGATGAGCTGGCCTCCGTTGACTGTGGGCCTTGCTTGCGTTGACCCTGTTTAATGTGGGTCTGGTTTGCATGCGTGCTGCGTGATGAGCTGGCCTCCGTGGACTGTGGGCCTTGCTTGCGTTGACCCTGTTTAATGTGGGTCTGGTTAGCATGCGTGCTGCATGATGAGCTGGCCTCTGTTGACTGTGGGCCTTGTTTGTTTGCTTATAGTGACCCCCATTTATTGTGGGTCTTGTTTGGGTGTACGCTCTGCTTGATGCACTGGCCTCCGTTGACTGTGGGCCTTGCTCATGTTGACCCTATTTACTGTGGGTTGTTTCTATTTGTCCATTAGTTGGCTAATGTTGGTGTTTCCTTCCAGTCCTCTTACCTTCTCTTTGCTACCTAATTTTCCTTGCCTAGTCCTCTTCTCCTCTCTTTTGCTTTTTCAAGCTGGGTAGGAAAGGGTTCAGATATGTTATAATTTTCCGGTATGTGATTGGGTGGGAACACTGGGTGTTCTTTGGCCGGTAATTCTTACCATCCAATCACCGACCGTAAAGTTGTGAATTTTTCAGGCAGTTATGGGCTGATGCACTACCGCCCAATTCCTGAGCCGGTTCCACCCTGCAAATGGCCTTATTGTTATTTTGCGTTAAGCTTAGGGGGAAATGTTAATAAAGGGATATAGTTGTTATTTTAAATATTTGGGGATTGCATCAGGTGCATCAAAGTAAGGAAGGTGGCTATGGCCCCTGTATTCTCTAGGTGCCAAAAAGACGCCCCCCCTATATGTTATTGAATTTTGATAGACTTTCCCACCCCCAAGTATTATCAGCACCCCTCCCTTAAAAATCGATTTCATGGAAAATATGAGGAACAATTTTCATTTGCTTTTGTAGGCAAATTTTGTCTTTGACTTGTTAAAGTCCCAGTCCCATTTGATCATTTGGTCTATGCAAGAGTGACTTACTCGACTTACTCACAGAACTGTTTTTCACCCCCCCCCCCCAACTATTAAGATTGTCTTCTATTTGGCACCTGGCAGTAAGATTAAGCATTTCAAGGTTAGGAAATTAACATTTGCTGAAATTAATGATTGTAAGCTGATAATGATAATGTCAATACAATGGTCAGAGAGAAAAATTTTTGTCAGGGAGCGCTCCCAAATATGATGGTCCCCCTGGGTCCTTGACCCCCATACTGATATGTCATCACTCGTACAGTTCTTTTTAGACTTTCTAGGTAATTGTATCCCATAATGAGATTGTCCTACACTGGATTGTGCACTTTTCCTAAAATCAAGAATAAACTGATTATGATGATTATAATGATTATGGTCACAACACTGAAGCTTTTTATAATTGTGAAAATAGAAACAGACAAATGTAGATAACTTTTCTTCAAGTGAAGCTATGAACATGGAATAAACACCTATCTTCATGTTTTTTCATGCTCTTTCCCATAAGAAACAGTTTGGGAGGCAATCTCTGACTTCAATTTTTTTTGCAAGTGCCTACTGAGATATGTGAGGAATCAGATTGAATGTGCGTTTGGGAGGCTAAAGGCACGGTGGAGAATTCTTAAAGGCATTGAGTCATGTTAAGTAGACCGCGTATACCCAAACTTCAAGAATCTGCTGACTCATGGTCCTCGATGGCGCATCTGATTGGCTAACGTTCGTGTGAAATGAAACTGATCACATGAGACGCAGGTCCTTTTAGATTGTTAGGAGTGATATTTGCTCTTTATCACATGGGTCACATGATACACGGCAAAGCAGGTCTATTTATCATGACTCAATGCCTTTAACAGACCAATTGACCTTGGTATAGACTATGTTCCTACCATTGTGTCTATTTATCATGACTCAATGCCTTTAACAGACCAATTGACCTTGGTATAGACTATGTTCCTACCATTGTGTATAGTTGTTTTGTTTTACATAATTATTGTGAACAAGCAAAATCATACTTATGTCAAGATGCTGTCATACATGAGATGAATAATGATAAAGACAAACAAGGTTGCAATCATCACTCAGAGAAGGATAGGATGTACACATACAACACAAACCAGGGAAACACCATTCGAGATATTTTCAAGAAATACTTTGAGAGATTGTACAGTTGAATCATTTGTAGGTGTGAATCTAAATATACTTGCATATATACATAGTGTCCCGCATATAAGAAACAACTTTTTCAATTTCAGGTCTGATGCGTTTCTTATAAAATGAGATAAACTTGCAAATCAGGGTAAAGTTTCTTATTACTAAAATCATATACTGTTGAACCAGACATTATCTCTATTGATGATTATCATTTTGAATTGTATTTGTAAATGTTCACTTCCAGAAAATGCTACTGGTATTTCAGAAAGGTGCTTTTTGCATACAAAATACTTTTTTTTCATTTGAATAGGTACAGTTCAATACAACTGGAAAGCTGAAAAATTCCAAGGTTATGCATAGTTTTTATATAAGAAACAAGCTTTTTTCAGACCTGAACAAGTTTCTTATAAAATGGGGTATTATTTTGAAAATCAGGGTCTGTGTTTCTTAAATTTGTGTTTCTTATATGCGGGACACTACTGTACAAGATGCCACAATATTTTGCGGGTTCTTACTTTTTTCTCTCTCTGAGGGCCTAATAGAGATAACTCAACAACATCTCTCATCTCCACTTCAGCTTCATTTCTTCCAAATGCTTTTATTCCAAGTTTCTCTTTTCTCACTGGCCGTAATCCTAATCTACCTACTGCCTTAGCTGTGATAAAGGTCTTTTGGCTTCCTGTGTCAAATAATACTCTCAGTCACATTACCCTCTTTTTTAGCATCCACATTAGCTAAGGCAGTTTGTAAGCCCACACTCCCTTCTGAACCGGTGTTTCCCACCCATGCACTTGCGCTGGGATCTAAAGAGGTCGCGCTAGGCTTAAGCAG
Source organism: Aurelia coerulea (assembly GCA_039566865.1). Lineage (NCBI taxonomy): Eukaryota > Metazoa > Cnidaria > Scyphozoa > Semaeostomeae > Ulmaridae > Aurelia > Aurelia coerulea. Next base: position 12,686,816 of record CM076947.1, read on the forward strand.
TGTTTCCTTATCCTGTGAAGAGGTACAAATCGCATGGTGATGCTTGCCTTTACACATCTTACAGGGAGTTTTGGATCTACATTGAAAAACCCTGTGCCCTGGAATTAAACAATAAAAACATCTAGCATTTCTGAAAAGAACTCTCTTACGCTCCAAAGGGTCCTTCACTTTGAGGCAGTTCTCAGGCAGATGTTCTTCTGAGCAAAATGGGCACTTTCTTCCTCCTTCTTTGCCAGAAAACAAGGCAGTGGCTGTGGAAGGTCCTCCATGCTGCTTAGGCCGGTATTGTTGTTGTCGTTGCTGCTCCGGGGGTTTCCCTTCACTCAATCCTCTTTGCTGTGGATTCTTCATGATCGGCACATGACCTTCCAAAACTTCCAACTCCTTTCCCAATGCCTCCAACAAGTCACCAACGTTCCATTCCATGTGGTCTGTTCCAGCAAAGCGAATCATGTTATATCTCAGAGACTGTGGAATTTTCTCCATCACTGCAGGCACAACAACAGTGGAATAAGAATCTTTGTCAACTCCTTGAGCCTCTAACGCACGGAAATGAGTCTCATTATTTGTGCTTGGACCTCCTCATCATCTAAACCACAGCTTTTTCTAGCTTCACAGTATTTGTGAAGAACAAAACAACTGTAAGCAACTTTTGGACTATTTCATATTTCAGGTCAACTTTTCTGTTCATGAATCCCCAGCGACCCTTGAGACGACCAAAGCACATTCTACTTGGTTTCTTGCAGATCGCAGCATGTTGTTAAAAATGACTTGTTTATTCTCTGTGCATGTTTGGTATTCTTTCATACAAAATGGTGTTAAGGGGTACGCTGGATCTGCAATCAAGTAAGTAGGTATTGCTTCATACCCAGGCAGTGCTGTGAAGAAGGTCTGTGGAAGTTCCCCTTGTTGCAATTTTAAATTAACTGCAGACTTTGCAAATATTTTTGCATCATGAACTGAGCCTGGCCATCTGCAATCAAGATCCATAAAAAAGCCTTTACTGTCACATATTGCTTGGATGTTGAGGGAATAAAACTGCTTGTAGTTAAAATAATCTTGAGCATTTGACTGGGGGCTTTTGATTCTAACGTGGGTGCCATCAATGCACCCAAATGCTTGTATCATACGAAATTTCAACTCAAATTCAGAGACTTTTTTCCTCATTTCTTCTTCGTTTTTAGGCAAATTAATGTACCTTGGGCCTAGCTCGTTACTTATTGCATGGCATACTTCTGCTATGGTCTTTGTGATATTGCAGTGGTGGAACAAACGTGTTTGCTGTCATCCACAATGACCCAGTGTCCTTAAAATAATATAGTGTGGCAGCCAGTTTTTTCTCTGTACTGAGGAAGCGATAATTGAGTGTATTGATTTTCGGTGCTATAGATGGTTCTAGTTCTGCAACTAAATTATAAAAAGATTGCCTGCTAATTCGGAAATTGTTTTTCAATGAACTCTCAGGCACAGTAGCTCCCAGCATGTTTTGCCACCATTGGCCAGTTCTCCCATTCACCACCCATGTTGATCTTGGTTTTCGATGCAAGCGCTGCTGTTGTAGATATCTTCTTTTTCTACTGCTCTTTGTTCTCTTTGAACATAAATGTGCTGCCAAAATCAGGTTCCTTTTGGCCTCCGACAGCTTTTATGTAATCACTATGCCATTCAATTGAAAAAGAAGAGCAAGCAGCAAACTGAACTGCGAAAAAACGAAGAGAGCCAATTTCTTCATGTAACATGGCGCCATTTTGAAACGATTTCCCGCGCAAATTTATTGATTTCAACCTTGGTTGAACCCTCCATATAATCGATTCAAATTTCAGCCCGGCTAAAGTTACACACGGGCTGAAAACTCTGATATTATCAGGCCCCAGGTCACCTGACAGTAACATGGGACCAATCATAAAACATGAAAAGAAACATAATGATCATAAAACACTTACCATTCCGTTCAACTCGCAGGAGGACCATCTCCTTGTGTGATTTTGTCTTTCGAGCTTGAGAGCCATCAGACAGCAAAGACATGGCATTCTTGCTTGCAATGACTGTAGCAACTTTTTCAGTAACAGTTTCCTCGTATAAAAGTATCTTATTTGCTACACATTCTTTCAACTTTCTGTTGTATGCGTTGATGGTGATCTGGGGCCAGCCTTCAATGTTTGCGTCAATGCATCCATCTGATAAGACTTTGACAAATCTGCTATCCAGCAGCACCTGAAGCACAATAAAACGATGGGTGCTGTCAAATATGCTTTGTTGTACCCAGATGGCAGTGAAGTTATCCAGATGCCAGGTTCCAACAAGTCCTTTTTTTTTGAAGAAGTACAAAGAAGAATTGGCAAAAGTTACAGTCAGATCACTTTGTTCATAGCCAAAGAAATAGACTTTGTGCTCAGTGGCCAAACTAAAGGTGATGATGATACATTCCTGCCTTCAAAGGAAAGTTCTGCAGACGCAGAAACACACCTTTAACTTTCGCCAGAGAAGAGGCTTCCCCATTGCAAGAAATGTGGCCATATCAAGAAGGGTCACAAGGAAGGTCCAGAGAAAATGTGCCCTCTTAGTGCAGGAAGAATCTGCTCCCAAAAAGATAGGGATATTCCTTGTAATTGCGACTGGCATGTTGGCAAGGTTTGCACAACAAAGGATTCCCCCATTGCTCTTTCACATCTTGATGCAGGGGAAATAACCGAATTTACATTTCGAAGTGATATTTGCCAGTCTGGTCTAAGATATGGCGCACAAAGCAACTATTGCACTGACATTGCAACTCTTGTTTGCCAGTATGTTTTGAGGGGAAAGTTTCTCAAAGAAAGCCATTTCGACGACACAGGATCTTTGGCGATGTCTTTCAAGGAGATCATGCAGGAAGGGAATGTCTTGTTGGATCCATCAATGAAATTGACAAGCAGCCTAACATTTCTGTGGAAGAAGTGATACAACATTCAAATCGGGAACTGATCATGTACATGCCTGAGAGTTACTGTGGAATATATGACATGCATTCTTTGGCCGAAAAGTTGATATTGCTCAAACATGTCAATGATAAATTTGCTTGCGTGCTGAATATTCCACTTGATAAGTTTGTTGCTATTTCCATAGCACACAATCAGTTATACTTCCTTGACAGCTATATACACTGCAGTAGAGGTTGTCATACTGGTGGTTAAAAATTGATGAGATGTGTCATTACTTGGATAACTTCTTTTTAAAAGACATTATAAACAAGGTATTTACATGATTAACCTTACATTGGTTGCATGTGTCTCGGCATAGGAAGGGAATTTGAAGTATAATAATCCACCTTCTCAACAGAAGGGGCGCCAAAGCGGAAGACTATTTCCTTCAGATTTTGCATTTTTGAGGCAAAAGTTTTCTTCTGCGTACAAATTTTAGCATACCAGGTCTCCCAACAAAGAATACAGATTCAGTTGGGTCCAGCAATGCGAATGTAGCTTTAATTAATGGGTAATCTATTTGAAAATGTTCCTCAATGGATAATTTGAACATAGCTACCTCATTTCTTGATGTTTCAGAGACAAATATTAAATAAACTCTGCCAAAATCTACCATGAGCATGAAAACTTTGAGGAACAAGAGTCGATTCTAGATACCATGTTAAGCAATTTCAAATCATCACCAAGGCAATGGCCAGGTCAATAACACGGAACGTAAAAATTCCGCGGAACCGCGGAAATTCAATTCTGAGAGATGGAGTTCCACGTTATTGATTTTTGCAGAAGGGGAGAATCAATAACACGGAATTAGATCCCTCCGAATATTTTAAAATTTGAAAAATGCGTTGTTTTGGCACAGTATCAATGTCAGCCTGTAGAAATTGAAATTGCTAGTTATCATTGCCCCTGGAGTGTTGGAGCACTTGTAAAATAGTTCTTACTTAGAAGAATATGTTTGGCCTGTCTACTTAGGCCCATCTAAAAAAGGCAATCTGTGTCTTTTCAAGATAACTGATTTTCTGCTTTATTTTTGTGACAAAGTTTACAAAGACACCCTCAGTCTTCATGAGGAACCGAAAATAGCTTTGAGCACAATGAAAAAAACGTATCAAACTTTAAAAGAACATCATGGAGTATCAAATAATTAAGGGAACATCATTGGGTATTAAAAGTTATTATCTCAATTATAGATAGTAGGCTTGAATTAGCTTTTATTTTATAGCTATTGTATATATGCCTACATTAAATAAATAATAATAATAATAAAATTCTCAAAAATTCTGCCTGAAATTTGAAAAATGTGTTGTTTTGTCAAAGTATCACTGTCAGCCAGAGGAAATAATGCTAGTTTTTGCCCCTGGGGTGTTGGAACGCTTGTAAAACAGTTGTAACTTAGGAGAATGTTTTTGGCTGGTGTACTTAGGCCCATCTAAAAAGCAGCCTGTGTCTTTTAAATATAACTTATTTTCTGCTTTATTTTTGTGACAAAGTTTACAAAGACCCTCCAAGTCTTCATCAGAAACCGAGAATAGCTGTCTCCAGGAACGACTGGCCTATACGGCGAGTTGCGAGAAAGTTAGCCTGCGCGCAGTCTTTCTGTTGTAATTGTTGAAAAGTGAGCGAATGGAAAGTGGAAAGACTGCGCATCAGCGAACAATTCTTTGATTGCTGACTTAGTAGAATGCAAATTTACCGGAAGTCTCTTCGCAGCAACATTTAGGCCGCCAGCACGAGGATGACTAGCGAAGGATAGACGAAGGATGGAAAGATGCCTTATTTGCGACCTAATCTTAGTTAAGAAGACTGATCGCAATTTGATAAACGGAACAGCTTCATTTAATCCAGAATCTGAGTTAAATTTACTCAATTTTGTCATCGATCGTCAGAGAATTAAAGCCAAATACGTGTGTAGAAAATGTTGGGATCTTTTGAAGAGGAGGCAAAGACTTTGAGGTGATCTTGCGAATGTTGACAAACAGAAGGTATAGAAGCCTTTGTTCTCTTTATAGAAGCCTTTGTTCAGCAAATGGGTTTAATTTAAAATTAAGATTTGAAGCAGTAGCCGCAAAGACCAGTAGAAAAGTCTTGTTTAAAGTTAACAGCAACGAGGAGGAGGATGAAACCGGCGACAACTTGCCGGCATCTGAGACGGAGACGTCGATCGTGGTGGAGCCATCAGTAAAAGTTGACCATGAGACTTGGACAGGGGAAGCAGATGGACTATTTTTACAAGGTTATTCATCCCCCACAGTAGCAGATGCTCCCTATTTTTCAACCCCAAAATGCCCGAAAGCAACAATACCCAAGATCGTTATCTTAGAAGGGCAGTCCACTTCAATCAAGAGAACTCTCACACCCACTCCTACTTTGTCAAGAGAAGGATCAACAAACAAGGTAGTAGTTGTAGATGACCAGTCAACTGTATTAAAAAATGCTGTTACTGCTAGTCAGCCAAGAGAAACAACGAAAAAAGTGGTTGTTCTGGATACCCAGTCCACTTTAAAGAAAACAATTACATCTGCTCCTTTAAAAGGAACAACAAAAGTTACAGTGAAGATTGAATTGCCAAGCCAGGTGAGACAGCGATGCCTTCCAGAAGATTTGCATCAAATTGCCAAAGTGATTGTGAGAGATACCTACAAAGAGATTGCGGAGGCAGTATAGAAGCATGCTACCAATCTAATACTACCAAGATTTGAGAGTGAAGGTCAGATCGCAGGAGCGAATCCAGACAGGGTTCACAGGTTTCAAAAACCCGGTCCGATAATTCGTGAAAATAGACCCCCATTTTCACAAATATATGGTTTTCTGCAAGTCGATTGCCATAGAGATTCCCTTACATTGGGATTTCTTGGTGATTGCGGTGGCGCCTTTTTATGGATGTGAAGTGCGATCTTTGAAAGGGGAGGCAAATATTGGCAAACATGTGGTGAACGATTACTGCATACAGACATGATACTGGCCCTTGTTTTGCCCTTTGACTTGTTTCTTGGAAACAAAACCAAACGGATTAGATAAGTTTCCTCCTCAACAATGCAGGATTTATGCAGCCGCGTCAGTATCTGTTGGATTGCACAATTGCACCCATTCATAAAAAGTCTGAAACCTCTCATCGATGAGTCTGAAACCGGTCACCGCATTGTTCTTGCTGTCGTAAGAGAGTCTGAAACTGGTCACCGAAAGTCGCAAACCAGTCAGAAAAAGTCCGAAACCTGTCTATGTTGTGCAATACACGCAACTGCTGGACTGTGATGAAAAATATATGATATCCGTGATCTTTTCCTGCCAAATACAAGCAAATAAAATGGATGGCAAAGAAGTGGGATCTTGCTTCGAGACGTTAGAAGCCGTTGAAAAGAGAAACAGGGAGCTTCTTGAACGAAAGGTTGAAGAGGGGAGAGAGGGTAGGGGAGAGAGGTAAGTTTATTTTTAAAGGAAAGGATCTGAACCAATGAACTCTACACTGATTCAATCCCAATACTCGATGAGAATGAATATATTGTGTCAGGGTGTGACAACATGGCAAAGGGAGTTCCCGTAAGGAAAAAGGGCGTTGGCCAAAAGAAAAAAGGGCATGGTACTAAACATTTTCCGGACACAATAAAATGTGACCCCCAATAAACCCTGTCACCATAATTCCTGGATCCGCGCCTGGATGTTCATTGTGAACGCGTCAATTGGCTTCAAGTCTTATCCCAGCTAGCTTTGTCTTTCCCTGCATTTTCTCTATTTCTGGATGTAACAATAAGTTTAAATGTTTAACCTGCAGGAAAGCTGAAATATAGCTTGCAAGTGTTTGATACCCTGCACCAACATCGCAACGCTTGGAATTTGCGGGGCAAGTAAGGGATTCTTCTGTTTCACTTTGGAAAATAATACACAAATTCCATTTAGGCGGTGAGTCAATTGCTTTCGTCGATCCACTTCCTTCATGTTTGCTAGACATTTTTTAGAATATGCTGCATGGAGAAAAATTTGAAATGGTTCCACTACAAAATTATTCTGGTTTTAACAAATACACATCAGCTGATGGAGATGGAGACTGTGCATCTATAAATGAGAAACTGCTGCTATTTTTTTCAAACCTAGTAATGACTATTCAAAATATGCGAGAAGCTGCAAAGCTTCAATTGGGTAAATCTGTTAATTTGAAAGGGGGAATCAGAAACAACATAGAGGATGGTCTTGCACAGGAGATATGCATAAATTTGGCAATATATCTCATCCGCTCAATGGCAGCAAACAACACAAAGGCAGCAGTCCCACTGAGGAGTAAAGCAGTCCCACGTATTAGAGACGTAAACTGGAATTTTGACAAAAATACAGGGGTACCTGCTCATTCAACGAGTCACAGTAAACAGGGCATTTTTGATGATGAAGTTAAGATGATAAAAGATCTCAGAGGAATAAAGCCATTGGAATATATCTTTGGAAGAAGTCATGATGCGTTTCAATCTATATCTGCCAATAAAAGATGAAAACTATACAAGAGAAACCTCAACAGATGGCTAAAAACACATATTAAACAACTTTGTGCATGACTGAGGTTCGGAAGATCTTAATCAAACCGACCAGTTTGGTGAATGAAATGTAAAGTTAATTTGAGTATATAAATAGAATTGTTGACGGTTTTCATTAAGAACAATCTATATGTATCATATTTATAACTTTAAAGGTATTTATTGACCATTTTTGGTTGAACATATTACGTTTTTAGGAGGAGAGCCAAAATCAGCAAATTTCCATTGTTTTTTCCTTTTTCTAGCAACGGATCATGTGACTAATTAGCATATGATGCTATTTTTAGAATCATAATTGCTTCCTAATCATGTGTACCAAGTTGTGTTGCCATAGGCACTAAGGATGCTTAGAAAATATGGGGGAGGGCCTTTTCAGCCCCCCCCCCCCTCATGAGAAAGTGGTGCTTGAATAGATGATTATGGAAAAAGATGGAAATATTAGGGTTAAAGAAAGATTTAGTTAAACTGGGAACCTCGATGACGATGAAGAAGAGGGTCTTCACAGCGGGTTTTTTTTTGTAAAGAAGTCAAAGACCTATTCTGTAAAATTGTATGAGCACCAATTGATGACTGAAGGAACAAATTTAAATCAAGACGGCTTCGTTCCAAAAGTCTTTTGTAAACAAAATCCTGTTGGAGCTTCGGGCGAAATATGTTTTTGCGAGGGCAGTCAATAGCCCACATAAAACATTTTGCGAGGGCGCTGGCGAGGGCGATCGCCCGCGTAAAACGAAAAGACCTGTCCACAGCAACTTCATATGCCTCCAGACAGGTTCCCTCTGTGCGCCAACTTGACCGCGTTCGCATGAGGGTACTGGGGGCCAGGAGAGTGATTTCTTGACGCCTGGACGAAAACCACAGCTTCTTCTCAAACTTCTTATTCCTTGTTTGGAAAGCCGGTTGTGTGTGGTTTTGCCTGCAAGTTTTGAAGATGGCATACAAAGTAGAAGATGGGAGAATTTGAGGAAGATGGGAGAGTATTCATCTTCCTCAAGCAACTATGATTCACCAGAAAATGATAAATGGGAAATCAATGACTTCCCATTACTGCAGAATGAAAGAAAGAAGCTCCATTTGTCACCAAAAAGCCCATTTAGACCAAGAAGTTGTCATGTCAACAAGAGGAAAGAGGGAACCCCAGGATATTGCATAAAACTTGGTGAAGGATACCTTGATCCCATTGCAAGCCATATTGGCCTAAAACAAGGATGTGTTCTTAGTCCATTACTTTTCAACCTTTTTATAGATGAGATAAAACATATTTTCGATGATAAATGCATGCCAGTAAAACTGAATAATAACCCTGTAAATCACCTCATGTATGCCGATGACCTGATCGTAATATCTGAGTCTGCCTCTGGTCTTCAAAATTGTCTGAACAAGCTTAGCTCATTCTGCATTAAATTGAAATTAAATATAAACTGCGAAAAGAGTAAAACTATGATTCTCAGTCAAATGGTAGAACTTCAAACTACCCTACGTTTAAAATTGGCACCACAGACCTGGAAACTGTTAAAAGTTCTGTTATTTAGGTATGGACATTACAAATACTGGAAGCCTTAAATCAACATCACAATCATTAAAAGATAAAGGTCTCAAAGCTTCATATCCCCTTACAGATACTGTATTTAAATTTAAATTACCACCTACAATGACGAAAGTTCAAATGCTACAGTCTTCGTGACCTGGACTGGGGAGAAATTCACCAATTCTGGAGGAGTTACGAACGCTTGCTCTGCACTCTGGTCGAAGGCTGGTATGGAAGGAAGAGTCGGTGCCAATAAGTTTCGAAAAGCAGCAGTTTCAGCCACAATGGAATCACAACCAGGCGATGAAAAGATCCATAAAGACTTGGCAAATCTCATGGGTCACAAAAAGACGACAGCAGATCGATATTACTACCTAGAAGAAAAGATAGAATCTTCCGATCGAGCTGCCGAAGCCCTCCCAGCAATAATGCGCCGTTCTGCCCCCGAGGAGCCACATGATAACAAGGAGGAAAGAGTTCAAGAGCAAATTTAAAGAAAACGAACAACATTTTCAATTGATGAAGTGGAGGAAATACGTGATGCCTTTGGCTCGGAAATCAAAGATGGGGTTCTAATCACAATGGAACTAGTTCGAACAAGAATGAACTCCAATGAATCTTTAAAAGGGAAGGATCCGAGAAGAATCTACGACAAATTAAGGACACTGCAGAAAGAGCAGAAAAAGGAAAGTACGTTGAAATTGCCAAGCGAAAAGGAATCACTGACAGAACGTATGACTCGATTTCAAGAGTCCATGAGTACTGAGGAGAAGTCTCAACATGAGAGTGACGCTGAATTCGTCGTCTCCCAGTCATCGAGAGCATCAAAGGATCTTTTTTCGAAGAATGACGTGGTCCTTTTAAAGAAAGGATTTGCGGCAATTTTGCATAAAGCAAGTGTCACGGATAAAGAAATGAAAGTGGCAGTGGCAACAAATGCTGCAGCAAAAAGTATTGCGGGCAAATTCAAGCACGCAACAATAAAGAACCGCCTGAAGTACGAGATTCGAAAAGCAAGAAGCGAAAAGAAATTTTCATAAAATCGTTTGAACATTTGAACATGTAATCAATTAATGCTGTTGATAGGAAGGAGTTTTTCAAGTTTGTTTTTGAAGGGCCCTGGTCAACATCAATGCTTTGCGGTGGTCTTCGGCTATTATTCATATCTGCAACTGCAGTGCTTTCTCCCTTCGCTGCGTTGCCAACGGCTGCTTGGCAGAGATGTAGGCTTCTGCTCCTATGATGCATGCACCGCGAGGTTGAAACCAGTAATTTTCACGTTTCTTTTTGTACAATTTTTTCTTCAAGTCCCTGTTTGTGCAATCTTATGATATGATTTAACATCATGTTATGAGGAATGGAAACCGTTGACATCACCGTCTAAAGAAACTGCACAGGTCAATTGAAAAAATAAGAAAACTATGATACCCTGACGGTTTACAAGAGTTTGTAAACAGTTGCAATTTCCTTGTTTGACGCTCCCTGTTATAAAAAATCCTTACTGGGTACTCTGAATTACTGTATCCCTTCCACTGCGAGCAGCCATATTAGTTTCAGGGCGTCAGAAACACAATACCACAAGATATTGAGGGTGAAGCTATGCTTGCAAAGTATCGATGTTAACCAGGGCCCTTTAACTTGTTTAAAATTTGCTCGGGTGCCCGTTTTTCAAGATAGGCATGAAATCCAAAGTGGCCAGCAAACTTGAAACGTAACACACTCTGAACCAATCAAATGGAACCGAACGCCAACCGGAAAATTTGAAATATCAAATTTTAGGCCGCTTTTACCTCCCTTCGCCAAAATGTTAATCGACAGAAGGGCATGACGATTTCCATTTTTTTAATTTGACCTCACTGTGGCTTGTCATAGTAAAATTTAGGTTATAACTGAAACTTTCTGAAACGCATTCATATGCATCTGGGGACTAGCTTGCTTCAAACGTATTTTTCTGTGTCTAGGTATTTTCAAAACTTCTTGAAAAGATGCCAGATGTAGAGCACTGTATGGATATTTTTTCAGTTTGAAGTTAGCATACATACCTCCGCAGATATTCAAGATTTAATGCCGAGGGGCAGCATGAACAACCAGAAAAGTGCACTTTACGGGCGTAACAAAATACCGCACCGTAGTTACAGAGGCGAATTACCAAGGTACTTACCTTGCAAAAAGAGGACCACAAACTGAAAATGTAAAGTGAAGCAGCACAAATGCTAAACGTACTTTAACTGGTTCTGATTGCAAAAATCCACTTTTCCTACCGCAGTCTGCTTGCAATTTCACCAACAAATCGTTCACATTTCTTCTTGCAAGAACATTGTCAACAAAAGAACGCAAAACTTCAATGATCAGCTACATGCCAGGCATCACTAAGTAGCATACAATTCCAATGAACTTTGAATAACTAGCAAATATACATACTTGCCACGTTCCAGAATGGCAAGAGCTGTAATATCCAACGTGGTCAGAATGAACGAAATTGTGATTTCCGCTTTAATTAAACCTGCTTGCATTCCCTTCTCCAACTCTGCTGTCATCGTAAAACCTCGTATAAGTTTGTGAAATGCGTCCCTTGCTTTTAGCCCCAGGAATGGCGATCCATCTCCTCGTGCAATGTAGCAGGTAAATGAAATAAATAGGAACTGCTAAGTTTAATGCACGTAAGAATATAATGATAACAAACGGAAGAAATGTTCATTTGGTTTTTAGTGTGAAAAAAAATAGATTGGCCATTGGACAAAATAATATTTTGCTACAGTGAGGTATGTGAGGTCGAAATGAAAACTTTGGCATTTCTCCGAATTTTGAAATAGTTCTTATTAGAGTATTGGGAACAGGTATATGAAGAAATTTTTGAACATCTTCATTATCCTTCTGTCGATTAAAAGTGCGGTAAAGGGTGGTAATCGTCCAAAACGCGGCCTAAAATTTGATATTTCAAATTTACTGGTAGGTTTTCGGTTCCATTTGATTGGTTCAGAGCGTGCCATGTGTCAATTTGTTAACCAGTTAGGATCTACTGCCTATCTTCCTTTTGCTACATTATTTTTTCGAAAGTGCAATGTACTTTGAGCAAATTTTTTGTTTTAGTTGGCGACTTTTTTGATACAATTATTAAGTTTCTGATTTTCCTTTTTGATAGCAAACCAAAGCGCATTTTTGATTACAAGCTCCATTTCAGTAAGTAAGTGAGTAAGTCAGAAAGAAAGAACATCAGTCACGCTCGTTAGTGGGGGGGGGGGGGGGGGGTGAAAGGCTTGGCTGATCGGTGTATTTTGTTTATTACAAGAAGCGGATTTTGTATTTATCAGTTTCGGACTTAACTATCCTCTTAAACGGATTTTTGGATCCTATCTGTCCCGTGCGGATAGTCCCGTGCGGAGACGCTTCAGGAGGCTCAAATTACTCGCAAGTATTTCGTGGATCATGTGTTCTACTTACTAAGAACGTCAAAACTCTGTAATTAGTTGCATGTGCCAAAGGTATGTGACAGTAAACTCGATTCTTATTGGCTGACTTTTAAAAAAAGGGCTTGAGTTGTAGCGAACGTAATGAGACTTGATTGGTTGGCAAAATTAACTTTAGCTAGCGTGCTCTATCCTTATTGGATATCTGATATTTTTTGCTCCTTTTTTGGTAGTTTTAGGTGTGTTTCATAAAATCTAATTGGGGAGTTTTAGGGGGTGGTACGAAGATTCTTTGACCATGCGAACCACGAAGGCCCTAGAGTGAAGCTGCCCCGCAGACGCTAAAGTTTGAAATTTTAGTCGAAGAGCCTTCCTAGCAGTAATGTTGAAGACGTTTAGTATTTTTCTTTAAGTCGCTAAGTAAGATTGTCGTTTGTTGCTGAAGATATTACTTTAAGTGGATGTTATGTTACGTTGCGGATAGTTTGCGGACTGACTTTTTGTAGACTCCTCTGCCGTTTGTTGCCCCTTCATTTTTAGGTTAGGCCAGAGATTCTGGTTCTAACACTTTCACTGATAGATTAACATTTTAGTTTTGAATATCAGCCTCAAACTTTTTTTGACTCACCCGGTATGACAGGCAACAGCCAAACCAGTCACACTGTAAATTATATAACTTCACATTTCTGGAAAGACATCCGCTTTCAAATGTTGTATAGGAGGTCAGAAAAGAAATCTTTGTGAAACAAAGGAAAATCTTGCGAGATTCAAGTGACACTCGCCAAGCTATTTCGAATGATACTTAAATGGAATTTTTGTTACGAAACGTGTTATGAATCGTTGCCTTTTAAATGCTCTGAATTGGGTTATGGTTGGCTGCTAGGTATGGTGCGGATCATGTCAACCATACCCTAGGTAGAGGATGGTGACAGGTAGGTGTACCAAATTAGCAAAGGGGCCATGCCAGGTACCAAAATGGCCGGTACCCAATGCCTATGTCAGTACCAGGGACCACTGGACAAGGATAAAAGTACCATTTTGAAAGAAAATTATGTAAATATTGGGAAAAGTACGAATGAAAATATTGATAATTTCCATAGTTTTTTTTCAAAATATCTCGGTATCATATCAATTCCTAGTAGTACTCAGTACCAAAGGTATCTGTACGAGGTACTGGAGGGGGGCCAGTACCCAGTACCTTCCATACCCCCTGTCACCATACTCTAGGTACTAGAGCCAAAAGAACTAAAGATACGGCATGTTTACTATTGACAATTGCTATTTTGCTAGCAATACATAAACTTTAAGAAGATACGACAATCCAAAATTGTGACGAAAAAGTTTATTTCAATTCAGATTGATAATACATTAACTTGACGGATTTTCGTATTTCGTCAAAAAAATTAGCGGATTTTCGTATTTGTTCATCAAAAGTTAGTGTATTTACGTATTTCAAAACCCCCTTTCACCCCCCCCCCCACTTAATGCAGATGATTAACGTGTTACCTTCTTTCACAGTCTAACATTTCTTCACGTATGCTGTCTAGAAAAATTTTTCCCCTTGGCATAGAGATTGATTCTTTGCTACCCCGAGCCCCCCTCCTATGTCAATGTTGAATGAAGTGGAAAACAATCTTTCTCTCTCAATATTCAATTTGGGCACATATGCAACTCATTCTTGTCATTCTTACTTTTGAGATTCAAGGAACTATTGGAATCGTGGAATTGCAAAAATCAAAATTTTTTATGTAATTTGGGATTCGTTATCAAGTTCAGGACCACAGTGATTGCTGTTGCTCTTATGAAATCACAGAAATCTCATCTCAAAATTGCAATTACTGCAAAAGTGCCATACCACTAGGGTTCTGCCGTGAAACCGAATTTTAGTGCAAAAATCGGCTGATGTCGCCAAGAGACATTCTTCCCCAACTCCTTTCTCGATTTACTTAGACTACCCTATCACTCTAAAAGCAATAATTTTCGTCCTGAAATTTTTAAAGAAGTCTAAGAAGCTTTATGTACTTTGTGTCGACCCTGAAACCTGATTTGGATCGATTTGGAGCACTTTTGTCAAGGCACCATATCTTCTTCAATAATAGCGCAATTGAGCCGAATTTTTGGCTGCCTGTGCTTCTAAGTCACAACAACAAATGTTGTAAATTTCTTGAGGTTTGGTTGCCCGTGAGCGAAGAAATTTTAATTTTGGTTCGAGTTTAAAAAATTTCCGGTGCTACGTTTGTGCCTTATTTGCAATATTCGAAGGAAAACACTTGGCAAACACTGTAGCTAGTGCTGAGGTGGGTCTCTTCGAGGGGAATGAAAATATGTTGCTGCCAGTCATGAAGAGCAGTACCCTTCGACTTGGCCACCTTAGGATCGTTGGACAAATGATATGTCACTCAATAGCTAACAATGGTATTGGTAAGTTCATTTTCCTCTCAACTGATTTTACCTATCGAGCCTTTAAAAACTGCTCTTTTCGCAAGATTCATCCTCTTCCTTTAAGAACAGGCAAAGCTACATCTCATAGCCACTATAAATAGGCAGAAGAAACGCCAACAAACCCACTGTTTCTTTACCTACACAATGAAACCGGATGCGTCAAAGTTGTCGAGTACAATAGATTATATTTTTGACTTGCAATATGTCAAATTAAGTTAGAAGATCTGGAATTCTATTCTAAATCAAGATTATCTTACAGGTTATTCTGACAGAATTTGAAATAGCAGCCCACGTGGTTGATCTACCCACGTCACTTTTACTGAGTGGTATGAATGATTCTGTCATAGCCCTTGCTGCGATGTGAATCTTAATTAAAACCCTTTCTGTCTTTACGGATTCTGCAGATATTAAAGAAAATAATTGACATGTTAGCACAAAACTTAAATCTTTAACAAACGAAAGGCTGTTTGTCAACAAAGCAACGTAAAAGTTATGATCCATATACTGTATCCGTAATGCCCTTTGTGCAAAGTGAAATACAGTAGTTTCAAGCACACATTTTTATAAGAAACTCTTTATAGAAACTCGACTTAAGTAATATGATACAGAAAACAAAGAATACGTGTGTTGTAAATTGAGGAATTGGGTGGATCAACCATTTATTCACAAGCCTGATACAAAGAAAATACAGCGAAAAAGATGAAACCACACAGATTCTCCCAGGAATTCTTAAAAAGCCCAATTTAGTATGAATCTTGATTTCGGGATCTAGAATTAGTGTGAATCTTGATTTCGGGATCTAGAATTAGTGTGAATCTTGAATTCCAGATCTAGAATTAGTGTGAATCTTGAATTCCGGATCTAGAATTAGTGTGAATCTTGAATTCCGGATCTAGAATTAGTGTGAATCTTGAATTCCGGATCTAGAATTAGTGTGAATCTTGAATTCCGGATCTAGAATTAGTGTGAATCTTGAATTCCGGATCTAGAATTAGTGTGAATCTTGAATTCCGGATCTTGAATCTTGAATCTTGGATCTTGAATCTTGAATTAGTGACTCCCCTCCTTACTGGTGGATCTTACTTCAATTTCTTTTTCTTTTCCTACAGGCTTTCCGTACCTTGCCGAACCTTTATATATGTATATAACTAGTGAAAACGGAGACGATTGTTTGCCGACATGTTCAATTGACATGGTGCCAGAGTCAGAGGCACGAGAAATGATACGCGAGGTAGAATTTTGTTTGATTTTGAGAATAACATAAGGATGTTGTAGAAGCGTACGACGCGTATGACACGAAAACTTAATTAACTGTTTTTAACAACTAACAAAATTGATGTATGCGAGATGGAGAGCCACGACTTGGCTTCTCTATTACCTCTCTCTGAATCTGTCTCTGTCTGTCTCTCTGTTTACGTCAGTCCCTCTCTTTTATTAGATTTACTTAAAAAGGCTGTGACAGCTAAACTAAAAAAAATCCTAAACTTTCTCCCTCTAATGCAGGCAAGTAGAACAAGATACATTCCAAATGAAGATGTTTTCTACATGTTCAAACCCTGTAGAATTCACCAATGCGCTCAGATTTTTTATGCCATGAAGGATTATAAAGATACAACTGGATTCTGAGCGACGAGTTTCACACGAAAATATCTTCAAAATGTGTGTGAACACAAAACTGGGGGGAACCTGGTTTAGTTTTATTCCCGCATGCGCAGTTGGCAATATAACAAAGCAAGAATTTGAGAAAATGGCGGACAAAAATACCAAGATGACAATGCTTTGTGCATGCTTATGTTTTGCCAGCAGATTTTTGTTTTAAAATGCATGGTTTTGGCATCGCATGTGTTTATGAAGAGGCGAGCATTAGCACGAAAAAGGCGGCTAGAAAAGAATCGAGTTTTTGCTCGAAATCATATGGCTTCGTATCTCAAGCGTATCATAAAAAACCTCTTCGTCCTCCCAAGTTGATCCTCGGTCTATTTTTCCTCAATTCATAGCGTATAGAATGACCAAATGAATATGTATAACAGTTTAGAATGAATAAACATCTGTGAAGATAACACAACTTCAGTGCATGAGATCGAAACTAACCTAGGTTCGCCCCAGGTTTGCGTTCACACGACATTTTCCAAAACTAACCCGGGTTCGACCCAGGGCGAACCTACGTTCTGAGGTGGGTTAGTTTAACCCGGGGCGAACCCAGGTTAGTCCCGTTCACACTACAAAAATCTAACCTAGGTTAGTTTAACCCAGGTTCGCCCCGGGTTAGTTTGTGTCGTGTGAACAGGGCTTAAAGAAATTGTACGCCATGCGCCAATTAGAGATGAATTTCTCATTGAATTTGCTGATATTGATATTGGCCAGCTGATCGTTATCTTTGTTTACAAAAATCTTGTAGAGCCCCTTTAATCCAGCAGCTAACAAATTGTTCACAGTATCCTGTCATAACTTTTCCCGTAAAAAACAACAGCTTAGGAAAACTTGTTGAACAATTTTAACTAAAATTTGGTTTCGAACTATCACTTGAAATCCTGTTATGTGACTGTCATTGTTTTAACAATTGCCTGATTAGTAAGGATAACAGAAACACAGAAACACAGAAACAGCATTGATCAAAAGAACATAATGATCTTGTTGCCGTTTCTTTCATACAGATTGCACTCACAAAAGAAATAAAGGAATTTGAAAGTCTCACAGCGAAGCCAGAAGTCATGGACTTTATACAAAGATCTGGTAATAAACCGGCTTTGCCAAATTGAGTTATTATTTATACATATTTCCGTTGGATGGCCTTCATGTCTGAAACAACAGTAGTTCAGCACGATCTTACAATTATGGGTACACAAAAGGTTCCAGCAAGTCTTCCTTTTAGCTTTTCTTTTTTCAGTGGACAGTTAGAAGACATATCTCTCCAGGAAGTTCCCTAAAGTGGACTTATCTTTAAAGCTCTAGATTATATATACAGGATTTCATTGCAAAAAATTTCACCAAAATTTTTGGAATAAAATTTGTTACCAAATTAAAGCTCTATTTTATGACATGAATCCAAACCATATAAAAAACACCATTCCCTTCAATCTCGCTAAAAGAATCGTAGTTTTCGTCTCCGATCCCCTGCTCTTGGATTTCGTTTACGTGAACTAGAACACTGGTTACTCGACTGTAATTACCCAACAAATTTGATAAAGCAAGCGTTCCATCGAGCAAAACTTCAAGGCCCAGCGCCAGAACCAACAAAGAAGGACATTATACCTCTTGTGACAACCTACTACCCAAGCCTGTCTTATAACAATGTTGTAAAGACCATATCAACACTGTTCAAACATTTTAAGGACCAAACAACAAAGCAAAAATTCATTAATTGCAAACCACTGTTAGCCCTCAAACAACCACCGAATATCACATCAATACTCACAACCGCAAAATTTAATTCCAAAGAACATCTAAGTGTCCCAGCCCCCCAAGGAATCACTTTATGTAACAATAAACAGTGCAAACTTTGCAGATTATACCTCCAGCCAGTAGATTCATTCATAACATCAAAAGGAACAAGCTGGTCAATCAGAAGTCACGTCACTTGCAAAAGCAAAAACGTTGTGTACTTTCTCTCGTGTAATTTATGTAAAGGGAGAACAACATACATTGGTCAGACAACAAATTTACGCCAACGTATGAACAACCATATTTCAGAATCACGCAGAGGAATCTCACCGTGCATATTTCCCAAACACGTTTTCGACTGTGGCGCCAAGAATAAGAACTTGAAAGAACCTTTTTTCAAAATCACCGCTTTCATGCAGTTGAAAGATCCTAGACAGTTACTTTCCCACGAAGAAAAGTTGATAAAAGCCGGACATGCAACACTTAATTAGTGAAAACTTAGAAAACATTTTTTCAGGAAATTGTTAATCCATCTGTTAATTGAATCACAGTATATGTATACCCATAACGTAACTTTAGAATCACTTTAGTTTTGTAAGTCACACTCTGATGAAGACACAAGTCAGAAAGGCCTCAGTGTGCTAAATATCTTGTCTTTTTTGCATCCGACCTTCTTTTATACAGTTTATGACATGAATACAGTAAGTACCTGCATATAAGAAATGGACATATAAGAAACTGCAGCCTGCCAGCATAGAGAATATTTTCTCCTTTATAAGAAACCTGCCAGCCTGCAAGCTTGATTTTCTCCAGTTACTTATAAATGATGAAAAGTTGAAAAAATAGTCAACCACACTGCCGTAGCTTCACTACTAAAATTTGTAAAATATGTTCAACGTCTGGATATACAGTATTTCATGTTTGCTTCATCCATTACCATTTCTCAGGACATGCTTGTTTACTATGCAGCAGCATCCTTGAATTTAAATATGTTTTTCATATAAGAAAGCATTACGCGAGAAAGGAAGTTTTTCGATGGACATATAAATTTTAGAGAAAGAAAATTGAAAGGAACTTGCTTACAGCCCATTTTTAGCAGAAGACGAAAATCCCAGAATCTAATTCTGGACTTTAGGTAATAATCAAACAGCATATCACCAAAATCGGTCCAGTATACGATTTATAATGGCCTTTCCATAGTGGAAAGTGTTTTAGCGCACCCTGTATACATTTAAATATATATTAGGCTTTCCATAAAAGGTGTCCTTTTGTCCCTGTAGGATGGACGTCTTTGATAACTTACGACAAAAAGGAAAATCTCGTAGCAACGCTTTTGCTACACGAGATACTGTGGAAAAGACAGACAGCCATTAACCAGTTAGTGGATGGTTTAAGAGGAACAGACCTGCTAGAAATCATCCAACAGCATCCGGAGGAATTCAAAGAAAAATTCGTCTTTTCAAATACAAAACTTACGAAAGCGCGACTTCTAGACCAGACACATATCTCTGTTGCAACAACGCAGGCTGAAGAGAGAACGACGGAATTCTTTATGCAATATCTAGATAGAGAGGATCCAATTGAAATTGGTAATGGTATGTAAGAACTGTTGTAGGTATTATCATATAAAAGGAACAGCATGTCCTATATTCAAAGATTTTACAAGGGTTCACTAGCAGAACATACAGCTACAAAAGGTTCTGCGGTTATGGGCCCTAAAATTCTACCATTATCACTAGAACATTATCATTCATTCTTACAATTGTATAGCGCAGCATAGAGATCTGGCTACTCAAGCAAAAGTTAAGGAATTCTCTCTTGTTCTTAACAGCTTTAATTTATAGCAACTTCATCATCTACATCTATTGGCCCTTGCATTTCTAAATATTGATATTCGTTTATAGACGCTAGGATAGATTAATCCTTCAATCATGTACGAAGCATTTGAGTTATGAAATTTGTCTAAAATGTTTCAACATTTCAGTTTCCTCCGCTATTAGAGATCACCGGCCCCGGCCCTCGGCACCATGGCGCTCGGCCCTCGGCCCTCGGCCCCCACAAATATAGGTATTTCTTTGTTTCATAGCTGTCTGGCTGTTCCCGCATTTAAAATGATCCGAACGGTGCCGTTCAATCGAAAAATCGCAATGTTCGAAGCCTCCAAGAGCTTAAGAAACTCCTTTCAAGTAAAGTGAGAGAACTTCGAGGGGCCGGGCAGTCATCTGAGTCTCGCAAAACAAGTTGAGTATGATTTCCTAAACAAACCACAAATGTACACACACCACACGCTCCTTCGCATACAATTCATGCGCTTTCGTAGTCAATCGAGGGAGTCACATTCCATATGGTTGCATTCTTTGATGCATTCTTTACAAATATGTGGACCGCAAACTGTTCAACATAATTCCTTACTTTTGACCCTTGGAACGGACAGCTTTTCGAGTGGGTGACAGGACACCAAAGTGAATAAACATGAAGTAAAGTGTACTTCGAAACCATAATCAAAACGGAATAATACTCATGTAAATGAGAATATTGAAGGTTCCTCTTGAAATCGTTTTTACGAACATTCTTTAAATCGGCGGGATCCCCTTGACTTTCAATAAATGTCTTGGACACAGGCAAGCACAGGTTATGAGAAGAAAGTGGAAAGAGGAATTAATTTCTTTCTCAACAAAGTCTTTGGAGTTTCCTAATTTCTTGGTAATGGTCATCTCGCCATCGGTGCGTTTAGTTTCTTAGAAAGAGTTACTTACAAACAATTTACTCTGCGTAATTTCGAAACAGGGGAAAGAGGGGTTTTCAGGGCGACAGTTAGCCAGAACGACTACGAAGGCGCATGAATTGTATGCGAAGGAGCGTGTGGTGTGTGTACATTTGTGGTTTGTTTAGGAAATCATACTCAACTTGTTTTGCGAGACTCAGATGACTGCCCGGCCCCTCGAAGTTCTCTCACTTTATTTGAAAGGAGTTTCTTAAGCTCTTGGAGGCTTCGAACATTGCGATTTTTCGATTGAACGGCACCGTTGGGATCATTTTAAATGCGGGAACAGCCAGACAGCTATGAAACGAAGAAATACCTATATTTGTGGGGGCCGAGGGCCGAGCGCCATGGTGCCGAGGGCCGGGGCCGGGGGGCCGGGGCCGGTGATTTCTAATAGCCAGTTTCCTCGACCCCCAACGTTGTAGCACTTTGTTGTTTCGTTGTTGATAGATGGCATTCCATTGCAATTTCCATTACAGGACAAAAGTTCACAAGGCAAGAAGCCATCCTCATATTCACAACTGGTCAACAGATATTGGGCACGGCAGGGCTCAAAGATAAAATATTCGTTGAGTTTGCAGCCGAGGAAACTGATGAGCTGCCTGGTGCTGGAACATGTACCTGTCAACTTGTTCTACCCACAAAGCATGAAACATATGAGAAATTTGCAGAAAAGATGGACAAGGCTTTCGAGCTAGAATTGATTGGCTTTGGTGAGGCCTGAAAGTACGATGATCAAGTTTGAACCTTATAGCTCTTACATATCGGCATGTTAGTTTTGTTAATTTCTTTGTTGCTACCATGGGTTGAAGAGCCAGAAGTCTTCAATAAAATCTCTTTGATGTCTGTCTGTGCAATGGGTGTTGTTGGATGCCTAGGACTTATCCGCACAATAATTCATATTCCAGTAACCTCATACCAAATATAATGGCTACTTACAATTCTAGAATTTAGAAACTCAACGCTTTGCCCTTAGGTTTTATAGACCAGGTGCTAAGGATACTTAATATGTAGCTAAGAGAAGAATAGTTTATGTATCAATTTCAATGAAAAAACAGTAATAATAGTAGTAATTCAAGCACTGTACCTGGCAGATCAGAAAGTTGTGCCATTTCTTGAAAAAGTTTGTTCGTTGCTCATGGCAGTGGCTTGTCCGACTCAGACGAGTTTTTGGATTTTCAATATTCTACAATTCAATTGATGTTGGATTTTCCATTCAATAACTACCTGGCTTTGACGACGAAATTGCATAAATTTCAAGCACATTCATCTTCTCGCATGTGAATAATGAAATTGAAAATGCTGGCTTGGGCAAGATCTACAAAGTCTTTTAAAGTTCCTGGCTCAAAATAAGGATTTTTCCAAGCTATCATTTCGAATGCCTTTGAATAATTTAGCGTAGTTACAGTTGCTAAAATTATTTGACCTTGATAAATTGAAAAAGCATATTATAAGGTAAGGAGAAAAATCAATTCTTAAAGATGTTTCAAACGTACTAATTTGTCTCCAACTCACCCTATCGATTGAGCTTTGACTTTAAATGTATGTGTACATTCATTTTTTCATATGAACGATTTTTTACCATTATAGAATCAGCCTGTACTTGCTCCAATTGGATTGATCATGGAACAGAGCTTGTTAGCGTCTATCTTTTAGAGCACATTTAAACAAAATAATGAAACCAAGTGGTCTTAAAGAGTGGTTTAATTTCCAAGTCGAGATATATAGTCCAGAGCTTTGATATAAATATCAACGCCTTGTGTATCACTCTGACGCAACGGATCTATGTTCTGCTGCAGTCTCTTATAATCTTCTGGCTGAAGATGAAACAAGATTTCTGGGACACCAATCTCTTGGATGTTGTCTACGACATTCTGAGGCAATGGCGCTGCCCAGTCGATACCATAATTCTCTACGTCTGCCTAAAGAAAATAGTCAAAATGATATAGAAATGTGTAAATTTTTTCAAATGAAATTTAGATATGTTCATGATGGTTGGTGCATGATACTCGTATGGTGCATTTCTACTATCACAGACAAAGATACTATCATTTAGAGCAGTTACTCTCACAAATTGAGTGAACGGGAAGCCAAAACATATACAAAAATTACCATTCACCGTTATCCCCCCTCCACGAGTTATATTCGAGTAGGTGTTTGAAGTTCATCTTGGCAACATTGAACAAGGAGCGTGGGGGGGGGGATGTAACACGACCGGAACCAAGTGCCCTCTCTCTAAAAAAAGTTATTCACCTGCATTTTATCCATATATGTTGTTTGTATCCTATCATATATTCGGGGCAAGAAATTATAGAACCAAGAAATCCTTTCTAAAATGTAAGGAGATTCAAAACAGCCAGTCAAACAATATAGGCTTGTTGAAAAAGCTCTACATGTGACGTCATAAGAAATGAAATTTTGGCTAAAAAATTCGAATAAAGTTTCAATTTGGAACACTAAAGTTGATACAATGCTTGTGCATAAGCGGTTTTTTCAATTGAAAGGAAGGAAATTAGGGAGTTTTCGATAATTCTCGAAATTCAAGGCAGAGGTATTGAACCTGATACCTATGCTAGAATTATTCTTTCTCACCTCATCATGCAGTACCAAATTTGCTTTACCAGTGGAGAGAAGACCTCGTATCCATAGCTGAAGAGGTGATTTACCTCTTTCTGACGAGATTGGATGTTGATCCCAACCATCAGCCCACACCCTTAGTTGCTTGTTTATCCTTGACAGAAAGACGTAATGCAAGCAGAATAAATGCAAATCATCTGATGGATTCAGTAAACCAGATTGCTCCATTTGACAAAACAGTTCATAGAATATGTACATGCATCCTGAGAAGACATCTCTCCATAGCCTTTGATACGTTGAGTGTGGACGCTACGTCCAGTGATAATGCTTCCTCTCCCAGGACCACGATCTGGATGGCCCAACATATAAGCACCAACATCGACATTTTCCCCTCCCTTGTCAGTGCGCACTCTACTTGGAAGACCGTACCTTGTTACGCCAGAAAGGAATACTTCAAGAACGGTTGCAGCCCTATTGTTGTCACTGCAACGAATAAACATTATTCTTCTTGAATGCCCATCGATACCAGCGTGAATCACAAGGCGCCACCTGTAAATAAAGGCAGAAGAGCACAAAAAAAGGCATACAGTAAAAACCAGACCCTAGGACCCTAAGACCCTAGGACCATTAAGTACCAATGTTAATAATTAAGTAAATAGGACCCTTAACACCGGAGGGTCATCACCCTCAAGAGAGAACAGAATATCTATATTTCCTCATATAATACTACCATTTTCTGCTGTATTTATTACATCAGATGAAGTCAAGAGTAGATTTAAAGATTTTTTCTATGTTGTGTGAATTTATTACATGGAAAGAAAGGCGTCATATTTTACATTGCTTTTCATTAGTGAAACGTTTCCACCCGTTTTCATTGCTCATCATGGACAAATTTTATATTTCCATGGTGTTCATGCTGAAGAAAACAGTAAGAAAACAAATTATTCTTTACGGTGGAATGATGCCATTATTGCTCTCTGTTCTAAAAATTTCAATGAAATTCTATTGCCGCTTTGCTTCATTGACGTGAATTCTTCTTTGAAAGGGTGTTGTTTCAACTTCAAAAAGTTCCTTAGAAACCTGATTTGGTTTTCTAGGGTTTCTTTTATGAAGGAACCTCAGAAAACAAATAGAGAATTCCAAGCGACCTTTTGAAGTTGAAATATTTCTTTTACTGCTGAAATACAAATACCTGCCAAATCACAGAAGAGTTCAAATAACTTTCTTTTTGTTGTAAATCCTTTCCAAACTACATAAACAATTCAACTTTTTTGTGGTTGAGGCTGCACGCAGGCTACGTGGAGTAAAACATACATGTGGAATCATTATTATTATTATTATTATTATTATTATTATGTAATAAATTCACACATAGCGGTATAGAAAAATTTATCTAAATGTACCTCTTGACGTCATCTGATGTAATAAAAACAGCGGAAATAGTAGTATCATACGTGGAAAAGGTGATATTCTGTTCTCTCGTGAGGGTGATGACCCTCCGGTGTTAAGGGTCCTATCGCACATTGGTACTTAATGGTCCTAGGGTCCTAGGGTCCTAGGGTCTGGTTTTTACTGTATGCTAAAAAAAAGACGACTTGGAGTTCTTTTTTTATTCTCTTCTTCAATTCTCTACGCGTTTCGACTCTATGGTCATCTTCAGGAGGTAGGAGAGCATGCTTAGCAAATAAAAATCAGACATGATCTATCCAGTTAGCCATATTGTTGTTGGGCTATCTGACACATCCAATTTTGGTCAAGAGAGGGGGGGGGGGCCAACTCTTGACTGATAATAGGTACTGCAACCAGATCTGGTGTGTGCTAATGGCTCCAGGCATATAATTTATAGAAATATAAGAATTAATCTGAATTGTAAAATCAGGAAAAATGAGATTAATCAAATTTGCAGCAAAATTCCCTTCCAAACATGAGAATTATGATAAAACACATCAAATAGCACTTATCTGTGAAAGAAATTTGCAAACTACTGGTATTTTGCAAACTTTTTCTTGAAAATTATGAATCGAGAATAGACCTTTTAGCTATTCTACAAAAGAGCCTGGATCGAGCGTTATTTTTATACACGAGGTTCGATAGAGTGGCGTTAGAGCTTCTATGAATATTGTGCATATTCGAAAATTCTACAAAGTGCACTTTGTAGAATTTTCGAATTTGCACAATAGTGATAGAAGCTCTTAACACCACTCTATCGAGCCTCGCGTATAAAAATAACGCTCGATCCAGGCTCTTTTGTAGAATAGCTAAAAGGTCTATTTGCGATTTTGACAGAGTCAGTCCTAGACTTATGACGATGAGTCTTAGTTTCCCCATTGAATTGAATGATGTTATGGCTTCAAACTGAAACTCATGACCATACAGCTTCAAAACGCAGACTAATTTAGGCCATCTCCGCCGCATTTATGGCGGGACCAATCAGATCGCTACTTTCTTGATATTGTCAACACACTTGCCTACTCTAAGCGTTGATTGATTGATTAGATCAAAATTCGACTTTTCGAAGCGAAGTAAAGTTCGAAACGACGTTCGAAGCGACGTTCGACTTATCTTTCGACGCTCGAAGGATGGAAGAGGCTCAATTTTTCTTCAGATCTCTCGTAAAATTATAGTCTCCGTTTTGAATCAGTTTGGTCGAGATTCCTGGCACTGCATTGAGTGAAGATAAAACATCAAATTAAAAATGTTCAACGAATACAAGGAATCAAGTTGTCAGTCTAGGTCAGGGTCAGTCCCAGAAAATGGCTTCCCCCTTATTTGTCAAAATATATCAACGAAACTTTATTAGCTAGAAAAAAGTACAATAGATAGATGCAAAAAGTCACAAGGCTTCATTGCTCATAGCCAGGAAGTTCCTCATTGCAGGATTTTCAGCAAAAATCTAGTAGGGGGGGAGGGGTTCATAACATGTCAAAGGTACGGGTATGTGGTTTCGGACCCAAAATTCTCCAAACAAGGGTAATTTTTTCGGCAGATTTTCCATAAACATGGGTGGGGTTTCGCTGAAATTCGCAAAAATAGTTTAAAATAGTTAAAGTTTCGGTAATTAGAAGAGCGGGGGGAGGGGGAGATCCCCGTCCATACCCAAGTCATGTGGGGGGGGGGGAGGTAACCGAACATAGACTTATTCTTGTTACCTTATTAGCTTGTGGTACCCGTCAATGTGCCAAAGTGCTAAAGGTGCAACCACATTATAAACTCTTCTTCGAACAACATTGATTTCAAGGGATCTCAAAATCACACCATTTGGGTCTACTCTCCTTGCACTGTCCCGAATACGTGTTTGTTGTACTCGGTGCCCTTTGCTCCTCAAGAAGCCATCCATTCGCCGATATCCACAGTTTGGAAATTCTGCGAAAATATCAGTGACAATTTGGTCCAGGTTCATATCTGGGATACGGGAATATTGGTCACGAATTGAAATTCCAAACTGCAGCAGTCTACGTCTAACAGTACGTGGACTGACATTTAGCATAATGCTGATATCCCTCCACGTGAATCCTTTCTCAATCAGAAATCGGAGCTGCCTCTCAGGTATGACAAAGGAAGGCCGACCAACCATTCCACTAAGATCAACTAAAGCATTGTCTGGACGAAAAATCTGCTTCTAGTCTCTCTTGCAATATCTCCCTTGCTCTTTGTAGTAGCGTTATTGGTTCTCCGTAGTATTGTGGCAAGCTTTCATTCATTCTTACCAGTACTGAAATCACATGCTCCAACCGATCAAGTAGCAATTCTTCATTTGTATCGCCTCTAGCGTCATTAGTCAAACAGCGACTGATATTTTGCAGAATCAAGCACAGACGTGCCTCTATTTCACCACGGGGCTCAGGCTGAAAGGAGAATGAAAACATTATGGGTTCCCCCTTTTTTATAAGAAACTGCCCATAAGAAACTCAATTCTCAGATCACCAAAAAATTAAGAAACTCCAGTACTGGGAAAACATAAGTTTAAGAGGCTATTTATTTTGAACAAGGGAATCCTTACAGTTGTAGCCTGCGTGCAGGAGAAAGGATTGTTGAGGCTGCACGCAGGCTAGGATTGCCTCTAAAGAACCCAGAAATATTATTTGACTATATTTGATGCCCAAAATATCATGGCATTAATTTCAGTTTATATTGGACCAAAAAATGTCACTTTCGGCAATATTCTGACCCAAAAATATCTGACTTAAATCCCTGTATGTGCATACCCCCCCTGGGATTCATGCTCACTTCCTGTCCCCACGTGAATATTTCAAAAACTAGGATTTTTGAAGCGCGCAGCCTCGACAATTTAGATCACTGAAGAGTGAAGACTGTAGTTCTTTCCGAGTAATATGATACAAGAAAAAAGTAAAGCAAAGATATGTTAATGACTTCCTCTTTCAAAATGAAAACACGTATTTTTTATAAGAAACTGCCCATAAGAAACTCAACTCTCAGATCGCCAAAAAATTAAGAAACTCCAATACTGGGTAAACATAAATTAAGAAACTATCTATTTTGATAAAGGAAATTCTTAACATATTTCTACTTTGTTTTCATTCGTTTGAATGTTACTCGAATGGTACACATGAGTAATGTCTAAAACATTGGGCAGGCTTCAAAAACATTGTTTTGAAAAGGTTCAGGAGGGGATAGGTAGTGAACACGAAAATTGTTATGGAGCCTCTAAACTCGTAGCAAACCTCTCAGTACTGAAAATCTGATAATTTTAAGAAACTTTTAGTATTGGGCAAAATTCTTAGTCTTCCTAGTACTGGAATTCCTTAATTTGTTGATTTAGGGCCTGTCTATGAATTGGTAAATGTTTCTTTTGCTTAATCTATCTATGATTAAACAATTCTTTCAGTTGCCATAAAACTTAATGATTTTTGAGGGAATAGGCAAATGAGAGTATATATTAATATATGCCTCTAGCCAGAATTTAACGTTGTAAAGAATTTACTTTGGGTTAACCGTACTTTTATATTTTGCCGGAGCTGCCTACGTTTTCGTTTTTCATATAGAGCCAGAACGAAACTCGAACGACTCTGGTAAATTCTAGCCTTATTTATTCTAGTTATGGCCTGTTTTACCAAGGCTCAAATAATACCATCAAACATTATTTTGCAGTGATAAATATTCGCCCAGTCCAGTGATAAATAAGAACTGTCCCTCCAAAATTACTGGAATCTTTTGATGTGTGTCCTCTGCGCTTGCCATATTTTTGCCTTGGTCCTGAGAGCCGATTCTATAAGAAAACCATCAGATGCAAAACAACGGGCTAAACAAGGTCCCACGCTATGTTTTAGCGTTGTTTTGGAGAATGAACCAATTGCAGCCTTGCTTAGGTATCACATGATACATCATATCACTGTGTGACAGGGTGTCATTGTACCGTTATGTTGCCGTACTTTTAGGCGACAAGAACAAATTGCAAGAAAATTAACCAATTCATATCACAACGGGAAAATACAGTAGTGTGACCGCAGCCAATATTGATCTTGCCCTGGGGTTCCAGCTGTCATTGGAAAACTGGTCTTTGATGTTAGCATTGAGACAATCAAATGTGTCACACAAAATGAGGACTCATCACTCAACTTTAGCCTTATACAAATTCCTTTACTAAATCCCATTGTATCTTATGTTTTCGTGTAACAATTGTTATCAAAATTAACAGAGCAAATATAAGAGTACAGTCAAATGTGTGGTATAACTGGGCGCAAAGGTGAAGAGAGCATTTGCATCTTATTAAGAAATTTCCTATTTTTGCTCCAAAAACAGTGCTTTGTGGCGTTTCATAAGTTTGTGGATAGGATGGGCCAATGTCACGCAAACCACACTCATTACAGGCCCTTGCACTGCATCATCTTGAGCTGCGTTGTGATTTGCTATTAGAAGAGGAGGTGCACTCTCTGAAAAATAAAAGGAAGATCCCTACTGTACCTCAAGTTGTACCTCAATTTTGGTTTTCTCCTGGAGCTGTTTAAGTCTGTGCCAAAACATTTAAGAAACCTGCAGTTAATTCATGGAAAATCAATGTTAACACAAAAAAGACCAAATGCATTACATTCCAGAAAAAATGTAGATATAATTTCCCCTATCCTCCTGTATTGCTCTGAGGTTTGGGGAGCATTCGGGTATCTTGATTATGAAAAAATGGGACAGTAACCCCATCGAAAAAGCACACCTATCATTTTGTAAACGTGTAAACATATCCATGGAGTAAATATATCCATTACAAATAATTTGGTTCGAGGTGAACTTGGAAGATATCCATTAAAAACTACAATAGAATGTAGATATATTTCCTTCCTGCAACACATAAAAAGTATGCCCCAAAACAGTTTAGTTTATCAAGCGTTAATTACAAATAACGAGTTAGATAGTAATATTAACTTTAATACACATCTGAATAATATTAAAGCCTCAACTAATTCACCAAATATTTTAAAGATGACAAAAAATCAAGAAAAAAGTACCATGAAATCATCTTATCAAAAAATATGGAAGTCCTGAATTCAAGAAACAGGCAAAAGTAAATTTCTCACTGATATTAACCCTATCTGACCTGGGTGTTTTGAAACACTCAATGCCTGGGGGGGCGGATTCTGCCCCCTGTTTATCTCTGTTGTCATAAGAGATATGGCAGCCAAACTTGGCACAAAGGTAGTTCATTATATAAACAATGAAAATTTGAAATCATAATCCAATTAGCGATGTTGTTGTTGTTGCTAGAGCATGATAATCATTATGATGTCATATGACGTCATACAAATGAAAGGTTGCTAAAAGGTCATGAAACTTTATTTTTCATAAAGAAATAGATGTAGATCAAAATATATGTAAATTCTTAATTTAGACTTAATTGGACCAATTAAACATAATTAAGAGAAATACAAAGTATGTTTTTCACAGAGTGCTGTATGAAAAATTGGTAACCATGGAAACAAGGCTAAAAATAGAATGTCCAAATTGTTGCAATTTTATTGCTCTATGATACAAAGTTAAACTTACGAAGTATCAGAGGCCTGCTGCATGTGTGGAAAACGGTGTAAATAAAAATGTGCTAGGAGGGGCGGAATCCGCCTCCCCCCCAGGTCAGATAGGGTCAAGAAAGACATCCTTTGAACCATATCTTACCTCAGCACAAACTCGTAATGAAAGAATTTTAATCATCAAATTACGGACTAGTGACCATGATCTAGAGATTGAAAAAAGGAGACACCACAGACCAATCATACCAAGGGAAAATAGACTCTGTAAATTTTTTAGCATTAATCTCTCGAATTTTGTAGCAATAATCTTTGTAGCAATAATCAAACATTTCTCGACAGCATACGAATCAAATCTGTCAATAGTGCACGTGTGGTCTAAACAAAATATTACCGACTGGAACGCATTACCTACGGGCTGATAATTTGTTGCAGAAAATGGGCACATGGTGGGCATATGGCCTAGTGCCCTATGGTAGATGTGATTTTCAATTTCATTTAAATTTGCAGCCACCCCCCCCCCCCCCTCTAAGAGATGTGTCTTGTTTGCAATTTTAGCCCCCGATCAAGTTGTACAACAATAACTGAGAGTCGATTTTCTGTTATCTTTAGAACGTCGTTCCCGGCACTGTCATCAAGGAGACAGGTGCACACGGAACATAGGAGAACGCTCCAAAGCGTTGTGCCCTTTCCAATCAAGGATACATGCACTCACGATTTTTGTTGCACACCAAACACCAGACTACAACACCATCTGCAATTCAGACGGAGAGACTGAACAAAGCAGGTATGGGGAAGACAAAAATTGTATTTGAAAATAAGACAGCAAAACGCGATGAGTTATGCAGGGTGCTGGAGGGACGGTTCTCGCAATTGTCATCAGTTGGTGGCTACACGCTACTGTAGGACCGAAGTTATAAAAGAGCCAAAGTCGAGAAAGATCAAATAATCCTGCTCTGCCATCTTCAAAATTGTTTACTTGATGGATTATGATTGACTGATTTCTACTCAGAAGGTGTCTTTATATCATACTTTGTGCCTTGAAATTTCATCAAAATTGTTTATTCAGAAAACTCTTCAAATTCTTTAGGATATGTTTGACTCGTATCAATTGTAAAACGGTCGAATTGGCAGACTTGGCATTTTTGTTTGATCAAGTCTAAAATTCTCAAAATGGTAGACTTGGTATGCTTTGAAGGCATTCTGAACCTTCTGCTTCATAAGGCAGAAGGTCTGGCAGACGTGGAGAGATTCTCATTTTTGCCATCATGAATCCAAAAGCCATCTTTTGGAAGATTTTGTATTTAATTAGGATATATTTTTCTGGCTCTATGAAGTCGACTATTTTCATTCTTGTGTAGATTTTGAAAACAGAACTTTGACGTTTGGATCTACTTTCTGACACACCCTGTATGCTAGGAAACTTATTGGGTCTTTTTTTTAATTGTAGGCATCAATACTGCACAAGAAATGCAACCGGGACACAATGATGATCATTGTAAATCCTACTGCATCAAACAAGCACTTGTCCTTGAATGTTTGGTCAACAGATGGAATTGCACAAAAATACTTTGGAACACCGCGTGTGTGTAACTGAAATATATGTTCTTTCACCTATGGATCTATAGTTTCCATTTGAAGCAAATTTTGTTTTCAGATAGTCTGACATTGTGGCATGCCCACAAAAACCCCGAGGAACAGTGGATCTCAGCTATTCTCGTAGTAGATGTCAGCTCTGATCAACAGTTAAGCAGGATTGTTCACAGAAATCCTTTATATTGTTGTCAATC
This sequence comes from Aurelia coerulea, assembly GCA_039566865.1. Classification (NCBI taxonomy): domain Eukaryota; kingdom Metazoa; phylum Cnidaria; class Scyphozoa; order Semaeostomeae; family Ulmaridae; genus Aurelia; species Aurelia coerulea. The sequence continues at coordinate 12,719,153 of CM076947.1, forward strand.
GAAATCTTTTGCTTAGCATCTACTGTGAGACAGACTTCAGAAAAGACAGAGGCTTTAATGAAGAAATAGAGACATAGACATTTGCATTGTTGATAAAAATTAAAAACACCACAAAATAGGAACGTGTAGAGCTTCTCATCAACTTTCGCTGTCGTAGTAGCTACAATCTTTAGAATTGGTAAATATATATACTTTGATGCAAACAATCAAAATCACATGATTAAATCAAATTATCTCTATTGTTCTCGTTGCTATGACAATAAGAAGATTTTAAGTTATGATTATCATGATTGTTACCAACATGATTGAAACAATGAAATGAGCCACTAAATTGAAATCTTTTGTTTCAAATTGAGTTGGATATCATCAAATACATGCGTAAGTATAATTTTGCATATATTTGGGATTAAAATTTGCAACAATTAGAAAAAAAGTATACGGATTTTGTTGACTACACAGTAAAACATTGGTTGCCATGGTTACGAGGCTATATTTAGCATCTTGAAATTTTAATCATTCGATACAGTATAGATATAAAGTCAAAGTAGCGGAGTCTTGGCATCCTGCATTGCATATTCTAGCATAGGCGAATAAAAGTTTGGTTGGGGGGGTGGAATCCACCCCCCCCCAGGTGAGATAGGGTTAACAGAGTTGATAAAAACATGCATTACATTATATGACAGCATAGTCAGGTGGTGATATAACGCGATCATGTTACTGCTGTTTTTCAAGACAGAAAGCACATGTATCCTTTAATTTCTTTAACCCTATTCGTACTGGGGGGGGGGGCGTTTTTGGCCCCCCCTACCAGTTTTTGCTGCATTACGCTAAAACGACAAAAGATACAACCACCAGTTTTGGCAATTAAATTCTTAACATTTCATTGTTCTACCTCTGATCATGTGACCACAGTAATACCATATTTGGAGAGTAGTCAACAAAAAAAAAGCTTAAAATGTCCATAGTTTTCGTGTCATTTGCTTGATCGATCTCAAACATGCACCATTCGATTGCATTTGATGAGTACTTTCATTTGATATATAAATTTTTCATATTTGCTGATGTCAGCAAAATTTAATATCTATGACGTCATTCACATTTATGACATCATTTACCTAATAAAGAAGCGTCAAATATAAATTTTTTTAGTCTAAATTGCTTCATCTTATTAATTTGATTCATTTTGAGTTTATATTTACCAGATAAAAGGGCAGGACTGGCAAAAACCTGCGATGAAAGAAAATGCATGCAACAAAAGGCTAATTTAAGGCTAATTGTGCTAAAAATAGAAACTAAAGTATATTTTTAAACTAAAGTATGTATTTTTAAGGAGGAACTATGAATCACATGTTTCTTTCAACATCGAACTATGATGTAGAATTCAAGGAAATGTGTAAAATTTCGAGGGGACCTTAACTGAAACGGTTTCTATGTGAGTAAAATTTTAAATATTTGTACATGATGCCCCCAAAACCCAACATTTTGATATCTGTGACGCCATGATTTCATGACGCTTCATTTGAAGTACTTCAGCTGTTAAGGGGGCTCTGCGCACTTGTCAAAAAGAGATTTTCTTCTCTCGCAGCAATTTTTGAGTAGATTTTGAAACCAATGATCTAAATCAAGGATGCCTTGTAAAAGCCAGCAACTACATATCGAAAGACAAGAAAGAGAACTTTCCATGGTATTCAGAACAGGACTTACGGTGCCCTGAAGGACACGGAGAAGGTTTCCAACAACATCCACTGAATCAATTGGGCCTAGCTAGGCCAAGAGGCCATTGAACAGGCTCGTCCTCTCCCACTAAACCAAACCAAACAGATGTTCTGAAAAGATATCATCAAACTGCCCAGTGTTAGAAAAGATTGCTGGTCAAGTTATAACAAGAAAGAAGGCTCTTGATTTTGGACAAGAATCACGAACTAATATGAACTAGAGAAGAGCTGAAAAGGTTCTTTGAAAGGCTTAGTGACAATAATTTGCTGCAAAGATGTCTCTGAAAGGATATCCCCAGAACAGAAATGAGTCCAGCAACAACTCCCTATGGGTAACATGCCGCAAACATGTTTTGTTGGAAGTCATAGACTTGAAGCAGCCACAGTGCCATCACATTGCTCATTTAATTTGGAATCGAGGAACAGCAAGTATGGGATCAGTATTATTGAGAATAGGAGTTGAGGATCTTGACATTAACACCATGACAGGATACAGGTTGGAGAATTAATCTCGCATAAGTAATGCAGAAGTAAAATGCCAAAGCAAATACAGAAGAAGAAGAAGACAACTCCGCCACAAAAGGAAGGCAGACATGTTATTGGAAAAAATTATTTAAGGTGCATTTGGCACAAGTTAAAATCCTGAAGTAACTCTTCGGTTGAGTGGGGAAGATTAAATAGAATTTTTCTGGTTAAGAAGGTATAATCATTTGCAAATTTTCGTCAGTTTTTCTATGTTGCCTAGCAACGAATCACGTGACTTATTAATTTTGCCATTGTTATATTTGAATAGCCAACTTGTCTAAAGAACAATAGGGGAAGTCTCATTGTTATATCTTTTGTAGTTTTGGAGAAAAAGAGGGGGGCGAAAAAGTATACATTTGCCCCCCCCCAGTATAAGATACCTAAAAAATCGCCCAGTACAGATAGGGTTAACTCGGCTAATTATGAGTTTGTGGGCACCAGAGCATTCTTCACAAGTGGAACGAACACATTTATCACAATAAATCCACCTCTCTTCGCTCCTTTTGTCTCGTCTTTTCTTGCAATTTGCACAGGAATTTTGATCAATCTTTCCTTTGGCTAGGGCTTTGCCGGCTATCTGTAAAAGGGGGAACGGGGAATCGGGGAATCATCGGGGAATCTGTAAAAGGGGGAACATGGAAACTACACATTCCCCAATTTTCTATATATTTTTTTATGAAACTGCGGCCAACACTGTATACCATAATAGAAAATCTTTTCATTTCCTCTTATGGGCGAGCAAAAATAAATCCAACAAAACAGATTTCGTTCGAAATCTGTAAAAGGAGGAATATGACAACCAAACATCGAAATTGGAAGTACAACGCATCATATTGAAGATCTTTGCACGCAAATCTCGAATCTGGCATTAGAAAGTTGATATTTCCCATCTAAACGAAAATAACACAGCTTTTCAAAATCTGTAAAAGGGGGAATCTGTAAAAGGGGGAACTTCAGAACTACTAACTATAGAAGCATAATTTTGATACGAACATGATGCTGATGACTTGGTCTTACCAATGGACGCAGCAGAATTTTTAAGAACTTACCTAGGAAAGCATAAAATCGACATCAAATGCCAAATAACTGCTTTACGGCAAGTCTTTGATCCAATTTGTAGAACAATTGCGTGAGTTCGCGTCGAATTCCATGCAATATCAGGTGTAGACTATTTCAAATAAATGTCAAACACTTTCAAAAGAAGCTAAAATAGGAAATTCTGTGAGTCACGTAATTCATGGCATCCCTCCAAGTCAAGGGGGTTGCTTGCAAGATTTCACTTCAGTGATCTGACAGTGAAATCATGGGTGGCAAGACGCCACATATATTCTTGATTGCCGCAGTTCAGTTCCTTTCGCGGAGGAAAATATTCTTTACCACTGCGGACGAGCTAGCGTAATATCTCCTCCGCAGAAATGTATTTTCCTCTGTGGTCAGTGGCGGACTGGCTCTGATTTTTGCACCGGCCATGAACGAGTTAAAGGGGCCCTAAGTGGGTGTGGCCTCGATGATGAGTGTGTGGTCAGGGGCAAAATTTGTCGCATTTCCTCGATTCCTTATCAATAGCCAAGGTAAACTCACTTTCTTTGAAAATGAGGCATATATTATTATTATTATTATTATTATTATTATTATCAATTTGTTTTACGTTGGCAACTTACATAACTAATTCAAAGCTAATCCAAGCCAACAAATTAAATACAGAAATATATATATATACAAGTAAAACTAGTCAATAAAATTACAAAGTTCAAATCAAATTACAATGTTCAAATCAAATTACAAAGTTCATATTAAAAAGGTATAAAATCACAGAAAGCCGAGTTGATGAATGTACTGCTTGAAAAGTCTGCAGTCGCAGCCTTCATTGGTCCAATGTTTGATTTTATTCTTAAATTGATGCACAGAATTTGAATCTTTAATTTCCTGAGGAAGATAGTGCCAAATACACAGCCCTCTGTATCGGATTGTTTCAGTACCATGATTAACTGTATGTACCATAGGAAGTAAGAATGTATTGGTATTTCTTAAATTATATGTGAGACTTCTTTACAGGAAAATTTCGTCCATAAAACTGGGGTTTAAATTATTAGTAGTTTTAAACATTTCAGTCATTAGCAATTGTACATTTTTCTGATGTATTGTTATAGATCTATCTTTTTCTAATAAGGTTTCAAAGCTGGAAGTATAGTCTTTATACGCAATTCGTAAGGCTCTCTCGTGCAGCCTATTGATTTTGTTATTCATCTTTCTGCTATGGAACATCCATACCAAAGGACAGTGTCTCACGATATATCTTCTTATTGGCATGATTAAAATCTTTAAATTGTCTCTACTTTATAAAAGTAATTTTTTTACCTTTTTTGTATTGTGGGCCAGACGATCTATAATGTTTTCGTTTCTCAAACTGCTGAGGAACCCTTTTCTGACCCCCCCCCCTGCAGTGTGGTCAGAGGAAATTAACTGATGGAGCATCAAAATGAGGGGTCTGGGGGCGAAGTCCCCATGAAAATTTATGAGGAAAAACCCTCTACTTTGGCTTAGATTGCTTCTCCCAATCCCGGGTTTGCCGATGCTAAAATTGAATTATCATTTGTAACAGTAGTTTTATGAATAAGCACCCACAGGGAAATTTTTGGAGTAAACATCTGTTCTTTGGCTTAGAATGCCTATCGCCATACCATCTTACCAGAGCAGAATTTGAAACTTTGAAATTCTCAAAATTATTTTTGCAGTTTTCTATCAATGAACACTCTCATGAAAATTATCGGGCAAAAGCTTTCAGTTTTTCACAATCCAATTTTTGCGTGCCCCCAAAGTGGAGCAGTTGACAAAGTGCGTCCTGGAAATTTTTGAAACTTGCAGCCTCTTCTTTGGCTTAGAGTGACTCTCCCAGTCATTTCTTTACCCTACACTACCTATAACAACAATTTTCTGTGAAGGAATCTCGAGAACCATCTTTTGGCAGAAGTGGAGGGGGTCTTTACATTTTCTGTAACGGTGCTCCCTTCTTCACCATCCGTATCCTCGCTCTCGACTGTATTCATTTCTTTGAGCAAGTTCAATAACACAGAAGGATTCAAATGTAAAATGAGATGTCCATTATTCAAACATTCAACTCTACCAAAATTTCCTTAATTTTGCAAAAGGGGCCCTTTTCCAGGAAAAAGGGGCCCTTTGCAAGATTTTGAGGGGGGCCCACGGGCCGGTGGGCCAGTCCGCCACTGTTTGTGGTGTCATATATGCTATGCTGAAAGATACTGCGATGTTTGACAACTAATGGTGAAATCATGGGTTGTAGGATAAATTTAGGTTCCCGCGAATGAACTAAATAGGTTTTAAATAGATATTATAAATCACCCTTGTATCCTCCTTGTGTTTATCCTTCTCATCACCTTCTGGGGCAGCAAATAAGCTTCTTTCAGGTCTAATACTGCGACATTCTGTGGCGTCTTGCCACCCATGATTTCACCGTCAGATCACTGAAGTGAAATCTTGCAAGCAACCCCCTTGACTTGGAGGGATGCCATGAATTACGTGACTCACAAAATTCCCCATTTTAGCTTCTTTTGAAAGTGTTTGACCTCTATTTGAAATAGTCTACACCTGATATTGCATGGAATTCGACACGAACTCACACAATTGTTCTACAAATTGGATCAAAGACTTGCCGTAAAGCAGTTATTTGGCATTTGATGTCAATTTTATGCTTTCCTAGGTAATTTCTTAAAAATTCTGCTGCGTCCATTGGTAAGACCAAGTCATCAGCATCTTGTTCGTATCAAAATTATGCTTCTATAGTTAGTAGGTCTGAAGTTCCCCCTTTTACAGATTCCCCCTTTTACAGATTTTGAAAAGCTGCGTTATTTTCGTTTCCATAGGAAATATCAACTTTCTAATGTCAGATTCGAGATTTGCGTGCAAAGATCTTCAATATGATGCGTTGTACTTCCAATTTCGAAGTTTGGTTTTCATATTCCCCCTTTTACAGATTTCGAACGAAATCTGTTTTGTTGGATTTATTTTTGCTCGCCCATAAGAGGAAATGAAAAGATTTTCTATTATGGTATACAGTGTTGGCCGCAGTTTCATAAAAAAATATATAGAAAATTGGGGAATGTGTAGTTTCCATGTTCCCCCTTTTACAGATTCCCCGATTCCCCGATGATTCCCCGTTCCCCCTTTTACAGATAGCCGGGCTTTGCCCTTGCATAAATGTGGACTTAGATTTGCTAGCAGTTCCTTGCCTTTTTTGCTCTCTGTTCTGGGTCGCATGGCAGCCTCCTCGGGTGAAATTTACTCAAACAGGGGCAGTTTTTAGCAAGGCACATTGGCTTGGACCTTTCCCCGGTGTCGCGAATGTGACAATGCATGCAAGTCCATGAAAACAAAATGCAATGACAAGCTAGTAAAGGTATGTTTACAGCTAGCATATTGCTTCCTCACTTCATGTCCTTAAATAATGATTCTTAAATTCTTTTAAACATGTGCACTTTCCCATGCATTTCCCTTTGCAAGAACAATTTTTCTTTGAGCTGTTGCCTCGCTTAAACCTCGCTTAAACCAAATTTCGATAGAGCAGGAATTACCTTGATAGGCGTATAGTTGTCGGACATTGTCGGATTGCCCTATTTGAAAATATGGGTGATTTTCCCACATTTAAAGTTTTGATTCTTGCAAACATTTGGAATTTTTTCTTCAGATAAAAATGTTGCATGCTCTCCTCCACAGATACCTTTTCAAGTTTGAGCAGGTGGAGCCAGGCACAAGGAAAGAGAGATATGGGACCCCCTCTCTTTTGTTTTTCTTTCCTCTATCAAGTTGTCCCAAAGATGCTTTGTTCTTCAACAGGAAGATGGCATTATATGAAGTTTGGATGTTTATTTTCGTACAATACCGCATACCGCGCTGTGAAAGCTCGATACCGCAATACCGCAAGGTTTTTCCATCCTTACCGCAATACCGCACAAAATATACCCCCGATACCGCAATACCACAAACCACGAAGTACCCCTCCAAAATTGAATGCTTTTACAAGGCCAAGGGGTCAACTGGTCAGTCAACATTGTCCATGGGGGCTCACTCGCTTGTTTTAATCCAGTAAATCAGAGTGGAATCTCCTTTTTGCTTCTCGACCACATGCGACAGTGACTGCAATTGTTTGGGGCAAGATGGAGCCAGCACAGGAAGACGAAGTGGTGAGAAATTTGATACGAGCAGCAGATCACCTTAATACCTTGAACAGGAGACCTGCTGATACAAGACCTGCATCCCAAGAACGATTCCAGAATATATTGCCAGTGCTTTCCCTACCGTTAGAGGTGGAAGTAATCAAGTCAGATATGCTGCAACATCTAATTCTGTTGATAGTCAAGGTGAGATCTTGGTTTTTATATAAATCACTAGTATTAAGCGAGATCACCAAGGTCACAAATATGGGCGAGGAAGGGCTTTTGCCCCAAAAGGGAACAGGGCTCTTGGTCCATAAAATGCCGATTTTGGCACGCTTTGTTTGAGTACTCGTCCTGGTGGCTGGGGGTACTTGACATGTACGGTGGTGTGCCCAGGATAGCTTGTTTACCCTGCTCCAGAATTTTCGCTCCAAATGAGAATCAATTCTAAAAAAAATAACCGAAAGTATGGTATACTCCAAAGGATCCAAATCATGAATTTCAAACCATACTTTCGAGAAATCAAAAGACGAACTTGATTGGTCCTTAGATAATGAGGACGGGGGATAAAATTTATCGCTAGAACGGAAAAAGTTGAGTGGATGCGCAGACTTTACCTTTCCCTTTTCGCCTCTAACTCCTCCACAATAGTAAAGTCTGCACGCAGGCTACATAAGTCCCAGTTTGAGCAGAAATATATATTGTTGTTGTGGTTGTAATTGCTGTTGCTGTTTTTGTTGCGATAACTGGGACTATTTTGTGAGTCTAAGAACAGCTCACATGAGCCACAAAATAGGTCCAATTATTAATCAATTAGTTCATATTACGAGAACGGGGCTTGATTTCAAAATTGTCTTTAATTGAAAATTAATCTGACGTCATATGAATTTGATGCAAAGATAAAGTTTGCAGTTGAAGAAAACAGTCATGTAAAGATGGTGCATCCTTGGAAAATCTCTCCAGAGATAAGAGCATACATACGGTATAAGAAAAATGCCAGCATCAAAGAGTTGGTAAAAGAAACTGCTGTGTCACAGTCTCATATATACAGCATCTGGAAAGAATTGATAGGAGGGGGGGGGGGGGCGAAGACAGAACAGGAGGATTTAAAGTTCATCCGTGGCTGGCCACCTAAGTTATCAGTGAGGGAGAAAAAGAAAATTGCGCGAGTTGTAAAAAACACTTCACGGGCAAGAAGCAAACTGTACAGTAAAAAGGACGATGGCACAAGCTGATGCGAAAGATGTCTCTCATAGAACAGTTTCTAGGTTTTTAAACCAAAAAGGCTACAATTACCTTCAAGCAAGGAAAAAGGGACTATTAAGTGAACACAATGAAAACCGAAAGTATGGTATACTCCAAAGGATCCAAATCATGAATTTCAAACCATACTTTCGAGAAATCAAAAGACGAACTTGATTGGTCCTTAGATAATGAGGACGGGGGATAAAATTTATCGCTAGAACGGAAAAAGTTGAGTGGATGCGCAGACTTTACCTTTCCCTTTTCGCCTCTAACTCCTCCACAATAGTAAAGTCTGCACGCAGGCTACATAAGTCCCAGTTTGAGCAGAAATATATATTGTTGTTGTGGTTGTAATTGCTGTTGCTGTTTTTGTTGCGATAACTGGGACTATTTTGTGAGTCTAAGAACAGCTCACATGAGCCACAAAATAGGTCCAATTATTAATCAATTAGTTCATATTACGAGAACGGGGCTTGATTTCAAAATTGTCTTTAATTGAAAATTAATCTGACGTCATATGAATTTGATGCAAAGATAAAGTTTGCAGTTGAAGAAAACAGTCATGTAAAGATGGTGCATCCTTGGAAAATCTCTCCAGAGATAAGAGCATACATACGGTATAAGAAAAATGCCAGCATCGAAGAGTTGGTAAAAGAATCTGCTGTGTCACAGTCTCATATATACAGCATCTGGAAAGAATTGATAGGAGGGGGGGGGGCGAAGACAGAACAGGAGGATTTAAAGTTCATCCGTGGCTGGCCACCTAAGTTATCAGTGAGGGAGAAAAAGAAAATTGCGCGAGTTGTAAAAACACTTCACGGGCAAGAAGCAAACTGTACAGTAAAAAGGACGATGGCACAAGCTGATGCGAAAGATGTCTCTCATAGAACAGTTTCTAGGTTTTTAAACCAAAAAGGCTACAATTACCTTCAAGCAAGGAAAAAGGGACTATTAAGTGAACACAATGAAAAAAGTTCATTAAAATTTGCCAAGCAGATGGTAAGAGAGCACCACTTTGATGTCTGGACAAACAAAATAGCTTTCTACCTTGGATGGCATAGGCTTCATTTACAAAAGAAACCCTTTTGATCAGTCTTTGGCTCCTAGAGGAAGAGTTTGGCGTACAAAAAGTGAGGGGCTCATTTGTGGCTGCACATCTAAAGGGCAAGCGCGTGGAACAGGCGAGGAACACGTAAAGTACGGGTACGGGACGGGAAATATACGAAACATTGTAACTTCTATTGACCCCAGGTGAAAACTTTCATCTTGGTTAACCGGGCTAGCCTGCCCCATGTAATTGGCCCCTTAGAGTATTCAGAAATGACCCCTTTCATTGAAGTATGTTCTGATTCCAGATGATAATGACATGGCCTCCCAATCAATTGACGAAGAACAAACAGATCGAACCAACCCAATGGACGATGACACAGGCTGTTGCGAGTGTGGCAAGCCCTACCCCAGCTACAGTGAATGATTTTGGGATGAATGTTGCAGAACGTGACATAATGCAGTTATGTGCCACTGCATCAATTTCTGGAAGCATATTTCACGGACCAAGCCAAGCAATGAATATTGACGAGCCAATCTCGCCGGAAAATATTGATGCAGAAGATGAGCCAGAATTTTCCCAGAGGAGCTTCAATTCAGAAATATTGTCAATGAGTGTTCGAAAGTGCAAGGCCTTTCAATCAACAGAACATATCATTCATCAAAATATAGAAAATGTGCTTAGATAAGGTAATGATGCTAGTTTTGAAACTGGAGATCGTGTACATGTTGCAATACATCTTTTTGAAACTACTGTATGGTTCATTTATCATTCACTGATTTACCTTGTCTACTAATTTCTTTGTTATTTATTCTTTCTTCCCAGAATTTTAGTATCTTACAGTGCACATTCTTACATTCTATCTTTTTCTTTTTGGGAGCCAAACACATTTTCTGTGACCAATGGTCCCGTGGTCCGATACTTTTCCCACCCTGTCAAGCCTTCGTAAAAACTTTGCAAAGTTTTTTTTATGTATCCGATACACACATAGAGAATGTCAAATGCATTGTACACAACTAATTTAACCCTATCAGGCCTAGGGTATTTGATGCTCTAGGAAGACTAGGGGGGGGCTCATTCAGCCCCCCCCCCTGTTTTATTTCCGTTCTGAACAATATAGAGCCTTGAAACTTGGCATTTGCATAGAACATCATGAGCTGCACCCAAAAATGAAATCTATTTTTAGTTACGTCACGTGACGTGCTCATGACGTCACAAAATAGAATTTTCAAAGTCAATAGGGTTCAGTACTAAAAATTTTAAATCGTTGATTGTGAGAAAACGAAAGGCAATAAGGACATGGGTCCAATTTTAGTGTATTCTATGGTTGAATAGCTTTTGTTTTGCAAAGGAAATTTTTTTAAAGTGATGACGTCATCACACAGGAATTCGAAGAATGCGCGCATGCGTACAGCCAAAATACGCATAATCATACGTTTAAATTAAAAAAAAATTATGCAGTTGGATAGAGGATGAAAGGTAGCATATATTCCTCTAATTTCATTGTTTTACTGCATTTGCTGTAGATTTTATTAGCATTTATTGAAATTTTGCAAAGACATCTCTCAAAAATTGATCGCGTTTAGTCAGAAAGTCAGAAAGTTTCAGCGTTGTAAGTGCACTTGGAAAAAATACACAGAAGAAAAGCCGCTAGGGGAGGCTGATTGAGCCCACCCTAGGCTTGATAGGGTTAAAGAAGAGGTCTGGAAAGAAGAAATGCATTCATCTCAAAGAAATTCCTTGAAATTAGCTGGCAATTCCTTGTCAATTTTACTGATTTTGGTTGCTTACATTGCTTACAAATTTACACTGCAGATTTGGATTTGAAATTTACTAATATTTTATTAACATTTTGGAAGTTTCAGAGCCTTCTTTTCACCATAATTTCTACAAAACAGCGCTGCACATATAGGCCCTCGTTGACCTAAATTCGACATTAAGTTGGCAACACAATGGATGAAGTTAATGCATGCACAAGAGAATCATCAATGGTGTCTGGTCCAGGTTTTTCAATGTAGAGGTCAAGTGCTGAATGTTTTCCAGGCTTTGGGGTCCATGCTGACTTGGTATGGAAAAGGGTATTAATAGTAGTTATGTTGTCTTCTTCAGGAGAAGAGGAAATTGAATTGTTGTCTTGTTGTGAAGATTCTTCTGAATTCCTTTCATGAAAGTGAGCTTTGAGACAAAGACATCGGAAGACTGCTTTGGTATCATGCTTTGCTTGGAATTCATCCACACACTGTCTTTGTGCAACAAATTTAAGGCCTTTGGTGAGTACATTCCTTTCCGCAGAGGTAAATCTTCTGGTATGGTTTGGACAATATTTCTTGATTCACTTACAGTAGTTGTTGTCGAATTGGATTTGATGTTTCCAATAAGATCATGAAATTTTCGGTCTTTTGTTTCTTTCGAATTCAGGTATAAAGACTGGTTCAGCTCGTGTATCTTTCTGCGTATTGATAGAAAAGTTTCATAGTTACTACAGAGAAATTGATTGACAAGATTGGGTAACTTATCTGAAAATCCACAAGTACTATGGCACATTTAAAGCTAACCAGGGGGGTGCGCAACAGCGATTTGCGCGAGTGTCTATTAATTTATTCCCAATTATCTAACGGTAATGGATTTGAGCATTATGAATGACGATTACTGATATTAGACTGCAAACAATGACTAAATTTCACTACGGTTTTACATGGGGAAATTTTGGGGAAACAGACACTTTCCCCACAACTTCCCAAGAAGGAAATGGAAATGTCCGTTTCCCTGTCAATTTCCCAGATAAAGTTGTCCACTTCCCCTAAATTTCCATGCAGAAACTGAAGGAACATTTTGATATTTGTTGCAGTGTTATACGGAGAGTTTTAAATGCCATAAGAGCATACCTGAATTGCTTACTTACGCTTTTATAGGAACACTTTGAACTGAGCTAACATTAGATTAGATTTCTCACTTTACCCCGGCTGGAGCAGTACACAACTTGTTTTCAGAAATGTACTTTCTTCTAATTACTGAAATTTGCCTTGATACCCATATTTATGAAGTATTTTTTAAAAAAAAAATCCACATTTGTAACTATTTTTCAGCGAAACCCCAGTAATAAATGGAAAATCTGCCGAAAATGCCCCTTGTTTAGAGAATATTGTTTAAAGAAAGTTGGGCCCAGGAACCCACCCATATATGGGCGGCACATACCATTACCCTGAACATGTTATGCACCCCGCTCCCAGTGAAGTTTATGTTAAAGACAGAACAGATTTCTTCATAATTAAAGGTGGTGTGAAGCGAAAATTTTTATTGATGGAAATGAATAGCACAGTTGAGTGATAAAGAGTGTCGTTTAAAGTGTTTTGATATTTTGTTTCATTTTAGAGTTATTCACTATTGTGTACGATTGGCTGATGACGTAATTTTGTTTGCAAAAGGTAAAGAAAGTATACAAGGTTGGCCATGTTTCCAAAGAGAAATCTAATTAAAAAACTTTGCACACTCAGCATGCCTTTCTAAACATAATATTAAGTCATGTGGCAATTTATATAACATCTATTCAGCTCAGCTGAAATATTTCTTACAACTGTAACCTTTCAAAAATCAGATACAGCTATATTTCCATATGTTTTCCTAGTAATTTGCAAACAAAATGACGTCATCAGCTGCAACTTAATATCAGTGGATTACTTGAAAACGAAATGAGATATCAAAGAAATATAAACTGGATTCTTCAGCATTCGACTGTGCCGTCCATTTGCATTAATAAAAATTTTCGCTTCAGGTCACCTTTAAAAGTTCATCAGAACTTGAAGCTTTGAACATTGAATATATTTGAATCTTGTGAACTTAAGTAAATTTGAGAGCGAAAGCTGTTAGTTTGATTGTGAAGTTATGTATAAACTTCAAAAGTTTGGTTCATTTCAAGAATCATCATTGCTGAGATATGAAATTGATGGCAGCATATTTTAAAATCTAAAACACACTCTCAAATGACTTGTAATACGAAAATCTTAAAACCTTAAAATCTTAAAACCCGAAAACTAACATAAAAGCCTCAAGCCCTCAGCCCTGGGGGCAAAAATTGGCCAAACCCAAAACCCATCAAAGCCCAAAGACCTTTCACAGTATGAGGAGAATTATCTTTAACATCACTTTCCGGTTTGTTACTTTAGCAGTTATTGAATTGACAGAGTTTTTCACTGCATTGATTTAGACTCGTACACATTACTGTCACGGACCCCCTGGTTAGCTTTGCATGTGTTATAGTACTTATGCAATATCAATGCCAATTACAATGCCAGTTCCAATGCCAATATTCAAATGCTGGTGAATACAAATGGCCGGCAAAATGATTTAATTTCTCAAGAAATATTTTTCATTGCACAGACATTTTCTGAAGTTGACTATTGTGCTCTAACCTGTGAACCTGCATTTTTCTCCAACCTGTCAAGCTGTTTTACACCTGCCAGAAAGAAGGCATGCTATCTGAAACAAAAATGTTTGATTCCAATTTCTCATAGCATGAAACTACCAGATGGAAAGATAAGATGGACTCTCCTGCAAATATATTTAGAACTGAAAAATGCAGTTGATAGCTCATTAGATAACTGAAAAATATCATTCCATAGACATCACGGGCATGATACCAATAAACAAGGAGAGCCAAGAAAAACTCCAAGTTGGGGCAAAATAATTCATCACAAGAAAACAAACGAGTTACATTAACAATACATTACAAGATACTGATACATAAATATATAGCATGTAATTCTACATTATGTAAAAATTCCTCCCTTGCTGTTCGGCTAAATTGCAAAAGGTAGTTGGGTGGGAGGGTGGTAGCAAAAATCAGCAGTATTAGGCATAGCCGGCACTAGCAAATTGCATCAGACCTCAAGACTGAGGGAAATAGTGTAGGGAGCATATTTATATGAATATGCTCTTCCCCAAATATGGCCAAAAGGAATTAGGAGCACTAAAAGCTATTGGTTCAAAATTGCATCAGCTAGCATCTGATGCAAGATAGAAATATCTGATCAAACATGACTGGAGGGCTGATGCAATCTGGAAAGGCCTAGGCCTTGTGACAAACCATTCAGACCCAACTGGAACTCCCCAAATTTAGACAAACATTGTAAATTTACAATGTTCCCCCTAAACAAGGAGAGCCAAGAAAAACGCCAAGTTGTGGGTCAAAATAATTCATCACAAGAAAACAAACGAGTTAAATTAACAATACATTACAAGATACTGATACATAAACATATAGCATGTAATTCTACATTATGTAAAACTTCCTCCAAATCCCAAGGGGAAAATTATTCAGTCAGTTGTAGTAGGTGTCTAGACATTTGTGTTGTGGCTTGGATTCTCAGGTGGAGTGGAACAGTGAGGTAGAGGAGAACCGCGTCGGACTTCCAATCACCGATAACCTTAATCAGTTCGAGAGGGACTCCTGATTCAAATGCAAATGAAGCACCTCCCCTATAGAAGGAATGGGACCCATATTTGCTGCTATCCACCCCTGTCTTATTGAGGATACCCTTAAATTTAGACATAAAGAAAGGATAGGTCAAACATTGAAACCTTACAGCCTGGGGCTGGACCCAACAAAAGGCTTGAGAGCTGGGAGGGGCAGTGCGGGTGAATGAGAAGGCATGAAGAATGGCAGAAACCGGACAGAGGGGAGACCCAGAGAGGCGAGGGAGGGGAATTGAGACACAGCGCTCCCGGAATTGAATGGTCTTGCTCCAACGGACAAGCACGGTGGCCCCCCAGGGAAAAAATCGAAAATCGGATTTGAGAAACTGCTTGTCGGGATTGAATTGAGTGTGCCCTTGCACAAGAAGATGGGATTTGCGGAACATACCATAAAATGCAACCAGGCATATCGCCCAGAACGAAGCATCCACACTATAGGCAAGGTTAAGAATATTGTAAATCTTGAAGAGCAGACTAGGAGTGACCGGGAGTTCCTGGAGACGTTCGTGACCCAACACTCGTTTGATGCCTGTAAGAAGGGATGAAATGTGCCAATTGTCTGCCAAGGGGTTAGCCAGCCCAAATTCCTTGTGAAGAAGGCCAATGCTACCCAGATACTGAGGAATGCTGGAAAACTTTAGGGACCGTGCCAAAAAGGCTGCATAAAGGCAGGTCATATGAGAGGATGCCTGCACCGGGGGAATATTCATGTAGGCACAGAAACTCAGGAACAAATTGCGATGGGTGCTATAGGTACGTTTGGTGGTGGCCGCAAATGCCTGGTTGGGAAAATGAAGTACCTCCTCAGCAAGCTCCCTGGACAACAGTGCTGGAACAGAACCTAGAGAGGAGAAACACAGAACTGTTGTAGGACATATGGTCCATCAGGGAGCTGCTGAGGACAACTAATGGCAAATACATAGTACATAATAGCCCATACAATTTTAATAAGCAAGACGGAGTATGCATACGTGATAAGCTATCTGCATAAACATTGTCAATACCTGGAATATAAGCAGCTGTTATGCGAAAATTGTATATAGCTGACAGCCAAAACAGATCCCTTAACCACTCCATGACCTGGGGGTTGGCGGTAGTGCCTTTATTGATCATGGCAACAGCAGCCTGGTTATCAGATTTAATAACCACATGCTGATTAGCCCACAGGGCCCTCCAGCACTTAGCAGCCAAATAGATAGCATATGCCTCCTTGAAGTTTATGTGCATGGACGTCAAAGAAGGAGCCTCTGCAGGAAGAAAGGAATAGGCCCAGTCCCCCCGGTAAAATGCCCCAACGGCAATGTTGCAGGCATCCGTTTGGACGTCAGCCATTGGGATCTTGCTATGAAGAAGGCGCTTGCCATTAAACACGTTTGAAAAGTTTTTCCACCAGAATATATCCTTACGGAACTCCGATGTCAGCTGATACTTAGCGTTAGGCGTAACAAGCAAATTCATACAATCAAGAATACGTCGTAAAAAAGTTCTTCCACCATATACCACACGACATGCCCAGTTCAGTTTCCCGGCCAACTGTTGCAGTTGATGTTTGGTGGCCCTAGGACGACTAGCAAAAAGATCCACCATTTGCTTGGTCTCGGCAAGTTTGTCTTGGGGTAAGGAGAGCTCCATGGCACATGTGTCAATGACAATACCCAAAAACGTGAGCTGCTGACAAGGAGAAACCAGCTTGGAGGCGCTAATTTGGAAACCCAACCCAGTCAGCAGTTCAAGAAGAGTGTCAAATGCCAAAGTGCACTCTTCCTTAGTAGGAGAAACGACCAGGAAATCATCTAAGTAGACAATAATCCCGTCAAAGCCCCTGCGGTGCATCATGCGCCGAACACTTTGTGTCAAGCGATGAAAAATACCAGGAGATCTCCTTCCCCCAAAACAAAGGCGGGTATCCATGAGATAGGTTGGGGCCTCATCTCCTAAGAAGGTCCACTTGAGGCCCAGGGCAGGGCAGTTGGCTGGATGAATAGGAACTGAGCGGTAAGCATGACGTAAATCAATCTTAGCTAAATAATATTCACGGTCAACGAGCTTGACGGAATCATCAATTGACTGAAAATGGAGCTTCTCCAGGGTGGGGACATACGAGTTAACCCCCTGGCCCTTTGGCATGCTACAGTCATGAATCAAACGCAATTCATCACTGTTAACCTTCGGAACAGCACCAATGGCACTAACAATGGTGGGCTTAGTAGGGGAAATTATGTAATTCCCTTCCTGCAATTCCTCCCGAAGGGTCTGTTCCACCTTGGGCCTAGCCTCCGCATTGGTTGCAGACTGATATAAGTTATAGATGGCCTGAAGCTGACGATATTCATCGTCATACTTCAGCACACTGACCCATTCATATTTTCCAGCAAGCTCCATGACCTTGACAGTGTAGGCAAGGTAATCGCGGATATCTTGGGTGGTTGGGAGCTTGCTGGAAAAAAGAAAGGCATGAAAAATACGGGTGTTCGCTATGACCCACTGCTGCCATGACACACTCGAGAGCCTCGGGCGTTGCTGCCCATAAGAGAGGACGAGACGTGAGTGGCCCATGTCAGAAAGTACTTCTTCAGTTTCCTGAGGTACAATGCTGGAAATAAAGTCCACAATTCGAAGAATCTTCTCACCTTGTGGAACTGCTGTGGGAGCCAAAAACATGTCTGCATGGCGACTCTCGTTGGCTCTAAACTGCGCTTGTAATGAGTGGCTGGTTGGCAAAGTCGAATTGGTTTGCTGCTCTTTGAGTTGCTCCTGCCATGTGAAGCCAAGCGGTTGAAGAACTTCTGCAGTGGGTGGCAGGCCAAGCAGGTTGTCCAGGGGAGCAGCCAAAGGAGATTGTGAGGGCGGTCCAGCGATTTGTTGTGGCTGCTTGCGAAGCTCTCGCAACGTAAATAGGCCTGTCTGTCCAGGTTGAGGTTGTTGCTGCTGTGGCGAAGACGCGGTTGTCATGGGCACAGTACCGGCTGAAAAAAGCTGTCTCTTCTGGGTGAGGGCGGCCTCCTTCTGAAGCACAGAGGCGTGAAGCTCCTCCAGCTCGGTAAGCTCTTGTTCTTCCTGGGCAAGGGAGTTTAGTTTTGCAAGAAGAGCCTTCTTGTCGATGGCCACCGACGGAACCATATCCAGCTTGATCAGGGCCTCAGAGGGTCGACTCTTCTCTCCTTCAGGCTGACTGCCATCCGTTTTGGAGGAAAGCAACTGGAATGAAGTTGAAACATCCGGGGAACTTCCTTGACAATTTGGGCCTGGTCGCCCCCAGTGATGGACATCATGGCTGGCGTTGCAGCCAGGGCAGCGAGAGGAACGTTTCAATTTTACATCCTGAGAAGCAGTATCCAGAGCAACTGAGAGTCTTTACTGTCCACATGGCTGCTTTTCTAAAAAAAAACAGAAACAGGCCTTGGCATAGTTTTGTATTCTTTCTTGATACTACCAGTAACGATTTTCCAACTTATCTTCGCGGGTTGGGCTCTTTGCCAACAAATTGGAACCCAAGAGGAAGGACTTTGGAAGGAACAACAGCATCTTCTCCATATAGGTGTGGCATTTTTCAGTATGTCATATTTTTCTATCTTTTTTTGTCTTGGCACCTGTACAGCTGTGTATAGGCTTTCTTTGATTTGACGTAATACACTCTTAATTAATGCAGCTGCACTGAGCTTAAGCTCAGATAATCTCCCTTTGCTGAAAGTGGTATTTCTTGGAGTAATAAATACTGACGAGAAGTTAGTTGCACCAGCTTTATCTCCATCAAGTGCCCTTGCCTTTTCGGACAACAGTTCAGCAGTATCACTGTCACGGCTTTGGGCCCTGCGGACTGAGTGAAAATTCTCCACAGGATATTCATCAAATGCATTTAGATTTTGCATCATGGTGCGAAACAGTGGATGATCTTGCTGCTGCCAAAACAAGTAATTGCTCAGCCATACAAGAGGTGCTTTGTTGTAGTGGTGTCTCTTAAAACAAAAGAACTTTACCCAGCATCTGAACATTGCATTGACATATTGCTCAGTATCTCCACATTTGAATATGACTGAATAAATTGACAGCACTAAAGCAGGTAATTGTCCAGGAGATTCAAGAGTGTCAGGTATTGAATATCTTTGCAGCGAGAAAAAGCAGTTGTTACTTGATCACGAATTAAAGTCCATCCTCCGTAAAGCAGTTCTTCTAGGAGAGATATTCTCCATGCCTTTGGCTTCATTGCAAGAACCTTACGTTCTCCAAAAATCCACTTGTAACCTCTCTTAAAAAACTCTATGTTAAGGAGGCACACACATTCTCTTGCATTAAGCTGCACAAGAAGTGGTCCAATTAATGGCACAATGTTTTGAATGCAAGATGGAGCATGACTGGGGACATTATATGTAAGCTGTCTCATATAGAACTGTGCTGGCCAATCTCCTGGTTGCGGGCAGATAAATCTACTTAGGTACTGGTTAAGTCCATGGTCAACTGCATGCAAAGCTGCCTGTAAAAAGTTCTGAAAACTCTTCAAGGGTAGCTCTACTTCATCAATAAGTCTGCAATCTTTCATTTTTCTAATTGACTGAATATTGGATTGCTGTGCTTGATAATTGTGATCATCAACTGTTCCATTTCATTGCAGGGTTAAAAAAAGCAGTACGTATCCAATTTGGCATCACTGATGCAAATGAGTATGACAGCCTGTTTAAATTAGTCATAGTTCGAAACAATTCACCTACCTAGATTGACTGTTCTGTCTCTACAATGCCAATTTTCAATCCCAGTGCAGAAGTGAACAAAACATTTTCTGCCATTTGCGAAGTTTTGAAGAACGGCGCTCAAAAACTTCGCGAGGGGCTTTGCCAACCCCCCTGGCCCTCAGTGGAGCCTTCCATCACGATAAGAGTGGCTTCTATTACTGCATTCAAAGGAACCTAAGTGGGGACCTCTAGTTCTATGACAGCAGTTTTCTCTCTTTCTTCCATAATCATCAATGTTTCTTCGCTCTGTACCTCAAGAGTGTCTTCTTGATCTTGAGCGCTTCGAGGGGGCTCATTTCCAATTCACATGATACTCCCAGTCTGTGAGGTCACTGTTTCATTGTCACTGGAGGAAGCCACAAACTCTGCCAATACTTCTTGGAACTGCAAAATAGAGAATGGACTGATATAAATTTGACATTTCTTTAGAATCCTAATAAATAATATAAGAAACCGCACACAAGAAACTCAGCTCTGACATTGCCAAAATATTAAGAAACTTCAGTTAAGAAGCTAATTATGTTGATATGGACATCCTTAGCATATTTTCACGTTACGACTTTGTTTCACTTGTGCCTCTCGCATCATATTACTCCAAAGGCACTTGAGTAAAGCCTAAACATTGGAAAGGAAAAATGTTGGCATTGACACAGGAAGCACACATAAATATCATTGTGCAACTTGAGAGAAACTCGCGTGAAAAACTGTGAGTTGTAAAAGTACTAAAAATCTGAGATTTTTAAGAAACTTTCAGTACTGACCCAAATCCTTAGTTTCTGATTAAAAAAATAAATCAAATCAATTCACTTTGTGCAAAAAAGTGGTGATTTGGAGTCTTTGTTGTGAACAAAATATCAAATTACAGAATACTCAAATATTCGACATTCAAAAGGGAAGACAGAGACAACCTACCTTAGTGTGAGAAGGTAGACTCTTGTAGTTTGGTGGCAGCTTTGAGGTAGAACTCCTTTTGCTCAGACACTTCATCAAACAATCAGTGCAGAACCTGTCATTCTTTCTTGGCCTCCTTTTTTCATATTTTGTCCAGAAAGCTCTTACAAAAACATTGGCTCTTCCAAGATTAGAACCAAGATCAATCAAATAGTCAGAAGAGCTACGCCATTCTTTGTGTTTAGCATTTTAACATTTCTTTGCTCTTCCACGTCCTTTTTTCTTCATTTTATACAATTTAAACAGGAACAAACAGCTTGCAAAGATTTTCAGAGGATCCTGGCAAATGAATGTACCGAAAAGACTGCTGACGTGATAGGCAAAAACAATACGGTAACACTTTTCGCACCTTTGCCCCAGATTCCTGGACACGGTCTGACGCGTACATCGTACGACTAAAAAATCGAGGAGCTCATTTCATAAAATTATTGCACTTCGTTCGTTATGAAAAGAGAAAGATTGGATTAAAAAGGAATTGGAAATAGCTATTCGGTGATGAAATGATGCACTACTGGATATTCATACTGGTTTCGGCGTCCTGAATGAAGGAAGGTGAGTGAACGTGAATATTTGGCCAAGATTTTAGGCCTGTTATGTTATGACTGCGTTTCGAACTCAGCACGTTTCGAGTTCATCCCAGCAGGATGGAGAGCTGGCAAGTCTATGCCCACCTGCTCTAAATTCACGAAGTCATTTTCTGTTTTGAAGATGATTAAACGAGCAGAATAAGACCTTGGAAACAAACTATTTATTCTCGGTGTGCATATGAATACGTTTCAGCCATTACTGAGATTTTTACTATGGCAAGCTACAGTGAGGTCAGTGAGGTCAAATTTAAAACTTTCGCATTTCTCCAAATTTTGACAGAATTTGAAGCGACGATGATTAACTGTGTATTAGAGTATTGGGAACAGGTCTGTGAAGAAATTTTTCGAAAATCTTCATGCCCCTTCTGTCAATTTACATTTTGGTGAAGGGTGGTAAAATCGTTGAAAAGCGGCCTAAAATCCAAAAAATGGGCCTTAAATCCGACATTTCAAATTTTGCGGGTGCTTGAAGCAATTTATGCACGGGTGCTTGAAGGAATTGACCCTTTGATGAACTCCATGCAGATGGGAATCGATGTCTTCACACGAGCAATAGACATCGCAGAACGACGTTAAAATCTTGTAGAACAACATTAAAATCTTACAATCAATACCAGGAAAGGGGGGGTTTGATAGTTAAAAAAGCAGACAAAGGTGCTTGCTTTTGCTGATAAGAAACCAACGAAGGTCAACTGTTTTTTATTAGTATTGGAGCAGATTCTGAGACTGTAAGTCACTGACTGTAAGTCTTGAAACTCTTGAAACCTAGGTTTGGCAACTTACTTTGGGCTTTCATCTCATATCATGATCAAAACATTGTGAATATGAAAAATTTATTCAAGAATGTAAATGAAAATCTGATGAATATGAAAAGAAAATACGTGCATGTGAACTCAAAACAGTATGAGCATAAATGAATAAAATCATGAACGTGAATGGAAAAGTGATGAATATGAAGGAAAATAATGGTAAATGTGAATGAAAAACAAGTGCATATGAATGAAAAAGTAGAGAATGTAAATGATAAAACTTGTGAACGTGAATAATTTAATTTTGCCACAAATAATCAACCATACTCACTTGTTAACAAAAGATTTGTGGTCTATTTGGCAATCAAGAATGATATTCCTTGCAAGATTTTCATAGCATATTTTATCCAATTTACCAGTTAAATTATTAGTTGACATTCGCTTAGCTTAGGCTTGACTTGCTTCAAGTATTCGTTTGCTTTCTATTCGTACTGTCACTTCGTACTGTAAGGTGCTGCAATACTTATGTGAGGTAAGTGTAGTTTGACATTGCTTATTGAAAGATGTGATGAAGCTAATCAACTGCTTTCTACTTTCCCATAAAATTGCTGCTGCGTTTTGCACCATTGCCTTCAGCACTTTTTGAAACTTCACCTGTAAAACAGTTAGGCACACCAAAGTCTTGATCATTTCTCTTCAGCACATTTAGGAGAAAGACCTTGGTTCCTCCTGAGTGGGTCAAACAAGGTCCAGCCATTGACAGGCTACTGTGTTATCTATGTTAAGGGTCCTTTCAGAAGTCAGTACCTCCTAGGGTCATAGGGGTCCTAGGGGTCATAGGGTTCTCAAGGTCATAAGGTCTGTTTTTTCCAGTATGCCGTATGAGCAGAGGAAACCGTAAGTGCGGAAGTATCAAATTATCTTCATGTATGAGCATGCTGTGATCATAGGAATTGTTATGATTTTGAAGGGAAAAGGGAATTCCAACGATACCAACATGTAAATGCCCAGTAGAAGCCGTTTGGCTAATGTTTTCGAACTGAAATTTCAGAAGCATGTAGAGGAATGATACAGCTAAAGATTTTGTTTTGATCTACATATTTTAAGCAAATTTAAACGGTTAAAAACGCAGAATGTAAACAGTTATGAGCACAGTTCCATTCATTGAAGAAGTTGACCAGCGTGCACGATCTCGTCTAGTTTCTCAACAAATGCGCAAGAAACTAAAATTAAAATTTGAAAACTTTCATGTTGAAATCACAAAAGACGCGAGTGCCTCCTATTTCTATGGTAAAAAGTATCGAACGATGCATAGGGACTTCCCCATGTGAAGGGATCCACTCCAAAGTACAAAGTTCTCCCATATTTGCATTGGGATTGAAATTCTTTGCAAGCTGTGACTCAGCTAAACGCTTTAGCAAGATGCAAAGTGCTTCTATTCCATAGCAGACGGTTCTGTGACTCTTCACAACTATCTATTCGGGAAATTCTAAGCATGTCAGCAAGCTGGAAAATATCTTCCTTTGCAAAACGTAGCTCAGTTTTACATTGAACTTCATATAATCGTTCAAAGTCAAAACGGTCGTATTTCCAATAGGGAAAAACTTCCCTCGACTGGTTCAAATCATAGAGAAGGCAAAATTCTTCGTTGTTTATCAAATCTCCAGCGTAAACATCCGCTATGGCGTCTCTTATTGCCTTTAGTCCGCGGATTGGAGCTGCCATTTGAGCCTGAGAAAAAACACGTCAGCTGTTCACTCATGATTCGCGCCAAAATAGCTCGCTACCAGACTCACAAGTTACGAGGCCAACTAATGTGTCATCGTTAAATGCTCAATGCTATTTTAACGATGATGCGACTGCACCATCAGTGACAAAGACACCGTTCTAAGACACGTTCGAATCGTGTTGCTAAAACAGCCTAATGGCAAGGCTCCGACTCTTCCCATTTGCACTGACCTCGGACATTGAGAAGGCATTCTTGATGATTTCTATTTGGCCACCTGACGATTTCTATTTGGCCACCTGACAGAAATGTTTTGAGATTCTTATGGATGGATGACGTGATTCCTTGTCACCACAAATTGTTACTTATCAATTCACTAGAGTTGTGTTTGGAGTGTCCTGTAGCATTCCTACTCAATGCAACATTATGAAGACACATTGAAAGCTATTCAGGGAATTACCCAGAAGTTTGCAAAAGGCTTGTAAACTCTCTCTATGCTGATGATGTAAACACAGGCAGCTATAGTGTTGAAGAGGTTATGGATCTCTTTAGAGTTGCAATGCAAATGATGAGGGAAGGGAGTTTCAACCTCCGGAAATGGCTCTCAAATTCAAAGGAGGTGATGTCTCGAATAAATTCTCTACAAAATGACGGAGAAGCTGGAACACCCAATGAGGCCAGTGTCGCGGAAGAAGATCAGTCATTTGCTAAGACAGCATTAAATGTGAATGAGACCTCTGAAGCTGAAAGAGTGAAGGTTCTAGAATTAAATTGGAACAGTGATACTGACAACTTTATTTTCAACTAGTCTCAGTTCGCCTCGACTATCACCGGAAAGCCAGTAACCAAAAGAACAATCCTCAGTTTGATAGCAAAGATATTTGATCCCTTGGGACTAATTACACCCATCAGAACGCTGTTGAGGGTATTTCTACAGAAGTCAATTCAGCAGAAAATAGGTGTGGATGAGCATCTTCAAGATGATTTAGCAGATGAATGGGAAAATTTACTTGCTCAATTGATAAAGACAAGAGAAATCTCGGTTCCAAGATATTATTTTGAGAATCTTAACCCTTCGAGCCCTGCAGTCGCAAATATGCGACAACAAAGCGCCCACGCGTAGGCCTGGAGTCGCAGATTTGCGATGAGCGTAGTTCCTCGCGTTCTCGCGCGTTTTCATCACAGAAAAGTCGCCATTTTCATTGATACGGGACTTCTTTCGATAGGATATGTAATAATCTTCAGAATGATGTGAAATACCGATGTGGGTTCCAGTGAAAATTTCGAAGCTACGGCGAGTTGAAAGTTTTGAGAGTTCCATATTATTATTGCGTGCGAACCAGCTGATTTGAATCATGGAGCTTCGTTTTGAATGAACAGCAGTACGGAGAGATGTTTGGTGATTGAAGCAGCAATAACGAAGGTTTTATTTTATGGCCAAAGAAGAAGGCCTCTTTAGTTTAGTTAGGCCTGGTCTAGGCCCAGAAAACATCGAGCCAGAAGACGATGTGCGTGATGTCAAATAGATGCAGCTGCTGGCTGGAGCATATCGTTACAACGGCTGGGTGAACGAATACTGAAGGGACTGGCCTCATAGTAATCACTTGCGAGCTGGAGATAATCCGAGAAGCCGATGTATAATTTGAACAACATTTGCAAGACAACTGAGAGATTATTTTTTACTGCCATTACTTATTAGTTAGCAATCTGCAACTGTATGGTAATACTGATGAGGCCAATGGACGACTGAGACTTTATTTTTAATGCTATTACTTATTAGTTAGCAGCAACTGTAAGGTAAAATGAGGAAGGAATCTTGAAAAACGAACTTCAATCACACAGTCACAACAGTTGAGTTTTTATCTTGAAATTGATCTTACAAAAAGTGATCTGCTGCTTGAGAGTGGTAGCTTAACCCTATCCAGACTGGGCTTTTTGAGCTACTAGAAGACTGGGGGGGGGTCATTCAGTCCCCCCTCTCTAAAATCGCCATTCCTTCACTTACGAAGACAAAACTCACCATGCAGGTAGCTGTACTTATGATCTATCATTTCTAGTAAAAAATCTCTAAAAATAGATATGACATCATAATTATTCAAGACCAACTGGCACGTGTCCACGAAAAAAATGAAAAAACAACTTTTTTTTAAATCTTTATAATTTTCTAAGAATGATTCATGAAACCAACTTATGCCCAGCAAAGCATTTTTAGAACGTGAAAATATACTTCTAAAGTGAAAAATTTGATTTTCGCAGATTCAAGATGGCGGACAAAGAGACTAGAAATCTTGTTTTTCTGAAAAATGACAAATGCAGCCATATTAGAGAATTTCTCCATTGTTTACAATGAAAACTACTTCGATGATAAGTGATCGTTGCATACTTCATTTTTCCTTTTGAAACTTTTGTTTTGATTATTAGTAGTAAGCAAATGAGTTGGAAGGAAGAAGGAAGGGGGAAAAAGGGGGTTGAGGATAGTTATTTGGTGGAATTTTGATAATATCTTAACAAGCTAAACACTTTCAAGTCAAAAAAGTCTCACTGTAAAACAGATTCTCAAGATATGCATGAAAACTGACCGTTAGTAGTACTATGTGAGGATACCCCCGGCGAATCTTATACCGTTTGCGGCCAATGATGCACAAAATTCAAACAAAATTACACAGCTTAGGTGGAAACAACCCTGTTGATCAGTTTTAATCTATTTATTGCCGCTGTAAAACATTTGGGGTTGAAATATCCTTGCAGAAAGTCCGCGAACTAATTTTTGCCATTTTCTTAAAGATGACGTCATTGATGAGGTCACGTGACACATAATAGTTCCATTGTTCTTGGAAAAAATTAAAGAGACCTTAGAGATTATAAGTTCACAAATGAAAAAGGATATTATCAAAGGACTATGAGGTGATCTGGAATTATATCCATAAGCAGCTTACCTAACAGTTGGCCCCGACCACTCTGAAAAAAACAGCCACCCCCCGGCCCCCTAAATTTTTTTTCAACATTTCACACAAATTCACACTTCAAAAGGATAGAAACTAAAAGTCAAAAAATCATTTCCTGGTTCGTTGAACCAAATTTGGAGCAGTGCTCAGTTAAGTTGGTGGGGGGGGGGGCTGAATGAGCCCCCCCCAGTCTGGATAGGGTTAAAGGGAATAGACATAGCTATATCGACAAGCTGCTATAAATAGGCTGAAGAAACGCCCACAAACCCATTGTTTCCTTCGCCACACAACGAAACGGCAGGTGTCAAAGTTGTTGAATACAATAGATTATCTTTCTAACTTGGCCCGGGCCAGCTTTTAACTATGTCGATTCCCTTTAAAATGGGCTTAAAGCTACTAAAATGTATGTTCATTCGAATTAGTTGATATATGTGTTGAATTGTGCTGTTTCGCATGAGATTTTAGGGATTTTACTTGAGAAATGAGTAGAGAAACAATGGAACACTTTCAGGTCAAAGGTCAGGTTCATTCAAATGTTAGTCTATGTGCCATACATCTGAAGCAGGTTTGATGAAGAGAGAAGAGACCTGAGAGGCAAAAAACATGTTTATTTCATTCACCAGAGCAGGGCTTATGACATTTAACACTATAAATTGCATGCAGGAAGGAACACGATGGCCTACTCCAATTCTTCGCCAAAACTCATGTCATTTTTGGTGATCTTGAGAAGCTGGAAGCTAAAATACTAAGAAAATCACCTGCAACTTGAAGGAAGATACCTAAAGTGAAGTTTGGTGGTAATAAACAACAATTTCAAACAATTTTGAACAAATTTGCAATACTTCATTTTGTGATTTGAAAATTTTTTTCGCGCCAAATTTTACATTTCAAAATAACAGGTTGATTTTGACGAACAAAACATTGCAAAACAATCCAGGTAGGCAGAGAGAGCGTGCGAAAACAATGCAGGACTCAAAGGGTTAAAGCAGAGCCAGCTGAAGTAGAGCTTTATGGTTTCTGTGACAGTTCAAAGCAAGCTTTTGCCTTAGAAGTTTAACTTCTTTTTCACCACAATATCCACTTTCCTTACCTATCCATGCAATTTCTCACACCATTCCCTTCAGAAATTTTCTGAACTTCCCCTATATAAGCCCAGTGAACACCTTGATCTTCCTTCTGCTGCTCAAGACATTCACAGCACAGGTGTGGGTTTCCCTTAGCAGTTGATAAGAGTATTCACTATTATCTTGTTATTAGTACATGCATTTCCCAGCATAATTACATTGTACAGACCTATCTACAAGTATTGTTCAAGTCAATACTCACTCTTAATTTCCTATTTCTTTCTTTATGATTTATGCATGCTGTCTTCTTTCAGATCGTTTCCATCGTTACTTACACCATTATTCAACGCATATTGTTAAATATTTATTGTTGTTTCACCACTCATTGTTCGTTACAAAAGTGCGTACTCTTTATTTCTCACTTGGCAAGTGTATTTCTCTCATCCTCTCATTATTAGTACATGCATGTCCCACCAGCATTACTTTATTGTTGTTCAAGTGGAAACTCTCTTAATATCCTATGTGTTTCTTTACCATTTATGCATGCTGTCTTCTTTCAGATCAGTTCCATCCTCATGTATTGCATTACATTAAGTACAAACACTTTCAGCGGAAAAAATTTTGGACAATAAACTTCGGCAAAAATATTTTAGCACTCGTATGGCACTCATACAGAGCTCCTCCTATAAGAAATTCCCTACATGCAAATCCCGCCTCATCTTCTTGCATTGTGTTCATTAATTGCATTTCATTAATATTTAAGTATTTTTGCAGTTTAATTTGGAGTATATTTTTTGTTTTTTGTGAGATGTGTATGTAGAGGAATTTTAAAATTAAAGGAACTGAACTGAACTGAACAATATCAGCCAGTTAATTAAGAACAAGCTCAGAATGCCCAGAAAAAACCAAGGTTCGTTTATGCAGGCTCCTGCCGTAGGATTTACTCGTCTTCACTACCTTTTTATAGAATCTTCCAAATAAGTATTTCACCTCATCTATTTACCAGATCGATACTGACACAGTTAAACCCGCTTTATGTAAAGCAGGTTAAATATGAGCGAATCCAGTGCATTTAACTTCTTGAATTGACCACTTAAAAAGTACCCTGCGCACCAGACTCTTTTAACAGAGTCTGGTACCCACGGTACTAGAGGTAAAGTGGCACACTACTAACAATTTCCAAATCACGACACAGTGGTAAGGTGGCTCACTACAAAGTAAGTAAAAGTTGAAAAGACACAAAACCAATTGGTTAAAGTGGCTTGCTGATGATAGAACTTCTGCACACTTGGTGTCCTAATATCGCTCATGTCACTAAAACAACATATAGAAAAGACAGAAAAGAAAGGGTTTCTATATATCGCATTGGACGCTCGTGCCAGTACACTCATTTCCTTTGTGTCCTTCTACCGCTTCTCGGCACATTTCCCTATCACATTTATAACAAGGCACGGCCTCCTTTGGACAGAGGTAACAGTGGTTGGGGGCATGCCTTTTCCTGACAGCTTCACCGCAGCCATTATTTGGGCATCCAATTATGACCTCTGGACAGACATCTGCATGCTGTAAAACTGTTTCTATCGTACCATGGAAGATGCAGTGACTGAATCTTGCAGCTATGCCATCTATTAGTTCTTACAGCGTGAAATTTGGTACTGCTATTTCTTCTAAAGGCCCTCTGCAACAAAGGCAACAATGAGGGTCCAATATGTAAACAGTCGTTCAATGAATTATTGTACTTACGATATTTTGCTGAAGCATCGTATGCTATTCTGAGTTCTCATGGTTTCCGCTTCGCTGCAAATCACAGGGTTGGACGCTCGAGCCAGTACACTCATTTCTTTTGTGTCCCTCTACCGCTTCTCGGCACATTTCTCTATCACATTTATCACAAGGCACGGCCTCCTTTGGACTGAGGTAACAGTGGTTGGGGGCATGCCTTTTCCTGACAGCTTCACCGCAGCCATTATTTGGGCAGCCAATTATGCCCTCTGGACAGACATCTGCATGCTGTAAAATTGTTTCTATCGTACCACGGAAGATGCAGTGACTGAATCTTGCAGCTATGCCATCTATTAGTTCATGCAGCGTGAAATTTGGTACTGCTATTACTTCTAAAGGCCGTCTGCAACAAAGGCAAAAATTAGGGTGCAATATGTAAGCAGTCATTCAATGAACTACTGGCTCAACAATTCCCTCTGTGAGTTGCTCCTTCACAATAGCATCGTATTGCTCGAGTATCTCCAGCGAGTATCTTTTCTAATTACCTAATAAAGTTTTTAGTTTATGAATTAATGAAATAGTAAAGATTTAAAATTCTAAATACAATCTTACGCTCATTTTGTGTCCAGTGTCAGTTTTGACGCGAATTCGCCACAACATCAATAGCAGCACATAGTTATGTAGCATCCTAGCATGTTCCATTTTAGTTCCTTCAAACGACTGCAGTTCTGCTTTCATCATCCGGAAGACCTCAATGACATCCTGCCAATCAAATTTATTGGTTTCATCACTGAAGACACTTTGCTGTACCTTGTACCTCGTCTGCAACAGAAAATACAGTTTGTAAGTTGATATGAAAACTTGAGTAATGGCCAGGCCCGCAGGAAGCGGGGGAGGCAGGGGGCTCAAGCCCCCCCCAATAATTTTTGAAAAATGGTGCTACGTCACAAGCATTATCTAGATGTACTATTCTCTATTGTTTTAAGAACAATTGCCCTTCCCCCCAATCTGAAGCTGCTTCCTACACCCCTGGTAATGGGAAACATGTCAGGAAATGGTAATCCTGCCACATAGACAGGTGCATGGCCAGAATCTTTCGAATATGAAGAACGGATATATCTTGTGATGTTATTTCGAGGTGAAATTTAATGCTCTTTCAGAATCTGCTGGTCACCACTTGATTATGTATTGGGTGTGGCAGGGCGCAGTCATGTGACACCACTCACTGTTTTCAAAGGAAAAATGTCTGCAAACTAAGCAAATACCAGGAAAATTTCCCTATCTGTCGATTTAATTTCATCCTCGTACCGATTCTAAGTGTTACTAGATGATTGAGCAGTGGGCGTGGCAGGATGTGGTCATGTGACGTCATTCCTAGATTCTTAGGATGATGTATGGAAAGTTTGCTTACTTGCTCAAAGATTACATATTTGGTACTGAAATTTGAGGGCTTGCTAAATTGTGTCACCGGTTTATATGACAATGCGTGATGATAACCTAATGAATAAAGAATTCATGTAGTTGATACCCAGGATAAGCCAATTCTATCTTTGATATTTGATAAACGGAACTTATTCTTCAGTTACTCGAATTAAAAGAGTCGTACTGTGTCAATGTTGTATATAATGTCATGGTAGATATTCTGGGTCATTGCTGTTGTATCCATCACTCTCTGAATCAAGACTTCCCAAATAACTTCGTCTGAACTCGCAGGATTGTCACCTACAAAATCATCGCCTTCTTCGCCTAGCATTCCTTGGTCATTCCCATTATCTGAAACGTCTGGATCGGTGCTTTGTCTGCTAATTGATTGAAATTCTTCATGTCTATGTTCCCCTCTTCTCTGTATGGCCCTTATAACGCTCACGGCGCTCAGCTTGCTGTTACCGTTTTAGTACTGTAACCCATAACTTTCTATCCCTCAATGGGTAAAACCCCTAATATCTTAACATTTATTCCAAATTCCATTAGTTAACATTACATTTCGAATTAAGTGCCTCAGATTTCATGCAAATAGATATTTTTGAACGATTCTAAAAAAAAAATTCGGATTTGTAAATGACAGGTTGCCCCCTTTTTGGGGTTAAAAGCCCCCATATCTCTTCACTTGTTTATAATTTGATGAAATAACATTCAAATTCGGATTCAGCACATACATTTTGATATAATTGAATATTTTTAAATAATATTCAAGCACAATAGTTCTTTTCCCCTTTTGGGGGCAATTCCGCCCCAAAAAGAAGCAAAAATGACACGAAACACAATCGTGAAGCTCGTATAAAAATTAAACGACATTTAGACTTGCGTTTTGTGTTTATATAATTGTATTGGTGATGAAGGTTGATATTTTTGCTAAAGTTCCATTTTGCCTCAATTTTGGGGGCAAATACCCCATATCTCGTAAACGGCCCCTAGCCTGACCAAAGAACATCAAGATTCGGATTCAGCACCCAAAAATTGACAAAAAGAGTCTAGTCTCATAAATTACCTCTCTTGGTGGTAATACCACCCTTTCTGCTACCGGACAACTACCCGGTTGCTTCTCCTCCAACTGCACCTGCGCCTTGCTGCATCGTTTCGTCGTCAGACAGTCTAACCAAATTGCTAATGAAAACTGCAACTGAGAAAGCTTAATATAATCCGGCTCGGTGGACCAAATGTCGGGAAACCCCCTTGACGGCTAGGCTCCAAA
Source organism: Aurelia coerulea (assembly GCA_039566865.1). Taxonomy (NCBI): domain Eukaryota; kingdom Metazoa; phylum Cnidaria; class Scyphozoa; order Semaeostomeae; family Ulmaridae; genus Aurelia; species Aurelia coerulea. Next base: position 12,751,492 of record CM076947.1, read on the forward strand.
GTCTGTAGATGTAGGTTCGCAAAAAATAGATTTGATTGAATTTTCTAAGAGGACTGTATCAAAATATATATAAACCAACTTGATTATATACTGACGAATAAACTTGATAAACTGCTGTTGAATAACTTGATTTAATACTTGACTTTGTATAGTGTGGCCTTCAAGGCTTCATGCATAAGGACAACAACTTGTGTATAGATTCTCACTTGGGCCTAAGTTCATGAAGATTGTAGTATGAGTATAGACTTACTTACAGTTTGCTGAGTGTCGTAGATTTCTGTGCCCCTCCTGGCCCTCGGGCCTGCTGTTTGGGTTCCACTAAGTTTGCGACCACTATTTATACAATTTACACAAATTCTAATTGTCCACATTAAAGTTCGATAAACCCTACAATACTTGCTACACATGCTATAAATCTATGAAATGTGCTCTAAAATACACCTTAAATCCTAGCAATGGGTCAATTTTCCCAATAAAGAACCCTCTAACTATGTGCAGGTAGAGTAGTGACCTTGGGAAAAATGCTTGCAAGCAATTACTGGAAAGCACGCGGATCAAAACTTCTACTTTTCTAATTACCTAATAAAGTTTTTAGTTTATGAATTAATGAAATAGTAAAGATTCAAAATTCTAAATACATTCTTACGCTCATCTTGTGTCCAGTGTCAGTTTTGGCGCGAATTCGCCACAACATCAATAGCAGCACATAGTTATGTAGCATCCTAGCATGTTCCATTTTAGTTCCTTCAAACGACGGCAGTTCTGCTTTCATCATCCGGAGGACCTCAATGACATCCTGCCAATCAAATTTATTGGTTTCATCACTGAAGACCCTTTGCTGTACCTTGTACCTCGTCTGCAACAGAAAATACAGTTTGTAAGTTGATCTGAAAACTTGAGTAATGGCCAGTCCCGCAGGAAGCGGTTGAGGCAGGGGGCTCAAGCCCCCCCCCAATAATTTTTGAAAAATGGTGCTACGTAACAAGCATTAACTAGATGTACTATTCTCTATTGTTTTGAGAACAATTGCCCCTCCGCCCAATCTGAAGCTGCTTCCTGCACCCCTGGTAATGGGGAACATGCCAGGAAATGGTAATCCTGCCACATAGACAGGTGCATGGCCAGAATCTTTCGAATATGAAGAACGGATATATCTTGTGCTGTTATTTCTAGGTGAAATTTAATGCTCTTTCAGAATCTGCTTCTCACAACTTGATTATGTGGTGGGTGTGGCATGGCGTGGTCATGTGACGTCACTCCCTCTTTTCAAAGGAAAAATGTCTGCAAACTAAGCAAATACCAGGCAAATTTCCTACGGCCGCCCAGTTAATCATTGTAATCCCCTTTTCAAATTATGTGTGAAACGCGTTGAAACCATAGAAATAGAAATATTTCTAGGGCTGAAACAAAGGCCGCATAAATTAAGTTTCCAGAAATCTAGAAACCTCAGTAGCAAGCTTTTGCTCTTTGTTTCATAGACCCTTTCCTCCTTTGGGATAATGGGTCTACAGGTAGGCTACCTCATTTACTTATCTGTTCCAGAATAGTCAAGGTCAACAATTTCCTTTTCAAAGAACGATTATTTTTATTTTCTGGACAAACGGATCATTTTCTGCGGGAATTCAGTTTGGATGTCATTTTGCGGAAAATATTAGTTTTCAGTTGAAGTCGAACAAATATGCAAATATCAAGTTTTTATATCAAGTTTTTTCGAAGTGTGTACCACTCTCCTGTATTTTTAGGGGTTTTTGCCAAGGTGTACAAGATTCTTTCAGAGTGATACGCCCCCTGTATGAAGAAGAAGGTATCTATTAGAGAATGCGTATCAAAATCTCCTTGCTATTTTCTTTCAAGGACCATAAACGTACGCCCCCACCCCAGCATTAGAAAAATTATTGAAAATTAGCCCATATCGGGTAAAAATGTTGGTATACAATGGACTTTGTGTCATGCACCCCCTTAAATTTTTTCTTCCCAAACACTTATGTCCAGGACATTATAGTACGACAACCAATCAAATTTGTATTAAGTTATAGACTCGATGAAATCTCCTCGTGATAGTGTCTATTAATTCATCATCTTGTTTTGGCATGCAAGATTCTTCAATTTAATTATCATTTTGTCAGTGCCTCGTGGAACCTTGTGACTTTGCATGTTGCTGAAGACCTAATGAACTTTAAAAATTACCTTCTGGCATTACTCTAAATATGCTCTCTGGGAACTGGAAAAGATTCCTTCTCAGCTCAGGTGGGGCGACAATGGGTGCATCTTCTTTCCTTTGCCTTTCTTTGTCCAGTCCTTGTCATTGTACTGGGTTTTCTGCTGCCTTTACAGTTTGTTGCCGATGCCATCATACCCCCTGTTGAATCAAGAATTAACTTTTTTTAACCAAAATATACATAAATATAGGATATATAGTGTATGATTGAAGGAGACGCAACAACATGAGAAAGCAGACATCAAATTGATCTTTTGCGAATTTAGTTTTCTTCCAGTGCTCTCCAAACTGGCTGTTTTAACAATTAATCATTTGCTGTCCGAAGGTTTTGAATTGATTAAAAATATAAAAGCACAAAGAAATGTGATAAAAAAGTTAACAAATCATAGTTTTGACAGTTGTGTTCAAGGTCCTCAGATTTTTTTTACCTGGAAGCTTGGTTTCATGAAGGGATTCTTTAAGAATTTGATTCACAGCTAGTTGCACAATTCTCATAGATGTAATCATGATCATGCATGAAGCTTGATATTTATAATATAATTGCAATTTGCAATTATACAGTGTGATTAAAAAAAGTTCACCCATTTGGTGGGCTGTGAAATAAAAAGTGACTGGTTGATATTCAAAAGTCAGATGTTAATTTAGCAGGCAAAGGTTAACTCGGATGAGAACATTATTTTTGCTAAAATCACTCATCTTTAAGACCAAAAAATTAGGAAAAAGCCTGTAAGGGGTTTGTATGGGAATAAAGAATTGGTATTAATACACATGCAACCCTCTAGATTTTATCACCCCCTACACTAAATTAAGATAAATTTTTGAAGTAGCACCCACTAATCAAATGATATGCTGTGATTTTAATCAAACTTATCAATCTCGAAATTGTAGTTGGGAGCAAAGAAGTTGGCATCCAAAATTAGAATAAAGCCCACAATTTGTAGACAGACCTTGCGTCAACGATTATGATGATACTGAATGCTTTTCATTAATTCCGAATGAAACCCTTGTGTTGTTCAAAGTGGAAGATGAAAACAAATCATGCAAGAAGCAACTGAAAATTGTACTACTTGTACTGCCATAATGCGGGTATTTTTCTGAAAAAGAGATCAAGACATATTCATTGCCATCGGCTGAAGGGCCTGCAGCTATCTCCTCCCAATCTTTTTCCTTCTTCTTTAACTCTGCTTTACATAATTTGTGATATTGTTGTGAGCGTATACCAATTCGATCCTTGCAGCATGGGCATTGTCTCTTTCCATCTCTCTGTGTTAAAGATATCAAAAATAGAAAGTCCATACTTGTTTAGCCATAAAGAAAAACCATTTTCATTGTATTCAATATTTCTTTGCATTCTAAAAAAACAATCATGTAAAGATCAACTTTGAATTAGAATAAACAAATAAACAATTAAATGTACCTTTCCCTTCTTTGCAGCACTGGCACCTGGAAAACAAATAAAACAACCTGTATTTATGGAACTTATTCAGCATGCTGTCACTTTTTAGATAAATGAAACGATAGCTATTGGCATGGAAGTCAGACCAATCATTTAAGATTAATTGAAATCCTATGTTTGATTTTTATATTCTTAAATTTTCCTTTTTTCAGTCAGGGACGTAGCCAAAGGGGGCGGTGCAGGTAGGGGGGGTTCCGCACCCCCCAACATTAAGGTTGTTGGCAAATTTATAATATTTGTCCGACAATCAAAAAAATGTCCTTGGTACAACGGAGTGTCTGTCGGTACAGTTATTTTCATTATTCACCTCTTGCTAATTGTCTTGATTAACCTACAACACCGTAGGCCAAAAAGTGAATCTTTCGTGGCTATCTTTATCTGGTGTGTTGATGTCATGTCTGCCAAGTCTGGAATGTTCGCCTGTGGACGGAACGTACTGCCTCGTCCCAGATCCAATAGCCTCATGTTATGTTTTGTTGCTCATTTCATTGCCTCAGTTCCAGGTAGAGACAGTTTGCCTTCCCAAATGGCCTAAGTTTTATTGATCTAACGCATTGGCGTTGACAGAACAATGCAGGGCAGTGAAGCTGTGGCTAAGCGCAAAAGAAAAAGGAGGAAACTAAGATGTCTGGTTTGAAAGGAGACTTTTGATGACGACCATAGAATTACGCATAACAACAGGAAGCATCATGAATTTTTAAAACAAAATAAGTGCATTGATTTTGAAGAAGTGAACACAATAGCAAATCCCTTCGTTTTTTCACAGCAAAAGAAACAGATCATGATTATTGCGAAACAACATGTTTCAATTGATACATTATTTTTACACGATACTTGTATGCTACACACTGGTTTGTTTGTAGTATCAAAATTTGTATTTTTCATTTATGAGTAAGTTGATTTGGGGTCTTTATGAACAGAACGGGTTTATATGTGGTTGCTGAAAGTGTACACAAGTGTACAGTTTTATATGCGAGTCCTCATTGGAATTTCGTTATTTAAATCTATGCCCCGGCGGGTGCACTGTTATGGAAAAATGTATATCATGCGTGTCCATAAAATCACTGAGAAAGGGGTACAAAATCAATGGAATCCAAGGACCTAGAATTTAAGAAAAAGGGGTACTTTTACAGAAATCTGTCTGGGAATCTAAAAAAAGGTTTTTGGTTTTCAAAATGCTACAAGCAGAAAGAGTAGAAGTGAATTGCTTAATTTCATCAAAGTATTTCATTGATCAGACAAAAGTGTGAAAAATAACTTCATTTTTTGAAAAAGGATAGATGTTTATAAGACTGAGACTCAAAGTACCATGACTACTAATGATGAGGCAGGATAAGGGTTCCACACAACATTAGATATGTGCTTATTGAAACAAGTAGGCCAGAAAATTCTACACACTTCTTCTAGCTATACATTCAGCTAATAATACTGCTTACAGTAAAGTATATTTCTTGCTATTACAAATATTCACTTTGGTGCAGATGAGTATTATTATGTTGGCCTGCTAAACCTAAAGTAGAGCTAAGTAAAGGCAAGTGGTAGATGATGCTGATAATACCTGGTCCTGATGAGTATAAAAAGCACTAGTCTATAATACAGTATATTTAGTCTCACATCATGCCATGTTTGAATTTTTGGGCCTGATATTTTACTTATGCATCAAACATACAGCAACTTCAATGCGATCCAACTTCATGATCATGGAGACCAAATCTGAATTCAGTTTTTTGTGATCTTTGTGCTTGAATTCTTCCACTTAGGCCATTTGACACTTCACACCTAGTTTGTTTTGCTGTGAAATGAAAACCTGTTCCTTCCTGTATGTAAACAAGATGCGAGTGAAACGATACAAAACTTTAAATATATGTGTCTTGATAGGTTTTTAACACTTCCACATAGGGGAGACTTTTGCATGATACATGGCAACATTTAAATTCTTTGTTGGCTGATTAAAGCTTTCATGTCACTATAAATACAACTCCTAGTCTCACTTTGTCAGTCAGTTGTCAGTCATTAATGACCATAAAATACAACTGACTGACAAAGTGAGACTAGGAGTTGTATTTATAGTGACATGAAAGCTTTAATCAGCCAACAAAGTTTAATTTCAGGATGTAGTTGAGTTGAAATTCAGAGTTTGATGATGGCTATGTGCCACATTACTGTAAATCTTCCAGTGCTTAGAAGCAAAAACAATCACAGAAAAAACGAAAATATATCTGTGAAGGTTATCTTGCAAATTTTAAATCTCATTGAACTGTTTCAAACAAAATTCCCGTACAATCCAAAATATTTATAACTGGACCATCAAAATACCAATTTAAGATTCTGGTATATAACATTATGCCCAGGGCAGACCTTGTGTACACCTAGTAAGTGATAAAGATTCTGAAAAAGTATTAAACCTGATCATTTCTTCCTCATAAATTCCTAAAATCTTTCACATGCCTAACTCAAGAGTTTTAACCTGAATTTTTGAAGAATTCTTCAAATGTTCAAGACACCGCTGCTGCACATAAAGCCTGCTCTGTACAAATAAATTGTTAATTTTAGGGATACTCAACATATTCAAATCTTTGAAACAAGACATACATGACCAAGTGTTGTTCACTGTGAGTAGTATATATCGGGAACGCCAAAATAAAATATCCACTCTTTTCAGTCCATGATGAGTTGTACACTGGACAAGTTTTGACCATTCATGACTTGATCTTTGGCAAAAAGCCTGAATTAGATTCAAGGATTTTTTTGCAAATTTTTCCTCTTTTTCTTTAGAGCTATAGTCAAGTTTCTTAAAATTTTCGTTTTCAAGAACACTGAAAATGGTCAAACATTTTGATCAGAGTTCTAAAGACCCAACATGAATGGACAAAGAAAACTTTTGTTAATTGTGATTTGGGATTTAGAAATAGATTACTTTTCATCTGCTCTGAGCACTTTTTCTATAAGTTTGTAGGCAGGAACACTGCCACGAGACAAAGAAACAACAACAAATGTGTGTGAATTCAAAGAATAAATCACTGTATATTACTAAATATTTCGTCCTGGCATGCAGGACTTCTTCAGGGATGTTTCTATCTTGGGAGAAATGTGATTAATTTACTTTCAGTAATACAAAGACATTTCTTTCCCTTGTACTTTCATTGAATTTATGCTTTGGTGCAGGTTGCATTTTTTGTCAAGGGGTTAAAGAGACAGGCAGGGAGGCGCCATGAAGCCTAACATGCAGAGTTTTGTTGAATTTATGATATGTGGAATAGCTTTTGGCACATCACTAAACTTCTACATAATTTCCCAACAGGCCAGTTGTTGAACTAGTCATCATGCAGAAGTTTACACTAATCAATTTCTGAATCCTTAAATCACCCCGAACAAGTTTTCTCTTCATCCAATCATGCCAAGTCTTTAGAAAATTTGATGGATCTGTTGATCTCATCATTTTTAGAGTTTTCCAAAAAAATCTAAGAAACTCACTTATACATCTCTGAAAAACTGAAAATAAAAAATATTTGCAAAAAATCCCAGAATCCAATTCAGGCTTTTTTGCTAAAGATAAAGTAATAACTGTTCAAATCGGTCCAGTATACGTTTTATTGTGGCCTACCAGAAGTGGATACGTGATTTTGTCAGATTCCCTTTGCCTTGATAGTGTAATTTATCTATCAATAGCTTCAACAGAATTATCTAAAGGAGTCTGTTTATTTTGTTGCAATAATTGTTACTAACAATAATTAAGAATAATTCAAATATATTATAACAACAATTACAAAGTTGGATTTTCAAATGAGAACAGTGTCTTCAACACCAAATCTAAGGTCAAAAAGTATCTTTTGTATCTTCATTCTCGCCAGCATATTCTCTCTTGGCCTTAGTTCTTTGAGAGATTGATGGATGCTTTGGCAGAAAACTAAATCACTATCAATTGCTTTGCAAACAGCATCTTCTGTGCTTGTTTTATCTAAATCCTTTAAAGCCTTCACAAGCATCTTATCTACCTGCTGGTTTACTTTTCGAGATTTATTCAAAGGTTTAACTACAGTACCTGAATTTGCCTCTTCTTCCTCGTTTTTCCGTTTTCTTTCTATATTGGTACTGGTTTCAAGAAATGAATTCTCTATATCAACAGAAGACTTGACATTTTGTTTTATCGGAGCTGGTAGCTTCACATTACTTTCTGTTTCTTTGTTTGATACCTTGTCACTCAGAAATGTAAGATTATCAAAATATTTGCATTTCGCTAATTTGCCTCCAGCAGAACCAGATCTTGCTTGGTGTTTTCATTTGTCGAGGCATCTTTTGAGATTGTCTTTCAGGTACTTCCACTGGACTTTCAGATATTCAACTGCAATTAGATAGAAATTTACAAAGAAGTCTATTAATAGAACAAACAAGTCCAGGGAGATAACTTCCACACATACTGTAGAGCAAAGGGATTGTGTCAAACCTAAGGCTAGGTTTAAAACCTTGAAAATCCCTAAATGTGGCTCTCAGAATGTAATTGTAACTGTTCCAATGAGAAATGGGTAGGTTTCTAAATTAAAACAAAAGCCTTGTAGAGCTGTTGTTGTTTTTAATGTTGGAATTTTTCAGTTTCTTTCTGAAATTTGGTTGCTGGTAAGTTTACCTTCATAATTATGTGTTTTAAAGTGATATGAAACTTTAGTTGCAGCAAGTTCAACAGGCCTTTTTATAAAAAAGAAAAGTTTGGTGATACATCCCCATCATCCCAAGACTCAAGTTACTCCCGGGCAAATGAGATACTCAGAAACAGCATTGTTTCTTTTTGGCAACTTTAATTCCATTTGAATAGGAGATGTTTTTATTGTTTCACAATGTCAATGTCAAAAAAAATGCAAAAGCTTCCAGAGACCAATTAACTGAGCAGTAAAACAGACAACCAGAAAGGTGTAGCATGCCACAGTCAACTTTATAAGCCATGCATCGTCTTATATCAATTTACAGTTGAACACTCTATACTTTTATCAAAGCTTCCTTTATATGGCATCAAGGACACTGAACTTGTGTGGATGAAAAGCTATCTGTCAAACCGTTATCAGTTTGTTCAGTGTGGCACTGCTAAATCTGAATCTCAGTTAGTCAAATATGGAGTACCGCAAGGCTCAATTCTGGGACCTTTGTTGTTTTTTATCCATATAAACGATTTGACAAAGAGTGTAAAAATTGTAATATCCAAATATATGCCGATGATACAGTGATATATTTTTCTCACAAAAATGTAAGCGTCATAGAGGAGATTTTAACTGCTGAGATGACAAAAATTACTAAATGGCTAGACAATAACAGATTTATAATAAATTTAAAAAAGGGGAAAACCGAATCAATGCTGTTTGAAACAGCAAAAAGGCTCTTTTCACAAAGCGATTTGAAAGTTTCAATGAAAGAACATCTCATTAACTTTGTAAGTGGATATAAGTAATTAGGAGTGACACTGGATCCATCACTTAATATGAATGAGCATCTTCAAAAGACCCTAAAGAATGTGGCAGTTTGAATACGGCTCTTGAAGAGAATGAGGCATTCACTGTCAAATTTAGCAGCTGAATCAGTCTACAAAGCTATTGTTCTTCCTAAAATATTATATTGTTCAACTCCTGTTCTCAAAGTCTCAGACATGATGGCAAATAAATTTGAAAAATTGCAAAGGAGAGCAATTACGATAATTCACAATCAGCCAAAGAATTGCAGAGTGTGGACCCATGACCATACTAAATCAAAAGAAATTCAAGGCAGCAGTACAGATCTTCAAATGCTTGCAAGGAACTGCCATCCCAAATCTTGCGTCATATATCGAGAAAGTTGATCATAATCACAACACAAGAGGAAATTCATTAACGCTGCGCCTTCCAAAAATCAAAACGGAGGCTGGTTTCAAGGACCTTCGTGCTACAATGAAATCCCAATTGACATTCGAAACTTAACGTCGATAGTCCTCTTCAAGCATCAATTGAAGGAACATTTCTTAAATTACTAGTCCATATCAGAGACCATTTTAAACGACTCTTTGCTTTACGCTTCAAGATTTAGGATTAGAGAAATTTTGTACTTAACTTAATATGCAATTACTTTCATTTTAACAATGTAAATACTTTAGTTTTTAACAGGACCCTTATTGATAACAATGCCCTTGGCATTGAAAAGGTTTCCCTGTATAAATATTTCTATTATTTATATTATTATTATTTATGTATTATTTATATTGCTACTGGAGAGCTGGGAACCTGAAAGAAAACTTACCACTCTTTTGAAAGATCTTCCCTATCTGTTCCCAAGCCACCTCCTTCTGCCGGCTGTCTTTGTATACCCTGAGAGATGAGTTCCAAATAATTGGCCGCGACCGCACCTCCTCAATAAATATATCCAGGGTAAATTCTTGTCCTTGTCCTTGTCCTTGGCAGCTATCGTCTGGAGGACTTGCTTCAAAGTCAAAATTACTTTCTGGACTACTGTCAAAGACCCCACAGCTTGCAAAGTTCGCCATTTTGAAATCTGAACTCTGAAGTATGCACTGACGTCAGCATCACATTGAAATCTGATTGGTTGAAATAATATGCGCTCAAGAAAAGCCGCCAAAAGTAGAACTCAGTTCTACTTTTTAAAATTCCGCTCGGCGATAAAAGTCCGCGGGAAAACATGCCAGGACATTACAATGCGCATGTGCAAGACATGATCCGATCGGAAAATTCCGCCCGCGCGGAACATTCCACTGACTGGAAATTGGCCTTTAGTTTAAAAAAAATTGAATTCTGTCCTTGAGTGCAAAGAGTGTGATGTAGTTCTAAAGATAGGTTTTTGGCATTGTGAACATTGCATTAGGTGGGTTTATAATAATCAATATCTTCTTTTTATAGAGCAATGTGTAATGATTTTTTTTTGTTTATTCAGAAGATTAGGAAAACTGTGGCCATGTGATAATGATTCATGAAACATATGAGTTAAACTAACTACATATAATTTCATACGCCCCAGAAGAAGCAAAGCTTATCGAGTCTGGGGCGCTTACAGCAAAACAGAACGGTATACAGCGCTAAGAAAATTTAAGACTACAAATAACTACAAATACAAATAACTAAAAATTCAAAACTACAAATAACTATATTGTTTTTTTTAATAATAATTATAATGAATATAAGATCAATAACAGAATGAATAAACGTTAGGTTAGGTGTCGATAATACATAACTATGAATGATTACGCTTCTAATACTACTAGGATGATATATGGAAATGGAAAGAAAGAAAGGTAAAAACTAAAATTACTCAATTACTGATAATTAAGCCCGTAATTAAGAAACAGTTGATTTATGGAAGAGAAATTGTATCATATGACAAGACCCAATATGTAAATTAAATGCAAATTGTTTTTCCCATGTCAGTTTCTCATCAATGGTTAAACCAAGGTATTTTACATGGCCAGACCTCTTTATATCTTCTCCAATTTGGACATTGACTCGGCATGGGGTTGGGTTCCTTTTGGGGGAATAAATACAGTAAGATGTTTTTTCTATGCTTAGTTTCAGACGGTTTGCTTTGAACCAAGTATGAAGATTTGTAATTCGATATTGGTGTCTTGAACCAGGGCATCAATATCTTTACCAGATGCAAAAATGTTGGTGTCATCTGCAAACAGTCTAGGTTGTAATTTTGTAGCATTGGCCATGTCATTCACGTATAACGTGAAGAGAATGGGTCCTAGGACGGATCCCTGTGGGACACCTGTGTTTATTATCCCAAGTTTAGAGTTGCATCCATTTACGTAGGTAAATTGTTTTCGATTTGAAAGGTAGCTACAGAACCATTTGCTTGCTATGCCACGAAAACCATAGTGTTCTAGCTTATGTAGTAGTATCTTATGATCAATTGTATCAAAGCCTTTTTTGAGGTCAAGGAAAATCCCTAAAACAAACTTTCCTTCATCAAGTTTTGAGTAAATTTCATTCAAGGCCTCAATTAAAGCCAGAGCAGTGGAATGACTCTCTCTGAAGCCAAATTGCAGTTTGTATAGGATCTTGTGCTTTTTTAGAAAGTCTAGCATTCTTTTACACATGAGTCGTTCCAGGACTTTTTCAAAGCACGAAAGGAGGGAGATGGGGCGATAGTTGTCTTCATCGGATCTATCTCCTTTTTTGAAAATGGGAATAACTTTAGCAATCTTCCAGATATCTGGAAAAACACGAGTTTCAAACTATGTATTATAAAGGTGCGTGAGAGGGTCTACAAGGCTTTCAAAACATTCCTTGATGATATCTGGTTTTATGCCATCATGACCTGCAGCTTCACCAGGCTTTAGATGACAAATTTCGTCGAGGACCTCCTGTTTCGTGACTTTTGCGAGGAAGAAAGAGTATTCGTTCTGATTTTCAAGAAATTTAGAGATGTGTATGTCCGTAGCACTAACTTTGCTATTGATAGTTCTACCAATATTACAAAAGAAGTTGTTCAGAGAATTAGCAATATCGGCATCTGATGTAAAAGTGCGTTTTGTCTTATCAACTATTTTTGCGATTTTGCACGATGTTTTGTTCTTTTTTGGATTGAGCATTGGTCCAAGTATAGCCCACATGCGAAAAACAGCATTTGCCTTGTCTTTTAGGATATTATCAAAGTAATTTGCTTCAGCTTGTCTCAAGCAGTTTGTTAAGACATTTTTGTACTTCTTGTACTTTTCAACGGATGTTTGGTCTTTACGAGAGAGTGAACATTTGTATAGTTTGTTTTTCTTACGTATACATTTTCGCAGTCCTTTAGACACCCATGGTTTATCTTTAATCCGTTTTTTAGGAAGCGTTTTCAATGGAAAACAGTCATTAAAGCACCTAGATATCTCTTCACTGAAAATTTCAGCACAAGTATTAGAATCTTAGCATTCTTGAAAATTATTCCAGTCAATCTCTTGCAGGGATTCCTTAAACTTAGCACGATTTCTTTCACTGAAGAAACGTGTCTTTGGCAAAGTTTGTTTTCCTGCAGTAATCTTGTTCAGCATCAGGACTGAGGCAAAATGGTCACTTATGTCAGTCACTAAGTTACCTGCAATTATTTGATCGCTAGGTCGTTGCTGGTACATAAAAACATGATCGATTAGGGTTGCACTGTGACTAGTAACTCTAGAAGGTAGCACAGTTTGAGGCAGAAAGCCATGGGAGACTAGAAGTTCCAAATATGTTTTAACGTTCTTGTGCTTACTATCGTTGTATTTAAGTAAGTCTATGTTTATGTCACCAATCAAGATTGCTTGGCTGAAAGAGTGTTGACTTATTTTTTTGAGGGTGAGTTCAAGTTTTTCACAAAATTCATTAATGTTACCATCGGGGTGTCTATAGATAAGACCTATTCAGAGTTATTTTTGGACAGTGTAAACCACAGGTTCTCACAAGGACTATCACATGTTAAACTGAAGTCGATAAGTACGTTGAATTTAAGATCATTTTTAACATATACACAGACACCACCTACGTTGCCCCTTTGGGAAGGGACAGGGTGAAACTTGTATCCGTTCAGCAGGGATGAAAAGTGCTCCAAGTTGGTATTATGCACTTCGGTCAAGCAAATACGATCAAAAGAAAACTGAAATGAACTTAACAGGTTAACTAGCTCATTGGCATGTTTATGTTTATTGGCATGTGGCATGTCAGATTGCTAGATAGGAATACCTTGATGTCACAAATCCTATTGAAGACTTTTCGCAATCAAGTTAGCCTGGTATTTAAATTGAAAAATAACAACTTTCTCATTATGCAGGCAAATCAAATTGCAGCAGTTACAGTAGATCTAAATAATTTGTTATTCATGTTAGCTCCAATGACTTAGCCAGTGCAATCAATATTTTTATGTCATGAACAATTTCGGAAGATATGGAGCCTCAACACGCTCAACAACATTGTAGGCTAAGAAACTCTGTTAAACCCCCAGGGAGGGGCTTGTTTAATTTCAGACACTGTAGAGGGGACAAAATCAAATGAAAAGGACGATTCAATATGCAACTCAAATACCTAAATTTGACACAGTTTAATCCTGACCCTATCAACATTGACATGAAACTTGTTTAGCTAAATAAATGGAAAATCTTTGGTCACTTTTGGAATTTGATATAAGTATTACTCTTGCCCGTACCAAAAAAGCTGGGGAGACAACTGGGAAAGCTAGGATTTCCTAGGATTTCCCCAGCTTTTTCGTCAAAACAAATTTCAAGCTGGGAATTCTGTTTCCTAGGAAGCTGGGGAAGCTGGGAATCAGTACCCAAAGAGTTAGGAAAGCTGGGAAAGGTTCCAAAAAAATTCTATTGAGTCTACTATTTCCCAGCTTTCCTAGGAATTTTGCTCTTTTTTGACAAGGCCTTCATGTATGCATCTTCTAACGTCCTGAAAAGGGAGCAGGGATTCTTCTGCTGTCTCTCGAAGAAAAGGTGGTAGTAAACAATCTTCAAACATCCTGAAAAAAAACCTATTTCCGTATCACTTTCGTCCTTTATGGATGTGCATCTGCACCTTGGTGTACCCTCGTCCCCTATGTACCTAGCGTACCTACGGATTTTTATCCTCTGTGGATCTGCAGCTGTATCTCGGTGTACCCTCGTCCCCTATGTACCTAGTGTGCCTAGGGACTTTTACCCTTTGTGGATGTGCAGCTTAATCTTGGTGTACCCTCGTCCCCTATGTACCTAGTGTACCTAGGGACTTTTATCCTTTGTGGATGTGCAGTTGTATCTTGGTGTACCCACGTCCCCTTTGTACCCAGTGTACCTAGGCACGACCTCTGTGGATGTGCAGCTGTATCTTGGTGTACCCTCGTCCCTTATGTACCTAGTGTACCTAGGGACCTCTGTGGATGTGCAGCTGTATCTTGGTGTACCCACGTCCCCTTTGTACCCAGTGTACCTAGGGACCTCTGTGGATGTGCAGCTGTATCTTGGTGTACCCACGTCCCCTTTTTACCCAGTGTACCTAGGGACCTCTGTGGGTGTGCAGCTGTATCTTGGTGTACCCTCGTCCCTTATGTACCTAGTGTACCTAGGGACATTTGTCATATGTGGATGTGCAGCTGTATCTTGGTGTACCCTCGTCCCTTATGTACCTGGTGTACCTAGGGACTTTTGTAATATGTGGATGTGCAGCTGTACCTTGGTGTACCCTCGTCTCCTATGTACGCAGTGTACCTAGGGACGTTTATCCTTTGTGGATGTGCACCTGTATCTTGGTGTACCCTCGTCCCCTATGTACCTAGTGTACCTAGCCCTAGGTACACTGGGTACAAAGGGGACGTGGGTACACCAAGATACAGCTGCACATCCACAAAGGATAAAAGTCCCAATGTACACTAGGTACATAAGGGACGAGGGTACACCAAGATACAGCTGCACATCCACATATGACAAAAGTCCCTATGTACACTAGGTACATAGGGGACGAGGGTACACCAAGATACACCTGCACATCCACAGATGACAAGGATCCCTATGTACACTAGGTACATAGGGGACGAGGGTACACCAAGATACAGCTGCACATCCACAGATGACAAAAGTCCCTAGGTACACTAGGTACATAGAGGACGAGGGTACACCAAGATTCAGCTATACATCCACAGATGACAAAAGTCCCTAGGTACACTAGGTACATAGGGGACGAGGGTACACCAAGATATAGTTGCACATCCACAAAGGATAAAAGTCCTTAGGTACGCTATGTACATAGGGGACGAGGGTACACCAAGATACAGCTGCACATCCACAGATGACAAAAGTCCACTTTTATCCTTTGTGGATGTGCAGCTGTATCTTGGTGTACCCACGTCCCCTTTGTACCCAGTGTACCTAGGGACTTTTATCCTTTGTGGATGTGCAGCTGTATCTTGGTGTACCCACGTCCCCTTTGTACCCAGTGTACCTAGGGACTTTTATCCTTTGTGGATGTGCAGCTGTATCTTGGTGTACCCACGTCCCCTTTGTACCCAGTGTACCTAGGGACTTTTATCCTTTGTGGATGTGCTGCTTTATCTTGGTGTACCTTCGTCCCCTATGTACCTTGTGTTCCTAGGGACTTTTATCCTTTGTAGATGTGCAGCTTACCTAGGGACTTTTATCCTTTTTGTGAATCTTGTCTTTTATGGATGTGCATGCGTTTCTTCTCCCAAATTTGTTAGTTTAGTAAGCGCATTCATCAAAGTTTTGCAATTTGAACTGCTTTCTGCAGCTACCGATATTTTTACGCTCAGCTGCAAGGCTGTAGGAAGTATCTTAAATCCTGAGGGGGCACAATACTTCAAGAACGATTTTTCATTAAGCTAAAGGGGCAGTTACTGAAACAGAAATGATATTTCTTTCGTCATAATTGCAAAATGTTTAGGGCACGCTCCCCTAGTGCTTCTCTAGTTCCTAGGTCGCTGTTCAGTCCTTTTTACTCTCACTCATCCCCCTTCTTGGCACTTCCCTCAATTTCTAGACTCTACCACCACCTATATAAATAAATAAATATACCATTTTCAAAATTGCGTATTGCAATTTTAAAAATTGCGCTTACCTCTGAGTTTTTTGCCTCCTTTATATCTCTCCTGATACTTTGGCTTGTCTTCTCCGCTCAAATCCTCTCCGTTTTCAACTGTGCTCTCCGTCCATATATACTAAGGGCTCTCTTGCACTCCGTTTATGGTTACTTCATGCCATTCTTTTCATCTTCTGTTCTCTCTTTCCTCCTTTTTTTCTACCTTTCTCTATTTCTTTTTTCATTTTCAAGGCTCTAATTTTCCAATACAATTTCAATGCAGCCACCCTTCCACCTTCCCTATGAGTTCCGTAGTCTGTGGCTACCCAGACTCCTTTGCTTTGAACAAATGTTCTGGGGTAAAGCAGCCCATCTTGACATTGAATACACTTTATAAAAGAAGTTAGGCGGTAGGCAGATGTTATATTGGGAGAGTATCAAATAGTATAATAAGTGAAGCGATGGCGGTCCCAGCGAAATGAACAGACAGTTGTTGACATCCTTTTGTTGGTTTAAATAGTGCAAAGGTGTCATTTATCAGTTCCAGAACTTTCTAGGCTCTCTCATTTTATGGCTCATTGTAATTTTCTTTTTCACTTTGAGAACCTTGCTACAATGGTTGGGAGAAATTCCATTTCCCCCGTGGGTTGGTAAAGAGCATGTTGCCAGTTATGAGTTGCGAGTTGGTGCTTTCTGCGAGTTGGGAGTTAATAGTGAAAAGTGCGAGTTGGTACATTTAAGATGCGAGCTGCGAGTTCAGTAAAAAAAAATCAGATTTTCCAAAAAACATTCAAATCCAACCTTTGTTCATGCTCCCAAACAATTGACTTATTTGGTGTCCAAAAACCACCGCCATTAAGTTTTAAGACCATTCGATATGACATCGGCTGTCCTCCCTTCAGTGAATCTGTTTTAAAGTCTTTGGCAAAATTTTATGCGTTACTTACATGCTAGACATTCAATTTAAGTGATAGTTTAAAATTTTTGCTCCTTTCTGGAGTGGACTCAGAGTTTTGAAACAGGGGTGTGACATTCACAACGCCAACTTCTAAACTGCCAAGCATAACAAATACAACTTCTTTAGCGTGTTATACATTCATAAAGGCGTTTTGTACATTTGTTTAGTATCTATAATGTTAGCTTTCAATACAAAGAAATACCCACTTTGATAGATTTTATTTGAAACATACTTTTCTGTCAGTTTTCGCAACAAGTGTCCGATTACCACCGTCGTCCGATTACCACCGCCGACACCCAATAGGGAATTGCTACCAGTTCCTTGAAAAGCAAAGCGTTTTTGCTAAATAGCATCAGATTTTACAGGAGCGTAATGCCACGCGAATTTGCCTTGTGAGCATGCTTTTCCAAATCGTAAAACACCCTCAGCAGAGCTCAATTTACTTCAATTTCTTTTCTGAGCTCAGCAATTAACATGGACTTGCACAAGTCGTCTTGAAAGGGAAAGACAACGAATTAATGATTTTCCTTTAATTTTCTTTCAAGACAACTAAGGCAAGACCCCAGTTTACTGAATTACAGTAATATTTGTGAACGACTGGAATGAAAGCTGCAAATTGTAATAGGCCTGTGGCTTCTTATAATTGATTTCTTATAAAGAAAATTACAACGGTCTAAAACGCTAAACATATAAAACAGTTTCAAATTCAATTCCAACTTCAAACAACCGTTTTATTTGGCGAAAATGCATTCATTCAAAAGAAAACAAGCAACTCTTAATTTTAGCTTCAACTCACATTCTTAAGTTTGCAACTCGCACTTTTGAGTTTCCAACTGGCAGCTTTCGTTCAACTCGCAACTTGCAACTCATAAAGAGGGGGGCTTTGGGATTTCACGGGTTGCGGGTTTGACCAATTTTGGCCATCGGGTTTCGGGTTTTCGGGTTTTGGATATTGGACGGGTCTCGGGTTTTGCATTTTTTTAGCTCGTGTTTCGGGTATTGTAATTAAAATGTACGGGTTTTCGGGTTTTAGACATCATGCGGGTTTTCAATTTCTGGAGGACAGTGCGGTTCTAGGAGATTTTCCTCCGATTTCTCGTTTTTCCCTATACGCAATAAACGAAAAGTTGGAGGAACATCTCCTAGCCAAATTGCAAGCATGGCACCCTTCCTTGAATCTTGAAGAAGATGACGAAAGTGGCGTGGCGACGGGGGGAATGGGTGCGCCCCACTACTTTTGTCGAAAGATGGTTCTTGAGATTCCTTTAAAACCGAAGAGAAAATAGCTGGGTATAGGTTGGGTAATAATTTTCCGAGAATGTCAAATCTTCCATTTTAGCACTGGCAAGCATGATATTGGGAGATGCATGCTAAACCAAATTAAAGCATCTTTCTTCAAAATGTTCCTAGTGCGCTGATTTATAGCATAACTGTCACAAAACGATCAAGGTTTTCTTGTCGCAATGGCAAGCATGATATTGGGAGATGCATCCTAAGCCAAAGTAAAGGGCGTGGCCCAAAAAATTTGTTCCTGCTTTGATTCATAGGATAACTGTCACAAAAGTATCAACGTCTTCTTGTCGCAATGGCAAAGATATTGGGAGATCCATTCTAAGCCAAAGTAAAGGGCGTGGCCCCAAAAATTTTCCTGGGGCTTCGCCCCCAGACCCCCTTCTTTCAATACCCCCCACTTAATCTACCCTGCCACGCCGCTGAATGACGACTCACATTATTTATGAGTTAATCTAAGTTCTTACCAAGAACATTTTTATTATCTGCCCCAAGACAGAAAAAAACGCCGATGAAAAAGTAGGCATTTTCAACGCTTTTTGCTTAGGCCCATAGTCGCGCCTCAGGTGGCGATGGTCATTTCAAAACGTGGTTCGTGCCGCAAAGGACGTGTTTCAACGTAATTCTTGAAGAGGATGCCAAAAATTTGCTGAGAGATATTAGCTATTCTTTTTTATGTAATGATTTTGCTCTCGAAGAATTTACTATTTTCATCATGATGAGATTGGTAGCCGGAATAGGCCCATCTTCCTTCGTCCCCTGTACGAAAATTTGGCGCGAAATTTCATCGCATCACATCAGTGTGACGCCATCGTAGTTTGCTTCGTTGTTGCCAAAATTAATTTTTGACTGAGATGAAGGAAGATGCCTAACGTCACCAAAAATTTCGAAAATGCCAAGATACAAAGGTTGTGGAAATCCCCTGCACAAAGTCTGGTCACTCGACAACGCTGACCCTCGCTCAATAAATTTGAAAACACAAC
Source organism: Aurelia coerulea (assembly GCA_039566865.1). NCBI lineage: Eukaryota > Metazoa > Cnidaria > Scyphozoa > Semaeostomeae > Ulmaridae > Aurelia > Aurelia coerulea. The sequence continues at coordinate 12,770,894 of CM076947.1, forward strand.
GATTAGGAGCCATTCTGAGTGCTTTTAATAAATTGAAAAATGTCAGCAATAGAAAGCAAATTAATCCGTCAATTTGTGTCAACTGTCTGAAGACATGCAGAAGAAGACGAGACTTCGCCAGGAAACTTGACAATATAGAGTCACTTGACAAGGTAACCAAGCTTTCACTTTATTTGCCATAAGATAAGGAACATGCATGGGTAGCATCCTATTGTTCATTTACTGTAGTACAGTAAGGCCCCGCATTTAAGAAACTACCTGAAAGAAACTTTTAGGGTACTGAAAAATTATTAGACCCCTTATAAGAAACTCTTGAGGCTCAAACCCAAAAAAAAGTTTCTTGTATTTTGAATGATACTAGGTCCTGGTCTGATGGTCTGGGGGCATTGCAATTCATGCAGAGTTCATAAGACATTGCTATTAAGATATCTTAAATTTAAAATATTTTTACCTAAATTTTGACTGATTTTCAGGAAAATCATTGATGACATACAAATAGGGCCAATAAATTGATAAATAACCATACTCCGTTATAACCTATTTTCCAGGACTTTACAGAAAATAAATTAGGAAACTTAAGAAACTGTCAGCCTAAAAATGAAAAATATCCTAGATATAAGAAACATTTTAGGCTGAGGTGTGAAAAAGTGGTTTCTTAAATGCGGGACCTTACTGTATACATCTAACTTTTTGTGCAACTTTTGGAGTATTTTATTTTAAAAATTTCATTACTGGAATGGCAAAGAGCAGAGCACTTTTGGAGACAACGTGTTGTGAATTTTTAATGTATCAAAAATGAATACAAAATCATGTACTAGAAGTGTTTTGTTTTTCAAAGAGTTACACTTAAGCTTTGCCTGAATTTCTCCCACACTGTGCTCCAGTTTTTTCAAATTTGGAAAATGTTTGCACCCTACACCCCTACTGTAGTAGCTACTATATGCTCCTGAAGGGACACAAAAAAGGAAGCCAAAAATCCAAGAGAAAGTATGAAGATCATGAATAGAAATCTACAAAAGTGTGAAATACAGTATAAGACAGGAAGACTTAATCTGGGAACACTACGAATGAAAATAGCAAAAACAGGCCAAAACATACACACCAAACAGGCAAGAGCTGAAAACTCTTAGCCCCAAATTTCTGGGATGAGCTTCAAAAAGGGTACCTACAGTAGAATTAAAGAAGCTTATCCCAATGTTGTGGCATTTTGCAGTTTACTCAGTTTTGCAGTTTTGCAGTTTTGTCAGTCAACAGAAAGTGCATCATTATCAGAGCCCAATATATATAGTCAATCCACAGAAAGCACAATCACATTGAGCCCCCCAAGCCAGAAGTATTGGTGCAGTTCTCAGAGTGAATCATTATCCCAAGAACAGTTAATGCCAATGCATAATGACAAGGTAGAATCTGCATCACAAACAGATCATGATATTATTGTTCTTGGCAGGGTGGAATATCAAGATTTGCTTGTAAAAGCAGCAAATGTACCATTTGATATGAGAAGTGAGGTAACAAAATTGAGTCAGAAATGCTACCAACTTTTTGGCAATTCAGCTCAGCCAGAAATGAATCCTGATAAGATGGAAAAAATTTGCCTTGAGGCTGGTGCGATCAACTTGTTCAGCTCTATTTATGAATCAATGGTTACTGAAAGGCAGTCCAGTGATAGAAAAAAGTTAAACAGGAGTAGAACTGTAGTTATTATTTACATGCTATTGTATGGGTTATCACAGAAAAATAACTGGTTCCAGATTGCCTTAGCAAGAACATTAACTGAACATGGAATTTCAGAGCATGGTCTTACCTCACTGAAAAACCTTGGAATAGCTGCCCATCCAAGAACAGTGAAGTCTGCTTCAAAAGCATCATCAGATTCTCACCTTGAAACAGTTGTGAACTTTCTAAATGATGCACAAAACAAAAGGCAGTTGGTAGCACTCTTTATAGATGACTACCACAACATACATACAATGCACCGTGCAAGTAAACAGCAGCAGACACAAACAGTACACATGGCAACTTTGTTACTGAAAGTTTTCCCGAATGTTGAAGCAATTGACCATAAAGCTAACACCAATGCAAATGACATAATTCCAGCAAATCCAGCAAAGCTAAAAGAAGTCCTCACAAAGTCACTACCAGCATTATCAAAAACTTATGCAGAACAAATGCCTGACTGGATTACAGCCAAGTATTTCAATCCAGAGTCTGAAAGGAGAAGGCTTCTCATACATGACTATCAGCACTCTGAAATACAAGATATGAGATCTATGAAACATTGCAAGCTGGTGGATTGTATTGAGCTCCCGTTAAAGTGATATTCTGATTCCCTGAAAGCATTGAAATATATGCTTGAAAATGGTCTTGCTTCTTACTTAAGTGAATTTGATGTCCCTTTTATTGGTGACTGGCCTGCCCAATTTTATGTGAGGCAGATAGTGTATTCTCCACCTGTTGATTGGCCAGTTGTTCAGAATATTGTTCCATTCATAGGACCCCTGCATGTTTCTCTCAATGCCAGGGAATGCGTTGTTCGAAGTTTTCTGAATGTCTTTAGTGAGCTGTATTCTTTCTTGTTTGGTAAGAGGGCAAAGCTGGCCAATAAACCTCAACCTTTGAGAATTTCTCTCCTTCTTGAAGTAATGTATGGTGGATGGAGTTTGATTAGAGATTTGATTATGCCTGTGTTTACACAATGTAAGAGTGTAGAGTATCTCTGCCTCCTGGATCTGCTTGACAACTACTGCCCTCTTGTGTTGAGCATATATTCTGTTGTTTTCAAAAGCAACTTTTGTGAGCAATTCTATGAGTCTGTGTTTAGATGTTGGGTGATGATGATGAAGTTTGAAAGACGGCACTATGACAAAGCTCTCCTGGTTGCAGTTTCAATGCATCAAAACTTAAAAGAAGGCAGCCATCCAATGTATGATAGAATGACAAAAGCACTAAATGCATTTGATGAGTACCTATTATTCCTGATTAAGGGCAAGGACAAGGAACTGTGATGCTGCAAATCAAGTGCAACTAAAAGCTCGGGAATTGGATGCCTGCAAGCATGAGCTTGATTCTTTCAAAATTTGGTGCGAACCCAAAGAGAAACTTCAGTTACAGCCCAAGGAAAATTCAATTTTTGAAACGTAAAGCTTCAGAGTGGCTGGTCAGTAAATTCCAAAAGATTCTACAGTATCCCAATCTGGCTGTTAGAATGCAAGAAACGAAGGGGAAGAAGAAAAGAGCAGTGGAGAAATGGAAGCTGCCAACATTGTTTGGAGATGAGCCACAAAAGTGCAATGTTCTTCCAGTTGGTTTTTTCCCTGGAGAAGACACACAACCTGACCCAAACAAGTAAATTTCAAATCTTTTTAGCCCATAAAAATTTCCCATACACAATACAGAAGTCATGCAATAATCTAAGCCTTGTTCTATTTTCACAAAAAATGTTCCATTTTCAAAAGAATTTTATATTTACTTTATCTTCATATCATTTACTTAGCAAAACGAATATGGCGCAATATTGAGTAACATCTGGCACAATAGCCTAATCCAAATATGTGTGTTTTCAGATAAATGAGCCAAAGAAAAGCTTAGTAATTCAGTTATAATTAGTATAATTCAGGTTTGAAAAAGAAACAGTTACAGTCAGAGACTCTTTATACAACTAGATACTGAGTAAAAGAATATATTCAGACAAAAATGTATTCAGTAGTAGTTTTGGTATTTCAAGGGAACAATGTATCTCATATTTTTTGAATGTTTCAAATGTGAGAAGCACTATACAGTACTTCTGTAGTTTTATGCATAGGGATAACAAAAGTAGCACTACTTATTTTTGTCACCTAATAGTAGCAATGACAAGAAATTTAATAATTATTGCATATATGGTTCAGTGTGAGGATGGATACATCTCAAAATCCAAAAAAACCCTTCTCTGGTCTCCAGATTTTGCAATACTTGAAGTTGATACCAGTCAGCGAAGGTGTGGGGGACTGAGTGTACCCTCTAAAAAGCGTGAGTTTTTACCTAGACCAATAACAGATGAATTCAATGAATTCTAAATGGCAGATGAATTCAAAACCAATGTTGATATGACTTCTAGGTTTGTAATACCCTGTTTTATGGGTTTAATGAAAATAAGAAATAAGACCCAATTTTGGATGATTTGGTTTGATGAGTCCTCATGTTTACCACCTGTGTGCTGTCCTGAACATTTCAAAATGTAGTTTTAGAAGCAATTTTGATGTTTAGACATCCCTCAAGTACCTCTTGAGTAATATGATACAGGGAATAAGTGGAAATAAAGTTAAAATATGTTAAGGATTTCCTTCGTTGAAATAAATAGTTTCTTTAGTTATATTTTCTCTAGCACTGAAGTTGCTAAATTTTTGGGAATCTGACAGTCAAGTTTCTTGTATGCATTCCTAACAAAATGATAGTACATGTACAGGAGACAGCACACAGGAAACAGACCTTTTCGTATAAGCTCTAGCACCCAGGGGGCTTATTAATTTTGGTGACTCCAGAAGAAGTGGCTTTAAGGGAGAGGGGGCTTGTTAGAGAGGGGGACTTATTTGTTCATGAAGTGAAATGACAAAGTTTTTTGTATTCATTATGGAATTAAATTCAATTTTACAAGTCACAAGCATTGTTTTTGGCTTCATTTTCTACTGCAAAACTGGATATAGAAGCCTTTCATTCTTCGTATGCTTTGAAATGTGATTCCTTCGACAGGAAATGTGACAAACCTGGTGGCTGTTGCCTTCAAAGTCCGATGTGGCGCCTTTTCAGAGGATGTGGGCACTCTTTCCACATTGAATGTCTGCTCCCCGACATCAGCGTTTGCAAGATTTGCAAAGTGAACCTTACTGCCAAGATTGAGAAACTATCGAAGAGTTGCAATGATGCCGTTTTCTCGATTGATCACGATGAAGTCATGGGCCCTTCAGATGATGACGAGAAGAATGAAGACGATGACGAGTTTCCTAACATTGAAAATGAAGAGCTGGAATCACTGACACTGGGCCTAACAGATGACGACCGCAATTCTGATGATCGCCAAGTAGAAGAAATACGAAAAAGAATCTTTTCGTGGAGACCAGCAGCATGTCCAACTGTTTGATGTCTGTTTGCAACTTGTTGTTTCTTTACAAACTTCGTTTCGTTTCATGTTTCGATGTTGTTTGACTGCAGATGAGTGAATGATCAAAGGCCAGTTCCCGCCCTTTTCGTCGATGTCACGTCACTTAATATCCTTCTCTTCTTCGTTCGCATGCGCAAAAATCCATCGATCCCAAAATAGAACAATCCAAATAAGATATCAAATTTCGCTTGCCATGTTAATCGTGCAAAGTTTACCATTTCTTGATTTCTATGTCACGGCGTCTGTCTGAAACCATGACTGTACATTTCGAAATGACCATCGCCACCTGAGGCGCGACTATGGGCCTAAGCAAAAAGCGTTGAAAAGGCCTACTTTTTCATTGGCTTTTTTTTTGTGTCATGGGGCAGATAATAAAAATGTTCTTGGTAAGAACTTAGATTAACTCATAAATAATGTGAAAAAGTCATGATACTCTTGGTAGGGCGCTAAAATGTAGTGCATCGCATCGATTTTAGTGTCGGTGGTTTTGAAGCGAGAAGCTGCGAGGAGGTTTGTTTACAATTTTCTTGGTCATCTGTGACGTCAAGACCTCTATTGTTCCTATTGTTCAAGAAAGCTATATGATTGGTTCTTTCTGATATAAAAAAATTTGACGATTGGCTTAAAACCAAATTCCCCTCTGTTGAACTGAGCAGGATTTAAACATTTGCAGCCCAGAAAAAAAAGTATCCTGTCGTACAGAGATAAGCGGGCAAGGCTGCAATATGCCCGTAAGATGTTGAGAAAACACCGCAGTAGTTTCTGGACCGAGGATGTTGCCATATATTTAAATGGGGTGTCTTTTGTTCACAAATTTAACCCCTTTCGTGAGGCAAAAACACCAAGTGGCAGGGTGTGGAGAAAAGCATGGGAAGGGTTACAATGGACGACAAAAGGAAGCAAGGACTTGCCTGTGAGGCGTTGTGTATATGTGCTGGTTGGAATTAAATTTGGAGCAGGGGTAACATTGGTGAAAACTTACAAGCACATGACTGGGAAATACTTTGCAGAGTTTGTAAAAAATGACCTTGAAAAGGCTCTGAAGAGAGGCAAGGTGAAAGACAGAAAAGCTAGGGGCATGAAGTATTTTGTAATGGACAACAACCACTGTTAGAAAAGTGCTGCTGCTAAGTCTGCATTGAAAGAAATAGCTGCAAATGTTGTAGAAATCACCCCACAATCCCCTGACCTCAACCCAATCAAAATGCTTTCCACAATGTTCGCCGTAAGTTACGGAAACAGGCCCTGGAGCAGACCCTTGTCCACAAAGATTTTGCAGCATTCGAGAAACTTGTTGTTGCGACCCTGCATAATTTCAGTCATCAAGCAATTGACAGAACAATTGAGAATATGGACACACAATTGAAAGCCATAGTTCAAAACAAAGGTTACAGAACAAAGTATTGAATTTTAAATGAACATTTTGCAAGGGGAGATATTAATATAATATTAATTTTCTCTTTATGTGTAGCAATCTTTTGTTTATGAACAATTGGTTATGAGTTAAATGATGCATTTAATGTCGTAACTTCTCACTGTACACGTAATGAGCCTTCTGGTGTAAGGTTTTGCGATGGACACATTGATTGACAGGCATACGTTTCAACCCCTTCACCCCCTGGAGACTGCACTTTCTAAAAATATATGGAACAGAGGGGTGTTCATTATTGTAACATATCAGCTGGGCTCATTGGTGAATGCCTATTAACAATGAGTAGTGCAGAAAAGTGGGCTGTAACGACTGACACAGCACTGGTAAAAAGATATTTTATGCTCAAGCTTTTTTTAAGAAATAGGTTGACACTTGTTATGAGTCAAATTAAAGGAAGATTCCTTCTAATGTTAATGCGGCATGAGTTAATCCACTGTCTTTGTCTCTCAAAGCCAGGTCAAAGCTTTCATAATAAAGTTTAACATCCTTGCCTTCTTGGGTGTTGGTAGCAATTCGTCTCAAGATGATTGTGATCACCTCTTTCATGCTTTTCCATCCCTGTAACTGGATCTATTTCTGGCACATACATGTAAGTTGAAAAATCCAGCCCCTCTTCTTTTAGATCTTCGATGCTCTGTCTGTACTAGCATGTTGTCACTAATGAAGGCATGCAATCTAGCAGTGATTCTTCAGTGTCTTTTCTGAATCGGAATGGTGTGCAGCCTTCTAACACAAGCTGATTTATGTTTCATTGCTTTCTCAAAGGTGATTTATTTTGACACTTTTGCATTACTTATTTCAATTATGATGTCACGCAAATTTTTGCTCTCCATAATTCGGCTACTTTCTGGCTTTTCTATTAAGTATTTACTTAGTCATTCAAAATGTTTTTTAGAATAAATAAAAGGTTCTGATATGGCAGTTCCTCTAGAAGTTGTGAAAGAGCATATGGATGCACATCGTGCTTATTGGATCATGGATGACTTGAAATCAGAAGTGAGGGGGCCTAAAGAAGGAGTTTGACGATTTCAAGGCTTCTCTTCAATTTGTGGGTAATGAAAATGGCCATTAAAGGCTAGTACTTGGACCAAACAAAATGTCCCAAAACCATGCTCGATTGTATGTAATAAAGTATCCAGTAAGACCTCTGCACCTGACCAACTAACGTCAAACGAAATGTCCTGAAATGATGCACAGTCGCATCATGGGTTCTATGAAGATACAATGTTGGCCTCTTTGGCCTAGTTTGGCCTAAAATGCCCAAAAATCAACAATATTCACAACAAACCTTCTTTCCTTTGTTAATTAAAGTATGCTTAGCATCAATACGATGATAAAACCACCATGTTTGCTCTTCTTTGGTGTTCATCTGCTATCTTATAATCGAAAATATTCAAACACGCTTCAAAAGCAGCCACCATGCGACAGCTTACACAGTTAGGCCTATCACGTGTAAAATGCTCCTCCAGGAGAGAAACCGTTTGGAGGAGCAACTAAGAGGAAGGAACAGGGTAAGATACCACAGCTTTCAACAATAAAGCTCCGCAGTAGAGAGCTCGTAACGCTGCCATGACCAAATTTAGAAATCGGTCCGGACAGTTCTCGTTCTCGAATAGGGGGATTGCGCGCCAAATTCAAGAACTGTATCATCTACAAACTATAATGGCGTCCAACAACAACAAGGAGAACTCAGGAGGAAGAAATGGAGCTTTGTGCAGGTAAGATACTGCTTTTCGGTTGTTGATCAATAGATTGATGATAAAGAAAGAGACTAGAGACTAAAAATTAGAAATTATTGTCGATTCGATATTTTCCAATTACATTTAGTGTTGTTGACTCTGAAAGTGAATAGGCCTATAAGCCAACTCTGGCACGACAATATGTATGGAGATTTCCTAATTACGACGAGGTTACAGTTACAATTAATTTGCCTGATACATGCACGCAAATGAAACTCCAAGTGAGTACTATCTCTTTTTTCTGACAGCAATCACAAGGAGATTATTCGGTCCTTGTTTGTTGAAGGAGAATCGTTTTCAGAAACGATCAGCGCAGCCTCCCAGGCATATCACGAGAATGCCATCCAATGTGGGAAAATACCTCTCAATAAAAATCACTTTGGCATCTTGTTGCAATCTTCACGAAAATGCAAGTTTAAAAAGTTACAGTACGGGATTCAACTGGAACAACGAGAAGATGTGGTTAGTACGCAGATAAAACTTTGTTTAAAGTAATACACGTATTTTTTTATAAGAAACTGCCCGTAAGAAACTGAACTTTCTGATCGCAACTCCAATAGTACTGGGAGAATAAAAGCTAAGAAACGTTTTTGATAAAGGAAATCCTTCACATATTTTTAGTTTATTTTCACTTGTTTCCCGTATCATGTTACTCGTAAGGCACTTAAGTAGAAAAACATTATTTTGAAATTTTCCGGAGGGCACAGGTAATGAACATGATAATTGTTATGGAACCTTGCACAGGGATACAATTTTTCCATGATCGTGCTCGGAAACAGTAACTATCTGCGGTCAGAACTTTCCCATTTACAACTGGTGGTAGCTGATGAAAATCTCCGCTCAGAATGAGCTGAATGCCACCAAATGGTTTATCACCGACTTTCATGCAACAACCAATGTATTCAAGACTATCAAATATTTCAGCGCTTAAAAGAGAGATTTCATCAATTAACAGTATTTGGGCAGTCTTCCATCTCTCGTATTTCTCCTTGTCTGCCTGCACCTTCTGCAGTAACTGGTATGTTGACTCTTTACCAAGACCAATGCCGGCCCATGAATGGAGAGTCTGTCCCCCAATCAGATTGGCTGCGGTCCTGCTAGATGCAGTAGCTGCTACCTTTTTATCTCCAAACCTGCTCCTTAACTTTTCTACAACTTCTTTTAAAATTGTTGACTTTCCGGTACCGAAGTTTCCAGTAAAAAAGAAACTTTTCCCTTCCAAACAAAGGTCAATTATTCTCTGCTGTTCTTGGCTGAACAGCGTACCAGCCATAAGTCCATAGCAGTGGATATGTTAAACGGAAGCATCATTTTACTTTTACGTTTTTGCTAAAGAAATGTTTATGATTTGTTTTTCATAACTTGCAATTGTCCTTTCACAATATCTCTATTGTGCCACTTGAAATATTATGGTACTCTGTCGGAACAGGTTTCATATTATGCTTAATGTTAGGTTTGCCCCATGACCACAACAACTTCAGCATACACATATTTTTTCTGTAAAAAATTACTGTAAGAATTTGGGCCAGTGACAAAAATTTCTTAAAATCATCAGATTTTGAGTACTCAGAGTTTCTTACGAGTTTCTTAGAGGTTCCCATAACAATCTTCATGTTCACTACCCTCGTGAACATTTCAAAACAAGGTTTTTAAGCATTTCTAATGTTTAGACATTACTCAAGTTCCTTCTGAGTAATATGATACAAGAAATATCGGAAAATATAATAAAACTATGATTTCCTTTATCACAATAAATAGGTTCTTAACTTATACACTCCTAGTACTGGAGTTTCTTAATTTTTGACGATCCAAGAGTTGAGTTTCTTATGGGCAGTTTCTTATAACAAAAATACGTGTTTTCATTCGTTTCCTGTGTCTTATCCATGTATTTTTAATAAGAAACTAAGAATTGGGACATTACCGACAACTCCTTAAAATGATCAAATTTCCAGTACTCAGAGTTTCTTACGAGTTTCTTTAAGGCTCCATAACAATTTTCATGTACTCTACCTGTGCCCTCGTGAATGTTTCGAAACAATGCTTTTTACTTTCCCATGTTTAGATGCTACGCAAGGACGGTACAGGAAAAAATTGAAAATAAATTAAAAATATGTCGAGGATTTCCTTTATCAAAATAAATAGTTTCTTAACATACATTTTCCCAATACTGGGGTTTCTTAATCTTTTGGAGATCTGAGAGTTGAGTTTCTTATAGGCAGTTTCTTACAAAAAATACGTGTTCTAGGTTGTAAACATGACGATTGCTATGGAACCTTAAACAAACTCACAAGAAACTCTCTGAATTCAAAATCTGATAATTTACAAAACTCTCTGTACTGCATCAGATTCCTTGTTCAGATTGTTATTAAGGAGCATATATTCATTTCTGGAAGGGTTTATAAATCATGATAAATGGTAGATTTAAGGGGCATGTGCGAGCAACTACCCCCCCCCCCCCCTCCCTTCCACGATAAAGACTCGGCTTGGCGCTCCTTTTTTAGCGGGAGAAACGCCCCTCGTCCTGACATAGAAAGCCCACCATTGACCGCGGCTGAACCCATGGCGAGAAGGCCGATGAAAAAGAGAAGGCTGATAGATTCAACGGCTACCAGCCCATATTTTGTTTCCCAAACATATCCGGAGGTAACGCAACGACGCATTCTTCTCATTTGAACAAGATTCAAAGCAATGCCTTTACCTGACATTTATCTATATTTCAGGACCTTTCTTTTCTTTGTGAAACATTTTCATCAATACTTTACCCCCGTCCTGACTTTCAATACAGGGAAGCAAGAGGTATAAAAAAACAATAGGCAGCGTTACAAGCTCTCTACTGCGGAGCTTTATTGTTGAAAGCTGTGGTGTCTTACCCTGTTCCTTCCTCTTAGTTGCTCCTCCAAACGGTTTCTCTCCTGGAGGAGCATTTTACACGTGATTGGCCTAACTGTGAAAGCTGTCGCATGGTGGCTGCTTTTGCAGCGTGTTTGAATATTTTTGATTATAAGATAGCAGATGAACACCGAAGAAGAGCAAACATGGTGGTTTTATCATCTTATTGATGCTAAGCATACTTTAATTAACAAAGGAAAGAAGGTTTGTTGTGAATATTGTTGATTTTTGGGCATTTTAGGCCAAACTAGGCCAAAAAGGCTAACATTGTATCTTCATAGAACCCATGGTCGCATATAAGATATCTATCGCGTATATATGTTTATTGTTGTATACTAGAGTAACTCTAGGTATTTAGCTGTCTTTAGCTGTCTACAGAGTATTTGTCAATTTACTCTCCTTTGCTGAATGTGGCGTATTTAGGTATATTGCTGTATATTAGAGTACCCGTAGGTATTTAGCTGTATTTAGCTGCCTACAGAGTATCTGTCAATTTACTCTCCTTTGCTGGATATGGCGTATTTAGGTATATGGCTGTATAATATTTCATTTCTACGTATTTAGCAGTACTTAGCTGTCTACAGAGTATTTGTCCATTTACCCTCCTTTACTGAATGTGGCAGATTTAGGTATATTGCTGTATATTAGAGAACCCCTAGGTATTTAGCTGTCTACAGAGTATTTGTCAATTTACCCTCCTTTGCTGAATGTAGCGTATATAGGTATATTGCTGTATATTATCTTATTTCTACGTATTTAGCAGTATTTAGCTGTCTACAGAGTATTTGTCTATTTACTCTCCTTTGCTGAATATGGCGTATTTAGGTATATTGCTGTATATTAGAGAATCTCTAGGTATTTAGCTGTTTACAGAGTATTTGTCAATTTACCCTCCTTTGCTGAATGTAGCGTATATAGGTATATTGCTGTATATTATTTTATTTCTACGTATTTAGCAGTACTTACCTGTCTACAGAGTATTTGTCCATTTACTCTCCTTTACTGAATGTGGCAGATTTAGGTATATTGCTGTATATTAGAGAACCCCTAGGTATTTAGCTGTATTTAGCGGTCTACAGAGTATTTGCCAATTTACTCTCCTTTGCTGTAGCTGTATTTAGCTGTCTACAGAGTATTTGTTAATTTACTCGCCTTTGCTGAATATGGCGTATTTAGGTATATTGCTGTATATCAGAGAACCCCTAGGTATTTAGCAGTATTTAGCTGTCTACAGAGTATTTGTCATTTTACTCCCCTTTGCTGAATGTGGCGTATTTAGGTATATTGCTTTATATTCGAGAACCCCTAGGTATTTAGCAGTATATAGCTGTCTACAGAGTATTTGTCAATTGACTCTCCTTTGCTGAATGTGGCGTATTTAAGTATATTGCTTTATATTCGAGAAACCCTAGGTATTTAGCTGTATTTAGCTGTCTACAGAGTATTTGTCCATTCACTCCCCTTTGCTGAATATGGCATATATAGGTATATTGCTGTATATTAGAGAACCCCTAGGTATTTAGTTTTATTTAGCTGTCTACAGAGTATTTGTCAATTTTCTCTCCTTTGCTGTATATGGCGTATTTAGGTATATTGCTGTACCGGGTGTCCCAAAATGATGTATTACTGTTTGATTGCTTACATGTCCATAACCAATTGACCGATTTTCAAAAGCTTTGTTTTATTTGATTGCCTAAAGGCTGAATTGTATTATAAGATGTTGGTTATGGTCTTACCACGCCGTTTTCATGTCGAAAAGGAGATCGATATACCTGCTCAAATTCAAGGCTAGATGGCATGAGAAAGAAGCGGCCTATTTTCCAGTCAACATTTTAGATGTGATACAAAAGGCTGAACACGTATTCGTACTCTCTGAACTCAGTATGGAGTGAATTCGTATTCTCAAAACGACATATATTCTCTGAACGACATATAAGTTCAGCCTTTTGTATCACATCTAAAATATTGACTGGGGAAGGAGGCCGTTTCTTTTTCTTTCCATCTAAAGCTTGAATTTGAGCAGGTTTGTCGATCTTCTTTTCGACATGAAGATGTCGGCCTAAACTACAACCAACCTCCTGGAATACAATTTAGCCTTTCGGCAATCGGATAAAATAAAGTTTTTGAAAATTGGCTCATTGGTTATGGAAATATAAGCAATCAAACGATAATACATCATTTTGGGACACCCGGTATATTAGAGAATCCCTATGTATTTAGCTGTATTTAGCTGTCTACAGAGTATTTGTCCATTTACTCGCCTTTGCTGAATATGGCGTATTTAGGTATATTGCTGTATATTAGAGAACCCCTAGGTATTTAGCAGTATATAGCTGTCTGCAGAGTATCTATCAAATTACTCTCCTTTGCTGAATTTTTAGAATTTGAATTTGAACTCTTTAACTAACAAGCTCAAAAAGCTGTGTTGCTTTATTCCAAAGACTTGTGGAACGCCTCTTGTCAGCTTTCCATCTGCTTTCCTATACTCTCTTCTTGTTGGACACTCCAGGATTAGACCTTTCAGTCTTAAATGTTTCTGCAAATAACTCTTCGGCACAGCTTAACTGCTGCATTACCTTTACAATGTTGCTGATGTTGATGTCTATCTTCTTGATCATCTCTTCATCAAACTTAAAATGTTGATCTCTGCCAGCCTTCCTGGCCTTCCATCTCGTCTCTCGACAAACTAACTATCATTGTGCCTTTTAATCTTCTGAAGTTGGCTGTCCAGTGTGCTTTTGAGCTTCTTGGCATTCTCTGAAACCTTCCTTATTGCATGAAGATCATTCTTCTTTGGAATATAGCTCTCATCTAAAAACCTTCCACCTGCGGCCGTATTCTTGGAACAAACACATTACAGCTGTTTCTCTGCTTTGGCAAGCAGTTCCTTCCCTTCCCATTGCCTCTTTCTCTCTAGCATGAATGCAGACTTGAACGTAGCTACAGATCCATAGCATATTAATTTCTTTCTCAACAAAGTCTTTGGAGTTTCCTAATTTCTTGGTAATGGTCATCTCACCATCTGTGTGTTTAGTTTCATAGAAAGGGTTCCTGACAAACAATTTACTCTGCGTAATTTCGAAACAGGGGAAAGAGGGGTTTTCAGGGCGACAGTTAGCCAGAACGACTACGAAAGCGCATGGATTGTATGTGAAGGAGCGTGTGGCGTGTGTACATTTGTGGTTTGTTTAGGAAATCATACTCAACTTGTTTTGCGAGACTCAGATGACTGCTCGGCCCCTCGAAATTATCTTACTTTGCTTGAAAGGAGTTTCTTAAGCTCTTGGAGGCTTCAAACATTGCGATCTTTCAATTGAACGGCACCATTCGGATCATTTTAAATGCGGGAACAGCCAGACAGTTATAAATGAAGACCAGGGCCGAGGGCCATGGTGCCGAGGGCCGGTGATTTCGAATAGCCCTTATCGCAGATGAAAGAAATTGCGTGATCTGTAAGAACGCTATGTCCTTGTCCCCGTGTAACGACAGGAAAGATAGCGTTCGCTGGGAGTGACGCCACACTATTGGAGGCAAAAAGCACAGAAGTGAAAGGAGCATCCGCGAAGGAAACTGGTTTCAGGGGGCCAATCTCACGATAAGTGAAGTTTTGAAATTCACTTATTGGTGGTGCATTGGCCTCAACCAAGTACAGATCAAAGCCCAACTGGGAATGAGTTCATCGACATTGGTTGATTGGGACATGTTTTGCAGGGAATTATGTGGCATTGTTCTATCTCATGAAAATGAGGTCATTGGTGGTGCGGGAAAATTGTCCAAATTGATTAACCCTATCTGACCTGGGTGATTTGAAACACTCAATGCCTGGGGGGGCCGATTCCGCCCCCCTGTTTATCTCTGTTGTCATAAGAGATATGGCAGCCAAACTTGGCACAAAGGTAGTTCATTATGTAAACAATAAAAATTTGAAATCATTATCCAATTAGCGATGTTGTTGTTGTTGCTAGAGCATAATGATCATTATGATGTCATATGACGTCATATAAATGAAAGGTTGCTAAAAGGTCATGAATCTTTATTTTTCATAAAGAAATTAAAGATATAGATCAAAATATATATAAATTCTTAATTTAGACTTAATTGGACCAATTAAACATGATTAAAAGAGAAACGAAGTATGTTTTTCACAGAGTGCAGCATGAAAAATTGGTAACCATGGAAACAAGGCCAAAAATAGAATGTCCAAATTGTTGCAATTTTATTGCTCTATGATACAAAGTTAAACTTATGAAGTATCAGAGGCCTGCTGCATGTGTGGAAAAAGGTGTAAACAAAAATGTACTAGGGGGGGGGGCGGAATCGGCCCCCCCCCCCCAGGTCAGATAGGGTTAAAGCAAAATTGGAAAACGAAAATACAATAAATGACATTTTGTTGAAGGCCAGTGGGTGTTTGTTGGTATTGAGGACGATTCGCGGAATTCCTTAATTGTGTGTGTGGAAAATAGGAAAGAAGACACTCTAATTCCACTCATGCATATAAGTGGATAAAGCTGGGCACAACGGTCCATTCAGTTTGTTGGAAAGGGTACATTAACGTTGCAGAAAATGGCTATGTAAACGGTACTGTCAACCACAGCAAGGAATTTGTGTCAGAGGATGGCGTGCACACCAACAAAATTGAGGGGCACTGGCGCAAAATGAAAGCCAGTTTGCCAACGCATGGCAGAAAACGGGAACACTATGACTCTTACATTCAAGAATTTACATGGAGATGTAAGCAAAAAGATGAGGACTTTACATTTTTACATGATACAACAAAGGTTTATAACCCAAACAAGTAGATGGAGATACACACGTAGAAATTCGTATGCAAGAAAACAAATACTGAGAAACGCATACACATATTCTTGTTTAAGGAAACTGCCCATAAGAAATCCAACTCTTAGATTGCCAAAAAATCAAGAAACTCCAGTAGTGGCAAAATAGCAGGTGCACCAAAAATAAACTATGCACGTTTGGCAGGTAAGGTCACAATAAATCGTACACTGGACCGATTTTGGAGATTCATGACTTTATCTTTAGCAAAAAGCCCTAACTAGATTCTAGGATTTTTTGCAAATTTTTGTGTTTTCAGTTTTTAGAGCCAGACTTGAGTTTCTTAAAATTTTCTTTCTCGAAAACAGTGACAACTTTAAACATATTTTGATCAAATTCTCAAAATAAATTACATGAATGGACAAAGAGAAAATTTGTTGGTGATGATCAAATCTTGCCTAGGCCCTCTTTTGAAACCTCTTGTTGCAGGCATAGGGTAAATGTTGCCTTCGGGCAGTTGTACCGGTGGTGTTTTATGGACAATTTTTGGGTGCAAGGTACGTGAATTTAAGTGGAAGATTTGAAAATTTAGCTGTGGATTCCCAGAGTCCTGATATTTTATTGGTTCGTTCCTCTCTCCAGTCAAACGGGGGTACTCTTTGAGACACCCGGTATAACATTATTAAAATCATTGTAATTGTATGAAATGACTAAATATGTTTGAGCTGTACTTAACCAGGTCAAATCGATTGTTTCCTTCTTTGCAGGAAAACATATTGTTAACTGACCTTTTCACCCCTCTTGAGAGTCCCAAACGACGGCAGCAGTCAAGACCAGCAACCAGGCTGATTTTAGAGAAGCCGAAAGAGACTGCTGCTGCAGCTGCAAAGCAGTCAGATAAATGCCTGAAGGTTTTAGAAAATGTTAGTATCAACAGTCTCGTCAATTCAGTACTGGAAAATTGTCAGTCACCGTTTGATATCAATAAAAAATCCTGTTCAACACCAGCCTCTCGACTGTCCAGCAGAAACCATGGAGATAATATTAGTCTCATTGAAACTGCTGACCTCACTCTCAATTACAATGCATCACATCCAAGATAAATCGCCAAAAGATGACACCCAGATAACCGATTTATCGGAAAGCACAATAAATACTTCAACTGGGATAGGAATGGGGATTGCCGCATGTCTTGATAATATTGATGCTGGTGCTGATGGTGATGAAACATTCTTTAAACCACCCACTCAATGCAGCAGATGTAAATCTATTGAACAGGATATAATGAAGCTCTGGCAAGATTTGTAACATTTGCAAGAAAAATATGATGCAGGTAGCATGTTGTTTCTATGAAGTAGTATCTTGTCTTCCATCTCTTCTCAGGGCTTCTTCTTTGTACCAACCTTCCCTCTCAAGGCCCTTCCCTCGTGTGATTCCCTTACCCTTTGCTGCCATATAAATATGCACTGGAAATGGAATGCACATGTGGCTATATCAACGTTACTAAAACACGGAACAAGTGGAACAATCCAGTAACAAGCAGAACATGCCAGTAACGGGCGGAACAAGCAAGGAACAACCCAGTAACAAGCAGCACAACTACGGAACAGTCTAATAAAAAGCAAGAAACAATAGGAACAGGCCAGTAACAATTGGAATAGCGACACAGTAACGACCATAGAACAACTGTAATAACCCAAAATAAAGCAAATAAAGGGAAACATCCTACCTCCAGTAAAATAAAGTTTATAAAAACAATCCATCCTACTGCAACGTCTTAATTTTCTAGTAATCTGACAGTTAAGTTTTTACAAAATATTTCCTATAAAACAATGAAATGTATTCATTTCTTTCCTCGATGCAAACTGGTAAAACGAAAGTTTTGCAATAATGTGTCATGCTATAGCTTTGCATTTCTTTGCCAAATAATTTTTCGTTCATTTGTTGTTCTTTTTCATTACTCAATTCGTGCAGCACGCAACACATCGCAGGAGGCCTTAAACATGTGGAGTACACCACTCTCGTGGAGTTCAGTACACGAATTTCATGCTTTCGGTGTTTTATTCAACGCATTACTATGATGCAGAAAAGCGTACTAATCTCTGGTTTTGCCTTCAATATGAAGCAGTCCCTTTAAAGGCAGTATCAAGAAAATTGTGTTTCCCGTGAAGGAAATATCTTTATGAAAATGCAAACGTTATTTGTGTGGTAGAATGCGAGTGGTACAGTGGTAGAATTTGATGGGCACATCATTCTTTGAAAATCTCGTACACGTTTGGCTGAAATTCTTTAGTTTCAAAGAAAGATCCATAACAAATTCCTAGAAATCTTATTGTTTTAAAAAGTCTTGTATGTCTCTTGGATGAGTGTTAACACCCCTCGGTAGAATTCCTGTAAGAGAAGATGAAAATGTACGATGAACCACATTTTTGCTGTTTGAAGGGTATTGTTTTGGAAAGAGAATTGCATCAAAAGATTTACATGTAAATCATGGGATAGAATATATGGTTCATCGTAATAAAACTCATGTTTTATTAGGGAGAAGTATCTCACCTGTCTGTTGTAAATTTGGATAACGTGTGTATTGGTGATCTTCAATGAGGAGAGAGGATCATCTGCACGATCATACACCATTCTGTCGTATTCCTCAGTAACCTTTTGGTACCTGTTGGGAGGCTTAGTTGTCACCACTTGTCTGTGATGCCTTTCATCTCCGATGTCCAGTGTTCTGGTGCCCAAGGAGTGACAATACCACTAAACGTACTTCGCGTTGTAGCTGCTGGCCTTTGCTTTGATTTAACACCCTTGGTGCTGTCGAGAATTCTGCTTCCACAAGTGTTTCAGCTCGAGCACGGGCACCTGATCGCAACTCCATCAAATGGGTGACCTCCTCTTGAAGACCAGAGTCAAGGCACTCTGTATCTGAATCATCAGACGTGTCTTCACCCTGGAGGAGCAAGTCCCATTCTTCCGGAGAATGCAAAATGTATTCCGTGCCAAACTTCTCCCCAGTGTCAGCATCATTCAGAACAAAGTCAGGGTACTTGGGACGTCCAATTTCTGCTTCACTGGCTGCGTCATTTTGGACGTCAACAAAGGGTTGAAAATATGAGGCATTGTTAGACTTTCAGCTGTCACACCAAGTTGAATATGTCCGGTGAGGCGGTATAGAACACCACCAGCATCCAATGGATCTGATAAACAACCCCTGCGAATATGGATTCTCTGCAAGGACCATTCATTCAGCATTTGAGTGGTGAAAAGAGGAAGATCCCGGTTATCCTTGACATCGCAAAACGCCAACATGACAGCTGTCACTCTTTTCTCCAGCGTGTACGGTGCAGGGATCTGCATTCTGCAATGACTCCGTATTTCTTCCTTCTTTGGCTCTGGATCCCAACCCAAGCTATGCCGTGCTGAGCGAAGTGCTTGAAGATCACTCTCATCCATCAAGAAGAAAGCGCCACGAATCAAGGATATGCAGAATGGGCTTCCGGAGAGCAATAGCGACCAAGTCGGCGAATGCAATCGAAGAAATCCAGAGGATCATCGGTTTCACCACTCAAATGCTCTTGACATGCACTGCGACGAGCAAACTGACGCCTATCCAGGATTTCGTCTGAGGCGTTCTCCAGATCATCCCATCAAATAGTACCAGATGTCTGTACAGGCATTGCAAGTGGAGGTGATTCACAACACCATTTATCCACCCATCTGTACTTCGGCGTTTCTACCTCCGCAAATGAAAACCTCCTCCCGAGGGCAGCGTAACATGATTCAAGTGTCTTCTCAGATTCTGACTCCACCATGACCCAACTGAAGATTCGACAGTACTCGTTCATGATGGTGTATCTCCACATGGCACCACTGTGCATTTCGACTTTCTTAGGCAAGGTTCTTGTGTGGTCGGCGCGAATGTAACTGCCGAAGGATCCCTTAAACAGGCTGTAGATGGCCAGTTTCTGTTCATCGTATTCATTGAAAAGGCAATCCTTGATAAAAGCTGGAGAAACTTCGACCCCACAATAATTATTGGCATTAAAAAACTGCCAAAATCAATGCTGGGAGCTTCAACGTCAAAACCCAAGCAGACATTGAGGTTACTTTTAGCTTGCTCTCTGACGCTCTGGAGGAGTATAGCAGGTACTGAAGATGGTTACACTCGAATTTCTGCCTGACCAACTCATTCACTTCTTTAGCTACATCTGCAGGACTTCTTCCACTGCGTCAGATTCTGGAAATGAGATCAATGTTGACGGCTATCCGATAGGTCATATATGCAGGGAATATGTTTCGTATACAGTCTGGAGGAAGTGGCAAATACTTTGGTGAATCAGCTGACCACGGTCTGTTGTTGCAGGTGTCACACATCAGGTACGATGCAAAGATTTAATACTGCCTGGCTTCAGCAACGACGGGACAGGGCTTACCAAGCCCTCTTTGTTTGGCATGGCCATGGCAGTCCTTGTCAATGCACGGCAGTGATCAGCAAATTGACATGCAAACAGATTCAGGCATCCAAATAAACACAGGATGAAGATAAAATGGTTCTGGCTGAGGCAAAGCAGATGGATGGCGTTTCTTATGTTCTGGCGTTGGTGGAAACCTCATCAACGATTTTCCTTCCCGGGAACTAGGACGATTGTAGTTGAGGGTGCCAGGATACAAGCCCATATCTTTTAGCAGCTCAAATTCCATCCAATCTGCTTGTGGACTACTGCAAATCCAATTATTTCTCCGTGTTTCCGTGGATGCAGGAACAGTAACAGGTGCGGGAACAGTGACAGATGTAGGAACAGAAACAGGAATTCTATTCTAGGAATTCTATTCTAATCTACTTGTGCTAGAGGCATTAGACGATAAGGGAACGGAGCATCTTGGACGAGCTCTGGATTGTACTTTGGAATATCTAAACCCCAAAATTGTATATTGTGACGAGAAACTTATTACGGAAATCATCAACCAACTCATTATTCGCTTTATGCCTCCTAACAAAGATTTGAAAGGGCTCAATCGTTTTAATCTTCAATCGCCAATCGTTCAATCGAACTTATTACAACAATTTAAAAATGTTTATCTTAACCTGTTTTCATTATATAACTTTAATTTATGTATGTAACTTTGATTTATGTATGTAACTTTGATTTATAGCACTAACTCTACTGCCAAAATGTCGATAACATTGAAAAAGTTAATCTGAAAATCTTCCTGTTCCTGCTCTGCTGGACCATCCTTGCTGGATGCTTGTGCGACGTTCACTTTTCCAACTGGTGTTGATTGGACTGCAAATGAGAAGTTCAGATGTTTCCTTGGTGTTCTCATTATGGAATCTTTTGAAAACCTGTAACACAAATAGTTGATATTTTTACTACAAAATCTATCTGTTTTGAAAAAATACAGTTCAACAAAATTAATATTAAAAAATTGATTGATTTTCATCGTTTAAGTGACAAAATGAAACACAATAAATTGAACCTGAATTAATGGATATAGATCTCATTCAGCTTAGATGACTGACCAGGAAGTGCCCTGCACCAAAGATGGTATAAGCACTCCCAAAGGGGGGTTCTACTGAACAATTGGGTAAAAAATACAGATATATCTCAATGTCTGGAGTGCGTACCTAATACCAATATAAAATGTTAGCAGGAATATTAGGAAAGATCTCATGAGTTGCCAAATGTTGCCAAAAGCTTTTAGGATAGGTCCAACTAATCCCAATGACTAACACAGAGATGATATGTTTCATGAATATTGTTACTATCTTACCCATCATCTTCATCTGCAGTGCTTTCTGCATCACTTTTCATCTCAATATCTTGCTCAGCAGCAAAGTCGGTTTCAAAGGGAATGTTCTCTTGATGTTGGAATGTGACTTCTCCCTTTTTTCATATTTGTCCACCTAGGTGGGCTTGAAGTGCTGCTCTTGTTTTATGTGAGATTTGGGCCCTATCTTCAAGGAGTAAATTCCTTATTTTTGGTACTTTTGGGTGTTTCTTTTTCCGGACAGCTTGATCGGGTGTTAGTTGTTGTTCTTCGACAAGAGGGCCTATCTGCTCTAAAATCCACTCTGCTGCATCAGCCATCGTCTCATAACCCAGTCTCTTTTTGTACGTGTCAAATTGATCCCAAAGTCTTTTCGCATGATCACCATACCCAAGATTTATTTGGTATCTTTTCCCAGACCGGTTTGGTTTCCGTTTTTTAGATTTTGCTAGAGGAGAATGAAGCTGTGGATCATCTTCGTCCATCTTGTTTTTTGCTTCACTCGCCGTGCAGCGCCCCGGAGCAAGTGATCACATGAAAGCTATCACCTGATTTAGATCGTGCAATTCCATTGGATGATCACCAAACCTATTTTTAGAATCTATGAGATCTCATCTTTTAACTCAGTTGATTCACTTTAATGCATGTCCTTGCCAATGATAGTTTAGCAAAGACTGTTCTGCCGCTATCATACGCATACATACCTGCTTTGTGCGACCATAGGTTTTTTGCACAAAGTTGGAAGACAAAGAAAACATTTCTTGGTTCCATCGTAGATGACTGACACATGCACATACCCAAGTGTTTGCAAGGCTGATGGACCTCCTAAAACAGCATAATTGTTTGCTGAAACCTTGACAATAGATGGCAGGAGCATAGACTGGCCTATCTCTTGAATATCTGTCAATGCTTTTGCTTGTCAGGAATATTTGCAGAGTCGTCAGCGGTAAATGAAAAGCTTTAGATGGGATCTACAGGAGAACAACTCAGATGGCTGCAACTAAAACTCCGTAATTGTTCACTATTCTTGTACGTACTACGCAGACTTTTACACTCATCAATGAAATATATTTTGTTGCTCTCTGTGCATACAGCAAACTGTTGGGTGTCCCTTCTTAATTTCTGGACAGATCATATTGGTATTTTTTAGGAACTTTCCTCTCATAGACCACTACAGAAGTTGCTATCTCAAGGTGTGCTCTTTTGTTGTTTTTGTCGAAAGAACCACCTAAAAAGAAGCCACATTCACAATACTTTGGCTTTCGTCAGGTTGCATAAACTTTGCCGCAACTTTTCTCTGGGCATGCACCATACCCTCGTTTAGTAGCTTTTGGCAAATCCATTTTCTTGCAAGCCATTTTGCATTTCTCTAGTACCCAATGTTTTCAGCACAAGATTTTTCCTTAACGTGCAGCCGCTACTCATTTAAAAAATGTCATTGCTGTAACTGCTGATATCTTAACCCTATCCAGACTGGGCTTTTTGAGCTACTAGAAGACTGGGGGGGGGCTCATTCAGCCCCCCTCTCTAAAATATTCAATAATAAATATTCAAGACCAACTGGCACGTGTTCACACAAAAAAATGAAAAAAAAAACAACTTTTTTTTTAAATCTTTATAATTTCCTAAGATTGATTCATGAAACCAAATTATGCAAATCAAAGCATTGTTAGAAGGTGAAAATATACTTATAAAGTGAAAAATTTGATTTTTGCAAATCCAAGATGGCGGATAGAGAGTTCTGAAAAATGACAAATGCCGCCATAATAGAGAATTTCTCCATACATTACAATGAAAACTACTTCAATGATAAGTGATCGTTGCATACTTCATTTTTTCTTTTGAAACTTTTGTTTTGATTATTGCAAAAATTAGTGCTGACATCAGCTTTTTTTCCCAGCAGTAAGCAAATGAGTTGGAAGGAAGAAGGAAGGGGGAAATAAGGGGTTGAGGATAGATACTACACTAAAATTCGTTCTAAAATAACCCTTAAGTTACGTCCATGGCCTACACTTGCGTCACAGAGAGTAAAAATTGCCACGAAGTTTCACAAGTTTTGCGGGAAACATATAGTTTCATTACATATATCACTAGCATTAGGTTGGTATTGTTAGGCTCATTTTTATTGTTGTATCGACCAATCAACTCGGGGGAGGGGGCAAAAGACGTTTGTAGTAAGTACACAAGATCATCCTTACTGCGCAGAATATTTACCCCACCGAAGCTGATTGGTTCGGAGAAAGCAACATACTCTTTGTTCAGAACAATGGTCCAACAAACTCATCTCCCCAACAAGTAGGTCATTCTTTACTTTAGCATGTACGCTTGGTGGTTTAATGAATCACATAGAGTTAGCACTAAGGCAGTTTCCAGTTTTACGTCATGGCCTCAACAAGGATCATGTTAGAAGAGAAAGAGATCAACAGAACTGGAAAGTTGCCCAAGATATCACCTCTCTTCGTGTCTGGAAGATATTGTTAATGTCAGTACAGGAGGGGTTCCTCCCAATCCATCTGTAGAAGGGACAATGGCTTTCTAAAAGTCGTCTGGCATTATGTGGACATCTTTTTCAGCCCAGTTCAACCGCTAAAAGAAAGTGTAAAATATTTAGGGTTTGTTGCCCATGTCCGAAACAATACTTTCATCAAATTTCATATCCAACCAATGGTATGTGGATATTTTGTGTTCAGTACACTCAGCAGTGCACACAATACGCTTCTTCATAGATTAATATCCCAATATCCCCCGTCCCCTCCTAAGGATGGGCTCAGGTTGCTGTGAGGAGTTTTCAGTAAGAACATTTAATATATTGGAAACCATCCTGTTTACCCCTTTGGACATATGGTCTGGAATATAAGCCACATGATTCATTTAAATCAGATACGAGCAGACCCAGATTCACCTTCATTTTGTAGGGCACACATCAAAGAAGAAAGTGTTTGGAACAAGTTTCAAATTTCAATAAATACCCTAGGCCTGATAGAGTTAAAGGGAGTACAAAGACCAGCAACCTTTGCCACCGTTTGTTTTCGTTTTTGTGAATTTCGTACAGTCATTTATCTGGAAGCTGTGGAGAGCAAGTCGCTGACTTCGCGCAAAGCATGCTGGTCTTTGTACTCCCTTTAAAGTGAAAGTTTGCCTTATTTTCATTAACTTCATTGTCACTTGTGAGAAGGGGATTTGGAGCTGGATCAATCTTGCTCGCTAGACTCTTACCTACTGAGCAAAAGAAACTGTTGCCCTGGAAATACTCTTTTTGTGTACAGTCTCTGAACCATTTTATTTGAGGCCGTCAATATTACTCAAGGAGACTCTGGTTTAATGATGCAAATGAGCAATTAATGTTTCATGCCCAGCAAAGAAAAGTATGTTGCTGCTATGTCAGACGTTAGAGTGGAGACAGCAAAGATATAAGGCAAATATCAAAATACTTCAGACGGAGGTTAGAGTGGAGACAGCAAAGATATAAAGCCCTGGCAAAACGACTGGACTTTTGCACTGAACATTCACTGGACATTGCTAACCTTGTTCAGTGTCTGAACATCAAGAAAATTTAGGTTGTGGCAAAACGACTGAACATTGTCCAGTAAACATTTGCTGGGCAACAGAAATGCGCAAAGTTTTTTGGATCGAGAATTCGGTTTGGGAGGTTTTAGGCAAACTCTCAACAGAGCACCAGGGAGCTAGAAATATTATTTGATTTTGTTTGTGGCTTTTCACGTTGTTCATTCTGCCATCGAAATTATGATAGAAAAGATGAGAAAATTTTTTGACATTGGGTCGTAAGCACGAAGATAGCCAGCCATGATTTTGACTATTATTCCAAGATAAAAACATAAAAAAAGCCATAGAAACGCAAGACAATGGGTAAAGATACTATGAATGAATGAGAATGTTTGTGAATAACATGAATGAATTGACAATGGAGGACAGCTAGCTTGGAATGAAAAGATGTGAATGAAATCATCCACTAGTTCATTGCAATGCACATGCGCAAACTGGACAATGTCCAGTGGAGTGGCAAAACGACTGAACATTTTTCCACAACATTTTTAAACAAAAGAAATTTGATCTTGTCCACTGAACATTTTTGACTGCCTTCAAAATCAACTGAACAACGCTCAACATTGCTGAACACGACTGAACAAGACTGGACAAGGTGGCAAAACGACGCAACATTTTACGCTGAACATTTGTCCAGTGCATGTCCAGTGCAAATGTCCAGTCGTTTTGCCGGGGCTTAAGGCATAGATCAAAAAACATGGCAATCGACCTATTCTTAACAGCTATTTCACCATCAAGGAATTGCTCTTCTTCAAGTGCATAGCTAAAATACTTGAAGATTGCAGAGGCAGAGCAAATATTTCTACCATAAGTTATTACCTTCATTGCTTCTGTCTGCTTTCTCCTAAAGTTCTCGACAAACCAGAGCGGAAAAATCACCAACGGGACATGTGATATCGTCATAGAATGTATTTACTCTTTCCGTTGGAAGATAGATGACAGTGGGATTTGGAATGAGCAGACTCTTACAGATGTCATCTTTCATTGTACTTGTTACGGTGGCAGTGAGTGCAATGTCTCGGATGTCAGGGGGAGAAAGGAGCAAAGATTTCCAATGCTTCTATAACTTGGCCTGAAATCATCTTCCCTGAAGCGAAGGGGGCTGCTTTCTCTCCAATTTCTTTCACAGCGGATAATTTCCATGCTACCATCACATGTCATGCTACAGTCTCTGAATTTAACTGTTTCTATGCTGACGAGTTAATTTAGGGAGTCTTAAGAAATATGATCGATACTTTTTTATTGTTTCCAGCATTTTTGAGACTGAAAATTTCAAATTATTCTGGAATTCAGGATTTTAGCCAAAGATTAAGTCATAAATCTTCAAATGTGGTGCAGTTTCTGATTATGGTTCGCACATGTGTTCAAGATTATGCGAGATTATGCGATTTTGCATTATAATGTAAGTTGAAGACAAAAGCACTTTCCATCAGGAATCTTATCCCATCTTTGAAATTATCAAAGTTGTGCTGGTGGCTTGCCAACATACTGCACAGATCTGTCTTCTTGAACCGTAGTAGAATGTAACATTTATTGTAAGATTTTAACATGAATAAAACATAAATTATTTCTTGTATGAGCGATGTAGGTGCAGCTTCTCCGCCCCTCAGTGACTGCCGTCTCAAAATCTTCGACCAAAGAAGCAGATGCAAGCAAGCCAGACTGCAGAAAACGAAGCTTTGGCTTTCTGAAATCGAATGGATCACAGTTGTACTCGCCAATGAGGCATGCAGTCCATATCTTGGATTGCTCTTTCATCTGTTGATAAGCGCAGATTGGTGTTTTCCTTGTGGAACAGTGTTTTGTTTATCTGCATAATTTTGACATGTGAAAGCAAACCTTTCGCTTTCTTTAAAGATCTCTTCCAACCAACCTTAAGTTTTGATCATTTGTTCATTGTATATTCGATCCACAAGTCCATGGGGATATCCGAATATGGCTTGCCTGTCATGGACTTTGAGAACAACTGAGACAACAATCCATCATGTTCTCCTCAGAGTGTAGAAATTTATCATTATCATACCGGGTGAGTCAGAAAAAACCTAGGGTGTTTGGCGGATTGTGACGTCGCGTTCAGCCACCCGATCGTAGCGAACTAATTTTTTTCTTGCAGCCAGAGGTTTAACTTAGATCATAAGCCTTTCCCCACCGAAATCGGTCACTTGATGTATTAATCAGAAATATTTTCCTCGTACGACGTTATGTGGGAGTTTTGCAAACTTATGAAATCTTTGATAGAGCCCCTTCAGCATTTTACCCTTGCCAAAGCTGCAGGTTCACGTTGTATTATCAGGGCAGAATGGAATAATTTTGTCATGAAGCATCGCGTTGATCTTGTGGAAATAAATCTCTTTACAACACAAAGAAGCGTGGGTTTTTACTGTCTCTCAAACATATTCTCTTCGCAGGACAAGTTATGACGTGACAAGGCATCCCAGGGGAGAAAATCCAATTTCCGAACTGTTTCATGCTCCCCAGATAATACCACGTGTACCTGCAGCCTTGGCAAGGCTAAAATGCTGAAGGGGCTTGGTTAAAGGTTTCCTCAGTTTGCAAGACCCCCATACAAAGTATAAGGAAGAAAATTTTTTTTAAATAATGAATCACATTACCGATTTCGATAGGGAAAATTTTATGATCTAAGTTAGATTTATGGCTGCATGGAATAATTTAGTTCACAACGGTCGGGTGGCTAAACACAACGTCACAGTCCGCCAAACACCCCACGTTTTTTTGACTCACCCAGTAGATAGTCAGCCAAGGGAAGCTTTGAAGGCAGTCCAATCCTTTGTTCGCAGACTGTGAATATTCATGAGGATGATCTCAATCATATTCATGATTCTCACCCAAAATCTTGCCATGGAACTCGGACCATTCCTTGCCAACATGCAATCAAGTCATCGTAAGTATTCATCCTCTCCAAAGCACCACTAACCATGTCACCCTTCAGCATATGTAAATTATGATGACTCAACAAACTGATTCGTTTTTCCTCTAACTTTGCAAAGTGCAGGAAAGTAGCATCAGGCACATTTGTAAGACCACCTGTTATATATGATCTACTCTCGATTAGTTGAAATGATTCAGGATATTTGCTGCTGCTCACAACAGATGCATAAGCAAGGAGTTCCTGTCCTTACTGCTACACAAAACCCGTATCCTTTGCAATCCAATGCAGGTCAAACAGTGTGAAGGGGCATGTGATCTATGGAGTGAGGTGTGGGACAAAAATCGGTAATACTCTTCGTCGAGGCATTCATGATTTCGTGGTGGTGTTTCAGTGTATCATGTAGTGGTTTTAGTATGTCATGTAGTGGTTTAGTATGTCTTGCAGTGGTCTTATCATACCATGGTGGTCTATAGAAAAGATCACGTCGTTGAGTGCTTTTAATGTAGCGAGAAGTGGTTATAGTATGTCTTGTAGTGGTTTTAGTGTGTCGTGGTGGTATGTGGAATAGATTGAGTCGTTGAGTGGTTTCAATGTATTGTCGTGCCGTGTTGTTCTTTCGAGTGGTAGCAAAATCATCGGCTCTGTCACGCCGTGAAGTCATCGATTCTGTCACGCCGCAAAATCATCGACTCTGTCACGCCGCAAAATCATCGATTCTGTCACGCCACAAAATCATTGACCTTGTCAAGCCGCAAAATCATTGAAACTGTCAAGTAGCAGGCTAGCAGAATCATTGTTCCTGTCGAGTTCCGGTTCCTTGCAAGCTTGTTTTCACTCGACATGGCAGAAGAAGCTGAAAGAATATTGACTGATGCATTGCTTGCAATTCAGGCAAGGCGAGGAACAGGAAGAGGAACAGAACCAGTGCAGCAGCAGCCTTCGGCACATCAGCCTGGCCCCTCTGTACATCACCCAAGAGCACCGCTACCGGGTTCTGCAAGTCAAGGTGTTCGTCCCCACGATGGGTGGGTGCAACGCGCACAGCAGAACTTCAGGTGAGACACGCACATTTTCGCTTCATTTATGACGATTTTTCGTCGGTTTTTGTCTCGATCTTCTTCGTTTTAGAAACTGAATGTTTTAAATTTGTAATACAGTTTTGTTTGAATTGTTTGGAACAGCTACCCAGACGTTGTCAGTTAGTCGACCTCCCACAACAAAATCTCAAATTACATCGGAATATTTGATAGGGGCTGGTCCAAGGGCGCCTACCTTGTAGGAAGTGTGTTTATTCCCAGTACTGTAGAGTAATGGGTGTCCTCTGACCCAGTACAGAGAGTGTCCTAAAACCGTACCGTGACCCAGCAGTACACAGAGTTAGTCCTCTCAAGTCCTCAAGGTCAAGATGACGTATGAATAAGTTTGTGGTTTCAAATTCCGGTGTTATGAAACACAATATCAACTGTTATACGATCTGGCCACAGGGAATCAGACAGCGTGATTTTTGATTGGTCAATTCTAACAGACGTTAGAATTTGAAAATCCCTGTAACAAGAAAAACTTAGGGGTATGCAACTTTTCCTAACTCCATTGTTCACTTTTCTCACAAGCGCGTTACACGTTGCTGTGGTCAGTGCCCGTTGCTATGGCCAGTAAACAAAACTTTCGGTAAATTGAGCTGGGGGTTGGCACTGCTAAGAAATTTTTCAGCTGGTTGTTCGCTTATTGTCACGCAGTGTCTGTGGTTGTCTGACTTGACTTGGGATATATTTTGGTTTTATTTGTTTAAGTTGTTTAAATTAACCGTTTTGTTGTCGAAATATTGATTTTGCAAGTACTTTTCTTCATTCAATTTCAAAGTAGCATAACATAAAGGAAGAATTGGTTCAATAGCATGCAAGCGTTTAATAAGTTTAAATTCTCAATTAGGTTAAGGATTTGCCTTGTGCATGAAAGGAAACTGTAGAATTTGAATGAAGAATGCATTTGAAAAATATTTATTAACTTGGAACTTGACCTCTTCTATTTATCATGGTTTCTTGATTTTCTGGAGGTGCAGGTAAACTTTCTTGAAAGCCGTTGCTTATAAAAACGTGTATTGATTGTTATTCTCAGGTAATACGCTCGTCCTCCAATAATTGGGATTTGGGATTTGATGAAGCAAGTATACCTATCGACATGGAAAGGATAAATGGCCATCACTGTGAAATTAGAATATTGATAATTGTTATAGATTTATAACTATTCTTGATTTTATTTCTGGGCGTAGGTTTCAGGGCACAGTGAACTATTTGAATATAGCGTTTCTCTTTTTAGTGATTTGGTATTTATGTGCAATATAGTATTTTCCAAGTATATTCCCATTATTGTTCATCGAATTGTATTCAGGTCTCGCAATCTGACTCGAATTTGTGACTTTGACAATAGTTTTTGGTTAATATTTGATCTGCACAGATCGTTCTCAACATAGGTCACCATTTAGCTTTTTTTTAATTCCCTCTTGCGAAATTTTTGGGTCTGTTTCGTTTTGGCATGCGCAGGACACCTTAGAGTTGCAAAATATTCATTTTTTCAGGTATTACCAGCATCATTTTGGTTTTATCGAACAACTGCTAAGTAGTTCACTTTACCCCGGCCTGGGGTAAAGTGAACTAGGCAGAGCGGTCGCCAAAGAAAGCTCTTTTGTGAGACAATGGAAAAAGATTTGAAAAATTTTTTTGCTCGATAGACTGACCCAAAGACATAATGTCAAAACAACGTTAAAAATTTTGCCCTCAGTTACTGTCTCTTTGAGATATCCTTGAAAAACCTCCAAAATGGTTCACTTTACCCCGTCTTACCCTACTCTTTTTAACCCTATCCAGACTGGGCTTTTTGAGCTACTAGAAGACTGGGGGGGGGGCTCATTCAGCCCCCCCTCTCTAAAATCGCCATTCCTTCACTTACGAAGACGAAACTCACCACGCATGTAGCCGTGTTTATGATCTATCATTTTTAACAAAAAGAATTCTAAAAATAGTTATGACGTCATAATTATTCAAGACCAACTGGCATGTGTTCACAAAAGAAATGAAAAAATAACTTTTTTTTAAATCTTTATAATTTTCTAAGATTGATTCCATGAAACCAAATTATGCCAATCAAAGCATTGTTAGAAGGTGAAAATATACTTATAAAGTGAAAAATTTGATTTTCGCAAATCCAAGATGGCGGACAGAGAGATTAAAAATCTTGTTTTTCTGAAAAATGACAAATGCCGCCATCATAGAGAATTTCTCCATACATTAAATGAAAACTACTTCAATGATAAGTGATCATTGCATACTTCATTTTTCCTTTTGAAACTTTTGTTTTAATTATTGCGAAAAATGCTGACAGCAGCATTTTTTCCCAGTAGTAAGCAAATGAGTTGGAAGGAAGAAGGAAGGGGGAAAGAAAAGGGGGGTTGAGGATAGTATATATCAACAATTTCCATTGCTCTGAATATTTGATGTGGATACTAGATTGCACTAGCAGAACCAGCAGGGACTTTAAGAAAAAATATAAAAATTTGAAAAAATCTTTTTCAAAAGCGCGGGCACTTTAGCAGCAGCTATTACTAGTTTAATAAGTTCATGAATTGGAGTATCTTTTTAATTGATGATCTGATTTGTCTTAGAAAGAGTAGCTCTAAAGGACACACCAGTCCCGGAATAAAGGTGCAAAATGTATCATCCTGTCCTGGAATTTTCAGTTGAAAATGACACCCTATTGGCAGGCACGTCCCCGGGTGAGGCTGCACGCAGGCTAGGTGTAGTAAAACATCCATGTGAAATTATTATTATTATTATTATTATTATTATGTAATAAATGCACACATAGCGGTATAGAAAAATTTATCTAAATGTACCTCTTGACGTCATCTGATGTAATAAAAACAGCTGAAATAGTAGTATCATACGAGGAAAAGGTGATATTCTGTTCTCTCTTGAGGGTGATGACCCTCCGGTGGTAAGGGTCCTATCACACATTGGTACTTAATGGTCCTATTGTCCTGGGGTCCTAGGGTCTGGTTTTTACTGTATGCCCTTTGTCAGGGCAGATATTTGTTGCCAAGAAACAAGAAGCACTGAATGTCAATCAAACGAAACTGTTGCAAATTGTTTGCATTTTATTGTCGTTTTACGAGCTATCCATTTTCA
Organism: Aurelia coerulea; assembly: GCA_039566865.1. Classification (NCBI taxonomy): domain Eukaryota; kingdom Metazoa; phylum Cnidaria; class Scyphozoa; order Semaeostomeae; family Ulmaridae; genus Aurelia; species Aurelia coerulea. The sequence continues at coordinate 12,803,265 of CM076947.1, forward strand.
GATCTTGCTCATTTTAGACCCACATTACCCCCACCCTACCCTTGTCATGCATCCATTGACAAAGAAAAAAATTTTAAAGACATTTTCACCAAAGAACCCCCAAAAACATGTTAGGGGCCCCAGAAATAGTTAACAATATTTGGGGTCTCCAAAACATTAGACTCGATATTCAGGGGTTAGCAAAGAAAAAGTGGCATGGACCCCTCCCCCCTATTGAAAATTAGGGAGTAGCCCCTGTGAGACCTTTTAAGTATTCTGAAAAGAATCAAATTCGAAGGATATTTCATTTCTTTTCACTTGAAGTCATTTTAAAAGATTGCTACTTACAAGAACATTATCTTGTATTTGATAAAAACGGGAACGAAGAATAAATGATCTAACTACTAATAACAACTTATAATCTCTTCAATGGGCCAAAGTTGTCATTTCACACAATAAATAGGAATTTCTCGTGTTGTGCTAAGTTCCCAAAATTAGGGTGAGGACTACATATTGTGCTGCATTTTTGTTGAATTGTGGAATGTGCACAATAACGATACAAGCTCTCACGCCCTTCATGGAAGTGAACCTTGCGTATAAAACTGTATAAAAATAACGCTCCTCCGTCGCGTCTGCTGTATGGAATAGTTAAAAGGTGAATGAGCTTTATAGAAAACGTGCATATTGCACATATTAGCAGTCAAGTCAGCAGTCTTGTGCACCAGCACGGACATCGTAGGAAGCCATTATTTACACCACTGAATGCAAAACTGTTCCCATTTAACTGTAAATGTTCTTCCAAAAATGCAGAAGAACTTTGAGAAAAAGTCCTGCATGAAGTTTCATAAGAGTCAAACCCTTATTGCGCGAGAAACAATTCAAATGTAACCTTTCATAACGCATAAATGACGTGACCAAATATGGGAAGTATGTACATTTTCGGAATCTGTTTGTCAAGATGTTTCTCAGCAATGTAACAGATTTTGAGCACATTTATGGACTGAAGCTGGAAGCTTGCAGTACAATGTATACAACCTGGCTTTTAGCGCATTGTGGATATGTTCTGGAGAGAAAAATGGTGCATCGAAAAGGAAAGATAAGAGCTTGTACTTTGTCCATACGAGTAGAAGGGGCTGTTGACTTGACAACTGTTAATACAGAGCATCTTTTTTTCTAATACTGGTGACATTTACTCGAAGTTAGTCCATTAATAAATCATGAACAGGAATTGTTTTTTTTTTATAAGAAACTGCCCATACGACACTCACATAACTCTCAGATCGCCAAAAAATTAAGAAGCTCAAGTTCTGGGAAAATACCCTACAAGCTAAGAAACTAGTTGTCTTGAGAAAGGAATACTTGAAATAGTTTTAGTTCACTGTCACTTCTTTCCAGTGTCATATTATACGTAGGGTAGTTGAGTAATGTCTAAACATTGGAAAGACGTAAAAAGAGATACATGGTCTCTATACAAGTGAAATCTACGAACACACTGTATTTTTTCAATCAATGACTCTATACCGGAGCAGGGGTGCCGCCAGGAATTTTCCGACAGAGGGGCTGGAGCTTCCGACAGGGGGGCTAAAATGGCCAAAAAATGCAGCTTTAGTACGCCATGTTGCCAGATTTTCTCCGACAAGAACTCAAAATGTCCTCCGACGGGGGGGGGGGGGGGGCGCTAGATGCTTCCGACGAGGGGGCTGCAGCAACCCCCTAGCCCTCCCCTGGCACCACTCCCGTACCGGAGGTACATGGTCTCTACAATCTCCACAACTCTACAACTACAAGCTAAATCTACAAACATGATTTATAAACGAAGTAAAAAACAAACAAACAAACAAAAACGCGAATAGTACTATTATTATGCATTGAGAAACAAGCCAGTGCAGGCAGCGGTTCATTCTCGAAAGTTTTGACACTACAGAGAAATGCAAAAATTTATTTATTGTCGTCAAGTAGATGAATCGAAGAGTCAAAGAGTTTCATTAGCGGATCATGTTTGAAAAAGCAGACACTAAGACCCTTGACACACTAAAAATCGAGGGGTGTTTCACTCTGTAAAAACTCGTAGACCCTTGGCAAAAAATCTTTGTGTTTTCAAGAAAAATCCCTGAACAATCCATAAAAATCCTATTGTTTTAAAATATTTCGTACGCCATTTAGGGGAGTGATACAGCCGCCCTCGCCAAAAATGAAACGGAGCCTTACCACCAGAAGGTCATGGTGATGAAGTAGTTTCCTTCCTTCCCATGAACCTTTTGCAGGATGGAAAAGGGCAAGCTCTTGTTTGACAGCTTGATGGCAATTGTCGATCGTTGGTCTCTGGTGATCAACCTCTTGGTGTTAAGGGTCTGTTTCATCTTGTATATGGATCCTAAGAGTCTCAGGGGTCCTAGGGTCTTTGGGTCCAGTTTTACACATGGTCCTGGGGTGCGGTTTTACAACATGCTGGTTTCTTGACTATCATCAGTATCAGTGTGGTCATCAGGAAGTAGGATGGGACTACATGAGGCTGTCGGGGGGCTGTCATCGATTTCTATGACACCAGGAATAGCTCCTTTTGGGGTAGAGCTCATCACTGGTGACTCCGGAATCGTTTCGCTGCAACACAGTTCTTGGTGTTCGGGCAAACTCATCGTTTCGAACATCTCGTTCCCGCCATCGTCATTCAAGGAGCGCATGACATTTAAACTCTGACTCCAGTTCATGAATAGAGGACATTGCAGCTTTCTCTACCATTGAAATGTTAGTATCAGAGACATGTTTGAGCCGTTCCACTTGTCTGTGTATGGTGTTTAATTGACGCCTGCAATCGTCTATTGCCTTGATGATGTGAGAGAACTCCTTGTTGACATTATTCTTCATGGATGACAGAGACTCGTTAAATGTAGCCATAGTTCACAGGAGAATTTCTAAGGAGAAAAATGGTTTTCGTCATGTTGGAAACAGATACAACATTAGGTATTTTGGACACTTGTTGCTTCATCCTATCACATCTTTCATTGGGTACCGCAGAGCCTCAAAATGAAACTAGTTCATTCAAGTTGACACAGGCGTTGAAGGGAGTGGTCATTAAGTATCTGTCATGGAGGGGGAGGCTTTACAATGACTGTCAAGTAAAATGTCCCACTCCTAACTGCAATTCAAATGTTTTTTTTTTGTTATTTAGATATTCTCATAAAATTTACGATAACAAACAATTACAACATTACGAAACAACGGCAAAGGGAGCATGGAAATACATAACAACCCTAAAACCTACAATAAACATAGAGACAAATATTACAAAACTACGAAAATGACTACAGTGGTGTCGCCCATTATGTCCATGTTGTCGCAAATTTGAATTTGTCCTCAAAAAGTATACACGTACTTTTTTTTATAAGAAACTAAGAACTTTGGCCAGTACTGAAAGTTTCTTAAAATTATCAGATTTTAAGTACTCAGAGTTTCTTATGACTTTCTTAGAGGTTCCATAACAATCTTCATGTTCAGTACCTGTGCCCTCGTGAACATTTCAAAACAACGCTTTTTAAGTCTTTCCAATGTTTAGACATTATTCAAGTACCTTGCAAATAATATGATGCAGGAAACAAGTGAAAGGAAAGTAGAAATAGGTCTAGGACTTCCTTTATCAAAGTAAATAGGTTCTTAACTTATATTCTCCCAGTACTGGAGTTTCTTGATTTTTTGGCGATCTGAGAGTTGAGTTTCTTATAAGCAGTTTCTTATAAAAAAATACGCGTAATCAAAGAGCCAACTAGGTAGCATACTTGCTAATCGGCCGTAATGGGCGACCGGAGATAACAGACGACGCCACTGTAAACATAAAGGAGGAAAGGTTTACACTACCCACGAAAGAGTTAGAGAATAAGCATCAGATCCCCAAAAAGACCACACGAAACTGTGCAATCCCCTCGAAAGACCCAACGTCCATGCTGGTTTTAGCAACGTATTGGGAACGTTCTCAGGCCTTAATATATTTCAATGTCGCCTCAAGAATATTTGTATTTGAAGCAAAAGGTACTTGTCCGTGGCCATAAAGGAGTATTTGCAATAGTTCTTGGTTTGAAAAGTTACCAATAATCTACTTGATACCCCCAAAAGAAATTCAAAAAGATGCATATATATAGATAATTTTTGTTTCATACCCCCTCAATTTTTGTGTAATTTTTTTCAAACTCCTCCTTAAAATCATGTGTTGGTCACATACCCCTCTCAAAAAGCCTGCCGCCCCACGCCATGACAGATACTTAATGACTGCTCCGTTACGTGAGGAAGAATTAGTGGCCAGTTGATAAAACAAGTTTGATACTGCTTATCAAATATGATAGAAAATAGAGAGCACTCGCTGCATGAATGCTCACAAGTTACCGAAGAAATGTATCACATATGTGACACACGCTATAAGGCAGAAGAGAACGGAGACAACGCCCGGGGGGGGGGTAACTGCTATATGTAGCAGAACGGGGACGTGCCGCCCATAAGGATGGGTTCGAAAGCTTCAAAATCCCTAAATATGGGTCTCAAAATGCAGTGATTCCAATAGAAATTGGTTGGTTTTACTGTCCTGAAACCTTAATAATGGGTTTTGACGAAATGATATTGACGATATTGATATTGGGAGATGCATTCTAAGCCAAAGTAAAGATCTTTCTTAAAAAATTTTCCTCATGCTCTAATTCATAGGATAACTGTCACAAAACTATCCAAGTTTTTCTTGTCGCTAATGGCAAGCGTGATATTGGGAGATGCATTCTAAGCCAAAGTAAAGGATCTTTCTTCAAAAATTTTCCTCATGCTCTAATTCATGGGATAACTGTCACAAAACTAGCAAAATTTTTCTTGTCGCTAATGGCAAGCGTGATAGTAGGAGATGCATTCTAAGCCAAAGTAAAGGATCTTTTTTCTAAAATTTTCCTCGTGCTCTAATTCATTGGATAAGTGTCACAAAACTAGCAAAATTTTTCTTGTCGCTAATAGCAAGCATGATATTGGGAGATGCATCCAAAGCCAAAGTAAAAGATCTTTCTTCAAAAATTTTCCTCGTGCTTTGATTCATGGGATAACTGTCACAAAACTAGCAAAAGTTTTCTTGTCGCTAATAGCAAGCATGATATTGGGAGATGCATCCAAAGCCAAAGTAAAAGATCTTTATTCAAAAATTGTCCTCGTGCTTTGATTCATGGGATAACTGTCACAAAACTAGCCAAAGTTTTCTTGTCGCTAATAGCAAGCATGATATTGGGAGATGCATCCAAAGCCAAAGTAAAAGATCTTTCTTCAAAATTTTTCCTCGTGCATCGTGCTCTGATTCATAGGATAACTGTCACAAAGCTATCAACGTTTTCTTATCGCTAGTGGCAAGTATGATATTGGTAGATGCATTCTAAGCCAAAGTAAAGGACGTGGCCCCAACAATTTTCCTGGGGGCTTTGCCCCCAGACCCCCTCATTTCAATCCCCCCTCTTAATTTACCCTGGCCACGCAAATGATTGTAAGCAAAAGTAAAGGATGTTTCTTCAAAAATGTTCCTCTTGCTTTGAAGGTTTCCTCGTCGCTAAAGGCAAGCATGATATTAGGCGATGATTTCCAAGCCGAAGTAAAGGATGTTTCTTCAAAAATAATCCTCGTAGTACTATTAGAAGATGTATTCTAAGCCTAAGTAAATGGTGTAGTCCAAAATTCTTTCCTAACGCCTTGCCATCAGACCCCTCATTTAATTTGCCCCTATTGCAATGGCCCACAGACCGTCGCAATTTACATTAGTCACTCAGATGTCTGAATCTAGCCTTGGGCAGGTCAGGGTCTCAAAGAATAAGCCTAAGAAAGTTGCAACATTGCCAATCTCGTCAGAAACTTGACGACTATGCTTGATATAAGGAGGCGCCATTTCGCTGCCGGCCCCACCGGAAGAAAAAAGCCAGGCCGCCACTGTAGATCTCAAGAAACATATCTGCAGCAGTGTTGGGACCACAGTGGCAATTCATGAGTTTAAAAGATGAGAAAGAAATTAAGAAGCTTTCTAGTACTAAAAAAATGCGAACATTTGCTTGTTGAATTGTGAAACGTTTAGTGCTATGGCCAGATCCAAGTTTCTTATAAAGAAAAAACCAAATAAAATGTTAGTTGTAGTTTATTTACGTTCTTATTCAATCCCTTGCATGTTACATACAGTTCAATTTGGAAACCATAAAACTGGGTATGTTTTTCTCCAAATCCTTAAAAGAGGGTATGAAAAAAGTATGTGAATTGATAAGGGTGGGTATGACACTACAATTTGGGCGGCACGCCCCCGTCATCTTTTGGTCCAAGTTACCCCCCCCCGGGAGACAACGATCTTCCTCTTCTATATGTAAACATAAGATCCTTTTGGATGATTACAAAGTCTGTCCTGAGCTAAGCAAGCATAAGCAAGCATAAGAATATCTGAATATTGATTTCTTCACAACCCCAAATGATCGTTGATGCTGTTTTTAGCTACAATCAGAGAGACGAGTGTTGCTGCTAAAGTCGCCTTCAATAGAAGGTGAAGCCCCTGGCATAAGGACAAGAATCGCCTGAAAAGCAATATTTTGATCTTTATGTCAAACGAGGATGATACGCAAAAAGTCAAAAGCTATTACCCCTAGTTTGCTTAGTTTGTGCATGAAACTATTGGTGCATCTGTCTCAAATTAGATGTCATGTGAGATTTACAATAACGCAAAATTACTTATGCAGAACCCTCCAGAACCAACCTCGTCCCCAGGACTTTTTGTCATCAATATGACAAAAGCCCAAGCCCCTGGGGACGAGGTTGCTGCAGAACGTTTCAATTGTTGTTATTCACGGGAATCTAATTTTAGACAAGCAGGCAGATAACCTTTGTGCAGAGTCATAAATTCATGAAGATGTTTTGGTTTAATGTGGTCACGTGCCTTCCCCCAGTCAATGGCACCATTGTTTGCTGGGATTCTGTACCTTTCCTCTCAACTTCACCTGCGACGTTAGTATATGTAGCTGTGTAGGAGCGTGGTCCTTCTAACTGCGGTGATACTGCGAATGCTAGCCTCTGTGCAGGCCGCCGGTTACATCATCATCCTATAGTATTATCATCACTATCAGCATATCCGCACAGAGGGGGGGGGGGGGGGACCTTCATGTTGGAAATAAAATTTTAAGGAACTTCATTATACCTCTAAACAATGAAAACAACAAAAATTTAATGTTCCCCTAACTGATTATATTTTGAGAAATATTCATCATTGGCCCATAAACTTTATAGAACATTTGTGTTCCGCAATTTATACCTGCTAACCAGTTCCGTAATTCCGCAGTTTCGAATTCCGTAATTCCATAGTTCCGTAATTCCGGATTCCTAAATTCCGTAGTTCCGGATTCCGTAAATTACACCCGTCGGGGGGGGCGTACTCTGGTACTGTGTTTCTGAAATTCTTGCTGACTTTTTTGGATCTCAAATACGGGGAAATAGAAAAGAAATGGGAGAAACATGACATGATTTAGAAACGAAATTAAAAGCAAGTAACATTAATAAATTCTCCATAAATTCAAAGAAAGTGAATATCCAAAGACGACTCGGAGGAATGAATAAGTTAGGAGACTTTTCTTCATATTAAATATGCTGGTTTCTTACGTTTTGGGTATGTCGGGTCAGGAAAATTTGTTGGGTTTTTCTCATGCCAGAACATTTTTTTTGGTTGATGTGTTGTACCCCAGCCCCAAGTCTGAGCACACCCCTATCCTAAATATAACTGAGTACCCCCACCTGACGCTTCCTCCTCCTCCTGTGAGGGTTCTCATGAGAAAGAAGCATCTTTTTATAACTATCCTAGCCAGTCCTTCAGTACCTATCGTCCTTGCGGCGTTCGTTCACAAGAGTGTTGTAGTGTGTTATAAGCTACCTTTGTTCAGAACAATGTACGCACTGTTTGTACACAATTGCCCTCACAACACTATTGTTAGACTCTGTGGTCAAAAGAACAATGACTGACTGTGTGGGTTGTTGGTTGCCACTATGGATAGCTTGCGTGGGACCTGCATTCTATCAGGCCGAGGCTACTGCTACATGACTCCATTAGCAATGTGTTATCTATAATTTGACATTGCCTATTGAAATATGTGTTCATGCTAATCAACTGCTTTCTATTTTCCATAAAATTGCTGCTGCTTTTTGCACCATTGCCTTCAGCACTTGTTTTGAAACTTCACCTGTAGAACAGTGAGGCACACCAAAATGTTTATCATTTATGTTCAGCACATCTAGCAGAAAGACCTTGGTTCCTTCTGAGTGAGTCAAAAAAGGTCCAGCCATTGAGAGGCTACTGCTACATGACTCCATTAGCAATGTGTTATCTATAGTTTGACATTGCCTATTGAAATATGTGTTCATGCTAATCAACTGCTTTCTACTTTTCCATAAAATTGCTGCTGCTTTTTGCACCATTGCCTTCAGCACTTGTTTTGAAACTTCACCTGTAGAACAGTGAGGCACACCAAAATCTTTATCATTTCTGTTCAGCGCATTTAGCAGAAAGACCTTGGTTCCTTCTGAGTGAGTCAAAAAAGGTCCAGCCATTGTTGTATTCTCAAATCAACGAACAAAACCAAAACGAGGCTACAAACAAAACGAGGTTATACATAATAATAATAGGGATGACAGTCAATTTTTCAAGTGTTCAGTATGAGGCTGTGGCTAGGCTCATTTGATAGAGCTTGATTTTAGATGATGTTTACAATTTTTTCTGGCTCAATAGCCCTTCTAGAAAAAAAGTTACAGAATTTTGAAGTTTGAACTGTTACTCATTTGTTTAGAAAGGAATATGATTATTTTTCTACATGGGTCAAGCAAATGAGTGGTACCAAAGAACAACAAGGATGGTCCAGGCATCTCAAGTGTAAGTTAAATATCTCCTAACTGGTATGGAATATGTCAACCAAATTCAGAACACATATCAAACAATAGTCGAGCTTTCCAAAAATAATTCTAAAAATAGAATTTGTTGTCATGGTAACAGAAATTTCCATAGAAACAAGGGCAATAATGCCATTTTTTAACCATTGACTTCTCTGATGCACCAAACAAAGTTAATTTAATGACCACAATTGAGTGATAGGCTCAAAATGTGTTTCCAAAAATAAATTTGTTGCTATGGTTACAGGATGGCCGCATAGCAACAAGCGCTATATATGCATTTGCTCTCTGTAAAATTGCTAAAACAATTACTTAGAGAACAATTGTGGTTGCCATGTCAACAGAATGACTTTGAATCATTCTAATAATAGCAGCTGTTGCCATGGTTACAAATAAAATATGGCAAATATAAAACATTTTGACGCAATTTCACATGTATGTTGTCTTTTGCCAGCAATATGTAAAAGGAACCAAAGAGTCAAGACAAGAAACCACACATTATTTATTCCTTTATGCATCCTTTATATATCATTTACAGTATGTCTAGTCTCTCTTTATGGTCACCGGTTTCGCCCAATATCAGGGCTCATCAGTGCAGCAAGGCTAAGTTACCAGCTGCAGACCGGATACGTTTTGCGTTTGACAATACCAAAAGAATAATTAAAGAACAGAATGGTTTTTGGCAGAGTTTCCCTCTCTGGCCCTAAACAGGTGCTACCACTCCGGAGCCAGAGCAGACCTGGAACTATGGAGGCAGGGCTGTTCATTTCCCTGTGTAGCCCCGTTGGGTCTACCCAATACCTTCCGGAACATAAAATCCTTAAATTTGATAAAACGGCCAGAAAAAGTATCATTGTTTGATAAACAACTGTGATTTCACTGCATAACTCCCTTTTACCATTATCGTATTGTTTAAATGTACACAAAGATTTTAATTATAAATAAAACATATAGCTTGAATATAATACTAAGATGTTTCAATCATAACCCGTCATCAGTAATAACGAAGAAGATTCAACATAGAGAGAGAGAAAGTGGAGTTTTTTCTCTGCTTCGTTATTACTGATGAAGGGTTATGGCTGAAACATCTTAGAATCATATTCAAGGCTATATGTTTTATTTATAATCAAAATCTTTGTGTACATTTAAAGAATCATAGCCACACGTACAAACAACTGGTATACAGTATATATCATATTCTTAACATTGTTAGCTGCAGCATATTTTCCTGAATTCAAGAAATTATTTGAACCCACCCATTTGCATAGTCCTCAAAAAGTTTACAAAGATAGTAATCATTTTCTGTTTTTCATCAGCTAGGCTATCACCATCATAATATCTAACAAAAAAATCTGGATTATCAATATCATCACACTCTTCATCAACATCATCAACTTCTGCCTTAAACCAACATTCCTTTCCACTAACATCATCCATGTATAAATGCAAAATGGTAACTCCAATTAAATCTTCCTCACATAATGGTACAAGCTTTATATCTTCATTTCCCAATCTTCCATCAATCTATATTTCAAAACATCATCCTCATCATCATACTTGATCTTAAAAAATGGATTATTCCCTGATTCACAAGACAGAACTGTTCCATAGTACCATCTTTCCTGACCCCCTTCATTCAAAAACCGATGACAAACACGCTTCCCAACCAACTCTTCAGCACATGACACAACTGGTAAAAACTTATCAACACCTTCATCAACTTTTCTTTTCTTTCCTGACTTTTTCTGGCTCTTCTGCTTTCTTTTCTTTTTGTTTGCTGCTTTCTCTGATGTAATGCTTGCTTTTTGCAAATATTTTTCTTTTTCCTTTAAAAAATTGTCCTTATTCAAAATCATTACGATGTCTGTACTAGATTCCAAATTTCTGTCTTCTTCTTTTTCATCATTGGCACTGGTGATTATACTTGTGAGGTTTTCAATAAGTTGTTCAACAGAAAAAGCTTTTCCTTCACTGGTTAATTGGAAAACTCTCTTTTCTTCATGTGTGTTACCCAATACTTTATTCCGAAATCTAATCTGTAGCCACAGCATCTCCCTTTTCTTGCCAGTTCCTGCAATATTTTTTACTTTCTCCCTGATTTCATCTTCTGTCTTCCATAGCCCTACCTTTTCCATTTCATTATGTAAGCTTTCCTTCATAGTGCACTGTTCCCTTTCTTTTCTCTTCTTTTCTTGAAGCTTGTCGTTCATTTTCTGTGACCTTTCTTGTAAAATTTGTTGCTTGGTGTTTCTATATTTCTCTAATTGGAGCTTTTTGGATTTCCTGGCTACCTCCATTAATTTTTCCCTCTTCTCTTCGGTTAGTTTGGACCTCCAGTCTGATGTGTTGTTTGCCTTGAACATAATTAATCCTTCAACTGCAAAATCTGTTGCTTTTGGCTTTAGCTTCATCATGTAATCCAGCATTCCAAAATCTCTTTCCGCTGATACATTGCTCTTTCCAACACTCTTTGTCTCTTCTCTAAAACTTTCATCACCTCCCTTCTGCCACAAACTACCACCTTTTAAATGATCACCAAGAAGCCTCTTGGTAACCACTAAAAATCCACTAAAAATAACTTCCAAGCACTGTTTTGTCAAATCATCAAATACTTCATCCTTTGGCAGAAATAAATAATCAAATACTTTGTCTTTGTGAATCTCACCGTTGTTACCAAATATGCTAATATCACCCTTCATGAATGGACTTGCATCTGATCCCCATGATAAAAACAAATCATGCAACTTTTGATACTCAATATTCATATCAAGAATGTGACCTTCTTTGGAAATAGATCTCCAAAGAGGACCAGTGACCAATTTATCTATCATGCCTAAGGCTCTACAAGCAGCCATAAAAGAAGAAACCTCGAGATCGTAATGAACAGCAGACAAGAGCTTATTATCCTTCCCCACCCCATCAAAAAAAACTTTCAAGTCAGATTCTAAAAAATATGTCCCTGCTGCATTGTAAAAAAGAATATTAAATCGGTTCCCCAAAAATGGAGCAAGGGGTATTTGGTCAATGCCTCTTTCAGTCTTCAAAAAAGTTTGAAAATCTACCATCCTTCCTGATTTTTCGCATCCCCTTTCTTGTACAGACTTGCAAACAGTGCGGATTAACCTGTACGCACCAGGCTCGCCTTTGGAATAGCCACCATGTGCCAAGGATCCAGCTTTCTGATTACCCCAACATATTGAATCCCACACCCGACAACAAGCCTCAGCCTGGTCTGCAAGACCAACAAGGTAATGCAGACCACAAAAGAATTCATTAACAGTGGACATTTTAGTTTTCTCCTCTTCTGACAAACTCTCCCATTCATTGACAACAGTTGGCAAAACATCTTTCCTAAAACAAGTAAACAAATCATTAAATTTTTTCTGAACAGCACACCTGTCAGACATAACATTTTTTATACTTTTAACCGCTTTATTTAAAATATTAGTATCTCCACCAGCAAAACCCTCAAACATCTCAGAAACATAAGCAAGAACATTTTCAAGAACTTTTAACTGTGTTGAAGAATCACCACCACCAACTTCCCTCGTGCCTGCAATTAAACACTTTCCATCATCTTTGACAATATCATAGGTGATAAAGCATCTTCCTTTCTTAGATGTCCCATCTGTGTGAATAGTGCGGTTTTCTTTGTCCCAATTCTCTGAAAGCTCATCTGCAACTTGCAGCTGAGCAAGTGCCCTGGCCTCAAAAAGCATATATTTTGCAAACGTTTCCTTTGGCAACCGACCAACATTTATTCCAACCATTTTCAACACATTCCTGATGACACCTTCAACATTCCTGGTGCTCACACCAATACACAACAAATCTTTATACATCATCCTAATTTCATCTACATATTTACCATCCTTAAACAATACAACATCTTCCCCTTTCAAAAATACATTTAATTTTTCCTCTATTTCTAATTTTTCATCTTCCAGTTCACAAATCCCGTCATTTAATTCCTTGATCTTTGAACGATTGATGTCATCTTGATTATTGCTCATATTTTTTACTTTGTTTTGTAGTACCATTTTATTTTTGTTCACATGATGAATTCTTTAGCGTTTTGTCTAATTTTTCATTGATTTCATCCAACTGATGATTATAATTATAATTTTCTTCTTTTTCTTCTAATAATTCACTTGAAAGATCTAAAATAATTTCTTCTTGATGAGATATGGTATCATCAGCATCTGTCATTTTCTTCTCCATCCTTTTAATCCTCCGGTTAACATTCCTAACATCAAAATGACCAATATTTCCTAACGCATTCTGCAATTCTTTCTCCTTTGATCTTAATATTTCTTTGTATTATTTAATTCATTTCTTAATTCTAAAGCTTCTGTTGTTTCATGATTCCTTTCTTGTTGAGTAAGGTTGATTTCTTCAATTTGGTTTCTAATGTATTTTTTAATTCATTAACTATTCCTAACAAATTTTCAATAAGTTCTGTTTCCATTTTTGCATCATCAGGCACCGAGTGTAAAATACTATCTGCACCATCTACTAATGAATCTGTTTGGCCAGCTAAGCTCTTAGAAACAATATTTTGATTCTTTTGTAAGAAACCTTTGACTTTAACTGGTGCTTCTTCAAATCAGCAACTTTCTATTTTAGATTTGAAATACAAAGTCTCAAACTCTCAGGGGACAACACATCATCACGGCCTGTCAAAACACCAACCCAATCCCTAAAAATATTCCAGCTAACTTTTAGTTGATCCTTAGCGTGGGATAAATCCAGCAAGTTCTCATTTGTTAATTCCAAGGTAGAAAAACTAGGGGGGAGAGAATACTGTCCATCAACGATTATCTGTAGAAATGAAAATTAAATGTTATGGCAACTTAAAGAAGTTTTAATCGCCTCTCTATCTTTTTGGCCTTGGTAAAATTTATTATATACTATATTGAAATTATCTGCTTTTTTGGCTAGAAATCCTGAAACAGAACAGTTCACAGTGATCCAGATCAGATAAATTATGGAATAAATAGGAAAAACGAAGTTTCAAAAAGTTGCAACATTTAATATCCTCGATAAAAAGGGGGTGTCAGGGGTCAACACAAAGCAAAAATTTTCGAAATGAGGGATTCCACATTAATTCTTTTAAGCTTATCTTGCAGATCAGGACTTCTGGTAGCATTTTTCAAAAAATTGTTGAAAAAAACTAAAACGATCTGGAACAAACCCTTTGACAGAAATGTTCCCAAGACCTTGTAGTATTTTTATATGTTTATAGCTAACACTCGATATCACTTGAATTTTTTGTTTTTACTATTGAGTGGCTATTTTGTCACGAAATTCTCAAAAACTACAAAGCATAATGTGTGTCTGGTTACCCATGCTTTAATGTGATTTTGTTGAAAACAATTTACATGTGACGCACAAGTAGTTGATCATCTTTCAAATGAAACTAAGTTTGTAAAAATCGGACAATCATGAGCGGAGCTATGAAAGTTTAAAGTTAAGCTAAAACAATAAATTTTGCCGGAAATGCTACGATAAACAACAACATGTCATTTCCCAAAACTTCAAAAAATCATTGTGACGGAACCATTGGTCCGATTTTGAAAATTTTTGCTTTGTGTTGACCCCTGACACCCCCTTTTCATGGAGGATATTAAATGCTGCAAGTTTTTGAAACTTCGTTTTTTCCTATTTATTCCATCCTCTGGATCACTGTGCAGTTTAGGTTGCTAATCTGAGAACTTTTTGCCTGAATCTAATTTGAAGCCATAGTGCATCTCGTTGTTTCCCATTTCCAGATATTTTTTCAACCTTCCCTCTAATTTCTTCCTCCGTCTTCCACAATCCTTCCTTTTCAATCTTATTATGTAGGGAATCCTTTAAAATACGACGATCTCTCCTTCTTTCTTTTCTCTTCAAGATTAGTGGCCAATTTGTTAGCTCTTTCTTCTTGGATTTTATTCTTCTTCCTTAAAAATTTCTCTCTTTGATCTTTCTTTGATTTACGGGCAATTTCCATAAAATTTGTTCTCTGTTCTTTGCTCAACTTTGACCTCCATTCAGCCGTATCATTAACCTTAAACATTATCAGGCCCTCAATTGCCATATCTGTAGCTTTGGGCTTCATCTTCATCAAATGGTCTAGCATCCCAAAATCTCTTTCTGACAAAACATTGCTCTTTTGGACACTTTTACTTTCTTCTCTTAACTCGTCATCTTTAGAATCTAGAAGCCCTCCCTTGAGATGATCTTCTAACATCCTCTTTGTTACTGCAGCAAACCCACTAAAAATAACTTCTAAACACTGCCTTGTTAACTCATCCAATTTTTGACCCTTTGATTCAAATATAAATTTAAAAATATCATCATCATTATGAACTTTAACTTCTTCTCCAAAGATGCAAATATTCCCCAACATAAACTCTGATGCATTGTCCCCCCAAGAAATAAAAAAATCAAATAGTCTTTGGTAGTAGGCATTCATGTCAAGTATGTGACCTTCTTTTGCAATCATCCTCCACAAAATATACGGGGGTCTGGGGGCGGAGCCCCAGAAAATATGTTGGGCCACGCCTTTTTAAGATGGGAAACGCCCCTTTTACCATGGGAAACACCCCTACAATATCTTCTGTGGTACATAATTTATGGACTAAATTAGGGCCTCCTGACCTTTAAACCAGAAGGTCATGTATCAAGCTCTTCGAAAAAATGAACAGTAAAATTTGATTTGTTACTTCTACATCTAAATCTATCAATTATGCAACCTTTTTGCATTTACATGCAACTCCAATATAACAAAATCTTACATTGGAAATAATGAAGTATAATCTGCCATAAACTTACTGGTGTCTGCTGACCACATTGTTCCTACTTCCTACGTATAACCCTAATTCTATGGAACTCTATGCACATGGATTTCATAAGAATGTCAAAAAATGGCTGAAAGTAGAGCCTAGAGGCTCAATAATTACCATGGCAGCATCCTTTAGCCTCTGTAGATGTAAATAAAATGGAATCAACTGTCAAAAATAAAAGCTCCTTTGGATAGTTTTAAGTTAACAATTAGCCGCATGCTTCTATAATTAAAAGTCCGAGCAGAGGTTGATCGTTGTAGGAAGGTTTCCACTTGAATTCCGTGCGGAAAAAATGTGAAAATCGAACGATAATCAACATAGCAAGAATTAGCAGCTTAAAAGTCAGCTAAAGTTTCAATAAGGGATACTGCTTCTATTTACAAAAATTTTACTGAAATGTGTGATCACAAGTAGCTTATTTGTCACCAGGACCATCAACAGGTTCCAAAAGAATGTCTCGTGGCTTCCTGCGTCTGGGATTGTCACGTGCAAACTGATCAATGACTTTATTGAAATCAAGAGATATCTCTCGGTGAACATTCATCATTGCAAGACCATTCATTCGTGCTTGGCCCATCGTGTTACGGAGATAGGTCTTCAACCGAGGTAAAACTGAAATGGATCTTTCGCAAGAGCAAGATGTGACGGGAATAGTAGCTGCAATCTGTAGAGCAGTGTATATGTTAGGGAAAGTGATTTTGTCGATGTGAGGCAAAACAGCAGCTAGGCTCGATGGAAGTGTCCCTTGGGTGAGTCTCCACTTGGTTTCCCACATTCTAATTTCATTGGAAATATACCGTGGCTCAGGAAGATCACCTTTGTACATGGACAGAAATCTATCAAAGTGAATGTACCAACTTGAGTCAGAAACAACCCTTGGTGGAAGAGCATAAAAGGCATGAAGCACATCAACATTTTCTTGCGAAAAACATTTCTCGATTTCGTTCGTGAGATGATCGAGGAATGGCAAAGTAACAACTCTACGATAGTAATTTGATGGGCAGTCAGCTGGCGTATTGGCACGATGCTGCTGTACTCTAGCAATTCTAGGCTGGGAAGGAATGGTGCCAACAGTACTAGCGAGCTGAACTGCCTCTTCGTACCATTCCTTGTGGACATCATCAACCTCTCTTCGCAATCTCTGCAGCATAGAAAACAAAAGAGAAATGTTCTGCACAGCAGAAACAACATCAAGGATGGGGGACTAAAGCAGCTTGGTTAAAGGTC
Source organism: Aurelia coerulea (assembly GCA_039566865.1). Lineage (NCBI taxonomy): Eukaryota > Metazoa > Cnidaria > Scyphozoa > Semaeostomeae > Ulmaridae > Aurelia > Aurelia coerulea. The sequence goes on from CM076947.1 coordinate 12,820,211, forward strand.
TAGTGGCATCTAACAAATGTGAAACAATTACTAGACAGACGACAAACTGAAAAGAAACTGTGGCAAATAATAAACCATTTGCATCTTTGATTGATTCTGGATTCCACAAACCATTGTCGTTGTTTTTGATCGATTCAAAACATGAAACAAGTGCCTCATACACCTCCACAAATACACCCAACCCATCAATTCTTGCAATCCATCGAGTTCGGCAAACATCAAGAAGATGCTTAGGTTCTTTATCTGGCAAAAGGGACTCAATTTCTTCTTTAAGGACAGCAAACCGTTTGGGGTGTGCATTGAAAAATTGACTCACAACACGAACTTGTCCCATCATATTGTGAACTAACTGTGATTTGCACGAAGATGCAACACAAAGATTTAGCACATGAGACTTGCAGTGAATGTACAGTGCTTTCGGATGCTCACGTTGAATTATTGTTGAAGCACCATTACATTTCCCTGCCATGTTTCCAGCCTCATCATAGCCCTTGACCTTGACAATGATTGATGTTAAGGTCAAGGTTTTGATTACTTGTAAAATTTTAGCTGCAATTGCTTGCCCAGACAGTCCCTCGACACAGAGACAAAAGCCAAGGAATGACTCCCGAATGAGGGAATTCTGGTCAACAAATATGAGGACAAGTGCCATTTGCTCTTGGTTGCTGACATCTGCAGCTTCGTCAGCAAGGACAGAAAATAATTTTGCCATTTTGATTTCATCAATAAGAGACTTTTTGATCATATCTCCACAGGCACCAATGATTGCATTTTGGGTTGTTTTTGAGCGGTATGTGGCAGACTTAGGCGCATTTGAAATATGCTCTTCGAATATCGTGTTATTTCCGCACTTTACAAGGTACTGTAGGATTGCTTGAAAATTCCCTGGATTGTTCTTTGGATCGTCATAATGTTGCGAGTCATCGCCATGTCCCCTCAACGGTATATTCTGCTTTCCACACAGAAGGATAGTCTCAGCAATAGGAACTAGCTTCCTCCTATTCGATTCTACAATTTTTGAAATCATTCCATCATACTGGACATTTATTGAGGTTGCTTTATTCTCCATGCAGGCTCGTAACTGTGTTGCCCTTAACATTGCGGTTTCGTGAACTGGAAATTTTGTTGCTTGATCATTGAATCGCTTTACTGCTGTACTCCATTGATTAAACGGCAGTTTGTAAAGGTATGTCAGCTTTGATGCATTGTGGCTGCTTTCTCCCCCAAACAAGACACAATTGATGCAAAAGGCGCCGTCAAGTACAGCGGAATAGGACCAGTTAAAGTTTGTAAACGACTTGAACTGGAATCTTCTGCGAGATGACTTGGAAGGAAAAGAGTAAGACATAGGAGGCATCCACGTATTTTGCATCAGGTTGTACTTTTGACTGTATGAAAGAGACTGGGCGCTCTGGTAGTTAGCCTGCGTGCAGACTTTACTATTGTGTAGGAGTTAGAGGCGAAAAGGGAAAGGTAAAGTCTGCGCATCCACTCAAGTTTTGAGAATTGCTGATCATGTAGAAGCCATCAATCTTGTCATAAAAAGATTAATGAGTGTAGCGCTACGAAGGCGAGAACTGGCTTCCACAAATTTTTTTGTGTACCGGGTGTCCCAAAATAAACGCAACGGATTTGATTGGGACTAGCGACAAGAATTAAGGTCCAATCAATCCAATGTAATTTTTGATATAATCCTCGATAGCTAACTTGAAGATAAATACCTTGTTTGTTGATATTGGAGCATGAAGAGCATCAATCTTGAAAGTCCAAATTTGCTTCAATCTCCAAAGCAGAGATTTCGGGTTTTGGCCTATCGAGGAGTCTCCTCAGACATTGCATAGCGTAGTAGTGTGAGCATGCTAAGGCACACATGTTTAGGCACACATTTCAATTTAAATTTGAAAGGTAAAAATTGACAAACATAACAACGTCGAAGGGAAAATCCAGAATCACCCAGAACCAGCCAGGATCACCCGGAACCAGCCAACAACAGCCATCTTGGAAAAGATCTAACGGTGCATGCGCAATATTGCTGATATTCAGGGATGCAGCAGGGGCCGTTCCATGTGTTCATGTTTTCTGAGTACCTTTCTAATATTTAAGTCAAGTGTTCTCAGATCTGATTGACACCATGTTTCTGTGGCTATATAGTACCTGCAACCACCGGCCACCTTGCTATTGAGCATGCGGAAATAATTTCGGCTATTCAAGTCCTTTGATACCAATAATTCAAGCTCTGCTTTAATTTTATTGGTTACCCGTTTCGCGGTTATGTTCCAGACCATTATGACCTATTGAACCAATATAAATTGTCCATGACCAATATAGCCCTCGACAAAATTTGGGTCATATTGGTCCATAGAGGGTCATATTGGTCCAATCAGAAATGCCAAATACAAGGCTTGTTTAATTTCGGTGACAAAATGAAATAACAGTCGTTAAGCAGGATTGCGGGCAAAGACTTACCGAAACAACACAATCAGCAAAGCTTTGAAAACTGGCCACTCATCATTAGATACGGAGGATTATGATAGACTTATGACGATGAGTTTCTTGTTTCCCTGTGCTCTTTGACTTAAAGATGGTGCGTCGGTCAACAGAGACTCTTATTATTACACTGATAAAGCTGACCCGTTGAAAGATTGTCCTAAGATAAGGTGACTTCTAATGAAATTTAGTAGGCAATTCTATTCTACAATAGTTTGGATTGCTCGATGTATATTCCTATCATGCATTGCGTGAAATGAGGTCCGCCAACTTCTCCGGAATCATCTATTCAATGTGGTTATTTATTGCAGACAAAGGAAATTCTCTCAATCAGTAATATTGCCTTTCAGCTACTTTGCATAACTCTGCCTGCATCACAGGGGGGATGGGGGGGGGGGTTCTTCCATAGTAAAGGTACCTGGGGATGTAAAACGCAAAACAGATAGTTTTGAAAACGCTAACAGCAACAACAACTCAACAACATGCTCAGTTCGTGCAAATTTGAAAAACTTCTCTCAGCATGGATGACTGACTCAAAGTTAATGAAATGCTTGGACGCTAAAACTGCCCATGTTATAGAGAGGCGGTGGTCTTGTTTTAATTGCATTTTTCATTTTTATCTGGAGCAGAGCAATTTGAGCGCTTCATCGTTTTTGCAGCGTTTTCATACTAACCCAGAGCAGTGTGAAGAGGTAAAACGAATCAATATGAAAACGCATAAAAACGAAAACGGAGCATTGTGAACATAGCCTTAAATCAAGAACAGTTTCATTTTATAAGAACAAGTAAGGTCTGATACTTTCTTCTTGAATATAACAAGACATCTACTAGCTTTTAGCGAAGGAAAACATTGATCTTCATTATTTATTCATCCTTAAAGGTACCCACAAAGGGCTAGATAGCATAAGAATATCAGAAGATAACACCTGAGGTGAGAAGCCCAAAGTATTTGCAAAGTACAGATAGGGTTAAATTATTGTGAATAATAATCATCAGCATTTTTATTTTTATATTTTATTGACACACAGTTGAATGCAAAAACTAATTTTGTATATCCCTTATATAGTTGTAAGTACGTACAACTTATTGTGCCTTGTCGTTGTGACAGATTTGCAACATGAATCACTGCTGTCACCTCGTGGATTGGTATGTTAGTAGACACATCCATTCTTTCAAGAAACTTGGCATTGTCTTTTTGCAACTACAATAGAATGACAATTCTGTCGTAAGTCATTGTGACATCATGCCTATTAAAGTGATATTTGAAATTGCCAACATTGAAATTTGTGATCTCCATCAAATTATCTATCGATCCATACAAAAATCATGAAATTAACACAAAATATTCTCGGGAGCTTATTTCTCGACATTAGGACACTGACTAAAAATGATGTGTTATTGTTTGTTTGCTTACATGTCCATAACCAACGAACCAATTTTGAAAAACTTTGTTTTACTTGGTTGCATGAAGGCTAAATTGTATTTAAAGATGTTGGTTGAGGATTTACGACGACCATCCGGGCCACCTATGCATTAGCTTTCAAAAAATAATGTAGGAATTCATATAATACATTTCTACATAGAATACAGGGTGATTATTAGCAGCCGTCAGCATCGTAGGAGGATCATCCCATTCTAGCCGTCAAAATTACATAACTTTGCTGTCAAATGTAATGGTGTCCAATTGCCAATCAACGGAGGGATACAAGTAAGGAGGCAATGAACTGAAATGTTGAGTGCATTGCAGAGATTGGTCAACATGAGTGACGAGACCATCCAAGCAACACCAACGCCAGTGAAGGAGACCAAGGAGCTCTTTGCTCACAATGGCTGCCTCGCTTTCCAGATGAAATATGGGAAGTATAAAGAAATGACCAACTTCGTGGCAACCTGCGTTGACTATGTGAAAAAAGCAAACATGAAGACAAAGCAGTAGGATTTCTCTTGAAAGTTGCCCAAAAAGAGAGCAAGGAGGAAAGGGACGAAAGTGAAACAAATGAAATGGGAAATGGGTGAGTATGGAAATATCAGTACCACTTTAAGGACAGAAACTTTTGTGGAAAGAAATTTTCCCATTTTTTAGCGTTGAAAGACCAAAATTTGCAAAAGATTTTCCGCAAATTTTCCTAAAATGTTTGCAATGTATAATTCAAAACGTTCTAGAATATAGAGTCATATATTTATCTGATAAAATATCTAAGAAAACTCAAAATGATTTGTTACACAACAATCCTTTCAAATGAACTTTCACCGAGGACAGGACTCTTGCATTGACTTTATTCGTGAACATTTTCACTTGAAATCTGAAGATCGACCTGAATTCAATGATTTCCCTTTCAGCGAAACCGAGGGTAAGGAGGTATTTTACCTAACTTGGAAAGACATGTCATCGCAAGGAATAATTCTGGAAAAAATCAATTTGAACAATTTACAATTCAACAATTCAATGTGTCAATTAGTGTGACACATACCGGAGTTCTTTATCGCCAAGACATAGGATATCGACTGTGTGCCTGTCCTAGTAAGTGTTGCTTGCTTATGTGTCCAACACCTCCCCCAATCTGATCCAACTGATCCCCTTAAAGTGAATCACCTGAGCTAACAGTAGAAAAGCTAAAAATAGTTTACCATTCACTGCAAAAGGTAAGTTCGAAGAGGTAGGCGAAATCCACAAAGATGAAGATATTCTGCCAATATCAACAACATGATCCAGACAATATCCTGAATTAATGCAACGTGCAGCAAGTGCAGCCGGGATGCAAGTTCTCGAAAAGCTATCGCCGGAAGAGACTGCCGATTAGCCATTAGAAAACAAAAATCGATGAGCTGTTACAAAAAATAATGCATGGAGTTGAAAGCAGTCACCCAGAATCTACAGACCAAGAAGTAGATGATGATCATGATGAAGGAAATGAAGGACAATCCGTGCCAGTCAAAGGGGGCAAGTGATGGAGAAGTTCTGGAAAAATAAATAATTTCAAGAGCAAGATATCAAATTTCACCCAAGTTGACAGAGTCAGAAGGATAACCATCCAATGGTAAATATTTCCCATTGCAACATATGTAACCACCCTAAAGCCATCCACACCAAATCCAAAAATGGCACAAGAAAATGCAAATTTTGTCCAAGAAGTAGATGCACAGAGAGTGGCAAAGAGCATCCCTGTATCTGCAAACAGTATTTGACACCAAATGCTGTTGCAAACAGATCAATTGTCAACACCCTCAACAATGTTAGTCATGTCCAATTACCTGTTTCCGCATCATCCAATTTTTTTTTTTGAAAATCACTTATGGCAAAACCGAAAACGCGGAAATTTCTTGTTTGTCTTCTTTGTGGAATATTTGGCGTATTTAGATGTTTCTTACCTATATTTCAATACAGTAAATGCTATTTCTTGCCATTCAGAAACTTCACATGTTTTTCCGCGTTTTTTGTGTTTTCCGCTTTTCAGCCTGGCTGTCTAAACCATTCATTTCATACCCTTTACGTACTGAAAACAAACATTGACAAAACAGATCAAACTAATTTTTGTGAAAGGTTTGATCATCAAATTTTTGAACAGGAGTAATTTTTTGAACACCTTCAGGGCCTCCTTGCAAAAGCCTACATTACAGTTTCTATGGGGATGGTCAAGGGATCATTTAAAGGCCAGAAATAATTCTGAATGGCCAGAAATAGCGTTTATTGAACTAAAATATGCTAATATGCTTATGCTTATGATAAGTTTATCAGAGATAGCTGTGCGAATACTGCCCCCACCTGTTTCAAGTGCCAGCGCCTAGGCTATTTAGCTGCAGATTGCCCAAGTCAGCCTTTTTGTGCCCCCAGTCAATGCAAAAGCCCAGTGCCACGTCTCCCCTTGCCCATCCAGAGCCATGTCACCACTACAACAGCAACTGATGTGACAGGAAGCTTTGCACCTTCACCCATAAATGTAGCACACCAGGATGCGGCCATAACCATCTAAGAAAATTTTGCCCAGAAGCTGAATTTCATGAATTTCCATTATCAGCACCTTCACCAATAAACACGTCTGCATTAGCATCTGAGCTCATTAACTATCCTAACAAACAAATTGGTGTAGAAGTTTTAAACTCGTTTGCATCTGGCTTTTATATAGGTTACAGAGGTCCAAAATGTATGCAAGTACCGGGTGAGTCAGAAAAAGGATCCCCGCTTGGTAGGCCACTGCTCCATGAATATCAAAGCAATAATATTGAAAAATGTCTTATTTGATTGCCAATATGTTCAATTAGGTTCCGTAATTTACCCGGCCTTAATCGGCCATTCCTTCCTGTGGATATGGGTGATTTTCTGCAGAAAGCCCCTTCAAAAACCTGCAAAAACAAATGAAAACAATGAGTACATTTTCCTTCCTAAAATTGATGACACTCGCATAAATTCATGTATTTTGTCCTCTTGGGAGAATGGAATCCCCCTGAATAGGTCATAGATACCAGGGGAGGACTTGTTTATAAGAGGATAACACATGCTAAAGCGTTCACAAGTCATTGCTGTAAGGCATTGTAAGGAAGAAATGTTAGGGAAATCTGTTCATGATCTCGCAAAATTAAGCCTCCATGTATGAAGTTTTTGGAGGATTTTAGTAGCCATACATTGGAAAAAAGAAAAGCTCTCAAGAAGCTAGAAATGCAGGAAAAACAACCCATTTTGTGGCCAGTAAGCTTGTCATAAGGGAGAATCATTTTCATAGAGGTGGAACATTCAAGAAGTCAAGGAGAAGAAGCAGAAGTGAGCAGGGCTCATATAATGAAACCATAGATCCAGGTGATGCTGCAGATGATGGTAGGTCAGATGATGAAGTTATTATTAACCAGGGCTGATCATCAAATTGACCGTAAAAGCAGACATTTTGCTTATCGAGTTAAAATAGTGTGACTGCTCAAGTCTGTTGTTTGTTTGTTCCACTACATACAATAACATTTTAACTAAACAAATACACTAAATACAACAATATTAGAAAATTAAACCAACATAATTAACCACTAATACAATAATGATTAACTAAAGAATACAAATTACAGGAATTGTATGTAGGGAAATTTCTTAAGGAGAAGCTCTCTCAGTATCTAAGCTAATCAAGGAGAGAGCACCCCCTGTGTTAAGAATGACTAAAGAACTTGACAAATTGGTTCAACCTGTTTGTTCAGTTTCATAATAGAATAATACATTATATAAACTAGGTACTGTAGCAAAAAACAGATTAAGTTTTGGACAGTTCTCTGGCACGTGTGTTCGCCATGACGCCTCTCGAAAGGAAAGATTACATTACTAGTTTACATTTGAAGCTGATTATGTTGGCCAATATACAGTAAAAAAGGGGTTTTACCAATCAATGGCCCTATGGCACTATGGCCCTATGGCACTATGACACTATGGTCTTGTATCTTTTGTTACGAATACCCTGAGTATGAGTTTGACAGTGTATTCGACTAGAATTCGTATACATATTGCTTCAAATGATGCCCAAACTGATACACAAAGTTCTCGTTCACCGAGCGATAATGCCCCCGGAATACCAATGCAGGGAATCACCAGCTGTAACTTTCTTTGCTTCTTTGTTGCCATGGGAAACACGGCAAAGGGCGCAGCATTGTTTTCAATAATGTGTTTCTTATCTCGCTTCTATTGTGAGATGGAGTACACGTTTTTTTTTTATAAGAAACTAGTTTATAAGAAACTAGTACTACAATGACCAAAAATTTAAGAAACTCTAGTACTACACTCAAGAACAGTTAAGAAACTCTAAAACTTTATTTCTGTTAGCCTGCGCGCAGACTTTGATCGCTGGGGAGGAGTGGAGAGAACGGAACTACAAAGTCTGCGCAACGCCGTGCATTTTCTTGTTTTGAAACTTTCAATGTAATTGTGCAAGCGAGAAGCCCTTTGTTTTCTATTGTTACGAAAGCCTATCAATATCGAGTCCGAGCAAACCAGGACCCAATAGATTTAGCGGAAGATGATTGATATTGTCTTGTTTACAAAGCTATAAAACGTTGATTGCAATCGAAGTACTCAGTCGTTGAACAAATTAGCGGATCGTGATGGGAAGGGAAGGCTATGAAGGGAAGTACACAAGATTTTCGTGTAAATATGTGAACAATTGGCATGGATCAAATTTTCAGAGTGGCCTAAATCACGTCCAACGCATTTTCAACATCCATGGGATCCTTGATGAGCAGAAAGTTGTGATGTAGGAATTTTTCTAGAAAATTACGCACTTTCAGTGCTTCGACCGGTTTTGGAGTCTCTTGTCTCAGGGTGTCGTGTGAGTCGTGTGGAGTAAGAAACAGTTCTTGAAAAGATTTATTCTGCTCGAATTTCTTTCAGCAGCAAGGTTTACTTTTTTATTCACGCAACTCTCTTTTAAACAACTCGTGGGTTTGTTGGTCTGTTTGCTTAGGCCTACACAAGGATTGAATACACTGTTTACGTTTTATGTTGAATCGAGTAACTTTCTTCGCTCCTTCAACAAATCTACGCAACGGCGAAAAACATATTTACATGGCAATGTCTTCACAGTTTCAGAGGAACAACCAACACCATCTACGAAATTTCCGTCGCTCGTGATTTGATACTGATCGTGCAATGCAAGCCACAATTTGTTTCAAAGTTTCTTGGGCGAAGCTGACTCAAAATTGCGCAACCTTGTGGCAAATAGGTCATGACGGTCATGTGATCAAAAACAAGGAAATGCACGGCGTTGCGCAGACTTTGTAGTTCCTTTCTTCCCTCTCCTCCCCAGTAACCAAAGTCTGCACGCAGGCTATATTTCTGTATGTCTCTCTTATTCTATGTCTCTCTAACAAAGGTACATTCATCTTTTCTTGACTTTTAACTGCAAAATTTGTAAATTTTTGCCTTGATGTGCATGGCTTCTTCTTGATGACAATGTCAATGCAAAATGGAAGCCCTTTCTCGAGAAGAAGGCTCAACTTCGAACAATACTGCAATTTTAGGCCCAAAAAATAAGAAACTAATTAAGAAACTTTTACTACTAAAACACCGAAATTTTCATGCGAAATTAAGAAACTTTTAGTACTAAGTGCTGATCCAAGTTTCTTATAAAAAAAAACCGTGTAGCGGAAGGGGTCCGACAAATCTTCACTATTTTCCAACTCATTGCAACGGAGCTAATATCTCTTAATTTTCAGAACTTCCAGCAGTGGCTCCTATTCTTAGTTTCTTATAGAAAAGATGGGTGCATTACTGGGGCAATACTATAGATATTGCATGTGACAGATTTACAGCCTGTCATGCTAAAACTGCAAAAACACTTTGGGGAGAGGGGCAAAATGAGCCAGAGCCAAAATGTGCTGCGTTGTATTATATTATTGTATTGTATTGCCTGTTAACTTGTAAAGACCGGGTAAAGACCAGTACAATCGCCAAACGATAATTTTTTGTTGCTTTGGAGGATGTGTGTGAAAGCTTCGTACAGTCCTTTCAAATTTGATGATTTCAAGGGGAATTCCCCGCATCACTTCGGGGGAATTATCGCTCGGTGAACGAGAACTTTGTGCATCAGTTTGGGCATCATTTGAAGCAATATTTATACGAATTCTAGTTGAATACACTGTCAAACTCCGGACGAACTTTTTTCCGGGTTTCGGGTTCAGGTCTCGGGTTCAAGGTTTCGGGTTTAAGGTTTCGGGTTTCGGGTTTAAGGTTTCGGGTTTAACCCTATTTGGACCGGGTTGAAATTTTGATGTTTTTGAGCGAGGGGGGGGGTGTTTTTTGAGAGATACTACAAGAGATATAACAATAAAACTCATGCCAATTGTTCTTTTGCAAATTAGCTTTAGTGAATTATTTTGTATGTTTAGACCATGGTTAGTAATAAGGAGCCTCGCAAGCTCGGTCTGTATTTTTAAGACCTCGGGTTTTATATTTTCCTGTGCAACACAAAACCGGTTACACTTTTTTTTATAAGAAACTTGGATCAGCACTTAGTACTAAAAGTTTCTTAATTTCGCATGAAAATTTCGGTGTTTTAGTAGTAAAAGTTTCTTAATTAGTTTCTTATTTGTTGGGCCTAAAATTGCGGTATTGTTCGAAGTTCAGCCTTCTTCTCGGCAAAGGGCTTCCATTTTGCATTGACATTGTCATCAAGAAGGAGCCATGCTCATCAAGGCAAAAATTTACCAATTTTTGCAGTTGAAAGTCAAGAAAAGACTAAGGTACCTTTGTTAGAGAGATACAGAATAAGAGAGACATACAGAAATAAAATTTCAGAGTTTCTTATCTGTTCTTGAGCGTAGTACTAGAGTTTCTTAAATTTTTGGTCATCGTAGTACTAGTTTCTTATAAACCAGTTTCTTATAAAAAAAACGGGAGTCACTAATTCAAGATTCAAGATCCAAGATCCAAGATTCAAGATCCGGAATTCAAGATTCACACTAATTCTAGATCCGGAATTCGAGATTCACACTAATTCTAGATCCGGAATTCAAGATTCACACTAATTCTAGATCCGGAATTCAAGATTCACACTAATTCTAGATCCGGAATTCAAGATTCACACTAATTCTAGATTCGGAATTCAAGATTCACACTAATTCTAGATCCGGAATTCAAGATTCACACTAATTCTAGATCCGGAATTCAAGATTCACACTAATTCTAGATCCGGAATTCAAGATTCACACTAATTCTAGATCCGGAATTCAAGATTCACACTAATTCTAGATCCGGAATTCAAGATTCACACTAATTCTAGATCCGGAATTCAAGATTCACACTAATTCTAGATCCGGAATTCAAGATTCACACTAATTCTAGATCCCGAAATCAAGATTCACACTAATTCTAGATCCCGAAATCAAGATTCATACTAAATTGGGTTTTTTAAGAATTCCTGGGAGAATCTGTGTGGTTTCATCTTTTTCGCTGTACACTGTATTTTCTTTGTATCAGGCTCGTGAATAAATGGTTGATCTACCTAATTCCTCAATTTACAACACACGTATTCTTTGTTTTCTGTATCATATTACTTAAAGGTACTTGAGCTAATCCCGGGGGGGGGGGGGGGGGGGGGGGGGGGGGTACTCATATATTTTTCCGTACGGGGACGTGCCGCCGAACAGGGTATCATTTTCAGGATTCCTACTCCGGGCCAGGGTATCAATTTTTGTATGGTCGGCTCCATGACAGAGTCCATATTTTGTATAATTGACTACATAACGTCGATGTAAGCCTTTTGCACTACGCGAATGTGATTTAAATCGTTTGGATGGCAACATTTCTGCTTTTTTGATAGATTTCTATCAAATTTCTATCAAATTCCCAAGGCAGCGTACAATTTTGCATGAAGAAACTCAAGAACAGGGTATTGCTTTTTGAATTTTACTCCGGGACAGGGTATCATTTTTGGGAATTTTACTCCGCGACAGGGTGCCTTTTCAGATTTTCCAGCGGCAAATCCCCGTATTTTCGTAGACCAGGCCCCCCCCGTGAGCTAAATGTCTAAACGTTACCAAGACTTTTAAAAAATCCACCTTTTGAGGGCACAAGTAGTGAACATGAAGACTGTCAATGGAAACTTTTAATTAAAGCTGCAAATTACAAAAGTTTCTTTGCATTTTCAATCCTGGTAGGATGGTTTATCGACTGAAAAAAAATCGAGCCTTACATCTCTTATAAGCTGTTTCTTATGAAAAAGCAAGTGTAAGTCAAGATCTGGAATTCTATTCTAAATCAAGATTATCTTACAGGTTATTCTGACAGAATTTGAAATAGCAGCCCACGTGGTTGATCTACCCACGTCACTTTTACTGAGTGGTATGAATGATTCTGTCATAGCCCTTGCTGCGATGTGAATCTTAATTAAAACCCTTTCTGTCTTTACTGATTCTGCAGATATTAAAGAAAATAATTGACATGTTAGCACAAAACTTAAATCTTTAACAAACGAAAGGCTGTTTGTCAACAAAGCAACGTAAAAGTTATGATCCATATACTGTATCCGTAATGCCCTTTGTGCAAAGTGAAATACAGTAGTTTCAAGCACACATTTTTATAAGAAACTCTTTATAGAAACTCGACTCTTCGATAACAATAATCAACAAACTTCAATACTGGGCCAAATTATTCAAGAAACTCTTTTCCTTTTATTAAGCAAATCCATGGCATTTTTATTTTCACTCATTCCTTGCACACATATTTTTAAGGAACTAAGAATTCGGGCCAGCACTAAAAGTTTCTAGTCAGATTTTCAATGGTCAGAGTTTTTTAAGAGTCTCTTAAAGTTCCATTAACAGTCTTCATGCTCACTACTTGTGCCCTCAAAGGAAGGTTTTTTTAATTAAAGTCTTTGCAACGTTTAGACATTTACAGAAGCTCAAGCACCTTTAAGTAATATGATACAGAAAACAAAGAATACGTTTGTTGTAAATTGAGGAATTGGGTAGATCAACCATTTATTCACAAGCCTGATACAAAGAAAATACAGCGAAAAAGATGAAACCACACAGATTCTCCCATGAATTCTTAAAAAGCCCAATTTAGTGTGAATCTTGATTTCGGCATCTAGAATTAGTGTGAATCTTGATTTCGGGATCTAGAATTAGTGTGAATCTTGATTTCGGGATCTAGAATTAGTGTGAATCTTGAATTCCGGATCTAGAATTAGTGTGAATCTTGAATTCCGGATCTAGAATTAGTGTGAATCTTGAATTCCGGATCTAGAATTAGTGTGAATCTTGAATTCCGGATCTAGAATTAGTGTGAATCTTGAATTCCGGATCTAGAATTAGTGTGAATCTTGAATTCCGGATCTTGAATCTTGAATCTTGGATCTTGAATCTTGAATTAGTGACTCCCAAAAAAAACGTGTAGTATGTGCATAGTACAATATGTAGAAGAGGGGCTTATTTGAGAGTGGGCGCTAGCAACGAGAAATCAGTTTACCAACCTCTCTAGTAGTAATGATAACTTTATTTAAAGGTGTGTTGAAGAAATTTGAAAAGTAGATTCGTTGACTGCAAAATAACAATGTCACTTTACAAGTTACATGGACAGAAAAAATGATTTGAGATTACTATTAAGTTTATTGTTGCTGCATATTGCAGTTTGCTGCTTCGTTTTGTTATGTTAATGCTGCCTGGGGGGGGGGGGGGGCTCCACTATCCGGTCACAGGGGGATTTGCATCAGTAGTTGATTTTATGGAAAAGGTGTTTTGCGTTAACTGTAAAATCTTCGATCATAAATCATTATCATTCTGGCGCATACACACCAGTGTGATCCGATAGTGAAGTCTCCCGTCTTATTATCGTTTCAGTTCACATTCGATTGCAAAGAAGACTATTTTTGGTTTTGTTCTTATAGTTTATTACTCGATGTTAAATGGTGAGAAAAGAAGATGCGTGTACATTCGTCACTTTTCTAGACCCATCTATTTTAAATTTATCATTCTGGCGCATACACGCCAGTGTGATCGGATAGTGAAGTCTCCCGTTTTATTATTGTTTCCGTTCACGTTCGATTGCAAAGAAGACTATTTTCTGTTTCATTCTTATAGTTTATTAGTTGATGTTAAATGGAAAGAAAACAAGGTGGAACCGTGTACATTCGTCACTTTTCTAGAGCTGCCAATTCCAAATGATTACAAATTACCAGCAATTCCAAGTAATTACAAATTGAAACCTTGAAACCGAAACCTTAAACCCGAAACCTTAAACCCGAAACCTTAAACACGAAACCTTGAACCCGAGACCTGAACCCGAAACCCGGAAAAAAGTTTGTCCGGTCAAACTCATACTCAAGGTATTCATAATAAAAGATACAAGACCATAGTGCCATAGGGCCATAGTGCCATTGGGCCATTGATTGGTAAAACCCTAAAAAAAGCCTACTCTTATTTCAAAAGTGGTTTTGCTGCACAAATCCTGTCATTGGTACTGTCTGTTTGGGGTAAAAATGTAATTTTGTTGAAGAGTAGCGTATTGCCATCCCAAAAAGTGTCAAGTGCTGAACATACTATTTGAGTTCTGGCTGACAAATGTGGGGACATTCTTACTGCCTACTGCAGTTGTACTGCTGGTCTTTCACGATGTTGCAACCATGTCATTGGAATGTTTTATAAAGTGGAATATGAGCATAGGAATCATTCGTCGTACATAGCCGATTGCTCGTGGCCCATGGTCGAAACCGCCAAAGCCTCATTTTCACGGACCAATCAGACGGCTAAAAAGTGAATGAGACAAAAGAAACCCATGAAGATTTTCCTAAATTTTACCTACCTTCATAAAACGCAACCAGGACAAAAAACTGCTTGAGATTTCCCGAATTTTTTTAAAGCAATCTATTCTCCAGATGTTTGGGAGTACAAGTTTGGATGCCGGTTAAAATATCTTCAGGATTGGCGGAGTTATTGCCTCCCCAATAGACAAAATCGGCGAAGGCATACCGGGTGACCCAGAAAAAAGTGACCCAACGCAATCTGTTATAGAGAAAAAAGTAAGTGGCAGATTGAAATATTTCAAACGTTGTTTTGTCGCTAAAAGACCAGCTTACATTATGAGTATTTTTTGCAATTTTTTTGGGCACGGGACGGTTTCCGAATTAAGGATTTTGAGGAAAAGGGCTGGCTTGAAATTCTCAAAAAGTCGTCAAAAACAAGGGATCGATTTGAAGCCATTTCAGATTTTCGAAACAACGAGGAGCGTGTTTCTGTCTGCCTGAGAATATTTTCAAGTACCTAGGGACTACAAACTTGCTCTGAAGACTTCCGACTGTGTTACCTATTCCCAGTTTGAAATGAAACACGCTCCTCATTGTTTTGAAGATTTGAAATGGCTGTAAATCGATGCCCTGTTTTTGACGACTTTTTGAGGATTTCAGGCATGCTCTTTTCCTCGAAATCCTTAATTTTGGAAATTTACCATGCCGAAAAAAATGCGAAAAATACTCATGGCATAGGCTAGTCTTTTAGCGACAGAACAACGTTTGAAGCATCTCAATTGGCCACTTAGTTAATTTTCTGTAACAGATTGCGTTGGGTCACTTTTTTCTGGGTCGCCCGGTATTTGTGGCCATAACTCCACCAATCCTGGAGATGTTTTAACCGGCATCCAAACTTTTACTCCCAAACATATAGAGAGTAGATTGCTTTAAAAAAATTCGGGAAATCTCAAGCACTTTTTTGTCCTGGTTGCGTTTTATGAAGGTAGGTAAAATTTAGGAAAATCTTCACGGGTTTCTTTTGTCTCCCTCGCTTTTTAGCCGTCTGATTGGTCCGTGAAAATGAGGCTTTGGCGGTTTCGACCATGGGCCATGAGCAATCGGCTATGTACGACGAATGATTCCTATGCTGGAATATGTTGTTTCTCAGGGGCTGACCAACCCATCATGCACTGAAATGAAGTGTAAATTCAATGACAGATCAAAAAGGGTGATCAAGGGGTGCAAAGTTAGGGAAATTGTCGTTGAGAAAATGATGTTGAAAAAAATCCCTTTCCAAAAGGTCAAGTTGCTCTCCTATGAAAACAGCATTTGACCTGAGGTTGGGCAATTCGAGTAAAATTAGTGAGGTGGAGTTTTCAAAGAACTGCAGGACAAAAATCCCACAGCTTCCGTTCTGATGAGCCTACCTGACAGTAAAGAAGGACTTACCCCTCTCCCACTTCCCCAAATTGCAGAGATCGTATTGAATGACAAGGCCGGTGAACCCTATGAAGCCCTTGTTAACCACCTCCTAGCAAGGGCTGTCCTAACTGAAGCCCAGTTACGTGAGGTTGAGAAAGTGACACAACAGCAATCACAGTCTAATGTGTGGTTTTTGCAAAGAGTTGGTAGGTATTTACAAAAATTTGGAACAGGTATTGCATCATAAACGAAATGTTCCGATTACCCCTACTTTGTCAAAGTTCATGGGCTCCCCCAGAAGTCTGAAGAGTGTACCCTCAATCAAATGGGGGAATGATCATGAGGGTCATTGGGAATTTAGAATTGAAATAATTCGTGGAAGCAATTATTAAATCTGTACTTTAGGTCAAGAAAGGAAACTGAATAAAGCATTACACATATCTAATAAACTTTGGTACCCTGTTAGTAACCAGTTTTCTTTTAATTTGTATTGCTCTGAAATGATTTTTAAAGGGCTTTGGTGACTTCAGAACTTCTAGTCACAATCTCAAAGCAGAAATTTCTAAAAAAATACCAGAATTTGGACTCAATAATTTCAAACATTTCTGAAACCAAATATGATTCATACTGAGCTCCATGTTCTAGGGGAACTAATGGAAGAAAGACCACTGCTATGCTAAAAGACTACTTTAAATTGGCTGAGTTATGATCCTTGATTGGTGACAAGAAGAAAGTTCCCTTTGCCTGTCTAACAGCAACAGCATTGCCAAGTGTTGAAAAAGCAATCATTGTCAATCGGCAAATGCAGTCAGTTCTCAGGATTGTAATGATTCCAGATCGTCCAAATATAACAAACAAAATTTTAAGATTTAAAAGTCAAGAGGAAGTGTTTGATTTCTTCAAATTTTGTATGGAGGTGTCCCTGTTCCAAGGTGTATAACAGGCAAGGTTAGTCCAGCAATGAGGGCATACACTAAGAACACACGTGTTTGTAGAAGTAATGCTCTCTTAAAATATCTCAGATGTTTCTGATTCTGTTGTTGGGGTAGATATTTCAACTGAGTTTCCATTATGCGTTATCTCTGACATTGTCAAAGATGTGGAGACCGTTACTGACAAAGAGATTATTTGGCTGCAGACAAGTCTGCTAGACATAGGACTTGCTGATAAAAGTTTCCGATTTAAGAGCTAAGTATGGGGAAGTTGAGGCCCCCATGACATCTCCCAAAGTTACTTCTGAAGTTACTTCATCTGAGTCATCTGATTCTAACAATTCATTAGAAATGTTGTCAAATGATGAGCTGGACTCAGAAGATAGTGACAGCATTTTTTCAGGATGCCAAGCAAGCATTAATAACATATTTTTACGCGCCCTTTCATCCTTGCCTTTTTCAAACATGCCAAGCAAGCATTTGTCACACCTCCTGAATTGGCAAATCTTCCTCCACCCCAGGAAGAGAGAACATGAGAATTTGCATTTTCATTGGAAACGGCAGATGAACGATTATTTTCTACGTAGATGTTAAGCCATTCTAAAAGTCTCGGGAAAATCATGACTTGCATAGGTCCTGCTCTGGCTTCCTAGCGTTTAAAGATCGTTGTTATGTGTTGGTCCTTCCTTTTCTCTGTATGTGAAATTCCTCCAAAAGGTTTTCCCTTCGCTCCACTATCCCGTCACACGGGGATTTGCAACAGTAGTTTATTTTATGGAAAAGGTGTTTTGCGTTAACTGTAAAATTCTTGGATCATAAATCATTATCATTCTGGCGCATACACACCAGTGTGGTCCGATAGTGAAGTCTCCCGTATTATTATCGTTTCAGTTCACGTTTGATTTCAAAGAAGACTATTTTTTGTTTCGTTCTTATAGTTTATTACTTGATGTTAAATGGTGAGAAAAGAAGGTGGGTGTACATTCGTCACTTTTCTAGACCCAGTCTATTTTAAATTTATCATTCTGGCGCATACACACTAGTGTGATCTGATAGTGAAGTCTCGCGTACTATTATTGTTTTGCTTCACGTTTGATTGCAAAGAAGACTATTTTCTGTTTCGTTCTTATAGTTTATTACTTGATGTTAAATGGTAAGAAAACAAGGTTGGTGCACATTCGTCACTTTTTTAGAGCTGCCAATTCCAAATAATTACAAATTCCAAGTAATTCCAATTCCAAGCAATTCCAAGTATTTACAAATTGAAACCTTGAACCCGAAACCTTAACCCCGAAACCTTAAACCCGAAACCTTGAACCCGAGACCTGAACCCGAAACCCGGAAAAAAGTTTGTCCGCCTTGTTTGCACTGTGGTGAAACAAATTGGCAAAATGCTGGGCTAAACTGTTCGTTTGAACACACGGCAAGTGTAAAACGCAGGCTTGCAGGTTGGTAAAACGCAGGCTTGCAGGTTGGTAAAACGCAGGTTTCAGGCCAAAGGGCTGTGGCTAGAGGCAAGGTGCCTACTATTTTAAACTTCTGGTTATATTCAAAATTCTTATTCATAATATTGGAATGAATGATGGAAACCAAGGACTCTTGCTGGCAGATTGACTCATATTGTTTTGTTTGAATTAAAATAAGGTAATATTACTGGAATGCATTCAGTGGTTTCTTCACAACAGTGGCATGATCTCCTAAGACGTTGTTGTGTAATATTTAAAAGGGCAACAAGGTAAACAATGCAAATTTCTTTTCTGAAACTCCTTGGGGCTTGTGAGTATTAAAATAGTGAGAATTTTAAATGCATGACCTGATATAAAGATCAGATCATTAGCTATATAATTATAAATAGCCTACTGTGCTCGGCGTAACACAGTTTAGGCCACCTTAGTTCAAGAACTAAGGGCCCCCGACCAAAAGGGGCCCCCAACAAGTTGTTCGTATTGTGTGCTGTTTTGCCATACTGTGCTAAAACGCCTCCTAAGGCCATCCCAAAAACACTCACTAACCAGTGTTGCTAACACAACACTGAACTCATTCATTCCACTTTTGTTTTGTCTCAAAACTTTATTTCTGAAACATCATCACTTGTGAGCAAGAGCACCTAATCACATACTGTGATTTTGCATTATGTTTCCTAGATTCTGTTTGTTTAGAAACTATTGTGTCTATTTGCATGCCCATTTAAATGATTGGTCACTAATAGCAGGCACCTTGCCTCTAGCCACAGCCCTTTGGCCTGAAACCTGCGTTTTACCAACCTGCAAGCCTGCGTTTTACCAACCTGCAAACCTGCGTTTTACACTTGCCCTTTGAACATATTTTTTGGCATGCATTTCTGGTGTTTGACCAAGTTGCAGGATGCAATCAAGGCTGCTTTGTTTGTATTTCTTGACAACTCATTTTCACAAATTCTAGATATGCAAATGGCATGGCCTACTCATCACTCATTGAAATATGTGATCATGCTAATCAACTGCTTTCTACTTTTCCATAAAATTGCTGCTGCTTTTTGCAGCATTGCCTTCAGCACTTTTTTGAAACTTCACCTGTAGAACAGTGAGGTACACCAGAGTCTTTATCATTTCCGTTCAGCACATTTAGCAGAAAGACCTTGGTTCCTCCTGAGTGAATCAAAAAGGGTCCAGCTATCGAGAGGCTACTGCTACATGACTCTATTAGCAATGTGTTATCTATAATTTGACATTGCCTAGTGAAATATGTGCCTATAGTTGCCAATCAAGTGCTTTTTTATTGAGAGCCATATCTACTTTTCCTTACAATCGCTGCTATTGTTTGCACCATTGCCTTCGCCACTTGTTTGTAAGGTTACCTATAGAGGCTAACGGTATTCGACGAAATAGCGAAATGACAAAATAGCGATTTACGAAATACCCAATCCCAGAATATTTGTCAGATATTGATACCCAATACCAGAATTCTGAAGAGGTAACAAAAACAATTCAACATTAAGGTAGAAGATAACCACTGCAGCAAATTTCTTGAAATCAGTGTTAAATGAGCCATATATGTGATTGATTATTTGAATACCATCAAAGAATGACAATTTTTGTTAAAAATTTAAAATTTAATGCATGAGTGAGCAGAAATTGCCGCCATCTTGTCACAATAATGCGTTTGGCGTTACAGTGATATTTCGAGAACCACATCAAGTAGAGACTTCAAACTTCATAGAATGCTATGTAATGACAGTGGCTATAATTTAGACCAGTCTCTTTTATACCACAGCCCCCAAGCATAAAATTTTGACAATATATTCTAAAATGAGACAAAATCAACATGCCACGCCCTTTTCAATAGGCCGATTGGTCTGGAAGGACAGCAAATAATCAAGTCAATGAGGTCTATATTGTAAAGGATGCCACAAGGATTATCTATACCAAATTTCATGATGAAATTATGATTCTGACTCAAGATATTACTGTAACAGAGCCGGACCATAGCTTAAAATGAGAAACTGAGAAAACGGAAGGAAAAGATCATACACGCAGTGCAGCTTTATTTTGCTGCTTAATATTTCCCTGAAGCATAGGATTCTTCACCCTCAGTCTCTTTGTCAGTGAAACTTTTCCTTTGAGCTCTGATCTGTTTTCTTCTCTTTTTGGTGTTTTCCCTTGATTTATTTCCACTGTTTGAAATTCGAACACGGTCCTTTTTGATGCAACCCTGTCTGGTAAATCTTCCAGTGGTCATTCCTAAGGCTTTGAATATCTTTTGAGCTCCACATTTACCATCATTGAACTCTATTACAGCTGATGAAGATCCAATTTCAATTATTTTCCTGTAAACATAAACTTCCTTTGGGCATTTTCTCCAAATGAATGCATTCAGGCACTCATTTTCATTCTGCGTTTGTCCATGCAAGCACCTTGACAAAAGGTCATCATTGCTGAGGTCTCGAAAAATGGGCTTTAGCTCATCAATTACTGCTAAGGGCAAATTAATGTTTGTCTTGTATCTCTTTTCTCCATTTAATTTGTCTGTCCACCACTACTTGCACCAACCGTTATGTGTTCTTGGGCAAAATTTGTGTCTCTCCTCTTCATTAGGGATACTGGACGAATGATGCATCACTGCAAACATACAAAACGTTCATTTAATATAATTGGAAAGATTAGGAAAATAATGAGAAGTTAACTATAAATTATCCCTTATGTAATAAAAATGTAAGTGTTTGAAGCACAGTGATTTTCCATGTGCAATGTGACGAAATTTTGACAAGAAACTTGCAATGTGAATGCAAATGATGTATAACAATTGCCCGAATTAAAGAAGAAAGAAATGAAGAAACGAACGATGTAAGATCGAAGAGCAGAAGTGTGAGCAGCAAAGGATATATATAGGAAAGTAAGACAACAACTATTTGAATGCACATGGGTTTGATGGAAAATGGGGAATTTGTAGCACAGTCATGTTCCATATGAAATGGAGCATCTATTATTGGTAATGACAGGAAAGTTTGAGAAGGAACTTGCAATGTGAAAGCAAATGATGTCTAACAATCGCAACAATGAAAGAAGAAAGAAATGAGGAAAAACTGTAAGATCGAAGAGGAGAAGTTTGAGCAGCAAAGGATAATTGTCACTAGCTGACACGTGACTAAAGGTGAAATAGAATAGAGTAAGTACCATGTATTTTAATGAGCTTTATCGATAAGAGTGGAAAAGAACAGCGACTGCAGGGACTAAATGTTGCAGTATAAGTATCATTGGAAATGTCATTAGTAGGAAGCTGATGTATCCTTTCCATAAGGTGTGTGGTGCCAATGGTGATAGTTGCTATGTGAATGAATATATAATTATGTCAGAGTATTTGAAGTAATGTTGGTGTGGATGAAATGCTCTCTGTGTATTGGTGTTAGAAATAACATGTCTTCCAATTTTCTTACTCTTGACAAAGCAACATAAGCCGTGCCTGCAGGCAAAGATTCTGTGTCAAACCACAAAATGACTTTTGATAAAGTTTGTCCCTGCATCTTTGCAATGGTAGTTGCATAGCCTGGGAGGCAGGGAAACTTTTGCATGTGGTTAGTGGGGTCTGTAATGGGGTAGACACAAAAAACTCTATCCTGCGATGTTTTGACTACCACTGTATTACCTTCCGTTGTTATAACTGTTACAAGCTGCCCATTCACAAAGCCAAGGTCTTTATTACAGTTCCTGGTTAACATGAGTCGCATATGCTTGTATATTGGATATTCAGTGCCATCATCAAGGATCATTGAAGCTAAAGATGTTTCGTTAAATGTTTCCTTGATGATGACACGATTGATAAAATGGGCAGCAGCTTTTGTCATTGTTAAAATTTGGTGCTCTGGAAATTGGGATAGTTTCTCATATATATGTTCAGAAACTAACGCATCTTCACAGAGCACTTTGCCAGATGTAATTTCTAAAAGTTGTCTTTCCGTTGGCTTGTTTGTCCTTATGTAATCGAGGAAGGTAATAAGGGTAGTGTCTTGGGCACGGAATTGTTGCGTGAGTGTCATTGTGTTCACATGATTCATTATTTGTGGGGATGTGCGAATGTTTTCGACTTGCTGGGTTTTGTTGTCAATAGTAGCTATGGGCTGCTGCTGTGCAAAATCGCCACACATAATAATAATAGGTCTTCTTACAAGTTTTGTAATTGTGGCAATGATATGGGAAAACAATGAAATGGAGATTTGTGAGACTTCATCAATAAATATGACGTCAAATGCAGCAATGCCAAAATTGTAATGTCTGTTCTCAGTATTTTCTGCATACTGGAAAAAACTATGCAATGTGTCGCAGGTGGCATCATTGTCAAGAAAAGATGCATAAGTACATGCTAAGGTACCTGTTGGAACAGCAACAGCTACCTTACAAGAGATGGTGAGCGCATGTCTTATGCAATGCAGAATGGTGTGGGATTTTCCTGTGCCTGGTTTGCCGGTCAAAAGAAAGAATTTCTTCCATTCAGCTTCGTGAGAAGAATTATGGAAAAAGGATGTCTCTCTGCTTTCCAACATACATTTAAAATAGGAAAATGCCGCTAGCTGTTGGCCTTGCAAGGCATCATGGTCGGTTGCTCGTAGTTGGTCAAGATGTAGGGCGACAACAGGTAAGGCATGTCGCAAATGGAGAAGGCACAATTCATTCAGAGCAGCAATGTATGTGATGACTGTCTGAATGTAGTGGTGTTTGTGTCCTTCTTGGTCTAAAAAAATGCGGAATGAAGCAGTGTTTATAAATGTATCTGGCAAGAGTTGCCTAGCCCTGAAGAAATAATTGATCTGAGCGGGCAAGTTTTGGTTCTCCATTGGTAATAAATGTGAAAGATCCCTGTGTGGTACATAAAGTAGCAAGTATTGGAAAAAGTAGAAAGGATTATAGATCGAACACATTTTAAGACCAAGAAGAACTTTTTTGCCATCCTTGTAAGGGACAGGGGGAGTCTTGCTTTCATCAACCACACGCAACCATTCAGTAAAAGACAATGTATCAAATTGAGATGGTCGCGTGCGGTACTTTAAAAGGAAAGTATTTGTTTCTGCCTTTGTTGGAATTGGTGCAATGAAGCTTTTCCTAGTGGAAGGGGTCCAGGAAATTTTACTGTTGGAAAGGAGGACCCACATTTCAGGCTCACAGACGTCCATAGTTGCGAGATATTTAAATGCAGCAGTGGATGGAGCAATGTTGGGGATTTCCATTGTGTCAATGTGGTAGGACTCTTTCCACTTTGTAACATATGCAGATACATATTTGAGAAGCATTGATTTTCCATCCGTTGTTTGCACATCCATTGAGCACTGAAGGGCTGGTAACAATGTGTCAATGTAGCCCCGTAGTCCCAATTGGAAGGCTTCAGCGGAATGAGAAATCTGAAGATGTTTATTGGTGCCATTGTCTAAGATGGACGTTGGCTCTGTATAGATAGGCATGGAAGATTTATTGCTCTTCTGAAATGTAGTAACATGCCTAAAGATAGGGGAGTTTGGTGGTGGAATATCGGCAGATATGCGTGGATACTGTATATTACCAATATCCTTCAACCAAACCAAAAGATGCATGTGGATGGTTCCACGCTTTTGGAATTCAAAGCGGTAAAAGTAGGTTAGGATATTCTGTGGTTTTGGTTTGAAATCATCATTGAAAATATGGGTTGTCCAACGTGAGTCATTGGAACCACAGAGATATCCTCTAACTACTTGTTCCAAGACATGAAGATAATGCATTGTTTCCAAAAATGGTAAACCACGAGGAGGAAATTCATGGTCTTCTGTAATGAAGTCCATCCATACAGGCTTTGTAAAAGAAACCTCAGATGGACTGATTGTAACAAAAGCAGATGGAGAACCAAATGGTCTTAACGCATCCAGAAGATATAAATGTTGCCATTTCCAGTAACCAGTACTAAATGGTTTTGACTGGAATGCAGACAAGGCATAAAATTGTGACATTGGATCTGCAACTGCTTTCGCTGAATTGAGGGCCCCAGTTATTGTTTTATAAAGCCATCTTTCAAAAACAAATTGCAGAAGCTCAAAATGGAGAGAGTAGTCGATGATGGGAGAAAGGCATTTGACAAGGAATGAGGCTTTGCTGCTTTCTCTGCCAACACCACCATCAATGGAGGACTCACACCATTCTGTGAAAGGATAAAGAGAAGGCCAAAGTGCACACTCTATCCCACGCCATTGAAAGATTTCGAATATTGATGGCTGTTTATCTTCAAGGAGATCAATGGCTCTCTTTTGAATATAATAAGTGTAAGAAGACTCGTGAAGAGAAAGTAAGAAGGAATAAGCGTTGGTACACCTGTGTCGTTGGTTAGGATCACTGAGGGAGTTGATCCTATCCAGAACAGGGATAGGAGACCACTTAAGCGTAATAAGTCCTGTTTTTTGCCGATACCCATGCTCTTTCGCGCTATAACGGCCACAGTCGATAACGAAGGGAGAGAGTATATAATTGTCCTCCCGTTGTAATTGTGCCAAAGCATGTGGTATATTTTCGGGAGATGGTACAACATACTTTCCTTGTGTACAATTACAAGGAGGAGGTTTCTTTACTGATTTGTGACCATTTTCAAATGAATAGAGCATGGGCAGTGTATACAAGGAAGACAATTTCTTGCAAAAATCCCAAGATAAAGTCCTTATCCATTGGGTAAGAGCGTTGGTTGTGGAGGGCAATTCAGAAGATGTATCTTTATGTGCTGATACACGAGACTGTGCAATAAAATTGCCTGCTGCAGCCTGTCCTCTGGTAGGATAC
Source organism: Aurelia coerulea (assembly GCA_039566865.1). Lineage (NCBI taxonomy): Eukaryota > Metazoa > Cnidaria > Scyphozoa > Semaeostomeae > Ulmaridae > Aurelia > Aurelia coerulea. The sequence goes on from CM076947.1 coordinate 12,845,504, forward strand.
ATGAGGATAGAGAAGCGTTGCTTCCAATGTTTCATTGCAATATCTGTGTTCCATGATATAGGCATGATGCCGATGTATAAGAACAAACTTCAAATAACAACAGGCAACAGGGAAATCGTCGAAACGGGAGTGTGTTTGACGATAATGAGAAAATGAGAGTCGAGATCGTTTTATACGAGACAATTTGGAAGGTATTGGTTTATGACTTTATAAAGAAGTTGGAGTTGTTTTCATACTTGTACCATTCGTTTATTGGTAGGAGCTAAAAATAAGTGCTTTTTAGAATAATGCTTGTGATAGAGAGCCGCATGTTTGATGTATATTGACAAAAAACTTTCACATTGTTAATTATGATGAATATTAAAGTAAAACAAGAAGTATTTGAAGCCCAACTGTTTTTACGTAAAAATGGACAATTGGAAGAAAGACTCTGACACACTTTGTGAAAATATGGTATGAGCTAAAAATAAGTGCTCTTCACAGTGATGTTGCTTATAAGATGGAGGATCTTTTGTCGTATAGTGACAGCAAACTTGTAACAAGGGGAGAATAATATATGAGAAAGTAAGAGAGCAATTGTTTGAAGCGACATTGCTTTTTATGTAAAATTCGAGAATTGCAACCAACACTCTTTGACACTTTGTGAAAATATTGTATGAGCTAAAAATAAGTGCTCTTCACAGTGATGTTCCTTATAAGATGGAGCATCTTTTGTCGTATAGTGACAGCAAACTTGTAAGAAGGGGAGGATAATATAAGGGAAAGTAAAAGAGCAATTTTTCGAAGCAACATCGGTTTTTATGTAAAAATGGAGAATTGCAACCAACACTCTTTGAGACTTTGTGAAAATATTGTATGAGCTAGAAATAAGTGCTCTTCACAGTGATGTTCCTTATAAGATGGAGCATCTTTTGTCGTATAGTGGCAGCAAACTTCTAACGAGGGGAGAATAATATAAGAGGAAGTAAAAGAGCAATTTTTGGAAGCGACATCGCTTTTTATGTAAAATTGGAGAATTGCAACGAACACTCTTTGACACTTTGTGAAAATATGGTTTGAGGTAAAAATAAGTGCTCTTCACAGTGATGTTCGTTATAAGATGGAGCATCTTTTGTGGTATAGTGACAGCAATCTTCTAACAAGGGGAGAATAATATATGAGAAAGTAAAGAGAAATTTTTCGAAGCGACATTTTGTTCATGTTCATGTGTTTTGATTGTTTTGTTTTGAAGTTGGAGGAGCTCGATCAGTGAAAGAGGGATAAATAAGGCATTGGGTAATGACTATAAAGATGAATGAAATAAAAATGAATCAAATAACGAGAATATATGGAATAATGTTCATAAAATGTTCATTCTTGGCCTTCTTTTTCTTCATCTTGTTGCTGCCATCGTTGGTTTCGTCAGCTGATGGTTTTCTTTGTTTTGTTTTTGTTTTTTTTGGGGGGGCGCAATTGGTGGGCTATCGTCCAAGTCGTCCAACAATCGGCGGCGACGACTTTGACGATTAGGCAGAGTGTCTGCCTCATCGTCAGTGGAGTCCAGGGAACGCAGCAAATCCGCAGGATTTGCTCTGTTCCCTGTTCCCGGCCGACCTTGATGCTTGCCTGCAAGCATCAAGGTCCGCAAGTCTGCCAAACTCGCCGATTGTTGAAATGCAGCTGCATCCCCAGAAGACATGGAGATGGAGGATGCGTATACAGCTGGATTGCGCACATAGGACCTTGCAACCAAATAATTAGTTGACAAGGTCATAAGTGCGCCTCCCAGGGTAAACGCATCCTCCATGAACGCATCGATTGATGCGTCGGACACCAGTGTCTTCAAGATGCTGCTTGCATCCGACTTGGATGGATAGCCATCCCCATGCAAATTGAAGGGCACCAATTTTGCCCCCAGAGCCTCCAGGGGAGTCTTGGCTGCAGCAAAGGACGTTGTCTTCTTCATGAGTGGGTGGTCCTTAATGATTGCCAAGTTGGCATTGACCGTCGAGTCAAGCTCGGAGACCGCATAATGCGGTCTCACGAGCCACTCGCAATTTTTGACTGAAGTTCGCTTGAATATGGTTTCCTCGCTTGGGACCTCCTCTGCGGGGCCATATGGTCTCAAGAAGTTTTTCGGGAAGTGGTAGAAAAACCCGATTTTTTCTTTCTGAGCCATCGCGCTTCTCCTACGAAAGCGTCCCACTTAACCCCTCAACTATTTTCGAGGACGGGGACGCCTCTGTCTACAATCTCTTCCCCTTACACTAGCTCACATACAGAGCCACCTCCTTCTACCCTCAAAGGCTGCTGCCTACACTTCCTTCAACTCATAAAGGTTCACATACAGAGCCATCGCGCTTCTCCTACGAAAGCGTCCCACTTCACCCCTGAACAATTTTCGAGGACGGAGACGCCTCTGTCTACAATCTCTTCCCCTTACACTAGCTCACATACAGAGCCACCTCCTTCTACCCTCAAAGGCTGCTGCCTACACTTCCTTCAACTGATAAAGGTTCACATACAGAGCCATCGCGCTTCTCCTACGAAAGCGTCCCACTTCACCCCTCAACAATTTTCGAGGACGGAGACACCTCTGTCTACAATTTCTTCCATTTTCGAGGACGGAGACGCCTCTGTCTACAATTTCTTCGCCTTACACTAGCTCACATACACAGCCACCTCCTCCTACCCGCAAAGGCTGCTGCCTACACTTCCTTCAACTGATAAAGGTCCTCATACAGAGCCATCGCGCTTCTCCTACCAAAGCGTCCCACTTAACCCCTCAACCATTTTCGAGGACGGCCACGCCGCTGCCTACACCTTCTTCGCCTAGCACTAGCTCACATACACTGCCATCTCTTGCCTCCACGAGAGCCAGCACTTTACAACAACTTCCCGTACTGCAACAATGAAGTTACCTACTTCAATAACTCATGCACACAACCCGAGATGTTCAACCGCCATACTTGGACTCCCGAGAACGCTTCCTTCGCTTGGAAACTAAGAGTCCCCTATATACTATATAGTCACGAAGTAGGGGTAATCGGAACATTTCGTTTATGATGCAATACCTGTTCCAAATTTTTGTAAATACCTACCAACTCTTTGCAAAAACCACACATTAGACTGTGATTGCTGTTGTGTCACTTTCTCAACCTCACGTAACTGGGCTTCAGTTAGGACAGCCCTTGCTAGGAGGTGGTTAACAAGGGCTTCATAGGATTCACCGGCCTTGTCATTCAATACGATCTCTGCACTCTTTGTCAGTGAAACTTTTCCTTTGAGCTCTGATCTGTTTTCTTCTCTTTTTGGTGTTTTCCCTTGATTTATTTCCACTGTTTGAAATTCGAACACGGTCCTTTTTGATGCAACCCTGTCTGGTAAATCTTCCAGTGGTCATTCCTAAGGCTTTGAATATCTTTTGAGCTCCACATTTACCATCATTGAACTCTATTACAGCTGATGAAGATCCAATTTCAATTATTTTCCTGTAAACATAAACTTCCTTTGGGCATTTTCTCCAAATGAATGCATTCAGGCACTCATTTTCATTCTGCGTTTGTCCATGCAAGCACCTTGACAAAAGGTCATCATTGCTGAGGTCTCGAAAAATGGGATTTAGCTCATCAATTACTGCTAAGGGCAAATTAATGTTTGTCTTGTATCTCTTTTCTCCATTTAATTTGTCTGTCCACCACTACTTGCACCAACCGTTATGTGTTCTTGGGCAAAATTTGTGTCTCTCCTCTTCATTAGGGATACTGGACGAATGATGCATCACTGCAAACATACAAAACGTTCATTTAATATAATTGGAAAGATTAGGAAAATAATGAGAAGTTAACTATAAATTATCCCTTATGTAATAAAAATGTAAGTGTTTGAAGCACAGTGATTTTCCATGTGCAATGTGACGAAATTTTGACAAGAAACTTGCAATGTGAATGCAAATGATGTATAACAATTGCCCGAATTAAAGAAGAAAGAAATGAAGAAACGAACGATGTAAGATCGAAGAGCAGAAGTGTGAGCAGCAAAGGATATATATAGGAAAGTAAGACAACAACTATTTGAATGCACATGGGTTTGATGGAAAATGGGGAATTTGTAGCACAGTCATGTTCCATATGAAATGGAGCATCTATTATTGGTAATGACAGGAAAGTTTGAGAAGGAACTTGCAATGTGAAAGCAAATGATGTCTAACAATCGCAACAATGAAAGAAGAAAGAAATGAGGAAAAACTGTAAGATCGAAGAGGAGAAGTTTGAGCAGCAAAGGATAATTGTCACTAGCTGACACGTGACTAAAGGTGAAATAGAATAGAGTAAGTACCATGTATTTTAATGAGCTTTATCGATAAGAGTGGAAAAGAACAGCGACTGCAGGGACTAAATGTTGCAGTATAAGTATCATTGGAAATGTCATTAGTAGGAAGCTGATGTATCCTTTCCATAAGGTGTGTGGTGCCAATGGTGATAGTTGCTATGTGAATGAATATATAATTATGTCAGAGTATTTGAAGTAATGTTGGTGTGGATGAAATGCTCTCTGTGTATTGGTGTTAGAAATAACATGTCTTCCAATTTTCTTACTCTTGACAAAGCAACATAAGCCGTGCCTGCAGGCAAAGATTCTGTGTCAAACCACAAAATGACTTTTGATAAAGTTTGTCCCTGCATCTTTGCAATGGTAGTTGCATAGCCTGGGAGGCAGGGAAACTTTTGCATGTGGTTAGTGGGGTCTGTAATGGGGTAGACACAAAAAACTCTATCCTGCGATGTTTTGACTACCACTGTATTACCTTCCGTTGTTATAACTGTTACAAGCTGCCCATTCACAAAGCCAAGGTCTTTATTACAGTTCCTGGTTAACATGAGTCGCATATGCTTGTATATTGGATATTCAGTGCCATCATCAAGGATCATTGAAGCTAAAGATGTTTCGTTAAATGTTTCCTTGATGATGACACGATTGATAAAATGGGCAGCAGCTTTTGTCATTGTTAAAATTTGGTGCTCTGGAAATTGGGATAGTTTCTCATATATATGTTCAGAAACTAACGCATCTTCACAGAGCACTTTGCCAGATGTAATTTCTAAAAGTTGTCTTTCCGTTGGCTTGTTTGTCCTTATGTAATCGAGGAAGGTAATAAGGGTAGTGTCTTGGGCACGGAATTGTTGCGTGAGTGTCATTGTGTTCACATGATTCATTATTTGTGGGGATGTGCGAATGTTTTCGACTTGCTGGGTTTTGTTGTCAATAGTAGCTATGGGCTGCTGCTGTGCAAAATCGCCACACATAATAATAATAGGTCTTCTTACAAGTTTTGTAATTGTGGCAATGATATGGGAAAACAATGAAATGGAGATTTGTGAGACTTCATCAATAAATATGACGTCAAATGCAGCAATGCCAAAATTGTAATGTCTGTTCTCAGTATTTTCTGCATACTGGAAAAAACTATGCAATGTGTCGCAGGTGGCATCATTGTCAAGAAAAGATGCATAAGTACATGCTAAGGTACCTGTTGGAACAGCAACAGCTACCTTACAAGAGATGGTGAGCGCATGTCTTATGCAATGCAGAATGGTGTGGGATTTTCCTGTGCCTGGTTTGCCGGTCAAAAGAAAGAATTTCTTCCATTCAGCTTCGTGAGAAGAATTATGGAAAAAGGATGTCTCTCTGCTTTCCAACATACATTTAAAATAGGAAAATGCCGCTAGCTGTTGGCCTTGCAAGGCATCATGGTCGGTTGCTCGTAGTTGGTCAAGATGTAGGGCGACAACAGGTAAGGCATGTCGCAAATGGAGAAGGCACAATTCATTCAGAGCAGCAATGTATGTGATGACTGTCTGAATGTAGTGGTGTTTGTGTCCTTCTTGGTCTAAAAAAATGCGGAATGAAGCAGTGTTTATAAATGTATCTGGCAAGAGTTGCCTAGCCCTGAAGAAATAATTGATCTGAGCGGGCAAGTTTTGGTTCTCCATTGGTAATAAATGTGAAAGATCCCTGTGTGGTACATAAAGTAGCAAGTATTGGAAAAAGTAGAAAGGATTATAGATCGAACACATTTTAAGACCAAGAAGAACTTTTTTGCCATCCTTGTAAGGGACAGGGGGAGTCTTGCTTTCATCAACCACACGCAACCATTCAGTAAAAGACAATGTATCAAATTGAGATGGTCGCGTGCGGTACTTTAAAAGGAAAGTATTTGTTTCTGCCTTTGTTGGAATTGGTGCAATGAAGCTTTTCCTAGTGGAAGGGGTCCAGGAAATTTTACTGTTGGAAAGGAGGACCCACATTTCAGGCTCACAGACATCCATAGTTGCGAGATATTTAAATGCAGCAGTGGATGGAGCAATGTTGGGGATTTCCATTGTGTCAATGTGGTAGGACTCTTTCCACTTTGTGACATATGCAGATACATATTTGAGAAGCATTGATTTTCCATCCGTTGTTTGCACATCCATTGAGCACTGAAGGGCTGGTAACAATGTGTCAATGTAGCCCCGTAGTCCCAATTGGAAGGCTTCAGCGGAATGAGAAATCTGAAGATGTTTATTGGTGCCATTGTCTAAGATGGACATTGGCTCTGTATAGATAGGCATGGAAGATTTATTGCTCTTCTGAAATGTAGTAACATGCCTAAAGATAGGGGAGTTTGGTGGTGGAATATCGGCAGATATGCGTGGATACTGTATATTACCAATATCCTTCAACCAAACCAAAAGATGCATGTGGATGGTTCCACGCTTTTGGAATTCAAAGCGGTAAAAGTAGGTTAGGATATTCTGTGGTTTTGGTTTGAAATCATCATTGAAAATATGGGTTGTCCAACGTGAGTCATTGGAACCACAGAGATATCCTCTAACTACTTGTTCCAAGACATGAAGATAATGCATTGTTTCCAAAAATGGTAAACCACGAGGAGGAAATTCATGGTCTTCTGTAATGAAGTCCATCCATACAGGCTTTGTAAAAGAAACCTCAGATGGACTGATTGTAACAAAAGCAGATGGAGAACCAAATTGTCTTAACGCATCCAGAAGATATAAATGTTGCCATTTCCAGTAACCAGTACTAAATGGTTTTGACTGGAATGCAGACAAGGCATAAAATTGTGACATTGGATCTGCAACTGCTTTCGCTGAATTGAGGGCCCCAGTTATTGTTTTATAAAGCCATCTTTCAAAAACAAATTGCAGAAGCTCAAAATGGAGAGAGTAGTCGATGATGGGAGAAAGGCATTTGACAAGGAATGAGGCTTTGCTGCTTTCTCTGCCAACACCACCATCAATGGAGGACTCACACCATTCTGTGAAAGGATAAAGAGAAGGCCAAAGTGCACACTCTATCCCACGCCATTGAAAGATTTCGAATATTGATGGCTGTTTATCTTCAAGGAGATCAATGGCTCTCTTTTGAATATAATAAGTGTAAGAAGACTCGTGAAGAGAAAGTAAGAAGGAATAAGCGTTGGTACACCTGTGTCGTTGGTTAGGATCACTGAGGGAGTTGATCCTATCCAGAACAGGGATAGGAGACCACTTAAGCGTAATAAGTCCTGTTTTTTGCCGATACCCATGCTCTTTCGCGCTATAACGGCCACAGTCGATAACGAAGGGAGAGAGTATATAATTGTCCTCCCATTGTAATTGTGCCAAAGCATGTGGTATATTTTCGGGAGATGGTACAACATACTTTCCTTGTGTACAATTACAAGGAGGAGGTTTCTTTACTGATTTGTGACCATTTTCAAATGAATAGAGCATGGGCAGTGTATACAAGGAAGACAATTTCTTGCAAAAATCCCAAGATAAAGTCCTTATCCATTGGATAAGAGCGTTGGTTGTGGAGGGCAATTCAGAAGATGTATCTTTATGTGCTGATACACGAGACTGTGCAATAAAATTGCCTGCTGCAGCCTGTCCTCTGGTAGGATACATGAGGATAGAGAAGCGTTGCTTCCAATGTTTCATTGCAATATCTGTGTTCCATGATATAGGCATGATGCCGATGTATAAGAACAAACTTCAAATAACAACAGGCAACAGGGAAATCGTCGAAACGGGAGTGTGTTTGACGATAATGAGAAAATGAGAGTCGAGATCGTTTTATACGAGACAATTTGGAAGGTATTGGTTTATGACTTTATAAAGAAGTTGGAGTTGTTTTCATACTTGTACCATTCGTTTATTGGTAGGAGCTAAAAATAAGTGCTTTTTAGAATAATGCTTGTGATAGAGAGCCGCATGTTTGATGTATATTGACAAAAAACTTTCACATTGTTAATTATGATGAATATTAAAGTAAAACAAGAAGTATTTGAAGCCCAACTGTTTTTACGTAAAAATGGACAATTGGAAGAAAGACTCTGACACACTTTGTGAAAATATGGTATGAGCTAAAAATAAGTGCTCTTCACAGTGATGTTGCTTATAAGATGGAGGATCTTTTGTCGTATAGTGACAGCAAACTTGTAACAAGGGGAGAATAATATATGAGAAAGTAAGAGAGCAATTGTTTGAAGCGACATTGCTTTTTATGTAAAATTCGAGAATTGCAACCAACACTCTTTGACACTTTGTGAAAATATTGTATGAGCTAAAAATAAGTGCTCTTCACAGTGATGTTCCTTATAAGATGGAGCATCTTTTGTCGTATAGTGACAGCAAACTTGTAAGAAGGGGAGGATAATATAAGGGAAAGTAAAAGAGCAATTTTTCGAAGCGACATCGGTTTTTATGTAAAAATGGAGAATTGCAACCAACACTCTTTGAGACTTTGTGAAAATATTGTATGAGCTAGAAATAAGTGCTCTTCACAGTGATGTTCCTTATAAGATGGAGCATCTTTTGTCGTATAGTGGCAGCAAACTTCTAACGAGGGGAGAATAATATAAGAGGAAGTAAAAGAGCAATTTTTGGAAGCGACATCGCTTTTTATGTAAAATTGGAGAATTGCAACGAACACTCTTTGACACTTTGTGAAAATATGGTTTGAGGTAAAAATAAGTGCTCTTCACAGTGATGTTCGTTATAAGATGGAGCATCTTTTGTGGTATAGTGACAGCAATCTTCTAACAAGGGGAGAATAATATATGAGAAAGTAAAGAGAAATTTTTCGAAGCGACATTTTGTTCATGTTCATGTGTTTTGATTGTTTTGTTTTGAAGTTGGAGGAGCTCGATCAGTGAAAGAGGGATAAATAAGGCATTGGGTAATGACTATAAAGATGAATGAAATAAAAATGAATCAAATAACGAGAATATATGGAATAATGTTCATAAAATGTTCATTCTTGGCCTTCTTTTTCTTCATCTTGTTGCTGCCATCGTTGGTTTCGTCAGCTGATGGTTTTCTTTGTTTTTTTTTTGTTTTTTTTTTGGGGGGGGCGCAATTGGTGGGCTATCGTCCAAGTCGTCCAACAATCGGCGGCGACGACTTTGACGATTAGGCAGAGTGTCTGCCTCATCGTCAGTGGAGTCCAGGGAACGCAGCAAATCCGCAGGATTTGCTCTGTTCCCTGTTCCCGGCTGACCTTGATGCTTGCCTGCAAGCATCAAGGTCCGCAAGTCTGCCAAACTCGCCGATTGTTGAAATGCAGCTGCATTCCCAGAAGACATGGAGGTGGAGGATGCGTATACAGCTGGATTGCGCACATAGGACCTTGCAACCAAATAATTAGTTGACAAGGTCATAAGTGCGCCTCCCAGGGTAAACGCATCCTCCATGAACGCATCGATTGATGCGTCGGACACCAGTGTCTTCAAGATGCTGCTTGCATCCGACTTGGATGGATAGCCATCCCCATGCAAATTGAAGGGCACCAATTTTGCCCCCAGAGCCTCCAGGGGAGTCTTGGCTGCAGCAAAGGACGTTGTCTTCTTCATGAGTGGGTGGTCCTTAATGATTGCCAAGTTGGCATTGACCGTCGAGTCAAGCTCGGAGACCGCATAATGCGGTCTCACGAGCCACTCGCAATTTTTGACTGAAGTTCGCTTGAATATGGTTTCCTCGCTTGGGACCTCCTCTGCGGGGCCATATGGTCTCAAGAAGTTTTTCGGGAAGTGGTAGAAAAACCCAATTTTTTCTTTCTGAGCCATCGCGCTTCTCCTACGAAAGCGTCCCACTTAACCCCTCAACTATTTTCGAGGACGGGGACGCCTCTGTCTACAATCTCTTCCCCTTACACTAGCTCACATACAGAGCCACCTCCTTCTACCCTCAAAGGCTGCTGCCTACACTTCCTTCAACTCATAAAGGTTCACATACAGAGCCATCGCGCTTCTCCTACGAAAGCGTCCCACTTCACCCCTGAACAATTTTCGAGGACGGAGACGCCTCTGTCTACAATCTCTTCCCCTTACACTAGCTCACATACAGAACCACCTCCTTCTACCCTCAAAGGCTGCTGCCTACACTTCCTTCAACTGATAAAGGTTCACATACAGAGCCATCGCGCTTCTCCTACGAAAGCGTCCCACTTCACCCCTCAACAATTTTCGAGGACGGAGACGCCTCTGTCTACAATTTCTTCCATTTTCGAGGACGGAGACGCCTCTGTCTACAATTTCTTCGCCTTACACTAGCTCACATACACAGCCACCTCCTCCTACCCGCAAAGGCTGCTGCCTACACTTCCTTCAACTGATAAAGGTCCTCATACAGAGCCATCGCGCTTCTCCTACCAAAGCGTCCCACTTAACCCCTCAACCATTTTCGAGGACGGCCACGCCGCTGCCTACACCTTCTTCGCCTAGCACTAGCTCACATACACTGCCATCTCTTGCCTCCACGAGAGCCAGCACTTTACAACAACTTCCCGTACTGCAACAATGAAGTTACCTACTTCAATAACTCATGCACACAACCCGAGATGTTCAACCGCCATACTTGGACTCCCAAGAACGCTTCCTTCGCTTGGAAACTAAGAGTCCCCTATATACTATATAGTCACGACACCTGGCCTACGGCAAGGAGACGCAAATATAATGATCATTTAACAACTATAGTAAACATTATTTGTAATTATGTATCATCATTAATATTTACCTTGATCATTTCAATATTGTTCACTATCTTTCAATGTCATATTCCTCCAGACTGTTCCTACACTCGATATAAATCCTCTCATTCTCAATAATACGTTGACGGGCTATATTACATTTAACTCTACTTTTATACCTTTTTCCTATTCTTGCCGCGGAGTCTACATACGCAGCTCTTTCACCCTTTGTGGCACTATCTCTCCCCAACAACTTTTTACTACCTACTTACCTACTTACCTCTCTCACCGGCTCTTTCAGGCTCCATCTGTCGGCTTAACTACAGCTGTACCTACTTAGCTCTTCCACCCGCTCTATCTCTTCGCTATTCACTTCGGCTCTACCTACTTACCCCTTTCACCGCCTCTTCCAGGCTCTATCTCTCGGCTATAAACTTTCCCTCTTCCTACTTACCTCTTTCACCGGCTCTTCCACGGTCTATCTCCATGGTGATAAACCAATACCTTCCATTTTTGTATGATATAAGTGTCGTTCTTGCCTTCATTCTTCCCTTCCATTCCTATCAAGAACACCTATATTTCAAGAGCCTACAAATGTAACTTTCTATTTTTTACTGTGATAAACCAATACCTTCAATTTCTTCATTATATAACTGTCCTTCTTCCCTTCATTCTTCCCTTCCATTACTATCAACAACACATATATTTCAACAGCCTCCAAATGTAAGTGTCTATTTTTTACTATGGTCATAAACCAATACCTTCCATTTTTGTATGATATAAGTGTCGTTCTTGCCTTCATTCTTCCCTTCCATTCCTATCGACAACACCTATATTTCAACAGCCTCCAAATGTAAGTGTCTATTTTTTACTATGGTCATAAACCAATACCTTCCATTTTTGTATGATATAAGTGTCGTTCTTTCCTTCATTCTTCCCTTCCATTCCTATCGACAACACCTATATTTCAACAGCCTCCAAATGTAAGTGTCTATTTTTTACTATGGTCGTAAACCAATACCTTCCATTTTTGTATGATATAAGTCTCCTTCTTGCCTTCATTCTTCCCTTCCATTCCTATGAACGGATTAACTTTAGAATACCCCGCACCGCGAAGCAACCTCTTTTTTTAGCGTGGATACGCGCTAGGCAGTTCATAAGTGAATGATGCACTGGATACTCGATACAGCGGATACGCCGGCTACTGGCGAGAGACTTTGATACTTCGAGTTCGGAATGTAACTTAAGGATGGATTAAGGATTTTCTGGATACTGGATACAATGGATACGCGATACGCAGGGAAGTCGAAGGTGTGGGATACAGTGGATACGGGATACGCAGTCAAGTCGAAGGTGTGGGATACAGTGGATACGGGATACTCAGTGAAGTGGAAGGTGTGGGATACAGTGGATACGGGATACGGGATACGCAGTCAAGTCGAAGGTGTGGGATATAGTACGGGATACGGGATACGCAGTCAAGTTGAAGGTGTGGGATACAGTGGATACGGGATACGGGATACGCAGTCAAGTCGAAGGTGTGGGATACAGTGGATACGGGATACGCAGTCAAGTCGAAGGTGTGGGATACAGTGGATACGGGATACGCAGTCAAGTTGAAGGTGTGGGATACAGTGGATACGGGATACTCAGTGAAGTCGAAGGTGTGGGATACAGTGGATACGGGATACGGGATACGGGATACGCAGTCAAGTCGAAGGTGTGGGATACAGTGGATACGGGATACGCAGTCAAGTTGAAGGTGTGGGATACAGTGGATACGGGATACGCAGTCAAGTTGAAGGTGTGGGATACAGTGGATACGGGATACGCAGTCAAGTCGAAGGTGTGGGATACAGTGGATACAGTGGATACGGGATACGGGATACGCAGTCAAGTCGAAGGTGTAGGATACAGTGGATACGGGATACGGGATACGCAGTCAAGTCGAAGGTGTGGGATACAGTGGATACGGGATACGCAGTCAAGTTGAAGGTGTGGGATACAGTGGATACGGGATACGGGATACGCAGTCAAGTTGAAGGTGTGGGATACAGTGGATACGGGATACGGGATACGCAGTCAAGTTGAAGGTGTAGGATACAGTGGATATGGGATACGCAGTCAAGTAGAAGGTGTGGGATATAGTGGAAACGGGATACGCAGTCAAGTTGAAGGTTTGGGATACACATTTTGGGGTGGCAGTTTTGGTAGTATCACAAATAAAAAAGGAATGTGGGGGTATCAATTTAGAAGAATACTGTGTCAGGGTATGAAATTTGATCTAATTTCAGATGCTTGGCTAGAATTTTGAATTTTTGCCACAATTTTATGGTATCTAGTTTGAATGGCCCGTAAATTTTCGGGTATGGTTTTTGAAAAATTCGCACATTTTAGGGATAGGGTATGATTTTACAATTCAAATTGGCACAACCCCGTCATCCACCTATTGAAGTCTCCCCGGGGGTAGGATTGATTTTTCGCAAGTTGAGAAACAGCCCTACCTGAATTTTTAAAAGAGATGAATTGTTTGTAATACCGGGTGTCTAAAAAAAAAGAACCCCCCCCCCTTTTGACTGAGTGCAAATTATGTTAGTTTTACTTGTGTTGATATCCTACAGGGTAATTTGGGAGCCCTCTTGGCGTGACAAAACTATTTCTTCACTTCCGTCATTAGAAATATAAAACACACGTGAGAAACTTTTGGTCGCAAAATTGCACAAACAGTTCAGCAACTGCCTACCAGCCAGCCCCGGACCTTAGTTTCTCATTAGACAAATATGTGTACTATAACCTACTGTATAACCTAGAATTTTCGGACTTAACTCCCGGTATGTTCATGTGCGCACTGCCGAGAGTTCCTACTGGTAACAGAACTGACAAGCATCGGAATCTATTAAAGGAGAAACCCACATGAAGTTGGGGGGGGGGGGTAAAGGAGAAAAAAGAGAACCCCCAGATTGTGTAAGCACCTGTAATGCCTATGAAAATGCAACTTGGTACACATGAATATAAAGTAATTGCGAGTCTAACAATAGCATTATATGCTAATTAGTCACATGATCTGTTGGCCGACAACGCAAAAACAATGGGAATTGATGCAGATCTTCTCCTAAAAACTTAACCCTATCCAGACTGAGCTACTAGAAGACTGAGGGGGGGGCTCATTCAGCCCCCCCCCCATCCTCTCTAAAATCGCCATTCCTTTACTTATGATGACGAAACTCACCACGCAGGTAGCAGTGCTTAATTAAGATCTATCATTTTTAAAAGAAAATTCTAAAAATAGTTATGACGTCATAATTGATCAACTGGCACGGGTGCACAAGAAAATGACAAAATTACCTTTTTTTTAAATCTTTATAATTTTCTAACAGATTCTCAAGATAGGCATGAAAACTGGTCGTTGTAAGTACTATGCGAGGATACCCCCGGGGAATCTTATACCGCTTTTCATTTTTCATTTCATTGTACATCTGATGAGCGCAGAAACCGCTCTCTACCGTCCGAACATTTTATGAATAATTTGTTCAAGTAGTCTGGGGCAAGCGAATTCAAAGATTTATAAGTTAGCGTGGCTGTCTCTTTTCTTACGAGATTTCTGATATTTGACTAGCCAAGATTCCCAATGATCGGAATTACCAATGGTGCACAAAATTCCAACAAAATTACACAAATTAGGTGGAAACAACCCTATTGATCAGCTTTGATCGATTTATCACTGCTGTAAAACTTTTGCGGTCGAAATATCCTTGCAGAAAGGCTACTAACTAATTTTTGCCATTTTCTTAAAGATGACGTCATAGATGAGGTCACGTGACACATAATTGGTCTATAGTTCCTGGAAAAAATTAAAGAGACCTTGCAAATTATAAAACAATGGCGAATTGTGTGCTCTCGGGCTGTCCCTCTCTTACGAATATTATTGGAACAATTGAAATTTACTTGTAATTGCCACACACGTTTTTTTATAAGAAACGTGGATCAGCACTTAGTACTAAAAGTTTCTTAATTTCGCATAAAAATTTCGGTGTTTTAGTAGTAAAAGTTTCTTAATTAGTTTCTCATTTTTGGGCCTAAAATTGCGGTATTGTTCGAAGTCGAGCCTTCTTCTCGAGAAGGGGCTTCCATTTTGCATTGACATTGTCATCAAGAAGAAGCCATGCACATCAAGGCAAAAATTTACCAATTTTGAAGTTAAAAGTCAAGAAAAGACGAATGTACCTTTGTTAGAGAGACATAGAATAAGAGAGACATACAGAAATAAAGTTTTAGAGTTTCTGAACTGTTCTTGAGCGTAGTACTGGAGTTTCTTAAATTTTTGGTCATCGTAGTACTAGTTTCTTATAAACCAGTTTCTTATAAAAAAAAAACGTGTAGTGGGAACTCTCTGACTATAAGTCCTTTCCCATTATGGATGGCACGTAGTTAATTAGAGTTGTTTTTGTAAACAGTTGTTATTTTTAAATGAATAAAGAAAGAAAAATATAAGTACACAAAGTAAACAGAATACTATCAAAGGATTCTGAAGTGAGCTGGAGTTACATCAGTAAGCAGCTTACCTAAAAGTTGGCCCCGACCACTCTGAAAAAACAGCCATCCCCCCCCCCCCCCACCCCCATTAATTTTTTCAATATTTCACACAAAATCGCACTTCAAAAGGATAGAAACTAAAAGTCTAAAGACCATTTCCTGGTTCATTGAACCAACTTGGAGCAGTTCTCTGTTAAATATGTGGGGGGGGGGCTCAGTCTGGATAGGGTTAATATTTTCAACACAAAAGTGGTCAATGAATAAGTTTGAAGCAGTTGATATGATGCATGTTGATCGAGATCTATGAGAACATTATAAGAAAGAGGGTATCATGCCCGGGGGTTACTTGAC
This sequence comes from Aurelia coerulea, assembly GCA_039566865.1. Classification (NCBI taxonomy): domain Eukaryota; kingdom Metazoa; phylum Cnidaria; class Scyphozoa; order Semaeostomeae; family Ulmaridae; genus Aurelia; species Aurelia coerulea. The sequence goes on from CM076947.1 coordinate 12,861,380, forward strand.
CAGGTTTTGGTCGGGGACGTGCCATCGAAGCTTCAAAAACATACCCGTTCCTTATACCAATTTTCCGAAAAATCATACCCGACTTTATACCAATTTTCCGAAAAAGTACACCCGACCTTATACCAATTTACCGAAAATGTATATCCGATCTTATACTTTAACCAAAATCGTGAAAATTGATGCCGTTCCTTATACCAAAATCGCGACCCTTCCCGATGGCACGTCCCCGTACCCAAAATATGTGAAGTACCCCCCCCCCCCCTCCGGGTATCATGTACTGTCTCTATGGCCTACAACAGGTGGCAATTGTCCAATAACCAAAAACTTTCCTGGTGTGTGAGGACATGGTGCCAGAGGTTTCTTTGCTTTTTGAATTCTGGTAGAGTAGTTTGAACATAATAAGAACGAGTGTATCATTCATTGTCTCCATGAATATTCAGGGCCTGTACAGGTAACGAGTTTACTGGTGTATGATAATGAGATCTATGAGAACATTATAAGAACGAGTGTATCATATTTTCAGTCTTCATTATTAACAAATATATCTAAATAAATCAAAGACTACAAATAAATTACAATTTTTACCTAAATTAAATACGACAATCAATATAAAAATGGCAATATATTAGTACACAAGGATACACTACAAGGATACACTTACACCTGACACAAAAAAATGAAAAGAGACATGGTACAGTACAAAAAATAAGTATTTAGATATATTTGTCTAAGGAGGAGCTCTCTAATAGGTAAACTAATCGAGAGAGAGCCCCCCCCCCCCCAACTAAAAACTAAAAAAAACATGGAACAAATTTTTCTTAAAAATAAACACAAGACCAGAAGATGCCTCCAAAGAACAAGATAATTTAAGAACACGGGAAGAACACTAAATGTTGGTGTAGAATCAAAGACCATAACCATTGACAAAGAATTCCTTCAATTTTGATTTGAAAATATTAAATGAAACTGAAATTTTAATGAAAATGGGTATGTCATTCCATAGTTTAGCACCAAAATAATTAATAGACCTGAGACCATAGAGAAAGGTATTCCTTATGGATTGAAAAACTGTCACCCCTAGCTGCCTGATGAGTTGCATGACTATGAACAGTGTTACTGAGCTTAAAGTAGTTGAGAAAATGAGAAGGAGAAAGTCGATTGAGAGACTTGTAGACAAATTTGAGTATATCATGATGTATCATGTCATCTAATTTAAGAACTTTTAGACAAAAGAAGATTGATGTTGAAGGAGAGAATAAGGGCTGAAAGGAGATACACCTGAGTACTTTTTTCTGCAACAAGAAGAGAGGTTCAAGGTAAGTATCATAGGAGAGACACCAAGTTGATGAACCAGAGCTAAGAAAGGAAGAGAAAATAGAGAAGTAAAGATTTTTCAGAATATCCTGAGGAAGGAGGTGTCTAATTTTGAAGAAGATCCCAGATGTCCTGGAGAGTTTTTTAGTCAACTCAGAAATATGGAATTTCCAGGAAAGATGCTCATCTATTAGTAAAAATTTAACATATCTAGATCTGGTCACTAATTTCTTGCCAAATTTAATAAGAATATGATCAGGCAATTTCTTTCTAGGGGAGTGAAATACAGTTCGTGTTTTAAATGTTCAGAGCGAAATTATTAACTCCAAGCCATGTCTTTACTTTTATCAGTTCTTTATTGATTGTATACTGAAGCTTTGCAATATTTTCAGTTTCGAAATAAATATTTGTATCATCTGCAAACAAGAAGAAAGAAAGTACTTTGGATACATTAGGCAGGTCATTGATATAGATTAGAAACAGTAATGTACCAAGTACAGAGCCCTGAGGAACACCACAAGTAACTTTGCTAAGACTAGAAGAATGATTGTTGATTGAAAGATATTGAAGTCTTTCCGTAAGGTAGGACTCAAACCAGTGCAGTGCTGAGCCTCTTATTCCATAGTGACTAAGTTTTTGTAGTAGAATGTTATGATTGACAGGATGAAAGGCTTTTTGCAGGTCAATAAAGATCCCACAGCCAATTCTTTTTGCGTCCAAAGTAGATTTAATTCTCTCACTTAACTCATAGACTCCCGTGGCAGGTGTCAGTAATCGTGCTTTGTATACCCACACCACGAATGAGCTGTTCAGCTCTGTATCCCCGGAAGGCGTCAGAAAAATTAAGAAAATATGACTTCTGTTTTTAATTACAATTTTTTTAGTATTTGAATCCTTTCTATCGAAAAATAAAGTATTATGAAATTTTTCAGAAAAGACTGAATTTTTTCTTCGAGCAATCGATTTATTAATATCATACCTAATCACAACCAAGAAGTTTGTTTGAATTAGTGCGTATGAAGCTTAGGCCGTTTATTTACAATGCAGACATTGGTTCAGTTGTTTGATATCCTTTCGTATTTAGATATACAAATAAATAAAATGCTTGAGAGTTGTCCATAAGTTGTTAGTTAAATGTTTTCAACAAACAGTCCAGTTGTACAATTAGTAGCTTTTGTGGAACTGCTGAAAACGGAGCTTACTCGGGATGCAAAGATCAATAATCAAGTTGCCAGCCAGTGTCTTCATCAACATCGTGAGGTAAGACCTCATCGCGTGGTGTTTTGGCTTCGGCCCTCGTCAACATTCCAACGTTCTTCTTGAAGACAAACTTCCCGTTTACCTTTCATAAATAATGTATTAAATTCCCAGTTCTTTTCTATTGCTTTTGCACATTAATAGGGCTAGTTTCTTCGGTATGTTGAGGAATGAAAACAGTCTCAAACTCCCGTCCACTCGCGACCTTCGTTGCTTAGGCCGTTCTTCCTCTGTTCTCATCCCTCGCTGCTTCCTATGTTCTCATCCCTCACTGCTTTCTAGGTTCACCAACAGATATATTGCTTTCATTTTCCTCTATTTATATCACAATTACACGCAACAGTCTTGAAGTAAAACCTTACAAACTTTCGTAATCACAACGAGACGTTTCTTTCGAAGCAACATCAAGAGTTTTCCATCGCATGAAATCTGTCGCAATATTTGGAGCGACATCGTTTTGAATGAAAATAACTCAAAAATTGTCATTGGCAACCCCCCAAACAAGAAGCATCATTGTAAAGCCAAGACAATAAGCTACAAAACCGATTGTAGTATGAACCAATCAGATCTACGGATTCAGAGCAATTGACCAATCAGGAGCGATGTGCCGCATGGAATCAGTGGGTATACAGGAGGGTGACTTGTCATGCGCCGGATGGAATCAATGGGGATACAAGACCTCACAACAAAGCGTGCCGGATGGCACCAATGGGAGTCTATGAGTTAAACTGATCAATGCATGATCAGTGGAATGACCATTGCGGAATCCAAATTGCATTTGAAACAGAATTTCATGAAGTTCTAGAAAATTGTACAAGCGTTGATGCATGAGCTTTTCAAAGATCTTACTAAATACTGACAGCAAAGAGATGGGTCTGTAATTTGAATTCTTGGAGGCATCACCTTTTTTGAAAATAGGAATAACTTTAGCAATCTTTAGTTTATCAGGAAAATACCATTTAGAAATGATTCATTGATGATTTGGGAGAGCTGTATGGAAATGTGGGGGTCAAGCACGTTCAATAGTTTGACTAGAATACTATTAGGCAAAGTAGGTTTACCCTTCTTAAGTGACTGAATTATCGAAGAAACCTCAACAGGAACAGTGGGAGGTATAGCTGTTATTAGTAGAAGCTAGATATCTTAGAGGAGAATTTGAGTTCCTAAGGATTTTACTTGTAATTTTGTAACATTGATAAAATATTCATTCAAGTTGTTGGCAATTACGTTAGGATCAGTTATCTTATTACCATTCTCATTAGTTATGAATGGGATCGAATTTGTTTCACCGCTATTAGTTGTCATTTATATCACACTTCTGATCCCCTTCCAGAGCAACTTCATATTTGATTTGTTTTCAGCAAAATAATGTTGAAAGTAACTTTTTTGCTTTCTTTTATCTCATTAACAACAAGATTACGAAATAGATTATAATGGGCATAAACTTCAGAGGATTGTGTATGTTTGAACTGCTGGAAAATTCTGTCTCTGACCCTCATCATATGTTGAATTTGGTTGTTAATCCATGGTTTTTTCTTAGTTTCAACGACGATTTTTTGTTTAATTTATTGTTTGGACAATGTTTTTCAACAAGCTGGCTGAGGTTCGTTAGGAATTGATCAAATTTATGGTCAACAGTGGGTCATTCCAAATAAGAACTACAACAGATGCCTGTCAGGTGATGTTTTCAAAATTCTTTCAAATTTTTACTAAGGGGACCCAAGCATCAGAAAACCTCAGAAAAAAAATTTCAGCAAGATATCTTATTTGGTTCAGATTTTATGATCAATTGAATATTTAGCCAATTGATGCAAATGAGTGTTTTTTCATGAGGTGGCAAATTCAACTTCAAATATATGGAAATCAAAAGTTCTTATCCTAACTCTTTCTGCACTTCATTATAGCACACCATGAATTCTTTTGGAAAATTAATGTTTCAGGTAATTGAAGACCAACATATTAGTAGAATATTGCTTCAAAGTTTGAACCAAGTATGATTTTGACCCCAAAATGTGTCTGGGGAAGGGGTTTCGTTGTTGGTTTTCTGATCAATAAATGTTATGGCACTTTTCAGCTTTATGGAATAGAATATTGATCTACCCCCAATGCTATATTTCAAAGGACCGAAAGGTTTTCGCGAAATTCCTTAATCTAGGGGGTTGCCAAGTCTGTCCATTTTTGCCCAAAAGCCTATTTTTCCATATTTTCAAAGAGCATCTTGCAAATATCTTGCAACACTGAAGATAGCTATTCATATCACCCAAATGTGCACCTGCAGAAGTTCTGAAAAAGTGTAGAAACCAAGAAAATTTTAATCTGACATGAGAACAATATCTCTATCAAAATAGATGCACGCTCAAATGGTTAAATTCAGCCAACTTCAATGGGCTAGAAATATTGTGTCCCAAGGAGGCACATGCCTGCAATTTTTTACATGGACTCCTGCACCTTAGAACTGATGCTCTTGCAAATGTGAAAGCCAAACAGGATCTGGAAGGGTGTCAAATAGCAACATTTGCCAACACAGGGGGTAACATGACAAATGAAGATTTTTGAGGTGGATTTTTTTCATAATGCAATTATTTACGCTTTTTCTCAGAAGAAATCATTTTAGGAAGTTGTATAATGAAATTAATTTCATCTGAATATAGATACATATCATTCTCATGTCAGATCAAAATTTTGTTGGTTTCTACACTTTTTCAGAACTTCTGCAGGTGCACATTTGGGTGATATGAATAGCTATCTTCATTGTTGCAAGATTTTTGCAAGATGCTGTTTGAAAATATGGAAAAATAGGTTTTTAGGCAAAAATGGACAGACTTGGCAACCCCCTAGATTAAGGAATTTTGCGAAAACCGTTTGGTCGTTTGAAATATAGCATTGGGGGTAGATCAATATTCTATTCCATAAAGCTGAAAAGTGCCATGACATTTATCGATCAGAAAACCAACAACAAAACCCCTTCCCCAGACACATTTTGAGGTCAAAATCATACTTGGTTCAAACTTTGAAGCAATATTCTACTAATATGTTGGTCTTCAATTACCTGAAACATTAATTTTCCAAAAGAATTCATGGTGTGCTATAATGAAGTGCAGAAAGAGTTAGGATAAGAACTTTTGAGTTCCATATATTTGACCTTGAATTTGCCATCTCATGAAAAAGCACACATTTGCATCAATTGGCTAAATATTCAATTGATCATACAGTAAAACCTGAAACAAATGAGATATCTTGCTGAAATGTTTTTCTCGTGTTCTCTGATGCTTGGGTACCCTTGGTAAAAATTAGAAGCAATTTTGAAGACATCACCTGCCAGGCATCTGTTGTTCTTATTTGAAATGACCCAAGTATGATCATCAGTATTTAGAAACGCAAAATCCATTTTTTGATAGAGTAGCGTCGCCCATTTTGGCCGGTCGCCCATTATGGCCAGCTAGCAAGAGAAATTAAATTTCAGGGGACTGACGACCAGTAATAAGATTGCAATTGCGCGAAAAACCTTCGCTGACATCTGTTTTATCATGATTTGACCTTCACTGAAGTTTCAGTTCATTTGCGTTGAAACCCGACGAGATGGTTTGTGCATATCTCTAATTGATTCTTTCAAGAATTGCAAATTTCGTGATTCTATTTACATCTCTTCCTTTTTTTCGTTCGCTCAGCACCTTGCGGTTTGAAATTTCTAAAATGTGCTTTGATTTTTCAAAAGTCCTGTCTCTAGAGAAGAAATCTACAACAAAACCAAAGCAAAGTGACTTCTGATTCAGATTTAAGGTTATGAAGTCTGAGCGCTGCTGATTGCTATTTTCGTCGCCCATTATGCCCATCAGTTTACCAGAGCAGTTTCCAATCGCTTCAAAATGCTAAAATGCAAAATTTATTTAAAAAATCATCAATTTGGGTTAAAATCTTACTTACTGACTTGGAAAATCATCGAAACCCAAAAAAGCGCAGCATTATATTTAGTCTATTTTCATTTTAGAAATTATGTCAAAACTCATCCGTCCATGCACAAGAGATAAGGCAGGATTTAGAGCAACTCGAAGCATGTATTTCAATTGCCAAAACTCGAAGTTTAAGTTAATCTTTATTAATATTTTTGGGTTTAAAGTACCAAATGATAAACAAAGAACAGTAATTAAAACTGTTTTTCTTATTAAAACTTTTAACCGGAGAGTAGTGTTAATTGTTTCTCCTGCGGCCATAATGGGCGACGCTAGAAGAAAACGACGTTTTTACCCCCTTCTTTAAAATCTTCTAAAATCAGTATAAAGAGTTTACGTGAAAAATCGATACTCTGCGATCTTTTTCTCCATTAGTTGGTGATATAATCTGGCTATTTGGTTTTTTCATTAATTGCTCTTTTTGCATCTAACTCAGAACTTCGCGACGACATGGGCATAATGGGCGACACCACTCTAGTCATCAAGGAATTTTGATTCATCCAAATATTTGTAATTATGAACAAAGTAGGAAGAATTATTATTGTCAGGTGCACAGTTATTGAAAATAGAAAAGTGAGGGAAGTGATCTGAAATTTGTACAAGGACATTTCCACTTGTTACCGTACAAGAAAAATCATTAGAAAATATGTTATCAATGAGCGTTGCTGTTGAATCAGTTACCCTGGTTGGTTGAAGTATAAGTGGCTGAAAGTGGTTGGAAAACAGCGTTTTAATAAATTCGCTAGTGAGTGTGTGATTCTCAGAATTTAGTAGATTTATGTTGAAGTCCCCCATAATGACAGCAGTTTTGTTTTCATTGGCAACCTTGGACAAGACTTCTTGCATGTGGTCAATAAACGCATTGATGTCAGAGCTTCGATGACGGTAAGCACAGCAACATACAATGTACTGTATGCACTGTCTCTATGGTCTACAACAGGTGCCAACTGTCCAATAACCAAAAACTTTCCTGGTGTGTGAGGACATGGTGCCAGAGAAGTTTCTTTGCTTTTGGAATTCTGGTAGAGTAGTTTGAACATAATAAGAACGAGTGTATCATTCATTGTCTCCATGAATATATAGGGCATGTACAGGTAATGAGTTTACTGGTGTATGATGACCAGAACTATGAGAACATTATAAAAACGAGCGAGTGTATCATGCACTGTCTCTGTGGCCTACAACAGGTGGCAACTGTCCAATAACCAAACAGTTTCCTGGTGTATGAGGACATGGTGCCATGCCAGAAAAGTTTCTTTGCTTTTTGAATTCTGGTAGAGTAGTTTGAACATTATAAGAACGAGTGTAACATTCATTGTCTCCATGAATATTTAGGGCCTGTACAGGTAACGAGTTTACTGGTGTATGTTGATCGAGATCTATGAGAACATTATAAGAACGAGTGTATCATGCACTGTCTCTATGGCCTACAACAGGTGGCAACTGTCCAATAACCAACAAGTTTCCTGGTGTGTGAGGACATGGTGCCAGAGAAGTTTAACTTTGCTTTTTGAATTCTGGTAGAGTAGTTTGAACATTATAAGAACGAGTATAACATTCATTGTCTCTATGAATATCTATTTAGGGCCTGTACAGGTAACGAGTTTACTGGTGTTGATGACATGGCGAGGTGGGACATGTTTTGCTGCCTTGGCTCTTCTCGTTCCCTTCCATGTTCAGCAAAAGGTAAAACGAGGGCTGCTCTTCTGGTCTTCCTTAATCATGTATCATCAGCTCCATGTCAGCTCCTTTGAGCTGCCAGGCCTATCCTTTCCTTTCTGAAGGAGACCAATTTAAGAAAGTGTCATGGCAGCTAGTGATGAATAATACATCACCAGTACTGTTGTAAATCTCTGTGTACGCTATGACATGTATGGTGAATGAATTTCCAAATGTCATCATGCTCCAGAACAGCTGACTTGTCTGTCATGCCGTGCCGTACATGAAAATAAACACGAAGAAACAACAACAAAAATATAAAATAAACAAAATTAATAAATAAAAACAGATGTTAAACGAGCTTGCACCCCACCATAATAATTGATGGTGCCCATCGAGATGGAGAGGCTCTAAAATAATCACAATAGAATCACAATGCCACATAAAGAACAGGCCTTACAAGCTTAAAGGACATGACAAGAAATACTTTTTTCACTGCGTATCTAGTATCCACATCTGGAGTCACTGGAGAAGATGCGGGGTATTCTACAGTTAAGCCGAGCAATCTGAAAAGCAATCTAGCAGACACTTTCTTTCATCACATTTTTCACCTGTTCCTTGTATACACCCCCCCAGTAACGACCCCGCTGAAATGATGCCCCGCCAAGGTTAAAGGATGACCCGCCAAATGATGTGTTTCCCCGCAAAGTTTGAGTTGCAACATTTCCCTGCTTTGTTTCTGTTATTTCCCCGTTGAAATGTTTGTTTCCCCGTCGAAAATCATGGATAAATGATCTATTTCAACGGGAAGTTTTGATATTTGATAGTCCAGGATTCGATTGCAGCTAGCTTGAGCCACTTTTATATGCTTTCTTTTATCTACGTTTTCTTTATTTCTCGTTATTTTCTCGGTTCAAAGAACTATATTTACCGTCCACAATGAATAGTGATAAATTAAGACGTTAAGACAAAGTTACTACAAATTTCAGGGCCTAGTTTCTTATTGATTGAGTGTTGTGACGGCGAATGAAGAGAATTTGAATTGTAGAGAGTTATATAATATGCAATCTCTGAACATCTCCGACTTTTTTAGTAGAGCATATAAGGCCAGGTAAAAAAGTCGGAGTTGAAAAACGTCGGAGATAAGACATCTCTGACTTTTTTAGTAGAGCATATAGGGCCAAGTAAAAAAGTCGGAGTTGAGAAACGTCGGAGATAAGACATCTCCGACTTTTTTAGTAGAGCATATAAGGCCAGGTAAAAAAGTCGGAGTTGAGAAACGTTGGAGAGTCTTTGCTCCGACATCTCCGACATCTCCGAGTTTTTTACCTGGCCAAAATTTTGAGGTACCTCAACATGCAACAAAATCTCTTTTTCCAACAATCAAGTGACTCAAAATGCAAGAAGGGGAATGACGTTTGGCCCTGAATTCAAATTGTTATGAAAATTATCTCAGGTATTTCTTGGAAGGCAAATTTATATGTTTGTAGAATTAAGAAATTCATTTGATGAACAAAAACCTGGCCCTTTTTTCAAATTACACATATACTTTCTATAAGAAACTGCCCATAAGAAACTCAACTCTCAGATCGTCAAAAAATTAAGAAACTCCAGTACTGGGAAAATATGAGTTGAGGAACTATTTATTTTGATAAAGGGAATCATTGACATATTTCTTAATTTATTTTCACTTGTTTCCTGTATTATATTACTGGTAATGTAATTGAGTAATGTCTAAACATTGGAAAGCCTTGAAATGCATTGTTTTGAAATGTTCATGAGGGCACAAGTGAACATGAAGATTGTTATGGAACCTCTAAGAAACTTGTAAGAAACTCTGAGTATTGAAAATCTGACAATTTGAAGAAACTTTCAGTACTGGCCCAAATGTTTAGTTAAATGTACTGGTGCACAGCAAATTACACTCAATAACAACAAAACTGCACTAAATCTTAGAAAAATTCAAGGTCTTTCATTTGCAGCTGCATACCCTTTAGCTTGCCCAGAGCCATACTTTGTCCTCATATAATGATATATGCATGCTGGCAATGGCCTAGTATTGTCCCAGCCCATGTAGCCAAACAGCCACCTTGCAAGCCATCTGTAACCAATAGCCCTGATGTACCTGCAAAAAATCAGTCAGCCTTTTACTGTATATTTGTCTTTGAGCAACACATTGATATTTTGATCATTTTGCAATCTATTAACTTCAAAGGCAACTGTAATAAAATTCACAACTAAAAAATGTGATGTGGTAAAATTTTACTTGACTAAAATCTTATTTAACCTAATAATAACAAAACGTATTCTGACAATGTTGTAATTCTGTTACAGTATACCAACTTACTCGTTTTCCGATTGATCTTTTTTCCTGCGATGTCTTCTGCCTTCCTTATCTTTCAAAAGTGGCCCAACTTGTAGTAGGACTGTTTTGTTGGTCAAGGCTTTGAAGTATTCATGCTGAACAACGCAATCGAGGTCCAGTCCTTCAAACACGACTTCCCGTACGCTTCAGCCACCTCTCTGCAACAACAGTACTCTCTTGCGCCAAATAACTTGCTATCATTGCAAAGTCTGCATTTACACCATCTTTCCACGGTGCTTCTTCCCTCGAATCTTTCCTCTAGAGTTGCAGGGGAAAGCAGATCAGTATCCCTTTCTTCGTCGCCACGATGTTCACGTTCAGCATTATCAACATGGCCTACTGCCACTGCTTGTGCAAGTGGCTCGTCTTGATAAGGCTGAAATACACTTGCAATTGCAGTTATCTCATGTTCTGAACTAGAACCGGTAGCTTGGCTTTCCTCCGACGAGCTATTTGCAGTGCTTTCGCTGTCAGAAGACATCTTTATTCATTTATATTCGAGCGCTTCGAGTTGTTACGTGTTCTTGCCTTGTTGAATCGCGAGATTTTGGAGAAAACATGCAAACAATCTGACGTCACGCGAAAGTGAAAAGTGGCTGGCTCGACCCAGACCTCGGGGCCTATTTTCTCGTCAAAATGGGTGATCTCGAGGGGGGGAAAAGAGGGGTTTTTGATTGGGTTACAGTAATTTTGACCAAAGAATCGTTTTCAGAGCTAAAAGGAACATACTCTTAAGTGTTAACATCTTATATGTCATGTGCTCTTTAATGATGTGTTGCAACAGAACATATCATATATTCATATATCACACATATGTCTTAAGGAACTGCTTATAAGAAACTCAACTCTCAGATTGCCAAAAAATTAAAAAACTCCAGTACGTGGAAAACACTCCTCAAGAAACAATTTAGTTACTCAGAAGGTACTTGAATATTGTCTAAACAATGGAAAGGCTTAAAAAACCTTGTTTTGAAATGTTCACATGGGCACATGTATTGAACAGGAAGATTGCTATGGAACATTTAAGAAAATAGTCAGAAACTCTGAGTACATAATCTGGTAATTTGAAGAAACTTTTAGCACTGGCCCAAGTTCTTAGTTTCTAATAAAAAATATGTGTATGTGAAAGAAGTCTTTGCTTTAATTTTCATATACAATAAAAATCACTTGCTATTCCTGAACAGAATAATTAGTACCTTCCTCGGCCTGCTTTAGGTCTTCGGCAGATGGCAGCTTCCTCTTTCGTCCCCTTTTCTCAACATCATTGTAAACAGCACAGGCCTTACTTGATAGAACCAACTGAATAACAGGAGATTCCTTTGCAAATGATACGAGTTTTTGCACAACATCCACTGCAATAAACATTGTAATGTAGTGTAAAAACTTTTCTAAGGAAATTTCATGCATTTTACTTGAAATTTAATCCTTGTTAGATTATCATTAGTTTTCTTTGGAACATGCTCTTTAGACATTTGGTACCCAGGAGGTTAGGTAATTGGGTTATCGTTAAACAATATGTGGACTGAAAAAGCCACAGAGGCAAAAAAGCAAGAACACCAAAAAGCAGCCAAGGGACAAAGACAACTACCGTAAAAGCTCTATTAAGCCCCCTTCCCTAACATATGTATATATTCAATAAGCCCCTCCCTCTGAGCCAAAATTTTTAATAAGCCCCCGTCTCTATTAAGCCCCCTCTTATATCAAATTCCAGTGGTTACCAAAGATTTCCTATCTATTGAGCTAGATTATCTTGCATGTTAATTTTGATATGTTGGAGATAAAACTGTGTCGAAATTATGTATTTGACTCGTAAAAAATTGTATGTTGAATCCGCAAAATATGGTGCAAAAGAACTAAAAAGGTGTCATCTGTATCCCTGTCATTTTATTTTGTGAGTAAGCCCTCCCCTCTCTAATAAGGCCCCTCTGGAGGGTGCAAAATCAAATAAGCCCCCCAAGGCTTAATAGAGCTTTTACGGTATGCACAAAGTTGAAAAGTTTAGTAGTAAAATATGAAGACGAGTGATTACTAAACTTTGCTTTGGCACACAAAGCTATTTCAGAGCTAAAACAACATCAACTACATTTTATTTATCTAACCTTGAAGAAGAGTGTTTGGTTCAAAGAGTCTTGCCATCTCGTATTCCCACTGCAGCTGTGTTCTTATAGTGAAACTTTCCGCACCACTTGCTGTTCGAGTGGCCCTGATGAGCGAAACATCAATATTGCTGCCTAGGCCCTTCTCTTTAGCAGAATCACTAATGCCAGTGTAATCAATCAAATCTTTTTTCAAAATTGCCAGAAACTTGTGGTCTTTATTTGAAAATGGAAATGAAGTCTTCTCCTTGTGTACAAGGCTTTTTCTTTTGCTCTCTTTGTTGATTAAATACAATTGAATGACAACTGTCAACGGTATCTTTAACGAATCAGCCATATTGCATCGAGCACGAGCAGCCGCGAAGATTTGCGCCAAAATGATGAATGGAAGCAACAGCAACAACAGCAGCAACAACAACAACAGTAAAATAGGAAATGCTCAATTTTGTTACACAATAATGACGTAACCTTATTTGAAACGAAACTCGAAATGTTTGATTTCAAATTAATTATTTCTTTATCAAAATCACTACAAATCAAGTTACAAGCAGTATTAATGGCTGTTAACATATCATGCACGTAAATATAAGCTTTTCACGTTTCACGGAAAGACTTTCGCTTTCACGTTCCAATTCTGCCATACCACATGCCATGAAACTTGCACTTCTTCCGCTGTTTTGTCCGACTAGCAAATGAGAACGAGGCTTGACATGCCGTTACGCATTTTAGTAATCGTTCCGCATTTTGGTAATTGAGTATTTCACTGATCGCTCCTTTGTCAAGCAGTCGGTTTCGCATTTTAGTAATTCCATTTCGCATTTTAATAATTCCGTTTCGCATTTTAGTAATTTTGTTCCGTATTTTAGTAGTTTCGCTGTTCCGTTCCGCCGTTTTGTTTCGTTTCGCGTTTCGTTTTGCGTTCCGTGTTTTAGTAGGAGCCAGCGAGGCGGTGCTGGGTTGCGCTGACAACGGTAAAGTCACATGACACATTAAATGAGAAAGAGTTGTGCACGTGTCGTAAATTCTTGGGTTTTCAAATATTTTGGAATTGGTTCTCAAATTTTGGAATTTAATCGATGTCTTGAACATTAGTAAAATGAGTAGACAATTGACTCTGTTCGGTTCAGTTGTGAAGGTTAAAGATTTTATTATTTACAAGGACCCTGAAGATGATTATCAATGTTTTATTGAGCGTTTTTGTTTGTGAGCAAAGAAGATCGCTGGGAATCAGTTTGCGAGAAAGACCGTATACAAAGATGCTCAGAATCAAAGGAAGAACAAATTCAAGAAAAATACAGAACAAAATATCTATTGTTCGAACATAGTTTGCCTCGGAGCTGTATCCCTTGTTCAAGAAAAACTTTGCTACATGATGGGAAAGTAGTCTTTCTGCATCAGAAACATACTGCTTTCTCTGGACTGTCAGTGCATTGTGAGTTAGCCTGTTTTTGGGTCTAGCATGGCTTCATCAAAGGCTTCGCATCTAATCTTTAGATTTTTACCATCCCTAGTGTGATGACCAATACGCTTCAGAATGTGATTATGGTCACCTCTTTTATGATGTATTGCACCAGTCACTGGATCTTCCTCTGAAACATATAAATGCATGGCAAAATCTACTCCTTGATCTTTCCATTGTTTGATAGCATGCCGATAGTAGTATGTTGCTACAAGTGAATGTAGCATGTTTAAAAGCTCTCTGGAGTCTGCCTACTGCAAGGGTATGGTGTATGACCTTCTGGAAACAGGCTGTTTCTGACGGAGCAGATTGCTTCTTGAATACTGCATTCACCTGTCACTTGTCTGTGGTGGATGTCAATCAGAAGAGATGCTGGAATAGCATTATTCAGTGACTTTACCACCACCATTCCGTCAACTGTTACTGCAGGGATGAAATTAAAACATTTTTACTTCTTTGGTCTTTGCACAAAGATCTTGCCTTGCATATATTGTTGTACAGTAGATTTTTGATTCAAAAAGTATTGAGAAAATTGGTAATCATTTTGACTTTCATACATTTGTTTTCTTCAGTGGTACCTAGTGTATTTAGTATTTTGATGAAAGTTATTATACAGTAAATTACAGTCTCGGGTGTGAACATGGATGTGAACATGGATGTGAACATGGATGTGAACATGGATGTGAACATGGATGTGAACATGGATGTGAACCTGGATGTGAACCTGGATGTGCATGCAGACCTACAGCATCAACATGTGCACTCACATTGTTTCTTCATGTACATATTCAATTTATGCAGGATGTATGTGAGAGGATTAAGTCAGCTGTAACAGAAGGTAGAGGCTTTGGGTTTGTGTAAATTTGAAGCTACACTCTCATACCTCTTTCCATGCTCAAAATGAGAAAGGCTGTGTGTTCTTCTTCAACATTTTTTGCAATGCCCAACCACAAGGCAAGGTGGTAAATTCCTTTTGTCCAGACAGCCCCATTAATAATGGAATCTTTGATGATGTGACTTTACCAACTCTAGATGTGAACCATTCTTTTGATCCTTGCTTTGAGATGAATGTTTGCAAGGGAGGGTGTATATTTGGTGCAACTGTGGAATTTTCATTGCTTTGGAAAATTGCCCGGGGGTGTAGGTGCCTAAAGTCAAGGACGGGTATGTGCGAACCCTGGTTTTGGGTCTGATTTCTACAATCCCCCCGCTTTTGGGTATCCTTTTCATATAATTCAATAATGTACCAGTTTTGGGTGTGTTTTCTAAAATCCACCTGGTTTTGGGTATCCTTTTCAAGTACGTAAGTAAGATGTGCAACAATAATGTACCTGTTTAGGGTAAAGATACATTAACCTACGTAGCAATGCAGCCCAACATCTGCATTTCATAAAAATCATCTGCACCATGCATTTAGTGAATCTCTTTAGAAAGACAAATCTAACCCAGTGTCATAAACATAATAGAGGAAAATTATCATGAATTTCTCTGGAACTGATCAAATAAATGCATGCTCTTAAACAATGAAATCTATTCATGATCATTTGTCTGAATGCATTGCAGATACTTCATCAAACATCCAGAATAGAAAACAAATTTCTCTTGCTAGTACCAGCTATCCTACAGTAAATCTCAGTGTATAAAGAGATCCTAAGCAATTTCAAAATATTGACTGTTTTCTTCAAATATAACAATGATTTCCTGACTTGTTGGTCTAGATAGGCTCGTGTGTCAGAACTCTATCCAGACACTTTGTAAGAAAAGAGGGTCAGCTTAGGATTTACTTGCACATATAGGCCTCTTGAATTGAGGGTTTCAGTCAGGATTTTGGCCAGAACAAATATCTTTTGTTTGGAAACAAAATAAAAAAACAACGCTTTTTAACTGAAACAATATATTGTTACTAAATAGCTATATAGCTTCCTCAAATAATTTCCAATATTTGACAAAGTGTCCAACAGCTGGTATTTAATTTAGGCTTGCTGCTTACTGCTCTCTATTCAATTTATTCTTCTGCAGTTAGGGCCTAATGCCCAGCATTCAGTATTCGCTCAAACTGTTATCAAATTTCATGCAAATAACACAGCACTTACCTGGAATATAGGGCTTTGCATTTTCAGTTTCCTTTTCTGTATGGACTTCGCTAAATTTATGTTTTTTTTTTTTTTATATATATCCACTAAAAGATTACAATATATATGTTACTTACACTACCTACAAAATTACTATACAATACTACAGGAACGATACCCCGAGGAGCAAAAGGCTGTGACTACCCCAAGGCCACTTAGACATTGAGCTAAAACTACTATGGTCTGTCTCAAATTACATGCCATGAGAAAGAACTGCGATCAGGTTGATTTTTGTTTGGATGGTAAATAAGGCATTATCGCAAATATTGCATGGCATCTAATTTGAGATAGACATTTAAAAATACATGACTTAACTAAAGAAAATCAAGAACAAAAACAAAATAAACTAAATTGGGACATGTAACATTGTGGCTGTGATGAAGTGACTTATAACGGAGTTTTTTTGGAATTTTCTAACCGAATCGACCAGATTTGTGGATAAATTTTAGAGTCAGAAGGAGTATATTTTTGTTAAGTTCGTCTGGGAAATTTTTATCACCAAACAATAAAATCTGCAGTAGAACATTATTTTGGACATTGGTGTATCCATATGGTCGCAGCAAATCAAAAACTCCAGCGAGAAGATCTCTGCGTGGTACTGCAAGGGAAGGGCAAAGCAACAAAAAGTGTTCCGTATCCTCAATACCATCGTTCGTAGGGCACATTGGATTTATGGTATCCCTAAAATTGTGCTTGAATTTGTGAAAGTTTAGTTTACTGAGACCAACCCTGAGTTGAGTGAGATAGGATAAACCTGTTGGGTCATGAATGCCAAATATAGATCTTACAGGGGGTCTAATTATCGATAAGAGCTTCTTCTTAAAAACAGCAACAGACGGTGCAAGTCTAATCTCAGGATCAAGTTTATTCCATTCAGATAATCAATGAGGATAGAAACTAGATTTGAATTTTTCTGTTCTGGCCTTTAATCGCCCAATGACATCCTGGTTGCGAAGAGGGTAATGTGACTGTTGAAGTGGTGGGATTGGATCCTTAGTATAAACGGGAGTTAGATTATTAAGAATCTTGTAGAATAAAGTAAGACGTCTGCTCCACCTTTGGCAGCTTAATGATTCCCAACTAAGCTCTGTGTACAGCTTTTCTCACGATGTTCCTCTCCATGTTCCTGTAATTGCTCGCGCAGCAGAATACTGAACAGATTCTAATTTTTCCATAAGGCTCGGTAAAATGATGCTACCACTGAACTCACATACTTTTGCCGGAATATGGTAAATGACATCCACATAGTCAAGATGCGGTCGCACATGGAGCTTATATAACTCGTTTAGAGTATGCCTGGGCAGATATTTGGAGAGATATTTCAGCAAGCCAATACCCTTTCTTGTTTTAGAGATAGCTGATTTGATATGGGCAGAAAAAGACAGCTTTGAATCGAGTATGATTCCTAAATGTTTGTGTTCATCTACTTTCATCACTGGTGTGTTGTTAAAGTAAATTTCCGGATGATTAGCTTCAATCTTTTTCCTTGAGAATATTAGTTCCACAGCTTGTTTTTGTGGATCAGGATTAAACGACATCCTCCAGTCATGGACCCACTGTCTTATCAACTCCAAGTCATGGTTCATGTCATTGGCAGCTGAATCAGAATCTTGGACGACCGTAAATAATGACGTATCATCAGCGAAAAGCTTAGCATTGCACTTCAAGTCTTCAGTTAGGTCATTTATATACACAAGGAAAAATAAGGGTCCTAGAATAGAACCCTGGGGAACTCATGCCGAAATATCTCCCCAAGAAGAACTCTGCCCATTCAAAACAGTTCGCTGCTTTCTATTCTCAAGAAAGCTCTTGACAAGAGAAAGAAGATTTCCTGAGACGCCACATCGTTGTAGTTTGTAAATCAGACCATCATGCCATACCCTGTCAAATGCTTTGGAAATATCGAGATATACAGAACGAACATCAAGAGGAGGATTACAATCAAATTCTTTAAAAATTGTGTGCGTTATGGAGGTTAATTGGTTGACTGTTGAGTCACCTGGACGAAAACCTGATTGATTTGGGTTAAGTAACTCAGATGAAACAAGATGTGAATATAGAGAATCGTAAATGAGATTTTCAAGTATTTTACCAAAGATTGGAAGAAGTGAAATTGGGCGGTAGTTTCCCTTCAAATTTTTTTCGTTTTTTTTGTGAACAGGCACAACATTTGCATGCTTCCATATTTGGGAAAATAGACCACTCCTCGGGCAATTTGTGAATATGATCTTTAATGCAGCAATTAATGCAGCATCACTCAACTTTATCATTCTCACAGATATTTCATCCCAGCCATGTGCTTTGTTAGGATTGAGTGAACGTATGATTTGTAGTATCTTTCTTCAGAAATAGCAAAGTCATTTATCAGATTAGAAGTTACTGGGATATGTCCTGGAATTGCACTGCCTGTGTCAATCGTCGTACACTGAAGTATGAAATAATCGTTGAATAATTGTGCCTTTTTAGTAAAATCAGTTACAAATAGCCCATTCTCTAAAAGTGGTGGTATTCAAATTTATGTGCTTCCTTCACAAACTGCGGTCTTCTTCGTGATTGACACCCAATCGCAACTATTTACTAGTAGACCCCTTCCCCTCTTTTCGATTGCTAGAACCATTTACAACACAGAATACGCTTGATTTTCAAAATGAAGGCCCCTCATACCTTTGTTTCAAATTCCAAAAAGTCTCACTGCCGTATTTTTCTTCATTCAAACAAAATGCGCTTGTATCATTTCACTTTCTGTGTTTGAGGCTCTGTCGGTTCTCAAATTGATTCAAACGCACCTATGAAACCCTTCTGCAACTGTCTGGAAATGTCACCAAATGCATCAGGGGGTAAGCCAAGGGGTGAACCAAGTAGGGGACAGGGACAAAATTTCCAGAAACAGATCTATTCTTGATAAAACTTGAATAGCCATTTTCCTTTTGAGCATTTTTAACTGCCAAGAAACATATCTGCAGCAGTATTGGAGACGGCATGGCAATTCATGAATTAAACGATAAGAAACAAATTAAGAAACTTGTGGTACTAAAAATGCGAGAAATATCATGTTAAACTGAGAAACATTTAATACTACGGCCTGATCCAAGGTTCTCATTAGAAATATGTGATACCTTTAGATTTAGTACGACAAAGATGAAAACAACAAAAGAAGGGCCCTTAAAATCTCATTGAGGAGGTGGGCAGGTCCACAAAAAGTTTTTCTACATCAATAAAAATATCTACCTCATACCCTGGTCCTCTCATACACTTTTTCTTTATAAGAATAATATTTATGAGAACATTCATCCAATTGTTAAGAATATCATAAGAATATCGCTCAGCCTCAGCTCGCATATTTGTGTCTTATTTTTCAGCAGTTGCCTGCTTTGCGATGTTTGTTATAGGTGCTTAAATTTTTCTTTCGTTCCACCATTTCCTTGTACAATTTTTGCCTGAAACCATATCAGATTTGAAAAAAAAAACAAGAATACTTCACTAATGTTTTCAGATTTAAAATGAAAATTTATATAGCGAGGCTGCACAAAATTAATAGCATTCTTTTAAAAAAGGAGTGTATGTAGTTTCAGTTGGAAGAGTTGTTGAAGGATGCTAGAAATAGGAGGTATCGGAGTGGTCAAATGCAGCCGGGTTTGAATGAGAAGAGCAATTTCAAGTAATAGGAAACAGCCTGCAAGAAAGACTCTAGAAATGGAGTTTTGTCAACTGTGATGAAGCTCCATTTGTGTTTATTAAATTTACTCTTTTTTATTAGAATAATGTTCATAAAAAGTTTTCTGGCTCAGAATCATCCAATTTTTAAGAATTCTATGAGAATATTGCTCAGCCTCCACTATTTATGTCTCAATTTTCAGCAGTTGCCTGTTTTGCGCTGTTCATAACACAGAGAATAGCATGACTGGCATACACTCATTTTTCTTTATAAGAAACCGCTTGTAAGAAACAGTAGGCTCAATTTTCGAAAGTTAAGAAACAACCCTACCTGAATTGAAAAAGCTAAGAAACGTTCGTAATTTATAATTTTAATTTTCCTATCAGCTCAAAATGTTTTGACAGCGTACAGTTATAGCAACTGAATGGACATAATTTTGAGTGCGAATTATGTTGTTTACTTGTTTTTGAGTTGAGAGCTCACAAAATACCTGTAACTGTACACTTCAATAAGATAAGAAACTGGTTAGAAACCGTTTGTAGCGAATTATTCTAAAATTTAAGAAACTACCTTCCAGCCCTGGGAACTTAAATTTCATATTAAGTATGTTCGAAAATGAGTGTACATTTCTTCGCAAATCTTGCCTTCTTTCAGATTAATAAAATTCTTATTTGACCCTTGATTCAGCAAGTAATTTTTTAAAATCATCAGATTTTCAGTTCTGAGAGTTTCTTGTTAGTTTCTTAGAGATTCCACAACAATCGTTTTGATAAGGCAGAAGATAGAATAATAACAAATAGTGAAAACAGATACTGAGAAATAAAAATGATATAAACATAGGATAACAAGAGAGGGTAATGCCAACTCCACCCCCCAGGGGCCCACAGCAAATTGTTACCAGTGTTGCAGAGTTGTTGTTGAGTTTTGACCGTGGTTAATCAGTATAGGTTTTAAGAAACCGTGGTTAATGAGTATAGGTTGGCAAGTGTATATTGAAGTAAGAAACTTTTAATTGGTGAGTTATTAGTGTACTGTTAAATATTGAAATTAAGATGCAAATCTTCAGCCGATGTCCTGTTACCACAGGGTCCTTCAGCCACCCCAGGGGTTCAAACCGGGCCAGTGCAGCAAGTGCATAGCCCGGCCCCCTAGAGTAGCCCAAAGGCCCCCCACATTTCGGGGCAATTAAATCGGAATGTTTTTTGTGGTACAGGTGCCCCAGCAGACCAGTATCCTGGTCCACCAATGCATCTGGTAGTGTGTATTTTATTTGATAGTAGGTATTGTATGCAGGTATCTTATCGGTTAAATTTAGATTTTACTAGTTTATCTTTAATATTCTTGTGTCTTTTTAGGGCAACAAAAGGTTGTTTTGTCCATATTTGTTTTAGTATATCATCATTTTCAATAGATCGCCAATTTTCCTTTAATATTTTTCCAATTTTTATTGATGTGTTGTCATACAGAATGACAAAGGGGAGGTTCTTAGCTGTGTGTGTAGTTTGTTTTTTATTGTCAACTAGTAGATCTGATTTTAAGTATTGTTTGATTTTATTGAATTGTGTGTTGATTTAGGTTGTAGCCCCTCCTAATTAACTAAGTATTTCTTTGACTAACTTGCAGAAGAGAAAAGAAATGATAATCAAACCAGATGATAAAGGTGGCAAAATTAGAAACATTTTTAACACATCTACACACGAAAGGGAGCATTGATGAGGATTGTTACTCATTTCTTACCCCACCCTCTAACTACAAAACACCAACATTCTATATGTTACCAAAGATACACAAAGAGGGTTGCCCTGGTAGGCCAATAATTTCGGGCTGCCAGTCCCCAACAGTGGCACTATCTCAATATCTTGACTTTTATCTAAAACCAATTGTCAAGGAAACACCCTCATATATCAAGGACACGAACCATTTTTTACAAACTACACTAAATCTCAACACAGAAATAAAACCAGGCAACATTCTAGTAACAATGGATGTCAAATCTTTATATACCAACATCCCACAAGATCAAGGCATACAATACTGCCTGGAAGCAATGTTAAATTTTTACCAAGGGGATCTTCCCCTCCCAATAAAAGATTTGGAACAAATGTTTATTTTCATTCTCAAACATAATTATTTTGAATTTGACAAGAAACACTATCTACAAATACACGGCACTGCAATGGGCAGCCCATTTGCACCAAATTTCGCTAACATATTTATGCATAACTGTGAAAGTCATTTGCTACACACGGCGCCAGATAAAAAAACACCACTAATTTGGAAAAGATTTATTGATGACATATTTTTAGTGTGGACACATGGAGAGGAGGCACTCCTTAAGTTCTTACATCATTGCAACCATTGTTTCCCTACTATTAAATTCACAGCAGAGCACTCTTGTCATCGAATTAACTTCCTAGACACGACACTATACTTCAACAGGGATGGTACATTAGAAAGTACACTCTTTGTCAAACAACAAGATATCTGCACTCTCTTGCACAACTACTCATTTCACCCCTCAAGTTGTAAGAAGGGCATTATTTATAGCCAAGCACTGAGATACAGGAGAATCATCACCAACAATACACAACTTGAAGAGAAATTAGAAATACTTAGAAACAACTTAATTAGGAGGGGCTACAACCTCTCTGAAATCAACACACAATTCAATAAAATCAAACAATACTCACAATCAGATCTACTAGTTGACAATAAAAAACAAACTACACACACAGCTAAGAACCTCCCCTTTGTCATTCCGTATGACAACACATCAATAAAAATTGGAAAAATATTAAAGGAAAATTGGCGATCTATTGAAAATGATGATATACTAAAACAAATATGGACAAAACAACCTTTTGTTGCCCTAAAAAGACACAAGAATATTAAAGATAAACTAGTAAAATCTAAATTTAACCGATAAGATACCTGCATACAATACCTACTATCAAATAAAATACACACTACCAGATGCATTGGTGGACCAGGATACTGGTCTGCTGGGGCACCTGTACCACAAAAAACATTCCGATTTAATTGCCCCGAAATGTGGGGGGCCTTTGGGCTACTCTAGGGGGCCGGGCTATGCACTTGCTGCACTGGCCCGGTTTGAACCCCTGGGGTGGCTGAAGGACCCTGTGGTAACAGGACATCGGCTGAAGATTTGCATCTTAATTTCAATATTTAACAGTACACTAATAACTCACCAATTAAAAGTTTCTTACTTAAATATACACTTGCCAACCTATACTCATTAACCACGGTTTCTTAAAACCTATACTGATTAACCACGGTCAAAACTCAACAACAACTCTGCAACACTGGTAACAATTTGCTGTGGGCCCCTGGGGGGTGGAGTTGGCATTACCCTCTCTTGTTATCCTATGTTTATATCATTTTTATTTCTCAGTATCTGTTTTCACTATTTGTTATTATTCTATCTTCTGCCTTATCAAAAGTTTACATATAAGGGGAACCCGTTAGCATACCTTAAAGTATCACCCCTCCTCCTACGGGACCACTTTAGTTTATTGTTACTAACACTACACCCACCCTGTCATTGGGTACATAACATGCTACCATAATATCTAACCCCTCACATAGGGGTACCACCACTGACTTCCTGAGACCAATTCGTCCAGTTTTATCATTTGTTTAGGTACCAGAGTTCATACCCATGCGCTCCTCATTCCCTGGTTCGGGCCCTGTTGCCTCGTTTCCGTCACTACTTCACCATGCATTATTTTTCATATACCAGAATTGCATGGCTTCCGTCCTTACATAAACAATGCACAGCGCAGCTACTTAGCAGCACAGCGCAGCCACTTTGCAGCACAGCGTTTTTTAGTCCTTCCGCAGTACCACTGTCATGTGTACCTGCCAATCATACCTCCGATCACCTTTATAAGGTCCGTTACGCCCAAGCACGCTCTCTTTCCTTCTCTACATATTAGACTTCAGACGCTCACCTACGACATCTACAAATCCAAGCAGCATGGCCTCCAAAGGACTTGGATTCAAAAGACCTTCCAAGAATGGTAAGTTTAAAGTTCATGCTTTATTTACCTTCACTTATCTTTATTCAAGCCTAATTCTCATTTGCCATAACATTTGTACCACTTTCCGCCTATAATATAGCAATATCTTACCCAGTATTTTGGTAACTACGCTATTTACGCG
The DNA here is from genome assembly GCA_039566865.1 of Aurelia coerulea. Taxonomy (NCBI): domain Eukaryota; kingdom Metazoa; phylum Cnidaria; class Scyphozoa; order Semaeostomeae; family Ulmaridae; genus Aurelia; species Aurelia coerulea. The sequence continues at coordinate 12,885,449 of CM076947.1, forward strand.
CTTATAATATTTGTCCTATGACCTGCTCTGCCTCGCGTGAAGGCGTTTTCACATGTTTTTAGGCCCTTATTATTTTACTTACGCATAATTTCCTGCCATTACTTTTCTATCGCTGACTACACGTCCGCCTGGTTTTCCAATTCATACCTTATTACCTCTTGTTCACTAACACAACTTTACAACTTCTACCTTAGCCACTGATAGAAGACCAACAAAGAATACCACACCAATACCTCCCAGCTGTCGTCAAGCGGGAATACTAACTGCTGGGGAGCTCCTCGCAGAAGAAACATCACTGATGGACTACACAGAAGAAAATGTGTCCACCTCAGCAAACGTAAATCTCGCTCCGGCATCACCAACAAGAATACCATCAACGGCTGAAGAGGATGAAGATGAAATGCTCGCACCGTACCAAGAACCTGCCAACAACAGGGACTCATCACCGAGTCGGACACCAGAATTATCAAACAAACTACCTAACCACATCTACGAAGATCTCTGCAATTACTGGCGGTCATACTCGTATTACCAATCAAGAATAAGAATTTTTGAGGGGTTTGCCACAGACGGCCCTTTCCCCTCCATCACAAGTCTCCAATTTCAAAGCGACCCGCAAACTGGCCTCACAAGAAAGTTCGCCGACGAACTTGAACAACAAACTAGACAATACAAAGAAAAAATCTGCACAATACATGCTAAAAACTTCGCTCACTTAGCCACAAGTGAGCTCGAAAAGATAAACGCCCTTGTCCATGAGGCGAATACGATATACGACCACGCCCTGGTACAGGATGCCTTAAAACGTGCCAGGGAACACGCATTTAATAAAGCACGAGAAACAAAACGAAGAAAACACAGAAACAGGACCAACAACACCAACAACGGAGATAAAAGAAGACGAAGCCCCTCAAGGGGTAGATCCCGTGAAAAGAGACACAGAAATCAACGCTAAACAAAACATTTTTTACCAACCAAACTTTTAACTTTGAGCACTTTTACGCTTTTACATTTTTATTTTTATACCTAACTGTATATATTTTAAGCATGTTGCAAACTCTTACACACTTATTCTGCGTATTTTCTTCTAGCTGCACTGCATAATGCGCCTAATATCCCAACTCTGCGCAAAGTATTAGGACAGAGCCGTAAACTACGGAAAGAAAACAAGAAACACAAAAACTCGGTCAAAAAATATTTACACAAGCATATCGCTACTACTATACCAATTGATAATATTTATAACATGGGAAATTTTCCCTTGAACGATTCAGAAAGAAATGTTCTAAACAAGGGCCTCAGCTTTGTGTATTCACCTAACATCGTCACTAAGGAGGAGGTTTTCGCAGCTTTTCTCAAATTCAAGAGACGCATGCTCTTACACTATCACTTCTTCAAAAAGCCTAATAATAACAAAAGCAAAACATTACCAAACAAGTTCAAATTAGGTTCCAATTGGGAACCACCAAGCTACAAACAAAAAACCTTGCGTTCATACTTTGAAAATGTCAGCAAAGACCTGATAAAACTCTATGACCAACCCAAACTAAACGACACTAACCTCAGCTCTGCTGAGGTCACAGCTTTGACTAACTTGCAGAAGAGAAAAGAAATGATAATCAAACCAGCTGATAAAGGTGGTAAAATTGTACTTTGGCCTACAACATTTTACATTGAAGAGGCTAACAGACAACTTGAGGACAAGAACTACTATGAGGAACAAGCTGAGAATAAAATACCTGCTCTATCAATGGAAATAGAAACATTTTTAACACATCTACACACGAAAGGGAGCATTGATGAGGATTGTTACTCATTTCTTACCCCACCCTCTAACTACAAAACACCAACATTCTATATGTTACCAAAGATACACAAAGAGGGTTGCCCTGGTAGGCCAATAATTTCGGGCTGCCAGTCCCCAACAGTGGCACTATCTCAATATCTTGACTTTTATCTAAAACCAATTGTCAAGGAAACACCCTCATATATCAAGGACACGAACCATTTTTTACAAACTACACTAAATCTCAACACAGAAATAAAACCAGGCAACATTCTAGTAACAATGGATGTCAAATCTTTATATACCAACATCCCACAAGATCAAGGCATACAATACTGCCTGGAAGCAATGTTAAATTTTTACCAAGGGGATCTTCCCCTCCCAATAAAAGATTTGGAACAAATGTTTATTTTCATTCTCAAACATAATTATTTTGAATTTGACAAGAAACACTATCTACAAATACACGGCACTGCAATGGGCAGCCCATTTGCACCAAATTTCGCTAACATATTTATGCATAACTGTGAAAGTCATTTGCTACACACGGCGCCAGATAAAAAAACACCAATAATTTGGAAAAGATTTATTGATGACATATTTTTAGTGTGGACACATGGAGAGGAGGCACTCCTTAAGTTCTTACATCATTGCAACCATTGTTTCCCTACTATTAAATTCACAGCAGAGCACTCTTGTCATCGAATTAACGTCCTAGACACGACACTATACTTCAACAGGGATGGTACATTAGAAAGTACACTCTTTGTCAAACAACAAGATATCTGCACTCTCTTGCACAACTACTCATTTCACCCCTCAAGTTGTAAGAAGGGCATTATTTATAGCCAAGCACTGAGATACAGGAGAATCATCACCAACAATACACAACTTGAAGAGAAATTAGAAATACTTAGAAACAACTTAATTAGGAGGGGCTACAACCTCTCTGAAATCAACACACAATTCAATAAAATCAAACAATACTCACAATCAGATCTACTAGTTGACAATAAAAAACAAACTACACACACAGCTAAGAACCTCCCCTTTGTCATTCCGTATGACAACACATCAATAAAAATTGGAAAAATATTAAAGGAAAATTGGCGATCTATTGAAAATGATGATATACTAAAACAAATATGGACAAAACAACCTTTTGTTGCCCTAAAAAGACACAAGAATATTAAAGATAAACTAGTAAAATCTAAATTTAACCGATAAGATACCTGCATACAATACCTACTATCAAATAAAATACACACTACCAGATGCATTGGTGGACCAGGATACTGGTCTGCTGGGGCACCTGTACCACAAAAAACATTCCGATTTAATTGCCCCGAAATGTGGGGGGCCTTTGGGCTACTCTAGGGGGCCGGGCTATGCACTTGCTGCACTGGCCCGGTTTGAACCCCTGGGGTGGCTGAAGGACCCTGTGGTAACAGGACATCGGCTGAAGATTTGCATCTTAATTTCAATATTTAACAGTACACTAATAACTCACCAATTAAAAGTTTCTTACTTCAATATACACTTGCCAACCTATACTCATTAACCACGGTTTCTTAAAACCTATACTGATTAACCACGGTCAAAACTCAACAACAACTCTGCAACACTGGTAACAATTTGCTGTGGGCCCCTGGGGGGTGGAGTTGGCATTACCCTCTCTTGTTATCCTATGTTTATATCATTTTTATTTCTCAGTATCTGTTTTCACTATTTGTTATTATTCTATCTTCTGCCTTATCACAAGTTCAAATTAGGTTCCAATTGGGAACCACCAAGCTACAAACAAAAAACCTTGCGTTCATACTTTGAAAATGTCAGCAAAGACCTGATAAAACTCTATGACCAACCCAAACTAAACGACACTAACCTCAGCTCTGCTGAGGTCACAGCTTTGACTAACTTGCAGAAGAGAAAAGAAATGATAATCAAACCAGCTGATAAAGGTGGTAAAATTGTACTTTGGCCTACAACATTTTACATTGAAGAGGCTAACAGACAACTTGAGGACAAGAACTACTATGAGGAACAAGCTGAGAATAAAATACCTGCTCTATCAATGGAAATAGAAACATTTTTAACACATCTACACACGAAAGGGAGCATTGATGAGGATTGTTACTCATTTCTTACCCCACCCTCTAACTACAAAACACCAACATTCTATATTTTACCAAAGATACACAAAGAGGGTTGCCCTGGTAGGCCAATAATTTCGGGCTGCCAGTCCCCAACAGTGGCACTATCTCAATATCTTGACTTTTATCTAAAACCAATTGTCAAGGAAACACCCTCATATATCAAGGACACGAACCATTTTTTACAAACTACACTAAATCTCAACACAGAAATAAAACCAGGCAACATTCTAGTAACAATGGATGTCAAATCTTTATATACCAACATCCCACAAGATCAAGGCATACAATACTGCCTGGAAGCAATGTTAAATTTTTACCAAGGGGATCTTCCCCTCCCAATAAAAGATTTGGAACAAATGAATTTTCATTCTCAAACATAATTATTTTGAATTTGACAAGAAACACTATCTACAAATACACGGCACTGCAATGGGCAGCCCATTTGCACCAAATTTCGCTAACATATTTATGCATAACTGTGAAAGTCATTTGCTACACACGGCGCCAGATAAAAAAACACCACTAATTTGGAAAAGATTTATTGATGACATATTTTTAGTGTGGACACATGGAGAGGAGGCACTCCTTAAGTTCTTACATCATTGCAACCATTGTTTCCCTACTATTAAATTCACAGCAGAGCACTCTTGTCATCGAATTAACTTCCTAGACACGACACTATACTTCAACAGGGATGGTACATTAGAAAGTACACTCTTTGTCAAACAACAAGATATCTGCACTCTCTTGCACAACTACTCATTTCACCCCTCAAGTTGTAAGAAGGGCATTATTTATAGCCAAGCACTGAGATACAGGAGAATCATCACCAACAATACACAACTTGAAGAGAAATTAGAAATACTTAGAAACAACTTAATTAGGAGGGGCTACAACCTCTCTGAAATCAACACACAATTCAATAAAATCAAACAATACTCACAATCAGATCTACTAGTTGACAATAAAAAACAAACTACACACACAGCTAAGAACCTCCCCTTTGTCATTCCGTATGACAACACATCAATAAAAATTGGAAAAATATTAAAGGAAAATTGGCGATCTATTGAAAATGATGATATACTAAAACAAATATGGACAAAACAACCTTTTGTTGCCCTAAAAAGACACAAGAATATTAAAGATAAACTAGTAAAATCTAAATTTAACCGATAAGATACCTGCATACAATACCTACTATCAAATAAAATACACACTACCAGATGCATTGGTGGACCAGGATACTGGTCTGCTGGGGCACCTGTACCACAAAAAACATTCCGATTTAATTGCCCCGAAATGTGGGGGGCCTTTGGGCTACTCTAGGGGGCCGAGCTATGCACTTGCTGCACTGGCCCGGTTTGAACCCCTGGGGTGGCTGAAGGACCCTGTGGTAACAGGACATCGGCTGAAGATTTGCATCTTAATTTCAATATTTAACAGTACACTAATAACTCACCAATTAAAAGTTTCTTACTTCAATATACACTTGCCAACCTATACTCATTAACCACGGTTTCTTAAAACCTATACTGATTAACCACGGTCAAAACTCAACAACAACTCTGCAACACTGGTAACAATTTGCTGTGGGCCCCTGGGGGGTGGAGTTGGCATTACCCTCTCTTGTTATCCTATGTTTATATCATTTTTATTTCTCAGTATCTGTTTTCACTATTTGTTATTATTCTATCTTCTGCCTTATCACAAGTTCAAATTAGGTTCCAATTGGGAACCACCAAGCTACAAACAAAAAACCTTGCGTTCATACTTTGAAAATGTCAGCAAAGACCTGATAAAACTCTATGACCAACCCAAACTAAACGACACTAACCTCAGCTCTGCTGAGGTCACAGCTTTGACTAACTTGCAGAAGAGAAAAGAAATGATAATCAAACCAGCTGATAAAGGTGGTAAAATTGTACTTTGGCCTACAACATTTTACATTGAAGAGGCTAACAGACAACTTGAGGACAAGAACTACTATGAGGAACAAGCTGAGAATAAAATACCTGCTCTATCAATGGAAATAGAAACATTTTTAACACATCTACACACGAAAGGGAGCATTGATGAGGATTGTTACTCATTTCTTACCCCACCCTCTAACTACAAAACACCAACATTCTATATGTTACCAAAGATACACAAAGAGGGTTGCCCTGGTAGGCCAATAATTTCGGGCTGCCAGTCCCCAACAGTGGCACTATCTCAATATCTTGACTTTTATCTAAAACCAATTGTCAAGGAAACACCCTCATATATCAAGGACACGAACCATTTTTTACAAACTACACTAAATCTCAACACAGAAATAAAACCAGGCAACATTCTAGTAACAATGGATGTCAAATCTTTATATACCAACATCCCACAAGATCAAGGCATACAATACTGCCTGGAAGCAATGTTAAATTTTTACCAAGGGGATCTTCCCCTCCCAATAAAAGATTTGGAACAAATGAATTTTCATTCTCAAACATAATTATTTTGAATTTGACAAGAAACACTATCTACAAATACACGGCACTGCAATGGGCAGCCCATTTGCACCAAATTTCGCTAACATATTTATGCATAACTGTGAAAGTCATTTGCTACACACGGCGCCAGATAAAAAAACACCACTAATTTGGAAAAGATTTATTGATGACATATTTTTAGTGTGGACACATGGAGAGGAGGCACTCCTTAAGTTCTTACATCATTGCAACCATTGTTTCCCTACTATTAAATTCACAGCAGAGCACTCTTGTCATCGAATTAACTTCCTAGACACGACACTATACTTCAACAGGGATGGTACATTAGAAAGTACACTCTTTGTCAAACAACAAGATATCTGCACTCTCTTGCACAACTACTCATTTCACCCCTCAAGTTGTAAGAAGGGCATTATTTATAGCCAAGCACTGAGATACAGGAGAATCATCACCAACAATACACAACTTGAAGAGAAATTAGAAATACTTAGAAACAACTTAATTAGGAGGGGCTACAACCTCTCTGAAATCAACACACAATTCAATAAAATCAAACAATACTCACAATCAGATCTACTAGTTGACAATAAAAAACAAACTACACACACAGCTAAGAACCTCCCCTTTGTCATTCCGTATGACAACACATCAATAAAAATTGGAAAAATATTAAAGGAAAATTGGCGATCTATTGAAAATGATGATATACTAAAACAAATATGGACAAAACAACCTTTTGTTGCCCTAAAAAGACACAAGAATATTAAAGATAAACTAGTAAAATCTAAATTTAACCGATAAGATACCTGCATACAATACCTACTATCAAATAAAATACACACTACCAGATGCATTGGTGGACCAGGATACTGGTCTGCTGGGGCACCTGTACCACAAAAAACATTCCGATTTAATTGCCCCGAAATGTGGGGGGCCTTTGGGCTACTCTAGGGGGCCGGGCTATGCACTTGCTGCACTGGCCCGGTTTGAACCCCTGGGGTGGCTGAAGGACCCTGTGGTAACAGGACATCGGCTGAAGATTTGCATCTTAATTTCAATATTTAACAGTACACTAATAACTCACCAATTAAAAGTTTCTTACTTCAATATACACTTGCCAACCTATACTCATTAACCACGGTTTCTTAAAACCTATACTGATTAACCACGGTCAAAACTCAACAACAACTCTGCAACACTGGTAACAATTTGCTGTGGGCCCCTGGGGGGTGGAGTTGGCATTACCCTCTCTTGTTATCCTATGTTTATATCATTTTTATTTCTCAGTATCTGTTTTCACTATTTGTTATTATTCTATCTTCTGCCTTATCACAAGTTCAAATTAGGTTCCAATTGGGAACCACCAAGCTACAAACAAAAAACCTTGCGTTCATACTTTGAAAATGTCAGCAAAGACCTGATAAAACTCTATGACCAACCCAAACTAAACGACACTAACCTCAGCTCTGCTGAGGTCACAGCTTTGACTAACTTGCAGAAGAGAAAAGAAATGATAATCAAACCAGCTGATAAAGGTGGTAAAATTGTACTTTGGCCTACAACATTTTACATTGAAGAGGCTAACAGACAACTTGAGGACAAGAACTACTATGAGGAACAAGCTGAGAATAAAATACCTGCTCTATCAATGGAAATAGAAACATTTTTAACACATCTACACACGAAAGGGAGCATTGATGAGGATTGTTACTCATTTCTTACCCCACCCTCTAACTACAAAACACCAACATTCTATATGTTACCAAAGATACACAAAGAGGGTTGCCCTGGTAGGCCAATAATTTCGGGCTGCCAGTCCCCAACAGTGGCACTATCTCAATATCTTGACTTTTATCTAAAACCAATTGTCAAGGAAACACCCTCATATATCAAGGACACGAACCATTTTTTACAAACTACACTAAATCTCAACACAGAAATAAAACCAGGCAACATTCTAGTAACAATGGATGTCAAATCTTTATATACCAACATCCCACAAGATCAAGGCATACAATACTGCCTGGAAGCAATGTTAAATTTTTACCAAGGGGATCTTCCCCTCCCAATAAAAGATTTGGAACAAATGAATTTTCATTCTCAAACATAATTATTTTGAATTTGACAAGAAACACTATCTACAAATACACGGCACTGCAATGGGCAGCCCATTTGCACCAAATTTCGCTAACATATTTATGCATAACTGTGAAAGTCATTTGCTACACACGGCGCCAGATAAAAAAACACCACTAATTTGGAAAAGATTTATTGATGACATATTTTTAGTGTGGACACATGGAGAGGAGGCACTCCTTAAGTTCTTACATCATTGCAACCATTGTTTCCCTACTATTAAATTCACAGCAGAGCACTCTTGTCATCGAATTAACTTCCTAGACACGACACTATACTTCAACAGGGATGGTACATTAGAAAGTACACTCTTTGTCAAACAACAAGATATCTGCACTCTCTTGCACAACTACTCATTTCACCCCTCAAGTTGTAAGAAGGGCATTATTTATAGCCAAGCACTGAGATACAGGAGAATCATCACCAACAATACACAACTTGAAGAGAAATTAGAAATACTTAGAAACAACTTAATTAGGAGGGGCTACAACCTCTCTGAAATCAACACACAATTCAATAAAATCAAACAATACTCACAATCAGATCTACTAGTTGACAATAAAAAACAAACTACACACACAGCTAAGAACCTCCCCTTTGTCATTCCGTATGACAACACATCAATAAAAATTGGAAAAATATTAAAGGAAAATTGGCGATCTATTGAAAATGATGATATACTAAAACAAATATGGACAAAACAACCTTTTGTTGCCCTAAAAAGACACAAGAATATTAAAGATAAACTAGTAAAATCTAAATTTAACCGATAAGATACCTGCATACAATACCTACTATCAAATAAAATACACACTACCAGATGCATTGGTGGACCAGGATACTGGTCTGCTGGGGCACCTGTACCACAAAAAACATTCCGATTTAATTGCCCCGAAATGTGGGGGGCCTTTGGGCTACTCTAGGGGGCCGGGCTATGCACTTGCTGCACTGGCCCGGTTTGAACCCCTGGGGTGGCTGAAGGACCCTGTGGTAACAGGACATCGGCTGAAGATTTGCATCTTAATTTCAATATTTAACAGTACACTAATAACTCACCAATTAAAAGTTTCTTACTTCAATATACACTTGCCAACCTATACTCATTAACCACGGTTTCTTAAAACCTATACTGATTAACCCTATTTTAACCGGGTAAAAAAAAAGTGATTTTCTACTGGGGGGGGGGGGCGTTTTTCGCCCCCCCTGTTTTTCTCCGCAAGTATAAGAGCTATGACAATGAAACTTGCATTGTGTCATAATTGAACAATGGAGAATCTAAAAATAGCATCAATCAATCAATAGTCACGTGATTGGTTGCTAGGCAACCAAAAACAATGCAAATTTTGAGAAAATTGAGCTATTTGCAGAAAAGGGCCCATTATTAGCAAATAGCCAGATAAAATTGGCAAAAAACCATCCAAATACCTGCTTGATATCATTAATTTGTAGTTTCATATGGTTTCGTACGGATATTTATGGTTTCTAATAAATTAACTAATTAAATAATGAAAATTTGATTCAATGCAAAATTGTTAGCTCAATAATTATGATTTAAAACCATTAATTTCGCATATTATTGGTGAAATCAAGTACCTTCATCGTTATTGGAGGTAATTCCATCAGTTTTGTATGAAAAATTACTCATTCATTAGGAATATGACGTCATAAAGATTGATGACGTCATAGAAATAATAAACTGCTGATGTCAGCAAATATGAATAAATTATATATCAAATGAAAGTACTCATCGAGATGAATCGAATGGTATATATATTGTTGAGATTTAGTAACAAAGGAAGAAATTAGAGCCGTTTTAAAGAATTTCTTTGTGACCACTCTCCAAATATGGGCATGTGGTGGTCACGTGGTCAAACAATAGGTATTGAAATTTCTATTTTCTGATTGCCAACTAAATTTTAGGAAAAGTCAAGAAGTTTCAGCATTGTAGGTTGCATCGTTTGGGAGCTATTAAAAAAAATCCGATAGGGGGGGCGAAAAACGCCCCCCCCCCGGTTAAAATAGGGTTAACCACGGTCAAAACTCAACAACAACTCTGCAACACTGGTAACAATTTACTGTGGGCCCCTGGGGGGTGGAGTTGGCATTACCCTCTCTTGTTATCCTATGTTTATATCATTTTTATTTCTCAGTATCTGTTTTCACTATTTGTTATTATTCTATCTTCTGCCTTACCAAAATTTTCTTCCTGTCCCACCCTAAACACTTCGAAACAAAGATGGTTAAGCTTCCAACCAACCAACCAAGAAAGATACCTTCCAAGAATCAAGAACACAGTAGCTATAGGCAGTTTCGTTAAAAAGTATGTGTTCGACAAAAAGAGGCAAGAAGAATATAAGATCTGTTTCTTGAAATTTTGTCCCCTTGCCACCCGTACCTCTTGGCTTACCCCCTGCCTCATTTGGTTGACATTCCCAGACAGTTTCAAAAGGGTTTCCCAGGTGCGTTCAAATCGATTTGAGAACCGACAGAGCCTCAAACACAGAAAGTGAAATGATACAAGCGCATTTTTTGAAGGAAGAAAAATATGGCAGTGAGACTTTTTGGAATTTGAAACAAAGGTATGAGGGGCCTTCATTTTCAAAATCAAGCATATTCTGTGTTGTACATGGTTCTATTAATCGAAAAGAGGGGCAGGAGTCTACTAGTAAATACTTGCGATTGAGTTTCAATCACGAAGAAGACCGCAGTTTGTGAAGGAAGCACATAAATTTAGCGAAGTCCATACAGAAAAGGAAACTGAAAATGCAAAGCTCTATGTTCCGGGTAAGTTTGTGTTATTTGCATGAAGTTTGATAAAAGTTTGAGCGAATAAGAGCAAGAACTGGATAGTACGCCGAGATGAAAGGAATAAAATATTTTGTTGAAACATGCGTTTTAAGAGTCAAATTTTGCCCTACTTACCCATGATCCTTTTCTTTGTGTGAAGTGGTCTATTAGAACTCTGTCCATTCAGTACAGTCCTCTGCTTTCGATCCTTGAGGAAACTTTGAATTAAAGAAAGAAGTTGTCCTGAGACACCACATCGTTTTAATGTATAAATTAGACCGTTGTGCCATACCCTATTGAATGCTTTAGAGATGTCCAGATACACAGAACGAACATTTAGAGGAGAGTTACATTTAAACGCTTTAAATATTGTATGTGTTATTGAGAGTAACTGATTGATTATTGAATCCCCTGGGCGAAATCCTGATTGATTTGGGTTAAGAAGTTCATGTGATACAAGATGCGAGTAAAGAGAATCATATATGAGTTTTTCAAGTATTTTCCCAAAAATTGGTAAAAGAGAAATAGGACGGTAATTCCCCTTCAATTTTTTCTTATGAACCGGCACTACATTAGCATGTTTCCAAATTTCGGGAAATAGACCACGCCTCAAACAATTTGTGAAAATTATTTTGAGTGGCAGAACCAATGCAACATCGCTCAACTTTATGATCCTTACAGATATTTCGTCCCAGCCATGTGCTTTATTGGGATTAAGTGATCTAATGATACTAAGAATCTTTTCCTCAGAGATAACGAAATCACTTATCAGAGTCATAGTTACCGGAGTATCTTCGGGAATTTCGGTACCTGTGTCAATGGTCGTGCATTGAAGAATGAAATAGTAATTAAATATATGTGCCTTTTCGGTAAAATCTGTAACAAACAGCCTGCACTCTAGAAGAAGTGGTATCATCGGAATCTTAACTTTGTTTAAAACAGTGTTTATTAAGGTCCAATAGGCTTTCCTGCTGGTCCCATGATTAGCCAGGGTTTTTCCTGCCTTAAGGAAGTAATTTCACTTAGCGTCCTCAATCAGTCTCGCTCCTTCTGATATCATTTTTTGCACACCTTCAACCTTGTCGTCTGGCTGACCACTCCTCACAAAAGTTTTATATGCACAGAGGAATGCTGATATGTGTTTGGTGATGGTATGGTGATGGTCAGCCAATTTTGGTCATTCTCTTTTCAATTTTTTTTCTTCATGTATGGTCAATAAGCTGTAACTGTTCGAGATAGATTCAGATTTTATGTTAAAAGCATGTGTCATCGTTTGCAAAAATATCAATTTTTGTTACTTTTCCATTTCAGAGGACTGGAAAGCGTCATATTGTCCCACTAATCAATGCTGAAACAGTTGACGCTGGACCCTTACGTGAAGCAGCACAAAGAAAAAATGACGAGAACATACTGCTCAAAATAAGAGATCAGGACTGTGTGGCCATTGAGGTAAAGTACCATCGCCAATGTTATAACTCCTATGTCCGCTTTCTACATAAAAGAGAAAGAGAGCATGCTACTCAGATGTACACAGTTTCCTTTGAAAAGTTGTGCACAGGACTCATTGAAGAGAAGACAAGATCTATCACATGCAGCAAATTGTTGCCAAGTTTGTTGAGATTGTACATGAAAAGGAAGGGCTTGATGCATCAAATTATAAGGCCTTTCGACTTAAGACACGACTGCAGAATGCATATTCACAACTAGTATTCATGAATATACCGAGGCGAAACCATGGCGAAGTCGTGTTTTGTGAAACATTCATCACTGGAAGTAACTTCAAAGAATCATTATCTGACCTTGTCGAGCCTTATGAGGATGATGACTTAGATTTTGAAATTGGAGTGGAGCAGAACCAACAACGCCACAGCGACAATGCTCTCAAAGATCTGTATCTTTTAGCATTCAGTTCAGACAGGTGATAAAGGAATGTTGTTTATTGTTTCTGTTTACTGTTTATTGTTGAAGGTGCATACTTGCATTAAATATAAAGTACCAAACAATATCATGGGGGGGGGGGTTCCTCCATATTTGAACATATAAACAAGAGTCTGCTATCACAGATTGGCGGCAAAACTCTCCACTCGTTGGAATCTCCGCATTGGAATCGGGTCCGGTTCTTGGTACCACTTACTGCAACAAGTGGCATCAAACACTGATGCAAGAAAACGATGGACAACTTGCAAAGTATTGATCATAATATGGTTGACTATTTAATTTATTGTGGTTGCGCTCATGGGGTGACTCCCGTAGGAGGTTTGGTTTGTGCCCAGGGAGGGGTACTCTGGTATATTCAGGATAGAGCCCCTCGAGTTATTTTTTTGGATCTAAAATTTAGGCAAGGATTATTTTGTTGGGTCAAATTTTTACTTTTATTTTTTGGGTTCAAGAAATTATGGCTTCCTTTTTTGGGTCTCAAATATGAGAAAAGTAAAAAAATTGGGAAAATATAATTTACAAACAAAATTAGAGTCAAGTAAAAATACAAATACATTATCCAAACACATTACAAGATATCTAATCAGTTATGGCACTTATATGCAGATTTAAGATACTGACTTCTAACTTTTGGGTATGTATGCCATGGTCGGAAATATTTTTTTGGGTCTATTTTTATCCAAGAAGTTATTTTTTTGGGTTGATGCGTTGTACCCTAGCCTGAACATCCCTTTCCTAAATATTCCAGAGTACCCCCCTGGGGGTTTATGTGCCTCTGACAAGTCTGGGAAGAAGCTCGGTGTTCTTTCTCTCCCCCCCCCCCGCTCATTTTTTATATTTCTTGGTTCAAATCTATAAAGCGAGTATGAGTATATCAGGCCTTCCTCTGTTGGTTAGATCATTGAGTCATATCAAAAATATCAGAGACGCTGTAAAATCAATTGAAGCGTTGGATTGTTTACAAAAACTTGCTGTAACTAATGTCACAAATTTCATTTTTTAAAGCAGCTATAAAGATACACTCCTTACCTGTAAAGAAACTGTCTATATCCGTTTTCTGCCATTGGGATATTGGCCAAACAATGTCGATAACATGAAAACTAACATATGGTCAGGTTGCTTCAAAAAGCGCGCCATTCTTGCTTTGGGCCTCAGTTTGAAAATTGCAACAGAGGTTGCATGAAAGTTTGAGTTGAAGCAGCCCTCCGGATGAGTTTGCCATAGCAGTGACGTCACAAAGGTGGACTGGTTCCATATAACGTCATTTCAGACACACGCGCCTCTGGAGAAATTCAAACAAAGGAACGAACGATCTTTCACTCCCATTCTCCTCCTCCTGGGTTTTTACCGTCAATCAACAAACCGCAAACGAGGACGGCCTCGCTTTTACAGAACACAGAAAAATTTAGGCCGTTGCAGATTTGAATTTAGGAGTTGATTTGAGCATGCTGCCAGGGTAAATTGGAGGCGAAAACAACAAGAATAAAGACACAGGTATGATTTGTTTATACATTTTATCATACATTTACTTTGTTTCCTCTCACCCATGGTGCAAGCAAATAAAAGCTTGTCAAAACTAGATATAATTGAAGAGGCCATTCATGAAAGGAAGCTGCTTGATGTTGTTTTGTCACAAAGGCAACATTTGAAAGATGGTGATGTTTACTTTGAAATCAAAAGGAAGTTTCCAGATATTATTGACCCTAAGAACGGAGGACCGTTGCATTTTTCTAGAGCTGTAATTTTTGTCAAATGGAACTGCTGTTTTCCAAGTCCTTTTAACACCACACTGGACGGTAAACCTTTTTGAAAACGAATCGTTAAATGTTGATTCTTTAGAGAACCTTTTGAATTTGTTCAGCAGCCACCACTACTTTTGCGTTGGCATGTCTCCGACAGAATTTAAAGATATATCTTCTGAAATTCACATCCATTTAAAGAATATAGAATCTCACAAGACCCCATTTGATAGAATGGCAAGTAATAAATGCCGAGTCTGGTTTAAAGCAGCCAAAAATATAAGCAAGGTGGAAAAGGAAACTGGAGCTGTGTGTCAGGAATGCAAGTCTTTCTTTAGATACGTGAAATGAATGAACACAAGAAATACACACAAAAGCAAAACAAGCCTTGACAAACGCCTTAAAGTTTCATCAAACTTTAAGATTTCGAAATTAACCCCAAGAAGCCAAAAAAGAAGACTAAAAACAGCATCAATAAATCGAGAGGAGCTAAAGAAAAAATTAAAGCAATATGAGGAAAAAACATATATCACCGTAGCGCGAGCCTGTAGATTTGAGGTGCCGGTATATCTGAGGTTTGCCGGTAAATATGAGGTGTCGTGGGACTACTCGAACACCTGGGTTATTGTTTAAGAAGCCATTCAAATTAAACAATGCAGTATATAAATCGCTCATTGTCCAAGACACATTACTCTTTTGTGGTCACCGCTGTAGACCGCTTTTTGTCGGGGGGTAAGGTTGGTAACAGACAGGTTCAGCAATACCTTGGTCCTTGGAATATTTACTCTTCAAAGAACGTTTAGCAATTCTAGCTAAACAAGATTCATAAATTGTTTCTTTTAATTTAGAAGCCAAATTAAAATGCATTCTCCAATCTACAGCCGAATTTATATAAATCCTATAAGAGTTTTTCATACGAAACTCTTATGAGCGCTCAGCTCTCAGATCACTAAAAAAGCAAAACAAACTTGAGCAGCATAATTTGCATCTTTTTTTCATAATCTTCATATTTAAAATGAGAGTTGAGAAACGTTGGAGAATCTTTCACGATATCGATTTACGAAACAGTAGCTTTCACGTTCCTATTTAACGCCTGTTTCAGAACGTCTTAAAGATTTGAGAAAATCGAAAAATCGACAAACGATATACGAGGAAAGAGAAAAAGAAGCTTAAAATATGGGATAAGCTATAAGGTTTCTGAAAAATGCCACAGGATTTTGCGACGAAAGTGAGTAAGAAATTAACTAAACCAATACTAAGGAAGGGTTGTTAAGTTCTATCTTTCGAAATTTTGAAAGATGTCCCATAATTTTAGCAAAATTTAAAAACCGCAAATAGTATGCAACGAAAATGAATAAAAAAATTAACCCATAGTAAGGAAGGGTTATTAAGTTCCAACTTTCGAAATTTTGAAAGATGTCTCATAATTCTATCAAAATTTAAAAGCCGCATATAGTATGCGACGAAAGTGAATAACAACCTTAACCCATAGTAAGGAAGGGTCATTTGGCTCTACCTTTCGAGATTTTGAAAGATGTCTCATAATTTTATCAAAATTTAAAAACCGCAAATTAGGGAGTTGTCATTTTTAATGCTGGGTACCGGGGCGGAAGAATTTTTGGAGGGGTATCAAATTTTCTAGCCTTTTTTTATTTGGTTATCAAATTTTTCTTGCTGATTCATGATGGGGTATCAAATTTTTTTCAAACAATATGTCATAGAATATATAATTTAATATGTTAATTGCAAAAAGTTATTTGAAATAAGAAGTGAGAGTTTTTTGTTTCTTTGATTCATTTATCTTTTCAAGTTTCCTTTCTTTGACATCCAGGTTGCGTTTTCTGGTGTTTTCAAGTTCTTTATCCAACTTCACAATCAATGACTCAATTGTGCCCAAAGCTTCAACTGCAAAAACACCCTTCTCTTTTAAATTTTTCAATCCTCTAATATGGAGCTTTGGAACGATTTTTGTGAAGTTTTCTTCAATCAAATCTTCTTTTGCTACTACTATGCCAAAATCTCCTTTTTCCACCTTTTGCGACAACTCCTCACCATTGTGACAAATTATTTGAAGGACAGAGCATGCACTATTCAGTAATCGGACTGCCTTATCTTTTTCGGCTTTTGTTTTATTTTCTCTCTTTCTCCTTGCAACCCTGTTCTCTTCCACCTTCTTAACTTCAGATAAAACAATAGAATTTTGTGATCTCAGTATTGAGGAAGTGATGTTGGATGACACCTTTTGCAGTTGATCCTCAACTGGCTTGATTTCATCAATCACATTGGAGAACCATTCCAACTCATTGGCTTTCCATGGCACAATTTTCATCTGCGAGTTGAATAGTGAACATTTACGTTTCTTAATTTCATCTCTCAATGACTGAATCTTTGCTAATTCTTTCTCAACAAATACTTTTGAATTAGATGCAGGCACATATTCTGATTTTTTCAGGCAGTAACCTTCCTCTGCATATTTGACAATATTCAGCCAATTTCCATCCTTACTCTTCATCATTGTAGGTAAGGCTGTAATTCCATTTTTTACACAAAGATACTGCCATCTTAACCCTATCTGACCTGGGTGATTTGAAACACTCAATGCCTGGGGGGGGGGGGCGGATTCCGCCCCCCCTGTTTATCTCTGTTGTCATAAGAGATATGGCAGCCAAACTTGGCACAAAGGTAGTTCATTATGTAAACAATGAAAATTTGAAATCATAATCCAATTAGCGATGTTGTTGTTGTTGCTAGAGCATGATGATCATTATGATGTCATATGACGTCATATAAATGAAAGGTTGCTAAAAGGTCATGAAACTTTATTTTTTCATAAAGAAATGAGAGATATAGATCAAAATATATATAAATTCTTAATTTAGACTTAGTTGGACCAATTAAACATGATTAAAAGAGATACAAAGTTGGTTTTTCATAGAGTGCAGTATGAAAAATTGGTAACCATGGAAACAAGGCTAAACATTGAATGACCAAAATGTTGCAATTTTATTGCTCTATGATACAAAGTTAAACTTACGAAGTATCAGAGGTTTGCTGCATGTGTGGAAAACGGTGTAAACAAAAATGTACTAGGGGGGGCGGAATCCGCCCCCCCCCCAGGTCAGATAGGGTTAACTTCCGTTCTGTGCAAACATAGCTCCTGAAGCTTTCTGGACCCATCATGTCAAATGATGACTTATACAAGGAAAGTGCTTGGTCATTAAAAAATTTGTGTTTATCATTCTTTGGATGTGGGATGAGCAGCTCCTTCACTAAGGCAGGCACTGCAAAGTAAAAATAGATTGCTGTAAATAAAAATGCATACATGCCATTGTCAGAAACATAAAAGCAAATAATTTTCAACAAGAACAAAATAAATGAGCTGTTCCTTATTTATTATAGTGAGCTAGGGCAATACCACGGAGAGCAAGAGACCATGACAACACCGCAGTCATTAACATAAAGACGTCTAACTAAACTAAAATTTGATATACGGCTACGAAAAAGTACATATACACATTTCAACTTGCATTTTGGGTTCACTTGAGGGGTTAATTTGACGGGAAGAAATCTTAGCAGACTCAACTTCATATCCACCACACGGGCTTGCCCGTTAATGGTTAATGGTTGCATTATCACCGTTTTGTTTGTTTTTTGTTCGCTGAAATTTGTTTTTAACAGAATGAAACTTGTTTTTTCTTGTCCTTTGCCCTGTCATGTCGTTGGAATTAAGTCGCTGCTTAATTCTGCAATGTTAAAAATTGTCAGTACCCCTGTGATAAAATTTTATTCCAAAATGCACAAAGCAACAAGCTTTGAATGAATAGGGTAGGGTGGGGGTAATGTGGATCTAAAATGAGCAAAATCTCAAAATGGATAGCTGGTAAAACGAGACTAAAATGCAAAACATTTCAAAAGTTTCGTTTAATTGACATTCAGTGCTTCTTCTTTCTTGGGAAAAAATCTCAGCTCTGACAAAGGCAGTTGAATTTTTGAACAATTTTCTCTTTTGGCAACTAAAATAGGCCCACCTTTTTCGACGAGCGGGAAAAATGGGTCTATTTTCAAAACGTGTACAAAATCGGAATATGAAAGGCTAAATGGCTAAAAAAATTAATGGACTTACATTTCCCAACTATTCTCTTTTCAATAAAATCACAGTCTTTGCCTTTTATCACCAGCAATCCCGTTCCCGCAACGAATATAAAACTACGGTCAAAATGCTGTGGTCCACCATCGTTACGACTTGCAAGTCAGTGATCGAATTTGATAATCAAATAGTCAAATAAAATTGTTTGCAGTATGTTTACTCCAATCCTTTGGTTACAAGACAGCAACTGCGGTAATAGGAAACCCATTTTCGCATTTTAGACAGAAAACAACGTGGCAAGATGAATATAAGTGCGAAAATTTAAGCAATTCAAGGCTTCGTTGAATTTGAATTATGGCTGAATTCTCAGTATGCCCACATTACCCCATCTGGAAAAAAAATAAATATAAAAACAACAATCGCGTCAATGACTTTGAAATAAACGTTATTTCATTCGTAAATGACCAAACTCTCACCTCATTGTCATTAGATTGACCAGAAAAGCAAAACAACAGTGGCAGGAGAAAGTTTTCTTGGGCTTTGAGATTCTTGCACAATAGGCCGTTCAGTAAAGCTATTTTATAAAAGGAGTCGAGATACATCTAAGACGAATGTTTTATGTAAAAAGGCAGTTTAGTATGTAGACATTAAAAGAAAAATAGCCAACCTTTCTTACATGTAACGAGAAAGGATATTTCTAGCAAAAAGCTCAGTAGAGCCACTTTACCCCGTAGACCCAACTTACCCCACCCTACCCTAGTCAAAGCTGTAGTTAGACTCATGCAAAATGGATTACCCAAGTGAAATGTGCCACTCCCGCAACGAAAAGCTGGACCCACGCAAAACCGGATACCCACGCAAAAAATTTCACCCACGCAAGACTACACACGCAAAATTATCTCCAAAAAAGACCCACAACCCACGCAAATTTACCCACGACTCACGACCCACGACCCACGCAAATTTTGTGACCCACGCACCCACGCAACCCACGCAATTTAGCACACTCCTTTCCAATTTCAATGGTTAGCTGCACACCAGCAACATTCAATAATATTAACATAATTAATATAAACAACGTGTTATAATAATATGATATATCTCCATCTCCATCAAGCAATAATGTTTCCATGTCATTCACTGCATTTTTATTCATCCAACTCACTATCTGTTCCATGTCATCATTTAGTGCAATCTAGTGCAATCTGATATTCAGTCATTTTTTCCGAGAGTCCACCGTAGCGCAAGCCGGTAAATTTGAGGCGCCGGTATATCTGAGGTTTGCCGGTAAATATGAGGTCGGCAAGATCAAAGGTATTCTTCTTAGGCAACAAGTAGTCATAATCTATTGTGAATTAGACAAAGGTGAGACACAAGGTCTGGTTTAAAGGAAACAATAGGTTTTTCCAGGGGGTCTGGTCAACGGTCTGAGGATTTCTGCCGCATATAATCTTTCCTTTCTGACAGCGTTCGGGAAAGCAAACGCTAGGATTTAACTTCGAAGGGTAGGGGTTAGGATTTTTGCTGCGTAAGGAAATCCGCGAGAAGAATCCAATTTCATTTGGTTTCCTTTGGTATGGATTTGCTACATCTAAAAGTTATCAGTCGAAAGTACACTGCCTTATTGCTCAAATATTTCGTTCCATTGCAATACCGTTTTGTATCTGGGTTGATGAAGATTATGATTTTCAAGCGCTGTTTTTCTTCCTTTCCGCGGTATATTTTCGTGTGATTCTCTTCAGAAGTTTTTAAGCATTAGGGAAAATACTGAAAGTTTACTAAGATTATCGGAGTTATAAGTTCCTAAGTTTCTTACAGATTCTTAGGAGTTTCCAGAATCAAGGTTTCATAATAATCTTCATGTTCACTTTTCTCCTGAACCTTTCAAAACGAAGTTTTTAAAGCCTTTCCGATGTTTAAACATCACTCAGACAAGTACCTTCCAATTTTCGTTAGTACGATACAGGAAACAAGTCAAAATGTGATAAACGGAGTTTCTCAAGTTTTTGGCAATGCTAGAGTTGAGTTTCATATACACATATTTTTTACAAAAGAAACTAAGAATTTGGCCCAGTACTGAAAGTTTCTTAGAATTATCATATTTTCAGTACTCAGAGTTTCTTACGAGTTTCTCAGAGGTTTCATAACATATTCAGGTTCACTACCTGTGCCCTCGTGAACATTTCAAAATAAGGTCTTTAATTAGGGCCTTTCCGATGTTTAGATATTACTATTACTCAAGTACCTTACGAGTAATATGATACAGGAAACAAGTGAAAGAAAAGTAAGAATATTTCAAGGATTTCCTTTATCAAAGTAAATAGTTTCTTAACTTACATTTTCCCAGTACTGGAGTTTGTTAATCTTTAGCCGATATGAGAGTTGAGTTTTCTGATGGGCAGTTTCTTATAAAAATACGTGTAAGCAGTTTCTTATCAAAATACGTGTAAGCAGTTTCTTATCAAAATACGTGTAAGCAGTTTCTTATCAAAATACGTGTTGGCCTAATGTTCCTTACTTTGCAGAATGTAATAAAATCTATCGTAAGTATGTACACATATTTCCATAAGAAACTAAGAATTTGGGCTAGTACTGAAACTTTCTTAAGATTATCAGATTTTGAGTACTCAGAGTTTCTTGCGAGTTTTTTAGAGGTTCCGTAACAATCTTCATGCTCACTACTGTCCCTCGTTTCCTAGTATCAAGCCTTTCCAATCTTTAGATATTACTAAGTACCTCACGAGTAAAATAACAAATTTTTAAATTTTGATAAAATTATGAGACAACCTTCAAAAATATCGACGAAAGATATAACCTAATAACCCTTTTTCTTTCAGATGATTAGGGAGTTGTCATTTTTAATGCTGGGTACAGGGGTGGAAGGATTTTGGAGACAACTGGAAAATTTTCCTTACCCCATTCACTAAATTCAATAATATTTGAGACCCCCTTTCGAAATACTGAAAAAATTTCATACCCCAATAATATTGCTACTCATGTCATGCATCGGTATGTTTCTTTTTTGTTACATCAGAATCTTGAGCCAGCTGAAATGTAATTCATTTAAAGGTCTCAGCCTCATTAAAATATAATTACCAATCTACAGAAGCAGGCGTTCAAATACAATAACAGCTGACTACAGCTAATTTGTACCTTCCGTTATGCTTTTAGGACATTTTTTCCAAACTGGATGTGTTAGTGCACAAAGTAAATTTGTAAGTTTGTGATGAATGTCCTTTGTAAAAATTGAAATACATTGCTGCACAAAAATATTCATTGTTTTAGGCAAAATATCATATTGGAACTTCAGCAAGAGCAAAGCAATTCATGAAAAGAAGATTTGTTAATTTTTCAAAGCTGGTAGAAATTTAAGCACAAAGTAGAATATAGTCAAGTATGTCTAGAGCTGCTGTGATTTATTAAAAAAGGAGAAGTCAAACTGAATCTTGAAAATGTAAAATAAAACAGTGTTTGACTCACCAATATATGAAGACAAACGCCAACTGCCAGCCACTCTCCCAGTCCTGGTCCTAGTAAACAGATTTGTGTCCTCATCTGCACAGTCTTCCATGTCCTCCTCCTCGATATTACCATCTGCAGATGAACCATTCTCTATATCTGAGCAAGTTATCTCGTCAGAATCACTGCCAATGACACATATCACTTCATCATCAGAGTCATCCTTTTCTGATTCAGAGCCAGTATCCATTGCTTCCTCGTGAAAGATCTCTCTTTCTGCATTCATAGATTGTCCCCCATTTTTTCTGTAAAATGAGCTTTTTATGGCTTCAATTTTTTGAGGCTTTTTCAGTTTCATGAACTGATTTAATTTGTTGTGAATCAAATACTTATTCAATGTAGAAACATTGCAGTGTTTGAGGTTATTTGTCCTGATGAGGTCCTCCCAATCATATTCATTGTATGTCTTTTCCTTCTCACTTGCATTCTTTTCTTTTCTGTCCTTCCCTCTTACATTTTTCCAGTGTTTCTTTGCATGCAACTCTTCCAGTGCTGAGACAACAAGGTTGCTATTAACAATGAATTTTTTTGAAAACTCTTCAATTTGTTCCACATTTTCCAAAGAGATCTCCTTCTTCTCAAATCTATCCTTTAATTGCACTCTTGGGTTATAGTCATTTTGAACACTCCTTGTTGGGGTCTGATTGACATGCAAATACTTAAAGCTCTCACTTGTGATATCAGGCATTGGTTCTGGAATCCTTCCGGGGAGAATTTGCAGTGGCTTGTTTTCAGCACAATAATGGCAACTATCACATTTCAAAAATTCCAAATATTTTTCTCCTTTTATGAAATGAGATCCAAGAAATGTGTCAATTTTTTTGTAGTAGTGGTATCCTGGAACCAGTGTTATAGTTTTCTTTGTCGAATTTGCAATGTAATTAGTCAGGTACTCTTTATCCCAAAAAAACAATTCACTGGTGTCAGTAGAAACAAAAGCCTTCAGAAAACCACCAGGAGCAACTGCTCCATCAACTCTTGTGGCAACCTCCTCACAGACTTTAAATGCATTGTATTTCATCCTTTCTGTTTCATGCTTCTCCAAATCTTCAACTTTCCATGATGATAAAGTCTCTTCGGAAATCCCTGCAAGCTTCTTCCGATGTTCCCAGTTGATATATGTTCCATCTGCAATTGCATCTCCTATAATGAAAATTCTTAATTAATAAATCACAATATGTACCAGGAGGACCACAACAATCTGCAGCAACTTTCTGAAAAATCACCAATTAATATACATTGGTTTGAATTTTAAGATGTCTTCACCAGCACTCGTAAGACCAAATTTGCCTTTGGGATATTGGAAGTTCCTAAAATTATTGCTTCAGGTTTGTGAGGAATCTGGTGTCAAATGATGCCCAATTTTGATGCAACCTCTGATCAGTGGAGATGGAAATAAATTCCTATGTCTGGGCGTGTTATTTAACTGGAGAAACTGGTTTATAAGAAACTAGTACTACGATGACCAAAAATTTAAGAAACTGTAGTACTACGCTCATGAACAGTTAAGAAACTCCAGAACTTTATTTCTGTATGTCTCTCTTGTTCTATGTCTCTCTAAAAAAGGTACATTCGTCTTTTCTTGACTTTTAACTGCAAAAATGTGTAAATTTTTGCCTCGATGTGCATGGCTTCTTTTTGATGACAATGTCAATGCAAAATGGAAGCCCTTTGTCGAGAAGAAGGCTCAACTTCGAACAATACCGCAATTTTAGGCCCAAAAAAATAAGAAACTAATTAAGAAACTTTTACTACTAAAACAATGAAATTTTCATGCAAAATTAAGAAACTTTTAGTACTAAGTGCTGATCCAAGTTTCTTATAAAAAAAAAAACGTGTACACGTTTTTATAAGCAACGGCTTTCAAGATGCCTCCTTAATGAATTGCTAGAGGATGTCAAGATTTTGAGTGACGAGCAGGGGCTACCATTTCCTGCAGTAAGCCACACCTCTACCTTGAAGAAAAAGCTCATCCAAGAATTCAAGGAAGCGTTATCCTTCTTCCCAAAAGGAAAATTCTTGGTGGTGCATGCATCGGATGTAAATCCATGTCAATACGCAATGGCTGCCTTACATGGATGTGGTTTGAGAGATGATGACTTGGCTAGATCGTTTGGGAGAATGATACGGCGGCAGCTTCAGAGCTCTAATGAACGGAAGAGACAGTGGCCCTTGACACCCGAAGAATTGATAGAAATGCTCGACCATGGACCATTGCAGAGTCTTTATAATGCCATTTACTATACCATGCATGATTTTGCAAATAAAAATGAGTATGGCTATGCAATAACAAATTCTCACTTGAGAGCCATAAAGATATGGTCTCTAGCAAGCGACTGGGAGAGCCTTATAACGAGAGAAACCTCTCCAAAGCAAGCAGTTATGGGACTTGTCATCCACAGAATGACAGGCAGCAGGGAAGTTGCAAACATGCTGCACAAATGTAATCATGCAATTTCTTATCGGGATATCAGGATGCAAAATCTGGCATGGTCGAGAATGGTATCATCACAACAGCTATTGCTTTCAAACATGCGCAAAGGTGTGACCACTCACAGCACCTTAGACAACAATGATGGAAGGCAGGAAACTTTAACGGGCGCTGGCACCACTCATGACACCAACAAGACGCTATTTCAGTTGCCAACAAGCGAGGAAAAAGAAGCAATCCCTACCATTGGATCTCAAATAGAACGACGGCTAGATATCTGGAGCAGTGTGGAAAATGAACAAACAGAGGTGCTACCATACAGCATTGGGAAGCGCGTTGGTCCTTCCCCAATCATAAATTACAATGACGACGAGAATCTGCGTGATGAGCTTGATACCTGCTTTAAAAAGGACATTGCTTGGTCTGCTGCAGGGTCCCTACCCCAAGATTTCCAAGGAGAAGAGCTGCCTTTACTTGGCTCCTGGACACCATTTAACAAGAAGATTTCTACTGTCTCAACTGAAAAATGTATCCAAGAATATTTGCCAGTCACTGCTGAACCACCGGAGTATCCCGTTTGCAAAGAATACCTTGATTTTTTGCTGGAGATAATGCAAGATCTGGAGATTCCCTACATATATGTCCACTCTGATGAAGCAGTCTATTCCAAACTGTGCCATATTCTCTGGAAGAATACAGATCTCTACCGCAATGTTATTTTGCTGATGGGTGGATTTCACCAACTCCGCGTGAGACAAAAATTGCTTTTCAAGAGACATAGTTGCAGAGGATACAAGCAGTGGTGTGTAGATGCAGGGATCATAGCATCGGGGTCAGCGGATCAAGCCTTCGAGGGGCCCATTACTATAGAAGTATGAGAATCCATAAAGAAGTCTTTCATGCCCTAGTTCAGTTCAAGATAGAAGAAGCAACCCAAAGCCACACAAAGACAGAGCCAGAGTTTTTATCTTCACTTGTTGCCCTCAGGAAGGATCCTAGTCCATGCACAGTTGAGAAAGTCATTGAGTCACCCGGATTTAATATCTTGCTTTCAGATCTAGCCCGGGCTGACAATTTCACTGAAGCTAGTATGACGCTAGCCTACCTTAAAGATGTTTCATCCATGCTTGCAATGATATCAGCCGTTCGAGAAGGAAACATAGAGCGACACCTGCAATCTGAGAGAGATATGCTGAAGCAAATACCTGGTGAGTCAGAAAAAACGTGGGGTGTTTGGCGGACTGTCACGTCGCATTCAGCCACTCGATCGTAGCGAACTAAATTTTCTCTTGCAGCCAGAGGTCTAACTTAGATCATAAGCCTTTCCCCATCGAAATCGGTCACTTGATGCAGTAATCAGAAAATATTTTCTTCGTAAGACGTTGTATGGGAGTTTTGCAAACTTATGAAATCTTTGATAGAGCCCCTTCAGCATTTTACCCTTGCCAAAGCTGCAGGTACACGTGGTATTATCAGAGGAGAATGAAATAGTTTTGTCATGAAACGTCGCGTTGATCTTGTTGAAATAAATCTCTTTACAACACAAAGAAGCATGGGTTTTTACTGTCTCTCAAACATATTCTCTTCGCAGGACAAGATATGACGTGACAAGGCATCCCAGGAGAGAAAACACTATTTCCGAACTGTTACATGCTCCCTAGATAATACCACGTGTACCTGCAGCTTTGGCAAGGCTAATATGCTGAAGGGGCTTGGTTAAAGGTTTCCTCAGTTTGCAAGACTCCCATACAAAGTATTAGGAAGCAAAATGTGTTTTAAATAATGAATCAGATGACCGATTTCGATGGGGAAAAGTTTATGATCTAAGTCAGATTTATGGCTGCACGGAATAATTTAGTTCACAACGGTTGGGTGGCTAAACGCAACGTCACAGTCCGCCAAACACCCCACGTTTTTTCTGACTCACCCGGTACTTGCCTTCAATCATCAAAATTATGCAAGATATTGTAGCTATCAGCATGTTTTTCTACGCTCTTTGCAACAAGAAGGGCATCCAGCCTTTGACGAGATGAAATTGAAAGGTTTTGGAGCGAGTATTGGAGGCGAGAAATTCTCATCCATTCATGGCGACCTTGTCACAGAGTTATTCAACAAAGAAACGAAAGGGACTGCCGGACCTTTTCGTGCTGGATTCAGTACTAATACTGAGACAGTCAATACATGGGTAAGAACCATCCATCTTCACAGTAATCTTCACGAGAAATTCAGAGAACAACTGATAATGAAGACATCTTCCAAGCACAAAGAACTCAGTCACGGTGCAAGACAGAATCATTCAAATCACGTGAATAGTCTCAAGAGTCAGCTTGCCAAGTATGGTGTGGATCCCTTTGACAACTGCCCACCGAAGTATCTATCAACTGGAGTTGAAATAGATAAATCTGTAGTTAGAGATATGCTTAATGCACCTGCTATCGGCAATGCCCTTTTCAAGACATTTGTTCACGAGAGACTTGAAAGTAACAAGATAGGGCTCTTTGATCCAATAAAGAGAGTCAAGCTGAGCAATGGTGTGGAAAAGAAGAAAGCTGTCCCAAAGGCAGTGACGCTGCTCAAAGAAGATCGCCAGGCATTTGGCCTTATCATTGCAAAATCTGTCAGCTTGCAAGAAGCATTTGAATACCCAATAACAACAGTTCCATTGGCTGTCGCTACTACCGATTCAACACTAAGGCAGTCTGACAAGGCTTCTCTCAGAAATTTTCTCATCAACGAATGCAACTCGGTCTCTGAAGAACCACCAAAGAATTGCTCATGGTTTATCGATGGGCTAGCAGCAGTACGTTCCTTGCAACCAAAGAGAACATACCGTGAATGGCTAAGAAGTTTTCTGCAGTTTACAAAGCCACCTAAAGATGTTGAGGCAATTCAAGCATAGTAAATAGAAGGGAGGACTGGTACGGCAACACACAAAAGCGCTATTCATCACGCTATTGTTTTCCGAGAATAACTCGAAAGTGCACAGTCACGTGACGCGAGAGTGCACACATTCAAAAACAACATGGCTGCCGAGGATGTTTTATTCTTGATAGGAGAGGATTTTGACGTTTTCTTTGACGCCCTAGAAGACGACGAAGCAGTTCAGAATCTTATCGAAGATGCAGTAGAAGAGGTATTTCTACCATATTTAAATTTGTCAGGTTTATGTTGAATCTTTCAAACGTGTAGAGTCAACTTTATTTCCAATTTGCCTTCGGCCTGCCTGCCTGCCTTCAATCACAGGACAGGTCATAGGAATAACTTCATCATCAAGCTTTCTCTTTTTATTAAAAAGATAGGTCATTCAATTTATTTCAAATAAAGTAAATTTAAAGCTAACAAGAATATTCATATATTTTCAGATCCAGCCTGGTACGTTTGATTGCGAACTGTGTGGAAAGCGTTGCAAAAGCAAAGGGGGTTTGAAAAGGCACCAGACAGCAAAACACGGAACTGAAGGTGAAGAAGCTGAAGAGTCTACAGCAGGCGAAGACATATGGACAAGAACTATACTTGTTACTCTCCAGAATTATACAAGTAACAAATTGTCAAATAATTTATGTCACCCAAAGCAAATTAGGGAGGAATTTTACCCAAATTTAGTAGCTGGGTTCACTGTGGATTCCCAAGAAAAACTTTTGGTGCAAGTCAAGCTTGCCTGTGGGTTTGTTGCTAAAGATCGGCCAAACGTTGAAAAGTTTTTCACAGCATTTTATTGCTCAGTTGTCAAGCATGCA
Organism: Aurelia coerulea; assembly: GCA_039566865.1. NCBI lineage: Eukaryota > Metazoa > Cnidaria > Scyphozoa > Semaeostomeae > Ulmaridae > Aurelia > Aurelia coerulea. Next base: position 12,914,251 of record CM076947.1, read on the forward strand.
CAGGAATATTTCCCCACACTTTCTCCAAAAGCGGCCACCCTATTTGCAACCACTCTGGCCAATAAATTGCTAGAACATGCCAAACAATCTTATAAATCAAGTGAATTGTGTCAACCAAATTCTTCTCAACCCCTAACAGAAAGAGAGTTGGCAGGCCTACAATATCTCGGTGGTTATGTGTTCAGAAACTTGTACAGAAGATTGCACAAATCACAAACATGGAAAACACAAGAGGGCCAGCAAATGTTGTCAGTGATAGAAGCCGCAAAGGAAGCATCTGTTCCTTCTTCAGACAGGCTGGTGTCATGCTTAAACAGAGGAGGACTTTGGAGTATTTGTACCACAGCGCAAAACATTCTGGCCAGAGCTGAAATGCACTTCAAGGTTAGAGCCAATGTCCAAAGCATTGATCACACAAAAATTTCAAAAATTTCCCTCATGGATCACGAAATAATGGCCAATTACCAAAGTATTGTTGAAATGTCATCGATTGAAGTGTGCAAAGATGTGAGTAAAGATGTTCTCCAGCAAATCATTGATCTATTTGTAAGAATGAGGTGCTATACATATTCCAGAGACATTGTACAACAATACAAGAGAAAACAAAAATTATCAAAATCAAAAGCTCTGCGTAAAACAATAGAACGCTCATCACGTGACAATTTATAGCTATCGTGATTGATTATCAATCAATCTGAGGATGCTTATTTAGGAAAACTTTGCTTTAAAGGCAGTCTGTCCCCTTTGATGAATGAAATAAAATCAATAAAGATCTCGATTGTATATTCCAGAAGTTTGCGCCAATTTGCTACAGCCAAATAAACAAGGGTCATGAGACTTGATGATGCACAAATTTAACTCCAATGAACTAAGCAGTCACAAAGCTCAGAACAATGGGGAAAGATTGCCTTTAGTATTTTTATTAGTTCTGGTAAGAAGGTACTTTATATTAAACATTTGTAAGAGAGTGGAGGCAAAAAACCAGACTTAAATTTCAGCACACTTCAGGCCTGGCCGTGGGCATTTTAGCAGGCGAGCGATACATCGCTCTCCTCGGTAAAGTCAGGCGGGCGATTTTCAGTCTCCCGAAAATCCTCAATAAAAGTAGTTGAATAAACGAGGAATGCACTATTGGCCTTAAAACAGCTAACTTTGCAAAACGAGAAGGCGATTCTCCGACAGAAACGAAGCCATTATAGTTTATATAGTCGCAAATCAACCACACTTTCATCAACAAAGTTTTGAACAGTAAGTTTTGACTTGGAAGTAGTTAACGATTTTGCAGGAGGAGATAAATAACAGTTTGGTGTAAAGCCATTCAAATATCAAAGGGGGCTTCGTTTGTTTTTCGTTTGACTTGTGAAGTAGTTAACGATTTTACAGGAGGAGATGACTTCCTGAGAGATTAAAAGGTGATGAAGTTTATTTTGAGGTCAAACTATAAGGATTAATTTCCTATCAACAGTTTAGTTTTACTTCAAGAGGTGATGAATACATGAATGAGTGAATGACATTGAGGCGGGCCGTTCATGTGCGAACTTGTTGAGGATACCGAGGACTGCCCCTTTTGTCTGAGCCTTTTGTTATGCTGGTAAAGTTCAAAGCAGATCAACAGCTGGGAAACCTATTACCATGCGCGAGAATCTCTTTGTCTCTTTGCTAATTCTTGTATGGATTGTGGCCGGATTATCCGCTCACATCCTTTCCACAAAACCAAACATGCTTTCTGCGCATGATCACAGGTTTCCTTTTTGGGGGATGACCGTTGCTTTCAACTTTGACGATTCGTATCCCCAACAAGAACTGACATTGAGGCGAGCTATGAATCGCTCACCTCACCAACCCGAGGCAGGCGTGGAGGTGGGCGCGGGCGATCGCCCGCCTTAAACGGCCAGGCCTGACACTTAGGCCTTTTGAACTTGAACTCTTTTCAGAGTGTGGCTAACAATTACACTTTAAAATATTAGCCACACTCTGAAGAGAGCATAACTTCAAAAGGCCTTTAAGTGTGCTGAAATATAAGTATGGTTTTTTGCCTCTCTCTTACAAATTTTTAATATTTTTATCATATAGCTATACTCTTTTAATGTTATTCTACTTTTTACTGTTTTGCATTCATGTCACAAAGTTTGTTAAAGAAACCAAGATATGTCTACCAAAAGATTGATAACTTGAATTGAACTGTGAGTGGAAACGAGCAATAGCCGATTACGTTTATGACACAACAATTATGTTTCCATTGGCAATTTTCACATTGCATCATAAAACAAGGTTAAGGTAATGTGTTCACACAAGTGGGCCTATTGGAGGAAGGTAATATGTTATCAACAAAAATTTATTTTCAGTCATGGATAAAAGGTTGTTTTGCAACAGTTATTTAAATCTAGCAAACAAACATTCCACAAAACAAGAGACTGAAAACCATGGCCTTGACCGAACTGCCTGTGATGTTTCATGATTGAGTTGAGTACTCACATACTCACAGAGGTTGTTTACAGCTATTTTATATATGTCTGTGATCAGTCTCAAAATCAAAATTTGATCACCTGCTGAAAACGATAGTTAGTATATTTTTATGTTGTCCTTAAATGTGGCCACATTACTGTAATTAAGCAGTTTCAGAATTTCCTCTAAAATTGATTAAATCCAATTTGATTATCATAAAGCATTTATACTGTAGAAGTACCTGTACCCATAAGTGCCCAGCAACAGATGGTGTACCATTTATGTACATTACTTTTGCAAAACTACAGTCAGGCAGTATCAAGTTGTTTCTTCTTTCTTTGTCTCTTGCGTTTTGGAAGAGATTCCTCTGAAACTTTAAACCACTTGCAGCCAGTCTTTCTTGCTCCGCGAGTATTTCCTGAATCAACTCCAACATGACGTTGAATCCTGATTGTATTATCATGGTAACCAAATGCAAAAACATCAGGGTTATCACACCTTCTGCCTAGTGATCTTTGGCTTCCAAAATACTCTTCAACTGGATCCTGGCAAAATCTCTCAGTCAACACATAGTCCATACCATCATTAAGCAAATATTTGCAAACAGCTATTAATGAGTGCACAGTCACTTGTATTCCTTCATAGGTTTGTCTTGATATGAACATCTTTGAACGGGCATTGGCAGTGAAGTTGCCTTGGCGATCTGCAATATTTTTCTGCCATTCTTTGAAGTAGTTGAGAAATGTATTCTCCAGATATTCAAATCTTGGGTCACTGACACTGGTATATGGCGCAAGGAATGGCTTTCTCTTCAACTTATGTTCCTTCAGACTTCTCACATTAAGGCAGTCAAAGAAGCCATCAATCATTTTACATAAATTTGCTGTCTCAGAAGCATCAGGTGATCCAAATTCTTTCAAAACTGCTGCAACTGTAGAACTCAAAACCTGGGCTGCAAGATTAACTCTCATTGCAGCATAAGATGTGAGTTGAATGTGATCTGATGTAATTTTGGGTAGCAGCTTCAATCCATTCTCTTGATCCTCATCGTACATCTGGACAATATGCTGCCAGAGTAGATATTTTCCATCTTTCCACATGTATCGTGTGCAAGTGCCTGATCCGGAATGGTAGAGGCAGTTCCGCAAAGTCTTGACTAAGTGTGGAGCATCAGAGAAAAAGTAGATATTTCTGTCTGGTGAAAAATGGTTCACAGTGTAATGGACAACACTGGAAGTTTCATCATTCTGTTCATCAGCATGCATTTTTATAAACCTCCTGTTTGAAGATGCACCATCACTTGTGGTAGCAATGACTCAGAGATTATTCAGCTCTAACACACCAACAGCCTCCCAGAACAATGTGAATAGTTCATAGGAAACTGCCCCTTTTGTTGCAAAATATGCAAGGCTGAAACGTAAATCACTTGCAAGCCCCCGGACCATGAACAACAATGCATGTGATGCCAATTCTGTGACCTCTTCCAGCACACCAAAATTCACATCAGGATCCCCTAGGTCAACAAAGCCAATTAGTTCATTTGAATTTTTGTCATAAACAAGGTTGGCTCGAACTTTCATCTCATCAAAAAGCAAAACAACGTATCTTTGAACACCAAAGTATTTATCAGTTAAACCAACTAGCTCCAGGATCACATCATCGTTAAAGCCACACTTGGGCCTGATCCAGTTTTTGTAATCCCTGAGTGTTCTTTTGCAGGGCAGGGTCAATATTCCACCATTTTTCCTTCCCAGCACATCTCTAAATTCCTTGTACGCAGCTGGGGATTTGCTTTGCAGTGAAAGACATAATCTAATGACCATCGGGTGGTATCTCTGCCCTTTCATGGAGTGAGAGAACAACTTTTTCTGCTCTTGCCAAAAAAGCTTCATGAATGGGGTCATGTCACTTTCTTGGCTTTCATTGATTATTGCTGAGAAATCTTTCCCAAGTTCATTGTCAATTAGCACAGTATTTTTGTGCAGTTCATTTCTCATTCGTTCAAGCTCTGCTTCAAGTTGGCTACATTTCAATCTTTGACCTTGAATGGTCAGTTTCAGTTTTTCAGGATGAGTTGTTGATATTGGTGCATTTAGCTTACTAGCTGTATCTAAATTTCTACGCCTATCCTTGGATTTTTTTCTGACGTAACTCTCTGCCTTGATACACTCCTGGCATTTTTCTGTCAAGGAAATCATCATGCAGTTTACTGATCTGCAAAACTCTGAGGCTTTGTGTCTGATGTTGTTCTCTTCAATTAATGGATCAAATTTTCTTGGCACTATGTGATTCACAGTATGCAATGATGCTAGTGTGACTGATGATCCACAACAGATCTTATATTTGCTTACATCTGCCACCAGATTTGACACTGAAATATTCCTCATTGATCTGTGATGAACAGTGTAAAGTGGGTGGTCTTCTGGTAATAACCAACCATAAACTTGAATATAATAGCCAAGGATGTCATCAATGCAAATTTCATACATTGGAATGAAACAATCTGCCTCTTGCTTCTGCAAAATCACTCGGTCTTCACTGCAGACCATATTCCATCCAGACAACTTCAGACTTTTGACTCGAAGTGACAAATCTTTGAAACTCTCATACATGTAAGACTTGCTCTTTGGTTGGATGAACTCAGTTCTTTCAACTTTTTTCCTTGGTGTTGTTTCTGCTGTGTGTGATTTCATTGGCATCATCAGTGTTGGGATAGAACCAGGTTTCAATTTTTTCCTCGATGTTGTTTCAACTGAAAATGAAAATTGGAACACTCCAAAACTGTACACAAAGCATTCTGTATGTTAAAGTTGTTTACTAATTCAAAATGTTTAATGGATCACATCTTTGTCGTAAGAAACTACTGTTGGTGTTGAGCCCCTACTAAAAGTTTGTTAAAATTATCAGATTTTGAGGTACACAGGAGTTTCTTATCAGTTTCCTAGTAGCTCAACACATTTCTTCATGTTTTACTTTCTGTGTGCCTACCTGAAATTCCCCTAAAAAATTATGGCATCATTAAATGTTTGCACATTTCTTAGGTTACATAATATTTTTACAGAGGTAATTTTGTATAAATATGTTATAAAATTGAGTGAAAATGAATTTCAAATAATCTATGAATTTCCTCAACGAAAAGAAGTATTTTCTTACCTAGTTCTGTCAGCAGCAATAAACTTATTAAAGAAGGGGCCTAAAGTTGCAATATACAGCAAACTACCGAGACAAGTCAAATGACAACATTAACTACTGCACGTACGTTGGTTAAGAGAAGGAAACTATAAATCCTTGAAAGGCTACACACTTACATGTTTCAATGCAGTCATCAGTGAAGTGTTTTTCACAAACGTGAAGTGTCCCCATCTCGATTTGTTTCTTGAGAGCTGCGTCCATTTCACGATCACGCAATATTTTCCCCAAAAATTTTGATCTCCATTCTGCATGTTCGGTACTATCTTTTCGCGGAATTTTGAACAAACTTAATCCTTTGTGTCTTCGATTAGTGCCACATCCAAAAATTGAGCAATTTGCACCGGGCATGTTAAAAAAAAAATCGCACAAACCGTCGTAAAACTTATCCCAAACTTATCGTAAAACTACAGCTGATCTTCGAGTATGCTTGGTTGTGTGCACTCTCACACCCCCCGCGAAGCCTAAATCAAAGCACAATGAGTTGCGCATTGTTTTCAACGGAGTTGCCGTACCAGTCCTCCCTTCTATTTACTATGATTCAAGTAGGACATCTAAATGATACAAAGCAGATAGCATCAAAGGAGGCACCAGGAAGGAGCGTGGTGAGTCAGGATTAAAAGTGAAAATAGATGGATTTGATCAACATATGCTGCAGGGAAACAAATGGCAAGAGTTTTTAAACAGTGGGCAGAATAAAGAAGAGCTTATTCAACTTCTCGTGAAGTATATGGAAACAGGAGAAGGTATGAGTCAGTTGGAGCACCCGTACTTAGTGACAGCAGGAGATGCTACATTTTCAGTACGTCATGGTGGGATTAGCTTGCTGTACAGGTGCAACCACGAAGAAGCAGACACCCGTCTTGTGCTGCATGCTTTGCTCGCTGATAGTGATGTGGTGGTAGTTGCCAAAGACACCGATGTTCTCATTCTTCTGATTTGGGCATATGAGCAGAGTAATGTGGGGAAGAAATGGTACATGAAATATGATCATAACAAGTATGCTGATATCAATGAAATTTGTAAGTTTCTAGGTCCAAAGATATGCCGCACTCTTCCAGCTGTGCATGCGATGACAGGCTGTGATACAACTTCGTACCTCTTTAAAGTAGGGAAAGTTAAAGTGCTAAAGAAGCTCATCCAAGCAGAAAGGAAAACTGACTTGCTTACAGATCTTGGAAAAGACGAGTCAGTCAGTGAGATGATTTTAGAGAATGCTAAAGAGTTTGTTCGCACAGTCTTATACACTGGAAAGCCGAAAGAAACCTACATCGAGACAAGAATTAGACTGTACCAGGAAATGAAAATGAAGTCATCAATGAGCCTTCCACCAGATCCTGATTCTGTCATTCAAGTGATAAAGCGAGCGCATTACCAAGTCTACTTCTGGCGAAGATGTATTGAAATCAACGTTGAAATGATACCCTTTGCCAATTATGGATGGAAATGGTGCGAGAAACAGGAGCTTGTTGTTCCAATATGGTTCATCGGAGATCAGCTGCCACCATCTTTACGAAAAAAAGGCGTGCGAAGACAAAGAATACTGACGATGCAGACGACGAGGAGCCCGCCGGTCAAAAGGAGCCAGGACAGCAACGACGAAAGTACAAGCAAAAGAAAACGACTCGTTCAGTAAGGTCAAGCAACCAGCCTATGAGAATCGATGCTGTAAATCAGGAGGATGAGACACATTCAGCTCATGGTGCAGCTCAAAAAGATCATCAAACAAGTAAAAAGCGCAAGCGAAGAAGAGCGAAGAGTCCATCAAGTTCTTCTGCCGGATCTTCGAGCAACTTTCAGTATCAAGCAGACGATGAGCAAGAAAGTCATATGGAAGTAGATAATGCACATTTGCATATGGAAGCAGAAAATGCAATTTTTTCAAGCAGTAGTGAAAGTGACTGGGAAGTTTCAGACTTCCTTTCGAGTGAAGATTCTGGAGACGAATGGATCCCGTGAAAAGCTTGAAGTAAAGTTGATTTTTGACATTTGTAACATTTGGACACGTTGTAAGACTAACTGCTCAAAGCGATATTGACTTCATGTTTCTGTGTTGATATATTTGGACTCTCGGTTTACGTCATTTAATGATGCCTGTTAAATTACTGTTGTCAGCAAATGAAGTTAACCTTCTTCCAAAGATCTTTTACAATGTAAAATCATGTTATTCTTGTGTCACTCTGATTGCTGAGTCAAATTATAATTTTTGGTGACGTCATACTTCAAAATTCTGACGTCATACGTCAAAATGCTGACGTCAAGAAATGCCAAAGATTCAAATACATCAATTGAAAGATCTTCGAGCGCTATCCAATGATGTTTTTCCCATGATAATCTGATGTCTTTGTCAAAATATAACCTTCAATGGAGCGGCAAGAAGTGTTGATGACGTCATAGGTCAAAATGCTGATGTCAGCATATGACATTAATTTATATATCAATCGAATGCTCTTCAAGCGCTCTTTCCAAATATGCAACTCCCATGTTGATACAACGTACATGTCAAAAGCTACTGCAGTTTTTAGGTAATTTTAGGCTCTTCTGTGACGTCATCGATGACGTGACATTCGAAAATTTTCAGAAATGGCACATTATCTTAAATTGATCCCAATGACATATTCTAAGAATGCCAACCTTAAAAAGTTTGGTTAGGCACTTGCTTAGATGGTTAGGCTATTTTCCCCGTCTAGTTCGCAAAAATTGGAATGACAGTCGAATATCTCGGATGCAGGAAACGTAATCAGCAATCGTTGTTAAAAGCCAGTACATCCACCCTTTCACCAAGAGTAGAACTTTGAGAACAATATGATACAACATAACAAATTGATATCGAAAATGATTTTTGAATGTAAAAGAACCGCATTTTTCTTGAAAACTGTTGCTGATAGAAAAAATCTTTTTTTTTGTCTTCTCTCGATGCGGTTTTCCAAAGTATCCACCAATCCTCTGTGAAGTAAATTCAAATAGCGCGCCAAAATATTTGAGCAAAGTCAGTCAATTATCTCAAATTTTATCAGCTCCTTTGAAAAAAAATGCTAGAAGTGATTTTATTTTGACCCTGGATCAGAATAAAATCGTCAACGATGGCTCATTAAAACCAATTAACGAGATTAAAAACAGGAGATAAGATCAAACTTCACCGTAAATATTTTCCTGTTACACGGTAACTTTTTTCTAAATGTTGGAAATTTCAGAAAAAGTTTACGAAAAATTTAGGAAAAAACGCCCGTGTGAACCGGCCTTTAGGGAACCTAACAAGTAGGGCATGGCAATCACAAGCATAAATTCAATTATCGCTGTTTCATCATTTTGAAATTTTCAGTAGTGAGCAGATCAGATCTACCTATAGCGTAAACCTCCAAAATGATTTTCTTTCTGACGGTTTACCCTAAAGGTCGATCTGCACTTAAGGTGGCTCGCTTCTGATAAAACCAATCAAATTCAGGCAATGAAAGGTTACAGTATTTGTCACAGTACAGTATAGTAGTATAGCAGTATTATTTCTGTTCGCCCATATGGTTAAAACAGTATTTCTTCCTTTATTGCCAACTGTATGGCTCAGATTAAAAACTGGGGTACTCCCAGGCATTGAATTAGAGGGAAGGGGGCGTCAGGTTCTAAACATATATTTTCGCCTGAATATTTTAGGAGACACCAGGAAAACACTGACATTTGCCTATATGCCCCAACTTCTTTTCGCCAGCTGAGGATTGAAGGCTACTGAGTGAGGATTGACCTAGATTGTATGTAGGCTACTATATATTAGGCCTATGAAAATGCCAATCTGGAGATGACCCCATTGATCCACGTCCCTTCCTATTTTGCCTACCGTTTTTTTACATATTCCATTACCTTGATCTATCTCTTCATGAAGGCTGAAACCCCTACCAATACCACTTGCTGAATCAATACCACTTGCTGAATGTTTTTGAATCTTTCTTTTCGCATAGCGGTCTCATGCTCTCGTTTCTTACTCTATTTGCGGCTGCTGTTTGTTGGCTGTGAGTCCAAACTCTATACCTCCGGGAATTGATTTTCTTTGGTTCCTGCTTCACACAATATTCTTTCAATTTCTCAAACGTTACATCCACAGGATCTCGCTTTTGACGCTTGCGAGAGCCCCCTGCAGCTGATCAATTGTCCGCCATTGCTCCAGTCGGAAGGCACGTCCCTGACTCTCCTCCACAGCATTCATGCCTTGTAAAAACTAACTTGAGCTAAAACGAAGGGATTACTCGTTTTACGGGAAATGATGAAACGGTGGATAGGTTCGTTTTGGTCTCGAGGATAACCTGAATGGAGTTAGGAAAAGTTTCATACCCCTAAGTTTTTCTTGTTACTGGGATTTTCAAATTCTAACGTCTATTAGAGTTGACCAATCAAAAATCACGCTGTCTGATTCCCTGTGGCCAGATCGTATAACAGTTGATATCGTGTTTCATAACACCGGAATTTGAAACCACAAAGTTATTCATACGTGTCATCTTGACCTTGAGAGGACTGACTCTGTGTACTTCTGGGTCACACGGTTTTAGGACACTCTCTGTACTGGGTCACAGGACACTCATTACTCTACAGTACTGGGAATAAACACATTTCCTACAAGGTAGGCGCCCTTGGTTTATCATGACACACATTTCTTTGTAATTAACCAAGAATTTTGCCCAGTACTGATGTTGCTTAAGGCAGTAGACCTGCATTACCTAAAAAGGCCTGTATCTTGCACATTCAACTCAATAACTTAAAATGATACTAATTTGTCATTTTCATGCTTGATTGCAAAAAAAGTGGCGGCATTTTGAAAAAACGCTAACTTTGCGCTTATCAAAATATTTTCAAGACTGCTCATACTACTGAGCCCAAATTTTCACCGAATTATGTGTAATTGACGGGAGAACAAGATAGACATCCTTTACATATATCTGAAGTTAATTTCTTCTTAAATAAATTATTTTTTGTTGGGCTGAGGTATTTGCGGCAGCATCCGTACAATACTTTTGAGCAAAGTTGTGGCTTAACAGCAGCCAAACATGACCTTAGAGGTCTATCTTGTAGCTACAGCTCCACTCTACATTTGAGCCAAATTTCATCAGAAACAAGCTCATAACAATGGAGATATTTTGATAATTGAATTGATTTTGGCTCAAAAGCGAATTTTTAAGAAAGTAACAAAACAAATGTCACTAAACACTAACTTCGTTTTTACTGTCGGTGAGCTCCTGATGAGTATGATTTACCTCCTTCTAGTTCTTCTTCTTTATCTACATAGCCTTTTCTCAAACTCCTGAGCTTCTTTCTCCTTTTCTTTGACTTTTCACTTGATTTGGCAGATTGCTGCTTAATGCGAAGTTTTTGTCTTTCTGCCTGCAGCCCTCTGCAGTTTTTTTCCAGCTACAAGGCCCAGCTTCTGATAAACATCAATAATCCCACAGCTTCCACCATTGAATTCAATAACTGCAGAACTAGCTCCTAATTCTAATACATTCCTGCCAACAAAAACATCTTTTGGACACTTTTTCCATATCACTGAATTCAAACATTTATTTTCATTTTGCGTCTGGCCATGCAGAAATTTTTTTAGGAGATCATCAGAGCTGAGATCTTGAAATATTGGTATAAGTTTCTCCTTTATGGCTAAGGGGAGGTTTGAGTTCTTATATGTATCAGTTCCATTCATTTTGTCTAGCCACCATTTACACCAACCTGTATTTGTCCTTGGACAATACTTGTGGCGCTCGTCTTCATCTTCAATAGCGGAAGAATGATGGAGAATGGCAATAATGGATTTTTTCATTGCATATAGATTTCCTATGTTCTGCCTAATGGCCATTCAATAATGATTTTGCAATGTGTTAATGGCTTTGTCTGTGAGCCTTCCTCTGCCAGAAATCTTCTTACCATCAGACAACTTGACACCTTTTAGTGATTGCCGTAAACCTCTGCACCTTGTACCCATACGCTTTTGTACATGGCCTATGCATTCCTTCTTGTAAATCTTTACACCTTCGCCATAAGGCTGTGAATTAGCCACATCACTGTATCACCATCTCCAATGTCAGATGTGTATCTTAGTTGATGACGGTCTACAGATCTCTTGAACATAGCTACTGCACCTGCACTTTCCATTGCTCCAGCTGACCGATCATGGTTAAGCTGACAGTCATGGTTTGCATACCAAGAGGCATAGCCAGGTTTATTTGTCCTCTTTTCCCAAAACTGGCAACTTTTGCATTTCTTGGACATGACATGATAATCCATGCACTTTCCATTTGCCCTAGAAATCAGCATCACAATTCCATTCAAAGATATATGGCCTCTTTTTTGCCAAGTTCCATCGACGGAAACTTGGCAGTCTTGAATAATATCATCATCATCACAGTCCAAAGATTGCCTCGTTTCTTTTGCAGCTTTTTGGCAGCTCTAAGCAGTTGTTTCTTTAAGTGCAACATGAAGCTTCTGATTAATGGCATCATAATTAGACCGTGTCACAGGAGGAGAAAGATTCATGAATATTGCAAGTGTTTGCATTCCTTCGTATCCTCTTCCAATTTCTCTAAATGCAAGCACTGATCTTACACTCAGATCAAACCTACTCCTGCATCTAGTAGGTGCTGAATCATCTTTCTTGGCAAGCTTTGATGTAAAGAATCTATTGACCCAATTACATTTGGTGCATCTAAGGGCTAATCTGTGGACAAAGCCAGATCTTGCATCCTGATCATCCTGTAGTTCAAGAGAACCTTTACAATCTGGGCAAAATCCAACTATGAAATTAAAATCGTTTCTTTCAAAACTCTGCAAGCATTTGTCTAGCTTTAACTTTTTAGCACTTGAGCACTGAGCTTCACTTTCATCACATGGTCTTGGTTCCAAAAGTGTGTCATCTGCAGTGGGCCTAAGCAGGATTGGAGATTGTGGAGCTTGTTCAGAGCATGACTCCTGGCTTTTCTCAACGTTTTCATGTTGATTGCCATAGTATTTTCGTTTCCTTCGACGATAAGCACTACTTGCCTTCCCTTTACCCATATCCAAAGCACTTGAGAGTAGAGCAAACCAGTAGCAACTTGGTATTGTTCTTGAGTAGCTGAGCAAATTGTCGATAACAGCAAGCAACTTTGTGCTGATGAAGAAGACCCCATACATTGAACATTGAGCCCGATGGAAGACACCTTAACTTACACAGGGAAACAAAAATCACGAGTTTGGGTTGGGGGGCAAAATTTGTCACAAAGACAGAAAAAGTAATGGAAAAAACAATGTTTTGGCGTTGCTAAGGCGTTGCTAAGGGTTATTCATTAGTACCTACGGTAGATAAAGTCTCTTTTTTGTGAAAAAGGGCTCACAGCTAAGAATGACAAGGTGCTCAATGTAGAAAACAGAGATTGCACTATTTATTTCAATTTAGATAAAATATATGTACTTTTGACCTAAAATTTAGTTGAAATGCAGGTCTTCCGCCAACCCTAATCCATATGGGCTTTTTTCGAGCTGCCATTTATGGGGGGAGGGGGTGGATTCCACCCCCCCCCCCTAGAGAAAAGTGCCTTCCCGATGAGCTACGGCAATAAAAGTTGTCACAGTAGTAGAACAATGTATTACAAACAATTTGGCAAATTTGGGCGTGTCTGTCACCTATTGTAACGTCATGATGATGTCACAAACCAAGAGTAGTCACACAATTTTGGGTTGTACGTTAATTTTGACAACAAGATGAGCCAGAAAACACAAACATGATTGTTTTATGCTTAACTGATGCTGCAACTGAACAATAACAATGCAATAAACGATTTTATATATCTAATTCGCATCAATTCAAAATTAGGCATGGATTTTCACCAAAAACGTTAATAAATGTAAGCAAATTTAACAATATTGTAAAGTTTGTTTAAAAAATATCATGTTCAAGTTGTAGGCTCTCAAATACAACTTTTGTGATGCAATTATGATAGATGGTATAAATTAGCGACTATTTACTAACAATTAGCTCACAATGACGTCATCAAAGTTGGTATCCAGCATGAAATCGGTCGAAGAAGTTTTTTTGCATTAAAATTGTCAAAATGTGCATGGAAGTCATATTATATTGTAATGGGGCATTGTGAAGTGTTATTACTGCAAATTGTATAATCTTTTACGAATATTATAGTATTATACTAGGAGAATAATCTCGTTGTTGAGGAAGCTTGTTGGCTTGGTGTAAAACGTACATAAGCAAATCACAGCAACTCATAAAGTTGTGAATAGAAAAGGATAAAAAGTTCCAGTTCTTATGAAAAAGGTAAAACGACATGTCCCATGTATCATATACATAAAACTAGTAAAAGTCAAACATTCAAACACCTGCACAATCAGTGCAAAGCGGAACAATGTGCTTCTTACAAACAAACATATGGCACTTGCTGCATTTTGTTGAAACACGGTACAATTTATCCTTGTTGGCTTTATGATCTCTGCCTTGAATGGATCTGATGCTCGAAGAACAACGCCCAGAGGAAGGACCAGGGTTTTGTTGTACTGCTTCATGGGCTACCTGAATTGGCTCATTCAAGAACATCTGAAGCTTCAAGCGTGCATCTCGCTGTAGGCCATTAATGCTTATTGACTGAACCAATGGTTTTGACATTGCCATTGCTAAATTCCAAGCATGTTCCCGTGAATCAATTTCACGAACATTGGAGATGAAAATCGTTTTACCATTAATTCTGCTGGAGTCGAGGAGATGGCTCAAGGCTACAATTGTCCATCGATTAGACTTTGATGACGTTGTGCAAGAGCCCATTATCTGGTCAGCTACATCTACTCCACCCTTGGTGTAGTCGTAGACTTTGTAGATGTAAGGCTTCAATTTGTCATCATCGGTCACACCTGGATAGACATTGTGAGTAGACAGCAAAAGGACATTGCGTAGGCCGGTACTCTTCGTTTTAACAACGTATGAATGCACAGAAAGTGGCTGACCATCAAGGAAGAGGCTCTTCGCACTGAGGATATCTCTACCAGTTATAGCTTTTATTTCAGCTGGCAATCCTTTCCTGTTCCTGTTCATTGTGGCAATGGACGTGAGATTCCCTTATTTAGGAGATGTCTAGCTGTTGGAATTGCCTCATACAGACGATCCATTGAAATATTACGACCCTTGAGATTTTGGAATGCACCAAGCCCATCTACAAGCTTATTCACAAGTTCAAAATTTCCACCAGAGATGTAATGTGCCGAATTTTGATCTTGTGGCTTGCCAGCATAGATGTTGGTGAAATGAATATATGGCCTTTCTGCACTGCATATGCTATGATACAGGAGTCCATATCTAGCTGGCTTTGACTTGTTGTAGGTCTTTAAATTGATCTGCTGTCGTGTAGCATAAAGCGTTTCATCTAGGGAAAGATAGGCATCTGGAATGTATGAAGCAGCACAATGCTCATTATATTTTTCAAAGATATCTCAAAAGGCTGCAAAGTCGTCTTTCAGCCATCTTTGAGGACGCGTTGTTGGGTCATCAAATGAGATGCATCTGAACAGAAAACTGAATCGATTTTGGCTCATCACAGCAGAGTAAACATGATGCCCCATGACGGGATTGAACAGAAATGAGGTCCCAATGTGGTTCTGGCCAAGAGCTCCACGAAAATACAACAATCCAAGAAAAGCCAAAATCTCCTCATAGCAAGTGTCCTTCAAATACGAATACTTACTTATCCATGCTTTCCTTCAAGCCAAATTCTGCCACTACTCGCCTTATTTTTTCATTGTTGTGCCTCACAATCAATCCGATCATTTCATCTGTGAAGAAAAGCTGCCAGCATTCTAGCTCTGATGCTGCAGCCCTACTTGCTCGAGATGGACCAGGGACATTGGTGATAATATTGGCCTGGTTATTCCTACCTGAGATAACAGATGGCAGGTGTCTCCATGTCAAAGTTTCCTTGTCGATGGTGGATGTCACTTCATCAATTATCTCATACCGTTTGTAATTTTCTTCATTCAAGGCACTGTCAAAGCTATGGACTTTAGGTAAATCCCTCTTCTTTCTTTTATTTGAACAATCCACCATCTGGATTTCACCAACGTCCTCACCAGCTTCGTCTGTCTCTTCCAAAGCAACCACATTTTCATCAATATCCTCGCTTGCTCCGCATGTCTCTTCTAAAGCAACTACATTTGTCTTTATTCCATCAAGCTCATTATCCGAATTCCTTTCAAACAGCTCTACGTCATCACCAATCGATTCATTATCACTTGCAAACAAGTATTCGGATGCCTCTTCAACAGTAAATCGCTTTGGTGCCATGACTTGAATGATGATCTAGTAACCTTGACTAAAATTTGAAGTGCTCGATAGATCAACATAAAAAAGTGGAAGGTAATGTGTGTGATCAGCTAATGAAGTTCTTCTCTCTCTTTTGATTTACTTCAACGCATTTATAAATAGCAAATAAAACCTTGGGTCTCCCTGGGGCCCCCCCTTCCTTTACAACTAGGTTATAAGCTTGGCGAAATTATAAATGGTGTGATGATTCATTTGCAAACATTGCAATCTTTACGAAATAATATCTCACAAAACAGGATGTTGCGTTATATCGTAAGCTCCAAGTAGCTTCCTTAGTCTCTGCTTCATGTCTTTGAGAATAATCTAAAACTTCCACTATTCGTTTGACATATTTAGGTTTCATGCAAATAAAATGCTACTATGACTTATTTTTTCAAACACAATGAACACTTGTATCTTTACAAGTTACAAAAGTAATAATTGCAATAAAAAATCAATATTTCAGTGCAAATTTCAAACAATTATCAGCAATTATGCTTTTTAATTTAAAAAAACTAGCAAATCATGAGAATACTTCATAGAAAAGATTCAATCTGCAGTCTAAGGTCACTTTAGGAAGGAAAGATTCTTTGCGACACTTGTCTAAGGAAAAACGGGCTTTACAATTTTTCCCCTGCAAAGAGCTGTAAAGAAATGGTTGTATAAACGAACAAAAAATGTACAAAATATAGAATAAACTGTTTCTAGTAATTCAATTAATGAAGATTCAGAAAAAATTGGGTTTTTTTAATTTTTGATGACGTTATCAATTATGACGTCATTAATGACTTCATTTGCAGTATAATCTGCTGACGTCATCAAAATTAAAAATTTTGTCAAATTCCAAGAGAATGCATCAATATCAATGATTTCTGCAAAAATTGTTTATTTTCAAACGATTTCACACCTTCAAATTACCTATTGTCTTTCAAATTTGCATACTACTCTCCAACAAAGGTGATGTCAGGTGACTTTGTCAAAAATTTTTCAAAATTTTTTTCACTAAAATGTAGCTAATACATATAAACTTAAAGTCAAGGAGTGTCAATTGCAAAAGAATCAAACTGATATCACGCGAAACAAAAAACCTTGAGGGGGGGGGGGTGGAATCCACCCCCCCCCATGTGGATTAGGGTTAAAATCATCAACAGAGTGCCCTTGTGAGCATTTTAAAACAAGATTCTTTCACGCCGTTACAGTGTTTAGAACGTTACTCAAGCACCTTCCCTGTAAGGAAAAAAGTGAACTTACGAGAGTATAAATTTTGTAGATAAAGTACTGTACTTGACAGAAAATTTGATCAAGAGATTCAGTTGCAAAGAAAATTTAGCACATTGCAGCCTTTCTGACTTTCACTGTACTGTATGTCGTCATCAGAGTTTGACTTAAAAGATCCGAAAGAAACTTTGTTTTACGAATTTACTTATTATAATGAAAATTTGAAAAGTAAAACTTGTTTAGGATTTCCTTTATCAAAATGAAAAAGTTTCTGATGGTAAATTTTCCCGGCACTAGAGTTTCTTAATTTTTTGTCATCTGAGAGTTGAGTTTCTTATTTGCATTTTCTTGTGAAAGTGTGTGTGGACCATTTGAGTAGCATTTAATAAATATCATAATCATGCTACATATATTCCTAAATGAATATTTTTAGAGTTCTGTAATTAATGTATGGTCTCTCATTCTAGCCAAGGAGAGTAAGCATGGGCTTCGCTGGAGTATGATTACATATCGCATTTGCAAGCCTGCTTCTAATCTGATTGCACTTCTATTTCTCATTATTGAAAATAATTGTGGATACTTGTTGCAGGTTGCTTACCACTGAATAGAGTCTATTGCACCAAATAATATGGTATGAATACAGTCCGTTCCTCTCCACAAAATTAACTCTCAACTGCTGTAGGCTTGCTGTGAAGCACATAAATTTCAAATAATTTTCTAATGATCTTGTTGAAAATACTCATTGGAAGCACTTCTCATCTCTTTGTGTGTAGCATCTATTATCTTCTCTATTTTCAGCCCTTGCCATGTATGTACGCTCCCCAGCTGCCTATGAAGCATTGAAGAGCTTTAAAATACTTCAGCTGCCTTCAACCAAAAGCCTGGCTTATTGTAATTTGCGTAAGCGTGCGTAAGTTACGCATACATGCGTAAGTTACGCATTTTACAACAAGTTGTGCGTAAGATAATGCGTAAGATGATGCGTAAGATTTAAGTGTGCGTAAAATAATGCGTAAGATGATGCGTAAGATTCAAGTGTGCATAAGATAATGCGTAAGATGATGCGTAAGATTTAAGTGTGCATAAGATAGTGCGTAAGATCGTGCGTAAGATTGAAGTATGCGTAAGATGATGGGCTGTGTCTAAATGCATATTTATCCGAAAAGTTGCTGCCTTGATTTTTTGGTTTCCTGTCTCATCTCAAGTAGTCCAGGCGGTGGAGGGGAGTGTGGTAAGAAAATCATGCAATTCATATGGATGAGTGTTTTTGGTTAATTCTGGGGCGCTGATTACGAAAATCAATGTTTTACGGCGAATTTCCAGGGCCTTCAGCCTCGTTTTCACGAAAAAGCCTCGTTTTCAGCAAAACACGTAAAACCATATAAATTCAAAAAGCTGTTTAAGCTGCCAACTATAAATCAACGGCAAACATAGTAACATGCTAAACATTAAATTTTCTTACTAAAAATTTAATTTTCTAACTTCCGGTCATGTGATATGACGTCACAGTACTCAAAATACCATTTCAATGGAACTTTTTTTCTAAAGTAGTTTTTTTAAATTAGCGACAACAGCAAAACTATTTTATATCTTCAATCTCTTCCAACTCATACTTATCTTCAGAAACATTAAAATCTTGGTTAATAGTGTCATCAGCTGCCTCTTGTAGGTGTTCATCAATGTCTTCCAGTAAGCAATCCTGACTCGATATAATGATCCGTCTTCACTCTAAGAATGTCTTTCTGGATGGTCCATATTTCTACTATGAGTCTGTTAGCGTAACAACGTAAAGGCTCTTTTCGTAGTTTGGCTCTTTTACAGTGAAACTCTAGCCTTCTTTGGCAAGGTATGGCATCAAAGATAGGTAAATAGATAATGTTATCATATTTCTCGTATCTCTGCCAAAAATGTTTCTTCTGGCGTCAGTTACTGACTCCAATCTTCGGATACAGGCAACAATCAACAAATATTTCCAATGCTAAAAACATTTCTTGGCTTACTGCTGCTTCGTCTCCGAGGGTTGTAAATGTAGCTTTGATATCCATAGTACATTGTTTCGCTGTTTCATTGTTTACTTTCTTTCCGAAAAACATGATACGTAGTCATTTGCTAGTAAATACATGTAAGCCAATGAGTGCCTTTTGCTGCTGAATGGTGAGACCACTTGAGGCATGTCATGGATCTTCCTTTCTTTTTTCCCTTTGCCGCTATCGATTAATACTTCAATACCATTAAATTGATACTTGAAAAAAAGAAGCACCAACATATCAACATCACAAGAAAAACACGAAAAACAGGCAAATGTTTTTGACCTTGTGAAATTTAGAAAACTGGAAAGGTGGTACAGAAGGTTGTTGCTACTCTAAGAACTCCATTTTTGAATCCATTCTAACATGATCTGAAATCGGGCAATCTGTACAAATTTGTTATTTGGACATCCCGTAAGCGATGCATTCTATAGCTCATGCGAACATATAAAGTCGGTTCGCATCGGTCGCATTTTCGAGTTCTGTTACCAAAAATCTTGATATGGCTTCTGCATTTGAAAATGAAATGATTGAGACTGACTCTGGAATAATATTAGGAGAAGCTGAATTGGAAGAGTTGATTTTTATGGAGATGAGCAGGTTGCAAGACAAGAGACAGCGCACCGAGTCGACAAAGATCTGCAAGGCACTTCACAAAACACACGGCCTAAATGAAAACGTGGTTCGAATGTCATTGAATTACATGCTGAAAACAGGAAAAATAAAATATACCAAGCACGCTGGTCGTGAATCATTAAAGATAAAAGAAAAAAATGTCGTGGGTGAAGTGGAAATAGCCTCCGAACATGAAATGCAAAACGTGGACGAAAATCCAATTTCGAGAAACGATTCACGTAATGGCGGCGGGTCCGCGGTGGATAGAGATGAAATCAGAGAGAAAGCGAGGAAAATATCGAATGATGAGGAAAGGATAATGGAATTAAGAACTGAATTGACAGAAAGAGCAGACAAGGCAGAACAGGAGGAGAAATTGATGGCAACGTCTGACGAAGGTGAAACAGAAGATGAGGAAAGTCTGTCAAATTATAGTGAAAGTGACGAGTCAGAAGAGGTTACGGACAGTGACATGGAGATGCCAGATAAAGAGGAGTCAAAAAAATTAGGGACAGATCATACTGCTAATCGTTTGAATGAGATTGAGAGAAAATTGGAAGGAATTGAAGCTAAGTTAAAGGAGAAGGATAAAGAGCAGGATGCTGAAAAAAGAAATAGAGATATGTTGGAGGCGAATTTATCATTGGTGGCGAAACGTTTAACAGAACTGGAGGAGAAGGGTGGAAATAAAAATAAAGACTTACCTTTTAATCAAGTATTGGACCGGCTCTGTCTTCTTGAAAAAGAGAATCAAAGTCTCCAAGTAGAAAATGAAAAATTAAAAATTGAAAATTTGAAACTAAAAGAACCAAAAATTGGAAAAGATTTTATAAAACCATACCAAAATACCAAAAATATATCTTGCAATGGGCCTAGTTTGTTTACAGACGAAAATACTACAAAAAAGATATTATCGAATAAAGAAAATGAGAGACAGGTGCGCCCAAGAGAAGAATACCCCAGTGAATATTTCAAATCAGCGACAGCCAGCAAAGATGAATGGCAAGTGCCGAAATCGCGTGCAGCAAGATCTACAACTGCCTCAAATGCACAACCACTTTTTGAAACAAAGAATCGTTTCAGCTCCCTTGCTGGTATCGGAGAATACAGTTCAGTGGATAATTCTTGGAAATTGTCAGAAAACCCAAAAGAATATGACAATTCAACAACAGCAGACAAAGACGGCAAAAGACAACAGGCTCGTGAGAGATACAACCCCTTGGAAAATCGTTATGAGAAAGATCACGAGGCACCTGCAAGAAATAACAACGGCCAAAGAAATCAAAGAAATGCAAGAAATGTGGTCCCAGGTGAGCACTCCTACAGCGAGGCTGCACAAAAAAGATTTCCAAATGCAACCGCAAGAAATGCCGACCCTCGGGAATGGCAAAGTAGCAAAGAATTTCAAACCCATGATGACCCTAAAGGACCTCGCAAAACAAAGGTTGCAATCGTCGGAGACTCGATGCTGCGAGGGATAAGGAGACAGGATATAAACAGAGAAGTGAAGCGAAAAAACACTTATGTCAAGACGTTTCCTGGTGCTACGGTGGGGCATATGAAATGGCATGTCATACCATCACTTGACATGGATCCTGACGAAATAATATTTATGTGTGGAACGAATAATCTCCGAAATGATCATCCAAACCAAGTCGCAAAAGAGATCGTTGAATTGGCTGTCAACACGAAGAAAAGAGTACGGAGAGTTGCTGTATCGAGCATTGTACGTAGAGCAGACAGCTCGGATTTGGATGTGAAGAGAATGAACGTAAACAGCATCTTAGAACAGGAATTATCAAAACATGAAATCGAATTTATTAACAATGACAATATCAAGAATGAAAACTTAGATCGTTGGGGACTTCACTTAAATTACACGGGTAAAAACCTTCTCACAGGTAACTTTATCAATTTTTTATCAAACGTCTGACTAACTAGTTTAGAAGTTGTCAGAGAATTTCGTAGCAACGCTTCTGAACCAACCCCTGAAGGCAGCCCCTCTGTGCCCTCTGTAAATAGTTTAACAGCGTCCGCCTCTCTGAATTCAACTTCTAGCAAAGATTCATCAGCAAATAATTCATCAGGATCGATTAGCGAGTCTGAAAGTAATGATATCGACAATTTTTTTAGTCTAAGGGTTGAATGTACCAGAAATTTGCTCATAGGTTTTTTAAACATAAACAGTCTTAGAAACAAAATTACTGATCTCAGACTGATCGCTGAGAAATGTTTGCCTGATATATTACTCATAGAAGAAACAAAATTAAACTCGGATTTTAAAACTGAATTGTTTCTCATTAATAATTACAAAAGTCCAATACGCCTGGATAGGTCTGAATTTGGAGGAGGTCTCATGCAATACTCAAGGAATGGCATCATTTGCAACAGGGTGCCCACGTTTGAAGTCCCTTCTCTTGAGCTATTGTGTTCTGAACTGGTAGTTGCAAAAAAGAAATGGATAATGTATAGCATTTACCGTCCCCCGAATGTAAATATAGAAACATTTTTCTCAGATCTGTCCACTTCCTTAAATCGTGCATTAGATCGGTACGATAACATTATTTTAATGGGCGATATCAATATTGATACTCAAAATAAAACAGATCCTGGTTTTGACAAATTGGCTTCTTTTTGTGATGTGTTCGGTCTGTCCAATTTAGTGACGTCGAAAACTTGTTTCACAAAGAACCATAGCTCATCTATTGATGTTATTTTAACGAATAGACCCAGGTCTTTCCAGAAAACTTCCGTTTTTGAAGTAGGTCTAAGTGACTATCATGGTCTCGTAGCTACCACTATGAAATCAACTGTTCCTAGGCTAAAACCGAAACAAATAAAATACCGCAGCTACAAAAAGTTTGTTCCTGAAAATTTCTTGAATGATGTAAAGCAAGCCCAATTTGAATGCAATGCAACTAACCCTGACAAATCCTACGATCATCTGACCAATACTTTCCGAAATATAGTGGACAAACACGCTCCCATCAAGACAAAGTTTCTGAGGGGAAATAATGCACCCTTTATGAATCCAGAGCTGAAAAAAGCTATGTATACTCGTTCTAGGTTTAAAAGAAGATTAAATAAACACCCTTCAAACCAAAATGAAGTGGCTTTCAAGAAGCAACGAAATCGCTGCGTTGCCCTACGTAAAAAAGCCATTAAGAATCACTTCAAGAGAGTCACCAGCAATGGTCCCATGTCCAATAAAGCTTTCTGGGATCTGGTGAAACCTTTTCTCTCAAATAAGGGTGTGCTAGCTGGTACTGACATCTCACTGGTTAAAGATGACAAAATAGTTACCAATG
Organism: Aurelia coerulea; assembly: GCA_039566865.1. Lineage (NCBI taxonomy): Eukaryota > Metazoa > Cnidaria > Scyphozoa > Semaeostomeae > Ulmaridae > Aurelia > Aurelia coerulea. Next base: position 12,937,359 of record CM076947.1, read on the forward strand.
ATCATGATTTATGTGAGATCTTTAACGATTATTACATAAATATCGTCGAAAATACGTCTGGTAAGAAACCTTCCAGCATTGCAGATACGAATTCGATTGAGGACGATCGAGAAATTGTCAAGTTAATTCTCGATAAATATAAGGACCATCCGAGTATTCTAGCCATACTTCAAGACCCTGAACATACTTTTGAATCCTTTTCTTTCAATGAGGTTACTGCTAGAGATGTATGGCTCCAACTGAGAATGCTCGATGGCAGTAAATCAACAGGTGTTGATCAAATTCCACCAAAACTTGTTTCTTTGGCTAGCGATGATTTAGCTATCCCTCTTACTAACGCCATCAATTGCAGCATTCGCAATTTCATATTTCCCCAGAATGCAAAAACTGCAGCAGTCTGCCCTTTAGACAAAGGTGAACCCGTTCGTACTGTGGAGAGAAATTATCGTCCAGTCAGTATACTTAACACTTTTTCCAAAATCTTTGAAAAAATTCTAAAGGAACAGCTCAGCCCCTTCCTTGATAAGACCCTTTCGATTTTCATTGCAGCTTATCGAAGAGCCTATAGTACACAGCATGTTTTGATTAAACTCGTAGAAGAGTGGAAATCTAAGCTTGATAATAACTTCATGGTAGGGTCCGTCTTGATGGATCTGTCAAAGGCTTTTGATTGCATCCCGCACGATTTGATAATAGCCAAACTTCATGCATATGGCTTTGATGAAAATGCATTGGTTCTTGTCTATTCCTATCTGAAAGGACGGAAACAGAGTGTCCGGATAAATAATGTCTGCAGTTCTTTTCAAGAAATAGTATCAGGAGTACCCCAAGGATCAGTTTTAGGTCCTATTCTTTTCAATTTCTATATAAATGATCTTTTCTCTTTCATAAAGCAAGCAACCATGTACAATTATGCTGATGATAATACGCTTGCTTTCTTTTCCAAATCCTTGCCGGATCTTGTCAAGGTTCTTGAAAGTGAAGCAAACAGCGCTCTCTCTTGGCTCGAACAAAATGAAATGATTGCTAACCCTAACAAATTCCATGCACTTTTTGTTAAAAAAGACCAGACAAACACTTGTGGAATAAATCTTGATTTCCAAGGACATTCTATCAAGTCTGAGGAGACTGTTAAACTCTTAGGTGTAACACTAGATTACAAATTGAACTTTGACCCACACATATCAAACCTTTGCAAAAAAGCCGCGGCACAATTAAACGTTCTTAAACGACTTAAGTCATTTATTGGTTTTGCTGAAAAAGAAGTTTTGGTTCAGAGTTTCGTTTACTCGAATTTTAACTACTGTCCTTTAGTTTGGTATTTTTCATCTTCAAAATCAGTCCAGAAAATTGAAAGAATACAGGAACGCGCGCTTAGATTTCTGTACAATGATCACAAAAGCTCCTATAATGATCTTCTTATTAGGTCAAAAAGATGCACAATGCAAGTTGCTCGGCAAAGAACCCTCTGTGTCGAAATCTTTAAGACAATAAACAACTTGAATCCATCTTTTATGCATAACATTTTTAGTTCAAGAAGTTCAAAGCATCCATCTCGGAATCCCAACAATTTAAATCATTTTCGACCAAATCAGGTAACTTTCGGTTCCAAGAGCCTTAAAGCTATGGGACCTCAGATCTGGAACTGTTTGCCAAATGAACTAAAATCATCTGAAAATCTTAACAGTTTCAAGAGTATGATAAAACAATGGAATGGCCCTACCTGTAAATGCAATGCTTGTAAATTTAATAATATCCTGTAGATTTGTCCATTTATGTCCACATAGTTCTGATATTTTAGCTTATGTATTTACGTATTAATTTCCTTAGTTATTTCCTTTTTCATTTTACTGTTAGATTCGATTTAGATTAGTTGTATGTATGTATATATATATATATAAATTATATTCATCTGACGTAAGATTCAATTTCCGTCTGGCTTTAGTTAATTTAGTTAACTTTATAGGCATAGGAATTTTAGTTCTAGGGTTTGCTTTAATGTCCGTTTCCTTAAACCTGGATACTGTGTTATTATCATTTCTGTTACAGTTATAGTTATTGGTAGTAGCTCCAAGGACTTTCTCAAGTCGGTCTATTTCTGCGCCAATTCTTTCAAGTGCAGATTTCTCAAAAAATTCGCCATTTTCTTCAGCGTGCATCATTTTTTCAAATTCTTGTATGTATTTGGATTCAAGCTCTCTAATGTTGCTTATGGTATCATTAGGGCAAACATCGTATTTCTTTTCTTTACATGGGTGTTCTGTGACAGCCATCTTTTTTGACGCTGTTTCTGTAACCATGCGGTTCTCTTTATCTAGCTTCTCTATCACTAAATCAGGAGGTATTTTGAATGTCCGCATTTTCGACTTCATTTTTGTTTCATTCACTTGCCAAATTTGAATAGATTTAACTTCTTCCTTTTCACATTCTGTTTTCCATTTGTTTTTAATCGACTGCATTTTGAGAGGATACTCACCATACTTCATCTCGATTAGGTCATCAATTTTATCGTCAATTGTCTTGATTCTCTTTTCGTAGGTATTTCTTTTTGACTCTGATAATTCCATTTCTTGCTTTAACTTTTGTCTCGCGTGTTTTGTTCGTAGTTGAAACTCTGGTTTCGTTTCTTCAGGATGATGCCTCGGAACTAGGTGCTTTGGTACTTTTATTTCATTTTTATTTTTATTATTAGTTATAATAAAAATAAAAATGAAATAAAAGTACCAAAGCACCTAGTTCCGAGGCATCATCCTGAAGAAACGAAACCAGAGTTTCAACTACGAACAAAACACGCGAGACAAAAGTTAAAGCAAGAAATGGAATTATCAGAGTCAAAAAGAAATACCTACGAAAAGAGAATCAAGACAATTGACGATAAAATTGATGACCTAATCGAGATGAAGTATGGTGAGTATCCTCTCAAAATGCAGTCGATTAAAAACAAATGGAAAACAGAATGTGAAAAGGAAGAAGTTAAATCTATTCAAATTTGGCAAGTGAATGAAACAAAAATGAAGTCGAAAATGCGGACATTCAAAATACCTCCTGATTTAGTGATAGAGAAGCTAGATAAAGAGAACCGCATGGTTACAGAAACAGCGTCAAAAAAGATGGCTGTCACAGAACACCCATGTAAAGAAAAGAAATACGATGTTTGCCCTAATGATACCATAAGCAACATTAGAGAGCTTGAATCCAAATACATACAAGAATTTGAAAAAATGATGCACGCTGAAGAAAATGGCGAATTTTTTGAGAAATCTGCACTTGAAAGAATTGGCGCAGAAATAGACCGACTTGAGAAAGTCCTTGGAGCTACTACCAATAACTATAACTGTAACAGAAATGATAATAACACAGTATCCAGGTTTAAGGAAACGGACATTAAAGCAAACCCTAGAACTAAAATTCCTATGCCTATAAAGTTAACTAAATTAACTAAAGCCAGACGGAAATTGAATCTTACGTCAGATGAATATAATTAGAAATCTTACACCATATGAATAAGAACCATAAACATAAACTCTGTTGCCACTGTAAATTAATCATTTTAGCCTGAAGAGTCTGCATGAACAGACGAAACTAGTCGCCAAAGAAACGAGTGTTGTTTTTGTTAATGCCTTCTATAAGTTTCGATATATATTTTACTTGCGTATTGTACTTTTTTCGTTTCGACATATATATATATATATATGTATGTATAGCTAGATATGAAAAGATCGAATTAAAATAAGGTTACAAACAAACAAGCAGGCCTACTAAGTTCACTTTCATGTGATGCACTGCTAATAGTATCCTGTTTTACTGGATATGCCACTCCTCCTACTGGAGTAGCTAAGATATGGAGAGTGCGAGGGAGGGTTCGCTGTTTGGGTAGTTGGAGTGGCCTATCCTCACCTATATCGGTTTCATTATCATCATCATCCTAAGGATGCAATCTTTTTTGACCACCATCAGCAGGCCTACTAAGTTGACTTTCATGTGATGCACTGCTAATAGTATCCTATTTCACTGGATATGCCACTCCTCCTACTGGGGTACCTAAGATATGGAGAGTGCGAAGGAGGGTTCGCTGTTTGGGTAGTCGGAGTGGCCTATCCTCACTGTCACTGAGGGAGGTGGGCGGGTCGATTTTTGGACTTCCTCTGGCTGCTTGTTGGTGAAAGAGGGCAGAGCAAGGCGTGACCTATGGTTTTATAAAGGGCATTTTCCCTTGGGAGCAGGAGTTCCATACCAGTGAGAATAGTATCCTACTTCACTGGATTTGCCACTCCTCCTACCGCGGTACCTACGATATGGAGAGTGCTTCGGAGGGCACTGTTCAACAATTAGCAATGGAAATCAGACAAAATAAACAAATCTCACAATGATAATTAGATCATATTAGAGGTACTATCGAAAACTCAAAAAAGGAACCAATCATGAAATTTCATCTAAAGGAAATGAAGAGGTGAAGCAAGTCAGTAATTCAAATAAATAATGGGGTTAGTTCTTTTCCAGCAGATAGTTTTTTAGCTGCACATCTTTCATAATGCTCAGTGTGGTTAGTCATCGTAGCCATACGGGTTGCAAGCAGATCACTTGTGCTGTCCTTACTGGTTATGCTTTCATAACTATCACAAGACTTGCTGTTTGGTAGCCATATGGTTGGGGGTATATCTGAATTATACGATTTTCCATTATATTGCCCTTAAAATGTTGAACAAAATCGAAAATGGAGACACCATTAGTATGGTATTTCAAAAAAATTTCTTCATTCTTGTGAAACCCTTCCAATATTTGCGTCAAAGTTGCGTCATGATTGTGCAGCTCTCCCGCAATAAAAGACGATTGCATTGAAGTTTCTCTTTGAGGCCCCCTAAGGGATCTCGGGCTCCGAGTCTCCAGGGCATATTTCTATGGGCTCCGGGCTCCCAAAGGCAAAATTGCCGTGCTCCAGGGCTCCGCTGCATACTTTTCAGGGCTCCAGGGCTCCAATTCTTAAAAGTAGCAAAATATGTTTTTGTCAGTTTTAGCAAGCCACGTAGTAGTGCCAGACTGCACTCTTTGTTTCTTGAGCGAGAAAGTGCAGTTTGTGGTTTAAACTGGATATGCGCAACTAAAGCTGATAACAAGCACGAGTCCCCTAAAAAATATTGGATGTCTCAAAAAATGTATACAAATTTGGTTGACTCCAGCGATGTGAATTTAGCTTTAACCAATGGCTAATCACTCCGTTGTTTCTAAAAGACGGAACACCCCAGAACAACCAAAGAACAACCGGAACAAGCCAGGAACAAGCCAGGAACAGGTGGAACAACCCAAGAGCAACCCAGGAACAACCTAAGAACAGGCGGAACAACCCAAGAACAAGCCAGAACAAGACCTCATTTAGTATTTCCATGCGATTTGACAGATTTCTTGGGTAAACAAACGCAGCTCTGATTAATCAAGCGAGGAATGTAAGCCCACATAAAGTTATGTAACACCTATTCATTTCTGCAGGATGCGTCTAGTCTATCCTGTGTTCCAGACCCACGTGGGGCATGAAAATGGGGACAACAAAGGCCAACTAAGAGACGCAAGACTAAGAGATGCAAGGCATGCAGGATGAAACAGACCCTTTAAAATCAATCAACGAATCAATAGCCACTATGTTTCCAATTGGTTTGACAAGTTTTGAAAGGTTGAAAAGTCTAGAATATTCTTTAAACCACATGTCGCACTGGGAACGATGGTCCTACCTTTGTCCGTAAACAGGGTAGTTCATAAAAAAAATTTTGCACCACCTTTGTCCCAAACACTGGTCGTTTTTGATGGCAAATTTATGCTGTTATTTTTCTTCAATTTGGAGGAAAAATTTAACATTACGCATCACAAACGATTTTTGTCCCCAAAACCGGTAGTTTCGACCTATTGCTGTTTTCGACAGCAGGTATATAGATATGAAAGTACAAGTATCCCAAGACTGATTGCCCTACAATGGTACGATCACTTTGGTGAGCAATTTGAAATTCTGCCCTCATTTTCACAAATTTGCCTGACAGAGGTAGAACCGCTTTTGTGAAAAATTGGAGTTTTGGGTCTTTTTTCTGTACATTTGGTGGACAAAGGTAGAACCCCTTATGCGAAAATTTGAAATACACGTATTTTTATGAGAAACTAAGAATTTGGTCCAGTACTGAAAGTTTTTTTCTTTTTTTTTATATTCTCATAAAATTTACAATAACAAACAATTACAACATTACAAAACAACGGCGAAGGGAGCATGGAAATACATAACAACCCTAAAACCTACACTTAACATAGCGACAAATATTACAATACTACAAAAATAACTACAGTGGTGTCGCCCATTATGTCCATGTCGTCGCAAATTTGAATTTGTTCTCAAAAAGTATAATCAGAAAGCCATCTAGCTAGTATACTTGCTAATCGGCCGTAATGGGCGACCGGGCATAACAGACGACGCCACACTAAACATAAAGGAGGAAAGGTTTACACGAGAGAGTTAAAGCATAAGCATCAGATCCCCAAAAAGACCACACAAAAAAATTGCGCAATCCCCCCAAAGAACCAACGCCCATGCTGGTTTTAGCAATTTATTGGAAGCGTTCTGAGGCCTTAAAGTAAATCAACGGGGTTAAAAAGCAACTTAGCTAGGGGGACTGGGTCCATCTAAATATAACCAAGATAACCTATTGTATTTGATGTTCTTGATCGATGAAAACAAAAGGAAGATTAATGGCGCCTGCCGTTCTTTTGTGCTATATTAAGATTATGTCGCTATATCTCCGTTCATTTACTTTAATATATTTCAATGTCGCCTCAAGAATTTTTGTATTTGAATCAAAAGGTAATTGTCCGTGGCCATAAAGGAGTATTTGCAATAGTTCTTGATTTGAAAAGTTTGATAGGCCGTGAGGCCGAAATATTGCATTAACGCTGTCGAGAAGATCACATCTGTGCATATCATAAGCATGGCAGAGCAGCAAGAAGTGCTCCGTATCCTCAATACCATCATTTATTGGGCACAAAGGATTTAAAGTATCCCTAAAATTATGTTTGAATTTGTGAAAACTTAACTTACTGAGCCCAACACGTAGCTGTGTTAAAACAGATAAAGTTTTGGGTTGTGGATGCCATAGACTGGTTTAGAGGGTGGATGGATGAGACCTAAAAGTTGCTTTTTGAACACATTCACTGAGCAGGATTGTTGAATTTCAGGGTCAAGTTTTTCCCATTCCGACAAACAGTTTGGGTAGAAACTTGATTTGAATCTATCTGTTCTCGCACGTATTTGACCAGTTGCTGCTCGCCTGCGAAGATTGTAGTTTGATTCCTGTCGTTCAGGCACAGGACCTCTTGTGTAATCTGGAGTTAAATGGTTGATAATTTATAAAAGAGAACAAGACGTCTACTCCATCGACGGAGGTTGAGAGACTCCCAGCAAAGCTCGTCGTATATTTTTTCACGAGATGTGCCCTTCCACGCACCAGTTACTGCTAACGCTGCAGAGTATTGAACAGCTTCAAGTTTTTCCATTTGATTTGTTAATTTAACAGTATGACTAAAATCACATATTTTATGCGGGATGTGATATATGACGTCACCATAATCCAAGTGCGGTCTGACATACAGTTTGTACATTTCGTTGAGGGTGTGTCGCGGTAAGTATTTTGAGAGGAATCTCAACATCCCTATTCTTTGTCTCGACTTAGAAATAACCGACTTGATGTGGCTAGAAAAGGACAATTTAGAGTCTAGTATGATTCCAAGGTGCTTTTGCTCCGGAACGCTCATTACATGAACTCCATTAAAAACAAGGGGAGGGTGATTCACTGGAATTCTCTTTGTTGAAAAGGTCACCTCTACTGCTTGCTTATTGGGGTCAGGATTAAACGACATCCGCCACTTGTGCGCCCAAAGCTTGATAAGATTCAGATCATGGTTCATATCAAGGGCAGCTGTATGTGGATTGTGAACAACTGTGAAGATTGATGTATCATCGGCAAATAGTTTCACATTACATTTTAAGCCATCTGTCAAATCATTGATATAAATTAGAAAGAAGATAGGACCCAGGATGGAACCCTGGGGAACACCAGCTGAGATAGAGCCCCACGTAGACGTTTTACCATTCAAAACAGTACGCTGTTTTCTATCACTGAGAAAGCTTTGCAATAATATCAATAGTTTACCAGAGACACCACACTGACACAGTTTGTAAATAAGACCCTGATGCCAGACTCTGTCAAAGGCCTTCAAAATGTCGAGAAAAACCGAACGTACTTCAAGTGTTGGATTGCAGTCAAATGCTGTAAATATGGAATTGACAATTGACAGTAATTGATTAACAGTTGAGTCTCCTGGGCGAAATCCTGATTGATTTGGGTTTAATAAATCGTTTCCGTTCAGGTGCTGATAAAGAGAGTCAAAGATAAGTTTTTCTAGGGCCAGGTCTATAACGCGGACCTCGCGGACCACGCGGACCCCGCGGACCTTCCCGAGAATCATGACTTTCCGGTCCGTGAAATCAGGGTCCGCGTTTTAGAATTTTGCTATAGGCTGAAATTCTAAAACGCGGACCTGTATCTCGCGGACTTTTTAACAGGTCCGCGAAATCAAAGTCCGCGTTTTAGAATTTTACTATAGGCCGAAATTCTAAAACGCGGACCTTTATCTCGCGGACTTTTTGCTAGGTCCGTGAAGTCAAGGTCCTCGTTTTAGAATTTACGAAATTCTAGACCGCGGACCTTGATTTCGCGGACTATTTACCAAATTTTTAAACTTAGCTTTTCTATCAAAATCTCATTGAAAATCGAACCAATTAGACAAGAAATAGGATCTTGAGAATCATCGCCAGTATCCCTCGAAGTTTTTACTGTAGTTTTAGGCCCAACGGCAAGATATGTTTCGATCAATGGTTGTCGGAGGATAGTTGTTTGATAGGTGGAGGACTAATATCTCCAAACACAAGACAAATATTCTCAAAACTCTGTCAAACTCTGGCAAACTTTCTAAAGAGCGCTTTCTTACACAACATAATACGTGGAAGCCAGTTCTCGCCTTCGCAACGCTACACTCATTAATCTTTATTTATGACGAGATTGATGGCTTCTACAAGATCAGCAATTCTCTAGCAACCGTGAATACTAAATGCCTCCCACCGTAGCATTGTGAAAGAAGAAACAATTTACCTATGGAATGGCCTTGCCCTTTTGCAGCCGAGTAGGCCTAAAAAGTTAACTATCTCACTTTCCGTAAGTAGGTAGGTTACTTTTTGCTTCTTTTCCTTCTTACAGGTCAGATTGGAAGACATGTAGACATGATTTTTTTTAAAGGACGTAGGAAGCATCTCAAACTAGGGGGGGGGGCACTGCACTAGAAGGCCACTATTTGACTAAGCTGAAGGGGCACTTCCTGAAAATAAAAAGGGCAGTTCTTGTCTATTGCAAAATCTTGGGTCAAATAAGACCCTCGCTTTAGAATTTTGCCCAAAAGAAAAGATCTAGAACGCGAACCCACGCAAACCCACACTTCGAAGGACCAATATAATTTCCTTCTGCTAGATAATATGACATCAGTATGATACAAGTCAAGGCACGACAGGGACAGTTACGTTTTGGAAAAAGTGGATCTACATTCGCAGTGCAAACAAATGTTGTAAGTTTATCAGAGTTTTGAGAACATTTATCTTGTGTTTGGAGATATTAATCCTCCGACTATCAAACAACTATCCGCCGACAACCTTTGATCGAGGATAGTTGAGAACGGAAAGTGAGATAGTTAACTTTTTAGGCCTACTCGGCTGCAAAAGGGCAAGGCCATTCCATAGGTAAATTGTTTCTTCTTTCACAATGCTACGGTGGGAGGCATTTACTATTCACGCTATTCACGGTTACTAGAGAATTGCTGATCTTGTAGAAGCCATCAATCTCGTCATAAAAAAAGATTAATGAGTGTAGCGTTGCGAAGGCGAGAACTGGCTTCCACGTATTATGTTGTGTAAGAAAGCGCTCTTTAGAAAGTTTGCCAGAGTTTGACAGAGTTTTGAGAATATTTGTCTTGTGTTTGGAGATATTAGTCCTCCACCTATCAAACAACTATCCTCCGACAACCTTAGATCCCTGCTTAACAATGATAAAACGTTTTCAGTCACACCCCAGTATCCTTAAAATAAAGTCGTCTGTCAAAAGCACCATAAATTTCTCCTTCAGGAAGATCACAGTCGAAGAAATGCAAGAACAGTTGCAAAATTTAGATCCCAAGAAGGCTTCCCCACAGGAAGCAATCCCTGCAAGAATATTAAAGTCTAACGCAGATCTGTTTTGTTTTCCACTTGCAGAGCTTTTCAATAAACTTGTTGAGGAAAGCCGCTTCCCAGATGATCTAAAAAATGCTGATGTTTCTTCGCTCTTCAAAAAAGATGATAATATGAGCAAAAAGAATTATAGACCAATTAGTCTCCTTCCTACAATCACGAAAATATTTGAGCGACTAATGCATAGACAATTGTCTGAATTTACTGCACGCTTTTTTTCACCACTATTAGGAGGGTTTAGACAAGGGTACAACACGCAGCATGTTTTGTTAAACTTTTTGCAATATTGTAAGAACAGCATTGATAACAAGGGACTTGCAGGGGCAGTGTTCATGGATCTTTCAAAGGCTTTTGATTGTGTAAACCACGAGCTTTTAATAGCAAAACTGAGTGCCTATGGACTTGATCTGGACGCCCTTCAACTCATAAGAAGCTATTTATCAAAAAGACAACAGAGAGTAAAGATCAACAGCTATTTTAGTGACTGGAAAGAAATTAAAGTTGGAGTACCGCAAGGGTCGGTCCTGGGGCCTTTGCTATTTAACATCTTCATAAATGATATCTTCTTTTTTGCATATCACACAAAGATATGTAACTATGCTGATGATACCACAATCTTTGCATGCCATGCGGATCTTGATACTATTGTTAGACAATTAGAAGCAGACAGCTCTGTGATAGTAAAATGGTTTTCTGACAACTTTTTGAAGCTAAATAATGATAAGTGCCACCTGATGATATTTGGTGATAAAAGCACCGAAACAACGGTCACAATTGGAAATTCAAGAATTAAGGAAAGTGATTATGAAAAGCTGCTAGGTGTGACTTTTGATAAGAAATTAAGTTTCAAAAAACATGTTGAAGATTTATATAAAAAGGCTAACCAAAAGCTTCACGCACTGGCTCGCTTGTCTAATTACATTGATCCTATCAAATCAGAAATTTTAATGAATTCCTTCATCAGGGCACAATTCAATTATTGCCCACTTGTATGGATGTTTAATGATAGGTCAACTAATTCAAAATTAAATCGCATTCACGAAAGAGCACTGCGATTGGTATGCAGAGATAGTATATCAGAGCTAGAAAAGTTGAAGAAAAAATATGTTACCATCCATCAGCACAATCTGCAATTGCAAATGATTGAAATATTCAAAACAAAAAAACAATCTAAATCCAACATTTATGAAAAACATTTTTACTGAGATAAATATTCACTACAGTTTGAGAAGTGAGAATCATTTGCAGTTGCCGAATATAAAGACAACAATATACGGAATAGAAAATATTCAGTACAGAGGTCACCTTTTGTGGTCCTCGTTGCCAAAGGAAATTAAAGATTCCAACACATTATTTGAATTCAAGCGAAAAATAAAATTATGGCATGGAAATACTTGCATCTGCAGATTGTGCAAAATTTTCATTAAAGATTTAGGGTTTTTGTAGGTTTTAAAGTAAAAAATTGTAAATTAAGTTTTAACTTATTTGTTGGCGTTAATTAGCTGATTAGCTATATATATTTTTTTTTATCTTGCCAACGTAAAAGAAATTGTTAATAATAATAATAATAATAATAATAATAATAATAATAATAATAATAATAATAATAATCGAAACATATCTTGCCGTTGGGCCTAAAACTACAGTAAAAACACCGAGGGATACTGGCGATGGTTCTCAAGATCCTATTTCTTGTCTAATCGGTTCGATTTTCAATGATATTTTGATAGGAAGGCCAAGTTAAAAATGTGGTAAAAAGTCTGCGAAATCAAGATCCGCGGTCTAGAATTTCGGCCTATAGTTAAATTCTAAAACGAGGACCTTGAGTTCACGGACCTAGCAAAAAGTCCGCGAGATAAAGGTCCGCGTTTTAGAATTTCAGCCTATAGTAAAATTCTAAAACGCGGACCTTGCTTTCGCGGACCTTTTAAAAAATCCGCGAAATACAGGTCCGCGTTTTAGAATTTCAGCCTATAGCAAAATTCTAAAACGTGGACCCTGATTTCGCGGACCGGAAAGTCATGATTCTCGGGAAGGTCCGCGGGGTCCGCGTGGTCCGCGAGGTCCGCGTTATAGACCAGGCCGTTTTTCTAGAAGTTTGCCAAAAATGGGAAGAAGAGAAATGGGTCGATAGTTATGATTCTTACTGTTTTTCTTATGGATGGGAACTACATTGGCTTGTTTCCAGACTTCAGGGAAAACACCTTGGGTCATACACGACTCAAATATTAATCTAAGGGGTAGAAGGAGTGCATCATCGCATATCTTTATCATTCGCACGGAGATATCATCCCAGCCATGAGCTTTGTTTGGATTCAATGATTGAATGATATTCAAGATCCTCCCATCAGAAATGGAAAAGTCAGTAAGTAGTGGAGCATTGGGAACTACTGTCGGAGGAAGTTCGCTACCAGTATCGATTGTGGTGCACTGCTGTATAAAATAATCATTTAAAATTTCTGCCTTTGCAGTAAAATCCAGCACAAATATGTCGTTTTCTAATAGAGGGGGGATTATGGGTATTTTAGCTTTGTTCAAGATTTTATTTATCAAGGACCAATAAAGCTTTTTACCTGTTTCGGGGTTCGTGTATAATTTTAAGTGAAGAGCAAGCAGCCATCGTAAAGTTTAGTTTGGAGGGAACAAGCTTCTTTTTCATGGTAAATGCTGGAACCGGTAAATCAACCTTGCTACTTTCTGTTATATTGCATTCTTGGGCAGGAATAGGGCTTGGAAAGGAATCACAAAATTTCCCTAGTAACCGCTGATCTTTTTGATAAACTGGAATTTATTGGACGTACATAAAAAGATACAGACAAGCCTTTCGGGGGCATTCATTTGATGATAAGTGGTGATTTCCATCAACTCCTTCCAGTTGTTAGTGGTAAAAATAATTAAAGCTGAGCTTTTGCCTTCAATGCTCGTACTTGGAGACGATGTGTTCCCGTACATATTCGTCTGGAACGTGTCTGGAGGCAGAGCGACCCTGAATTTCTTCACCTTTTAGAAGGAGTAAGACGTGGGTGTATTCTTAGTGCAGCAACTGTGGCAACACTTTAAAAACTAGTCAAGAATGAAAAAGAAATTCTTGAACCCATGGCAAAGACCTGGCTATACCCTAGATCTTCAAGGGTGGAGTCAAAAAATAGGGAATTTTTGGACGGTATATCAAGTGAAAAATACTGTAACAAAAGCATCGACAGTGGTAAAGAGAAAGACAAGCTTCAGATAGCATGCCCTGTCATGGAAACCATTTGCTACAAAATTGGAGCGAAAGTGATGCTTGTGAGAAATTTAAACCATCTATCACTTTTTAATGGGTCATTAGGCCAAGTACGAGCAAGCGCTAATAATGTACCTCTTGTGCAATTCCAACAATTCGGCACCATGTTGCTTAACTTGAAACCAGTAACTTGGACTGTAAACAATGAAAATGGGGTTGTCTGTGCGAGCAGAAGGCAGCTGCCAATTATTCTAGCATGGGCCATGACAATCCACAAGGCACAAGGAAAGACAATGAATAAACTTGTTATTTCTTTAGCTGATACATTTGCGCTTGGTCAGGCATACGTAGCTCTGTCGAGAGCAAGAAGATTAGAAGACATTGAAATTCTGCCCTGTTTTGATACAAAACTTCCAGAAGAGCCAGTAGCAATACAAAGACTTGAACAGACATATAAATCAGCCTTGTTGGTTACCAATGAAGACTTCCGCAAAGATTCAGGCGAAGTTACAATTCAAGCATAGATATCGAAGTCCAAGCTCCGAACGAAAGGGCTGACTTAACTACTGCAGCACCTCTTCTGCTGGAAAAAGATCTGAAGAGCATCCTTCTAAATCTTAGCACAATTCTTATACATGTTCGAGATATGGCAAGTCTAGAGATGAAGCATTCTGGTGTAGCACATGAATTCAAGAAGGGGAATTTTGCAGTCTGCAAGACGCATCGGAAGTTCTCTGCGATGTCAATCGATCAGGCACATGAGCAGAATAATGCTCTGGTCAAGGGAGATGGTGGTGCAGTTGGTTTAACGCAAAACCCAGAGACACTTAGAAAATGGATGTGTGGTGGTCCTGAAATTGCTAGGCTGATTAAAGAGTTTGAAAGTGCCATGGCAGAGTCATCATCAGACCGTGTTGCTCAAACGATGCATCATGAGCAAACAAAAGGCATTCAAGCTACGTTTGAAAGGCATGTTAAGGCATTAACTGGTGTGCTTGAAAAGTTGGGTAATCCATTTGTCGAAGAAAGCAATGACCTCATGAGAATTGACACAAGAGATATTGCAGACGAGGTTACAGTTCAATGCATCAAACAGGTTGAAAAACTTGGAGAAGACCAGTATAGCACTTTCATCAAGGAGAGATTGGAAGTTTGAAAAAATGGACAGAATCAGAGTCTATAAATGTGAATAGAAGTCTTCAGCAACGCAAAGAAAGATCAGACAAGCAAAAAGAAAACTGGAAGAAGAGGACAGAGACAGGGAATCTAAAGAATTTTATATGAATATGGTGGATTTTAGCTTAAAATGATTTAATCCCAATCTTTAAAGCAGTTTTTCTTAAAATGAGGTTTTCATGAGTTTCAAATGTCTTAGCCCCCGCTGAAAAAACTGAACAAGACAGTGAGTTGAAATTTGGCACCCAGGTAGTTGAATATCTAATTCATGTTTGTACATAAGCATTTTATGATAAAGCGAAAATTCTTGTGATGAGTGTGTCCAAAAAAATTCAAGTTACGAGAATAATTGTTTTCCTTACAACACCCTACATGATTGATTTTCATATGAAAGCTCCTGTATAAACATAGCTGTTTTAAAGCTCTTCCAAATGAGCTATAATTTGTTTTCATAGGGCTAATAGTTCAGCTGATAGCCTTGTTAAACAATTGACCAATCGTGTCATAAAAATCGTAGTTACCATGGCAACAAAGTATTTTTGGAGCAAAAATCAAATTTTTCCAATTGCATCGATCTATCCTTTCATTTGATACATGAAACTGCTCTAAATTCATTACATTAAGTACAGCAATTTTCGGCGGATAAAATTTTGGACAATAAACTTTGGCGAAAATATTTTCAGACACATTTTTGGTATTTCGGACAAATAAGTTTTTGGACAACATTTTGACTAGTTTTCGGATCATCTATGCAAAGTCACAACAGATTTTAGATTTATTGAAACAAACACCTTCATGAAGTTTGGAATAGAGCCGTAACATGTCCTAAAGTCCCTTCTAACATAAAATTTTTTCAAACAGAATAGCAAAAAATACACTAATTGTCTTTTTTCTATTCGTATTTGGCAATTTTTTTATACGTGCTTTAAATTGTAGTTGGTGTCATGTCATAGGCACTTTAAATCTGCAAAAGTTTCTTCTTGTTCAATTTTGTCTTTGCTAGCATCATCAATTTTGAACATTTTGATATGAATTCTTTTCGAATTGCATAATCAATAGTGAGAGCATGTACATCGTTATAGAGGACGTTGTTGTTATTTTTTCTGACCACATGTTCTGACTAATGACAATAATATTGGATTGGAAACAGTTATTTTTTTCAAAAACCTTGCATGTTTATAATAATCTTTCGTAACGTGCTGGAGATTCGAGTTCAGATTTCTTGTCTTGGTTCCTTTGGCATTCAACTCACACTGCGCATGCTCATATCTATGCAAAAATTTTCGGCGTGACAACTTTTCGGACAACTTCATATTTCGTACAAATAAATTTTCGGACAAGTCTTTGTCACAAAGTTTGTCAAGCCGAACATTGTTGCACTTAATGTATCTTGCAATCTAGTTTTTTACTACATAGCTCCCCTTAACCCTAATCCACATCAGGGGTGGATTCCACCCCCCCCCCCCTCAAGGTTTTATTTGCCGCGTTTTTAAACGACATTTGCTATGTCCCCCAGCCTTCCTGACTTTTACTAATTATCTATTAGCCACATTTTGGTGGACACATTTTTTAACAATAGGACTCACAGGTCACGTGACATGCCCATATTCGGAAGGAGGTAGCAGCAAAATCATTGTTTTCAATGATTTCAATGGAATTATTTGATTGAATTATAAAGTATTATACAGCAAATGAATCAGCAAACAAAGGGCTTCAATTTGATACCGGAATTTCTGGAATTTCATGATGTCAGCATTTGTTGATAATGACATCGTTTTGGCCGCCATTTTGGACTAATTAGGAATTTTTTCAAGTTTTTTCGAGCTTTTTCAATGAAAAACACTCTAAGGATACATTTAATATAGATAATCACAATTTTTCCGGTTCTTTTAGTCTCTCTTTACATAGAATAAATTAATCGCACAAATGACGTCATAAGAATCGGCTAATTTCTGCCAAAAGATCACTCCAAAATCGCTATTTTCAATAAAATGATATTTTATCACCAAATATGTTGACAAACTGAACCAAAAACTGCACAAAGTTCATGCAAAATCTTCATTAAACTTGAATTCAACTTAAAAGCCTGATTTTCACAGATTTTCAGCTTTGTGACGTCACTGTGACGTCATAAGGTGTGGCAGCCACACCCAAATTATGCTACGAGCTACAAATTACCTGCTCTATAACTGTGCCAAGTTGTATTGATTTTCAAAGAATTATTAAGAATTTTCAATAACTCAAATGAATGCTTGGAAACAAATATTCCATTCCAATATTAAACTTCACACAGTGAAGCAGATTTGAAAATTAGCTTCCCACAATTTGGAAGAATTCCTGAGAGTTCGCAACATGTTCCATGAATTCTCAAGAATCCTTTGTAAGAAAAAGTTGTTGAGTTAAGAAAGAACTGTGATGCAGGTATATTGTATGGTTTTAGTAAAATATTTAATTAGATACTGTAATTGGAGTGTTGATAGGAGACACTCAAAATGCTAGTTACAACACAAAATTATGTTATTTTTCTTTCAGGAAAAGAGAAAGCAAATGGTCACCGCTGGAGCATGATTACATATAGAATAGGTGAGAGAATTATATTTTCAAAGAATTATTCTTTTGAAAAGTCATTGTGTGGTTGAGAACTTGAAAATTTTGTTGAAAAGCAAGCATGATCATTTGCTAATATTTTTGTCCAACACAGCAAATCATCAGATAACATGTGCACCAACTCAAAAGTTTATTTGTTTCTTAGATTAAACATGGACCATGTGATTATCCTTGGGCAACAAGATAAAAGCCTGATACCAACACTAACAACCAATTGAGCCGCTGTGATGTTCTTTCCACATGATTCTGTGTAACATCACACTGCGGATCTCATCGGTATTTTGCCAGACCTGTGTCACGCTTAATGACATTGATGTATTTGATGGGCTCCCTCTAGTTGGCTCTTCCCTTTTTGGTTGCAGTGTTAGAGGTGATTTCTGACTATATCAACAAAGAAATCAATTTGATATCATCAACTGGATGCTTGTTTCACTAGGCAAATCAATTCATAATGAATGAAACTGTGAACTGAAACTGAGCATACTTTTACAGGTTGGGGCTTTTTGGATACCAGTTTTCCTTTTGATTTGCATTTTTTTTATTTCTAGCGCTTGCAATTTATATCAGATCACCAGCAGCCTACAGTGCACTCAAAAGCTTTCAAATATTGGAACTTCCATCAACTAAGAGTCTCCAGTTGTTTACATCTGTAAGGAATCATTCACCTGGCATCAACGAAGAGTATATTGCAGAGAAGAAGCAAGATTATCAAGCCATGTGTGAGGAGAATGTAATGAATGGCTTCAAGAAACCACTTGGTATTGGTACACTTATTTTTGACGAAGTCAAGGTGATAGGAAAAGTTTTGCTAAATATGAAGAATGAAAAGTTTTCAGGCTTGGCAATGTCAGTAGACGAAATGTGTAATCTACATGATTTATACCAAGATCTTGATTCATCAGAACCAGTCCCTGCTGAGTCAGTAGTCATGTACTTGATCTAACAGCGCCTGTGATTGGTCGATCTCCTGAAGGGGGATTTCTAGAGTCACGGAGGTAACTTGAATTCTGATTGGCTCTTGACGGGAATCACTAAAGGTTTGGCCAATCACATCGCAATATGCCTGAAGACGGTTGAGAAGTTTATCACAGGCAGCAACCACAACGGCCGTGTCATGAGAACAAGCTGCCTGTGAGGAGATGCCTCGACCAACGTGGGGAGGCATGCGAATTGTGCATAAAATGGAAGTAATATTTTGCAGCTTTGCCAATTGACACATTCTGATCGTGCTGGAAGTCTTTGTAAGCAATACTGCAGATCCAACGAGATAATAAGTGACTTGATGAAGGCCTAACCTAAAGTAAGACAAGGTGGTCTACCCAAGAAACCTAGATTATTAGGCCAAAGAAAATGAAAGTGCTCTCGAGAAACATGGTTGTTCGTGAAGGTTTGTATATATGTGAAGGTTTGTAATATTTCAGCTGTGACACTAGTATTATGAACGAAATTAAACCTATTTTGTTGCTAGAACTTCCATGTCCCAGGTTGCAAAGCGTATATTGTTTATGAAAGCAAAGCATACCTAATTAATTCCCTTCCCCTGTCGACAGGACTGTACTCAGACAGAGATGCCTCCCCACCCCCACTACTGAATATCCTTCACTGTACTGATGATGCTTCCCCACACACATGATGGTATCCCTCCACTGACAGCACTCTGGAAGCCTCTCCACTGTACTGAATAACCCCCTCCGGATGCCTTTGTACTGAACACCCTCTTCTTTGTGCCTTACTTCTTTGTGTCTGTGGGCCCCTTCCACTGTCCCTTGTGAACAAAGTAGCGACCCTCTGTGCTTCTTTTTCATTTTATGTATAAATGTATAATTATATGTCGAAACTTTAAGAAGGCATTAACAAAAACAACTCTCATTTCTTTGGCGACTAGTTTAATCTGTTCATGCAGACTCTTTATGCTAAAATGATCAATTTACACTGGCAACAGAGTTTGTGTTTGGTTCTAATTCTCCTTCATATGATGTAAGATTTCTAATTATATTCATATGACTGTACTACTTTTAGTTTCAACACATAGAATTATATAAATATAAAACCTTATTTCAACAATGCAGTTTGAAGCTTTGTGCCTTTTTTGGGATTTTCATATATTTCGGGCGAGTGACTATGTGACTGATGCGCATTGACTTTTGCCTTTGTTTGTGGTAGATTTGTATCATAAAATATTGGAGGCCCTTTTATCCTAGAGATTTCTAATATGGTACGGTATGACTTATATGGTATGCTGGTATGATGATGCCCACAGAAGGTGCACATCTGGCTATTGTTTAAGGAACTACTATTCTATTGTTCTGTCTGTGTTATCATCTGTGCTCAAAACATAAAAAGCAGTCTTTCCTCATAAAACATTCCATTAAAATAAAAACCAAACCAAGTGTCATCTTTTGACAAGCAAGGATATGGTTTTATCTGGGGTTTTCATTTTGACCTTAGAAAAGGGATCATCATTTTCATCAAATCCAGTAACTTCATCACATTTATCTAAAAACTTAGGACATCGCGTATTCTTATGCACCATATAGTCAAGGTTTTACCGCAGTGTATATGATGACTTCCTCTTGAAGTTTTCAGTTGTAAATAATGACAAAATAGGTCAATAAGGTTTTCAATATGAAAAGGCTAAAATAATGGCTGGCTTCTGAATGAATTTATTATTTTTGGGTTTGTTGTTCAAAATTACTTATATTTTTGGGTACTATTAACAATCTGTCTGAACACCCTTGTGACACCCCTGGATTGCATCAACAGTGGTCTTAGAGTTCTAAGGGGAATACATTTGTGCCCAGAGCTTAAAAATTGAAGTTATTAACATGGAAACTCTGTCACAATGCCTGATTAACAATGCTTCAACAAGTAAATCCTCTGTCAAATGCATCCAATTTTGCATCCAACATATGAACAAAAATTTGTTTTTGATCTCCACAAAACTTCATGCAAGATAAGTTTTACAAATTTTGCATATGTTGGATGATCCAGCATGATTGGTCAAAATGCATCCAACATTTAATTGAACATTTCTTTTCAGCATGCTATGAGATATTGGATGCCTTTGACCAGGGGTTAACAAGGCCCCCAATGAGATAAGAAAAGTGGAGGGGGGGCCAAAGTTGGTACAAAAAATTACCACAACACAGCATGATGAGGTGCCTCTCAGAACAGCATGATTTGCAAAAACCTGGGGGGGGGGGGGGGGGGGCGCGTAGGCCCTGTTTAAGACAGATCCTAAGCATAACAGTGATTTAAACACCAGTGATATTTTTTTTTTCAGCTTGCAACTGCATATCATATGTAAGCCCCAAAGATTGTCTGGTTTTCTACAATTCTTGAAGAAATTCACAGATCTCTGATTTGAAGAAAATATTTGAGAGAACAAACTTTGACAAAGACATTTTTGATATGAGAAGCATATCAGCTTTTGGGACTTTAAGTTTAAAGGATATGTAATTTTGGCTGATGCAATTTGAATGAGTTGGATGGTATAAATCATGTTGTTAGAAATGGTTGATTTCCTCAAATTTACATTGTTAATTTTTGTTTGGATGAGTGAATGGCATCTTCCTTTCATTATGACTGAATTGAAAAGCTCTGTAATTTCTCAAATTAAATGGGGCAGGGGTACACTCTTTTTTCATAAGAATACTGTAACCTTTTTAAGAATATTCAGGCCCAGAATCATCCAATTTTTAAGAATATTGCTCAGCCTCAGCTCGCATATTTTTGTCTCATTTTTCAGCAGTTGACCCTTTGCGATGTTCATAACAGAGAATCGCATGATTGACTAAATACTTTAAGAATGTATTCAGGCTCAAAACGAACATTTCTTAAGAATATCGAGGCTGGATAAAATTTATAGTATGTATTCTTATAAAAAAGACTGTAGTCAAGTACAAAGGGGCATTTCACTCATTCGAAAAAGTGTATGAGATATTTTGAGAACAAAATAATTTTTACGTAATGTTGATGGATTTTTCATGAAAACGAAACATTTTGCAATGGGTGTACTCATAGGCGTACGGGGAAAAATCTGGGGGGGCTGCCCAACAAAGTCCATTGTTTACCATAATTGTTGCCCGACTGAGGACTTTTTGCCCGATTGGGGCTCATTTTCGATAATTTGTCTAATGTTGGGGGAGCTGCCGCCTTGTACGCTTATGGGTGTACTTATCAGTTTTTGGGAGTAAAATGCCCATTAACCAAGTATGTCATGGGAAAAAAATAAACCAAGGGGATTTTAATGGGGTTCACGCAGGGGGTATACTCTGGTTTATTCAGGATAGGATGCTCAGGTTACTTTTTTGGGTCTAAAATTTGGGCAAGGATTATTTTTTTGGGTCAATCATTTCTACAGTCATTTTTCTGGGTTCCTGAAATTCTGGCTTACTTTTTTGGGTCCCAAATATGAAAAAAGGAAAAATATTGGGAAAAGATAGACAATATTATTTTTTGGGTATATTTTCATGGTAGGAATTATTTTTTGGGTTGATGCGTTGTATCTCAGCCTGAGCACCCCTATCCTAAATATAACTGAGTACCCCCCTGGGGGGGTTCACGAAAGATACAATGGAATGTTGTATCCTAAAGCCTATATTGCATTCTTACTTTCATAGGATTACCGTAAAAGCTCTATTAAGCCACCAAAGATTCTCTATTCATTGAGCTAAATAAGTTTGCAAGTTAATTTTGATGTGTTCTTAGATAAAACTTTGTCGAATTCATGTATTTAACTCGTAAAATTGTATTTTTAAACCGCAAAGTGTGGTGGAAAATGAACTAAAAAGTGTCCAAAATTAAAGAACCCCCCCCCCCCCGAGTAATAGAGCTTTTAGGGTACTGTACTATAAATTTTTTCCAGCTTCGATATTCTTAAGAAATTTTCGTTTTGAGCTTGATATATTCCGAAAGTAATCTAACCTTTTTTCAAATCAGATATGTTTCAACGAATAGAAACCACGCTTTTTGAAAAAAATCACGAAAAACCCGATACGTCAGTCGTGGGATTATCTGAACTCACGGGGGGGGGGGGGGGTTATTGGCCAAATTTTGGATAGGGGTCTGCCGTGAGCATATTCAAAATGGTACCGTTGGCTAGACCAACTCGGAAAAAATACTTGAGCATTGGAAAGGCTTCAAAATACCCTGTTTTGAAATATTCAAGAGGGCACAGATCTGGTGATTGTAAGAAACTTTCAGTACTGGCCCAGATTCTCATTTTCTTATTAGAAAAATACGCGTACTTGACCGTCACTGAAAAGAAAAAGCAGGAACGCATTGAAACTCAAATCGCGTGACCATAGGCTATGGCATGACTAATCGTTTCCTCTCGGATAAATTTGGAACGTTGTGAGTATGGAAGGACGCATTATATTAGAATGTAGCTGAGATTGATGCGATTCGGTCATGGCGTCTTTCAGTGGCTTACCTTCTAAGGCAACGAAACGCGGTTATTCTACATGTCCTGCTTGTAAGTTGAGTTATCCCGCAAGAAAAAAGCCCAAAGTATGTGAGTGTGGGAGAGAACTTGGTGGCTCGTTCACCGAACCAAGCACAAAAAACATTCTTCCAGGCTGCGTATTAGTATCTAGTACTAATGGATCACAAGGTTCTGGGTTTGAATTGTTTTCTTGCCTCACCTCCGGTCGTGATACAAGGACATTTGTATTACAAGGAAATAATGCACACGACAAGCTATGCTACCAACCGAAATGCAAGGAGCTTCGAAGCAGCATGTCAGCAAGTGGTAAGTTGTCAGACTTCAAATGCAAGCACTTGGACTTAGTGAAAGAGAGAATTGACCCAATATTCTCCATATCCTTTTCTGACAGGGAAATAGATGATTTTTCTCCAGACAATAACATTCGCGAGAAAATGAAAAACTTCCAAAGGCAAGACATGCCAACAGTAGTTAAGCTATCAAGCAGATCTTATGCCGTTATGGGCGAAGAGTCAACAACCAATCCAATGGGCTACGTGCAACACTGATACTTGCAGAAACAGGCATGAACGCTTGAAGCATGGCGGACAGTATCAAATCTGCGTCCACGTGCATTATACCTTGCTAGCAAGAAAATTGAAGGAGGACATTTTTCCAAGATCCAGTCAGTCGGTCGCCTCAAATGTTCCCAGTTCTACCCCGGAAAATCCAACTGTAGAAAATCAGTCCTATCAACTTTCCTGGCAAGACGATTTGGAAGGAACAAGTCTTCAACGTTCTTCCACTTTGAAGGTTAGATGTGCTCTTTTTGAGTCTTTGTATAATAGTTGTTTTTGTTTACCTGTGCTTGCCTACCCTCCATGATTTGTCCCATAACCATAAAGGGGGAGGAGCAAGGGAGGAGCTTTACCGTTGGCGATGAGGTTTCTTTGTCAAGATTCATATATTGAAATGGGGGTTAAAATGCAATAAGCCAGGTTAATACTGCTCAGGAAGTTTTTTACGTAATGGGTTTTCCTTGGCTGCTGGGATCTCAGCTCTGTGCTCCGAAATCCAGCTTCAGCGTATAACATCGACTTGATTGTGTAGGTGACTAACTAATGTCTCGTTCCATTCCTACCCTGACCCTGACACCCCCGGCATTGGCAAAAAATATATTCCCTCCCCCCGGGCACTTTAGCAAGGAATTTTTGTTGAACCCCCCCGGGGGGGGGGGGGGGGTGGTCAGAGTAGGAATTGAACGAGACATAAGAATTTCGCATTTCATTCCTCCAGGCTATTTGCCATCTTGCCAAAATTAAATCTATTGGAGATTGAATAAATAGGAAAGTAAATGAAAAAAAATCGTAATAAATCATAAGAAAAGTCATCGGGCCGCCCAAGTAGTGTCATTCGCGCTATTTGATCTCTGGTTTTTTGGCAGGGAAGAACCTTTAGTCATTACGAAAATAGCAATTAGGATCTTGTGAATCGCGAACCGAATCACTCAGTTTCGTTGTTCAAAGCCAACAATCAAGAAAAAGTTTCTCCCACCCTGCCTGTCCCTTCTCATGTTTACGTTATAGAGTGTTTAATTTTTTGGGTTACTTCTATTTTTTCGGAGGTCCAGTCGGACTTCCTGAAAGCTGCATTCGCTGGAATTTCGTATTTCATGTCGATCAATTACTGTTATTAAATTCCTAATTTGTTATTCATATAGTTGGTTTTAATTAGCTTTCAATATAGCCATCAAGTATTGTATGTCACCAACTTGAAAGAAAAACCAAAATCACCGACCGTAAAAGCCATCCCGTTCCGGCAAAAGGGCATAGTGCACTCTCCTCCGCAGTCAGGTCAACTTGATGCGCGAGGAGGCAACTCTAGTACTGGGAAACGTAGTGAATCAATCATACTCTGCTCAAAGTACAATTTATTGTCTACAAAAAGATTTTGCTGTGCACTGTTATTACTTGCTTTGAGATCTTGAAATAATTTGGGAGCCCTTCTAACAAAAATGAATAAACTCTTCACTTTCGGTATTACTATATAAGGAACACGTTAGAAACAGAATAATATAAGAAATACCTCCGGCATTACAATGTAAGAAACAAAATATACCAGCCCCGGACCTCCATTTCTCAAAAAGAAATGAGTGCATTCCACTGATTGCTGTCTAGGCTTCTCTACCCTACATCAATTTCGTCAAATTTCTACTTTATTTTACCGTGCATCTTCCATCCATCAGCTGCAGATGAAACGAAAATTGCCGTCTACGATTCCATGCGAAATTGTCAGGCGAGGTGCTCAGATAGCTACAACACATGGCTTGTATTTTGAGCCACGCCACCAGCAGTGTTTGCTGTGCAATTCCAGCCTATGTGAAGCTTCTTTCCCAAAAGGCAGTTCTTGTAAGGAAGGAAATGGGATACTGCTGACACACCAAATGCCGTTTGAAAAGTGCACGATGAAAGTGAAGATATGTCAAAACCAAGAATGTATGGCTGTTAACCATGTTTTCCCTTATGATGAAGGTAACCTCATTTTCAAGGACGCCTGTCTGCTAATTTTTTACAGCACTAATCCCCATGCAGCCTCACGTTGATGGGCCAATTATATGGTATAAATTTTTATCTGAACGATGATAGCGACTGCACACTTTTAATCAAGTTTGTCTGTCAATAGAACGATCCAGATAAAATTTTTTATACCCCACTTCAAAGTAACCATACGCATGAAAAGTCATCTCTTCGTCTGATGATACTGCTACCTATGTATCATGATTTTCAAAGAAAGTTTTTCTCTAGAGGACCAGTCACGTGATATGAAGTGGATGTAAACAACGTTAGATGAATTGGTGTATTACAGTAACTGTATTGTCGGTCTGTTTATTCACATATTGCATATAATATTGCAAATATTAATATTGCAGGACTTTTTAACGTTTGCAACAAGATAATCGTCGAATTGGCGATACTCCTGGGATGGAGGGAATCATTGAAGAAAGGAGTTCCAGTCAGTCACTTCATTGAAATAACCTTGAATACATTGTTATTGACAGTTGAAAAAGTAAGTAATATTTTCAATCGCACTCGTTTTGTTTCAAATGCACAAGCGCACTTGTTTCAATGATGGATATGGAACTTTCTAGTTGATTTTCGTAAATTTTCGATGCATAAACCTGATCTAGAATTGCATGATATGAATCATCAAAACTCATATTTTCCATACGTAAATACAGCATGCCCTACAGATGCCGTATACATTCAGATGTCAATATATTTCCCCTTTATAGCCACTCTCGTAGGTTTGGTGAGGCCCTTGCCAATTGGAACAAAGTAGCACTTTGAAAATCTGGAACCTCGAAAAAATTTCAGTCAAAAACTAAAATCTGAAAACTCCCTCTTATTTCCTCGTGAATTTATGAGTGTTTGCGTTGGTTTATGCAGGAAGACCAACCCTCTAAGACAGAGCTCAACTACTTCTCTCAACTACTTTACAATGGCTTCTACGGCTTCGAAGCGTTGACTGATCGAAATCTAGATGATGTCATATGTGGTATTTGTGGAATTGTTGGAGAATTGTACCTTGGCGATGGTAATGAAAAGAATTGTTGCTCTTTGCGTGAGGTAAGACATTGTTTCACACACAATTCAAATCTAGCTTCCTTAGCAGACACGTTGCTGATAGGGGGGGGGGGGGGGTCATTGATATTGCTTCTTGCTTCCCTTCCAAGAGCATCAAACAAGGGCCGTTCTGATTTGGTAAATTTCAAATGTGATACAGGAAGGCAAATAATTTCCAAGTAAGGCTAAGCCAATTTCCTATAATGTGTTCAAAATTTCAGTTGACTCTGAAAGCCAAGTGCCAATAGAGGCGTGCCTCATTTTCAGGGAGATGAAACGTGGATACTTTTTGAAAAGAACATTTCCAAACGCTAATCCAGGAATAGACTTAAAGATCACAGATCCCGAACGACCGGACAAACCCCGATAATAGGATGGCAGGATTGGTTGTGATTTGCAAATGACCTGGATTTTCTAAAGGGAGGTCTACACTTTCCAAGAAAAGAACAATAGGTTCTCAAACAATAGGTGTCTATTACAGTAAACCGTGTACTACCTAAAAAGTAACAAT
This sequence comes from Aurelia coerulea, assembly GCA_039566865.1. Classification (NCBI taxonomy): domain Eukaryota; kingdom Metazoa; phylum Cnidaria; class Scyphozoa; order Semaeostomeae; family Ulmaridae; genus Aurelia; species Aurelia coerulea. Next base: position 12,964,227 of record CM076947.1, read on the forward strand.
TAATATCTTCAAATTATGTATTCATAATTGATCTTTAGCTCTCAAGTAAATAACATTGCTTTGACGTTAGGTTGATATGACGGCCAAAGGAGACTCTCTACCAGTCAGTGAGAACAGCAACCATTTGGAAAGCATCCTCACAAAGATAAAATTGCGGCTGGTTGAGCAATGCTGCTTTGCTAACAGTAAACTGCCATTCAAGATTCGAATCAATCAAGTTCCTCCAATTATACCTCCTGCATCAAGGAAATTTGAGCTAAACACGGAAACGGAGAAAAGAAGCACCTATTTGACAAAAAAGACCGATGGACAAGAGGGTTTGTTATTCAATCTTTTACCCAATTAATAAAGAAAATTTGGGAAATTTTCAATCAAAAGAAAAGAAATATTGAAGAAACTCATAGTCTGTCTAAAATTAGATGACACATGAAAATGCCCGCCATTAACTTGACTTGCTAAAAGTCTCAGTTTTAGTCTCAAGAGCGTTGTAGGAGAAATAGAGTATCTCCCCTTTCTTCCTCCTCCTCCTTCTCAAGGGCGGCATATTAAGTATTAGAGCTGGCCTGACGCTACACCCTGACTTAAACAAAGCAAGCTTATAACAGCAATTGAGGTATTTTGCTTCGGAAGTTTTTGTTATAAAATCTCACGTGACACCTAATTTAAGACATGACATCTACTTTGATGTCAATTCAATGTTAACAGACGGATCCTTTAATTGTTAATTTAGAGATTCGAAGTGTCTTCGAACAGTGCATCAATCTTTTTCTGTTTAGTACTGTATTGATACTAATATTTGTTTATAAATTGTTTTTTCCTGTAAATCTTGCATCAAAAAGCAGTACTTATTTCTTATTTGTCAATTTTGGGCTAATTAATACAATGTGTTGACAGACTTCGTGATTACCAAATAAGCAGTGGTGGGGTAAAAAAAATCAGCGGAGCGGTACAATTCCAAAATGTTAATTGCATACCCCTGTATACCCAGACATAGGTATTACATCTTTTAATTGCGACTTTTGCCAATTTTTTGTAAATGGGGAGGGGGTGATTCACTCTCCCATACCCTTCCCTGGCCCCACCACTGCAAATAATGATGTAAGAAAACCCTAGCAACGTGGTTGGGGCACTTGGCGTCATTCACCAACTTTCAACTCCTTAGCTTAAACTTTTCGTATATCATCACAGGGGATCCAATTTTGCTTGCACAAATCTTCAAAGAGCGACAAATCAGCCTCGCTTCCTTAGATGGAATGGACAAAGAGACCTTGCTCGAAATTGCCCGGTATTGCAAAGTGAAAACTGCATCAAAGTCCATGGTTAGTATGGTACCTTTTAGACTGTGTCAAAGAATCAAGGAAATAACAATAAGTGTCTTATTTGCTTTTTATTGCATTGTCGAGGAGCTGGTGATTCTTTTTGGTATCAGGACAGTCAGGAAAAGTTTATCGAGATACTGCAATAGTACATATTTATATTTTCAGAAAATGCTCCGTTTTGATCTACGTGCATTGTATGCAACTATACTCGTTGGCACTTCGCCTTGCCATGGCTTTAATAGCTCACCTGGCCACACTGGTGGATTCTACCATCTCGTCTGCAGACACAGTGTATGCTTTGTTTTCTTATATCGGAGCGATTTATTTTGTTGCGTTTCAGTAAGGCCAAATGATATCAGAGATGAAGAAGGGAGATAAGGGCCAGGGGAACTTTGCACTTCACGTTTCAAAAGTACCATGTATCAAAAATCCTAAAGGATACCTAATCAAAGGTTTTCCTGTCACTCACTACAGCTAAAATGTGCCGTTTTTGAGCTACGTCCCTTCAAGTAAGAACTCCCTTTCTATTTCTCCGAGCGAAAATGAAAATGCATTAGGATCTTACTGTGAAGCTTTGAAGGTCTCAGCCGCATAAATTAGAGTTTTGCGACGATTTTCATATTTGTATGCTAAATAGATAAGCGGTGAGCTGCTCAAGATTCTAAAGTCGGTTTTCAAATGAACATGTTTCGCTTTTTCCAGTGATAGTCAGGCATAACTAGCCTAGGATTTCGTGCAGAATATGAATTTTGGATAATATTGCAATTTGCAAATGAGAAGAATCGACATCTGCATTACAGTACTTGGGTATAAGACAGGGAAACTAAGAAAACAATTGAATCAATAGAAGTCAAGTCATTGGAAGATTTTTGTGCCACTTTTACATACGGTAGGGGTAGTCTTATCAAATTTTACCTTTACCACCTTAAAACATTTTGTCTTGGATTTTAATTATGTATTCACCTTTTTTGCTTTAGTGCACAGTTGCATCGAAGTTCATGCTACTCAGTGAATCAGTTCGAGATGCTGCAGATCTCTACCTCTCATTGAAATGCCCTCCGATCACATTTGTGTACGATACTGCATGTACATTTGTCCGGCATCTTAACAATCGCGAACCACACAAGACAAGCAAATTTTGGGGAAATTTTGATGGCTGCTTTGAAATTCCTAGCCTAGATAGAGAACCGAATGCTGTAAGTATTTCTCCTTAAGTGTCCCTAAGTGTTACGGACCTAAATGAAATCTGTGTCTCAAATGAGATGTCAGATGAGATTTGTGTCAATTGGGCTTTCTCCTTGAAATATGCGGACAATGACAACATAGTTCTCCTTCAGGTGTATCATAACTGTAACGAAACACTAAACTTGAATCTTGATTGATAGGTGCGATGCAATACTGTACTACAATACTCATAATGGGGTGATGAAAATGCACACATGGAAATTACGCATCCATAACTTTTGTATCTGGAACTATTCACAACATTCACGAGCACCAACGATTTGATTTGATTTGGTTTTGCTTCTGATTGTCTTCAGTGTGGATTTGAATTTACTCCATAAATCCTTTCCTACTGTTGAGATAAATAACAGCCAAACTACTTCTTTCATCTTGCCACTGTTTATATTGTAGATGATGAATGTGCCTCAATTAGTACCATCAGAGTTCCTCGCAAGCAACAGGAAATATAGCAGCAAAGGCAAGCTTGATGAAGATACACACCCTATATCGTTGACACCAAGAAGATTCGTACTTGGCGACCGCTTCCACACCACGGTAAAACCACACAAGTCTCCTCTCTGTTTATATCATAACATTAACAATTGTGCACAAGCCAACACGTTAAAAACAAGCTACCAGGAGGCAGAAAATGGCAGGAAGAACAAAAAAAGATTGCGGTCTGCCTGCAATCAAAATTTCCATCATCATTACTTTTATAACTTCTTGATGGATTACTATCAAAATGAAAAAATAGTAATGAAGCAAAGAGAATCTTTGGAAGCATCTAGTGGCATGAAACCTCAAAGAGATGAATATATGCGATTTGTTGTTTGAAGGACGATGTCAGAAAGACCTTAAATCGCCTTAGACCTTAAATAATTTAGTTATGCTCATATGGCACTTTCATCCTCCCAAAGCGATATTACTTCAGATTTGACGGTGAAGTGCCTGAAACTCGCACCCAACCCCTCACCGTGCAGGTCAAATTCATAGTTTTACAGATGCAATTATTTACTATGGCGAATGAAGCATCCATGGAGGTCTATCGTGTATAGACAGCAATGTGCCAAACACGAAATCCGTTCATTAGGGATTAGAGAGGTTACTCATGACGAAAATAAACTGAACATTTTTGCTCGCAAACAAAGGCCAATTAGCACTAGGAAAGCGGCATCTGGATGTCGTGGGAAGAAAATATGCTTGCCAAAAAATAGTCAAAGCCTTGAGGTAAAACGCGAATTCAGCGAGGCAACATAATTAGATCAAATATAGATCAAATATATCTCGACTGATATGTGATATTTCGTATCCTCGTGACCAAAATGTAATAAAGACTTTGTCGCGTGTGATATCTGGGCCAATCATTTTTCTACTTTTTATTCAATAACAGTTGACTAAAATCCTCTTACATGTTCCACTTTATTCATTCCTCTGCCAAGCGAGCAATAACTATCACAAAGTTAATTCCCAACCTCGTACGAAATAAGTGATAGGGTGCCGTAGGGTGCATAGATAAAAGTCTCATGATTCTTTACGTTAGCCGGCATAATCTTTTTCGATTAACTTTATAACGAATCATGCTAATGAATACAATCATGTGCAAAAACAGTTTTGAGAACATTTAGATATTGTATTCGCAAATGTGTAAATACCCTGGGTACCAGCCTCTCTAGTGAGGCTGGTACCCAGGGTAATGTGTAAACGACTTCTACATAAATTTTGTAGCGTGAGATGTCCTATCTTGCGGCGCATGTGTCCTTCGTAACACATTATTCTCACATATCTCTTCGAAAACACAGAGAAGTAAGACAATCGTTCGCTATTTGTGGGGGATTGCTTACTGGGACCACTGGACCAGTGCGAAACACTGGTGCACGTCGCGATTTACGTTTTTTATCAGTGATCTAAACTCCCCGATAAAATACTCTACTTGTATTATAATTTTCACTGGGAACCTTCTGTCCACACAGGGAATGGATCGATAGAAGGGGTGTACATAGTTATGGGGCCAGGGACGTATGAAGCATCTCAAACTTGGGGGGCACTACATTTGAAGGGCACTTTTTTCATTAAGCTAAAGGGGCGCTTCCTCAAAATAAAAAGGGCACTTCCTTGTTTGTTGCAAATTATTTGGGGCACGTGCCCCCAGTGCCCCCCCGGTTCCTACGCCTCTGGTTATGGCTATTTTCCGTAAAGGAGTGTTTTTAAAAATACAAAAAGGACAGTTGCGCCACAAGATACATCTCCATACCCCATTTATTGTTGTTTCTTATAATGGGAATTATAGTCGCGTGAATCAACAGGATGAATTCTTTAATAACCCCAGATTATAAAATTTTCCTAACACTGTCTCCTGTTTGCGTTCATGTATAAACAGCAATCTACGCACGAATGCTTAATGCAAGGGTCGTAGGGTGCTTTCTGGTGCTTTCGAAAGCCGTAAATCGCAAAAAACATTTGAGTCAAATAAACAACCGCCTCTGAATACGGCGAGAATCTTATATTTTTTGGTGTATCCCTAAATTTGTAACGTTTCAACTTCTTCAATCAATTTTCGAAATTATCTTGTTGAAACCGTTCAAGAACCGCTCAGCCGCCAACCGTCGAACCGCCGACCGCCAACCGTCGAACCGCCAACCGTTGAGGACCGTCGGCCATTACGTCATGAAGTCATGACTATTTATAGTTGTTCCATGATATCACTATCACTATATTGCTCCTGAGTCTAGAAGATAGCGGTGGTCTTGCAACAGTCAAAGCATTTGAGTAGAGTCAGAATGGATGATTCAGAAGTGAACAGCACTGCGGACGAGGTACATTTTGCGTTTTATAATGTCAAATTTCATTTTAAGACTGACAGGGTGTTTATGTCAGATATCTAGATCCTCTGCATGTTTCACTTCGTAACGAGGAATGGCAAATATCTGACTGATGCAACTTTTCACTCTGGATGCAAGGCAGCATTTACCCTGGGGGGCACTACACATATTTTGGGTACGGGGACGTGCCATAGGGAAGGGTATCGATGTTCACGATTTTGGGATAAGGAACAGTATTTACAACATACAACAGGTAGACTAAACTCTAAATATTACACACGGTCATTGTCGTGGATTTTTATTTGCCTGTTCTATTGATCAGTGAACCAATAATAGTTACTTCTTAATTCGCTTTGGATGAATTTCGATGATTTTGCTATTGAAGCCTTTTCTTCCGCTTTTACCCGCTTTTACACTGCATAATGACATTCTGTCCAGTTCCCCTTTTGTAAATCACAGTGGAAAAGATGTTAAGTCTGCTCTGATTGGCTCGCTGATCAATGAAATGGGCGAAGATCTTTGGACCATGCACGAAGTCACAAAGGAAAAATCAAGGACGACGACCCAGCAATCGCTACTGTACATGGCCCAAAGATCTTAACGGGGGTTTAGCTTTTCTGGAGAAAATAAGATAGACTTACACTGATGGTATCCCGAACATAGAAGTACAGAAGTGAACAATTGACAGCTTTAAAAGGGGTGTTTCTGCCGCCTTTTCACAGATCTCGCAAAATGAGGTATGTGAAAATTCTTCTCCTGAGGCTAATCTAAGCTTTTTGTAAAAAAAAGACAGCAAGATCGTCTAGCAGAATAACTATCGCAGATTTTATGTATACTTTTGAATATTACATACCTCGAACGATTGTTGTGAAAAAAATCTGATTTCAAATGCAAAAAGTTCTTAATACTTTGAGAATTATCACATGTCTGTACTCAAATCCTGTACTGAATATATCTTAAATGAGACCATTTTCAATGTTTTCTATTTGTTAGAATCTCTATCATGAAGCTAAAGGACACGAAGTAACTTTCCTTGTTGATGGGCACATGACTCGCTTTAAAACAGCCAAGGCTAAAAAGGATTCAAATCCGCACTATTTTGGTGACTTTGCACTAAAGATAATTGGCAAGCTGAAAAATGAATGTCAACAACAAGGCGAAGGGTATTGGGTTTGTCAATGCACAGGCAGGGTTGGAGCTGGAACTGATACGAGGTAATGTTCATTGCAGTGATTGTTGATTTACACGGAAAGAATGAAAGAATTATTTATCAAACATTAACCCTATCTGTACTGGGCGATTTTTTAGGTATTTTGTACTGGGGGGGGGCGTTTTTCGCCCCCCCTCTTTTTCTCCAAAACAACAAAAGATACAACGATAAGACTTACCCCTATTGTTCTTTAGACAATTGGCTATTCAAATATAACAATGACAATTAATGAGTCACGTGATTCGTTGCTAGGCAACCGAAAAACTGACGAAAATTGGCAAATTTATACCTCCTTAACCAGAAAAATTCTATTTAATCAACCACTCAACCGATTTTCTCCAAATTTGTTTCAAATAGTAGGAAACATGTTATAGTTTAAAAATACATACTTTGCAAAATTTTTTAGTTTCTATTTTTAGCACAATTAGCCTTAAATTAGCCTTTTGTTGCATGCATTTACTTTAATCGCAGGTTTTTGCCAGCCCTGCCCTTTTATCTGTTAAATATAGACTCAAAATGAATCAAATTAATAAGATGAAGCAAATTAGACCAAACAAATTTATATTTGACACTTCTTTATTAGGTAAATGACGTCATAAATGTGAATGACGTCATATATATTAAATTTTGCTGACATCAGCAAATATGAAAAATTTATATATCAAATGAAGTACTCATCAAATGCAATCGAATGGTGCATGTTTGAGATCGATCAAGCAAACGAGACGAAAACTACGGACATTTTAAGCTTTTTTTGTTGACTACTCTCCAAATATGGTATTACTGTGGTCACATGATCAGAGGTAGAACAATGAAATGTTAAGAATTTAATTGCCTATGAAATTTGAGTAAAAGTCACCAAAACTGGTGGTTATATCTCTTGTCGTTTTAGCGTAACGCAGCAAAGTCTGTTAGGGGGGGCGAAAAACGCCCCCCCCCCCCCCCAGTACGAATAGGGTTAAGGCTGATTTCCAGTCAGTGGAATTTTCCGAGCGGACGGAATTTCCTTTGTTTGCGTGAGAAAATGTCGCCCTGGAGTTGAATAGAAAGTTACGGCTGAGCGACCTTTTATTGTCTAAAATTCCGCCCGCTCGGAAAATTCTACTGACTGGAAATTCGCCTTTACTGTACTCAAGTAATTCAGGCCGAATTGCAGTGTCGCAAACACAATAATAGATACCTGTCTTTTTTCCAACTTTCAATTTATGCTGTAATGCTCAGCTAAAAGAAGTGGAATTTTCGAGGCTGATGGTTAGCACAGTTGTCTTGTGCAAAAGTGTTTGCTATTATCTTAGACTGCTAAGGTGGGAAGTTCCAATCATTCACCTCAAAAGGCTGCGTAGGTCTATCTCTTGAGGGAAAAAGCTCAAAGTTTGACAGTTTGAAAATGTTGAAAGTTTTAAATCGTCATTAAAGACATGTGTAGAATATCATATTATAGTTATGCACTTTAATCATATATTGATAATAATAATGATAAGGTTTCTTGGGACGAGGCGTCAGTTGAGGTCGGTCCAACTTTGGTGATGGGCTCCAAGTAGGATCTATGATCAATTGAGACATTGAAAAGGGCTGTATTAATGAATTCTGTTTCAAATTCTAGGACATTAATTCTCCAAGCCAGTACATTTCAAAAAGGAACGAGCGAATTTTGTAACGAGCTCAACAAACGATGGAATGGTGGAACATTTTCAACAGGTGGAACTGTAAATAGGAACGTCCTCTCTGATTACTTATTGTATCTGAAAGAAGATTATTATGAGCAAGAGGACCAGAAATCATTCCAAGTGGCAAATATTACTGGATTCATGGGAAATGGCTATTGGTTCCTTTCCCAAGGGGTGAGATATTAATCAAAAGATATCTATTGTTCGTACAGTACAGGCCAAGAATTTTCAAGAATTCTTCAAATGTCTAGCTATGAACGACTGTAAATGAATTAATTTAGTTATGTCCCTGTTGTATTCGGGCTCTTTAAGTCAGACCACCGCTCAGGGGGAGGGAAATTTCCACTTTCCGAATCATGTGACTTGAATTATGACAATTGAAAGTCTAATAGGGTAAAACAATAATTGTTTGTTAATGAATTACTGATTAAGCAATTCTGCAGATCATAATGGGAAATAATCGATTTCAGCTTCAAGTGCAAGATGGTCACATCATGGACTCAGAAGGTCACAAATACTATTTAGTTGACCTGGAGCTGCAAAACAAAGCATCACTTTCCGTCAATAGAGCATTGCTGGAACAGGGTGGCATTTGCAAGGAAATAAATGGCAGGTGAGTGTGATTTACAATTATTTACTTAAAAAAGGAACTGAGAATCTGAACCAATTCTGAAAGTTTCTCACAATTAAGACATTGTGAGTATTCACTAATTGCCAATGTTTTACTAGATAAATGATTTTGTGATCAAATGCTTCAAAATCAGAACCATATAGGAAGCAGCTTCTGGTTGGGGGGCAATTGCTCTTAAAACAATAGAGAACAATATATACATCTAATTAATGCTTGTGATGTAGCAACATTTTCTTCAAAATTATTGGGGGGCTTAAGCCCCCCTGCCCCACGCCTCCTACGAGCTTGCTCAAAGTTGATGGTTGCTATGTTTTAACACTGTGATGTGATTTTATTTCAGATTCATCAATCTGTCACGAAATTTTGGATTAAATTTTCCATCCCTCATGATGGCAACTTCATTTGTAATTAGTCGATTGCTGCGGCTGAGCTCTTCCAATAATGAGCGACAAAATCTGGGTAAGACTTTTGATTTATTTTGAAGTTAATCCTACATCATGAACAGTTCTACCTGATGATAGATTTTGACATCGATCTTTCAACCTAGCTTACTATATTATATACATTTAAAGAAGGGTAGGCGAGGTAGGGTAGGTCAAGGTCAAGGTAAGGTAGGGTAGGGTAATGATCTTCCCAAAAATGCTATTGGGAGCAGGACCATCGAGAGGGGGGGTAGCCAGGGTAGTTACCAGGGGACCCGGGGCCTTTGGGGACCTGCAAGAAATAAGGTATGTATCTTTTCTTTGTTGTAGTTTTCCTTCGGGAACGATTTCAGGCCTGTTAGCCCACTAAGATTCTAAATAAAATCTAAAAGCAGCGTTTTAACAGTGTACAGGAGGGTGTGGCACAAGGATAAAAGGGTGGGAGCCCTCTTCCTGTCCTAGCCCTGGGGCCCGGCCCATCTCTCGACGGCCCTGATTGGGAGGGTCATCCTCAGCCAAAGTAGAGGTGGCATTTTAAACATTTTTCTTCACAAACTTTCATTGAATTGTAAAGACTTCCATTTTGGGGCGGCAGACAAATTTATATTTTGACAAATGAAAACATGGTAAAGTGTGGTTTCTGCACACTTTTTCCTAAAGAAGATTATTCATGGAAAACTCTTACAAAATTGTGAACGTTTCAAATTTGGCACAGGTAGAGATGGGATTAAGACATGCATTCTAAGTCAAAGAAAATGAAGGTTGCTTAAAAATTTTCCTTTGGCCGCTAATTTATAAAAACAACTGTTACAATATTATGAAAAATTCTGTTTAGCTCCAACTAACTTGGTACCGGCATAAGTAGTCTAAGGCAAAGTAATGGGAGTATCCTTAAAAAATGTCCAGGGGCTTCACCCCAGACCCCCTCCTTTTAATTCTCTTCCACTTTATTTGCCCTAGTCATGTCGCTCCTGCGAAGTAGCTTTTCAAACAAGCTAATTTACGAATAGGATTAAAAGCAAACCAAATGTGGGCCTGACAACTAATTTCCCAGCAGGAATTGATGTCCCAGTCCACCCCTGCTCTTATACAGATTGCTGATTTATTTCAGGTGAAACACGTGTCGGAATAATTTATTCAACAGCGATGAATGTCGGGAAGTCGCTGACCCAGGAACTCCTCCTATATGGCCAAGGTGCAAAATCGCGAAAGCACACACTGTTTGTTTCAGGAGGCGATTTAATACATTCTGGGACATCATTGTAAGTACTTTTCAAATAAAATTAGAAAAATGAAGATACCCACAGAGGGTGACGAAACGGCCAAGATATTCATAAAAGTTCTGTTTTAACCCTAAACTTTTATTCACCAATGCTATTACAGAATCCAGAAAGAGTCACGGCTCCACGGCTGTGAGCCGGAGGAAGGTTTTGCTCGTTGATGTTATACTTGAGGAAGGTTCGGAAATTCTTTAAAAAAACCTTGGTAAAATGTTGGGTTATGTTGGTGACAGCAACTGGTTTGTAAAAGTTAGGGTTACGAAATATGCGAGGGGTTCTAAAATCTGGTCATTTGGACTGGATAAAAATGAGGAAGGTTGTTAGGCAACGAAACTGGCATCCGGAGGATGGTTTGATATGTTTCTGGACTCTGTGTTATAATATGCAAAGCAGGATGCCAAGATTCCGCTACTTTGACTTTATATCTATACTTTCTATATTGCAATCATGTTGGTAATAATCATGACAATCATAACTTAATATCTTCTTATTGTCATAGCATCAAGAACAATAGAGATAATTTGATTTAATTACTTCAAAGGCACTTTAAAGGCATTGTTTCATTTATTCCATTCCTTTCAGGAAAATGTTGCAAAAGCTGTTTGGACAGTCAAATCTTGTTTATAGCGTTGACGATGTGAAAAGTTCGGATCAGATGTCTGAATTTTTGTTGACTTACCATGGTGGTTTAATAACTGGGTCATTGAGTCATGGAATTAACACCCCAAAGGCCTCTGGTTTGCTGCTGTCCTCAAACACCCGTGAAACAGAAAGGTGAAACACCAAGTTGACAAATCTATATATGCTCACTGCATATTCACCATATGCTTTGCTTACAAGGACATTCGCTGGTACATGAGCACCAGGCAGAACAACCTATAAATATATTTACATATGGATGCTGATTATGGTCTGTTCCCGCTAAAGTGCCAGGCATAACAGGTTGGACCAATCAGGAAACAATTGAGCTTTATCTCTCGTCAGCTATCATAAAGGACATAATTACATACGAGTTATAGTTTGGGGTGGGGAGGGACATTTTTGGATAGATTGCATCGTGTTTACACTCTAAGGATCGAACTTTTATAGACAGCCTTACGAAATACAATACATCTTGCGCAAATGCTCCAAACGGCAGTTTCTTAGTTATCATCGTTTGACTAATCGAAATACACTTTTTCATTTGATTTCCGCTGGGCAGTATACCACGTAGAAGTGAACAGTTTTGCATTTCACGAAAGAATAATAATGATTCTTGGTTTGTTTTCAGGTTAAAAGGAAGAGTGCTCCATTTCAATTATTTTCAGGATCCTCAGTTCACTGCACAGAATGACGAGGAGGTGAAAGAACTCAAGAGGATGTGCAACGAATACTCTGTAAGCACGGGATCTAAACCTACACATCGCTAGATTAAAACCGCGACAAGTTGATTAAATTACTGCCATCCTGGAAGCAATAAATTGAGATAGTGTAGTGCCTTTTTCTCCTTTTCTATTACCTCAGAAATAAACCAAATTTGAATGAGAGGGGGTGGCAATAATCACGACGACCTTATGACACAAATTGTCTGCTTTCAACGGCATCGCAAATTTTTTCAGAAAATATCGCCCATATACCGGGTGTCCCCAAAAAAGTACTCCTGTTTCAAAATTCACAAAAATTTGATAACATAGCCGATCTTCAATTTTCCTTTTTTTTTCAATTAGATCCAGGACCAACTTTTTTTGGCAAAACATAGCTGATCTTGTAATTAGTTTAAGAAAATAGTAAATTTAGCTCTTTTTAGGGCTACTTGGTTTTGAATCATATTGCAAAAAAGCAACGATGATTGCCTGGTCAATTTCTTTGTGCACATAAAAGTAAAACTTTTACCGTAGTTTTGTCAAAAATGACAGAAATGAATGCACACTATCATTGGGGACTTCAATAATGATAACAAATGTGAAAAATGTGACTGGCAGGATTGAGTATTTTGCTGAAAAGCTATTGCTCAAAATAAGGTTTTTCAGCGTGTAATTTTTCTACTTTGCTACACCAAAAGCAGACATTTTGTCATCTGTGAATATTTTTGGGTCTTTGACAAAGCAATTAGAAAGAAAATTTTATGAAAGGTATAATTATCAATTTTTGGTGATTTTGTGATTTGAGTACTTTTTTGGGACACCCGGTACACTGTGTAAAAAATAGAACACAATTGATTTATCCTAGGGATTCCTGCTTGCATGGACAATGAAAAATGTCTCTCTTTGGGATCGCTTTGAAGAGGCAGGTTGTAGAGTGGTCTCCAAAGTCTTGCAAGAAACGCTTCATGGCCAGCAGAGGCGTTGGTGTGACGCATTGGCATGCACCATCTTCACGAACTTACTGGTGAGCTGCAAACCCACATCCATCGTAATTTTACCTCCTTTCAATAATATTTGTTATGGAAATGTAGCTGGAACCAATCCTTCTTTCTCGCAATGAGCCTTTCTTGAAATCGTTCGCGTAAAGTTTGTTGTGTTGCGCGACATTTGTCGCCTAATGGAAAACCAGCTTGAGTAACGTATGTAATGTATGTATTTTGTCCCAATAAAACAGAATTTAGCAATCCGAGTAGGTGCAACGTCGCATGCAATATGATCTGCTTGTGAATTTGATGCAATTTGACTTCAATCATGTTATCATCTTCTTCGGCAGTCTATTTCCCGGTTGAATTTGCGAAACGCAAAGTACTAAAACTATATTTTTAATATATTTGTAGTATTTTGAGACATCTGGAGTCGAATGCAGCTTTGCAGACCTTGTTTGTGACCAAATAAAAGCGAACAAAGAAGCTCGCTCATTCATGGAGAGGGTATGTGAGAACATCTGGCGCAAAATCAAAGAAAATAGAATACCGGTACGTTTTTGCAGGTACTAAGTAATATTTTTGGCATCATGGTGCTCCATATTGAGGGTGTTGAAAATGTAATATCTCTTTGCCTTCCCTTAATGCATTTTGTTTCTACGTCATTTCATCGAGGGACCTTGTTTCAGCTTCCGCACAAACTTCATTTTTACAGGCTCCTTGCTTGGTTTCAGTTTGCAGGATTGTGGCGCATAAAGTTATGGACGGTCACAGGCACAGATGCATGTTCCTTGGAGCCTGTTCATATTTTTAATGTATTACTGCACAACATTGTGCTGCCAGCACCGATTTGGCTCCTTCGAGTAATCTCCATTGTAGTCTTATATGGAAATTCCCTTCAAGGTCTTATTTTGTAAAGTAGATACATAATTTCTTCTCTCTCTCTCTTTTTCTTTTATTGTCGTGGTCCCTATTCGAGTGACAAATGCTTTCTTTCTATCTAACATTTATCATTTGATAACTTTGCTTCATAATTCTCTTCTCAGATCCTTTGCTGGCTAACATGAAATACTTCGGTGAAGACCAGCACATCTGCAAGACCAGTGCGAGCGGTTGGCATACGGTCACTGGCATTCGAAGAATTCACAAATATATCTGCTAAGGTATCAAATATATTTGCTTACAGGTTGCGAATCGTTGTCAAAATAGACGTTCGAGTTGAGATATTGCTATAGGTAGCTCAGACTTATAGTTATCGTTTCTCTTTGCTTCATCAAATCTATGTTAACGCTTTCGTTGTTAAGACTTGCAATGACTATCAGATTTAGTCCAGTATTGTTTCGTGGATGTGATTACCATTGAATAACAGCACAAAATGCTAGCTTTAGAAGCTTCATATCTTAGCAACAATTTCCTTACGCAACAGAGAAACCTTTTCCAAGCAATTGTAATGATTCATTGTACTTCTCAATTCAATTGAATTAACGGAAGCATCGAAGTCTTGTGAAACCAATCTTTAATAATCGTCCATATCATAGATTTTGACATGTAAGGGAGATAATCTAGCCTTTATATATGCAACAAGTGCAAAAAATATTTTTACACACCTTATAGATGGAATACAGTTTTCCCCATTTTGAAGTCAAATAGAGCTTTTTTGGATAGAACCATTGTTGCTTTACAGGAACTCAACCAAGAAATGAAGGTGCTTGGAGATGGATTCTCCAAATCGATGTTTTTCGCCAGAGAAGGGATAGAGTGCACGGAAAATGACATTCGTGGAAGAAAAAATGAAGCAGCTGTTTCACAGAAAGGTACTAAATTCTTTTATTTTAAAAGTACTCGATATATTTCTTTGTCAATCAGCACAATGTCTGTATCTATGGAAGCTGGTAGTACATCAGTGTGTCATGAAAACGGTGCACAGTTAGGAGAGAGCCAAACTATTTGAAGAAAACAGGCATCAACTTGGTTGTTTTACGCTTTTTGCTGTTCTTCTAGTGCCAACTAATTTCACCTGCAAAGTCTTCTTTACAGCAGTCAACTTATATTTGTAGTCATAGAAATTGACCAACGATGTGATTTATCATACTATCTATTCGTATATTTCTGATTCAGAAATAACATTATTTGATAAACATTCGTGACATTGTGTTGCACATTGCCATTTCTAGAAATGCCATGTTCGCCTCATCACAAAAACTTCAGTATGAGCCTTTCTTTAATTCCTTCGATTTCAGGACTGTGAAAATGATTTGATAATATAACAAGCCATGCTATAAATTCATTTTACATGGATACTTTGATTAACGCTGCAATCAATTGTCCGAGATTTGTATAACTCTTTTTTCAAATAGGTCACAAATTCCCTATCGATAAACTGCCCGAGCGAACAATGGACTACATCAATAAAGGTTTGTGCAAGTTCCATCCTATTTGTTGAAAAATCCATATTAGTAGCAGATCAATTAACTGAATGATCCCCATTCTCCTTTAATTCGATGTAGAAATTCTAATCATCATGAGACTGTATCTTCTTTTAAAAATTTTAACATTTCGGCCCAACTTCTGACTCTGTTACTTTCTTTCACATGCAGTTTTTCATACTGTCTTATAAACTCTGCAGCAATCACAGGCGAAACCATTGAAGACGCCACTCTTCTTCAAACGGACGAGAACCCCAATGTGCTCAGCGATCGTGACATAGAGAGCTTACTTTCATTTCAAAGAAGAGTAAGAGCGGCAGTTCATGAAGGTATCCAATTCAAGTTCAATTCAACTTTTTGCTGGTTAGCAAAACATCACTTATCGTCGCTATAGATAGTGTCTATACTTTTTATATACACCCATTATGCGTGATCTGGTAAAAAATTATTTTGCTTCAATGACAACAGTTGATATGATGCACCATCTAATATGAGGAAACACCACACATTCTTCCCAACTTTCAATACGGGAGAGGTCCCATGCTAATATTTAGGTTCTGCAATCTTATAATAAATAGATCACTATTTTTGGTCCGTGAACAACACCAAGCCTGTCTCCCCTCGACTTTCGCAAAGAGTGATGTCTTCAATTTAACCCCCGTAGACACCATTGAGATGGAAATCATGGAACAAGCGCAACCAATGGATGCTGGCATACAAGATGCTATTGACGTATGTTTAATTCTCAATTAGATATATTACTTACACTAACAAAGAAATCATATTGATCATAACTGTAGCAATGGAGGATTTTTGAGGATCACGTTTATACGGCAAAAACTCCAAGTATGCGCTTGGCCCCATGCACCATGCACTTGCAGCTTAGCTATTGCCAACATCTCGCATACTTTACGTAATTAGAATAGACACATATAATTGACGACAGTCATTGTATCGTAGGTACTGACACCTCGTTCAAAGACAGTGTACAGCAGCTACACACCAAGACGGAGAGAAAGCTTTGCTTTGGTAAGTGAGGAGAAAAGTACTTTTTAGCATCACACATTCCATTTGAACTAAACGATTACAGAAAAGATGGCATCAGAGGGCATTAGACCAAGATTTAGTGCGTTTTCCAATGGAATCAATGATGATTCTATAGACATTCAGCCTTCTGATGCAATGTATATTGGTCAAAGGGCCCCGACGCCAACTTCTCTGTAATCATCTGTTACACATTATATATTCATATTCCAGTTATTACTTGAAATTATTGTGATTGTACAAGAAGTTTATTCCCTTTCACTGAGAAGGTAATCTCACTTTGGCTTTTCTCGCAGGGCGTTCGAGCAGCAATGATCAGAAGGGACGAAGATGATCAAGAAGAAGGTAAAAAATTTATTGATAACGTAAATGTATGGAAAAAAGCTCCTTGTCTCCTCCAGTTTCGCTGACCTGGGAATGAAACTGATATAAATTCATGTCCCTTTTGTTGTCAAATTGCAACTGAAACATCTGTATGCTCACAATTATTGAAATGGAGTAAACTTTGCCTTCTGGAATTTCTTATTGAATAACGAAGAAACCTGCCTTTCCGAAATGTGTCTGTTTACATTTTCAGAAAGAGAAAGAACGAGAACAGAGCTGTTTCCGGAAGGCACAATTGGGATTCTACCCAGAGGTATGAAAGATATACATACAATCGCCGTTTAGACAAAATCTCCGCTGGGTCACTTGGTACGGAGATGTGCATTCTGAGAAAAATTTTTTCACCTAGGGCTAGCTACAATTCTTCCCTCCCGATGATAGCTTTCTTTAGCAAAAATGGGCGAAAAGCATACTGCAAGTCGCAAAAACTACACTGAAAAATAATGAAATAACAACTGGCTTTTAAAAAAATAGCCTTTTTGACAACAGGAAAAATTCCTTCTTTCGATACCCAGCGTTGGATAAATGAAGCGAAAATCATACCTGGAAAGGAATCCTCACCTTGTCAGAAAAACATACTACGTGCCCCACAACCGGATAAATTGTTCTTCATAAGAACTTCATCAGCACATGATCTGTACTTGCACAGACACTTTACACAACTCTCTTCCACAGGGGAGGCAAAAACGGCCAGAACAGAAAAGGAAACAGAAGGATTGGAAGCAGAAATCCCAAGTAAAGTTATTGAATTCTTCAATCTTTTATTTTAATGTTTAGACAAAGTTCACAGATCCACAAATTATTCTCTTGATCTAAGGATCCAGAATCCAAAGTGTTCCGGTTCATCTTGGATCCATAACAAAAGAGATACGCCGATCAGCCTCCCACTTACACTGCTCCTGCTAAACTGGAACACTGTTGTCCCTTCTATCCAGATAGAATAATGTCGCATTCACATTGAAACTGCATATGAAGTAAAAATTTGGTCTTTCTAAACATCCATCGAATGAAGTGAAATGTCTTTGCACTATTGTTTGATTTTTGTATTCCTCTTCAGATGTCCCACAGTCAACATCCAAGCAAACTGACGTAGAACCATCAACCTCTTATGAAAGTGGTAAGTTACTTGGAATCCTTTGACATGTGTCATATCATTTCCAGCGCTCTCAAAATGAGGACGGAAGTAAACGATATGTTTTTCGGTGTATTTTACTCAGAAAATTTTCTTCAAGACTGGCACAATGCCTAAACAATTTAATTGTTTCTTCAGCTTACCCTAAGTGTACTGCGAAAAGAAAACTGAATAAAGCTAATGGCAATTGCTTCTGCAAAAAGGTGAGCAGATTTCGATTATATTACAATACAATGTCACAAATTCCTTGAAGGAAGTATTTTCCATGAATGATTATAACTCTATGAACGAGTTGATCATTAAGATCTGGCTCTTGATACAGACCTTGTGTAGTGTGTCACGCTAATTTCATCAGAATACAGCTTGTCCCCACATACGAGAAACTCACAATTTTGAATCAGGTCGTTTGATTTATTATTTGATGTGATAACAAATATGAAAGATAAGAAAACAACCTTTATATTGCCACCAATCCTATTTCACATATAATTTCTTTAAAGGAGAGAACATGTCTTATAAAGGCAGACAGTAGTTTCTTGTGAAATTAATGTATTCAATTGAGAAATATCACAGGTGCAACTCTTGTTATACAGAGAGCACAACATTTGTTTATTGTTTCATTTGAGTTTATACTATCTCAGGTGACTTCCAGTAAAAGATTGTCCGTGAAACTGTACAGTACAGTGCCCTTATTTTGCTTTATGCCTTTATGGAAGAAACTGATAAGTTGATTGCCAAATAAGGTTCGGTAACCTTTTGCTGAAAGTTCTCTCTCTCGTTGAATGTAGTACAGAGGAGGTGAATTCGTTGGGTGCGACTCAGGCAGAACTGATGTGAGTAAACTATCTATTTATGCAAAATGTTTTTCGCAACGAATTCAGCTATGATTGACCTTGAGAATTTATTTTTGGTACGACTGTGCAATTCAAGAAAACATCTATCAATGTCTTTTACTTTCGATACAAAATTCTATTTGATGATTCCTTATAAAATGTCAAGCCTTGCATGCCCAAAGATCTGCTGTATGTTCTTTCTTATTAGATTTTGGTAAAATCTATATGCTATCTTTCCAAATCTATCATAAGCATTGTTTCCTTTCACAGTGCCCAGGCTACAATCCAGCACTGAAAGAATCCTGGTTCCATGTCAAATGCTTAGGTTTGAGTCAAATTCCAGAGGGAAAATGGTAAGTAAGGTCAAGCATTGTCACGTGACACACTGTACTATTCGTACAAATTGCATATAGTAATACACCACTTTAACAGTACGCCGATGATGAATTGGATGTTATATTACAGTGAATTATACTCTCTCTTTATATTGTTCTCTATTTAAGTTGTTTAAACAGTGGGGAAAGGACATTTTTGTCATTGATTCAAATACAGAGGAAATTATTGGCAAGAGAAACATTTCTTTGCCTGGATTTTAAGAATTCGCAGCATCAGATGAGCACCCATGGCATAGGACCAATGGCTGAGATTTCTGTCATCTCAGGAATCTTTCCCCTAATCTTCATCATGATCGTATGAAGCCAAAACTCATACCTGATACCACCTGAATCACAAAATGTATCTTTTTCCTTCGTAGGATTTGCAAGCAGTGTTTGCAGTATGAGTAGTGGACAATTCACTTTTAGATTAGAACTTTCATTTATAGAACGTATTATAGAAGAAGTAAAATGAATGTGGCTGATAAGATTTCTTAAGGTTATGCGTTTATGTTTTTATCATCTATCTGGATCTGTTGGCAGGAATCAAAGCTTTGTTTTTACTGTCTCATTTCTCTGACTGTTTGAATACACTTGAGGATATTTGGAAAACTAAAATTCATAATTTTTAGAAGTTTTATAACATAAAGAAATGTCTTTCAACGAGTCATCCATGAAAGACTTTCTCCCAGGAGGGACACTCGGCACGTACGCTTATGGGTGGGGATTCAATCTGATAAATTTTCAGACAACCAAAAAATATCACTTCCAGCATCATTGCAACCAAAACAAGCAGCTTGTTTTATACTGAGGCAAATATGAAATGTCATGAAGCATCAGGCCCGTTGGAAGCGGAGGGAAGGGGGGGGGGTTCAAGCCCCCCAATAATTTTGAAAACAATGGTGCTACGTCACAAGCATTAACTAGATGTATTGTTCTCTATTGTTTTAAGAACAATTGCCCCCCAATCCGAAGCTGCTTCCTACGGCCCTGCGAAGCATTGCAAATTAAAATAAGGTTTGCCTATAAAATTTGATGCCGGCAAATGTGATGGTAATAACTTCTGTTCATTTGCATCCAAAAGATATCATTTAACAATGGTCTGACCTAGAAGTATCAAACTTACGTTCCCGTATGTAAATGTACTGAGTGCCCCCTCTCCGGAGCTATTTCGTCATTTTTATCACCGACGAAAATAGAGCTTGTAAATTTAGTTTTTTTTCACATAAATGTAGAACAAAATTTTTTTTCTTTCTCTCAAAAAGCGAAACTACAAAAGTTGATTCTGCCATCATAAATAGATAAAACGATAGGAGATCACAAGCTTTATGGCTATCGTATAATAGGGACAAACAAGACTTGATTTAACCATCGTTTTTGTGCTGTATTTAATTCGTTAATTCTAAGCTATTATCCTTGGTTTCTACATCTGATCAGCTGTTGCACTTGCTATTTTATTTTCAATCTGATCTGACAAGAGACGCTGTATAAATCAGGTTCTTAAGCACGGCAGATTCCCCGATCTTCGAACCAGTGTGATACGACAACGGCAAAAAAACTATAGGGTTTATACAGCTTACAGTAGTTAGAGCCTTTTCCTTTGAAACAAATGAAAACACAGAGATCTAGAAGTATTTGCGTACGTGAGATAAAACAGGGAAAGTGGGGGGGGGCTGATAAAAATGCTAATGTTATCGGATTTTTGAAAATTGTTCCAACATTAAAACAAGCAAGGAGACCCACTTCTCGAATCTGTGTTTGTGACCTAGGAGACCCATTGTCCGACTCTGTGCTGGTCTACATGTAGGCATCTTTCTATATGAGACCCTCGAGACCCAGGAGACCCACTTTCTAACTCTCTGTTGGTGTGCATGTAAGTATCTATCTATATATGAGACCCTCGAGACCGAGGAGACCCACTTTCCAACTCTCTGTTGGTGTGCATGTAAGTATCTATCTATATGAGACCCAGGAGACCCACTTTCCAACTCTCTGTTGGTGTGCATGTAAGTATCTATCTATATGAGACCCTCGAGACCCAGGAGACCCACTTTCCAACTCTCTGTTGGTGTGCATGTAAGTATCTATCTATATGAGACCCTCGAGACCCAGGAGACCCACTTTCCAACTCTCTGTTGGTGTGCATGTAAGTCTCTATCTATATGAGACCCTCGAGACCCAGGAGACCAACTTTCCAACTCTCTGTTGGTGTGCATGTAAGTATCTATCTATATGAGACCCTCGAGACCTAGGAGACCAACTTTCCAACTCTCTGTTGGTGTGCATGCAAGTATCTATCTATATGAGACCCTCGAGACCTAGGAGACCAACTTTCCAACTCTCTGTTGGTGTGCATGTAAGTATCTATATGTATGAGACCCTCGAGACCTAGGAGACCAACTTTCCAACTCTCTGTTGGTGTGCATGTAAGTATCTATCTATATGAGACCCTCGAGACCAAGGAGACCCACTTTCCAACTCTCTGTTGGTGTGCATGTAAGTATCTATCTATATGAGACCCTCGAGACCTAGGAGACCAACTTTCCAACTCTCTGTTGGTGTGCATGTAAGTATCTATCTATATGAGACCCTCGAGACCTAGGAGACCAACTTTCCAACTCTCTGTTGGTGTGCATGTAAGTATCTATCTATATGAGACCCTCGAGACCTAGGAGACCAACTTTCCAACTCTCTGTTGGTGTGCATGTAAGTCTCTATCTATATGAGACCCTCGAGACCCAGGAGACCAACTTTCCAACTCTCTGTTGGTGTGCATGTAAGTATCTATCTATATGAGACCCTCGAGACCCAGGAGACCCACTTTCCAACTCTCTGTTGGTGTGCATGTAAGTATCTATCTATATGAGACCCTCGAGACCTAGGAGACCAACTTTCCAACTCTCTGTTGGTGTGCATGTAAGTATCTATCTATATGAGACCCTCGAGACCTAGGAGACCAACTTTCCAACTCTCTGTTGGTGTGCATGCAAGTATCTATCTATATGAGACCCTCGAGACCTAGGAGACCAACTTTCCAACTCTCTGTTGGTGTGCATGTAAGTATCTATATGTATGAGACCCTCGAGACCTAGGAGACCAACTTTCCAACTCTCTGTTGGTGTGCATGTAAGTATCTATCTATATGAGACCCAGGAGACCCACTTTCCAACTCGCTGTTGGTGTGCATGTAAGTATCTATCTATATGAGACCCTCGAGACCCAGGAGACCCACTTTCTAACTCTCTGTTGGTGTGCATGTAAGTATCTATCTATATGAGACCCTCGAGACCCAGGAGACCCACTTTCCAACTCTCTGTTGGTGTGCATGTAAGTATCTATCTATATGAGACCCTCGAGACCCAGGAGACCCACTTTCCAACTCTCTGTTGGTGTGCATGTAAGTATCTATCTATATGAGACCCTCGAGACCCAGGAGACCAACTTTCCAACTCTCTGTTGGTGTGCATGTAAGTCTCTATCTATATGAGACCCTCGAGACCCAGGAGACCAACTTTCCAACTCTCTGTTGGTGTGCATGTAAGTATCTATCTATATGAGACCCTCGAGACCCAGGAGACCCACTTTCCAACTCTCTGTTGGTGTGCATGTAAGTATCTATCTATATGAGACCCTCGAGACCTAGGAGACCAACTTTCCAACTCTCTGTTGGTGTGCATGTAAGTATCTATCTACATGAGACCCTCGAGACCTAGGAGACCAACTTTCCAACTCTCTGTTGGTGTGCATGCAAGTATCTATCTATATGAGACCCTCGAGACCTAGGAGACCAACTTTCCAACTCTCTGTTGGTGTGCATGTAAGTATCTATATGTATGAGACCCTCGAGACCTAGGAGACCAACTTTCCAACTCTCTGTTGGTGTGCATGTAAGTATCTATCTATATGAGACCCTCGAGACCCAGGAGACCCACTTTCCAACTCTCTGTTGGTGTGCATGTAAGTATCTATCTATATGAGACCCTCGAGACCTAGGAGACCAACTTTCCAACTCTCTGTTGGTGTGCATGTAAGTATCTATCTACATGAGACCCTCGAGACCTAGGAGACCAACTTTCCAACTCTCTGTTGGTGTGCATGCAAGTATCTATCTATATGAGACCCTCGAGACCTAGGAGACCAACTTTCCAACTCTCTGTTGGTGTGCATGTAAGTATCTATATGTATGAGACCCTCGAGACCTAGGAGACCAACTTTCCAACTCTCTGTTGGTGTGCATGTAAGTATCTATCTATATGAGACCCTCGAGACCCAGGAGACCCACTTTCCAACTCTCTGTTGGTGTGCATGTAAGTATCTATCTATATGAGACCCTCGAGACCTAGGAGACCAACTTTCCAACTCTCTGTTGGTGTGCATGTAAGTATCTATCTACATGAGACCCTCGAGACCTAGGAGACCAACTTTCCAACTCTCTGTTGGTGTGCATGTAAGTATCTATATGTATGAGACCCTCGAGACCTAGGAGACCAACTTTCCAACTCTCTGTTGGTGTGCATGTAAGTATCTATCTATATGAGACCCTCGAGACCCAGGAGACCCACTTTCCAACTCTCTGTTGGTGTGCATGTAAGTATCTATCAATATGAGACCCTCGAGACCTAGGAGACCAACTTTCCAACTCTCTGTTGGTGTGCATGTAAGTATCTATCTATATGAGACCCTCGAGACCTAGGAGACCAACTTTCCAACTCTCTGTTGGTGTGCATGTAAGTATCTATCTATATGAGACCCTCGAGACCTAGGAGACCAACTTTCCAACTCTCTGTTGGTGTGCATGTAAGTCTCTATCTATATGAGACCCTCGAGACCCAGGAGACCCACTTTCCAACTCTCTGTTGGTGTGCATGTAAGTATCTATCTATATGAGACCCTCGAGACCTAGGAGACCAACTTTCCAACTCTCTGTTGGTGTGCATGTAAGTATCTATCTACATGAGACCCTCGAGACCTAGGAGACCAACTTTCCAACTCTCTGTTGGTGTGCATGCAAGTATCTATCTATATGAGACCCTCGAGACCTAGGAGACCAACTTTCCAACTCTCTGTTGGTGTGCATGTAAGTATCTATATGTATGAGACCCTCGAGACCTAGGAGACCAACTTTCCAACTCTCTGTTGGTGTGCATGTAAGTATCTATCTATATGAGACCCTCGAGACCCAGGAGACCCACTTTCCAACTCTCTGTTGGTGTGCATGTAAGTATCTATCTATATGAGACCCTCGAGACCTAGGAGACCAACTTTCCAACTCTCTGTTGGTGTGCATGTAAGTATCTATATGTATGAGACCCTCGAGACCTAGGAGACCAACTTTCCAACTCTCTGTTGGTGTGCATGTAAGTATCTATCTATATGAGACCCTCGAGACCCAGGAGACCCACTTTCCAACTCTCTGTTGGTGTGCATGTAAGTATCTATCTATATGAGACCCTCGAGACCTAGGAGACCAACTTTCCAACTCTCTGTTGGTGTGCATGTAAGTATCTATCTATATGAGACCCTCGAGACCTAGGAGACCAACTTTCCAACTCTCTGTTGGTGTGCATGTAAGTATCTATCTATATGAGACCCTCGAGACCTAGGAGACCAACTTTCCAACTCTCTGTTGGTGTGCATGTAAGTATCTATATGTATGAGACCCTCGAGACCTAGGAGACCAACTTTCCAACTCTCTGTTGGTGTGCATGTAAGTATCTATCTATATGAGACCCTCGAGACCCAGGAGACCCACTTTCCAACTCTCTGTTGGTGTGCATGTAAGTATCTATCTATATGAGACCCTCGAGACCCAAGAGACCCACTTTCCAACTCTCTGTTGGTGTGCATGTAAGTATCTATCTATATGAGACCCTCGAGACTCAGGAGACCCACTTTCCAACTCTCTGTTGGTGTGCATGTAAGTCTCTATCTATATGAGACCCTCGAGACCCAGGAGACCCACTTTCCAACTCTCTGTTGGTGTGCATGTAAGTATCTATCTATATGAGACCCTCAAGACCCAGGAGACCAACTTTCCAACTCTCTGTTGGTGTGCATGTAAGTATCTATCTATATGAGACCCTCGAGACCCAGGAGACCCACTTTCCAACTATCTGTTGGTGTGCATGTAAGTCTCTATCTATATGAGACCCTCGAGACCCAGGAGACCCACTTTCCAACTCTCTGTTGGTGTGCATGTAAGTATCTATCTATATGAGACCCTCGAGACCCAGGAGACCCACTTTCCAACTCTCTGTTGGTGTGCATGTAAGTATCTATCTATATGAGACCCTCGAGACCCAGGAGACCAACTTTCCAACTCTCTGTTGGTGTGCATGTAAGTATCTATCTATATGAGACCCTCGAGACCTAGGAGACCAATTTTCCAACTCTCTGTTGGTGTGCATGTAAGTATCTATATGTATGAGACCCTCGAGACCTAGGAGACCAACTTTCCAACTCTCTGTTGGTGTGCATGTAAGTATCTATCTATATGAGACCCTCGAGACCCAGGAGACCCACTTTCCAACTCTCTGTTGGTGTGCATGTAAGTATCTATCTATATGAGACCCTCGAGACCCAGGAGACCCACTTTCCAACTCTCTGTTGGTGTGCATGTAAGTATCTATCTATATGAGACCCTCGAGACTCAGGAGACCCACTTTCCAACTCTCTGTTGGTGTGCATGTAAGTCTCTATCTATATGAGACCCTCGAGACCCAGGAGACCCACTTTCCAACTCTCTGTTGGTGTGCATGTAAGTATCTATCTATATGAGACCCTCGAGACCCAGGAGACCAACTTTCCAACTCTCTGTTGGTGTGCATGTAAGTATATATCTATATGAGACCCTCGAGACCCAGGAGACCCACTTTCCAACTATCTGTTGGTGTGCATGTAAGTCTCTATCTATATGAGACCCTCGAGACCCAGGAGACCCACTTTCCAACTCTCTGTTGGTGTGCATGTAAGTATCTATCTATATGAGACCCTCGAGACCCAGGAGACCCACTTTCCAACTCTCTGTTGGTGTGCATGTAAGTATCTATCTATATGAGAACCTCGAGACCCAGGAGACCAACTTTCCAACTCTCTGTTGGTGTGCATGTAAGTATCTATCTATATGAGACCCTCGAGACCCAGGAGACCCACTTTCCAACTCTCTGTTGGTGTGCATGTAAGTATCTATCTATATGAGACCCTCGAGACCCAGGAGACCCACTTTCCAACTCTCTGTTGGTGTGCATGTAAGTATCTATCTATATGAGACCCTCGAGACCCAGGAGACCCACTTTCCAACTCTCTGTTGGTGTGCATGTAAGTATCTATCTATATGAGACCCTCGAGACCCAGGAGACCAACTTTCCAACTCTCTGTTGGTGTGCATGTAAGTATCTATCTATATGAGACCCTCGAGACCCAGGAGACGCACTTTCCAACTCTCTGTTGGTGTGCATGTAAGTATCTATCTATATGAGACCCTCGAGACCCAGGAGACCCACTTTCCAACTCTCTGTTGGTGTGCATGTAAGTATCTAGTATGTGTCCACATGTCTGTGTCTATGTGCACCTAGTATGTGTCCATATGTCTGTGTCTATGTGCACCTAGTATGTGTCCACATGTCTGTGTCTATGTGCACCTAGTATGTGTCCACATGTCTGTGTCTATGTGCACCTAGTATGTGTCCATATGTCTGTGTCTATGTGCACCTAGTATGTGTCCATATGTCTGTGTCTATGTGCACCTAGTATGTGTCCATATGTCTGTGTCTATGTGCACCTAGTATGTGTCCATATGTCTGTGTCTATGTGCACCTAGTATGTGTCCATATGTCTGTGTCTATCCCTGCTGAGTACATGTTGCAGTTTTTATGGAGAGACTTCACATCACACTTTGATGTTATTGGTCCTTTTTACAGCTTCAATTCAACAATTGACAGTAAAATTGTTATTGAAACATTGTTTGAGACAATGCGGGTGTTTCATAATCATGGATTCAAAACTATCGCTGTTGTTTGTACGATACCAAGGGGAGCAAAAGATCATGACTACCCCAGGGCCATCACATGAAGGAGATAAACTAAAATACAACTAAATATATAAGAAGCCCCCTAGCTATTCAGAAAAGAATTAGAATTGAACGATATTTTGCAAATGGAATTTTTGAATGTACGCAATAGTGATAGAAGCTTTATCACCACTCAATCGAAAGTCGCATTTGAAATGTATAAGAAAGATGCTCAATCCAGGCTCTTTAGTAGAATAGCTAAAGGGTGTGTTACGAAAAGCTACTTACGAACAAAAGAACAAGAAGGTCTCGACGCTGATCCTCAAACGAGGGGCAAAGCAACAAAAAGTGCTCCGTGCTCTCAATACCATCGTTAGTAGGGCACATTGGATTTATGGTATCCCTAAAATTGTGCTTAAATTTGTGAAAGCTTAATTTGCTAAGACCCGCTCTAAGTTGAGTAAGATAAGATAAGCCTGTTGGGTCATGGATTCCAAACACAGATTTAGTAGGGGGGCGAATTTTCGAAAGCAACTTTTTCTTGAAGATAGCAACTGATGGTGAAATTCTAATTTCCGGACATAGTTCATTCCACTCAGACAGGCAATTTGGATAAAAGCTAGATTTGAATTTTTCTGTCCTTGCCCTTATTCGTCCAATGACATCCTGATTGCGAAGATGGTACTGTGACTGATGAAGCTGTGGGATTGGATCTATTGTATATTTAGGCATCAGATTATTTATCATGTTGTAAAACAACGTAAGGCGTATACACCATCTTCGGGAACTCAGTGACTCCCAACCAAGCTCTGCGTACAGCTTCTCGCGTGACGTTCCCTTCCATGTTCCCGTAACAGCACGGGCAGCAGAATACTGAACGGACTCCAACTTTTCCATCAAGCTCGACAAAATGGTATTACCGCTAAACTCACATACTTTAGCCGGAATATGATAGATAACGTCTCCGTATTCCAGTTGAGGTCGCACATAGAGCTTAAATAATTCGTTTAGTTAACCCTATCTGTACTGGGCGATTTTTTAGGTATTTTGTACTGGGGGGGGGGGGCGTTTTTCGCCCCCCCTCTTTTTCTCCAAAACTACAACAGATATTACAATGAGACTTACCCCTATTGTTATTTAGACAATTGGCTATTGAAATATAACAATGGCAATTAATAAGTCACGTGATTCGTTGCTAGGCAACCGAAAAACTGAGGAAAATTGGCAAATTTATACCTTCTTAACTAGAAAAATTCTATTTAATCAACCACGCAACCGATTTTCTCCAAACTTGTTTCAAATAGTAGGAAACATGTCATAGTTTAAAAATATATACTTTTCAAAATTTTTTAGTTTCTATTTTTAGTACAATTAGCCTTAAATTAGCCTTTTGTTGCATGCATTTACTTTCATCGCAGGTTTTTGTCAGTCCTGTCGTTTTATCTGGTAAATATAGACTCAAAATGAATCAAATTAATAAGATAAAGTAAATTAGACTAAAAAAATTTATATTTTACACTTCTTTATTAGAGAAATGACGTCATAAATGTGAATGACGTCATAGATATTAAATTTTGCTGACATAAGCAAATATGAAAAATTTATATATCAAATGAAAGTACTCATCAAATGCAATCGAATGGTGCATGTTTGAGATCGATCAAGCAAACGACACGAAAACTACGGACATTTTAAGCTTTTTATTGTTGACTACTCTCCAAATATGGTATTACTGTGGTCACATGATCAGAGGTAGAACAATGAAATGTTAATAATTTAATTGCCTATGAAATTTGAGTAAAAGTCACCAAAACTGGTGGTTATATCTCTTGTCGTTTTAGCGTAACGCAGGAAAAACTGATAGGGGGGGCGAAAAACGCCCCCCCCCCCCAGTACGAATAGGGTTAATAAATCTCAACAATATATATACCATTCAATTCGTCTCAATGAGTACTTTCGTTTGATATATAATTTATTCATATTTGCCATTTTTCATCAATCTTTATGACGTCATATTCCTAATGAATGAGTGATTTTTCATGCAAAACTGATGGAATTACCTCAAATATCGACGAAGGTACTTGATTTCACCAATAATATGCGAAATCAATGGTTTTAAATCATAATTATTGAGCAAACAATTTTGCATTGAATCAAATTTTCATTATTTAATTAGTTAATTCATTAGAAACCACAAATATCCGTATGAAACCATATGAAACTACAAATCAATGATATCAAGCAGGTATTTGGATGTTTTTTTGCCAATTTTATCTCGCTATTTGCTAATAATTGGCCCTTTTCTGCAAATAGCTCGATTTTCTCAAAATTTGCATTGTTTTTGGTTGCCTAGCAACCAATCACGTGACTATTGATTGATTGGTGCTATTTTTAGATTCTCCTTTGTTTCGCTGTTGTTTGTGATGGAGCTAGTAGCAATATGGCAGCTATCAAACTTCTTACAACTGGTGAAAGAGGAGCATTTGGCTTTTCTGATGACAGCAGTAAAAAGCATGCAGTGGAACCATGGTTCAAGAATCCTTTTGCCCCTGACCTTGATGTATTCTGCATTATATGTCCTTCACACCAGGTAGGTACAGTAGATCATTGCAAATTTTGCAGAGTTAGATATATTTCATAGTACATACTGTAAATAAATGCAAAGTACAGTATGATGTGCAGGAATGAATATTCTTTACAATCTAATTGAGAAAGATATCTGTTACTGCCTGTGTAGAGACCTCAACCAATGAAACAAGCATGGAAGACAACAGGAGTAGTTTTTTGGGGTCACAAAATGGATTCTTGTGAAGAATATGTTTATCTCTGCCTTTTACATTTTGTATTAATAATTAGTAAAATTTGGTATACTTCTAAATACAAGAATACAAGAATACAAGGAGAGCACACAATGTCATGAAAATAGAAACTTTTCTAAAAATCAAGATTTTCAGTTTGGAAAAGGTGTATAACATGGTGTCGTAAATTGCAATTTCAGGAATGCTTTGGAGTTCCAAGGATGACGATGGAGTGGAAGAGGAGAAATCTAATGAGGGATATTTCTGCTCTTTCCTCCTCCCCTCTGCCATCCTCTGCAGTGACAGTAGAGGCTGCACTAATGTCTCGTTCAATTCCTGCCCTGACCATCCCCGGGATACCCCTGGGTATTTGCACATAAAATTTTCCCAGCCCCCGGGCATTTGACCGTAAATTTTACCCCGGCCCCCGGGCATTTGAGCAAGGAATTTTCGTTGACATACCTTGGAAAATGGATCACATCTTATTCTTAGCCATTTTCTATGTCATTTACAGCTCAAAAACATGATAAATGCCTTGTTTGCCTCACGCAATGGAGGAACCAAAGAATTCAGAATGGCAGCAACTGGTGTCTCATTTGGATGGAAGGCGATTGCAAGTATGTGGCAAAGAGAATGCAATAGAGTTGAAGCAGGCATCATGCGTAGAGTTCCTAAGCTGTTGCCATCCTACATTAAACGTGATGCATGGACAAAATTAAATGTTGCCCCAGCAAAGATAATGCAAGTAAGTCTTTGTTAGATACTAGGGATTTGCATCTCTTCACAATTTGTAGGTGTACAGTAAGGGTTTGTTCAAGGTTAAAAGCTTGCTTTTGCAAAGAGCAAAACAATGTCTAGAAATATCCCATACAAATTGATTTCACACACACGCCAAAGAAACAATGCTGTGTGTGAATGTTTTATTTGTCCTATTTATAGAGAAGCCTATTTACTCTTGCACACTCCCTTTATAGGCAAGGGGGCCGCAATGCAATTTTGCCACTATATGATATTTTGCAACATGATTTCATCTTTGGTATGGTATATACACATACTGTAGATAAACTTCTCCTCTATAGATTACACAGTAAGTTGCATTCCATGTGCAAAACAATGTTGCAAAGAGGGCCCTGAATGTTTAGAGCATATAGTGCAAATCTTATACACTGTTTTAAATTATGTAACACAGTCAGTAATTTGAAAAAGAAAAGAAATATTTGTCTGTTGTTTGTCTAATTTTTTCTAATAAATGTGAATATGTGACTCATCTATATGCTGGACTTATGTGAAGTCGACTGTACGAAGGTCTGGTCAAAAGAAAACCACATAAATTTATATCATTTAGATCATAATTGCATAAGAACTTTCAACAATATTTGAAGATATAATACACTGTATCTGTAGTATTTGTGTAATGTTGTAAGGACAATGTGTCCATGTCTTTTTACTGACTAAATCTGGTTCATTTTTCATTTCACAGCAAGATAATGTGCTTACTGAATTGTATGAACATGTCCAACAGTCGAACAGCAGTGATTGTGACTCAACCAACTTGGCAAGAGACTATCTCATTGCATGCAATAAGGTTTTTGAAAGAGGCATCTTGTCAAACAATAAAATTACAGTTGATGACAAGACAATAATGCATAATATACAAGAAGGATATATGTATTTTGAAAACTGGTGGGAGCAATTAAATGCAGGTGGCAATTTTAAACCAATGCACTCTCAAGAAAGACGTTTCCTCTCTTGGCAAACATGGGACTTATTGAGAATTACTGTGTTTGGGTTCCAAGCTTTGGTAGATTCATTCCTTGCTCAACATCCAGATTACTACATCTATCCATTGAAGGTGAATGGAAGTGCCCGGACATCACGGACATCGCGGACATCGCGGACATCGCAACGACTTTATTCTGCAGGCCAGCAGGTCGAGTAATCTGCGGGTCAAACACGAAAGCAAACATGCGGGTCACCATCAGGGCCAAGGGCCCAATACAAAGATGTATGTGTTGTGTTTGGTATTTTAGGCCGTCAAATGGTCAAAGGCCAATCCCTTGGATGATTTTGATCTCTCCTTGGACCATCACAATATTTTTCCAATGTTTTCACAAGCTTTTGTTTCAATGTCTTTCAACCATGGGATCCTTATTCGTTTGTGGCATTGAAATGCTTTGTGCCAAAGAATGTCCTGCTGTTCAAATCGTGAACAAAGCCAATCTAGAAATGCAGTGGGCGTATAGATTGATTACATGAGTCTCAGTTTTCCGCACTGAATTGGATGATTCATAGTCATAGTCAACATAGTCATTCAACTCTCCAATTCGTCCGAAAGTTTGATCGTTTGAGAGTTTTCGATTTTAATGGGGCCTAGTTCCTGCCTAAAGACTCGGAGATAGAGATGCAATCATGACTGATGCAATCCTCATCGCGAGTGCAGATGATACGATTTGGCTTGACTATTTCTGTCAATCAGATAACGATAATTTGTTGTACTGTTACGGGATGTGCTTGACGTAATAAGCAATACATTTCCAGCTTTTTCATGCCATGTCTGGAGGCCACTGAGCCCTTGGCCCTGGTGGTGACCCCGCATGTTTGCTTTTCGTGTTTGACCCGCAGATTACTTGACCTGCTGGCCTGCAGAATAAAGTCGTCGCGGACATCGCGGACATGTCCGCGTTATTTGCAAGTCCGCATTTTAGGTTTTCACATAGGGAAAAACCTAAAACGCGGATATCGCGGACATTATCCAATTCTTTGAAATAAAGTGTTGATAACCACGTTTCCACGATCTTTATGCACACCCCTTCACAGAGAGTCACGGAGAGTTAGTTGTTGGCGATTTTCTTCATGTCCGCGAAATCAATGTCCGCATTTTAGGTTTTTACATAGGGCAAAACCTAAAACGCGGACATCGCTGACATTTTCTAATTCTTCGAAATAAAGTGTTGATAACCACGCTTGCACAATCTTTATGCACACCGCTTCATAGAGACTCGCGGAGAGATAGTTGTTGGCGATTTTCTTCATGTCCGCGAAATCAATGTCCGCGTTTTAGGTTTTCACTTAGGGAAAAACCTAAAACGCGGACATCGCAGACATTTTATGATTCATCAAAATAAAACGAAATTTAGAAGACATTTTTAGCTAAGAACTATGGTCTTGTGCTGGAAGGCCGTTTCTTAAATTTTCTGGCCATTTTATTACCAAAAGTTTCTTATGTGTTTCTTATGTTTTTAATGTCGGAAATGTAGAATTCATTTAGTTTTGCAGAAAGAGCTCATAAATTACTTAGTAAGATCTCAAAACAAGTAAATAACATAATTCCCTCTAAAAATAATTCCCAACAGTTGCTATTACTGTACAATGTCAAAACACTTTGAGTGATCTGTGCGAGGGGTGTGTCACTCTTTCGAAAAAGGCGTACGATAATTTCTAAAACAATAGGATTTTTAGAGATTTTTTCCGGATTTTTGTTGAAGACGGAGCCCTGTCAGTCCACGAGAACTGCTTTTCAGGGGGACGTTGCAAAAGCATTTACAAATCAAAAGAAAAGTACTACATACTAGTTAACAAAATAAGAATTGTCATCACAGTTTTGACTCTTTTCTTAGATGTGGCAATGGAGGGTGCCTATCTGGCATCAAGATCAAGTTCAAGTAGTTTTCCGTAAAGGTAACAAATACAAATAGGTTACACCAAGATTTGTCTCTCGTTGATCTGTGTATTTCATTTGGTTCAGTTACTTTTTACTTGTGTTTCTTAATAAAGTTTGTAGAAACGTACTTATCAACACTTTATTTCGAAGAATTGGAAAATGTCCGCGATGTCCGCGTTTTAGGTTTTTCCCTATGTAAAAACCTATGAATGGAAGTGCCGTTGAAACACTTTTTTCCCAATTCAAATTTGAAACCAACAGTAAATTAACATCAGTTAATTATTCAAGTGCACGGTCAAGGGTACTTATGAAGAAAGACATATCTGGCAGTGCAAAAGCTGCTCACGGGTATCGGGACACACCATTATATGTCAAAGAGAAGATTCTGAAGCGAAAAACCAAGAAGAGTATTGACAAATAAAACGTATCTCAAGTTATCCTGCGAAGAGATATATACAGTACATGAAATTTTGAAGCTATGTGATCCATTATGCAATTGTTAATGTATACAAGGGTGTTTTAGAAAAAATACAACCCAATTATCAGTGAGAGTTTTCAAAAAATGCTAAGATTTGAATAGATTTAAATTGGCAATACTTACTTGAATAGCAATTAAATGATAAATAAACTTTGATGCATCTAAACTGCATATCGTTGGAGAGAAGGTACTGTAGCAAAGCTGTGCTTTCTGACGGTATCCAATTTGTCTATTCAAAGCATATCATTTGCTGAAAATTTTCAATCATACTGTAGTTGGGTTGGGTTGCGTTTTTTCCAGAATCACCCTTGTACAGTAGTATAATCCTGTAATAAAATACCTTACAGGCTGTCTGATGTGAAGTGCATTTGATACTTTCAGTCATTGTGTTCTTTCAAGTCTACAATACTTATATTTTCTTTGACCGCTTTCCCACTTGATAAAGATCATCTCTTATGGTTGTTCCACCTTTCACTAGCTCACCTTTATTGTCTGCAACTAAACTGTAATGACTCTGAATCAATTGCTTGAGTGGACCATTTTTCTTTGCCACCAGGTGAAAAATTTGTCAAAATTTTCAGAACAAAACAGTTTGTCATTCTTTGAGAAATTGGTATTTATGTACCACATTGTTTGGATAAAGACAGCCTTCAATTGTGCACAGTTGTTCACATTGTACGATGTTATCTGTGAAAAAAGTTAAACTGTGTAAGTTGACAAAACCTTTTGAAACAAATAACATCAAAGTTTTTCCGTTTGTCCATTGTAGTCTGGGTCTGACAAGCCCATGTGGCATCCAGTGATTTCATACAGTAAATCAGTAAAATTTACACTACTCTGTGCTATTGTTTTCTACAAAATGATAAATAAAAGATAAATATCCTTGTGGCTGATCTTGTCAGAATCATGCGCAATGTCTCGCCACTTTGTTGCAGCACTGAGAGAACTGAGCATGTCCAGCAATTCGTAAACCGCTTGCAGTTCTCCGGGTATCCACAAAAGGACAGAATAACTATTTTTCAGAAAGAAAATCGAAAATATAAGAGAATTGTTGAGAATGATATCAAGGGAAAATGTCCAATGTATAGAGGGAAATTCTGGAACAGGCAAATAAGAGATGAGGAGAAGAGCAGGAAACGAAACACATGGTTTGCAAAAGGAGGTTTTGAAACAGTTCTTTTCATGGATGCTACGTCTCGTAGCGAACTAGCAAAGGAATTCAGAAAAATTATGAAAGAAGCAGAACTAAAGATAAGGGTTGTGGAGAGGTCAGGAAATCTCTTGAAGAGATATCTAGCAAGATCAGATCCATTTAAATTCAACCGTCCTGGCTCCGAGTGCCGTAAAATCTCGAAATCGGTCAAATACAATAATCGTCTCAGCCGTAAAATAGCAAAATCCTAAAAATTGTAATAAAGCACTAAATCTTTACTTTCTGTAGCTAAAACTATACGCTGTATCCTCCTACATCCATTACACTCAAATTCGGTTGATATTATCCACTTTCCATGGCAAAATAGACGATTTTATCATTTCCGCTCTTAGAATTGCTTAGGCCCATATGCAGCTTTGTATTCTTGGATGAAAACGAGGCCTAGACGCGCGGACAACTTATGTTGAATAAGAAAAACATCAGGGTGACGCGCGGTTCGAGTTTCTCTTCCCGTAAAATAGCAAAATTATATAAAGACGATCAGTGCAGATGAACTTCGAAGGAATAGTGAGTCACAAAACAATTATAAAATAATCCACAACAGTCTCATAGTTTTTCTATTCTCCAGCTACTCTTAATTGCTTTCTAAATAGTTGAAAACTACAGTTTTCTGTCCGACGTAAAATAGCAAAATCCTATATGACTGTCTTAAAACGCGAAATTTCAACGATTTGCAAATTGAAAAATCAGTTGAAAAACACTCTAATACAGTTGCAGTGCTCGTTTTATTATGAAAATGATCTAAATTACTTCTTTACGTTCTTGAATTTCGCGTTCTCTTTAGGTTTTCCTCCAGCCGTAAAATAGCAAAATGCTATATGACCGTCTTATAGCGCGAAGATTTAAAGATTTAAGAATTGGAAATCAGTTCGAAAACACTCTAATACAGTTGCAGTGCTGGTTTTATTACGAAAATGATCTAAATTCCTTCTTTGCGTTGTTGAAAACTCGTGTTCTCTTTAGGTTTTCCTCCAGCCGTAAAATAGCAAAATTTTATATGACTGTCTTATAGCGCGAAATGTCAACGATTTGCAAATTGAAAATCAGTTCCAAAACACTCTAATACAGTTGCAGTGCTCGTTTTATTATGAAAATGATCTAAATTACTTCTTTACGTTCTTGAATTTCGCGTTCTCTTTAGGTTTTCCTCCAGCCGTAAAATAGCAAAATGCTATATGACCGTCTTATAGCGCGAAGATTTAAAGATTTAAAAATTGAAAATCAGTTCGAAAACACTCTAATACAGTTGCAGTGCTCGTTTTATTACGAAAATGATCTAAATTACTTCTTTACGTCGTTGAAAATTCGTGTTCTCTTTAGGTTTTCCTCCAGCCGTAAAATAGCAAAATCCTATATGACTGTCTTATAGCGCGAAATTTCAACGATTTGCAAATTGAAAATCAGTTGAAAAACACTCTAATACAGTTGCAGTGCTCGTTTTATTATGAAAATGATCTAAATTACTTCTTTACGTTCTTGAATTTCGCGTTCTCTTTAGGTTTTCCTCCAGCCGTAAAATAGCAAAATGCTATATGACCGTCTTATAGCGCGAAGATTTAAAGATTTAAAAATTGAAAATCAGTTCGAAAACACTCTAATACAGTTGCAGTGCTCGTTTTATTACGAAAATGATCTAAATTCCTTCTTTGCGTTGTTGAAAACTCGTGTTCTCTTTAGGTTTTCCTCCAGCCGTAAAATAGCAAAATCCTATATGACTGTCTTATAGCGCGAAATTTCAACGATTTGCAAATTGAAAATCAGTTGAAAAACACTCTAATACAGTTGCAGTGCTCGTTTTATTATGAAAATGATCTAAATTACTTCTTTACGTTCTTGAATTTCGCGTTCTCTTTAGGTTTTCCTCCAGCCGTAAAATAGCAAAATGCTATATGACCGTCTTATAGCGCGAAGATTTAAAGATTTAAAAATTGGAAATCAGTTCGAAAACACTCTAATACAGTTGCAGTGCTCGTTTTATTACGAAAATGATCTAAATTCCTTCTTTGCGTTGTTGAAAACTCGTGTTCTCTTTAGGTTTTCCTCCAGCCGTAAAATAGCAAAATTTTATATGACTGTCTTATAGCGCGAAATTTCAACGATTTGCAAATTGAAAATCAGTTCGAAAACACTCTAATACAGTTACAGTGCTCGTTTTATTATGAAAATGATCTAAATTACTTCTTTACGTTCTTGAATTTCGCGTTCTCTTTAGAAAATGATCTAAATTACTTCTTTACGTCGTTGAAAATTCGTGTTCTCTTTAGGTTTTCCTCCAGCCGTAAAATAGCAAAATCCTATATGACCGTCTTATAGCGCGAAGATTTAAAGATTTAAAAATTGGAAATCAGTTCCAAAACACTCTAATACAGTTGCAGTGCTCGTTTTATTACGAAAATGATCTAAATTACTTCTTTACGTCGTTGAAAATTCGTGTTCTCTTTAGGTTTTCCTCCAGCCGTAAAATGGCAAAATCCTATATGACCGTCTTATAGCGCGAAGATTTAAAGATTTAAAAATGGGAAATCAGTTCGAAAACACTCTAATACAGTTGCAGTGATCGTTTTATTATGAAAATGATCTAAATTACCTCTTTACGTTCTTGAATTTCGCGTTCTCTTTAGGTTTTCCTCCAGCCGTAAAATAGCAAAATGCTATATGACCGTCTTATAGCGCGAAGATTTAAAGATTTAAAAATTGAAAATCAGTTCGAAAACACTCTAATACAGTTGCAGTGCTCGTTTTATTACGAAAATGATCTAAATTCCTTCTTTGCGTTGTTGAAAACTCGTGTTCTCTTTAGGTTTTCCTCCAGCCGTAAAATAGCAAAATTTTATATGACTGTCTTATAGCGCGAAATTTCAACGATTTGCAAATTGAAAATCAGTTCGAAAACACTCTAATACAGTTGCAGTGCTCGTTTTATTATGAAAATGATCTAAATTACTTCTTTACGTTCTTGAATTTTGCGTTCTCTTTAGGTTTTCCTCCAGCCGTAAAATAGCAAAATTTTATATGACTGTCTTATAGCGCGAAATTTCAACGATTTGCAAATTGAAAATCAGTTCGAAAACACTCTAATACAGTTGCAGTGATCGTTTTATTATGAAAATGATATAAATTACCTCTTTACGTTCTTGAATTTCGCGTTCTCTTTAGGTTTTCCTCCAGCCGTAAAATAGCAAAATCCTATATGACCGTCTTATAGCGCGAAGATTTAAAGATTTAAGAATTGGAAATCAGTTCGAAAACACTCTAATACAGTTGCAGTGATCGTTTTATTACGAAAATGATAGAAATTACTTCTTTACGTCGTTGAAAATTCGTGTTCTCTTTAGGTTTTCCTCCAGCCGTAAAATAGCAAAATCCTATATGACTGTCTTATAGCGCGAAATTTCAACGATTTGCAAATTGAAAATCAGTTGAAAAACACTCTAATACAGTTGCAGTGCTCGTTTTATTATGAAAATGATCTAAATTACTTCTTTACGTTCTGGAATTTCGCGTTCTCTTTAGGTTTTCCTCCAGCCGTAAAATAGCAAAATGCTATATGACCGTCTTATAGCGCGAAGATTTAAAGATTTAAAAATTGGAAATCAGTTCGAAAACACTCTAATACAGTTGCAGTGCTCGTTTTATTACGAAAATGATCTAAATTCCTTCTTTACGTTGTTGAAAATTCGTGTTCTCTTTAGGTTTTCCTCCAGCCGTAAAATAGCAAAATTTTATATGACTGTCTTATAGCGCGAAATTTCAACGATTTGCAAATTGAAAATCAGTTCGAAAACACTCTAATACAGTTACAGTGCTCGTTTTATTATGAAAATGATCTAAATTACTTCTTTACGTTCTTGAATTTGGCGTTCTCTTTAGGTTTTCCTCCAGCCGTAAAATAGCAAAATTTTATATGACTGTCTTATAGCGCGAAATTTCAACGATTTGCAAATTGAAAATCAGTTGAAAAACACTCTAATACAGTTGCAGTGCTCGTTTTATTATGAAAATGATCTAAATTACTTCTTTACGTTCTTGAATTTGGCGTTCTCTTTAGGTTTTCCTCCAGCCGTAAAATAGCAAAATCCTATATGACCGTCTTATAGCGCGAAATTTCAACGATTTGCAAATTGAAAATCAGTTCCAAAACACTCTAATACAGTTGCAGTGCTCGTTTTATTATGAAAATGATCTAAATTACCTCTTTACGTTCTTGAATTTGGCGATCTCTTTAGGTTTTCCTCCAGCCGTAAAATAGCAAAATTTTATATGACTGTCTTATAGCGCGAAATTTCAACGATTTGCAAATTGAAAATCAGTTGAAAAACACTCTAATACAGTTGCAGTGATCGTTTTATTATGAAAATGATCTAAATTACTTCTTTACGTTCTTGAATTTTGCGTTCTCTTTAGAAAATGATCTAAATTACTTCTTTACGTCGTTGAAATTTCGTGTTCTCTTTAGGTTTTCCTCCAGCCGTAAAATAGCAAAATCCTATATGACCGTCTTATAGCGCGAAGATTTAAAGATTTAAAAATTGGAAATCAGTTCGAAAACACTCTAATACAGTTGCAGTGCTCGTTTATTACGAAAATGATCTAAATTCCTTCTTTGCGTTGTTGAAAACTCGTGTTCTCTTTAGGTTTTCCTCCAGCCGTAAAATAGCCGTAGAACACAAAATTCAAGAACGTAAAGAAGTAGTTTAGATCATTTTCATAAAAAAACGAGCACTGCAATTGTATTAGAGTGTTTTCGCACTGATTTTCAATTTGCAAATCGTTGAAATTTCGCGCTATAAGACAGTCATATAAAATTTTGCTATTTTACGGCTGGAGGAAAACCTAAAGAGAACACGAGTTTTCAACAACGTAAAGAAGTAATTTAGATCATTTTCTAAAGAGAACGCGAAATTCAAGAACGTAAAGAAGTAATTTAGATCATTTTCATAATAAAACGAGCACTGTAACTGTATTAGAGTGTTTTCGAACTGATTTTCAATTTGCAAATCGTTGAAATTTCGCGCTATAAGACAGTCATATAAAATTTTGCTATTTTACGGCTGGAGGAAAACCTAAAGAGAACACGAGTTTTCAACAACGCAAAGAAGGAATTTAGATCATTTTCGTAATAAAACGAGCACTGCAACTGTATTAGAGTGTTTTCGAACTGATTTCCAATTTTTAAATCTTTAAATCTTCGCGCTATAAGACGGTCATATAGCATTTTGCTATTTTACGGCTGGAGGAAAACCTAAAGAGAACGCGAAATTCAAGAACGTAAAGAAGTAATTTAGATCATTTTCATAATAAAACGATCACTGCAACTGTATTAGAGTGTTTTCGAACTGATTTCCCATTTTTAAATCTTTAAATCTTCGCGCTATAAGACGGTCATATAGGATTTTGCCATTTTACGGCTGGAGGAAAACCTAAAGAGAACACGAATTTTCAACGACGTAAAGAAGTAATTTAGATCATTTTCGTAATAAAACGAGCACTGCAACTGTATTAGAGTGTTTTCGAACTGATTTCCAATTTTTAAATCTTTAAATCTTCGCGCTATAAGACGGTCATATAGGATTTTGCTATTTTACGGCTGGAGGAAAACCTAAAGAGAACACGAATTTTCAACGACGTAAAGAAGTAATTTAGATCATTTTCTAAAGAGAACGCGAAATTCAAGAACGTAAAGAAGTAATTTAGATCATTTTCATAATAAAACGAGCACTGTAACTGTATTAGAGTGTTTTCGAACTGATTTCCAATTTGCAAATCGTTGAAATTTCGCGCTATAAGACAGTCATATAAAATTTTGCTATTTTACGGCTGGAGGAAAACCTAAAGAGAACACGAGTTTTCAACAACGCAAAGAAGGAATTTAGATCATTTTCGTAATAAAACCAGCACTGCAACTGTATTAGAGTGTTTTCGAACTGATTTCCAATTCTTAAATCTTTAAATCTTCGCGCTATAAGACGGTCATATAGCATTTTGCTATTTTACGGCTGGAGGAAAACCTAAAGAGAACGCGAAATTCAAGAACGTAAAGAAGTAATTTAGATCATTTTCATAATAAAACGAGCACTGCAACTGTATTAGAGTGTTTTTCAACTGATTTTCAATTTGCAAATCGTTGAAATTTCGCGTTTTAAGACAGTCATATAGGATTTTGCTATTTTACGTCGGACAGAAAACTGTAGTTTTCAACTATTTAGAAAGCAATTAAGAGTAGTTTGAGAATAGAAAAACTATGAGACTGTTGTGGATTATTTTATAATTGTTTTGTGACTCACTATTCCTTCGAAGTTCATCTGCACTGATCGTCTTTATATAATTTTGCTATTTTACGGGAAGAGAAACTCGAACCGCGCGTCACCCTGATGTTTTTCTTATTCAACATAAGTTGTCCGCGCGTCTAGGCCTCGTTTTCATCCAAGAATACAAAGCTGCATATGGGCCTAAGCAATTCTAAGAGCGGAAATGATAAAATCGTCTATTTTGCCATGGAAAGTGGATAATATCAACCGAATTTGAGTGTAATGGATGTAGGAGGATACAGCGTATAGTTTTAGCTACAGAAAGTAAAGATTTAGTGCTTTATTACAATTTTTAGGATTTTGCTATTTTACGGCTGAGACGATTATTGTATTTGACCGATTTCGAGATTTTACGGCACTCGGAGCCACCACCGGTCTTTAAATTACCTAATTGTGACAGTGAAGAATGCCCTGTGTGCAAGATAAATCCAACTCTAAACTGCAAAACCAGAGATGCCGTATACGAAATTAAATGTTCTTGTGGAGAAAGCTACATTGGAGAAACAGCACGCAGCTTGGGAGAAAGGTGCAATGAGCACATCAAGAAATTTGAAAGAAGAGAGAACTCATCTGTCTTCCATCGGCATATGCTTGAAAAACACAACGTAGTAAAACAAGCACTTTCTGTAAAGCTTTTAAGAACATGTCAAAATGACGCAATGCTAAGGCAAGTAACAGAGGCGACGTACATCCATGCGAAGAATCAAGAACTGAACGCTAAGGAGGAGTGGGAAAATTCGAACGTTCCTAGAACTCGATTTGATCAAAGATCAAACGAATCGAACATTATCGGCAACTGGCAAGCTATCGATTCAACTCATTAACTCGCTGATGAGGCTGCCGATGGGCAGCGAAATATTCGAGGTAACAATGTTAGTTTTTAAAGTTAGATAATTGCGCGTGTCTTAAAAACAATTGGTCACCAAAACAAAATTACCGAATTACAACTTGTCGTTCAAGACATGGGATAACTGAAAGATTTAGGAAACAAAATCTCACAACGCGATAAATAAAATTACAATATTCAACAAATTGCTGCAATAACAGCAATATTCTATTTTCTAAAAGAGGATCAGCCAAAGTGCTAAGGTTTTTTTATTGTGAATGAAAATCTCAACATCTTAAGAACTAAAGTTTCTTGAATTTTTTCTCATTTGTCAATAAGGTTTTAGCTTCTTAAAGTTTCTTAGAGCTTCTGAAACGTAGTACAAAAAGAGTTTCTGCAATTTGTTGGTCATCCCATTAAAACCAGTTTCTCATAAAAAAGTATGCAGTGAAAATAGGATTGGTGTATTGTTTTGTTACAAATAGTATTGAGCACGCCAATTTTATTGACTTTAATATGAATTTTATGACAAGAATGAAATGGAAACTCAATTAACCATCACTTTTTATGTTTACTGTACCTGAATGAGTTTATCTCCATATATATTTTCAGACCACCATTGTGAGCTGTCAGATTCACAGTTTGGTCTAGCAACCTCAAGTACGGTAGGAAGACCCACTTTGGGACAAAAAGCCATTCTCTGTCTCTTTCCATCAATGGAGTTAGGATTGCAGGGTTTTTTTTCTCTTGTGGTGTCATTACAAGGCAGTACATGAATTTTCTGAAGTTGATCAGTGATCTCCATTCCTCTTGCTTTTTTTTGTAATGGAATCTCCTCAATTTTGCAATTCATTTGACACATTTGTAAATTTTGCCAAAGGAACCACCAGCCAATATCAACAACGAGATAGCAGAATTCAACGTTGTTGGTTCTTCTGGATTTGAAACCAGACCTTTCTTGCTTTGCTTTATTGCGATCACTTTGCTCTGGATGAATTTAAAAATACCAGCTGCAATGGTATGGATGACACATAATAATAATAATAATAATAATAATAATAATAATAATACGAATCTTTATACAGGAATTTACACTTCAACATGTAATGCTGTTATCAACGTGTGTCCTGATTAAATTAAAGTAAAAAAAGGAAAAACAGTAAAATCCTAAAAACTTACATTGGTATTGATTTAGAGCTATTTACAACGGTGATAAGATGTATTACATAAAAAATTCAAAAACTGTTCAGCCAAAATGTTTCTTGATAAGTTTATTGTACTCGTTGAAAGATTCAGTTTTTCTTATGTCAATAGGCAGTTTGTTATAGATTTTAGCACCCATGAAGCGAAAGGACTTGCGAGCATATTCAGTCTTAATTTTGGGGAGTTTTAGCAAACATTGATTATTCCTTGTCTTCGTTTCGTGTTCTTGGACTTCAAAGTACCCTTGAAAAATATCACATGCTTCCCTGTCT
The DNA here is from genome assembly GCA_039566865.1 of Aurelia coerulea. Taxonomy (NCBI): domain Eukaryota; kingdom Metazoa; phylum Cnidaria; class Scyphozoa; order Semaeostomeae; family Ulmaridae; genus Aurelia; species Aurelia coerulea. The sequence goes on from CM076947.1 coordinate 13,008,085, forward strand.
ACACACTTGCGGACGAGTTTACATGCTCGAATGTTATTTGCATTCACAACGGATAGAATGTCTGATTCAGTGGATGAGTTTCCTTGTACTATTTTCAAGGAGCGATCATAAAACGATGCGAGTCTTTTAGATTGGGTGGTGGTTAACTTCAGCTGCAAAATTCCGCAATAAGTGAATGTAGGCAGAATCATTAAGCGATATATAGTCTTTGCAGAAGTCACATCAAGATAATCCCTGAGTTTTGCCAGTAACCTTAATCTGCCTGATGCACGTTTGTAACATTTCTCAAAGTGTGAATTAAGACTTAATGAGCTGTCTACTTCGATGCCGAGATATTTGTATTGGGTGGTATTCGATACATTAGAGCCTCGATACATGACGTTGAATGTCTCATTTTGTTTTGCTATCCTCTGCGATGTTCCAAAAAGGAGGGATTCAGTTTTTCCTTTATTCAGATTGATTATTAGAGCATTTTGGTCTAGCCAGTCTGCTATAGCATTCATATCTTCAGAAAGCTTCGACTTAATTACCTTGATGTCTTTATCGGCAACATAAATCACAGTGTCGTCAGCATACTTAATTATTTTTGCACTGCTGATTACATCTGTGATATCGTTAAGAAATATTATGAATAACAGGGGACCCAAGATTGAGCCTTGGGGTACTCCTGTTAGGACAGCATGCGCGTTGGATAGACAGTTGTCATAATTCACCATTACTGACCGGTTGAAGAGGTAGTCTGTAAACCAATTAAGCTCTTCTTCACGAATTCCATATTGGGGCAGTTTCTCTAACAAGTTTGAGTGACTTATCGTATCGAATGCTTTACTTAAGTCTATAAACGCTGCACCCACCAATTTCCCTTCGTCCACATTTTTTCGTATGTCGTCCAATAAGAGGGCTGCTGCCAACTCCGTTGAGAGCTTGGGCCTAAATCCAAATTGAGAGGCAGACAGTAATTTATTTTGCTCAAGAAACTCCATGACTTGCCGATGCACAGCCTTTTCAATTATTTTTGATAGAACCGGAAGAACCGAAATCGGCCTGTAGTTGTCGAAACTTGAGCGGGACCCAGATTTATGTATTGGTACAATCTTTGCAAGTTTCCAGTCTTCTGGAAAGAGGCCTGTCTGTAGTGAAAGATTAATAAGGTGTGTCAGTGGAGCTGATATGGTACGTGCAGCATCCTTAAGCAAACACGGTGGTAGATGGTCAATGCCGGTTGACTTGTTTCGCTTAATAGATCTAAGATCTTTTTCGACTTCTACCTTTGATACTTGTCGAAAATTGAATTTCTTGTCAGTTCTTTTGCGAACAGGCCTAGGGAGTCTCCAGACAAAATCACACAGAGGAATGGCTCTCTCTCGTAAAGTCGTTATGATTGTTGTGAAAAAGATGCAAAAACCATTTGCCACCTTAATCGCATCGCTTGTTTTTTCACTTTGTAAATCAAAGGAGTGTATCGATGATCCCGCACTTGCCTTCGTTGGATATATGGACTTAATGGCCTTCCAAAACTGATTTGGATTCGAAGAGTTTTCTTTCAGTAGTCTCGATTTTCGGAGAAGTTTATCTCTGTCATTCATAAGTTTTTTCACATCACTGCTTAACCAGGGAGCAGGCCTGCCCCTTACATTTTTGCATATCTTTGGAGCATGATGCTCAAAAATGGTAAGCAAGATATTTTTCATTTGAGACCAGGCCTCGTTTACATTTCTACAGATATAGAAAGCTGACCAGTCAACTGTTTCTAACTCTTCGTTCATTGCTTCGGGGCGATAGCTCCTATAATCACGGCAGGTTATTTTCCTTGGTTTGAAACTTACGTGATTTAGTTTCCTTACACAACCAACCATTTCATGGTCCCCAATGCTGGTCGGAATGACTTCAGTTTTTATAATATTAGCCGGATTGTTAGTTACAATGATGTCAATGAGTGTTTCGGTTGCTTCTGATATTCTCGTGGGTCTATTCACCATTTGTTTAAGACCAAATATATTCAGAATAGCCTTGAGTTCTTTATTATACTGCTTAAGAAAGTTGACATTTAAGTCTCCCATGAGAATGGTCTCTTGTGATTTTTCAGATACTTTAGAGAGTGTGTTGTTCAAATGGATGTTGAAATCTTTGCTAAGATATTTAGAACTATCTGGGGGGCGATACATAATTCCCACAAGAAAGCTTTTCGAGTGTTCTTGATTCTCTTATTTGTTTCCTTTTTGCGAGATTTGACAGACTTTTCTTTCTTGCCTTTGAGATCACTGAATTTTGTCTTCTTACGAGGCAGAGGGTTAGGACTTTCATAATTGTCATCAGTAGCAGTAGCAGCCCCATTCTGCATCATATTATGCTGTACATTATTTCCATCTGTATTTTCTGAAAGAATATAGTCCAGAAGCTCATCTGAATCAGCGTAGGATATCTTTCTTTTACACTTTGTTCCCTTCGTCGACTGTTTGGTTTGATCCGCCATTGCATTTGCATCAACAACAACCCATATAGATGGTCACCAAATTTGTGTGAGCTGACCCCCTTGATTCACTGAAGAGCAGACAGCGCGGGGCCTGAAACGAGTCTCGCTATCGCGCTTTCATTGTTCCAAAAATAGAATCATGCGCGGTCAAATCGTCACTTTGCCTAGGTGGCGGCCATAGGAAAGCTTGAAAATGGCCTGTGGAAAGCAGGCTTTAAACCGTGCTGACAACAACAAATTGATTAAAGCTGCGGCCCACGTGAATCGCCGTGCCTTGCTGCGTACAATGATGGCCGTTTGAAGACAAATAGAGCTTGCGGTCGAGGAGAAACAGCCCTTCAAAGTGAAGGTAAATCGAGCATTTTGAGTTAGACTATCTTAGTTCTCTTATTTTATCTTGGTGATACCAATTACAGGGTTTGCATTGCTTAGGAATAAAATTGTTGCCTTTTCATTTTTCAGGCAAGTGATTGACGTTACATGGGCCTAAGTGTAACATTCAACTCTGATTGCTTTTGTGAATGAAAACATGATAACAATCGAATGCTGATAGGCAATGGCAACGTTAAATTTGGCATAGCACGATTCATACTAAAAGTGACAATGTATTGATTTTTAAAACCTTTCTTCTTGACAAAGTATGAATATGGATCTCAATGCTCAGATGGTTTTGGGTAAAACAAATTTTCAACTAACACTAGTCAAAATTAAGCATCAGAAACTCGCCAACAATTATATATATACCAGAGATCAATTAAAACCAAACCAAACGAAATCAAACACAATTTAGGTTATCCTATTCTGTGTAAGGGGTGCTCTTTTCGTTCCAACTCCAAAATTTGCTCTTCGATCTGGCCTAAAGTGCACTGTACTCTTAATTAAAATGTCCTGCGTCTGCAACTTCTCTTATACAATCATCAAGACTGCCTGATATGCAGATCAATTATAATATCGCTTTGTCTACTCTATCTATCTTCTTCTGTCGATCTTTTAACTGTGTCTGCAACTATTTCAATCTTGCTTTGTCGTCCATTCCATCTACTTGTTCTAACAAACGTTCAGTAAACTCTTGATGTCCATTTCTTACATTTCTCTTCGCTTCTGACGCCATAATTTCTACAATCTTTGTCAACAAATCTCTTACATCTGTCTTCAATGGGGTTCGGTGGACCAGTAATGTTCAAACCTTTCCGCTCGGTTCTTTTTAAACAGCAAAGAGAAACAAAGTTGATGTTATATATATATATATTCTCACAAGCTCCTACTCAATATGTAATAAAATAGATATATAGACTCAAGAAAAAACACATTCGTTAAACGTTTCGGCGCAAGCCTTCATCAGTAATGACTATTCAAAATCAGACAGAGCATACATATACATCTCGAAATTCAAACACAATATAAAACAATAGCCTAAGCGGGATCCCGCTAAATACAATAAATCGCAAAAGGTGTTAAAATAGGGATGTTACCAGAAGCGGCAAGAGGAAGATCAAAGAAAGCGCAGAGTATAGAGCCGCTAAAGTCGGCGGCAGGGGTCTGTCTCGCGGGAGCTAAACAAATGTGTGTAATAACAAAACAAGCAATAGAAAGATCCAAAAGCGGATTGGCAGAAAAGAGATCCTTAAAAAACAGCGTGTGACCTTAACGAAAAGCTGAGCGCAAACATCAAAACAACCAAACAACCGAAATGTAAATAAAAATCAAATCCATGTATCAACCTGCCTAGTGTTTAATCCCTTAGGGGCAAAGCAATCCAGCCGATATTGCCAGAAGCTTTCCCGCATCCTATTTCCCCCCGTTAGCCTATCGATAAATATATATATATATCATCAGCATCATTGATCCTACAACAGTTTTACATCCCTCCAACATTTCTACCATCTGAACAAATACTTTACATCAATAAATCTTTGTAGATGATAATACAAATGACATACCAGGTGTCCCAAAAAAAAAATGTATACGGATTTGGTTGACTCTAGCACTGTGAATTTAGCGTCAATCGATGTCTAATCACTCTGAAAATGTTCCTTGATAGTTAACTTGAACAGAGATACCTCGTTTGTTGATATTGGAAATTTGAGAGCAGACATATTAATCTTGAAAGCCCAAATTTGCCTCTTCCTGCAAACCAGAGTTTTAGCCTTTTGGCCTAAGCAATCTCTTAAAGCACAGCGTATAAATCAACGATGGCCTTGATAAAATTTGAAGAATACTATATCTTGGGTAAGGCCGAAAAGTCGGATATGTCGGAGATGTTGGAGCAATTTCTCAAACTTTTTCATCTCTGACTTTTCGTTTTTTCCCTATATGCTATAAACGAAAGTCGGAGATGTCGGAGCAGGGATCTTTCTCCCTTTAAATCTGTAAATTCTGATTGTAAAATGCCCCTCTTCTAAGGCAGTTTCCCACGCTTTGTAGCAGTGTCGTTCGAAAATAGCCTCGGAGATTTTCCTCCGACTTTTCGTTTTTCCCCTATATGCTATAAACGAAAAGTCAGAGATGTCGGAGAAGGGATTCTGACTGTAAAATGGCCTTCCTCTAAGGCAGTTTTTTATGCTCGATTGCATTTAAGCTCTAAAGGTTGGAAGGAAGGAAGGGGGCTTTGGGAGAGGGGTGCTAGAACCCGCAAACCCGGACAAAAACCAGGGAGGAAAAATTTCAAAACCCGGAACACCACTTCTGAACAAAAAGTTCCGATTTTCGTCAGTAATCTTACTGTAATCTTCGATGATTATATCATACATTTTCGTTTTAACGGACACTCTGTACATCGTATATAAATATACAGAAGGACACTGGGAAACTGCCGGGGAACTGCCTCAGAAGAAAGGCATTATACAATCAGAATTTACTGATTTAAAGGGAGAAAGATCCCTGCTCTAACATCTCTGACTTTTCGTTTATAGCATATGGGGGAAAAACGAAAAGTCGGAGGAAAATCTCCGAGGCTATTTTCTAACAACACTGCTACAAACCGTGGGAAACTACCTCAGAAGAAAGGCATTTTACAATCAGAATTTACAGATTTAAAGGGAGAAAAATCCCTGCTCCGACATCTCCGACTTTTCGTTTGTTGCATATAGGGGAAAAACGAAAAGTCGGAGCAAAAATCTCCGAGGCTATTTTCGAACGACACTGATACGAAGCTTTGGAAACTGCCTCAGAAGAAAGTCATTTTACAATCAGAATTTACAGATTTAAAGGGAGAAAAATCCCTGCTCCAACATCTCCGACTTTTCGTTTTTTGCATATAGGGGAAAAACGAAAAGTCGGAGGAAAATATCCGAGGCTATTTTCTAACAAAACTGCTACAAACTGTGGGAAACTGCCGTAGAAGAAGGGCATTTTACAATCAGCATTTACAGATATAAAGGGAGAAAAATCCCTGCTCCAACATCTCCGACTTTTCGTTTTTTGCACATAGGGGAAAAACGAAAAGTCGGAGGAAAATCTCCGAGGCTGTTTTCTAACAACACTGCTACAAAGCGTGGGAAACTACCTTAGAAGAAGGGCATTTTACAATCAGAATTTACAGATTTAAAGGGAGAAAGATCCCATCTCCGACTTTTCGTTTATAGCACATAGGGGAAAAACGAAAAGTCGGAGGAAAATCTCCGAGGCTATTTTCTAACAACACTGCTACAAACCGTGGGAAACTGCCGTAGAAGAAGGGCATTTTACAATCAGAATTTACTGAATTAAGGGAGAAAAATCCTTGCTCCGACATCTCCGACTTTTCGTTTATAGCATATAGGGAAAAAACGAAAAATCAGAGATGAAAAAGTTTGAGAAATTGCTCCAACATCTCCGACATCTCCGACATCTCCGACTTTTCGGCCTTACCCTATATCTTGTGTTATTCTGTCTTCCAGATGTCACCCCCAAGTCATCCATTGGGATGTTTCTTAATTTTTCATTGATTTCAGTTCTTAATTTCCATGTGGTTCAGGAATTTGCTTAGGCCAAAATGCCAACGCTCTGGTGTGCAAGTGGATGCAAATTTGAGCTTTCAACATTGATATTTCTGCGCTCCAAGCAGCAATACCAAAGCAACCAGTATTAAATTTGTTGGAAAACCAAAAATGCATACCGTAAACACCCACGTACAAGAACTCGAAGAACATATTGGCTGAAATTTACAAATTACACATACCTTTTATAAAGACCCATTGTATAATTAATTTTATGAGCATCCAGGCTGACTTGCAAACTGTATGTTCTTATACGAGGGTGTTTACTGTAGTTCATATATAACTGAACAGAACTCAATTTTTCCAATTTTGTGATGTATATGATGACCCATCGTATCTAATAACGTCCATGAATAGCAAAAGCATAACATAACTGAGCCTGCATGTAACATGTTTGTTAGGTGATGTCAATCTCCCAGTTGTCACAATTCAGGATGTTGCCAAACTCCTCCCTGAATTCATCTTCCCATACCCCTGTCTTCAGTGAACGTAACAATGATTTTGTCGCATATGATGACATCTGCACCTGTGCAGTAGCGTAGAAATTTCGCCAGGGTGGCATCATCCAGTCCCTTTATATACCGTTTCAGGTAGCCAGAGATTTCCAAATGTGCTTGGGAGCTTGTATCCGTCTTGAGGAGTGCTGTTACCCTTTTTAATGATGGATTTATTTTCTCGTAGATTTCATGCAAAGATTCCAAAGTGCCAATGACAGACTTCAGCTTGCTTTTGGTCACTTGCCAGCATTTGGCAATATACTGCGGTTTTTGGACAAGTTCTTTGTGTCCAATTTCAATCAAGATGCTCTTTATGTTTCCCGTTGTTGCAAGTCGCTTGCATTCAAAAACTGACAGAAAATCTTGTACTTCCTCTTCCTGCACATCTACTCCTTCATTCATGAGGCCTTCTACCAGTTTTGCTTCAGACTGTGACAAGTACTTTTTGAAGGAAGATAACATTGTGTCCTCAGTGAGGATATTCTCTCCGAACAGGAATACTGCTATAAATATGTGGCTCATTTTTAGAGGCCAGTAGCCTGCATCAATGTATCCTTTGAGAAGAATTCTTCCGATTGCTTCCCATTTGCTCAAGTTCATATCATGGCAAATGAATGGCACTCTCTCCGACTCCCCAACCATCAGCGATTCATATGCATCTTTCCAGAAAAGAGAATATATTTCTTTAGTAACACCCGACCAACTCCTTGTTTGGCTATTCCATAGTTGTTAATAGCAGTGAAAATAAGTGGACTTTGAATGACTGAAGGATCAGAAAACACATCAATCATATCAGCTTTCAAATGACTTCGTCGTATTCTTACTATCTTCGGCTCACACGCAATGGTATCTGCCATGAGGTCAACTTCACCAGGGAGGTCATACAGGGAGGTGATGTCCTGATTCACGGTGTCAGCAGTAAAATAATTGAGTTGAATTTCTGAATCATCAGCCAGCGGCCTTAATTCGTTGGCCAAAGCATCACTGCTTGTCGATCCAGTATAAATCGTTTGTACCTCTTCTTGTGGTACCAACCCTCTACTTACAGTATCAGTTCTTGTTGATGATGTAGTTACTCCTGATGATGACTGGCTGGCTGCCCCGGAATGACTTGCTGGAACTGAATTGTTCACTGATGTTGGTAATTGTGCTGGACGTATGAAATCATCTTTGCTTGATGGTGCCTTTGAAATGGTTGAACTTTCTGGGTATCCAGGTGTTTTTGGTGTGCTCGTCTTAATACCGGGTGACCCAGAAAAAAGTGACCCAACGCAATCTGTTACAGAAAATTAACTAAGTGGCCGATTGAGATGCTTCAAACGTTGTTCTGTCGCTAAAAGACTAGCCTATGCCATGAGTATTTTTCGCAATTTTTTCGGCACGGTAAATTTCCAAAATTAAGGATTTCGAGGAAAAGAGCATGCCTGAAATCCTCAAAAAGTCGTCAAAAACAGGGCATCGATTTACAGCCATTTCAAATCTTCAAAACAACGAGGAGCGTGTTTCATTTCAAGCTGGGAATAGGTAACACAGTCGGAAGTCTTCAGATCAAGTTTATAGTCCCTAGGTACTTGAAAATATTCTCAGGCAGAATGAAACACGCTCCTCGTTGTTTTAAAGATCTGAAATGGCTTCAAATCGATCCCTTGTTTTTGACGACTCTTTGAGAATTTCAAGCCTGCCCTTTTCCTCAAAATCCTTAATTCGGAAACCTTCCCGTGCCCAAAAAAATTGCGAAAAATACTCGTAATGTAGGCTGGTCTTTTAGCGACAAAACAACGTTTGAAATATTTCAATCTGCCACTTACTTTTTTTTCTATAACAGATTGCGTTGGGTCACTTTTTTCTGGGTCACCCAGTAGAGCCCTTAGAAATTGAAATATTAAGAAGCTCGTCATCATCACGTTCATCTTCAAAGTCATTGTCATCTTCTGGGAACAGTTCCCGAATATATACTGCTCCTTGTCCTGCAAGCTTCAGTAGAACTTCTCCATCGATTTCCACTCCTGCTGCCATATTTGGAATTATCAGTGCTCCAAAACATGCCTGCAAAGAACGTACTTCGTTTAGAACAAATCAAATAGCTCTACTAAGAAATGGAATAACTTTCAAGTTATACATATCATTAGTGTTGATTGTTCTCAATGAAAATGTTATTCCATTGCTTATAGAAACTGCCCACCAAAAAGTGATGCATGATACCCAAACAACTTTCTGATGCAATATGCGCATTGCAAAATTACAGTAGTCTTAGTGATTTAGGACATTGATCTTGAAATGTAGACTGGTCAATTTGAATCGTAATGTGTCATATTTCATGATCTTATCATGAATTGATGTCATACAAAAGTGTATGTATTGCATTTTGCTAATCATTAGTTATATGATAGGTACCAGAAGAAAAACGACGTAAACACAAACAGATCTTACAGCACACTGAGACTTTTCAAACTTACGCTATCATGTTATCATCAGAGTGACCACGCAGCCATTGGGCTGGGGGGGGGGGGGGCTATAGCCCCCCCCCACTTTTTTCAAAGATTTCAATTTTTTCATTCAAATAAATCTATGACAACGAAGAAAAACAACTCATACACAAATTTATGTGTCAACCAGGCAACCGGGTTATATTTAGTATAACTGAAAACATTATAATTAACACCGAACTGCTGCATCTGCTGAGAGATCTTTCTCAATGGCTAGACGCCTCAAACCTGGCTGGTCAAACATGAAGCAAGCAAGATTTAACTGAGCCTGCACAGAAAGTGATAGCAGGATTCGAGTTGAGCGAAAGAAATTACGATCATGCCAAATAACTCTTAGTCAAGAGATTTGCAAGGCCAGAAATAATAAGGAGATCCAATATAAATAAAATAGCCAACGCCCCACCAGTATACAGTGAAGATGATGTAGGAAGATTGCGCAAACTTCACAATTTGGTTGAGACACACTACTGAGGATTACAAGCACTTGCAGTGAATGAGAGAGAATATTCAAGCACCATTGTTCCAGTAGTTTTAGAGAAGATTCCAAACAAATTTCGATTGCATATGATTAGAGGAGCAGAGAATCATGAGAACTGGTCAATGGAAGAAATGCCATTTGCCTTCAGGAGAGAATTGAAGATTCGACATGCCACTATTTGCAGCAGATGATTCGAAAACGAGGCCATATTGTTAAGTATGTAAGCAGTAACTACTCATTTTGTAAACGCAACTATAATCACTTCATCATCGAAGGCCGACATGCCAGACACGCGTTTCATTCAACAACCACAACAACACTTGTTCGTTCCCAGTCCATACAACAACAACACATAACATCCCCTCTTGGAATAAGAATTCAACAACAATGTCACAATTGATTTTTTTTGTTAATCCATGTCCACAACATAGTCTCTCAGATACTCTGGAGGTCGTCTCACTCTTCTTGGGCGCAACTCTCTTCCGTTCAGTTCTTCTGTTCCTCTACTTGCAATGTCCCTATCACTTTGCAACTCATTATTTGGGAACCATGGTATACCTTTGTCTGTTTCAATGTATTCTCTTTCAAAATATGGCACAATTCTGTTGGCATGCCATTTCTTTCTGTCCTCTGTTGTAACTGTAGATTGTGTAACATCTTCAACACGGATCGGGTCTGAATATTTGCTGGCTAGTTTCTTTTGTCTTGATGGAAGTTTGATGCGCACAATATCACCTTTCTTGAATCTATTAGCCTTGGTGGTAAACCTTGCATCATAACGGTCTTTGCTTTTCTTTTGCACTTCTACAACTCTTTTCCTGACAGCATCTGTTCTTTGTACTTCCTTTCCTTGTACACCTGTAGGTTGCAATGCTGATAATTTTACTCTCATCTCTCTTCCTGTCATCATTTTAAAAGGTGATTCCTTTGTAGTACTGTGGGGTGTGCTACGTATAGCTAGTAGCACATTTGATAAATTCTCTCTCCATTGTAATCCATCCTTTATTCCGACTTGTAACAAATTCTTGATAGTTTGGTTAAGACGCTCGACAGCTCCATTTGATTGAGGGCTGTATATTGGTGTAGGCTTATCCTCTATACCATAAACTTTCATGAAGGACTCAAACTCTTCACTTATAAATTGAGGTCCATTGTCTGATACAACTTTTTCTGGAACTCCCCATGTTGCAAACCGATTCTGTAAGAAATCAGTTATAACTTTTGTATCAACGTTATCTGACGCTAGGGCTTCTGGCCATTTTGAATAAAAATCATGCAGCACCACCAAATATCTGAAACCTCTTGGTGCAGACTCAATTGGGCCCATAATATCAATGCTCAACTCCTTCCAGGGACTGTCTGGAAAAGGAGTAGGTTTCAATGGTACTGTTGACTGAGAAGCTGATTTATCAGAATTTGCGCAAGCAATACAATTTCTGACAAAACTCTCACAATGTTCATCTACTTTAGGCCACCAAGCTAGTGCTCTCATTCTTTGTTTGCATTTAACTATGCCAAAATGACCCTCATGTATTAATTGTAGCACTTGTCCTTGTAAGGATGCAGGTATTACTGCCCTCGTCCCTCTTCCTATACATTGATCTCCCCACAGGTAAAGTTCATTTCGAATATTGTAACATGGCAAAATTTCCTTTGGAATTTCCTTTCTCTCTGGCCACTTTGTTTGCAAAATGTCCACAACTTGTTTCAGTACAGGATCCGAAATGGTCTCCTTTGAAAGCTGTTCTGGTAAAATTGCAAGTGGTTGAGAAAGAATACTGCAAATCGCTGCTTCATCATCCATAGATTCATCACTCACAGGTGTTGGAATCGGCAGCCTTGATAGTGCATCAGCAACAACATTCTGAGTTGAACTTTTGTACACTACTCTGAAAGTATACCGCAATAATCGTGCGGACCATCTTGCTAAACGTAAAGGTTTGCAACCATTGCCTTCTGATGATTGTAGCAAAGTGACTAATGACTTATGATCAGTGATGAGCACAAATGGCTTGCCCATCAAATATCTATCCCATTTTTCACAAGCCCAAATGCATGCTAAGGCTTCAAGCTCTCCAATGCTGTATTTCCTCTCTGTAGTTGAAAGTGTCCTTGATGAAAATGCAACTGGTCGTATTGTACCATCTTCTTGACGCTGCGAAAGTTCAGCTCCTAGGCCAACAACAGAAGCATCTGTTGTTACAAAAGTCTCAGCTTTTGGGTTGAAAAATGCAAGGACTGGTGGCTTAATGATTTGTGATTTTACTTTTTGCAAGCATTCTTTCTGTTCCTCTCCCCAAACCCATGGTGTCTCTGCCCTAGTTAACTTCCTTACTGGCTCAATCAATTCTGAATACTTAGGAGGCAGGAACTTAGCATAGTGATTGAGTAACCCCAGTAGTGATCTTAACTCTGTGACATCTTTGGGTTCTCTTATCTCTTCAATTGCCTTGATATTGTCAGGTAACATTGAAATTCCTTTGCTAGATATTTTAACACCTAGCCATTCTAGCTCTTCAGCACAAAACACACATTTTTCTTTGTTCAACGTTAGTCCATTATCTGATAGTCGTGTAAAAACTTCCTTCAGTCGCTGCAAATGTTGCTCCTTTGTAGCACTTACAACTATGATGTCATCAAGAAACCACAATGCTCCTTCGCACCCAGCAAGAATAATATCCATCATTCTTTGAAAAGATCCAGGCATATCACTTAGGCCAAATGTCCCTCTACAATACCTGAAGTTTCCTAAGGGAGTAGTAAAAGCCATCAACTTCTTTGTATCCTCATGAAGGGGAAGCTGGTGGTACGCTGACTTTAAATCTAATTTTGTTACATAATTTGCATCTTTTACTGAAGCGAGCAGTGTTTCAATATTTGGCAGTGGATATCTCATTTGCACGATGTTTTGATTCACAGATCTCAAGTCCACACAAAGACGTATTTTGCCATTTTTACGCTTGGTCAGGACAATTGGACTAATCCAATCAGCAGTACCAATTTTCTCGATAATTCCTTCATCAAGTAGTGCATTGATTTCCTGATCAAGTTCCTCTTGAAGAGCAAATGGTATGGGTCTTGCCTTATGAGCTACTGGAACTGCTTCTGAGAGTAGCTCAGAACGATGCTGAAACTTAGTTGCACATCCTATTCCTTCAAACAGTTGATTAAACTCTTGTAACAATCCTTCCGTATCATCCATTTTAACAGTTTGGACTCCCTTTGATTCTATCTGTAACCCCAATGCTTTAAATATGTCTAATCCCAGCAAGGATGGCCCATTTGCTATGTAAAGATTGCAATCTATTGTTTTGTCATTATATGTAAGGGAAGTATTGAAGCAGCCCTTAACTTCTAGGTTTGAATGATCATAATTCACCAGGTTCACTGTTGCTGGTTGCAGTTTGAATTCAGAAAAATGTCTCTTGTAAAGCTTTTCATTCAATATTGAGACAGCTGCACCAGTGTCTATAACCATAAACAAAGGCTTTCCGTTGACAAGAACTTGGCAATTAAGATATGGCATTTTGTTGGGTTGATCCCCAACTTTCAAAATTTGGGGTGAAGAAAACTTATCCATATCCTCATTGTTGGCAGTTGTAGAAATTCTCCTTATTTGGCTAACAGACCTGCAAACTCTTTCAAAGTGCCCCTTTTTGTTGCATTTCCTGCATACTGCATTTAGAGCTGGACAGTTAGGGTTTTTTGCAAAGTGACCCCCCAGTCCACAGCAAAAACATTTCTGATTTACTTTACCCAAGCTATTTTTTGAACTAACAACTTGTATACTTTCTGTACAATCTGGAATTTCCACTTTAGATTCCGACAGTAACTTCGCTTCTTTCATCCCACTTTCAAGTTGTCTTGCAATTTCTATAGCTTTATCCAACGAATAAGTTTCCAATAACAATCTCTCCCGAATTCTTTCATGTGCTGTCTTTTCAATAAATTGATCACGAATCATTTCATTTTCCATTGATTTAAAGTTGCATGTCGACGCCAATTCACGTAGAGCGGCAACGTAATTGTCAACAGACTCCCCTGGGAATTGTTCTCTTTTTCGAAATTTAAATCTTTCAGCTACCACGTTGACCTTTGGCATAAACTGAATAGCAAGTAACTCCAGTATTTCTTCATATTTTGTCGCTGCAATTTCCTCCTCTGAATTTGATGCGTAAACCAATCTTTGGCCTTCTCTCCCCAAGCTGTACAGCAACAAAGATTTCTTCCGATCGGGAGAAAATTCCGAGGCTCCAGATGCAACCATAAACGTTTCAAACATCCGTATCCATCGACGCCATGGTATCGGTGGCTCACCAGGAGTAATAAGGAACGGGTCCGAAAACGTACTCGTCGCCATGTTAAGTATGTAAGCAGTAACTACTCATTTTGTAAACGCAACTATAATCACTTCATCATCGAAGGCCGACATGCCAGACACGCGTTTCATTCAACAACCACAACAACACTTGTTCGTTCCCAGTCCATACAACAACAACACATAACACATATGAAAGAAAATTGCACCAAAAGGAGACAGAAATGGGCCTAGCCACAACATTGCTTGCAAGGAATTACACCAAAAAGAAACACAGATGTGCATATTACCTGAAGGAGCATGATGAAATTGACTGCCAAGAAGTAACTGACATTAAAGCAAGGCAGAATCTGATCATGAAGTATGGACGTTGCTTTATTTGTTTGAAGAAAGGACACCGTTGCTTTGAGTGTAGAAGTAATGTATTATTATTGTATTGTAATTGTGGAGGTAAGCATCACGCTACAATTTGCGATAGAGAAAGGCTTGGTCAGCCCAAGGAAACGTCAGCAGATGTCTCAGTAGGACAGCGTAGTATTCTTAGGCCAACTGCACCCTCTTTTAGTAGTGTCAATGCGAGTTCTTGCGTAGAGAATGTTGGAAACGGGGGAGGGTTGCCCTGCAGACCGCATAAGCGTTAGTAAATGGGAAAGTGAATGCCAGGGTTAGAGTGCTATTCGATTTAGGAAGTCATAGGTCGTTTGGGACATCCAGGGTCGCAAGAGAAATATGTGTAAACACAATTAGGAAAGAAAGATTTGACATCTGGAGCGAATGAAGTCAATGTGGAAGAAAGAGATATTATTGAATTTAGTTTAACACCTACTTCCAATGGAGAGAAGACAGTGAGAATAGAAGCATACGTAGTAGACCATATTTCTGATATTGCTAATGTTCATGTAGAGAGAGTTAAGTATGATCATGCTCATCTTAAGGATTTATACTTTTCAGATGTTGACAAATATAAGGAAACTTTGGGGAGTGATATTCTTTTGGGGGCAGATGGTCTTTTTAGATTTCAGGAAGGTGTAATAAGAAGAGGAGGAATGGATGAACCAGTTGCTATCAAGACATTATTTGGATGGGTTATTTCAGGCCCAATAAAGAGGACACAGCTGTATTCATTTTCTCAAGTACATTTAATGACAATGAAGCAAGATTTAACAACAACAAAGATCAAACCAAAGAAACAGAATTCCAAGAGACAAACCACACAATGATCTGGTGAGAGCAAATTTGCAAACACTTTTCATTTTGAGGTATTTAAGACAAAAGAGGGAAATGAGAGATCTGAGTGGATACCTGAGGAAAGTTGGAAGTCTCTTGTAGTGAGAAATGACAGAAAGGTTATTGCAGACCCAGACCAGCACACCCAGTTAGGTTTGACTCAGGCATGAGTCAAAGGGGGGAGAATGTCGGGAAAATCCCTATGTGCGCTCATTGTGATAGATTAATGAATCAGAGTATAATAGGAAACAAGGCATTTGTGGATTAAGAATGTGTTGACACATGTTTCTTTCAGGTGTTATAATTTGAATATTGTCAGACTACAAAGATTGATATTGTAGGCCCCTTTTAGGAAGATTCCATGCATTGAAGTAAGCCGCATTTGCGTAATAGTCTCATTTGTATCTAAGGGACACAGATAGCTATAGAACCTGACTAATTAGAGAACGTCATTTCATCTTAGATTTGACTGATTTACTACAGATTTGGGATATATTTAGGATAGGATGAATGGAACGTCACAGTGGGAAAAAGCTGTTGCATAGATAACAAAACACACCCTTTCCGGAGCAAAATCTTATTGGTTAGATAGAACAATAGGCCATGTAGAGTACCGGGTGCGCCAAAATAAACTATGCACTTTTGGCAGGCCACGATAAATTGTAAACATGACTGATTTTGAAGATTTATGACTTAATATTTAGCAGAAAGCATGAATTAGATTCCATGATTTTTGCAAATTTTTCTGTTTCAGTTTTTAGAGCTACAAGCGAGTTTCTTAAAATTTTCGTTTTCGAAAACAATGAAAACGATCATAAAACGTCGATCAAGCTTTCTAAAGAATCGATATGAATGGATAAAGAGAAACTTTTTCGTGGTGATTTGGGGATTTAGAAATCGAGCAATTGTAAGCCGCTGTATGAGAGTTCGTACTATCTTGGGAGAAATGTAATAATATTTTCAAGGATATAAAGAAATGTCTCTTCTTTTGTAATGTCATTGAATTTATGCTTTGATGCAGGTTGTGTTCCTGTGTCAAGGGGGTTAAAAAGACAAGCGAGGAAGCGTCCTGGGGCCAGCAAGCATGGAGTCTTGTTACATTTTTGATTTTGTGACGGCTTTTGGGGCGGTACTTTATTGTAGCTACTACAGAATTTCGCAACAGGCCAATTGTTGAAATAACGCTCGTGATGAAGTTTACAATAATCAATTTCCAAATCTCCAAATCACGCTGAAAACGGTTTCTCTTTGTCCATTCATGTTGATTCTTTAGAAAATTTGATCAACGTTTTTGATGGTTTTCAGTGTTTTTGAAAACAAAAATTTAAGAAACTCGCTTGTAGCTCTAACAATTGAAAACGGAAAAATTTGTAAAAAATCCTAGCATCTACTTCAGGCTTTCTACTAAAGATTAAGTCGTAAATCTTAAAAATCGGTCCTGTGTACGATTTATTGTGGCCTGATAAAAATGCATAGTTTATTTTGGCGCACCCGGTATAAAACCTATGACAAGAAGCGTAAGGGTAGGATAGTTGGATAGTTGCATTGCAAGATAAGATAGTCGGATAGTTGTATCGTAGAATTGTAAGATTGGAGTCGAAGCAGGATCGTGCAGAACAGATACAAAGATAGTTGAATACAGATTGTTACAGTGTTATTGTGTTTGAAGAACAGAATATTGTTAGGTTATCGAGAATGTATAAAGAAGTAGATTGAGTATTGGTTGCAGTTTGGATTTTTATGAAGATAATAGTGTAAAACGTCCATTTTTGGAGAGTGGTAAGAAAGAAAATTGCAAAATGTTAATATTTCGCTGATCTGTACCGAGATTGGTACCAATCGATGGGTCTTTGAAAGTTAACTTATTTTTAATCGATAGAAAAAAGCGCTTTTCTCATATTCAATATCCTTTTTAAAGTTTTACCATTAAAATTCAAAACAATTTGCACATTCTCTTTTTTCAGTATTGTTGCTTACATGTGACCACTTGACATTTTTTGAAAAAGAATTCTCTCTGATTATCAAGTTGGAGTAAAATTTAGACTTTACTAGCCCTACCTGCCTGAATTGAAAAAGATAAGAAACTTTTGTCATATGCAGGTTTAATTACCTGTCCCACCCCACTCAAAATTGTTTGACACTGTACAGTTATAGCAACTGCTTGGACATTATTTTGATTGTGAATTATGTGATTTACTTGTTTTGAGATCTTACTGTGTAATTTGGGAGCCTTTTGGTAGCAAAATGGCCAACAAAATTTAAGAAACTGCCTACCAGCCCTGGACCTTAGTTTCTTATAAAAAAGTGAATGTATGTCATTTTTATCACATGGGTCACACAGATGATACACAGCAGAGCTGCTAACAATATCTCAATATCATAACATAGTCATACCTCTTGATCTTCAACTTTTTCCATATTGGCTTTGTTAATCATTGGCTCCAACTCCAATTCCCTTTGTATCGGTCTGACATATGCTAAAGTTTTTCCAAGTCCTGATAACTCCCTTAGGAAAGCCACTGTATATCCTCCACATGTTGGTGCTTTAATCAAAGCCAATGAAGTACTTCTCAAGATCTCAAACCCACCACCACCGGCCAGCTTTGGAAAGGCTTCCTCTACTTTTGACTGCACATGAATTGCATCACCTTTTTATTGAATACTATTTTCTTCCTGCCCGGTCCAGCTTCCTGAAAAAATGTGCGGGTACTTCTTAGTGGAACACTTGTTGCTTTAGGACTTAGTAGACAAAAGAAGTCATGTGTCCACATTTCTTTTGGCACAAATCACGTTTGCTTGGTTTTGGTGGTTGAAACATTGATCTGGACTGACCAAAACCACTAGGTCCTTGGTTTGATGGCAATCTTGAGCTGCTTGGCATGTTATACGGGCTAAACAAGCCAGAGAAACTTTGCAGGATATTCAGTTGCCTGCTTGTTGGGCTTACGACGGGTGGTCTTCGACTAGTGCTGCAAAAACTGCTACCGCTGTCACTATGACTAGGCCTAAGTCCGCTTTCTGTACTAGGCCCATTGTCATGACCAGAGACTGCGATCACATCAGGTCTAGATACCGCCATTTGCGGATGCTGCGTTGGGAGATGAGTATCATTAACAGGAATAGTACTGGTAGAACTGCAATCAGTTTGCGCAACCAGCAATTGAGTGACCTCCTGCAACAAGGATACTGCTTTCGAAACGCCATCTGTTGCCTCCATCTTCACTCTCGTTCACTCATGTGCAGCATAGCTTCCAAATCTTTAATTCGACTTAAAAAGGTGGGTGTAAAATTCTGTGATCTATTTCTTCTGACTGAGTGGCTTGAAACAAACTTTAGTTACTTATCTTTAATTCTACCGTTGGACTTTTCAGAAATTTTCAATATTTTTTGAAATTTCAGCGTATGTTACATTTCAACTCATTTGAGGGTGTGACGTCATCAAATTTCTAAATCATAAACCAGAAAAGTGACATATTTTTGCTTGATACCATATTGTAGACATTCATAAACTATGGTTTTCTTTGAAATTATTTCATGTTGCTTCAAACAGTTTAGAAACTACGATGATTTTAAGTTTTTTGAAAATTTTTCTTGAATTCTTGAAAAAGAAGAAAAACACTCTAATTCTGAAAATATTGAAGATTTCACTAAAGTCCAACGGTAGAATTACAGAGAAATAGCTGAAGTTCCTTTGAAATCATTCAGTTCAAAGAAATAAGTAACTGAATTTTACACCAGGCTTTTTAAAGATTTGGAACCTATGCTCTCATGTGCAGTTTGGCGCCATTTTTGCCATAACGATGCGCAATGGCCGTCTGCGCAGTGAACAGGAAAATCGAAACAATGTGCAGAACCGCAAAATCAAAGCAACACACAAACAATAGAAAAATCAAGAAGGGCGTTTGACTTAGAAATATCGATCAGCACTGAATAAGAGTTGAACAGAAAAATTGTGTTTGAAAGAAACGGATATAGCGAAAAGAAATATCGTGAAATGAGGTAAATAAGAAAACCATCCTCATGAATAAAAATATCGTGACATTGGCACATAAAATTAGAACAAGCAACAAAACAAAAATTGACACATATTTTGGCGGATAATGCACTCCAGAGATATGCCAGGCTGCTTCAGGATGCATGAAACTCTAGAGTGGATTCTCTTTGAAGCATGTGCACATTATTTTTGTGTCCTTTGTCTCAACAATCAAACTTACTGCCCTATCTGTCGCAATCACATCAAAAAATCTGTCAGGAAGTTGGCCTCAATGGCAAACGAAGCAGTGTTTGGTATTAGCAAAAAAGAAGAGCAAAAAAGGAGCAAAGAAAACGAGGATGACGCACCTCCAAAACTGGAGAAAATTTCAAAGGAAAGGATAAAGGAAGGCATTGAAGAACTTTCTTATCAGCTAGTTCAGCTTAGTCCCCCTACCCCAAGTGTTACAACGGACGTCCCTTATCCTTGAACGATAGAAATTAAGAGAAAGCAAATCCAATTGTAAAACTGTAAAATTGTAAAACTTGCCTCCATAGTATGAAAGGACACCGGCGATACAAAGAAAAAGGTGTCAAAACGACATGCCAGATGTCTGAGACTGGAACATTTGCATCATGACGGGAAAAACCTCCCAGTGCTCATGTGAATGGCACCGGGACCCTAGCAAAGACCAGATGCAGGAAGTCCATTGTGAGGGTGTAGAAGGGGTTTTGACTAGCTGACTAACAGACTGTTTTGCACACTGACTAATGACTAATTTTGTTCAAAAGCAAAGACTAATGACTAACTATATTCTGTAGTTGACTTTTGACTAAGCCTATTTTTCTCTGCATTTAGTCAAAAGTACATTTGCACAGAGGCCAGAAGTAACACAAACCCTGTTTTTTCAGCAATGAATGTCAAAAGGAATGGAAAAACCACTAACTTTTACCACACCAAAAAATATTCTTTTTAAAAACAATCAGTGGCAGGGACGTAGGAAGCATCTCAAACTTGGGGGGCACGACACTTCAAGGGCACTTTTTCATTAAGTTAAGGGGCCACTCCCTGAAAATAAACGCGCATTTCTTTGTTTTTGCAAAATTTTTGGGACGTGCCCCCAATGCCCCCCTCGGTTCCTACGTCTCTGATCAATGGTAGGCTGAATTTTTTTTAATTCTTCTTGTTTCCTTTTTCAGCATAAATATCTCGAGAGTGGGCCCAGAAAGCGGTTGTAACACATATCCAGTTTGAGTTCCCTCTTCTTCCTCCATTCAGGAAAGCACTTCTACCCGAACGTTCAATTCAAAATTATTTTGGGTTACCCATGGTCATACCTCTCGGTCAAGCAAGGGACACAAAACAACCTTATCGGGTAATACAATAGTCAGCAACCCGGTTCTATCTTGACGTTTTCGGCTGACAAAAAAGTGTATTTTATCAAACGCAATTGCAATACAATTTTGGCACTATCTTGGGACAAAGGTGATGGAATATTTTGGGACAATAACTGGTCTTCCTGACAAAGAAATAAGCAATCCAATTGTGACGTGCATATCTTTGGCCGTATGCAATATCATGTCACTTTTTACGCCGTTCTCAGGGATCTATAACTGTCTGATGCTGGTGTCAGCAGGAAGCCTGGTTTTGTGATACATAGGCCACTTCTGTCATGTTCTAATCGAAAAAGGGAACAGATAAGGTGTTTATGTATAACAGTTTCACTCAAATTCTTAAAACTGGTGATGCACCCACAAAATCGGAGTTAACGTAAAAGAAACTTTGATTAATTTTCCAGTCAGACAAAGGTAATTAGTGCAATTCATCATACACTTTTGCATTGAAGAGTTCATAACAGAAATTTCACTTTCAAATTAAATTTTGACTAATTGAAACCAAATGTCTTGACTAGTGACTAACTGGACGCTTTACTGCTTGACTAGTGACTAGCGGTACCCCCCTTTCTACAGCCTCCATTGTGGCTTTGATGTGGCACTCCAAAATGAGTCCATTCACGAATATCTTTTTCCAGCGAGAGCATCACAGTCAGGTCTTGCAGGGGAGCCAATCAACTCTTGCACAGTGATATGTACACTTGTTTGCATGTATGCTTACAAAGGATGCCTGTCAAGAGAAGAAGTTCTGAATGAAAATATTGCATTGTTGGAAGGATATTGCAATACCATCAAGAATGGCAATCTCAGGTAGGTTTGTTTGTATCACATTTCAAGGATATGCACACAATGGTTTTCGTACTACAGTGAAAACCTGCATAAAAGTACCAATGATTTTCTGTAATATGTGAAGTAGCTCCTTTACATTTAAATATGACTATACAGAAACAATATGCGGAAAGAAAAAGCCGTTAGGCCAAGATAAAGTGTTTGCAGTGCTACCAGAGCAAGCACAGGTAGCTCCTCTAATGCCATGGCAAATGAACGAGTGGAACATGAAATTCCTGTACCAAATTCATAATAGGCAAGCAGCGCTAATTTCTTGCTGGATCAGTCGATTAAGATAGCAGAGATTGTGAACAACACCATTCGAAATAATCTTACTGAAGTTGCATCAAGAGCTGAAAGAACCGCTTTGGAACTGGCCTGAATTTCCCTAGACAAGCAGCCACTTCACACTCACTTCACACCAAGTCATAAGTATGGAACAAATAGCTACAACTGCTCCTTTGAACACTTTGTTTGCTGCCGCTGCAACAAATTTGCCACCAGCTGTCTTAGACAGTGAGTCCTCTCAAGGTGCTGGATTTACCCCAGAAATCCCTCCCCCCTTTGCCAGTTAGTTTGGGACTGCAAAATCATTTAGCATGCAGCTTTTTGATAACATGTTTGTTCGAAATGTTTATTGTGAAGGTGGTAATTGGCAGATATATGGGGTAAGGTGATCTCGAAAGAGAGAGTGATGATTTTGGGAATGTTAATAGAACTATTCTCTCAAACCACGCATTGACCCGGGCATTGACCCTACCTGTCTTTGGTAAATCCCATGATCCCAATATTACATCTCAGAATGTGCATTTGAGTAGTGCATTTGTTTTCTCGTATCGTGCATGCAGGAAGCAGCTTCTGATTGGGGGGAGTGTTCTTAGAACAATAGAGAACAATACATCTAATTGATACTTGTGGCGTGGCACCACTGTTTTCAAAACTATTGGGGGGCTTAGACCCCTCTGCCCCCCCCCCCGCTTCTTACGGGCATGCATTTTTACAAGAAACAGCTCATAAGAAACAGTAAGCTAAAATTTTCGAAAAATACTACCCCACTGCCTGTATCAAAATGCCACCAAACTTTCGTAATTTTCATTTAAAAATACTATTACTGTTGCTATTACTGTACCCTGTCCAATTATTTTTGAATGCCAGTTATGTTATTACCTATTGTTTTAGATCTTATCAAATAGTTTGGAAGCCGTTCTAATAAAACGAAATTAATTCTACATTTTCGGCATTACAAATTGGCAAAAACAAATTTAAAACTTTGGAAGCGAAATGTAGGGCATTCCCCTAGGGTCTGGTCCGTTAGGGTCCGGTCCTAGTGGTCCTGGGTCTGGTTATTCCGTTATGCCTACACCCAGCTCCACTTCGAAAGTTCCTGATGTGCTTGCCCCATCCCTCCAACCCATTTTACGACCAAGCTGCAATTGGTCTACCCTCATGCATATCAAAGGGCTCCCAGTTATGGGCCAACGTTTGATGAACAGATGGGTTAATTTGGACCCCTGGAAAATGAAGACATAGGTGGATCATCGTAACATGGCAGTGCTGCTTGAAACAGTTGACGTCAAAGATATTGCTTTTGTCGACACTTTCCGAAACAGCGAGGCAAACATTAAACTGACTAAGAAGGATAAGAATTATACACATGTGTCTTCATTTTCCATGGGTCCGAATTAACTCATCTGTTCACCAAATGTTAGCCCATAACTGGGAGCTCTTTTGAGATGCTTGAGAGTGGACCAATTGCAGTTTGGTCTGAAAGTGGCTTGGAGGCCAGGAACAAGCACATCAGCAATTTTCGAAGTGGAGCTGGGTGTAGGACCAGGCATACTTCAGTTAAAGCCCAACTCGAAGACAATATTGTGTGGATATTGATAACCTCATGTCCACTTTTGGCAAAATCCCGTCAAGATATCTTAAAGAAAAGTCGTCAGTCTGCTGAACCATACGTCAAAGCAACAAATGATAGCCTTGTGATTGATTCGATGTACTTTTTTCAAACTAAACAATTCGGTGTTGAGACAGCGAAACTGTTTTGACTCAATTAGTTCCACTAGATTTAGATATCAAACGAATTTTAACATAGCATATATCAAAGTATTACACATATCTCAATTGGTTGGACCTTGCAGAAAGAAAGAGACAACAGATTTTGTTTTCCAATGTAGGTCAATTGTTTCATAGCATTAAGCTATTGTTTCACAAAGATTGGCTATTGTTTTTATCATTGCATCGAGAATACCTCTTTTGAATTCTTGAGAACTAATTTCGCAAATCTAGAGCTCTTGCCTTGAAGAAGACAGTCACGGCACTGTTACAGTTTTGAAAGGAAATCAGGAAAGAAAAACCTATGTCACATGCAAATCTTCAAACTTTTTTGCAACAAAATTAGAACGATTTGAAACGGGCCCTTTGGCAGGAATGCTCCAAATAGGTTCTAGTAATTAAATATATTAATACCTAACACCTAGAATTACATAGATTTTTTGTTTTCAACTTTGAGTAGCAATTTTTCACGAAATTTGTCGTAAAAAGTAAGCATCAAGATAGTGTCCATCTACCCATGATCTTTCATTCAATATACAACATTTTCACATATGTTGAGCACAACTAAATTGCTGACCATTTTGTACAAAAATCATGAAAATCGGTCTTTTCTAGGCTGATTTATGAAACATTAAAGTTGGCTCAAAATGCCACATTGCACCGGAAATTCTAATGTAAACAACCATTTGAAATTTTGACAAACTTCAAAATTCCATTTCTCATCATTGGATAGTCCGATTTCGAAAATTTTTGCTTTCTGTTAAGCCCAAGGATACCATCTTTAATGGGGATGTAAAAATTTGCATGTTTTCGAAACTTCATTTTTTCCTATTTATTCCATAATTTCGTCGATCTGGATCACTGTGAAGGGATAGTAAAACAATTGAAACGAGGCAGTTATTTTTATCTGGCTCTGAAAGGTTGCTCACATGTATCCTGGCATGCTCTATTAATAGTAATGGATACAGGTTTACTTCAGAAAATGAAGGTAAATTAATGTCAAGTTTTGACAACATTTCATTTGGCAGGCATTTGAAAATTGGGGCACTGGACTCTGTTGCTGCAACATCTTTCAAAATATTCTCAAATAAACTTTGACCTCCATTTTTTGCTAATTTTGCCCGCACTGGCTAAAATTCAATTTTTTCCAGTTTACGCTTTTTAACTGTACCGTGAACATCTTTCTTAAACAGGTTTTGTATCTCCATGAGAGGCAAATTGGCAACTGGTTTTAAGCAGCCCTTGTTCCAAGGGTGCTCCTCGAGGATATCAATGTTCTTCTCTATATCTTCTGCTTCATATTCTGAATCGAATTCAGCTTCTTCTTCTGACGTGATATCTTCTTCCTCAACAATTTCCTCCATATCACCGCACTTTTCTGCACCTTGTGGATCATTTCACTGCAGTTTTCTGAGATGTACTCTTCCTGTCACAGTATTTGTGAATTGACGGCTTCTGTAAAATTCGGGTCCGCAGGTCCGATAAAATGCGGGTCTGTGGGTCTCTTTGAATGTAGGTCCCAAGGCCACAGACAAACAGCTGTTGTATGCGGCAAGGAGCCCTTTGTACAGAACGAAGCGATGATAATCACCAGTTTCTATGAGCTTTCCTTCTGTGATCGCAATTCATCACTGCTACAATCCATCAAGCAAAACCCTTGCAATATCGATGGGATTGAATCATTTCTATGGATTGAATGGTGACGCAGATCGTCACAAGGGTCACAAAAAGAAAAATACATTGCGAAATCGTACCTGATCAATGAAAAGATCCTGAGTCACAGCTTGCAAAGAATTTCAATCCCAATGCAAATATGGGAGAACTTTGTACTTTGGAGGGGATCCCTTCACATGGGGAAGTCCCTATGCATCGTTCGATACTTTTTACCATAGAAATAGGAGGCACTCGCGTCTTTTGTGATTTCAACATGAAAGTTTTCAAATTTTAAGTTTAGTTTCTTACGCTGTTTCTTATTTCCTATTGACTTTGTTATTTCTTGGTAATCATATTACAGTTTATAACACTGCTGCAAATATGTTCCTTGACATATGCAAAACATCAGGTGGGAAGAACTCCCAGGGGAACATGTACATGTTCTTTTCTCCGGAACTTGTGCTTGACTAGATCGGTACATCGCTGTTATATCATATGAGTTCCTTGCTGAAGTTTGGCACCAACGGTACATCCTTGCTAAAGGTAAACAAACCAGAACAAGCCCTCGACGTTACTAAAACACGGAACAAGCGGAACAAGGCAGTAACAAGCGGAACGAGTGCGGAACAAGCCAGTAACAAGCGGAACAGGTCAGTAACAAGTGGAACAAGCGAGGAACAACCCAGTAACAAGCCGAACAAGCAAGGAACATCTGTCTCTATCCCAAGGGAAGTTCGAAATATGTTGAAATGAAAGAGTAGCGCGCGGCATTAGATAATAAGTCAAGAAGATAATAGGGTAAAGAGCAGAAAAAAGGCGCCACATGTCCCAAAGGAGTCCAAAGTCGTTGCAAGGGAACATGAATAAGGAAGCAAAGGTGTGTCTCTTCTTTCTTCTGCTCCTTATTGTTGCCGCAACCTTCTCGTCATTCTTATTAATCCTTTCGGCTTTCTTTCCCATTCATCTTTTCCCATTGTCTGTGCACTTGAATATTTCGATACAAAGCTGTTTGAAGTTTTGAATAGTTTTATACAGGAAGCAAATGAATAAAGACAATTTATTTAGTTTCTTAAATCTGAAATTATGGAGGTAGATTTTCCCAGTACTTTTTTGAAAATTTTGGGTACGGGTCTGCCGCGAGCATATTCCATTCTTACGAAAATGGTACCCTTGGCTAAACCAATAATTAGGTCAACTTTGATACCCTTTGTATTTATTCTTTAGCATTGCTTCCTTTAAATCAATCAATCTATCTATCTATCTATCGATCTATCTATCTATCGATCTATCTATCAATCAATCAACCAGTCAAGTAGCGGCAAAATTTTTATACGTTTCAACGACAGCGGATAGAATAGTAGCCTGCCTGCAGACTTTGGTTACTGGGGAGGAAAGAGGAACTACTTCTAGTTTCTCACTCCTTTCTCTCCTCTCCTCCTCAGTGATCAAAGTCTGTGTGCAAGTTAATAGAATAGACGATTACGAAAAAGATGGTGTTGGGAGGCATTTGACCAAAATGCATTGCGTTTGCGTGCTATAATG
The DNA here is from genome assembly GCA_039566865.1 of Aurelia coerulea. Lineage (NCBI taxonomy): Eukaryota > Metazoa > Cnidaria > Scyphozoa > Semaeostomeae > Ulmaridae > Aurelia > Aurelia coerulea. Next base: position 13,034,986 of record CM076947.1, read on the forward strand.
CACTCAACCGTGACCGTGATTCTATAGAAATTCATTCATCAAATGTAATGCATCTTGGTCAAATGGCCCTCGATGCCCTCTTTTCCGGAATCGTCTATTGGTATTGATTTTAGATATTCATGAACATTCTGGACGGTTGGGTCGGCCCTGGGTGGCTCTTAGTGAACCTCAATGATAATGCCTTGAATTCTTTTCCTAATACTGTGAACAAAACATACGCAAATTCAAAGTATCTCTGCCTCGAAAAGCGTTTTGATGAGACAGAAGATAAAATAATAACAAATAGTGAAAAAATTGATACTGAGAAATAATACTGATATAAACAAAAGATAACAAGGGAGGGTAATTCCAACCCCACCCCCGAACCGTTTGACCATTCAACGCGAAAGAAAGCCAAAAAGAAAAAAAAAAAGAATGGCGAGAAAGTTGCGGCAACAATAAGGAGCAGAAGAAAGAACATACACACACCTTTGCTTCCTTATTCATGTTCCCTTGCAACGACTTTGGACTCCTTTGGGACATGCGGCGCCTTTTTTCTGCTCTTACCCTATTATCTTCTTGACTTATTATCTAATGCCGCGCGCTACTCTTTCATTTCAACATATTTCGAGCTTCCCTTGGGATAGAGACAGATGTTCCTTGCTTGTTCGGCTTGTTACTGGGTTGTTCCTCGCTTGTTCCGCTTGTTACTGACCTGTTCCGCTTGTTACTGGCGTGTTCCGCACTCGTTCCGCTTGTTACTGCCTTGTTCCGCTTGTTCCGTGTTTTAGTAACGTCGAACAAGCCCTATCTTCTGCCGCAGTTTTGTATTGAACGCAAGCATTCCAGGATGAAAACAGGAAGTGGGCATAGGCCTCGCAAGACCCGTCGACCGCTGTAGCACGCCTTACACACCGAGACTCGCCACCAATCTTGGAGTGGGACCCACATTTTATCGAACCTGCGGACCCGCATTTTACGGAAGCCGTTATTCTCAAATGCAGCAGTCAATGCAACTGCTTTTTGAGAGTCATATCTTCCTTTCCTTGCAGTTGCTGCTGTTTTTTGCACCATTACCTTCAGCACTTTTTGGCAACTTTACCTATAGAAGGTCAGTGCAGACCAGCATCTTTATGACTTCTGTTCAGCACAATCAGCAGGTGAATCATAGAAAGGTCCAGCCTTTTGAGATGCTACGGCCTCCTGAATACATTAGCAGTGACTTGTCTACGGTCTCACATTGCTCATTGAAAAATGTGCTTATCGTTGGTAATCAAGTGCTTCTTGGGAGCCATGTCTACTTTTCCTAAAAATTGCTGCTGTTTTGTGCACCATTGCCTTTGGCATTTTGTGTAACTTTACCTGTCGAACGGCAGGGCACACCAAAATCTTCATTGTTTCTGTTCAGCACATTTAGCAGAAAGATGTTGGTTCCTTCTGGGTGAATCAAAAAGGTCTGGCCTTTGAGAGGCTACTGCTACCCAATTACATCAGCAGTGAGTGATCTACAGTCGGATTGAAAAATGTGCTTATTGTTGCTAATCAAGTGCTTCTTTAGTTAGAGACATAACTAGAGTAGCGCCACCCGGGTCCGTTCACTATGGATTCCGGGTTGGGCCTGATTATAGAATGCAGGTCCCACGCAAGCTACACGGCAAGAAAAGTGAAAATTTCCCCTAATCTCCGATGGTCGAGATTTCAACGTGTTCGACAAGTTTCCGAAATAGAAATTTACACTTCCAGTTTCCATTTGATCTCCACGCAGTGAAACGTACACCATCAATTTCCTATAGTTTCCAACACAGGAAATAGAGATTTCTAATCTCTATGGGGGAGATTTCCTCTTTTGAGATTCATCACTCTCCACCGTTCTGTTAGTTCCTTTTTGTAAGAGCATTTCAATCATTGAAATAGTTCTATGAGCATTTCAATACATTACGCACAGGGTAGCATAACCAATTTTTCAGACTACTAATGGTAATAGGACAACCAACAATATACACTAATTTTTTTTAAAGAAACCGCCTATATATAAGAAACCGTCTCAAGTTTTCGAAAGTTAAAGACAAATGACGGATATATAGCGTCTAGTCCCCGTCTAGTTTATAAATAGAACAAAAGATGGCTTAGTGCTTTCATTTGTCTAATTGATTTGCTAATCTCTCGATATCATCAAATACAATGGAATACAATAGGCTATATTTAGATTGCCCAGGCCCCTGATTTAAGTCACCTTATATCTCCGTCATTTGTCTTTAAGAAACAACCCTACCTAAATTGAAAAAGCTAAAAAACTTTTACAATTTACAATTCTAATTTTCTTATCGCACTGAAAACTATTTTGACACTATACAATCCTAGCAAATTGTTTGGACATTATTTTGAGTGCGAATTATGTTATTTACTTGTTTTGAGATCTTACTAAGTAATTTGGGTGGCCTTTAGACAAAAAAAAAATGAATTTGAACCCTATACTTCAGCAAAATGGCCCAAAAATTTAAGAAACTGCCTACCTACCATCACCAGACCTTAGTTTCTTATAAAAGAACAATGAGTGTATTTGTTCAATATTAAAGAGAATGAGCTTTAGACAAAGAAACCACCGCAGGAAATCATATTATAATATGACTAACTTCGTTCAATCACGTGACTGAAGTCAATAAAGACAGCACGAAGACAGGCAGGTTTTGAACGATTGCCAACTATGCGTTATACAACGGATTTGGGCGCCAACTATTTCTTTTGGTTCGTGCATCGTCAAAGACAGAGTAAAGACACCAACGTTTCAATTTTCAACCAGTTATCTTCCATATGGTGGCCAGTAACAAACAAAAGTCATTCTGTCGAGGAGAGTCAGGTTCGTAAAGCTTTTCTAACTGTAAACGTTTTCCGAGTTTCTTTCTCATGATAAGTAATTTCCCGCTGTTGCTTTGGAACTGCTCCAGTCCTGCATGCTTAGGCTTGTGTCAAAGTTTTGCGTGACTAATGCAAAAACTTTGCTAAGAGGACGGAGATGGGAACCAAAGGAACACTACCCTTGGCGGTTATTGCTCTTACTCAAAAATATAAAGTAAGGGGAGACTGTACCTCCCTGATATCAAATGTTAGATGGCTCGACCAGCGCAAGTTTGTATCAGTTGGCGCCATCATTCCAACTTTTATCGAACCTGCGTGCTGCCGATCTGCGTCTAGAATGCACGATTTGTACAAGTGGTCAGTTGTCTTCATTTCATAGATGGGAAATGTCTCGTATTAATGCCAAGAGAACATCTCTCATATTTGAAAATTATATTTAGAAATGCAGATGGTACATTGATTTCTGTTTTGTTTTTTCAAAGCTCAAAAGTTGGTACAGTATCACAGCATTACAAAAAAGAGGCCGATCCAAGACAAGGTATGAATTGAAAGTAGACTTTTCTTTCCCTTTAAATATCACTAATGTTCCCCTTTATTCGGCTTTCAATAGATTGTTGGACAAGGACATGCTTGTGCGATTGCACTAAAAATGGCATGGCGGCGAGGAAGTTTTTACCGAGATGCATTGCGCTCTAATTACAAATCTTAAGCGATTCTATAAATTGCACCCCCCCCCCCCCATCCAAACTTTCGAAAATAAAACCAAGAGTGAGGAGGATAGCAAGCTGAGACCAGACTTATGAAATTTCGTCCCTTGTTTCCCTGCGTTCTTTGATTTCCAGATATCACTTGCTCGATAGGGACTCATATCATTACTCTTATAAAGTGGGCCCCCTGTGTCAAAATGGCCTAAACTGGCGAGAATAATGATATGAGTCCCTATTGAGCAAGTGATATCTGTGAATCAAAGAACGCAGGGAAACAAGGGATGAAAAGTCTAAGCTGGGATGTCAATGACTTTTTCTAATTATGTATCCTATTCTACATATGGGTACATCAAGTACCACTTTCTCATGAGGGAGGGGGGCAAGAAAGGCCCTCCCAGATTTTCTATACAACCCTAAAGCCTAATGACAACGCAACTTGCTACACATGATTACCAACAATTAATGATCATAGAAATAGCATCATATGCTAATTAGTCGCATGATCTATTGCTAGGCAACGCAAAACAATGAAAATTTGCTGATTTTAGTTCTTCACCTAAAACTGGAAATTTTCAACAAAATTGATCAATAAATAACTTTAAAGTTATCGATATGATACATATCAGTTTTCCTTGATAAGAACTGTCAAAAATCTATTTTTGGAATTTTATTATTATAAAAAGGAACTTTTTGACCAAGACGCATTGTGTTATTTCATTGAATTCCTATAGAATTGTTAGAGGTTCGTAATTCGAACACAGTTCATCTTGGTAAACATTTCCTCACCGCCATCTATTACAAAAACCATAAAGCACATAGCTCCTCCACAGCAGCGCACAAATTGGGTGCAAATTTGGGACACCCTGTACATCATCAATCACTTTTTAGGATGCTTAATTCAGGCCCCACAAACATAATTCCTTGCAATACACATTGTTCTCAAAAGGAACTAATAGTTTGGGCCACTACTGAAACTTTCTTAAGATTGTCGAACTCTGAGTAACCAGAGTTTCTTACAAGTTTCTTAGAAGTTGCATCACAATCTCCACATTGATTACCTGTGCCCTATCCTATTGAACATTTAAAAAAATGCGTTTTAGCCCTAATCCTATCAGACTACCAGGGGGTGTTTTTCCAGCCCCCTGTTGGTATCATCTGCACCACACCAAGAAGAAGCTCTTTTTCCAAACATGATAAATTGAACTGTAGTTAACAGATCGAAAGGTGGAGTTTGGACTTAGGCCTAGTGTCTCCAAAGTCATAGACATAAAAGGCTAGTCGGCTAGACTTTCGTAAACCATGTTTGACCCACTTAAATGCTAATATGCTTGTTAGGTAATGAAATAATTCCTGTTTTTATTTAGAATTTAAACCCTCGCTATAACAGCTGTGCAATTAAAACGAAAATTAGGCATTGGAACCAACCAGAAACAAAATATACATTCTGATCACGGAAAATCACAGAAAATAGCATACATGGGCCTAAATGACTTGACTTTTAGATCAGCTATAAAATGTTTACCAGTACGAACCTGTACGAACCCTTGGCAGAAACCTTCACCGATACCTAAAGTTTAGTGTGAAATGAGTTTTAAGACTCTTCTTTCCTCACTTTTTTGTTTGCACCAGGAAAGAAGAAATTTAGGGGTCTCGTGTAGTTCCACTGCTAAAAGTGCCCCTTGAAAATATGTGCCAAATAAACAAATAAATTGTTGTGGATTCATAGAACTGATACGCTGTATGATTGTGCAGACTTTGAGGGTTAATAAAATTAAATTATTGAAATCAGATGAATACAACTGGAGAAACAAAAATTTGAAATTTTTGGTTTAGGCCCATTTCAAAAGTGATACACCGGAACTTTAAACAAAAACATGGCCTTGTAATTTTTGTGAACTTCAAAGTGCAATTTCTCTGCACTCGTTGGTCCGATTTCTATACGGATTTTGTTCTGAATAGCTCAAAGCATTTTCTCTATGGTATGTTTGAAAGTTTTTGCATTTGTAACGTAAATTCCATGAGGATTCTAATTTATGAGAGAGAGCCTGTTACGAAATGGTCAAAAAATCTATTTTGAAACTGGCAAGCATGGGATCGGGAGAAGTGCGCTTAGCCAAAGTAGAGGGCATGTCCTCAAAGAATTTCCTCGCTCCCAGGCCTCGTTAGGTCCCTCGTTGCATTGGTCCTAATTAAGTGGTATGAACAGCTTCCTATACGTTCAATCGGTCTGAAAAATTTAGTCCGTTCAAAGCATGTTGACACCCTCCCCAACAAAATTTGAATGTACGCCCCTGATTTGTCTACCGCCATTTAAAGAGGGGTGGAAAACACGGTCAGACCACGGGCAGCAAAGGTATTTCAATTCTTGTAGGTGCAAGGGAGAACGTAAAAGCTCTATTAAGCCCCTGGGGGCTTATTTAATTTGAGGCACTCCAGAAGGGGAGCATATATACCATAGCTTTTTAGTTCTTTTACACTATATTTTGCGGATTCAACACACAATTTAAGAGTGAAAATACACAAATTCGATACAGTTTTATTTCTATTTTCTCAAACCATATCAAAATTAACATGCAATAAACTGTGAACTAACTTGGCAATTTGATTGCAGAGCTGGATGAAAGGCGTCAAAGACGGATGGCGGAAGAAGCAAGGCAAGTTTTGCGAATGAGAAGGCTTCTTGCAGAGTCACCAATGGAAAGGAAACCTTAAAAGAAGTCTAAAGAAACACTTGTTCGAAACTCAAGTGACTCTGATGAGTAGAAAGTATATGTTCTTTCAACTGCATAGCCAGCCATTCATAACGATGGTAAACTAACATTCGTTACAAGTACATATCGGGTGACCAAGAAAAAGTGACCCAACGCAATCTGTTATAGAAATAAAAGCAAGTGGCCGATTGAAATATTTTAAACGTCGTTCTGTTACTAAAAGACATGCCTACATTATGAGTATTTTTTGCAATTTTTGTAGACACGGTAAAGTTCCCAAAATAAGGATTTTGAGGAAAAGGGCAGGCTTGAAATCATCAAAAAAGTCGTCAAAACAAGGGATCGATTTAAAGCCATTTCAGGTCTTCAAAACAACGAGGAGCGTGTTTCATTTTGCCTGAGAATATCTTTAAGTGCCTAAGGACTATAAACCTGCTCTGAAGACTTCATACTGGGTTACCTATTCCTAGGTTGAAATTAAACACGCTCCTCGTTGTTATGAAGATTTGAAATGGCTGTGTATCGATCCCCTGTTTTTGACGACTTTTTGAGGATTTCAGACATGTCCTTTTCCTTGAAATCCTTAATTTGGGACATTTACCGTGCTGAAAAAAATTGCGAAAAATACTCATAGCATAAGCTAGTCTTTTAGCAACGGAACAACGTTTGAAATATTTCATTCGGCCTCTTAATTTTCTGTAACAGATTGTGTTGGGTCACTTTTTTCTGGGTCACCCGGTAGCCGTATTCAAATTCTACCGGATGTTTAAAAAAATACCCTCTTTTGACCGAACAAGGGAACAAAACGATGGCTATCGGGACGTTTTGACTGCATACCTGTGACATTTTCGATCTTCAACTTAAATGCACTTACGTTGCATTTTAAACCGGAGATATGAGTTCACAAGGTAAAATTTTGGTGTGCACCTGAAACCAGAGGTTTTGAGAATGGGCCTAGCCATGATTTGACATCACACATTTTGCACAACAATTCTCAACTTTGAGCGTTAGTTTTTATTTTTGAAAAGAATTATATACATTAAATCCCTTGAATTGATTCAAATGTTCTTGACATGACTTTTCTTTTGATGAAACGGTCCTTGAATTGTGTTCCACCCCACGTGTTTTGTATCAAAGACGAGTAGAAGGAGCACATGCATGCCTATTTTGGGGATGTGGCACGAATTTACCATTCTTGTAACATTTTGTTATATTTGTTTAATCAGGGCCATGCACATGTCTCTTTTACTCTTTTCAAAACAAAAAACTGAACATTAGGGGCTACACGTGCATTGGAATATGCCTAAATCACAAATCATGGCTAGGCCCCTTTTCAGAACCTCTGCTTTTGGGTGACCTTGGAATTTTGACTTTGCAAACTTGTATCTCCGGTGTTTGGTGTACGATTTCTAAATGCAAGGTTTATACATCTAAGTTGAATATTTATAGATTTAGCTGTGAAGGCGGGGAGCAATGACATCTTATTGTTTTGTTACTATCTCCAGTGAAAAGGGGGTACTTTTTTCTGAGACACCCGGTACTCAGAAATGTGTAAGTCAACCAGGATCCTAAATATTCATGCAGAATATCATGCGTGGTCTCTACTTGAACGAAAATGCAACTTTCTTATTCAATAATTCTCATTGACACGGAGATATATTTTCATGGAAAAAGCTTATGCATGTGTTTATCACTGTATTGGAAAATATGCTTCTTTCACCTGATTTTCCTCACAGTTTGCAAGTCTCAGTTAAGAGAGGTTGACTGTTACTCACGTTTTCATAGGGTTTGATGAAATATCCAATTTAACTCACAAGCGTTTTTTCTAGCCAAGTAGCAGGTCCTAAGTTTGTTCGCATTCATTTCTAAATAAGAACTTGGCTCTGAACTATTTTGAAGTACGGTTTCTAAGCTTTGAACAATTCATTCGGGCTCAATTTCTGGGCATCTCAACGGCAACCCAATTCATAAAGTAAAAATTTCTTGGAAATGAGTTTCTTTATTTCTATGAATTGTATTTCAGAGCTATACTATGGCTTTCTGAACCCGCATGATTGCAAGAATTAAGAAACTGGCATAATTGAAACAAACTTATAATTGTTGAAAGCAAAGTCTCGAATTGAAATAAAATTGCTGCTCCCATTCTTACCATTTTGGAAAAAGCTATGATATAAGTTTCTTCATCGAAAGTTCAACATCATGGAAAGGTCTTTTCGCTGCCACTCATCGGTTCAAACGCACTTGTTTTGCAATGTACATTTCTGTCATTATTATATTACAAGCTGAAGATGTCATTGGAAAGAGTCTCCACGTTTTGAATTTACTTTTATGTAGTATGCAGGGCCGTCGAGAGCCATGTCGGGTCCTGGAGTGATTCATAGGATCGGGCCCAAAGGGGGTTTGGGGGTGAATCCCCAAGAAAATTTTTCACGGTCAGGCCCTTCAGACTCTTGGAGAATAAGGGAAACGCCCTTTTCAAGAAAACTAGTCAGAACAATTGTTCAGATATTCCGTGAAAAAGTTATCAAGAAATTGGTATTGACGGTAAACAATCAAGAGATTGAAGACTCACTCTTACGTGGACTTGCAGCAAGTCTTCCTTTTCGTTCTTAGTAGCTAGCTCCACTGCGCGCTCGTTGCGCCTTCGGCGCGGGTCAGTGGAGCTAGCTACTAAGAACGAAAAGGAAGACTTGTTGCAAGTCCAACTCTTACGAGATGACTAAGTTTCAAAGGAGGGCACAAACTTTTACGCATAGCAAACGAGAAAATTGTTTTCTTATGACTATGTTTTTAAGGTAGATAGATAGCCATAAAAAGTTGTTGTAAAGAGATTTTGATAATATTCTAACAATATTTTGACGGGCTCCTCCGGAACCCGGGCCCTATGGGACTCCTATCCCTCCTAATCCCCCCCCCCCCCCGCCTCTCGACGGTCCTGGTAGTATGTATTTGTTGGCATCGTTAATTACTTGTGAGAATCTGCTGTTGCTTTCATGACTGTTTAGAAGTTACTTCTTTCCATTGAATGAATCAAAGTGCCAGTGATGTGATATATTCTTCTTTCTGAATTCATACTTTGCATTGCGCACAAAAAGAATGGCAAAGGAGGGGATGATTAGTTTTTTTCCAAATATATAGCCATGATGTTTAAAATACGAGTCAAGCTTAATCAAAATAATAGAAAATTATGATTTTGTTCTGTACGTTCAAAGAGGACACATCTCATGTTTACATCAGAATCTGAGTGCTGCAAAGATAGAATGGCAAATCCGAGAAAAATTTGGAAGACCTTCAGAGAGAAGAATCCTCTGGAGAAGTTTTATCTGGGATGATTCCTATAATGTCAAATGTCAAACCAGGACGCGTAGTGCTGACCATATTTGATGTTGCACCAAAATATCCAATAAGTAAAATATCATGCGTCTCTTGAAATAGTATAATGGACAGGGAACCTATCAGTTTCCCTAAATTTTCCTACAAAACAAATCAGAATTTCGACTGAGTTTCCTACTAATTTCACCTGGGGAAATGGTTGGTCTCCTCAATATTTCCAACAAAAACTCATAATTTCGCTGGGATTTCCTACTAAAATCAAGGATCTTACTTGGGGGAAATTTGGCGTTTCACCTCAATTTACCTAAAGGAGCACGAGCAAGTATGGAATTTCCCCAAAGTCTCCCAAAAACATGCCCAATATAGACTAAGTTTCCAACTGTTGGAGATGCTAAATCTCACTTGGGAAACTGTGGGTAAAAGTATATTTCCCTTTACCCGTAGTTTACCCGTGGGGAAACTACGTTGGAAATTCGATGTTTAAAAAGCATTTGTTGTTGGAAACGGAAGGGAAATGGCCCGTTTATCTCTAATATACAACGAAAAAACTATGTCGAAATTCGAACTTTTCTTGCCGTGCTATCCACAGCGGCAACCAACAACCCACACAGTCGGTCATTGTTATTTTGAGCAATTAGCACATAGTCTGATAGTGTTGTGTGGGTAATTATGTACAAACATTGCACGTACATTGTTCTGAACAAAGGACGCCTATTGTTTCTTACTAACACACTACAACACTCTTTTTAACAAATGAGGCAAGGCCAATAAGTACTGTAGGGCTGGTTCGAAAGCTAAGAAACAACCCTAACTGAATTTAAAAAGCCAAGGAACTGTATTAAAACTGTACTTACAGTTTTTATTTTATGTTTTCTTTCACCAGCGTTTATCAGAATTTCGGGTAATTTCGGAAGCCGTAATTTCATACCTTCATTTACAAAAACCATTATTTTCAACACTCACCTTTCGTGTTTATTTCTCAAAGTTTTCACCTCCCTTCGGCGGCCTCTTCAGTGAGTTTTAATTTTCCTATCACACTCAAAATGTTTTTGACAGTGTACGGTTATAGGAACTGTTTCTACATTGTTTTGAGTGCGAATTATGTTTTTACTTGTTTTGAGATCTTACAAAGTAATTTGGGAGCCCTTTTGACAAAACAAAATTCACTTTACACTTCCAGCATTAAAAATATAAGAAACAAGTAAGAAACTGTTGGTAGCAAAATGGCCCCGAAATTATAAGAAACTGCCTACCAGCCCCGGACCTTAGTTTCTTATAAAAAAAATGTATATAAGTAGTGAAGATTTGGATTTAGGCTTACTAGGCCCTCATAGCTTCAAACTCACCGAGGAGGCTCAAGCACAGCTTGTAGGTACATCACTAATCTTGAAAGTCACGCCACATCATTAATGCACTGTACTGTTAGTCTTAATCTTTCCTTCCAAACGCTGTCACAGCCCTGCAATAATACTGCAGAGAAAAACAAAGACAAAGAAGTGCATCAGGATCGTCTACTTCGCCAGGCATTATTCACTGCCTCTTTCCATTCATGGTAATTGCCATGGCAATTACTATGTGACAAGAGAGAACGACTTCTGTTTTGAAGAATAATGTCTCTTTCCATGGAAACCAGTTGAGTGCAATAGTATAATAAACATAATTGCTAATTATAAAGTTACGCAATAAGCATCATGTGCCTTCATTGAAAGGGGGCAGAACTTATTTGCTGTTTATCAAACAGGGCCTCAAAGTATTTTCTCTCTATCGAACAGGGGCTCAAAGTATCTGCCGTTTAGTAATGAAAGGGGTCCATGTATTGCTCGTTTATCAAATGGAAGTTCAAAGTCTTTACTGCTTGCTTGCCTGCAACGTATTTGCCCCTTTATCGACAGGGGGCTTCACGTATTTGCTTTTCGTCGGTAGGGGCACACTGTATTTGCCGTTTATCAAACAGCGGCTAAATGTGTTTGCCGCCTATAAACCGGGAGCTCAATGTATTTGCCGTTTATTGAACGGGGGCTCAAAGTATTTGCTGTCTTTCGAACGGGGCTCAAAGTATCTGCCATTTAGTAATGAAAGGGGTCCATGTATTGCTCGTTTATCAAATGGAAGTTCAAAGTTTTTGCTGCTTATTAAAAGGACTGCAACGTATTTGCCCCTTTATCGACAGGGGGCTTCACGTATTTGCTTTTTGTCGGTAGGGGGCACAGCGTATTTGTCGTTTATCAAACAGGGGCTAAACGAATTTGCCGTCTATAAACCGGGGGCTCAATGTATTTGCCATTCATTGAACGGGGGCTCGATGAATTTGCTGTCTATTGAATGGGATCTCAAAGTATCTGCCGTTTAGTAATGAAAGGGGTGCATGCATTGCTCATTTATCAAATGGAAGTTCAAAGTTTTTGCTGCTTATTAAAAGGACTGCAACGTATTTGCCCTGAGCCCCCGTTCGATAGAGAGAATCGAACAGGGACTAAAAAAGTATTTGCCATCTATCGAACAGAGGCTCAATGTATTTTGAAAAACCAAAAATTTCCACTTAGGCCCTTTTTTCCTCTCAAATGGATTGGGCTCGTTTTCCTATTAAATGCACTTGCTAACTCGAGGTTAATGATCAAATACCTTAAGAAAGGTTCAAATAATGTCCTCCAAAAGTTTGTTTTGAGTTTCGACATTTATCCGCTTCAGAATCGGCCAAAGTCGATCGGGCATTTTTCATCGATTTTTTTTTAAATTTTCATGTTGCCCCCTGTCGATAAAGGGGAAGTACGTTGCAGGCCTTTTAATAAGCAGCAAAGACTTTGAACTTCCATTTGATAAACGCGCAATACATGGACTCCTTTCATTACTAAACGGCAGATACTTCGAGACCCCATTCAATAGACGGCAACTACTTTGAGCCCCCGCTCGATAGACGGCAAATATGTTTAGCCCCTGTTTGATAAACGGCAAATACGCTGTGCCCCCTACCGACAAAAAGCAAATGCGTGAAGCCCACTGTCAATAAAGGGGCAAATACGTTGTACTCCTTTTAAAAAGCAGCAAATATTCCATTTGATAAACGAGAAATAAATGGACCCCTTGCATAACTAAACGGCAGATAGTCGGAGCCCACCCTTGATAAACGGCAAATACGTTCTGCCCCCTACCGACAAAATGCAAATACGTGAGGCCCCTTGCCGATTAAGGGGCAAAAGAGTTGTACTCCTTATTTCTCGTTTATCAAATGGAATATTTGCTGCTTTTTAAAAGAAGTACAACGTTTTTGCCCCTTTATTGACAGTGGGCTTCACGCATTTGCTTTTTGTCGGTAGGGGGCACAGCGTATTTGCCGTTTATCAAACAGGGGCTAAACATATTTGCCGTCTATCGAGCGGGGGCTCAAAGTAGTTGCCGTCTATTGAATGGGTCTTGAAGTATCTGCCGTTTAGTAATGAAAGGGGTCCATGTATTGCTTGTTTATCAAATGGAAGTTCAAAGTCTTTGCTGCTTATTAAAATGCCTGCAACGTATTTGCCATATTTGCCCCTTTATCGACAGGGGGCAACATGAAAATTTTACAAAAAATCGACGAAAAATGCCTGATCGACTTTGGCCGATTCTGAAGCGGATAAATGTCGAAACTCAAAACAAACTTTTGGAGGACATTATTTGAACCCTTTGTAAGGTATTTAATCATTAACCTCCAGTTAGCAAGTGCATTTAACAGGAAAACGAGCCCAATCCATTTGAGAGGAAAAAAGGGCCTAAGTGGAAATTTTTGGTTTTTCTCCACAGCTTTGAAAAAGAAAGGGCCGTTATTCTGCGAGTTTTCGAGATAAATTCGAGATTAAAAGTGTTTTAGTGAAAGAATACGGTTTCCCGTCGATTTTTGGCATGGGATCCGTGGGTTGTTGGTTCATATAAAAACATAGCTTACATACTTCTGACTGTGTGGGTCCGTGGGTTGTTGGTTCATATAAAAACATAGCTTATACGCCACCATACTTCTGACTGTGTGGGTCCGTGGGTTGTTGGTTCATATAAAAACATAGCTTATATGCTACCATACTTCTTACTGTGTGGGTCCGTGGGTTGTTGGTTCATATAAAAACATAGCTTATACGCTACCATACTTCTGACTGTGTGGGTCCGTGGGTTGTTGGTTCATATAAAAACATAGCTTATATGCTATCATATTTCTGACTGTGTGGGTCCGTGGGCTGTTGGTTCATATAAAAACATAGCTTATATGCTACCATACTTCTGACTGTGTGGGTCCATGGGTTGTTGGTTCATATAAAAACATAGCTTATATGCTACCATACTTCTGACTGTGTGGGTCCGTGGGTTGTTGGTTCATACAAAACATAGCTTACATACTTATGACTGTGTTGGTCTGTGCGTTGTTGGTTCATAGAATAACATAGCTTACAAATTCTACCATACTTTAGACTGTGTTGGTCCGTGGCTCGTGTATAAAAAAGAGTACCTTCAATGGGACCTGCATTCTATAATCGCTCCCCGGGTTGTGCAACCGCCTTGCATGATACTTCAAAATCAAAGAGAGCTTGAGCCTAGCTTTTCCGAAAAGCATGCAAAAGTTATTTGCTGATGTCAGCCCTTTGATATTTGTTCTATTGTGCTGCTTTGCATTGCTCAGAGGACCTACAATAAAGTTTTGAAGTTAACCTAACTGCAGTGAAGGCGTTTGTATAATTCCCTTCCCCTTGATTTTTCCATATACCATGTCTATTTTGTGTCACTTCTCGGTATGTTGGCTTCAGGACAGTTTCGTCCAACTCTTCTGCTTTCATATCCAGAATCGCACACAACTGGTAAGACCTACGGCTCATTTTGGAGGAGCACTCAAACTGACATAATGGCCCCAGGTGTGACCACCCTGTGAAACCCTTAAGTTCTGTAGGCTGTTGTGTTTAGGACCAAAAACAAACAACATTTTATGCAACAAAGTTAGACTGGTAGGAATCACCCACAATGCAATTATGGTGTAAAATATTGTTTTTGTGATCTTCTTGCAAGCACTGCAAATGTTGGTAAATTCAACTTTACAAAAATTTCATGGTTGAAAGAAAGCCAACTGTGCAGGTACAAATTCCTTGCCCATTCATGCTATTAAGCTTCTCGCAAAACTGCTCCTTTCATCTTTATTCTTGTAGAAACCATTTATACAGCCATTTGCAGCACAGTGAAATTCCATGTTTGTTTCTTTCTTCAAAGTTTGCTTTAAAATATATTGCCTAGCAACAAGCCACAAATTAGCACAAGCGCAGTTGGAACTGTAAATCTGTGTATTGTTATGACATGGATTCCATCACTTACAAGTATGTTCTTAGGGCCTGTTTATATGAGGAAAATCATCCCACCTTCCAGGCTATTAGCTGTCAGGTGGGATGAAATCTGCGTGTGTTTATATGTAATTTTCATCCCACCTTCCAGCATTTCCATCCCACCTCCCAGCCCGTGATTTCAGACAATAACAATCGTAATTGGTGTTTGTCGCCAGCAGCGATTAGGTTTCCCTTTGTTTTCATATTGGCGCGTGCGCAAGACAGACGATTTCATCCCACCTTCCAGGCTATTAGCTGTCAGGTGGGATGAAATCTGCGTGTGTTTATATGTAATTTTCATCCCACCTTCCAGCATTTCCATCCCACCTCCCAGCCCGTGATTTCAGACAATAACAATCGTAATTGGTGTTTGTCGCCAGCAGCGATTAGGTTTCCCTTTGTTTTCATATTGGCGCGTGCGCAAGACAGACGATTTCATCCCACCTTCCAGCTTTTCATCCCACCTTCCAGCGTTTATATGGAAAATTTTCACCCCACTTCAGTGAGATCCCACCTCTCGTAGAGTGGGACCTCACCTAGCCGGGCTGGTTCATTTTCCATATAAACGCAAGATGAAATTACAAGGGATCGTATAGAAGGGTGGGATCTCACCTCTCAGCTCACAGGCTGGAAGGTGGGATGATTTTTCCCATATAAACAGGCCCTTATGCTCTATCGTGTGAAAACGGGATTTTGGAGAATGTCCAACTTTAAATTGCTGACAGGGAGATAGAAAGGACTTGTTAGTATCTGAGGTAATATAGATCTAAACCAGGTGAGTCCAAAGAAAGGCAGTGTTGGGCATAAGATGAATACTCATGAAACAAAACAATTCTAAGACAATAACAAAGTGCTACAAGTGCTACACAGTTATCTACTAATACAAAAGAACAATTATTAATATTATTATGTCACCGCCTTACTCCCTCCCTCCCACCCTGCTTATTCTTGTAAAGGAGGTGGAGACAAGAGACGATGCAAAATATTTGAAAATGTAAAGTTATGATATGTTCAGTAAAAAGAATGTCAATTGTCAAGGGTTAATTCTTCTCACTTTTCTTCTTTTGCTTGGGTGATTGTTCCGGGGGTGTTTCTTTTGGAGGCGCTGCTGTAGATGCTTGAGGTGTTGCTGTGTTGTCTTTCTTCTTTTTTTTTGATTTTTTGATGTGAATTCGAATTGTGTCTTGAGGTGGTGATGGACGTTTCAGTGGGTTGATGGTGGGTGGTGCTGGTGTTGGTGGTGGTGGTGGTGCGAGTGTTGCATGTGAAGATGTTTGCATGGGGGTGCTTCAAAAATGGTCTTGCATGTGTGTGTATGATGGGATTTGGATATGGAGATTGGATTGTGGGAGCTGTGTTGATGGTATGTTGGTAGGTGGATATGCTGCTGGAGAGGGAATGTATGTTGGAGATGGATTTGCAGGCAATGGAAATGGGGATTGTGGTGCAGGCAATAATGGGGATGGTTGTGGTGGCCCTTGAATTATATGAGATGGTAGTGGTGTATGGTGAGGAGTGCATGGTTGAACATATGGTGCACGTTGTAGCAGTAATGTGGACGGTGTTGGTGGTGCAGGTGCAGGATGGTGATAATATGGGTGTTGTGCTTGATATGGTGGTGGTGGTTGTTGGTTTGTATATTCGTGGTGCGCAGATGTGAATGTTTGTGCTTGTTGTGCGGGAGGATGTGCATAATGCTGTTGTTGCTGCTGTTGTTGTGGTGCATATAGTCCTGGATGGTGTGGGGATGCGGGTGGTATGGTGTGCTGTCTGAGAGCTGCTGCTGGTCCTAGTGCATATGGTGCTGGTGCTGGTGCTGGTGCACCAGTTAGTGCTGCAACAAGGTGCTGCACGGAATTGTCATTAGCACCTGTTGCCGCTCCACTCTTTGGAATGTGGAGGAGGGACAACAAGTCTATAATGTTTTTGGTGGTTTTAAATGGAGGATCGTGTTGAGGAGCAAATGTCAACAAGTTCGCATAATTAGCAGGATTGGAAAAGAGCCTGTTCGCAACCATGAAGTTGATGCCCATTTGAAAGAGGGCACCCCCAACTTCTATGGCCGCCAACATGCTCTCTTTCATTTGGGGAGAGGGATCGACAATTCCTAGTGCAGCTGCCCTTTTATCTTCGTCTGTATTAGGCCCCTCGTAGTCCCGATGAAACTTCTTCAGGACATCTCCGAGGGGACGAATTTGCTGAATGAATGTTTCCGTTTTCTGCCCATCAAGAAAATGCGTATCCTGACGCAGCAGGTTGACGTTCTCATTTAAGGTTGAGCCAAGCTCCGAAACACCCAACAGGTCTTAGGCGTTCAAAGACTTTCTCATCGGGTGGGAGGGGCTTTTGGCGTCCATATGGGCAGAGGAAGTTTTTGGGAAAATGGTTGAAGTATGACACTCCAGGACGTTTCTTTTCGTATTGACGAGACATCTGAAATGACAGTAATGTCTATTAATGCGACATATTGAAAGTATTACGAATGTACGTTATCTATGAAAATGACCACTCTTAGTTTAGGAGATATCCTAATAAGCTTCCTTACTACGTCAAAGTGGTGATCCAAAAGGAAGTGTTTTTTTTTATGAAACGTTTTTTACAATGTGTATACAGTGCATAAGGTCATGCCAAGAGTTGTGTTACAGTGCGAATTATGAATTGCTTTACAGGGAGTGTTTAATGAAAATCATCATATGGTATGAGTTGCAGGTGTGAATTGGTGGCATGTTAGAGGGGTCATGAAGTACAGGTCCTGTAAGCGTTTCACACGTGACAGAGCAACATATGCCGTTCCTGGTGGAGTACAATTGGTGTCAAGCTAAATAATGACCTTCTGTAGTGTCTGACCTTGGATCTTGGAAATGGTTGTGGCATACCCTGGCATGCATGGATATGTGGTTGTGGGAATGTCGTTGATGATTCTTGTAACGGGGAAGATGTTTATGATAGAGCCTGATGGATGGGTTGATACAATGGTATTGCCAGACACTGCAGAAACGGTCACTACTTGGCCATTGACAAAGCCAATCTTTTTATTAATATTTTGGGTCAGCATGAGCTTCATACCCATGTGCAACGGCACAAGTTGCTCATTGTCCATTACGATCAGTGCTAAGGGAGGGTGTGGATAGAGATATTTAAGAATTATGTCATTTATAAGAGATGCTGCTCTCCTTGTCATTGTAAGGACGATAGCGTCGGGATGCAGTTTCAGTTTGTCATAGATAACGCCTGTCCACAATGTGATGACATGTGCAAAACATGACAGTATACGTAACTTTTTACGCTCTTTTGAATGAAGTATAGCATGTCACAAAGAATTCTGTATTCCGGAAGTTATGCTCCGCAGAAGTAGAGAATTTGCTGTGTAACTGCGAAGGAGCAGTTACCTAGCAACAAAAATAGCATATTTTAATTTGCAATGTTATTTACAGTACAACTGTGAAACATGAAGTTCGTGTTCTGTATAGAAATGACTGTACCCAGTAGGATCAGTTTGAGGCATATATAGAAGTTTCTTATTTTTAATTTGAAACGATTGTTTACGTCTTTCTGTTTGTCATAGTTGATGTATATTTTTGCGCTGATGAACATGGTGAAATCCGTTTTTAAAAATATTGTATATAGCGGAAGTTATGGGGGCCGGAAGTTGGGAGTTTTCCCATACTTTCCCATACTTATATACCCTAGAGGTGTCTTCTATTGATTGGTTGAATATTCTCATGGCATCATCATATGATACCTGACTCATGGCATGGTCTATTAACCAGACCCTGATCTACTAGGACCCCTAGGACTAGGACCCTTGGACCATATAGGACCATGACCCATACTGACCAGACCTTGGAGGAATCCGATTATCCCCATGCGCCGCTGATGGAAATGGTCATAGAAAACACATGACATGGGATGCCGTACTCTAGGTATGAACGACTGAGGGATGACTGAGGTGAACAAAGAATTGTAATTTTCCATTTGTTTGGCACATTGAACATTGCCTAATGTAATGTATTTGGTACCATGGGTATCAGGGCCAGAAAAATGAAAAATTGAAAGATTTAAAAAAAATAAAGAAGGAAGGAAAGACGAAAGATCTTCTCTGAAAGAATCGCCTTCTCCTTTCTTCTTTTTCTGTTCTCCCTTTCCCAATTTTCCTTTCCTATATTTTCGAGGCCCGGTATGTATTTGGTTATCTTGCCCCATGTAGTGTCATTGCGAAGCAAATGGTGTAACAAAGGTTTTGTAAGGTCACAAAGGATCAGGATGTTGAGAGGAACCTTCGGCGGCGGTAGACTGAAGGTTTGTAGTTATTAAATCTGGTAGGGATTCTGCATGATGCATCGCCATCGTAGAGAATCGAGTTGAACTTGAGTAGCAGATGTGTTAGCCATGAAGATTGTGTGCACAACTATGAATTTCCCATGCTTTTATAGGGAAATACAACCACCCCAAATATGGCCTAGGGAAGAACATACCCTAGAGGTGTCTTCTATTGATTGGTTGAATATTCTCATGGCATCATCATATGATACCTGACTCATACCGAAACCTGATACTTGAACGTCATAGGAAGATGTCATGGGAAGTTAAAATGCTGAGTAACTATTCCTGTGATAGGCCTAAGGTCCCTCCTCTATATTCAACCTATGCTAAACCCTCCCTGATTTAGACTCACATTTGATCTAGCCAAAATGTCCACCATAAAAAGTGTTTTGACTTACCTCATTACCAGTATAAAATTCAATTGATGTTTGTCATGATCTTGTTACAATGTTGTTTTTCTTACAGCACCTTCTTCTCTTTACTTTGGTGCCAAATTATAAATAAATCCCAGCCATTCAAAAGATCCGTCTTTTTCGCCACTATAGGATAAAGATAAACAAGCTGCTGGATTATCAAAAGTATCAAAGGTTTTATCAAAGTCCTATATATGGATTTTTGCAACAGCGATGCTATGCAGCTGCTCCTCAAAGCCATTTGCGAAGTCAGGTCCGGCCTTTAGGGCTTTTTGTAACTTAACAAGCCAATACTCCCGCATGCCCTAAGCTACAAAGAGCTCTGTCCTTGTATTTGTCGGAATGGGCTTGGTGGTTTCCACATAGGTAAAAGGTGCAGAAAGTGAAAATTTACAGTTACTAGAGGCATTTTGATAGAAAGATTTACGTTGGAATATAGAATCGATGGTGGTGGGATTTAAGTTCCTTTTACCTCGCGTGGAACGACCCTCCGGCACATCGTAGTTGATGGACAGAAATGTATCGACAAAAAAATCTTTCTTACATTTCGGTCCAAAGAAAATGTCGTGATATTCCTCAGCATCTGCAGTGCCAGTCACGGCGTTCACCGAGACTGAAACAGAATAATCTCCTGAAGAGGAAGGAGATTCATGGTCAATTAGCTTATCCATGTACTGGCATAACCGTGTCCCCGCTGGGATCTCCTCTTCCTGGGGTTCCAAGAACAATCCTTCCCCAGCACCTTCCAACCCACTTACCCCCACCCACAGGTTCTTTTCCATGGCGAGAAGCTAATTGGGCAGATGACAAGGACAGGATATTTGACACACCGTTCCATGTTGGTTCGTTGCATCTAGCATGATATCCACTGTCTTTTCCTCCATTCTCGCTGCACCCTCGTTACTCTTCCCATGTTTCCCACTCTCCTCATTCTCCTCCCTTTTTCACCCTTTTCTTTCTCGGCACGATTCCTCTCCCTGCAATCCCATGAAAGGAGTGCTCTTAAAACCTCTTTAGGATGTTCAAAGAGGCCCCACTGTCTGTCCTGTCTGATTTTGTGGCTCTCGCATATCTTCTTGGAATTCCAAACAAAAACTTGCCTCTAAGCCATGCCTCTCAGGAGAAGTTCCTCTCCGAGATCGACCCAAGATACACCTCCATGTTTTTTTTAACAAACACGGATGATGAACCGCCCATAATAACCCTTTTCAATGCATCCTTGGGAATCAATGTGAGGTACAATCCTCACCTTGCCATGGGATGCATTGCGAAGGATTCTTTCAAGATATCTCGGGGAATTATGACCGACACAACAATCAAATGTGCTTCTTCGGTCACCCTCCCATCTGAGATATCGAGCGGACGTATCCATCTCTGATGCATCAATGCCTTTGAAGCGAAAATTCGCCTTAGAGCGGCGAAAATTCGCCTTAGAGCGGCGAAAAAGTTGAACAAACATAGGGTCCTCAAAACGATCAATGACCATACCATCAGCGTCAGGCTAGTAGATCTTGTCCAATGGAACTTCTACTACCCAACACTCATGATCTGGAGGAAAATCGTACACGAGATTATCCGGAACTGAAAGAGAACATTCGATAGCTATGTCATGAAGGAAATGTGGCAGATAACTGAGCGGGGGACACTGTTAGCCTAGAGTAACCCTGCTTATGGAGAGCTGGGCCCAGCTTCGCAGCAATGTTCGCGATACGAACAAGGGATCATTTGCTGGTATTCGTAAGTCGATCATTCAAGTTCCGTACACGCGATTTAAGGCGACAGCAGTGACATCCCTCGATGACCGGTGCCAGAATCACGTTACGACACCTGTTGCAACCACACTGCTGCAACAACTGCCTGTATAACTCCACCTTTTTCTGTTGAATTCTCTTGCTAAGTTGGATGCTTCGTCATCTCTCAGCGTGCTCTTTTTGAGGATTACTTACAAAAAGATTGACCGATTCTCCAAGAAACAAGAAATTTTGAACGCAATTAGAATAATTTGATGCTTTGACTAGCACGTCCAAGTCAGCATCGGTTGTTTCATCCCAGGAGCATTGGATGATGTCAATTCCCACCGGAATAAGAATTTCATCCACACTCTCCAAGCATGACAATTCCAATTGAAACATAGTGTCCACGGAAACTGGAGGAGGTATATCATAAACGTGGCCCTGCTGTGCTTTCTTTAATAGCTTGGGACAGGTCTCATTCGTGGTGGAAGCAGAGTGCTTTAGAGATGCTAAATCTTGAATTATAATTACAATTTCTTTGCTCAATTCTTCTACCAATTCCAAAATAGCGTCCATTTAATGCATCTTGGAGCGTGTGAGTGGAAAATTGGTAGAGGACAAATGATGGATAAACCCGTTGAAACACGTGCCACCCTTGACACCCCTCGTGTCATGTTCTGATGACCTATCAATCAAACTCTTTCATTCAAACATCAATCAAATTCTGCAAATTCAAGTTCAAGCAAGCATCTTTGTGTATTTGAAAATTAATAACAATTACTAACAAACTTCTGCTTTGTCAAAAGGGCTTTCACAAAGAACAAGAGCCTGTAGTTTCTTAAAACTCGTAAGAAATTAGACTTTTTGGTCATTCAACCTTGTTCTCCTTATTTCAAAGCAGTCAATAGCCGGCTTTGTATATCATCCCTGGAAATCGATGTTTCCCCTCCCCCGTGCAGTAGGTTAATGCACATGCGCCCAGCAGAGTTCCAACCCACTAATGCACTACTGCACATCAGCCTCAACCTACTGCGCGGGCGGACAGATACAAAATTAGCATATTGTATTTTATGATTTCTTCCCATGAACAACAACGTTTCTGGGAAACAACTTTATAACATAAGATTGCCAACAAAGATATCAAATGAAAACTTAACTATGTAAGCAAGCAATAAATGAATTGAAAAGGGCAGTAAAAAAGACAAGAGGCAACATGGTACGGCTAAGTTTTGAGCGAACTCAAAGATATAGATGTAGTTATGTAAAATACTTAAACACGTAGAAAAAAGGTGTTTCTTCTTTGACCTGTTTATAGATTGCCTCTACTTAGCTCCTTCAAATTCAAACATACACCTTTGTTGGTCATTTTATTGTAAAATGCCCAAATGTTTATGTCTCAATCTCACAAGTTTATGAAAGGAGTCGGAAATTAGTCATAAATTTTGTTCAATTGTAAAGGATGTTGAAATATAAACATAGATAATGAAATTACGTGTCAAATTAACTTTCATTCAAAAGTTGGTATCATATATCATAATTTGACAAACAACTGTTTGCCCTGTGTGACCACGTAACAATAACTGTCTGCACTGTCTGGCATCATGTCCAATTTTAGAAATTAAATAGGATTGCAATTATCTGTCTATTGTAAAAAACCAGACATAAAAGAAATCATGAATGAAATGATACCTACTCGCAACACTGCATCAGGCAAATTTTTCAAACATGTTTGGGCAAACATTTTTGACCGAATGTATTATTTTTGTAGGAACTTTTATAATTCCAAGTTAGAGAGACAAGATAGCTTTGTCCGAAGAAACTTAGGTGTCCCCTGTGCAGTGGGTAAAACGCATGCACCCTTCAGAGCTTTAAACTAAAAATGCTACTGCACATGAGCTTTTAACCTACTGCCGTTAAATTTTGAAGGAGCAAGATGGCAGACGAGATGGACGTGGTCAGTGGCACAACTGTTGAAATGAACTTTCTGTCATTTAAGCGTCCCAACAACTGATGAGAAAGTATAAGTTAACTGATTTATTTTTAATAAAAACTTCAGTTGATGTCTTGGTAAAAGAAATTGTAGAGGAACCCAACTGCTACAAATTCAAAATTGGCTCCAAGTATACTGAACCGTTTTGTAGTTTGATTTCTCCTGCTGATGTGTGCTATGATGAGAGCCATAATTTTTACTACATACGATCAAACAAATTAGATGTTCATAATTTTGTTGAGGAACAACATCAGGATTCTTCAGGCAGTAGTGATAGCTATGTATAACAAGGGCATAATTCTGTATAGGAACGTTGGCCTTGCTGGTAGTTTCTTCTAAACGATGGCGCTAGAGACATTAAGTGTAGAAAATTGAAATCTTCTTTTAGAGCTTCCAGGCGTCGGTTGGGAGCGCTGTGGGGTATCTCTCTGCTTGAGGGGCGAGGTAACACAATTTGTTCATCTGAAACTGAGATAGAGAATCTGCACTCGAGTTGTCTATCCCTTGAATATGCTTTACATTAGCTGTAAATTCAAACTTAGCTGGGATAAAGAAAAGCTTAGGTAAAAGATCCATAATATGTTCACATTTTGATGTGTCAGCTGACCAAATATCGATGACTGACATACTGTCACAATCAAAGAGGAGACCTTTCCCTTAAACAATGGTGCCCATGTTAAGCATGCTAGATATACAGCGGGTACCCGCAAATAAGAAACCACTTTTTGAATTGAGGCCTCAGAAAGTTTCTTATTGGATACAGTTCTTTACATTGGATCAAACGATCCTTAAACTCTGCAGGCCACATTGCGGCTATCTGCTTACCACATAAATTGATACCAAACCCTGTCGTACCGGAGGCATCGGTATACAGCTGTAAATCCGGAGCAAAAATTATCTTATTATAAGGAATTCTGAATTTGCCATTCCATGTGGGCAAGAAGTCGACCCTCCATTTGATATCTTTTGTTGCTTCTTTGTCCAATGAAATGTGATGATGTAATGTTGAAACAGTGGTCGAAACATTAATAAGATGCCTTAAGAAAGTTCAACCAGAGGGACTGATTTTTAATGCGAATGAAAGCTTGCGTATGAGTGACAGTAATTCCCGCTTAGTGCATTTTTTCTTCAGAGACCATTGATTTAGAATTTCTTTCAAGGAAACGAGTTTGTCTTTATGAAGGTGCAATTCCATTAGGGTAGAGTCTAGCTCTATACCTAAGCAAACGATGGTTGTGGTCGGATTAACAATCTTTTTGGGTATGAGAGGAACGCCAGCTTAGCAATGGTGGTTTGCATATGTTATGGCAATTGCGGGATTCCTTAAAAGCTGCTAAAAGGAAATAGTCTAAATAATGCGTGGAATTAGCAATGTGAGAATTTGCACGGATGGGGGGGGGGTACTTAGTATATTTGTCCGACGGGGATGTGCCATTTTTAAGGGTATTGTTTTCACCAATTTTTTCTAGCACACGGTATCAAAATGAGGCAATTTTTCTAGAGCAGGTTGTCAAAACATGCCAAAGGGGAATATTCTGCTAGATTGGGTGGTTTTTTCGTCAAATTTCATGTTTTTGAGAATGCTTTTCACCAATTTTTTCTAGATCAGGTTATAATTTTGAGCTAAAATTTTGGAGCAGGCTAAACAAATATTTAATCGTAAAAAATGTTACTTTCTAAATTGACAACATGGACAGATAATTTGCACTTGGTACTAGCAATTGGCACTCCAGCAGATGTGGAAACGAGCCAGACAGAATATTCATGTTCAGAATCTAACATGGAATTATGTAGCTTCTGCTAAAGCAATCCATGGAATAGACCATCATGCGAAAGGATTCCAAAACCATATCCAGACTATGCTGCAGACAAGTATAAGTATTTATCTGTGCTTGAAACCCCAACAGCTGATCGCCATGTTAATGACTTTCAACCAAGAAAGAATGCTCAGAAATTGTTTGCAGCAGGAACATTTTCAACAATACAAGAGCTGGATAGCTTCAGCAGAAATTTTATATGTCCATTAAGGCTTGTTGAAGAATATGTGGATCATCTTTCAAACCTGAGCACTAGGAAAGAAAAAAGGAAGAGAGAGCAAGAAGATGGCAAGAATTATGCAGATTATGATCATTCTCGTTATCTTTTTCCCACCATTGGGGAGAGCGGCAGTTGAATCTCCAAGTGGTCTGGAACACAGGCTATTAACTTCTCGCAGCCTCCGGCCTCTAGTCAACCACATAATGCTCATTTCAACTCTATCATCCATAAAGCAAAAAAAGGTATCTTTTATGTACAAGCAAACTGAATCCGTGAAATAGTTCTTTAAAATTTCAGGGAATAATCTTGTTTCCTCTAAGTAACCGATTGTAAGGCAAGCCTATGGAGGCACAAATTTGCTTCCCATATGTAGTCTTTATCTGATCTTGCAATTGATCGATAGATTTTCTTAGATTTGTGGAATTTTTGGTAAAACGTAAAAGTTGCTTGTTTTCCAAGGGAAGTTTTCCATGAACTATTTGATGATGCCATTGCTCATGAAGGGAAGGATGAATACCGGACTCGATGAAAAGGTTAGGTTGATCTGTAAAGATTAAGTCAATGCAAAATTTTAATTGACCAGTCATGTGGGTTGCTCCAGAGATTAACTTGTGTAATCCAAGGCCTGAGGTTAGTGGTTCAAATTGTTTTCCCTTATCATTCTTGTTATCTTTTTCCCACCATTGGGGAGAGTGGCAGTAAAATCTCCAAGTGGTCTGGAACACAGGCTATTAACTCCTCACAGCCTCCTTCCTCTCGTCAACCACAGAATACTCATTTCAACTCCATCATCCATAAAGCGAAAAATGGTATCTCTTATGACGAGCAAATTGAATCCATGAAATACAGGGTGTCCCAAAAAAATTGTGCCCCGTTTGCCGAAAGATTGCGACAAAACGGCAAAAGATACTTGCCAAACTTTTGCATGATGCTGCTCTTCAGATATTCAATCAAAGTTTGCAACCATCCCCGTAAAAATCCGTCGAGAAATGGTGGAGCTATGACCTTCAGAAGATCACATTTGCCTTATGACTGAAACCAGCGGTCAGCCATTTTGTATTACTTTTTGCAGTGATAAGTAACTTCACGTGAAGTAAGAAATAATTTCTGTGAGGTCAGAAATAGTGGAAATCTCCGAGGATTATCGGAATTTTCACGAAAGCTATGAAATTGGAGGCTGATGTTTCATTTTCAATCCATGAAGCTATTAATCGCCTCAAAATAGTAAGACAAAATGGCCGACTGCTGGTTTCAGTGATCGGGCAAATTTGGTCTTCTGAAGGTCATAGCTCCATCATTTCTCAACGGATTTTTACGGGGATGGTTGCAAACTTTAATTGAATATCTGAAGAGCAGCATCATGTAAAAATTTGGCGAGAATTTTTTACCGTTTTGTCACAATCTTCAGACAAACGGGGCACAATTTTTTTGGGACACCCTGTAGTTCTTTAAAATTTTAGGGAATAATCTTGTTACCCCTATTTAACCGATAGTAAGGCAAGCGTACGGATGTGCAAATTTAGTTCCCATAGCAGTGCCTGATACTTGCTTGTACATGACGTTGTCAAAGAGGAAGTAGTTGTTCTCGAGTACAAATTCAACTGATTCTAAAATAAAGTTTTTTGTAAAACGTGGTGGTATCAAATCGTTTCTCTTGTCCATCCAATAATCAATAGCTTCAATTCGGAGGGTATGTGGTATACTAGTGTAAAGGCTAATCTCATCATAAGGAAACAATTACGTGTTAAATTCTCGCAGTATCTTTCTTTTGAAATCCCAGTCATCTTTGACGTAGGTGGAAAGTGTAGGCACGATAGGTTTAAGTAAAGTGTCCAGTAACTCGCTTAATCTTCGAGTAGGTGATGCTGGCCCTGCAATAATCGTTCTTCCTTTGAGATTATCAGGTGGTGATATTTGAATGTAGTCTTTATCTGATCTTGCAATTGATTGAATGATTTCCTTAGAATTGTGGATTTCTGGTAAAACACCAAAGTTGCTTGTTTTCCAAGGGAAGTTTTCCATGAACTATTTTATGATGCCATTGCTCGTGAAGGGAAGGATAAATACCGGACTCAATGAAAAGCTTAGGTTGATCTGTAAAGATTAAGTCAATGCCAACATGTTGATTGACCAATCATGTGGGTTGGTCCAGAGATTAACTTGTGTAATCCAATGTCTGAGGTTAGTGGTTCAAATTGTTTTCCCTCATCATTCTCATTATCTTTTTCACACCATTGGGGAGAGCAGCAGTTGAATCTCCAAGTGGTCTGAAAAAAAAGCTATTAACTTCTCGCAGCCTCCGGCCTCTCATCCACCACAAAATACTCATTTCAACTCCATCATCCATAAAGCGAAAAAGGTATCTTTTATGACGAGCAAATTGAATCCATGAAATAGTTCTTTAAAATTTTAGGGAATAATCTTGTTTCCTCTAAGTAACCGATAGTAAGGCAAGCATACGGATGTGCAAATTTGGTTCCCATAGCAGTGCTTGATGTTAAAAGTGAAATACTACAATGTTTCTTACCACATCAAATCATCAACAGCTGTCATCAGCATCATCTTTGCAACAACTAAAACATAACAAACTAAACACAAACTCCATTCATATCATACCATGCCACTCCCACATCAAGCACACGAGAGAGAGTGATGCTCACTCAGCAAGACTTCACTCCTCTACAACAACAACAACAGCTCCTCCACATCAACATTCTCCCCTTTTATCTTCTTGACGATAACGTATAAATAAATTTCAAAACTAACAACAACTATTCTTGTTCAATCTGAACTCGAAAGAAAGTGCCTTCACAATTAAGCACTTTCAACAACTCTTCACTTGATGCACCAAACTTGGTTACAACATCTGCAAGTTGTTTGTCATTCTCTTTCCATTGGATACAATTAGTGGGGCGCCCTAAAAATCCAAATTGTTGATGGAATTGTGCATTTTGTGATAAAAGCATGAAAATTTTCACACATAGACCGTTTTGCATGCTGAAAAAATGGTCTATATGATCACCTTGGCAAATTGCCCGATAATCTACTTTTAGAGGGGAAGTCGTTCCCAGACCTCTAAACCATTTTTGGGCTCTTGCTATGTAGAAAACAGAATAACAGAAACAATAATTGCCCCAATATCAATTCAAACATGTAGGAACTGATGCTAAATGAGAAAATGCAAAAAAATACTATTTTTATATAGGGAAACTCGTTCACAGACCCCCAAAATAGGTTATACAGTAAAAGTGCAGGAATGATTCTGCAAATAGACCAATAACGGTTATAAAATCAAATCTAACATGTTCGATACATACACAAAATATAAGACGGTAAATGCTCTCTAGTTGCTATACCTAGATGCACTTGTTTCCAGACCTCCAAATAGATTGGCTTGAAATACTGAAACGAGTAGGAAGCTGATAGCTATTCTATTTTGCAAACACTGGCTCCTATTAACCAGTTGATACTGTTTGTTATGCAACACAATAGTTTGTTATTGTAACCTTTACAGTGGTCTGCTTCGTTCTATTTCAAATACTATTTTACTGAAACCATTACAGTGTTGCAAGCTTTTCGTTTGTTTTTTAAACCACTTTGATACAGAAGACTGTGTTCAAATTACACACATTTTCTTGAGGAAAGCGAACGACAGCGGAGCGGCAGGATGATAAATTATCGAACAATATGGCCTCAGACTCTGGAAATGATATGTAGAACGTGAGTTTTGTTATTCTGCATTCCTTGTGAAAGTTAAGATAGATAAGTCCTTTCCAGATTATCGGTACAGTATTGTTGGTAAATGTTACCAACACATCCAACACACTAATAAATGTTGATACTGAAATAGAGTTTGCTACATAAACACTACTTACTTATTCGTAAGATGAAAGGGTTAACGAACTAGGCATGCTATGGCGCACATTTTTGGGGCAACACTGCAGTGGAAGGAAAAGAATAGAAAAACAACAATTTTAGGCCATAGTTGGCAGGAGAGGCGATTTTATCTTACACCTCTTCTGTTCCTGGTACACCTTTATCATGGTTTTTTAAGCTGAAATGGTTGTGGTGTTCGTTGTGGAGGATGGTAGGGTGATGCTGGTGGCAGTCGTTGTTGGTAGTATGGTGGTGGCGGTACACAACCATACACTTGTGCAGGATAATAGTGTGGGTGTTGGTGTGGCTGTGGCTGTTGCTGTGGCAATGGCTGTGCATGTGCTTGTTGATGTGCTTGTGGTGCTGGATATTGCTGATGAACATATGCAGGTGGATATGCAGGTGCACATAGTGGAGGAGGTGCAGGTGCCGGTGAAGGTGGAGGTGCACCAGTCAATGCAGCAACCAGGTGATCCACAGATGTAGGTTCTGCCTGGGGTGCGTTGCCGTGCTTCGGAATATGCAGCAATGGTAGGAGGTCTAGGATGTTCTTGCTTCCTTTGAAGACAGGACCTGGATTCGGTGCAAATGTCAGCAAATTGGCGAATGTTTCCGGGGTTGAAAATAGCCGATTGGCTACCATATAATTGACCGCCAACCTCAATGGCCTGCAGCATCTGCGCCTTAATTCAGGAGTTGGATTTATTATAGCTAAGGCAGCAGCATGTTTGTCAGCATCGGTGTTGGGCCCCTGGTAGTCATGATGAAACTTTTTGAGAAGGGTACCAAGGGGCTCAACACATTGAATGAAATTCGCTGTCTTCTGGTGATCCAGGAACGTCAGGTCCTGTTGTAGAATGGTCATGTTGTCGTTCAGGGTGCTGCCCAACTCGCTCATGCCGGTGTGGGGACGGTTACATTCATAAGTGTGTTAAAAGGTCAATTATCAAAAAAAGCAGAATGAAAATAAATGTAGTTCACAAAAAGAATTTAGAAAGTTTTTCCTCCAACTTGTCATGACCCAAAATGAAAAGAGAAATCCGAATACTCCAGTTACACTAAGAGTGAGAGACAGGGAGTGGCTCTTTGTGCCAACGTGGATTTTTTTTTACCATATCTTCGTCTGTCGGCGAAGGTTAAGTTGCGGTTTTTAGCGCCAAGCGCTGGGATCGCAGAAGTAGAATAGGCCTAATCAAGTCCGCAACCCCTTGTCATGACGCTCAAATGGTGGGGCTCTACCTGGGATCGAACCCTGTCCGCCTGACTGTTCTGGCTGCAATGTCAGAGGATTAATTATGCGCCACAACACCTGTTGGATCGATGTGTATGCCTTACAGCGAATCAAGAAGGACTGCAGATTTATGGAAGCAATTTAATCAAGGTTAGTTCTTCATCACAAGATGTTTCTTCAGTAATTTCTTAACCCTATTTTGGTTGGGGGGGGGCAAATTTGCCCCCCCTAGTAGACTTTTTTTTATAACTCTGTCAGGATAACAATTGTGGCCCGGAAACTTTCTGACTTTTAGTTAATACTTATTGTGCAATGACTCAAGAAGTTTCATAAAAATATTTTGACAAATGAGGGGGAGGGAGACAATTTTTCCGGAACTGACTCTGTAAAAATCGCCAATTCTCAAATATTAATTTTCGCGAAAAAAGTAGCAAAATTGCAAAATTTTGCAAAAATATTTTACACAGTAGTGCTATTTGATATATTCTATCATAATTTTCATGTTTGGATGGAAATTGTGCTCCAAATTAAATTTTATCGTATTTTTCCTGATTTTGACTGATTTTGCCACTTTTCTTGACCACACAAAGAAAAATGCTGACGCAAGCAATAATGACGGCTAATTTTAGGTTAATTTTTATATTTTCATAAAGTACATGCCTGGGGCTATTAGTACACTAAATTTGGTTGCTCTATCTATTTCCAGTCAAGAGTTAGGTAGGGGGGGGGCTTTTTTGCCCCCCCCAACCAAAATAGGACGTGTCGGATAGCCCAACCACTATAGGGTTAAGGGCAACAGAGGCCTAAGCTTGAAAGCATCACCCTCATGCAGTGGGTGATTGTAAACACGCGTATTTTCCACACACTCTTATTTTCCAACCAGCTTCCGTCTGCTCGGGATGTTAAGGAGTATCTTGCCTATACGGTTAAGGTCATGGAACTTGCTGGAAAATACGAGTGGGTGAGCGTCCTGAAGTTTGATGATGAGTATCGTCAGCTTCAGGTGACGTATGCTTTTCCTTGGAGTTACGACTCCCCTCACCTCCACGAGGTTGCTCTTGTGCCTAGGCCTCTGTCTCCTGCTCGCTCAAGCTTAAAGCCAGCAGGCTCAACCAATATGCTTCCATCTAATGTTTCGTTCGCCTCTCATTCTAGTGCTGGTCGCCCTATTTGCCACAAATTCAATCCTAACCAAGGATGTGAACTGCTCTTTCTTGCATGTTTGCAATAAGGAGCAGAATGGTCAAGTTTGCAAAGCTTCTCACTCATCATGTCGTCATCCTACCCCCCCCCCCCTAGTGTCTAGGAAAGGGTTTCTCTTCCCCCCTCAATAAGGCAAAATGGGACTTGGAACTTTTACTGAATGATGACAGGGATTTTTTGCTCGATGGTATCAACAATGGCTTTCAGATTTCCGATTTGGCTTTCAGCCTGCGAATTCCACCCTGCTTCCTGCTGAAATGGAAAACTATCGCTCAGCTACTGCTCCAAATGCCAGAAGCAGAATGGAAGCTACCCTAACGGACTAACTTGCTGAGGTTAAATATGTGATTTCCTCCTCCAAGCCTACTATTGTTAATGCCCTTGGTACTGTGCCTAAAATAATTTGAAAAAGTAAAGGCCACGATACCAGTGTCGATTGTCGGACCCAAAGATGCTCACGGTGATGAAAAAATGAATAAGTTTAAAGGCAGGAACACTGCAATGCGACAAAAAACAACAGCAAATATGATGAATTTATTTGTTGCCAACATTTCCTCCTGCCATGCAGGACTTCTTCAGGGCTGTAATGTGACAGTTATAATAAAAATTTGAATATGTACAGCGATTTGAAAAGGAGAAATAACACGTGATTGGTTAGATATGATGGCTACGCAGAGGTTATATGGGTTAGGTTTACAACGGTTATGTAACGTATGTAGTAATGATAATGATGCTAATCAAAATGATAATGATAATAATGATGATGATGGTGATAACAATAATAATGATGATGATGATAATGATAATAATAATGATGATTATGTTAGTTCAATGTAAGAAACTAACTGCGATATAATGACAATAATAACGATGGGGATGATGAAGAGAATAGGTAAGGTAAGAGGGTGAGTAGATTAGGTTACTTACAATTGTGTTTGTTAGCCATCTGTGGTTCTGTTTAGTCCGTTGGGTGTTTTCATCTGTGTGACTAGCATCGTTTTTATAGACACTATAATCCCAGTAGAAGTTGTTTTATTCAGCAAACATATCAGTTGCATTTACGATTACACAATCACCAACATGAAATGAACAACATGCATACTGCATTACATTTCAAGTCAGCTTTCATCAATCCTTTGGCATCTACAGCAGGATTAAACTTTTGTTATTTAATCTGTTTCAGGACATCCTGCTCTTGTGAATGACTTTGGAAATGCTTCAGAAACCATCAAGCCTATTGTGGATTCAAGCCTTCTGTTATCACAAACTGTAGGAGGGGAGAGCATGGCAGAAGCATCAGCATGGCAGAAGCATCAGCATGGCAGAAGCATCAGCATCAACACCAGAAGGGAATTCAGAGAGATCATTAAGAGCATTCAGAGCCTGAAACGGGAGAATCCCCACAGTTAGCTGCAAATAGTGTCAAGAATCAGATGCTTATGCAGCAACAATTGCCACAAGACCCATATGGACAGCCAAATATTTTTGTCTGTCAGCCAAATTTCTTTATGGACATCCAGCTTTCTATGGACAGCATAATCCCTTCATGCAACGAATGTTCATACCATTTGGACAACAACAACTATCCAGCACAAATGCGACGTTCGATCAGCAGAGGCCGTAAGTTCCCGCTGATTGGATAACATTGTGCGTTCCTAAGCAATGACTATCAACCAATCAGCTAGTCGGAAAATTTACATTTGATTCGATTCGAACATTCGGTTTGATCCGAGCGTTTGATTCGATTGGCTTTAAATCTCGCGCGCGGCTGGAATCAGTCTCTTCGCACGCTTCACCTCTTACTCAACAACCCGCAGACTGTAAAAATTACGAAAGTGTGCGAAGGGATGGAAGGAAGAGTACCAACTACCGCTGTCGGCTCTCCTTCCAACTCAACAACATCATCACCATCAACGACAACAAACGTTACGGTCCAGGTGGGGCCATTACTCTGGACATTACCAAGAGAAGCAGAAGGGAGAAATAATTTAAGAATGGCAAGAGTGGAAGAAGTGAGATCTAGGTATCAAAGATATTGAGCTGAAAGGGGGCTTTCAAGCCCCTATACAAGAATTCAAAGGAGGGCGCCTCGAACTCTCCAGCAGGTAAGTCATCCTCCTACAAATTTTTTTATTTTAATTTTCCTTAATTTAACAATTTTATTTTCTTAATTTAGAATTTTTTTTTCGTTAACTTTAAGGAACTCAAAGGACCTCCCTCACTTCTCTTTTAGTTGATGTAATACCAACTGGGGAGGCGGCAGCCACTAGGAGAATAGTGGTGGTAGAGGCGCCAAAGATTAAAGAAGCCTGGACTAGAGGTGACATAAGATTAACAGCTAATGCAGTATTGAAAAATGAAGAACAATGCGCGATTTGCTTAGATAGGGAGGTAGAGCCTGTAATGCAAATGTGCCCAAGGCGTGGTGGGGCCTTCCATTCTTATTGTATTGCAGGCTGGTTGGTTCAGCATCGCGGCCACACTTGCCCTCACTGTAGATGTCTCCTCAATCCTCCCGAGCTGCAGGCAATCACTGTAGTGTCCCTCTTAAAGGTAGGGAATACTGCAGAGGTTTCTATGCAGACCGAGGATGAGAAACCTGCAGTGAAGACATTGGGCGTGATGACGAACCCCCTCCCTACGATGGAGTTAACTATTTCGGGTAGAGTGGGAGGTGTCACCCCTGACGGAGAGGGAGACGCTTTCATGTCTCCCGTTAGAGTGCAGGTGTTGCCGAATTCACCGTGGTACTATTCGTCTGTCAGTCCTTTCAGATGGCAGTAATTAGCTTCCTTGGTGGAAAGGGAAACGTCTAGCAGCCCTTCCTCTCCCCTACCTGTGGTATCTTCCATTTCTATTTCTCCACTGCGGGTAATTCCAGAGTCGCCTTTAGCTCAGACTCCAGAATCTGCCATCTCCATTTCTTCTCCGCCCCTCTTCTTTCCCCCTCATACAGCTCCACCTCCATAACCGATATGGTTAACTCAATCATTCATTTATTCGTTTTCCGTTTATTCGTTTCTGTTTTTATTTGTTTGCTTATCTGTTCATTTAATCATTTAGTCATGCTCAAAACAAAACTCGTATATTCTTCATGCTAAACCTGCGACAAAGAGCCCTTGGCAACGGTGAAACCCCTGCTTCAGGCAGATAATACAAACATTCCCAACCTTAAGTTCGAAATGTTTGGGGGACAGGAAGCCCTGCACTGCGCTGCGTATCTAAGGAAGGAAGCAAAAAAAATCAAATCAATCAATCAATCAATCAATCAATAAATTTAAAAATTAATAAGAGCCCATACTCCAGTCATCTAATTGTAACCAACAATCATACATTGTCAAAAGATCACATTCAGTTCCGCAATACTCGCATACCATACGAGTTCTATGATACACGATACACCATACGATACGATACACCATGACAGTTCTTCATCCAACCCCCATATGGCTTGTATTCGGCAAACTTTGTATGGGGTAAAAACTCTCCGGTCACTTGAACATCCACCTTTCCATTGCGAGGATAAATGGTAATCCTTGCTTCCGGTTGTATCATTATGAATGGAGGTAAGAATCCACGAACCACATTTAGCATTTGCGCCATCTTATCCATATATTCATTCCAGTCAAGCAAAGTTCCTTTTGGTGTCATCCCTTTCTTCCTCAAGTGGGGGTTCTCCTTTGAGCTGATGTATAATATTTTTCATTCACTCTGATGGGGGCGTAAAATTCAAATTCATTCTGAGGTTCACCCCAACTGCTTGGATAATACTTCCCGCCGCTTTGGATGAACATTCCAGCCGCTTCAAATTCGTATGTAGTTACCATATGTCTTTCATGTAAAACATGATTGCCCAAATCCAGTGTATTCAGCAACCACCAAAGTCTTTCCGGTATCAAATCATCTGCACTGTCTTCCCAACAGAAAATCATCCTTGAGTACTTGTAAAACATAGTTCGCTTGTCGTCTTTATCTTTGCTTGCTTCGCTTGTTGTTCTTGCTTTGCTTGCTTCGCTTGTTGTTCTTGCTTTGCTTGCTTTGCTTGCTTCGCTTGTTGCTCTTTGCTTTGCTTTGCTTGTTGTTCTTGTTGCTTTGCTTGCTTCGCTTCTCCGACCCTTCTGACTAGCAAACCTAAGATCGCTAAATTTATACAAAATCCAACCAATCAGATAGCTGGGAAATTTACACTAAGGAATCAACCAATCAGGTGTCTAGAAAATGAGGTCATCTATAGAGTCATCCAATCAGCTAGTCGGAAAATTTACACTAAGAAATTAACCAATCAGATGTCTAAAAAATGATGTCATCTACCGGGTGTCTCAGAAAAAAGTACCCCCTTTTGACTGGAAATAGGAACCAAGCAATAAGATATCATTGCTCCCCGACTTCACAGCTACATTTATCAATGTTCAACTTAGATGCACATACCTTGCATTTAGAAATCGTCCACCAAACACCGGAGATACAGGTTCGCAAAGTCAAAATTTACAGTGCACCCAAAACCAGAGGTTTTGGAAAAGGGTCTAGTCATGATTTGTATCATGGACATTTTCCATAGTACCTGTAGACTTCAATTTTCCATGTTTTGCTTTTGAAAAGAATAAAAAATGCATGGACATGGCGCTGATTAAACAAATATAGTAAAAATGTGGTAAGAGTGATAAAGTCGTGCCACATTTCCAAAATAAGCGTGCATGTGCTCCTTTTCCTCTTCATTAATGCAAAACACTTGGGATCGAATGCAATGCAAGGACCGTTTCCTCAAAGGAAAAGTCACTTCAAGAACAATTGAAATAATTCAAGGTATAAAACTTTTCAAAAATATAAAGTAAAGGTCAAAGTCGAAAATTCTTTTACAAAATGCGTGTTTGTTGTCAAATTATGGCTAGGCCATTTCTCAAAACCTCTGGTTTCAGGTGCTCTCCAAATTTTGACCTTGTGAACTCATATCTCCGGTGTTTGGTGGTCGATTTCCGAATGCAAGGTGTGTGCATTTAAGTTGAAGACCAACAAATGTAGCCATGAATTCAAAAAGTCCCGAAATATTATCGTTTTGTTGCCTTGTTGAGTCAAAAGGGGGTACTTTTTTTTGAGACACCCGGTATAAAGTCAGCCAATCAGCTCGGAAAATTTACACTAAGGAATTAACCAATCAGGTAGTCGGAAAATTTACATTCGATTTGAACGCTCCAAAATCTATATAAGCAGAGCAGGTTGCTGCAAACTTCATTCGGGCCGGAGCAAGCTGGCAAGCAGTCAACCAACAAGCAACCAAGCAAGCAATAAGCAAGCAAGCAGCAAGCAACAAGCAAGCAACAAGCAACAAGCAAGCAACAAGCAAGCAACAATCAAGCAACAATCAAAGCAAGCAAAGATGCATACATCTCAAGCAAATGCAAGTGTGGAACACATACAAAAGATATTTCTCAACTACATACACGAGCGCATACACATCCTGATAAAAGATATACCTGATGATGGAAGACGAGAGGAGGTTAGAGGAAAGCTACTGAAGAGATACAAGCAAGCACCTGAAGTTCTAACAGACAACTCAGCCCAAAAACATTTCAATGAACTCTGTTATGGTGTCGAGGGATCGCATGGCTTCCTCTTCCAAAGTATAAGAGTCGAAACGATGATTCCAGAAGATATCTGCGCTATAACAAGAGATATGCTTCATGAAGATATAAACTGGGGAAGGATCATCTCGGCGACTACAACAATCGCGGTATACATTTGTGATAGGATTGGAAAAGAATATTCAGACGATGCAGATGAAGTTGAATACATAATAATGCTGCTCCTACTTCCCCTCAGCTGGCGTGTAACAAAATGGGTAAGAAAACAAAAAGATGAAAATATAAAGAAACTTTTCGAAACCGCTCCATCACACATCCCCGAAGATGTTGCAAGATTTACAGAGGATCTATCGTTACTACCAACCTTCCAGAACTGGTTCTGACATTAACTTTCGTTGTTGACAGTTTCATTTCGAACATTCAAAGATTCAAAGGATGCAAACGATTAGAACATATATCGGTATTACTTTCATTCACACTCAATTGCTGTGTAAGAAGATTGAAATCAGACGTTATGGCTCAACTCAAAGATATTCTGAACATATACGAAGCACAAAAAATAATCTTACCAATATTAGAAAAAGATGTGGAAGAAAAGATATTCAACCTCCATTTTGAACTCGATGATCAAAGCTATGCTTCGTGGGATAGTAAAGTATTGCTTGCACATCATAAAGAATATTATTATACCCCCACCTCAAAGGTTGTCAGCACAACTCGACAAGCATCTAAAGAAAAACTTAAAGAAGAAACAAAAAAATCCTTACAAGGATTCACATACATTATGAACTAATGAACGATTAACTCTATCATCTTTCAAGTTGGTGATGCCTCTTCAAAGACTACAAAAAGATCTTCACATTCAAGGAACTCAATAAAAAACATCTTTAACTCATTGCTCTTACTCTTTGCATTATTTTTGATGTGTGAAAATCATATTCGCGCTCATCAAATGATCGTTGTCTTCATTGCTTCATATCCTTAAAAAAGACCCATCTGTAGCACGAACAGTGTTCGCACCGCAGACGAGTTGCTCCAAGAAGGAATCGAACCCTAGACCTTCGCATTATAAGTACAACGCGCTACCAACTGTGCACATGGATCATGTCTCAATGAGTGACATTCGATGAATATCATTCATTGCGCGCGGTGTAAAAGTAAGGATACGAGCACAATAGGGGTTTCCTTGGTAACCGTTGCTTAATAACCCCTGTTGTGCTCGTATCCTTACTTTTTTACCTACTTACCATCATGAAATTGATCAGCAAAATTGACACTCAAACAACATTAAATTATTCCGACCAAAATCACTTTATTGCCATGCATGCATGCCCATGCCCCCCATAATAGCTCGAAACTTGCATGCAAATATTTCTTTTCCTGGATAGCATCTTCTCTTCTGACTTGCAGGGTTTGACTGTGGAAGATGAAGTGGGATAAGGGAGATTCAAAGTAGGAATAGCACCATCAATAAATGCGCATTAGCTGTCGTGACGATGATGCTGCTGATCCTCGGCAAAATGACGCTGTCTTAGTTAGGCCTATAATAAACAACTTTTTGTTACCAAAACGTCCAAATGATGTCTTTCTCCAATTCGTTTCGAACTTTCCTTCACCAGATGGAACTTAAACAGCTGTAAACCTTTAAATTGAGATCTTCTTGAAACTGAGCAGCCGTAGATTGAGCGGTTATCGCCTGGGATTTCCACAACAAGCCAAACAACACTCTTGAGCACACTACTAACACACAACTGAGAGCAGCCATTGAAAATTGCGTGCACGTAGGAAACTGGGTACTAGTCTTAAATTCTCAACAAAAAGATAGAACAATAGGTCATTGTTCGTTTCACGACTATCCTTCTCCTGTGACTATGATCTTTGGAATGGCAAAGAAATAGAAATTGCATCAACTAAACAACAAATAAATGTACGAGCTATGCTATTTTGTGTGTCATGCGATCTGCCAGCACTTCGCAAAGTTACACAGTTCCTGTCGCATAAGGTAAATAGAGGGCTGCCACATTTGTGAATTCAAAGCAGAGAGGGAAACGAGGCATGATGGGAGCATAACTGGGAGAATGAGTTATTTCACAGACAATGCAGGCTTTAATTACCGCAACAATACCTGGGTTTCTACTAAAGCAGAGGAATATAGGAAGGCAAAAAGGGCGAAACAGTTATCTAGCAACAAGTTTTCATTTTTGGAAGAAACTCCTTATAAGTACCCACTTTTAAATCACAATTCTTTGTTACCTTTTATGAGTACATTCTGACATTTATCGAAACATCTAGCCAATTTGCCTTGACAATATAACTATTTTTTCCAAAGGAAAATAAATCAGGAAAAATTCACCCAAAAAAGGGTCGACACATATAATTTTTAAAAAGAAACTATTGTCCTTAGACTTCAACTAAAGTTTCTTCAATTTTTGGGCCATTCAGTAGCGTAGCAACGGGGTGCTCTGGGGTGGACATATCCACCCCATTTTTCACAGAGGTTGATACAGCGGGTACCAGCAAATAGAAACCACTTTTTAAATTGAGTCCTCAGAGAGTTTCTTATTGAAAGAGACCTTTTCATGATCAGGGTCGAAGTTTCTTATACATCTTATACAAGGGGGTTTCTTATTTGCGGGTACTTACTGTATAAACATCAAATTGAAAATGCTGAACAGTGACAAACAAAAACATTGTCAGTGTAACTCAATGCAACCTTTGGCTGGGAGTAATGCATGAATCAAATTGAAATTGATAATACCTAGATATGCCTTGGAGGATTTGACACTTTATTGGACCATATCTGTGTTTTGTACCGGGTGTCCCAACATGATGTATTATCGTTTGATTGCTTATATCTCCATAACCAATGAACCGATTTTCAAAAACTTTATCTCATCCGATTGCCAAAAGGCTAAATTGTATTTGAGGATAACGGCTATGATTTAGGCCGATTTCTTCATGTCGTAAAGAAGATCGATAATGCTGCTCTAATTCAAGCCTTAGATAGATAGCATGAAGAAGAAACGGCCTTCTTTGCCAGTCAACATTTTAGATGTGATGCAACAGGCTGAACTTATATGTCGTTCATAGAATATATGGCGTTCAGAGAATACAAATTCAGTTGATACTGAGTTCAGAGAATACGAATACGAGTTCAGCATTTTGTAACAGATCTAAAATGTTGACTGGAAAGAGAGGCCGGTTCTTTTTCATGCCATGTAAGGCTTGAATTTGAGCAAGTTTATCGATCTTCTTTTTGACATGAAAATGCCGTGGTAAAACCGAAACCAACATCTTAAAATACAATTTAGCCTTTAGGCAATCAAATAAAACAAAGTTTTTGAAAATCGGTTCATTGGTTATAGACATGTAAGCAATCAAACAATAATACATCATTTTGGGACACCCGGTATGTATGGCCAAGTATACATTTGATTGCTTGATTGATCCATGATAAAACAATTTCAGATAAATAGTTAAAAGATACTTTTTTGAAAACGAGAAACATGTTTTTGCTGGTAATTTACCAAATCTTCACTTGAAATGAACTTTTTGCGTAGAATTATTGAAACCCTAATGAAATTTCACAAAACTTTCAAACATGCCCTAAAAAGCGGCAAAAAATTGTAGAGCATTCTTATGGCAAATCAAATAAAACGTTTTGGATGCAATTTTATCACAAACTTACAATCTCAATCAATGTGTCAATGAATTAATTCCAACTGCTCTGAAATTTCATAGCGGAATCTAGGTACTAGCATCATATTTACTCAGATACTTTCCAAGATACATGCATATATACCTATATATACCTATTCAAGAGACAGTGCGCGGTATATGCAAAAATCCTTTACCTAAAATAATCATTAAATTGCAGAGAAATGATTCAGAAAGTAATATGCAGTTATTGTCTAATGCTAGGAAACCTGAAATCACACATAAGAGATCAGAGAAGTCCAAAGCAAAACAGGATAAGAGAAAGAAAAAGCAGTACCAAATTAGGAGAGGAAAGTTGCAAGGTACTTTAAAACTTGCAGAGAAAGACTACATAATTGAAGGTTTGGAAGATGATAAAAGGAGAAGAGCTCAATAAAAGAGTACTGTTTTTAGGAAAAAAACACATTGTTAGGAAAGCTACCACAGGTACCATTATTTTCCAGTGTGGCTACACAGGTGTCCAGTAGAAGACAAGATAACCCAACGTCTATCAGAGTTGGCAGAAAGACAGGTGGCTCTTTAGATGCCCTTATTTGATCACTGCAAGGAATTCCTGTATTTTCTGATGAAGGGGTAACTGTCACTGACCAACAAGTTGGAAAAGGTCGGTTTGGAGTTGTTAAGGTTGCAACATTGCACAAGCTTGGCATTAAGGTTGCAGCAAAAGTGCTGGATGCTTCCTCAATCTCATCAAA
Organism: Aurelia coerulea; assembly: GCA_039566865.1. Taxonomy (NCBI): domain Eukaryota; kingdom Metazoa; phylum Cnidaria; class Scyphozoa; order Semaeostomeae; family Ulmaridae; genus Aurelia; species Aurelia coerulea. The sequence goes on from CM076947.1 coordinate 13,076,699, forward strand.
GGCTATCAAGGCTGAAGCAGTTGTTGGCCTCTCTCTGAGTGGTCATCAAAATTTCCATACTGCTTTGGTCTTCTTGTTGACAACATCATCTTGATGGAGTATTTTGCATTTAATCACCAAGCTGCCTTTCCAACACTGGCCTCCAAATGCAAACATCTTAAACCTGCTGAACTGAAGTCTGTTTTTGAAAGTATCTTTGTTGCCTTTTCATATATGCACTCAACGAATCTGTTGCGCGACGATATTAAGGCTGACAATATTATTTTAGCTGACACTGTTAAGGCCATTGATTTTGGCAAAGTGACCACAGTTGCAAATCCTGCTGTATACAACATTATTCCTGGAACTAAGGAACATGAAATGTACAATCAGTGGCATAGACATCTAGCACACAAGCTAAGAAACATTCCTGGCAGTAAGCAAAGTGTTTGACTGACACATACTCAATAGAGTACATGCTGAAACACACTGCAGTTATAATAGGATACAATGATCTGGTTTGGAGTTTGGTGATTCGTGCTCTTGTCAGCCGTTATGTACGCATGTGGTGGCATTCCAGTATTTTGCAATGGTGTAGATAAAAATCTCTCGAATTCTTTGTCAAGATACCGATTTGCTACTTCCATGATGTCATTGAAAAGATTGCAGTTATGACAATAGTCCCCAACATCAGCTCCTGATGCAAACAATTCTGCCAGCCTTGTCTCATACTGCATTGCAGCTGACTTAGATTTGACAATACCCATAGCAGTTCTCACAAGATTTTCAACCACCACTTTCTCCCTCCTTCTTGCTGCTTTGACTTGCTTCCACCACTTCCTTGCTTCCAAATGCGTCTTACTCTCATCAGAATTTAAATGACTTAAGATTCTATTTTTCATTCTATGCCAAGTTTTATTGTGTCCTGACTCATAAAGCTCTATGTCTTCTTTAAGTGTCAATCCTTTTGATATGGAGCCTGATGCTTGGTCTGTGTTAGCAGGTTGCTTGCCAAATGGCGACGACTTTATTCTGCAGGCCAGCAGGTCAAGTAATCTGCGGGTCAAACACGAAAAGCAAACATGCGGGGTCACCACCAGGGCCAAGGGCTCAGTGGCCTCCAGACATGGCATGAAAAAGCTGGAAATGTATTGCTTATTACGTCAAGCACATCCCGTAACAGTACAACAAATTATCGTTATCTGATTGACAGAAATAGTCAAGCCAAATCGTATCATCTGCACTCGCGATGAGGATTGCATCAGTCATGATTGCATCTCTATCTCCGAGTCTTTAGGCAGGAACTAGGCCCCATTAAAATCGAAAACTCTCAAACGATCAAACTTTCGGACGAATTGGAGAGTTGAATGACTATGTTGACTATGACTATGAATCATCCAATTCAGTGCGGAAAACTGAGACTCATGTAATCAATCTATATGCCCACTGCATTTTTAGATTGGCTTTGTTCACGATTTGAACAGCAGGACATTCTTTGGCACAAAGCATTTCAATGCCACAAACGAATAAGGATCCCATGGTTGAAAGACATTGAAACAAAAGCTTGTGAAAACATTGGAAAAATATTGTGATGGTCCAAGGAGAGATCAAAATCATCCAAGGGATTGGCCTTTGACCATTTGTTGACGGCCTAAAATACCAAACACAACACATAGATCTTTGTATTGGGCCCTTGGCCCTGATGGTGACCCGCATGTTTGCTTTCGTGTTTGACCCACAGATTACTTGACCTGCTGGCCTGCAGAATAAAGTCGTCGTGCCAAATGGTGATTTCAGAAATTCATCACAAATCTTGCATGGGATGGTGTAATTTTCTCCATCCACAATCATCTCAACATCTTTCTCTAGTTGCAATAGTTCAGGCAAATTGGAAGCTTTGCTTCCTGGGGAAGATACCTGGTCTCCTAGCTTGGGCAATCCACTTGGAATCTTTGAGGAACAATGTGTCAGGTTTTTGGTTACATTTTCAGCAATGATCTTGGCAAAGCTTTCCATGTCATTGTGACTAAGTCCTGTTGTAGAAGTTACAACTGACTGTTTCATTCTTTGTATCCAAAAGACTGTCAATCTCTGCTAATAGCCCACTGTCTTCTGGCAAAACTGAAAAATGAATCATCTCTCGTGTCAATCTAGTCCTGCTGCATCACAATGTCTTCATCAATCGTATCTTCATCTATGGTGAGCTCCTCTGGATCAATGTCTTTAAACAGTGCTGCTAGCACACCCTCTAAGGTCCAAAGTTGGACCCCCAGAAATAGATCATAATAATTAGCCTCAGCTTCATTAGATATTGCCTCAACTTGGTACAGACAGTCTCAAAGTAGCAAATAATTCTTTAGGATGGCTTTTGATTGGTTATTTTGAACATTTTGGTTGTAGTGAAGGTTTTAATTTTTGTAAACATTTGAAACTGTGATGGTGGATCATCCTTCAACTTCTACTTGTGTTGGTGCTGGAAAAAAAGTATATAAACGAAAGTATTTCACAACTGAAGAGATTCTGGCTGCAGTTTCAAACTCTGATGATGGCAGCTGCAGTGATCATCTAATGAAACTTCCAGATAATACTTGCTCTACAGCCGAGGAAGAACCGATGTGTTGTGAAGAGGGAAGGACATCACAATATGGCCGCTTGTATCGAGACGGGCCGCACAAAGAATGCTTGTTGGCTAAAAAGTGAGAGTATTTCACTGTTGCTAGCTGCTTATGAGACATAACTTTGTAGTTTGAAATCTGGGTAATAACATTTGTGATACTGAAGTATATCATTTGTGTTTTACTACTACAAAATTGGCAGCAAATTCAAAATTTTGACATTTTTTTACATTGAGTATTTTGAATTGTTTAATAATACCGTATTATTTAAATTTCTCAACTAAATGCTATATGTCCTATTGAATTAGGGAGAATAACTTCCCAGCTTTACAAAAATGTACAGTTGTATGCCAATATCAGTTATCTACTTGTGAAGAGTCAAATCTGCATGGTGGTCTAAAAATGAGCTAACTTTGTATTTATTTTATGGACCTTAAAGGTTTAAGAATTTTCTTTGCATGACCAGATCTCCAAATTTCAATTCTTTCTGTCACATCCTGCAATGTGAAGATGTATTGACAGTTCTGTACAACTTGATTGATGTGATACTCGTTGAACTCAAACCTTGTGCCTAGACATGAAAAAGCTTTATATTCTCCACCTTGACAACTTCTGAACTCGTTCAAATACTTTGATAAATCTTTCTGTATGTCTTGAAGTTGCTCTTTTGTTACCAATCCTTCATTTTGACAACTGGTGCTTTCTTTTTTTTCTGAAATGTGAGTAATTCCTGACAACTTCTGTTGACATCACATTCACAATTTTGCATGCATATGTCACAGTAAGAGCAGAAACTTCTATTGCTCGCACAACTAAACAGCTTTCCAATGGTTACACCTCTGCATTCGTTTGAGAAAAGATACTCTCTCATATAATCTGATGTTCTGCTTCTCAGGGGAGTTACTAATTCAAGATTCAAGAACCAGAACCAAGAACCAAAACACCCTGATTCAAGGACCGGAATTCAAGAACCAATTTTGGACACCCTAATTCAAGAACCGGAATTAAAGAACCAACTTTGGACACCCTAATTCAAGAACTGGAATTCATGAACCAACTCTGGACACCCTAAATCAAGAACCGGAATTCAAGAACCAACTTTGGACACCCTAATTCAAGAACCGGGATTCAGGAACACCCCATACTTTATAATATTTTTGGCATTTACCAACGGACCCTCCAGTGTAATGCATGGTGTACATCAATCAACCATGCATGTTTGATGAAATTTAGTTTAGTTTACTCAAAGAAAGTGTATGATTATTTACGGTGGAATGATGCCATTATTTAGCCTGATTCGTTTTGTCTTTGAATCAGGCTATCCATTATTGCTCTATGTTTTAAATTTCCATAAACTTGTGTGAACAAACAAGGATAAAGTTTGGGGTAAAGCAGGGTAAAGCATAAATTTAGGCATAACTTCAGAGATACAGTCAACCCCCTGTGTCTCGCAAATGATGGGTTAGAGGACACGGAACATTTCCTGCTGCTTTGTTGCTGGTTTTTCCTCTATTTCAAATGAAGTTTTACTCAAATTCATTCTGTACGGAGATAAAAGGTTGACCATCGACAACAGTAAAAAGCTACTTGAGGTAACCCTCAAATTCATGCTACAGAACGCTTTTAAATGTTCCATTGCTGCAAAGTCCCATAGATAAGCACCTACTTTGTTTTCAGTTTCATTGTATATTCGTAGCCAATATTTATTTTAGCTTAGTTAATTTCCTTTGCATTTTTGTTTAACATTGTGCATCTTTATGTATTGGCCATGGGGTAGCCATTGTCTTTTGCTCCTCATGGTATCGTCGCCATATTGTTGTATAGTAATTAGATAGTATGGTAGAACGTATTGATGTATTGTTATATTTTATATGAATAAAAAAAAACACGATCCTAAGTCCAATGCATTTTATCGGTCTTCCAAAATCATCTATGTACGCTGCGTAAAAGCGCGACGAACACAAGGATCGTGATCAGAGCATGACGTTTTTGTTCAAGAAAAACAAGTCAATAAATGATTGCGGGAAATAGAATGCAATTATTTCTTCAAAAAATGAACCGAATGTATTTTTTAAAGTTTTCAATAAAAGTCCTTGTTTGCCTCAGGAGTGTCTCTAAAAGCCTATCTCCTGAGGCAGGTACTACTCTTACTTTTAGTTTTATATTTCAGGTTTATGTTGTTTTTGCTGCTTAAGCGCATGCGCGTAGCAGACATTTAGACGGGTTGATTGAAATTCCTGTGTCGATCTCCACGTATGGATGCAAAAACAAACATCAACAACAACAGAATTTCTGGCATCCTGCTTGCTTTGCTGACTGCCCAAGAAGTTGGCTCACGTTCATTGCGAGAAGAAGAAGGGGATTTTCACTGACTCTGGTACGTATCAAATCATTTTTTTAAATCTCATTTCATAGTAAATATGAGAGGATTTCTTTTTATCCTCTCTGCTGTGTTGACAATTTATTGTTTTGCAGCGGATAGGCTCCAGAAGTGGAAGGAAGATTTCATCAACGAAGGCCTAGGCCTAAGCGCGTTTCTTACGCTTTCACAAATAAACAGCAATGACCTGCCCTTTGTGGCAACAAATGAAACGTATAAACCTATTTTGGTATCGCCACTTGTAGCAACAAAAGCAAATATATCAGAAATGCCCACTGAGGCATCCAACAACAGTGTCTTTCCCATTGTGGAAAGAAAAATAAATCACCCATTGTAGTGATAAACAGTGAATTGCCTTTAAAACCATTGTGGTATTGCCACTTGTAGCAGCAAAAGCAAATATATCAGAAATGCCCACTGAGGCACCCAACAACGGTAACTTTCCCATTGTGTAAAGAATAAGTGAATCACCCATTGTGGTTATAATAAACAGTGAATTGCATATATTGTGGCAATAAAAGCTACTACTTTAAAACCATTCAAAACCAACTAAAACAAACAGCAAATTAAGCGAATCTGATCATTCAGGATGCTGAATTACTTTTGGAAATATTTGTCAAGGCTCTTTCTTTAGTAAAACACAAGATGATACAGCACTTGAAAATTTTTCACAGATAACAATCATGCATTTTTCTTATTAGATGGGTACTTGGTATCTATTATTCACAATCCTAACTCGGGGCTTTATGTATTTGTTTAGAAATGGTAAGAATTCATCTTTTAATAGAGTATTGTTGCACTTTAGAACAGTAGTTTTCTTTTTGCTTTGAAAACTGCAAACATCTGGTGCATAAATGTGCCATGGATTGTTTCAGAACAGAAGAGATAATTTCCCATTGCATAGAAAATCACAAGAGAGGATTGCAAAAGAAAGATAATTGAAAGGATCTTTCAACCATGATTCTTTGCACCTGAAAGTATTTTGATTGGCTTCTTGATTAATTTTTCTCCTCCTTTAGCACAAATTTTTTTCAGTATATTTCTGTTATCTACTTAGGTACTTAAATCGGCTTTTTCAATTACCATACCTTGCATGTGCCATCTTTTTATTGGAGGTCATTTTTGTGGACTGTAAAATGATGACAATGAAACGACCACAAATGGTGTATTCACAAACCATGCTCGTTGCAAAGGCCCCTTTAATATTGCCATATGACCATGCACATATATATCTCATACACAAAAGCTTGATATCTCATTTACATTTTGTTGCAGAAATGAAAGGTAACTTATTAATTTGTGACAGCCCATGTAAAGATTAACACAGCATTGGATCACTATCTGCGTATTAACTGTTGATATTCCTGTAACTGTTTGCACAGCATTGGATCAGTATTTGCTTCTTTAACCATTGACATTCAAAGACCAACGCAGCATAAGATAACTGCTGGATGCACATTCTTGCAAAGACCAAAAAGCATAGGATCAGCATTGCTTCTGTGACCATTCTTCACACCTTGTGACTTTTTAACTTGGATACAAACTGTTATCAGATGAACTTTTGAAGAATTTTTATGGACAACTGTTGTGCATCATATACCCTCAAGACTTGTTTTCATTTGAGGCATAATACAAAATCTGTTATTTGACACAGAATTGAAAAGGGGAACACTTTGTGTGTTGCCTTCATGCATCAAGTTGTTTGAATATTATTGAAAAGGCTGATTGATTCAGATGGAAGCAGATAATTGACATTCTGAGCTAATTACAAAGAAATGATGAAAGCTACTGTATTACTTCTAAAACATCAAAACTATTTTTACTTCAAAATACCAGTGTTGATCAATGGTCAATGAGAAAATCATATACTATTTGAGGTAACACCTGGGGAAAAGAAAGCCTTGCAGTCCAAGAAAGTACAAAATGAACTGACAATGATTAACTGAGTCTTAAAATTGCAATTGAAGACTTGAATTGAGATTAATATCACATTGAGTTCTAATGAGTATTGTAGTCGTGTAATGCAGTCTTGAAATTTACAATCAGCTCTCGTAGTTCTTTAATTGTTTTACCTCAAAAAGCTGCAATTTAACTTGATTTCAAACACATGCTCCGAAATATCCACTGTGACATTTATTTTTTTGACAATCTGCGGAATGTTATTATGAATAGTACCATGAGCAGCACTTACTTAACTGCGTTAACAGCTAGTTTTTTCCTGTAGATTTGCAACATTATTGTTTTGGTTTAATTTCGTACTCCAGCTGCTGCCCTGTCAAAAATATTGACACAAGTATATTGCAACTTTGAAGTGCTTTTTCGAAAATATCTTATTACAAGATACTATTATTCAGCCAAATTATTATCTTATTACAAGATACAGTTACTGAGTACGGCAAGTATCTTATTACAAGATAATGTTACTGTTTTCAGTATCTAATTACTATCTTCAATATAAAGAGATAAGATACTGCCCATCTCCGCTAGGGACAGAGGGCTCGGACCCATCATCTCTAATAATGTAATTACCTTCTGTTTTTATAGCCATGCACTGTTTTCATTGATCTAACTTTATCTGTTTGTTGCCTGGAGCTTAGTTTCTTTGTTAAATAACACAATGATTCAGTTTCTTTAAACCTTCTGTAGATGGAATCTTCCTTTATTGTTCCTTCCGACTTCATGAAAGAGCTGAAAATGTTGGTGATCTGCTTGTTTTCTTTGGCAGAGTAATTGTATCTATCTGACGTTGTAGTACAACTTGGATCATCTGAGACATTACCATCCTCTCCATCGAATAAGTCTTCACTTCCATTGTCAGCCATGTCACTTTTTTGTTGGCATGGTTTGTTATGTTCCGTTGTTCTTCTCCTACTACTCTTCTCCTTACTCTCTGCCGTTGATGTGTTGATCTCTCCGTTGATCTCTCCGTTCATTCAATCTATTTTGTCGCTTGGAGAGTCACACTCGGTAGGTAAAGGTGGACTTTCGAGCTTGCTTATGATTTACATGATTTTCAGGTAAACAGATCTGATGATATCTTTTAAGAACGTGTCTCGTCTTGCTGCCTCTCTTTCCTCTTGCATCAAAATCTTTGAAAATATGTTGTCTGAAAATATTTGTTGAAGGGTCGTCATTGTCATCTGCAGGCTCGACCTCCTGATCACCAGATTCATGAGATTCTGTCAGAATGTTGCTTATGAATTCTGACGTGCAGGCTGTTTTTTTCTTTATCTTGGATGCAGTACATGTTCTCAGCTGTCTTTACTGCATGGTTCATGTGGCATGCCAGGCTTGCTTTCATCCCCGGGTGACACTCATGGATGTATGACACCTGTGACACCTCATGGATTTCGTGATAGTGAGGCATTCATGTGCTTGCCTATTGCAGCTCTCCAAAATGAGCCAATCTGCTTGGCGAGTGCCGAGGATGACATGGGCATACCAGCGTTGCTCACAAAAACTTTGTTGTGGTTGCTATTACCTGTTATTCCCACTATCCTCGACCTCATCTTCATGACGTATATACCAAGGCAAGTGTAAATAACCAATGGCATACAAATGAGGGCTGGGCAACAGCTTTCCATGGTTTTGTGGTATGTGGATTTACCAAAGACAAGTGGGGTCAATGCCCAGGTCAATGCGTGGTTTGAGAGAATGGTTCTATTAACATCCCCAAAATCATCACTCTCTCTTTCAAGATCGCCTTACCCCATATATCTGCCAATTACCACCTTTACAATAAACATTACGAACAAATATGTTATCAAAAAGCTGCCTGCTAAGCGATTTTGCAGTCCCAAACTAATTTGACTAACTTGCAAAGAGCATGGAGAAGCCAGAACCAAGTCCAGAAATTGAGATTGTGGAGATGGCATACAACGTGGCTGGCATCAACGACGTCATGGCAACAATTTGAATCACCAAGCAAGGCAGAGAGGTAAAATATTTAGGCCATGTAGTTAAAATGCTTAGGCCCAGTGGGCAATGGCTTGAGGCTGGATCAAAGTTTGCCTGCTGGTTAGACGATTTAATATACCATGCATTTTTGCGTTTGTTGTGGCATCCAGAAGGTAGAATTTACTTACAGCAGTGACTGCCTTATCTTACTTTGGAGCGAAACTTCTGTGTTGGCCGCCATTGCAAACAAACGCTGGAAGGAAAGTAATGGGTATTCCCCTAGGGTCTGGTCCGTTAGGGTCCGGTCCTACTGGTCCTGGGTGTGGTTATTCCGTTATGCCTCTTTTGCCTTGGTTTATTCACGGTGACAATATCAATACAAGATAAAAGCCCACTGTTGATAAAAAGGCTCAACTTCAAACCACAAGGCAATTTTAGACCCAAAAAGATAAAAAACTAATTAAGAAACTTTTCCCACTAAAACACTAAATTTTCATGCAAAATTAAGACACTTTAAGTACCAAGTGCTGATCCAAGTTTCCTATTAGAAAAACATGTAAGTTATTTTTCCAGACTTTGACTTATTTGAATTTTTGCACCCTGACAGTTGGTTTTCCTATGATGAGTTTCTTACACAGTACAAGTACTGTAAGCTTGAAGCAACATTAGAATTTAATTCAATATCAGTAGATTTAAAATTGAGCAATCAGTCAAGGAATAAAGAATTATTTGTATGCATAGACCACCATGTGCATAATTGGCACGTACAAGCATGCTATCCATGATTCATTTTGCCACAGACACTGTTTTGTTTTTCTCCCTAGAGCGGATTGGTGCTAAAGTTTTCATGCATATCTTGAGAATCTGTTTTACAGTGAGAATTTTTTGACTTGATTTGTCAAGATATTATCAAAATTTCACCAAATTACTATCCTCAACCCCCTATTTCCCCCTTCCTTCTTCCTTCCAACTCATTTGCTTACTACTGGGAAAAAATGCTGATGTCAGCATTTTTTGCAATAATTGAAACGAAAGTTTCAAAAGGAAAATGAAGTATGCAACGATCACTTATCATTGAAGTAGTTTTCATTGTAATGTATGGAGAAATTCTCTATTATAGCGGGATTTGTCATTTCTCAGAAAAACAAGATTTTTAATCTCTCTGTCCGCCATCTTGGATTTGCGAAAATCAAATTTTTCACTTTATAAGTATATTTTTACCTTCTAACAATGCTTTGATTGACATAATTTGGTTTCATGAATCAATCTTAGAAAATTATAAAGATTTAAAAAAAGTTGTTTTTTTTCATTTTTTTCGTGAACACGTGCCAGTTGGTCTTGAATAATTATGACGTCATATCTATTTTTAGAATTCTTTTTGTGAAAAATGATAGATTATAAACACGGCTACCTGCGTGGTGAGTTTCGTCTTCGTAAGTGAAGGAATGGCGATTTTAGAGAGGGGGGGCTGAATGAGCCCCCCCCAGTCTTCTAGTAGCTCAAAAAGCCCAGTCTGGATAGGGATATAGCCGTATTTCATCACAAAGTTTAAAAAAATTCTCTTTCGACATACGAAAATTTCTCTCCAGTATTATCGATGAAATTTTGCCACCAGGCTGAAGTGCGACCAGGTCGCATCCAAAATCTTTGTTTGCTTCTTGGCCTACGATTGACCATCATTGCCACTCTGCTATGGATGTCGGCATTAACATCAGTGGTGTTGAAAATCTGCTGCGAGAGATGCCGCTGTCTAAACCTATGTAGCATGAAGAGCTCCCTCATCACCTGGAATCGGGTCACTATGTTTAATAGCAAATTAAATATTAAAGTTATAATATTATCCATGTTTTTCACTCTCTACTTCTCAATGAAATCAAAATTCTGTGCCATTTATCGTCAAGGCGATCGTAGGCTGTCATTATAAAAACGCCTCAATTTCTATTTTCGTCTTGCCTCGTTTTGCATCCATGCCAGTTTGGGATCGATCCAGCCGTTTACACGAGGCTCTGACGGGATCGATCCCAAACTGAATCGCTCTGGCAATCGATCCCAAACTAGCACGGATAGCGGATCGATCCCAAGCGATCCCGTGTAAACGCCAGGGCGATCCGTACCAGTTTGGGATCGATCCTGTTCTGGATCGATCCAGTTTTCTCTTGTGTAAACGGGGTCTTAGATTATTTGCAGTCCAGGAGAATTGAGTGGAAATTCAACTTGTAGGTAAGTCCGTGGCAAGGTGGCCATTTTGAGCGCATGGTAGGCTGCGTATAACGATGCCTTTACAAAGTTCTGGGAAATGCCAAACATTCTGTTGATGAATTAAGTACCGTATTGACAGAAGTAGAGAGTACATTGAATTCTCGTCCCCTCACTTATTGTTATTCAGAATTTGGTGAGGAAGTTTTTTTTTGTTATATATTCAATATAAAAATTTACAACTAAATTACCTAAACACTACCTACAATCTACTATACCACACTACAAGGACGGGGACCAGGAGGAGCAAAAGGTAATGTCTACCCCCTGGAGCTTTGGGACTGACAATATCTGAAACTGAAACTTTCTGAAACTCGCACTTCCTTTTATCGGGAATTCACTTGCTGTCTTGTTCAATACATCCATTGAAACAGGTCAGTTTCCTGACTTATGGAAGGTGGCTAGAGTCACTCCAATTTTTAAAGAGGGAGACAAGACCAACAAGTCTAATTACAGACCAATATCAGTCTTGCCTGTCATCTCAAGGCTCTTTGAAAAGCTTGTCACTGACCAACTGTACCAACATATGAATGAAAATGGTCAGTTTTCCAATGACCAGTCTGGTTTTCTACGCCTACTTTCCACAGTTACGTGCTTACTTAAAAATACTGATGACTGGTACAACGGGTTGGATCTTGATAAGCTTGTGGGATTGGTATTCATTGACCTGAAAAAGGCATTTGATACCGTTGATCACAAAATTCTATGCAAAAAGCTTGAGCTTTATGGAGTTCAAAACCGTGAACTCTCCTGGTTTGAATCTTATCTCGCCAACCGCAAACAGTTTTGTCGGGTTAATGGTGTAGAATCAGAAATTGGGGACATAGAGGTTGGTGTACCACAAGGCTCATGCCTTGGCCCTCTTCTCTTCCTCATCTACATCAACAATCTCCCACAAGCTGTCCAAGACTCCACTGCGTCCATGTATGCTGATGATACCAGTCTGTGCTATCAATCATCAGATATAACTCAGCTAAATGAGGCTATTAACAGCGATCTTAAGCAAGTAAATACCTGGCTGCAGGGAAACAAACTTTCTCTAAATGTGGCAAAAACTCATTCCATGCTGGCTTCTACTAAACAGAGGCATAACATTCTCAAAAGTCAGAATAAAGATTTAGAATTGAAAATTCGAGAGAATGGGCTTGAAGTTGTTCAAAAAACAAAATACCTTGGCGTAGAAATTGATTGTTCCTTGGACTGGAAAGAGCAAATCAAGGCTGTTTCTAAAAAGTTTCTAGGGCAGTGGGCTTTTTAAAACATGCCAAATCTTTCTTACCAATGGAAACTTTGAAAACTATGTACACAGGTATTGTGGAGCCCCACTTTCGATATTGCTGCTCTGTTTGGGGCTGCCCCGGCTCAACTGCAATTAACCAGTTGCAAAAACTCCAGAACCGTGCTGCTAGAATTGTAACAAACAGCAGTTTTGATGCCCCAAGCAATCCAATTATCGAGAGTCTGGGTTGGAAGACCATCCAGGCACTCATTCAAAATGAGTCGCAAACGATGGTCTTCAAATCCCTACATGGATTGGCTCCGCAATCCTTGTGTAACCTTTTCACAAAAAGCTCACAGTGCTCCTCTTACAGTCTCCGGAATACTGGGACAGATCTAAGGCTACCTCTTAAGAAGACCTCAAATGGTCAAAAAGCCTTTTCTTATAGGGGTTTTGTAAAGATTACGTAATTTAGTTTCCAGACTCTTTATCGAATGGTCACGTGCTGGTCACGCCCACTCTTTATATCCGTTAGACATTCTTTCACGACACGATTAACTAAATGAGCAGTTCGAGTAAAGTAGTGATTGCAGATCGTCGCAGTATGGTCACGTAAAATTATCATTGTATTATACACTGCATGAAAATCGGTCTTTACATAGAGTGTAAACTTCAAAATTTACTGAGAAAAGTTCACCTTTAATATCTTTTTACACATCTTTATTCACCGAGTAAAGTTCGAACTTTACACATATTTATGCGGTTTTTTAAAGATTGTAAAAGCCACATTTTCACCCCATAGTAAACGTTGGTTAAATGTGACATTTATTCGCCTTTACATCTCTATTAAATTTGCACTAGAGTTGATCTTTACAACCGTTAAATGGCTGTAAAGTTGATGTAAATAGCAACTTTCTGAACTTTTAAAGAGCGTAAATAGCAATTAAATGTGGCATTTTCGCATGGTTGAAAAAACGCATTAAAGATGCATTTTGCAAAGAGGCCGACCCCTCTATGCAGTTTGATCTTTACAATCATTAGATGGCTGTATAGTTAATGTAAATAGCAACTTTCTGAACTTTTAAAGAGCGTAAATAGCAATTAAATGTGGCATTTTCACGTGGTTGAAAAAACGCGTTAAAGATGCATTTTGATCTTTACAATCATTAAATGGCTGTAAAGTTAATGTAAATAGCAACTTTCTGAACTTTTAAAGAGCGTAAATAGCAATTAAAGGTGGCATTTTCGCGTGGTTGAAAAAATGCATTAAAGATGCATTTTGCAAAAAGGCCGACCTCTTTATGCAATTTGAACTGTAGCTACATTGCTGTCCAGAAAGTGGTTAATTCGAGACTGCAAAGTCTTTTATGTGGCTGAAGGGCAGTGCTGCCAAAAAATACAATTCTTCACAACAAATCTACCCTTTTACTGCAGTATGATATCAAACATGACATAAAACATGATATAAAGTATGATGTAGAGGAAATGGCATAATATGACACAACTGATGATACAGAAAAAGATCAATTTATAAACAGTGCTCTGATTTTTAATAACGCTACAGTGATACATGGTAGTCTACGATCTAATCTTAAAAACGCTCGATTAGAACTTCCAAGTAAAAGAGCAAATATGTCTCTACTGTTCATTGACAACTCAATGTCAAACTCAACTCAATTGTACTTGCTGATGCTTAAAAAGCAGGCTTATCGCCTATTTAATCAATATGGGTATACGATGACACAACGCAAAGCATTGCTTATATGGCTGCAACGTTTAATTTCCACAGTCTGATCACACTTGTTCATTTGACCTAATCTATATTTCTCGAAATAACCACCAGATCTAGATAAACAAGGCAGAACAAATCAATTGATTTCTTCTTAAAAATCATTGGACTGTAAAAAATTAAAAAAAAATGCTTTCAAGAAGAGCTGTACTCAATGAACCATTCAATATTTTGCTGTTTACCATCCTAGCAAAATGACGTGGGGATTTTGTGCAATTTTGCAACGGAGCGGTATGAAGTACGTTGAAGTTGAGACTTTGTTGGTAGCCTGATAAAAGTATCAGCGCAAAATCAGGTCGGGTAGCCAATGTATATTTTTTCATGAAGGACTTCTAGAACTCCTTGAGCTTCATGCAAGTACATAGTTCAACAGCATATACGTTGGAAAAGCATGAGCAGGATAGTTTGTTGAGTCAAATAAAAGCAGACGTTCTACCCGCAATTATCGTTTGAACCTGACCGCACAGATTCAAACTTTGCGTAAGTTGGATCAATTTCCTCAGTTTAAGGCCGTCCGAATTGCAGTAAGTCCCCGCTTACAAGAAACTCAAAATCTTTAATCTGTTTAGTTTCTCATATATAGGAAATTATCTTCAAAAGTGGGTGGCTGATATATTTGTTATATCACGAACTCTCTGGGATGCTCTCTTCCACAAACAATATATTTCAAGTTCCACAAAGGATAGATCATAATAAATGCACATAGTTTAGAATATTCCAATCTAAGGAAGGTGTTCAGCATCAGATGCCTAATAATCAAAAGGATGATAGATCAGTTTATGTGTAAAAATATGAATAATTGGAAAAAAGTTCCCTAATTTCTTTTTTAATCATTTATAAGAAATCAGAACATCAGCCTGTCCAGTAACTTAAAGCGGGAACATTTTGTTATGGTGGCAGGCTGCAGCTTCTTATATGGCCATTTCTCATATGCGTGGACTCACTGAAGGTAATGTCTACAGTCGAAAAATGTCTAAGTCCGTGCAACTACAGCCCAAGTTAGTTCTTCGGGTATCTTTTCTGGGCAAGGTCTGTTCGATAAGTCACCCAGACCACGATTAAGTGTCTGTCGCCTGCTCGTTCGTGACTGGAGCTTTTTCCATTTGCTGTCCAGTGCATCCTTCACCGCCTTCATTCTGGCACTTTCCCAAGACAATGGCCTGACAATACGCTTGCTTGGATCCTCCTCGTCTTCATCCTCTGACGACATAAAATCATTTATTAGCGAAGCTTTAATTTTTGCCTTCTTCTCTGCCGACCATGTCTTTTCTACAAGTGCACGAAGGCGAGTTTTCTTTTTCTGAAAAAAAATGGCATGCATTAAGACTCAGAATTGCAGTTTAACCTCTGTCTGAACAAGAGAAGATGCAAGTTGCAGTCTTGAAGTAAGGACGTTCCAGGCCAGGCATCCCAAAACTTCACGAACTGCATCATTGTTAGCTTCTTTTTCTATAAATATTTAAGTAAAATGCGTGGTTGTCATTTGGGATGTTGCTGGGTCACGTGATACATCAGTCAGGATCAGAACACATAATGCCGAGATTCAATATCGTAGTGAACCTACTTCTTATGTCAGAGTATGTCGATATGAATTATCAATAGAGATTAATACAACGTCTTGTAAAATTCTAATTTCGCAAAATTGCTCTTCGGATGCTAAGAAACAAACACTTTTCATAGATGTTCCTTTCAAATTTCTGAGAAATGTAGCACAAAACTGTTAAATTTCTGAGAGATATATCAACATGACTGTCAGGTCTTGCTCTGGTTTCTTTTGTCATGAATGGATGCGACATTTTATTAGCTCCCTTCAAATGACGGAAACATTATTGCAAGAAGATTGCTCTTTTGAGATGTGATTTGATCATGTCAAGCAGTGACTTCTCTCCAAAACATTCAACATTTCTCGTTTGGCATGAACAACCCTGCAAATATCTAAAATGCAGATGGACTTGAGGTCATCTTTGGAAATAAATAGTTTGCAAAAAGGTTTATTATTTTCTGCTTTTTTGAAAATACGGGTTACCAATCTAAACTGATATTCAACTTATTGTTACATCTCGCCAAACATGGACTGGAGAAAGACGGTGAGAACAAAACCTTTTTGTTGGATGGACGGTAGTCACAGCTTAAACTTACCAAACAACATGTCAACTGATGGCTTGGCCTTTCAGCTACGCTATGCTCACACAAACATTTAACTGATAACACGTGGTTTAAGAAAGCAATAAGCAACATATTATGAACACAACGTTTGCCTTGCTTGGCACAGCACAATCTTGCCTGTGAATTCAGTTTGTGGATAATGCAAGACATTTATTCACCTGATTTTTCCTCTCATACTTTCGCATCTTTTCCCTGTGCTGGTCTCTTTTCCTTGACGCATCCTGTCTCTTGCTGCGGAAATAGTTCTTCATTGCCTCTGCAGTGAAAGAGAAACCAGCAACTGAATACAACAAAAATTGTGACAAAGTGTACCTACTGTGACAAGCATTGTCTCTTGCATGCATGAGATGAATGGGCCTACCTTTTCAAATACTTTAAAAAATCAAATTGAAATACTCTGCCTCATTCTAGTTGTGAGTGCAGGCTTTGTTTCATACATTTTTGTTATCAGTCGTCTCCTACTTAACAGCTTCAAACTCTAACAACTCTCAAAAAAGCAAATTTAAAGTTTTCATAAGAAAGCTCATGAACAATCTTTATTGCTGTTGAATGTCCAGTCATGTTTTCATGTTACACCAATTACATAAGAAATCATGTTGCATTTAGCTAGGGAACAATCTTGAAGGCATAAAATCATGATAAACATACCTACTTCGCTGTGTATCACATGACTGATGTGCTAAAGAGTAATTATCACTTCTAACAAGCTAAATGACCTGCTGTTTCACAATGAGTTTCATGTGATCAGCTTCAATTTAAATGAATGTTAACAAATCAAATGCACCATCAAGAACAATGAGTCAGCAGATTCTCAATGTTTGGGTATAAGCAGTCTATTTAACATGACTCAATGCCTTTTAACCCTATCCAGACTGGGCTTTTTGAGCTACTAGAAGACTGGGGGGGGGGGGGCTCATTCAGCCCCCCCTCTCTAAAAACGCCATTCCTTCACTTACGAAGACGAAACTCACCATGCAGGTAGCCGTACTTATGATCTATCATTTCTAGTAAAAAAATTTCTAAAAATAGATATGACGTCATAATTATTCAAGACCAACTGGCACGTGTCCACGAAAAAAATGAAAAAAATAACTTTTTTTTAAATCTTTATAATTTTCTAAGAATGATTCATGAAACCAAATTATGCCTATCAAAGCATTGTTAGAAGGTGAAAATATACTTATAAAGTGAAAAATTTGATTTTCGCAAATTCAAGATGGCGGACAAAGAGAATAAAAATCTTGTTTTTCTGAAAAATGACAAATCCAGCCATACTAGAGAATTTCTCCATAGTTTACAATGAAAACTACTTCGATGATAAGTGATCGTTGCATACTTCATTTTTACTTTTGAAATTTTTGTTTTGATTATTGCAAAAAGTGCTGACATCAGCATTTTTTCCCAGTAGTAAGCAAATGAGTTGGAAGGAAGAAGGAAGGGGGAAAAAGGGGGTTGAGGATAGTTATTTGGTGGAATTTTGATAATATCTTGACAAACTAAACACTTTCAAGTCAAAAAAGTCTCACTGTAAAACAGATTCTCAAGATATGCATGAAAACTGACCGTTAGTAGTACTATGTGAGGATACCCCCGGGGAATCTTATACCGTTTGCGGCCAATGATGCACAAAATTCAAACAAAATTACACAGCTTAGGTGGAAACAACCCTGTTGATCAGTTTTAATCTATTTATTACCGCTGTAAAACATTTGGGGTCGAAATATCCTTGCAGAAAGTCCGCGAACTAATTTTTGCCATTTTCCTAAAGATGACGTCATTGATGAGGTCACGTGACACATAATTGTTCTATTGTTCTTGGAAAAAATTAAAGAGACCTTATAGATTATAAGTTCACAAATGAAAAAGGATATTATCAAAGGACTATGAGGTGATCTGGAATTATATCCATAAGCAGCTTACCTAAAAGTTGGCCCCGACCACTCTGAAAAAAACAGCCACCCCCCGGCCCCCTAAATTTTTTTTTCAAAATTTCACACAAATTCACACTTCAAAAGGATAGAAACTAAAAGTCAAAAAATCATTTCCTGGTTCGTTGAACCAATTTGGAGCAGTGCTCAGTTAAGTAGGTGGGGGGGCTGAATGAGCCCCCCCCCCAGTCTGGATAGGGTTAAATTTATTTGTATAGAACTATCGGTTCTGGCAAAATATTTATGGTCTTATCATCAAAACATTGCAAAAATTGAATTATTTTGCTGTTTGTAGAAATTGGTCAATCATTTACAGGGCCAGCTCTACTTGAAATAATTGTTGAAGCAAGAGGTCTAATGAAAGCCAAAGACCAGCAATCACATTGGTGCAAAATGCTTGCCAAAAGTCCTTGGAATACTTAGGAAATTCTTGATAATCCGCATCTCTATCCATAGCAATTAGTTTGAGTACTTTTGAAAAGCATTTTAGCATGTATGAAAATTGAGTAGCATTCTCTGATCTTGGGAATCATAAGTCATACTGCCTTCCAAAATTCAAACTCTTACCATGAAGGACATTTTTATCCACATCAATGGCAATGCCTGTGACATAGCTTCTAACGAATGATGAAGTGTCACTATTTTCAGGAGAGTGTATACTAAAATAAAAAGAAATAAACTGGAATTACATTACAGAAATACAGTTTGTACAGTATAATGGTCTATTCGAATTTATACACAAGTTTTCTTTGTTATTGACTGCATAGTAGTAAAATCTCCAAATGAGACAAAGTATGTAGTGGCTTAACAAATCAGGATATAGCACACCAATGTAATAGTGGTTTGCTGATGAATATACATATTTGTATACATGGCAGTCTATCTTTCCACATGGACGGGAATTCATACATAGTAAACAAAGAATTTAGGGATCACTTGTCATTCATGATATGAAATTTCTTTGCTTTAAAGTAATGTATCACAACAAACCTTTTCCCTTTTTCAACTAGCCAAGCAGATTTTCCAGCAGCTATTGCTTCCTTATGTGCATCTCTGACCAAACCCTGAAAGATGTGAGTGAAGTTTAGCCAGTAGAACCATATTTACTGGACCCAAATTGACATCTAGAAAGGATGTTGTCTGGATAGTTGCGAATCCAGAGTTCCTTGAGTATTTAACTAGGAATAGATTGTATCCTTCTTATTGAGTGTTAACAGGTTTAAGCTGTTGTTGATTTTGTTTACTTCGGAGCAATTCAGATTTGAGAAACGTAACAACTGTCAGATAACCTAACAAGAATTGAAAATATATGGCAGCTAGTATTTTCAGCAACATTATTAAATTAATTGAATAATTTGTCCTGGGACAGCAACTCCTTCAAGGGCAGGATTGCTTGAAATTCAACTGATGTAACATCTATTTGAAAATAATTTTTATGACATATAACAATCACCACTGACACAAGTTCACATAAGAATTCATATCAGGTTTTTCATCATCTAATTTTGACAGTGCTACCGTCACTGACTGCCATAATGCAGGTGATCTTTGATTGAGAATCCTGTCATCCTTGCATGCTTTGGGTGCACAAAAGGTGAATCTTGCATTGAAAATAGAAGAATGAATGTAAAATTAAAACTAACGAAATTTAAGAACTGTTCTCTCTATTTTGAAATATTGATTATGCAAATATATTCTAAGTGCAAACAAGTAACAAACCTTGATTACATTAGGAACAATGACTTTTTCGGTGACTTTTTTTGACGCATGAGCTTGTTTGCAAGAGGCTACAACCTCATTTAGGTCCTTCACTTGCTTTTCTAAGGCTTTATTTGCTGCAATAAGCTGTTCTTGATTTGCAATCATAGCTTCCATCATCCTTTCCATTGATGATGTTGGTTTATCTGAATAAAGTCAGGAAAAGAAGGGCATGATTCAGTGCCTTTATTTCAAAATACCTCCACATGCCATAACACAATACAACCTCATTGGTTAGACACTTCTAATTCTAATGCCATAGTTATGATGTCTTGTGAAATTACATTCCACAAATATGGGGAGTAAAGCTAAATGTTTCAAATCAAATGCATGGTTTCATGCTGTTGTTATAAATCAACAGATCATCATTTTCTCTAACATGGGGGAAAGGGCAGGTTGCAACCGCACCCTCACTCCCCCTAGTGTCCAACACTGAATATACCTAATACAAACCAAAAGAAACTCTAAACTAGCATGAATTTGACAAAATAGAGCAATGTTACAAATTATCTACAGACGATATGACATATTGTACACAAGGTAAATTCTTGAGGAGGAACTCTCTGTGACTGGACTAAACAAGGAGAGAGCCCCTCCCCCCCCCCCTTGAATTAGGCAAATCAATGGGATATTATGCTTATGCATACTGTAATATCCAAATGCACCAAAAACCGTATTTTGCCTGAAAAGCATTTTAAATGTTAAGCCTGTCAATGAACCACTCAATAAGATACAGCATACAAATTAGCCATGAAATAGAATTAACAAATAAAACAGACTTTGCTTCAGAAAATGTATTCATTTAAAACAGGGGCCCTATAAATTAACTTGAATGTAAACCAAGGTCTCTATCATCAGCTAAGTTCAGGGTCAACTTTCACATACAGTATACTGTATGATGTGCCAGGAGTAAGGGGCAATATTGTTCTAGCTGAAAAGCATTTTCCAATTAGTAAGGTCTGCTCAGCTTTATCAAAAGGAACAGTTTTATCAGAAGCAAAAACAATTTTGCTTTATGAAAGCAAAAAACCATTACTAACTTTCTGATCTGTTATTACAGTGCCTCTTTGATTTTGGAGTTTCTTCCTCAGTTGACAAAAGTTGAGTAAAGCCTGTTGACAAAAGTTGACAAAAGTTGAGTAAAGTGAACAAGAGAGCAAGTCAGGTACACTCTTGAGAAAACTACAGTAGGTAGACTTGGACAAACGTTGTACAGAACACATGGGCAAAGAGGAAATAGATTAACTACAGCGATTATGATTGCACATGAAAGAAGATCGCGATAAATTATCTCGTCTTAAGACATCTAATAGTTCAACAAAAAGGATATTCTAAGAAGGCAAAAAATAATTGTCAAACATTTGAATCGTGCGTGCGATGAATCGCTCGCATTATCGGCTCCATGTGTGTGCCAATGCGTGCCCGTGCGATCGCACGCATTAAACGACAAAGACTGCATTGTAGTCAAAAATGTGGTTGTAAATTTTTGGCCATGACAAATAGTATCTGCTCCTTGACCTTCTGATAAGCTCCTTAGATACACCTTCCTCAAAGAGAAGGAGCCGGAGAGGAGACTGAATCTAACTTAGAGGTTTTATGCATAGACCTTGCACACATTGTATTCTTGCCTGCTAGGAATTTTAGATAAAATATGTAAGTCATTTAGAAGACTTGTTCAAACATTTCTACAAACTTCATTTATACCATTCAAGAAATATTAGCATAATGTGAATAATTTGTGAAAATTCCTATAAATTCTTTGAAAATCTCAAGACTTCTTTCCATGTTAGTGTTTGAACAGGCCTATACAACAGTTTGATTGCTCATTGATCATATGTTTAGATCTTGACCAAGCTTGGCCAATTAAGAATGTGGACAGCTTAGTAGATTCAAAGTGTACAGCAGATTAAGTTATGTATTAAATCTCACAGAGTGAGTGTGTAAGGAAACAAACTACAGTTGTTGTCGTTGTAAGCTCAAATGTGTGAGTGTTGAAAATCTATGTAAAACCAACCTCTTATATCACAGGATTTAGTTATTTTAGGTGGTGTCTCTTCCTCCTCGCTTGAACCTTCGAATGTTGAGGATAAATTGTCATCGTCACTTTCAGATCTTTCTGACATGCTTTCTCCTTTAAAAAATTGAAATCAAAATTTGTGCTTTTCTGGCTAAAAAATTTCATGGAAAAGATTAATTTATTAATTAGTGAATGGTAGCTCCTTTGTAGCACCCCCAGGGGGGGGGGTACTTCATTGTGAACATGATTCGACCTGAATCTGGACTTTGAGAAAAGGACCCATTCGCGTGACGGAATATTCAAAAATGTCGAGCCTATTTGCATGAATATCAGGAAATTTTTGACCCATTCGTATGAATGTGTCGATTTGAAAAAAAGGAAAATTTCAGTTTTTTGGTGTGGATTATCATTATGATAAGAAAATTCTCAAAGGACTACCCACCTACCAGAATTATGGTTAAAAACAGACCCATATGTAGAGAATTTCAGATGAGAAAACCCATCCATATGAGCGGCACGTCCAGTACAACTTAACAATGAAGTACCCCCCCCCCGGGGTAGCACCTATAAATTTGAGAAAAGGTCTCATGCAGGAGAAAACCCAATGAAAACATTTTCCTTGAAGCAATCTTCTAATGGGTATTAGTATTATCACTAATGTTTTACCTTCTGCCAGTTGAGTTCTTTTGACAGTTTCTTTCCAAGAAGTCATCTTTAACCAAATGTATGCTCAAAAAGAAAATATATTCAATAAATTGCTTGTTCTCATCAAATAAAAATGGAACAACAAATCAATTCTGTTGGCATACACATATTTTTTCATAAGAAACTAACAGTAAGAATTTGGGTCAGTACTGAAAGTTTCTTGAAATTATCAGATTTTGAGTATCTTAAAGATTCCATAACAATCTTCAAGTTTTCTACAAAATGCCCATTGTGAGCATTTCAAAACAAGATTTTTGAAACCTAGTTTCCAATGTTTAGACATCATACTCATTAGTGAAAATTAAGTAAACATGACAAATATGCATATAAATATATTCTTAGTTTTCATCCAAAAATCCACCCATGATCAGTTAGCATCATTTGGCCACTAGCGTCTCAACCCCCTGCCTCCCCCTCCTATGTAGACTCTTGGTAGACTCATGTATTTTCTATCACATACTCTGCTGACGATACAAGTTTGAAGTTGTCTCCCTTTATCAAAGGCTTAAATTGACCACTCAATGCTCCTCGGATCATAAAGCAGCAAAGACATTTGAAAGCAATCAGCAGCAATACTTAGGGTAGCATGTTGTATGAATTGAGCCTAAACATACACTTTCTTGATTAGGATTCCTTTGTAAAATTCACTTCAGATGATCACTTAGGGAATTTGGATGGAATCCCCTCCCCTGTATTTAAACCAATGCTGCTAGCTGACCAGATCACAAGTGGATTTTTGGACAACCCCTTGAATTTATATTTTGCCAGCACTGGAGTTTCTTAATTTTTGGTGATTAGAGAACTCTTTGAGTTTCTCGTCAGAAAATATGTGTATTTGACATAAGAAGAAACCCCTGAGAAAATATCATTGCAGGATAAATTGCTGCTTTGCTAGATCATGAAAAAAGGCTGTCTGTCTTGTATTCTGCTATTTTGACATGACACATCTCATAGTATATACTCTGGTATTCTCATAGATAGTTCATGGATTGAATTTACTTGGGGGCGTATCATCATTATGAATATGAATCATTCACAAATTCAAATCAATGATTGATTTATGAAAATCAGTTGAAAATGTTGTGTGCTTTTTATAAAAATCCTAGCATGTTCACGAAAAATAGACAATGATAGGACAGCAAACGAGGCCGTTTTGCAAGTTGATTTTGCAGGATTTTGCAAGTTACTGTAGTTTTGTCTGTCCACTAGATAACTAGATACTACTGGTTCTCATCAGTTTCTCATCACACCACAACTGCGACTTGCAAAAAAATTAGTTAGGATTTTTATTGATTTATTTCGCAAATAATGAGAGCTTCGAGTCTTGGCTGACCATGAAACGGTACCTATTAACTCAGGGCTAAAAACCACTTCCTGAAATATTGAGTCAGATTGTGGCCTAAATAAAATAACGCCATCTTTTGTAAAGGATTGCAGAAGCAATCATTTGGGGAATAAACAGAGGAAAAAAAGATTAACTTCCCTTAAACGAACGTCTTTCTTCTTCAATGAATTCACTATGCATTTTCAACAAAACAGCCATGAATACACGGAGAATATGAGCGTAGGATTGAAGCTGGTATCTGGATCTTCTCTACGTCCTCTACCACTCCATCTCCATCGTGATCGTCATCAACTTTTGGCGCGCAAGTGGTCATGGTTATATACATTTTACGAACTTCATTATAACAAAATAACAGATTCTCCAAAATAATAGAGGGTGGGAGGGGGGGGGGGGCTTTCCAAAACTCCAAGGGATAAGCTCTATCAAGCCTTTCTAGGCATTGAAACCACGTCAGAGGGGAATATTGACCGTTGAAAAACCATTCAAAACCAAAGTCTTATTTCCCTCTTACAACGCAACAGGAGGCTAGCCAACAATAGGCCTAAAAAATTGTCCTTCAAAATATTTACCTATTTGAAGAAAATACTGTATTTTAGCTGAATTGCTAAGAGAAGGCGTTTGGTTTCTCTCAAGGATGATCTAAGCTCTGTCTCAAAAATATTGCTGATAACTGAGTGGGAAACGTGGTGCTCTCTGTCGAGCTCTCTGATTCTGAAATTTGAACTTCCAAATGAGTTTTCAGCATTCGCCCGCCAAAACTTTGACAGCACTCAATTCAACTCAATTTGATTCAAACATGCACTCTCTCAAATTACGTCATAAAATTCTTCATAACTAATTTCTAATGACATACGCCCTGGTGACCTCATCCTGCAAACAAGGCTTGAGAGGTGACAGACCGCTGCATTTTGAAGGACTGTATTGAGAGGGAATTTATATCCCTGGGTGGGACTAGTCAGTGACGTAGAAAAAACCCCGAAAAAATAGTTTTTTCTTGTGATGATTTTCCGGTTACGCACACATAGCTCGGAATTTCCATTGGTTGTCTTTTTTTAGTTTACTCATTGGTTACACATAAATTTAGAGATTTTTCGGCCAAAAAGTATAGGAGTTCAGCCGCCTTGGAAGGAGTGGAAGAATTGCAACTGTTGGCTTTATTGCACAATTCTGGTTTCTAGAATTAACAGGGTGAGTTGAAAAATTTTGATTTTTTCAATACATTTACCGGGATCTGGGACACAAACATGCTTTTTTTTGTTTTTTTTTTCTATCAAATCTTAAAAAGCTAAAAGAACTACAACTACAATTCAACTGTGCCAATCATAGCGGAAAAAGACACAAGGTCATCGAGTTTCCACTATGACTGGCACTTACAATATTTCTTAGAATTAAATACAATAACAAAAAACAAAAATGAAAACGGTTAAGGAAAACAAAATACAAGACATAACGGACATAAGACATAAGCTGCTGCCTTCCAACAAATGATTGTTAACCTACATTCGTTTCGTGTTTTCGATAAAGCAAATCGTTTCCTCCATAATCATTTTATTCGCACTCACGCATAAATCGGAACTTCCAAAAAGGAGTAGATTACAAAGCGATTTGGAGTCCATACTCGAAACGTTTAAATCAGGAATGTTTTCGAGATGACCAAAAAGACCTTGCCGTAATGTGTCATACATAGGGCAGTGCAGGAGAAAATGTTCATTATCTTCATTTGCCTCGCCGCAATCACAAATAGGGCTTAAACAGTCAAAATTGTGCCGGAATTTATGCTCGTTTAAGTCACTAAATTTAACACGAAGTTTTGTCAATCGTTGAATGCCAATAATATCATGGACATGAAATATCGGATTCCTTGATGGTCTTATTTTTGCCAACAGTTTCCTTTTAAATTCACTAAGGGAAGCCGCGTTTTTTATCTCATTATCGAGCATATTCCATTCATAAAATTTGCTC
Source organism: Aurelia coerulea (assembly GCA_039566865.1). Lineage (NCBI taxonomy): Eukaryota > Metazoa > Cnidaria > Scyphozoa > Semaeostomeae > Ulmaridae > Aurelia > Aurelia coerulea. The sequence continues at coordinate 13,102,715 of CM076947.1, forward strand.
CGTTATTTCGATGCCAAAAATCCCTTATAGATATAGTTTAGTATGTTCAGTCAAATTTTTTTGAGCAAAATTATTCTGATGATTCCTCTTTGAGAAATATGCTTCACTCATATCTCAATTCCTGAATTCAATATACCTGGTGACCCTAAAAAGACTGAAACATTTTGAAAGCTCATCAGAATTAGTTAGACTACTGATCTTGAAAATCTCTTTCTTTGAATTTCTGTCAATGACTAAACTAAACTAACAAGCCTTGAAATACCCTGGGTACCAGACTCTCTAACAGACAATCGAGAGAAAAGAGAAAATAACAGCAAATCTCCATTTTATATACTAGAGAATCTGTAGCCTTGAAATTGCTTTGAATTTGCGAAAATGTTTGTGTTTACAAGCTACTTGCTTGGAGGTATACTCCAAAATCACAGGAAATGGCAATTAAACCTTTACTCCGGCAATACCAAGTAACAACTGGTTGCCTGCGTTCTTGACAAAGCTCTTCTGTCATGCAAATCTCGAGAGCTCGTATTAAATCGCAAGAAATAGGATTTTAGTTAAAAGTAGTTTTTAGACAAATACTTTTGCTCAAAACATGTTTATTCATCCATTAATTTTTGTCATCTATCTCCGAATTAGGAAAAATCGCATTATCTATCCAAGTTACTTTTCGCATAAATTCACGAAAAGAACATTTAAAGATCAGTAGCATGATCAAGTTGTGGTAATTTTTCAAAATGTTTCACTTTTTGGGGTCACCTGGCAGACAAGGACACAAAAAGCAATGTTTTCATCTGAAATTTAAAGGGCGGGAATCTTACCATTTTCCGATTTCCTGGATGCATTTCGATGCTTCCTTGCGTGTTTCTTTTGAGGAACCCAGCCCATTACTAAAAAATAAATTGAAAACAATTAAGTCCATCTGCCAGCTAAAGACCTATATCTATATTCATCAAACATATTTTCATTCAAATACTTATGCCGTCCCTCCCAATGCCATACAACCCAAGAGGGGGCGGGGGTACTTATTGGTCGGAGATGTGCCGTTCTTCGGGGTATTATTTTCATCTATTTTTCTAGTATGGTGTCAAAAGAAAGCAATCATCCCAGCGCCAGTTTTCAATGCACGTTAAAAGGAGAAATTTTGTTGGAAGAAATTGTTATATAGTCTAATTCTTGTGTTTTTGAACATACTTTTGACCGATTTTCCTAGAATCGGCTATTGTTTCAATGGAAAAATTCTAGAGCCGCGTAAAAGAAAATTTTTCGTGGGCATTCCCCGGTACAAATTTCAGTTGAATACCCCCTCCCCGGCATACAACGTTCCTGTGAATGCTATAAACTGTAACTTCGGCAGCATTTATACTGTGCCATTTCCCCCCGGGGCCCTGGGGGGGGGGGGGGGGTACATGACTTGTGGAAGGACGGGGATCTGCTGCCCAGTTTTAAGAAAGGTACCCTCTTCTAATTACCGGAACTTGCCTTGGTACCCACTTTTATGATGAGTTATGGCGCAAAACTGCCCACTTCAAACGATTTTTGCGAATTTCAGCAAAACCCCACCAATGTTTATGGAAAATCTGCCAAAAAAGGACCCTTGTTTAGACAATTTTGGGCCCAAAAACCCACCCATATGGGCGGCACATACCCGTACACTGAACATGTTATGTATCCCCCCACCCCTTTCGGCCTATTCTTGGCAGCATTTGGAATGCTAGACACTTTCCCTTCAAATACTGTGTACCTACCATCTCTTCCTACTATCCGTCCCATCCAATGCTATAGAAACCGTCCCTTACAATGCTATAGACCGTCCCTTAAAAGGCTATATACCGTCCCTTGCAATGCTATAAACCGTCCCTTAAAATGCTATCGACTGTCCCTTACAATGCTATAAACCGTCCCTTACAATGCTATAAACCGTCCCTTAAAATGCTATAGACCGTCCCTTGCAATGCTATAAACCGTCCATTACAATGCTATAGACCGTCCCTTCCAATGCTATAGACCATAACTTACAATGCTATGTGCCGTCCCTTAAAATACTATAAACCGTCCCTTAAAATACTATAAACCGTCCCTTACAATGCTATGTACCGTCCCTTAAAATGCTATAGACCGTCCCTTCCAATGCTATAAACCGTCCCTTACAATGCTATAGACCGTCCCTTCCAATGCTATAAACTGTCCCTTACAATGCTATATACCGTCCCTTAAAATGCTATAGACCGTCCCTTAAAATGCTATAGACCGTCCCTTGCAATGCTATAAACCGTCCCTTCCAATGCTATAAACCGTCCCTTACAATGCAATAAACCGTCCCTTAAAATGCTATGTACCGTCCTTTCCAATGCTATAGACCATCCCTTACAATGCTATGTACCGTCCCTTAAAATGCTATAGACCGTCCATTACAATGCTATAGACCATCCCTTACAATGCTATGTACCGTCCCTTAAAATGCTATAGACCATCCCTTGCAATGCTATAAACCGTCCCTTACAATGCTATAGACCGTCCCTTCCAATGCTATAGACTGTCCCTTACAATGCTATATACCGTCCCTTAAAATGCTATAGACCGTCCTTTAAAATGCTATATACTGTCCCTTCCAATGCTATAGAATGTCCCTTAGGCCTGGTTCAAACGTCGTGCTACTCATGTGCCGAACTTAAGTAAGTTTAGCGCGACGGCGGCGCGACTCTGGCACGACACCCGTTTCAAATGCCGTAATTAATGTGCCGCTCCTAAACTTTCATAACAGCTTACATGAAGTAAATACAAAAAAGTGCGCCAATCCATTTTCAACATGGCCGCCAGAAATAACATGCCACATTTTGTTTTGAAACGTTTAATTGGAGAGAGTACACGAAAACGCCAACTATCGGAAGCAAAGTTACGAATTGCGATAATGTTTCAAAGAAGGAGATTACAGGCAGCTCTACTCCTGGCATTGCTGTTAACATCGTCAACAAGGGCTATGGCAGCTCAGCCTAGAAGAAGATCATGCCGACGATTACCACGTAACACTGGATGGTGGGAAAACGTGTGGACATCGTATTCTAACGTTCGTTTCAAAAAAACATTTCGTGTCTCAAGAGCTACCTTTGATTTCATCCTTTCAAAAATTCGCCATAAATTAGAGAGGGAAACCACAGCTGAAGAACCAATAAGTCCAGAATGTCGTCTTGGTATTTGTTTATATAGACTTGGACGAGGCGACTACCTGTACACCATTGCAGAAATGGCTGGAATTGGGATTTCTACCGTGTCCCTGATAGTTTCCGAAGTATGTGAAGCAATTGTTGAATGCATGTGGGAGGAATCTGTCAACAAATTGATGCCAAAAACAAGCAAAGATTTTGAAGAGAAGATGCTAGATACTGAGGAACTTTGGCAGTTTCCTTACAGTTGGGCTTCAGTGGATGGCTGCCATATTCCTATCAAATGCCCCCCTGGTGGAAAGGAGTCATGTAAGGAGTACCACAACTTCAAAAACTTTTATTCAGTTGTACTCATGGCAATGGTTGATGCAAAATACAGATTTGTATGGGGTAGTTGTGGGTTCCCAGGTAACTCTCACGACTCTGTGATTTTGCAATCAACAAACCTATGGCAACAAATAAAAGATGGCTCGTTTCTTCCATCTTTCATCAACCAGCTACATGGAACAAGTATTCCTCCACTAATAATTGGCGACTCTGCATTCCCTTTTGAGGAATGGCTGATGAAGCCTTACACGAATGCAGTACTTGCACCTCCTCAGCGGTATTTCAATTACAGGCTAAGCCGTGCTCGCATGGTTATAGAAGGAGCCTATGGACAGCTCAAGGGAAGATGGCGTATTTTAATGCGCAAATCTGAAAGTCATCATCAAGAGGTCAAGATGTTCACACTTGCTAGCATCGTTCTCCACAACGTTTGCCTTGAGATGGGTGATACAATACCGAGTAAGCTTGATTTAAGCATTGATCCTACTACAAATCAGACCAGAGATCGCCAAAGGATTAGGGAAATTTTGCACATTGGCTTTTCAAGAAAAACATTTGAAACTGGAGGTCGTCAAGCTAACAAAATAAGAAAAACACTCACCAACAAATTTTGGCAAGAGAAAGAAAGTAAACAGAACTCAGAACAGTAAACAAATAATTTCTTAACAATGTCTTTAAGAACAGAACTTTCAAGGTTTTTAGTATGAAGTAAAATCTAATGTAACTGTTGAAGACCAGAACAAACTACGGTAGTAAAACTTTTATGGAAATATTGACCCTAAATTTTCATATGTATTTAGGCTTGGACTGGAAAATCAGTTAAAGGTTGCGTGCCACGTAATGCAGCCACAGCAACCCAATAGATCACATATTTTGATATAAATTAAACATCACATTTCAAAAAGTTGTCACTGTTATTGACAATGTTAATCAGCCATTTTGTACTATTTGCTATTAATCATTCACTTACGTACACCAATGATTTATTTGTGAATGATACACACTTTTGCCAAAGCAAACAAAGGGTGTACGGCTTTTATTACAAAATTAGGACAAGCAGTACTTGTTTCTTGCTGGTCTTCAACAGAAAAATTATTTCATCTTGCTAATAAATACCCACATGATAAAGATTAATTACATAACATGTTGACATTGATGTGTCTCTTGATGGCCAGAATTGGACCTTTCTAGCAAGGCCTCCCAGGAAGGAAAGAGACACGCAACTCTAGCTATAATCATTTCATTTTATGGGCACTTCTTAGCTATTGCTTCACAGAAAGTTTCTGAGCATCTAATGTTTCATCATGTAATCTCTTTATAGCAATTGCTGGAATGTTTTGGATCATTTATACAAAATGAATTCCACAACATTACTTTTGCTCCAATGGGGAGGGCAAGATAGGCCTATTTCTAACTACAGGTCATTCATTGATGTTTCTTATTGGGGGAAATATTATCAGCTTTATTTGTAACCAAACATGCAGCATGCATAGAAAAAACTCTTATAAACTGATTCCATTTCTACAGTCATTCCAAAACACTACAGATTTTGGTAGTAAATCTGATTGTCAAAATTTTGATGTTCTTCTCTTACTGCAAAATTTCTAGAGAAACTGTCATTGTTTCTTGATGCTGCACTGGTAGGTTGCATTGAATAAACTGGTTGCTGTTGTGGAAATGAGTTTGCTTGTTGCTGCATTGTCATGAACATTTCCATCATTCTAATTTCATGCTGTCTTGCATGGGCAGCTTCTTCCTTTGCAAACTCCAAAAAATTTTTCATTGGATCATTCTCAATAAAGTTTTTGAGGGTCCCCATAATTTCAGCTACAGTGTTATCTGATTTACGTTTCTTTCGTGGTTGTTTTACAGGCACAAAAAAGTAATCACCAGTGGCTGATGAAGTATTAGGGGAATCTGCATGTGATGCAGACGAACTTGCAGAGCCTGAAGCTGCATTAGCTGATGGTTCAATTGCCTGCTCAGGTTGACACGAATCACGTGTCTTAACTAGCGCAAACAATTGATCAAACCATTTGCCATAACTTTTTTCATCTTGAAAACGTTTAATTCCTGATGCGGATTTGATAGTAAGTGCAGCCTTCTTGCATTCTCCAACTAATTTCTTAAATTTATTGCGCAGCTGCACAACTGAAAATAAAACTTCTTCATCTCTTGCGCTGGCACATAATTTCAGCTCATCAAGAACTCTTTCATATATCACACTGTTCTTCTGATTTTTGGTATTTGTGAAGATCAGCTTCTCCTTGAAGTAATCATTGCTTGCAATGACATCAACCAGATCACCAATCAGGTGGTCACTCCATTGGGCTTTTCGCCCCATCTTCTTGGTGGCTCCTTTCACCTTTTTCCTTGCAAAGGAAGCTAGAAGCTCTTCTTGGTCTTCATTACCATATGCCATTCAGACGTAGATTCATATTCAGAATGAGAATGAGATTCAACTCAGATTCATTTTCAGCCTAATATTCGATTTTTGTCGACTTCGGGGCTAATAAATCCGTGTTTTTTTGTTTGAATTTATTTAAAACCTCAATAATGTATTAGATTTACCCTTAATCTCGTGATCTGGTAAAAAACTTTCATTATTTCCTCGACGGATTTAATGTATTAGATTTACCCTTAATCTCGTGATCTGGTAAAAAAATTTCATCATTTCCTCAACGGATTGCTCCAACCACCTGCAAACGTATGTAGAGGTTTGGCATCTCAGATTCAAAATTATCCGATCTTTTGATTTTTCACTTTGGAAGTCCTTTTTTGTTTTTTACACGCATATAAACTCATAGACAAAAATAAAACCTGGAAAAATTGTGTTGCTTTGCTTTAATCTAAAAAGAAAATTTTCTAAATGTCGATTCTAATGTCAGGGGACGAAACTAGAGCGCATTTATTTTGAATATGTCAAATCAAGTTCACTACAAACTGGGCACCTTGTGCTCATTAGTCACGTACCATACAGACTAAGATTCGACTTCGGGGCTAATAAATCCGTATTTTGCCTTTGAAATTACTTGATACCTCAATAATGTATTAGATTTACCCTTAATCTCGTGATCTGGTAAAAAACTTTCATTATTTCCTCGACGGATTTCTCCAACCACCTGCAAACGTATGTAGAAGTTTGGCATCTCAGATTCAAAATCATCCGATCGTTTGATTTTCCAGGTTCGTTGGCAGTACTTTTTTATTTTTTACACGTACACAAAAACAAAAACTGGAACAATTGTATTGCTTTGCCTCAATCTAAAATGAAAATTTTCCAAATGTCGATTCTAATGTCAGGGGACGAAACAAGAAAGAGCGCATTTATTTTGAATATGTCAAATAAACTTCACTACAAACTGGGCACCTTGTGCTCATTAGTCGCGTACCATACAGACTAAGATTCGACTTCGGGGCTAATAAATCCGTATTTTGCGTTTGAATTTACTTGATACCTCAATAATGTATTAGATTTACCCTTAATCTCGTGATCTGGTCAAAAACGTTCATCGTTTCCTTTACGGATTCCTCCAACCACCTGCAAACGTAAGTAGAGGTTTTGCATCTCAGATTCAAAATCATCCGATCTTTTGATTTTCCACGTTGGAAGTCCTTTTTTATTTTTTACACGCATATAAACTCATAGACAAAAATAAAAGCTGGAAAAATTGTTTTGCCTTGCCTTAATCTAAAAAGAAAATTTTCTAAATGTCGATTCTAATGTCAGGGGACGAAACAAGAGCGCATTTATTTTGAATATGTCAAAAAACTTCACTACAAACTGGGCACCTTGTGCTCATTAGTCACGTACCATACAGACTAAGATTCGACTTCGGGGCTAATAAATCCGTATTTTGCCTTTGAATTTACTTGATACCTCAATAATGTATTAGATTTACCCTTAATCTCGTGATCTGGTCAAAAACTTTCATCATTTCCTCAACGGATTTCTCCAACCACCTGCAAACGTAGGTAGAGGTTTTGCATCTCAGATTCAAAATGAACAGATCATATGTCAAATCAAGTTCACTACGAACTGGGCACCTTGCGTTCATTAGTCACGTACCATACAGCCTCAGATTCGACTTCGGGGCTAATAAATCCGTATTTTTGCGTTTGAATTTACTTGATTCCTCAATAATGTATTAGATTTACCCTTAATCTCGTGATCTGGTAAGAAACTTTCATCATTTCCTCAACGGATTGCTCCAACCACCTGCAAACGTAGGTAGAGGTTTGGCATCTCATATACAAAATCATCGGATCGTTTGATTTCCAGGTTGGAAGTTTATTGTTTGCGTGCACAAAAGGCCATACAAAAAACTGAACACTGAATAGAGTTTCGTTGTTTTGTTTCGCCCATTGCTTGTACTTGGAATAACGGGAAACCCCCAAGAATAGAAGACAAGTCTTTCTGTGTTTACGGAACGGAATTTTCTTTCAGCACTTTGTAATTATTCCTTACGTTAAAAATGTTGTCAGATTAGCCCAACAAACTGCAAACTTTATATTCTGTGTTTACGGAAGCTTCTTTCAACACGTTGTAAGGGGTCATCGACAAAAGATTTTTGTCCCCGTTAACGGAATTGTCTGTTAGGGGGGGGGGGGGGCCTCACCTGAATCCGTGAAAATTTTCATTTTGGGGACGAAAATCCTCAAAAGAAAAGTTTCTAACTGAATGAGAGTGTTAGATCATAAATAAACTGCTTTCATTGAATTTGCACTTACGACTCTAACAATTTACATTACGTATACTCGCCTTTCTAAAAAAGCCGGAAGCTAGTTGGAACCGCAGCAAGAAAATAAATTGAAATAACGTAGGTCTTGGCAGGCCTTGGAGGGCTTGAGGCAACTTTGGCTAGAAGCAAAAAAGTTTCTCCGTTAAGCAGGGGGGAAGGGGTTCAGATCTTAATGGACAAAATCCGTAAACGGGGACGAAAATTTTATGTCGATGACCCCTAAGTGGAATAACAAAGTTATCTGCAAAATAGGATACTTCAAGAGAATCAAATCAATTAGGGTTTGACAAGAAACAGAAACAAAAAAAATCAATCAACTTGAGGCATCAAGTAAATTCAAACGCAAAATACGGATTTATTAGCCCCGAAGTCGAATCTTAGGCTGAATGGTACGACTATGGTACGTGACTAATGAGCACAAGGTGCCCAGTTTGTAGTGAAGTTTATCTGACATATTCAAAATGAATGCGCTCTTGTTTCGTCCCCTGACATTAGAATCGACATTTAGAAAATTTTCTTTTTAGATAAAGGTAAAGCAACACAATTTTTCCAGGTTTTATTTTTGTCTATGAGCTTATGTACGTGTATAAAAAATAAAAAAGGACTTCCAACGTGGAAAATCAAAAGATCGGATGATTTTGAATCTGAGACGCCAAACCTCTTACATACGTTTGCAGGTGGTTGGAGAAATCCGTCGAGGAAATAATGAAAGTTTCTTACCAGATCACGAGATTAAGGGTAAATCTAATACATTATTGAAGTTTTAAATAAATTCAAACAAAAAATACGGATTTATTAGCCCCGAAGTCGACAAAAAATTGAATATTAGGCTGAAAATGAATCTGAGTTGAATCTCATTCTCATTCTGAATATGAATCTACGTCTGAATGGCATACGGTCCTCCCAGTCTTGATTTTCCAAGCATCTGGCCTATATCAATTCCTGGAGAAAGAGGGAAGTTTGAAACAGACACAACAGTTACCTTGAGTTCTGCTGGTAGCAATTTGATGCTCCATCAGTTGTTTCTTCGTGCTCTCTCTTCCTTCCTTTCGGTTTGGGAGTAGCTGATCTAGGCCCAGTGGCAGTAGTAACCTCCTCGGACAAATCTAGCAGCACCATCTGCTGGTGACATTCGATACAATAGCCGACTTGCTTTCATGCTATCCAGTTTACGTTTGAATCGTTAGTTTCTTCAATTGCACATCTGTTGCAAATAGGCGTTTTACATCCTATGCAATGATATTTGGTCTGTGAAGCGCAAATAAAGCAAACTTTCGCGTAAGCAGACTCCATCTTTGAATCTTTGTTGCTCTAATTACTTTACGCGCCAGAATGCAAAACTTCCTAACTGCGCATGTCCAGCAGTAGAGAGAAATGGTTGATGGGAAGGAAATGATATTTGAATAAATTATGCATTTAGTTTGGCACATGACAAGTTCGACCTTTGAAACGGAGTCGTGCCAGAGTCGTGCCGCACGGCTACAGCTGCCGTGCCGAAGTGCGTTTGTCGCACCTAACTCAAATCGCCGAACTTAACTGATTCAAACGCCGTGCCTTTCATGTGCTAAAGTCATGAGTTTAGTTCGGCACATGACAAGCACGGCGTTTGAACCAGGCCTTACAATGCTATGTACCGTCCCTTAAAATGCTATAAACCGTCCCTTCAAATAGAATCATAATTGAAAGCATAATGCAAGAAATTAGAATTCTACATTTCATAAAGAAGTCGTCAAAGCACTTTTTGCAACATCTGATAGGAGTTATGTATGATGAAAGTGAAAGAAATACCCCCATGAAGGTTGTTTCTGAATTTATCGGAAGGGATTCACAGTCAACAACTGTAAGCCACATTTTAGCAAATGAACATACTCTCAAAAGATTTAACATTACCACAGCAAACTGGCTGAAAGTCTGTTCAAGTTTGTGCAGCGCTTTGAAGTACTTGCATAATAATCTTGGACTTTTACACAATGATTTGAAGTCAAATAATGTCCTCGTAAGACTCCAAAGATTGTCGGCAGTTCTAATTGATTTTGGGAAAGCTTGCCCAATTGTTAAAGCGAAAAGAAAGACAACCTTAAAAGACGATACTCATGTGTGGATAGCACCAGAAGTACTATATGGCACTACAACGTATACCACACATAGCGATATTTTTCGCTGGGCTATATCTACAAACATAGCTTGTCATCTTTCAGCAAAAGTGGCTATCTTACCACAATTGAGGAGATGGCAAATTTGTGCCAAGATGAGAAACCATTAAATAGACCCTCTTTGCTCTTTGTTGCTGAGGAATTTGAGCGCAGGCAAGAAGACATCTGAGATATCGATTCAACTTTAACATTGGTGCTTAGATAGCTATGAGGTAGCTAAAATAGCTCACGCTCACATGATAACGTTCAAGTGGCTACTTGACCTCTAAAACTAGAGTACAAGATGCATGTGAATCAATGCGATAATGTCTCTCCAATGCGTAACGATTGTCTATTGTCTATCAGCAGGAAGTCTCTAATGGGATCAAAGGCATTGCTTGTGCAAGAGCTTGGCAGGAAGACATGTGCTGGCTGTGATTCTTCATTTGGCCCAAGATATTACAGAACGCATATGGAAGAAAATTTCGACAATAAAAGGAATACATACCTTTGTGCCAAAGTATGCCTTCCAGAAACTGCTTCAAGTGATTCAGAAATATCACTCAGTAGCGATCAGCAATGCAACGCAATGAATATCGAGCAAGGGGATGCACCTGATTCTGCGTCAGGTGAAGATGATATTGCAGTAGAGGGGGGACAATGGCACCAAAGAGCAGAGTTAGTGAAAGAATCTTATAATGTAGAGCATGAAGATATCGACGCATTTTTTAACGTAGACAACGACGCCAGTACAAGTTCGGGGGAAGAGAGTGGTGACGACGAGCAAGAGGTGCTGCAGGATGAAGAAGCAGAACAGATATTAAGAGATTTCCCGCAAGATGATAACGAAGACATTATCATTGAGCGACAGCCCAGAGAAACGATGGAAGTTTCTTTTGTTCGTTGGTTTTGCATTTTCATAATGATCTGGCAAATGAGATTTGTTGTCTCAGACTCTGCTGTAGCTGCACTTTTAAGTTTCTTGAGCGTATTGTTCCTTGCCTTCACAAATGTTGATAAGTTTTTTCAGGCAGTATATGACAAATTTCCCAGGACAATTAAATCGCTATGGGATCTAAATAAGATGCAAAGGGGTGCATTCTCAAAATTCATCGTCTGTCCAAAATGTTACAGCCTCTACAAAGTAAACGATTCACAGTGATCCAGATTTGTCAAAAAGTGGAAAAAATACCCAAAATTCAAATTGAAAATTTGATTTTTATTTCATTTTTCTGTTGTTCAGAAGGAATTTATCACCAAGATGCAAAAAATTTGAAACAAATTGAGCGATCGGTTGCGGAGAAACAATTTGTCAAACTTTCAAGAAATCCTATTGCATCGTTTCTAATCAATTTCAGGAAGAAATTGACCATTGTTTACAAAACATAACAAACTTGAAAATGCTGCTGTATCACACTCAGTACTCCGATTTGCAAAATCTTTTTTTTATTTAAAAGCCAGTAGAGTCCATCTATGCTCTCCTTGAAAACGTATCTGTTAATAAATTTCATCCAGGCAAATTATTGCAAAATTCACATTGTACTATTTTTTACAAATTTAGGCCTAAAAGTTGTTTATTTTCAACTTTAATGCTGAAAATAAAAAATAGATGTCAAAAGATGTCTTAGATATTGGTTTAGCCATTAAGTTTAAAGTATGTTGTACATATTGACCAAAGATCTCGTGCAGAAGCGTACCCAATGTTTTATCACAGAATTTTCAAAGTTTTAGCTCTTTTTCAGTATTTTCTCTCAATTTTTGAGAAACAATTAAAGAATCGATGAATCAACTTTAATGATTATTTAAAAGGTGCCATCAATTTAAAATTTATATATGATGATTACACAAGGTAGATCAGGAAGGAATTCCAAGTATATTTTGAAAAAATTTCGAATAATACTTTCCAGAAATTTAGTCCAAAAGTTGTTGAAATTCATCTTTCACTCCGAATACCGTGAAGGTCTTTCATGCCCCAAAAGGATGTATTTAATTTCGGACACTACAGAGGGGGGCTTGAAAGAGAGGGGGCTAACGAGAGAGGGGGGCTGATTCACAAAATCAAATGACAAGGATATATATGAGAGCTTTCAGTTCTTTTACACCATATGTTGTGGATTCAGCATACAATTTTACGAGTCAAATACATAAATTCAGCATTCGACACAGTTTTATCCCAAACCATAAACAAATTTACATGCAAGCTTATTTAGCTCAATGAATGGAAAACCTTTGGTAATCTGTAAAATTAGATATTAGTGGGGGCTTAATAGAGAGGGGGGTTATTTGAAATTTGGCTCAGAGGAGAAGGGCTTATTCGAGAGGGGGGGGGGCTCAATAGAGAAGAGCTTTTACGGTATGAAAAAAGATAGCAAAGATGTCTTAGATATTGGTCTAGCTTTTGAATTTGAAGTATTATGAATTTTTTGAAGAAAGATCTTGTGCAGAAGCCTGCCCAAAAACTGTCATAAAATTTTAAAACCTGTAGCCTGTTACAGACAGCCTTTCTTAGGCGTCTGTGAATCGATTACGAGTAGCCAACAAGACAGCAGTTATTTTTCATAAAACTATCAGAAAGCAATGATAAAGTCTCAATTTTAAATCATTTCTAATGTCAGTCAAGTGAACATTCCAATTATTATTCCCTCTCCATGGCTTGCTGCAGAAAAAACAACTGTTTCCTTTCGCTCTTTTCTCAATGGGTATCAATTCTTCATAACAACGTGGAAACTTTGGGTGTTTCTTAGAAAAACTAACAAAAAGGAACAGTCAGTTGAATCATTTCAGTTCAGCAAAGCTTGACAATATCTAGCAACATTTCCCTTTGGGTACATTTAGGTTGCCTTCATGTTGAGATAGCAATAAGAGATGGGAAAGGATATTGAAGGTCCAAAAGCATTTCAGAACAATTGTCTCATTTTCCATAGATCAGGTCTATGCGAAATCATTAACAGTACTATAACTGTTGCTAGGCCGAAAGAAACAGGGACATGCGATTTGCTTTCATGGGATTTGAATGTCCAAACAAACGTTAAATGTATGTTTCATGGACTGAACCACTCTCCACAATGGCTTAAGGGATGGTGATTCTCAGGGATGAGGCAAACAATATACTGTATTATCGAAATTTTTCAAAACATTATTGTACGTCGATTTTAAATCGTTGACACCTTTTAAATAATCATTAAAGTTGATTCATCGATTCTTTAATTGTTTTTCAAAAATTGAGAGAAAGTACTGAAAAAGAGCTAAAAATTTGAAAATTCTGTGATAAAAAATTGGGTACGCTTCTGCACGAGATCTTTGGTCAATATGTACACCATACTTTAAACTTAATGGCTAGACCAATATCTAAGACATCTTTTGACATCTATTTTTTATTTTCAGCATTAAAGTTGAAAATAAACAACTTTTAGGCCTAAATTTGTAAAAAATAGTACAATGTGAATTTTGCAATAATTTGCCTGGATGAAATTTATTAACAGATACGTTTTCAAGGAGAGCATAGATGGACTCTACTGGCTTTTAAATAAAAAAAAGATTTTGCAAATCAGAGTACTGAGTGTGATACAGCAGCATTTTCAAGTTTGTTATGTTTTGTAAACAATGGTCAATTTCTTCCTGAAATTGATTAGAAACGATGCAGTAGGATTTCTTGAAAGTTTGACGAATTGTTTCTCCGCAACCGATCGCTCAATTCGTTTCAAATTTTTTGCATCTTGGTGATAAATTCCTTCTGAACAACAGAAAAATAAAATAAAAATCACATTTTCAATTCGAATTTTGGGTATTTTTTCCAACCCTGGATCACTGTGCGATTGTTACTACATCAACAGGGGCGAAAAGCATGCAAAGCAATGTACATTTGTGGAATTCCCGAACCATCGCCAGCGACACCGCCGAGCTCCATGTGGTGTTGATTTGGTCAAAGTCTCTAGAACTGTTACTGGAAAGCAAATTATCATACCATTCAAATCATATTGCTACAAATCCCTGAAAGAGTATTTTGAAATTCTTTTGAAACGCCCTGGTTTCCAAAACCAATGCAACCAATGGAGAACAAGAGAAATTCCAGGTGATGTCTTAGAGGATATATATGATGGAGCAATTTGGAAAGATTTTGCTGATAGATTCTTGAACGATTCACAAAAAAACTTTGCATTTATGCTAAATCTTGACTGGTTTAATCCCTTTAAACATGCGAAGTACTCAATTGGAGGAATATATTTAGTGTGCCTGAATCTTCCAAGAAGCGAAAGATTCAAGAGAAAAAACGTTATCCTTGTTGGTATCATCCCTGCGATGAAGCACGAGCCACCAACCAATACCTTTCTCAAACCTCTTGTCCAAGAGTTCATAGAAGGCTGGGAAGATGGCTACTATTTGACAAGTCACGAATCTCCTGATAAAGCTGAACAGTATCGATTTGCTTTGCTTTGTGTTGGCTGTGACATACCAGCATGCAGAAAATTATGTGGGTTCCTTGGTAAGTATGTACTTCTTACTTAATATATATTGTAGTTTCTCATCATTCATGGTGGTCATAATAAGTCACAATCCGTCGATTTTCAGCAGAAACCTTCCGATGAAGTTTTATTGGACACTTTGTGAAAAATCGCAAACAATTTGAATTGTTCACTTGGGAAAAATTGTATAATATTAACCCAGTTTCAGCCAAAGATCGGCATGGAATGCTGTGAGTGAAAAAAATCATCAACAAAAATTTAACTGAAAGAAAACTCAACGCTTTTACAGTTTATTTTGACGAACTTTGCGAACAAAAATTCGTTCGAAACTAACCGCCTGAAACCTGTGATTAGGATAGTAAAAATAGTTGCCAAAATAGAATTTTGATGCTGAAATTCAGATACACGAAACCATACAATTTTGAGCACACCAAGGCCTTTCTGACTTATGTCTTTCATGATTTAGAACAAGAGTGATTCTAAAATTACTGATTTAAGAGAAAAATTGATTTTTCTGATGAAGAAATTTCTGCTTGCATATTTAGTTTTTATTAGCTGTTTTCGTGAGAATGTAGCATATGATGTTTCAACACATGAAGACGGAACTTTTGAAAACCTGATTGCGATTTCGTAAACTGGGATTAGGAATGCCTACATAACAAGATTTTAGACTGGAGAGCGGCTTTGATAAATGTAAACAGGGTGTCTCAAACGATTTTTTGTGTCAAATTTCTGTTTCAAACACCCTGAATATCTAGAAAAATTGACATTTTCGGTTCCCCCAAAATAAGACGTCAAAATGGAATTTATGGCTCCCTTTCAGAACCTCCTCCCCATTGATGATAGTCACTAATATGAACATTCCCTTATATTATGAAGATAGTCTCTGCAACTGCTTTTTATGCATGATTTAATTTAGAATAATTTAGTTTTCAGAAATGATTTTAAAGCAATGTTAAAATTAAGTTTATCCCATTACCCATTTCTTTGCAACATGTTTCCTGCAAAAACGAGTATAACAGGATCAATCTCCTGCTCCAGCAAAAATGAAGATGCATTTCCTCGTAGGACGGGGTCTTTTTTACTAAAATTGAATTGCCAATTTCCACAAAATAAAACAGTGGTAAGCCATTGCAGATCATTTAACACAAAGCTTATTGCATACAATTTTTGTCGTCTCTATAGGCCATAGTGCGACAAGAGGATGCTCTCGCTGCAACAAAACATTCCCTGGAAGAATCGGTGAAAAGCTGTATTCAGGATTCGATAGGGCAACCTGGGAGCCTAGGAATCACAATGATCACCTTAGAAAAGTGGACGAGGTTATGAAATGCCAAACTAAAACAGATAGACAAAGACTCCAGTCTGAGCATGGGGCCCGGTATTCAGAACTTTTCAAACTTCCTTACTATGACTGCATAAGAATGGCAATAATTGATCCAATGCATAACTTGTTTTTGGGTACAGCCAAGCATACATTGAATGTTTGGAAAGAACTTGGCATCTTGACAGACGAAAAGTTGCAGTTGCTCGATCAGAAACTTACGAACATTAGAGCAGCAGCAGATGTTGGTAAACTCCCAACTAAACTGGTAAGCGCCTATTCTTCTTTTACAGCAGACGAATTTAAAAACTGGACAATCTTATTTTCAGTATACGGATTCAAAGACATTGTCGCAGATCAGCACTTAGAATGCTGGAGAAAATTTGTGTTGGCATGTCGCATATTATGTTCAAAAGTGATTACCCAAACAGATATACGAATGGCAGATATGCTGTTCGTCGAATTTTGTAGAACTTTTGAGAGGCTGTATGGAGAAGAAAGAGTGACCCCAAACATGCATTTACATGGACATATTTGTGAATGTGTGTCAGACTTTGGACCCATCTATTCGTTTTGGCTTTTTAGTTTTGAAAGATACAATGGCATCCTGGGTGGACTACCTTCTAACAAAAGAGACATCGAGACCCAATTTTTTAGTCGATTTTTGAGGGAAGTGCAGTGCCTCGACTCACAGATTCCAGACAACTTTCAAGATGAATTCTCCCAGGAATTTGCAGGCCTTTTAGATCCAAAGGACCGTGGCTCTCTTGCCCAGATTCCACTGAAATGCCTTTATCCAGTTATGCGCCTCTCTTCCCGACGATCTAATTATGCTGTTGAAGACTGGACAGATCTTCAGTACATAACGATGAAGCCCTTGCCTAAGGCACTTGCAATGGACCGATTAGATCTTCAGTATCTCGAGTCAATGTACAAAGCACTCTACCCCCAAGCGGCAACAATTGCGGCACACGTGTCCTATAGAAAGGCAAATTTTATTTACATCGGAAAAGAAGTTTTTGGGTCTTGCTCATCAAGAACACGGAGATCCAGTACTGTTCTTGCTTACTGGCACAGTACTGGAGGTGATATTATGCCGTTTGAAAGAATGTACCTACGTCCAAGACCAGGGGTGGTAGAAGAGTACTTGATGCATGTAGCAACAATCGATGGGAATCCTCATGTCCATATCATTGCTCGGATCAAATGGCATGGACCTATCAATAACAAAGACTACTACGGAAACCCAGTAGAGGTATGGAGTTCAGAACTTTACGATGATTCTGGACCTTCGAAATTCATGCCAGTGCAGCGTATAAAATCAAAATTTGTGAAGCTAGCATTAAGAAAGTGGGGTAGAAATGTTTTAGTTGTATTTCCTCGTGACTATGGATTAAACATCTAGGCTCTGTCTAGAATTAGAAATTAGGCCAACAAATTTGATAATGAAAATAATCAAGTAATTTGCATGAGTAATTCTGGGTTACACGTATTTTTTAAAGGAAACTAAGGATTTGGGCCAGCACTAAAAGTTTCCTAAAATTATCAGATTTTGAGTACTCGAGTTTCTTACGAGTTTCTTACGAGTTTCTTACGAGTTTCTTAGAGGTTCCATAACAATCTTCATGTGCACTACTTGTGCCCTCGCAAGCATTAAAAAAAATGCTTTTTAAGCCTTTCCAATGTTTAGACATGACTCAAGTACCTTATGGGTAATATGATACAGGAAACGAGTGAGAATAAATTAAAGGTATGTGAAGGATTTCTTTCATCGAAATGAATAGTTTCAACTCATATTTTCCCAGTTCTGGAGATTGGAGTTTCTTGATTTTTTGGCGATCTGAGAATGGAAATTCTTACAAAAAATGCGTGTATGGCAAATGTCATCTGACCTCTAACGTTGGATAGGTTTTAGAAGAAAATAGCAAAAACAAAATAGGAATTCATGATCGGTTGAGTTGCAAAAGGATCCAGAGTATGACAGCTGCTGATTCCATTTAAAGACCAAACAAAATTTACAATTGGTATGTTCCGGACATCATCCATTAAATCTATTTTCTGTGCTTTGTGGGAAAATTTTCTCGAAAGAGTAGGAGATTTTTGCCAGTTGATGTAACAAATAGGTTGCAGTTTAGTTTTGTCCAATGTTGCTAAATTCTTCAATGCAATTTGATGAAAGTAAAGATCTGCACGCCTGGCTCATTCACATAAGTTTTGCCGATTATTTCTTACCCAAAAATTGTAGTCGCCGATTGTTTTTAATAGAGCCAAAATGTCCTTTCTGAGATAAAATGATCTTGTTCAGCAGGGAACACCTCTTAGATTTATTTCATAGCAATAAAGTCATTAAGACTTCAACTGATTTACAGAAATCACCGAAAGCTCACTTCAGGTAACCATAGGCGTAGGAGACAGGGGTCTGGGGGGGCTGCAGCCCCCCAACGTCGGAAAATTTTGCAAAAATCAGCCATAATCGGGCAGAAATCCGCCTTAAGTCGGGCAAAATGTTCTTAAACGATGGAATTTTTATCGGGCAGCCCCCCCAAATTTTATCTTCGCCTACGCCGATGCAGGTAACTGTTAGCATAGACGTATAGAGGTAGTCTTATGATCCATTTCTTACAGTATAAAATGGTTATGTATATTTTTACATATGGCTGTCTATATATAGACAGAAGTTCTGAAGTTCTGAGTCATTTCTGAGTTTTACTCTAGTCTACATAGATAGACATAGATAGATATAGATGAAATTGATAATATAAGTGCGGGTGAAAACAAACGAGAAAGGCCTATAAAGTTGATACTATCATCAGAGTGTGACTGACAACAGGGGTGGCGCCAGAAATCTTCCGACAGGGGGCCGGAACTTCCGACAGGGGGGCTAAAATGGCTAGAAAATGCAGTTTTCGTAGGTTATTTTGCCAATGACTGACAAACTGACTCCAAATCTTTCTAAATCAATCTCCCTATTAGAAGGATTTCAATTCAGTTTGTCAGTCACACTCTGATAACAGTGATAACTTTCGCTTTTTGGAGTATTCCTGTTAAGAATAGATTGAAATTTGATTAATCTAATTTCAATCTCTAAAGTATTCCTTTACATGAACTTTACATTAGGAATAAAGACAAAATATCACATTTTCACAAACTTTACAAAAGGAGATAAGATGAAATATCACATTTACACGACCTTTCATAATGTAAATTTTAAAGATGATGTTTATGGTCAGTAAAGATGTGTAAAAACGAAAATCCGTATTTACACAATCTTTTCACTCACTTGAAAGATTATGTAAAGACCAATTTTCATGCAGTGTCAAAAGAGCCCAAGTGCAATAGGGTTAAATTTCTGCCACGTGTACGTGAAAATGCTGTTTTACTTTCCGTGATGGTTTTAAAAACGAGAAATCGACGCGTGAATCCATGATTCAAGGGTACTATGGGGTGGGGGGGCATCAGCAAGTACAGTGTCTTTGCAGGGAGCAAACCTATTACACGTGATATTGTCGTATGATCATTTTAATAAAGAACTGAAGATGTATCTTGGTACAATGAAAATTCATAAGATTTATTTGAAGTAGAGGCTTCTTCTCCCATGGGAGCTTCATCAATCGAGAGACAGCAAGACCAATTGTTATATTGCAAAGTACAGTAATGGACTCATTGCACAAGTCCCTCCAATTCTCCTCATTGTTGTTGAATCTCAACTCATTTCTGATAGGGTGGTTATGTTTTGATTTAGCATGGGTAAAACATATTTCCTTTTTACTTAGACTGCAGCTAACACATGTTCGCGGAAAGTGAGGGAAAAGAGTTCCTATCATCCTGCTTGAGGATACAGTGGAGGCAACCGATTGCCTAGTGAGGACACGGTCCGATGTTGGAATTTGTGATGATAATGGATATGTCTTTGCTGTACCAACGAGAGGATCGACGAGAAGCTTGAATGGAAGCAAATGCTTGAAGTCGATAGTCGATTCTTGTTTCCTTGAAAGGCCTGAAGCGATCAAGACCACAAAACTGCGGAAGTATATGGCAACGGTAGCTCAAATTGCAGACCTGAATGAAACGGAATGGGAGTGGCTTGCACTCCATTTGGGTCATGATGTTGTGGTCCACAAAAGTTATTATAGACAACAAGAACATGTTATAGAGCTAGCCAAAGTTGCAAAGCTCTTGATTGCCTTTGATTGCCTTTGAGGTGCTGGGATAGCAGGGAAGAAACTTCGTCAAATTGGCGATAAAGGTGTTGCTACATATCCTTAGGTGTATATGAATAGGTGTATAACAAATTAAACGTTAAAGTATTATTTTGTGAGTAATGATGATGTTGTATAAGAGTATTAACCGTTTATAAGAATACAGTTTGTTTTTGCTAAAATATATGACATTATTGCAGTTAGCATACATAACCTTATTGCAGACTGGTCGCAACATATTTAGTTGCCTAGCAACGAGTCACGTGACTAATTAAAGTTTAATTACTTAATTAGGATCACAATAAACTGATGATACTGTGTACCAACTTGCAACTTTATAACTCTATCGGTTTTGGAAATAATTAGGGGGGGCATGTGAGGAGTGAATCAAAAGAGCCCAAGTGCAATAGGGTTAAATTTCTGCCACGTGTACGTGAAAATGCTGTTTTACTTTCCGTGATGGTTTTAAAAACGAGAAATCGACGCGTGAATCCATGATTCAAGGGTACTATGGGGTGGGGGGGGGGGGGCAACAGCAAGTACAGTGTCTTTGCAGGGAGCAAACCTATTACACATGATATTGTCGTATTATCATTTTAATAAAGAACTGAAGATGTATCTTGGTACAATGAAAATTCATAAGATTTATTTGAAGTAGAGGCTTCTTCTCCCATGGGAGCTTCATCAATCGAGAGACAGCAAGACCAATTGTTATATTGCGAAGTACAGTAATGGATTCATTGCACAAGTCCCTCCAATTCTCCTCATTGTTGTTGAATCTCAACTCATTTCTGATAGGGTGGTTATGTTTTGATTTAGGGGCCCTTTACATGAGCAAACTCAGACCGGCACGAGTTTCAGATCGGCATGAGTTTCATTTCGGTGTCTGGTCAAGGCCCTTGGAGTGTTTACATGAGAAGGGGCGAAATGAAACTTGTGCCGGTCTGGGTTTGTTTCGGTCTTTCAGACCGATCTGAAAACTCAGGTCGACCTGAAATTCTCATGTAAACAGAAATCTTTTCAGATCGGGGCGAAATGAATAATTGCGGAAGTGATAACTGTACTATTAGGAGCCATTTTCATTGTTTGGTCGTCCATTTGTTTTTCTCCAGACGCAAGAAACTATAACTAAGAAACTAAACATAAAAAACTAAAGCCTCCTGTTTTATTTTCAGGTTCTGAAGCAGCATTTGAACCATCAAACCAAAATAGATGTGTAATGCAGTACAAACGTACAGTTGATTATCCTTGATTATCAACTCTAATAACATCCTGTGTTGTTGATAACTTAGCGCAACAATGAAAATAGGCCTAAATCCAAAACATGAGAAAAGAAACCATTGTCACAGTTGCCTCAATTGCATTCAACGCATGTGCAATGTGACGCTAGTATAATTTCAGACCGGTCTGAAACTCCATGTAAACGCAACGCAAAAAAGCAGACATGGCAAAATTTCAAACCGATCTGAAACTCGTGCCGGTCTGAGTTTGCTCATGTAAAGGGCCCCTTAGACTGCAGCTAACACATGTTCGCGGAAAGTGAGGGAAAAGAGTTCCTATCATCCTGCTTGAGGATACAGTGGAGGCAACCGATTGCCTAGTGAGGACACGGTCCGATGTTGGAATTTGTGATGATAATGGATATGTCTTTGCTGTACCAACGAGAGGATCGACGAGAAGTTTGAATGGAAGCAAATGCTTGAAGTCGATAGTCGATTCTTGTTTCCTTGAAAGGCCTGAAGTGATCAAGACCACAAAACTGCGGAAGTATATGGCAACGGTAGCTCAAATTGCAGACCTGAATGAAACGGAATGGGAGTGGCTTGCACTCCATTTGGGTCATGATGTTGTGGTCCACAAAAGTTATTATAGACAACAAGAACATGTTATAGAGCTAGCCAAAGTTGCAAAGCTCTTGATTGCCTTTAATTGTCTTTGAGGTGCTGGGATAGCAGGGAAGAAAGTTCGTCAGATTGGCGATAAAGGTATCTACTCCTGGTGTTGCTACATATCCTTAGGTGTATATGAATAGGTGTATAACAAATTAAACGTTAATGTATTATATTGTGAGTAATTATGATGTTGTATAAGAGTATTAACCGTTTATAAGAATAAAGTTTGTTTTTGCTAAAATATATGACATTATTGCACTTAGCATACATAACCTTATTGCAGACTGGTCGCAACATATTTAGTTGCCTAGCAACGAGTCACGTGACTAATTAAAGTTTAATTACTTAATTAGGATCACAATCAACTGATGATACTGTTTACCAACTTGCAACTTTGTAACTCAATCGGTTTTGGAAATAATTAGGGGGAGGGGCATGTGAGGAGTGAATCAAAAGAGCCCAAGTGCAATAGGGTTAAATTTCTGCCACGTGTACGTGAAAATGCTGTTTTACTTTCCGTGATGGTTTTAAAAACGATAAATTGACGCATGAATCCATGCATCAAGGGTACTATGGGGTGAGGGGGGGCATCAGCAAGTACAGTGTCTTTGCAGGGAGCAAACCTATTACACGTGATATTGTCGTATGATCATTTTAATAAAGAACTGAAGATGTATCTTGGTACAATGAAAATTCATAAGATTTATTTGAAGTAGAGGCTTCTTCTCCAATGAGAGCTTCATCAATCGAGAGACAGCAAGACCAATTGTTATATTGCGAAGTACAGTAATGGATTCATTGCACAAGTCCCTCCAATTCTCCTCATTGTTGTTGAATCTCAACTCATTTCTGATAGGGTGGTTATGTTTTGATTTAGCATGGGTAAAGCATATTTCCTTTTTACTTAGACTGCAGCTAACACATGTTCGCGGAAAGTGAGGGAAAAGAGTTCCTATCATCCTGCTTGAGGATACAGTGGAGGCAACCGATTGCCTAGTGAGGACACGGTCCGATGTTGGAATTTGTGATGATAATGGATATGTCTTTGCTGTACCAACGAGAGGATCGATGAGAAGCTTGAATGGAAGCAAATGCTTGAAGTCGATAGTCGATTCTTGTTTCCTTGAAAGGCCTGAAGCGATCAAGACCACAAAACTGCGGAAGTATATGGCAACGGTAGCTCAAATTGCAGACCTGAATGAAACGGAATGGGAGTGGCTTGCACTCCATTTGGGTCATGATGTTGTGGTCCACAAAAGTTATTATAGACAACAAGAACATGTTATAGAGCTAGCCAAAGTTGCAAAGCTCTTGATTGCCTTTGATTGCCTTTGAGGTGCTGGGATAGCAGGGAAGAAACTTCGTCAAATTGGCGATAAAGGTATCTACTCCTGGTGTTGCTACATATCCTTAGGTGTATATGAATAGGTGTATAACAAATTAAACGTTAATGTATTATTTTGTGAGTAATTATGATGTTGTATAAGAGTATTAACCGTTTATAAGAATAAAGTTTGTTTTTGCTAAAATATATGACATTATTGCAGTTAGCATACATAACCTTATTGCAGACTGGTCACAACATATTTAGTTGCCTAGCAACGAGTCACGTGACTAATTAAAGTTTAATTACTTAATTAGGATCACAATAAACTGATGATACTGTGTACCAACTTGCAACTTTGTAACTCTATCGGTTTTGGAAATAATTAGGGGGGGGCCATGTGAGGAGTGAATCAAAAGAGCCCAAGTGCAATAGGGTTAAATTTCTGCCACGTGTACGTGAAAATGCTGTTTTACTTTCCGTGCTCGTTTTAAAAACGAGAAACCGACGCTTGAATCCATGATTCAAGGGTACTATGGGGTGGGGGGGGGGGGGGCAACAGCAAGTACAGTGTCTTTGCAGGGAGCAAACCTATTACACGTGATATTGTCGTATGATCATTTTAATAAAGAACTGAAGATGTATCTTGGTACAATGAAAATTCATAAGATTTATTTGAAGTAGAGGCTTCTTCTCCCATGGGAGCTTCATCAATCGAGAGACAGCAAGACCAATTGTTATATTGCAAAGTACAGTAATGGACTCATTGCACAAGTCCCTCCAATTCTCCTCATTGTTGTTGAATCTCAACTCATTTCTGATAGGGTGGTTATGTTTTGATTTAGCATGGGTAAAACATATTTCCTTTTTACTTAGACTGCAGCTAACACATGTTCGCGGAAAGTGAGGGAAAAGAGTTCCTATCATCCTGCTTGAGGATACAGTGGAGGCAACCGATTGCCTAGTGAGGACACGGTCCGATGTTGGAATTTGTGATGATAATGGATATGTCTTTGCTGTACCAACGAGAGGATCGACGAGAAGCTTGAATGGAAGCAAATGCTTGAAGTCGATAGTCGATTCTTGTTTCCTTGAAAGGCCTGAAGCGATCAAGACCACAAAACTGCGGAAGTATATGGCAACGGTAGCTCAAATTGCAGACCTGAATGAAACGGAATGGGAGTGGCTTGCACTCCATTTGGGTCATGATGTTGTGGTCCACAAAAGTTATTATAGACAACAAGAACATGTTATAGAGCTAGCCAAAGTTGCAAAGCTCTTGATTGCCTTTAATTGCCTTTGAGGTGCTGGGATAGCAGGTAAGAAACTTCGTCAAATTGGCGATAAAGGTATCTACTCCTGGTGTTGCTACATATCCTTAGGTGTATATGAATAGGTGTATAACAAATTAAACGTTAATGTATTATTTTGTGAGTAATTATGATGTTGTATAAGAGTATTAACCGTTTATAAGAATAAAGTTTGTTTTTGCTAAAATATATGACATTATTGCAGTTAGCATACATAACCTTATTGCAGACTGGTCGCAACATATTTAGTTGCCTAGCAACGAGTCACGTGACTAATTAAAGTTTAATTACTTAATTAGGATCACAATAAACTGATGATACTGTGTACCAACTTGCAACTTTATAACTCTATCGGTTTTGGAAATAATTAGGGGGGGGGGCCATGTGAGGAGTGAATCAAAAGAGCCCAAGTGCAATAGGGTTAAATTTCTGCCACGTGTACGTGAAAATGCTGTTTTACTTTCCGTGATGGTTTTAAAAACGAGAAATTGACGCGTGAATCCATGATTCAAGGGTACTATGGGGTGGGGGGGGGGGGCAACAGCAAGTACAGTGTCTTTGCAGGGAGCAAACCTATTACACGTGATATTGTCGTATTATCATTTTAATAAAGAACTGAAGATGTATCTTGGTACAATGAAAATTCATAAGATTTATTTGAAGTAGAGGCTTCTTCTCCCATGGGAGCTTCATCAATCGAGAGACAGCAAGACCAATTGTTATATTGCGAAGTACAGTAATGGATTCATTGCACAAGTCCCTCCAATTCTCCTCATTGTTGTTGAATCTCAACTCATTTCTGATAGGGTGGTTATGTTTTGATTTAGCATGGGTAAAACATATTTCCTTTTTACTTAGACTGCAGCTAACACATGTTCGCGGAAAGTGAGGGAAAAGAGTTCCTATCATCCTGCTTGAGGATACAGTGGAGGCAACCGATTGCCTAGTGAGGACACGGTCCGATGTTGGAATTTGTGATGATAATGGATATGTCTTTGCTGTACCAACGAGAGGATCGACGAGAAGCTTGAATGGAAGCAAATGCTTGAAGTCGATAGTCGATTCTTGTTTCCTTGAAAGGCCTGAAGTGATCAAGACCACAAAACTGCGGAAGTATATGGCAACGGTAGCTCAAATTGCAGACCTGAATGAAAAGGAATGGGAGTGGCTTGCACTCCATTTGGGTCATGATGTTGTGGTCCACAAAAGTTATTATAGACAACAAGAACATGTTATAGAGCTAGCCAAAGTTGCAAAGCTCTTGATTGCCTTTAATTGCCTTTGAGGTGCTGGGATAGCAGGTAAGAAACTTCGTCAAATTGGCGATAAAGGTATCTACTCCTGGTGTTGCTACATATCCTTAGGTGTATATGAATAGGTGTATAACAAATTAAACGTTAATGTATTATTTTGTGAGTAATTATGATGTTGTATAAGAGTATTAACCGTTTATAAGAATAAAGTTTGTTTTTGCTAAAATATATGACATTATTGCAGTTAGCATACATAACCTTATTGCAGACTGGTCGCAACATATTTAGTTGCCTAGCAACGAGTCACGTGACTAATTAAAGTTTAATTACTTAATTAGGATCACAATAAACTGATGATACTGTGTACCAACTTGCAACTTTATAACTCTATCGGTTTTGGAAATAATTAGGGGGAGGGGGGGCCATGTGAGGAGTGAATCAAAAGAGCCCAAGTGCAAAAGGGTTAAATTTCTGCCACGTGTACGTGAAAATGCTGTTTTACTTTCCTTGCTGGTTTTAAAAACGAGAAATTGACGCATGAATCCATGATTCAAGGGTACTATGGGGTGGGGGGGGGGGCATCAGCAAGTACAGTGTCTTTGCAGGGAGCAAACCTATTACACGTGATATTGTCGTATGATCATTTTAATAAAGAACTGAAGATGTATCTTGGTACAATGAAAATTCATAAGATTTATTTGAAGTAGAGGCTTCTTCTCCCATGGGAGCTTCATCAATCGAGAGACAGCAAGACCAATTGTTATATTGCGAAGTACAGTAATGGATTCATTGCACAAGTCCCTCCAATTCTCCTCATTGTTGTTGAATCTCAACTCATTTCTGATAGGGTGGTTATGTTTTGATTTAGCATGGGTAAAACATATTTCCTTTTTACTTAGACTGCAGCTAACACATGTTCGCGGAAAGTGAGGGAAAAGAGTTCCTATCATCCTGCTTGAGGATACAGTGGAGGCAATCGATTGCCTAGTGAGGACACAGTCCGATGTTGGAATTTGTGATGATAATGGATATGTCTTTGCTGTACCAACAAGAGGATCGACGAGAAGCTTGAATGGAAGCAAATGCTTGAAGTCGATAGTTGATTCTTGTTTCCTTGAAAGGCCTGAAGTGATCAAGACCACAAAACTGCGGAAGTATATGGCAACGGTAGCTCAAATTGCAGACCTGAATGAAACGGAATGGGAGCAGCTTGCACTCCATTTGGGTCATGATGTTGTGGTCCACAAAAGTTATTATAGACAACAAGAACATGTTATAGAGCAAGCCAAAGTTGCAAAGCTCTTGATTCCCTTTGATTGCCTTTGAGGTGCTGGGATAGCAGGGAAGAAACTTCGTCAAATTGGCGATAAAGGTGTTGCTACATATCCTTAGGTGTATATGAATAGGTGTATAACAAATTAAACGTTAATGTATTATTTTGTGAGTAATGATGATGTTGTATAAGAGTATTAACCGTTTATAAGAATAAAGTTTGTTTTTGCTAAAATATATGACATTATTGCAGTTAGCATACATAACCTTATTGCAGACTGGTCGCAACATATTTAGTTGCCTAGCAACGAGTCACGTGACTAATTAAAGTTTAATTACTTAATTAGGACCACAATAAACTGATGATACTGTGTACCAACTTGCAACTTTAGAACTCTATCAGTTTTGGAAATAATTAGGGGGGGCATGTGAGGAGTGAATCAAAAGAGCCCAAGTGCAATAGGGTTAAATTTCTGCCACGTGTACGTGAAAATGCTGTTTTACTTTCCGTGATGGTTTTAAAAACGAGAAATCGACGCGTGAATCCATGATTCAAGGGTACTATGGGGTGGGGGGGGGGGGCAACAGCAAGTACAGTGTCTTTGCAGGGAGCAAACCTATTACACGTGATATTGTCGTATGATCATTTTAATAAAGAACTGAAGATGTATCTTGGTACAATGAAAATTCATAAGATTTATTTGAAGTAGAGGCTTCTTCTCCCATGGGAGCTTCATCAATCGAGAGACAGCAAGACCAATTGTTATATTGCGAAGTACAGTAATGGATTCATTGCACAAGTCCCTCCAATTCTCCTCATTGTTGTTGAATCTCAACTCATTTCTGATAGGGTGGTTATGTTTTGATTTAGCATGGGTAAAACATATTTCCTTTTTACTTAGACTGCAGCTAACACATGTTCGCGGAAAGTGAGGGAAAAGAGTTCCTATCATCCTGCTTGAGGATACAGTGGAGGCAACCGATTGCCTAGTGAGGACACGGTCCGATGTTGGAATTTGTGATGATAATGGATATGCCTTTCCTGTACCAACGAGAGGATCGACGAGAAGCTTGAATGGAAGCAAATGCTTGAAGTCGATAGTTGATTCTTGTTTCCTTGAAAGGCCTGAAGTGATCAAGACCACAAAACTGCGGAAGTATATGGCAACGGTAGCTCAAATTGCAGACCTGAATGAAACGGAATGGGAGTGGCTTGCACTCCATTTGGGTCATGATGTTGTGGTCCACAAAATTTATTATAGACAACAAGAACATGTTATAGAGCTAGCCAAAGTTGCAAAGCTCTTGATTGCCTTTAATTGCCTTTGAGGTGCTGGGATAGCAGGGAAGAAACTTCGTCAAATTGGCGATAAAGGTATCTACTCCTGGTGTTGCTACATATCCTTAGGTGTATATGAATAGGTGTATAACAAATTAAACGTTAATGTATTATTTTGTGAGTAATTATGATGTTGTATAAGAGTATTAACCGTTT
The DNA here is from genome assembly GCA_039566865.1 of Aurelia coerulea. Lineage (NCBI taxonomy): Eukaryota > Metazoa > Cnidaria > Scyphozoa > Semaeostomeae > Ulmaridae > Aurelia > Aurelia coerulea. The sequence goes on from CM076947.1 coordinate 13,131,606, forward strand.
ATAAGAATAAAGTTTGTTTTTGCTAAAATATATGACATTATTGCAGTTAGCATACATAACCTTATTGCAGACTGGTCGCAACATATTTAGTTGCCTAGCAACGAGTCACGTGACTAATTAAAGTTTAATTACTTAATTAGGATCACAATAAACTGATGATACTGTGTACCAACTTGCAACTTTATAACTCTATCGGTTTTGGAAATAATTAGGGGGGGGGCCATGTGAGGAGTGAATCAAAAGAGCCCAAGTGCAATAGGGTTAAATTTCTGCCACGTGTACGTGAAAATGCTGTTTTACTTTCCGTGCTGGTTTTAAAAACGAGAAATTGACGCATGAATCCATGATTCAAGGGTACTATGGGGTGGGGGGGGGGGCATCAGCAAGTACAGTGTCTTTGCAGGGAGCAAACCTATTACACGTGATATTGTCGTATGATCATTTTAATAAAGAACTGAAGATGTATCTTGGTACAATGAAAATTCATAAGATTTATTTGAAGTAGAGGCTTCTTCTCCCATGGGAGCTTCATCAATCGAGAGACAGCAAGACCAATTGTTATATTGCGAAGTACAGTAATGGATTCATTGCACAAGTCCCTCCAATTCTCCTCATTGTTGTTGAATCTCAACTCATTTCTGATAGGGTGGTTATGTTTTGATTTAGCATGGGTAAAACATATTTCCTTTTTAATTAGACTACAGCTAACGCATGTTCGCGGAAAGTGAGGGAAAAGAGTTCCTATCATCCTGCTTGAGGATACAGTGGAGGCAATCGATTGCCTAGTGAGGACACGGTCCGATGTTGGAATTTGTGATGATAATGGATATGTCTTTGCTGTACCAACGAGAGGATCGACGAGAAGTTTGAATGGAAGCAAATGCTTGAAGTCGATAGTCGATTCTTGTTTCCTTGAAAGGCCTGAATCGATCAAGACCACAAAACTGCGGAAGTATATGGCAAAGGTAGCTCAAATTGCAGACCTGAATGAAACGGAATGGGAGTGGCTTGCACTCCATTTGGGTCATGATGTTGTGGTCCACAAAAGTTATTATAGACAACAAGAACATGTTATAGAGCTAGCCAAAGTTGCAAAGCTCTTGATTGCCTTTGATTGCCTTTGAGGTGCTGGGATAGCAGGGAAGAAACTTCGTCAAATTGGCGATAAAGGTATGTACTCCCTGGTGTTGCTACATATCCTTAGGTGTATATGAATAGGTGTATAACAAATTAAACGTTAATGTATTATTTTGTGAGTAATTATGATGTTGTATAAGAGTATTAACCGTTTATAAGAATAAAGTTTGTTTTTGCTAAAATATATGACATTATTGCAGTTAGCATACATAACCTTATTGCAGACTGGTCGCAACATATTTAGTTGCCTAGCAACGATACACGTGACTAATTAAAGTTTAATTACTTAATTAGGATCACAATATACTGATGATACTGTGTACCAACTTGCAACTCTATAACTCTATCGGTTTTGGAAATAATTTGGGGGGGGCCATGTGAGGAGTGAATCAAAAGAGCCCAAGTGCAATAGGGTTAAATTTCTGCCACGTGTACGTGAAAATGCTGTTTTAGTTTCCGTGATGGTTTTAAAAACGAGAAATCAACGCGTGAATCCATGATTCAAGGGTACTATGGGGTGGGGGGGGGGGGCATCAGCAAGTACAGTGTCTTTGCAGGGAGCAAACCTATTACACGTGATATTGTCGTATGATCATTTTAATAAAGAACTGAAGATGTATCTTGGTACAATGAAAATTCATAAGATTTATTTGAAGTAGAGGCTTCTTCTCCCATGGGAGCTTCATCAATCGAGAGACAGCAAGACCAATTGTTATATTGCGAAGTACAGTAATGGATTCATTGCACAAGTCCCTCCAATTCTCCTCATTGTTGTTGAATCTCAACTCATTTCTGATAGGGTGGTTATGTTTTGATTTAGCATGGGTAAAACATATTTCCTTTTTACTTAGACTGCAGCTAACACATGTTCGCGGAAAGTGAGGGAAAAGAGTTCCTATCATCCTGCTTGAGGATACAGTGGAGGCAATTGATTGCCTAGTGAGGACACGGTCCGATGTTGGAATTTGTGATGATAATGGATATGTCTTTGCTGTACCAACGAGAGGATCGACGAGAAGCTTGAATGGAAGCAAATGCTTGAAGTCGATAGTCGATTCTTGTTTCCTTGAAAGGCCTGAAGCGATCAAGACCACAAAACTGCGGAAGTATATGGCAACGGTAGCTCAAATTGCAGACCTGAATGAAACGGAATGGGAGTGGCTTGCACTCCATTTGGGTCATGATGTTGTGGTCCGCAAAAGTTATTATAGACTACAAGAACATGTTATAGAGCTAGCCAAAGTTGCAAAGCTCTTGATTGCCTTTGATTGCCTTTGAGGTGCTGGGATAGCAGGGAAGAAACTTCATCAAATTGGCGATAAAGGTATGTACTCCCTGGTGTTGCTACATATCCTTGGGTGTATATGAATAGGTGTATAACAAATAAACGTTAATGTATTATTTTGTGAGTAATTATTATGTTGTATAAGAATATTAACCGCTTATAAGAATAAAGTTTGTTTTTGCTAAAATATATGACATTATTGCAGTTAGCATACATAACCTTAATGCAGACTGGTTGCAACATATTTAGTTGCCTAGCAACGAGTCATGTGACTAATTAAAGTTTAATTACTTAATTAGGATCACAATATACTGATGATACTGTGTACCAACTTGCAACTCTATAACTCTATCGGTTTTGGAAATAATTGGGGGGGGCCATGTGAGGAGTGAATCAAAAGAGCTCAAGTGCAATAGGGTTAAATTTCTGCCACGTGTACGTGAAAATGCTGTTTTAGTTTCCATGATGGTTTAAAAAACGAGAAATCAACGCGTGAATCAATGATTCAAGGGTACTATGGGGTGGGGGGGCATCAGCAAGTACAGTGTCTTTGCAGGGAGCAAACCTATTACACGTGATATTGTCGTATGATCATTTTAATAAAGAACTGAAGATGTATCTTGGTACAATGAAAATTCATAAGATTTATTTGAAGTAGAGGCTTCTTCTCCCATGGGAGCTTCATCAATCGAGAGACAGCAAGACCAATTGTTATATTGCGAAGTACAGTAATGGATTCATTGCACAAGTCCCTCCAATTCTCCTCATTGTTGTTGAATCTCAACTCATTTCTGATAGGGTGGTTATGTTTTGATTTAGCATGGGTAAAACATATTTCCTTTTTACTTAGACTGCAGCTAACACATGTTCGCGGAAAGTGAAGGAAAAGACTTCTTATCATCCTGCTTGAGGATACAGTGGAGGCAATCGATTGCCTAGTGAGGACACGGTCCGATGTTGGAATTTGTTATGATAATGGATATGTCTTTGCTGTACCAACGAGAGGATCGACAAGAAGCTTGAATGGAAGCAAATGCTTGAAGTCGATAGTTGATTCTTGTTTCCTTGAAAGGCCTGAAGCGATCAAGACCACAAAACTGCGGAAGTATTTGGCATTGGTAGCTCAAATTGCAGACCTGAATGAAACGGAATGGGGCTTGAACTCCATTTGGGTCATGATGTTGTGGTCCACAAAAGTTATCATAGACAACAAGAACATGTTATAGAGCTAGCCAAAGTTGCAAAGCTCTTGATTGCCTTTGATTGCATTTGAGGTGCTGGGATAGCAGGGAAGAAACTTCGTCAAATTGGCGCTAAAGGTGTATATGAATAGGTGTATAACAAATTAAGCGTTAATGTATTATTTTGTGAGTAATTATGATGTTGTATAGGAGTATTAACCGTTTATAAGAATAAAGTTTGTTTTTGCTAAAATATATGACATTATTGCAGTTAGCATACATAACCTTATTGCAGACTGGTTGCAACTTATTTAGTTGCCTAGCAATGAGTCACGTGACTAATTAAAGTTTAATTCCTTAATTAGAACCACAATATACTGATGATACTGTGTACCAATTTGCAACTCTATAACTCTCTCTATTTTGGAAATAATTAGGGGGGGGGGACCATGTGAGGATTGAATCAAAAGAGCCCAAGTGCAATAGGGTTAAATTTCTGCCACGTGTACCTGAAAATGCTGTTTTAGTTTCCGTGATGGTTTTAAAAACGAGAAATCGACGTGTGAATCCATGATTCAAGGGTACTATGGGGTGGGGGGGGGGGGGCATCAGCAAGTACAGTGTCTTTCCAATTTCAACACATCCAACTATCACGCGGCATAAAGGTCAAAAATGTTTTGTCGTGATTCAGCTACGTCGTTCTCCACGGTGATGAACTCTTGGAATCATCACCGTAATTATTTATTAATTATCAACTCTAGAGTTGGTAATCAATATTAGCGGTTATGAACACTAGGATGCGTCGTCGTACCAAAGGCTACAACTCGAATACCCTATTCGTGCCCTACCCTCATTTTGGATTTCCGGCTCAAATACCCTATTCGCGCCTTACCCTTGTTTTGGGTTTGCGGCTCGAATACCCCATTGGCGCTGTACCCTTGTCTTTGATTTTTGGCTCAAATACCCTATTCGCGCTGTAACCTGGTTTTTGATTTACGACGCAATTGCCCTATTTGCACGTGCTCTTATCTTGAACAGAAGCGTCAACAGAACCCGCCACAAGAACAGAAAGGAGTGAAAATGAGATGGACGAAAAGGAACTGAGAGAAGCATTGGCAACGGCAACAGACATCTTGGCACACTGTGCAAGGAGAATTGAAGAGAGGGAAACAAATATTGCGCCTGGTGATTTTCCTTCTGCCACGTCAACGCCCACTGTTGACCCGGGATTTATTAGACCTAGGCCTAGAATTGGAGGAGGAGAAGCGGAAGGCAGTAATGGGGATGATAATGATTCAGTGAGGCGTCAAGAAAGGGTAGCGCATACTTTCAGGTATGGTTATGCAGCCAAGTACATATATTTTTCATAAGAAACTAAGAATTTGGGCCAGTACTGACCATGTCTTAAGATTATTAGATTTTGATTATTACCATTAATTATTTAAAAGTTGGCTAATAAATAAAGTCAGTAGCTATACTAAAGCTAATTTAGGCCAACTGAAAATTACAATATACAAAAATATACATAAATAAACGGTTAAAAGTAGTAAAATAGTAGATAAAATAGATATATTGAGTAGAGTACCAGTGCCCTGGGGTCCCACCACTCTTTAGAAAACAAAGATTTTCCGCGATGTCAAAGAAGTTTTGGAGAGGAACTCACCTCTAATAGGATTCTCAACTCGTGCCCTCTCTGTATGTCAAAAGTGTTTTTGACTTAAGATTAAGGTTCAAAGATGGGACTTGCGACATCCCTGCAACTTGGAAATCAATCCATATAATCATTGCACGACTGATGTGCTGCGATGATGTTTCAAACAGGGGACCATTTATTTGTGCCATCCGGTATATTCCACTGAAATCTTCTTGAATTTATGGCAAAGCTTACCATTGTTTTGCTTTGTTTCAGCGAAGGTATACTACCATCTCATTTGCGAATGCTCGTATCAAAAGATCGCACCAAAAGAGAGAAAATGGAAACAATAGAAAATGCAAGCAGCCAAATCAATGACAGCGAAGACGATAGCGATGGAGATGAGGAGAGCTGCATCATTTGCCAAAAAGAGGAAGATAGTGGTAGGTCTCATAAAGTAAGTTGGATAGACTGTGATGTATGTCAAAGTTAGGCGCACGAGACATGTGCACAGAAGGCTGGATGGCGCAATCTCCGACGCAAGAGCTGGCTCTGTGTAGAGCATAAAGATTTGTAAAAAAGGATTTTCAGCAGGACCACCCATTTCGTGGTCAGTTGCATACTTTGGCTTACATTGGACTGAGAGAAACCATTTGAATCGAAACAATATCAGAATTACACGATAATCTCAGTCACGAAGGAATTTCAGTTCAAACAAAAGAGATTTGGATAACTGATACTTCAACATGCATGTTATTACCATTTTTTGTTTTTAATTTTGTTCAAAGACACCTTTAGGACTTACATGTGCATTAATTTTGTTTCGTGTACACGATTTTTGGGAGTGAAATGCCCCTCGGGGGGTTCAGCAAATTTGTTGAATAAAGAATACTCATCCAAATCATTCCAGCACGTCCCTGGAAGTAAAAATAAAAGTTCCTTGTAAGCAATACATATTCATATATGAAGAATCCAGCCAGTATATAAATATATCACATTCATTGTTCAGGAAATGTAATAAGAAGAACTGCTTGAGAACAAGTCAAATATGGTGCCCTTTTCATGAATGTGGTCATTCCTTCCATGTAGAATGTACGATCCCCAACATCAAAGTCTTTCCCATCTGTGATGAAGTTATGCAGAGGCAGATCAACATTCTCGCAAATAAATGCAATGAAGCGTGCTTAAGGTAACTCTGCTTTCCGCTCTAGTGCACAGCGAGATGCCGTTTCGCAAAACCACTCTCCTCAGAAAACAGTTAATTTCTCAAATATTATTCGGTCTATCGAAAAGCGGTAAAAAGGATGTTGTTCTGTATAATGTGGGCAATCGAAAGATGTATAAATCGCAATGTTTCCGTCAACTCTGGCTTCGCAAATCCTTGCTCAAATCTTTTGCTGATTTCAGAAAAGTGGATTTACCCCCAAAACTACTTGAAAAAGTTTCGATTTTTTTTCGCTCCATCATTAGCTAAGTAGTTGATCAACAACTTTGCCAAGTCTGATTGAAAAAGCTAGGCTAGATTTCCTGCAATCGAATTTTACATTTCTGTTTACTTTTCGACATCGAAGGGGAAAAGCGTTGGGCAACAGTTTAGCCCATGCAGAACGATTTGAACGCCCGTAGAATGTTTTTGCAAAAAAAATTAGTTCTTGATCTAAGATCTACGCTCATTGTGGACTCTAAAAAGAAATTGATAATCTGTGAATGCTTACGACACCCAAAGCATGGTTTCGTGAAGTTGCTAGTAAAAATCAGTAATTCTTAATCAATAGATGCAAATGTTACTTTTACAAGCGCACTAAGGATTTCTTTTGAGACCTGCGTATGGTATTCCCAAAAGATGACGTTCATTTGTTTTCCAATGGAAAAACTTCTGAAAGTTATTTCAAGCCTGAGCTTTAGCAAGCGTGCTTCATAGCATGGCAATCTGTTGACCAAGGTTTCTTCATTTTGCTGTCGAAAAGTAAACAGAAATACGAAATTCGATTGCAGGAAATCTAGCCTGGCTTTTTCAATCAGACTTGGCAAAGTTGTAGATCAACAACCTAGCTAAAGATGAAACGAAAAAAAATTCGAACATTTTTCGAGTAGTTCTGGAGATAAATCCACTTTTCTGAAATTAGCAGAAAGATTTGAACTAGGATTTGCGAAACCAGGGTTGACGGAAACATTGCGATTTATACATCTTTCGATTGTCCAGATTATACAGAACAACATCCTTTTTACCGCTTTTCGATAGGCCGAATAATATTGGAGAAATTAACTGTTTTCTGAGGAGAGTGGTTTTGAGAAACGGCATTTCACTGTGCACTAGAGCGGAAAGCAGAGTTACCTTAAGCATTGACAGTGACAAAGACGATTCTGACAAAGGCGACTGCGATGACGATGATGAAGAAGGCATCAACAATAATGAAAACGAATCAGCTGAAGATGAAAGGAACCGAGACAGCGTTGATGAAATCGGTAACATGTACATCAAAATGGCTTCAAGATAACATCAGCTCCAAGTAAATAGGTGTTTGATGCAAAACATACATCAACTTCCAGTTGTGAACTAATATTCAACTTTGTCCTGTAGATGTCTCGGGACAAATGCACTTTGGCGGACACAGTTTCCAAGGAAAACAGAGGTTGAATTGAATTGTATTGTTCGAACTAACTGCTGATTGGCTTTCTAAACAATAGTAATGTAAATCCCATCATCTGATTGGATATTGCAAGATTCGAACGTAATTCGACTAATTCGCAATTACTGGAGAACATCAACATGACTTAAATATGGCCTAAAACTGCAGCAGGAACCGGCAATCAATGAATTCGTTTCGCTGCAAATTTTTGGGGGCTGCCGCCCCCAAGCCCCCGCTTGGTTCAATAGGTATACTTTAATCTTAGTACTGACTTATTTTCCATCCAAAATCAGTACACAATTCACACATGGAGAAATATTAAAAGTGTGTCCGCTAAAGTGCAAACTAGCCGATGTCTCCATCATCTGCCCATTTTTTACTGTGTGTCATTAGGCGTAGGCTGTTAGGGAAACCCTCACTTCGTAACTTTGGTTTCGGACGAACCACGGCAGATATCAAAAATATATCTCGCAAAATCGAGAAAAACTCCTGTTCATTACAAAAAAGTTCAAGACCCTATCAAATTCGCTGAAAAAGGACTGCATCATGCCCTTCGGAAGGATGGTGGTTTTTGGCAATTTCCCACCGCTCTGTTTGTCTACTTTTGCAGAAAAACGCTGACACCCGCATTTTCCATTGTCATTTCTAGCGATCTGATTGGCATAAATTGGATCGATGAAATAAACAAGCCATTGATTAAGATACAATCAGCCACATCATCAACGTTTTTTGACATAGGGAACGCTTTCTATGGGAACGATAATTTGATGACAAAGAAAATGAGTTCGAAATGCTATGTTAGCAGGATATCAATTAGGCAGGTACAAACCAAGGATGCCGTACGATCAAAAAAAGTAACACAAGCCAATCAAGGAATGGACATTTTAAAGTTTGTGGCAGCAAGGGAATCGGGGCATGAAAATAACAACTTGCTCCCAATCCTAACAACATTTATTGAGCAAGCAGCTGATGCAGTTGGCATTCAAATGCTCAAGAAGCCATCTGCTGAAGAAACGGAAAACGTACGGGCTTTTGGAAGGTTCTCCAACTCCGAGCTGGGCATGATGCGCACTTTTTTAACTAAAAAGGCTGCAATGCCCTGGCATCAGAAAGGCAGGTAGGGCGAGTGGAAGAAAAAAGAGTTCACCGCTGAGTTACCATAAAATTGAAAGAGGATCTATGATGCCCAAGCAGTCTGCAAGCAATGAAGAGATGCAAAAGCAGCCCTTCGCCAAAGTAAAATTCCTAAAAGCATTTTTAGAGGAAATTGTGATGATAGTAGAAGAAGAAGGGAAGCTGTCTCATGATCCAGAGTTTCATGGGAAGTACTTATTTTTATTGCAGTGTGATAGGGAAAGCAGTACAAAGAAATTTGATGTGCTAATTGTGAATGAGGTAGCGATGAGAGGCCAGACTGTGGACGGTGTTCACGTCTACTGCGTGTTTCTTGGCTCCAACAGCGCAGAAAACATGTGGAAAGTCTACATGTCATTTGTGCCACAGATCAAGTTGCTTGCCATGCCGGACACAATGGTAAACTGCCCAAATTCACCACTTCCCTGAGAAGTTTGCCACCAACTGGTTTGACATAAAAAATCGAGGTTGCTTTTCATGCCAATGATAAATTATATTCAGATGCTGCTGTTTGCCTCCGATGACTGTGCTTACCAGTCTGCCATAAATCATTGCAGAATTCAAGTTTTACATGGATGTTCCTTACGGGGCTGAGGGGTTCAGCTTGAATTTTTTCATAAAATTTATAATGTCAGTTTTTTTAACATTTGTACTTGTTATTTGGGAAGCATGAGCATCATAATAAAAATTCAAAAGCTCCTCTACTGACGCTGAGTAGCATTTGTTTTCTTTTTAGGAAAAAATCAAATATATGTAATTCTGAAGGAAATAGTCTTAAGCACAGTAAGAACCTGCAGGATAGAAACCGCTGTTTTCGAAACAGTTTGTTTAGTTTTCCATTAAAACTTACAGAAATTTCTTATTTTTCAAAGAATTTCTCAAAAAATATTAGCCTAAGGGCTCCTTTGAAAGATGGTACCTATTTTTCAGGTTCTTTCTGCATATGTGCTCCATGTAAAGGGTTTGAGTGACTGAAAAACTCAACACAGCCATTGTACTCAATTTTAAAGTCCTTTCCATTGCTTTTTGCCCTCTTTTGGGAATCGTAAAGTATCAATTCCATATTTGGTGCTTGCATAACAACCATAAAATATCAAAAGTTGGCACCCAAAAAACACCCATCTCTCCCCCAGAGAAATATTTTGATGGTATTTACCCCCAGTGTTTGATCTGCAGCCATGTTTGCTCCCTTGTTCACAAACAGAATTTTTCTCTACATCACAGTGGAAGAAAAGTTGAAATCTTAGCCTGGCCTGCCTGAAGATCTTGCCTTCTGAGAGCTTTTTGAAATGGGTTCAAAAATAATTAAAGGTACCCCAACTCTATGGCAGTTAACCTGGTGATGATATGGAAAAGAAATATATCAACATTCATTCCTGCACATCAACCAATCCCCTTGCCCTGCCTCAAAGCTCATATTGTTGCCCTTCATTGGAGAGATTAGTGAAGGCGACCAAGCTTCCACACAGAAAGTTTACCTTATGGCAGCGAGGGCACTACATGTCCGGGGGGGGGGCTATATAGTGCAAGGAAAGTGATGCAAATTTTACTAAAAAGAGCACTGCGGCTCAACCCTTCAAAGCAGAGAGCTAATTTTTTCATCATTTAACAGAAATGCGTTGAAGTTAAAAAAGTGTAAATTCGGGTTTATAAATAGAATGGATGCTATGGAAACTAAGGGTAACGAAATGGGTGTTAAAAGTAAAGGTGCATGAAATATCATGGAAAAGAGAACTTACAGCAAATTTGTATTGTAAAGTTATCTCATATTGAAAGGTCTTTAAATTAAATAGGGGATTTTGTCCTGGTAAAAACAGCTGTTTCCATAGGACCAACCCCAATTTTCAAAATACCAACAAATTATCTATTCAATGAAAACCACTACTTCTATCTAGTTGCTCAAGGGCGGGCATGTCACACTGGCAAGGATGGTCCTACCTTTGTCCGAAAACCGGTAGTTCATGAAAAAATTTTGCACCACCTTTGTCCCAAAAAATGGTTGTTTCCTCTGTTATTTTTCTTCAATTTGAAGGACAATTTTTAACATTATCTATCACTGACTATGTTTGTCCCCAAAACCGGTAGTTTCGACCTACTACTGTTTTCCAAAGCAAGTAGTAATTATAGATATGAAAGTACAAGTGTCCCAACACCGGTTGCCGGACAATGGTAGGAGCGTTTCGGTGAAAAATGTGAAATTCTGGCCTTTTTTTCGGAAATTTGCCGGACAAAGGTAGAACCGCTTTAGTGAGAAATTGTAATTTCTGGTCTTTTTTCCGTAAATTTGGTGGACAAAGGTAGAACCACTTATGTGAAAAATTTTAAATACTAGTCTTTTCTGCCTAAATTTGGCAGGCAAAGGGAGAACCAGCTTACACGTAAACTTCAGAATTTTGATTAGATAGGAGGTTGGGAAACTTGATTTTTGTGACAAACTGATGGAATAGGAAAAATGCTATTCAAATTTCACCTTTGTCCCAAAAACTGGTAGATTTGGGCACGAAAGTCGTACTATTTGATAAAAGGACCGGTTATTTTTTTCCAATTCCTCTGGACAAACATGGGGTCAAATATCTTACAGCACTTGCCCGCCCCTGGTTGCTACAGCAAGTTTCAAGGCTCTTCAGTATGAGAACTCAGAGATATTTACACCTAAAGATCTGCATCCCTCCAAAAGCACGTTCTGAGAAAATTGCATTTAAAGATTAGCTTTAGGATTTTGGCTTTGCAGTAACATTTATGAGATGAAAAAATTATATAGTCGCAGGAGTCTTTCGGTATTATTCAATAGCTTCAAAGTTTAAGCTTGTCATGAGTATTTTATCTTTCTCCTCTTGGTTTCTTGGTGAACAGTTGCTGTTTTTTCATCTACAAATGTTAGGCATGCCATGTTTTGATATAAGTCATGTGCAACTGCATTGAATGGAGCAATAAGGGCCTTCCTTTTCCTGGAGTTCGGCTATTAGCAATCACCAGCCCCGGCCCTCGGCCCTATGGCGCTCGGCCCCGGCCCCTGAATTTTTATGATGGAAAGTTAATATTGTGATACCAGTTTATTGGTTAGGCCAAGTTACAGCGACAAACAAATGCTCAAATGAAGGGTGATAAATATCGAAGAGAAACAACGAATGAAATGCAATGTTTACGTGCCTTGCGTAAAATCATGGGGCCGTAGTTTTGCAACCTTGTCTTGGCGCAATATTTCTATTGTTTTCATGAATAGCATTCTTCACAGAGGGGATTGTTATCACATTACCCAGAAGCCGGAAGTCTTGTTTCAACATTGTGGGTCATATTTTTCGCCCACGCTGATTCTGCAGAGTGACTGCCTGCAATGCCCCGACCTAGTTCCAGACAAGATAGGCACTAAATCCTTACTGGCTGACAAAATTGACACGTGACACGCCTTAAACCAATCAAATGGAACCGACAACCAACCGGGAAATTTGAAATGTCTGATTTTAGGCCACTTTTTTGGATTTTAGGCCGCTTTTGGACGATTTTACCACCGTAAGACCTGTCTTTTGTTTTCTTGACTTTCCGGAATTTCATTTGTTTAGGACGCATGCGATATCTAATTGAAATTTTCTTGCTAGCTGATTTTAGTCTGGTAGAGTCCTCCTTCCTGAATGAAGAAATTGTATTTCTTCCTGGAGTTATTCCTAGCCTTTGCAGTATAGAAGATTTAGTTGCAGCAGCACCAGTGTTTGCTGTGCAAGTGGTCTCACATGCTGCAATCATTATCCTTCGCTTTCCACAATATTGCGCTTTTGAACTCTTTGACCAAAACATGCTGTATATACTCTTGAAACAAAGATGACTTTAATCCACTGATCTCTGAAAGGAGCTATTTAATGTGGGGCATGCTTAAAAAGATTAAGTTTTCCTTGCAAAACTAGCTAAAAAGTTCCTCATATGCTTCATTGGCTGGCATAATTTGGTGAGTTTGATTAAATGTTCAAAATATTGCTTAATAACAATTTATACCAAATATCTTTGTTGAGAGATTGATGCAGACTTTGTGCTAACTTACAAAGAAATTAATCACTAAATCCTTAAATTGGCTAGAAATTGGAAAAGGCAAGAATTATTCAAGAAATTGATAAACATCAAGTTGTTTCATATCTGCACCTTTCATGCGACCTCGCTTACCAACAAAGTTGCTGGGGTCAGTAAAAAATAAAATTAATTTCAGTCAAATTTTTAAAGATCTAATTAATGATGTAAGAACAACAAAGAAGAACAAATGATGTGAACGGGAGATGGCTTCAGTTGGACTTCTACTGATCAGAGTAGACAATTGAAACAGAGCAGAAAGAGCATATAGATGCAGAATGTGTCAAGACACTTTGCTTGACAGCTTTAGTGAGGTTAACAACTGCATTGCTATTATATTCAACAGTGGAATGCCATTGTCCCCAGAAGAGCTTCTACTCTATACTGGCCTGAATATAGTGGCCCCTTCATCACCATATAGGCAGAATAGTAATGAAAAATATCAACCCATTGCATCCCTTTTTCCAAAATATTTGCAGTTTACATTGGCTATCTTGAAAACATGGAATGTGGAATACTGGAATGGAATACTGGAATGACATGGAATACTGGAATACCATAGAAAACTAATTAATATTCCATGGAATGCTAATTGATATTCCATGGAATACTAATTGATATTCCATGGAATATCAATTATGTTTCTATGGCATTCCAGTATTCCATGGAATATCAATTAGCATTCCATGAAATACTTAAAAATAGGTTTATATCCCAGACATCTTTTCTTTTTTTGATTGTTATGTCTTATCAAGCAATTATTCTCAATTAACTTTGTCGGAGTGGCAGCAATTATTCCTTTTGTCAAGGAGATACCACCATTGTAAAGACTAAGTTCATGTTATGAAATATTTGTCGATGATCAGATAACTTTAGTATCTCAACTTAAACCAATAAATCTGTGCCAGTACTTTCGATTCACTTGATGCAAAAGGTAGAAATTCTTCAGATCCTTTGATCGAAATTTCTAAGGATCATACAATAAAGCTCTTTATCTGCCAATCAATTGCGTAATGTGTTTTCATCAGACCTGCATACCTTCATCGATTAATCTTCTATGAATGGGAACTTTAGACCCAATGCATGTGGCAAGATATTAGTTCCCCATAAATTTCCCATACGCAGATTTTCACATGAACGCAGTTCAGTTGGCATTCTTTCAGTGCAGTAACAGATTTCTATGCGATTGCATGGTATATCAAAGCGAATTCGCTACTTATATGCTAAAATCTTAGCTAGATATCTTTTTCAAATATTGTAAAAATTGTATAAAATTCCAAGTTTGCCATGCTAATTCCTCTCACCCAAACCTATTTGTTCCAATATTTCTGCGAAGGGGGTGTTTCCTCTCAGACAAGTACAATAGTTTAAAGGAACAAGTTTGGTCTGCAGAAGTTTGACAACATTCTGTCCATTACTTTTTGTCAGAATTACGTTTAGTGCCGTCTGCAAATTTTATGGTGCACATTTTCTCAGTAAATGTCTGATTTGGAGCATTCATTGCCAACCGTTGATTATCATTAGATTGATTCCATCCCATAACAAGCGAAAGATTTGCTCAATAAGTTTTAAAATTTACAATTTTCGAAAAAGTTTCTAACACCATCTTGGTCGCAGTTTCTGGTCGGTAAAATTTTTCGTACAAAGCATTAGTTTGAAAGGCACAGCGGTCTCTCTTTATCATCAGCAAAGCATGTGAGAAAGAAACGCTTTTAGTCTTATCGCTATTGAACTTCTGTCATTGTGAGATATTTGTAAGTTCACCCATCTGTTTTGCTCTATATGTTGCCTTTAAGCAGTTTTGAATTAATTTATTGATGGCATGATTTACACGTATTTCTTTTTATGAGAAACTAAGAATTGGGGCCAGTACTGAAAGTTTCTTAAAATTTTCAGATTTTGAGTACTCAGAGTTTCTTACGAGTTTCTTAGAGGTTCCATAACAATCTACATTTTCACTACTTGTGCCCTCGTGAACATTTCAAAACAATGTTTTTGAGCTTTTCCCACGTTTAGACATTACTCAAGTACCCTACGAGTAATAAGATATAGGAAACAAGTGAAAATAGAGTAAAAATATGTCAAGGATTTCCTGTATCAAAGTATATGCTTGGGTACTGGCAAGCATCGAACGTTCGGACCGATAGTTTGCGAAATCTACTGAACCAAAACTTTCATTGCCAATTCGTCGTAGATCATATAAATCTTGCCATACAAAGGCTATAAACTGTGGAATGCTTGCTCAAAGGTCTTCGCATTTTCTTGGTTTTGAGAACTTAAATGTGGCAGCCATTCTAGCAATAAGTGAAGAGCCTGATCTCACTGCGCGTGGAACAGGTCAACAGATTAATCATCATCCTACCCAACTTGCAACAACAGGGGGGGGGTACTCGGTGGAGGGCACCCTACCAGGAAATATATTTCAAAAATCTGGGATCCTTTTAATCCTAGAATCCTTTGCCGTTATGAACCAAGTTTTAAGAACAAACAAGTTTTAAAGTTGCATAGTTGAGGTAAGTTACATTTGAAATAAAATGCTTTATTTGAAGCATAGTTTGACTATGTTTGATGGAGGCTTCTATAAGAAGCAGATGCTTTTCGCAGCAATTTGCCCCCGTCTATATCTTGCCACATGCATTGGGTCTAAAGTTCCCATTCATAGAAGATTAATCGATGAAGGTATGCAGGTCTGATGAAAACACATTACGCAATTGATTGGCAGATAAAGAGCTTTATTGTATGATCCTTAGAAATTTCTATCAAAGGATCTGAAGAATTTCTACTTTTCGCATCAAGTGAGTCGAAAGTACTGTCACAGATTTATTGGTTTAAGTTGAGATACTAAAGTTATCTGATCATCGACAAATATTTCATAACATGAACTTGGTCTTTACAATGGTGGTATCTCCTTGACAAAAGGAATAATTGCTGCCACTCCGACAAAGTTAATTGAGAATAATTGCTTGATAAGACATAACAATCAAGAAAAGAAAAGATGTCTGGGATATAAGCCTATTTAAGTATCCCATGGAAGGCTAATTGATATTCCATGGAATACTGGAATGCTATAGAAACATAATTGATATTCCATGGAATATCAATTAGTATTCCATGGAATATCAATTAGCATTCCATGGAATATTAATTAATATTCTATGGTATTCCAGTATTCCAGTATTCCATGTCATTCCAGTATTCCATTCCAGTATTCCACATTCCATGTTTTCAAGATAGCCGTTTACATTAGCTCTCTAGCTGTAAGTAACTACCTGTGAAGAGCTCAAAATAATGCTACAGAGGGATTCGGGAAACATGCAGGTTGTCTAAGGTGGTATTTTTATTCAGACACTGTGAAGAAAACTACTGAATTGCTAAAGGATGAGCTGCAAGGATATTTTCGGTCTGATACAATCGAGCAGCAAGAATTTGAGTCATCCCAGGAGCAACGTTTGGATATTGAGCTGACAGCAGATATTCTGAAAAGAGATAATTTTTAACGATATAAAAAAGTGGAAGCATAGCTTTGAGGAACATGAAAATGAGGCACACTTTTACCATTTTGAGAATGAGAGACAGATGTACCCCAACATTGAAGTTACCATCAACAAATGTTGCGGATGGAGTGTAATGCTAGAGGGAAGTTCGAAAATCTTACCCCAAGTGGATGGAATTTAGCACAACCTTATTAACTGTTAGGCATTTAAGGGACTTTTTGGTGCTGCTTGCTATTGCCAAACCTTGTCAATGATTTTCTTTGTCAAAATTTATCCTACTTCAACGTGACTCAACAGGGGTTCTCTACAGGACGAAAACCGGAAAACCAGCTGCCTACTGTGAAACTATGCCTTCCACTTTTCATTATGAAACTATAAGATCCACACGTTGCGCCATCTTTTTACCAAATGATCTCACAATCAAAACATCAGATATCTGTGACCCATGCCTTCACTGTGAGTACTATGCAATATGACGGTCACACTACCGGGTGTCCCAACAAAATTTATACGGATTTGGTTGACTCTAGCACTGTGAATTTAGCATCAATCGATGTCTAATCACTCTGAAAATGGTCCTTGATAGTTAACTTGAACATAGATACCTCGTTTGTTGATATTGGAACTTTGAGAGCAGACATATTAATCTTGAAAGCTCAAATTTGCTGCAAACGAGTGTTTTAGCCTTTGGCCTAAGCAATTTCTTAAAGCACAGCATATAAATCAACGATGACCTTGATAAAATTTGAAGAATACTATATCTTGTGTTATTTTGTTTTCCAGAAGTCACCCCCAAGTCATCCATTGGGATGTTTCTTAATTTTTCATTGATTTCAGTTCTTAATTTCGATGTGGTTCAGGAATTTGCTCAGGCCAAAAGGCCAAAGCTCTGGTTTGCAAGTGGATGCAAATTTGAGCTTTCAACATTGATATTTCTGCGCTCGAAGCAGCAATACCAACAAACGAGCTATCCATGTTCAAGTTATCTATCGAGGAATATTTTGAGAGTGATTAGCCATTGATTAAAGCTAAATTCACATCGCTGGAGTCAACCAAATCTGTATACATTTTTTTGGGACACCCGGTACTGTCACTTGAAAAACTGCGAAAATCGAAATTGATCTTGAAAGAAACTGCGCCCCAGAGGAGCGGGAACTCATCAGAATCACGGTCAGCTCTGTAAACTGTCTTTTGCAGATGAGAGAGATACAGTAGATTATGCACTTCCAATTGATGATGATGAAATGAATGCTGATGAAAAGGACCAACGCGTTGAGCAGCACGAGGATCTATCTCAATCCTCGATCATCAAATGGTTTGCGCTGATGATTCTGTGGTTGAGAGCAAAATGCAACCTACCAAACAAAGCAGTGTCATATCTGCTTATGGTAATATCGGGTTTTCTCTCAGTAATAGCCTAGCCCTTTCACGCCTTGTTTCCCTCCACCATGTATAGCCCCACTAAACTGTGCTTGACAAACAAAAGTATGAGGTCTTATGCGAGGGTAGTTTGCCCTTCTATCACTTGCAATGCTACCTATCAATTTGCTGACAGCTTTTCCACGAGAAATGGTACAGTGACCCCCGATTTATGCTCTGTTATAATCAAACGGAGCTCAAGAATGTTATTATCCACCTAGGAGACTTTCATGCAATGGTTGAGTTTTTCGGCACGGTAGGAAAACTTGTATCTGGAAGTGGTTTCGAAGAGGTGATCTACCAGGCAGGGATTTGCAGTGCAGGTAGCATCAATGGTATTATCTCCGGAAAGCACTACAACAGGTGCTGGCTTATTCATGAGTGCTTTGCAGAGGCACTCGACAGGAGCTTTTGTGAAACATTTCTCCCAGATGTGCCACAAGATATCAAAGATTCACTGGATCAAGAGGTTACAAACCTAGATGTCCTTGCTGTTGTAAAGGAAGGTCCATTATCTGCCCATTGGAGTGAATTTGATGATTTGAGAGAACGGTGTCTGTCTGGGAAATTCGGAAAGACACCCCAATTCTGGATGATGTACCAAAGAGCAGTGGAACGTCAACACTTACTCCACCTTGCAGTCAACAAGGATGACTTTGACCTTCGTCTACATTGCTGGAAAAGCTCATTGCCTCTGTGTTTCTCGATCAATAAACATAACTATGCTCACTATGGAAGCTTCTATTGTCTTCAGTTAATGAATTTAGAAAGCACACACCCAGGAGCAAAGAAGAGTTAGAAGAGAGAGGCCTGTCAGTCCGTCGAAATTCTTATGGTATTGGTCAGTCTATTGGTGGTGCTGGAGAGCAACCATTCATGAGGAGCTCGAAAACTGCAGGCAAGATGGAATTTAAACTTCAAGTTTTTCACGAATATGTTGATGATCCAAATGCAGTATATCTCCATATATTCACCTTCTTAATGATGATATTTTCATACAGCCTCTTTTTTAGAATCACTAAAAGGTCTATTATATTCTTGGTACAAATTTGTGCTAAATAGCACGTACTTACTAAAACGCGGAACCATCCAAAACGACCCAAAACCATCCAAAACGACCCAAAACCAGCCAAAACGACCCAAAACCAGCCAAAACGACCCAAAAACCAGCCAAAACGACCCAAAACCAGCCAAAACCACATCATAACCACCCACAACCAACCAAAATTTCTAAGATTTAGCATCAGATCAAAAACCATCCAAAGTTTCTATTATCTAACATCAGATCACAGGAAGCCCACATTACAGTTAATTCAAAAAATGTTTCAAAAACATTTTATTCAAGAGAATATACCTTCCCTTTCATCACTATAGTGTATGTTGTTTTCTCATTCCTTTCCAATTTGTTATCTGTGAAATAAATACAGCACTTTTTGAGAGAGCACAAGGAAACAAGGGAGGTGCTCTCTCAAAAAGTGCTGTATTTATTTCACAGATAACAAATTGGAAAAGCCTAAGAAAACAACAAACGCTATTGTGATGAAAGGGAAGGTATTTTCTTTTGAATAAGATATTTTTGAAACATTTTTTGAATTAACTGTAATGTGGGCCTCCTGTGATGAGATCAGTTATTTAGGGGCAAAAAACCCCTGAAATTCAAATCACTTGCTAAGTAACTTTGGGAAATACCCTTCTTTCCCATGTATTTTAAATTGAATGAACCATTGCTTTATTGCACCAATGCACCTAATTTCCCAAAGGAAATAATTGTCTTGCTAATTAGAACAGGCATGTCTACTAATAGCATAAAGTCTGCAAAGAAATTCTTACGTAATACCGTTCAATAGGTTTCTGTGGGGATGCAATGCAAATCAATAGGTTCTCGAACATTGGCCGGTTTTGGCTCGTTTTGGCCGGTTTTGGGTCGTTTTGGCTGGTTTTGGGTCGTTTTGGCTGGTTTTTGGGTCGTTTTGGCTGGTTTTGGGTCGTTTTGGCTGGTTTTGGGTCGTTTTGGCTGGTTTTGGGTCGTTTTGGCTGGTTTTGGCTGGTTCCGCGTTTTAGTAAGTACGGGTGAGGAAATGTTTTCATGCTTTGATAAGCGCATGAGTACAATCGACGAGCAAGATGCTGCTTTCTTTGACCCAATTAAAGAGCTCCATGGAAAGGCTTTGCTCCTACCGAGAAAAAAGCAAAAGTAACTTCAAGAGGTAAGACTAAAGATGCATCAATTCAAAGGGACATCCTGGGTGTTCTGGTTGCCACATCGTACAAAAAAAGATGGATTAATAGATGTTGATAGGGCCTTGACATATCCTTTAGCACATGTGCCATTGTCATTGGCTACTAGTGATGGTTGCAGATGGAAAACAACGAAGAGCAAACTTCTAGAAGCAGCATTCAGCTCTATTGTCAGCGATGAAGCCTATCCAACACAGGCAGAAATTTACGTCCTAGATTTGGCAGCTCCTGTGTGCTCTATTGGAAAGGTTCCAGATACCTTTAGGGAACTGTCTACTTTGATTTTGACAAGGATTCCTGTTACCTTCAGGGAAGTCTATGTTGCTTGTGACACTTATCAAGAGTCATCTATCAAGAACGCTGAACACCAGTCAAGAGGAGATGCAAATGAATTTGTCATTAGGAATGCTGATATCAGAATTCCAGCAGATTTCAAGAGGTTCTTGGCCAATGGCAACAACAAGGAAAGGTTATTCGAGCTCCTAGAACAGGTCTGCGAAGAAGAGATACAGTCATATCAAAGAGATTGCGTTGTATATTTTGCTAGGAAACAGAATCACATCAATGTTGATTTGTTTTCCTATGCACTTAGAGAACTGTTGATCAAAGGAAGGGGCAAATGGCGTAACCTCATGATAGTAGGGCCTGCAAACTGCGGTAAAACATTTCTGTTGTAGCCACTCACTACTATCTTTAAGACATTTGCGAATCCAGCAATGACAGCAACTGTGACTATCTCAAAATATCCCTTGAATTGATGAAATATCATTTCCCTCCTGCATTTTGACTTATTCTTGCAATACTCTCTCATTGCCTGGCTAGTGTTTTTCGATATAGCCCTAGGGTACATAATTAACACTGCATGACTCTGAGATCCATCACGTCCTGCCTACCTGTCTCCTGACAATCATAGTCTATATCATTCGGAGTTCCATAATGTACAACTAAATGGAGGCCTTTACAGTCAACCCCCACCCAAGTGCAACACTTGGTACAAGCAACCGTATGAAGCCATGATCTTTTGTAAAGGAATCTGTACTTATACTTATATTTTTAACATTTTCTTCAGTGTTGCCTTGATATTTTTCATAACAATTGGCAGTAACACCAGCATTTATCATTTCATTGTCAACGAACCTATACCGGGTGACCCAGAAAAAAGTGACCCCACTCAATCTGTTACAGAAAATTAAGTAAGTGGCCGATTGAAATGCTCCAAACGTTGTTCTGTCGCTAAAAGGCCAGCCTATGAGTATTTTTCGCAATTTTTTTTGGCACGGTAAATTTCCAAAATTAAGGATTTCGAGGAAAAGGGCATGCCTGAAATCCTCAAAAAGTTGTGAAAAACAGGGGATCGACTTACAGCCATTTCAAATCTTCAAACAACGAGGAGCGTGTTTCATTTCAACCTGGGAATAGGTAACCCAGTCGGAAGTCCCTGCAGGCTGACGGGGCTACTGTGGTTAAACAATAAAAAATGGAAAATGAAAAAAATGGGAAGAACTAATCACTTGCAGTTTTCTGTTTTGTTTATGAGAATGGTTCACAACAAAATTTACAAAAACAGTCTTTCTTGGCTATTTTCCCGATGAATATATTGGTAACTAACATGGAAAAATGTTGAAGGGAATATCTTTAAGAGTGGCAACTGTTTCGTTGTAGCCCTACATGGCTCTAGTTGATGGAAACTTGCAAAATGACGTTTTTCGGATAGGGGGCTTCAAACAAAAATACCCAACGAATGGCAACACATTGCAATTCTTAAAATGAGGGTCCAACTCTTCTTATGCTTCTTATAAGCCCTTGAAAGATCGGAAAGGCAAACGTGTAGGTAGGCTTCCATGATCAGGTGTTGAGGCAAGGGTTGGCAGTGTCTTTAATTTGGAGAAGTTTTGTTACCTTCTGTCCTAGACATGCACGTACACGTATTTTTCATAAGAAACGCAACTCTCAGTTCGCTAAGAAACTCCAGTGCTGGGAAAATATAGCTAAAGATACTATTTATTTTAATAAAGGAAATTCTGGCCATATTTCTTATTTTCTTTTCACTTTTTTCCTGTGTTACAATGCTCAGAAGGTACTTTAGTTATGTTTAAACAGTGGAAATTTTATTTTGAAACATTCAGGATGGCACAGGAAGTATGCATGGCGAAAGCTTGCTATAGAACCTTTTAAGAAATGCGTAAGAAACTCCAAGTACATAAAATCTGATAATTTACTAAAGAAATAATAAAAAAAGCAAGAAAAGAGAAAGGATGAAATATGAAATAAATATGAAATATACGATAATTTACATTCAGGCCAAAAGCTTAACTGTGAATCTCTGAGAACTACGTGATTTTCTTCAACAGCTCTAACAACTCTGAGACAATCCTGACGTCTCCGACATCTCCGAGATTTTCTCCAATATTTTCTCCGACAACTCCGATATTTTCTCCGACATCTCCGACATCTCCAACATCTCTGACGTCTCCGTGTTTTCGGCCTGGCCAGAAAAATCTCAGCTTGGTGGTGTATCAATGTATCATGATACACCGTAGTTGGCAGAATTGCTACGGATATTCTAGAACTTAGCATATCTCTATCACGAGTGGCGTTTGCTAGATCTTCAACGCTGACATTGGCGATGGCCCCCGATCGTGATGCATTGTCCACCAAGACTGCGCTGATCAGAAAGTTTCTGTCCATGGTGCATTCAGACATGGAAATGGTGGATGTTGAGGCAAAGAAACGATCAAGGACCCGCACAGCCTCTTGCACACACGTAGCCTCGTCAAATTTAAGGAAGCAATCTGGTTTTGCCAATTTTCTTGGGTCTTCTTCTTTTTTTCCCACTTTCGTTTAGAGGCCTTCTAAGACTCTTTAGCCTATGTTGTATTTTCGTTTGCATTGTGTTTAGAATTCTTTCTTCCACATCCACTCAAGTGAAAAACTTTACAAAACTCACCAGTGAGTGGAGATAGGTTTTAACTGTTCCGGGCTTTCTTTTTTTGTATAAAATCGTCCAGCCACAACCCACATACTGCCTTTGTGTCTAACACTGACCGGATATCATCAGACTTCTCTTGGCTTCCGTCGGCACTCACTTCTTCTATAGTTCGTTTTATGGACACGACACGTCTGGCCTGTGCCTTTTGGCATCTTTTTCCTTCTTGTGGCTGCCGTCGATTGACTGCAGCCAATCGATGAATGCAGACATAACGAATGTCTCAGTGTTTGAAATTCCACCGTTGTCTGCCTCAAATCTTCTTCATCCTCTTCCATGTCGAAGTTTGTTTCGTCCACCTCCTTTTCTCCCACTTCATTTTTTCCGAATTCATTTTTGTCGATTTCATTTTGTCCGATTTCATTTTTGCCGATTTCTTGGTCTTCTTGATTTGGATTTTAAGTTAGCAATGATTCGCTAATCTTTAACTTTATGGACTTGACGGAGATGATTATTAAGGCAAACTACAGTATGCTGGCATGTCATCATTGGGCACACCTTCCTTGTATAATTTTTTCCTTTTTCTTCCAGTCATAAGGTCTTTTAGCTTCATTAGGCCATACTTGCCTTTAGCTGCCTTAGTGTCTATTTCGTGCCATTGATGTACCATTTGTAAATGGTGATTAAAGTGCTGGATTTTTTTTTTCTCATGGAGGTATGGGACATTTCACACTGCGTCTCTTCTGCTTTGTGTATTTTCCATTGTCTTTTTCGATCCACATATGAAAGTTAAAGAAAAAAAAATGTATTGAGAAACCTCAGGTCAGCGACATTCAGATCGATTTGGAACTCATTTCATCTGCCAGAAATGGATGTCAATATTAAATTGTGTTCGTTTTCATTCACATTTCCCTGTTCTCCCTCCCCGGGGGGTACTTCACTGTTCATAAGCCTTATCCATTCCCGTCTCTTGTCCGAGTTCAGCAAAACACTTGGAAATGTGTGCAAGGTGAATGGTTGTGGGCAGGGGCATTCTTTGTGTGGCAAACCATCGTGCTTTGACAGGCTTCTTTCTTCCACTGCCTTATCCTATACTGACTGTTCGTGCAGTTGAAAACAGCGCAGTTGCCATTCACCATCTTTATGTGCGGTTAGGCCCAAGATTCAATCGAATGCGAACGGCAATATAATTCAGGTTTCTGTGGCCTATCAGAGCTGAGTACTTGCTAGAGCTTTTAAAAAAGCTGTTCCAAATATAATAGACCACAGAGCGAAGCAAAAATACACGAACAAACTGCAAAATCGGCGATAACAAACAGCGTGAGCGAAGCAATCCGTACTGCGGCAATGTAAACAACGTGGTTTCCTAGGAAGTTTACACCCAAATTCTCGCCCCATGCCCCAGCGCGATATCGAGGCCGCGGTTAGTTGAAAAGGTGTATGGAAGAAAGTAGCCACAGGGCTGACGATGGCCATTGTTCTTCGCACAATAAAGATATAGATATACCACCGTTTGTACCACCAATGCTTCAAGCAAGACCAACTCGCTTTCCGTCGCAAATTGGCATTCCAACACCGCATGCCACATTTCCAAGTACTTCTTTGACGCGCTTTTCATCTGGAAACGCAATCAACCAGGACTTCAGGTAAGCTCCCGGTTGTTACGATAACATTTTGATAAAATTTGCCTTTACTTTTATATGTGCCGTTAAACTAAATTCAATTATCGAACCTATCACTAAATTCTATTTGTGATCTCTTTTGTTAGTGATCTCTTTGCCGAAGGATATGTTGGAACCTTGTTCTGAGCAATGCATCTTACATACTCCTTTATTTTACTTGAGAGCCATTATTTTAAGATTGTTGCTATCCTTTACAGGATGTATCACACTTTCAGAAAAGCATTTTAAAGATCGCACTCTATTTTTTTGCTAATTCAATATACGCTTCCAAACCAACAATCATGGACAAAATATGTTGGAACAACGTACGTAAGATTCTATGATTTCAAATGAACAGCCCCCCTTTTACCCATGATGCAATGTTGCTTGGATGTTTTCAGCCTCAAGATGCCAGCCAACCAACATTGTTTCGGGGGTAAAAAGGGGTGGTGCAAATGTAAGAGTGAGAAGAATTGAGATAATCATCAAAAAAGTAACTTGGTTACGAATATTTTGTTCAGGATTGATGATTAATTTGAAGAAATACACACTTGTACGTTTTTGGATTCCATCTTCAATTATCATCTTCGATTACATCTTTTTTATGTCATCTCCACACAACTATGTAAAACTCAGTTTACAATAAGACATCAATAACTTTCTACGCCCTAACAATAGAAATGGCCCTAACCTTTTTTATGTTCTCTTGTCATCAAATACTTATCTCACTACAACTTACAAAAGTTTTTGTATTATTACTAATTGGTCTTCTTTGTTAAAAACATAAAAACATAGGGTAGACGACATGCATGCGAGGTTATGACGCAAATTGAGTACTCTAAGTTTTCTAACTACAAAAACAACAATAGCTTCAAAACAATGCGGATTATGCGCGTACGGGCTTTCCCAAACAAATCGTACGAGATTCTTTTAAGCAATAGGATTTTCAGGATTTTTCACGGACTTTTCCTGAAAACAAAAGGATTTTACCAAAGGTGTACGCAATTTTTTAGAGAGTCAATTTAAGCACTTGCTAGAGTTGGCCGCAAGATATGCTAGCAGGATCCTAACTGATGGTGTACGTGTGTAGGGAAAGTGTTCCCTCAATGATGCCCAGGCCCGACATCAGCCTTGAATTCATAGGGGGGCGAAGAACCAAAATTTTTCGACGCCAAAATCAACAACAGCAACAACTCCAATTTTAGGATTCATGCACGAAAGGACCAAATTATAATACAAATATTTTGACAACAGGACAGGATTTAAGCTTCAACAAAATTGCTGTTTAAAAAGATAAAGGTAATATTAAAAACCTAATTTACAGTTATATAACTGTGAATAAATATCCCATTAAAAGTGCATAATGATTTTAAAAAGCCAAGTTTACTTTACTAACTTACTTGCCATGTTTTTTTAAAACCCTTCTTGTTTTCGGCAGTTCTAACGTCTATATGAAAATCATTGTATAACTTTGCCCCCATTTTTAATGACAAGATTTTTGAACAACGCAAAATGTTTTGATGGCAAGAAATTACATCTTTAAGCAGTAAAACTAGCTGTTAATAAAGTTAAGTGAATGTCTGCAAATGCTTTGAGAGATAAATGTTTTGAGTTTGAAACAATTAAAATGTGACAACTATTTGCAAATTGCAAGACAGCTTAGCATGATTACAATATTGATCTTGCTCAATAAAATATTGGTCTCAATTTAAGCAGTGAATTTCAATTTTCAGTCGGACACAGTTAATCACCATTCATGTTCAAAGTTCCTTTGGACTTTACAGCTTTCTTTGTACTGCTCTGGGTGGTACCTCTGAGTACCTCACATAATGGGCTCCGTTATTTGGTCAAAGATCAATACTGACTTCAACTTTTCTGCACTGCAAATGTTTCAGACAACAAAAAATGTGAGACAATATTGACATTGGAATTGTTTGCGTTCAATTTATTAATTTCTTTCCTTTGCTACCAGGAGAGCATTTCCAAGCATTGGTGGTGGAGGCAGCCGTCAAATATTACAGGGGAAAAAGCCACAAGGAAAGCAGAAAAATGTAATATTCGTGCAGCCAAAAGATTCTTGGACTCATGAATTCTGCCTGCTATCCGAGAAAGGCGTCACAAGAACACCGACGACATCGAACCTAATCTCTTTGAAAGAAGCAGGCCTGGGGAAAAGGAAAATAACTTTTAATGACAAAAGATTAAGTAATGCAAAGGTCCGTCAAGTTCTCGAAGCAGTGTACCCCAAATTGAAATCTCAAGGTGGTGCATTCGAGCTTTTGCGTGCAGATATGAGTGGAGTGAACAGTCCTCTTGTTCTTATAAGCATGTCTCCTCAAGGCTACACGGTAACCCACTTAAAAGAACAAGTAAGTACAAACGTGTTGTTGTACGTACGTCCAATGCAATGTAACCTTCCATTATCAAAGGTTATTTCGCATACAGATGATTACATAAAAACAAATTGCAGGAACTGTTGCAGGGAGGTTCCCATGGCGCATTCTTCAAAAGGGGACTCAACTTGTAGCTGCACAACAAGAAATTAAGTGTTTGATGAATGGTTTGACGAAGAGATTAAGAACGGCACAAAAAAATCAAGGACAAAGATAAGCAAATTCATGAGGTGCCAAATATTTGCAAACTGGATGTAGAAAACGCTATTAGAGATCACCGGCCCCGGCCCCCCGGCCCCGGCCCTCTGCACCATGGCGCTCGGCCCCCACAAATATAGGTATTTCTTTGTTTCATAGCTGTCTGGCTGTTCCCGCATTTAAAATGATCCGAACGGTGACGTTCAATCGAAAAATCGCAATGTTCGAAGCCTCCAAGAGCTTAAGAAACTCCTTTCAAGTACCGATAAAATTTACTTGGGCCAAGTAACTCGAGGTTTCTTTTTCAGTGATCGGAAAAGGGCGATGGGGCTCTAGTTATGAAGAGACTTGCAATCTCCACGTGCTTAGGCCCAAGTGTAGAATTGTTCAAAAACAACAGGCAAAAGCATGCGAGTTACTTTATTTGCCCCTCAGCCAGTTTGCCTTTGTACTTTCTTCCTCATAATATACAACCACATCAAGTTTCGGACACATTTAATGGCATTTTAGAAAAACTTAGCAAATTATCAATTAGGCCCCCTGATTGATAATTTGCTTTTTTTTTTTAAACGGCCCCAAAATTGACAAGAGCCAGTGGAGAGCCTCGTGCCTCTGTAGAACATTGTAAAACACTTCAAATCATCACAGAACATACTCTTTTCAACTATTTTAGTCCGTGTTTATGACAAGACTTGCAATCTCAATGTGCTTAGGCCCAAATGTAGAATTACTCAAAAACAACAGGCAAACGCATGAGAGTTATTTTATTTTCCCTCAGTCAGCTTGCCTTGGTCCCTTTTTCCTCATAAGATACAACAACATCAAGTATCGGACACGTTTAATGGCATTTTAGAAAATCTGCAGATGAAACAGATTTATGAAAGCCTCTACCTTCTGTTACAGCTGACTTAATCTTCTCACATACATCCTGCACAAATTGAATATGTACAAGAAGAAACAATGTCAGTGCACATGTTGATGCTGTATGTCTGCATGCACATCTTGGTTCACAACCATGTTCACATCCATGTTCACACCCGAGAGTGTAATTTACTGTATAATAACTTTCATCAAAATACTAAATACACTAGGTACCACTCAAGAAAACAAATGTATGAAAGTCAAAATGATTACCAATTTTCTCAATAGTTTTTGAATCAAAAATCTATTGTACAACAATATATGCAAGGCAAGACCTTTATTATGCAAATACTAAAGAAGTAAAAATGTTTTAATTTCATCCCTGCAGTAAAAGTTGACGGAAGGGTGGTGGTAAAGTCATTGAATAATGCTATTCCAGCATCTCTTCTGGTTGACATCCACAGCAGACAAGTGACAGGTCAATGCAGTATTCAAGAAGCAATCTGCTCCGTCAGGCCAATGAATCATCATGGTTGGTAGATTTTTCCGAGCCTTGAATAGCCTACACTCGCTATTCTGAAAAGGCCTATTTATCTTGCCTTACAGGACAAAAAACCCAAGTTATTTAAAAAGTATTTGGAGGAAAAGAAGAAGAAAAAGAATGAAAATTCCCCCAAAAAAAGTGTTGCTCGCCGGCTGGAACCGTGGTCGCCGCAGCAATCGTTCCAAATCCTTGACAAGGCAGTGATCACTTCGCCAGGGAAATCAACGAGGCTGAGGCCTAACAAGCGAAAATCGGAACGAGAGCAACCACAACAAACAGCTAAGAAACTGAAAACGCAAGAAACAAGGAAATGGAACACACATGAAACAAAGAAACACGAAATCAAGAAACAAACACCGCAAAAATTGAGGAAACAAAAAACAAAGAAACAGAACTAAAACATGCAGGAAAGCCAGACAAGAAACCAAAGAAAAAGACAAAAATAATTAAACTTTCGGAAGAGAACAAACAGAGACTGGAAGAACTTAGACAGCAGAGGGATAAGAAGATCAAGGTAAGGCGACAAGCATACCGATTTTATGTTTTATGTTTAACCACAACAACATACTTTTTGACAAGGTATCCTTGACTAAAAGCCCTGTTGAATATATAGGCATGGTGGGCCATCGGGCCATCACGGGGGTGAATGGGAAAGAGTCCATACCCTCACTTTTCTAAAACTTGATTGCTGAGAGTCACATAATGATGCAATAAAATAGACAATTGCGTTGAAGATTGCAGTGAGGAAATTTTTACCAATATGCATTGTGTTCTTTTATCGAATGTCTATAGAATCGTTAAAGATTCATAATTAGAATGCAGTGCATCTTGGTAAAAAGTTCCTCCTTGCTATCTTTAGCGCAATCATTTACTGGTCTCTTAGGAGGAATGGAATTAGCCAGATCACGCAGTCTCATCCGGTAATCAAAAAATCTACTGAACATTCTTACATAATATCTACTGTATATTTAGCTGAAAAGTGTTGCCTGCGTTTTCTATAAGTTTGAAGGGCATGGTCACAAACAATTGTCTTGGGGCTACTCTCTTTTCTTGAGTGCTGGCTCCACCACTGACTTTGGGATGTTGATGAGGCCTGAAGCTATGGAGGCCCGTTCTGGTCAAATTACCATAGTTATTAATGTAGTATAACAGAATTACTTTAGTTACAGACAATTAATTTATCTTTGTTTTCATTTCTTTAGTTACTTACGAATTCATTTTTGAAGTGACATTGAATTTATTTTTTGGTAGTAACATTGAATTAAATTTTTAAAGAGACGTTCAATTTATTTTTGAAGTGACAACGAATTAATTTTTTGTAGTGACGTTGAATTATTTTGCATATCCCATAATGCACCAGGAATTTTCCAGCACATCCCACAATGCAATTTTTTTTGCGGGAAAATAGTTTTGCAAAAACCCACACTTCAAAATGGACGACTCAGCCTCAACACGATCAGCACAAATACAATCTGTTGCAAGGATCGCCATAGAGCGGATCAATGAACTGGTCGGTCTCATTGGAAACAATAACCTTGAACAAGAAATGTCTCGCCTTCAGGCAACTACTAACAGAGTTTGCTTCCTGTCTGACAACACTGTGTCGTGTGGGCCTAGCACTTCCACATCATCAAGGCCTAACACAACCAGTAATACAGGAGCTACCACGACATCATCTGGGCAATTGTTCGTTTTGTCAGAGCTCCAGCGGAGGTTTCCGACAACAGCAAACAGGGGTATACATGGAAGATTTCAAAGAATTGGAAATAATAACTCAAGACCGCGCAGTTCTCCATTGGTGGTAATCAAAGAGAGTGGTGGTGACCAAGAGAGTGGTGGTAATCAAAGAGGAAGGCCGTCGCGATCTGACATTGTTACAAGAGATGTCATGATACTTGAACAGGCTGCTGAACGCGTTCCAACAAAAACTGAGAAGCTGGAACTAGAAAGAAAAGGTCATAAAAAGCAGGAGCAGGTGAACCATGGGGTGGTATCTGATACCTGACTTTGATGAGTTCAAGTACTTCTGTTGCTCTTCCCAAAACAACTTCATAAATGGAGGAATCTTTGATTATCAAGACAAAGTCACTGCCGAATTCTTTGCTCACAGGGATGGATGATGATGCTGTAGCTTCCTTCATTTTCACAATCTGATCCTGCAGTTCCTTGTTTTCAATGTGATAAGCTTGCATTGCCAACTGGATCCGTTCTGTTGATGTTTGACTCAAAGGGGCTTTCAACTTTGCAGGGGTCTTTGAAACTTTCCTCTTTCTTTTCAGCAGAGCATCTTCTGTGTCCTTTTCCTGAACTTGTTGGGGATACGAACAGGCTAAGTTGTCAGCCTCAAGGAATCGCCCCCAAAGGGCTCCAGATCGCATGTGCAGTAACAAACAAGGGCAGAAACAAGGAAAGAAACAAGGGCAGCGATGCGCATGACAGCTTGAGCCCCAACGTTGATTCACTCTCAACAAAGCTGAAACACAACGATCAAAACAAAAGGGTCAGCACTTCATCTCCCCAACAAGAACCTTATCATCTCTGTGTAAAGGATCGTCTTCATTGTCGAATATGTCAGTCATCTCTCATACATTTTATTTTCTTGGATCTTTTCCTTGTGCTTGGCTTTCTACCGGCAGTTACTGGACCATCTAACAGTGTCATGCTTGTTAGATTTGGGCACCGTTTGGAACGTTTATACAAAGCAATTAAATCTTTCATTATACCTCGCTTTTCAGCAACTGCGAGTGCAGGGATGGAAAAAAGGCAGCAAAATTCAAAAATCGGGATTTCCTGCGAAATCTAGCCAACATTTCGGCAAGTAGGACTGTAAGCTGGTTGAAGCAGTATGTGTGCATTCAGTCCTTTTGCAAATTCCTTCATAAGCATCATTCTTTTTCCCACAAAAGAAACCTTCATAGCACCAGTGATCTGCTCGATATGATCTTTGTTAATGGGACCAGTATAATTGTTCTCTAAAAGCATATCTTCATAACTTTCGACATCTTTTCTAACTTCATCAATCACACCAAGTTCATACTTAGTAACATGTGTACCATTTAGGTTTAGCAAATCAACGTCTCTGAGGAGGCAATTCTATGCTGCAGAATCAAGAACGTGTGGTGGGGGGCCACCTTGGGCCAGTTGAATTCCACGGAAACCGCAGAAACTATTGTTTTCTCGAGAACAATAGCTTCCGCGGAATTCACTATGGGTGTAAGGCCAAAGTGAATTTCACGGAAGCTATTGTTTACAAGAGAACAATAGTTTCCGCGTTTTCCGCGGAATTCACTTCAGCCGTACACCCAAAGTGAATTCCGCGGAAAATATTTAGTTTGTCCGTAGAAATGAAAATAAATTAAATTTATTGAGGAGCAAGCATTAAAAGGTTCACAAAGAAACTAGTAAAGGAGGAAGCTAAAGATTCTTTATACGTATTTGTTTCACGCAGTTTCGCTCTAAGTCGGGGGCATTTAGTCGAAAGATTGTACGAGATTTTGTCAGAACTTATGGATTTTTCTTGAAAACAAAAGGAATTTTTGCAATAGGCGTTCGAGACTTTCTGTGGAGTGAAATGCCCTTCGGCCATAAGGTCACAGAAAGTAACGAATTGCTCTTTATTTCACAATTTCCTTTTTTCTTCGCAACGCTCTGCTGTGTGCTTGCTTGTTGTTGGTTTGACCTTTGGCACCGCG
This sequence comes from Aurelia coerulea, assembly GCA_039566865.1. Lineage (NCBI taxonomy): Eukaryota > Metazoa > Cnidaria > Scyphozoa > Semaeostomeae > Ulmaridae > Aurelia > Aurelia coerulea. The sequence goes on from CM076947.1 coordinate 13,164,088, forward strand.
CGGCGATATTAATATCTGCTATGATTGCCTTGATACTATTTACGGATTTTCTTGAAACAAAAGGACTTTTGTTTAAGGTGCTCGAGATTTTTACATAGTGATACGCCCCACATGCCTTCCTTTATTCCAAATGTACAGATTCTCAAAGCATTGAGCTCTGACTTTGTTCGGGACTTTGTTGCAGCCATTTAGACAATTAGTACCCTAAAAAGAAAGCTGCTTATGGGGACAATTTGAGAAGGAGGAAGGAGGAAGAAGGACAAGGTTGAGAAATGAAGTAAAGTTTAAAAATCGAAAAGAGGGAACAAATAATGGAATTTAGGCTAGTAATCATCATCTTTCATGGTAAAATCATTTTGTTGTTGATTGTTGTTGGTCGCTGTGGGTCGTTGTGTAGGTCATTGTAGGTCATTGTGGGTTGTTGTGGATCGTTTTGGTTCATTGTGGATCGTTGTGGGTTGTTGCAGGTCATTCCTTACTTTAGTAAATACCGAAGTTTCGTAAGATTGTGATAAAAGGCTGAAACAAGTGCTACAAGAGACATTTCAAGGAATGAAATATCTTGTGAATTGGTAAGCAAATATAACGATTGAAAATACTCCAAATTTGGCATAGGTATGAATAATTTCGGGCTTAACCGTAATTTATATAAGTTAAACCCACCTGAATCCACCTGAACCCACCTGAATCCACCTGAATCCATCTGAACCCACCTGTTCTCGTCCGTGTTTTAGACTTTCACACCGGTAAAATCTAAAGTGCGGACAACGATTTCACGGACCATTCAAATGTAATGAATTTGAACTTTTGTTACCTAATTCTCCGAAGAAAACATTGTCTCTTTGCACAATTCCTCTTGTATTCCACAAATACTCTTGTTAAATCTGTTGCAACCCTTCGTAGAGATTGCATGCAGGTGGGGGTGGCCGTTTGGAAGAATGGGCCTAAGTACAGACAGGGGAAGTGAAACCAGCAGAGGGAATCGGAGGGCAGCTTGTAGACAGTTAGGACAACGACGATTCTTGCACGGCACAGTGAATCACACGCTGCATTTTGTGGACCCGGCAACTGGAGTGATAACAAATTGAGTGCAATCAATGTGGCAAAGAGCAATGGTGAAGTTCAAGGCAATGTATGGAGCGACAAATCGAGAAATGGTCCTTGATTATTTGGCTGAATTCATGTGGATGCAGGGATTCGTCAGTCATGCATTTTACCACCTCTAGCACCACATAGTGACAGACTTGTATGTAGTGTAAGTTTATCTATCTTGTTTACATGTTAGCACTCAGTCTAATTTTTCCAATCTCCAAATCAATGCAAAGGTTCTTTCTGGTAAATGTTTGATATCATGTAATCGATATCCCATAATTTAGAGCTAACACATGATTTTCCTTTAGTTTTTAGAACAAAGAAATCCATGATGGGGGCTACTTGTGACTCAAGTGACAGCAGTTCCATCACAAAAACTGAAGTGGATGCAATCTTGAGTGATGGTGTTTTACCACAAAACTGGGTACTCACATCATACAAAATTACTCATGGCATCCTTAACCCTATCTGGACCGGGCTTTTTTGAGCATCCTCAGGCCGAGGGGGGGCTAAATTAGCCCCCCCCTCAGAACTCCGAATTGACAAGGGCCAGAAAGATGAAATTTGGTCATAATATGTAACTTAATGTGAAACGTCCGAATATCTAATTTATTTTACTCTAATTGTTGTATTTTCGTTGACGTCATCAATTTTCTTTGTTTTAGGCCAAAAACAGTACTCTTACAGATTTAACTGTAAAAACTTACTCACGAGAAATATTATGCTACTTATAACTTTAATTAACAGATAAAATATCTAAGTTTCTGAAAAACATAATTTTTTGAAAAAATTATGAAATTTATGAACTTATATTTATTAACTAAATTCATTAGATATATGACGTCATGAATGACGTAATACAAAAGAAAAACCAAAAAAATTGGTTATTTCCATATTTTCTTATTGATTTATGGTTGCTCTGAAAATTTCATCCATTTATCTCACTTCTGTCAAGAATTATCTTAGTTTGGAGTTATAAAGGGTTTGACCGTAAAACAAACAAGATATTAAGACTGCTCTCTGAAAAAATTGTTATATTTCCAAAAATACATGACATATCTTGTAGAAATTTTGGTGAAAGATGCGAAAAGGATAGTTAGGAAAAGTCACGAAAAATAATTAGCGTAGAAATTATCATAAAAAAGATACCCAGACAAAACTGGTAGGGGGGGCTATTGTAGCCCCCCCGGTCCAGATAGGGTTAAGAGTGATACTTGGGCATTCATTCTCAAGATAGCATGTGTTGTATCTTCAACCTTTTTATCTCTTCTTTTGATCTTCTGGTTTAAATTACGAACATTATTGGCAGTCAACTTTTTTTCTAAATGGTCATTTTCTTGCAACTTTTCTTCAAACCTTTGTTTCATATCTGTGTTCCTGTAGTGACATGACCTCTTTTCTGAACTTTTTCCCCTCTGTGTCAAGTGAATCAACTGATTTGTGATATGCTTTCAAAACAGCTTCCAACTCAGACTGGCACTCTCTTGCATATTCTTTTCAACTTATTCGTTTCAAATGAAGTTTTTCTTGCGTGTTTAGTCTCCAGTTGTGACTCAAGTAAATCTTGCCACAATGCTCTCTTTCTTGGGGTATCCTTCTTCATAGTTGAAACATAATTATGTTGCGTTTTTGGCCTTCTTTAAATAGCTAAAAGAGAGGGCCCTGTATCTTCTGCGGATACAGAAGACTTCTTTTGGCAAAGTTCAACAATTTCTGGAATCACTACACAGAAAACTCAATCTTGTTTGTGCATGCAGGTCTCAATCTCAAATCTACCGGGTGTCCCAAAAAAAGGTAACAGATTTGATGGGGACTAGCGATGAGAGTATAAGTCGAATCGATCCCAAATAAGTTTTGGAGTGCTCTTCGATAGTTAACTTGAAGATTAATACCTCGTTTGTTGATATTGGTGCATCAAGAAATGAAATATAAATCTTGAAAGCCAAAATGTGCGTCCATCTACAAACCAGAGCTTTTGGGTTTTGGCCTAAACTGTTAACGCGCTGGTTAGGGGAATCTCCTCAGTCAAAGAGATTTTTGGACAAGGATCGGTCCTTTGGCTACCCGTTTGAAAAGAAAGTAAATAACTGAAAACTAACAAACAAATTAATGAATATAGTCACCAGGGAATATTTTTCTCTAGTCAAAATGTATTCACAAAAGTACACCAAGCCAAGCACAAATGAGCATTTTTTTATGTTCCCTTGGGCATATACGATTGCTTGTTTCGTAATAATTTTGCCCCTAATTTTGTGAGAGATGATGCAAAAAACATTTCATTCAAGCAATGAAGATTGCAAGATAGTCTATGTGTTAAAGCATACGGGACTTATTTCGCTGATAAATAACTTTTATCAGGCAGGTGTGATTCAAACTTGTGTAGAATCAAGAATGGGGTCCCTTCAGGGTAAATTCTTGAATCTGATTGTGAAGGTCAAAGTCAAATTTCCACTAAAATTTGTTCCTAAGTACGAGGTTACTTGTTTGTACTTGGCTATGATTGAGGAGATTCCACAGCAAAGCGAGTTAACAGCTTAGGCCAAACCCCAAAATCTCTGGTTTGGAGTAGGAGGCAAATTTGGACTTTCAAGATTAATATTCCAACTCTTGATGCACCAATATTAACAAATAAGGTATCAATCTTCAAGTTAACTATCTAAGAGTACTTCAAAACTTATCAGGGGTCGATTCAACTTAAATTCTTATCGCTAGGCCCAATCAAATCTGTTACCTTTTTTTTGGGACACCCGGTATTACCGAGGAGAGGGTTAACCTTCCCAAGCAATCTAGTTAGCTGCATTCTTGCACCACCTCGTAATCTCTTTTTCTGTGATAATTCTGCTTCTTTCTCCTTCTGCGACATTTTCGATACGAATCAGGCTCAGAAATACAATAAACAGGCAATACAATAAACAGTGAGTAAACAGCAATTAATAAAATTAAAATAGAGTTTGCGTTGTAGGCAGAGCCTAGACAATGGGTTTGGACCCCCCAGAAACATTTACGTATTTTCCATAATTTTCTTGAAGTTCAGATTCGCATTCATTGGCCAAATATTTTGTAGAATAATGCTCCTAAGGTAACTTGATTTCTGTCTATAAGAGTTCTTTTATTTACAGTCTAAATTTAGGAATATTACCAATTAGTTCCTTTTCTTACGAACCATGGAAAAATTTCTACCAAGGTTTTTAGCAGAGGATAGGAAGAACTGCAAGAATTTTGAGGGCTGTAAAGATGTTGGGGAAAGAAAGTGCGCTTGTGTTCTTGATCGTCTGAGTTATGCTGCATGGCAACTCCTTGTCTGGAACCTCTTTCCATGCAGATTCTCAGTTATCAACCTCATACGACAAGTTAGAAATGTTTGGCAAATCCTTCTCATAATGAATGCAAAAATCTCCAAAATCACCTTTCCATTGCTTGTTTAGCCGTTTGATATTGACTTTGGAATTTCTGCTCGAATGGGCATCAAAGGCTTGTGTCCTTTCTTTTCGCTGCATTTGTAGTCATTCTTCAGGATTGCTGGTATAATCGATGTTCCTTTCATGGCAATGCAATTTTTCTGGGTGAATCTTGTTGACATTTCACTTATCAAATGATCAAGCAATTTGATGGAGACATTGCGTTTAAAATAATCGTTCACACTGTCTGCTGGGATGTTGCTTCTATTTACTTGACGTCTGCAAATTCTATGATTTGTTATGGGTGCCCCAATTTCATTTGCAATCTCAGTAGCCTTCTGAAACCAAGTTTCGTGGTATGCATCCATCAGATTCCTTGCTGTGTTAAGAGACTTCATGATAATGTTGACTTGCTTCAATCCTTCAATGATGTCAATATGGGCTCCTTCTAGCTGAATGGTTACTGATCTTGCGTAGCCAAGACAATTCCTCACAATAACAAGGGTCATCAGGAAGTTGAAATTGGAACAAACGGCAGCCAGTGCATATGCTTCTGCAGCAGCAGAATCCCACTTTCTATCAGCATTATCACGAATTGTGAATAAAGCTTCTGTGATAGGAATATACATTCGTAGACATCATGCCAAGCCATTAAAGGACCGTTTATATGAGGAAAACCATCCCACCTTCCAGGCTATCAGCTGTCAGGTGGGATGAAATCTGCGTGTGTTTATATGTAATTTTCATCTCACCTTCCACCATTTCAATCCCACCTCCCAGCCCGTGATTTCAGACAATAACAATCGTAATTGGTGTTTGGCGCCAGCAGGGATTAGGTTCCCCTTTGTTTTCATATTGGCGCGTGCGCAAAACAGAGGATTTCATCCCACCTTACAGCTTTCATCCCACCTTTCAGCGTTTATATGTAAAATTATCATCCCACTTCAGTGAGATCCCATCTCTCGTCGAGTGAGATCTCACCTAGCCGGGCTGGCTCACTTTCCATATAAACGCAAGATGAAAATTACAAGGGGTCGTATAGAAGGGTGGGATCTCACCTCTCAGCTCACAGGCTGGAAGGTGGGATGATTTTCCCCATATAAACAGGCCCTAAGTCGTAGCACCCATCTGGTTCTGCATACATCAATTAATTTTGTGTGATTGTACTCTGGCATAAGCTTCTTGGTCATTTCTTCTAAAAGTAGTTGTTTCTTTGGTGAATTATTAAAAACTTTGATATTACTTGAATATTTATTATCCATCATTTTTCGGACATTCTGGACCTTACCAGCAGCAGCAACACACATTGAGCTTGTGCGATGCACAGTGAGTGTAAAGGGCCAGGTGGTTTTCTTGAAAAATGCGAGTTGCGACTCCAGAGTATTTTCCAGCCATGTTGCTTGCCCCATCATAACATGGACCCCTGCAATATTTAATATCGAGCTTTAACTCTTCATTGATGCATTTGGTGATCTTTTCTTGCTGTGCCATACTAGATACTCCTTTGTCACAATGAATGAATTTTATAAATCACTCCTGGATCTCTCCCTCTTTATCAACATAGCGCAAAACTAAAGGCATCTGTTCTTTATTTGAGCAATCTGTCACCTCACCGGCAAGGATAGTATAACATTTGCTCTCTTTTACTTCTTTGATAATTCGTTTTGTGACTGCTTCAGCACAGCAAGAAATCAGTTCATTCTGTGTTGTTTTGGAACGATAAGTTGCATTTTGTGGTGCCGTTTGAAAATGCTCCTCAATCAATTTATCACCGCTGTCAACCCGAAAATCCAGCAAAGCTCGAAAGTTGCTACAGTTATCGGTCTCATAGTTATCAGAACTGTGTCCATGCAAATGAATGTTGTGTCTTGCACATAACAATACTGTTTTTACAATGGGGGCAAGTTTATCACAATTTTTGGAGATGGTTCTGTCCAATATTGTGTCGTGAATTTGATTGATCGGTTTGATCTTGTTTTCTTTTACTTGGGTGAACGTTTGCATGGTAAGGAGAGAGCCTTTAGGAACATAATTTTTTGTGTGATCTTTAAAATGACAAGATGGATCAATGTGTGGGAGAGAGGCTAGAGGGCCTCATTAACAATCGCTGCTTGCAGGAACTGTGTTCTCATTTCTGAACAGTTTGCTATATCTTTTGATTTAATATTCCAGTATGTTTTTCTTTGTGATTCTGTGTTTTTGATGCCATTATCAGATATTGAAGCATCATCGTCATCTATTATATCATCCCGATCTGAATCACCTTGAATACCAAAATAGAAGGGATATTCATAAATAGACTACCAGGTGTCTCAGAAAAAAGTACCCCCTTTTGACTGAAAATAGGAACCAAGCAAAAAGATATCATTGCTCCCCGACTTCACAGCTAAATTTATCAATGTTCAACTTAGATGCACGTACCTTGCATTTAGAAATCGTCCACCAAACACCGGAGATGCAGGTTCGCAAAGTCAAAATTTACGGTGCACCCAAAACCAGAGGTTTTGAAAAAGGGCCTAGTCATGACTTGTATCATGGACATTTTCCAAAGTACCTGTAGACTTTAAGTTTCCGTGTTTTGCTTGTGAAAAGAATAAAAGATGCATGGACATGGCGCTGATTAAAAAAATATAGTAAAAATGTGGCAAGAGTGATAAAGTCGTGCCACATCTCCAAAATAAGCGTGCATGTGCTCCTTTCCTCTTCTTTAATACAAAACACTTGGGATCGAATGCAATGCAAGGAATGTTTCCTCAAAAGAAAAGTCACTTCAAGAACAATTGAAGTAATTCAAGGTATAAATCTTTTCAAAAATAAAAAATAAAGGTCAAAGTCGAAAATTTGTTTGCAAAATGCCTGTTTGTTGTCAAATTATGGCTAGGCCATTTCTCAAAACCTCTGGTTTCAGGTGCACTCCAAATTTTGACCTTGTGAACTCATATCTCCGGTGTTTGGTGGTCGATTTCCAAATGCAAGGTATGTGCATTTAAGTTGAAGACCAACAAATGTAGCCATGAATTCAAAAAGTCCCGAAATATTATCGTTTTGTTGCCTTGTTGAGTCAAAAGGGGGTACTTTTTTTTGAGACACCCGGTATAAGGCGCTGGCCTGCATAAATGTTTCTTTATAATAAGCTGCTCATAAGAAAAACGTAGGCCCAATTTTTAGAATCTTAATTAACAGCCCTACCTGAATTTAAACAGCCAAGAAACGCTTGTCATTTGCAGTTTCAATTTTCCCATCTGAACTCAAAAATTTTTGACACTGTACCATTATAGCAATTTTGTTTGGCAAAATTTTGAGTACAAATTACAGTATTACCCCTCCACTAAGAAACTAATTTTGTAAAACCAGGCTGCTTAGTTTCTTATGAATATCATATAAATGTTATATCAACCAAATGTTGGACAATGACTATGGTGCCATCTGGCAGGCTGCACTTTCATACCGGGTGCGCCAAAATAAACTATGCACTTTTGGCAGGCCACGATAAATCGTAAACAGGACCGATTTTGAAGATTTATGACTTAATAGTTAGCAGAAAGCCTGAATTAGATTCTAGGATTTTTTTGCAAATTTTTCTGTTTTCAGTTTTTAAAGCTACAAGCGAGTTTCTTAAAATTTTCGTTTTAGAAAACACTGAAAACGATAAAAAGATGTCGATCAAGCTTTCTAAAGAATCGATATGAATGGACAAAGACAAAATTTTTTCGTGGTGATTTGGGATTTAGAAAGCAACTAATTGTAAGCTGCTTTATGAGAGTTCGTACTATCTTGGGAGAAATGTAATAATATTTTCAAGGATATAAAGGAGTCTTGCTACATTTTTGATTTTGTGACGGCTTTTGGGGCGGTACTTTATTGTAACTACTACAGAATTTCGCAACAGGCTAATCGTTAAAATAACGCTCGTGCAGAAGTTTACAATAATCAATCTCCAAATCACGCTGAAAACGTTTTCTCTTTGTCCATTCATGTAGATTCTTTAGAAAATTTGATCAACGTTTTTTTATGGTTTCAGTGTTTTCGAAAACGAAAATTTTAAGAAAAACTCGTTTGTAGCTCAAAAAAGTGAAAACGGAAAAATTTGTAAAAAATCTTAGAATCTAATTCAGGCTTTCTGCTATAGATTAAGTCATAAATCTTCAACATCGGTCCAGTGTACGATTTATCATGGCTTGCCAAAAATGCATAGTTTATTTTGGCGCGCCCAGTATAAGTCAGTTTCTTAGAGGTAGGGTAATACTGCATGTTATTTATTTGTTTTAAGATCTTACCAAGTAATTTGGGAGCCCTTTAGACAAAATAAAACTAACTATTATATGCTTATGGCGTTGAAAAACACTGTTGGTAGCAAAATGGACCACAAATTTAGGAAACTCCCATTAGTTAAAAAAAACACCCCTATTCAGATTGGCAGGGATAGCATTAAAAGATATATGTGACCTTATTTCCATAATCATCCTCTTCAAACCTCATGCAATATTATATCACAGTACAGCTTGGAATCAGATTTCAAGATTGCTCCAGGAGTATTGGTAATGAATTGCAAGCAATAACAATTGCATTTAATAAGAAACTGCTATCTATCTTCAAGTTAGCTAACGAGGATTATATCAAAAATTATTTTGGATTGATTAGACCTAAATCCTTGTCACTAGTCTCAGTCAAATCTGTTGCGTTTTTTTTCTGTAGACACCTGGTATAGAGGAATACAATAGGCAATTGAGCTAAAGATGGTGGCAAGGACCTTTTTACCAATATGTATTGCATTCTTTAATTAAAATTAATCAAAAAAATTTTCAACGATTCATAATCAGAACGTAATGCATCTTGGTAAAAAATTCCTCGCTACCATCTTTAGACACAACCTCGTGTTGCCACTATTCCAAATGTAATGGAACTTGAATTAAAAATAGATCAAATGGGTTTATATTGGCCTTAACAGGACTGAGTATCAAGTTCTAAGCGTTGAATTTTCGAAATGAGTCCTGTGTTTGATTTCTTGATACACAAGGCTTCGTTTCTCAGTTTCTCTTTACCTCTTTTTCTGTTTGTTCTTGGACTGTTTCATAATTCTCTTGAATGGCATTTACTATAGCATCATTGCTTCTTTTTGCACTTTCTTTGTCGAGTTCTAAGTCCTGAATTTTCGAAATGACTTCTGTGTTTGATTCTTTGACACTACATAGTTTGTTACTCAATTGTTGAACAATTCTTTCTCTCTGTTCGCGATCTTTTTAATGGGTTCCTTCCCATGGCACTCATAATGGCAACATTGCTTATTCTCACAATTTCCTTGTCAAGTTCTAAGATCTGCACAGCATCGCTTATAATAGCCTTAAGAAAGAGAAAGCAAAGCCAAAGAAAACAATGCAGTGCTTATGTTTGTCTTTGCCAGGTTGTTGAAGCTATGGCGATTATCTATGCTTTGTGGCAAGATCTGCAAGATATGAGCGAAGGCAAACAAACAAAGATAATTGCACTTTTGAATATAAGAGAACAATACTGTAGCTCTTATAAAAACAGAAGAGAATACTTGCATAAAAATAATACATGCATGAATCAAAAGTGCAGACATACAAAGAATGACTCAAGCCAAATATGTATGCATATTGTTGTTGTTGTATAATACAATGTAGAAAAGCAAGAGCAAGAAGCAGCAATTTACATTTATATAAATTGCTTTTATTCACAAAATTGGGAAACAGATGTTGGCAATAATTTTTTTATTTGTGATAATATGCTCATTGCAAGGAAAATACTGAAAATGAACAAGTGTCAAAGGTGTACCAATTTGTGGTTATCAAATATAACAACAGTAAATTAAACCAAATATCAACATCATCAATGTTATATCTAAATAGTACATGTACCTTGTGCAATGCATTGGTTACCTGTGTGTGATAATTAGATTGGGCGTAGTTCCTGCAAAGGATTAATAAATTCGTGTCTTTTGGTCAATTGTAAAGGTAATGTTATGGGCCACAGTGTCAAAGGTCATGACATGGGAAGAAGATAATTTTAATGTGTTGAGCTATGAAAGTGCAATTTACTGTTCACTGTTCAAAAGCCCAGTATTACTGAAAAATCGCAACTGCAACTAAACTTTGGTGAGAAAGATGTTGTAGTTCTAAAAGACACTCCTCTATACCATTAAAGTTCTTTCAGTCCTGGAACCTTGCACTGTTAGCTGTTAAAGTGTAAACACATCTTTTCTTTTAATATTTTCTCTAGTTTATATAACAGTTTGATTAATAAGGAGATTTTTAAGAATACAACTTTCAATGGTTGAGCTGCCTCAAAATTTCCTTCAAATTACACATTGATTGTAGTAGCATAACTCAATAACCATCTGTCGCAGCCTTGCTCGTACCATTTTTCCTGTTTAGCTGAATTGCTCTGGGAATGCAAATCCAATTTGACCATGCGAGGTTGCTAAATCTAAGTTGCGATCTCATCTATACCATAAACTGAAAATAAAAAGTTTTGAATACAAGGCTCTTTTGCAAGAACTGTTCAAACACATATACTTTTTTGGGGACACCCGGTAGGTGCTAAAATGAAACCAAAATAACAGTGACAGCAAGAATGACAGCAAATTTAGCTCAGTTCCAAATTGAACTCGATTGGCAGGAACCCTGATGTTTTATTCTTATGATTTCAGTTTCACATTGCTTGCTTGCTTATTTCTTTTAATCTGATAGAGATAATTTGTTGTACTGTTGTCCAAACCCATTACAGAGCGTGCTTGACGTAAGCAATACATTCACAGATACTTTCATGCCATGACTGAGGCCACTGAGCAGCCCCGTGGCTCTGATGGTGACCCACATGTTTGCCTTTGTGTTTGACCCGCAGATTACTTGACCTGCTGGCCTGAAGAATAAAGTTGTTGTGGTATTGACCAGCCTATCTGCAACAGGGTTTTTGGTTTTGCCATATTTTTTATCTTTTCCGACGATATCTCTCTCTGCAATGGATAACACTGTCTTATTTAAAATGTAAATTGTAAATTGCTATGTAAATTGTAACAATGCAGATGGAAGAGTTTGATGTTCTAAGGAGAAGCTGGCATGATCCATTTGAAGCTACAATTTCACTTAAAATCAATGAATTTGCAACTGGAGGATGCAGAGATGTATAGATAGCAATTGCTGTGAAAGGTTTGCATTGCAATTTGGTGGTGAAACGACACAGGGTAGACTAGATGGAGGCTCTCAACAGACTGAGAGTCACACAAGAAGAACTTCAGCTCAGTCTTCAGCTCTGTCAAATTTGTCTTGTTGCATGGAATTTGCATTCAGTGATGTAGAAGTTACACCAACTCGTGTTGTAACTCAACTCATTTTCAGTTTTTTCTCTCACTTTGAATATCTATGAGGAATGTGGATGGTGACACATTGCTTTACATCTTCAAAGCATTTTAACTTCTCTGTGAGTAGCCTCTGGATGAGTGTCATGTTTTTTGCAACTTGTGTTCCAGTTGACTTGGAATAACTGTGCAATTTTCCATATAAAAAATATTACTTTCAGCAACATCTGACAACTCCTTGGCACTGACTCTGTTTTTGACCGCAAGATGGGTGACCCAATTTTCATTGATGTTTTGGTGCTCTTCAGTCATATCACACACCTCTTTCCGCATGTTGAAATTGTCAATGACATGCTTGAATCCTGGTTCAACTTCAAGGTCTGCCTTTCCACTCTCCGCAGTTTCTTCAAGCTGCTTACATTCCGTCGTTACTAAAAGACGGAACACCCCAGAACAACCCAAGAACAACCGGAACAAGCCAGGAACAAGCCAGGAACAGGCGGAACAACCCAAGAACAAGCCAGGAACAACCTAAGAACAGGCGGAACAACCCAAGAACAACCCAGGAACAACCTAAGAACAGGCGGAACAACCCAAGAACACGCCAGAACAAGACCTCATTTAGTATTTCCATGCGATTTGACAGATTTCTTGGGTAAACAAAACGGAGTTCTGATCAACCAAGCGAGGAATGTAAGCCCACATAAAATGATGTAACACCGTTTCATTTCTGCAGGATGCGTCTATCCTGTGTTCCAGACCCACGTGGGGCATGAAAATGGCGACAACAAAGGCCAACTAATAGACGGCACGTGCAAGGCATGCGGGATGAAACAGACCCTTTAAAATCAATCAACAAATCAATAGTCACTATGTTTCCAATTGGTTTGACAAGTTTTGAAAGGTTGAAAAGTCCAGAATATTCTTTAAACCACATGTCGCACTGGGAACGATGGTCCTTCCTTTGTCCATAAACAGGGTAGTTCATTAAAAAATTTTGCACCACCTTTGTCCCAAAAACTGGTCGTTTTTTATAGCAAATTTATGCTGTTATTTTTCTTCAATTTGGAGGAAAATTTTAACATTATGCATCACAAACGATTTTTGTCCCCAAAACCGGTAGTTTCGACCTATTACTGTTTTCGAAAGCAGGTATATAGATATGAAAGTACAAGTATCCCAAGACTGATTGCCCTTCAATGGTACGATCACTTTGGTGAGCAATTTGAAATTCTGCCCTCATTTTCAGAAATTTGCCTGACAGAGGTAGAACCGCTTTAATTTGTGAAAAATTGGAGTTTTGGGTCTTTTTTCTGTACATTTGGTGGACAAAGGTAGAACCCCTTATGTGAAAATTTGAAATACACGTATTTTTTATAAGAAACTAAGAATTTGGTCCAGTACTGAAAGTTTCCTAAAATTATCAGATTTTGAGTACTCAGGGTCTCTTTTGAGTTTCGTAGAGGTTCCATAACAATCTTCAATTTCACTACCTGTGACCTCGTAAACATTTCAAAACAAGGTTTTTCTAAGCCTTTCCAATGTTGAGATATTACTCAAGTACCTTGCCAGTTGTGTGATACAGGAAACGAGTGAAGGTAGGGCAGAAATATGTCAAAGGATGTCCTTTATCAAAGTAAACAGTTTCTTAACTTTTTGTCAATGCTGGAGTTCTTGATTTTTGGCCATCTGAGAGTTGAGTTTCTTAAAGGCAGTTTCTTATATGAAAAAATAAGTGTATAATGGTCTTTTATGCCTAAATTTGATGGACAATGGGAGAACCAGGTTATTGGTAAACTTTAGAATTTTGATTGGATAGAAGGTTAGGAAACTTCATTTTTGTGACAAACTGATGGAATAGGAGGATTGCTGTTCAAATTTCACCTTTGTCACAAAACCTGATTGTTTTGGCACGAAAGTCGCACTATCTGATAAAAGAACAGGTTGCTTTTTCCAATTCTACTGGACAAACATGGCGTCCAATATTGTACAGTACTTGCCCGCCCCTGCTTGAGCTGAAGGGCAAGCAACTAGCACTCAAAAGGAGTTTCGAAGCTGAATAATTGACAGCATTTATAGAACTAGCATATGAGTATAATGTGTACTACTAGTTTCAGAACAGAACACTTTAAAACAGTTTAGATAGATATTACTAAACCTCTATACAACATAATCTAAGTGAAAGCCATACGGATGTAAAGTTTCGGACAATAGTACTTTGTAAAAATTCAAAAGCAATGTTTTTTCCAGCTGAATGATGAAATCTTTCGCTTGAAATGAATTACGTCATTCGCATAAATTGAAAAAAAATTAACCAAAGATCTCTACTGAATGCTTCAAACAAACTGTTATACCATCAGAACTTCTACATATTAATATGCAGTCAGTTGATATCAAAGTTTTTCAGCTCAACATAAATTAACTTGATATGAATCAGTTCTTGCAGCGAATATACCGGGTGTCTCAGAACAAAATGGAACAAAGTTGTTTGGGTCCCCTGGAGGAACTTGCTCCCCTTAGACTAGCTACGCAATATGGACAGGAAGCATGACATACAAATCCGAAACACACAAACTGATCAAAGCCAACAATGGTTCGATAACTTTGGGGAATAAATATACACAGCAACTGTGTACTCTTTAAAAATATACCCAACAAATCCAATGTTTTTATATCTTGTACGCATCTTTGGAAAAGTGATACACCCCTCGCTTGAATGATCAGAACTCCGTTTTGTTTACCCAAGAAATCTGTATCATCGCATAGAAATACTAAATAAGTTAGTGTTCTGGCTTGTTGTTGGGTTGTTCCGCCTGTTCTTAGGTTGTTCCTGGGTTGTCCTTGGGTTGTTCCGCCTGTTCTTAGGTTCTTCCTGGGTTGTTCTTGGGTTGTTCCGCCTGTTCTTAGGTTGTTCCTGGGTTGTTCTTGGGTTGTTCCGCTTGTTCCTGGCTTGTTCCTGGCTTGTTCCTGTTGTTCTTGGGTTGTTCTGGGGTGTTCCGTCTTTTAGTAACGACGAAAAAATTATAGTTGTGCAATGTATTGTCAAAAGGCATTGCTTGAAGGTCTTGAGAGGATGCTGCTGCAAAAATATGCCATGCTGAACGACGACAGTGAGCAGTTTATTGGTCTTCCCCTACATTCCATGGAAAAGCTGAGTATTCAGTGAGGTGAGGAATCAGACCAATCTTGATTGCTTGATGTCAAACGAAGCGATCAAACAGATGAGAGAGGGTTATGAAAGTTCAAAGAAGAAATGCGTTGTTGAAAACATGGCAAAACAGCCCAACTTTAGCTGTCCTATCTAGACCATGTGTGGCTTGTGCTTTCATTAATAAAAGCAGTCAAATCTAATAATTATGAGTTATACAGCTACTGTTTATATCATATGGCAGATCTATTCTTCTCTTTCGATTGCCAAAATTATGCAAGATACTTAACTTTCTTTGCGGTCTTCCTTGCTAATATTGAAGTCTCACATCCTGGACCTTTGGCCAAGGTTGCTGGGGATAAGCCGTGAGCGAAATAGTGTAGTGACCTAAAATCCCGAAACACTATCACCAAAGGCTCAGTTGACAATTGTATCTCCAAAACGCACAAACAAATACCAACAAAACATGCTTGCTGCTGCCGCAGTTCGCGTGCAGCGCAAATGCTGCATCACAAGGGCTTGTTTGGACTTCCTTGGATTGGTGTGAGGATGGCGAATAGCTCACACCTATCTTTCATTTCCCTTTTCATGTAATCATCTGTTTTGGTGCCACAACTTTATATATTATAGTTTCAAACAACCAGAATCGAGGAGACCTTTACGAAGCATGCAAAGTCACACCGAGGAGCAGGCGGCAGTGGAGCATGAGTCTCTGGAATACTCTCAAACTATAGAGCCTACCAAAGATGGGCAAAGACAACGCATGAGAGGACTAGGTATTTAGAAGCTATTCTATCACTCGCCGCTAGGGACAGCATCCCTCCCATCAATCATTCTATTGTTGAGAATATCTTCTGTCCATCAACTTTCGTTGACGCTGGCGCTGCGAAGGCTGCACACCGACAATACACTCCAGCCGTCGTCGCAGCCCATTTTCGGGGACGAACTTTATGTCGGTGCGGGAGTTGTTGATTCGAAGAAACTGCTATCGGTTGTTTAGTGCTCCAGCTGCGGCAGCGAGTAAAGCAGGAGTTCAAAAGAAGATGCTTACGGTGAGATTCAAAATATTATCCATTCATTTTACATTTTTCATTCATGCTTTCAATGTTTCAGACCATTAATCTTCAAACGACTTCAACAACGAATAGATGATGGGACTATGATGGGCCTAACCTGGCTGTCTTAGGCCTTCTCTTTGTTAGGCTCTGGTAAAGGAAGAGCAAAGGACTTGCATACAATTCAATACACGCATTGGATAGAGGTAGCCAGTTTCTTAAATCGTAGTCCATTTTTCTGATCAAAAGTTTATTAAGAGTCTAAGAAACTGTTGAAGTTTAACAACAACATCACAGGGTATGATGATCATCAGCGGCGTGGCCAGCAGGGTAAATTAAGTGGGGGGGGGGTATGACAAAGGGGCGACGCCTTTTACTTTGGCTCAGAATGCATCTCCCAAGATTTGACATTTCTCGGAAAATTCTTTCTCAACCTATACCCAGCTATTTTCTCTTCGGTTTTAGAGGAATCTAGAGGACCATTTTTCTACAAAAGTGGAGGGGCAATTGCCCCCCCCATACCCCCCCCAGTGGCCATGCCACTGGGTAGGATTGTTATTCCTTCAATTCAAAAATTAGATATCAATAAATTCCAGATGCGCTGGAGCACCAACATAAGATGGAAAAGGGAAGACAATTGTGACACTTGTTGAGGACAATTGTGAACGATTATCTAACAACTTCTGTTATTCATTCAACAAATAGCAATGATGATATCTCTAATAAATCATTGATGACAAGATGAATTACAGTTGATCTTATCCAAAGTACTGCCCATGCCCCAAAGTAAGTACAAAACAAGAAAGTACATCCAAGAAATTTATACCAACTGTATATTTAGATTTGATCTTGACAATTTCAACTTAAATCAAAAATTTACATTCTTTGCGAGAGCAATGACATAAGGATGATGTAACAAATCTTTATTGAAAATTTAGAGTCCTTAAAAACAGCTTCCAAAGAGAAGTTTCACAGAATTTACTTATCAAAACAACCTTTTCATAAATTGACCTGCACATACAGCATTTTGTTGAAATTGCTGTTAAATTTGCGTTATGCAGTTGGTCAAAATTGAACGACATGTTAGGGTACCATAGATTGACAAGGAACAATCCAATTTAAGTATTTATATATATTTTTTTACCAGATTCTTCTTTGATTTATTTTCTTTGTGGCTTGCAGTCACCCTCTAACCCTGGAGTTTAAAGTAATCAATGTTACACAACAAATTTCTGTTAATATACAGTACTGTATATTCTACATGGTCATGCATGCACACATTCAAATGAGCAGAATTTGAATTCTTAATAATCCTTACAGTATATATGAGTATTCTTTGCATTCTAATAGGAATTCTTGGGTATGAAAGATTGTGAACAATTCAAACAAAAATTCTTAGGAGTTCTTGAGAATTCTAGGCATAAGGACAATGTTTATGTACACAAGGCCTGTACTGTATGAACAAGATCATGCTAATAAGCATATTGAACACATGTAGTCTTCAGTGCTGTCAGTCCCATTTCTGTCACATGCCCAGTGAGCCCATAAACCACACTGGGGGCACTCTACCCAATCATTTTTCTCATTGTTTGATTCATCATTTTCTTTGAAGCAGAATGCACATATCTTTGGGCTTTCATCTGCAAGTTTTGTTTTCAGGTTTCTTCTCTCTTTCATAGTTGGTTGCTGTAAGGTGACCTTGGGTCTTACATGCTTCTTTTTGGTGGAGGTAAATCTTTGCTGAAGCTCAAATTTTTTGTTTGGTGGGTAATCATGCTTTGGCTTGAGATCATATGAGTGCTCATATTCAAGTCTGTTTAGCCCCTCAGCCACAGTGATTGCTGAATTTACATGTGCCAGTGCTGTTCTTAACCCCATGGCACTTATAGAGGATTGCACAATGTCAGTCAAAGAGCTGATTTTGCTCATCAATGTCATCTTGACTTGCTGTAAGTCAGTTTGCTTTCCTCCTGCATTATCATCTGCCCTTAGGAATCCCTCGAAATATTCAATATCTTCTGTCTTACTTTTTCCATTCTTTCCATTGTATTCCTCTTTTGTAGGACCCATTGTCATGATTTGTACAGCATGTATATGTTTGCATGCAATTCCCCGTACATTAAAGTCTATACACTCACAGTTAAACATATGATGACACACTTCGCATTTGGAACATTTAATGTAACAAGCACAAACTTCATTTACCCTTGACACTTTGTAGGAGGTTTCTTCATCTTCTTGTGATCGAACATACCAGCTTGTGGGATTAATCTGCTGGATGTCTTCTTCACTTATTTTTTCACCACTTTTGTGACGCTTTTCGCTTTCTTTCAATTTGTATGTTCGCTTCCCTTTTTGAGCTTTAATTAGACCATCAAAAATTTTGTCTCTTGCAACCTTTAGCAGCCGGCATAAAAGATGATCTATTCTTCTGTTCTGTTTGCGTTGAAAATACAAGCCTTTCAGTATGTTGTGGAATGCCTCTGTATACATATTAGTGTTCATCCCAGTTCCTGCCCTAAAGCATGTTGCCCATTGTTCTGGGCGCTTCACATATGCTTCAGTAAAGTAGGCATGAAATCTAGGGTAGCTTTCTTCACACCAACTGCAGAATTCTTGAAGTAGCTTCCGGAAAGTTGCCTCATTCACTTCGAGTTGCAATGTTTTTAGTGCTGCATACACCTCTATGATATCATCTTGACTTTTAACATGTTCTCTTAGTCCCCTTCTCCAGTTTTTATCAATGTGCCAGGCACAGAGAAGCTTTTTGTCTGGTTTTGGGAAGCAAGAAATCCAACTGTTATAGAAGTTGTTACAGTCATCTGTCATGAAGACTTGTGTCTTAATGGGCCCGGTCCTTGTCTCAATAGAAGCAATGAATGGTGCAAGAACTAGCTGATCTTCCCTATTTGAAATTAGCCATGCAACAGGGAGACCCTCGCCATATTCATCAACAACAAGAATGGATACCAACAGGAAATCATACTGGTTTGTCCCATGAGTTGCATCCATGCAAATGACCTTGTTCCCATGTTTCCTGAGGTTCTCCAACTGATATTGGGTCTGAATCCCAAGGAGAAAGTCATCTTTAGGAAGATTGTATCCATCAGCTCCTTGTGGCTTATAAATAAGGACTGGGTTGAAATCTCCTCTTCTCAGTTCATTTACCCAATAATGCACACTTTGTGTATCACTGCTATCTTTCTCCATGAGATCAACATTAAACTGATGTTTCACATTAATGATATCTTTTCTGCCTACTAAATGAGCCCTTGAAATCCCATCCTCTGTGTCATTTCGTATCTCATCTAGGATAAAATCTATGGCAACACCCTTCGAAAGCTTCCCTGCTATGTTCTTTCTCAAGCCATCAGGCATCCGTGTGTGACTCAGTTCTTGTTCATGTCCTGTGTGGTCCAAGCATGATTCAATTTTAACTGTCCCATTGGTGTTAGACGTGGATGCTTTCATGTACGCTGTGCAGTTTCCGTTTATTTTAGAGGTGCCTTGTTGTTTCATAGCGCGCTTACCTTCACCACGTGACTGGAATGTCCCAGAACGGTTGCATCGATACCAGGTAGTGGAATATTCTTTACCTCGTTTTGTTCCTCTAAACTTGACAAACCAGGAGGATGTTTTCTTCTCCAACTCAGATTTCCAAGCCATAAACTCTTGGGTTGATGGAAATTCCGTTTCTAGCTTACTGATAGTTTGGCCATGCTTAGTTCTTTGGTGGTTTATTAATTCATTCATCGTACTGAAGCTGAAAAACAAGGGAGAGCTCAATGTGCATGGAATAAGGTAGAAACAACACATCATCCAGTGACATCAATGGCAGTCTGGGTGCCAGTCTGTTATACATAATTTCCATTCAACTAAAGTGGGCTGTGCCAACCACTGACCTAGAAAAACAGATTACATATGGTAACCTACTTTAAAGTACCTGGTCAGCAACCACTATTCAGCCTCACTAATACTTGGGAGCCAAAATGCGGATTTCCACGACTGTCAGCCTGAGAGTGAATTGCAATTTCAGTGGTGAAATAAACAGAGCTTCTTTTAGGCTCCCCTTAGGACGATCTAAAGTCGATTAAATTGGCTAACCATAGTATATTTTACTCTCATTAAACCTCAGAAAAACAACTAGCATGCATTTGCAAAGCATGTCCCAGACATGCATCTTGGGAGTTATATGAAATTACAATAAAGAGTGCTTTAATGCATTGTACAGCGACATTTGATAATGGAGCAATGTCTGTCATGATTTGCAAATCACAAGCTTTTTATACTAAGCGATGTATAGCAACCAGGGAAGCCCCGAGAAGTTGAATCTTAGTGTCAAATTTCTCACTTACCATTCATTCTTACATTCTTTGCAAGCTAGCTTGGAATTTGAGGCAGTCGGTTTCAATTTCGGATGTTTAGCCAGTCTATGTTTGTAAAGACAGTGATTTGAGCTGAGAATGGCACCGCAGTCACTACACTTCACTGGACCTTTGTTTTTATTTTTGGGCCCATCAGTTGTTTTTTGGCTTGTTTGTCTGTCCACTCCCGCTTTATTCAGCAAAGTTGATTCTTCGTCATTCACCTGGATTAAGATAGTAGGAGGAAGGAGATAAGAACTGCTTTGAACAATTGGAAAAACAACCATATTGATTCATGAAATGCAATTTTTGTTTGCTTTATTTGATACGTTTCATCCGAAGGACTATAAATTCACAGAAATGGTTCGTTTTTAGCATGTTACGTTTCTGTCTCAGAGTACGTTACAGGATTGTACCATATCGGATACCAAACCCAACAATAGTATAATTTTGAAATGTTTCTACAACCGCTCATAGAAAAAATTCGTTTTGCTGCCAGTTACTGATTTTGGATATAAATTGGAGTAAGAATTTGAATTCAACAACTTAAGTTAAAGCTCACGTTAGAGGAAATTTTGCACAATTTTTTAGCATGATTTTTGGAATGCGATTTTACAAATATTTGATACTTTTTCTAGACGAACCAGGTAGCATGTGAAAACAACTAATGATTTCTGTATGCAATCGTTAAGGGGATATCGTTAACAGAGAAAGTTCCTCAGGATTGTCCTTTGTTGAAATAGTTTCATCCCTCTTTATTTCAAAGGTACTGTTGCAAGATCACATGGATTGCAACGTTCAGAGATGGTGTTCAAACATATACCACATACCATTGATGAGCTCCTTTCGTTATCAGCATGGTTTTGAGACTTCGGTTGTTTGATTTTATTACGTCTTTTTCCTGGCTTGCACATAAAGACATCAAGGAAGTCTGGCTCAAGCAACAAATCTCTGTCATCGTCTTCGATATCGTGTGTGGCATACATCGAGCTCTTTAAGAGAAAATATTGGCTACCTGAGTAAGTTCTTAATCTACCATTCTTAACCACTTTTACTGCTATATTTAAGTTCTTTTCCAGACGATCAGTTGACTAAATATATTAAATTTGAATGTTCATCCATCATATCATGTTGGTTAAGCGTCGATAGTTTGCATAATACTTTTTCTGACAGATACCGTATAACTGAAGTTTTTTAACGTAGTTGTTCTAAACCATAGAAAGAGGATGTTCTAAACAATGTAAGTGAATGCAGTATTTTGTTCAGCTGATCATTTAATGTTCTTGTAAAATTGAGTTGTTTTATGTGAAAGCTAAATATATTTAAGTAATATAAGCTTATAAGTAATATAAGTTGCACTGCACATTTACCTTCAATCCTTCATCCTCATGTTCACTTTTAACAGCAGTCTTTTCGTGTATGTGCATAGCTTCAGTTGTAGCACTCTGATTGTAGTTGTTAGTCTGTTCTTCATGTTGAGGCTAAAGAGTACCGCATATATACTGTAATAAGCAATGCAACTTTGAAAGGTAAACCAAAGCAAACATAAAATCTTGTGATAAAACGGTCAGTAGTGTTTTAAACATTTCGATAATGTTTGGAGTACAGACTAGTGAAACTTGCAAAAATTATTTCTCGTCAGATTTGTTCGTCCAAAATTTTCACATTCCTTGAAAACAGGATAATACCATTTGTTCAATGCCACTGTTGAAATGTGAAATGCTGTCAACGGCAATCCACATTGTAGTTGTCAGTAACAATTTTCTTGCGTCAATGGAGGTACCTCTTCTCTTCATCTGCAACCGTGAAAACTGCTTTCAGATCTGTTCCCGTTGTTGAATACTTCTGTTGAATACTTATGATACATCTTTATACGTAGTTTAGGTTGCACTTGATTGATTAACGTGAAATCTTTACCAATAGTTTAAGGATATATTTTGGTACTATACAACACTGTCAAAACAGCGTCCGAAAGTTTTGTGTTTGAAGTTGTTTTCCTGAAACTCTTCCACCCGAAAGTTTTCGAATTTAGTGTAATCGTTATCGTGCTTCAAAGTCCTCTGATTTGAAGGAAGAACATTCTCATTATGAAACAATGAAATAATAAACCTGTTTAATAAAAGGCAGGGTATTTTTTATTTGGACGAAGATTAATTAATCGGCCCTCTCGTTTATTATCAGTCTAGTTACCCAGTTAGGTGTCTGAAACTCTTATCACTATTTGTTATTTTTTCTGCTTTTCATTGTTTTATTTTTATTTATTTCATTTCCAGGCTCTACTTTTTGTTTATTAGCAGAGTTGCAAGAAAATGAGTGGGTAAGTGACAGTAAGAACACTGTAAATTAAAGTAACTAAATCACATCGATACAGCCATATTAATGGATCTGGATACTTACATTAACTTGATCTCCAGGTGAATCAATAGTCAGCAAAATGTCCGCCAATGCTTCAATAGTTGGAGCAGTGTCACTGTCTTCCTGGTCTGAATCTTGCACTTGAATTATATTTTTTCCATCAATTTCTTTACTACAGCGTTGCATCTTACGACGATCACGAGTTTGTTGTTTGGATTTCTGTATTTCTTGCTCTTGCCTTTCCTTAGTCAATTCAAGCTGTGCATTTTGCTTTATTACAGGTTCTTTGTCGACTGCTATCCCAAGATTAGGCATGTATGTGCATTGTTTCATAAGCCATGAAATCAGCACTTTCCTGAGATAGGATGAATGCTGTGTGGGATTCTTCAGCCAACACGACGAAATACTGGCCGTAGATGTTATTACATCTTCCCAATATCTTGGAGCATTCACAAAGACCGCTGCCATAATGACACTGATGACACCGCAGATGTAGGAACAGTTCTGAATGGGATAGTTTACAGAACAGTCTGGTTTGCAAGTATGCGTTCCACCATGTCCTTGAGTTTGGTGAGCACAACGAATCACAATTGGTACTGTTATGTCTGTCATGAGAACTCTGTTGATGATGGCGACTATTCTTTTCATCTGGACTGCCAAATTTCGCGGCACCTCCCAGCAAAGCGAGTCACAATATTGAAAGGTACCTTTGAGAATGTCAAGGGTTAACAATGTCCAATGGCTTCCTGGAATATGTTGATTGGATACGAATGTCCTTCCTCTGTCCCTTCCAACATTCACCACAAAGGCAATTTGCTCTAAATTGTGTAAACCATCCTTTACTGTTCTTTCAAGTGCTGTTTCATCCATTACCAACAAACTGTTAAGGCTGAAAACTTTTCTCGTCTGACTCGAGGCATTTATAATGGGCACAAATGCGTTAATCGTCTGCAGCTCCAGCCAGCCGTCATTGCACAAAGTGATCAGGTCAGCAGTTGATGTCGAGGGATAGAGAATGATGTTTGAGTTAGCCTTAGAAAAAACCCATTCCTTAAAGTCGGCTATCAATCTAAGGTCAGGTGGATTGCAAACAAGAGAAGGCTGTAACAATGGTTTATCCAGCCAAGAAGACAAATTGATGCTTCGCTCCTTTTGTGACTTTAGATTATGTATCATTATCATATTCTTGATGTCAGTAAGTGTATACTTCCTTGCACCAGCTTCGACACTGTTGTAGCCTTTGGTCTTATCTTCCAAGTTTGCCTTTGCTGTTTGACAGTCTCCAATTGAGAGGATCGATGTAAAGCTATGTACATGGTGGTTTTTAATGTTCTTTTCCTTTGCAAATTTGAGATCCGCCACATAGCGTCCTGGTGGAAAGCTGAGTGCCAGTAGTTGATTCCTTGTCAGGTTGTTAACTCCTTTAGGCATCGAGAAGCTCTAAAATTGAATGAATTGTGTCATTTTCTGTTAATTTCCTTTCCAAATTTCAAATGTTAGGACGGTTTAAATCCTTTATGCATTTATTGCAAAAGCATTTTTAGAACAGTTGATTACACGCTTTTTTATATTTAAAAAACTAGTACAATGACGACCAGAAATTTAAGAAACTCTAGCGCTAAGGATAAAAAAGCTAGGAAACTTTTAAATGCTAAATTCAAAGATATAATGACAAGTGTGTAATTGAGCCCTTATTCTTGAGTAAAATTAACTGGTACTTTTAAGCATTCAATGCAAGAAAATGCTTTTCCTTCCAAATTGATGTTTCATGTGCCAAAAACATATCTGTAGCGGTGTTGGAAACTCTACATCATAATTCGTGCACTCAAAAAATAATTATAATATGAAATTAAGAAACTTTTAGTACCATGGTCTGATCCAATTTTCTTAAATAAAAAATGCGTATTTTAGTTTATCTGCCATTCATCTTGGTATGTACAGCATTTTACGATAATGAAAAATATGAGAACCTGCAGTGCAGTAGTTTATTCCACTATATCTCTCACGAATGTGTTCTCACAATGATAGCATTGCAAACTGTTAAATGTTAATAACAACCCCATAACAACAATATCAATAAGTTCAGTCGAATGCGTTCATGGTACAGGGAGTAGGTTTGTTCATTTCGATGCAAAAATGAATATGGCAGAAAGATGCTTTACCGTTGAATTCTTCGCCTGTGTCGTTCTATGGTTCACTTTATTGATTCCTATAAAAGAAAGCTAAATCAGTACAGATCAATGGTCTATCGAGAATGTAGCATAAGTATATGCTGAAATCAGAGTATTTGGAGGACGCATTCCTATCATTGGGATAGGGACAAGAGACCAATAATAGGTTATTTGGAAATTTTAGTAACGCAGAACGTGTTGTAAAATTATGCAATTTGCCGAAAAGGACCTCCTAGGATTGTTAATTCTGGTTTCAAGGATCATTTAAAGATGAAAGCCCTCCTTGCTTAACTGCTTTGCACCGTTCTCAAATCATGAATACAAAATCAACAAGCTGTGCTGTTAGTAATTCAAAATTTTTATACAGGTTGATGTACAATGATTGGGATAGAGCCAAGAACCTGGATGGAGGGTAATTAATAGGTTTCAAGAGGTACCGTGTCACTATTTTAGGTCTAAGATTTGTATCACAAGGGGTACACCGTACACATAGTACGCCAACGGCGCTAGGCACTCTCAGAAATTTCCATTCGGTAAAGCTTCATTACAAACCAACAGTAACAAATCGTTTTAAACTTGACACGAGGAGCATTTCACTCCTAAAAAATATCATACACCTCGTATACGCTTTTTCGATTGAGTGAAATGCCCCTGACTTGACATCTATAGAACATCTGAAACGATGTAAATTTGAGATCATGGATTGGATTGGGATTGCCTGTAAGAATCCAAAAGAACAGATATACCCAAAATATTCCAGTTAGAAATATTGGACGAAAGTTTTAATAAATTTGGGGTGAGCCATGAAAGATCGTTGAAGAAACAGCCCATTGCAGGCCCGTAGGTAGCGCGGAGGGGGGGGGGGCAGGAACACAAGCATTAATTAGATGCATTGTTCTCTATTGTTTTAATAAGAGCAATTGCCTCCCAATCAGAAGCTGCCTCCTACGGCCCTGCATTGTTGTGCAACCTATATATTTTTTATGGCCTAGCAAGAATGAACAAAAAAATCGGCTTGATTTATAAACAATGTACTAACCTGTATTGTTAGAATGCGATCTTGGAACGTAGCCAGAAGCCAAAGACTTTGATTTTCCTTCTTTCTTCGACTTGAAGAATTGTTCAAGATTCATCTTCACGATTCAACTTTTCCGAACAAGAATTATCGTACAGCAAGTAGGTGGGAGGATGGTAGGAGAGAAGTTTGGCGCCAAAATTTTAACAATTCCCGCACTTTTTGTTGCCTCAGTTTCATATCCTTCAAAACCTACGACCTGCCTCGCTTGTGATTATGAACATTTTCTCGGTATGTGCCGACAAACGAAAATATTCGGTCGCCGTGAAAAGACCACCATCGTCTTCGGTGTCGATAACATTGAGGCGTTCGGTAAAAGTCATTCTTGCGTTACTAACCACAGTAGAATGATTGATGGGAGGGATGCTGTCCCTAGCGGCGAGTTATTCTATCAATGGCAGCCATGCTAGATGAAGACTCTATCAATTTGCAGAAGCACAAAGAGTGTAGACCCTCGCAAGTTAGGAAAACTGAGAAAGCGGCAAAAAAAGTGGTAAAAAGGTTTGAAAGTCGGATGAATCCTTTTGAAGTTGATGATGAATCAAAACTGTACTCGATAGCTTCTGGTGCAGTTGAGTCAGATGAAATAACCCAGGCAAAGATGAACCCGGGAAAAAACTGGCAAAGCAACCAAAGAGGAGTTTATCAGTGTTAGGCTTCTGAAAAATAAGAGATCCTTTGAGCTTATCAAACGAAAAAAGCTGAAACGGCTCGTGATATGAACATGAAGACCACGTGAAGACATTGGCCTGCACAATTCTATGTCCGTCAAATTTCTTTCTCTTCTGTACAACAAGCTCACAACATAATATCATTCATTGGCCCCCTGCATTTAAACTGTTTCGCAATTGTGTTGTGAATGAAATAAGAGAGAGTAAGAACAATTATTATCATCAGTATTTTGATGAAAATAAAAGTAACATGAAAATGCTTTGGAATGGCATAAAGAATATTATTAGTTTAAAGTCGAACAATCTAGATACTCTTTCTTATCTCACGGAACAAGTGTGTCCAGTTTTAAAATGATTCTTTTCTCAAGTGTCTTCCTTTTTTGCGAGTCTATGGGGACATCCAACAGTCCAAGAATGTTCATATCCTGAATGGAATGTCCACCACAATTAAAATGTTGTGAGGCGTTAATGTTGCCTTGTATGAACTGAATGATTTTTCAATAGATTTATTTTTGATAAAAAAATTTACATAGCTTTAAAGATTTTGCAGTTTTTCAGCAAAGTACAATCTATTAAACTATTAAATAAGAACTTTTAGAAAGTTCAACATCATATGGGTATGTTAAAAAAGTTGTAATCATGGAATTTCAGCCTCAATGTTCTTAAAAATTAGATTCCTTTATGCGGGTTTCTTTTCTACAGTATCAAAGAACTCGTTTTGCCATTCTTCTAAATCAAATAAAGTTAAATATTTTGGTACAATATAGTAAGGAATCTCATGTGGTTTACCTTCAGGAAGGTCAATCATTACTTGTGTCAGATTCCAAAGTAGCACAGTATCGTTTTCTTTTGTCACTAAAGTTATCTGATGAATAACTTGCAACTGATGCATCACTTCCAAATTCTATTGAATCCATATCTGTTGCATCACTTAGATCACAAGCTACATGCTGATTCACATCACTTTGATCACTAGAAACTTCAATGGTATCACAAGTTTTGCAGTACAGAGAGGTTGCTTCTTCTATAAGCTCAAATATTGGCACTAAGACATCATCATCATAAATTACACAGATCTTTTGAATGTCTTTTGGCTCTGCAATAGATTCAACATTGTCTACGATCTTTTTAATTGAGTTTGCAGGCCATCCTGATGCAATGTCTATTCCAACAAACACTTTCCCACAGTTTTCATGCTTAGCCAAATGTCTTGCATGAAATTCAGTAAGCTTTTCAAAAAGGTACTGCTTCCCATCCAACATTATTTTTGTTGTTTGATTATCGCGACAACTCTGTGAAGTGTCTTCTAGCTCCTTTTTACTTTCAGTCAAATAATATTCTAACTTGCTCTGATGAAGCTTGGGACTCCCTCTGAGGGCACATTGGTTTTTTTCATGGTCACACTTGCAACTTAAAGCACAAATATCACAGCAGGTATGCATAGGAGTGACTACTTGCCTTTCTCCTGGAAAATTGACAAATATCATTTCCCGCCTGCATTTGACCCTATTTCGGCAGTAAGCTTTCATTTCTTTTGTCACATTTTTTGAACCAGTGCATCTTGGGTAAGTAATGAGAGTAGCATGGCTTGCTTCCATTGATCTTCCAGCTCTTCCTGTCTCTTGACAGTAATCATCAACATCTGAAGGTGGGCCATAATGAATTATATTGTTAAGACCCGATAGCCAGTGATGTAGAAAAGAAAAAACCGTCAAGGTCTCTTGACTTTCAAGAAACCGAATGTTTGTGATGACAACAATAGGGTACCTCTAGGTATCAACTGGCACACAAGATTTAAAGGACTAGCTTCCATCATACACAGAAACTATCAAACAATGCTTGAAGATCGCCCTAAACTCGCTAAAATCTTTCCAGAACCACCAATTGTATCTTACCACCGCAGTCCAAACTTTTGTTCACTCCTAGTTTCCCGTCAGCCAAAGTTAAAAAGATCACCAGGACCGAGTGTGAGATGCACACAGAGGAAATCCAAGGAACGTGGCCGCCCATGTAAATTATGCGACCACATGGGGCAAACTGATCTGGTAGAGAACATAAATGCAAAGAAGAAATATAAAATTTCAGGAGGATCTTGTCAATCGAAAAACGTAATTTATGCAGTTGAATGCACTAAGCATAACTTACTTTATGTTGGGTACACATCAACAACGTTGAGCCAGCACTTCAACAAACATTGGAGTGATGCGAAACACAATCCAACAGCAACGGAGTTGGGGAAACATTTTATGATAGTGACTTATGCAGTTTTGATCGCGATCTATGTATGCACGTCTTGGAGAACGTTGAAAGGGACTCTGATATTCTTGCACAGAAAGAAAGTCAATGGATATCCAGACTTAGAACTGACGAACCATTAGGCATGAACAGTAGTTGCAGCAAACTAGGACATATTCATCTAAAACTATTTAGCAACACAAATTAACCGTGTACTTCATGACGCTACATCATTAGAGACTTACATTCCATTATTTAGGAGAACATTTAATTCTTTTTCCATTATGGAACGCAAAATTCTCTCTTGTTAATCATTTATTAAATATTAGACTTATAGAATTCTATCATTTAGTGACTGATGAAGATCTACGATAGATCGAAAATTTTCACACAAGTTTTCACACAAGCAGTTTAATTGACGAGACTGTTGATAGTAACATTTTCCAACACCTTCAGGCATTTTTCTGACTGCTTTGCAGCTGCAGCAGCGGTCCCTTTCGGCTTCTCTAAAATCAGCCTGGTTGCTGGTCTTGACTGCTGCCATCGTTTGGGACTCTGAAGAGCGGGAAACTGATCAGTTGAGAATTGTTTTCCTGCAAAGAAGGAAACAATCGATTTGACCTGGCTAAGTACAGCACAAACATATTTATACCCTCAAAATGGGCACCCAGATGCACCCCATAAATGACAGACTGATTACAAAGAGTCCCAGTAATCACTATTCAAAA
The DNA here is from genome assembly GCA_039566865.1 of Aurelia coerulea. Taxonomy (NCBI): domain Eukaryota; kingdom Metazoa; phylum Cnidaria; class Scyphozoa; order Semaeostomeae; family Ulmaridae; genus Aurelia; species Aurelia coerulea. The sequence goes on from CM076947.1 coordinate 13,193,695, forward strand.
TGAGAACTATACATAAAGAAAAATTGGTGCACACAAACCTTTGAGCACTGCATAAAGATCTTCTGAATCTGAAAGGTAGTTCTCTGAATCATCTGCAAAAGATAATTTCAATATTTCTTCAAGCTTTAGCTTTTTTATAAGAAACTTGGATCAGACCAAGAGTTTCTTGATTCAACATGGAAATTTCTGCCTTTTAGTACAAGCGGTTGTTTCAAATTTGTTGGATGGTCATTTAGTCTCCAATATTTCATTTTATATATGCCAAAACATTAAAGAGCATGTGTCATGAACCAGATTAGCCAATGCAATACAATAATTTCTTTTGTTTGGTACAAAGCACAGGATCAAGGGTGAATTTTAATGTTGTGATATTCTCATGGACATAATGCAATGTTAGGCCCTAAAAAATAATAAACCAATTAAAAATGTTTTCTACTAAAACACCAAAATTTTCATGCGAAATTAAGAAACCTTTAGCACTAAATGTAAGTGCTCATCCAAGTTTCTTATATCAAAAAAACTAGTAATCCTTAATGTTTCCAACATGCAAATAATCCATATGTTTTCTAAATTTTAAAATCAGAAGCTAACTCACAGTACAAACAATTCAACACTACTTACAAGCCAGTTTGCATGGTACAAGAAACTCATCTCTCCTACATCTCTCATTTCTCAAAATAAAGACTGTTTCTGTATAATCAAGTGTCAGAGAGTTCACAAGCATTGATAGTTGAAGCTGTAGTAATGGCTTGTAGGGAATATTGCTGTTAAAAATTATCACCTTTTCTTGCAAGAATTTTCTAACTTGCAAGATTTTGAAATGCCTAGAATGTCAGGTGTAAAACTTGTCCAGACTTATCATCATCTCTGACTGTCAACTTACCTAAAATTGCAGAATATTGTGTTGGTGCCCGTTTTCGCTTGCTGTTAATATCCATCTGCTGATTTTGGCATTGACTTTCCTCCTCGTTGGCCAACAGATTTTCTTCTGTTAGCTTGGCTTCATGTTTTTTGTCTGAAAATAATGGTAATTGAATAAAAACGTGACACAAATTCATGTTAGATATAAATTCCTGGGGGAGCACTAAGCCTGTACATGTACAGGATTGTGCCACACATATTTTATATCCCGTCTTAAGGTAGCAGTATACAATGAAACCATCAAATCAAACTTTTGGCAATTTCCCATAAAATGCTCATGATACAAAGTTGAAACCCTATGGTTATGTTCAGATGATTAACAGAAATAGATTTCATTAGTCAAAATATGGGTGTGTCATCTTGTTGCCATGGAAACGTTAAAATAATGTCGCGACATGCAAAACTTTTGGTCGCAGTTTCTCAAGAACCATAAAAGATATTAAGATGATTTTTGCTGTGAATGGCAAACATACCATGATCTATGCAATGAATACACAGTTTCTTGATAACCTATCTCATGCTCCCTTCATCAGCAAAAATGTTATTTTCAAGGGAATATCCAAAAAAGCAGCTCAAATTGAAAATCTAATATACTCATTGCATAGAGCATCAAAAATTACCCCTCCCCAGAAAATTTTGCGATTACAACTGAAGCATGAAGCTTTTAAAGCTTTCCATAAGTAAAGGAACCATCCGGAAATTGATTTTGAGAAAAAAGCATGTGAAGTTTAAGAAAGGTTTTGCCCCAACATAATTTCAAAACAAGTGTTCTGGTCAGTAAATCATGTCCATTTATTTATCAAAACTGAAACCAAATTGTTTCATATTGTTATACCAATAAAATGTTTGAAATGGGTATCAAAAACTGAATATCTGGTTCATGAGTATTTTGACATTGAGGGGCAGTTGCATTTGTAGACGGACAATCCTTTTTTCTGTGTTGTTATTTGCCTACGCTTGATAGCTTTAGATTTTTTCAGTCCCTTTTCTTCCTTCTGACTTGCTGATTCAGAGTATTCATGGGTAGATGTTAGACCAAATCCTCCAGGAACATATGAATTCTCATTGGTTTTCTCAGCTCTTTTGTGCTTTCTTGCACGAAGTTGTTGTCAACGCTTTTTATATTTCAAAGACACTTTGATTGATGTTGACTTCAGCCTCCTGTTGTCAGCTTCTCTTAAGGCTCTGATTGTGTTTATTCCTGGCTTTAGCTTGCACAGCTTCATCATTTCAACCACCTTGATTGAGCTGGCAAAGAATTTTACAAGCAGCTATAATTATTTCGCGCTTGCCACCAAAAGTGGTTTTCAAAGTCAGCTTTCCCTTCAGACTTTATCATTCTCTGCACATTGCAGCATCATTCATGACAGCTTCCAAAAGAGTTTTGTCAACAATACTCTTACCATGACTCATCCCTCGAGTCATCAGTAAACCAGCTTCTATGGATTTTCCTCTGGTGATTAGGCTTTCAATGTCAGACTCAAAAGAAGCATTCATCAGTTTTGTAAAAGACACATTAGGACTATTCTCATGATTCTCAGTTTCTTTAGATTTTGTAGTTGATTGGCCTAGGCCTAAGGCCTTTTGAATTTAATGTTGGCGTTTGTGTGCTATATTGTTTGAGCTGCTAGCATTTTCCTCATTACCTACCGACTCTAAATACCTTCTTTTTCGTTCTCGATGAAAACCTCTTCTCTTCTTCCTTTTAACTGATCGAAACTTGCGATACTGGCCTTGCTTTGCTTGGAAAGAACTGCCATCAATATCTTCATTGCCCTCCATTCTGAAGTTATGCCTTTTACTGTGTTGTTGCAGTTGTTCAAAGCTCAAGTAGACTTGCAGGATGTGATTTACGTTGTAGATGGTCTGCCCTATCACATCCATCATAAAACCTCCAGTTTTTGCTCCGGGGTGGGGGTATAACCCCCTAGCAACGTGGAAATACATGGTTGCTAAGGACATGAATTATGACCACGAGTCAAAAATTTACCTTTTTTGCACAATTTGCAAGAGTTGTGATGAAAATAGCCTTCTAAACAGAATCTATGATAAATTTGGATACAGAAAATGCAAAAACATAAATTTCGCTATGTAACTAAAAAATTGCAAATTTTCATTGTATACTTCTACCTTAAGTTTCTTATGGGCAGTTTCTTATAAAAAAAACTTGAATTAAAATCTAATTCTGACCATTTCTCCTCTGTTTGTTGATAAGAAGCCCTCCTTTACCCTCTTGCTCATCTAATGGATTGTAGGTAGCCCAGTTAGATCTAATAAATGTACAAACATGTATGCCTGGTTTGGCTGGTTGGTTATATGTGCATAAACACAGGCAAATTTGCAAACAAAAAAGCAGAAGAGTTTCATAGGTACCGAAAATTCCATGAATCTTTCCCTCCCACTGCACTTCTTTGACTTTCATGAATGCAGTGGCCCCAGGTTCGTTGGTGCCACTTATTATCAACTTTGACAACTTTGTATCCACTTGCTCTTTAGGCAAAACACCAATTTCGCTGTTCTTGTGCCACAGAATCACTGCAAATTTAGCCATCCAGAAACAGAAAACTATAGTATTAACTTTGAATTGTTCCTCTCTGCATTTACCACTCTGTTCACTCTGACTCTGTGCTTGTCATAGACTGTCAACATTAATCTCCACGCTGTGTTTGAAACGGTGGTTGTGCAGTCTTTTAGAAGTTAATATCATCACACAGGATTTTAATATTTTTTCAAAATGAAAGCGTTGTTTTAAAGAAAGATCCTTGTACTTCACAGATGAACAACCCAAACGTTTATAACTTTGATGGTTTCTCGGATATAGGTGGATTTCATTCATCATAAACTTTTTGTCGTTTGATTTCTAAAGTTCCAAAGCCACACCGGGATGGTCATTAGGCCATTGATTTCAGCAATGGGCTTGGTTATCCAAACCATAAAAAGTTATGAATAGATAACCTAAAAATATAATAACAATAATAATAATAATTATCACTGTAAACACCGGAGTTACAAAGAACTATTGGCTAAATGCTTACAGGGTACGCAAAAAAGGGAAACTAAACAAAACGCAACAGGCAACATCTAAAGAAATAAGTGCAAACAAACCAACTAACTACATTTTGAGCAGTGAGAGGAGTTGTGATGGCATTTATTCGTTGCTACACCTGAATTGTCAACAGGAAAGATCTTGACATATGCATAGTACTCTGTGCAGAAACATAATGGTTGCGGTATTTGTTGTGATATGCATGCTGCCTAGCATTTCGATCAAAATTTCATTGTCCACTCTATTCCATTCACTACCAAAGCAGCCATTCATATTTTCAAAATAATTGTTTCTAGCTTCAACGAGTCTTGGTTCTGAGCATCTGAGTATGAAATGGACCTCATTGCCCAATGGACTATCCCTACAAACTGTACATGTACGCTGTGATCTCGGTTTTTTCTGCATCCTGCCAAGTTCAATTGGCAGGAAATGTGCGGATATTCTATACTTTGCGATTGTAGCCCTATGCTCATATTTCACCACATTATTTACGTATACCTCTTCCCCATAACCTTTTTTATGAATTGGTAAATTTCAGACAGCCTTCCAGATCCTTGTATGTGCTCCTGGAACCTCTTTTCATTTCATTCCCTTCTGTGAACTTGCCCTTACCTGTGTCACTGAATCTATGCTATGACCAGAAAGTCATAGCATAGATGGCTCTCGCCTCCATCTTTATAAGAGCCTCTTCGATGTTAGATATTCTTTGGGGCAAAACATTTTCTACTTGAGACACTGTGGTTGTGGCTTTAGACTTTGCTCTCTTTGATTTATCATTGGCATTTTTCTTGAGTGGTGTGGTAATAACAACTGGTTTTCACTGATGGCATCTGCCTCTTCTTACTTGGTGTTACACTTGCTCCTTCAGAATCAGAATGATAATTTCATCATCACTTTCACCAGCACTTTTAATAACTGATTCACTGACCTCAGTGTCGCTGCAGGTTAGACCCTTTCTAACAAATTTTTCATAAACATGTGAAGGAGAGTCTGTCCCCTCAGTAGTAAGCTCCTTTATTAACCCTAATCCATATGGGCTTTTTTCGAGCTACCATTTAGGGGGGGGGGGGGTGCTTTCCACCCCCTCTCTGAAAACTGCCTTAGACGCATCCGAATTCAATACAACTTGGCACAGTTATAGAACAGGTAATTTGCAGCTTGTAGCTTAATTTGGGTGTGGCTGCAGTGACGTCACAAAGCTGAAAATCTGTGAAAATCAGGCTTCCAAGTTGAATTCAAGTTTAATGAAGATTTTGCATGAACTTTATGCAGTTTTTGGTTCAGTTTGTCAACAAAAATGGTGATAAAATATTATTTTATTGAAAATAACGATTTTGGAGTGATATTTTGGCAGAAATTAGCCGATTCTTGTGACGTCATTTGTGCGATTAATTTATTCTATGTAAAAAGAGACCAAAAGCATCTGCAAAATGATGATTATCTATGAAAAATGTATCATTAGAGTGTTTTTCATTGAAAAAGTTCGAAAAAACTTGAAAAAATTGCTATTAGTCCAAAATGGCGGCCAAAATGACGTCATTATCAAAAAATGCTGAAATCATCAAATTCCAGAAATTCCGATATCAAATTGAAGCCTTTTGTTTGCTGATTCATTTGCTGTATAATACTTCATAATTCAATCAAATAATTCCATTGAAATCATTGAAAACAATGATTTTGCTGCTACCTCCTTCCAAATATGGGCATGTCACGCGACCTGTGAGTCCTATTGTTCAAAAAATTTTCCCCCAAAATGTGGCTAATAGATAATTAGTAAAGTCAGGGAGGCTGGGGGACATAGCAAATGTTGTTTAAAAACGCGGCAAATAAAACCTTGAGGGGGGGGGGGGGTGGAATCCACCCCCCCATGTGGATTAGGGTTAACTTACAAAATAAAGGATATTCTGTTGACTTCCACATATCCTTGCGGGATCCTTGCACCATGACTTTCTTAACAGTGTTATACATCGTTGCTGAGAAAAGACATTGTTGCTTCCCATTTGTTGTAGTGAACACTTTAACCCTGTATTCCTAACTTTACCTTATAAGGACACAATTATACTTGTAAATTAATTCACCTTATATGGAAATACAAAATGCTATAAATAGAGGTTGATACTCTTAATAAATCAGTTGCTTTGAAGATGCCCTAGTGGGCGAAACTAGTTAGCAGATAACTGAATAAAAAGGCGCAAAAGATCAACTTGATGCCTGCTCTCTGTGGATGTTGTCCCTCTTCTTCTCATTGTTCACTTTATATCATAAAACATTAAAATATACAAAGCAACGACAACAGTTAAACTAGAATTGAGAAAAGAAAAAAATTATGTCGTTCGTAGCCAGAAAGGACACAAATTCATCAAGTTTTCACTACGAACGACACTTACAACAGTTCAATACAACGACAGTATCTAGTCTAACCAAATAAAACAACGTTACAAAAATTTGGCTAATGGCTAGCTTCGTTCATATAGACAATTATGTACTGGAGTTCAAGTTTTGAAACATTTCTTATCGATCAGAAGCATTACCCTCATATTTGTGGCCATTTCCCTGACAAAATTTTCCATTGACTGCCTCCATTGAGCAAACTGGTCCAATCTCTTCTCAAGTTCTGCAATCCTTCTCCTCGCAAAGAGATCAATGCTTGTTGGGTGTGTTGGGTGGTGCTGAGCGAAAGATGAAATTGGCAAATTTTTGTTGGGTTGTTGCAAGTCATGGGTTTGCTTGGGAATGGTAGAAGGTGCAAAGCTGTTTCTTTTTTCTTTTAATGGTGTGGGTGTGGGTGTGGATGCTGGCCCTCTAAGCATCTGTTCAGCAAGATCGCTTGGTCTGCCGTTGATGTATGGGATATTTAGCATTGCATCATCATCGTCCTGGAAGGTAAGTTTAGTACTGTAGCACGTCTGATTTGACAATGTCATGCAATGTTAATGGGGAGGAAATGGGGCTAGAAGGCTAGGCTACTTGTCAAAATCTCCTTTTACGGTTAAGGTGGATCTGCACTGAAGGTGGCTCACTACCAAGTAAAAATAGGTAAAAACACACAAAAAACAATTGGTTAATGTGGCTCGCTACCAATCTAACGTTAACATGGCACACAATTGGTGTCCTGTCGCTCATGCTGGTTACAAGAACTCTAACGATCAGATTGAAGTAGAAACTTGAAAACTCTGGGAACTAACCAATGTTGCAGGTGCTATTGGTCCTTGTGTTGTTCCTTTGGTTCCATAGCCTCCAACGAATGCTGCAAATCTGCTTGAATTTCCCTGTAAACAAAAGAGCCGTTGTGAAGTGCATTCAACGCCTAACATTCACCAGACATAATGCTACAGTGCTTTATCATGTAAAATGAGAATAATCAATCGAAACATTAGCAGTCTCTTCTCCAGATCAACTATTCTTCTCCTTGCAAAGATCAGTACTACTTGGTTGGTGCTGAGGACAGATTAAATTGGTGAGGTATTGTTGATAGGAATGCCCAAAAGGGGTACTCAGATATATTTAGGATAGTGGTGCTCAGTCTGTGCCATGAATGATTAGATTTCTCTTAATCCATTTTTTTATATTTAAGTATTTTCATTTTAGTAACGTTACTTGAGTTTAATTTCGTTTGTAAATTATGTTTTCCAGACTTTTTTATTTTTTCCCATATTTCAGACCCAAAAAGCAATTCAGAATTTCAGGAACCCCAGAAGGTGAAAAGCTGCCTCATTGTTCGGTTATGGGTGTGGGTGTGGGTGTTAGTGTGGTTATGGGTATGAGTGGTGTTTGGGTGTGGTTGTGGGTTCTCTTAGCATCTGTACCGCGAGATCGCTTGGTTTGCCGTTGATGTACGACACATTTAGCATTGCGTCATCATAGCATTGGCTACTGGGTACAAGAACTCTAACAATGAGACTGAAGTAGAAACTTGAAAAATTTTGGGAACCAACCAATGTTGCAGGTGCTATTCGTCCTTGTGTTGTTCCTTTGGTTCCATAGCCTCCAACGAGTGCTGCAAATCTGTTTGAATTTCCCTTTAAAGTGGGAAACAAAAGAGCCGTTGTAAAGTGCATTCAAGGCCTACTATTCACCGGACATAATGCTACACGATGATTTATCGTGTAAAATGAGAATAATCAATCGAACAATTAGCAATAAATTAAACCTTGTTGTGAAAAAGGGACGAAAAAGTTCATTGAGATTTTACTCTCCCCCTTTTATTTGCTTCTATTGCTCAATGCTATCATCGAGTGCTCCTATAGTAACTGCGCTACCATGCTTTTATAAAATGTTCTATTTTTTTGCTATAGAAAGCAGATTGAGAGTTATTTGAGTTTAAAATTGGGAAGCTTGTTATGAGACGCCCTGCATACAATCTAATTCCAATGACATTTGAGTTCGCATATTCAAAAACTCACCATCAATTGTGGCTCTTTCCTGCCATAGGATTCTTCAAAGTCAAGTTTTGTCGCATCTGGACGCATTTCCTTCAAAATGTAAATAGAAATTGCGAAGATAATATTTAGCTGTTTTTATTTCTGCGACGCAGCACAATAATACTCTTGTGCAAAAGCTTTAGGCCGTTCAGTAGAGTTATTTTATGAAACGAGTGGAGATACATCTAAGACAAACGTTTTATGTAAAAAGGCAGTTTATTAGTTTATTATCCAGACATTAAAAGAAAAATAACCAACCTTTCTTCCATTTAACGAGAAAGGATATTTCTAGCAAAAAGCTCAGTAGACCCACTTTACCACGTAGACCCACATTAACCCACCCTACCCTAGAGAAAGAGGATGATGGCATAAATCTCTTCTATTAAGACTCGTCATCATATCTCCCGATCTTGATATGGTCTTATAAACCGTGTTTTAATGGTTGCTTTGATTAACAGAAACAGAAGGACAAAGCCCCTCGAGATTTACAATGCTTCGTTTGACTTCATTAAAGACAAGATCCACATACAGGGTGTTGTGCCCCGTTTGCCTGAAGATTGCGACAAATGGCAAAGGATTCTCGCCAAACTTTTGCATGATTTTGCCCTTCAGATATTCAATTAAAGTTTGCAACCACCCCCGTAAGAATCCTTTGAAAAATGATGGAGTTATGACCTTCAGAAGACCAAATTTGCCTGATGACTGAAACCAGTGGTCGGCCATTTTGTCCTACTATTTTTCAGTGATAAGTATCTTCACGTGAGGTAAGAAATATTATCTGTCAGGTCAGAAATATTGGAACCCTCCAAGGATTATCGGAATTTTCATGAGAGCTATGACATTGGAGGCTGCTGTTTCATTTTCAATCCATTATGCCATTTATCGCTGCAAAATAGTAAGACAAAATGGCCGACCGCTGGTTTCAGTACTAGCCGGTAAATACAGCAAAGCTCCGGCTCCGAAAATATTCCCGACAACATTATCGTTGAGACCAACCTTCGTATTTCTGTCTTTCGGGAAGATATAGCGGCATACGACATTTGTTTGAGCATGCGCTGCGACCTTCAGGGATCTCAAAGTGCATCAAATAACAGTACGTCATAGTGTACAGTGTACTTGATGTACAGCATCACAAGCATGCGCAAAAGAGAAAACAGGGACTTCGCCAAATTCGTTTGAATTGTTTAGGGCCTTTACTTGAAGACGTAAATTGGTACTGCTAAGAATATTTTTGAAAGAACATGGCAATAAATAATTTTGATGAAATAATGGAATAAGAATAACATGCTTTCAATTTGCAAATGTAATTCTACCATTCAACTGAATTGCTTCACTATCTATTATTGTTTTCGACCTATGCGGAAGTTGTCTCTTATTTCAAACGTAGACATTCAAAGAATGCTCTCTAATTGTTTATGTGCACAGAAATAGATTGATCTTTGACCATCTTCAAAGTTGGAACCACAGGTTGTCCAGAATGATTTGGACTCGATTTACTATTGGTTGGAAGGAAGGCAGACAGAATGAAAAAGAAATGTATACAGTTACACAGTTACTCATTATGTTAGACATTTTTTTGGATAAAATTGCCGAATTTTATAATCAACATAAACCTTGATTTTTGCTACAATATTCTTAGCTGTACCAATTTACGTCATCAAGTAAAGGCCCTAAACAATTCAAACGAATTTGGCGAAGTCCCTGTTTTCTCTTTTGCGCATGCTTTTGATGCTGTACATCAAGTACACTGTACACTGTGACGTACTGTTTTTTGATGCACTTTGAGATCCCTGAAGGTCGCAGCACATGCTCAAACAAATGTTGTATGCCGCATGCCGCTTGTCTTCTCCGAAAGACAGAAATACGAAGGTTGGTCTCAACGATAAATATTGTCGGGAATATTTTCGGAGCCGGAGCTTTGCTGTATTTACCGGCTAGTGTTTCAGTGATCGGGCAAATTTGGTCTTCTGAAGGTCAAAGCTCCATCATTTTTCAACGGATTTTCATGGGGATGGTAGTAAACTTTAATTGAACATCTGAAGAGCACCATCATGCAAAAGTTTGGCGAGAATCGTTTGCCTTTTTTGTAGTTATGGACAACTGATAAATATGACAATACTACTTTTTATACTCCCCACGAGCACAGGCATTTCCCGTGCAGCTGATACGCACCAATGTGCAAAGTTACGCCCAACTACTTTAACACAAAGACAAAGATACAACCGTCATCACAAGGGACACAGTCCGTAGACTAAGAAACTAAACAAACATCACGTCCCATTAATTGCGATTAAATTTCATTTAATTGCTATGAACCACAGTTTGGTTTTTTCTCACGTTTTCATTGTACCAGCACCTCTAAGGGGACAATTGTGGAATAAAAAAGTTCATCTTGACCTTTTAATGCTATCCCTGCCACCGTGATTAGGGATGTTTTCCTTTACGTTTTTAACCTTGCATATTGTATTGTATCTATTTTTATATTATAAAATTTGTAAATATTTGTCATTGACGTGGAAAATGATGCATAAATACATACATGCGTATGACATTAAACATGTGTAAAAATCTCATCTTACAGCTGCCACAGGCTCTTTCATCGAAGATGGCTCTCTATACGCTTCCCCAAATATTACTGATGTGAAGGTACTTTCCTATACAACAAAAATGGAAAATTCTAAGCTATTGCTAGCAAGCTCATTTGGAATGACTTGTCTAAATTGACTTTAGACTGATTATGAAGAGGTCAATCCATTCCTTCATAGGATTTAGGGTTAACTATTTTTCTTTTTATTGAAAATTTTTCATTGTAATTAGGATTTCAGGTAGTACAGTAGAGTTTGGCAATAGTCTTTAATGTAATGATTTGGAAATTAGCTTTGTAACTTAGCTTTACAAAATTATAGTTTATAGTTATGTAATCCATGTCTGGGAGGGCCCCTTAAAGACCAGCACTTGTGCTGAAGGATTACCCTCCCTCCTAGCTAAACATATGAAATATGAAAATATGAAAACATGATAGAAATGAGATTCCAAAAGAGTTTAAGATACTGCTGTCAAAAATCAATACATCTGTTAATATGTCAATAGCAAAACTTACGGATGATGCCTCTTTTTCTCGCATAGACGATGCTGCTTCTCCATCTCCTTTTAGCATGCTGCTCTTAGCATGTTCTTCAGTCGGCATTAGATCATAGTACGCTAACGTACATGACATCACAACATTCTTGAAAGAGAGACTGGAATGAGTGGATGATTATGTGGCTGATAACAACAACTTTTGAGTGTGAGTCTTTGAGAGACACGAGGGACATACTGTTTTTGAAAAGACTTCCATGTTGTAAAAATTAACAGATCATATGAATGTTGAGTAAGTTTCACTTGTGTCGATGATAAGGATTTGATAAAGTTTAAGGATGATGAACAACTGTCTTTCACGGCTTTATGAAAAGGATGTATTTGCTGGCACGGCACCCATCTCCACACAGCATTCTTTCCAAAATTGGCCTTCCAGGCAAGAGCGGAAGTGGAGAGACTCATAGAAGCTTTTGTCATGTAAATAATGATAATAATTCCTTTGTTTAATAAAACAAATAGATAATGCCTCGCTCTTTGTCTTCCATCACATGTCATGTACTAACAACATATTTCCGTCATATGATGGCTATTGAACCTTCAGGAATGTCCACCTTAATATGAGGGTTGCTATTGTGTGGGTAAGGAAAACAAAGCGGAAACATTCCAATTGATTTAAAAAAAACAAGAACCTTTTGAACAGGAGTAATATCTTATCTTTCAAATCTTGCCTGCAGTGTTATTTTACAAGGGAAATGAATGGCCTGCAAGCGTCGCCTAGAAATAGAAGCTTTCTGCCGTTTCAGTTTCAACATGTGCTAGGCCACAAATGGTACGGAGCAGGTAAACATTTTGTAAAGATGAAATACTTTGGTTAGTTGGTATGTACGTTAGCGTACTATGATCTAGTGCCGACCCTTGAATGCTTGGTGAGCCCTCGTCCACAGAATCTATTTCGATGTCTGAAACTGGCTCCAATTCAAATGCATCACTCTCTTCTATGTCCATTGGATCACCTCTGTTCACTCCACTTTCCTCAGTACCTTTGTTGGCCTCTTCGACAGTTCGTTGGAGCCGTATCTGGCGTTCCTTTTTTGCTGTCAGACGGGCATCTCGTTCTCTAACAACTTTCTGCAAGAGGAGTGCTATCTCACTGCTGTTGTAAAGAACAGTGAGATTGTTCTCTGTGATCGTCCCATCTATAACTGCAAATGGGTACAGCTGGCGCAATTCTGCAATCAAGGCCCTTTGCTCATTAGCTGTTGCGTTTCTCCTTTGGCTAAATTTTGTAGGATGGATAAGATCCATCCATCTGAATTTCTTAAGGTTCTCAAAACGCCAACTCAGCTGCTCTGAAAACTTTGCTGTGATCGTCAATGCAAGTTCTCGTAAGGAAACCTTCCAGCTTTCTTGTGAGCCATCAGTTCCGTTCTCGATTCCTCTCCATCCACTTCTTTCGCGCATCACCGGAAAGTCAGGGTCAGCCTGGATTGTGTCCTCCCATACTTGATCCAGATTAAAGTCGTCGAGTAAACGTTGGAAATCGTCAATCATAGATCTCAGTTGCACGGCATCTAGCGTTGGTTTTTGCATGATGGTCATGATTGGTGTGCATTGCTCAAATATCTTTCTGTAAAGCTTAAGGAGAAAGACGAATTCGACTTGTTGCATTTGAATGCCAAGGCCCCTTGCTGTACTTTGGGTGTCGGCTTTCTCGTTTCTATCCCTTGAAATTTCATACAACACAGTCCCAATAGTTTCATAATGGTTGTCAATGACACTTGTTGCAGTATCACGTGACAGCCACCGTGTATCTCCAGGTTTTGGAAGATTTAGTCCAACACGTCTGGTGCGCTTCGGACTACTTCTAAAAAAAGCAACAAGCTTATCGGCTGTGCCAAAAAACTTGGCAACCTTTGGAATTTTCATTGCTGACTGTGATGCACAAAGGGACAATCTGTGAGCAACACAGTGATTATAATAGGCTGCAGGGTAGTGTTGCTGTATTTGCTTTTGCACGCCGTTAAGTTCCCCGCTCATTGTAGGGGCACCATCGTATGACTGACCAATGAGCTTGTTTCCACTAGTTGCTGGCTTTATTTTGTATCTTTCCAATGTTGACAGCATAATTTCTGTCAGGGCATCAGCTGACTGGTCATCGGAAGCATCGATCATGCCTAGCATGTGCTCTTCAACTTCACCGTTATAAACCAAGCGTACAGATACTGCAGATTGCTCAACATTGCTAGTGTCACTTGTGTCATCCATCATGACGGCAATAAATTTTGAACTTTCAATACGTTTTTGGATCTCCTTCCGAACTTCCTTGAAAATGCATTCTATCAACTCATTTTGTGGATCATGAGATGTGTATGTGGTTGCATCTTTGTCTAAGAATGAACGAAGTTCATGGCTGTAGCCCCCGAGTAATTCCATGAGTTCCAAAAAATTTCCTCTGTTCGACGACAATTTAGATTCGTCATGACCACGAAATGCAAGGCCCTGAGCAGCTAAAAATACAGCCACATCAATATGATGGAAGAGCATTTTTGAAAGACGTGTAGCACTGTGATTGTGTCGAATGACATCGCGTTGTCTTGCTTCATCCAAAGCACATGCTACGTCCACATTTCCCAAAAGCTGGTAGGCAGTATAGTTCACTGTATGCGTCTTAGACTTCTCATGGCGTTTAGCTAGATTCGAAAGATTTTGACCAGCTGATGCAAATCCAGACTCTTTCACAAAGGAAGCACCATCCATCTACAAGGAGAAAATAATAGAACCATAAGCTGAAGTTGATATTGGGGAGTTTCTAGAACAGTTAAGTGCTTGCCCTACTTCTGATTGATACCTTCCCCTAACCCCCCCCCCCCTCCAGTAAAAGCAGCGTTAACTGCCTTTACTTGGGGGCAATAATAGCGGCCTTAGGCCACGGCCAATTTGAATTTTGTTACTGAAATAACAATCATGTTACTGAAAAGTTATACGCCTTTTAGCCCTCTGGTTTTAGCCACGTCACCCTCAAGGCAAGGTATTAGGATCGTGATCCTTATACCATGGCCAATGAACGTGGCTAAAGGGCTTTCAGCCACGAGAAAAAATTTAGCCACAGGCACATAGCCCTTGCTGTATCGCCACCTCAAGGGCACAGTATGAGGATTGTGATTCTCATACCATGGCCAGTGAACGCGGTAAAGAGCTCGGAGCCACGGCTATAATAGCGAGTTTACGAAATTACATCTTGCGACCTCAACTTCGACTTCATTGAAGGTTTTTTATTAGTGCGCATGCGCAAGGGGTATTCCCTTTGAAGAAGACGTTCTTGCTGTGAGGCGCCCAACCTCATCCATGCTGTCTTGAAGTCCTGGCAAGAACTTGGTGAAGGGTGAAGATTCAGAACATGGCAGCGCAAGGTGGAAAGACGAAGTCGTAAGTATCCTTTTCAGTTTCTTATCTGTCTAAGCTGACCTGCAGTTTGGAACAAGGGAAATGAAACCAAGAGCCATTGAACCCTTACATTTTGACAGGGGCAGATCGGATTGTAAATCATCAAATCGGCTAAAAGCCAACAAAAGCGTAGGCCTAGCAAGTCCAGGTAGGCCTAGGCCACTGCACTGATCAGTTCACTGCACTGATCTAGGCCACTGATCTGCACTGCACTGATCTAGGCCACTGATCAGTGCAGTGGCCTAGGCCAGTCCGCCTAAACCTGTTCTTGGTCGACTTTTAGGACAACTTTTAACTCACAAAAAGGTGGGAACCTCCTCCTCATCCCTGCCTTTCCCTTCACTGCCAGTAAAGTGCTCTTTTCTAGTAAGACTTGCAGAGTTTTTAATTCTTGATTTGATGTTCTAATGCACGCTAGTGTGACAACATGTCATGACATTTTTTTGTATCTTCAAGTATTTAAAAAATAGCTTCCTTCACTATGCTGTCTGTTGTGAAATTTTACAGCTGATTTTAGTGGAATTAGCTTCTTGTGCTATTAAGATAAAATTGGCATTATTCATTGAATTTGGTGCACACAGATTGGGATCATAAATTTTGGTGATGTTGCAAAAGAAACTGAATATAGATGTTGTTTCTTATTTCAAAAGTAAGGCTTTCCAAATCAGCTTGCCAATTTTGTAGATAGATAAAGTTGTACAAGCAGTGATTGATTTGTCTCCATAACACTGCAGTTTGACATTTAGTTGTGTAATGATAATTTTGTTTCTTCCTCTTCAGAAAACCAATGCAATGGCTCAAAGAGCATGATGTTGCCCTAGTGAGGGAAATTCTCTTGTTCCAGCCATGGCAACATAGGCATGGCTCACCAGAAAGGGGTATGGTGTGGACACGAATTTCAGAGAGCTTGACAAGCTTACAGGAACCAAGGTTTAGGCCACTGGATGCAAGATCTGTGAGAGAACGTTATAAAGTTCTTGAAAAGCGGTTCAAGAAAGAAAACAATGAAGACAGGAGAGCATCTGGAACAA
Organism: Aurelia coerulea; assembly: GCA_039566865.1. Classification (NCBI taxonomy): domain Eukaryota; kingdom Metazoa; phylum Cnidaria; class Scyphozoa; order Semaeostomeae; family Ulmaridae; genus Aurelia; species Aurelia coerulea. The sequence continues at coordinate 13,209,636 of CM076947.1, forward strand.
GTCCAGAGGAAGATGAGGTCTTTGTTGCTATGCGTGATGTTGTTGAGCAGTTTGAAGAAGCAGCTACTTTACATCAGGAAGCTGTGTCAAAGAAAAAGAAAAAGCAAGATGAAGAAGTCTTGCAAGCTGAAGAAATGAGAAAGGTTTCCCTAGAAAGCTTTGGAGAAACACGTAAAAGGAAGAAAACCGAGGAAGACAAGACCAGGAAGGTAAGAGGTACAGAAACAATGCAATACTTGAGAGAAAGAGCTATTAAAGATGATGAAGTTAAAAGGGAAGAAATTTTGTTGAAGAAAGAGGAGCTTCAATTGCAAAAGGAACAACAAAATGCTTTAGCTGAGCAACTAAGCAGACAACATGATCAAACACAGCAAATTGTACAGCAACAGCAACAACAAAATATACTCCTTTTGTCTCTCCTGCAGCGAATTCTGCCAAATAATGAACAGTAAAGACACAATTCATTAATAAAAGGAGTTACAGTTACTTTTGATCAAGCTCTATTCATTATTTTGTTTCCAAAGTTACAATAACTGAACTGAGATGTTTTAATAGACAAGAGTTTGGAACAAAGTTCTAACAAAATTTGTTTCATTGTTAGTTTTGTACAGAACAGGCCTTGTGCACATTTACATTATGATATGAATTTTTTAGCTGTATGAAAGGTTGTAAATTTTTCTATACACAAATTTCTAGGCAGGAAAAACCAATGTGTGCAAAGCTTGTGCTGTACCTTTGTGATAACTTTTGGTTTGAGTGTTTGTTACAATTTTTATGAGAAACTTGGATCAGCACCTAGTACTAAAAGCTTAGTGTAAAAATTTATTCAATTTGTTCCTTTTTTGGTGCATGAGTTTTTGATGCAGTTTCTATTTTTGCTACAGATATGTTTCTTGAGATCAGTTTCTTGCACCTGTCAAATGTAGACTTCAGAGAGAGTTTGCTGGCTGATTTGTCACCCAGAGTACTGGTGCCTTAGGGACTGGTTTCTTATAAAAAAGATGTTTTGTTTGCAAAGATCAAATCTTTATTACTTTTACTTACTTATGAGAAACTTGGATCAGCACCTAGTACTAAAAGCTTAGTGCAAAAATTTATTCAATTTGTTCCTTTTTTGGTGCATGAGTTTTTGATGCAGTTTCTATTTCCGCTACAGATATGTTTCTTGAGATCAGTTTCTTGCACCTGTCAAATGTAGACTTTAGAGAGAGTTTGCTGGCTGATTCGTCACCCAGAGTACTGGTGCCTTAGGAACTGGTTTCTTATAAAAAAGATGCTTTGTTTGCAAAGATCAAATCTTTATTACTTTCAAGTTAGTTGCAGAGAATCTTTATTGAAACTTTTTTATTCCTATTTGGTTAAATTAATTTGTTCATCTATTTATTGTTCATAAGTAAAAAACAATGTTATTTTCTTCAAATAAAGTAGTCTCCAAGTTGTGGTGGGTTGATACCAAAATATTCTGATGTGATTGAACCATACAAACAACTTCTTGCATTTTGAAGAAGTGTGCATACAATGTACATCTTGCCAACCGCACTCAGCTGCACTTTCAAGTTCTTTTTAAAGTCCAAAAATTTAAAAAATGTAACAATGTCCCCAAAAATCCACTCAACAGAGACCCGAACTTGACTCATTGATTTGTTCCACTCTTTTTGGAGAGGGGTCACATTTGCACCTTTAAAGGGAGCTTGAAGATGTGGTCGAAGTGGGTAGGCTGGATCACCATAAATACAGAGAATGTTTCCATCAGGGTCATGTGAATGTTGCTGCAAGGCATCAAGCAGCCCTTTTCCGATTGTGTCCGGTTTTGGCATTGAGTAGTACTTTAGGTCCTAAACACATAGAGAGAGATATAGGAGACAAAGGAATAAGACAGTTTCAGTTTCAGTTTCAGTTTTCATTGACAAATATACCTAAATTCATATACAAATACAACAATATCTAGTAACTTAAAATAAATAAGGAAATAAGACATGTTACATAACAACAAGACGAAATACCTAATCTACCAGGAAAAAATTACAAGACATTATGAATTTAAATATATTTGTCTAAGGAGGAGCTCTCTAGTAGATGAACTAATCGAGAGAGAGCCCCCCCATCTAAAACTAAAAAGAAAAACAAAATTTTTACTAAAAAACAGAAAAGAAAACCAGAATAATCACCAAAGAACAATTTACTTCTTGATTAATGAGGAATTATAGACCATAACCATTGATGAGGAATTCCTTCAATTTTGACTTGAAGATATTGAATGAGACTGACATTTTGATAAAGGTTGGGATACCATTCCAGAGTTTAGCACCATAATATTTTATTGATTTAAGACCATACAGAAATGTATTCCTTACCGACTGGAAAATGTCACCCCCAGCAGCCTGACGAGTTTCATAGCTATGAACCATGCTACCGAGCTGAAAATAGTTGTGAAAATGAGAAGGTGTGAGACCATTAATAGACTTATAGACAAATTTGAGAATATCATGGTTAATCATATCATCTAATTTAAGAATTTTCAGCGAAAAGAAGATTGGCGTTGAAGAAGAAAAGAAGGGCTGAAAAGAGATAGACCTTAGTACTTTCTTCTGTAGCGAGAAAAGCGGTGCAAGATATGTATCATAGGAGAGACCCCAAGCAGATGAGCCATAGCTTAGAAAAGAAGAGAATATGGAATAATAGAGATTTTTCAGAATATCAAGTGAAAGGAAGTGCCTGATTTTAAAGAAGATCCCAGTTGTCCTTGAAAGTTTCTTGGTTAGTTCGCTAATATGGAATTTCCAAGAGAGATGTTCATCCATCAGGACACCTAAAAATTTAACATATTTAGCTCTAGTCACTGGTTTTTTACCAAATCTAATATGGATATCATCAAGCAATTTCCTTCTAGATGAGTGAAATACAACAAAATTTGTTTTTTCAATGTTTAGAGCTAACTTATTTATCTCTAGCCATGACTTTACTTTCAGCAGCTCTTTGTTTATTTTATCCTTGAGCTTGGTTATATTGTCAGATTCATAGTAGATGTTGGTATCATCTGCAAACAGGAAAAATGAGAGAACTTTGGACACACTAGGGAGGTCATTGATATAAATTAGAAAAAGTAAAGGTCCAAGTACAGAGCCCTGGGGGACACCACAAGTAATGCCTCCAAGTTTAGATGAATAATTGTTGACTGAAACACACTGCTGTCGATCTGTCAGGTAGGATTGAAACCAAAGGAGTGAGGTACCTCTGATACCATAATGACTCAGTTTTTGTAGTAAGATGGTATGGTTAACAGTATCGAAAGCTTTTTGCAGGTCAATAAAGATACCACAGCCAACTCTGTTTGAGTCCAAGGTACATTTCACTCTTTCACTTAAACTAATCAACGCAAGGTCAGTAGAGTGTCCATTACGGAAACCAAATTGCATTTGAAACAGAATGTCATGGAGTTCTAAGAAGTTGTACAAACGTTGGTGCATGAGTTTTTCAAAAATCTTACTGAAAATTGATAGCAATGATATGGGTCTGTAATTTGAATTCCTTGAAGCATCACCTTTCTTGAATACAGGAATAACCTTAGCAATCTTTAATTTGTCAGGAAAAATACCATTTTGAAATGAGGAATTGATGATCTGGGAAAGCTGTACAGAGATGTGAGGATCAAGAATTTTCAATAACTTAACTGGAATGCTATTAGGCCCAGTAGATTTGCTTTTCTTAAGTGACAGGATTATAGAGGACACCTCATCTGGGACTGTGGGAGATATAAAGAAGCTGTTAATATTTGGGGCATTTAGATACCTAAGAGCAGAATTGGGATTTCTTGGAATTTTACTTGTGATTTTGTTGGCAACATCAAGAAAATAGCTATTGAAGTTGTTAGCAATCATGTCAGGGTCAGTTAATTTACACCCATTTTCATCAATTAGTTTATTGATTGAATTAGTTTCACTGCTATTTGCTTTCATTTTGATAACGTTTCTAATTCCTTTCCATAGCAATTTCATATTTGATTTATTTTCTGTAAAGTAATTTTGGAAGTATTTAGTTTTGCTAGTCTTTAGCTCATTTACCACTCGATTACGAAACTGTTTATAAAAGGAGTAAATTTCAGGAGACTCAGTTTGTTTGAACTGTTGAAAGAGCTTGTCTCTGAGCCTCATCATCTGCTGAATTTGATTGTTGATCCAAGGTTTGTTTCTAAGTTTTAGAGTTTTTTTGTTCAATTTCTTTTTGGGGCAATGTTTATTAACAAGTTAGTTGAGATTTCCTAAAAATTTGTCAAACTTCCCATCTACATTCTGCTCTTCAGAATCTAAAAATCCAAAATCCATATTCTGATATTCATCAAGAAATTGGGATTGGTCAAAGTTTTTATAATCATAAACAAGATGAGAACAGTTGGTGTAGTCAGGTGCAGAGTTTTTGAGGATAGAAAACTGAGGGAAGTGATCTGAGATTTGGATCAGGATATTTCCACTTGTGACTTTACTTGATACATCATTAGAAAAGATATTATCAATTAGGGTTGATGTTGTATCAGTAACTCTGGTTGGTTGTAGTATAAGTGGCTGTAGATGGTTGGTAAAGAAAGCATTTATAAAGTCACTTGTGGGTGTGTGATTTTCATGATTGAGTAGATTGATGTTAAAATCACCCATAATGAATACAAGCTTATTTTCATTTGCAATCTTAGACATGATATCTTGCATGTGGTCATTGAACTTATTAATCTCAGAGCTTGGATGTCGATAGGCACAACAACACAAGATGTTTTTAGATTTGGTGTTCTCAATTTCAATCCAAACAGTCTCAAAATCAGATGTAGAGGTACTCAGATCTGTTCTTTTGTCAGCTTTTAGACTAGACTTCACATATATACCAACCCCGCCAGCAGCACTTTGCGAAGGTGTTTTGTAAAATTTGTATCCAGGAATATCAATATTTGAAGAGATAGGAGAATCAACAGTATCTTTAGTTTCAGAAAGACCCATGATTTCAAAGACTGTACCAGTGTTTGCTAGAAGAGTAAAAAGTTCATCAAATGTAAATGGAGACTCCTTATGTTCATGTGAAAGAGTGAAATATCCTTGGAAGATGTTTTGATAGACTGAAACTCTTGAACATTATAGTAGTTACAATCAATCTCAGGCTCGATATTCTCATCTATATCATAGTCAGAAAGGTTTGGAAGATTTTGTAGTTTAGAGAGAATTTCCAAGGATGGCAGTAGATCAACTATTGAAGGTAGATCAGCAACATTAGTTCCCAGCAGAACATCGTCAGTTTCAAGGGTGAATGGAAAAATCTGGGAATGTTTCTGTATTGTGCAAGAGATACAAATCCAATTAGTAGTTGCCTTTAGGGATTCATATTCAGCAGGTGATATATCATTACATTTGATGTGAATGTTGTTCCTACATTGACAGCAAGGAAGAGCTTTTTGGTTTTTACGAACACTTTTCAAACAAATACTACATTGGTTATTATTAGATTGTTGGGGAGTCATCGTAGTTGTGTTTACATCATGGAGTCTTTCTACAATCAACTCCGTTAAATTCTTGTTTGAGATCATCTGGTTTAAGTTATCAAAAATAAATAAATAAATGAAAATAGAAATAGCTGCAATTCAGCTGCAATTCAGCTGCAATGTGTTGCTGGCTAACACAACAATGATGGGGACAGTCCGACCTATGAGGTGCCTAAACGTAAATGATTAATTAAACTACTAGTTAAGACCACTAATATAATTCTCTGTCTCTGCGGTAATGGAGTCTGTAACTTGAAGCTTCCTATAGTCCTTCATCTTATTAGTCTTGTACATGATGTCTGCAGGGTATCTAACGTAGATTTTCCAGTCTTGGTGAACTGAGCGAAGATATTTTCTGATCTTCATGGAGTTGTTTTGCATGTCTCTTATTCTCTGTGTTACCATTTGATCAATAAATATTGGAACTTTCTTACCTTCCACCATGTAGGGCGACTTGATTAAAGCTGAAGTGCCTGACTGCAGAACTGCATTTGCATCATCACAGAACCATCAAAGCATCAATAAAGATTACCATCAAAGCATCAATAAAGATTAGGATAATTAATTAGATAAACAATTGAATATGAGTAAAAGTAGTGAAATATGTTCTGTGTTCATATGCGACTTTTCCATCCTAGGTTTTGTCTATTGTCTTTGTTTAACTTCGCCATGCGTGTAGAGTTTTCATTTATTATCCAAACTACGTCAGGGTCATAAAGTTCTGCAAGTGTGGTTTGTATAGAAGTAATTTTCAAAGCCTCCTCCTGTTGTAAGTGTTTGTGGTGCTCTAACCAAATCCGACAGATGCTTGTTCTAAGTACTGCTACGGCTTCATGGTATTGAGCCGTAGAGTTGTGAGAGAGCCCTGTAGTTAGGTCAGAAGTGAAAGAGGGGTCGGTGAAGGGACGAAAATAGCCTGAGTCGGCGCAGCGGTTGAAATAGGTACGTTTGTTCTCGTTGAAGATTTGAGAACGGATGTGTTTTGCTAAGTCATTACAGAAAGTTTGAGGAGCTGGGTTAGGGACATCCTCAAGAACGATGGGGCGAATATCTGGGGTGGCGAAGGGGAGTTTGGGGCGTGTAGCGAGTAGGGGTTTAGGCAAAGAAGGGGTAGAAAACAGTTGGGGGATAGAGCTACATGAAGAGAGAACGGGCGCCATGTAGGAGCTAGAAATAGGAGCAAAGGAGGTGGGCGTGTTGAGGGTGTGAGAAGAGGGAAGAATAACACGTCAAAAGCTAGGAGGAGAAGGATGGCCTGAAGAGGATGGCCGAGGTGAAGTAGGAAAGAGAGATAGGGGATGGGGTGTGGGGAGAAGGCCCATTCCAGCGGAGGAGGAAAATTTGTTGGAGTTCCCTATCAGACCAAGTTTTTTTGTACCTTTTTTGCCTCTGTAGATTTTTGGTTTTGAATCCTGTGCTAACACAGGTTGTATGTCATGATTATAGAAGTTGAAATCGTCATCGTTCATGTCTAAAATTGCGTCTTCTTCTTCTCTTGTAAAATTTGTTTCTGCAGTTGTGTTGGTGCTTGTATTCGTGCTAGTGCTAGTGCTAGTGCAGGTGCTGGTGCTGGACTGTCTCGAGATTGTGCTTGTGAGTGTGGTGAGTGCTGTTGTGAGGGCCAGTATATTGGTGACAACCAGGCCAGAGCGACATGGTACTACAAGGAAATGATATAGATTAAAGCATAAATAAGAAAGTAGTAGCTATGCAATAGTCAATGAGGTAACTTGTGATTAGAGGGGGTTAGGATTTAGATCAGGCAATCTATTATATTGGTGGTACAGAGGAAACAGCAATGACCTGTTATAGTGTAAATGTATATAACGTGAAGGACAGAGAAGAAAATAAAGCCATATAAATACTGAACGTAGAAATCAAGACAACCAATCGATAGCTATGCGTAAAACTAGCACAGATAAATGAGGAGAATAACCCACAGTACAGCCAAAATAATGCCTAGGGGAAGATATAAATATGACGCTTGGGAAGGGGAAAATATGTGAAAATGTCTAAAACAGAGAATATGTAAGAATGCATGGAGGAAACTTACGGCTGTCTGTGATTGATTGCTTGTTGCTTGCTGTGTCTGGTTGGCTTTCCATTCCACTATGTTCCATTACTTTCTGGTAGATTTGGAAACGATTTTCAGGCTTGCGTTTTCTTATTCTTTACTTTCTTTCCAGGCTTGCGTGGCTTCAGTGCGCAGTGATGTTTGTGGTGTGGCAGGAGTGGGTGTGTACCCGCCTTATAAAGCATGTCCGTACAAAGGGGTAAAGGAAAGGGTCGTGAGGAGACCGTAGGCTCTTCTCCAGGTAAAGAAATAATCTGGGGAAAGAACTGACAAATATGGTGTGGTATTGTGGTGCATTAGGTTATAGATATTTTGACAGGTATGGTATGTGAAAGCATGGTGAAAAAGAGTAAGGAAATAATAAGGTACTAAATCAGTTATGTTAGATGGGAGATAATATGGAGGTAGTGGAGCCATCCATATGTGTATAATGGCAGTTGATAAATGTAAATGCATCCTTAGATTTGATGGATTGCATAGAAATTAGCGAAGTAGTAATCAAATGTTATGTTGTTGGGGAGATCTGAGTAACACATAATAATTCTTTGCAAATGGCTGATAAGGGAACTAAAATTAGAGAGGGGAGAAGACGTGCCATAATGGAGCGTGTGCTATTACGAAACTGTTGCTTGCAAAATAGCCTGAAAATTTAAGAAACTGCTTAGTTTCTTATAAAAAATCAGTGTAAACGTCTTGAACATTGAATTAACTTCTTGAACAGAGAATTACGTTTTTCAGCTTTGAATAAACCAAGGGCGCCTACCTTGTAGGAAGTGTGTCAGGGTACTTTACGCGGTGTCCTATGACCCAGTCTTGTTAATCTTTGTTTTTCATAATAAACTGAGGGGTATGCAACTTCTGCAGATAAACTAATCAGCGAGCAGGATCTCAAGAGAAGATTATCACAAGCACGTTCTATCCGTTGTTGTTTCGGTCAAGAAAAATTGTTTACATAAGCCTTTGTTCAACCAGATGTAAAAAGTGACACCGTGTGCAAACTAGGGGGTCGCGTGAAAAAGTCAATCCTCAAGATTATTGGAGGACGAGCGTAGTACCTGAGAATAACAATCAATACACGTTTTTATAAGCAACGGCTTTCAAGAAAGTTTAAGGATAAACGTTCTTAATCCACTTGTTCTTTTATGCAGGTTTTTACTGTATACGTCATATTCCTCTCTCTGTACAATGGTACGGGTATGATCTTGCAAATATTAAACTTGAACGATTCATGTTCTTCCATTGAAATTGGAAAGGCATGAGCTGCTGCGCTGGAGCTCCTGCCACTGAGATTTCTGAAGACATTAGCTGCTGCACTGGAGCAATGAGCAATCTTTTCTTGAAATGAAAACGAGGATTTTGAATATTTAATGACCTTATCGAGTGGTATGGTATCTAGACAGTTCCGAAACAACAGCGGACTGTAAGTGTTCTCTTCTTTATATCATTTTGAATCTCCTTTTTTTAAATAAACTCTCCCATTTGTTAACTAGCTAATTATACTAGCTTCGTTAGTCCGAATGATCCGGTCCATTTGTCCGAAACAGATTATTAGTACCATTTGCTACCTGTTTTTTAAACAAAATCTTTTGACAATTTCCTATATCATCGCATATACGTGCACAATTTTCAATACAACATGTACACACATACACCGTCCGAAAAAACAACGTACTTATAGCTATAAACATCCTCCCATACTTTCCACAGTTGAAATAGCACCAACCTCACCAGCAGTCGTTGGGCGAATTACGAAAGACGAGGAGAGCACAAAACCAAAGCCCCTCAACAACACGACAAACCCAGCAGCAACAAGAAACAACAAACCTGATCTGGAAGTTATACCGCCCACACCAGAACATCTAATGATTGAAAATCAAACAAAAAAAACAACGAACCAAACACCAAACAAAAAGTTAAACACAGCACAAGCTAACGTCCTCAAGCGATTAGTGACATTACAAAAATCTAAATTATATCACGAAAGTAAGGCGATAGAATTTACAAGGCACACTACAAAAAATAAACAGCCAAATTTCAAGTACCCACACACAGAAATGTCATACAAAGACAATTTTTTCGAGCGAAATGCACGAGAAATACAAACAATTGAAAATAAAATTTCAAGTTGACACATGCGAGCTACTCGCACAACATCACAAAGAAAAAGCAGAAGAAACTGCCACAGACGTTGAAAGCCTCCTGCTTCGTGCAGAAATGGCCTACAACGGCACACCTGAGCTAACGCTCATACAAAACGAATACAAAACAACGGGAAATAGAAAAATTTATTGCCATCAAACCAAAGAAAAATGCACAGGGAGGAGGTGCGGGTGGTGCTGACCACACCCAAGGAAACAACCGAGCTGCAAAAAGACTACGAAGATAACCGTATATGCCCTGATACAACTCTCTCTAAATCCCATATGATTAGGGTTAAAAGGCCAATAACTACACGCCTTGTACATGGCTATTACATGGGCTTATATTTTCCTACAGGTAGTTCTGCATGCCATAATTTCTCATATGCCATAATTTCTACCCTGACCATTCCCCGAGGCACCTCCAGGAATATGCACACAATAATTTCCCTGTCCCCGGGCATTTGACTGATTTGTGGAAAAAATTGCCATTGAACAGCAGGCTGCTTGCGGAAACAAGCGGTGTCAGTCTGGAAAAAATTGGTAAGGACTTTGCATTGAATTAAGTAGGAGGTGTCAAGGTACAGTATAGAAGTGGAGGCCCTGCACAATGAACATGACAGAATTCTCACATTATGACAAGAATTCTTGAAACTTAAGTCTGCTTGAAATAAATGAATGAGACTGAAGGTCTAGCCCCTTAGCCTTACGGTATTACTTTGTGGGAAGGCAGTAGCCTATAGCTTTGAATTCTGTAGCCCCAATGTACTGTGTTTTTCAAGTTCAGATAGAATGGAGGCGAATGCAACGGTTCAGTGCCGATTGGATTTTTGGGCAGCCTCTTCTTACTCTCCTACCATGAGGTACATGCATAATCGAAGAGAGGTTGAATAAGAACAACTGTGCATATATATTTCACTGCATGCCATTCAGACCCAGAATCAGATCTCCGTGCTGATTCCCTCAAATCTAATTCGGGGCACAGAGGTATTCAACATCAAAAAAATGACTAGAGTAAAGTTGGAACTTGATTTCCGGTGGTAGCCCCGCTGTTTTCTCAAATCTGTTTCTGACCTTTGGACCCCCAGAATCAGATAGGAGACAAATGTTAGTTGTTTTGTTAAACACACTAGTAAAATTGTACATACCTTTTCCACAACTAGAACAGCATCTAGCTGTGTTTGTCTTTGATTTTGCTCCACAATGGGAACAGAAGAGTTGCTTGTGTTCGTCCCCGTCCATTTTGTTTGCTCATCCGGTATGAAAGACAACATTCCAACAGCACAGCAGCAGCAACGATGGCACAAATTTGAATTTGGTGTGGCAAATTTGAATTTGGTGTGGCGAATTTTAATTTGGTGTCGCGAATTTTAATTTGGTGTGGCAAATTTGAATTTGGTGTGAGCGATTTGAATTTGGTGTGAGTGATTTGAATTTGATGTGAGCAATTTGAATTTGGTGTGCACTTGTGGGACACCGTATCATCAGGCTATCATTTGGTAAAATTAGCTTGGTAATTTCATCCATATGTTGCATTTGCATCCAAAAAATTTTATTCACTCCACTTGCCAACTGTCCATTTGTACTAAGTGTTGCTATTTGGGTTGCATGACTCACATAGCCAATTAACATCAATACATCTTTAGGTATCCTTTTGCACCCTCTATGATACTATTCATTGCTTTTGTCAAAGTACCTGCAGTGTTCCGCTTTCAACATATGGAACAAATAATGGTGTTATTCATTCTCTTCACAATAATGCAGCCAATTGCCCCCTGGCAGCCTCTGGAACTGCTGATGATAATGACAGACTGTCAGGAATGCAAGTTGGCCTATCATTGACATAGTTTGCTATTGCTGCAGCCAGTGCACTCTTCACCAGCGTGCTAAGTTCAGTGAGGCTTACTTCTATTATCAATGAGTTTGCAGCTGGGGAGGTTGATGAAGATCCTTCTTGTGCACTTTGGCAGGTTGGTGATTTCGGGTTAGAATATTAGGTTTGTCCCTGGCGATTAAGACACTTCTCCTGATGACCCACCAACTGAGGAAGACATGGCAACTCTGGAGTGGTGGAAAAGTCTGTGTGCCAAGACCTTCTTTTTGCCGTCTTAATGCAGGTTGTAATGGGCAGAAGTCCCGGCGCCAGCACTTCTATATTCATATGGACACCATGCTTGTCCGTGAAATTCATTTTGTACCCCTTATCTCTGACAAAATTTTGTAAATTTTACCCCTTTCTCTGACTTTTTTTCCAAACTAATACCCCTTTTTTCGAAAATCACTGACAAGGTGACATAACATACAATTTGTATGCACGCACAAAATATCCACTCTTTGGCCATAACATGTCAACTTGCATACAAGGAACACATTGCTTTCATATAACATCAAAATAATATTTTTGGGGACCTATTTGGATCTCAGATCTGCTACTAGGAGAAATAGCTGAAGATGACAAAAAATAATAGATTTCTACATACTGTATGTTAATGTACAAGATAAAATATTGCCAGGACTTGCCAAGAGAAAACCCCATTTTCTGAGCATAAATTTGCAAAAATCCACCCTGTAATGATAGTATGAGTGATATCAGTGTCATCATGCTATTTTATGTGAGAATGATTTGATTGATTGATGAGTAGCTTCAGTTCAGGAACAAGTCAGGAACAACGGCCAAAAGGAAACAACAGACAATTGTCTACTTAAAAACTCTTTTTTTGGCAATAATATGAAGAAAATGCGATTAGACCTGTTTGGCCACACAGACTCTCTCCCTGATTCTATCCTTATAGAAAGCCATCATTATTTGCTTATTATGATCTCACTCAGGCAAGCTTTAGGTAGCTGATGGTGGTGAGTGCTCCCGTCCATCATTTCAAATAATGTAAGAAATATATTTTATCAGCACGTAACACCTACCATCTTCAAACTTCCTCGTAGACGTGGCTTGTCGACGCAATGATGTCAAAAAATCACTTTGCATCTTTAGGCTTTCTTTACTTAAATTTCTCACTGACATTTCTTGGAATGGAACCAGGCCTTGGGCCTTGTTTTGCTGCTTGCTTTGCTTGTTTTGAATGGAAAATCGAGACGAAAACGAGGCTAAGTGGCCTAGCCATATGGTTGGCAGGTTGGCGGGAAAAAGACGAGAGAGAGGAAACTGTTTCGCTTGTGACGACTACAATCCAATGAAGGCAAGTATGGTGTTAAGAGTACTGGTAACGTTGCTAGATACACTGAAGACAAAATCGTACCATCAATGCAGCCTTTGTTGCTTGGATATTCTATATAAAATAGGCCTACTTGTTTTACTACCATCACTCACCATTTGGATGGGCTACTACTCTGGAAAATCTGTGAAATGTTATCTAGCATTTAAAAAAAATGCTTCTTAGAAGTGCCATACACATCAATAACAACTATTTTCAAATCTGCATTTTAGAGCCTGTATACATTTTATTCAAATATAACAATGAAATAGTCAAGTCTACAGTTGAGTTGTTTTGTTGATAAGTGGAAGTAGATCAAGGGGGAGCTATCTAATGCATGGAATAAGTAAATAGAATCTGGATTGATGGTAGTTTAAGGAATTATGCTTGATGTTTTATAAACATTCCATGAAGACCCCCTGACAGCTTTTATACAAACATATGTACAAAATGGGGGTTTATCTGTCCATCAAGTTCATATTTTGAAATATTTATTCACACTCTGTGCATTTAAATATTTCATCATTTTGGAGCAATTTTTAAAAAGACATCAACCAGAAAGAGTGGAAAGAGTACCCATAACCCATGAGAGTAGAGCCATTTTGATCTTGCCAAGAAGAACACCAGGATATAGTAAATCGCCCTCTCATCAACATCACTGATTTTGTCAGTAAAAAACACCCCTTTTTTAACAATTCTATGTCCTAGATAGTGGTCATCATTAGACCCCTTTCTCAGAGATTCTGCGGACAAGCATGGTGTCCATATGCATATAGAAGCGCTGGCGCCGGGGCAGAAGTGGCAGCTAAATGATTATTTTGCATCTCACAACAAAATCACTGCAAAATAGTGAGACGAAATGGCCGACCGCTGGTTTCAGGCATCAGGCAAACTTTGTCTTCTGAAGGTCATAGCTCCATCATTTTTCAACGGATCTTTACGGGGATGGTGGCAAACTTTAATTGAACATCTGAAGAGCACCACCATGCAAAAGGTTGGCGAGAATCTTTTGCCGTTTTGTCGCAATCTTCAGACAAACGGGGCACATTTTTTTGGGACACCCTGTAGTATCAAAAAGTTCTTAAAAACGGAGTTCTGTAATACACGGCATGTTGTAAAAACCACACCCTAAGACCCTGGGACCCCTGAGACCCCTAGGACCTTTAAGTACTAGAAATGAAAAGGACCCTTAACACCTGAGCATCATAATGAGGAAGTTGTGTATTATTGACTTCCCCTCTTCCATCCCATGAACTTCCACTCTTTCAAACCAAAGCCAGGAATGATGCAGAGTGTTTATACAATGAAGAAGTACTATTTTGACTATCTCCTATTGTGTTATTTTAAAGACTTTCTGCATGAATAAAGGCATCCTTACGTTGGTTTGAACGGACAAAAGTTTGTAGGATGAAAGATGGGAAGCTCATACAACACGCAGCCTCTCGTTTGACAGCTTGGTGACATTGATCTATTGTTTGTCTGTGGTGATGTCCCTCTGGTGTTAAGGGTCCTTTTTATTTTAGTACTGAAAGGTCCTAGGGTCTCAGGGGTCCTAGGGTCTTAGGGTCCGGTTTTTACAACATTCCGTAATACACATCTCTAATCTAAAATAAAACGCACGTTGCACGAGCTTTAAGAAACTCGCTTCTAGCCCTGAAACTGAAAAATCTGGGAAAAATCTCAGTATCTAATTCAGGTTTTCTGCTAAAGATTGAGTCATAAATCTTCAAAATTGGCCCAGTGTATGATTTATTGTGACCTGCCAGACCTGTATTTTTCCGCACCTGGTATAGTTGTTTTTGTAAAAATGAATGTAAATAGTAACGTCTTCAGAAAGAAACCAGTAGCCAGCACCCACATATCATGTGGCTTCTACTGCGTGAAATTCGCCAAGAGGTACACTTCCGTAGTATTCCTCCTTCAAATACATGTAGTAATCAGATAAATCCGGCTTCTGAACTGACCCGTTTAATACGAATGGGTGCCCAAAGCTAGACTGGAGTGCATTTGCCAACAATTCAACTCTCGAAAATACTTTTGGGTGCATAACAACATTTCTACGATTAAGAAAAAAATGGTGAGCCACAGCACATGGAAGCACTTGGAAGTTATTATCAAAATGCTTCAAAATGCTTCACAACGCCAGCCGGATTTCTCGACTCACCCGGTGCAATTTAATTAAAAAAACGCCATTGTAGCTTCAAGAATGACTCGGTTTGCCACAACGTTCAATTGATAACTTCCAAATAATAATAGATTGCATAGGGCATTTGAATCCAAATTCGTGATATTTATGCCTGCCATATCAGTGAGTTGACCAAAGAGATCACAACGCATTGGACTAAACATGTAGCAGTGCAGGAGAAAGTGCTGGTTATCTTCAATGGCACATCCACATATTGGGCTAAACTATTTTCCTTTAAGGGTTGCAACTCTAATTGGTTTCCCACTTGTCTCAAGCTTTAAAGTTTTAGAAAATGTAAATCCTTCTTGGATATGTTTTGTGTGACCACTTTTTTCAAAATACTTTGCTCCACCAGTTGACATCATGCTGATTATAGTACATAGGAAATGAACTTTGCATCGAAGGTACAGAGGGCACTTCAGGATCTTTTCCATGTGTTTGAGTTATTTCCGAATGGTGGCTACTGCTTTCTTTGCGGTTATTTCGATTAATATTGCTAAAACGAGGGGCATGGTAATTTCTTTGGGGCAGGAAAGCATCTTTGAAATTTTGTGAGAGGATTGCGGTTCCCTTTTCAGTAAGATGAAGACCATCATGGCGAAGCTCTGGGTCTTCTAGGTTTGATGCATTTTATTCTTAAATTCCCAGCAGGCCGTTCTATTTATTCCTTTCAACTTATTTATGTCTTCGGCTACTTTTGAAATCTTTTTTCTGAGGCTTTCTTTCGTCTGTTTATTCTGTAATTCATTTATTAGCCTGTCTCATATTCTCAATATATTTTCTTCGTCTTCATTTGCATTGTTTTTTTTGCAATTATTTTTGTTATCTCCCATTTGGTTTCCATTAATAATCGTCCTGTTTTCTAATTTTTCCTTTATATTTGTTTATTTGTTTCTTCTTTTTGAAACATTTATCTATTATTTCTTTGACTTGGTTTTCCCATTCGCTATAAACTGTTTGTATATCTTTTGGGTTCCTGCTTGGCTTAATTAATTTGCCTCTTTCCGTTTGTGATTTGAACCTTTGCGAGTTAGTTTTGCTTATTATCTTCTGATATGCTCTGTCTTCTATTTTTAATGTTTTGCTAGTATCATGTCAATTCATTTCAGCTATTATTGCATTATGATCTGTGTATACCGGGTGGCCCAGAAAAAAGTGACCCAACGCAATCTGTTATAGAAAAAAAACTAAGTGGCAGATTGAAATATTTCAAACGTTGTTCTGTCGCTAAAAGACCATCCTACATTATGAGACTTTTTGAGGATTTCAGGGATGCTCTTTTCCTCGAAATCCTTAATTTTGGAAATTTACCGTTCCGAAAAAAAAATGCGAAAAATACTCATACCGGGTGCGCCAAAACAAACTATGCACGTTTGGCAGGCCACAATAAATCATACACTGGACCGATTTCAAGGATTTATGACTTAATCTGTAGCAGAAAGCCTGAATTAGATACTGGGATTTGTTGCAAATTTTTTTTATTTTCAGTTTTTAGAGCTAGAAGCGAGTTTCCTAAAATTTTAGTTTTTGAAAACACTGAAAATGATCAAAAAATATCTATCAAGTTTTCTTAATAATTGACATGTGTGGACAAAGAGAGAACTTTTTCGTGGTGATTTGCGATTTAGAAATCGACCAATCGCAATCTGCTATACGAGAGTTCGTACTAAACCCCCAAATCCCCCTGAAAACGTTTTCTTTTTGTTCATTCATGTTGAATCTTTTAAAATTTGATCAACGTTTTTTGATCGTTTTCAATGGTTTCCAAAACGAACAGTTTTGGAAAGTCGCTTCTAGCTCTAAAAACTGAAAACAGAAAAATTTGCAAAAAGTCCTAGAATCTAATTCAAGCTTTCTGCTAAAGATTAAGTCATAAATCTTACAAAATCGGTCAAGTGTACCATTTATTGTGGCCTGCTAAACGTGCATAGTTTATTTTGGCCTACCCAGTAGAATAGGCTAGTTTTTTAGCGACATAACAACATTTGAAGCATCTCAATTGGCTACTTACTTAATTTTCTGCAACAGATTGCGTTGGGTCACTTTTTTCTGGGTCACCCGGTAATGTTGCATTATTTCCATTTATTCTGTATAAATTCCATACTTTCTCTTCATCTATGATCATTTGGTCATTTCGCATGATCATTTTGCACGTTGGCCTAACTAAAGTAAAAAGCAGTTTGAGAAAGATCAGATTCACAGAGAAATCAGACATATTTAACTGGCAAGAAAGGTTTGTTTTTACTCATTTTAAAACTGCATAATTCCATTTTGAAAATACTAAACGATTCTCCGCCACCTGTGGCCAAATTGAGGCTAGTCGAAAATATCTAAAATAAATGGCGAGGAAGAAAAGAAAGATGTATATCTGCTTGAATCACTTTTTATCATTAAGTTATTCCTGTGGACTGTGTTATTCTACTGTCTCATGGCGTTTCTTAGCCTCATCTACAACAGTAGAAAGCACTGCCTACCCACCTAAATAAATAATGTTTGATTAGCAACAGGACAACACAACACTGAGAAAACTAGAAAATTGGTGTGTGGTTATGCCATGAGTTATGCCTTGAATTATAGTTTCTTGAGCATTAAGTTTTGTTTAACGGATATTACAGCAAACTCTTTTTCACAATTGCATGTTATCGGGAAGATCAGGGCAAAGAGGGTCTTATCATTTTCAAAATATGATACAAGATTGTTGGTTTATTTACAGTAAGAATGTGGTGTCTTTTATGAAATCTTCCAAAGCTTTTCATAATTAAAACAATTTCTTCATGCTACTTGTTTCCCCAAACAACCAAATTCGATCAATTGCACGCAGAATTATTGCACGAGAAGAATCTTTTGCATTTAGAACTATTATATTGTATCTAAATGATATTTCTCTTTCATATGAAAATTACTGAAAATGTGGGTGACTGTTGTCATGGATTGAAAGAGTAGCTGTGAATTGTTGAGATGCTATCATATATAGGCTACATTTTATTGGTATTATGTTGTTTGAAGGCTTATGGATATCAGTGATTTTCAATAAAAAGGGTGGTTTTCACATTTTGAAGGCCAGTGAAAAGTCAGTGATAGGGGTCAAAAATTGGAACTGATTGTCAGTGAAAGGGGTCATCTTGTGAATCCATGGACAAGCATGCATGTGCTCCTGTAATTCAAGTGCAGCCACCAGGCACTTGTCACCCAAAAGTAGTGTCCATTGACCAACTGATGTTATGCATTTGACATCAGAAATTACCTTATGCTCATCATTAAGATCACCATCCTGACATTTCACAAAGGTGCCTGTGTCTTGTCTTACTTCTTCAAGATCCTCACTCCAGATAACCTCAAATTGCAACTTATCTTTTTTATCCCTTTCATCCACAACATCTTGGACGAAAGACTCTTCTGCATCATACAGAACCTGATCAATATCAGCCTCTTGGGTATAATTCCATTGATTGTGTTGTGAAAAGATTTATTTGTGCCTTGCTGAGAGGGGAGTTGATTGCACCTTGGCATCAAAATCAATCTTTCTCAGTGTTTGTAGCGCAAATTAATCTGCAAAGAATCTGACGAAAGTATGCCATTAATCCACTTCCAGGAGATGTTTATTTTCCATTTTATTTCAGAGGCATTCCTGGTCAATTTGGTACTATTCCGCCTGTTCCTAGCTTGTTATTGAGTTATTCCATTTGTTCTTGGGTTGTTCTAGGGTGTTCAGTTTTTTTAGTAACAACCCTCAGTTTCTTTGTACAGCTCTCTATCTTTGTTCAGGAATAGCTTGACAAACTCTTTGCTATCATCTTCTTGTTTTTTCTGTACTTCTTGCTCAAGCCTTTCCATAAACTTCATGAGACTTAATGTCTCTAATGAAGCTTAAAGTGTCCATGCACCCGTTCTATAAAAAGGGGTCAGGTGAATTCAGCGGAAGCCGCGGAAACTATTGTTTTCACAAGAACAATAGCTTCCGCCGAATAAATTTTCCGTGTAATTCACTTTTGTAGTGAACTTTACGAATAAAACATTACGATTTCATATTCTTGATTGCTTTTCTCAACAAACTTTTACACATCTAACTTCAACCGCAAATCTAACCGCGAACCGTTGGCACGAGGCCTAAAGTCCCGGAAAAAAAACAAAACTAATGTCCAGTCTCTCTCAGTTCAGCACACTCCCCGGGTTGATTCACAAACCCATGGGAATCAAAACAACGAGTAATATAAAAATGCGAAATATAACGAGATTACGATACACTATCAAAAGGTCCAGTCCAGTTCCAACTTGCGAAATCCTTCAGTTTCCATTATACGAACGTATCTCTTGCAAAACAACCGGCCTAGTAATCATAGTCTCGAAAGGTTCCGCGTGTGGGTTAAGTACAGTGTCCTCTTTTACTGGATCTTCGCGCTCATTCGACGAAATTTCGGTAGGTATGAGAAGTTCAAGTGGCCTTCTCAGAACAATAGATGTCTTGGCGTCCTCGGACAACACACGAATTTCTGCGGCACGAACGATACCGTCTTTGCCGCGTAACAACCTTACAACTTTGGCGAGCTTCCAAAAAGATCTCGCAGTCCCGTCCCTTTTAATAAACACGATGTCTCCGGCAGCAATATCACTGTACTGACCCAACACGTTTCTTGATCTTTCACGAAGACTAGTAAGATATTCGTCTCTCCAGCGTTTTGAAAACTGCGCAAGTAGGTTACGATGATGTTTCGCTCTTCTCGTAAGAGAACGATTTGTGCTAACAATGTCATAATGTTCATCGTTTGGTAAGGATGAAATCCTTCTCCCATAAATCAAGTGTGAAGGACAAAGAGGGTAAGATATTCCCTCCTTATCGTCGTAAATATAAGTGAGTAGGCGTGCATTAACTACCCCTTCCACCTCAGTCAGTAACGTACTTAGCTCATCAAAGGTGAGTGACGATCTTCCAACGACTCTCTTCAACGCATCTTTAATGATCTTTATCAAACGTTCCCAGAATCCTCCAGCCCAACTCATTCTTTCAACGATAAAGTCCCAAACAACACCTAAAGACGCTAAGTGGCTCTTTACAGGCTCCGCACGTGCTATATTCTTCAGGATTTTGGCCGATCGTTTCTTTGCATTATCCGACATCTTTTTTCGAGGCAATCCTCTACGACTGACGAAACGACGAAACGCTCTAAGAAAAGTCTCTGCAGAACAGCTATCGATTAGCTCCAAATGTACTGCTCGCGTTGCCGCACAAGTAAATAGGCATATGTACGCTTTCTCCGTAGTTTGTGAAGTGGATGTCTTGTTCACAACATAAAATGGACCAGCGAGGTCCACACCCGTATTTGTAAAGGGTGGCGCATCTTCTACTCTTTCACTCGGCAAACAGGGTTCTGGGGGTCTAACAAATGGTTTCCCTGCGTGCTTCACGCATATGACGCAAGGACGAATAACACGCTTTACGACTTCTCTCCCCCTCGGAATCCAATAACGCTCCCTCACAGCTGTCAGGGTGGCCCTGACTCCACTATGGAACACGTAATAATGAGCCTCCTTCACAATCAGATCAGACAAATGATGTCTTGTTGGCAGCAACGCAGGATGACACGTCACTTCTGGCAACTGTGACTTTTCAATACGTCCGCGACATCTAAGAACTCCCTTTCCATCGATAAATAATCCAAATTCGGTAAGATAAGGTAAATTCTTGTCCGGTGTTTTACACTTTAACGACTTTAAATCCCCTGGAAATGACTCTGCTTGCACCGACACAAGCCAAATATTACGTGCAGTTTGAATTTCTTCTGCTTCTAAAGCTCCGTGATAACACGTTTCCACAAGACCGATATTGTGCTTCATATTTCGAACGAATCTCATTACGTATGCGGTCACACGGCATAATCTTGTAATGCTACTAAACGAATCACATTTAATTACGTTTCCAACTGAGCAACTGTCAACATTGCCACAGCTCACAAATGCATGAGTTGTGTCCGTTGGATTCTTTCTTAACTCTTTCAAAGCCTCTGTATCACTTAGCACGGGTACCAGGACCCCTTTTGATGGCCAGTCCTTTTCGTTCAATTCCAAGAAATTAGGCCCTTTCCACCAAAATTTTAAATTCACAAGTTGATATCCTGATACTCCCCGGGAAGGCAAATCTGCAGGATTTTCTGCCCCCGGAACATGATTCCACACACTCACTGGTAAAATACCACGAATTTCATCTACACGATTTGAAACATACTGTCCCCAGTATTTTACATTTTGAATCCAGCACAGTACAGTCATTGAATCCGTCCAACAGTACACATTGTCAACTACAACCCCTTTTAGTCCCTCTAAAACCGTGACCATCAACCTTGCAAGCAGCACTGCCCCTAGCAGCTCTAAACGTGGAATAGTCTGTGTTTTGAGGGGCGCAACTCTAGACCTTGAACACAGTAACACAGTTTCTACTTTGTCCTCATAACAAATTCTCATGTAGATGGCGCAAGCATACGCCTTCCCACTTGCATCACAAAACCCATGCAGTTCAATCTTTGCCCCAGACTCCCTTCCAAAATAACATCTGGGAATTTTCACTTGTTTTGACATAAACTCCAATTCAGAAATCAACTCAAACCATTTTGATTTCAATTCACCCACAAGCTCTTCATCCCAACCCTTGTTATCAAGACAGAGGGTCTGAAACAACATTTTTAACTTGATCACAAAACATGAAAGTAACCCCAAAGGATCAAAGATTCTGGCTGACAAACTCAAGATAGACCTTTTCGTCACAGGCAGAGATTTTGCATGCCTGATCAACTCACTGAAATCGTAGACTAACATGTCATTTTTGGTGTCCCAATTCACCCCCAAAATTTTCACCAAATTTTCTTCTTGTGTAGCAAACACGTTTTTACCCAAACTAGCCTTAGCAAATGACAAATCATCTTCACAAAACCCTGAAATGTTACCCTCAGATCTCTGATTTTCACCTTCATTTTCAAGCATGGAAATAAACTCACATACCTCAACAGAATTGGAAGTCCACTTTCTTAAATTGAATCCACCTTGTTGCATAATCCTTTTGGCCTCGGTGTAAAGCTCCTTTGCTTCAGCAACAGTTTCTGCTCCCGTGGTCCAATCATCGATGTACAAATCTTCTTTTAACTTCTTTACAGCTGGATTTTCTTCATCATAAAGTGACAAATGATGCAAAATGGTAGCCCCTAAGATCGCTGGGCTCGGTTTTAAACCAAAAGCAAGTTTCTGGAATCTCAGCTTCAGTAACTCTGGATTGTCCTTTCTGACATCATCAAACCACAACAACCTCAATGCATCTCTATCTTTCTCATTTATGCCAATTTGTAAAAATGCTTTCTCAATGTCAGCAATGACTCCAATACGATTTGAGCGAAAGCGCAACAAAATTTCAAATAATGACGGGATCAAGTTTGGTCCTTGTTTCAAACAATGATTTATGGAAACTGGATTTTCTTTTGTGTGCGCTGATCCATCATACACAACTCTGACCTTGGTTGTAGATTTATCCTCCCGCACAACTGGATGATGTGGCATAACATGAACTGTGCTTCCTCTATTTTCTGCATCTTTCTCAGTAACTGGCTCAAGTACTCCTGCTTCTAACTGCTCTTTCATGATTTCATCATATTTTTCCATCAGCTCTGGATTACGCTTCAGACGCTCATGCAAACGCAAGGCTCTATCTTCACAAAGTTTCTCATGATCTGGTAGTTGTTCCTTCGCAGCAGTCCATGGCAAATCAACTGAATATCTTGTTCCATCATGCTGAATACTTCTCAAGAAACCTTTGTTGTCATAAATCTCTGAATTAATAGATTCACCTTTTACTCCAATAGACTCCGTCTCCCAAAAACAAGCAAGCTGAGCCTTTAAATCATCTCTTTCTTCTTGCAAACAAGCATCTCCATCATTGAAAATCAAGTTTGTAACGGCAAAGGAATCGTGACTGCCTTTCTTCTTGATTGTGGTGCTTTCACATACCCCCGAAAGCAACCACCCCAACTTGCTTTCAACAGCCACAAGACCTCTGTCCCTGATTACTTTCCCCCCTGTCACTATTCCCCAATACTCATCTGATCCCACTAATATCTCAATGGGTCTGTTAATGTTCTCAGGTGTATCTGCAAGA
Source organism: Aurelia coerulea (assembly GCA_039566865.1). NCBI lineage: Eukaryota > Metazoa > Cnidaria > Scyphozoa > Semaeostomeae > Ulmaridae > Aurelia > Aurelia coerulea. The sequence goes on from CM076947.1 coordinate 13,232,894, forward strand.
TCCAATGAATTCAATTTGGGAAACTGATCTATTTTCACTGGTAATGGCAGCCTGGAACAGATGGTTGGAAAGGAAAAGGCAGAAATAACAGCTTCTCCACCTCCCCCTTTTCTTTCCAATGAAATTTTGACCACATCACACTTCTGCTTACGAAACGATTTATCTCCAAATGTTGTTACATTTAATGTTTGTGTCTTTATAGTCTGCAAACCAAGTCTTTTCTTCAATGATTCTGCCACATAAGACCTCTGACTTCCACTGTCAAATAAAACCCTAACTGGAATACCTTTACCATCTGCTCCCCGGGCTATCACTGTTGCAGTTTGTAAAATGACACTTGTTGATGTTCCTGTTGTTGTATTTGCAGTGGTAGTTTCTGTATTCGCCTGAGTACTTCTTGCATTCCCCGAAGCCAAAGCCCCCTGTGTAGCACTATTTGATTCTCTCTCTGCATTTGACATGCAAATCGAATGATGATGACGGCGATGACACTTTCTGCAATTAATTGTGCGTCTGCACTCATTTGCACGATGGTTACCCCTGAGACAGAGGAAACATTTCTGCTCACGTATAAGAATTTGCCTTCTCTCATTGACATCTTTTATTGTTTGGCATGCAGCAGAAAAATGATCCTTCTTGCAAAATGCGCACAACACTTTCCCACCTTCACTTTGGGTCATAAACGATGTTGTGTTCGTGCCTCTTGGAAATACTGGTGTGTGCACCTTGCGTTCACCTTCACCTGCTTTGGTGGCAACTGCTGATTCTCTGGCTTCTACTTCCTGTTTGAAAATTTTTAGAACTTTATCAATGTCCCATATCGCACCTGTGCAACTTCTCGCAATTAATAAATGAATCTCATCTGGCACTTTACTCATAATCACTGGTATAAGTAATGCCCCATACATTTCCGAATTTATCCCCAATGATTGCAGGCCCCTCACATTAATGTTCAGTTTATCCAAAATCGCCCGCAATGGCTTCACTTCCTTTAATGAGGTGCATGGAGGGATTTTCAACAATGCATGCATATGTGCTGCAACGATTTCCTGAGGTTTTCCAAACCTATCATGTAATGTTTCAACTGCTTCCAAATAATTCAATGCTGTGACTGGAAGACCCTGAATTGATCTTTCTGCCTCTCCCTCTAAATACTGCAGCAAATATCTAAATTTATCAACTTCCGCAATGTCCTCTCTTGAATGTATTGCAGCTTTAAATGCATCCCAAAATGGTCTCCATAGTTTGACGTCCCCTTTAAACGATTTGATTTTCAGCTCTGGCAACTTTACCAAATTCTGTGATCCCCCTGCAGATGTGTGACTTGGGTCTGGACTAGCCCCCCTTTCAGCTGCATTCAACGAAATTTCATTCCGCTTCTTTACAATTTTGTTCTTAGATGCAATAATCTTCGTGCTTATCTCTGTAGATGCATCGATTTCCACATTTATTTGATCCAACGGAATCTTATTCAAAATGTTTCCGTCCATCACGTCCAACATTTTCAGTTTATTCTCTAGCGAACTCAGAATAACCTGCAAGCGATCACTACGACTGTCATCCATTTCTCCACGGTCTAGAATATCCTCTGACTCCTTTATCAAGCGTGTAACAACGCCACGGTTTCCACCACAAATTGTTTTCAGCCTTTCTAGGCCATCGTCAGCCTCAGCTGCATCTTGTTGATTTGGCATCACGATTTCGATTTTCTTTACGATTTTCTTCAAAGCAAGTGTAAACAAAGTCACCCAGTTTTCTCTACGAACGATTTTCTTTACGAATCGAGCAATCAAGCCCCACGTTGGGCGCCATGTAGTGAACTTTACGAATAAAACATTACGATTTCATATTCTTGATTGCTTTTCTCAACAAACTTTTACACATCTAACTTCAACCGCAAATCTAACCGCGAACCGTTGGCACGAGGCCTAAAGTCCCGGATAAAAAACAAAACTAACGTCCAGTCTCTCTCAGTTCAGCACACTTTGGCCTCACACCCATAGTGAATTCAGCGGAAAATAGATCCCGCAGAAAAAAATTGGCATCCACTCGAGCAAAATAGGATAAATTTAGGAACAAACAGGAATAAAATGATCACTTTCTGTGACTTTACGGCCGAAGGGCATTTCTCTCAACAAGAAAGTCTCAAACGTCTTTTGTTTTCTAGAAAAATCCATCAAATATCCATAAAGATCTTTAAGTTCTGACAAAAGATCGTACAATCTTTCGACTAAATGACCCCCACATACAGCAAAACTGCGTGAAAAAAATATGTATGGAATTTTTTTAGCTTCCTCCTCTACTGGTTCCTTCATTTCACATTAGCCATTGAAAAACCATGACTCAGCAAATTCTTTATCTTTGAGAAGATGCAGGTGAATACAGACAAATTTCCGTGATATCTGTTTTCCCTGCAATTCACTTCGGCCGTACACGCAAAGTGAATTGCGCAGAAAACATTTAGTTTTTTCCATAAAACTAAATGATAATTTATTCAAGAAGGAAGGCCGTTCAGGAAGAACCAATTTGATACAGATATGTTTCACGAAGTTTCGCTTTAAGTTATCAGTATATTCCCGTTTGTTCCTCGGTTTATTCTATTTGTGCAAAAGAGTGAGCCAGAGAATAGGTGTCAAATCTAGATTTCGTAATATAATGCCCACCAATGCAAAACTAACAATCTACAAGTCAGCAATTCTCTCTCACTTGACATACTGCAGTACAGTCTGGCATTTCTGCAAAGTAGCAGACAAGATAGAGAGAATCCAAGAGAAAGCCCTAAGAGTTGTTTATTGTCCACGTCCACGCCATATGCACAACTACTAATCAAAGCAAATCTGCCATCTCTCCAGAATAGAAGACTGCAGGACATTGACATACTAATGTACAAAGTTAAAAATGGTTTTGCTCCACATTATATAAAAGAAATGTTTAAAATAAAAGAAACTCCGTACGAATTAAGAAACAGCAACTTTATTATTCCGAAATTTCGCACAGTAAAGAAGTAAAACATTCAATAAGGTACTTTCGCCCATATCTATGGAGTAAGCTAGAACGACCAATTAAGGAGGTGCCAACAATTAACCAGTTCAATAGAAGTATAAGAAGAACGGACATGGAAACTCTTTTGGACTGTAGACTGTAATTAGTTGTACATATGATTATAACGGACTCTTTATATATAACTGGGTGTGTCAGAAGGAGCTGTCCTCTTCTGGCGGGCCATGGGGGTCATGCGCCTGGGCGGTTTCGGGGTCTGTTGCTTGGTCTTTGGCAGGGGTCCTAAGTTGGATGCCAGTTGGTGGTATCTGATTTGGGATCTTGGCTGGAGATTGGGTTGTGGGCCTTCGGGGCTGGTCTGGTGCACGATTTGTCGTGGGCTGTCGGGGGTGGATGGTTCTTTTTGGTGCACCCAGTTCAGCATAATTTTAACAATTATTTTCTACAGATTTTATTTTAATTTTTTATACCTTTTCATTGTGTCCCCAATTAGCTTGTAAGCTAAAGATTTTGACACATTAATAAAGATATTGATTGACTGATTTTGCTCGAGTGGATGGCAAGTTTTTTCCATGGAATCAATTTTCCGCGGACTTCACTATATGTGTAAGGCCAAAGTGGCCGATTGAAATATTTCAAACGTTTTTGTGTTGCCAAAGGACTAGCCTATGCTATAAGTATTTTTCGCAATTCTTTTGGCACGGTAAATTTCCAAAATTAAGGATTTCGAGGATAAGGGCATGCCTGAAATCTGCAAAAACTCCTCAAAAACAGGGGATTGATTTACAGCCATTTTAGATCTTCAAAACGACAAGGAGCGTGTTTCGTCTCAACCTGGGAAAAGGTAACCCAGTCAGAAGTGTTCAGAGCAAGTTTATAGTCCCTAGGTACTTAAAGACATTCTCAGGCAAAATAAAACACGCTCCTCGTTGTTTTGAAGACCTGATATGGCTTCAAATCAATCCCCTGTTTTTGACAACTTTTTGAGGATTTCAAGTCTGCCCTTTTCCTTGAAATCCTTAATTTAAGAGCTTTACCGTAACCAACAAAATGCAAAAAATACTCATAATGTAGGCCAGTCTTTTAGCGACAAAACAACATTTGAAATATTTCAATCAGCCACTTACTTTTTGTCTATGACAGATTGCGTTGGGTCACTTTTTTCTGGGTCACCCGGTAGTTTCCGAGACTTCTGCGAAATTCACCTGGCCATAAAAAGGTCTTCAAACGAAGCTCACACACTACTGATTGCGACTATCGGTGATTTTTTTTACAAAAGGAGACCATTAACCACCTGAAATTAACCATCAAAATCCCAGTTTTTACCAATTTTTACAATTTATGGAATCCAAAAATGACATCCAATTTGTTCAAAAGGAAGGAAGTCAACATGATCACGAGGTCCAGGATGAAATAATATCAGCTGAGAGGGAAGCAAGTGAGGAGCCTGTGTCAACAGAAGTTCCTGAAGAAGGAGAAACAGAAGTAAAAATAAATGGCAATTCTACAATAGAATCCTCAAAACCAAGAGCAGTGCATGCAAAGTCAAGATCGTTTGTGAGAAAGGGCAAACTTGTACCATGCATTGCAGCGCACGAAGGGTATTGGTTATTTCAATGTTCTTTCAAAGTCAAGACAGATGGTAAAAAGGGAAAGTGGCTGGATAATGTGGGTGAGAGAAGTTACGTTCTTCTAAATAATTTTACAGATATTGATGAAAGAGCTGTTTTTCTCAAGGACAACAAACGAATGGTTGTGCCAAGGTCGTATTTTGACCATTTGGACAACAAATCGTTTACAGTAAGCATAGCAGGTGACTCAATGTTGAGAGAGCTACTTAGAAGTCAGAACATGTAGATAAATGTGCACATTTGTACTTTTCAATTATGATAACTAGCCCTGTTTGTTTTGAATTTTTTCAGCTTTTTAAGGGGAATAGTGAAACAGTAGATATTCGAAGGGGCTTTTCCTATTTCATAAAAGGCCAATAACTATGAAAGTTTCTCAATTTCCATCATACTGTAAGCTATTCCTGATTGATAAGGAAACAAATGGTTTATCAAAGGATTACTGGTTACTGCAAAAATTGTCTCAACATTCTTTAAGGCATATTCTGCTATTTCATAAAGGCCCATGTTTATCAAAATACCCCAATATCCACCATATTCTAAGCTATTTCTGACTGATAAGGAAAGAAAGAATTGATTTATCAAAGGGTTACTGATATTTCTACAAAAATTGTATTCCTATTTGATGTTTAATGAGCTTTCAGTTTATGAAAAGGTGTTCTGCCTGTTGTTATTAACAATTTTTAGGCATCAAAATACCTTTAAAATCGTACATTCGAAATTTGAATCCATTTAGCGTCCTTTTAAAAGTGGAGAAGCTTGAAACAAACTAGTAATTAATTGGTTAACAGTTTCTTTTTATTGGTATGCTAATGCGTAGGAGTAGTTCAGGTCTGATATAGTGATGTGTTTAACGTCATGAATAAGATTTGCATATTATAATTTCTGGAATCTTGCTATTATTTGAAGTTTTGCTAAGAGTTTCAACCATTCACACAAGAACATTCTGGAAACCTTGATAGAAGTTCTCTTCGAAGTTTTGTTCAGCGGCAAGAGCTGAAAGACAATCCGAATGATAACTTACCTTAAAGTTAAAGTGAATCGAAATTTGTTTTTATCCTTACTAAACAAATCGATATAGTGGATTTCATTTTGTTGGTTTCATTTCCATATTTCTCGTACTTTTCTCAATAACAGGGCTCTCTGACGTCAAGTGTTTTACTGCAGATGAATGAAGGAAGCAAATGACATGCTGGCTGCGTACTGAGCCCTTGCAAAACGCGAAGGGAAGAAGCTCAACGAAAGAAACTGGATTGTGAAACATTCTGACACACATAAATGAAACATTGCAATTTTGATTATTCCATTCAAATGTTTAGTTCATTCATTACCACCCTCAATGTCGTATGATTGTAATGTGTTGCAAGGAATTTTCTTCTCAAAGAACAGTTGATGAGGATTAAGCAAGGTTCATCACTGTCCGTTGTTGTGTTGATATGTCTATCACACGTTACGTACGCAAGCCTTAATTTTGGCTTTGAATTGAAGTGTTAAATCTTCTAATTCATCATTGTGCAATACTGTTAGCTGAAGCATAGCATCCTCTATAAAATGAGTGAGTTTTGAGTCGTTTATTGATAAAGGCGAAAGCCAAAGGTGCTGCTTGTGTTAGAGACCTGCACGTGTTTGCGATGTTTGCACGTGAATTTAGGCCTAGGCCTAAAATAAACAAATGGAACAGCAGGAAATAAGTAGAGCTCCTAATTGCGGCGGCCAGTACTGCGTTGCTGGTCTGCCAAATGGAATTTCATCAGCTAAAAACAATCATTTTTGCTGACTGCTTCATGTTAAATGTCACGAAATACATGTAGACTTTGTGACAGCTCTTGTAGGCAGATGATATGATATAATATCTTAAAATTTTCACAAGTTATAAAAGGATAGCATATCTACAAAATGGATTACAGTCTTTGGGGTATCTTTAATATTTTTTTAATTTGGACATTTTCAATTTGAGGTTTCCGATTTAAAGAAATAAGACCAACTTTCATCAAAGATTGTATCAATGTACTAGCTTATATACCAAGAATTTTAGTGTGCATGTTTTACTTATGCTTAATTCCACCTATTCAAAACATTCAAAGTTTCATTATTCTTTGTCTGGCAAGATATATACTGTATATAAATATGGGTTACTTCTAACATTAATCAGTGATATTGAAAATGACCTACCAGTTCTTGTACCCTTCTTGTGATCAATGTCATTTCTAACTGTTATCCTTCTAATTCTCACATGGGGGAAGGCGTTATGAACCATAATGCTAAAATGCTGGACAGTGAGTGCATTGATTTTAGAATAGTGCACTTTTCCATGTATAACTGATATGCCTTAGATACCAGCACAGTTCCTTCTGAGCTGGCCTCAAAGACCCTTTTCGGGACATAAATATTGTGGGGTACGAAGGTAAAGGTTAGGTAAATCCGATCTCCAAACTGGATTCCAAATAAATGACAAAGCTTTTGGGACGTTACCCTTTGTTGAATGGAGTGGCCATAATTTCCAAACACATTTGCTATATGACCCCTTTTGAAGATAAAATGACACCTTACATCTTCCATTGGTGCATTGATAGGTCTTTGGGGTGTTTGTGTCAAATGTGGAAGGTCTTTTAACTGCTTGCTCTTATTGTGAGAGACTATGAAACTCTGTTGACTGTACCATTAAAAGGTACAAGGATCTGATAAGCTCTGCCAATCCAAGCAGATTTTGAAGAATACACTTTTTTCCTCTATAAGAAACTTGGATAAGCCCATAGAACTGAAAGTTTTCTCATGTGTTTCTTATCATTTGGATGCATGTAGATTCAAAGGAATGAAGGACAGATTCAGTTGAAGTAATGGCAAAAGGTACGACTATTACAATTTTTTATGAACTCTTATGATACTAGGTATTTGAAGCGAATCTGTGCTTGCTGCGTTTACTGAACGTTTATTTCAGTTCAGATACACACCAAACGAATCGGGCATAAATGATGGTATCATAGCACAGTGATCCAGAGCATGGAATAAATAGGAAAAAATGAAGTTTCGAAAACATGCAAATTTTTACATCCCCATTAAAGAGGGTATCCTTGGGCTTAACAGAAAGCAAAAATTTTCAAAATCGGACTATCCAATGATGAGAAATGGAATTTTGAAGTTTGTCAAAATTTCAAGTGGTTGTTTACATTAGAATTTCCGGTGCGATGTAGCGTTTTGCGCCAACTTTAACGTGTCATAAATCAGCCTAGAAAAAACCGATTTTCATGATTTTTGTTCGAAATGGTCAGCAATTTAGTTGTGCTCAACATATGTGAAAATGTTTTATATTGAATGTAAGATCATGGGTAGATGGACACTATTTTGATGATTACTTTTTACGACAAATTTCGTGAAAAATTGCTACTCAAAGTTGAAAACAAAAAATCTATGTAATTCTAGGTGTTAGGTATTAATGTATTAAATTACTAGAACCTATTTGGAGCATTCCTGCCAAAGGGCCCGTTTCAAATCGTTCTAATTTTGTCGCAAAAAAGTTTGAAGATTTGCATGTGACATAGGTTTTTCTTTCCTGATTTCCTTTCAAAACTGTAACAGTTCCGTGACTGTTCTCTTCAAGGCAAGAGCTCTAGATTTGCAAAATTGGTTCTCAAGAATTCAAAAGAGGTATTCTCGATGCAATGATAAAAACAATAGCCAATTTTTGTGAGAAAATAGCTTAATGCTATGAAACAATTGACCTACATTGGAAAACAGAATCTGTTGTCTCTTTCTTTCTGCAAGGTCCAACCAATTGAGATATGTGTAATACTTTGATACATCTTCTTTTTCCATAGGTCCGAATTAACTCATCTGTTCACCAAATGTTGGCCCATAACTGGGAGCTCTTTTGAGATGCTTGAGGGTGCACCAATTGCAGTTTGGTCGGAAAGTGGCTTGGAGGCCAGGAACAAGCACATCAGGAATTTTCGAAGTGGAGCTGGGTGTAGGACTAGGCATACTTCAGTTAAAGTCAACCTCGAAGACAATATTGTGTGGATATTGATAACCTCATGGCCACTTGTGGCAAAATCCTGTCAAGATATCTTAAAGAAAAGTCGTCAGTCTGCTGAACCATACCTCGAAGCAACCATGCATCGATAGCCTTGTGATTGATTTGATGTACTTTTTTCAAACTAAACAATTCGGTGTTGAGACGGCGAAACTGTTTTGACTCAATTAGTTCCACTAGATTTAGATATCAAGCAAATTTTAACATAGCATATATCAAAGTATTACACATATCTCAATTGGTTGGACCTTGCAGAAAGAAAGAGACAACATATTCTGTTTTCCAATGTAGGTCAATTGTTTCATAGCATTAAGCTATTGTCTCACAAAAATTGGCTATTGTTTTTATCATTGCATCGAGAATACCTCTTTTGAATTCTTGAGAACCAATTTCGCAAATCTAGAGCTCTTGCCTTGAAGAAGACAGTCACGGCACTGTTACAGTTTTGAAAGGAAATCAGGAAGGAAAAACATATGTCACATGCAATCTTCAAACTTTTTTGCGACAAAATTAGAACGATTTGAAACGGGCCCTTTGGCAGGAATGCTCCAAATAGGTTCTAGTAATTTAATATATTAATACCTAACACATAGAATTACATAGATTTTTTGTTTTCAACTTTGAGTAGCAATTTTTCACGAAATTTGTCGTAAAAAGTAAGCATCAAAATAGTGTCCATCTACCCATGATCTTACATTCAATATAAAACATTTTCACATATGTTGAGCACAACTAAATTGCTGACCATTTCGAACAAAAATCATGAAAATCGGTTTTTTCTAGGCTGATTTATGACACGTTAAAGTTGGCTCAAAACACTACATTGCACCGGAAATTCTAATATAAACAACCACTTGAAATTTTGACAAACTTCAAAATTCCATTTCTCATCATTGGAGAGTCCGAGTTGGAAAATTTTTGCTTTCTGTTAAGCCCAAGGATACCCTCTTTAATGGGGATGTAAAACTCTGCATGTTTTCAAAACTTCATTTTTTCCTATTTATTCCATAATTTCGTCGATCTGGATCACTGTGCATAGGTGTAAGATAGCTCGTTTGCTAGTTTTCGTGTGTCAAGCAGCGGCAGAAAACATTATTAAATTGAACTGTATCTCCGTTACGTAATGTTTAGATTTATCTGATTATTAATTGGCAGTTCTTTTCTTACATACAAACACTAGGTTATTGCCAGTTTGCTGTGAATGAAAAGTTTAGTTGAGTTTGTTTAAAACCGGATTTTTCTGGTCTTAGTCGGAGCATTTGGAAAGGATTTAAATGAATGAAATTAAAGGAATGCATTCAAAAGATCATTCGATTAAGTGTATTTAGAACCAGGAAGAGATGGTTCAAGTCATTGTATCTAGAACCAGGAAGAGGTGGTTCAAGGAAGTGTATTTAGAACCATGAAGAGATGGTTCAAGGAAGTGTATTTAGAACCATGAAGAGGTGGTTCAAGTCAGTGAATTTAGAACCAGGAAGAGATGGTTCAAGGAAGTGTATTTAGAACCATGAAGAGGTGGTTCAAGTCAGTGAATTTAGAACTATGAAGAGGTGGTTCAAGGAAGTGTATTTAGAACCACGAAGAGGTGGTTCAAGTCAGTGAATTTAGAACCAGGAAGAGATGGTTCAAGGAAGTGTATATTTAGAACCATGAAGAGGTGGTTCAAGTCAGTGAATTTAGAACCAGGGAGAGATGGTTCAATTAAGTGTGGTTAGAACCAGGAAGAGGTGGTTCAATTATAAGTGAGTTTAGAACCAGGAAGAGGTGGTTCAATCATAAGCGCGTTTAGAACCATGAAGAGGTGGTTCAATTATAAGTGCGTTTAGAACCATGAAGAGGTGGTTCAAGTCAGTGTATTTAGAAGCAGGAAGAGATGGTTCAATTGAGTGTATCTAGAACCATGAAGAGTGGTTCAATTATGTGCTTAGAACCATGAAGAGATGGTTCAATTGAGAGTTATTAGAAGCAGGAAGAGGTGGTTCAATTATAAGTGTGGTTAGAACCAGGAAGATGTGCTTCAAGTTAGTGAATGTGGAACCATGAAGAGGTGGTTCAAGAAGTGTATCCAGAACAAGGAAGAGTTGGTTAAAATGAGTGTACTTAGAATTATGAAGAGGTGGTTCAAGTTCATGGTGCATGTTTTTGCCAAGAGATGCATATGAGGCCTTCAAACAGTAACCATCAGCATACAGAGCTGATGTTTACCAATACATATACATTTATATACCGGGTGAGTAAAAAAAAAAAAATTTGGGGTGTTTGGCAGACTGTGACGTTGCTTGTAGCCACCCGACCGTCGTGAAATAAATTTGTCCATGCAGCAAAAAGTCTAACTTAGATCATAAGCCTAACCTCATTAAAATCGGTCACTTGGTGCATTAGTTAAAACGTATTTTCTTTGTAAGGCCTTGTATGGGAGTCTTCCAAACTGATGGAATCTTTAGCCAAGGCCCTTCAGCATTTTAGCCTTACCAAAGTTACAGATACATGTGGTATTATCAGGAGAGAAAACACTATTTCCTAACTATTTCATTCTCCTCTGATAATACCACGTGTATATGTAGCTTTGGCAAGGCTAAAATGCTGAATGGCCTTGCTGGCTAAAGATTCCATCAGTTTGCAAGACTCCCATACACGGCCTTACAAAGAAAATACGCTTTAACGAATGCACCAAGTGACCGATTTTAATGGGGTAAGGCTTATAATGTAAGTTAGACCTTTGCTGCACGGAAACATTTATTTCACGACGATCAGGTGGCTACAAGCGACGTCACAATCCGCCAAACACCCCACGTTTTTTTTTACTCACCCGGTATACAAACCAGAACAGAACTATGTAACAAACCAGAACAGAACAGAACAGAACAAAAGGCATTTGCCAACAAAATCAAACCTAACAGGATAATATTACACTATATACAAAATTTGCTCTACTGTCACAATATGTGACTGAAATGATTTTGTTTATCTTTTAGAGTCCAACCATTTGGTGAAATCAAATAAACCTGACTGTTCTTCAGAGCCCTCGTCATCATTCCCTTCAACGTTTCCAATGGTGACATCAAATATATTTTGTTGTGTTAAATTGAGGTCGTAACTACAATCCAAAGCTGCCAAGAGACTTTCACTGAGCGGGATGTTCCCATCATCAGAAATACCGGCTTCATTAATACCAGCCTCTAAACAGTCACAACTGATGTCGCAGCACTTTCCTGAGAATCATTTTCCAAGCCTTTGCATACTGCAGAGTCTACCTGGCGAATAACAACTTGGCCACTACCACTTGGCCAATATCTCGATTCAAAATTGGTCTAGGACCACCTTTAATTTCTTCAAAACCATGGTTCAATGGATCCAAGTATGTTATAGACTCTTCAAAAATTTGATCGTATTCATTGGCCTGAAACACTGATCTCAAGAATATCTTATCCAAAGCACTATCAACTGGAGGTGTCTTGTCTAATTGGCCCTTAGCATATTGACAGCCTATGTCCCTCAGTAGCCGAAAGTTAGGATCACCATCCTGAATCAATGAATCCCATGTAACATTTCTCAGTTTACGTACATAAACTTTATACATATGGAAGTATATCCTGGCAAAGAGCAACCGAAATGATCTTTTACAACACTCACTGTCAGTCAACAAGCTATTTTCATCAACAAGTGTGGTGAGCTCACCTTCTTTGCAGGCTTCATGATATACTGTTAGAGCAAGTGACGTGGTTACATGCCTTATGCCAGGACTTTTGTCATTTCCAGTATAGATGCTGAGGGCACCTAGGCTTTCAATTTGATTCAAAGTTTCATTTAGATGTTCACTGGTGCCTAATAGATGATACAGTTTACCAACATGAAGATAGAAGTCCATTTTTACTTTTGAGCTAAGAGCCCTGAATTCCTCAATATTTGCTGATTCCTTGGGTTTTCTAGTTGTTTTCCCTGTTGTTACATCAACAACCTTGTTATGCACTGTACAATACAGATGGATTGAGTATTGTTCCAATAGATTTTTCAAAAGCTGATGTTTTAACAATAATATTGTGACATTATCTGCCTCAGGACAAGCAATGACTATTGAACTCCCAGTGACATAAGATGTATTCAGCAAGAAACGTTTCAAAGCAAAAAATACGTAAAATGCGAAATTTCGCAAAATACAAAACAGGTGCTTGAAATTGTAAAATGCCAAAGTTCTTAAATTCCTGTTAAATCAACAAATTAATGTTTCTTTGCCGTCAGTGATCAACACAAAATAAGCCAAGGACAACAGGGACAAGGCTACACAACCACCTGGTGTTGTCTTGCTTTGCTGCTGTCGTCCATGCATGCTCCATGGACTAAAAAAGTTCTGATTCCAATCGAGATCCAAAACATAGTCAATTGCTTCTTTAAGGTCGGCATTTGCCAGTGATGATCACCCTTGAAGTCAAATCCACGCCTATAAACCTCAACATTTTGTTACAAAACCTCAGAATGGGCAATTGTTAATGTTTTTGCAAATTACAAAATTCCATCAACTTTTTGTAATTTGCAAAAAATATAAAAAAGTCGCCTATAATCACAAATTCAGTTGAGTTTATGGTATTCACAAGAGTCTTTCTTATTTTGTGTAAGCATTAAAGGCATTCAAAAGATAAGAGAAGTATTATTAAGCCTTGGTCAAACGCATCCAACATTTCATCCAGCATTTCATCCAGCATTTCCTTGATCGTACATCGCCTGCGCAGCAACGTGTTTATATCAATTAAAAAAGGCACAAAAAACAAAACGAAATGTTCTGCGCATACCCAAACATGAAATGTTGGACGAAATGTTGGATGAGGCGGTCAAACGTATCCAACTTTGCATCCAACATTTAAAAACAAAATTTGTTTTTGATCTCGATCAAACTTCATCCAACATCAGTTTGCAAATGTTGGATGATCCAACATGGGTGGTCAAATGCATCCAACATTTCATCCAACATTGGTTTTCGGCATGTTGGATGAAATGTTGGATGCGTTTGACCGGGGCTTTAAGCGTGGACCTTCATCTCGCGGACTTTTTTACCAAATTTTGAAACTTAGCCTTTTAATCAAAGTCTCATTGAAAATAGAATCATCAGAACAAGAAATAGGATCTTGAGAACCGTCACCAGTAGATATCTTATCCCTGAGTTGGTACTGCAGTTTTAGGCCCAGTTTTTACCAACGATATGGGATATGTTTCGATCAAAGGTTGTTGGAGGATAGTTGCTTCTTATATAATATAATATCTCCAAACACAAGACAATATTCTCAGAACTCTTTCAAACTCTGACAAACTTTAAAGATTTATTGAGGAACTGATGCTTGTTCGAAAAGTACATGCTGCCCAAGAATTTGGGTCCATCTCGTTTCGGAGACAACATGTCAAAATTGATTTCGTCATTGAAAGGCTATCAAAGTAAAAGCAGCCTTCTCACTTAGTAAATTACTATTAAAAAAAAGGAACTTTACTTTTGAGATCCATGATTTAAAGGTCTGCCTTTTACATTCTTTCCATACGTAAAGATCTGGAGAGTGGACCTCGATTTTGCAGGCAATGCCTGACCTTTACTCTTTCAGTCTGAATTTTCTACCAACAGCTTTATTTGAAGACGTCAAAAAAGAGAATGTCAAATGAATAACAAACAGACACCATTTGTCAAACCAACAAAACTTTTCTATTTGTCCATCACCAACAAACACCAGAGCCTTGTCGAATTAAAGTTAGTCAGATTTTGACAGAGAATATGTCTTGTGTTTGGAGATATTATATTATGTCATATTATATTATATGAGAAGCAACTACCCTCCAACAACCTTTGATCGCAACATATCCTATACCGTTGGTAAATACTGGGCCTAAAATTGCAGTACAAACTTTGAGGGATTAGACTGGTAACGGTTTTCAAAATCCAATTTCATGTTCTAATGATTCGATTTTCAATGAGATTTTGTTTGATAAAAAGGATAAGTTTCCAAATTTTGGAAAAAGTCCGCGAGATGACGGTCCGCGCTTTAAAATTTTGGCCTATAGCAAAATACACGGACCTTGATTCCGCGGACCTAGTAAAAAGTCTGTGAGATACAGGTCCTTGTTTTAGAATTTTGGCCTATTGCAAAATTCTAGAACGCAGACAAAATTTTGCGGACCGGAAAGTCATGTTTCTCGGGAAGGTCCACGTGGTCCGCGTTATAGACCTGGCCCTACCCTTATATGTATATCTGAAAATTAACTTTAACATTTTTATATAATCACCATTCTGAGTTGAAGCTCTTCTTCTCTATCATGGCTGCTTTGACAGCTTGCATGGCAGTGGTATTTCTTTTGGCAGTGGTGCTCACAGTACTTTGCCTAGGCCTCGTGCTGATGGTGCTTGCCTGTGTTGATGAATGGCTAATGGTGGTGATGTTTACAGTGCCTTCCCTTACCGGCCTTGTGATGGTTGCGATTGCTTGTGTCAACGAGCTACTATTGGTGATTGTGCTTGAAGTTGCCTTACAGGCCTTGTGCTGATGGTGCTTGCCAATGTGGACAAACGGACACTACGACGTGGAACAGTTTCCTTGGGCATGTGTCAAGTCAAGTTGGTCACACTCATGAAGATATCGATCAGGTATGATGTACAAAATTGTATGTAGCATTAAGCATTATTCAAATTATTTCTTTGATATATCTTTCATTAAGTCTATCTTAAATTAGACGTCACTTAAAACTGTCCACAAATAAAAACAACTGAAATGTTTTTGATGGTTAATTTAGAACTTTCGCAATTCTCGTGTCACAGTCGTCAAGTGTTACAACTGCCCCGGTAACATGTTCTGTGCAAAGATCAGATGTTTTGCACTTTTCTGCAAGGCAAGAGAGTAAGTATTACAATTGCCCCGTGTTACAATTGTCCCTGGTCTCCCCTATTCCTATAAACCTAAAAAAGCATAGAAAGTATGTCTGTCAATTAAGAAACACAAACTGAAAAGCTCATCCATAAATCCCACAAACAGTAAAAGCCATGCCAATAACGTATCGAAAAACTATCATTAAAAAATACTATTAAAAATGGCATAACGCTGTACCCACGGAGGAATCAAGTTAATCACATTTTCTCATGTAAACCATCTGAATTTTGCAGCTCTTCAGTCACATTGCCTCAAAGTCGAAAAAGAACAACTGTTACTTTGACAAGCCTCGCAACTCTTATCCAACAAGCTTACAGCCTTCCACATAACGTAGAAATGATTCGACATGTTTTGCCATAAAGGATTGGCTTCGTCCACATATTGCACAGATCAAGCAGCATAGTTGACCACATTCTTTTGAATTTGAACTGGAGGAAAATGGTAACGTAGGAATGATGTATCACCATTGGTCGTCTGAAGGTGATTGGAAAGGAGATGACGCAGGAAAGCCATTCTTCATCCTGGAAGGATTGCCTTCAGGCAAACCATCATTGTCGCGAGGCATGAGTCAGCAGCAGAATAGTCTTCATGTAATTGCAAGCGGGGTAAGAAGTTGTAGCCAGGGATTTAAAATAAAGGAAAGAGAGTGATGGGAGGAATTTGAAGAGGAGGAGATAAACAAACGGGAGATGTGGGAGAGCATGACAGCTGAGGAGTTGGCAGTTGCAGGAAGTTTGTCTTGGTACCTTGACAGTCTTACACATTATAAAGAGCCAAATGCAGTCAAAGAATCAGAGACGCAAGATGTAGCCGCAAAAAAAGAACAGTAGAACAGCTACAAGCAAATTCGAACATGTTTAAGCAGGTAATTTCACATTTGTTTTTGAATTCATATATTTGCTAGGGTTAGGGCTATTGTCATGGTTAGGGTCTTCTCAAGTCTTCTATCCTTTTTTATACTTCTGCTTGGCTTGGTGTCGATGATTAAGATAAAGATGAAGGTTGATGGTACTTATAATGATAATGATGATGATGATAGAGTGTCCTGATAAAGCTATATGAATCATATTTTAACAACGCTTGGAAGGTATATATAGTAAAATGAGCAAAATTGGGTCTCTGGTGTTTAAAATCTACCTATTGATTTTTAGGTCACGTTGAAGAAACGGCAAGGAAGGAAAAGGGCAGTGAGATGTTTTAATTTGTTAAGTATGTACTTTGATTTGTTAAGTATTCACTGTGAGCTCATCTGAGAGAATTGTCGTTATTGCGTGTTGCCGCTCCACTCTTTGAAATGTGGAGGAGCAGCAACAAGTCAATTATGTTTTTCGTCGTTTTGAATAAGGGGTTGGGTTGGGGTGCAAACGTTAGGAGGTTAGCCTAATTGGCAGGATTTGAGAAGAGCCTTTTGGCAACCATGAAATTGATACCCATTTGAAACAGGGCACCTCCAACTTCTACGGCCGCCAACATGCTCGCTCTCATTTGAGGAGAGGGGTCGACAATTCCAAGGGCAGCAGCTCGCTTAGCCTCGTCTGTGTTTGGCCCCTCATAGTCACGGTGGAACTCCTTTAAAACTTTGTAATCGTCCTCAGATAGAAACACCCCATCATTCGTTTGGCATTCCCTGTCTTGGTATTTTTGCTCTTCTTGGTCAAAAAGTTCCTCCGAATCCATGAACAGGTCCTGACTTGGATGGCTTAGTGTAGTTGTGGACTGGCTGTCTCCTGCAAACTGGCGGTCAGAACTAAACTCATTGACTGGCTGCACTGAAATATCATCTTCAACATTTGCATGTGTCAAATTATCTACTGATTGGTTTTCTCCAATGGCACAATCACCAAGTAGTGTCTGAAGCTACACAAATGAAAAACATTAAAGTTGTTGGTAGAATATTTACACTTGACTGCAAGAGAAAACAATGATTATGGTGATTTCTGGAAAATCAGATTCATTAGAAAGAGTGTCACAGAACTCATGACCATGGGTTGGATATCATCCATTTGAACACAGCTTGAAGTTTCAGAAAAAGTTGAAATTAGTCCTGACTTAGACATGTAAAACTGGGCATACTTTTCCTCATTTACTTTAAAAGGGAGCTCAACAGAGATTGCTTTCATTTATTGTTTTGCTAGCCACTGTATAGTGTTTCGATAGAAAATTGTAATCATCAAATCAAAACTAAGGAGGCCATGGGCTTTCACGAAGTTGTTATGGTTATTTGATGATTGAAGGTTAATTTCAAAGTTATTTCTATTGTTGTTCCTAGTTATATGACAAATACTTCTTAAAAGTTTCGAGGAAACATAAAAAACTGTGCTCTACAAATTGCCTTCCAGGTATTATAGGCAGGGAATTCTTCTAAACCATCGACCGCATTGCCTAACCTTTGTTTTCTTGGCTGATTATGAAATTATATGGTATAACGAATAATTTAAGCCCTTACAACATTTTCAAAAATGTTCCAAAGTCACGCGACCGATGACGTCAAGAAAGTTACGTTCTCACGACTAAAAATCATTCTAACTCCTAAAGTGTATGTCCGACTTCAATATAGAAACCAGATTCGAGCTCGCCTGGAATAGAGCTTTCGAATGATGTATACATATATGCATTTTCATGATGTCAGCAATTTTTAACGATGACGTCATCATTTTCAAAATGGCGGTCAACCGGGTAAGTAGATTCTGACTTGCGGGGCAAAATTTGGCAAAACTAATCATGCATATTTTTGCTTGACACTTTCTAAGAACGAAGGAGACGATGTTCCTTGGCCATCCACTGTCTCATTATTATTCTTTTAATTTTCATTAATTTAAGGCAATAATAAATGTTCCCGAAGGCAAAATCAGTAAATGTTAACCTAAAGCCGTTGTTACAAAACCAAGCTTTGTGCAAAAGCTGACGGTTAATATTTTCGGCATTACCCGGAGGAAGCAGTTATATTAAATGGTTTAGGGCTAGATAATTCCTCGTTTTAAAATATCGATAGAAGCATGAAAAGATTGCTTCAAGGAACGAAAACGATCGAACGTCTAGCACGAAGCCATTAAACATGAAGGCCTATGACCTTTCGAAGGCCTATGACTGGCTACCTCACGACCTTCTAATAGCTAAACTTGCAGCTATTGGATTCGGCCAACATAGCTTACTGTTAATCCATAGCTACCTTTCGAATAGGAAACAGCGCGTGAAAGTTGGATCCGAGTTTAGTGAATGGCTAGGGATCATATCAGGTGTTCCACAAGGGTCAGTACATGGGCCAATTTTTTTCAATATCTTCATTAATTATCTGTTTCTCGTAGTTAAAAAATCTGAAGTTTGTAACTTTGCAGATGACACTACGATATATACGTTTGGGAAGGATATTGAAAGTGTGATATTGAACCTTGAGGAAGACCTGTGTAACACCCTTAACTGGTTCAGAGATAATTATATGGCAGCCAACCCTGCAAAATTTCAGGTTATGTTTTTAGGGCTGAGAGAGGAACCAAAATTCATCCTCGAAATTAATGACAAAATCATCCCCCTTACAGACAAAGTAAAATTGCTAGGAGTCACTGTTGACTCTCAGCTGAAATTTGATGACCATACAAAAGCCCTCTGTCAGAAAGCGAACAGGAAAGTGAGTGCTTTTTCGCGCGTGGCTCCCTATCTGAACCACGAAAAGGGTAAGATCCTCTATAATACATTTATTAAGTCCAATTCAAAGTCTACACTGGAGAATGTGATGGCCATGCAGTCATTCTAAGATATGGTTGATTCGTTGTTGGAAGATGTAGAAGGTACCGAAAAGCGTCTTACAATCGCTTACCTGGAGGATGTGTCTGCTTTGTTGAGTATGGTAGCAGCTGTGCGGGAAAGCAACATTGAGCTACACTTGCAAGCAGAACGAAACATGATTCCGCTTACATTCGCGTTCAATCACATCAACTATGCCCGCTACTGTGCATACCAACATGTGCTTCTACGATCATGGCAGAATGAGCAATCTCCAGAATTTAAAGATTTGAACGAATTAGGATTCGGAGGCAGCATCACTGGAGACAAATTCTCTGCAATTCATGGCGATTTACATACGGACCTATTCAATCGAGAAGCTAAAGGGACAGCAGGTCCATACAGGTCTGGCTTCAGCACAAACGTCCATGCGGTTAACACCTGGATTGCTACATCTCACATTCATAGCAAGTTAAGAGTCGCTTTGAAGCAACAATTGTTCTTAAAGACATCATCAGTTCACAAGGAGAACCCTCCTGGTGGGAAAAATCTCCATCAGAAGCATGTGGATAGCCTTAAGAGAACCCTTCGAAGCTATGGCACTAACCCATTTTCTGATGCTCCCGCAAAATCAATTTCAACTGGCGAAGAATTGAATACAGAAATTGCTAATGGCCTCCTTGCAGCGCCGATCATAGGAGAAGAGAAAATGCTTCGGTTCATAGATGATCGCCTGGTTACTGGCAGCGTCGACTTCTTCACGCCGATCAAGAAAACAAAGCTGAAGACAGGTTTGGAAAAGGTTAAGCGGACACCTGCTGCAGTTACCGTAGTCAAGGAAGACAGACAGGCCTTTGGACTACTCGTTTCAAAAGCAGGAAGTCTGGAAAAGGCATTTACCCATCCCATTACAACCGTTCCTCTTTCAATCGCTACAGCTGATTCAACTCTGCGTCAGTCGGACAAAGCGACTTTGCTACGGTTCTTACTCGAAGAGTCACAATGCACCAAAGACGTGCCTCCGAAGTCTGCCGTTTGAAAAGTAGATGGGATGGCAGCAGTTCACTCTCTCAAGCCAAAGCTAACGTACCGAGCGTGGATAAACAGCCTAATCAAATTTGTTACTCCGAAAGCTGAGATAAATGCGAGTGAAGTACACATTGTGAATGACACATATCTTGACAAAAGTGTGAAGAACGACACCAGAAAGAAACGTGGTGAGCCTGGGCCAAGAGTTCATTTGGAAGTATATGACCAAAACATGTTGCATGGTTCTAAATGGCACGAGTTGCTGTACCGAAATGAGAAAAAAGTAAAAACCGATTGGATTAGACTGATTGCACGACTTCTGAAGGAAGGCGGATGCTATACTGGTGCTATACCACTTGTTTTCACAGCAGGCAATGCAACGTTTCAAGTATGCAATGGAAGAGTGCAAGAAATGGAGAAATGCAATCACGAAGAAGCCGACACGAGGCTAATTTTGCATGCCGCAGAGTCTAAACAGGATGTTGTCATTGTAGCGAAAGATACGGATGTGCTCGTATTGATGGTTTGGGCTTTCGCTTTTCTCGATGTAGAGCACAAATGGTTCTTCAGAAAAGAGGATGGACAATTTGCAAATGTGGGAGAAATTTGTTCACATTTCGGAAGAGATATTTGCCTTCATCTACCGGCCTTACATGCTTTATCTGGGTGTGATACTACATCCTATTTCTGCAACGTAGGAAAGGTAAAGTTGCTGAAAACAGTCGTCAAGAGCCCACGATACCTTGCACTGCTTGACAGCCTTGGAAAAGAAAAAGTGGCTAGTGATAGCGATATAAAGGATGCTCAAAAGTTTGTTCAAACGGTGATGTATTCTGGTAAAGACAAGGAAAGCTATGTGGAAACAAGAGTAAGACTGTATCACAAAATTAAAGTAAAGTCTTCCTTAAGCGTCCCTCCTGATCCGCACTCACTGAAGCAGGACATTCTGAGAGCGCACTGGCAAACCTACTACTGGCTGCGTTGCACAGAAGCATCTGTCGAAAATCTTTCATTCGAAGGTTGTGGCTGGAAATGGTCTTCTGGAGAGTCTTCCTTGAAACCTGTTTGGTTCATTTGCCCCCAACTGCCTCCTTCTTTGCGGTCAAGACGGAGAAACAAGAGCCGACTTTCAGAAAGCGATGGGGCAGATGTCGAAAGTGACAGTGAAAGCCCCCTTGCTCCAAAGGAACGCAAGAGATGTACAAAGGTACCAAAGCGGACTCGTCGTGTCAATGAGGATAGTCTTAGTAACGAAGACAAGGAAACAACAAACCAGTCAGACTTCGAACTAAATAGCACTGGACTTTCAGACGAACAGGAGAGTGAATGGGAAGTTGCTGACTTTAGTTCCTCGGAGGATTCTGGCGATGAATGGATTCCTTGAGACGAATTTTTATGTTCTTTTTAAGCGCTAAGTTGAGTACTGACGAACAATTAGATAGCAAAACATTACCACAAAACGATTCTGAATTGATTTTGATTATATCAGAGCTCTTATCTGAAAACGTACTGGTGGACCGCCATTTTGAAAATGATGACGTCATCGTGGAAAATTGCTGAAATCATGAAAATGCATATATGTATACATCATTCGAAAGCTCTCCTCCAAGCGAGCTCGAATCTAGTTTCTATATTGAAATCGGACATATACTTAAGGAGTTAGAATGATTTTTAGTCGTGAAAACGTAACTTTCTTGACGTCATCGGTCACGTGACTTCGGAACATTTTTTAAAATGTTGTAAGGGCTTAAATTATTCGTTATACCATATAATTTCATAATCAGCCGAGTTTTTCATAGGGCTGCACTCATTTTTTATTATAAGAAACCAACTTTTGAGAAATTGTGGGCCCAATTTGCAAAAATTAGACGTGGACACATGCCAGTTGGTCTTGAATAATTATGACGTCATATCTACTTTTAGAAATTTGTTTACTAGAAATGATAGATCATAAGTACGACTACCTGCATGGTGAGTTTCTTCTTCGTAAGTGAAGGAATGGCGATTTTAGAGAGGGGGGGGGCTGAATGAGCCACCCCCCCCAGTCTTCTAGTAGCCCAAAAAGCCCAGTCTGGAAAGGGTTAACAAAAATAAGATGAGCAATGACCATGTCACATGCCACTGCAAAGGTGACCGGTATATTGTTCCCCTCTTGCGTGACATACAACTGGTTCTTCTACGATTGCTCCCGGAGCACGTGACAGCCTTACGGCCCTTTAACATTGACATGGGAGAATACCGTCGCATGCGCTTACGGGTATAGGAAGAAAACCTGCACATTACGCTTGACTTGCTCTTACTTGACTGAAGAAGACACAATTCGGAACTTGTCCTCCCAGGAAGACAGAGACATTTGTACTGATGCATACAATTATCTCATTTCTTCTCCTACGTCTTCCTACAAGAAATTTGTTGACAAACGCGACACTCTTTGTGAACTTGGCAAGAATCCCAATATCTTCGACATGTATACATGGGCTGGTATTGAATGTGCCTTATGGCCACATTTGTATCCTTATACTTCATGGTGTGAGAGCATTCAGGAAGGTGGTGAAACTCGAAAGAGTTTCAAAATTTCTTTTGTTGCCAAGTGTCTTTCTACAATTGTGGATTACTCTCATCCTTTTGAGTTGCTCCAATTTGTATTTGATAGATGGCTGTACAAAACCATAACAGGCACTATCAACTCCGCTCGTTTGCATAGCCCTGAAGCCGCATTGTCTTCTGCGTTTTATGCACTTCAAGATAAACCTTTTTCAGTAGGTTATTGGGATTGGCAGCATAGGTATCTTGTTGATACCGTACATCAACACGGCTTACCATGTTGAGAAATTTCAATGTGCCCACAAGTCATCATTGCCTATTCACGAAGGTCCTACTACTGTCACCACATTAGACGATAGGGAGCACATTTAATTATCACACAATGAGCAAGCATTTGTAAAAGGCTTGCGGGGATATATTGACACGGTCCTGTGTACTTTGAAATGTTCCATGGATGTGCAGGCTACCAATGGGAAGTCAATGATACTGAA
Organism: Aurelia coerulea; assembly: GCA_039566865.1. Lineage (NCBI taxonomy): Eukaryota > Metazoa > Cnidaria > Scyphozoa > Semaeostomeae > Ulmaridae > Aurelia > Aurelia coerulea. Next base: position 13,256,235 of record CM076947.1, read on the forward strand.
GTATGTTGCTTCTTATGTATCAAAGGCGAAAGAGACCTTTCACACCGATGCTCTCTACTGCAGTACTCTTCCTCCTTCCTGCACTTCCTGCAATTAAATTCGGCATGACGTTAGACATTTGTGAGCCTGAAATGTGGGCTCTTCTCACTTCGAAGAAGCTTTCGTGGACAAATGCTACACGCAAACCTTGCTCTCTTCCCACCACACTGGACAAAGCAAGCACTTGGGATGTTGCTCTTAAATATTATCAATGCCCATTGGAGTATGAACACTCTTCCCTCCTGCAATGGCTACGACTGTTCGATAATAAGCATGCCATTCCAACCCTGTATCCTGCACAGAAAGTTGTATTCGTTGACTTGAAGCATCTCTCTTACTTCAACCCCTTCTATTTCTTTCAGCATCTTTTGGCGCATTATCCTCACAGAGATCAAAGTACAATTTGCCAACTTGAAAATGTCAACCTTCCTCCACATATTTTGTACTTTTACAAAGCTGTGGAATTACTGCCTGAAACATTTACTGACTCTAACGTATTCCTTTCATACATTGCAGTTGAGGGTCACAAACATTACTTTCTCAAAACTGTACTTTCTTATACATACAGTTTACTAGAAATGAACAATCTTTTCCGCGGCAAGTTGCTTCCCCAGTGTCATGTATACCAGGCCACAAATAACCCTTCTTCCTCAGGTGATGTCACTGGTACACAACTGTTCTTCTTCAATTATTTTAAACAAATCCTTCACTGTCAACAGCGTGAACTGTTAAGTGATGGGGAAGATGCTTCAACTGACATTAACTGGAAGCTTTTCCCCTAGTCCATGGTAAGCCTAGAAATGGCAAAACATACTTGCTAGAAAAATGCATTTCCTATTGCATAACAAATCAAATCAATGCCGCCGTTGCTTTGCCTACAGGTGTGCCTGCCTGCACATACCGAAGCAAGTTTGAAGGTCTCATAACCTGCGACACTGTGCACAGTCTCTTTCTTTTTCAATCGCATAACACCACCATCCCTCGAATGAACTGGCTCCTCTCTCAATATGATGTAATCTTTATAGATGAGATCTCCCAAGCATCGGTGACTCTTTTCCATCATATCATCGATACTTTGGATAAATTAGACAATTGACCCATTCTAGTGCTGTCTGGTGACTTTGCGCAACAACAGCCTATTGCAACTGTGGCAGGACGAACGACACAGGTTAATAACATTCTCTCCTGCACACACTGTATGTCAAAAACGCGTAAATTCACCATGACAACACAGTTTCATGTCACTGACGATATCCTTCTCACCTTTTTACATCATATTCGCTATGACTCTCCTACTGAAGACATGATAAATTCACTTTCTGCTGGTTGCACACTTTCTTCTACAAACACTATCACCGACTCTATCCATGGCAAACTGAAACTGCATCCCGACGCTATCGTTCTGACAATGACAAGGAGAGCAGCATCTTTTATCAATGACATAATTCTTAAATATCTTTATCCACACCCTCCCTTAGCACTGATCGTAATGGACAATGAGCAACTTGTGCCGTTGCACATGGGTATGAAGCTCGTGCTGACGCAAAATATTAATAAAAAGATTGGCTTTGTCAATGGCCAAGTAGTGACCGTTTCTGGAGTGTCTGGCAATACCATTGTCTCAACCCATCCATCAGGCTCTATCATCAACATCTTCCCCGTTACAAGAATCATCAACGACATTCCCACAACCACATATCCATGCATGTCAGGGTATGCCACAACCATTTCCAAGATCCAAGGTCAGACACTGCGGAAGGTAATTATTTGGCTTGACACCAATTGTACTCCACCAGGAACGGCATATGTTGCTCTTTCACGTGTCAAACGCTTACAGGATCTGTACTTCATGACCCCTCTAACACGCCACCAATTCACACCTGCAACTCATACCATATGATGATTTTCATTTCACACCCTCTGTAAACCAATTCATAATGCGCACTGTAACACAGCTCTTGCCATGACCTTATGCACTGTATACACATTGCAAAAAACGTTTCATAATAAAAAATAAAAAAACACTTCCTTTTCGATCACCACTTTGACGTAGTAAGGAAGCTTAGTAGGATATCTCCTAAACTAAGAGTGGTCATTTTCATATATAACTTACATTTGTAATACTTTCAATATGTCGCATTAATAGACATTACTTTTATTTCAGATGTCTCGTCAATATGAAAAGAAACGCCCTAGAGTATCATACTTCAATCATTTCCCGAGAAACTTCCTCTGCCCATATGGACGCAAAAAGCCCCTCCCACCCGATGAGAAAGTGTTCGAGCGCCTAAGACCTGTTGGGTGTGAGTGGCTCATACGCCCCAACACAGCCATTTCGGAGCTTGGCTCAACCTTAAATGAGAACGTCGACCTGCTGCATCAGGATACGCATTTTCTTGATGGCCAGAAAACCGAAACATTCATTCAGCAAATTCGTCCCCTCGGAGATGTCCTGAAGAAGTTTCATCGGGACTACGAGGGGCCTAACACAGAGGAGGATAAACGGGCAGCTGCACTTGGAATTGTTGATCCCTCTCCCCAAATGAAAAAGAGCATGTTGGCGATTTGGGGGTGCCCTGTTTCAAATGGGCATCAACTTCATGGTTGCCTACAGGCTCTTTTCAAATCCTGCTAATTATGCAAACCTGTTGACATTTGCTCCTCAACAGGATCCTCTATTCAAAGCTAGCAAAAACATTATGGACTTGTTGCCCCTCCTCCACATTCCAAAGAGTGGAGCGGCAACAGGTGCTAATGACAATTCCGTGCAGCACCTTGTTGCTGCACTAACTGGTGCACCAGCACCAGGACCAGCACCACCATATGCACTAGGACCAGCAGCAGCACTCAGACAGCACACCTTACCACCCGCATCCCCACACCATCCAGGACCATATCAGCACCCATTATATGCACAACAACAACAGCAGCAACAACAACATTATGGACATCCTCCCGCACAACAAGCACCAACATTGACATCTGCGCACCACCAATATACGAACCAACAACAACCACCACCATATCAAGCACAACACCCATATTATCAACATCCTGCACCACCAACACCGTCCACATTACTGCTCCAACGTGCACCATATTTTCAACCATCCACTCCTCGCCATACACCACTACCATCCCATATCATTCAAGGGCCAGCACAACCATCCCCATTATTGCCTGCACCACCATCCCCCTTTCCATTGCCTGCATATCCATCTCCAACATACATTATCTCTCCAGCAGCATATCCACCTACCAACATACCATCCACACAGCTCCCACAAAACAATCTCCATATCCAAATCCCATCATACTCGCACATGCAACAACATTTTCGAAGCATCCCCACGGAAACATCTTCCCATGCAACTCTCGCAGCACCACCACCACCAGCACCACCCCACTGTATTCCAGAATCACATAATTAAGGAAGAAATAGGAAAAAATGAAGCTATTGCAATGGCTTAACAAAACATTGATACTTAAAGAATACTATTTGACCGTTTCAGGAAAAAAATTTCATCAAATTCGGAGCTCTGAGTCCCAAGATATTCGCATTCAAAGTTTGGTGATATTGACAACACTCAATTTCATAGCATTTCCTGTAAAATTCTAAACAACAACAACGCAAACATACAACTTCATTTTCTAATATCTCCATCTGGCAATGTCTGATTTTCAAAATTATTTTTTTATTTGATAGATCTGTGCCTCTGGTTATAATATGAAGCAGAGAAAACGATCTAACTGCCCTGATTACCTATTTTTAAGGGGGTTATCTAACTTAGCATTTGTGCAGAAATCAACACAAAAAATATAAATTTTTTAACTTTAGAGCTGAAAATAAAAAATTGCATCATATTGCATCTGGCAAACCTTTATTTTCCCAAACTGCAACATTTTGTGAAGCCACTCCTAAAAGGGCTTGTGCAAACTCGTGCAAGGGGGCCGGTAAACTCTTTTTAAAAATATCAGCTTTATCAGTAAATTTCAATATAATGGAATGAGGGAATAGCATGTTACAATAAGCCTTCATGTAGTCACCTACTGATCTATAAGATGTGTTTTGGTTGATTTCCAGTTAATTAAAAACAATTCTACAAAAGATAAGTTGGCTTAAAAATCTTACATCTCCTCCGCAGAGGCCTTTCTTTGAATGTTCTGGCAGTATGATACCAGTCATCTACATCCTCATCCTAACCACAACAACAATCCTCTGTACTGTCAAACGTCTAGCTACATCCCTGTTCATCGATTGTCTAAAAATCAAGCTAAAAAAAGTGGAGAAATATAAAGAAATCTGGTGTTTTTTTCCTGAAACGGTCAACTAGTATTCTTTAAGTATCAATGTTTTGTTAAGCCTTTGCGATAACTTCATTTTTTCCTATTTCTTCCTTGGCCTGGAAGTGATCCACCACCACCAAGTGCAACCACCATCAACCCACTGAAACGTCCATCACTACCTCAAGACACAATTCCAATTCATAGCAAAATATCCAAAAAAAAAGAAGAAGGACAACACACCAACAACTCAAGTATCTACACCAGCACCGCCAAAAGAAACACCCCAAGAGCAAACACAGAAGAAAAAGAAGATGAAAAGTAAAAAGAACTAACACTTTACAAATGACATTATTTTACTGAACACATGATAACTTTACATTTTCAAATATTTTGCATCGTCTCTTGTCTCCACCTCCTTTACAAGAATAATCAGGGTGGGAGGGAGGGAGTAAGGCGGTGAAATAAATAAATAGTGTTTGTCTGATATCTGGTCTCTTACACAAGACATATTTTCAATGATGATTTCAAACCTAAACCACAGAATGTCCTAACATACTTTTACCGTTTCAAATTCCAAAAGCGCGGCACTATCCACATGCATCTTTTGGTTTGGTTGAATGACATTGGTGCAATGCAGTATCCACGCATATCTGCTGATATTCCACCACCGAACTGTCCAATCTCGATGACCGACAACTCGAGGGTCTAACTCCCCGCTCTTAGCTCTCCGAGGAGTAAAGAACAAATGACGACCCCCGTCTTTGAGTTTGAAGTCGAGGCTACTGGTCACGTGACCGAAGAACTCGATCGGATTGATAATGGCGGACGGAGTGAAGATTTGGAGGTTAGTCATGGATGTATTTTGGCTAATAAAAGATGGAATTGAAGGTGAGTAATTATTAATTACATATCAAATTAATCCCCATGTTCTTGGCTATCGATTGATATACAATACATATGTAAGAGACATACAAGGACAAAGTTATAAGTACAAACAGTATAGACACGGTCTGAAGAGGGTGTGCGAAACTGCATTAGCGCCGGTTTTTCTGCCCTAGAAAATGCATTCAAACCTAGTTCCCCAGACATCTGTCACGGATCCTTGACAATTACCCCACGTTCATACTTTCAAATTTCTGTCTCACTCTCAGCTGACTTTTTGACAAGTTGACACAATATCAACCACTGCTAGTGCCAGAATCGCCTGTTTCTGGAAGTTCTCACATTTTGCATAGCATCCATATAGGTTCATTTCTTTGAAGTGTTCCCCACCACTACTGCATACACAAAATACATTCATTTCAAGGAAACCCCTATCAAATTCTGTTCAGTTGCTGGTCACTACTGGTGTAATTTTATCAGCCTGAATCTCCAGACTTTCCTTGCTACATAATTCTGAAAAATTGGATTCTCCGCTGCTCTTCTTTTAACAAAGTGACAGCTTCCAAATATATGCTAAAATACATTGTTATTGCTATCAACTGATGCAGATGGTCTTGAAGTTGAAACCTGTTCCAGATGGGCAATTATGGTTCCAGATCGACTTTGGTTTCATGTGACACACAAGCCTTTTTGTATTGGTACTCTTTTCTGCAACCAGGGGCACTGCATTTGAAGGGTGGTTGTTGCTTATCAACGTTGCTTATATCATTTGTAACGGCAAGGTCTATAACGCGGACCTTCCCGAGAAACATGACATCCACTGGCCTAAGCATACATGTCACTGTCACTAGCGATCATCTGCTCCTGTTATGCTTGCATTCAAGGAGCGATTTATAGATTCTTGGTGACATGAAATAGCTAATGACATAAAAACTCGATCAATTCCGTTTTACTTTCAATTGGTGTGGTGAAACCAATTTTTAGTTCCATCATTTTCATCTTGCAGGAAGCTTCCTTCACTGTGAAAAAGGCGTGCTTCTGACACGAGCCAAGACGCATATGTCAACAATCCATAACAATTTTCCCTACTGTTACAGCCCTATTGTATTTGTGACTGAGAAAGCCAGGCCCCTTTGTGTCATAGGAAAGTTCTCTCTGAATGTCTCCATCCCAGATATCTTCTTACACATCAGTTACATTCCTGTTGAATCTCATTGATTCTGAATACCTCTGATTGTGGCATTTCTTTTAGCCATGTTGTCGGGGAACTCATTATTGAATTCCTTATTTGAGCATTTTTTGCCACTTTAAAAGAAATTTGAAAACAATCAGGCTGCTTATAATCAGACAATTATTCTCTATGATGGCAGGCTGCAGTTTCTCTTATGTCCATTTCTTATATGTGGGGACTTACTCTAACTTAGCCTTGTTCAAGTTGGTGGGTAACATGATGACTCATGCATTTTTGTTGGAGTACCGAAGTTAGCCTCAATTTACAAAATGGTTGTATAATTTTCTCAGCTCTGGTGATCCAAGCTCAGCCATATTTAAAAGAGTTGAGTCCATATAAATAGCTGAGTGTTAACAGCTATGCTGACAAACTGCTGACGGCCCTTTGTTATCACACAATTGTGCTAAAGTCATTAGTAGTGGAGATCAAAGCCTTTTTAATCCCAATTGTGCGATAACAAAGGGCCGTCAGCAGTTTGTCAGCATTGCGTTAACGCTCAGCTATTTATATGGACTCAATTCCTTTAAGGTTACAATGCAGCATATTCCTCTAAATGCTGCAAATGAGAATCGTGCAAGCCTCATTTCTAGCTTAGATACTGCTTCAGAAAACAAAGGAAGACACAATTTCCTGGATACGATGTGAAACTGGATGTTGTAAATAGGTCAGTGTGGGTCGCACATTGAAATTTTATTTGGAGGGGGGCTTTGTAAACACGCTCTGGACCAACTGTAGCACAACTAGTTTTTGGACCGACTGAGCAAATATAGAATATTTGTGACAAAACAGATATCAAGCATACAAAATAAACTTCCTTTGTCTGATATGTAAACTGCAAAGGGTAAATTTATACGATGAGCTGATGATGGGACGAACCTATTATTTTGAATTGGTTCATCTCTTGGCTCATCGTATAAAACAGACTGAATTAATTAGCACGTGCCCACGATGAGCTCATCATGGGCTCATCGGTTTCAGACGCACCAATTCGAATAAGTTCATGTTTGGCCCATCGCCATTTTATAAGATGGGATCATTCATCGATGAACCAATTCAAAACAGGTGCCAGTCCGCAAATTTGACTTTGAATATTTAAGTGAGCATGCGCAGTACAGTAGTGTTTCGTTTATCAAAGAAAAACAAAATGGCCGCATTCAGAAAATACGCCTCGTCAATCTCTCTGCAATCTGGTAGTAATATCGATCCTGACCAAGAAAATTTGGATTGGGGTAGCGACAAAGAAAATGCTCCTTCCATTTTTGTTGAAAATCCTGCAGAAAGTGAGGAAGAAAGCGAACAAGAAAGCGATTCTGAAGGAGACGCATTGGCTCGGAGAAGACCCAAATGGAGTAGGGACCAAATGGAGTAATTCTTCTCTCCAGGGCCCAAATGGAGTAATCTATTAAATGGGATTTTAACTCATTGTCAAATCTAATTAACACCGAGAGATAGTGTTTTATCGATATTTGGAATCAACAAGGGCCATCAGTACTGTAGAATAAAAATTGTTAAAGTTGTGAAGTTCCTTGCAGGCTTCAGCACCTCCATGTGGGCATTTAATGGGTATATGGGACCCATCAAAGGCACCAAAGCAATAAGGAAACTGCCATTCACTTTCCATTTCCTCCATACAAATTCTAAAATCCTGAGTTGTGCGTGGAAAAAGGCAGGTAACAGTCTCATCCCAGAGGTTGTTGACAATGGCTGCAGAAACTTCGTTGACAATTTGACAAACTGTTGCCACAGCAAAACCAGTCAGTTCCGATATGGTGTAGAGGTAGTCACCCCTTCCTAATCTATACAAACACACAGCAAGGCGTATCTCCGCAGGTATAGGTTCTTCAGTCAATGATTTCTTTTCGATGTCATGCTTAATTCGCTCAAGAATGAATGAGAATGTTTCTCTTGATATCCTAAAGGTTTTCTTAAATCTTGCATTGGAATAATGATCCTGTACATTATTCCACCAGCCAGTATTTCTTGGTAGACATCTGCACGTACGTTGCTTCCTCCTTCTTGCCCCTCTATTATTAGGTAGTGTGACCACTTTGTTATAAAGCAGCAGTAAAAGTGAAAGAAAATAAGCTTTCAACACTATTCTTCTTCGAAGGAATGAGATGATAAATGACTGTTGGAGTGCTCTTCTTCTGGAACGCTCTCGTAAAAGTCGACTGAAAGCAGCCATTCTTTTTTTGTGGTCCACATTGGTCGGCGCCATTTTGAAAATTTTGTGCTGAGAAAAGGACGCATGCGCGAAATTGTTAATATTGTGCAATTGGTTCATCTTCAGCCCATCGCATAAAACCGAACATCAATCTTGACGCGCCAACGATGATCCAATTCAATAATAGGTTCGTCCCATCATCAGCTCATCATATAAATTTACCCTTAGGGATTGCCAGCTCTATCGTTCTGCCAATAAATCGGTAAATAAGTATTGCATAAGGTCCTCACCACATACACAAAAGTACTATTTAATAGTTTTTATACAAACCTAATTCCTTCAAGTTCACATTGTTTCTCTTTAGATTGCATAATCTAACCCAAAGAGAGCTCTTGAAAAGTTTGGAGTTTACAAGTATTTTTAACTATGGCACATGTTTTTCCTTATTTCGCAGACGGAATCACTGGTATAAGACACCTTGTATTTGGCATTTTTGCCCATCAGTTTATTATGCCCTCAAGGTCAATAGTATCAGTAACATCTTGTTTGCATGCCAGGATCATCATTTCGTATAGCCTCTCCTCTTTCATGGACAATCTCACCAAGGTTTTGATGAGCTGCAGCTTTGAAAAGCTTCTCTCACTTGATGCAGATGTTATTGGCACAGTCAGTAAGAGCTGGTAGCATCCCTCTGTCGATTGGAACAGTCCTTTAAGAAAAAACAGAAGGTAAATGTAATCATACAGCACCTTTCAACGGTAATAATTGAGAATGATGGTGAGACAATAAGTAAGCCTGCAGAGCCCACAGGATACATACAACCAGATGATTTTGAACATGTTTCCGATTCAGCAAGTGATTCAGTTAGCGACGACAGTGATGGTGATGAAGTGATAAATGAAACTGTACATTCCGAAGAAGATGCAAATGTCAGTGACAGTGATGGTGAAGATTTTGACTATGGAAAACTGTTTCATACCACCAGGAGTGGAAGGGTTTGTGGTGGACCAAATTTGCACAAATACAGATGATTTGAGTGGGTGAGATACTGTATGTTTTGTTCTTGTTAACAAACTGTAATCCATTATCAATGATGATACATTTTAACAGTATCGCAGCACTCCAGGGAGGACTCCTGTCTAGAGCATAATGCAGTTTAAGTTAGAGCTCAAAACTATACTAGCTCTCCTTGCCAATGAAAGTAGATCGTGGGAGATTTGGGAGAAAATATACAATTGTGGAAGAAAACAAAACTAAAATCCTGACGGTTTTTATTTAATTGCATATTGTGAAACTTCAAACTTTAACTGAATAATGTTTTCTACAAAATGGTGTTGAAGAAATCTTGATACTCATTCCAGTGAAATATTGTGCTGTCAGGGGTCTGAAATTTTTTAGTAAAAATTAGATGGGGTCTGAAATTTTTCATGGCTAGAATGAGGGGGTCTAAAAATGTTTGGGAAAATTTTCAAAATGCTTCCACCCCCTCCCTGTTATTAATAATGACAGCTCCCTAAAGAAAGAAACTGAAATTCAATCACTCAGTAATTGTTGGAGAGATGAACTTCAGATTCTTTTGTTTAAAAACAATGCCGACTTCCCCAATCAGCAGCCATCCTTTGGGAGCGCATGCGGACTGCGTAGATCATTTTGACCAATCAGAGTGGAGCTTTCTTGCTCCTGCACAGCTACATGCAGCAACAACAACGCTAATCGCCATGTGACCACCGTTCTTCCGTGCAATCGCCATTTTGTTAGGCAGGATGAGCGGTGGATGGCTGAGGACACATCTTTCTCTTTTTTGTCGCTTGGGCTAGGATTATACTGTCATACTGAGTTCGAAACATATCCGTTTTGTTTGAGAGTTGTTGTAATGATACATACCTAACAGTACCTGATGATATGGCAAGTTCCAGCACTGCAAATGATGAGCTGTTCCGTCAACTTTCACATTTTATGCGAAGTTGTCAACAAATGCAATGAATATCAGCCAATATCACTGCAAATTGTGCGATTTCACATCAGTTAAAAGAGAATGCAGGCTCAAAGCAATCAATATTCAGACCATTCAGACGTAAACGAAGCCAAAAGAAACAAAAATGAAACATCAAACAGTGCTGCAACTGCCATATCATCACTTGTTGCTGTTAACCCTACTTTTGAAGTCAGAGATGAGCATTGCTATTCAACCTCAAATTCTCCTCTTTTCACCTGTCTACAAAAAATTCTGAATTTGGCTCAGATAATCAGGAATTTAGTCCTTGAAGATCTTCTGTTATTAACAAAAGTAAAATCTGAACACCATCAAACATCATCTGCAAAGCCCGAGCATACAATTCTAGCTCAACTGCCTATTTCCCCCTTGTTTTACAAAGAAATAAGTAGGCATATGCAATCTGAGTCTGTTCTAGGTGTTGTTTTACTTCTGATTGCCATGAGATAAAATGGCTGAGACCTGAAACGGTACTTGTGAATGGCTACAGCTACTGTGTACATTTCTTAGGGTTTATAAATGTGCTGATTTTAGAAATTACTGATTTGTCATAGACAGTGGAAAGATTGGTACAATTTTGATTATTTGAGAGCATGTCTGAAGAAACATGAAGGAGACAAATGGCAAATATTTTGTACAATGATTGATAAAATTCCAGATTTTGATCATAATGATCTCAAATTGTTGCCTCCAGACTTTGTTTTGCAAGCTAGATAAAGAGAACCAAGCAATCTTTCAGTATTTAGATCTTCATTCTCTGATCATGCTGTCTCAGACATACAAATTTTTCCACAAGAAAGCCAATAAATATCTAATTAAGACAGACTTGAAACAGCTTATGATCAACACTCAATTTGTTGACATGCTTTTTGCATGCATGACGTACATGGAATCTGATACAAGAATGTAAAGTTATCTTAGCAAATGCCCTACAAACAAGATACGATTGATATAAATGCAGACACAGTCTGATAACACCTTTAGAAACCATCAAACATGGTTCAAATGAACTTTGTGAAGTTTAAAAAACAGTTTGGACATGACAGGGATCCATCACCACTGGAAATGTTGGTGTATTCTGTTGCACAGCTACCTGAAAAAAAAAACATTTTGATGAAGGTCATATTGTATTTTTGAAGAAGGAACGCAGACATTTGCACCATGTGTCAATTTAAGCATTAGATTACTAAAAGGTACATTATTGGCTTTTTTCATAAGAAACTCTGATCGGGCCATAGTACCCCAGGGGGGCACTTAGCCCATGCACATACGGGGAGGTAAATCCAATATTTTTGGGTCAGAATATTGCTGAAAGTGATATATTTGGGTCAAAATAAACTGAAATTATGTTTTTGATATTTTTGGGCATAAAATATAGTCACAATGATATTTCTGGGTTCTCTAGTGGCAATCCTGGTCTCAATTTGCATTGTTTCAGGATCTTTTATGTTCCTTTACAGATGCCAAGGTATAAAATGAGCTGATATTTGTGGGTTGTAATGAAGCTAAACTGATATTTTTGGGTCTGACCCCCCCCCATATGCGTATGTGCATATGGGTCTGACCCCCCCCCCCTTGGGCATAGTACCAACAATTTTTTGAATGCATGAATTATCAATATGATAAGTAACACTGATGCAGATCAGATATTCTATGATTCTTGCCACTCAAAACATCATATAATAGATAAATAAACAGTGTTCTCATCATGTTGAAAACTTTCCTCTCTTTTCTCCAAAATTACAAGAGATATAACAATGAGACATGCCCCTATTGTTACTATTCTAACAATGGCAGTTAATTAATCATGATTCATTGCCAGGCAATAAAAAAATAAAGGAAAATTGGCAAATTTATACCTTCTTATCATGAAAATTCCATTTGATTTGCTGACAACTGATTTTCTCCAAATTTGTTTCCAATAGTAGGAAATATGTGATACCGTAGATCCAAAATCAATACTTTAAAAAAATTCCATTTCTAGCACAGTTAGTTTTGAAGTAGCTTTTGGTTTCTTATAAACCAGTTTCTTTATAAAAACATGCAGCGAGTACAGATGAGTCAGAGCGCCTAACACTCTCTCTGTGTACTAGTAGAGCCTAAAATATCATATTCATTATCAGACAATTCTTTCTCACCTCTGCACTGTTTAGGAACACTTTCTTTACATATAGTTCTGTCTTTAAATAGAATACCAACCATAATAGCACACGCAAAATACCGGCCATTACACCAGTTCTCCCGCAATCTGAATCAAATCAAAACAAATGGGCAACAGCAACAACCTAGATGCAACAGTTGTAGTGCGCTTGCGCAAAAAAAGGTTAGCACCCAATCTTCTTTTTAAAACCCATGCGCGGCCCAAGTCAGCAGCCAGTTTGTCTCTCCAACAAGTAAGAAATTGGATTCCTTGTCAATTGAGAGGAATGACCTGAGCCAGAAAGTCGCAGAAGAAACAGCTAAAGTCAACAGACTGACATTGTATCGCAAACCCTTTTCTACGACAAGCATCAAGACAGATCGGAAAATGAAATTCTTCACTGGGCTACAAACTGTAGCAACATTTGGCATGTTATTCAACCTCCTGAAGCCATTTGTTCAGTCAATGAATTTCTGGAGAGGAGATAAACAGACAACAAAGAAGGTGGTCTCAAGCAAATTGGTGAAGAGAAGAACACAAAAAATTACTGCAAGGGACCAGCTTCTCCTTGCATACGCCTTGGTCTGCTTATAGAGGATTTGGCAGACAGATTTTGTATTTCTGTGGGAACCTGTTCAGGAATATTCTGCACCTGGATAAAACTTTTGAGTAAAGTTCTTGGTGATGCTTTGATAGTGTGGCTTCCAAGGGAAAGCATCTACACCAACCTCCCATCTGTATTTCAAGCAAAGAATGCAAAAACTCGATGTATCATTGACTGCACGGAATTGTATATTACAAGGCCAAAGTCTATGGACAACCGAGCTTCAACCTGGTCTGATTACAAAAAACATAACACTGTTAAGCAGGAGATGAGGTAATGGCAGACAGATGCTTCAAGATTAAGGAGGACCTGCTACATTACTACTGTACCCTTAGCATTCCACCAGGTGCCAGAACAAAAGATCAAATGACCCCTGCAGAGTGCAAGAAGACAAAAGATATTGCAAACCTTCGCATCCATGTTGAGCGAGCCATCAACCGCATAAAGGACTTTAAGATTTTGAAGAACACCATGCCACTAACAGTTGTACCACTTGTTGATGACATTGTTAGAACATGTGCTGCTTTATGCAATATTCAGCCACTCTTGATTAAAGACAAATAAGAACAGGATGTCACACTTCATAACAGAAAGAGTTTCCTTTCCATTGTTGTGATACCTCAACAGACACTCCTTGAGTTGATTCTAGTGCCAAAATATAGGGGAAGATAAAATTTGGCAAGGGGGGCTGCCTCCCTACAAAAGATCCATTGTTTACAAAAATGTTGGCCAACTTAAACTGGCTTTATACGCAAACATGGCTGATTTTATCTCAGAACTTTGAGGAATTAGATGCATATTGAAATCAAAGATATGCATGCGTCTGTGCAGTAAAAGACCCGCAAAATAGAAACCACTTTTTAAGAAACCATAGGCTAATTTTGTTGAAAAATTGTACCTTCATTTAAGAAACTTCTCCAAGTGTTGATGAAAGCTTAACAGGATATTTTGAAAAAAGTGGTTTCTATTTTGCGAGTTCTCACCCTAGGTAATGTCTGCGCAGTATTGTGGAGGGTGCGCAGTATTGTGATGGGTGCAGAGTAATGTGGAGGGCTATCATGAGTAACTGTGGAGGGCTATCTTGAGTAATGTGGAGGGTGCCGAGTAATGTGGAGGGCTATCATGAGTAATGTGGAGGGCTATTTTGAGTAATGTGGAGGGTGCGCAGTAACGTGGCGGGCTATCATGAGTAACCGTGGAGGGCTATCATGAGTAACCGTGGAGGGTGCGGAGTATTGTGGAGGGCTATTTTGAGTAATGTGGTGGGCTAACATGATGTACGAGGAGGGCTATCTTTGAGTAATTTGGAGGGTGCGCAGTATTGTGGAGGGCTATCTTGAGTAATGTGATGGATGCGGAGTAATGTGGAGGGCTATCGTGAGTAATGTGGAGGGCTATTTTGAGTAATGTGGAGGGTGCGCAGTAACGTGGAGGGCTATCATGAGTAACCGTGGAGGGTGCGGAGTATTGTGGAGGGGTATCTTGAGTAATGTGGTGGGCTATCATGATGTACGTGGAGGGCTATCTTTGAGTAATTTGGAGGGTGCGGAGTATTGTGGAGGGCTATCATGAGTAATGTGGTGGATGCGGAGTAATGTGGAGGGCTATCATGAGTAATGTGGAGGGCTATCATGATATCTGTGGAGGGCTATCATGAGTAATGTGGTGGGTGCGGAGTATTGTGGAGGGCTATCATGAGTAATGTGGAGGGCTATCTTTGAGTAACCTTGGAGGGTGCAGAGTAATGTGGAGGGCTATCATGAGTAATGTGGTGGATACGGAGTAATGTGGAGGCCTATCTCTGAGTAATGTGGAGGGTGCCGAGTAATGTGGAGGGCGATCTAGATAAATGTTGCGATTGGCGGGGTTGTGTGGGCAGGCTGTCGGCCTACCTTCAGTGTGCTTGTACAAGCCATAGAAATGCTGTTGATTACTGCCAAGCGGATACTCTGATACGTTCAGCAATCGCAAGGGAAACACTTATAATGAAAGTGATAATAAGCTATTTCTTGTTCTTTCATCAAGTTTCTATAATTAAGGTTACGAGGTATGCTTCCATCCTTGTCGAGGCTTTTCCTTAAAATAGCATTAGAAGGCACAGCAAAATTAATGTGACAGGCATCAGGGTTAAAGTGACCTTGGGTGCTGCTTGCATCTTCTGATAAAGTATGTCCACTGAATTTCATGCCTCGACTAAACTACAACCATTTCCCGTGGAAAAGAAGATAATCAAAAACCCAATACAAGAGCGTCTCTTTCCTGTATCTCATTCCGCAGGCATTGGAGCATCCATAAAATCGTACGACATCCAGGAAGAGAAGTAGCGAAATGTTGGTCAATGGAAATTGCGATTTACCAACAAGCTTAAAGAACAGCAGCAAATCACCTAACAATCCAGCATTTTTTAACGCAGGAAAAGCTGTTTTAATCAACTCAACAAACTCCAGTTCAGTTGCATCCTCTTGATATTCTCGGTGGTCTTTGAAATCTCCAACGATGTCTCCCAAGGTTGGCTCCTCGCCTTCGCTTAAACTGGATAGGTCAATAGTTTCCAGTTCAGCAAAACTGAGATCGAACAGATTTCTGCGATATCCTTCTTTCAAAACATTGTCATGCGATTCTGAAGGATGTTTGCCTCTCTCGTCAAGGAACCTTTGATACTGGCTTGATAGGCTCTCTTTCAGAGGCGCCTTAACCAAAAAATTATAAAATTCGTCTTCCATAGTTAATTTGCTCGACTCTCAGACTTGCTCTCGAGTCATTTGGAAAAATTATCTCATGATTTGTCAAATCATCACATTTTGAAGCCAACAATTTATACGGCTTGCACAAGCAGACTGAAGGTAGGCCGACAGCCTGCCCACACAACCCCGCCAACCACAAAATTTATCTAGATTGCCCTCCACATTACTCGGCACCCTCCACATTACTCAGAGATAGGCCTCCACATTACTCCGCATCCACCACATTACTCATGATAGCCCTCCACATTACTCTGCACCCTCCAAGGTTACTCAAAGATAGCCCTCCACATTACTCATGATAGCCCTCCACAATACTCCGCACCCACCACATTACTCATGATAGCCCTCCACAGATATCATGATAGCCCTCCACGGTTACTCATAATAGCCCTCCACATTACTCCGCATCCACCACATTACTCATGATAGCCCTCCACAATACTCCGCACCCTCCAAATTACTCAAAGATAGCCCTCCACGTACATCATGATAGCCCACCACATTACTCAAGATAGCCCTCCACAATACTCCGCACCCTCCACGGTTACTCATGATAGCCCTCCACGGTTACTCATGATAGCCCGCCACGTTACTGCGCACCCTCCACAATACTCAAAATAGCCCTCCACATTACTCATGATAGCCCTCCACATTACTCGGCACCCTCCACATTACTTAAGATAGCCCTCCACAGTTACTCATGGTAGCCCTCCATATTACTCCGCACCCACCACAATACTGCGCACCCTCCACAATACTGCGCAGACATTACCTAGGGTGGTTCTTATACAAGTCTTTTTCAAGCCAATTCCATCTGTAACTTTAAATAACTTTGAAACCTCATTCAGTAATAAAAAATCAGATTAAGTCTGGAAATTTGCAGAGACTAGTGTTGAAGACAAAAACTTGGCTAATGATTTTATGCAATTTCAAGTTCTGCACAATGCGAATGCCTTGTTTAAAGTGCAAGTGACACGATTTTGGAAAAAATTCCTGTTTTTGCACGAGAAGCAGAAATATATTGTACTGAACTGTTCTGATTGTTTCTATCGACTCAAAAGATTCAGAGAATAAAAAAATTAACAGTTGCAGGGTCCGCGAGAAGTCACTGCAAGCAATTTTCCCGCCATTATCCCTGCTGAGTGACGTCACACAGAGAACTGATAACTGGGAATCGTCTCCTTGCAAACATGGCGGCGTCAAGAGCAGCTAGCGAGTCGACATCTTCATTCTATGAATCAGAGAACGACAGTATGTTGTCGGACAGCACATCATCAAGCAGTGATGATAGTGCAGACAAAGATAATATTGGGCAAATTTCTTATTTTTTTGGCGATCTGCGAGTTGAGTTTCTTATGGGCAGTTTCTTATAAAAAGAACGTCTATCAAATTTCCAGATGCATGTATGGTAATGGCTATCTGTAAAAGGGGGAATCGGGGAATCATCAGGGAATCAGGGAATCTGTAAAAGGGGGAACATGGAAACTACAAATTCCACAATTTTCTGTATATTTTTTTAATTTTTTTTTCATTTGAATCTATTTTTTTTTATAGTTTGTGTTCTTGTGTCTGCATTGGTTATGAATATGCTCACAAACTTTTTACTTTCCATGTAAACATTCTATGTTTGGTGAGCGACCTTCAAAAGTACACTTTTTAGGTTGTCGATTTCAGAACAGAACTTACACAAAGCCCCACGAGATTCAAAAAAGTTTTGAAGTTGATTTGGCTTTGTAAATTATGTCCTCAAGCAAAGTAATTCTACTGGGGTCTTCTCAACTGACATCTTTTTGCTAAAATAGCCTCATCCAAGGTAATTGCTACATCAATCTAATTATTTCAATTGACTGTGGCTCTTCATCTAGACCAGAGGCAGGAAGGGGAGCATTTTCACCCGAGGAGGCAATTTACCAGATCTGACTTCATCTAACTCAATGTTTTGCATAGATTACAAATCCGGATGTTGCTTGGGCGTTTAGTGGGGCGTTTTCAAGATAAAGGGGGTCGAAGGCCAAAATGCATACAATGACCTAATTTGACTATATTCTGCTATTTAACTTTAAAACAAGTCCAGTTTCGTTAACACCCGGTGATGTAGTCAATTTCTGGCAAATTTTGCCTTTCCCGACGTTTTGGGGAAGTAGGAAATTCCAGGGGGAATAATTTTTTTATTATCATTTCTCTTCTCTTGCACAGCGTTAGAAAGTAAAAAATCAAGAAATTTTGTCAGACCATTTGGTTAATTCAATTTCTTCTTCTGATGCGGTTTCTCTTTCTTTGTTCACTAAAAATAGTTCCGCAATATCCTCAGGATAGGGCTCCGTCAACCATTAGTTAAGTGTCAAATCTTTCAACCAGCCATGATTGGCTGGTTCTTCTTTATAAATTATGCTTTGCGATGCGTACAAAGTTTGCGTGATTTATGTGTTTCTTGAGGCTACCTTTACATGGGGGCAGCAATGATAGATCAACAAAATGTGTTGTCCTTTTCAAAGGTATGCCAGAATATAGCTCTTCTTCCTTCATTTACTGACAGTAATCGTTTCTCCCCAAACAGATTGCAAACAAATTTCCGACTGATCTAATTCCAATGCGCAATTCCAACACTGGGTGAGTGGCCGAGCTACTTAATCAGTTTCTGTCAGGAGAATGAAGTTAAGCTCGGTAGAGTAGGTCAAACTCTGGATGGGTGACCTTGAGGTCTTGACTTCGCAACTCACCTCGCCATCCTTCGGAAGGGACATTAAACTAGGGGTCCCATGCCTGGATGCGGCATGCACAGTGGACTTAAGTTAGGTTTAAGTAGCTAGAAGCACTTCCTGCCCACTCAAAATAAATTGCTGTAAAAAAACAACAACAATATCACTGGTACTCAAAGCATTGTAGGATACTATTTCAACCCCCCCCCCTGTATCACGGCAAGAATCACCAACAAGTGCTTTTAATTGGTTTATGGTTGCAATTCCTTTGATCTCATAAATTTTTGCAGTTTCATCTGATAAACTACCATTTTTTTTCATAAGTGTAACCTGCCTCCTTGTATTCAATCTCTTCAACAACTTCATAATCACCATCTAAATCTCCTGAATATCTAGTGCCCTCTGTCTGCTTATTTCTCTCTTTGATTTGTATTTCCAGACGCACCTGTCACTCTAGCTCGGCCAGCTTTATTTGCCTCAGTGAGCTGTCCCGTTCTTCATTAAGTCTTTTTTCAATTTGACATGTGGTGAGCGGTGACAATTCCTTTTTTAGCTGCGCTCTTTGGGGGGTTACACTGGACCTTTCTGAGTTTGTGGCATAACGGAATAACCAGACCCAGGACCAGTAGGACCGGACCCTAACGGACCAGACCCTGGGGGAATACCCATTACTTTCCTACCAGCTTTTGTTTGCAATGGCGGCCAACACAGAAGTTTCGCTCCAAAGTAAGATAAGGCAGTCACTGCTGTAAGTAAATTCTACCTTCTGGATGCCAGAACAAACGCAAAAATGCATGGTATATTAAATCGTCTAACCAGCAGGCAAACTTTGACCCAGCCTCAAGCCATTGCCCACTGGGCCTAAGCATTTAACTACATGGCCTAAATATGTTACCTCTCTGCCTTGCTTGGTGATTCAAGTTGTTGCAATGACGTCGTGATGCCAGCCACGTTGTATTCCATCTCCACAATCTCAATTTCTGAACTTGATTCTGGCTTCTCCATGTTCTTTGCAAGTTAGTTTGGGACTGCAAAATCATTTAGCAGGCACCTTTTTGATAACATATTTGTTCGTAATGTTTATTGCGAAGGCACGCATTGACCCGGGCATTGACCCCACTTGTCTTTGGTAAATCCCATGATCACAATATTGCATCTCAGAATGTGCATTTGTGTGCATTTGTTTTCTTGTATCATGCATGTGCACTCAACTTTTTACGGGGCCGTAGGAAGCAGCTTGATTGGGGGAATTTTTCTTAGAACAATAGAGAACAATACATCTAATTAATATTTGTGGCGTGGCACCATTGTTTTCAAAATTATTGGGGGGCTTTAAACCCCCCTCCCCCCTCTTCTTACGGGCCTTTCTTTTTATAAGAAACAGCTCATAATAAACAGTAGCCTAAAATTTTCGAAAAATACTACCACACCGCCTGTATCAATATGCTAAGAAACTTTCGTAATTTTCATTCAAAAATACTATTACTGTTGCTATTACTGTACCATGTCCAATTATTTTTGAGTGCCAATTATGTTATTACTTTTTGTTTTAGACCTAATTAAATAGTTTGGAAGCCCTTCTAAGAAAACGAAATTAAGTCTACATTTTCGGCACTAAAAATTGAAAAAAAAACAAATTACAAACTTTGGTGGCAAAATGTCCTAAGATTTAAGAAACTACCTAACGACCTCGGACCTCATATCAGTTTCTTATCGAAAGATATGAGTGTAACCCATATTTTAGAAGATACATGTGACCAACTCCCCCCCCCAATAATTTTCTGGGGCCACCATGGGAGCTAACAAAGTCCCACAGTATTACCTGCGTGCCTGATAAATTTGAACTCTAAGCGCTGAGAACCTGCAGCTTGGATGCTGGGCAGTCTGAAAGCTTCTCTTCGATGAACTCAGTTGAGTGGGCCTGAGTGTGTCGCAGAACTTATGTAAATTTGGTGGTCACTCATTCGCAAAAGTGTATGAGATTTTTTCAGAACAGAAGATTTCATGTACGAGATCTTTTTGAGTGAAATTCCCCTCCTTTCGGTGACTTGGTGACTGACTTTCTATCCAACGTCAAAGCGAGGGTAGGGCATTCCCCTAGGGTCTGATCCGTTAGGGTCCGGTCCTAGTGGTCCTGGGTCTGGTTATTCCGTTATGCCTGACTTCGTATCGTCGGAAGATGATGTCAGTTCGCCGTACGAAAAAGATTCTGAGGGTGCTTCAGAGGGTGTGTTCATTTCTCTTTCCTGGAGATACTCGGCCAAATTTGCATTGCAGCTGTCTACTATAAATCCGATATCCTCTATCCAAATGTCACTGTAATCATCATCATTTGGGTCCAATTCCTCCATAAAGGCCTCATGTGCTGCAGTGTCTTCTTTGAATACACGCGCAAGTTCTTGTCCATGAAACTTGGCTTGCATTCTACTGCCACGTTTGTTAATGATGTCAATAGAAACTGCCTTAGCTTTACGCTGAATTTGTGCACCAGCAAGTCTTATTTGCGAGGAAACATCAACATGCCTCATAAGAGTCCAAAGTCCCAGAATTTCTCCTATTTTTGGCTATAAGTTAAGCAACATATGCTGATACCAAATCTCAAATTTAACCTTGATATCTTGTTCCGTTCAAAAATTATGGACAATTTTGGGTCCGCCTTCAAAGGCGAAAAATGAGCGTGGTCACGAGAAATTAACGAACGCAAGTGGTATTTGAAACACTTTTAGAATGACCACCAATCAATTGTAACCAGGTGGAACATCGTTACCTGACTAATTTTAGGGTGTACAATTCAAATTTGCAGTCAGGATACTTTTTCGAGAACCATGAACACCGCTATGCTCAATCAAAAATACAATGTTCATGTTTTTGCAAAACCAAAATATGCGCAATTTTGAGTGAAAATTGCCAAATGCAGCAAAATGATATCAAAATGACGAGTGTGCTAAATTGCGTGGGTTGCATGGGTTGCGTGGGTGCGTGGGTCAGAAAATTTGCGTGGGTCGTGGGTGGTGAGTCGTGGGTCGTGGGTAAATTTGCGTGGGTCGTGGGTAAATGTGCGTGGGTCGTGGGTCTTTTTTGGAGAGAATTTTGCGTGAGTAGTCTTGCGTGGGTGAAATTTTTTGCGTGGGTATCCGGTTTTGCGTGGGTCCAGCTTTTCGTTGCGTGAGTGGCACATTTCGCGTGGGTAATCCATTTTGCGTGAGTCTAACTACAGCATTGACTAGCCTATTCATTCAAAGCTCGTTGCTTTGTGCATTTTAAAATAAAATTTTATCACGGGGGTACTGACAATTTTTAACATTGCAGAATTAAGCAGTAGGGTATTCCAATGACATGACAGGGCAAAGGACAAGAAAAAGCAAGTTTCATTCTGTTACAAACAAATTTCAGCGAACAAAAAAAACAAACAAAACAGTGATAATGCAACCATCAAAGGACAAGCCCGTTTGGTGGATATGAAGTTGAGTCTGCTAAGATTTCTTCCCGTCAAATCAAACCCTCAAGTCAGCCCAACATACAAATTGAAACAACTTTATTATCTATCAGTGAAAATCGTTTATATGTACTTGTTCGTAGCCGTATATCAAATTTTAGTTTGGTTACACGTCTTTATGTTAATGACTGCGGGGTTGTTATGGCCTCTTGCTCTCCGTGGTATTGCCCTTGAAGTGTAGTAAAGTAGTTCGTACGTAGTGTAGTGTCTAAAGTAGCTCGTATTGTAAGATTAAATTTTAATTTAACCCTCTGACACATCCTATTTTGGTTGGGGGAGGGGACCAAAGAGCCCTCTACCCAGCTCTTGACTGGAAATAGATAGAGCAACCAGATTTGGTGTACTAATAGCCCCAGGCATGTACTTTATGAGAATATAAAACTTAAAGCTAAAATTAGCCGTCATTATTGCTTGAGTCAGCATTTTTCTTTGTGTGGTCAAGAAAAGTGGCAAAATCGGTCAAAATTAGGAAAAATGCGAAAGAATTTAATTGTGAGCACAATTTCTATCCAAACATCAAAATTGTGATATAGATTACATCTAATAATACTACCCTGCAAAATATCTTTGTAGAATATTGCAATTTTGCTACTTTTTTCGCGAAAATTAATATTCGAGAATTGGCGATTTTGACAGAGTCAGTTCCGGAAATTTGTCTCCCTCCCGCTCATTTGTCAAAATTTTTTCTTAAAACTTCTTGAGTCGTTGCACAATAAGTAGCAGCAAAAGAAAGTTTCCGGGCGATAATAGTTGTCCTGGCAGAGTTATAACAAAAAGTCTATTGGCCCCCCCACCAACCAAAAGAGGGTTAAAGAAATTCTTTTCTGTTGATATGGGACATTTTTGAAAAAAAATCATAAAACCTTCGTTTGTGTTTTTATTCATCAGTATTAGCATTATTATTATCATTATTTAAGCTGGAAATTAGATTTTTGTTTGTTTTTAAAGGCATGTCGCCAGGTTTCTTGATATGATCAACAACCAGTAACTATACACAAAGCAAAGCAACGAGCTTTGAATGAATAATCAAGGCTGTAATGCTGTAATTAGACTCACGCAAAAATGGGTTACCCACTCGAAATATGCCACTCACGCACCAAAAAGTTGGACCCACGCAAAACCGGTAACCCACGCAAAAATTTTCACCCACGCAAGACTACTCACGCAAAATTATCTCCAAAAAAGACCCACGACCCACGTACATTTACCCACGACCCACGCAAATTTACCCACGACCCACGACTCACGACCCACGACCCACGCAAATTTTCTGACCCACGCACCCACGCAACCCACGCAATTTAGCACACTCCAAAATGACCAGTAGATTATCTGTAAGTACATATGGAAAGGTTTATTTTCAGTGAGTTTCATCTTTGTATATGTATGGTTCAGATGTTATTGAGCTACAAAAATAGGCAAGAATTGTCAATTTTTTTCAAATTCTTGCTTTACCGTTAACTTATGTGAGTGAACATTTAATTCTATGAAGTAGAACAATCGCATGATTTGATAAGAATTACATATTTCTATCATAGGTCTTCAATTCTAGATTAACTGTAAGGTCGATTCATTGAGTATTCATCACTGCTTTAAGTCTTTTGAAAATAAAACTAATATGTTGTTACATTTTTTTAAATAAGTCAAGTAAACTTTTCTATTTAAACACTGTCACATGCAATAATATAGTTAGTCAGTTTGCAATGCCATGATCTGTGTCATGTCTTCATTCCTGATGGCATATGTTCTTCCTGTGACTGTATTAGGTGCTCCAATTTTACAAACAAATTTATCGAAAGGTACCCAGCAAACATCATCCCTTGCTGGCCAAGAGAAACTTGTAGCGGGTCCATGCGGGTGCATGAATTTCATCATGATATCTTTGCTTTCACGATTGATGTCTTCCACAAGTCCAATCCACCAGAAAGAATCGTAATAGCACACAGCAAAATCCATTATCTTTACTTCTAATATTTCTTTTTCTATTTCTTCTGCTGCTGAAGCCAAAAACCGGAAAGATCCACAGAATTCTTCATCTTCACTGACCCTCTTATATCGAATCTCATGTGTAGAGATTGGTGAAAATAAATGATAGCTTCTTGTGCCTGGTACTGTGCCGCCCAATTTGAATCTTTGTTTCAACATTTCTCTCACATCTTTCATGGATTCTTTGGTGATCTTTATGAAGTTGATGCCGAGGATTTCCGTGCTGCAAAAGTCATACATTTTCTCCATTGAAAGGATCTGATCGTCTTTTGGCCTTTGCAAACTGGATCGAGCAGTTAAACGCTTCACTGTGCCACCAATACCATCACATGGGGATTTGCCATGGCTTGTGGCAAAGGAAAGACCATTCAGCAGACAGACCAAAATCACCTTTATGGTGGCATACGTTCAGGAAGTTCTTAAAATTTTTGTACTGCCCAGCACAGCCATCGGAAAAATATTCTACATGCTGCAAATGGGGTAGCTTACTCCTTACAAGGTCTAATGCTGTCTTCTGTACTTGGTGGACGAAGCATGTGTCATGTTCCATGTCATCAGAAATAATGCAGATGGACAGGCTTTTCAATGATTCACCATCTTTGTAGTAAACTACCACCGGATGAAGTGTGCTGCCAAGCTTATTCCAATGAAACCCTTGGATTTCATCTTGGGCAACAAACTGATAATTATCAGCAAAATCTAGAAGGACGATGCATGTCTTGTCGTCGAGGTTCTCCTTCTTTTCCTTTAAGTACCTTGCTTGACTTTTTGCAATGAATGAATGGCTCGTTAATTTATTCAGGGCCTCAAGGACCAGTTCAATAAATTCCTCAATTGTGGCCGTTTGTGAAACAAGCATTGCCCTGTCGGTCCCTTGCCACTGCTGAAATGCAAGATTGTCTTCTTGAACTGACTCGAAAGCCGTCTCAAGATAATCCTTAACTGGTGCTGATCCAGGACAATTGGGGCATCAATGAATCATGCACATCTTGTTCTCAACGTTGCACACCATCATCTCCATTAGTTCCTTGTAAGTTTTGTCAATATTTGCAGCATGAACAAGAAGCTGGGTGTTCTGGTGGCTTGTGCAGACACAGACCGAATGGGTTCCTGACGAACTAACAGTCACACACCATTTTGGCCGCAGACTGCAAAACTTTGAGAAGCCAACTTTACAGTTTGGATGGATTCTCTTGAATTCACTGAAAAGCTCACATAGGTTGCATAAAATTAAACGTTTTTGTTCATGCACTTTTCGGCCAATGCTTACACTATCCTTTTTCCCAGGCATCAGTCTGGTGTATTCATCATCTTGGTAGAAATCGAGAATGGCTGTTTTTGTGTCCTCAGTTATCGTTCTACCCTTTCTTGCATCAGGAATGGACAGGATCCCGCTATCTTTCTTCAGGCTCCTTTGCAGTGCGCACAGCATACTCTGACATATTAAAAAATCGTGCAGCTGCTTTTCTGCTCCAGGAATCAGGGGTTAGTGTCAGGATCTGGATTTTTGTCTTGTAGTCTGCCACTTGAATCTTTTCCTTCATTAAGAACAACAAGGTGTCAAGATCAGCTGCTTTGGCTTCTATCTCTGATGCAATAGCTGCTTGAGGTTCTTTCCTTCTCAAATCTTCTCTATCGATGTTTGCTGCTGCTGATGCCATCTCTTCCATGGTAGACATTGCTCGATCCAATTTATCTTTCAAGTGACTGATCTTTCTGTGCTTTGTCATGGCGTGAAGCTTGATGGGAGAGATGCCTAGTTCTTCAAAACTTGAGTCAACAGACTCCCTTGCAGTATCTCTTGCCATCGTGTTCTCAAAGTCTATGATTTCGTGGAATTCCTCGTCAGTCTCCATTTGTATCTCATCAACAACCTCTTTTGAAGTTGTCGCAATTTTCAAGCAGTTGCGACATAACTGCCAGCCTGGGCAAACTTCATGTCCTTCCAACTTTAATTTATTTGCCATTTCCAATGTTATGACATGGCCCCCTTTCACAACTTTCTTACCTCTTGTGTGCTTTCCATATATGTTGCAGCATTTTTGAAACTTCTTTTCAAATGCAGAACCGAAAAATTCTTTATGATGGCAACAAATCATCAGCTCTGGATTCTCGACCATTTCTTTCATCCCTGCTCTCCATAACAGTGTTTGTTGAAGCTCTTCTTCAAATTCACACACTTTTTCCAAAGCATTTTGCCTTGTAAGCCATGATTTGTGACACTCACCACTACCATGGAGGTCTTTGAAATTGCAGTTACGATCCATACTATATCGTCCCTTTTTCAATTCTGTATTCGTCTTCCACCTTGATCTCAAACTGACTGAGGATACAGTGAGAACCTCATATATATAAACATTAGCACAATCTGTCTCTTTTTAGGCATTACATAAGTGAAAGACTAAGAATAAACTGAATTACATCACTGGGGATTATGTCATACATTAGAAAATTTCATGACATCATAGAGTAACTGGGGCAATATCAGGTTCTCTGGTAATGTGAAACTCATTCATCACTCATCTTCCCAATATTGTGCAGCCTTGTTGTTATAATACCTGTGGCTTATCACATTAGTAGTAACCATGACTAAAGGCAAATACATAGAATTACAACATTGATATATAAATAGATATTACTCAGCCTCTTTGTGGCATGATATTCAAGGTACTTTGGCTACAACACTATGTCTGCTGTGTGAATCAAGAATCAAGGAGCAAGAGTTGTTTGCAATGAACAGCAGCCCTAGAAGATTTGCTACAAAGAACCAATTTCACAGCACATACATAAGGTCTGCTCTGTTAGACATAAGGTGCCCTTGGTCAAACTATAGGAATTAGATTAAATTAACATATACAATAAATACAGCTAGCATACCCAGATCATATGCATGATACATCATTTATATATGATGATCTATCCTTATCCATATTTGCAAACATGCAAATTTTGTACTGAAGTAAGATTTTCCACAAAACACATCATCCGGCAGGCCATCAAATAGGTACAAAATGAGCAATTCTTGCCTATGTTTTGCAGCTCAATAACTGCTGAACCCTACATATACAAAAGATGAAACTCACTGAAAATAAACCTTCACATATGTACTTACAGATAATCTACTTGTCATTTTGATATCATTTTGCTGCATTTGGCAATTTTCACTCAAAATTGCTCATATTTTGGTTTTTGCAAAAACATGAAAATTGTATTTTTTATTGACCATAGGGGTGTTCATGGTTCTTGAAACAGTATTCTGAGTGCAAATTTGGATTCTACACCCTAAAATTAGTAAGGTAGCATTGTTCCTTCTGGTTACAATTGATTGGTTGTCATTCTAAAAGTGTTTCAAATACAGCTTGCGTTTGTTAATTTCTCGCGACCACACCCTTGAAGCTGGACACAAAATTGTCCATAATTTTTGAACGAAAAAAGATATCAAGGTGAAATTTGAGATTTGGTATCACCATATGTTGCTCAACTTATAGCCAAAATAAGAGAAATTCTGGGACTTTGGTATTATGGTATGGATGTGCTCAAATGGAATGACCCAACAGGGAAATCTAGGGAATCCCTTCTTCTGCAGCGCAAAGTGTACGGTTGGCGGCTCGCTCGCATCTCTCTCCAACTCGAGTTATTTTCGATTCATTTGCAACTTCCAAGAGTTATGTGATGCTTGTTTAGTATGGTAAGTGTTGTCTTTGGATTATTTAGCCGTTTTGCAATCTTTTCGCTCATTTGTGAATGTATTTTGAGCCATTTGATTTCAGTTTGTTCTCTCGACTTTGAAACGGCTCAGTTTAGGCCCAGCTGCAGAAGAGGGGATTTCCTAGATTTCCTACTTGTTGCCAAGGCTGTTAGAATCGGCCGCGCTATCCTCAGTCCCTTTTCCAAATTGCAAAATGGTCTATTCATTTCTGGAGCTTGTTAAAATTTGCTAGAATTTATATGCTGTAGCTTTTGACTCTCAAGCAAAGATACTGTATCCTCAATGCCTTGAATCTGTGCATTTAAAATGGTTGCTCTATGTTGTCTTATCTCAGTTAACAGGTACTTCCTTTTGGATTTTTTCTCTTCGTTGCCAAATACATTTGAGAAAATTTATTTATCAGCGAAATAAGTCCCGTAGGCTTTAACAAAGAGACTATCTTGCAATCTTCATTGCTTGAATGAAATGTTTTTTGCATCATCTCTCACGAAATTATTACGAAACAAGCAATCTTATATGCCCAAGGGAACATAAAAAATGCCCATTCGTGCTTGGCTTGGTGTACTTTTTTAAATTCATTTTGACTGGAGAAAAATATTCCTTGGTGACTACATTCATTAATTTGTTTGTTAGTTTTCAGTTTTTTACGTTCTTTTCAAACGGGTACCCAAAGGACGGATCCTTGTCCAAAAATGTCTTTGACTGAGGAGATTCCCCTAACCAGCGTGTTAGCAGTTTAGGCCAAAACCCAAAAGCTCTGGTTTGTAGATGGACGCACATTTTGGCTTTCGAGATTAATATTTCAACTCTTGATGCGCCAATATCAACAAACGAGGTATCAATCTTCAAGTTAACTATCAAAGAGTTCTTCGAAACTTATTTGGGATCGATTCGACTTATACTCTCATCGCTAGTCCCCATCAAATCTGTTACCTTTTTTTGGGACACCCGGTAGTACCCGATATATCTCAGCATGGATGGAAAAGAACATTTTGAAATCAAGTGGACCGAGAGTGCATTTGCAGAAGACATTGAAGAACTGCTGGTAGAGTAGAAGATGACATTTCCTTTGATGATTGCGACGAAAATGGCGACAATAGTGACACGGAGTATCAGAGATACTTTCTTTTAGGTCATTACGTTGCATTTGGTATGTTGACCATGGTGCAAGGACTTCCAAGTAAAATATAGAAGTGATCCCAATCGCATTTTCCTCTTTTCGTAACACATTTGGCCATTTTATTGATAGTTACCATATAAGGAAAAGGTGATTTCATGTCACGTGATCATTGTTTGGAGAAGCTACTAATTATCCTTCAGCATCTAACTTCTTTATACAGTCGTTTTGAGCTTAATTTGGTCCGATCTAAGCCAGCCCGCGCGTCATTTAGAAGGAAAAACCTTGTTTCTCCTCCGCAGAGGTGCTTGCTCAGAGTGGTCAGACTTTAACCCCTGATTTAACCCCTTAAACCCCAACAGATCGCTGATCACCATCACATTCCAAGATGCCTAGGGTCATAGGTATCTCAAAATACCCATCTAAATTTCTCCGCTTAGAAGTGACATGTACCTCATTCGTAGCCTGGTCTAGTTTTTCTATAGTTTTTTGCTTCATAGAGTCCGTGGATGCAAAATAGAGTCCAGTAATGGTCATATCATTGCTTGTATGGCCAGCAGAATTGAAATGCAGAGAAACAGTAGAGTCAGGTCGTCCTTGTAAGCATCTTAGAGGTGTACTTTTTTTCCACATTGTGGAGGTGCTCACCAAAACGGGCATTCAGTTGTCTTGAAGTTTATCCAATGTATAGCGTATCACACACTTTACAGGAAATGCAATAGATTAGGCAGGCAGATGAACAGGAGAAATGTGCATTGATATGGAAGACCTTGTTGTTGTTAGAGACTGTTGTAGAAGGATTAATGTGAGTGCATGTGTGGCATTTAGGATGGTTCCATGGCGAAGTTCCAGATGGTTTGACAGATGAAGGCAACTTTGTTCGTACAAGGAGGTCTTTTAAATGTTTGTCACGTCTGTACGCCATAAGGGGAGGAGAATGGAATACGTCAGAGGTTTCGTCATCGTCAGTGAGTATATGGAAGTTGTCGTAGATAATATCTTTCAATTGTTTGTTGAGCAGATGAGATATGAGTGTAAGAGGAATTCGTTATTTGGTGCTTTGGTTGTTGACTGGGACTAATGAGGCTTCTTGTGTTAATTTTGATATTTTGGCAATGGCAGATGCAGTGATGTTGGGTGGATAGTTGCTGTTGTGAATAAATGTTGACATTTCTTCTGTTTTGGCTTGGAAATCTTGTTCTGAGGAGCAGAGGCGACGTAAACGGCGGAAGTGGGAGTATGGGATTGAATCTTTGCATTTCTGTGGATGCGAAGAGTCGTAATCAAAATAGCAATAGGAGTCAGTTTCTTTGTAGTGAACGGAGGTGGTGATCTTGTCTTTGGATATAGAACGCTGGATGTCGAGGAAGGGCAGACTGTTTTCTGTGATTGTTTGGGTGAAATCCAGGGATGGATGGAAATTGTTGACAAAGTTAATGAAATCTTGCAATTGACTAAGCGGCAGTGATGTTGCACCAACAACATCATCAATGTAACGCATCAAGAGGCAAGGGAAACGACCAATGTAACATTGGGAAATGAGCGCTTCTTGGTGTTCAACGAAAAGGCAGGCATAGGCTGGGCCTAATTTGCTTCCCATTGCAACACCAGAAATTTGTAAATAAGCACCATCAGCAAACAGGAAAGAATTGGTTTTAAGGACAAGCTCAGCTAGGCGAAGGAGGGTGTTAGTTGGAGGAACTTGAATAGTTCGTTTGTTAAGGAAATATTTAAGGACAAGCAGACCATCATCGTGTGGAATGACGGTGTATAGGGACTTGACATCCATGGTGAAGAGATATAGATGAGGTCCAGAGAATCTAAAGTCCTTGAAGACACAAAGTGCAGCAGAGGAGTCTTTCACGTATGTTGGTAGTTGCTTGACTATAGGTGCGAGGAGCTGGTCGAGGTAAGTGGCAATATGTGTTGTTGGGCATGATACAGCAGAAACGATTGGATTCCGCGTCAGCACAGAAGCTTAATGGAAGGCTGTATAAGCAAGAGCAGAAACGTGAAAGTCAAGGTGGATTTATTCTGCTAGACTTAGCAAAAGTTCAGAGACAAAATGGATGTTTTCTAATGTCCAGAATGCAAAACTTCAGGTTTGACATTGATGGAAAATTTTCCGAAGAAGCAGGGCCTTAGTGTCAAATTAATTGTACAATGACTTTGCGCTAGTTGCTGTTGGGGAAGTGCATTTGACTCCTCGAGTACTGCAAACATTCCTGGTAAATCAAGGAATAACATGAAAGTTAATGTGAGAATGGTCATGGCAATGCGAGAGATTGGTATTGGTTATGAAGGGTTGAACAGCTTCACAACGAACATGAACATGCATCGCCTGATGACAAAGAATATCTACAAGAAGATTATTCATAGCCTGCACGGCAATTATATGGATGTTGCCAGTGAGAGTATGAAAGCTGCAGCTGAGGAAGTGAAATTGAAAGAGGGTAATGGGGATGCTGCTGCAAGCTTTGGTGGGTCATGGCAGAAACGTGGCCATGCATCATTGGATGGGATTGTTTCAGAAATCTCCATATCAACAGGCAAGGTCCCTGACTTTGAAGTCAAATCCAAAAATTGCAAAGGATGTGAAGCACACAGGCACCATGATAAGTTATCAGAAGAGTACCTTAGTTGGAAGTTGGACAATGATGCAGAATGTTCTACCAGCCACACTGGCTCTTCGGGGCAAATGGAAGTCAGCGGTACACTTGATATGTACAAGCGATCATCTGAGAAAAATGGGCTACATTATGTCTCATTTATTGGAGATGGAGACTCATCAACCTACAAGACTGTTTCAAGTGCAAAGCCTTATGGTGATGGAGTTGAAATAGTAAATAAAGAGAGATTCCAAAAGTAGCTGCTTTTGATGCCACTAGTGAGGCCATAATTCTTAGTGCACTTAATGGCAGCAAATATTTCCCATTTGTATTTGGTGTTTGCGAAAGCGCTCTCGTTCTAGAGTTGGTTGCTTGTTGTGTGGATGAAATCTATGTGACATCGACAATTTTCTCCGAGTTAAGTAATTTAGAGAGTTGTTTGTCCTGCAATGATTGGCTGCGAATTTCATATTTGCTTGCAAAGGCTGTATCTTTTCTACACCAAAAATGTATCCTGCACAATGATTTGAAAGAAGACAACGTATTACTGAAGAATGTGAATGGAGTCCCAGAACCAGTGTTGACATACTTTGGAAAAACGACGCACAGTGCGTATCCTAAGGTGTATAATTTAAACTATGAAGAAAAATTGAGGTACAACAAGAATCACAGGTTTCTTGCACATGAACTAAGAAATATCAGTGGGACTTGTCAATCATTTAGCATGGATTGCTACTCTCTGGGAAGGATTTATAAATCTGTAGGTTATTTGAGGTTTATAGTTGATCTACAAGTTCTTGGGCACAGAATGAACAATGTCAATGTTGCACAGAGAGTTACTATTGGAGAGGCTTTAGATTACTTGATTCCAGACAGTATGTAACAAGTTGTTGTCATACACTCGTTTTTTTTAAGAAACTGCTTCAAAGTTAAGAAGCAACCCTACCTGAATTGAAAAAGCTAAGAAACTGTTTTAATTTAGAATTTTAACTTTCCTATCACACTCAAAATGTTTTGACAGTGTACAGTTATAGCAACTGTCTAGACATTATTTTGAGTGCGAATTATGTTAGTTACTTGTATTGAGACCTTACTAAGTAATTTGGGAGCCCTTTCGAGAAAACAAAATTAACTCTACAATTCCGTCATTAAAATACAAGAAACACATCAGAAACTTTTGGCAGCAAAATGAGTGTATGTACCAATGTGTCTTTTAAATCTAACATTTGTACAGTATTACTTCACTATAACACACATGCTTCTGACATTCCTTGAGTATAACATACTTTACCTGGTTCTTGGAGATGATATGTCAGTCAACGAAAAAAACGAGAGATGTCAGTCATGCAATTATCTGTATGAACATCGGAAAACAGGCAACTGCTGAAAAACGAAACAAATTCTGTATATGCTAGTTCAGGCTGAGCAATATTTTTATAATATTCTTATGCAGCTATAATTTTATTGCCCCAACCCCCACCCCAGGATAGGCAGGGCTGATGCGGGGTCATTCACGTTTTTCTATTGTGAAAATGAGTAATGTCCCTGCCTGTTGGGGCAACAATCTCCCGTGAATAGGTGGTGATAACCCGTGTTTGTTCCCGATTGAAGTCCTACCTTGTAATGCTCAAGCTTTCAAGGAGAAGCGAATCACCCCAGAACTATTCAGGTTATGGAGAATTCTTAAGAACCCATCAGGAATTATTTGATGTTAGGCATACACAAGGCCCCCATTGTGTGTCATAATTTGTATTCACCTTCTTGTATCAACAGAAGGAGAAGAACAGTGGCTTTGCTAGTTCATTGTTACATTTTGAGCCAATAGCAGACCAGTCAACACCATTCCTGAAAGCAACGATGCCAGGATATGAAAGCTCATCCCCAATTCCTATGAGCTCTTCATCAAATGCAAATCCAAGAAGCTCAGCTGGTGAAACTTACGAGAAAGATGAAGCAAGCAGTACTTTAAAGATGTCCTCCCCAGTGTTTATTCTATATAAAGATAATGAGATTGTTGATGCTGCTGCAAGGCAAGCAATGTCTCCAGAGCTGGTTAACAGGCTTGTTAGGAACACGATTTCTAACATTAGAGATTCTAAGATTGCAACACAGCACTGAAACAGAACAAAAGAAGTTACAAATGAACCTTGTTTCTGCTGTCCAGGTAGCCTTGGTGACTCAAATCATTGAAGAAGTCAATCTACCAACTAGAGTTTCCGCTTCGGAACATTGACCACTAATAATAACTATGAATAATAATAAATAATATTTCCCTATAGTGTATTCTGGCAACATGTTCAAATTGCCGTTTTACTATTTCATAGTAAATATGTTCTCCATATTCTGGTCAAAGAGAAAATAACTCAAAACCATTTTTTTTAAGTTTTGTCTTATTATTTCATTGAAGGGATGGTTTCTAGCTTCTTTTTGGCTTAATAGCTATTAAAACCGATTGTTTTTCACCTATTTTGCATTGCTGTACAAACCACAGTGATCAAGTTCAGAGGAATTATGGAATAAATAGTAAAAAACAAAGTTTGAAAAATTTGCAACATTTAATACCCTCCATGACAAGGGGTGTCAGGGGTCAACACAAAGCAAACATTTTCGAAATCGGACCACTGGTTCCATCACAACGATTTTTTGACGTTTGGGGAAATGAAATGTTGTTGTTATCATAGCACTTCCGGAAACTTTATTGTTTTAGCTTAACTTTAAACTCCCATAGCTCCGTTCATGATCGTTTGATTTTTACCAACTTTGTTTGTAGAGGGCGTTTAATTACAATTTTATTTTTACTGACCAATAGGGAGGTTACTCAGGGGTGGTCCAGTGACATCAATTTGGTATTTTGTTGGTCCGCAGACAGAAATAGATCAGTTAGAGTGGGAATCTGGAGGAAGGAGGTTTGTTAGCAGAAGGTCATTATGGAGAACAGTTCAGAGAAAATAGACGTTGTGGGGTATGTGAACGATGTCTCTCCTTGCAAGTTGTCAAAGCGGAGGAACAACTATTTTGATGTCCAGGTATACATAGGACAATCAGCATGCAAGAAAATAAGGATAATGTTATGGAGATTGTTAGGAGATAAGATTGTTATGGAGCATCTAAGAAATTCGTAA
Source organism: Aurelia coerulea (assembly GCA_039566865.1). NCBI lineage: Eukaryota > Metazoa > Cnidaria > Scyphozoa > Semaeostomeae > Ulmaridae > Aurelia > Aurelia coerulea. The sequence goes on from CM076947.1 coordinate 13,291,057, forward strand.
GAAACTCTGAGTACTGAACATCTGATAATTTCAAGAAATTTTTAATGCTGCCTATTGGCCCAATTTTTAGTTTCTTATAGAAAAAACTTGTTTTACAAGAAAGTAATAATTGAATTCACAATAAAAAAGATCACAAAAAAAGATATTTATTCAAATGTACTGAATTTAAGTTAGAATAAGGTTGAAAAAGCTACACTAGCTTTTGCAATGCATTTAGATGTCATTCCTCAATCGCTCAATCGAACTTGGTTAAAGTTTTGAACATTGCTGAGAAAAATGACTCATTGTATGAATTTGAGAATGTTTATCAAGGGCTGGGTGGTGGATTATTTAATTTTGAATTATGGAGATATTTTAAGTACTTTGGTTTTGTTCATGTTAGTCTTAATCTTGAATCTGTAGATAAGTTTATTTTGTTTCTTAATTATTGTAAATATTGTAATTATGTAGAATTAAGGAATTGTAAAATAGTGGATCGTATCGAGCACCGGTGAAGATGAGGTTGCAGCAAAACAATCACGCTTGACAAGAACATTATAAGATAAGACGTGGCTACAAAATTAAAAGTAGTGCTACAGAAAACCTAGAGTCAGGTTTCTTAAAGGCAAATATCAGAAAGAAGGAGACTTGGAAAATAATGAAACATATGAACGATCTCTCGGTATTTGACAGAAATGGAGGAAGTAACCAATGTTTGTGATTATATCGTTGTTCATGAATTATTGTCTTGGTCATTTGTTGGACTAGCAAAAAGCACACCCATCTTTATTCATTCCATTGTCCACATTAGGATTCCATTGTGCACACTAATTCTAGATCCGGAATTCAAGATTCACACTAATTCTAAATCTGGAATTCAAGATTCACACTAATTCTAGATCCCGAAATCAAGATTCATACTGAATTGGGCTTTTTAAGAATTCCTTGGAGAATCTGTGTGGTTTCATCTTTTTCGCTACAATTTCTCTGTGGATGTTTACTAATTTTGACTGAAGGTCCTTTATCATTCTCTGCATATCGGGAGTCACTAATTCAAGATTCAAGATCCGGAATTCAAGATTCACACTAATTCTAGATCCGGAATTCAAGATTCGCACTAATTCTAGATCCGGAATTCAAGATTCAAACTAATTCTAGATCCGGAATTCAAGATTCACACTAATTCTAGATCCCGCAATCAAGATTCATACTGAATTGGGCTTTTTAAGAATTCCTTGGAGAATCTGTGTGGTTTCATCTTTTTCGCTGTATTTTCTTTGTATCAGGCTTGCGAATAGATGGTTGATCTAACCAATTCCCCCGCCAATTCCTCAATTTACAACACACGCATTCTTACTTAAAGGTACTTGAGCTTCTGTAAATGTCTAAATGTTGCAAAGACTTAAAAAAACCTTCCTTTGAGGGCACAAGTAGTGAGCATGAAGACTGTTAATGCAGCTTTAAGAAACTCGTAAAAAACTCTGACTATTGAAAATCTGACCAGAAACTTTCAGTGCTGGCCCGCATTCTTAGTTTCTTAAAAAAATGTCTGCAAAAATGAGTGAAAATAAAAGAGAAATGGCATGGATTTCCTTGATAAAAGGGAAAGAGTTTTTTGAATAATTTGGCCAAGTATTGAAATTTGTTCATTATTGTTATCGAAGAGTCGAGTTTCTATAGTTTCTTATTAAAAATGTGTGCTTCAAACTATTTCACTTTGCACAAAGGGTGTAATAACCATACAATTCTAAAGCTCTCGGTTACAAGGGGTAGTTTTAACTCGCACCATGAATTTATACCAAGCACCCCAACACCAGAAAACACAGCAGAAATAACACAACTGGAATTGATAGTAGGGAGGTATATTCAGTACGGTTTGCTACAATAAATAGTAAACAAATCAATAATTAAATAAACCAAATAAATAGCGATAAGAAACTTTCGAATATAACAATGACAACACGAAGCATGGCCTAATATAATCCCAAACGAACAAAATAGTAAACGATGTAACGAGTAAGAATAAAAAGAAATATTAAATTCAAACTTACAAACTATTTGTCCTTGGAAATACTCAGTTTGGTTTGCACTGCCATAACAGCCTCTTTGTCCTTCAACTTGGCTTTGACTTTCACCATGATACCACTGACGCAGTTTTTTTAAACCTGCTTCGAACTCTGGCCTTTATGCCTTCCAAGGCAAAACAACAACACAAATTGCCACGCATGCACGGGACTCAATGAGGCTCAAAAGCACGCGTGCACGGTTCTCAAATATGCCACGCATAAGTCCAAAAGTTCTGGATTCCCCAGACAATAAAAAATGTTCATAATAGAAATGTTAAAGTTTCAAACCAATAACAATCTCAAAGGGGCATAATCCACGGGTCAACAGCAACTAAAGTCTTTGCACGATGATACAGCCGGCCCCAAACACTTGGACACCAGGACAATGTTTCTTTAAATCTTTCCAAGAAGTGCAAATCATGATCTTTTCTCCTTACTTTCTGCTGCTTCTTGATTTCCTTCTCTGGGATCTCGTCATCCTGTCCTATTCTTTCTCGGCACAACTTTTGCAGAATCAACTTCGCATTTAGGATGATTGGTGCAGCCATACCAAGAGGATCGTAAATAGAAGAAATCACACTAAGAATACCTCTTCTGGTGACAGGTTTTTCTCTGATGCAGACGAATTTGATCTGTCCGGGAATTTGATCTGTCCGGATGTGCTTGTTCTTTAAGGTTGTTCTTTATAAGATGTTGTCATGATAGCGAGTATGTGACATGATTACATTCATTAATCTGACTGGTATACTCTGATTTTGTGCCTGGCAAACTGCATAGACTGGTAGTAGTTTGGAAGGAAAGTTACCACTGTCTAAGAGAGGAGAGACCATACCCAACTGATCTTTGCTACTTTTAGGAATACTACCATGAATGATCACTTCAGTTCTACCTGGAATACAAGTACTACACTGCATTGTTACAGGAACTGGTCCCCTGTTTATGGGCTGCACCAAGTTAAAGGTGAAACATGATCAGAACTGGCTGCACCATTTTCCACAGAAGTGGGTTTAGGAGGAGCAGACAAGGGTTGCTGAGGACTATGTGGGCTTAAAGCGGTTGACCCATGGGCACCAACCAGGGAATACACTCCATCCCCATTAAAGGATAATTGTAACCCATTGGAAGTTAAAAAGTCCCACCCAAAAAACACACTGTAGTGGCTCAAAGAGGTTAGAGGAGCTAAGAAATTTCCTGAATATGCAACTAAGCCACTATAAGGTAATGACAACTCAAGTGGTGCCGTTCCAGAAACTTGCAATGGTTGGCTAGTAATACTGATACAGTTTTGAGTACCAATAGATAAGACAGGTTGTGGGTTCATGCGGTTTAAAACAGAGCTGCAAAAAAACGATTTTATGGAGCCCGTATCGATTAAAGAATGGACATCAACCGCACTTAGGACCTGATTACATGGAGCTTTCAGCCCCGGGGTTGAATTTCAACCCACCTGGCCGAGTTCAAATTTCATCCCACCTCTCCATTTATTCCTTTATTGATTCCAATTTTTGATTACATGGTGAAATCTCAACCCCGGGGATGAAATAACACCCAGGGCTGAAATCTCATCCCACCTTGACCTAGCGGAGGTGAAATTTTTGAGCCGTTAATCCCCATTGTTTTCAATACGTGAATTTCCATTTAATTGTAATCTTGTTTCAACCCCGGGGTCGAATTGCTATTGACGCATGCAAGTTGTATTGCGCATGGCGAGCCTTTTCATACACGGGGATGAAATTTTACGGCTCACTTTTTCATACCCGGGAGTGAAAATACCCATGTAATAGCAAATTTATTTCCACTCAGGCAGGTGGGTTGAAACTCAACCCCGGGGTTGAAAACTCTCATGTAATCAGGCCCTTAAACGGCATAAATGCTGTAATAATGCTGGTGTGCCAACAGAAAACACTTGGGGATGACCTTCAACCCAGCCCTTTATTGAGGCACCCCTTTGAAGTTTAACCCTATCCAGACTGGGCTTTTTGAGCAACTAGAAGACTGGGGGGGGCTCATTCAGCCCCCCTCTCTAAAATCGCCATTCCTTCACTTACAAAGACGAAATTCACCATGCAGGTAGCCGTGCGTATGATCTATCATTTCTCACAAAAAAATTCTTAAAATAGATATGACGTCATAATTATTCAAGGCAAACTGGCACGTGTCCAAGAAAAAAATGAAAAAAAACAACTTTGTTTTAAATTGTTATAATTTTCCAAGATTGATTCATGAAACCAAATTATGCCAATTAAAGCATTGTTAGAAGGTGAAAATATACTTATAAAGAGAAAAATGTGATTTTCGCAAATCCAAGATGGCGGACACAGATATTACAAATCTTGTTTTTCTGAAAAATGAAAAATGCAGCTATAAAGGAGAATTTCTCCATATATTACGATGAAAACTACTTCGATGATAAGTGATCGTTGCATACTTCATTTTTCCTTTTGAAACTTTTGTTTTAATTATTGCAAAATTGCAAAAAGTTGGAAAGAAGAAGGAAGGTGGAAATAAGGGGTTGAAGATAGTTATTTGGTGAAATTTTGATAATATCTTGACAAACTAAACACTTTCAAGTCAAAAAATTCTCACTGTATAACAAATTCTCAAGATATGCATGAAAACTGATCGTGAGTAGTACTATTTGAGGATACCCCTCGGGAATCTTATACCGTTTGCGACCAATGATGCACAAAATTCAAACAACATTACACAGCTTAGGTATAAACAACCCTGTTGACCAGTTTTAGTCTATTTATTGCCGCTGTAAAACATTTGGGGTCGAAATATCCTTGCAGAAAGACCGCTAACTAATTTTTGCCATTTTCTTAACCCTATTCCACCTGGGGGGCCATTATGGCCCCCCCCCAACCAAACATTGCTACACAGCTCTTTAACTATATGAGACAGAGTGCTGGTACGAACTGACTTTTCCTAAAATTTAATGCTCTACAAGATTCCACAAATTTCGTTTCAATTATATGAGTCATGTGACCGCTGAATGCCCTCATTTGGAGAGATGTCACAAAGGAAAACACTAAATTGCTTCTAGTTTGGTGAATTCTTGTTCAATTTTGTTTTAATTGGTGTCATTGAATTGCTCTCATTGCGAGCTTTCATATGATATATGGTTTGTTAATTTTTCTTTATGTTTATAGTTTTTTAGACGTATGACGTCATAGATATTTATGACGTCATTGTTTGAACAGGTGTGTAAACAATTAAAAATTAACATGTTATTTCATGAGAAAATATGATGTTGTACAAGATTTTTAACCATTTTTGATTACAAAGTCCACTTTGTAATCTAAGAAGGGGCTTCGATGTCAGTCAGTGAGAAAGAAAGAAAGAAAGAAAGAAAGTAAGTAAGTAAGTAACCCACTTCCGTCACGCTCGTTAAAGCGATTGATTAACGTTTTATCTCTGCTAATTGGCACTGAAATAAAGAAAGCGCACATAAAGCGCATACAAGACAGAAGTTTCCCGCGATCCTATAGGAACATTTGACGTCGGCTTATTTCATGTTAGACAGATGTGACACCATAAGATGGATAAATCACCATGATGTTTACCCTGGCACAGCAACAAATTTACCCAGAATTGGCACGTTCTTGACTTCATTAGCAGCTCAATTATGTCAAAACAATCGTTTTCTAGAACGAACGAATCATTAGCCTTATTGATAGTACTCATTATGCAAATAAGTCAACTTTAGAGGATGATGTAACCGGTGGCCTGCACAGAGGCTAGCATTCGCAGCATCACCGAAGGTAGAAGGATCCCCCTCCTACACAGCTACAGAAAGTTGCAGAATCCCAGCAAACAATGGCGCCATTGACAGGGGGAAGGCACGAGATCACACTGTACCAAAACATCTTCATGCATTTCATTCTGCACAGAGGTTATCTTCGTGACTGCTTGTCTCAAATTAGATGCCCGCGAATAGTAACAATTGAAACGTTCTGTTGGGTTCTGCATAAGTAATTTTGCGTTATCGTAAATCTCACATGACATCTCATTTGACACAAATGCACCAATAGTTTTTTGCACGAACTAAGCAAACTAAGGGTAATGACTTTTGATTTTTGCGTATCATTCTCGTTTGACATAAAGACCAAAATGTTGCCCTTGATGCGGTTCTTTTTCTTATACAAGGCGCTTGATTTTCCATTGAAGGCGGCTTTAGCAGCAACACTTATCTCTCTGACTGTAGCTAAAAACAGCATCTACGATCATTTGGGGTTATGAAGAAATCAATATTCAGATATTTTTAGCTTGTTTAGCTCAGGACAGACTTTGTAATCATCCAAAAGGATCTTATGTTTAAGAATAAACTTTGTTTTCGCTAAAATATAGGACATTATTGCAGTTTCCATACATAACCTTATTGCAGACTGGTCACAACATATCTAGTTGCCTAGCAACAAGTCAAGTGACTAATTAAGTTTTAATTCATTGATGAGGTCACGTGACATATAATTGTTCTATTGTTCCTGGAAAAAATTAAAGAGACCTTATAAATTATAAGTTCACAACTGAAAAAGGATACTATCAAAGGATTATGAGGTGATCTGGAATTACATTCATAAGCAGCTTACCTAAAAGTTGGCCCCGACCACTCTGAAAAAAACAGCCACCCCCGGGCCCCCTGAATTTTTTTTTTAAAGTTTCACACAAATTCACACTTCAAAAGGATAGAAACTAAAAGTCAAAAAAACCATTTCCTGGTTCGTTGAACCAATTTGGAGCAGTGCTCAGTTAAGTAGGTGGCTGAATGAGCCCCTCCCCCCCCCCAGTCTGGATAGGGTTAAATAATTTGAAAACGTACTTACATTGTTGGCTGACGGTGAAGAATAATTATTAGGCCTACCAGTGTTCATTGGATGGTAATTACTTGCGGAGGATGACTGCCTTGCACTTGCAGCAACACCATTGGAACTGGAGGAAATCTTCTGGGCAGCTTCCATGTAGTTGTTGGCACATTGGGCTTGACTGTTACCCCAGCCACGACACAATGAACAGTGGGCATCCCAAGGGCAATCTCGAGCAAAATGTCCCAATTGGTTGTAGTTGTAGCATCGCTGTTATTGTTTTCTTGGAAACGTTGGTTGCGCCATTTTGGTGATTGTTGCTGCTGCACTTTCTCCTCCATCGCAGTGTGGAGTTTTATTTGATTTGAACTGAGCGCAGCAACGACCGGGGTTAAATTTGTGATCGAGTCTTCCAATTGCCTCTGTGGAGGAGCAGTGGCTTGTGGAGCAACACAGATGGGGAAAGGATCACAATCCATATGAATCGCGCGATACCGCTGAACAAATTCAGTCATCGATTTGAGACTTGGGATCGGATCATGATCCAGCAACCGCAAGCGAAGATCACCGGCTTTCGGATCTTTTAACATTTGACCTTTCTCAATTTTCTTTGACCGATCTTCGATACCGCAAGGAATGCAGCTTTTCATTTTCTCTGAATTTACCTGTGATTTGCCTGTGATTTCTTCATGATCACTGCTCCCTTGTGGTGCGGAGAACAAGGGAGCTGACTTCTCGGCCATCATTTACGGGTCCCTTGAGATTGCGTTTGCAAACTGCAAGGGGTTCGCCGTTTGATCTTAGCCAAAAGGCCAAGAAGCAGGATTACTCTCTTCTTCACCTAAACATGCCAAATTCATCTGCCTATGAACCAAATTAGGAACAGGAGATAGATGAGCCAGTGTCGCCACAATTGAGCATCGCCAGCGCCACCCACAGTATGCTGCCACCCAAAGCGCCAAGAAACATGGTATCAATGAGCCTTAACAAGTTAAAAGTTTTCTCCCACTTGTGTCGATTCAAGGCTTTGGTTAATGATTTCAGCCAGAGCTTGATTCTACTTTTCAAGCCAACCAAACGTTCCAGCTCCACATCGACAAGTGATTCTTGGAACTTTAAGAAGCTAGAGAAAAATCGTAGTGAGTGTGAGTATGCCTTGAGGGTACTAGGCCTTGCACTCTTACGAAAATCTTCTAACCAACAATCCCTAAGGAGGTCAGTATCTATCAGATTTCATACGTCATCATTTCTCCGCTTATCGCTTGGCTAATAGATGTAAGATGTGCAAGGTGAAGGCTTGCATCCCTCTCTTTCTTTGCACTGCCATCTAGTGACATCAGCCAACTTTTAAAGCATCTGAAAACGGTAGCTTCAGCAGGAGTTGGAGCGATTTCTTCAGGTAGAATCTCATCGTATTCACTAACAACACTCTCAATTTCATCTTCAGTGTCTTCACTTTGTCGTTGGGCTTCCTCAGTTTCTTCATCAGGATTTTTTTGTGACTTTGACTGACACTTTGCACACCATTCCATGTACTTGTTGAAATATCTCGAGGGATCACCTCCCTTTCTTGTGCCTCGTTTATCACTGAATTGGCCTTTTTTTTGAATAATGTCATTTATCCTTGATTTTTGAGATGATGTACCTTAAAAATGGAATGGGAATTTAAGTCTTTGTTGCGGAAATTTTCAAAAAAGAATCTGATTATTTCAGACGTTAATGTCATCATTCAAAAGATAGAAATTGATGCCCTTAGAATTGCAGCATGGTTTGTAAACACCTGCATAAATATGAATGAGGGAAAATCGTTTTGAAATTGCCTTCCGCTGTCTTTTCTGCATATATATTACTCATGTTATATCTAGCGTATATAGTGATCAATTTACAAGTATCGTTCTTTCTCCGCTTTATTGTTTGCAGCTTTTTATAACATGTAATGGCCACAGGGTACTCAAGCCGCTTTGCTCCTATCCGTATTGTCAAAAGAATGCAGTGGAATTAGGAGATAAAAGTAGCAATGCTCTTTAATCATCGGAAGGATAAACATAAATTGTAGTGCAGAAGAAAACTTCAGGACTCCAATTTTTAGTGGGAATGAATTCAGTAAACGGCATGTGAATCATCCAAAGAACAATCACCTCCTTGCCTCCTTTTTCGCTCGCAATATTTTCATTAGGCCACACTGCCCTTTTGTTGACACTTCCCCCTAAAAATTCCTTCGTGTGCGCTCTAGTCAATTGAAATGCAGGACTTGAGTTTCTTAAACATCTTGGGACATGCTCTACAGTAAATTTAGCTGATTTTTGAATTGTTCTTTTATATTTCCAACGCAATACACAACTTCTCATACACTTCCTATAACACACTAACTCGGCCATATGTTTAACTACAAGTGCCAGGATGCATTGCGTGCAGCACTGGTAATGACGTAATCATGGGAATGGTCCATTTGCGAAAACATTTTCCATTGCCCATTCTGATGTTTTGTAATAACATGTTGAGGTTCATATGCGTGGATTTGGCTTCAATTGTGATCGTTACTGGCAAATGCCAACTTTGAAGAAGCAATTGATTATGTTTTTGATCTTGATTGTAATCAGAACGGATTTAGGCCATGGAGCATGCACGGACGACAGCAGCAAAGCAAGACAAGACCAGGTGGTTGTGTAACCCTGTCCCCGATGTGCTTGGCTTATTTGGATCATTGACGAGAAACAAACGTCAATTTGTTGATTTAACAGGAATTTAAGAACTTTGGCATTTTACAATTTCAAGCACCTGTCTTGTATTTTGCGAAATTTCCCATCTTTTGCATGATGCGAACATTTTCGCAAATTACAATAAGCCGTTTCAGGAGACTAGAGGAGAGAAGTTCAATGTGAAAGTGGTGCTCTGCGGTCAACAGATGTGGGAAGAGCTTTCAATAGGTCATTGTTTAGTGCTAACCCGACAAGAGAACAATTTGAGAAATATTTCAATAGTAATGAAGGATCTTTGCCTTGGCAAAACTCGCATGTAGAAGGCTATGGTAAAACAAAATATGAAACAATTAACCATGAAAGCAACAATGTTGAAAATGATTAAACGTGAACCAAAGATAATATGATATTTCAGTCTTTTTGTTCTGCAAGTAAAAAGTTTTTTCCCTTCCTTTTGATTTCTCGATATCATTCACTGTTCATGTATTGAGTGTATGATGCGGTTGGAGTGCTTTGTGAATTTAGCATATGATTTTGCCACATCTGCAAATTTGTATTCTGCAGTTGGTGAAAGATAAGGCTCAAAGCCTTACTGGTTGTCAGAGCATGCGGAAATCATCCAATTTCATGCTTGTCAGCCAATGAGATCACCGCTTGCTAGCCCCTGGAGACAAAATCGGTTGTTTGAGGTAAATTTTCTAGTACCCTCACTAAAACTGAAATGGATGCTAGAATACTTCAGTTATTCGCAATTTTTTTGATAAATCAGTTGCGGGGATGTCCGTCCAGAGTTGTTTACATGTTTAGGCACATAGCTTGTTTGGGGTCGGAGCTGCGTTCATTTTCCGACCACGACCACGGGCTTTTAGAAGGTCTAATAACTCCTCTATTCGCCATATCCTTAACGTGCGTTTCTATCACCTTGCGCTGCGTTTCTGGCACTCGATAAGGTCTCTGAAAAATTGGCAAAAACTGGCCGTAAAATAATATTGGGAAAGTGGGTATGTTGAAATGTTTCGTTGACAATGCTCATTGACGCACCTGTATCAATCAACAACTTACAAGAATGTTCGTCTATAAATCCATTAACAACACTTGCCGGACCACAAAGCAATATTTCTTGTGTGCTACAAATAAATTGATTACTGGGCGGAGCAGTTACGTCGGGCACACAATTAATTTCCTCATTTCTACTTTCTGCACTCTCTATTTGCTCAATAACAGAATTAATGATAGGAGGATTTTCAAATACTGCTAACTGACCTCCACGAACAGTAGCAGATTCTAGTTTCCCTGGTTTCTATCACTTTCTGAACCAGATCTAAGATTAGGAAACTTTTTCCAGCATTTACGCTCTATATGTCCGTATGTTAAAAAAGTTAAGATCACCTGAAATCACCTGAAACCACCTAAAATCACCTGAAACCACCTGAAATCACCTGAAAACCACCTGAAATCATCTGCAAATCATCTGAAACCGCCTGTAAATCACCTGCAAATCATCTGCTCATTGTTTTGATGAATGGGGAAAAGTCTTATTGTCTTCAACTTTGATCATTAACACCTAAGATGGCAAATAATCCTACTGGTGTGATCGGTAGTTTATAGGTCTCACGCCTTTTGTCTCATTCAAATTGCTTTTTGGTCTCACTGGGCTGATTTTAGTATTTTATCTAAATTTTTAGCCGTTTTGGTTTCACGGACACAAGTGGACGGCGTTTTCGGTCACCCAGTTTCAAGTGTCGCAGGGTTTTCATGTGGACAGTTTGAAAGGTGCTGCTTGTGTGGATGCGGAATGCGGATCTTTTTATATGGATAGACCTATAAATATATTAGACTAATAATACAAGTTTGTAGACTCATTACATAAGTCCCTCTAACCTTCGCTGTTGTTGTTGTTGAACATAGCTTCTGTGTTATCACTCTGTAAAAATCTCGTACACCTTTGGTAAAAAATCCTTTTGTCTTCAAGAAAAATCCGTAAAAAATCCCTAAAAATCTTTTTATTTAAAAAAATCTCGTATGCCTTTCCGGAAGGGTGATGTACCCCTCGTGTGTTGTAGCGACAAGTCTGCAGTAGGGGGGGGGAGCGAAACAAGAGACTTTTTTGGAATTAGTCTAAGCAGGTCGTAGTTATCGCCATACAAATGTTGTTCTTGTTGTTGTTGTTGTTGTTGCTGTTGTTGCGATGACTGGGAATATCTCTAGAGTCTTGAAATTTATATGGAGCATAGAACTTTTCAAAAATATCCGGATACGTGTTAGCCTGCATGGCAGACCTTTTCCTTTTGGAATTCGGTCTGCAACGCAGGCTAGATACGTGTGGACGTAGCTTAACTCTGATCAGCCCAATGAGACCACAAAGCAATTTGAATGAGACAAAAAGCGTGAGACCTATAAACTACCGATCACACCAGTAGGATTATTTGCCTTTTTAGGTGTTAATGATCAAAGTTGAAGACAATAACTCTTTTTCCCATTCATCAAAACAATGAGCAGATGATTTGCAGGTGATTTACAGGTGGTTTCAGATGATTTGCAGATGATTTCAGGTGGTTTCAGGTGATTTCAGGTGGTTTCAGGTGATTTGAACTTTTATAACATACGTCTATATGTCCGGGTTTCTCACAATAATTACATACTGGGCGACCATTAATAGATTTATTTCTATTCCCGGAATTATCATTTCTATTATTTCTATTACGAAAATTATTATGGTTACCTGCAGTGTCCCTTTTCTCTAAAAGCTTTGACAAAAGGCCAATGACTTGCGTCATTTGACCATTTTGAGGCCCCACTGCACTCACTCGTTGAGGGGCAAAGTTTTCTTCCAGGCTCTCCTCTCTCAGGGCAACTCTAATGACATCAGAAAAGGTTTTAGGGTCGGCCATTGTCACTCATCTCATTAAATCATTTCGCAAACCCAGTATAAAATGTTCACGGGCCGTCATCTCAATCACTTCATTACTAACATCACTGGAAAATGATCTGAATACCAGACGTTGAATGGCAGAAGCAAATTCATTTACAGACTCCATTTTCCCTTGCTTTCTAGCGGCTAAATTTCCATATGCTGAAGGTCTCATGTCAGCGGGGCTAAATCTGTCGGTGATAGTTCTCTTGATAACTTCATAATTAGATTTATCTCTGGTGTCGATTTTTTCAAAATGATCACCAGCAGGCCCTCGTAAATATGCCGAAATCATCCGACCACATTTTGCATCGTCCCATTCACTCGCACGGGCAATTCTCTCAAAAGAGGCAAACCAATCTAAACAATCGTCATTCGGATATCCATAAAATTTATCCGGGTGCACAAAGATTTTACTCACCGCAGAGTCATTCATTCTCTGGGTACTCGTATCAGCATTCTCTCCTCCAGAAGATCCGGATCCACCGGTTGCAGGCATTCTCGAAAATCTCAAAGTCAGCAGCTCTATTTCTCTGCAACTCCAATCTGTCATAGGCGAAGGCTAGGAACCTTGGATATTTTTTTCACCTAGGTCCTATTTGATCGTAATCCCAACTCTGTAGTCACCATTTGTGACGGCAGTAAGATTCGAGCGGTCAAACAACAATAAAACGACAAAGATTCATTTTCCAAGTGTTTTATAAAATTTGATAAACATGACTCCAGTGAGACATGGAACTTAACGTGATTGAAAGTTAAAGTTATCTACAATTCTACTGTGTTTAAATACAAAATTATGCGGAACCATTTGGGAAAATTAACCAATAAGAAATAAGAAAAACAGGAAAGTGACTAACATGAGAATGGCATAGGCGTATGCAAATCAACCAAGAAATACAACTAGTCAGTCACTAAAAGTAAGTACCGAAAAGGAGTAAGAGTCAGGGAAAGACGTAAGTAATACTGAAACGATGTAATAAAAGTTAGTCATGAGCTGAGACGGAAAAGCGGCATAAAAATCAAAGAAGTAAAATATGTAAATGACGAATGAGTAAATCAAGGAGAAGAAAATAAAAAAAAATGAATGAGCAAAAAGGGGCCATCGTAACAGAAGAATAAATTAAATAGAGAGCAGCAAGCAGCAAGCAGCAAGCCTAAATTAAATACCAGCTGTTGGACACTTTGTCAAATATTGGCAATTATTTGAGGAAGCTATATAGCTATTTAGTAACAATATATTGTTTCAGTTGAAAAGCATTGTTTTTTTTATTTTGTTCCAAACAAAAGATCTTTGTTCTGACCAAAATCCTTACTGAAACCCTCAATCTAAGAGGACTGTCTATGCAAGTAAATCCTAAGCTGACCCTCTTTTCTTACAAAGTGTCTGGATAGATTTCTGACGCACGAGCCTATCTAGACCAACAAGTCAGGAAACCATTGTTATATTTGAAGAAAACAGTCAATATTTTGAAATTGCTTGTTTTGAAATTGAAATTGGATCTCTTTATCCACTGAGATTTACTGTAGGGTATCTGGTACTAGCAAGAGAAATTTGTTTTCTATTCTGGATGTTTGATGAAGTATCTGCAATGCATTGAGACAAATGATCAGGAATAGATTTCATTGTTTAAGAGCATGCATTTATTTGATCAGTTCCAGAGAAATTCATGACAATTTTCCTCTATTATGTTTATGACACTAGGTTAGATTTGTCTTTCTAAAGAGATTCACTAAATGCATGGTGCAGATGATTTTTATGAAATGCAGATGTTGGGCTGCATTGCTACGTAGGTTAATGTATCTTTACCCTAAACAGGTACATTATTGTTGCACATCTTACTTACGTACTTGAAAAGGATACCCAAAACCAGGTGGATTTTAGAAAACACACCCAAAACTGGTACATTATTGAATTATATGAAAAGGATACCCAAAAGCGGAGGGGATTGTAGAAATCAGACCCAAAACCGGGGTTCGCACATACCCGTCCTTGACTTTAGGCACCTACACCCCCGAGCGATTTTCCAAAGCAATGAAAATTCCACAGTTGCACCAAATATACACCCTCCCTTGCAAACATTCATCCCAAAACAAGGATCAAAAGAATGGTTCACATCTAGAGTTGGTAAAGTCACATCATCAAAGATTCCATTATTAATGGGGCTATCTGGACAAAAGGAATTTACCACCTTGCCTTGTGGTTGTGCATTGCAGAAAATGTTGAAGAAGACACACATCCTTTCTCATTTTGAGCATGGAAAGAGGTATGAGAGTGTAGCTTCAAATTTACACAAACCCAAAGCCTCTACCTTCTGTTACAGCTGACTTAATCCTCTCACATACATCCTGCATAAATTGTATATGTACATGAAGAAACAATGTGAGTGCACATGTTGATGCTGTAGGTCTGCATGCACATCCAGGTTCACATCCATGTTCACATCCATGTTCACACCCGAGAGTGTAATTTACTGTATAATAACTTTCATCAAAATACTAAGGCTGTGTTTACACGGGGCCGCTTGAGTACTTGGCCGGCCGAATATTTGGTCGTTTAGCTGTACCGTGCAAATATTTGGTCAGTATGCCTTCGTGTTCACACGAGGCCGGCCACCTTTTATGGACATGCGCATAAGCAATGAAATGATAAACTGACTGGAATTTGGCGCCAGTTTGTCTGGCGACCATATTTCATTGGCCTCCTATTCAAAGCATTCCATCCTCGATGTCGTACCGTGCAAATTTTTGGTTGGCTGAGAGCGTTTACACGAGGCCGCTCATGAATTTGACCGGCTCAGTTTGCAAGAAGGCCACTTCCCTAGGTGACCGAGTGAAGGTCGTCTAAGCGTCCAAATATTCGGCCGGTTAGGCAGGTCTCGTGTAAACGAGAAGGCTTAGTGGCCAAATATTTGGCCGGCAAAAAATTCGGCCGGCCTCGTGTAAACGCAGCCTAAATACACTAGGTACCACTCAAGAAAACAAATGTATGAAAGTCAAAATGATTACCAATTTTCTCAATACTTTTTGAATCAAAAATCTACTGTACAACAATATATGCAAGGCAAGACTAAAGAAGAATTTTATGCAAAGACTAAAGAAGAAAAAATGTTTTAATTTCATCCCTGCAGTAACAGTTGACGGAAAGGTGGTGGTAAAGTCACTGAATAATGCTATTCCAGCATCTCTTCTGATTGACATCCACAACAGCCAAGTGACAGGTGAATGCAGTATTCAAGAAGCAATCTGCTCCGTCAGAAACAGCCTGTTTCCAGAAGGTCATACACCATACCCTTGCAGTAGGCAGACTCCAGAGAGCTTTTAGACATGCTACATTCACTTGTTGCAACATACTACTATCAGCATGCTATAAAACAATGGAAAGATCAAGGAGTAGATTTTGCCATGCATTTATATGTTCCAGAGGAAGATCCAGTGACTGGTGCAATACATCATAAAAGAGGTGACCATAATCACATTCTAAAGCGTATTGGTCATCACACTAGGGATGGTAAAAATCTAAAGATTAGATGCGAAGCCTTTGGTGAAGCTATGCTAGACCCAAAAACAGGCTAACTCACACTGCACTGACAGTCCAGAGAAAGCAGTATGTTTCTGATGCAGAAAGACTACTTTCCCATCATGTAGCAAAGTTTTTCTTGAACAAGGGATACAGTTCCGAGGCAAACTATGTTCGAACGATAGATGTTTTGTTCTGTATTTTTCTTGATTTTGTTCTTCCTTTGATTCTGAGCATCTTCGTATACGGTCTTTCTCGCAAACTGATTCCCAGCGATCTTCTTTGCTCACAAACAAAAACGCTCAATAAAACATTGATAATCATCTTCAGGGTCCTTGTAAATAATAAAATCTTTAACCTTCACAACTGAACCGAACAGAGTCAATTGTCTACTCATTTTACTAATGTTCAAGACATTGATTCAATTCCAAAATTTGAGAACCAATTCCAAAATATTTGAAAACCCAAGAATTTACGACACGTGCACAACTCTTTCTCATTTAATGTGTCATGTGACTTTACCGTTGTCAGCGCAACCCAGCACCGCCTCGCTGGCTCCTACTAAAACACGGAACGCGAAACGAAACAAAACGGCGGAACGGAACAGCGAAATTACTAAAATACGGAAAAAAATTACTATAATGCGAAACGGAATTACTAAAATGCGAAACGGAATTACTAACATGCGAAACCGACTGCTTGACAAAGGAGCAATCAGTGAAATACTCAATTACTAAAATGTGGAATGATTACTAAAATGCGTAACGGCATGTCAAGCCTCGTTCTCATTTACTAGTCGGACAAAACAAGGAACAGCGAAAACAGCGGAAGAAGTGCAAGTTTCATGGCATGTGGTATGGCAGAATTGGAACGTGAAAGCGAAAGTCTTTCCGTGAAACGTGAAAAGCTTATATTTACGTGCATGACATGTTAAAAGCCATTAATACTGCTTGTAACTTGATTTGTAGTGATTTTGATAAAGAAATAATTAATTTGAAATCATTATTGTGTAACAAAATTGAGCATTTCCTATTTTACTGTTGTTGTTGTTGCTGCTGTTGTTGCTGTTGCTTCCATTCATCATTTTGGCGCAAATCTTCGCGGCTGCTCGTGCTCGATGCAATATGGCTGATTCGTTAAAGATACCGTTGACAGTTGTCATTCAATTGTATTTAATCGACAAAGAAAGCAAAAGAAAAAGCCTTGTGCACAAGGAGAAGACTTCATTTCCATTTTCAAATAAAGACCACAAGTTTCTGGCAATTTTGAAAAAAAGATTTGATTGATTACACTGGCATTAGTGATTCTGCTAAAGAGAAGGGCCTAGGCAGCAATATTGATGTTTCGCTCATCAGGGCCACTCAAACAGCAAGTGGTGCAGAAAGTTTCACTATAAGAACACAGCTGCAGTGGGAATACGAGATGGCAAGACTCTTTGAACCAAACACTCTTCTTCAAGGTTAGATAAATAAAATGTAGTTGATGTTGTTTTAGCTCTGAAATAGCTTTGTGTGCCAAAGCAAAGTTTAGTAATCACTCGTCTTCATGTTTTACTACTAAACTTTTCAACTTTGTGCATACCGTAAAAGCTCTATTAAGCCTTGGGGGGCTTATTTGATTATGCACCCTCCAGAGGGGGCTTATTAGAGAGGGTAGGGCTTACTCACAAAATAAAATGACAGGGATACAGATGACACCTTTTTAGTTCTTTTGCACCATATTTTGCGGATTCAACATACAATTTTTTACGAGTCAAATACATAATTTCCACACAGTTTTATCTCCAACATATCAAAATTAACATGCAAGATAATCTAGCTCAATAGATATGAAATCTTTGGTAACCACTGGAATTTGATATAAGAGGGGGGGGGCTTAATAGAGACGGGGGCTTATTAAAAATTTTGGCTCAGAGGGAGGGGCTCATTGAATATATACATATGTTAGGGAAGGGGGCTTAATAGAGCTTTTACGGTAGTTGTCTTTGTCCCTTGGCTGCTTTTTGGTGTTCTTGCTTTTTTGCCTCTGTGGCTTTTTCAGTCCACATAGTGTTTAACGATAACCCAATTACCTAACCTCCTGGGTACCAAATTTCTAAAGAGCATGTTCCAAAGAAAACTAATGATAATCTAACAAGGTTTAAATTTCAAGTAAAATGCATGAAATTTCCTTAGAAAAGTTTTTACACTACATTACAATGTTTATTGCAGTGGATGTTGTGCAAAAACTCGTATCATTTGCAAAGGAATCTCCTGTTATTCAGTTGGTTCTATCAAGTAAGGCATGTGCTGTTTGCAATGATGTTGAGAAAAGGGGACGAAAGAGGAAGCTACCATCTGCCGAAGACCTAAAGCAGGCCGAGGAAGGTACTAATTATTCTGTTCACGAATAGCAAGTGATTTTTATTGTATATGAAAATTAAAGCAAAGACTTCTTTCACATACACATATTTTTTATTAGAAACTAAGAACTTGGGCCAGTGCTAAAAGTTTCTTCAAATTACCAGATTATGTACTCAGAGTTTCTGACTATTTTCTTAAATTTTCCATAGCAATCTTCCTGTTCAATACATGTGCCCGTGTGAACGTTTCAAGACAAGGTTTTTTAAGCCTTTCCATTGTTCAGACAATATTCAAGTACCTTCTGAGTAACTAAATTGTTTCTTGAGGAGTGTTTTCCACGTACTGGAGTTTTTTAACTTTTTGGCAATCTGATAGTTGAGTTTCTTATAAGCAGTTCCTTAAGACATATGTGTGATATATGAATATATGATATGTTCTGTTGCAACACATCATTAAGCATACATAATTTTAATGTGTTGCTAATGCTGTTCTTGAATTCAAATGAAGAAAATAAGACAAGTTAATCATATTAATTTTGGGGAAAAGATGCTTCTGGTTGCAAAGAACAATTATCAATGTGCACACCCTTGTCAGAAAGCAATGAGGGTACCCAACCACAATTAACCTTTCTAGCATTTAAGTGAATTAACATTGATGACTGTAATATGATAGATACTGCCAAGACTGACAGTTGTATATGATAGAAACTTAAAATGCATTTTCTCTTTAGACCTTGTGAAACTAGGTGGTTCTAGGTTCTTTGGAGAAGAAGAGATCAAGTGTGGTATTTGCCAAAAGAAAAAACGGGTTATGGCTGACAGAACCTAGAAGAATAAAATTAGATATTTTGAAGATAGTAAGCAATAATTTTTTCTTTTAGTAGTCTTTGAATGTAAGGATTGAACTTGAAACATATGCATGTGCAAGATTCTAACTATCGTATTGCAACATTGCATCACTTACCAAAATGAATTCTTGTTGATATCCAATGTGAAAAGATACATGCTTCCTCGTCACAAAATATCTCTTTCGATCAATGAATGAAATTCATCCTTTTCAAAGATTTATGCAATTAAATCCTTCAATGCTGTGCATTTGTCATAGGTCTGAACTGTTAGTCAACCAGCTGTTTCAGTTTAAAACAAAACTGTACAAATGACCAGCTAGTCAAATTGATATACAATTTCTGTTGCAAAGCAAAATGTTTACATTATTTCATTTCTTGCAGAACACTATAAAGCATGTGCTAGTAAAGCACAACAAGCAGCTAGTCAATCAGCAACACAGAGAACATTGTTCAACTTTGGTGTACAGACAAAGTAAATGATTTTAAGCAATATGATGACTATAATTATAATAGTATGGTTTATGATATCTCAATATGTGTTTGTTGACAAAATTATGATTGATAAACATGTCCTCTTATTCAATCATCATCTGCAACCAGTTTAGGTGACTCAAATGATAGGAATCAGGTTTGCTCAATGGAATACTACTTACGTTGGACAGACATTGTGGTGGGCATAACAAAAGATCTTAAGCTACCCTTAAAATAGATTGATATGGAAGCTCAAACTGTTCAGTTTACAAAAAAGCAGAATTTGTTTCTAGATGTGAAATTTAAGGCTTTATGGGCTGTGTGCTAATGAATAAAAATTCTTGTATATGGGTTTTACTTTAGTAAAAATTGTTAGAGGAAGGCTTCTTAAAACGCATAAAGAAGAAAAAGCTCAAAGTTTTGGTGAATGTTTCTTTCAGTGACAGTAATATGGAGAGTTGGGAGGCAAGTAATCCTTTCGACGAATTTGATGAGGAAAAGTCATATGCAGCTACTCCGGAGTCAATGCAAATCAGCAATTTGTTTGATGTTAGCGAAGAAGTAGATTTGGATATTGTACAAGATCTGCTTGATCCAATGTTACAGGAGCATAATGATATCATTGAAACTGGCCCTGAATTTACAGAAAAGATGGATAAAGGAAATCTTATGACATGCAATGTTGATTCTGATGCCAAGAAAGGTAACCAAGTAGACACAGTTGACTCATGCATAGAAATCATCGATTCTTCTTCTGATTCAGAGGAGGATTGTGAAAGTGACATATGCGACTTTGACTGCACTATACTGCCATTAGTTCTCACGCAATCTGATGATGTATGCATGAAATTGAATAACTTGATTGATAAAGGAGTGATATCTAAAGATCGGATTTTCTACGAATTCCTGAAAGATGCAGTCTACTCATTGATTGATGTCAATCATCAGTATGATTGAGAGGTTATTGAATTCTATAACACGATTGAGCACCTTGGCAGTGAAAGTGTCGTAAATTTTATATGGGGCCCTATGTGTTTTGGTACTGGAAAGGGAGGTAGGAAAAACGGGGCAATGGCGAATGCAAATCTTGGAGGTCCATCAAAAACAACAAGGCAAAAATTGAAGGGAGGATATACGTTTCAAAATGGTGTTATAAAGGATATGCAACTTGCATTCTTGGCAATGGCAGCTGAAAGTAAAAAAATGGTAACCCCTTTAGTTGAGACAGAGAACAACAAGGTTATTGGCGTTGTTCTTCAAAACGATGGTACTGCATTGCAGCCAGGGATTATATTTGATGAATGCACGAAATTGAATGTTGGACTGAAAGAAAAGATTGATCTAGATTTTGTCAAGCAAAACCCTACTCCTTCAGCACAATTTTTGAAAGACAATGTAGTTACTGAGGCAAATGTGTCAATGCTTAGCACTCTGGACGATACAATTAGTATGCCCACAGCAGTACAATATATGACCAAAGTTGGTAAAAAGGGTGAACAAATGCTTGACATGTTTTCTTCGCAGATAGATTCCTAGCAATGTTGCAAATCATGCGTAGAAAGTACTCTGTCTCAGGAACTTATTTCAATGTGCAGCGGCAGAATTTGCAATCGAATTTGTGGAGTCTGCTGGTCAGATAAAAGACTATGCGACGTCTGTGAAAGAGACAGTCATACTAGCTACTCCCCTGCTTTGAGAGCATGCACAAATTGCATATCGAAGGGTATTCAATGCATTCATTTGGCAGTGCTAGCTCTGTCGTCCGACTGTGAAGAGGGTAACAAAAAGGCAATGGAAATATTGTTGGAGAAGCAAAGGGATGGAATTGTTGACCCCCAGCTCGAAGGCTGTGTGTTTTTCCCAGATGCCGTTCATGTAGGAAAGAGCATTAAATGCAGTTTTAGCAACTGGTTTTGTTTGCTGGATGGATACAGACTTGCATTGCCAGTCATACATACACTCAGAGACGATAGCAATCTCAACGTCAGACTGAAACTTAGAAAATTTCTTTCGAAAGAAGATGTCCAGAACAAAGATCGCATGGCAGTAGAACCAATCTTAAAGAGCCATTGTCACCCAGAGTTCATTGCGCGCCGCGCTGCGGCGAGAAAAACAACAACACAGCTCTTATTGACTGCTTGCTTGGAGAGACAGAATACGGTCAACAATGGCAAATAACTTCTACGGATCACCTTTGAGGGATGATGAAAGCGAAGATCAAAATTCAGCTTCCGAAGGAGGAAACGAACGAGAAGAGGTAAGATTGCAAATTTTAGAAGGAATAAATTATTAATAGTTGCCTCGTTTATTGTGATCAAACTCGGCAGCACACTGGTTAGTCTGGCTGGGCCCTCGGCCTAAATACATTCATCTGGCAAAACGTTGTCTATTACAAATAGACACAGGAGAAAGACCTCCTCAAAGGAAACAAAAAATTCCCACACAGTAGGGTTCTCATATTCTACTCATTTGTATCTCTCCACAATTTGCAGAGACCAACCTGTTGCTGCAAAGGAACATGTACGAGGAAGAGCGGAAAGAAGCCAGGATGTCCATGCAGAGATGCCAAATTGAAATGTTCTCCACTGTGTCTGTGTGGCAAAAAGAAAGCAGGGAAAATAGTTAACTGGTGTGCAAATGGAAAGGTTAGTCTCCCCCTTCTCTCTTCTAATTGTAGTCAGGCCGTTGTGCTGAATTCAGAAGAATAGAGACAAATATATGATGATGGCTGGCTTGGGACAACCCATGTATTTTGAAAAGTATCTAAATGTAGTATCTATCTTTACTGAGATATTTTCCCCAGAAGGATTTATTCTTGGTAGGTGACAGACACAGCACCATTACCAAAACCTGCAGAACCAAAGCAGGGTTTGAGGGGCAGGAACCCCAAACAGGTTTCTAAAGGAGCAAAGGCTGACTTTGTCACATTCTGCCAAAATTATTACTAATCCAAAGTTTCTGCCTCAAAACTACACATGGACACTGTTTTGAAGACCCAAAAGAGATTTTAAATGGTGTATCAACCTAGAATAATTGTACAACTGAGATGGGAAAAAATCCTTGTTGATCCTGTCAAAATAGGTAATGGTCAAACCTAAATTTCACTATCAACAAACAGCAAAACCGCAATCTTTACCAAGTCTTTTGCAGAATAGCTTTTTTTATGTAACCTGACTACCATACTTTGATGGAATTTTAGTTTGTGTTGAGACTGCACTGTTAGATAAATAAAACTCAATGGGTTTGGAAGAGATTTCCATTTTATCCTCCTGCAACTGGATTTGATTGAATTATAGACCATTCATGGTGTTGCAATACAGATAGAGGATGAGGCATTAATACACAAAAAGAAATATTTTGCTGTCTCATCATGTCTTTTGATATTTTTCATCTTATATAGCCACAGAATGCAGGAGACATGCAAGAGGTTCAGACCCTTGAATCTGGTGGTGCCCAGAACAAAGATGGACATCAAAACATGGAGCAGGAGATTGCACATGCAAAGGAGGGTGTCAGGGTAGGTAAATGCAATTTCTGCACTTTGGAATGTGGGACACAACAAACTGTAGCATGTAAGGTTTTGTAATAAAGGGCTTATGAATATGATTTTTCAATTTTAATCCAAAAAGACTGTCAAAGTTATTGTCTTTGCCTGTTTGGAAGACAACCTGATGATAACCCCTCTTCCCATCCATCTCTTGGCAGGAATTTAGTGGCATAAGGTACCATGTCGCAGCCATTTAAATTTCTGTGATCATATATAACTTATCATATATTAATATATTACTATACTGTATGATATATTACTTTACAGCTAAATTGTTATTTCATCTTGAAAAGAATCTACAACAAAAATACAGTATCTATCTCATTAAATGCATCAAACTTTAACTCGAGGCTTCCAATTCTCCTCCAGGAAATAATCAAAGATCTACCGATGGATGTGCTACAAGACGTTTTGGTAGAGTTAGCAGTATGTGGGGAAGGCAGCCTTGACTTTGTTAGAGAATTACTGCAAGTAATTCAGAATCCAGATGCGGAATTTAACAGGCCAACCATGGCATCCTGGTGCAAATGTGGTGTCTGTGTTGACATGGGCAAACAAGAGGAAAATAAATGCTGTGGAAGGAAAGTTTGTGTGACATCATATTACATGTTCCGCAAGTTATGCCTTGACAGGGATGTTCTGAGGCTAAACATAACAGCTCGCTGTGATATTCGAGCTGAGAACATGGATTTCACCATGAATGCTTTTCGAAAAGCTGGGTACCGCCAGTTTACATTATGGAAGTATGGACGTTTAGGCAAGAGCAATAGAAGAGTACTACCATCTTGTGTTGTGACAACAATCCGAAAGTTTTACCCCTCTCCTACTGGGCATTATATGGGCTTTAAGCCACATTGAGTCAATCCAGTCAGGTGTTATCATTTGCATTCCTTACAATAACTGAAAATAATGATCTTGCAGTCATTTGCAAAAGTTACTGTCCCCAAATCAGATAAAGTATTTAGATTATAGTCAGTATTCTTTGAATACTTGTAGTCCCAAAAAAGAACCAAATTTAATTATGGTATTAAATTGCTGCAATTGACTCTAAGTTCAAACTTTTCAGTTGGTATTTACAGTATCTTCTTCATATGAACAGTATTTAGCAATGAGAACACTTAATTTATACAAGATTCAGTTGCAAATTACATCTGATAGTTTTAAGTACTGTTGAAAACGTGCATATAAGCCACACTTTTCCCAAATGTTTTTGTGGCATCTTGGACCTGGAAAATGACAAACAGGGTTTCAGGAAAAAGGGCTTCATGGCTATTTGCCCTAAATGTAGCCTGCGTGCAGGCTATACTGATCCCCTGAAGAGAAATGAGGTTCCTCCAGCTACCCCAAATGCAAACCAAAGATTTTTCACAAAATGCACAACATGGTTTAAGGCTGTGCTACACAAGGGTGGCTTATCAACAGGTTCTTTGTAACCATATCCTATGTAGCGTAAAAGTTCTATTTAGCCCCTATGGGCTGATTCAGTTTTGGAGACTCTAGAAGGGGGCTTATTAGAGATGGGGGCTTATTCACAAAGTCAAATGACAATGGTACAATAGACAATTGCGCTAGAGTTGGTGGTGAGGAAATTTTTACCAACATGCTCTGCATTCTTTAATCAAATTCCTATAGAATTGTTAGAGAATCTTAATTAGAACGCAATGCATCGTGGTAAAAAATTCTTCGTCACCAGCGCAATCATCCATTGACAGCTTTCTAGTTCTTTTGCCCCATATTTTGCAGAATTAACGCACAATTTTATGATTCCAATACACATATTTGACACATTTTTATCCAAAACATTTAAAACTCAACATGTAACTTGTTCAGCTAGGTAAATGAAAAATCTTTGGTAACCTCTGGCATTTGCTGTCAGTGGGGGAGGGGTGCTTAATCAGGGCTTATCTAAATTTTAGGGCTTAGAAGGGAGGAGGTTAAATAGAGCTTTTACGGTTTTTGTTATTTCAAGTTATGTTATGTTTTGTTGATATATCAAATTAGACACATTTGATCAAAGTTAAATTCACATGCATTTCTTTCCCATTCTTGAACATCTTTCCTGTATAAGTTGCTCCGTGGGTGGGGCTTTATTTGCAAGATCCAAATTTGGTGAAATGAACTTGGGATCTCTTTTTGAGCGAACTACTCTGCCTGAAACAAAATCTAACTGCTGTCGGGCAGTTATTATCTTTGCAAGGCAGTAGGGAATGTAGTTGTATTCTTTGCACTCTTTCACAGGCTGGGCATGATATTTCCGAGTACTCTTGTTGTAGCATCTTTTATAGCAACTCCTTCCATCTTTGGTTTTTGCAATGGCTCTATGGGCATGCATGTTGTGATCTATGGCTGCAAGAGCCATCCTGCCAATGAAGTACCTGTAATCAAAAGCATTTCTCTTTGGAGCATACTTTGTGAGCATACTGTTGAAGTTCTCCACATTCCCAGTATGCCTGAATTTTGTGTAGTAGCTAAGGTTTGAGATAAACTTGGGGTCAAATACAACTGATCTTAGTTTCTCAAGTGCCTTTGAATTCTTTGACAGATACGTTTTTGGCTCAAGTTCTGCCAAAGGACCATGTTTGCACTGGGACTCTGCCCATTCATGCTCATTGCATACGTGGTGTACTACACCAAACCAGGAATCTTTAAGTTTTGCAACATCACCCTTTGCCAGCTCACACAAATACCAAAAGTGATTCACAATACCATCAATCCAAGGCTTCAAAGAAGTTGCGTCCTTGTCTTTGGCAGCAGCATGTAAGTTCTTGGACAGTTTTTTGGCTTTATGCCATATATCTAGGGAATGTGACAGTTTGCCAAGTTCAGGATGTGCCGCTGCAAAATAAATGGCAATAATGAATTCACTTATTTACAACAAATGACAAAATGAAAGCAAATTATAGGATTGAGATCAAACTGTTTTTTGGACCTTCTGTGGGGGGGGGGTCAGGAACGCCAGAGGGGGTCTGGGCGCCAAGCGCCTCCTCTCAAAAATGGCCTAAATATGTTATATTCCTATTGTTTTGTCCTCAAATTTGCAGCTTTGCCCCCCCAAAAATGTGCCCCATCTGGTGTCCTTGGGGGGGGGGGGGTCGCCTAAGTTAAGATACAAATTTTAGCATAATAACAAAGAAGTCATAAATTAAATTACAGCATATAGCATGATCCTGCACTGTAAAAATTTTCCAGAAGATTGCTGCACAAAGACACTTCTGGAAAGACTCTGATGGTTTTATAGTCCCAAATTATATGTAAAACATTTCTTTGCACTCTGGTAATAGTTGTTTGCAGACAGTGCCCTTACAACCAGGTTTCAAAATGTCTGTTTTTCGCATGATTTGAATCCATCACAACCAAATCAACAGGTGCACACTACAGTATATCTTCAAAATAATTTAATGAAAGCAGACTGACTGTAATTCAAGTTTACTGACACCAACCTTTCAATTCTGAAATCCTTTTGATAACTGAGCTTGATGCATCTGTTGTCAGTTCAGCAAGGTCAAGTTTGCTCATCACCCTGAGTAGAACACGTGAAAGAGCCTCTCGCTCCATATTGCCAGAAATGCCACCTGTCTCTCTCTTATCCATAACTTCCAAGTCAATGACTACATTGCTGATCAAGTCCATGACTATGTAGACACAATATCGCGCTGAGAATCCTGGGGAATCATTCCTTCCATCACCACCTATCAAAATGTCCTTATATAAGCTCAACTCTTCAATGATTCTTGATTTCATTTTGTCCCACATATTGAGGATAACAGGCACAAAGAATAGACGTTGATTCCTGCAAAAGGAAGACTGACTTGGCACAGCAAGATTCAAAAATTTGCATGCTTGCAAAAACTTCCCATAACTATTGCCTGAAAGAAGCACACATGCAGTTACTAGAATGACATTGACATAACTAATTTGGCCACCTGCATTCATTATTGGCTCTGAGGATGTCCACCTGCCTAAATGTCCATTTTCACATGACCAACGAAGGAACAATACACTACCTCTGGTTTCAGCAGTATATTTCAAGGTGTTTTTGCAACCATCTTCTGTACAATACTTTCCTTTCAGCTCTTGTAATTTTTCCACTGAAACTATTGTCCGTTGTCGGCCGGCAGTTTCAATTTGTGGCTTCATCTGTTCTTCCTCTAAATACAAGTTTCTCATTGCACAACAAATTTTGCCTTTAACCTCTGCAGCATTTGCCTCTACAGGAGCATAAATAGATGTTTCAAAACTCTGTCAAAAGAAATGTTCTCTCTATATCAATTTCTTCTAATTTGGAATCAAAAGCAACATCCTGTTGAAGCTCATCAGATGCATTGTCAAGATTAAACTCGATAAATGCCAAATCTGACACTGATAGCCCTTCATCATCACCATCATCATCATCATCATCATCATCATCATCATCAACATCATCATCATCATCAGCATCATCGTGCGTGCTCATCCTGCAAGGACAAATTGTATCTGATAAAATCTTGTGCAATTGATTTAACTGACAGTTCAGTTTCAATACACATCAACAAATGATAATAATGCAGTATTCCTAATGAAACAAATTTCAGTTTCATCAGGGAGTCTTATCCATAAAACAGAACAACATGGACCTCCAACCATCAGCTATCCTCAAATCAGATTTGCCTTTTATCAAATTATGGGTCATTTAGGGCAATTAAGACTTTGGAAAATGGGGGGTTATACAGCTAGACTGTAGTGCAACATTATGTGAGCAAGAAAAACATGGTGCATTTGTCTTCATATTTTAGAAAAACCACCATGTTCTTTGGAAAAGGGATTCCAGATTCTAACCAAATAAATGGTTAAATTAGCTCTTTTTCTATGCAAAATATCAACAAAAATTTGCAATGGTAATTGCTACCATGGCAAACACCACGCCTATTTCTATTCATACAGTAAATTTTGCATACCTTGAGCTGCTTGCTGAAGTATCATCACCAGAAGTGTGTTCATTTTCAGTGTCACTTGTAGCATCGGTTGAAGTTTCACTGTCACTGTCTGTATAATCACTGCTACCATTAGATACAGTTTCACTATCATATGCTTTGCTCCAATGTCCTCATTTAAACTGAGGAATCTGAATGTACTGTCCAGTGCACTAGTGCCAGGTATATGAGAAGACAGCTGTTCTAATGGTGATAGAGTGCCAAAATCAAGCTTTTGCTTTCGGGTCTTCTTCCCCACTGCGGGTGTTGATGTGGTCAGAAGGTCATCTGAAATAAGAAATTACAGTACACATACTTAAAAAACTAAATCTTTCTTTAGGGCCCAAGTTTTCATCATAGCGCTGGGATTTTAGCCCGCTCGCCACAAGAATGTAATACATACTTTTTACACAAGAAACTTTGAACAGCCCATAAAGTTTCCTTGTTCACATAGAGATTTCCATTGTCAGTCTAAACATTTTATAAATTTATTTCTTCACTTTGAGGTACAACAATTATGTTCTTGCTGGGACCCAGGGTGGAATCCATGCAGCCGAGTGGACTTTGCATGGTTTCCACCAAGGGACTGTATATAAATAGTTATATTTCTTGACATGGTTCAAAACAACAGTGAGCAAAGCACGCAGGAATATTCCATATCGTTGAAAATGCAGCAATGAGATGAACAGTTCAGTGATATTTTTATCATAATTGACAAAGTTTGTTAATTTTCCTCAAAGAAGGTAAAAATACAGTAAAATTTCTTCATGAGGGGTACTTGATAGGTCTCCCCTTCCCTTCATCAGCATAGCGAGTACTTGACACTGAAAACCAAAAATTCACATAAAAACATGTGAAATCAGGAAATGATCATATTGACATAAGAGCTTTGGTTTGCAGAATATAATCTACAATACAGTAAGACAAATTGAAGTCAGTTACAATACAAAGTCAGCTTAGCTTGCTCAAGCACACATACCTTGTGCAGGATTCTTCGGTTCTGCAAAGTACATGTGATCAGATGTGAACATTTGTCGCACATTTGAATGTTGGTCATCTCGGCCTACCAGGATCTTCAGCAGATAATCAGCAAATTCGTCACTTGTCAGAGTACCACCTCCACGATCTCGAGACAATTCTTGTTTCCTTAAGACTAACAAGTCCTGAGGTGCTAGATGTTTTGTCGAATTTGGAATCCTCTATTGTTCACACTCTAATACCAGATAAGTATAGGCTCAGTGACAGCAATAAGGTTGGATTATATCCTCATCCTGTTGCAATTTGTATTGGTCCAAATGGGAAGTTTATCTTCCTTGATTATTCTCCCAAAAGACAGGAAAGCAAGGTTTGTCTGGCAGATTTCCACAATCCCGTCCGTGTTCAAGTCTTGAAATCAGGTCTAGAAGATGCCAGATGTGTAGACTATCTACGAAGTAAAGGAGTTGCCCTTGTCGTTGAAAAAAACGAAGTATCTATGATAGAGATCGAAGGCACTATTGGCATTAAGGTATCAAAATTGAAAAGCAAGGTTTCTGCTCAAACTGTTTTGAAGGACATAGGTTTGTCACAAGAAGGAACTGTTAAAGTCTTGAAAGAAAGAATTCAGACGTATCTTGATAGGATAAAGAGAGAATACAAAGATTCCGGAAAGAAAACTGACAAAGTTAACTTTGATCTGGAGCTAAAGGTAGATGTAATTTGCATTCAAAACGACGATCTTCTCATCGCATGCTCTAACGATCAATCAAAACTACTTTGTGTTGAAATCATATTTGATGGTTTTGGAGCAACTGGCAAGACAGTTCAGTCAATCGATTATCCTGAAGGATGTAACATTGTAAAATCAGTGTGTATTACGAATCAAACTGTGATCTTGGGCCACGATTGTGGGATAACGAAGCTGGATTTATCGACACAACTATACAGCGATATAATGAAGAACAACTCAGAGCACTTGACCGAGGTTCAATGTGTCGCTTTTATGGAAGAGGATAGCAGGATTGTGCTGACAGATGTTGGCAGCAGGCAAGTAAAGGTCATTGCAATGGATGGTAGCAAAATGGAATTGGTTGCTGGTAACGGAGAAGAAGGTAAAAGAGATGGAACGAATGCATCGTTTTCTCAGCCAATGGGTATCTGCGTTGAATACGGGAAAAATATATTGGTTGCTGACCCTCAAATTGGCGCAATAAAGCTGATAACAAAATTTTTAGGTGGGGTAAGCTTTTTCAAGAATCTAGGTGAGCTTTACAGAGCATTCTCGGTTCATCAGAAACATAAGAAGAGCAAAATTTTGCCAATTTCTGAAGCAGGTGATACAGTGAAGAACGTTTTCAGCTTTCTTCAGCAGACATCAAGGGCAGTGAAGAATCTAACTGGCATTGAAAAAGATACGAATGGAAGAGAAGGAACTATATCAAACAAGACCTTGAAATCGCTCAAACTTTTAAGTGATGGTGTGCACAGGATCTCAGAGAGAGTGGAATCATTAACGAACCAAATGAAAGTCCACCCCTCCTCTCTGTTAACCATAAAGGTTGAAAACTTTCATGCAGTATCACATTTCAAGCATCCTACTTGTTTACAATTACAGCATGCACGAGACTTAGGAGCCACTGTGTTAGAATCTGCGAAGAGAATGACCATATGGTCTGCTTTCTATTACACACACAGAGATTCATATTACCCTGTACCAGCTACCCAAATGCATTTATCTGAGTTTCCAAAGATGAGGCAACAAAGCCATCCATCTATGTCAAACTCAGACCAAGAGGTAATGCGATCATGGGCTAGAGATCATGGAAAGTGTGTACGACAGAGGACGGTGAGGCAAGAGACAACAAAATTCAAAGCTGGCACCCTTCCTTTGAACATGTATGAACAAAATGACATTCTAACTGAGAAATTTCAGTGGCCCCGTAGCGAAGAAGATGAAGAATTAGAGGGGAGTGAAAGTGAACCAAAAGGTGCCCCAAGATATGTTGAACAGCAATCTGAATATGACACAGATTCTAGTGTGGACGAGCTGGATATTGACGAAGTTAATGATGTGCAGCTAGAAGATGAAGAACCGGCAATGGCCCCAACTATGGCAGCGACGGAGTTGAACTTTCTTTTCGCCAATAGTAGATCAAGGTCTGGACGTCTTGTTAAGACTTCATCAAAAGCATTATTATGGATGTGAATAATTCCCAGTTAACTATTTGAGAAATGTTGTGCAAAGAAACCTTCCATTGTATCACACTTTATGTCCGACAGAATTCAAGTGCACCTTGGGTAAGTAGGACATTCTTTCTTTGCTTGTGCACACATAGAAAACAAGCGAATCACTTCGTTGAGACTCATTTTATATTGAAAAGAATACACTTATGGAAAGACTTATGGCAACATTTTCAAGTTTCGAATGAGGATTTAAGAATAGGATGAAAAGTAAAGAACATCAGGTAAAATTTAAAACATATTTCCAAAATTAGAGTGATCAGTAGTGGCTGCTCTGATATTGTGGAATTCTCTAAAATTCTACCCATAATGCTCGGAAAATTAAAAAAGTGGAGCGATGCATATTTAGTATTAAAGGAAATCGGCACTGGTAGGACAAGCGAGTTAAAATAGAAGAGATGATACGCCATCTGATTTAAAAGCACCATCTCATTTGACCGATGAAAATAGATGTGAAACAAGACCAATTTAACCGTGTCGATTCCATTTAAGCTGGCCTTACCTTTCAGTTCGAAATTTAAATAGATCCAGATAAGTTTATCGTTTGACTACGCAAACTTTATCGCTGGAAACTCTTCTCTCTGCAAACCCTGTGCTCAGTTTTTAGGTCAATTACTGTCAATACGGGGAAAATACTGTCTATATACCTGATGTGATTGGTATTAGTTTTCCCCTGAGGATTAATAGACTCCCAATATTTTTCTTTGTTATTAACATGGAGCGTTCTGGTTGTTTTTTAACTCTTTTGAAATATGTTTTAAATCAGTATTCAATTTGACGTAACCCATATGCTCAGAGTATCGTTCTATACAACTCACAATAGTATCTTTTTCCGGGAAACGTGAAAATGCTTAATTTTTTAACGTGAAACGTGAAATCCACAAATTTTTTCCCGTGATTCGTGATCCTGGCCCCCCCTTTACCACCCTCAAGAATAACACGACGCTGTTCTATTTGTTCAACTAAGTGGACTCTAAGTAGTAGCCAGATAACGCATTTAGCACTACCTAGCAGTAGCAATTTTTTTGCTCAGGCCAAGCATCAAAACAGTTTATATTTAGTCTGTCAGCAAACGAGGGGAAAGTTTGCTCATCATTTTCATTTGTTTTTGCAACCTGGTAGAGGGTAAAAAGGTCCATTTTTGAATTCATTGCCATTGATTGTTTTCTGGCAAAGAACTCTCAAAGTGCCATCTAAAGCAGATATATAAACACAAAAGAATGGTTCAATGAATTAATTTCAGCAAAGTCATGTCAAAGCAATGAACATACAAAATTGCAGCTGTAATGATAGCAACAATCTTACTACACTATATATTTATGTTAGAAAACAACCAGTATAATAACTGAATTAGTCAAATAGTAAGATACAAGTTCAAAATGAATGTTATTCATTTTAGTGTCTGTAGTTCGTAACATTTTCTCCAAGATTCTTCCAAGAGAAATAAATCAGAAAATTACAGTAAGTCCCTGCATATAAGAAACGCACATATAAGAAACTGCAGCCTGCCAGCATAGAGAATATTTTCTCCTTTATAAGAAAACAGGCAGCCTGATTTTGTCCAGTTTCATACGTGATGCAAAGTTGAAAAAATACAGTACTCAACCACACTGCTGTTTTTCTATGTAGCTTCAGTACTATAATTTGTAAAATCTTTTCAACATCTAGATATAAGGTATTTCATATTTGCTTCATGCATTATCATTTCTTGGGACATGCTCGTCTACTATGCAGTAGCATCCTTGAATTTAAGCATGGTTTTTTTTTGACATTTTGACAATAAGAAGTATGCGAAAGAAAGTTTCTTTATGGACATATACAGTAAGAAATCTGCCAGCCTAATTTGAACATACCTGTACGAAAATACAAGGCCATGTAATAGCCATGTACAAGCCTTGTAGTTATGACCTTGTAACCTTAGCCTGGAATAGCCTTGCTGTGACCTTGTAAACGGCTCGAAAAATGCTAATTAGCCTTGTAGAAGCCTCGTGGAAACCTTGTGTTAGACTGGTTGCAACTTAGAATCTTACTGATAGCCTTGTAATTTTCTTTCAAGGTTAGTACAAGGTCACAACAAGGTCATAATCTCCTCTGTAACAGGCCAGGTTTTAGCCTTGTATTTTTGTACAGGTATTTTCTTGCATAGAAGAAACCAGACAGCCTGATTTAAAAATTTGAGTTCCTCATAAAAACGTGGTATCTGGTTTAATCTGGATCAACACCTACTCTACTGAAGCCAGCTCACCTTACCCCTCATATGTTACATGCAACAAAGAAATTAATAGCATAAAACGTTACAGCTGTACTAACTTCAGGGTGAAGTTCTATTTAGATGGTTCCAATCCAAATCTTTCTCTCATGTGGTTGATGTGGCATGGCAAGAGATTGTGTGCTGTTTCTGGAGATATTGAAAGATCAGCTCCTGAGAATGATGGATGCTTCCTTCTAATACAATTGGCATCAAAATGGTAATACGTGTAGACACATTTTGGTGAAATGCATGGTGGCCCTCCTGCTCTCTGCCACTCTCTCTTCTCAGAATACATGATACAGTAGTCAAATGGTGGTCCCGGGATATTCGGGATGATTCTAATATGGCTACCACAACCATAGCATGAGTAACCCTTAACTGCACCCAGGTGTATCATTGTGAAAGGTATTTTCTGCTCCTGCTGCTTCCTTTTGCACTTGCTGACTTTGGAGTTGATGCTACATTTGTTGTGGTTAAGTTCAAGAGTGTAATTGCAGCTTCATGTTCCTTTGTAGAGATAATTGTTGATGTGTCACCTGGAGAAAAATAGTATCCTTTAGCACAGGCTCTTTTGGAAATTTATATAAGTAACTCGGTGAAATATACAGTAGCTTGTGCAATGTTTGTAATACAAGCTGCTGCAAATGTAATACAAAGTTCTTAGTGTTTACTGTGTTTGGCATATGTTTGATATAGTTTGATGCAAGGTTGATATCCATTGCATCAGCTTGCTGGATACTACAAGACAATATCAACCTAGATACTAAAAGCTGCAGATACACAATGGAGGGTGTTTCTCATATTTGGTTTTTGCAAAAGGGTATTTACAAAATGGGGAGGGGCATCTAAGGGTAAAGAGAAATAATCATGGTTCGATAAGATGCTACAAAGCAAAAGCACTCCAAGACATGCTGATATGTTGTTTTGAAAAAATTCTTTAGCAAAGGACTAGAGGTTACTTGATACAACATTTGAAGCTAAGCGTTCTTTTATACTGTTTGATACACATTTTGTATTATGTGTTGAATATGAACGCATCCTTATTGCACAGTTTCCAGTAAATGTTTGGGAGTGCTTTATACTGATCACTTTTGAGTAGATGCTTTTAGCTTCATACTATACACTTACCTTGAATCACATTTGGTTCTTGTATCTGCATTATTGGGATGTTTGATCTCTGTGTGTGTCTGTCATTGCCTTTTCTTTTTTGATTTTCTTTCTTACCAGCTTCTGGTGCAAGCTTGTCTGCAATAAGCATGTATGGATCGGGTTCCTCAGGGCTCCACTTGCCATGTCAGATTCAAAGGATTCAATTAGTGCCTCCAAGACATTGAGTTTCCCTGCTACTGCACAAACATGGCAACATACCGGGTGAGCCATAAAAAAGTTCCCACTTTTGAAAATTCATAGCATCAAGAGTACTTCTCAGATTTAAATGATTCAAATTCTAATTAAAAGCCGAAAGATCAAAGTAGTTTTGTGATTTTTCTCGCTGTCTTGCGAGCACTAGAAATGCAGGTAAATTCAACTTTACAAAAATTTCAAGGTTGCAAAAGGACTAAAGAAGGGCCTAAAACATTGATCAAATCATAAGGCACTCCTTACACAGAGCAATAAAGAAAATACATTTTCTTATGTGTGAGAGATATCCTGTGCAAATTTATTGCCATGGGATTTAAAATCTTTAGTGTTTGTTTGAAAATCAATGTATTATAACACATGAGAGAGGTGAAATGCCCATTGCGTATTGTTCTGCTTGAGGAGAGTATTAACGATTTGATCAATGTTTTAGGCCCTTTTTCAGTCATTCTGTAACCATGAAATTTTTATAAAGTTGAATTTACCTGTACTTTTAGTGCTGGTAAGACGGCGAGAAAAATCACAAAAATATGTTGATCTTTCGGCTTTTAACTAAGATTTGAATCATTCGAATCTGCAAAGTACTCTTGGTGCTATGAATTTTCAAAAGTGGGAACTTTTTTCTGGCTCACCCAGTAGACCAAATGATCTGTTTTTTGGACAGTGGCAAACAAATCGACTTGCAAGAATAAAGCTCTTATCAGGCTTTCAAGGTAGTTATTTTGCTTCTTGTAATCATTATTTTTCAATTTACCATGAATTGTGTGTACAATGATTATGCAAGGCACATCTTATAGACTTCAACACTAAGCAAAGTAACATGAAAGAAGATCTTGCACACACTAGTAGATGAATGCATACAACAACGAAACCAATAGTCATAAGAAACAGATTCTTGCATACCCAATATGATTTTTTACAAACAAATGCCAGATGCAATTCTGATTTGTCAACGACGTGACAAAAGATTAAAGTTGCTCTTTAAATTTATGTCTTTGGGAGGAGTTAACTCGTCATCATTATATTTAACAAATGTGGCAAGGCCATGATTCCTTTAGTGCCTTTTTGTAAAAATGTTCTTATTGGTTTATGAGGCAAGGTACATGAAAACAAGGAACTGAAATTGCAAGCTTTACATTTTGTAACAGACTGATGTGAAAAAAGTGTAATACTGTATTTAAGAAAGCTACACGACAACACTGTAATTAGTGGACTCACCATTTTTTGTTTTTTCCACCTTGAACACTTTAGGTTGACTGACATCATCTGACCTTGATGAGCATTGTGTTGGAGGACTGCATACAAACCAGAGTGCTCCTGATATGTCTCCAGGGTATGGCACCACACCGTTCATGGTTGAAGTTATATTGTGGGCATCATCCAGCATCCCCCTGATGTTGCTCCCATGAGGTCCTGTCACCTCTACTGTTGCTACTTTGCGTGACTGCAAGAGTCTTTTGACAGACCATGTCTTCATCTTCGTTACAAAAGCTGTCTGCTGGTCTTTTGTCATTGTCCTCCATTGGTCCATATCAATGCTATGATGGCTGAACTCTTCGCGCAGTTGGTAGTCACCCAAACCAAGGTATGCTCTCTTCATAATTCTTTCCTGGTGCTGAGTGAATTCCTGAAGATCATGAAGAAACATTGACCACTCCATTTTTGTGTAGTTGGCCTTCTGTTTCACAAGATTGTTCATGCGTTCATTTGCATTTTGTGTGTAGTGCGTTGGTGGGTTGCCCAGGCCTGCTGCAGTTCTTGTTGGTACCAACATGGACCTTTTGATCCTCGGGGCTATGTATTTGTCCAAGTACTTGAAGAAACTTGTTGCTTTTTCCTCATTTGCCAATATATCACTCCATTTCTTCTTCGCCAAGTCAAATTTTGCATCAAATTCTTCTTCGCTGTCACAGTCAACGAGTCCCTTGATCTTTGTGTCTGCTTGCTGTTTGCCAAAAATGTCCCCAACAATGGAACTCACCTGCTCTTTCTTGAATCCAATTTTACGCTCGCAGTGGTGGACTATGTCATCTCGGACATGAATTTCACAGTTGAGATGCACAAATCCTTCGTTCTTCCCCTTGTACCGTCTGATAACATTGTTTTCAATTGCTGCTTCCCCATCTGTCCCAACTGCTCCCAGCACCAAATCCTTCTTGTTTGTGAGCTCAGAATGTGTATCAAGTTGCTGCAGCAAGTACTGATAGTCTTCACCAGTCTTCGTGGTATGAGTTGCACTTGGGCCAATCATCAGCATTGGCTTGCCAGTTTCCTTACTCACTAGAATTTGATTGTGAAATGTAGTGATTGTAACGTAAAACTCACCACAGTTATGTGCTCCATCTATCCCAAGAATTGAACGAAATCTAATTGGTGCATCAATTGAACAAAAGCGTTGGAGATCCTTCAGTTGCTGAGCTGTCGCTTGGAATGTTTTTGGTGACGTTCTGTTCTGCTTTCCTGCAAGGGTAGAAAAGCTTATGTCCTTGGCAAACTCACCTTCGTTAACCATCTCGAGGAGGTCATAGAACTGATGCTTAGCTGGTTTGCTTGCCATTCTTGAAGAGGCACTTGCTTTTTGTTTGTTCTGATACGTCATGTTGTAGGCCTGTTTTGTGTTTCTTGGGAGCTCTGACGTGTATTTGTATTCGAAGACAGAGCCTTTTTGGAGGAAGACGTTGTCAACAGCACTTTTTCCCGTGTCATTTTTGCACTCCTCCCTCAGTTTTTTTAAAACGGTCTTGTCTGTCCTCATGTAGGGCTGTGATGACGGCTTCTTGCTGTTTCCATGTGGCAACATTCGCACTGGCACTTCCACGTTGTCTGTAAAATAATAGTATATGATACCAGTTGCAAATTTTGTGCCATGTCCATCTGCTGCTGTTATCACTTGACATCTAAACTCTCTTGTATGCTTATGTGTCCTGTATGAGCGGTAAACTGAAACCAAATTTTCCTTTGGTGTATTTTCGTTGGCCGGTACAAACCTCCCATGTTCAGTGCGTGCATATTGCTTCCTAGGCTTTGAAAAGTCAGTCCATGCTCCATTTTCATCACTTGTGTGCTCGATATCTTGTCCTGTTGCAGCTAGAGCATTGAGGTCCATGACAAACATTGATGTTCTGCGTATTGCTTTTGGCATTGTTGTTGAGACTTTATTCTCTTCGACTTGGTTGTTGACGATGATAGAGATTACTTCTTCTGTTGTTGGTGTTTGAGATGGTGCTCCATAGACAACCAATCCAGCAGGCAAAACTTTATTTCTGTCAAGTTGTTCACTGTCATCTCCTGACTCATCATAACTATAATTTAGAATTGGAAATAATTCTTTCAGTACCTATCGCTCAAAATTCATTACATGTTTGCTTTGTTTAGAGGAATCATTGGGGGACTATCAGTTGGGAAATCGGGAGTAAAGGTCCAGGAAAACGGTTCTGCCAACTCCTTTATCCCCAACTTTCAGAATTAAAGTGTCAATATATCAGGCAAAGGCTGCCTTGAAAGTGAAAATATTGTTTGGTAAAAGCACTCATCGTTTAGACCCGGAAATTAGATTCAACGTTTGATTCTTTACTTGCCATTCACATTTCAAATCTATTCCCGAAACAGACTATTGTTTTGAAATTATTCGCCAATAACAAGTAACTCATGGACCAGAAGCAAACTTGGAAGTCACATCCTCATACCAACTCATTACAAGCACTTTCTTTTTTTATTTTGAGGTCTAAAAGATGAGTGGTTTTACCGAACAAATGAAATTGTCACATCTAAGTTGGCCTTTGACTGATAGATTAACATTTTAGTTTTCAATAAT
Organism: Aurelia coerulea; assembly: GCA_039566865.1. Lineage (NCBI taxonomy): Eukaryota > Metazoa > Cnidaria > Scyphozoa > Semaeostomeae > Ulmaridae > Aurelia > Aurelia coerulea. The sequence goes on from CM076947.1 coordinate 13,329,833, forward strand.
CGGACATTTGCTTCTCATTCCACAGCATATTACCTTTTTTGACTCTCTGTACCTCCAGTGCTTATGAAATTACAAGAAAAGTCGCAAAAATGTGGCTGTTTTTGCAGCACGTAGAAATGGGTTCATCCTAATAGACGATTGCGCTAAAGATGGTGGTGAGGAACTTTTTACCAAAGATGCTTTTGCGTTCTAATTACAAATCCTTAACGAATCTATAAGAATTCTATTAAAGAACACAATGCATCTTGGTAAGAAAGTCCTCGCCGCCATCTTAAGCGCAATCGTCTATTCATGTCATCCACAGTGGTAAAACTATTTTAGTTCAACAATTAATCAAAATTTTATGGGCATTTTCATTGGTCAGACGAAAACTTTCAAGAAAAAACCTAGTGAAACTTGCAAAATTAAATTATTCCATCGGAACATCCAGAAAAACTTTCCAAAATGTCTAGTTATATAAACAGAAAGCCGTATGCACAATTTAAGGGTTCCTACGTGCCTCATTCTCAGTAACTTGAAATTTATTTATTTCAGCATCTTAAAGCATCAACATAATCTTGTTTGAAAGATTGCCTCAGATATGGCTAAAATGGTGACGAATGCAAACTGTTAGCTCAATGTGAAGACAAATGGCTGATTGTCAGTGTAAGGGTGAGTGGGGCTAGTTGTTACATGTGTAGGTTGTCACAGTTACATGCTGAATGCAAACACAAAGCAAGGAAAATTTGCCGATGGCGTATTCTGGGAGGCTATGATGCAGGTCTTTGAAATGCAACAGCAGAAAGCAAAACATTCAAAGCATTTAATTGAATATGAGAGGATGGCAACCTATCCCTGTGACAACCAGCCCCATTTCCACCGATGCGTTATAGCAGATCTTCAATTTATCTTGCTGATAGATCAAAATGTTCAGTCATCACTTCAGTAAACACGCTGAGAAATGAGAAGAGAATACAGTGCAGTAAAATCATTGAAGAACAATTTTTGGCAATTGGGAGCGGTTCTTGATACAATTGGGGAAAGTTAGAGAGTGTGAAATTTTAATTTAATTGACTATTTCTCAGCTAATTTTGTGCTGATTTTGAAAGAAAAGGTACCGGGTGTCCCAAAAAAGTACTCGTATTTAAAAAATCAACAAAAATTGATTATCAAACCTTTGATGAATTTTCTTTATTAATTGCTTTGCAAAGACTCAAAAGTATTCACAGATGATTAAATGCTTGCTTTTGATACAGCAAGGTAGGAAATTTACACGTTGAAAAACCTTGTTTTGAGCTATAGTTTTTAAGCAAAATACTCAATTTTGCCTAAGAGTCAAATTTTCAGATCTTTTATCATCATTGAAGTCTCCAATGATAGTGCGCATTTATTTCTGTCATTTATGACCATACTAGAAGTTTTACACACAAAGAAATTGGTTTGGCAATCATCAGTGCTTTTTGCAGTATGATTCAAAAACATACGAGTCAAATCTTTCAATAGGGCACAGGGAAACCCGCAAATTTTCTAATGTCACGCCTATAAGCCAATGATATCGCCGTATTCCGATCACATGACTGAACATGAGGCTTTCGAGATAACTTTTTGAATACCTTTACGAAAATAAAAATGGATATTCGACTAATAAAGATACAGAGCTGGCTTTACCACGAATCGATTCAAGAGGCCCCACTCCACATTTGTTTTTCTGCATTTGGTTAAAATCTCATCAGGGATCGGTGTTACATCAAATTCCATTCCTGCGAAAATTGGCCTATGTTCAAGAATTCTTCAGGAGCGCTACAAATAAGATATAGCTTTCAAAATTACACATGTTACGTGAATTGTGTCCAGGTATAACATGAAAATATTTGTTTGTGTGATTTTCGAAAATTCCTATTTTCGAAAATTAAAGCTATTTGCTGCCAAGAAAGCTGATGGAATGATAAAATGGTGGAAAGAAATTAGGTTTGTGGTAAAGCCTTTCGTAAATGTATCCGCTGGTTATTATTGCGAAAAGGAGTGATTTAATGCCTATTTCTGGGATTCTGCTGTGGGTGAAGGTAGGCCCATTAGTTTCTTGGCAGCAAATAGCTTTAATTCGTCAAGGATTTTCGAAAATCACACAAACAAATATTTTCATGTTATTCCTGGATATAATTTACGTAACATGTGAAATTTTGAAAGCTATATCTCATTTGTAGCGTTCCTGAAGAATTCTTGAACATAGGCCAATTTTCTAAATGTTCAGCATTATCATGTCCATCTGCTCTGTGCATCACCATGTCAAGGATGTCCCATGCAGTTGACAGTGCTTCTTTTATTTCAGCAACATTTTCTTTTGACCTTTTCCAGCCACCATTGTTTCTTACTTCTGCAAGTTCTTTTCATCCCTGGAGAGGAAGAAAGGGTGGCAGGCACGAATCACATGCACATTGTGAATCAACAGTGATGTTGTGCTGCAAATGGGATTTTGTCGTCGAGATATGACTACAACCACGAAACCCGGATTTCATTGTTTCACTTTACAAGGATAAAACCCTGGTTTTGCGGTGGTAGATTTGTCAAGTGATAAAACCTGGCTTTTGTGGTCGCATTACACAACACCAAGATGGTGCAACGAACCTGTTTAGCCCCTTTGCCGTGCTATAGAGATTGTCAAGTTTTGAGGTGCCTTGTGGCAAAAGGTACCAGCTTTTTGGGCTTGTAACATAGTTTGTCCTTCATGGTGTGAGTCTGTTGATACTCTCCTCCATACAGTTACCAAACTTTGACAGTACTGTAGTATTGACATGGTACTATTTGTGATGCAAGTGGTTGCATAGAAATGTTCTACGCCCAGTGCCATACAGCTTGTGAGGCTGTATTGTTTGTAGCATCTTGTTTCCAGTGATTTTGTTCCGATTACATTTGCACTGATCCTTTCGTCCTGTTTGCCACATTACCTTCTGGCCCATTCAAATTGTTTGGTATTCTTTCTGCAAGTGACATCAGCACTGATTACTCACTTGTTTCTTTGGAGAGACTCAAGACAAGTGTTGATATAATCGATTGCATTCTTTAAATTGCAGGTACCATAACTTTCCCCCTTCTTGTGTACTGAATATGATTTGTACAATGAGCCAATTGAACACTAAAATTGAACAGTCTCATACAATTATGTGATTAGGATGATACTGTGTGTCAACATTATCAAATTCAACATCAATCCCACAAGGCTGGTGGAAGCAAGATTCCAAGTTTCGCCCATCAGGCATCAGCACATGTTTCTTTTTGATTGCCCGCAAACACGATCAAACTCATGGATTCAACATTATGAGAGAAGATCCTAGGGCTTGTATGTTCGGTGAAAAGAATGCATTGCTAACATCTTTTTATCGTATATGGCCTTTCTCTATCTCTTCTACTTGACAAAACATTTGTTACCTCCCAAGATTTCAAACATACTATATCTACCGGGTGTCTCAGAAAAAGTACCCCCTTTTGACTGGAAATAGGAACCAAGCAATAAGATATCATTACAGGTTTGCAAATTCAAAATTTACAGTGCACCAAGACCAGATATTTTGAAAAAGGGCCTAGTCATGATTTGTATTGTGGACATTTTCCAAAGTACCTGTAGACTTTAAGTATCCATGGTTTGCTTTATATATCTTCAAGATAGCTATCGAGGATTAGATGAAGAATTATTATGGATTGATTGGACCTAAATTCTTGTTGCTAGTACCAATCAAATCCATTGCATTTTTTTGGGACATCCGTTAGATGTACTTTTTGTGTTGGTATTTTAATTGATTATATATAAAACAGGGACTGCTTCTTGTAACCTTCAAACTCCAACAAGTTCACACGTGGATTGGGATACTCCACCCTCTGCCTGCTCCGAGGCCCATGGTCCCAAATGGCAATGGCATTAGTGTCTAGCAGTCTCATTCATGTCACCTTCCCTACCAAACAGCAAACAACTCATATTCTTTATCATTCAGCCTCCTGACACAGATTTTGAGGATCCATTGTTAAAATACGATCGTTTACTAACATAGGATAATCTAACATTAATTGATCATAATTTACAGTGGAGAGACAAATCTAAAGCTTGTTATCTCGTACTCCCCAATTTATACTCTTATTATTACTAGCTTTGTAACTAAAAAGGCGGCCATACATGAGCCAGGTGAACGATCTCTGATATCTAGCTGCATCCTGAACTATGATAATTGATCAACTTGTGACATCGATTAGAACTTTTCGCTGAATTGACTTTCATATACGTTGTAAAAGCAAGAGTCCAGTCCTATATGTTGGAAATTTCCACCTTTCGGTTGTTCTTTTTAAGTTTCAATTCCTGATTTAGACCAACTACCAAAGAAACATAATTCATAATTGCTATGATTCTCACTTGCGAAGGACATTCTCAGGAGTTTTTCAGGAAAAAGTTTGATACAATTAAAAAACCTACCAATTTGAATCAAACGGACATAGTCTGCAGGGATTTCTGGGGTAAATCCAGCACGTTGAGAGGACTGACTGGCTAAAGCTTGGTTCACACTAGGCGTATAACTGCGTTTAAGTGCGTTTAATGGGTTGTATGCTTGCAGGTTTAACTTAAACGTCAAGTGGGAATGACCAGGGCGTTTAAATTTGCGAAGATAAACGCATTTAAACGCATCGTTTCTCTCTCGTTTCCATTGGAGTTTAAGTGCGTTTATCTGCCAAAAAAGTTGTCAATTGCGAAATATGACCTGCACTTTTTAATTCGTTGTTGGGCACTAGCAGCAGGTAGAGATAAGCAGAGAGACGTTGCGGAAAAGATTTTCGATTTTAATAAAGCTCTCACGTTTGCAAAGGCTTAAAAGTTTGAAGAAAAAGAAAGGGAAGAGAGCGAGAAGATGTTGGATACATGACAATTTTAAGAACTGAGACAGCTACGGCGTTTTTTCCACTCTTTTTGAAGAACTCAAGAATGATCGAGAATATTTTTTCCGGTACTTGCGAATGTCCCCTGATATGTTCAAAGTCTTCAAGTATCTGCTTGATTTAATACGTCCTGGCATTGAAAAGTCTGACAATGGACAACGCAATATAAATTTCAATTTCAATGGTGTTAATCATCAAGATTTTTCGGCGCTTTTGAACTTTAAACGCCAAGATAAAAATTTTTTGATATGCGCGTTTATCATTTTCGAGTGTTTAAGTGCGTTTATCTGCTCAAATTTAAACGCCCTGGTCATTCCCACTTGACGTTTAAGTTAAACCCGCAAGCATAAAACCTATTAAACGCACTTAAATGCAGTTATACGCCTAGTGTGAACCAAGCTTTAGACAGCTGGTGGCCAATTTTTTGCAGCGGCAGCAAACAAAGTGTTCAAAGGAGGAGCAGTTGTAGCTATTTGTTCCACATTTATGACTTGGTGTGAAGTGGGAGTTGGTACCACTGTTGGCTGCTTGTCTAGGGCACCTTGGGCCAGATCCACTGTTGTCTGGTAATGGAATTTCTTGTTCCACTGGTTCATTCGCCACGGCATTAGAGGAGCTAACTGTGCTTGCTCTCGTAGCACTGCAAGCACTTCATCTTGGCCTAGCGGCTTTTTCTTTCAGCATATTGTTTTTTATCATAACTTAAAAAATTAACTTTGTGCTAGCTATTGCATGGTTGGCAGAGGAATTAATAAAATTGAGCTTGTGACACGGTTTCAATCAACTGTTATTGAATGAAGACCTGAAAGATGATTGGCCCAGGTATCACACATGACTTGCTTACAAGAGCAGAATGACCTGATTGAAGTTCAAAATTTCCTATGTCTTTTTCGTACAAAACGTGAATAGCTAAAAATAGCTAATAACCCAATTGCCAAGTAATTTCGTCCCCAACTGACGATAGTTAATGAAGGAAAATATCCGAGAGAAAATGCTTGTTTTCGTTCTCCCTCTTTTCAATCTTAGCTGACGAATTATTGTGACCAGTTTCACAGGCAAATATGTAACAAATGTCTCTGTTACTTCACGGCTATATCTGAGGTAACAGCACAGCCACTTTACTTTATAGATATGTTACATCATAGTAAATCCAATATTGAAACGATTTCTTCATTGCTTCTATCCCGTTCCACTGATATTTTACATAAAAATATCAGATTAAATGTAGATAGATTTTGTGGGGATGGGTAGTTTGGAAATTAAATGGAAATGGGAAATCTTCATAGTAGGAGACTATGCGTGTGGATTTATGCATGGTAGATGCTTAGCAGATTAAGAGTGTAAATTCCCAAGATAGGAAACTGTTGTGAAATTAGTGAAACAAAATTTCCACTTTGGAAACTAAAGGAGACTTCAACATGTCGCATAGTAGAAATTATGTTGAAATTATCCTTTCTCTTGCCGTGCCCTCCATTCAAAAAGCAGAATTTCCGCCACTGTATTTGAGGGTGAGATGTAGTAAAATGGTATAGAGTACCAGAATTTATACAATGTGGCATTTTTTAATTCTTCATTACATCTCTGATGTTTCAATGACGTAAAGCAAAAATCAGCATTCAAATCAGTTTCAATATTTATCAATATTCTCCTTTGTTTCTTATTTCTGATTTGTTTCTTTTCCTTATCACCGATGTTTCTCATTTCTGATGTGCAGCGAATCAGAGGGCCAGCAGCAGGAGCAGCAACAACAACCAGAGCAACAACCAGCAGCAACAATATGAAAGCAACAACAAGAGCAACACACAGATAATATACAGGCCAAATGTGACGCAGGTGTAGTATATGTCACGCCTGCGGCACAGGCCAAGAGAGCATTAATAAATAATTGGGTGGACAGCACTTACACAATCGGCAAAAAGCGGGAAGAACTCCGGCAACTGAGATTAGATGTAGACAACGTTTCTGGCCAAAGCGGCCAGAACACCGTATATGTTGGGTTTTACCAATCAATGGCCCTATGGCCCAATGGCCCTATGGCCCTATGGCCCTATGGCACTATGGCACTATGGTCTTGTATCTTTTATTACGAATACCCTTAGTATGAGTCTGACAGTGTATTCGACTAGAATTCGTATAGATATTGCTTCAAATGATGCCTAAACTGAGATGCACAAAGTTCTCGTTTACCTAGCGAAAATTCCCCTGAAGTACTAATGCAGGGAATCACCAGCTGTTACTTTCTTTGCTTATTTGTTGCTATGGGAAACACGGCAAAGGGCGCAGCATTGTTGTCAATAATGTGTTTTTTATCTCGCTTCTGTTGTCAAAGATGCTGTTGTGAGATAAAGTAGAGGAAGGGGTCCGACAAATCTTCACTATTTTCCAACGCATTGCAACCGAGCTAATATCATATGTCTTAATTTTCAGAACTTTCAGCAGTGGCTCCTATTCTTAGTTTCTTATAAAAAAGATGCGTGCATTACTGGGGCATTACTATAGATATTGCATGTAACAGATTTACAGCCTGTCATGCTAAAACCGCAAAAAAACACTTTGAGGAGTGGGACAAAATGTGCCAGAGCCAAAATGTGCTGCGTTGTATTATATTATTGTATTGTATTGCCTGTTAACTTGTAAAGACCGGGTAAATACCAGTACAATCGCCAAACAATAATTGTTTGTTGCTTTGGAGGATGTGTGTGAAAGCTTCGTACAGTCCTTTCAAATTTGATGATTTCAAGGGGAATTCCCCACATCACTTTGGGGAATTCTTGCTAGGCAAACGAGAACTTTGTGCATCTCAGTTTGGGCATCATTTCAAGCAATATTTATACGAATTCTAGTCGAATACACTGTCAAACTCATACTTAGGGTATTCGTAATAAAAGATACAAGACCATAGTGCCATAGGGCCATAGGGCCAGGGCCAGGGCCAGGGCCATTGATTGGTAAAACCCGTATATGTTACTGTTTCCTTCCATCGCCCGAGCTTCAGGCTGGCAACAGGCCTTATTCAATTATCAATAAAACTTTAGACCCAACAATTTTGCGATAAACTTAAAGAATTTTCTCACGCATTAATTTGAATACTTGTTGGTGAGAATATAAAGGGGGTAAAGAAATAACAAGTGTCCAAAATTAAATAAGCCCCCCGGGGGCTTAATAGAGCTTTTATGGTATGTGTCGATGACCATGATTTACGTTATACTAAATTTACTATGGTTGACACATACATTTGTGTACAAGTCGTTTTCCTTTGTTGTCACTGATTTATTCAAGGAGAAAAATGGACAAAGTTCATAGGTTTTTAGACCTATCTTTAAAGAAAGTGTGGGGGGGTTATTATTATTGTATTCAAGAGTATCGAAATGTCTTCGGATTCTGATAGTGCGGGATCAAGCCTTTCTGGACATAATGATGATAGCCATGCAGAAAGTTCAGAGAACGAGAATACGGCAGTTCGCAGCATTTTCGAACCGTATATGGACGAGCCACTGGCACGAGCTGTACAGCCAGATTTAGGCCATCATGCTGGAGGTCAAAACCAACTCGACAATGATGCTGATGAAGATGGTCTGACGCCGGCGATGTTAGAGGCGAGGTTTCTGAAGACTGATCCTGTGGCATCCTGGTGTTCATGCACAAAATTCAAAGACGACTCTTTGGTTGGTTCGCGGGAATTTCGCTGTTGCAGGGAGGTTGCCGAAGCATATGGCAAAGTTGTTTTCGATGGCCTAGACCACGATTGTGTTATATCTCATCCCGATTTTGCAGCCATGACAAACACGAGTGTCCTAAAACAAGTGGGCCCACTCCTGAAGGACAGACAGGGAAGAAGATATCGAAGACGTGCAGGCCAAACCAAGAATGAGTAAGCATGACAATAATAAGTTTGTATCGTCTGTGGTGTTTCATACCATAGTTTCATAAAACAAAAACTAGAAGTGGGCTACGTAGGCCTAGCAAAAAATTTATTTTGATCAACCATTCCCCAGTTCAACGTAAAACCAGTGGTGGCGCCAGGGGAGGGCTAGGGGGGGGGGCTACAGCCCCTCGTCGAAAGCATCTAGCCACCTTGTCGGAGGACATTTTGGGTTCTTGTCGGTGGAAATTTGGCAAAATGACGTATGAAAACTGCATTTTCTAGCCGTTTTAGCCCCCCTGTCGAGAGCTCCAGCCCCTCTGTCAGAAGATTCCTGGTGCCACCCCTGCGTAAAACAGAGCATCTGAGACTATATGATTGAGGATTGAGGCTTCTTCCACATTTTAAAACTAAATTTTTGCGTAATCTATTCTGTTATATGGCAGACAAGAATAGTCTGAATCATTTGAGATCAACTTTGACCTTCAAGCCTGTAAATGATATATCTGGAAAGAACACTGCAAGTTTACATGTGTAAATGCTTCTAACATTGAATTGTCAATCTTTCAACAAATGATTATGCGTATAAACAGAGCACTTGGTTCTGTCACAAGGGGGAGGGGGAGGGGGTGAAGTGAATCCCCCATATCTCTTGAAAGTCAGTTTTCCAATTATCTGAATCCATCAAAAAATTGTTGAGGGTGGTGTAAGGGAAATTGATTTTGAGATTTGATAAGGAAATATATTTCCCAGGGGCGAAAAGGGTGCTTAAGCACACCCTCATAAAAATACAACACATAAATACATTATCAATCAGCTTTTTTGTGTGCAACTGCAGATGGACCAAATGTTGTAAATTAATTTTTCCCAACCAAACTCAAAAAATTTGTCCAAGTAGAAACTTTAACAAACTTTCACATACTGTAATGAAATTTATTAATTTAGCTCTTTCTTAACAACAGGTACATCAGAGCAGTTGCGTACAGATGGTTAGCAAGATGGTTCTTTGGTTATATGGGCTGGGCACTTGAAAGAGCAATGACCTGTTTCCGTGAATATTTAAGTAATAGATCCAAATACTGCAATCAGACTCTTGTTCGTAAAGTCATCAAAGAACTTATTCACGTTGTTCCTCCCAACGAAGATTCGAAAGGACTCAATTTCTTTGATTGCGAATCGTAGATCGCGCAATCGAACATTTTTAAAGTTTTAAACATTTGTGAGAAATATGACTCGTTGTGTATATTTAAGATGTCCTCCCCTCCCTCTGGGCAATACAAGGGCACTACCAGCATGTGTATACAATTTTATCCGAACAACTTATCAGTCTGGTCAAAGCACAGGATATGCAACAGCAAACGAAAGAGACTAACTATTATCCTAAATGTTTACACTCATTTTCTTATAAGAGACGGCAGGCTCAGTGTTTAAAACCTCCTACCTGAATTAAAAAAGCTAATAAATGCTAGTAATTTGCAGTTTTCAAAGTCACTCAAAACGGTTTACACTAATAAACACCACTTTATATCTTGTTCAATTCCTACCCTCACCATCCCCCCCGGGCAGCCTGGGGGTCAACAAAATTTCCTTGCTCAAATGCCCGGGGGCTGGGGACAAATGATGATCAAATGCCCAGGGCCGGGGAAAAATATACGGGCAAATGCCCGGGGGCCGGGAAATTTTTTTGTGCAAATGCCCGTGGGTGTCCTGGGGGGGGGATGGTCAGGGTAGGAATTGAACGAGACATTACTCTGCACTCAACGCTTGGCATGCAGATAGCATTCACTTTCAGTAAACAGCACACTCCAAAAAGTTACAATTGACAGTTTTGTTTTGACTTTATCTGCAGAAGGGAGAATCATCACTGCATTTTATTGATAAAGTTCAGATAAGTTTATTTCAAAGTGTGAGATCTGTTAATACTGCTTTAAAATTTAATTAGGCACCTTGGAAGCCCTGTTACAAAAACTCATTACTTGGAAACTAGAAACACATAAGAAACTTTTGGAACCAAAGTAGCCCTAAAATTTAAGAAACTTCTTACCTTCTGAACCTTAGTTTCTTATCAGAAAAATGAGTGCAATGATACAGATCCATCTAAATATTGAATAACTGTCACCATGTTTAGCTACAAATGCCTTTTTTATGTCCACGTATTGGTTTTTTGCATGTTCTGTATGTTGGAGGGGCTCTTTGTTTTTTAGTACCAGCTGGTGGTACAGTTGCGTCTTGATGCAGGCTTTCCTGCAACCGGTCTTGCCCATCACCTGCAAGGTGAAATAAAAGATTCCACATTGCAACTCCTAGAATCTTAAAATCCTGAGAAAATATTTATCATTGTATTTACCATTTCTCTGAAACTGGATTATTTTTCCTCACAGTCAAAAGATTGGATAAGGGATTCCATTTGTTGATCAAAACATTTTGAAAATATCAATGAAATGGCATAATTTTTATGTATCTTTTTATGTTTGCTATAGGGTTATCATGACTTCAGTGTACTTGTAGGAAAAACATAGAAGAGAAATTTGTTTTCTATTTTTTGCTCTACAAAGAATCTTTGGGGCACCAGTATGAATCACATTTATGCTTACTTGGTGGGAATAGTTGTTGTGAATTACTGATCCTTTGTCTTTCTTTGTGGCATTCAACAGCTTCATCCTTACTCTTCCTTTCTTCATACTGGTGGCTCAAAGGAACAGGTTGTTTAGCAACCATCTTTTCATATGCAGTTTGAAGTTGCTTTATTTCACTTGTGAACATAAGTGTCTTCATTTCGTTGACATATTCTAATAAGAAGATTGTATCTTAGACAGTGAAGATACATACATTTGGCTACATCTTTGCTAAAAATAGAGTACACACCTGCAAATAAGAACCGATGTTTTGCAAGTCAGTCTGAATCTTTATACAATAAATACAATGGATTGTCCTTATAAAATGGGTGTATAATTTGACAATAGACCTTTTAACCATTCTACGAAAGAGCCTGGATCAAGCATTATTTTGCATATTTTTTATGTGACGCCCTATCGAGTGGTGTTAGAGTTGTGCTGTTAAATGACACATACTGTAGTTACAGCCAGTACCTACTTATATTGTCAGAATCTAGTGGAGGAAGAACCCACAGGCCGAAATATACCTTTTAGCTAGTCTCAAAATAATCAGAATCAAAGGATTTTTTGCTACATTTTGTAGAATTTTTGAATGTGCACAATAGTGATTTGTTTGGTTCAAAAGCCGTTTAGGAGGCGATCCAATTCTCTTATTTTTTTGGGTGTTATCAAAACATTTACGGCACAGCTTCTGGACCAAAGAAATAAAATGCCCGCGGCAGATATGTAGATATATCCTTCTTCTTTCGATCTATGCTCATGTTTGCCCTTAAAAATAATTTTTGGAATGCACAGCGAGCGAGCTAGCTACCTGGGTTTCAGAGAAAATTTTGCGGCTTTGTTTGTTTTGAATTACTGGTTGATAGAATTTCCTTTGTCTGTGATCGCTAATCGCTTTGAATTGAGGTGTCAGCAAAAGCAACTCGTGCTATTGTATTACAAAATCTGCACTTGTTGGTCGGAAGAAAACCGATGAAAACTAATCAAGTTGAAAATGTAATGCAAACATTGATTTGTACTACTCTTCGTTCAAATATTTGTTCACTATCCTGTTTACTGGAAAGAAAAATACTGTATACAAGCATATCTTTTCATAAAAGCAAATTTCAAAGTAAAATAGCTGCAAATCAAACAATTTAGAATACTGGAGATAACCTTTTAATCTCACCAACTATCCATAGTTAGGATTTCAATCACAACTGAAACAATAAGCATCCACATTTAAGAATAGACAACTTTGCAAGTCAGTCTGGGTTCTTGTTCAATGAATACCATGGTTGATTCTTATATAAAATGGGGATTAGGCTTAGAAATTTTAGCCTGTAAGGTCTTATACGTAGGTGTTTGCTGTTTATCACCCATATTGAACTACACAATCAGTTTGCATGCTTACTGAATTGTAAAGCTACTGTACCTGCAGATGGTTCCCATCCAGGAAAAGCTGATCATTTTGGGATGCCAATGATTCAGGGTTGCATGAAAACCTTCTAAACAGCTGGTCTTGGCATCTGATGAGAGCTTTTTATGTCATTCATGATTTGTGTATTCAGTATTACATCTTGTAATCTGTCATAAGCTGGGGTACCTAATGAATGAAGAATCATCAAATTTCTTCAGAGAAAAAAATTTTGGAAAGGAGAGTTGGGGAGGGGGGATAAAATGTTGGCACTTGACAAGAGACAAATCTCCCCATATCTAATGGCCATACAATAAGTGGCATCTCATATCAAAGAAATTCAAGGGTGTAAATATGCTCTTGGCACTCCTGATTGCTGCAACAAAACTTCAGTGGAAAAAGGTGGATGGCAAAAATTAGTTATTTTGATTATTTTGTCTTTGGTTTAGAACTCTTGAAGAAAACAGCAACATTTCTTTAGAAATTGTTTGGATTGTACTGCTTTCAGCAGTATCCCATTCATTTAGGTGTTTATTGTATTCTACAGTACTACAGGCCTTGTGCACATTAGCATGACATGACAAGAACTCTTTGCATCGTAATTAGAATTTTTGGGCAATATGATGGCTATAAATTGTTCTAAACAAGAATTCTTTGACAGAAAAACCATATCAATGTGTGCAAGGCCTGTATTGTATGTTGTTACACTTAGGGACGAGAGATGTTCACTTACCAATTTTGATCCAATTTCGATCAGGCTCAAGAGTTTCTTCATGTGAGCATTTTTGGTACAATTTGTTTGGATGGTGTGCTTCAAGTTCTGTTGCAGGACTACTCTTTGTCTCATTTGACTGGAGAGAGAATAAAAAGTACAATCCAACACAACATATGCAAAAAAACGCCTTTTGCTAAAATTGATAAAATTTTATTTGTCATTTGACATTATGACATTTGACAATATAATAATGCCAAGATGTTTGCATAGCATTTAGCTATTTCAAGGGCAGTGAACAAGTTTTGGCAATTATAATTTTGTCAATTACAGTATATGCAGGTACACTGCAATTACAGTACACTGCCAAGGACATTTCACTCCTTCAAAACAGCATATGCGATTTTTGAAAACAAAAGGATTTTTGGGGATCGTTTCCAGATTTTTCTGAAAGTAAAGGTATTTTTGTCAAAAGGAATGAGATTATGAGTTTTTTAGGGAGTGAAATACCAAGATGGAGAATGTGAAACAGTTGTGTTAGGAAATACTGTAAGAGGCTGGACGTCAATTGACAAAAGACAAATAATGTGTGGTAGCTATCAGCATGAATCGTTACTTGTGGTCCCATTACAGTACAGGCCTTAGGCATATTAACATTACAAGATAAACTTGCAGTACTGTAATATTCAAGTTCTGGTATAGTGTTTGTCAGGTATGAAATGTTTTTCAGAATTTTAGGTCAGGCTTTAGGCAAAAAGCAGTGTTAATATGCCAAAGTTATCTACTGTATCATACTACCCCTCAAAGAACATAAGACTTCACTGCAGTAAACTAACCTGCACAACTTCAAAGTGTAGGATTTTCATCAAATTACAGTTGAACATGATGTAGGCTCCATATTTGGCTGAATGCCCCATGGAGTCAAAGCGGCCATCCCCACTCCAAACGATATTCTTTACATTTGCCAGTTGACTCAGGAACTTGTGCTGGTAACGCTCCCAATAGATTAGAATCAGAGGAAAAAAAAATTTTCTCTGGTGTTTGAAGTAGGTTCTTGCTGATATAACTGACAAACCCATGTGCTGACAAAGGAGGAGAGCCTTGTTAACTGTTGCACCATGCAAAAAAATGCCTCAGCTTTTGCATTAGTACTAAACCACTTGCTGGTTACGTTTAGCAATAATGCGATGACATTTTCATGAAATCACATATGAGATTTTTGAAATTATATTAAGGCTTGCAGAGGGCTATCCAAGAAATACGGCTGTAAACAACATGCTCAAAAATCTAAACAAGACAAAGAAAACTGATTCATCAATAAGTAGCTCTGTGACAAGCCTTAACAGATACGTTGGAAAGCTAGACAAGCACACATAAAATGACAGGTCAATTGCAATGAAAGAACTTTTATGTTCAATACTGACAATGCTGGCTTTTTTGATCCCAATGAATTGCAGATGGGGAATATTGTGGCTATAAAGGAAGGCTTTGTATTAACAGATGAAATCTTTTTGAATATTTGTAGGCAGCAGGCAAAGATAAAAAGATTGACATGGCAATCAATTTGTAGATTTGTTGGTGCCCAACTAAATTTAGACAACGCTCCTTCCTCAAATTCTGTTCATGCAGTTTTTACACGTTTAAGTTCAAGTGTTTCAAAACTATCAGTGGGAAAAAGAGTTGAAGAAAGAACATCGCTTCTTTCCACTAGGTTTATGCTGCAGAAAAAAGATTGAATCTAGTAATGAAACACAACAAAGCGAAAGTTCTATTGATTCAATGAAAGAATTGGTTGAACAATATAAAAACGAGCTTGATAACAGCACTGGGATAGTCAAAGATCTTACTAAAAGCTTAAGTGATTTAAGTAACAGCTATGAGGCACTCATGGTTGAAACGAGTTCTGATGCAAAAAATATAGAAAGGGACTACATTGTTTTGACCTCAAAGTTCCAGGAAATGTGCAAGAAGGTTGATAAGCTTCAATCAGAATTAGAAGAGAAGAAAAAGAAATTAAGCAAATATGATATGAGAAATATGACGAAAAGAGAGCAAAAGAAGAATGAGAGTATTGCTAATCTAGGTGCTCAAGTTAAAAAATTAGAAAAAAAGCTTGCCACTTCACAGCCGTCACACCGTTCACTGCGCACAAACTTTGCATTGGCTTCTTCGATTTTTCAGTGCAATGCTTCAAATCCATTTTATTCACAAAGTTTGTGATTTATTGTTAGAAACCTATACATATTCTGAATCAGCATTCAATTTCCTTTCTGATGATGCCAAATTTAAATATGGATAACAAATGAATAAAATTTTACGAGAAAAATTATACAGAAATGTAACGAAAACATGGGCAAAACATTCGATTGCGATGAAAATCAGGAACGATTCTCATTTCACTACTTCACAATATCGTGCCTTATTTATGTTTGCGTGAAGCGATTTTGATCACCCCATACATATTCTGAATCAGCATTCAATTTCCTTTCTGGTGATGCCAAATTTAAATATGAATAACAAATGAATAAAATTCTATGAGCAAAAATAGACAGAAATGTGACGAAAACATTTGATTGCGATGAAAATCGGCAAAGATTCTCATTTCACATTTCACTATTTCACAATATCGCGCCTTATTTATGTTTGCGTGAAACGATTTTGATCACCCCATACATATTCTGAATCAGCATTCAATTTCCTTTCTGATGATGCCAAATTTAAAAATGAATAACAAATGAATAAAATTCTATGAGCAAAAATAGACAGAAATGTGACGAAAACATTTGATTGCGATGAAAATCGGCAAAGATTCTCATTTCACATTTCACTACTTCACAATATCGCGCCTTATTTATGTTTGCGTGAAGCGATTTTGATCACCCCATACATATTCTGAATCAGCATTCAATTTCCTTTCTGGTGATGCCAAATTTAAATATGAATAACAAATGAATAAAATTTAACGAGCAAAAATAGACAGAAATGTGACGAAAACATTTGATTGCGATGAAAATCGGCAAAGATTCTCATTTAACATTTCACTATTTCACAATATCGCGCCTTATTTATGTTTGCGTGAAACGATTTTGATCACCCCATACATATTCTGAATCAGCATTCAATTTCCTTTCTGATGATGCCAAATTTAAAAATGAATAACAAATGAATAAAATTCTATGAGCAAAAATAGACAGAAATGTGACGAAAACATTTGATTGCGATGAAAATCGGCAAAGATTCTCACTTCACATTTCACTACTTCACAATATCGCGCCTTATTTATGTTTGCGTGAAGCGATTTTGATCACCCCATACATATTCTGAATCAGCATTCAATTTCCTTTCTGATGATGCCAAATTTAAATATGAATAACAAATGAATAAAATTCTATGAGCAAAAATAGACAGAAATGTGACGAAAACATTTGATTGCGATGAAAATCGGCAAAGATTCTCATTTCACATTTCACTACTTCACAATATCGCGCCTTATTTATGTTTGCGTGAAGCGATTTTGATCACCCCATACATATTCTGAATCAGCATTCAATTTCCTTTCTGATGATGCCAAATTTAAAAATGGATAACAAATGAATAAAATTCTATGAGCAAAAACAGACAGAAATGTGATGAAAACATTCGATTGCCATGAAAATCGGCAAAGATTCTCATTTCACTACTTCACAATATCGCGCCTTATTTATGTTTGCGTGAAGCGATTTTGATCATCCCATACATATTCTGAATCAGTATTCAATTTCCTTTCTGGTGATGCCAAATTTAAATATGAATAACAAATGAATAGAATTTAACGAGCAAAAATAGACAGAAATGTGACGAAAACATTTGATTGCGATGAAAATCGGCAAAGATTCTCATTTCACATTTCACTACTTCACAATATCGCGCCTTATTTATGTTTGCGTGAAGCGATTTTGATCACCCCATACATATTCTGAATCAGCATTCAATTTCCTTTCTGATGATGCCAAATTTAAAAATGGATAACAAATGAATAAAATTCTATGAGCAAAAATATACAGAAATGTGACGAAAACATGGGCAAAACATTTGATTGCGATGAAAATCGGCAAAGATTCTCATTTCACATTTCACTACTTCACAATATCGCGCCTTATTTATGTTTGCGTGAAGCGATTTTGATCACCCCATACATATTCTGAATCAGCATTCAATTTCCTTTCTGGTGATGCCACATCTAAATATGAATAACAAATGAATAAAATTTAACGAGCAAAAATAGACAGAAACGTGACGAAAATATTTGATTGCGATGAAAATCGGCAAAGATTCTCATTTCACATTTCACTACTTCACAATATCGCGCCTTATTTATGTTTGCGTGAAGCGATTTTGATCACCCCATACATATTCTGAATCAGCATTCAATTTCCTTTCTGATGATGCCAAATTTAAATATGAATAACAAATGAATAAAATTTAACGAGCAAAAATAGACAGAAATGTGACGAAAACATTTGATTGCGATGAAAATCGGCAAAGATTCTCATTTCACATTTCACTACTTCACAATATCGTGCCTTATTTATGTTTGCGTGAAGCGATTTTGATCACCCCATACATATTCTGAATCAGCATTCAATTTCCTTTCTGATGATGCCAAATTTAAAAATGGATAACAAATGAATAAAATTCTATGAGCAAAAATAGACAGAAATGTGACGAAAACATTCGATTGCCATGAAAATCGGCAAAGATTCTCATTTCACTACTTCACAATATCGCGCCTTATTTATGTTTGCGTGAAGCGATTTTGATCACCCCATACATATTCTGAATCAGCATTCAATTTCCTTTCTGATGATGCCAAATTTAAATATGAATAACAAATGAATAAAATTTAACGAGCAAAAATAGACAGAAATGTGACGAAAACATTTGATTGCGATGAAAATCGGCAAAGATTCTCATTTCACATTTCACTACTTCACAATATCGTGCCTTATTTATGTTTGCGTGAATACATATTCTGAATCAGCATTCAATTTCCTTTCTGATGATGCCAAATTTAAAAATGGATAACAAATGAATAAAATTCTATGAGCAAAAATAGACAGAAATGTGACAAAAACATTCGATTGCCATGAAAATCGTGGATTAGTAAAGTGCGAGTTGCGAGTTACGAGTTACGAGTTGCGAGTTGGTGCTTTCTGCGAGTTGCGAGTTGCGAGTATATAGTGAAAAGTGCGAGTTGGTACATTTAAAATGCGAGTTGCGAGTTCGGTAAAAAAAAGTTCAGATTTTCCATCTTTTGCAGCTAAAACACCATAATTTTTTGGAGAGCCTTTGTCAAGATCAGGGGAGTTAAAGAACAATTTTTTAATTCACAGAGAGCCACTAATAAAGGTTTTGCTTTGAGCTCGGACAATTAGGCCTACAGAGAAGACAAATTCTTCTCTTTGGTATTTCTTGAGTTGGTAATACAAATAGGCTGTATGTCCAAAACACTTTTCAACTCAAAGCTAAAGACTGAAAAGTTTCTTAACTTCGAATTTAAATACACGTTTTTTATACCGGGTGAGTCAGAAAAAACGTGGGGTGTTTGGCGCACTGCGATGTTGCGTTTAGCCACCCGACCGTTGTGAACTAAATTATTCCGTGTAGCCATAAATCTGACTTAGATCATAAACTTTTCCCCATCGAAATCGGTCGTGTGATTCATTATTTAAAAAAGATTTTTCTTCCTAATACATTGTATGGTAGTCTTGCAAACTGAGGAAACCTTTAACCAAGCCCCTTCAGCATTTTAGCCTTGCCAAAGCTGCATGTAAAGGTGGTATTATCTGGGGAGCATGAAACAGTTCAGAAATAGTGTTTTCTCCCCTGGGATGCCATGTCACGTCATAACTTGTCCTGCGAAGAGAATATGTTTGAGAGACAGTAAAAACCATTGCTTCTTTGTGTTGTAAAGAGATTTATTTCAACAAGATCAACGCGATGTTTCATGACAAAACTATTTCATTCTCCCCTGATAATACCATGTGTACCTGCAGCTTTGGCAAGGGTAAAATGCTGAAGGGACTCTATCAAAGATTGAATAAGTTTGCAAAACTCCCATATAACGTCTCACGAAGAAAATATTGTCTGATTAATACATCAAGTGACCGATTTCGACGGGGAAAGGCTTATTATCTAAGTTAGACCTCTGGCTTCAAGAAAAAATTTAGTTCGCTACGATCGGGTGGCTGAATGCGACGTCACAATCCGCCAAACACCCCACGTTTTTTCTGACTCACCCGGTATAAGAAACTGGTTCATAAGAAAAGGGTACTAGGATTGCGAAAAATTTAAGAATCTCTAGTACATGCTTGAGAATTGCTAAAAAGCTTTTAAAGCCAAATACAAGGATGTCATTGGAAATTATCGTAAAGCCTTTATTTGTTAGTAATATTCATGATAAATTTGTGCTCTGCACAGTGAACTCTCTTTCTTGATAAAAAGTGTGCTGTCTGTCAAGAAACGAAAACGTGGCCGTGGAAGAAACTACATGCATCTAAAAAATAAGAAACACATTAGGAAACTTTTAGAACTAAAAAGCTGAAATTTTCACTTAAAGATAAGAAAAATTTAGTTCTGCGGGCTTTTCCCAGTTTCTTATGAAAGAAAAAACGTGTATCAGAGCAGGCCTGACTGAAGGACATGCAAAAAAATCATGCCGAAGCTACTTCGAACATGAGTGACATATCACTCCGTAGAAAAAACCTACGAAATTTGAAAAGCAAGAGGGTGTATAGGGAACTGTTACCAATTCCTTGAAAAGCAAGGGGTTTTTGCTAAATAGCACCATATTTTACTGGAGTGTGATGCCTCTTGAATTTGCCTTTGTTGACGATGCTTTTGCATTGCAAATCAAAACACACCCTCAGCAGAGCTCAATTTACTTCAATTTCTTTTCTGAGCTCAGCAATTAACATGGGCTTGCACAAGTCGTCTTGAAAGGGAAAGACAACGAATTAATGATTCTCCTTTAAAGACCACTAAGTCAAGTCCCCAGTTTACTGCATTACAGTAATAAGTAATATTAGTGAACGACTTGGGAGAAGGAAAGCCACAAATTGTAATAAGCCTGCAGCTTTTTATAATTGATTTATTATAAAGAAAATTGCAACGGCCTAAAAACGCTAAATCCATAAAACAGTTCTAAATTCAATTGCAACTTAAAAAAACCCTGTTATTTGGCAAAAATGCTTTCACTCAAAAGAAAACAGGCAACTCGTAATTTTAGTTTCAAAGTTTCAACTCGCACTTTTGAGTTTCCAACTCGCAACTTTCGTTCAACTCGCAACTCGCAACTCGCAACTCGCAAATTAAGTGCAACTCGCAACTCGTAACTCGCATAATAAGTGCAACTTGCAACTCGCAACTCGCAAAATAAGTGTAACTCGCAACTGCAACTCGCAACTCGCACTTTACCATATCACTGAAAATCGGCAAAGATTCTCATTTCAATTCACTACTTCTTAAAGGTCTAAGCCGGATGATACGCAATAGCAATACCTAAAACATTGGAAGGGTAATTTAACTCCTGATTGCAAAATTGTCCCTGCCAAAGGACACAGTGCAAAAGCAGACGCTGTGCGAAAGGCCTAAGCCCGATGATACGCAATACTTAAAACATTGGAGGCTGGAGGGGTAATTTTACTCCTGATTGCAAGATTGTCCCTGCGAAAGGACACAAGAAGATAATGACAGAAACAATGATAATAATAACGATGCACTTTGAACAGAGCGCTAAAATCTATTTACAAATATTCTAAAGCACTGTACAACTTAAAGTTGGAGGAAAAAATTGTCAAAATTGGCTTGGTGTACTTGGCTTGGTGAAAAATTTCCAATGCTTTCGTGATCCTTTAGTCCTTTCCGTAGTCCTTTCGTGGGAGAACATGGGGGAGGAGGGAGGGTTACACGACCTACTGGGTGCGCCAAAATAAACTATGCATTTTTGGCAGGCCATGATAAATCGTACACTGGACCGATTTTGACAATTTATGACTTAATCTTTAGTAGAAAGCCTGACTTAGATTCTAGAATTTTTGCAATTTTGAAACGAAAATTTTAAGAAACTCGCTTGTAGCTCTAAAAATTGAAAACAGAAAAATTTGCAAAAAATACTAGAATCTAATTCAGGCTTTCTGCTAAAGATTAAGTTACATATCTTCAAGATTGGTCCAGTGTACGATTTATCGTGGCCTGCCAAAAATGCATAGTTTATTTTGGCGCACCCATAAGGAATAGACAGAGGTCTACCACCTATTTTCAAATAAGGTCCTCTTCTAATCACCAGAATTTGCAATCGTATCCACTGCTTTGATGAATTTTGGCGGAAAACTACCTATTTTCAAAGATTTTCTGAACATCTTCCAAAATAAACGGGCTGGTATGGACATATCCACTCCAGTTTTCCCAGAATTTGATTTTCTAATTTGTCGAAATCGGTTAAAAAAACTTGGGGGGGGGGTAGATTTTTATTGACCAGGAACTTTTGTAATAACTGGCTTTTCTCTTGAATTCTGAATTCCGTTGATATATGATGTACTTTTCTGTTTCGATTTTCAGTGTGCAAAAATGCCCACTGTTACGAAAAATGGTGATTGAAATGGTTGCTGTTCCAAATTTTTCGAAATTGATCAAAATGATAAAAAGGGCGTTTCCTACATTCTCCCAGACTCAAAAGGGTGTGGTCAGGAAAAATTTTCTTGTTTCCACCCCAGATTTTTTTGGCTGGCGATGCCCCTGGTGCAGAGCACAGTGCTTGGCTGAGGATATTCACTGTAATATTTGAGACTAAAAGGTTGGCTTTGCGTTTGTGTGTCCTCCCAAGGGTTCTTTGATCTCTCTCGGGCGGGGATTTCGAGATTTGACTACTATGGACCAAATTATCAACCGCGTGATTTCTAATTATGATAGAAACGGCTAAATTGCAGGAAAACATTCATAATAAATCAAGATTACTTGATAATAATGCTAGCCGAGGAAACCGAGGAAAGAATCCAAGATTTCTGCAAAACAATGATTTTCATGGGAAAATCGTCTCTAATTTTCCAAAAATTCGTAAGAAACCACGTCGGAATGGCCATTCCCATGCCTATGAACATGAAAAGTTTGTTTTCCTGAAAGAATCAACTTATTCCAATCGAAAGGAGTGAGTATTAGATAACCTTTCGGTTTTTATTTGATTTCTGAAGCATTTTAGTTTTGGTAGTACCGACGGGAATCAAAGAATTTTCTTCATTCGATTTTCTCTCTCGGGCGGGGATTTTGAGATTTGACTACCATGGACAAAATTATCAACTGCGTAATTTCTAATTATGATAGAAACGGCCAAATTGCAGGAAAACATTCATAATAAATGATGTTTACTTGATGATAATGTTAACCGAGGAAAGAATCCAAGATTTCTGCAAAACGATGATTTTTGTGGGAAAATCGTCTCTAATTTTCCAAAATTTGTAAGAAACCACGTCGCAATGGCCATTCCCATGCATATGAACAGGAAAAAGTTTGTTTCCAGAAAGAATCAACTTATTTCAATCAGCAGGCGTGAGTATCAGATAACCTTTATGTTTTTATTTGATTTTTGAAGCATTTTAGTTTTGGTAGTACCGACGGGAATCAAAGAATTTTCTTGATTCGATTTTCTCTCTCGGGCGGGGATTTTGAGATTTGATTACCATGGACAAAATTATCAACCGCGTAATTTCTAATTATGATAGAAACGGCCAAATTGCAGGAAAACATTCATAATAAATGAAGTTTACTTGATAATAATGTTAACCGAGGAAAGAATCCAAGATTTCTGCAAAACGATGATTTTTGTGGGAAAATCGTCTCTAATTTTCCAAAATTTGTAAGAAACCACGTCGCAATGGCCATTCCCATGCATATGAACAGGAAAAGGTTTGTTTCCAGAAAGAATCAACTTATTTCAATCGACAGGCGTGAGTATCAGATAACCTTTATGTTTTTATTTGATTTTTGAAGCATTTTAGTTTTGGTGGTACCGACGGGAATCAAGGAATTTTCTTCATTCGATTTTCCCTCGTGCGCAAAGATTTCGGATTTACCCACAGTCACAAAATCACATTTCGCGAGATTTTGGCGCAACACAAAGAACAGGGAATTGAACCAAATGATTAATAGCATATTCAGCTATCTTATTTCCAATGTTAGGATAAGTAAAGCATTTAATTGCTAACAAAAAATACGAATTTCTTCGAAAATATGGCAAAATTGACAAAAACCTTGACGAATATTTTATATATTTCATGGAACAACCGCCTAACATCGTAATAATATGAATTTCATCAATTTTCAAGAGTTTGGAAGCAAAACCAACTTTTTTGAGCCGATGCAAATCTCGCGATTGCAGCTCAAAGTTTAGCGATTTCGCCCATTCTGCAGAGGTTTTTAGCGATCCGCGTTTGACCTAAGGAAATCCGACGTTAAATTTAACAATGTAAAAAAGGGGAAAAACAATGAAACAAACGAGATTAGATTAAAACGAAGCGTGCGATTTCTATTTTGCTACTTTTTAATGAAAAAAATAATCAAAAATACCGAATAGCGGTGTTTTTATGAAGGGAATTTTGTGAAGAAACCTTTCGAGTCTGCAGAAAGGCCAAATTTGGGGATTCCCCAGTGAACGCAGGTATAGGAATGTGACGACTGTGACTTATAGGAAAGAGCATAGTTCTGAAAAAACAGAAAGTAGCTTATTACAAAAGAGAGCTGCAAAAAGAGAAGACTGGCAAATCAAAGGAAGAACTGCAAGAACTGCAAGGAAGATTATCATATTATGAGAATTTGACTGAGGAACTGAAAGAAAAAGTGAACACAACTGACACAGAGGAAATACAAACATTCATGGGGGGTAAATATTCTGATGAAGTTAGGGAGATTTACTATGATTTATTGAGGAAAAATGTATCGGTGGAGAATTGCGGGCAAATTATCAAAAATGTGTTGGAAAAGCTTGGGGGGAAGAAAGTAGGAAGGTTGCCAAAAAAAAGTTCTGCAGCTGAGATGATGGTTGAAGCACAGATAGTTTCTAAGATGCAAGTTCCTGATGCAATGCTAGCACAAACAATGTTCTGCATACTGATGGGACAAAATATAAATTCAATGAAATAGCATCATACCAAGTAACAACAGATTCTGGTTCCTATACACTGGGCATTGAAGAAATGCTTTCTGGTGAGGCTTCAACTTATATGGAAACATTTCGTCAATTGCTAAATGAAATAAGTGCATTTAGGACCACTAAGGATGGAAATTCTGATGAAAATGTGCGTAAGATACTGCATAATTTCAAATGCTTGATGACGGATCGATGTGAAGTAAATAGACCTTTCTTTGAAAGTTTTAAGAATTGGCGCACAGAAATTCTGCCTTTTGTAGTCCAAAATTATGACAAGTTGCCAGACAAAGAAAACGATTTGCTTTCTCAGATGCACCACGTTTTCTGTGGACTTCATGTTGTGCATAATTTGGGCATTTACGCAGAATCTGCGTTGAAAGAATGGGAGAAAGTTGTGTCTGGGGAAGGAAGCACTCATGGAGGGTTCAAAAACAGCAGTAACTCGAGAACTTATGATCTTTTGTTTGAGCTGTCTAAGTTGACAAGCAAAGGTCATGGAGATCAAAGAAATGGCAAGGCAGACGAGTGGTTGGCATATGCGGAGAAGATAGGTGTCAAAAATCATATGGTGTCATTTCTCCACCATAGATTTAATATATTTTTTGTCATGGGCGGTGCAGCATATTTTCATCGACAAAACCTGAGGGACTTTGTCTTTCATCTAGACAGCAACAACTTTTTGCACGAATCGATATCGCAGGACATTGCCAGTCCAGTCTTCCTTGCTGCATTCCGAACCTTGGGAATTTTTAATAAGTTGATATCGGGGCCACTTTTTCGTAAAGTAGAAGAGGAGGGCCACATTTTTGATCTAAATTCTATGTGGGAAGCTTTGTTTTCAAACTTAGATCAGCTCAGTAGAGATGCAAGCACCTTAATGGAAGGCAATTTAAATTTTCTAAATGATTTGAGAAGGGTGGATGAGGTTTCTGATGAAGTGCTCAAGGTTACAGATGACCCCACCTTTGAAACTCTCACACAAGAGTGCTTAGAGATAATTTGCTGTACTTGTAGCTTGATGGTGAAGAGTCAATTAGCAGATCAGTTGCCTGGGGGGAACTACCACAGCCCTAATCAACGAACTCTTGATGAAACAAAGAACTGCAGTAGAACCAACATCATTTCGGAAAGAGATTTTGCCCAATATGACAGACTTCTTTCCATGAAACCTACTTTATCGACAATAGCAGCTTGTGGGGTTATTATGTATGGAAACAACAAGACAAGTGAATGGCTTGCTGAAAAATCAAATGACGAAGTTAGGAACATAGTGGAAACTGCAATGAAAAATAAAACCAGCATGATAAGACAGCACCGAGAGAAAAGAAGTCAAATAATGAGACATAAAACGGATATGATGGAGAAAAAGAAGCTTGAGAAAGAAATAAAGCAGCAGAAGCTTATCACAGAAAAGGAGGCAGTAGCCAAAGAAATTGAAAAGCATGGCGGTTTGTGGGATACGAGAGATAAAGCTGAGGTAATGTTGAAAAATGAAAAGAAAAAAGAAGATGCCATAAAATGCCAGATTCGATATCTACGGTGGCCCCGAACTGTCACAGCAAATTAAAGAATCACAACAAACTAAAAGACTAACACACGTCAAATTAAAACCCTCGCATCAAATTAAGACCCTCGCATCAAATGCAAACTCTCACATCCAATTCAAAATCTCGCAGCAAATTCAAACCCTCACATCAAATTGAAACCTTCTTGACAGCAAATTCAAGGGGAATGAAACCGAGGCTGCGCACGTGCTCTTTCTTCCACCAGACTGCATTTTTCTTTCAAAATGTCTTGTTTTTCATGTGGCCATGATTTGATTGCAAATGCCAATTAATAATAATAATAATAATAATAATAATAATAATACGAATCTTTATACAGGAATTTACACTTCAACATGTAATGCTGTTATCAACGTGTGTCCTGATTAAATTAAAGTAAAAAAAAGGAAAAACAGTAAAATCCTAAAAACTTACATTGGTATTGATTTAGAGTTATTTACAACGGTGATAAGATGTATTACATAAAAAATTCAAAAACTGTTCAGCCAAAATGTTTCTTGATAAGTTTATTGTACTCGTTGAAAGATTCAGTTTTTCTTATGTCAATAGGCAGTTTGTTATAGATTTTAGCACCCATGAAGCGAAAGGACTTGCGAGCATATTCAGTCTTAATTTTGGGGAGTTTTAGCAAACATTGATTATTCCTTGTCTTCGTTTCGTGTTCTTGGACTTCAAAGTACCCTTGAAAAATATCACATGCTTCCCTGTCTACACACTTGCGGACGAGTTTACATGCTCGAATGTTATTTGCATTCGCAACGGATAGAATGTCTGATTCAGTGGATGAGTTTCCTTGTACTATTTTCAAGGAGCGATCATAAAACGATGCGAGTCTTTTAGATTGGGTGGTGGTTAACTTCAGCTGCAAAATTCCGCAATAAGTGAATGTAGGCAGAATCATTAAGCGATATATAGTCTTTGCAGAAGTCACATCAAGATAATCCCTGAGTTTTGCCAGTAACCTTAATCTGCCTGATGCACGTTTGTAACATTTCTCAAAGTGTGAATTAAGACTTAATGAGCTGTCTACTTCGATGCCGAGATATTTGTATTGGGTGGTATTCGATACATTAGAGCCTCGATACATGACGTTGAATGTCTCATTTTGTTTTGCTATCCTCTGCGATGTTCCAAAAAGGAGGGATTCAGTTTTTCCTTTATTCAGATTGATTATTAGAGCATTTTGGTCTAGCCAGTCTGCTATAGCATTCATATCTTCAGAAAGCTTCGACTTAATTACCTTGATATCTTTATCGGCAACATAAATCACAGTGTTGTCAGCATACTTAATTATTTATTTAATTATTACTTAATTATTTTTTACTTAATTTTTTACTTAATTATTGTGCCAGATGTGGATCAAGTAAGAACAAAATATACATTCAATATAAAATGTATACCCAAGGAAGTACGTTTCAACCTATGAAGGCAAAATTTAAGAACTACTGGATTCTAGTAGGCCAGTGAAAATTACAGATTGAAAAACACATCGAAATAGATGGAAGTACCAAATTCATCTTCAGATTCTTCAACTACTTGTCATTTCCAGGAGATAGGGGGGCTACAGCCTCCTAACGTCGGAAAAATTTGCAAAAACCTCCCAGAATACTTCCACTAAATTGGTTGCCACACGAATTACAAAATATTTCACTGAACACTCTGAACACGGACGGTGACGACTGAGGTAGGAGCTTCACACTTTAGACTCAATACAATTGTTGTAATTTTGCCCTTTGAAACAGCTTTTCACATACATCAGTGAAGCATGATCAACAACTTCGATTCAATTCAATGAGAGAATGTTGAGGGCCTTATGGAGTGAGACAAAATCTGCTCCATGTGCGCAGCCTCGAGTTTGAATTTGCTGTGAGAGTTTGAATTTGATGTGTGAGGTTGAATTTTGATGTTAGGGTTTGAAATTGATGCAAGGGTTTTAATTTGATGCGAGGGGTTAGTCTTTTATTTGGTTGTGATGCTTTAATTTGCTGTGACAGTTATGGGCCACCGTAGATATCGGAAGGTTGTGCTGGGTCAAACATTTCCTGATAGAAAGCTAGGGCAAATGGGTAAATCAGATGAAGGGGGGAGTATGTTCCTTACAGTATAACAAGATTAAAGGAAAATTTGTTGAAAATAATTGCCTTTTCGATAAAAACGCCAGAAGAAAGAGTAAGATGTTTCAAAGCTGAAATAAGAAAGGAAGGAGAGAGAAAGGAACTCCTCAAGTTAGCTAAAGATGATTTACAAAATAAGCATTCAAGCACTAGATCAGGGTCAGCCAGTAGCTCTAAAGGCAGAAGCAATCGAACAAAAGATTCCACAGTTCTTTGGTAAGACCATTCGCCATAAATTTGAGGAGGAAGGAAAAGATGTTTGGTACAAGGGTGTTGTTGTTTCTGTCCTAGACGATGATGAATATGCAACAGACTGTGAATTTGAGGTGATCTATGAAGAAAGTGATGAAAAGTACGAGGCAAAGTTAGTAGCAGATTATAAACGTGGATGGGTTGTATGCGAAGGTAGAGCTGACAAAGAATGGATCAAAGAACATGCCAGTGATTCAAAGGAAACTTGAAGCGCTCAGTCTAGCAAAAGAAAAGCTTCAAAAAATAGTGAGAGCACTCGACAAAGATTTTCGAAGAGGAGAGCAAAGAAAATGTGATCCTGAAACCAGAGGGGAGAAAAAGCAAGAATAAGAAAATTAAGAAAAAAATTTAAAACCACTAAAAAGCAAAAAAAACAAGGACAAAAATACCAAAAAATAAAAAAAGAAAGAAAATGTAAAAAGATATCAAAGAAAAACAAAGAGAATGCAAACAGGGAAGAGGACATTTATAAATCATTTTTTTTTTTTTTTTTATCAATCTAAAACTTAAAAACAACAAGTTAATGCAAGTTACTGTGGCATTTGCAGCGAGGAAAGACGCATGGTCACCGGGTCCTCACTACAAATGCCACTTACAATTTTCTAAGTACTATCAACAATAAATTAATAATAGAACACAAAAAAACAAAAACAAAAGAATAAGATACATATGCACACTAAATCGGGACAAAGTAAAGGCCAAGGCAAAACTGAAGTACCTCCAAAACCCGCACAATCAGCCCACGTCATTTTTTTTAAATGGTTTCATCATCGGAATTGTGAATATAAAATATTTGCGAAAGATCAAGTCAGTTGTTAACAAGGTCACAACGAGATTTCCATCTGCGCGCGATATAAATATGTTTAGCAACGAATTTGGCGTGGATTTGAAAACGGTTAGAGGTGGAAGAAAGGATTATGACGCGATCAATGATCTCTTCAGGCATCTCGTAAGAATTGGGGAAGACGTTTCAGAATGTGGAGTCGGAATGACAATGGAAACATGTACTTCAGAAGGATTCTACAAAGCCGCATATTCTGGAGGTGAAGGTGGACTTCAATCGCTAAAAACTGATTGTGATAACTTGCAGAGTCTTCAAAAACTTCAATCGCTAAGAACTGATTGCCTCAACATCAATTACGTTACTGGTGCAATTTATGTGATTCACAGTGCGCTCGTTGATAGAACCGCACCAATTGTCACGACAGATCTGGACATTGATGAGAAGCAACAACATGCCCTTGATACATTATCGGGTTACAAATTGACTGGCAAACAGCCAGGACTGGCAAACATAGGGTCGTGAAAGGCATTCTAAGCAAAAGTAGAGGGCGTGTCATCAAGAATTTTCCTGGGAGGCTCGCTCCCAGAGTCCTTGCAGCTGTTGGACCTACCTTCAGAATACATTCTTGGCTCTTTCTATCAACTGCTGAATATAAATAGTTTTAAAATCTGATATACATATTCTCTTGGCACATTTAAGGAGCCTGGTATGTACGGTCTTCCAGCAAAACACCTGAAAAGAAAAGCATTTCCTAGACTCGGAAAATTGAGGGTCCTTACCCCTCCATTCAAAAAGCAGAATTTCCGCCACTGTATTTGAAGGTGAGATGCAGTAAAATTGTATACAGTACCAGAATTTATACAATGTGGCATTTTTTAATTCTTCATTACATCTCTGATGTTTCAATGACGTAAATAAAAAATCAGCATTCGAATCAGTTTCGATATTTTGTCAATGTTCTCCTTGGTTTCTTATTTCTGATTTGTTTCTTTTCCTTATCACCGATGTTTCTCATTTCTGATGTGCAGAGAATTAGAGGGCCAGCAGCCAACCAGTAGCAACAACAACAACAACCAACAACCAGCAGCAACAAAATGAAAGGAATAACCAGAGCACAAATAATATACAGGCCAGATGTGACGCAGGCGTGGTATACGTCACGCCTGCGGCACAGTCCAAATCAAAACTAATAAACAATTGGGTGGACAGCACCATAATAATAGGGAAACAACTCCGGCAACTAAGATTAGATGTAGACGACGTTTCTGGCCAAAGCGGCCAGAATGTCGTATATGTGCCTTAGACTTATGATGGCAAGTCTCTTGTTTCCCTGTGCTCTTTGACTTCAAGATGGCAACTCGGTCAACAGAGACTCGTATTATTTGTCTGAATAACCTGATCTTATTTAGGCCTAATATGCTGGGATTCCTAGCATACCAATCAGATTGCGAGATTTGAGAATTACTATGGTTACAGCAAATATGTTGGAACTTTCAGCCCATCAGGCGAGGTCTGGCAAGGCAGGTAGCAAAGGAAGGCTGTTCATCTTTTAATTTTTGCGACACACCAGTAGGATTATTAAGTATCTTCATTCTTCCCTTCCATTGCTATCAACAACAACTATCAATTCAACAGCCTACATGTGTTAAGAATCTATTTCCTGCTGCCACTAACCTATACCTTTCTTCACTTTAAACCAACATTTTCCATTTATTATTTCCCACTTTCTTTCTCTCTTTTAGCATGTCTTCAACGCCACAAAAAGAAAAGATAGGCTTTTTCTATCACTTTCCAAAGAATTTCTTGCGGCCATATGGGCCGGCAGAGGAGATCCCAACGGAGGAAACGATTTTCAAGCGGACATCAATAAAAAATTGTGAGTGGCTCGTGAGACCGCATTATGCGGTCTCCGAGCTTGAATCCACCGTCAATGGGAACTTAGCCATCTTAAAAGATCATCCCCTACTCAACAAGAAGACATCTTTTGCTGCAGCCAAGGCTCCCCTGGAAGCTCTGGGGGCAAAATTGGTCCCATTTAATTTGCATGGCGATGGCTATCCATCCAAGGCCGATGGAAGTAGCATCCTAAAGACACTGGTGTCGGTTTTACATCCAAAGAAGATCAGTGAATCAATTTACCTATAACAAAGAAAAATTGCAAGAACTACAGCAGGGCAGGGAATTCCAGGAGCGATGTCCGAATGTGATCACGACATATTTCATTGTCATTTTGATGTAACCATCTGGTGAGCGATTTCACTTTAAAAAAAGGTGAGTGAATTAACTTACCTATTGCAAAGAAAAATGGTGAGAATAACAGCAGGCCTTTTAGGGGTTAATGATCAAAGTTGAAGACAATAAGACTTTCCCATTCATCAAAACGATGACAGGCGATTGCAGGTGATTTGCAGGTGATTTACAGGCGGCTTCAGATGATTTGCAGACCATTTCAGGCGGTTTCAGGCGATTTTGGGTGGTTTCAAGATATTTGAACGTTTCATTGCTATCAACAACACCTATCATTTCAACAGCCTACCAATGCAAGTGTCTATTTTCTACTGTGATAAACCAATACCTTCAATTTCTTCATTATATAAGTATCTTCATTCTTCCCTTCCATTGCTATCAACAACAACTATCAATTCAACAGCCTACATGTGTTAAGTATCTATTTCCTACAGGCATCAACCAATGCCTTCCATTTCTTCATTTTCAACTCTATATTCTTTTCATTCATTATTTACCACTTTCTTTCTCCCTTTTAGCATGTCTTCAGCGCCACAAAAAGAGAAGATCGGTTTCTTCCACCACTTCCCTAAGAACTTCCTCCGCCCGTATGGACCAGTGGAGAAAGTTCCTAGTGACGACACAGTGTTTAAGAGAACTTCTATAAAAAACTGTGAGTGGCTCGTGAGACCGCACTATGCGGTCTCCGAGCTGGAATCCACTATAAATGGCAATCTGCAAATAATCAAAGAGCATCCCCTTCTCAAGCAAAAGTAGAGGGCGTGTCATCAAGAATTTTCCTGGGAGGCTCGCTCCCAGAGTCCTTGCAGCTGTTGGACCTACCTTCAGAATACATTCTTGGCTCTTTCTATCAACTGCTGAATATAAATAGTTTTGAAATCTGATATACATATTCTCTTAGCACATTTAAGGAGCCTAGTATGTCCGGTCTTCCAGCAAAACACCTGAAAAGAAAAGCATTTCCTAGACTTGGAAAATTGAGGGTCCTTGCCCCTCCATTCAAAAAGCAGAATTTCCGCCACTGTATTTGAGGGTGAGATGTAGTAAAATTGTATACAGTACCAGAATTTATACAATGTGGCATTTTTTAATTCTTCATTACATCTCTGATGTTACAATTATGTAAATAAAAAAATCAGCATTTGAATCAGTTTCGATATTTGTTCAATGTTCTCCTTTGTTTCTTATTTCTGATTTGTTTCTTTTCCTTATCACCGATGTTTCTCATTTCTGATGCGCAGAGAATTAGAGGGCCAGCAGCCAACCAGTAGCAACAACAACCAACAACCAGCAGCAACAAAATGCAATAGACATTTCAAAGGACTTATCATGGGCTCTGTATTCCTCTGGAAAGGAATGATCATCTGACAATTTTCTGGCTGCTGTTTTGCACAACGCCTTCAGTTTCAAAGGATGAATCTTTGAAACAACAGGCTCAGCTCGCTGTTTTTTTTCTTCTTCCTTGTGCTTATTTTCACAGTGACGAGTAAGACCACGCTTTGTCTTGTAGATTTTGTTGCATTTGGGGCATTGTAACTGTTCATTCACTGTTGCCTGAGGAATAATAAAAACCAAATCATCTTCCAGTTTCAGTCAAGTTTACATACATTAAGTCCCATGCATTTAGGAAACTCGAAATTTTGAATCAGGCTGTTTAGTTTCTTATATGTACAAGAAAATATCTGTATAAGAGGCTGGCAGATTTCTTATATGTCCAATAAGAAACTTCCCTTTTCTATGCCAGCTTTCCTCTGTGTTACCTGCAAAGGTCTACATTTCTAGATAAATGATGTATTATTTCATGAGTTTTTATATCATATTTGAGTGATTGAAAAACAGCCTTGATGTTGCAATAAATCCTATTTCGCAATTTTAAACATTTGTAAGAAATTTGTAAAAAACAAGCTGTTTACTTTCTTATAAAGGAGAAAGGGTGAAAGTATTTTTAAATGAAGGCAGGCTGCAGCTTCTTTATCTATGTCCATTTCTTTTTTGGGGGAACTTACTGTATGTATAAAAAAGTCCCACCAAAGAGAAAACGAAATATCCTAAGGCTCATTGACTTTTAATTCGTAATTAAAAGCCACAATGTGTTCTTGTTTTCTTTGTTAAAATCCAGCTTCCTTTCAGAATATCGCGATTAGGTAGGTAGGCCTAATCTATTAGTGAAGATATCTCCTTGAATTTGATGCTTGACAATCGATTTTATTATACTCTTTTGCATGAATCTTACCTCTTCCTCAATGCTCATTAGCTGTTGATTAATTTGTGGATCTTCGTCAAGCCATTCATCATCGCAGAAGTCGAAAAAAACATCTAAATCGTCCTCGAGCATGAACTCGCCGTGTGACAACGCAGCCATGTCAAATTTGATTGCACCTCCAGGTTGTTGTTGTTGCAATTCCAACATCGCGTGTCGCGAACAAACCAAATACAAAAGGCTATTGTTCGCTTCCAGACTATAGTTTTTCTTATGACTATGATTTGAGTGAAGAATCGCATGGAAGGCAGTGTGCTTTTATGGCAACCATCGTGAAATGGCAGTTGAAAGGTGGAAAGACCGAAACAGTTGATGAAATTCTCGACATTGTTGATTCACAGTTCTTGCATAGAAACTTGACATTTGAGATAACTGCTTTTTAATATTCTGCTTTTGAAACTGTTGATATTCTGCTATTTAAACTGCTTCTTGATGGGAGTCTAAGCATATGTTAGCCTGTGATAAAAATAACAACGCAAAGACAAAGGACTGTGACACCAGTGGAACCATATTTGGGAAACTGATCTACCTCAACAGTATATACTGATATATGATAAACTAGAACTTGACCGCAAGTGGCTTGAGCCACTTTTATATGCTTACAGTCCCTTTAACTTTGTGCAATAAGCTGTATGTTTTATATCTAGAAGTTGATTGCTTAATATTGGAGCTGAAAATACTTTCACATAAATGTCAACAAATATTTTTGACCATGGGAAAACAACTGTTTATTGGCTGTTTCAAGACAAAACACTGAAATTCAAAGCGCTTGAAACTGCCATATGTGCTGAGCTGTGCTGAGTTTAATTCAGTGTTATTACAATTACACACAGCTATAAGAAACTCTGACAAAGCAATTTCATAAATGATTAAGAAATTTGATACCCATTTCTCAAGTCATTCACAATTTGACTTGTAAGCTGGTGCCAAATCAGCCTTTCATTGAAATGAGTAGACATTAAGAAGCACAAAGAAAGTTGTTGGAAACTCACCCCAAAGGCATACCAAAATTCTTACAGAAAATGTGTGTAGTGGTCTATCTACTTTTTTCACTTTATAATGGCTGACATCAGCTGATTACTCTTGGTATTGGTAGGGTAATAATGATTCTTTTTTTCTACAGTTGTCTGCACAAAATTGTATAACATTTGAAACTAGCTAGCTGGTTTTTGTATTAAAATGATGGTTTTGTTACTGTTTTGCTGCAATGGTTTCATTGTTCTCTGTTATGCAATTTAGGACTATCTAGGCACTCCCAACATTTACCAAACCCCTGAGTTCACCAAATTTTTGATTTCATGTGCATGGTGACAATAGAACATCATCGCTGTTTGTTTAGCAAATCAAAGATTGAATATAAGTTTGCACAAACTGTGGTCTTTCAATTTGTGGGATTTGTTGTTGCTTTTCATATGGATTATTGCTTTCCAAACTTTTAGCAATATCATCTGCCATGCTCAGTGAACTTAAACTTAGGAGTAGGATACCATCTCACGCAGATTTTTATGTATTTGTGGATTTGTGTGACTTAAGCTGGACCTTACCGCAGTCCACATAGCAGCATTCCCTTGACTTCGTTAACAGCTACAATCCTCGCCAAAACCTCTTGTCACAAACTGAATTTTTCAGCATTTTTCAACAAAAATCTAAGTGCCTACGACTTCAGCGGAAATATCTCGTAAACCCCCCTTCCCCCCAAGTCAATGTTGTTTGTCTTGACTCAGGACACTTGCTGCATGATATTTTCCAAGTTAGAGGATTCAGCAACATTGACTTGGGGGGTAAAGGGGGGTATTTGCTCTTCAGATCTACCTTTTTCCATTTTGTGACAAGGGTTTTGGCGAGGATTGTCTGAGGTCGAGTGAGTGGATGTATGCATGTTTTGACGTGTAAAACAGGACTAAAACATAAGTAAACGCGAGGACATCATTAAAAATTCGAACAGGTATGTCTGTCTGTAAAACATATTCATCATAAAGTATTTTCATAATGCCCCTCTTCTCACTGGAGAGGGCTTTAACGGCAGCACCAAAAATCTGAAAAACAGCTGACAAAGTTAATCCTTTGCTCAGGTTCTTCCTTTGTTGTTTCTTATACATGGCATAGAAGAACAGTGATGCTACGAGAATTGTATGTGGCTGTGAAAGTCTTTACAGTCATTTGGTCGAAGATTTTAATGTTTCTATCCATTGAACGTGGTTGGTTTAGTGTTCAAATTCAAATGAAGCATAGCCATTTTGGATGGCAGACTGGTCCCACCACGAGCTATACGACGGGTCACACCACGGGTCACAGCACGGGTCACACCCTTCTTAGATGCCTCAGTACACATTTTACCAAAGAAAACGACGGGTCACACGGGTCACACTAATTTTTTATAAAAAATATAGTATCTAATATTTTTTATAAAAAATGACTGTGACCCGTGTGACCCGTGTGACCCGTGCCAATTTCTATACAAATTCAATAGATATCGCCCTTTAGTAATGTGACCCATGGTGTTACCCGTGGTGTGACCCGTCAATTTCTTGCAGTATCGCTATACTGGTCCACTAATAAATCTTTATTTCATAAAATCGATGATATATGGCTGCCAGTACATTTGTTTAGTTCGATTGAAGGTGGAAATTCCATGATTTCAGAGCCAAAGGCCGTTTTGATTCATTTCGTGACGTCAAATTGAACAATCAACATCACTAATCACAAAACAAATCACATATCCGGAACGAGCGCCATCGAATTAGTACCATTCGAGTGAAAAAGTTTAAATTTGAGCTCTTATAAAAAATTTTACCCTCAGACAATCCTCGCCAAAACCTCTTGTCACAAACTGAATTTTTCAGCATTTTTCAACAAAAATCTAAGTGCCTACCACTTCAGCGGAAATATCTCGTAAACCCCCCTTCCCCCCAAGTCAATGTTGTTTGTCTTGACTCAGGACACTTGCTGCATGATATTTTCCAAGTTAGAGGATTCAGCAACATTGACTTGGGGGGTAAAGGGGGGTATTTGCTCTTCAGATCTACCTTTTTCCATTTTGTGACAAGGGTTTTGGCGAGGATTGTCTGAGGTCGAGTGAGTGGATGTATGCATGTTTTGACGTGTAAAACAGGACTAAAACATAAGTAAACGCGAGGACATCATTAAAAATTCGAACAGGTATGTCTGTCTGTAAAACATATTCATCATAAAGTATTTTCATAATGCCCCTCTTCTCACTGGAGAGGGCTTTAACGGCAGCACCAAAAATCTGAAAAACAGCTGACAAAGTTAATCCTTTGCTCAGGTTCTTCCTTTGTTGTTTCTTATACATGGCATAGAAGAACAGTGATGCTACGAGAATTGTATGTGGCTGTGAAAGTCTTTACAGTCATTTGGTCGAAGATTTTAATGTTTCTATCCATTGAACGTGGTTGGTTTAGTGTTCAAATTCAAATGAAGCATAGCCATTTTGGATGGCAGACTGGTCCCACCACGAGCTATACGACGGGTCACACCACGGGTCACAGCACGGGTCACACCCTTCTTAGATGCCTCAGTACACATTTTACCAAAGAAAACGACGGGTCACACGGGTCACACTAATTTTTTATAAAAAATATAGTATCTAATATTTTTCATAAAAAATGACTGTGACCCTTGTGACCCGTGCTAATTTCTATACAAATTCAATAGATATTGCCCTTTAGAAGTGTGACCCATGGTGTTACCCGTGGTGTGACCCGTCAATTTCTTGCAGTATCGCTATACTGGTCCACTAATAAATCTTTATTTCATAAAATCGATGATATTTGGCTGCCAGTACATTTGTTTAGTTCGATAGAAGGTGGAAATTCCATGATTTCAGGGCCAAAGGCCGTTTTGATTCATTTTGTGAGGTCAAATTGAACAATCAACATCACTAATCACAAACCAAATCACATATCCGGAGCGAGCGCCATCGAATTAGTACCATTCGAGTGACTAAGTTTAAATTTGAGCTCTTATGAAAAATTTTACCCTCAGACAATCCTCGCCAAAACCTCTTGTCATAAACTGAATTTTTCAGCATTTTTCAACAAAAATCAAAGTGCCTACCACTTCAGCGGAAATATCTCGTAAACCCCCCTTCCTCCCAAGTCAATGTTGTTTGTCTTCACTCAGGACACTTGCTGCATGATATTTTCCAAGTTAGAGGATTCAGCAACATTGACTTGGGGGGTAAAGGGGGGTATTTGCTCTTCAGATCTACCTTTTTCCATTTTGTGACAAGGGTTTTGGCGAGGATTGTCTGAGGTCGAGTGAGTGGATGTATGCATGTTTTGACGTGTAAAACAGGACTAAAACATAAGTAAACGCGAGGACATCATTAAAAATTCGAACAGGTATGTCTGTCTGTAAAACATATTCATCATAAAGTATTTTCATAATGCCCCTCTTCTCACTGGAGAGGGCTTTAACGGCAGCACCAAAAATCTGAAAAACAGCTGACAAAGTTAATCCTTTGCTCAGGTTCTTCCTTTGTTGTTTCTTATACATGGCATAGAAGAACAGTGATGCTACGAGAATTGTATGTGGCTGTGAAAGTCTTTACAGTCATTTGGTCGAAGATTTTAATGTTTCTATCCATTGAACGTGGTTGGTTTAGTGTTCAAATTCAAATGAAGCATAGCCATTTTGGATGGCAGACTGGTCCCACCACGAGCTATACGACGGGTCACACCACGGGTCACAGCACGGGTCACACCCTTCTTAGATGCCTCAGTACACATTTTACCAAAGAAAACGACGGGTCACACGGGTCACACTAATTTTTTATAAAAAATATAGTATCTAATATTTTTTATAAAAAATGACTGTGACCCGTGTGACCCGTGCCAATTTCTATACAAATTCAATAGATATCGCCCTTTAGTAGTGTGACCCATGGTGTTACCCGTGGTGTGACCCGTCAATTTCTTGCAGTATCGCTATACTGGTCCACTAATAAATCTTTATTTCATAAAATCGATGATATATGGCTGCCAGTACATTTGTTTAGTTCGATTGAAGGTGGAAATTCCATGATTTCAGAGCCAAAGGCCGTTTTGATTCATTTCGTGACGTCAAATTGAACAATCAACATCACTAATCACAAAACAAATCACATATCCGGAACGAGCGCCATCGAATTAGTACCATTCGAGTGAAAAAGTTTAAATTTGAGCTCTTATAAAAAATTTTACCCTCAGACAATCCTCGCCAAAACCTCTTGTCACAAACTGAATTTTTCAGCATTTTTCAACAAAAATCTAAGTGCCTACCACTTCAGCGGAAATATCTCGTAAACCCCCCTTCCCCCCAAGTCAATGTTGTTTGTCTTGACTCAGGACACTTGCTGCATGATATTTTCCAAGTTAGAGAATTCAGCAACATTGACTTGGGGGGTAAAGGGGGGTATTTGCTCTTCAGATCTACCTTTTTCCATTTTGTGACAAGGGTTTTGGCGAGGATTGTAGTTTTAGAGCTAAGAAGGCAAGATGCTATTGAAAAAAGACAAATTGTAATGACTTTGACAGGAAAAAGTATACCCAACATGGCTGCCTACGGGAATGCTTTAAACAGTGAGTGTGGTATTGACTTCCATTGGGCTATGGACAAGGAAACACAAAAATGGAGATACCTCACTGGTCCTGAGAAGTTGGTCTTGTTTTCAAAGATAAACATGACCATTTTGTTACCTGGCAATTGAAAGGTGGACAGCATACAAAAGCTTTGGACAGATTTCTTAGAAGACTACAAAATGATTCGTAGCACAATGGAGAATGAGATTGTCAGACTACAAACTTGAATAGATGGCTGGTTTCTACAGGGTTTTCCAAAAAATGTGCCCGTTTGTCTGAAGATTGCGACAAAACGGCAAAAGATTCTCACCAAACTTTTGCATGACGTTGCTTTTCGGCAGGTGTATAACACAGGTTCCAGGTTGACAGGTTTACAGGTCACTAGGTTACCAGGTTTACATGTTCCAGGTTGACAGGTTGGAGAAAATGCAGGTTGACAGGCTAGAGCACAATAGTCAACTTAAGAAAATTTCTGTGGAATGCAAAATATTTCTTGAGAAATCATTTCGCTCATATATGACATGACTAATTTCGCTACAAACAGTTCGCATTTTGCAGTTTTCTTCATTGTGATATTAACTTAAAGATACACTGTTGTGGCAATGATTGGATGATCAAGATGATGCAAAATAATAGAATGAAGCAAGCTTCAAGCTTCTGAGCACACTAAGATTCATGAAGGTGACAACGATCCGACTCCCTATTTTTCAAACAATGTATGACACAAGAGCTTTTTTCTTTTTGCACATTTTTTGAAACCTTGGCGTCTGTTCATCATCATTATACAAGGCAGGCTTCTAAAGGTGACATTTTTATGACTCGTAAAAATACCTTGCAATATGGTTTAAGATCTGTTAGATATGCAGGAGCGAAATCCTGGAACAGCTTTACTGATGTCATCAAACAATCTCCTTCAGTTTTCATTTTTCGTCGTAAACTCAAATCTTATATATTCACCACAAAATACCAAGTTTAATATAAAATGTCTCTGAAGATTTCTACAATCATCAAATAAACTAAAAACGTTAGTACTATAAAATAATAGACTTTTACCGGTTGTCCCAAAAAAAGGTAACAGATTTGATCAGGGCTACCGGGTGCGCCAAAATAAACTATGCAGGTTTGGGAGGCCACAATAAATCATACACCAGAACGATTTTCGAGATTTATGACTTAATCTTTAGCAGAAAGCCTGAATTAGATTTTAGGACTTTTTGCAGATTTTTCCGTTGTCAAGTTTTAGAGCTAGAAGCGAGTTTCTTAAAATGTACGTTTTCGAAAACATTGAAAACGATAAAAAAATGTCGAGCAAATTTTAAAAGATTCAACATGAATGAACAAATAGAACACGTTTTCAGGGGGATTTGGGGGTTTAGTACGAACTCTCGTACGTCAGATTACAATTGGTTGATTTCTAAATCGCAAATCATCACAAACAAGTTCTCTCTTTGTCCATTCATGTCGATTCGTTAGAAAACTTGATCAATGTTTTTTGATCGTTTTCAGTGTTTTCGAAAACTATAATTTTAGGAAACTCGCTTCTAGCTCTAAAAACTGAAAATGAAAAAAAACAGCAAACAATCCCAGTATCTTATTCAGGCTTTCTGCTAACAATTAAGTCATAAATCTTCAAAATTAGTCCAGTGTACGATTTATTGTGGCCTGCCAAACGTGCATAGTTTATTTTGGCGCACCCGGTAGCCCTGATCAAATCTGTTACCTTTTTTTGGGACACCCGGTAGTACAGGGGGCGGCTTGTGTAAAACGCAGGTCATGCAGGTTAAGAAAACGCAGGTTAAATCATGCGGGTCAAAAATGGTGGCCATGGGAACACTGGCTTTAGGGCCCTCTGCCGTTTGCACAAGAGGTTCACGGAAAGCGTTCGTTTGGTCATAGTATGGTTTGGTCGTTGGTTGGATTTCAAGACAGGGCCCCTTGAGTTTTTGGTAACAAGTTGCTGGGTGTTTCAAATAAAAATGCGTTGCCAAAATAATGAAAATTTATGCCTATCTTATATTTTGTCTGAGATGGCAATGCGCATATTTCCGCTGTGTTGTGGTATGGTAAAACAAAACTCACGAAATGCTTAAAGGAGCTCTGTCACGCAGGTGATTGGTTTAGAGAACAAAGCTTAAACAAAGGAAATGAGCTAGATCCCAGACTCTTTGAATTTTCGCATGATAAAAATGCAGTTCCATTCGAAACGATCTCTTTTCCAATTCTTTTCTGATAATCCCGCCATACAAATCTTTAATCCCCTTATACAATCTTCAGCCAATTATGAATGAGACAGATTGCCTTTAAGGAACCTTTCACTAAATACAACGAAAATTTGAGAAGGCTGTGTCTGTGAAACTGCAGAAACCCATGACATGGTATTTCTAACATTTTGCAAAAAGCAGCTACAAGCAGCTAAACACTTAAAAAGAGTCTGCCTGCATGAGGTATTGGTTTCCTGAAAACTCTCTTTGATAGATAAGTGTTCTAATTGACTGATCCAATGCCTAAAATTTCTTAGAAAACTAACAATGATCTTGACAAATTTAGTTCTTGATTACAAAATGTCAATTCCAACATACGGCGTTTTGAAATAGATTTTATTATGTTGGAGAGGTTTCCGGGGTTTCCCCTAGCAACAAATCTCATTATGTGGACAAATCATAATTTGCATTCAAAATTTCCCAAATCAAATGATCGTCAAGACTATGAAGGTTTCTTATAGCCAGGTAACCTTTGGACTATCATACTTAAAACATCAGTAGGCTGTAAGCCGAAAGCCAGTATGCCCATGGCCTCTAGTTTTGACCGGCACAATTTAACCCGCATTTTCTTAACCTCCATGACCTGCGTTTTACACAAGCTGTACAGGGGGTGCTCTCTCCTCGATTTGTTTATCTATTGAGAGAGCTCCTCCTTAAGAAATTCCGAACCTACAAACTTCCTTTAATTAGTTTAGCTCTTTTTGTATAATTTGATATTATTTGCTGTTGTTAATGTAGTTTTGTACTTGTTGTTAGCTGGAATTTGTATGTTGGAATTTCTAAAATGAAAACTTGAACTTGAGAGCATAAAGGCTTGGTAATTATTCAGAAGCCAGGTTGTCCGTTAGTTCTTTCAACATTACGACTGACCAATCACAGCTGCCACAGTGTGATGTTTAAAAGTAATACACAATGGTAAGTAGGCTTCTCTATAAAAAGGCCAAATGAAATACTTCGACACAGCATTGTCTCCTTGCCATCCATGTGTTCATGACACTTGTGTAGCATCGATTTGAATGGGATATTTTGAGATTGTGTTGCTCTTTGCAAATGCAAGCTTTTAACCTTGCACACACACTTTTTAAAATTAAAGTTAGCATCTTAAATGTACACATGCTTTAGCATTGAAACAAATGTTAACAAAACAGACATATTTCTGCATAAAAATATGGTAAGGACTTATGATAAACATTCATTTTATCAATTGCATGGGGGAAATCACTTCTGTAAAGTGATAAAGTATCCATTAAGTCCTTGTAGAGGAGGAGCTTCATAGAATTACCTTGAACCCAGCAAATATTGTTACATTGGTTGGGATTTCCTTTGCTTCGAGAATAATTTTCCACACAAGTTTTGTAAAGCAATTTATTTGTCTTAACAAATTAAAAAACTTTCTGGTGACTGAGCCTCTAAGAATTGTGATAACCTGACAATTACTAATCAAACATAGACGTATTTCAAATCACAGATGTAGGAGAATATCTGAATATTGAAATTTTAAGAACATTTTGCCACTGTTCTGGTCAAATGTTATCATCTATCTGGTTTGTCTTCCATCAAATGCCTTTGGCTGCTGATGATAGTGGCTCGTATATTGTTGTTCCACCGTAATATGACTGTAATTCAACCTTTCATAAGGGAATCCTGCAATGTCGTGTTAAATTCCTACCCTGACCACCCCCTAATGGCATCCCCAGGCATTTGCACAAGAAAATATTTTGACCAGGCTGCGCGGTAGGATTTGCAGGGTATGAAGTGAACAAAACATAAAATCTTAAAACTTGAGCTTGTGAGCCTGGTAACCTGTAAACCTGGTAACCTGGTGACCTGTTAACCTGTAATCTGTGCGCTGTTAACCTGTGTTTAACACTTTCCGGTGATAAACCATACTTTCTTGGTTGCATCTTTCAGAAAGGCCATCGCCATGGATGTGTCACCAAGTTGTTCATTGATTCATCACAAACAGTTGTTCATCACAACATTTTGATGAGGAGTTCTGCTTTTGGCAATAGGGTTATTGCTTTGTCTATAAACTTATTCTTATTCTGCGCAAACAAGGAATCACACATTATTGATGTGTCTTGCATTTCTTTTAGAAATACTTCATAATCAAAACCATGTGGTGGCTTTGGGAGATATTCCTCAGCATTCTCTAAGCCCTCTAGAACGATTTCCTGATGGAGAACTTCATCTTCCTCTGTCAATGGGATATTTTTCCTGGCAAACTCATCTCCTGCATTCATATACGCATCACCTTCTTTGTCTACATTGGCCTGTGTTGCAGTTTCCATTTCACAATACTCTCTATCAGCTGCTGATAAAATCACTTTGTTGCGACAACAGGAGAGGCCTTCTTTGAAACTTAG
Source organism: Aurelia coerulea (assembly GCA_039566865.1). Lineage (NCBI taxonomy): Eukaryota > Metazoa > Cnidaria > Scyphozoa > Semaeostomeae > Ulmaridae > Aurelia > Aurelia coerulea. The sequence continues at coordinate 13,373,924 of CM076947.1, forward strand.
ACCATTCAGTTCCTCAAGTTCATTTTCTCGAGATTTTAAGAGATCTTTGGAGAAACCAAGCACTTGCACATTGTTAGGGCTCCTTACTCTAGAAAGAGCCACAAATAGCATCTGTGATGTGAATTCATGTTCTGAGTGAATTCTTACTTTGGACAGTTGAGATCCCTGCGCCTTCTGAACAGTTGAAGCCCAGTTGAGCTTTAGTGGTACCAGCCTTCTATACCGTGTCACTACACCATTCTTGTCCATGCTTGTCCAAGACACCTTTCAACTCGAAATCTGGCACCATTGACTTCAACATCAGCTGTGTCATTGTCTGGCTTAGACAGAAACTTACAGTGTGTGCCGTTATCCAAGTGGCTGTTTATGTTAGCTAAATACATCATTGGATCATTAACTTTTGTGCATAATTTTCATTTTCTTGAATGATAGGCTGCATGTCTGCTGGGAGATATATGAATTGATTGTCAGCAATCAAAGATGCCTTAGCTGAAACATAGGTCATTTCGCTGGAAGCCTGCTTTGGTCCAGGCTTTTTCTCGGATTCTTGAATGGAGGAATCCATCTTCCAAATCCCTATCATTTTGTGATTCCTTTTCAAACTTGCACCTCTTTCCACTGTTCTCCTTGCCTTCTGCACTCATTAGCAAGTTTGTATCACTACTCGTGACCTCATACTCATAACATTCACAGACTTTACAGGCACCACCATCAATCCCTCACTTGTATCGGCCCATGTTGCAGTAAGCTAGTGTGAGAAATCGGGTTTTTAAATGAGAGTCACTTATTCAAGAACCAAGAACCAGAACCAAGAACCAAAACACCCTAATTCAAGAACCGGAATTCAAGAACCAACCTTGGATACCCTAATTCAAGAACCAGAATTCAAGAACCAACCTTGGATACCCTAATTCAAGAACCGGAATTCAAGAACCGGAATTCAAGAACCAACCTTGGATACCCTAATTCAAGAACTGGAATTCAAGAACCAACCTTGGATACCCTAATTCAAAGAGCCAGAATTCAAAAACCGGAATTCAAGAACCAACTTAGGATACCCTAATTCAAGAACCGGAGTTCAAGAACCAACCTTGGATACCACTTTATAATATTTTTGGCATTTACCAACGGACCCTGCGGTGTTATGCATGGTTACATCAAAGTTGTTCTCTATACCGTCCATTTCATCATGGGGGTGAATACCAAGAACTTTTAAGAAGTTTAGATTCCAGAATTCAGAATTAGAAATTCTGTGTGCAAAAGATTCTCTTTTGGCCTTCTCTTGCTTTTCATGATTAAAAATTCCATAAATATCACATTTATTTCAAAACAGGCTTAGAATTTTCCACACAAGTTTTGTAAAGCAATTTATTTGTCTTAACAAATTAAAACACTTTCTGGTGCCTGAGCCTCTCAGAATTTTGATAAGCTCACAGTAACTTATTAAAAATAGAAACTTGCTAAACTGTGAGCCTAAATCTCCCAAAAGGGCTCTACATCGCATGAAGTAACAATTTACTTCACTTTTGTAATTGAAACATCTACACATGCGTAAATGTATTTTAAGAACAAGGTCAGGCATGGGTTCCTTAATCTAGCTCCCAGTCCCCCTGCAAAATTAGGCCATACCCAGCGTGGTTATAACCTCTCTGCAGAATCATCATAAGTCACTTTTTCTTGTTGCTTCCCACAGTGTAGTCAAAAGTTATCCCACTAAAATTTCGAAACATGTTGTCAGCCAAAGAAGTGATAAAGACGAGGGAAAAGAGCTTGACGAAAAGCAAATGCAGACATTACAGATGCGCTGCACGGCATACGCCTTGTCAACGATAGGCAAGAAAGCAGAGCTGATTGATCGGTTATTTTTGTACCTCCATCCGACTGCTGTATTGGATCAAGGAACACCAGACATAGAAGACAAAGATTCCGAACATGACAACGAAGATATGGAGAGAAACCACACAATTTCTCGTCTGCCTTCCCAACCACCAGTTGCCCCTTCTAATGTCCATCTCCATCGACTCATCCGCTAGGAAATGTGGGCATAACCTCCCCAAATTCCTCAGCAGCAGTAACTCCCTCCATTAACCAACGTGCTCCAGCAACATCAGCCCCAGAAGTTATCTCCAGCATCCATTGTCGTGTCACCAAACCCCAATGCCCTACTGTCACGGAACCTTGGATCCATGCGGCATTCCTGGTCAGCCGACCACATGCCAACAGGAGCTGCACCGCCAATACAGGGATACCAAGGTAACTTTCCTCGTGATTCTATGTCTGCTGGCTTTAATCTCCCTCTGCCAATTTCTGAAAAGCTACTAAGAGACATAAAACCGAGATTTTGTTGACTTAAATTTGCTTATTAAATCGCCTTGTATGATGGATCAACTAATCTAGATAATTTGTATCTTAGAGTTAACCAGGTTGCAAATGGAGAACAGCCACTCTCATTTGCTTCCAAAAATGCAAGGAATCAAACAATTTATGATTTTCAATCCTGGCTCGAGGCCTAGAATATTTTTTCATTCGCACCATGCTGTTCTACCACCCAGAATTAGGCGCGGAATTATTAGCCTACCAGGAGTGTATTTCCATGTTTCAGCGCAGATATCCGGTCTCCTCTTGGCCGAGATATGATTCCGCCTTTAGGATGAATACTGCCATGAACAAATCACTTTCCTGGGCCCGTCATGACGAATATGCATTCAACAAGTTTACTTGTTGTCCCTCAGTAGAAAGCCTGCCCAGATGTTCAATTTGCTCAACTGGAAACAAAAACATTACAGCAATCCAGTCAAAACAAAAATTCAAACGCGCCAATTTGCAAATTGTTCAATTCCAACAGCTGCAACAATCAAAAATGTCGGTTTGCCCATAAATGTCACAAATGTTATGGCAACCACCCATATGCTCATTGCAGAAGCTCTTTCCAATAACTTTAACCCTCTTCCAAACAGAGCACCAACACATATAAACTTATCAAACCTAGAACTGGAACTGAAACTGTATCCAAAAACAATGAAGGAGCATCTGAGTTCTGTCCAAAAGCAAGTCTTCATACAAACAGCTAAAAACTCTTCTTGTACGGGACGTCGAAAGCAAGTCAAAAGACCAATCAGTTTTTTTCTGGTAACAAAGTAAGGCTGGCCCCATCATGAAAATCAGTGTGCCCATTTCGTGCCCTAAATCAGCACCTTCAAAATAGTGACGCTCAAAACAAACCCTTGTTTTCATTTGTAGATAGCATTTATTTAACCAGACAGATCTTTCCAAAGTTACTATAAAAATTTTGTAATATAGAATCGTATTCTTCTCACACTTTTTGAATTGGCGCATCATCATCTGCCACGGTCAAGCAGACCCCGGTTTGGCTAATAAAAGCCTTATGCCGCTGGTCCAGTGACTATCAGCATTATATTTGTGTACAACATGTAGCCTAATAGACAAAATACTGAGGTTGCTATCTTTGTAGAACTAAGGTTCGGATACATGAGAATGTACCGGCTGCTAAGGATGGCAGCTTTTTTAGCTAAGGGTGGTAGGTATGTGATGCAGTGGAAGAAAAAATGGGCCTGAGTAGCAGCGGCTGCCGGAGCGGCGCCGTAAACACATCAAAAACTCACTCCAAAGTCAATCTCCCGCTAAATAAGGCAAAGTAAGGTATTTAGCAGTAATATAGAGAGAAGAGATGAAAACTACAGTTAATTTTGAACAATATTTGTAAACTTTATTTTCAAATAAAAAGACTTCTTGCCGATGAAAAACAGGTTTGAAATTTTGAGCTGCCATATTTTAATTCTTGCGGAAAATATTCAGCTGCACAGGGCAATCACCTGAACACAATTCAGCATGCAAAGGGTTAAAAAATCTATTTGGTAACAAAAGGGAAGCCAACCCTGATTTCAGGTATATTGTCATTCAAAATGTTTCATTGGTCATATAAAAATTCACTAAAATTATCAGAAATGGCAACCACACCTGCAAACAGGTGTACTATGCCGGTTAAAGGGGAACTGTATGCCTGTCAAAAGCGAATCAGTTTGATAAGCAAGGAAGTGCCCTTTTTATTTTCAGGAAATGTCCCTTTAGCTAAAGAGTGCCCTTGAATTGAATACCGCACTTGTTGAGATACAGTATTCATGAGAAAATTCAACTTTTGATGTCATCTTTATCATACATTTTTCAGTGTGAAGTCTGCTACTTAAAAAAACATTGAAGGGAGAAGAGCTAAACTTAGGAATGCTCCATGAAATAATCTGAGGCTTGGACCGAAAACGTTTGCGTCAGAAATTGAGGCTACTTTTCAATGAACACATCATGGGTCCATCGCCTGACCAAGTTTGGTGTGGATCCCACATACAGCATTGCTATGCTGGCAACTCTTTTGTATGGTAGCAGATTTCACCATTTATAATTCATCAGTCCACTGATGATGCCAGCTCAACAGTTAGACACTGAATATTCCAAACATGATAGATGATTGAAAAGTCTTTAATGCAAAGAGATTGTTCATAAGTGCCCTTTTTCTCTTTGTATGAAACTTTTCTCGAATGGTCATCAATCATCCTTGCTCTTCTAAGCATAGAGCTCAAATCTTTAAAAGGGGGGGGGGGTGTAAATTCTGACATTTTTCTTTGAACAGAAAGGCTTGAAATGAACTTATGGTACTTTGCCATAAATCTGCCAAGCAAATGTGTTGATATCTTGATTTTGTTCAAAATGGAGGCAATTTAATTGTTGTTGAAAAAATCATGGAACATTTTGGAAAAATTTAAATCATTGTAAATCTTAAATCAATAGAGGCAAATGGATACAAATGTCAAGTTTACGAACCATAGTTTATGAAGGTCTGCAATATGGTTGCAAGAAGAAATTTGTAGCTTTTCTGGTTTAGAATTTATAAATTTGATGACTTTGTGGCCTCAAATTTAATAGATGCTGCCTTTTTCGGAAACTAATTTCCACAGCAGACTTGGAGCTAAAAACCCAAGTTCCTCACAAACCATTTATTCCAAAGCAAACTATGATGTAATTTTACACTGGATGTTTTGAAAGATTTGAGTACTATGTGTTGCTCTTCTCGTTGTTTTTAGTTTTCAGTTCAGGCTCAAGCCCTTTTAGTTCAGGCTCCAGATCTTTATCTTCATTTTCGCTTCAGCGATTCCTCATGCTTCTTCAAAATAGGTGTTGTCTCTTGGATTAACTTTATTTGAGTCCATGGCTTTCGCGGATCTATTGTCAAGGAATCCGTTCTCTTCAATTTTGGTACTGTTACTTGCTCTTGCTTCTGGTCTTTATCTGCCATGTTGGTGATTTTCAAAGGCCGCTTTCTGAAGATTGATACCATTGGTGACTTTGTGCTGGTTTACAGTGAAGTGAACTCTAATTCTTGACTCACACTAGTTTGATTCCAAATATTTAAAATATTTCAGGATTTTTCCTTGAGATGATATCAAGATAATTGGGTCATGGTTCAAATTTCGTGCGAAAGGTATTCACTAATTTGTTTTGGCAGATCTTTAATTTGAGCAAGATGAAACAAGGAGACCTTATTTTATCTTGGTCTGAGGCAATTGAAAGGGGCTGGATAATAAATTGCTGGGGAAACTTTTGATTTGGCTGCTTTCTGATGAGCTAGTCTAGTGCGACTATTTGACATAAATTCAAACAGAATTTCTCATCTTGGAGACCTCATCTCGGAGATTAGCCTTTGCCCTTTCTTCTGATACAAATCATATTTCCAAATGTTTTGGAATTGCTGTGATATAAATGGATTTCCATGCGTTGATCTTTAACTCAAAGATCAGCCTTTATCTAGATAAGGATGTGTCCTTTATAATTAGCTAATTAAAAAGGAATTTCTCCTTTCAAAATGCGATATTTGATACCCAAACCATAGATTTGTTTATGTTTGCCAGGTTTTCGTGCTTAAAAGGGTCCTATGCGATTTATACCATACTTGAGATTTTGCAAAATAGCTTTGTATTTTTAGATAGCTTAGGTGGTTATCTGTAGAACAAAAAAAGTTTAAAAGAATCGGTGCATTTATTGAAGAGTTAAGAGAAGTTGAATGTATATGTTTTCAACGATACAACAAACAAAAGGCCAGAAATTGCAATGTAAGCAACAGTTCGCAACAATAGTCAAACTTTAAAAAATCATATCTCTGGATTTATAAGACGGATTTTTGTTTTATCAAATAGCTCAATGTGTGTTCGTCATGATGAAACCCTCAAATAGTATATACTCGAGTTTTCATTTTTTGGGATTAATTCCACAATTTCTAAAGAGCTGGATCACAGTGGGATGGACTTCTGGTAATGGTGGGCATGTTATGGAATGTGGAAGCAATGTCTGTATAGGTGGCAAGGAACGGCATACAGTAAAAACCAGACCCTAGGACCATTAAGTACCAATGTGTAATAGGACCCTTAACACCGGAGGGTCATCACCCTCAAGAGAGAACAGAATATCACCTTTTCCTCATATGATACTACTATTTCCGCTGTTTTTATTACATCAGATGACGTCAAGAGGTACATTTAGAGAAATTTTTCTATAGTGCTATGTGTGAATTTATTACATAATGATAATAATAATGATTCCACATGGATGTTTTACTACACCTAGCCTGCGTGCAGCCTCAACTCCTCCTACTACACCCAGTTACCAAACGAATAGCCTGCGTGCATTTGAGGCTGCACACAGGCTACCAAACGAATGGTTTGCATCCAAACCACAAAAAAGTTGAATTGTTTATGTAGTTTGGAAAGGATTTACAACGAAAAGTAAGTTTTTTGAACTCTTCTGCGATTTGGCAGGTATTTGTATTTCAGCAGTAAAAGAAATATTTCAACTTCAAAAGGTCGCTTGAAATTCTCTATTTGTTTTCTGAGGTTCCTTCATAAAAGAAACCCTAGAAAACCAAATCAGGTTTCTAAGGAACTTTTTGAAGTTGAAACAACACCCTTTCAAAGAAGGATTCATGTCAATGAAGCAAAGCGGCAATAGAATTTCATTGAAATTTAGAACAGAGAGCAATAATGGCATCATTCCACCGTAAAGAATCATTTGTTTTCTTACTGTTTTCTTCAGCATGAACACCATGGAGATATGAAATTTGTCCACGATTAGCAATGAAACGGGTGGAAACGTTTCGCTGATGAAAAGCACTGTAAAATATGAAGCCTTTCTTTCCCTGTAATAAATTCACACAACATAGAAAAAATCTTTAAATCTACTCTTGACGTCATCTGATCTGATGTAATAAAAACAGCAGAAAATGGTAGTATTATATGAGGAAATATTGATATTCTGTTCTCTCTTGAGGGTGATGACCCTCCGGTGTTAAGGGTCCTATCATACATTGGTACTTAATGGTCCTAGGGTCCTAGGGTCTGGTTTTTACTGTATGCCGGCAAGGAACATGGTTTCTCTTGGTGATGCGATGTTTGTGATGGCTGTGCGCTTGGCAGGAATGTTGATGTTGATGTGACTGGTGTAGTGGGAATTGCAGGTGCTGAAGGTGAAAATGGTGTATTGTGTTTGTGTCCCATTGGCTGCTGCATGGGACAGGCAAGATTTGAGGGTGGTGGAATGATTGTTGTCTGAGGTAGTCCATGTTGTTGGCGAGGTGTAGGTGGAGGTGTGGTGGCTAGGAGAAGATTGAGTGGATCTTGAATGTTTGTTTCTAGTGCTTGTGAGGTGACATGTAGGGGATGGTAAGCTGCGGATGGTGGTGGTTGCTGTCCATAATATGGAGGTGGTGGATAAACATATGGATGTGGAGATACGTACTACTGTCCATGTAGGTGTGGCTGTGGTGCTGGCTGGTACGGAGGTTCATAGGCAGGTGCAGCTACAGGTGCAGGTGGACACGGAAGTGCACCAGTCAGTGCAGAAACCAGGTGATCCATGGACGTTGCTGCTGCCTGGGGAGCGTTTCCATGCTTTGGCACATGCAGCAAAGGCAATGGATCTAAGATGTTTTATAGATGTTTTAAGCTCGGGGTCGGGATTTGGTGCAAAGGTCACAAGGTTGGCGAAGGTGTCTGGGGTGGAGAACAGGTGATCGGCTATCATATAATTTATCCCCATGGAGAATCAAGCTCCACCAACCTCAATAGCCTGTAGCATCTATCATTTTCCAACTGCTAATCTTCTATTGAGCTGTCTGTTATGACTTCATAGCTCTTACTTATCACTTCAAATGATTGCTCAATGCTTGAAATATTAAATTCTTGACTGCTCTCAGCTTGACTGCTCTCAGTTTGTTTAACTGATAACTGATTTGTTTACTTTGATGGAGAATATACTTTTCTTAAAAACTCATTCTTCTCAGCCAGTTTTGAATGTTTAGATAGTTCTGTAATAATTTTCTTCATTTCAACAAACTTTGTCGATACCAGGGGCGGATCCAGGGGGTGCAATGGGTGCTCAAGCATCTGTCAAAGCTGCAAGGAAATCATTTACTTTGGGAAAGGCAAACTTCCAACAGTCTTCTGTTGTGAAATATTAGTGAGATATCACTTGTTAAAATTGTTGAATGATGAATTGCCATGAAATCACCGTATTCTTGTTTCTTAGCTCCCCCCCACCCCACAGGCCCCATTAATTGACGCTAAATTTATCGGAGGGCATCTTCTTGCAGCTTTGATAATCGCAAAAAAAGAGTCCTTATTCATAAGGAGAATCTCCTCGTTTCCATGCCCAAATCCTCTTGCGGAGGGAGGCAGGCACAGTACAACTCGTGTAAGGAGTTGGTGCAAACCAATCAGAGAGCTGCACAAGGGTTGCTTTAAATTGGCGGGAGCACTCATAGTTTGAAACTGAGGGGTGCAAGCCAATAGGAAAGAACCTTGAGGGGTGCAAGCCAATAATGGGAGAACGTCTGATAGAAATGACTAGACTATTAGCCAATCACCAGATGAAGAACAAGCTGCTTACGAAACAGAATGCCACACAAAAAGATGGCGGCCAATGTTCTCAAAGGCGACAACCAGGTCGATGACGCGAGTAAGGCTACCCCTTCTACGAGGGAAAGAAGTTTCGATTTGGAAGACTTAAGATATATCAACGAATCCAAGAATGTTTCAAAGCTTCAGTAGATACCAGAAATTATAAAGGAAAAGCTCAGCGACTGTGAGGCAATCTCGTTAGGCCATTCATTTTTGTGCATGCAGTGCTGCTAGTGGCTAGGCCCGGCCCTGTTATTTTACCATGAATTTAACCAGTATTTAACCATGCAACTTTGGCAAAACTTTTGATTTATGTTTGCTTTGGAAACAATAAATGGGTAGTAATCAAAATAAGTTAGAATTTGTTATATTACCTGTTGCTGCGAGTTGTTGTTGGTTAGGGTTTGTCATATTTGTATGGAATATCGGTTGGACAAAAGGGGCTTGGTAGCAGTAAATTTTCTTACGAATAATGGCAGTAATCACAAATTCCCAAACATATTTAGTTTGAATAATTGTTTTCCCTTTTGTGATGTGTAGAATGCACCATTCATTACCATATTCCAACAACATCCAACACCTTTCTTCAAATGACACATGTTTTTCATTGTGAAAGTACTGTGGAGTTTGCCATATGTCCAACAGTAGTTTTTGCAGTTTGTCCTAAACTTTCATTGAAATAAAAATTTCACACTGTCCATTTTCTGAAAAGTCTAGTCTTAAAATTTTTAATTTACTATTGTCAAAACTTAAAGAGACATTGCCAGCAGAAAGAGTTAGTCACTTAGCATTCTTTTTGTTGCAGGTTCTAAATGTTAGAATCTTTCAGGTAATAAGGGATTAATGTGAGAATCTTTCAGGTAATAAGGGATTATTATTGCTATGTGATTGAATATCTTGTAAGTTGGAAACCAAATTTCTTCTTGTACAAATATGTGTGCAGTGCATCCAAACTTCTTTGTTTCTTGTACTTTGATTTGTTTCCTGGTGTAGTCATGGAAATTTTCCTTGAAAGTCAAATGAAAAATGTTTAAATACCTGTTTAACTGTATTTTCTAATCATTTACCATCACATTTTGCTCAAGAAGATTCCAGTTAAATCATATAAGAATGCTAAGTGACTAACTCTTTCTGCTGGCAATGTCTCTTTAAGTTTTGACGATAGTAAATTAAAAATTTTAAAACATAGATTTTATGTGTGAAACCAAGAAATTGGCACAGTTAAGTGATTCAAATTGTATCTTAAGGTGTGGATCTCTGGTGCCTGTTTCTGACAAACATGTCTGCTGAAACAATACATTATTGTGTACCTTATTTTCCAGTCTCTTCAATTTCTTGCTCTTGACTCTGTCTTTGCTATGTTGTCAATCAAGCGCTTTTCGATTTATGATAACGAATGGAATCTTTTCATCATTCCACTTAATTGAAGATTTATTGGCTTGATCAAATACTGAAATATAAAAGAACTGTGTTAAATATGTGGTCAAGCCTGATTAAGCCAAGATTTTGACATATTATATTGGCTATTTTGCTGCAAAGATAAAAAAAACTTTTTGACACAGCTAGGAACTAAAGAAACTAGGATTTTTCATCTGGCATTTCCCTTCTGCTGTGGCCTGTGCACAAGCACAAATCAGCACTGTGTGCACGAGCAAGTACAAGTGTACATCAAGCGTGTTGTAAAAAAAAGTTTGAAACAGTGAAAGGGCAGCTGCTAATTTCTAAAATCATTTTGCTATACCTTCGAAGAACTAAGAAAAGATGATTTTGCTATTGTAAGTAAAATTGTAAGTGCATAATTGTAAAAGTGTGTATATTGTATGCAGAGAAATTTAAAATATGAAATTGAACACCATTGATTGTACATACCTGTGCTTCCAAAGTTCTTTGCGACCTTCCAAACCCAAAATTTGCTCACAGTTGCTATTTCGAACTTGCGGATTAATTCACTCACAATATTGAGTTCTAGCGTGGTGCCATGGAATGAAATCAAACGACAATGAAACAAAGGATAACTTTTTAGTTCTTTACACCATAACGAAAACAACATTTTGTGGACTCGACATACAATTTTACGAGCAAAATTCGACACCATTTTATCTTAAACCATATCAAAATTAGCAGGCAAACTTACTTAGCTCAATAAATGGAAATTATTTGGTAACCTCTGGGATTCGATGCATGTGGAGGGGGGGCTTAATAGAGAGGGCTGGGTTGCTTAACATTTTGTCCCAAGGGGAGGGGCTTATCAGAGAAGGGGACTTTATTCTAATTGATTATTATATTCAATGAAATTCCAACGAAATGTACCCGAAAACAAGATGGTATAGTGTATTCAGTGCTCTTGTGACATCATACCCTATTGATGATTATAGGAATTAAAAATCAACACAAGCATACTTCCATCCCTGTAGTGTTCCACTGTGTGCACAATTTCCTCTTTGGCACACACACAAAGAAAACTTTTGTCGTCCACAATGTGTTGATGCTTCCTCGAAATTTCATCCTTGGTTACATGAAACGCCAGGTTTCTATTGTCTATATCAATGGTTTCAAGCTAAAGAAGAAGTACAAATGAGCGTGAGACACCAATAAACAACACAGATAATAATCGCGCTATTTTAGCAGAAAGACATAGAGAGGTCTGCCACAGATGTAATAAATGTGAGATCTAATTTGGTTAGGCATAGGTAAATGTGCGGATGACCGCAACATCTTAGCAATATCTTAACACAAGTTCTTTATATTTAGTAAATTTGCGAAGAAGCAAATGAGAGATGGTTTAGCATTCGAGAAAATTTGAAAGAAAAATTGTAGTGCGTACTTGCTCAAAGATGGTATCCATGGATAGCAATCCATATTTCAAAGCATGAAGTTTCACCGAACTCCAGTTCTTCTCAGTTCCATACAGGTGCATGGAAGCAGATCGAAACAGGCAATTGCCATCTCCTTTCACGTTGACCGGTTCAAAGCACTGCTGTAACAGGTCAGTTGGTACGAGATGACGGTACCTAAAAATAGAGCGCAAAATTGTTTATTCCAGTCAAACAAACAATATCAAGCAATAGACATCTTCTGAAATTGAGAATTTCGAGTATGACTTCAAAGTAGCAGCCTTTTAGAAAGGCAGGTGTTTCCCTGGTACGCAAGTTAATGGTAACATTGCACCAACATTTTTCATCAGTCCAGTGGCATGGCCAGGGGGTAGGGGGGCAATTCCCCCCCCCCACTTTTATCGAAAGATGGTCCTCAAGATTCCTTTAAAACCGAAGAGAAAATAGCTGGGTATAGGTTAGGTAAGGATTTCCGAGAAATGTCAAATCTTCCATTCTAGCATTGGCAAGCCTGATATTGGGAGGTGCATTCTAAGCGAAAGTAAAGGAACTTTCTTCTAATATTTTCCTTGTGCTCTGATTTACAGGATAACCGTCAGAAAACTATCACAGTTTCTTTATTGCTAACGGCAATCATGATATTGGGAGGTGCATTCTAAGCCAAAGGGAAGGATCTCTCTTCAAAAATTTTCATTGTGCTCTGATTCATAGGATAACTGTCACAAAACGATCAAGGTTTCCTTGTCGCTAAAGGCAAGCATGATATTGGGAGGTGCATTCTGAGATAAAGTAAAGGATCTTTCTTCAAAAATGTTCCTCCTGCTCTGATTTACAGGATAACTGTCAGAAAATTATCAAGGTTTCCTTTTGCTAGTGGCAAGCATGATATTGGGAGATGCACTCTAAGCCAAAGTAAAGGGTGTTGCTCAAAATATTTTCAGACCTCCCCATCCAAATATCCCCCACTCAATTTATCCTGCAGCAGTCGGAATTTTTCAAGAGCGTCTTTAGTTATGATCAATTTCTCTTGGAATTGCAGCCTGTTGAGAGGGATTGAAATCTATGTGCTAATTGAAAATCCTTATTACGTCACCATGGGAAGAGCCAGAGGATTAACATCAGTTCCATTGCAACAATGAGATACGAATAAAAAGGCAACATTCAAGAAAAACACAATGGTGAATGTGGAGGATAAGGGCCAATCAACATGAATCGTACACTCGTACAAGCTGTTAACATTGTAAAAGAAGTGGAATTCCTGTTCTTTGCACTGCTTCTAAAAATTAGGAAGAATGCCAAGAAACAGAGTTTGGATAAAAGTTGCATATCTATAAAAGCTGTTTGGAAAAGCAACATAATCAAAATTTAAACCTACCAAAATTCTATATCTTTCCTACCAACATTGGAAGTGAACTGGTATGGGCAATTCTGTGGCAAAACTTCCAAAAGCTCTTTCAATAAGACAGGCCTCGTTGCATCAATCAAGCCTTCCAAAAATAACTCTGTCTGAGCTGGGTTCCAAGAATATTCCTGAAAAGCAACTGAAAATGAAATAATTGTTAAGTAGATTCTTCAATATGTCAAATTGCTTCTACTGGTGCATTTTTCTGGTAATGGTAGTCTGTGTGCAGTCTCTTTGGTTCTTGAGTCTGTCATGGGAGCAATTACCTCTTCTTTTTTGTCTGTTCCTATTACTTCATAAACGGATAGTTTATGTGATTTATGTTAACATTGAAACGTAACAATGAGACTTTAAATGATGCATCTGATGTTGGTTAGATTATTTCTTCCGTTTTATTGCATTCTAACGGAAATGCAATCCCAAAGAGGTTCCAGTTGGGCTTGACTTGTCACTGTTTTGTTTGCTTCTTTGTATATGGTATAGAATGGAATTTTTATTAGCAACCGTATGTTTCTTGATACAAGAGAACAAGGAAAAGCGAACTAGCAAACAATGTACCGGGTGAGTCAGAAAAAACGTGGGGTGTTGGGCGGACTGTGGCGTTTAGCCAACCGACCGTTGTGAACTAAATCATTTCGTGCAGCCATAAATCTGACTTAAATCATAAACTTTTCCCCATCAAAATCGGTCACGTGATTCATTATTTAAAAAAGATTTTTCATCCTAATACTTTGTATGGGAGTCTTGCAAACTGAGGAAACCTAAAAGCCCCTTCAGCATTTTAGCCTTGCCATAGCTGCAGGTACACGTGGTATTATCAAGGGAGAATGAAACAGTTTGGAAATAGTGTTTTCTCCTCTGGAATGCCTTGTCACGTTATAATTGTCCTGCAAAGAGAATATGTTTGAGAGACAGTAAAAACCCATGCTTCTTTGTGCTATAAAGAGATTTATTTCAACAAGATCAACGCAATGTTTCATGACAAAACTATTTCATTCTCCCCTGTTAATACCATGTGTACCTGCATCTTTGGTAGGGGTAAAATGCTGAAGGGGCTCTATCAAAGATTTCATAAGTTTGCAAAACTCCGATACAACGTCTTACGAAGAAAATATTTTCTGATTAATACATCAAGTGACCGATTTTGATGGGGAAATGCTTATGATCTAAGTCAAACCTCTGGCTGCAAGAAAAAACTTAGTTCGCTACGATCGAGTGGTGGCTGAACGCGATGTCACAACATAAGGAGCCATCTCTAAATCACATACAATATGTATCATACACAACAGTATATCTGACACGGAAAGATCAATGCAACATTGATTCCATCCACTCAACGTCAATCTCTGAGCACTTTCATCGAAAAATCATTAGGTAACTTTAGCAAAGAAACGTTTCACTAGTATGGTATTGAAAGACTGAAACGGGAATTATCAAGAATTCTCAATTCTTCTGTATGTGCTGATAAGAATTATTCAATCATACCCGGCGGAGGTGTACATAACATGTTGAGGGTACAGGTATGTGCCACCCATATAGGTGGTTTTTGGGCCAGAAATTCTAAACAAGGGTCCTTTTATGACAGACTTTCATAAAACATGGTTGGACTTGCTGTGACTTTCTGAAATTTACAAAAAATAATAAGAATGGGTATTGTTCCACAAAAATTTATCATTAAAGTAGGTACAAAGGAAAGATTTGGTAGTTAGACGAGGTAGCTTTCTGAAAACCAGGTGGCAGACTCCCATCCATCCACAAGTCATGTACCCCCCCCCCCCTCCAACCAAGGCAGTCACATCAAAGACTGTACATTTTTCTACACCATAATTCTTAAAGGAAATGTGTAGGGTAGTTGTTGATAAATGAAGGTATGACTGTTATAAAAGGTTTTTTCATACTTTGCTCCAACCTTTTTGCCTTTTCTCTGCAAAATAACGGGATGTTCTTTTAACCGGACCCTACGACCCTACGACCCCGGACCATACGACCCAGGACCATGCGACCCTACGACCCTACGACACAAGTTTATTATTTAGATTTATTTTGCTGTGATAGAGATTAGCAAGAAAGAGCCACGTGAAACGTGATGCTTGTATTGGAGGACCCACTGATGGTTGATTGGTGAACACACAAGACATCTTTAGGTGTCGACGTTACCTGGCTAGGCAAATTCGATGAACTCGGACAGAGCAAAGAAAACTTCCAATAAATGAACATGATGAATATAGAATGTCATAGCCTATTGTCTTCGCACGGCTATTTTCATCGAGGGCATATATATGCTTAGATTCCGTTTAAAATCCAATGTATAGGCTTCTTTGCTTGAATCAAATGGCTGAATTTTACACAATATAAGGTCGCTCAGTCGCAGCCTTCTATTCAGTATCAGAGCAACATTTTCTCTCGTTTACAATATAATTTCACTGACTGGAAACCAGTCAAATTGTTCGCGTGACAAAGGTCACTGATGCGCAGTTATGTAAAATTTTTACGTTTGAAAACTGCACGCACAAATATACGACACCCCTGGCTTGATAGATCTCCATCACAGCAAAATATATTCTAAATGATCAAATTTAAATGAAACTAAATAGTTATAAATAATGATAACTTTTTGTAAAACTTGGGTTGTAGGGTCGTAGGGTCGTAGGGTCGTATGGTCGTATGGTCGGGGGTCGTATGGTCCGGGGTCGTGGGGTCGTAGGGTCCGGTTAAAAGAACATCCCGCAAAATAACATCTTGCAGTCTGTGACAAACGTAACATCGTTAAGTACAAGGCCATTTAGACAATTTAACATTCATCGCCAAAATTTGATTACTATTTTTTAAACTTGCATATTTCAAAAACAGTTGTAGTTGGAAAAAAACTTTCTAGAAAGAGCATATCAAGAAATGATTGAATTTTTTTTAAATCCAGTTTTCATCCAGACAGTCATTTTCAACGAGTTTTGCGAATATCATAAAACAAGAAGTCGAACAAATATTGCATGTTACAAACCAATAACTTATATTTAATGTTGTCAAAAAATATCTGAATAAAATACGTTATATTTCTCACACTGGTTAATAATTATTTTGTCATAGTTTGCGTTGTAATATCTTTAATTTATATTAAGTTTCAAACGTCTTTTCGGGAATGGAATTGCTTGAAGCATTCAGGGCAAAGGTTCACAGCAGTCCCGTCTGTGCTGCACTGTTTACATTTCACGCGCGATTCACGTCTGATCGAATTTGCTGTGCAGTGTTTACATCTTCGTTTCGTTGGTGTCTTCATTGGCCAATGAGAACCAGCTCTGTTAGGATCCTGGCTCCTTCTCTTTCTAACTGTACGGTAATATTTGACCAGTTGTTTGACCAGGGTCATACAAAATTCTAACATTGACGTTCTTTGTCCTTTCCCGTCTTAGTTTTGAGTGAATGATTATATGACTCTTTGAACAGCGCAAATGCTATCGCAAGATCCACAAGGAAGAATATATACAACCACCGTCTTTTAGACATTCTGATTGTAACATATTCCGTCCTCATTTGATCAGTACGATCAACGCCATTGATCAAGCCGTTATAATCCTTCACTGGCAAAGGACAAGGAACGTCGATTCGGCCACCATCTTTCTGCTTTCTCTGCACAGCTTCTTGTGGAGAATCAGGGCTTGAATTTGTGCAAGCAATCAAAACTGGCTTTCTCAATTTTTTTTCTAGCCACGCTAGGGCAGTCATGATTCCATTTTGAAAAATAATGCTATCACCGGGGTTTTTCAAATCATTTTTGATCGTTTTAGATAAGTTCTTATCCTTGTTGTTTTTTTTTTGGGCGAAGCTCATCTGGCAGTCCTTTTCGGTCTGAACGGATTGTTCCGCAGCCATACAGTCCTTTTGATAAAAGTTCTTCAGGCAGTTCTGTACTGGTGAAAAAGTTGTCAAAATACACATGGTTGTGCTTTCCAACCAGATCTTCACTCATCTCCAACATAACTTTCTTTCCTAAATTTTTCTCCCTCTCACCACCAGCCTGCTTTCCAAGGTATACTGAGGAATTAGAACAGTAACCATTTTTTGCAACACTCAGCTGCCACACCTTTATCCCTTACTTCATCGGCTTGTTTGGCATGTACCGTTTGAGGCCATGTCTTCCTCTGAATGCTACCATTGCCTCATCTACTCACTGCATAGAATTGGGCATTTACAACAAATTTTGTATTACTGGAAATATCATTGAAATACGGTATTTGATTTCTGCAAGCCTTTACAACTTGTAAAGGTCTCTACGTCCTTTACAATGAATGTAACTCTCCAAAAATGTAATGTTAAATGTCACAATGGCTTTTACATAATTGTAAATACCCCAAAATGACTGTAAAGTTGTTTCTTTTATAAAATATCCTCATTCTGAAAATAACCCGAAGTCCCCTTCCCCGCCCAGCAGATCTCTGCGGCCGCTGGATGTTTTGTCTCGATCAAACGGGGATCAAACTTCAGTGCAAAAAAGAGCAGACTGTTATGATGGATGACAGCAGACAGAGAGCATCGGAGTTGTCGGTATGTATTGGAACATTTTAAATCTTCACCATGTAAAATAAACCTGAATAAGTATGATAGGATGCACTCATAGTTGCTAACCTGTAACCTGTTGTAGTGTAGCCTAGGCCCAATTAATGGTTTTGATGCCCATCATTTTAGGCCCTCTTTCTTCAGGAAACACATCATCAGTGATGGTGTCCGTTTCATATTTTGGTAAGAGACATGTAATCAGATACAAATGATGTAATCATAATAACATGAAAGAATCTAAGTATCACTGTGTGAGCAACACTCTCGCCGAGCGAGAAACATATTCCACTTTTTATTGTATTTCTCTTTCTTGGCAGTTGGCACAAAAAAGGTGGTGAAAAGAAATTAACTCAATAATTTCACAAAATATTCTTTTTACACTAACCCAAAACGTATGCAGTTATTTATTATCTTCTTATTCAGGAATAATGAGATACCTTAAAAGCTCTAAGCCCTGGGGGGGGGGGTTAATTTTTGACACTCCCCGGAGGGTTTATGTAAAAACAAAATCAAATGATAAGTATACAAGCCATAGATTTTGAGCTCTCTTACACCATGTTTTTTAGATTCAACATACATTTTTATGAGGCAAATTACATAAATTTTCTCAAGTTTTGTCTCAAGCCATTTCAAAATTAACGTGCAACCTTTAGCTCAATAAGTGGAAATCTTTGGTAACCTCTGGCACTTGATATAAGTAGAGGGGGCGTAATAGAGAGGGGGCGTAATAGAGAGGGGGGCTTATTTGACAGTTTTGCTCTGATGGGAGGGGCTTATTAGAGAAGGAGGGCGGCTTTAAATAGAGCCTTTTGCGGTTAACTTTAATTTGTGAAAAATCGAATCTCTCTGCTGGCTGGTCAGCAATCAATTTTTTGTGAAAAATGTTGTGAAGAAGAGGGGATTTTGTCAAAATAATTGTTTTTCTCAACTGAAATCTCCAGAAGCTAAGCAAGCTAGCAGACCATGCCAAATGTGGCATAGCAAATGTATTGATTATTTGCTTGTATTGTGTCTTTTGCAAAGTCCCACAGGTTCAAAACTTATCCATCTTCATGACTGTGCTATAGTTGTTAGGAATCTATGGATATCATCTATGATATCATACTTGGGTACAACTTTTCTTTTTCACATTACACGTGTTTTTCATACCGGGTGTCCCAAAAAAAGCGCAACGGATTTGATCGGGACTAGCGACAAAAATTGATGTCCAATCAATCCATAGTAATTTTCTATATAATCCTCGATAGCTAACTTGAAGATAGATACCTTGTTTGACGATATTGGTGCATGGAGAGTTGGAATATTAATTTTGAAAGTTCAAATTTGCCTGAACCTCCAAACCAGAGCTTGTGGCTTTTAGCCTAAACTGCAAACGCGCTATTTTGGGGAATCTCCTGAATTACTGTGAAATAAGAGGATAAAGCCTAATGCTGAGGAAAATATTTGGACAGAAATTCAATCAAATTCATCAATTTTGTCCTGAAAGGACATCTTTTTCATGCTTCAAAAGTTTCGAACAGTTAGCATTGCATCTGTCTCATAAAAGAAAGTATTCCGTGAAATAGTTTGCTTGGGTGTGAAAAATTAATTAATTCTTGCAATCTTCATGACTTTAATGAAATGCATTTTGTATAATCTTTCTTGGAATTATTACGAAACAAGAAATCAAATATGCCCAAGTGAAAATTATCCATGGATAATATCCTTGAAACTGCTCATTCGTGCTTGGCTCTTTTGCAGGTGCACTATGATTGAAGAAATATATTCCTTTGTGAATTTTCCCTTCAGAATTGTTATGTTTGTCAATTTTTAGCTTTCAAATTTCAATTTGAATAAGTGCCTAGACGTGTGTGCCTTAGCATGCTCACACTACTACACTTTGTATATGACTGAGGGAGATTCCTCAAGCACGTTTTCAGTTAGGCCAAAACCCGAAACCTCTGGTTTGGAGATGCAAGCAAATTTGGACTTTCAAGGTTGATATTCCAACTCTCCATGCAGCAATATCAACAAACAAGGTATCTATCTTCAAGTTAGCTATTGAGGATTATATCGAAAATTATTTTGGATTGATTGGACCTAAATTCTTGTCGCTAGTCCCGATCAAATCCGTTGCGTTTTTTTTTGGGACACCCGGTAAGATACTACTCTAACTCTCAGATCGCCAAAAATTAAGAAACTACAGTACTGGGAAAATATAAGTTAAGAAACTAAAAGTATTTATACTTTCACTTGTTTCCTGTATCATATTACTCATAAGGTACTTGAAATGAGTAATGTCTAAACATCAAAGAGGCTTGAAAAACTTGTTTTGAATCGTTCACCAGGCTACAACGGGGTGTCCAAGTCAGACCCAAGGCACTTTTCGAAGTGGGTCTACACATAATTTTTGGGTCTAGGGTAAAATTCTTCGGGTCTGTTACTATTTAGGTTCTTAGATCTTAGGTCTACAGATGGACCAAGTTTGGGTCTGCTTGAAAATATAGATTTCAAATCATTTGTCAAGAATGGTCAACCAGAAGATATGCTTGAAGGTATTCAAAATATGATAGCCAAAGGATCAAAACTTGTGGAAGATGCTAAACATAGATATTTCACTAATGTTGGTCGTACATTATCAGATCCTTCCACTGGCACCAAAAAGTACTGGTGTCTGATCAACAAGATTCTCAACAAGGCTAAGATACCTGAAATACGATATATCTGTTGGAAAACGATATCTTTGTGCTAGATTTTCTTCAAAGGCTCAAATATTCAATGATTACTTCATTCTTCAATGCACAACATTAAATACTGGCAGTGAAATTCCCAGTGATTTACCCGTGACCGCATCCCTACTTCGAGATTTTGTCATCTCCGACGAGAAGATATTACGGATCATTCGTAATCTAAATCCGAGCAAAGCGCACGGTTGGGACGAAATTTCAGTGCGAATGATAAAAATATGCGATGACTCATTAATAATACCATTAAAATTGATTTTCGAAAATTGTTTGCATCACGGAATTTTCCCTGAAACCTGGAAACGAGCAAATGTTGTACCTGTTCACAAGAAAAATGAGAAAAATCTGAAGGAAAACTATCACCCCATCTCTCTCCTTCCAATTTTTAGCAAAATTTTAGAGAAGCTTATCTACGAGTCTTTGTATTCACATTTAGAGAGAGAAAATTTACTAAATCCCAACCAATCAGGTTTCCGTCCAGGTGACTCAACAATAAATCAATTGCTTTCCATAACCCATTCTGTCTTCGAAGCCTTTGACTGTAATCCCACCCTAGAAGTTCGGTCTGTCTATCTCGACATTTCTAAAGCCTTTGACAGGGTCTGGCATGACGGCCTTGTGTACAAGAAGTGGTGTTTCTGGAAATCTACTGTTACTCCTTCAAAGTTTCTTGTCAAATAGGAAACAAAGGACTGTCTTGAATGGTCAGGCTTCCACCTGGGGGAATATTTCTGCTGGTGTTCCGCAAGGCTCGATTTTGGGCCCCTTGTTTTTCTTAATATACATAAATGACCTAACACAGAATTTGAAGTGCAGTGTCAAACTTTTTGCAGATGATACATCACTCTTTACGATTGTTCAAGATCCTGACATAGCAGCAAGCGATTTGAACCATGACCTGGATCTTATTACATTATGGGCACATGATTGGAGAATGTCCTTTAATCCGGACCCCCGAAAGCAAGCTGTTGAATTAGTTTTTTCAAGGAAAAATTCGAAAATTGATCATCCTGTGATCCTCTTTAATGATGCACCCGTATCCACAGTGGATCAACATAAACATTTAGGCATAATACTAGATTCTAAACTTTCGTTCTCAGCTCACATACAAGCGGCAACAACTAAGTCAAGAAAAGCGATCGGAATGTTGAAGTTCATGTCCAAATATCTGTCTAGAAGTACGTTGAATGAATTGTATAAATTATACGTAAGACCCCATCTAGATTACGGCGATGTAATTTATCATGTGCCTCAAAGAGACACTTGCTCTGGAAATTACTTGATGGAAAGGCTTGAGTCTGTGCAATACTCTGCTGCCCTATCAGTGACAGGAACTTGGAGAGGAACATCTCGGGAAAGGCTGTACAATGAACTTGGATGGGAATCCTTGAGCTCTAGAAGATGGAGTAGGCGTCTTATTCTTCTTTATAAATTCATCAATAACGTGACCCCTGATTATACAAGGGTCCCTATTCCACCACTGCATGAAACTAGCTACCCTTTTCGAAATCAACCAGTAGTAGGGCAAATAAGGGCAAGAACGGAAAAATTCAGATCTAGTTTCTACCCCGACTCTTTGTTTGAATGGAATAAGCTTGATCCTGAAATAAGAGAATCCCCTTCTGTCAGCGTCCTCAAGAAGAAATTATTTTCGCAGATTAGGCCTCCTGCCAATTCGGTATATGGTATTCATAATCCAAAAGGGATTGCGTATTTAACTCAATTAAGGGTGGAGCTAAGCAAACTAAACTTCCGCAAATTTAAACATAATTTTAAAGATACAATCAACCCAATGTGTCCAATTAACGATGGCATAGAAGACACGGAACACTTCTTGCTGCTTTGCAATTCTTTCAAAGAGCATAGACGCAGTCTTCTCGTTGGTGTCAATGATGTACTTGAAGCAAACGGATACTCAGAGGCTCCAGACAACAATATTTTACAGCTTCTTCTATATGGAAATGAAAATTTGCCCTTGGAAGCCAACAGATTAATCTTGAATGCAACAATGAACTATATTTTCGAAACAGAACGCTTTGATTGAAGATTACTCATATCCCTACGTAGAACACCCAAACCCCTTCTGTATGTGTTTGTTTTTAGCAGTTCTCTTCGTTTGTAATTATGTAATGTGTTAAGGCAGCTTGCAATCAAAAATCGAATTTGCAAATTCACAATGATTGGCTATAACTTTCAAACCTACACTTGCAATTACCGTATTTGATTGCAAGCTGCCTTCGCGTGTACCTCGGTTTACCGTTTGTATTTAAACATTCCTTTTACTTGTAGTAGCAGTTACGTGTAGTTTTATGTAGCTTATTAATTATTTTTAGAATGGCCACAGGGTAGACATAGTATTTCGCTCCCCATGGCATCGTCTCTGCAGTATTGTAGCGTAGCTTGTAAGTAGTGCGTAGCTTGTAAGTATTGTAATTGGTAATATTGTTGTAAAATCTTAATGGAATAGAAAAAAATAAAATATATAGATAGGAAAATATAGATCGTTGCTATCACTTTTGGAGCTGGACATCTTGAATGTTAATGCAAATTGTGGCAACTTTCCAACATTTCCATCTGGCATCATTTGTTCACGGTTCGCGATGGGTGGTCCACATTGCAGAAGACAGAAGCACAGCATGAAAAATCCGGAAGTTACTGTATAAGAACTGCCCAGCCACTTTTTTTTACAATCAATGACACTACCGGAGGTACATGGTCTCTACAATCTTCTATACTTTTCTATCATGCTCATACAAAGGTTTAACATATGCACCCTAAACGCCGACCTGTTCAAGCGAAATACATACCCTAATCGCGGAAAATTTTCTGCAGAACATACCATTTCCCGCGTCCAAATAGAGCTTCTCAATTTCAGGTACCATAATCACTGACAAGTCAGTTACTAAAATTGCTAAAATTGCCGGTGTGATTTAAAGAGGAGTACCCTGGGTACCAGACTCTCTAAAATTAAATTTTATGGATGCTACCACAGTGGCTTGGCCAGGGTAAATTAAGTGGGGGTATTGAAATGAGAGGGTCTGGGGGCGAAGCCGTTAGGAAATTTGTTGGGACACACCCTTTACTTTGGCTGAAAATGCACCTCCCAACATCATGCTACCAATAGCGACAAGGAAACTTTGATATTTTTGTGACAGTTATCCAATAAAGTAGACCACGAGGAACATTTTTGTAGAAACATCTTTTACTTTGGCTTAGAAAGCATCTCCCAACATCATGCTTGCCATTTGTGGCAAGAAAACATTTATGGTTCGTGACATTTTTTCTATAGCTACATCGGAGCAGGAGGAAAATTTTTGAAGATGCACCCATTACTTTGGCGTAAAATGTATCCCCTGATTCCATTTTTGCCAGTGCTAAAATGGAAGCTTTGACATTTCTCAGAAAATTCTTACCTCACCTATGCCAAGCCATTGTCTCTTCGGTTTTAAAGGACAAGTCCGGGGTTGGTATGATTGATGATAAAATACAAGATAATACTGCAATGAATGATGTATAATACTTTTTTCCACGATTTCTCGTCATCTTCTTTTGAAATTACATATTCAAATAAGCAATTTGAGCGAAGTGACGTCATATCGTGCAAACGAAAACGAGGCTGTGTGATTGTTTATTCGCCTCTTTATCGTAGCAAGCCTCCTTATCGTGTTCTCATGCCATTTTCAATGCATGAGTACATGACGCAGAGGCTAGCAGCGATTAAGAGGCGAAAAAGCAATCGCACATCTTCGTTTTTGTTTGTGCGATATGACGTCACTTCGCTCAAATTGCTTATTTGAATACGTAATTTCACAAGGAGAAGGCAAAAAATAGTGGGA
Source organism: Aurelia coerulea (assembly GCA_039566865.1). Lineage (NCBI taxonomy): Eukaryota > Metazoa > Cnidaria > Scyphozoa > Semaeostomeae > Ulmaridae > Aurelia > Aurelia coerulea. The sequence goes on from CM076947.1 coordinate 13,398,227, forward strand.
AAAAGTATCATACATCATTCATTGCAGTATAATCTTGTATTTTATCATCAATCATACCAACCCCGGACTTGTCCTTTTGAAGGAATATCGAGAACCATCTTTCGAAAAAAGTGGTGGGGACAATGACCTCACATACCCCCCGCCCCCTGTAGCCACGCCACTGTGCTGCCATGATGTTAATAATGTTAAAAATGATGTTAAAGATTCTATTTCATAGAGTCGGGTACCCAGGGTAGAAGAGGAAACTGCTCCCGAATTCCTACCCCATCTTGTGCTGGTCTGCTAAGTTCTTTGACTCGCTACAAACTCTATTTTAGAAATTTTGATTAGATATCATTGCAGAGGAGTTCAGATTTATCAAATGCAAAATAAGACACCCTTTTGTAAAACCATGGTCAAATCGGCACCCCTAAACACGGGCCCGCGCGGGCCCGTGCCTACTTTGAAGAAAGGCACCCTTTCCTGCGTTTTTTTTGTACGCGCATGATAACACATCAGGTACTAAGTGCCCCCCCCCCCCCCCCGGGAAGAACTGTTTCACTTCCAAAGTGCATAATTATCATAAAATCAATCATCGTGCCCACTGAAGGTTACTAACGAGCTGTTTTTAGTTAAAACAAATATCTAACAACAACAAATGCTACTTTAATCTATTATGAAGTTTTGGGTCTAAGAATATTATGTTAAATGTCGGGTCTACCACAAAACTGCCTTTAATATTCTGGGTCTGCGTCAAACTCAAGAATTTTGGTCTGGGTCTACGCGAATTTCTTTTGGGTCTACGTGTTTTGGGTCTGACTTGGACACCCCGTACAGAACCTGCCCAGAAAGCCATAATTGTGCTTGATCTTCTTGTGCGTGAATTGCTTGAGCCATATAATTCTCCTCCCACATAAACATGCTGAATGGAGATGTACGAGATGTGAATATGTAATTCTGAATTTGGATACAGAAGCTTGTACAGAGACTGGAGGTAATTTTTTTCAAGATCAGTTAATGTAAAATTTTTATTCCGTATCTTGAATGTGATGTAAGATAAATCACTCCAAATCCCATCAGAAAGACTGAGCCCCCTTGATGCAAACTTAAGTCTGTGGTACAATGTATTATACACCATTTCAACCAATGATCCTCGATCTTCTGGGTCACGTTGCTCGGTAAGAATTGAAGAAAATTCTTCCTTAAATTCCAAAGGAAACTCTACATTGTGGCAACTTCCATCCCGGATAAACCGGTGCATTATTTGTACTTCAATTATGCACTTATTGGTTGGAAGACCCCCAAGATCTCCATTGTACCTTTCAAAGCTAAACAGCCAAAAGGAGTAAACTGGCCCATAATCCCAAATACATTCTGAAAGGTGGCCATGCAGGTGCATATTTGGGGTGACCTTTTCAGGACCAAATAGCTTTTCAAAAGATTTGCAGAAATCTAACAGCAGATTATCTGCAATTTTGATACCATCTGATTTGATCACCCGGGAGCAAAGATAACAGCATGCCAAAACAACCTTCTGCCAGCACTTAAAATGTTTGTCATCAATGACATCCTTCAAAGCATAAAGAGAGAATAGAAGAGTCCAGTTTTTGAATTCATCTGCAGTAAATTTATTGTAAGAACTTACTAATTTTGTTGGTAACTTTCCAACATCACTTGCTGCTTCAATTCCTTTTAGTCTATTGTCAATTTGATCAAATTTGTCATTATCGAGAATGTTATTTGCTTTCCACAAATTCAACATGTGTTTTGCAGTCCCCAAGAACAAATTATGCATTGGGTCAACTATGGCCATCTGTACTGGTTTGAAATAGGACAGCTCAACAAGAACAGAGTACCTTGTTCCATATCTTCGTTCAAGATCCTCCTTGTCCCCCTTGGTCCTGGAACTTTGAATCTCACGCATTTGTTGAATATGAATTTCATGGGTCATCATGGGCCAGCTATTCCTGTCAAACCCTCCATAAACTTTCTCTCCTATTCCACCAGGAAATGATTTCGAACATCTTGAACAACCTTGAGTTGCACTGTGACCTAAAATGCAAGATTCAACATTCAGAAGAGGTACAGTAACACAATCTATGCAATTTGCTTTTATCTTAATGTCTCCAAGATTAGAATTTAAATCATTAAGACAGATTCTGCATGCAGCAATAGAAATATATAACACTGTTTTGTCAAAACCAAATGATGTTGCATATAACTGAAAAAAACATTTTGAATTCATCAATGCAGATAGGAAATTCTCAAAACAATATATTGCACTGTATAATGCCGATACTATAAATGTACTACTCAAGTTTCCAAGCAGATAGAAACTTACTGTAGCTTTTTCAATGAAAACTGTGGTACTAGAGACAACCAATTCTTTCAAAGGGTCTGTACATTTCCCAAAAATTAAATTGTGAGCTTGTTTATTTAGAATGTAAAAGCACGGGTTGGTTGTACCAAGTAAAAACAACATCAAGAACATTGGTTAAATGTAAACATTTGCCCTATATTTCTACAGTACGTTCCAAATAATGTCTGTGTCAAAAGTTTTTGTCTTGTGATAGTTTACCGCTGATGCTAGACTTAATGTTGGAAACAAGAATTAATACCTTTCATGAATCAAAAGTTTATTGTAGGTACTGTTTTCTTACCTAGAAACCCACAGAGTTTACGGCAAGCTGGAATATCACATCCAACGCAGAGGAGAGCAACTTTACAGGTGACCTGGTGGTTTGGAGATGAACTGCTATATATTGAGAAACCATCACTCCAGCCTGTCTTCAGCTCCTCTACTAATGGCACAAGAAAGGTATTGGTTGGTGGCTCATGTTTCATATGGGGTATGATTCCAACCAGAATTACATTTTTGCGTTTGAATCTTTCTGTCCTTGGTAGATTTAAACATACCATGTAAATTACACCAACAGAATAGGTTGCATGCTTATATGGATCAAACCAGTCCAGGTTTAGCATCAAGCCAATGTTCCTTGGAGACTCATTGAAAAAGTGGCTGAATTTTTCCCATACTTTTCCATCATAGATGTCTTCATAAGTATTTGCTGGCAAGCTTCGTTCCTTCCACAGCTGGCATTGTTCTTCCAAATTTGCTCTTTTAAAAAGTTTCTGGATACTTTCTTTCAAGGGATTGTAGCAGTAAATCTTATATGGAACGAGGACTTTCTTCCCATTTGGAGCAGTAATTTGTCTCATCAATTCAGCTGCACATGGACGTCTTAGATGCCTTTATCTTTGATTTGGAAATGCAATGTATTTGCATTTTGCAGGATGCCTTACACCTCGATATATATAAGAACAGTCCTTTTCTTCATATAATGTAAAACAAGCAGGGCACACAACAAATTTGTTGAAGCTGTTTGAGCCAAAGCCAAGGTAAGAGTGCAAACGTCTGATTGTTTTGGGAAATTCCTTTGCTAGTGGTTCAAGAAATGAGCATCTACTTGAGAGAACAAAAAGAAAGGCACTTAAGAATTTTAAAAGGTTGCCAATAGCTGTGTCAGACACCACATTATTTGTTTGCCACTGTGCAATGAACAAGCATAACCAGCGTAGAATAATGCCACAAAAATATGACGAGTTGTCTTCCACAGGAATCTCATGGTTGCCAGTTTCACAGTCATGTGTAAGATCTTGAAGCTCCTCGTCGTCTACCCAAATATCCTGATCTTGTTGAATATCACAATCTTCATCCGATGACTCATGTCCTGATTGAGCAGATACAGGTAGATCAAAGAAGTTTCTCAAGTCACTTTCATCTACGTTTGGTTGAGAAAATCGCTTTCTGGCCTCAAATGTGTTCTCCATGTGACGATTGGCTGCCTCTTCTGCACTTGAATTTGATTCTTGATCAGCTTCTGCAAAGACAACACTCTCCCCATCCCAATCTGCTGTTTCGATATCAGACTCGCTGGTTGACCCCTTCCTATGTTTTGCACATTTGTATGTATTAGTGATTTCATCAAAATTTTCTTTCAAATGTCGCTTGAAAAATTTGTGAGAGAATGTTTCATTGCAACCCTCGCAGTATGGTCGTTTCTTTAACCTAGAAGAAGAGAGATAATTTTAACTTTGCCCTTTATTACCTTGGGAAATCTTATGAGGAAATTATGCAGTTCAATAACCAGATACTCGTTAGTGTGATATCCTTCAGGGGATTTACATGTGTAGATGCATATAAATGACCATGTGATTTCAAGTGTTGTTTATGTCTCGTTCAATTCCTACCCTGACTACCCCCCCCTCCCCCGGGCAGCCCATCAAAAATTCCTTGCTCAAATGCCCAGGGGTCGGGGAAAATTGATGGTCAAATGCCTGGGGGCTGGGCACTGAAAAAATGCTATATTCCAGTTAAGTGAAAGCGGCCGTTCTTGCCAAATGCTACTCAAATGCCCGAGGGCCGGGGACAAATGTACGGTCAAATGCCCGGGGGCCAGGAAAACTTTTTGTGCAAATGCCCGGGGGTGTCCCGGGGAGGGGATGGTCAGGGTAGGAATTGAACGAGACATTAACAGCTAAAGGAAAGTGTGAATTACCATCCCTTTTGTCATAATCACAAACTGTAAGCAAGTGAAAATATTTAGTTCAATCTAGAATACAAACACAGGCACCAGTAGAGGAGATTGATTGCGATCAGCTTGCCTATGGGACACAACATAATGACTATTATATTCTTGATATATGATTCCAGTCTGTGTTGTCTTTTTCAAAGATACTGTATTTATACCCGTCAAATTATCTCCACTTTTGAAACTTGACTCTAGAATTTTACGTGAAACATTTCCCTGTAGAGACCAGAAATTAGCAAAAGAAACTTTCTTTTATTGCTTAATTGTTGTAAATAATGCAAATGGTAGAATTGAAGAATTTGCTAGATCTAGTAATAACTTTTGACCGATTCATGTAATGCTTTTAAGATTACACCCATCAGCCAGGAGGATTGAACATAATTCAGTCATTGGTTAAACAATTATTTTGACAGAGCCTGGAAAAATTTGAAACTGGAATGGAAACTGGATTTGAAAGACTGAGTTCAGGCTTTATGTTTTAAAAACGACGAAAATTTATAAGGATATTGTAAAGGTGCGTTGTCAGTTCGATAGGTTATTTTTTCGGGTTCCTTTTTACTCGATAGTCAGAGAAGAGCATTATCACTCTTTCCTTAAGTGTAGCAAAGTCGTGAGTGCAATACAATGAAAACGTCAGCTCGTCAATTATATGTTATTGCTATATTCAATGCATTCAATGTCACATATGAATTTGCTTTCCCTTTCTAAATGGGAAATTTACAAGCTCACTTTGACTGGTTACTTATGATAAGCTATGTACAGTTCAGGTAAATTTTCGATACTGTGTTCTACAAATCGGATAGGTGGTCTACAATATGGTTCTGATGATTGACATTGACTTGCAATAAGTTTTAGTTTCTTAAGTGAGTCACATTCAGGAAATTTCGATATGCCATAACTTATAACGTAGCCAAAGCTGAAGACATCGCTATAAACACTGGGTGCACATGAACAGTTGTTGACTTCTGGTGCTATCCAATACACTACTGATTGGTCTCTTTTGGCGCTCTTTATTTTGGCATTATGCAGAAGGCACGAGCGTCCAAAGTCAATGATCCTTGCAGAGCTATCTTCAAGGCCAACAAGCACATTATTTGGCTTAAGATCATTGTGCAGGATCCCATGTTTATGGATACTGAGCAAACCAAAACACAATGAGTGGCAGAACTTTAGAAATTCTACAACCGTGAATTGCTATCACTACTTAAGACTTTGCTCAATGTTGTCGACTCCCTATCTTTTCCAACAAACCAGGTAACAACTTTTAATGGCAATTGCTTCTCTTCATCAAAAACTGCACCATAAAGATATTGCACTTGTGCTATCTTCATCACGCGTAAAAAATGCAATATCTTGAGTTCTGTGATCGTTGCTCGGGTCATATGAGAATTGTGAACATCTTTTATGCGTTTGATTGCCACTGCTGTTTCATAGGTGCGATCTGAGCGCCTAAGGATGCCTCTGTATACAACCCCATAAGAGCCGCGCCCAATCACGTTTAATGTTGTGATGTCTGATTCTCGTATCCTTGTTTTCTCTATGATCGCCGTGTTGCTTATGAATATTTTTTTCTCGTTGATCTTAGACATTTCTACGAGTAAATCATCCCGTTCTTTAAGTACAAATGTATTGTAATTGAATGAAGATTTTTCTGGCAAAATAGATGGAGATTTTTCTTGCTCTTCCCTTGTTTCATTGTTTTCAACAACTTCATCCGAGGCTGGCGACGTTGAAAGCATTCAAATTTTATAATAAACATTTTGTCGTTTTTCTTCCCCCTTTCACTTCTTCTCATTGGTACGTATTCGATATGGATGGACCTCGGCAATTATTCTCCCCAAATATTTCATACTAATGTTGTTTCGTTGGAGGTCTATTTTACATTTATTGATTGCTGCAGCAGTGCTTACTCTCCCATTTGCATCAGCAACAATGTTTGTCCTCACCCTATCGTAAGAATTGAAATTATGAAAGTACAGATTTTGGCGATCACTAGCCTAAAGATGGAGCTGGGGGACCACAAGATTTTGGATTTTTAGTTCTAATGGATGCTGAAAGGGCACTGTGAGTGCTTGGATAAGAGAAAACTCCCGAGTCCCATCTCCACAGAGAGCTCGGTGGCTTCCAAATCGAAGAAGCAAAGAAGCTTCCTTCACCCTGTTCACTGTTAAGATACGTTTCCAGTCAAACACTGAATGCCTCGAAAGGAAGGGCTTTCACCCTTCGGATTTGTGTGTCTTCAGGCTTTCCGAAAGAACGTTGAGAAAATTTTACACAACATACCCACTCGATAGGAACCAAATTATGTCGCACCGTATCTGCACATTTTCTAGGCCTTGGAACGGTTCCTTACGTAAATATCTTAGGAATGTGGCACTCTGTGGCACTAGTTCCTTGTCTGTACAATAAAATCTTTTGAACACAGCTACACTTTTTTTATATAAGAAACTGCCCATCAGACACTCAACTCTCAGATCGCCAAAAAATTGAGAAACTCCAGTACTAGGAAAATATAAGTTAATGAACTATTTATTTTGAGTAAGGAAATCCCTCACACATATTTTCACTTTACTTTCACTTGTTTCCTGTATCTTGTTACTCGTAAGGTACTTGAATAATGTCTAAACACTGGAAAAGCTAAAAACCTTGTTTTGAAATGCTCACCAGAGTACAGGTAGTGAACATGAATTTTGTTATGAAACCTCTGGGAAACTCGTTGAAACTCTGAGTACTGAAAATCTGATAATTTTAAGAAACTGTCAGTACAGGCCGAAATTCTTAGTTTCCTATAAAGAAATACGTGTATTTATATTACAAGTAAAGAATTATATTATTATTGTTATTATTACTCAAAAACTGATAATTTTAAGAAACTGTCAATACTGGCCGAAATTCTTAGTTTCCTATAAAGAAATACGCGTATTTATATTACAAGTAAAAAACTACCAGGTGACCCAGAAAAAAGTGACCCAACGCAATCTGTTGCAGAAAATTAACTAAGTGGCCGATTGAGATGCTTCAAACGTTGTTCTGTCGCTAAAAGACTAGCCTATGCCATGAGTATTTTTCGCAATTTTTTTCGGCACGGTAAATTTCCAAAATTAAGGATTTCGAGGAAAAGAGCATGCCTGAAATCCTCAAAAAGTCGTCAAAAACAGGGCATCGATTTACAGCCATTTCAAATCTTCAAAACAACGAGGAGCGTGTTTCATTTCAACCTGGGAATAGGTAACCCAGTCGGAAGTTTTCAGGGCAAGTTTATAGTCTCTAGGAACACAGCGAAAAAATGCAAAACGAAAACGAGGCCGTAATGGCTGACCGTCCAGCTTCGGCATTCAAAACCGGAAAGGTACGGCCTAAAGCGGACAACGCAACACGCGCTTTGATACTGGATGGATGTGCTTCTTTCATGAGATAGTGAAAGGCTGGATTGAGTTGGAAGGACGTCCTGGAGGCCACATGCAAATTTGGTTATTTGTTAGTCCAAACAAAGAAGAAATAACTGCAAAGCAATGAAACTGAACTGAGCAAAGCACTTTTTTCAGGCCTCTCAATCCCCTCTCAATGCACACGCAATTTCATCGACGATAATAATGAAGGAACACGAAACATGTTTATGCGAGCACGTCCGCTTTCCCTCCCTTCAGTTCAGATTCAAAGATATTCTTATTTCTTGCTGCTCTTAATTTTTGCTGTTGTGGTATGAGTAGAATATGGGTGCTCAAGGCTGGGGAACAAAAAATCAATGCAAAACAATAATTTCCGGCATAAAAATTGACCCAAAACAAAATTTTCCAAATGACTACTGTAACCCAAAAATAACCTTTGCCAAAATGTTAGACCCAAAAAGTAACTTGAGTATCCCTATCCTGAATATACCAGAGTAGACCCCCTGGGGAGCATATACCCCTTAATTCTGGGGACAGGGCAGCCATGCAAAGGGAGAGTGCTCATTCAAGAAAATACAGTCAAAAAGTATCACTTTTCTACACTAATATTAATAGTGTGTAAATAACAAGTTGCCTTTCTCAAAGAAATACTTCCTTGTCTCTCTACCTCTACTTTGATAAATGTTTGTTGGTAATTAAAGCTAATGGGTTGTGACTTTTCAAAGAGAAAATAGTCTGAGAAAAATGTGATGATTTTAGATTGTTTTACTCTAAATTACTAGATTGTTTTCATGATTGATTTCTAAATACTGTACTGACATTTCTTTTAAGGGAGGGTGTGCTCAAGAGAGGGATGCAGGATCTCCCTTTCTCATTTCAAATATGCATTCGTGAAAAAAAAATGCAAAATAAAGAAAATTCTACAGGGTAAAATATATGTATGGAAATATATCAAATAAAATGATTATTTATTTGCCATCCTCTTCCTCTACTTCTCAAATAAATTTTGTTCAATGCACAGGAAAACAAGAAAAATTTAAGAACAAGTACTGCATGATATAATAGTTGAAGTTTGCAGCTGTGCACTTAAGCTCAACCAAGAACAACAATTGGGTCAATGTTTTGATTAAAATGCTTCTTTTTGTTAAACAATTGTTTAAAGTTAGCAGTCAACTTTATTTTCATTCATAATATGTGAAGTGATAAACAGTTTCCACCCTTTCATCTTGTTCTTAATTTATTTGAAGATAGCATAAACAAGCCTACTTGCATCTGTTCAAAACACAGCAGTGCCTAGGCCCATAGGCCATTGTTTATAAGAGAAATTACCGTCAGAAATGAAATTTTTCAAAAACGAAAATAACACATTTTGCAAATTTTCCTAGATAATCGCAGTACACTGCCATGTTAACCAACATGTTAATTTCAAAATTACGAAGTTTCTTCGTAGGGCCAGGAGTGGATTTGTTTTTACAACTATTTCCCTGAGGTCAGTTGAGGGGCTGCAATTTCAGGCATAAAAATGTTTATCTGCTACTTTTCCATAAATATTTTAAACGGGAGGGAAAATATTCAATCCAGAAACAAAAATCAAATTAAGGGTCTTTCCACTGTTTTCTCGAACTATTCTCAGCCTTTAATTCCAAAAACTGATGGAGAAATGCCAATTTGATGAGGGAGTGGTACTGTTACGGGAAAATAGAGATATTGTGACTTGAGCAAAGTAACAGGAATTTACAAATAGTTTGCAAATTTTCCCATATATCCTACCTTGTCCACCATGTTTGTTGTATCCTGAAGTTTTGTTCCCCCAAGTTAGATCGTAGGGCCAGGACCAGTTTTCCTTTTATTTCACTTTGAATAAATCGTTGTTATTGGACAAAATTGCACCTTTTTGGTAACAGCAACTGATGCATTTCCTGAAGCTTCTTTGATAAATCTTTAGAGATCTTCTGCTCTGGCAGCTTCACCAACCTCCCACGAGACTGTTTTGATTTGAATCGGGCGCATATTTTGGCGCCAACACGGTGATCGGGTGCTAAAACCAGAGACTGGCATCCGCCGGCTCTAAACCGGTCCGCCATTAATTTTCTTTTGCGGAAGGTTCGTTCCTAGCCTGGTTTTGCATTTCTTCGCTGTGTTGTCTCTAGGTACTTGAAAATATTCTCAGGCAGAATGAAACACGCTCCTCGTTGTTTTGAAGATCTGAAATGGCTTCAAATCGATCCCTTGTTTTTGACGACTTTTTGAGAATTTCAAGCCTGCCCTTTTCCTCAAAATCCTTAATTCGGGAACGTTCACGTGCCCAAAAAATTGCGAAAAATACTCATAATGTAGGCTGGTCTTTTAGCGACAAAACAACGTTTGAAATATTTCAATCTGCCACTTACTTTTTTTTCTATAACAGATTGCGTTGGGTAACTTTTTTTCTGGGTCACCCGGTATATTATTATAATCTTCTTGTTTGTTCTACAGTAAATCCCCGCCTACAACAAGCTACTTTTTGAGAGCCAGACTGAATTAGGTTCTTATTTCAATGGTATTTAGATTTATTTCAGGTTCTAAAAGTTGTAAATTTCTATCAAATGAGCATCATCCCCATCACCAAGAGATTGTAAAACCTTTCATTTTTTGGAAATGTTATTATCAACCTTGTTCTTACATCTAAGTTTAAGCTTACAAATAGCAAGGGAGGAAGTCTACATTTTAACAGCCAACTGGGACAAAAAAGGAACGTAATTAGAGTGATCAAAAATCGACTTTATTGCGCTTGTGATAAGAACATAGCCGTTTCTCATACTGAAGGTGCATATTTCAGGAAAAACAGCCTTCATGTTCTTATTTTCTTGCATATTCTTTCATGCAAGAATTTACTAGTGCCAACTAATCCGTACAGTTTTGTTACTAACTTTAAAAAACTCAGCATTGCAGCAGGCTTTGACATCTGAATATCCAAAAAAAGGAGCAAGAAAACCAATTCTGGTGACACGCTTTAAAAACATACCCAAGTTCTCAATAGAAATCAATTATTCTTACCATTTTAAAGTATCTGCCTTTCTCTTTGCATTCTTCATCTCGACTGTCTCCATTTCGCAATAAGAGGTTGCTATAACCGTTAACTGAAAATGTGATTGGATTTGATAAATACGGCTGTTCATGAATTACTAGAAATAATAAAAGTTGTCAAAGATTCTCAGTGCAACACATCAAAAGATGTTATAAGAGAAAGGTGGACATTTTGTGTCAAAGGTAGTTACTGAAAAAGGAACCTTCCAAATCAACCAACAATTTTTCAAATTTCAAAAATATCTTTTTTAAAAGCGTACATCTGTTTCATAAGTGAATCTAACAAGATATAGAGATTTCAATGATTTCTTTGGTCAAAATACTTGAAATAATTCTTGTTGAGAAAGGTAGGTACTTTTCACGAGAAAGATAGGTACTGTAAAAGTGCCTTGAGCATGAATGGCCGTCCGTCCAAAATAAATTTAAATTTTCAAAATTAATTCATTCAAAGCGTACAAGTGAGCCTGTTCATAAGTGAATTTAATAATATGTAGAAATTTCAATGATTTCTTCCGTCCAAATACTTGAAATAATGCTCGTTGAGAAAAGGTAGATACTGTAAAAGTACCTTGAGCATGAATGGCCGTCCGTCCAAAATAAATTTAAATTTTCAAAAATAATTCATTCAAAGCGTACAAGTGAGCCTGTTCATAAGTGAATTTAATAAGATGTAGAAATTTCAATGATTTCTTCCGTCCAAATACTTGAAATAATGCTCGTTGAGAAAGGTAGGTACTTTTCACGGGAAAGGTAGTTACTGTAAAAGTGCCTTTAACATGAATGGCCGTCCGTCCAAAATAAATTTAAATTTTCAAAAATAATTCATTCAAAGCGTACAAATGTGCCTGTTCATAAGTGAATCTAATAAGATGTGGAAATTTCAATGATTTCTAGGTCAAAATAATTTAGAACGAAATTTACTATCGTCCGTCGAATGAATTTAGAGTCAAGACAATCTTTATTGCAGGATTGCAATAAATAAATTGAGCATGAATAAATTGAACAAAATGAACAGAACCTTTATAAAAATCACGATGAGTTTATTAAATTTTATATTTGAATGACATGAAACTGTGAAAAATCTTACCTTTCGCTTTTTCTTGCTCTTTTTCCGAGTGGTGAAAACTGGTCTTTTGATGATGTCAGAGAACGCTTTCAGAATTCTTCTCACGTTGTCAGACTCTTGAATGATTGTTGGAACTTTATTTCCAGGCTTTTATAATTATCGTTCTATGCTACCTCATGACGTTTTAGAAGTATCGCCTTTCATTCATGATGCCGTAATGCGGAAGCCTCGACTTTGGTTGCCATTCATTGACGTCATAGTAATATGCAGTTTTGTGTCAGATTTGTTTAAGTGGTCCGTATATTTTGCAATGCTTAAGTAATGAATAGTAAGGTGCATGTTCAAAATAAATCAAAGTGCATTTTACAACATAGTCACTTCCGTGTTTGTTAATTTCAGAATATTTAGGAAGCTTATTCAATGAAGGGTGTTGCCAGGTCAAACGTCATATGGTATGACGAATGATTCCCCATTCTTTCCCAATATCAATTTCAAATACATGTGATCTTTGAGTAACTGCTGGGAAAAATAAGGTGGAAAAAGGGCTTCATCATCCCTTCTTTGTTGGGGCAGACTCTAAAATGAGGGTGGGATGTCCAGGAATGAAAAAGCCTGACATCAGGCTCTCCAAAAACAAAACAACTGATCTCAGGTTAGGAATGAAATAATGTAATTGTAATAGCATTGTACTTGTTTTATTGATTAGTTTTTTTGTACAACGCTCCAATATTGTGTACCAAGTGTAGAAGTTAAAATTAAATGAAATTGAATCAATGACATTTTCGCAAAAAAATGTAGGAAAAGCAATTATGCATGTTCCCGTTTCACTAGTCCCCGAAGGAAAGAAGGACATTGACATTTTAATCCTGTCTCTTGTCCTTGATTATGCTGTAGTCAATTCTTTTAACTTCATGACATCTAACTTTTATCATTTTCTGTTCATTGTCTCAAATATCTATTTTTCATCTTTTGGCAAACAAAACACAAACAACTGGCAGACTCAATTTGAAATTTAAGATAGCTTGCTATTTGCTACCTGGATTGAAAAAGCTAAGAAATTTTTTGTAATGTGCAGGTGTGATTTTCCCGCGTCCTTCGGGGATTTTTTGACGCTGTAAAAAGTAATAGAGACATATCTTGTGTAAGAAACTGTTTAAACAAGAAACCCAGCTCTCGGATCACTAAAACTTGAAGAAAGTTTAGTCGTGAGAAAGTCCAGTCTTGAGACCCTACAATAAGTAATTTGGAAGCCCTCCTAGTAGAAATAGATTAACTACACAGGCCTGTCGGAACGAAATTCATATTAGGGGGGCTGAAACGTCATGCAAGCGGAGCAGTGAAGACTGGTGGTCCGGGGGAAAATTGTTCATGACCATGCCCTTTAGATCGTTGGAAAGCGTCCCATTTCTGGAGAAATGGCCATTTGAAAAGGCAAAGAATGAAGTTTTGGGGGTCTTTCTTGGAAAATTTTGAAAAATAGGTCTTCAATTTCACGAGGATATAGATTTATATTTGCACTCCATAATATCAAGGATGATAGCTTGATAAATTCTAATAGCTTCCTCAAATATAGAAAAGTTTAAATCTTCCTTTCTACGATATGGGCTTTCACAGCCTTTCACACTCTTTTTTTTAGGGCTCTTTTTTTGGGCTTTCACACTCTTTTTTTTAATAAAAATATTCTTTATAAGAATATTCAGGCTGAGAATCATCCAAATTCAAGAATATTATAAGAATATTGCTCAGCCTCAGCTTGCATATTTGTGTCTCATTTTCCAGCAGTTGCCTGTTTTGCGATGTTCGTAACATTCTTATTGTCACAATTGCTTAAACGTTTCTTTCCTTCGACCATTTCTTGATATTGATATGACACTTCTTTGAACTATGTTCCCCTGAAACCATAATAGATTTGAAAAAAATAAGAATACTTTAAGAATATGTTAAGGCTCAAAATGAAAAATTTCTTAAGAATATTGAGGCTGGAAAAAATTTATAGTATTCCTATAAAAAAAAGAATGTACTTGCAAAAGTGAACGAACTGCAGCAAATTATGGGGGGGGGCTGAATCTCCCGCGAGCCCCCCACCGGCCTCCGTCGTGCCTGCTATACACTTAGGGTTTAACTGTGGCGCTGGTTTCTTGTAGAGAAATACACTTAATTTTTCACAAAATCATATAAGAAGAAAGGATGAGTTCAATTTTTCGAGATTTGAGCTAAATGACAAAAAACCTTTTCAATTTGGCCTCAAAAATGTTTTGACAAATGTGAACATTGTTATTATTTGCTTTGAAATATTGCTAAGTAATTTGGGATCTAACAAAAACACATTCTTTCTGCACATCTCCGTCATCAAAAATGTAAGAAACACGTAAGAAAATGTTGGTAGCAAAATTAAGAAACTACCAACCATAATAAGCCCGGACCTTACTTTCTCATAAAGAAATGAATGTAAGTCCATTCACCTTGTTTGAAGCTAATGAGGCGGCCAAGGTTCATGAAATAGTGTAGACCTGTTCTGTCTGACCATTAAATGGTAACATTTTTTAAACCCTTGCTGTCGGAAATTTACAATCAGAGAATTCAATTGGTGTCATTTTCATTTGAAGTAGAAAATGCATTATTTCAGAATTTCGTAGCTTGTGACGAATTCTACTTGGTGTAAACGAAATTCCTATTTGGAAGCAAAAAATTCCCAAAACATGGCTCTGTGAATTTGGATCAAATATTTCAATATTCTATTCCCATGATATTATATATTCCATTTCGATGTACAATACAAATTGGAATCAAAAATAATTTACTGATTAATCACAGAACAGGAAAATGGAGTGAACAATCGGATGTAACTTCTTTCTAACAGTTGTTTTAACAGTTGTTTCTAACAGTGGCAAACGTTTGATGCCCTCCCCCCTCCCGCGCCTCTCTCCCACCAGTTTGCCACTATATGATTTAGCCATGAAGCGATGAGCGATGTCCACAATAATCATCAATACGAGGCTAGCTTTCGCGCCTGAACTTAAAGTACTTCTTGTCATGACTGTAAAGGCATAAATGTCATTCATTGGATTTGTTCTCATGTCAAGTCTCTGACCATGACTCCTTCTAAGGTATGACATTTTTGACAAGCCCACCAAATCATCGAATAAGAAACTAATTGTCGTGCACTGCACACTGCACCAAGAGTTTAGTTTTTCGAAAATTTCTGCAGGGTAGGCAGGGCAGCTAGCATCAGAAATTAAATCTTTAAATTTTGCTTCTTAAGTTGTCAAAGGTAAGTCTTATCCCAAAAAGTTACATTGGAGCATCTCTCCATATTATTGTGTGCATTTAACCCACCAAAGTTAGGCCACTAGCCTATATTTTGGCGCCTTGATGAAGAAAATTGCCTATGAATGTTATACATTAGCTTTGCAAACAAATTTCTTATTAGATACAACTGTCTACTATCCAAATCACAACCACTCCAACCAACCCCCTCCCCATATGGGCTTTATTCAGGTTTCTCCTGTTTGTGGTTCTCGCTGCGCGCCCCCGCGCACTTTCGTTTGACCGTTACACAAAGTGGCGCCATTTTTAGTCAAAAGCAATCTATCTGCAGAGCAACAGACTTCGAAAGCAGAAAAGGCGCAAATAGAGAAGCAAATCAATGCAATGGTCTCTTGAAAGCTATGCTGCAGAAATATATACGGATAAGTATCCTTTGAATCCCTTTTCGAAGTTTTCCTGTTGTTTGTTTTTGAAGTTCCACATATATTGAAAAGGCTGAGGTGAGGAGGGTACAAGGCAGGTTGGCGCCATGTTTCTAAAATTCAGTTCTGTCCAGGGTTTAATGGTAGGCAGAAAATCCGTATTCAGTCAAATGGGCCCATGATAAGGAAGTTAATGTTATCTCTCCTGGCGAAGGTATATTGAGTCAAACGTTTATTTCCGAATGCGTTTTGAGCTTGCAGATACTTTGGTTAGAGAAACTTGAACGAAAAGAGGCCTAATAAAGCAAGCTAAGCTGTATCTGCACCTGACATGTGTATTGCATCAGAGGATTCGTTCAATCTTGAGGGAAATTCGATCTCAAGATGAGCTCCAATTCAAAATTTCCTAGTGATTTGTTGTGAATGCTTCACCAGGAAACCTGTTAGTATTAATAGTCCAAAAACTAACTCAGTTCAATATTTTGGAGAGAGGTGTTAAAAAGTATGGCCTGTCTTGTTTGCGGAGCTGAACTTCATTCTTCTGACCAGGGCACCCAGGTTGGAAACATGCATGATTTGGCCTAGTAGCAAGTGAAACAAATTTGAAGGTGCAAGCTAAGCTTCAAGTAAACTTTAAAAAGCTGCAAGAGAGGCAAAACTATCAATAGATCTTTTGTTATCGCATGCAAGAACCCTTATATTAGCCTCAAGTTTGACAGAGTTTAATAGCTGAAAGAGAACGCAAGTTTTCCAACCTGGCAGGGCATAAATGGGGCAAGTATAATCAATGAATAAATGGGTGTCTGAGTGCATCAGTGTGTCTTTTAACCCACCTAATTTTAGTGCCAGTTTGCATTATTTGATTTCGGCACGGGAAGCTCATTCAAAATTAAGTTCTGGCACATCTGAAGATTGGGGGTACTAAGATTGCGTACTAAATTGTATAAACAAACTGCCCGGGGTGGCACTTTTACAGAGTTGAGGTGTGGGTTCAGCTTGAAGTAGTCAAAGTGGCGCCACTGCAAAGAATGCAAAAAACTGGTGCTAATGAAGGCATCTTGAATTTAACCCAACTGCAATGACAACAGCTTGTTCTACCTTTGGCAGCCTTTGGCATTTCAGAATTTTATTCAGACAGCACAAATAGGATGAAACAACTCAAGCAACTAGTGGAAAAATTGGCATAACTTCAAATTCTCATAAATTATCCAAAAATAGGTTCAAGGCATTTGATATGTATATTGACTCACTTTAAAGATGGATTACTTTTAACTCATTTTATTTTAACCTTGGCTCATGGGAAACAAGCGTATGGGAGCCACCCACCTGATCATGATTTGAGAGGTACCCTTCTCCCAGTATGCAGAGTATGGCAGTTATCCACAAGATCCCGGGCGTCCAGACCAATGAAGCAGTGGTGTGCTTGTGTGTAAGGTCTTTGATTCCTTTGTTTTCAAAGTAATGTATTAAAGATCGGCTTGCACACAAAATTTTCGAAAAAAATCCTGTGGTTGCAGTGGCCACACTCTGCAGAATGGCCCTCCTGTTGTATTAGAGATTACTACCCCACGCAGGTAGACCATCTTTGTCGAAAATCAGGTTACATTCAACCTATCAAATGATTTCATATTTTTGGATTGACCAATTACAAGGCAACATTTGATAAACCTGGTTTAATGTAAACTTGTTTTACTTGCAATTATATATGGGGAATCATATTTGTTTCCTGAAATCATAGGTTCTATCAAATAGGATGTGATGTTAATCATGTATATTTAGATTGTATATTGTTTTAATAGATTTGTTTTTCTCTTTGTCAGCTTCATCATGAGTGCATTGTCTGCTTCAAGCCTGGGTCAGTATTTTTATATGTAATGATAACAAATTGATATTATCATCTTTGAAGATATGAAACGAAATTATTTCCTTGAAGTTTACTTGTAATCTCAGTTCATAATTTTTCCTACCATTTAACAAGAAAGCTTAATACAATCATGTTTCATGGTTTTAATGTTTATATTAAACTACTAAATTTTAAGTTAGGGCATAGAAAATTAAACTGTGCAATAAGAAACTTTGATGGAAAACTGCCTTTGTCAGAGCAATTGCTGTTTTCAGAAGGCTGTGTTGAAATTGACATTGGCTGTGATTAGTGTGAAGTAAAATTGTGCCTGGTTCCACCTATTCACCATTGTGGGACCCATCTTAAATTGAATTTTTCCCCATAGATTTTAGTGATGCAGAAATAGAAAGTGGAGAATCACCAACAGAACAATCTTCACCAACTTCCATTGTCGCAAGAAGTCATTCATCAGCTTCTCGAGATCAAGGTGACTATCAGATGTTGTAGTTGTGTATTTGTATTAATCAATAAATACCTGAGCATTGCATGAATTCTCATATGTATGGTGGAATATTCTACATATGTTGTTAATAGTTTTGAAATCGGAACCTTGAGAAGATCAAATTCATAGTTTCTTACTGATGTTGAAACATTTTAACAAATTGATTGCAAAGGAGTTTTGGCAAAGGCAATGAAGCAGTTTTAATGTATGCATTGCATGTGATGCATGTAAGATCTTACCTTGAATTCCTCATGTTTATTTTGACTTCATGTTATTTCTTCCTTCTAGAAAATTTTGTTTGTAACAAAGAAATCTTGAAAAGACTTATTTTGGCACAGCATGATCTTGGATTGATGCTTTGTGGCTGTCTTGGCAAAATTGGATGCTCTGTTAACACAACAAACCAATGCCAAGACAGCCACAAAGCATGTAGAAGTACCAAATTTTATCAAGGTATAATAATTTAGGATTTATGATTGTTGGCAAGTTGATCTGATCTTTATTGTGGGGCTGACTATAACGTGTTCTGTTTCTATCACCCTTTGGTTGTAGTCTCTCTTTTTCATTTCCACTCATAAGGATAGTTTCTGTTGGGAGATTCAGGGCTCAAAAATATATTCCTTCTTTGTAGTAAGCTTAGCACCTTTGTTTCTTCTTTTATTTCCCTTCTTCCTATCTGGGAAATTTAAGCATTTTAGCATGCTATCTTCCTGATACTGCCGTTACCATGCTACTTGATTTTTTTAGCCCTGGGGAGATTTGAGTTGAATTTTTGTAAATGTCAAATGAAAGCTCATGAGTAGCACATTAAAGCTGTTGAATATTTTCCCATTCAGAACTTGCTGCACAGTGGATACAAGGAAGCTGTTGGTGGGCAACATCCAGAATGGAATGTTGAAAAGGGAAAAAGGTTTGTATGGATTCACTCATTCCATCTGTACCATCAACAAACTACGCTATACATTCTGTACGGGCAAAGTATTTTCTGAATATTTCATGGCATTGAATCCGTGAAGCTACCTTAGACTGTGTCTGACTTGTGTATTTTAATTTCCAGCTAAGACTCTGAAGAAAACAAAAGCACAACTGAGTTTGTCAGAGACTATGTTATAGGAATTGCGAAGAATGTAGGAGATGATGTTCTGCATGGTTAATACCTTCTTTATTGATATGATTAAAAATTTAATAGCCAACATTGAAAATGGAGTCCACCCAGTGACTGAAATATGTTGCAACTCTTGGAAAATTTCAGATATATTGTAATAAGAGTCATTTTTGCTTTGAAATCTGTTGATAAAACCTATCTTCAATTAAGTTTCAGCATCTATTTCATAATTGGTTGTCATGAAAGTGATATAATTTGTAGTCAGGTAAATTCAAGCTTTTGCTGGGACTTAAGACAGGCTCAGAGTTGTTTCTAACTAACTGTTGACTTGTGTCTGAATTCATTCCCTAAATGTAAATCTAAGTTAAAAATAATAGATAAAAGTAAGAATTTTCTGATATGCTGTAAAGATTATTTTCTAAAATTTTGCAAATGGTACAAACTTCTACCCACCTGATATATATCGAGTGCAAGCTAAATTTGCTTGGGATCGGATCAAAGTAGTGTGATCATCTGCAGAAATGGTACATGAAAACATGATACATGAAAAGGTTAATTATGTTATATTTTAAAGTAACTTATTAGTTGCTTTACATTTGAAGATCTAATATGATTTTTGTGATGCAAAATGAGGACAGTGACAGTAAGTCAAGTTGCCTAAGGTGACAAAACAAAACAGTCAGAAACATGTGGGACGCTCATGTAAAGTGATCAGCTTCAAATGCAATCAAATAATTCTTCATCTGCTATCAATGTGGCAAATGGATCAGTGACAACTTGTACATACAGGCAAACAGTTACTGGTGCAGACAATACATATCTCTTGCCTTTGCTTAGATCAACACTAGGAATAATCCCAAGTGAATCAACCATGTATTTGTGATGAAAATGCCCCTTCATTATACTAAATGCCTCTTTTCTTTGCAGCTGGCCTGAAAAGGTACTTTCAGACGAAAAGAGAAGGGGCATCTCGGTACCGGTCAGGTGGGCTTGAGCACAAAGACAAGCAAAATAATTATGAAAGAAAGAATCAGGTAAAGTTGAATTGATATCGTCATGGCGAGGTGATCCCAAATGGTGTCCCAAATTTTCAAACAGATTTGCTTAAACCTCCATCATAATTGTACCAGGCGAGTAAAGAAAGGCCCAGCATTTGAAGGTCTACTGCTCCTTGAACATATCAGCATTCACATTTGCAATATCTGACGACAGTAAGTAGCTAATATGTTCAATTATTTGTAGAATGTGTTCTGGGTGAAATTGGTCACTCCATTCAGACTCTACCAGGGCTTTTCTAAAAGTCCCTTTAGAAACCTAAAGTCTTCCCCCTAGCATGAATAGCTTATTCAGGGGGATTACATTCTCTCAAGATTGCACAGTATGAATGCTTGTAGGTTTTCAAAAGGGGCTTTCTGCATACAATCTCCCATATTCATGGGCAGGAATGGCTGATTAAAGCTGGGTAAATTGCTGAACCTAATTTGAAGATATCGGGAATAAAACAAGACAGTTTTCAATATTATTGCTGTCATAGTGAAGGAGCAGCATTCTTTCAAACACTGGGCCTTTTTGTTGACTCACCTGGTAGATATTGCTCATTACATTTTTCATTGGTTTTCTTCGATTTTAGCATATTGCTGGCTGTCATTATTGGTCATCAGAGTATCATGATAGTCACCATCAAAGATGCTATGAGTTTCCACCCCCCCCCCCCAACAACCAAAAAAGCAGTACCTGATACTAAGATGCTAATGATGGCACCTCAGCAAAAGATCTTTAAAAGACATATTTTAACATATTGCCAATTTCAGTAATCATCTAATTGATAACAGGGTGCCTTTAGCAACTTTGCTTCATTTAGTTATGATCAAAGAATGGTTTCAATGGTGAAATGATATGCAGTAATGCTACTTGCTTCTTGTCTATTACCATGTGTCATATTTCTTTCAAACTTGAATATCCTTACGGGGTGTCCAAGTCAGACCCAAAACACGTAGACCCAAAAGAAATTCGCGTAGACCCAGACCAAAGTTCTTGAGTTTGACGCAGACCCAGAATATTAAAGGCAGTTTTGTGGTAGACCCGACATTTAACATAATATTCTTAGACCCAAGACTTCATAATAGATTAAAGTAGCATTTGTTGTTGTTAGATATTTGTTTAACTAAAAACAGCTCGTTAGTAACCTTCAGTGGGCACGATGATTGATTTTATGATAATTATGCACTTTGGAAGTGAAACAGTTCTTCCCGGGGTGGGGGGGGGGGGGGCACTTAGTACCTGATGTGTTATCATGCGCGTACAAAAAAAAAACGCAGGAAAGGGTGCCTTTCTTCAAAGTAGGCACGGGCCCGCGCGGGCCCGTGTTTAGGGGTGCCGATTTGACCATAGTTTTACAAAAGGGTGTCTTATTTTGCATTTGATAAATCTGAACTCCTCTGCAATGATATCTAATCAAAATTTCTAAAATAGAGTTTGTAGCGAGTCAAAGAACTTAGCAGACCAGCACAAGATGGGGTAGGAATTCGGGAGCAGTTTCCTCTTCTACCCTGGGTACCCAACTCTATGAAATAGAATCTTTAACATCATTTTTAACATTATTAACATCATGTCACATTTGTGACATGTCACATGTCACAAAAACGAAGATGTGCGATTGCTTTTTCGCCTCTTAATCGCTGCTAGCCTCTGTGTCATGTACTCATGCATTGAAAATGTCATGAGAACACGATAAGGAGGCTTGCTACGATAAAGAGGCGAATAAACAATCACACAGCCTCGTTTTCGTTTGCACGATATGACGTCACTTCGCTCAAATTGCTTATTTGAATATGTAATTTCACAAGAAGATGACGAGAAATCGTGGAAAAAAGTATTATACATCATTCATTGCAGTATTATCTTGTATTTTATTATCAATCATACAAACCCCGGACTTGTACTTTAAAACCGAAGAGACAATGGCTTGGCATAGGTGAGGTAAGAATTTTCTGAGAAATGTCAAAGCTTCCATTTTAGCACTGGCAAAAATGGAATCAGGGGATACATTTTACGCCAAAGTAATGGGTGCATCTTCAAAAATTTTCCTCCTGCTCCGATGTAGCTATAGAAAAAATGTCACGAACCATAAATGTTTTCTTGCCACAAATGGCAAGCATGATGTTGGGAGATGCTTTCTAAGCCAAAGTAAAAGATGTTTCTACAAAAATTTTCCTCGTGGTCTACTTTATTGGATAACTGTCACAAAACTATCAAAGTTTCCTTGTCGCTATTGGTAGCATGATGTTGGGAGGTGCATTTTCAGCCAAAGTAAAGGGTGTGTCCCAAAAAATTTCCTAACGGCTTCGCCCCCAGACCCTCTCATTTCAATACCCCTACTTAATTTACCCTGGCCAAGCCACTGTGGTAGCATCCATAAAATTTGATTTTAGAGAGTCTGGTACCCAGGGTACTCCTCTTTAAATCACACCGGCAATTTTAGCAATTTTAGTAACTGACTTGTCAGTGATTATGGTACCTGAAATTGAGAAGCTCTATTTGGACGCGGGAAATGGTATGTTCTGCAGAAAATTTTCCGCGATTAGGGTATGTATTTCGCTTGAACAGGTCGGCGTTTAGGGTGCATATGTTAAACCTTTGTATGAGCATGATAGAAAAGTATAGAAGATTGTAGAGACCATGTACCTCCGGTAGTGTCATTGATTGTAAAAAAAAGTGGTTGGGCAGTTCTTATACAGTAACTTCCGGATTTTTCATGCTGTACTTCTGTCTTCTGCAATGTGGACCACCCATCGCGAACCGTGAACAAATGATGCCAGATGGAAATGTTGGAAAGTTGCTACAATTTGCATTAACATTCAAGATGTCCAGCTCCAAAAGTGATAGCAACGATCTATATTTTCCTATCTATATATTTTGTTTTTTTCTATTCCATTAAGATTTTACAACAATATTACCAATTACAATACTTACAAGCTACGCACTACTTACAAGCTACGCTACAATACTGCAGATACGATGCCATGGGGAGCGAAATACTATGTCTACCCTGTGGCCATTCTAAAAATAATTAATAAGCTACATAAAACTACACGTATATGCTACTACAAGTAAAAGGAATGTTTAAATACAAACGGTAAACCGAGGTACACGCGAAGGCAGCTTGCAATCAAATACGGTAATTGCAAGTGTAGGTTTGAAAGTTATAGCCAATCATTGTGAATTTGCAAATTCGATTTTTGATTGAAAGCTGCCTTAACACATTACATAATTACAACCGAAGAGAACTGCTAAAAACAAACACATACAGAAGGGGTTTGGGTGTTCTACGTAGGGATATGAGTAATCTTCAATCAAAGCGTTCTGTTTCGAAAATATAGTTCATTGTTGCATTCAAGATTAATCTGTTGGCTTCCAAGGGCAAATTTTCATTTCCATATAGAAGAAGCTGTAAAATATTGTTGTCTGGAGCCTCTGAGTATCCGTTTGCTTCAAGTACATCATTGACACCAACGAGAAGACTGCGTCTATGCTCTTTGAAAGAATTGCAAAGCAGCAAGAAGTGTTTTGAGTGTTCCGTGTCTTCTATGCCATCGTTAATTGGACACATTGGGTTGATTGTATCTTTAAAATTATGTTTAAATTTGCGGAAGTTTAGCTTGCTTAGCTCCACCCTTAATTGAGTTAAATACGCAATCCCTTTTGGATTATGAATACCATATACCGAATTGGCAGGAGGCCTAATCTGCGAAAATAATTTCTTCTTGAGGACGCTGACAGAAGGGGATTCTCTTATTTCAGGATTAAGCTTATTCCATTCAAACAAAGAGTCGGGGTAGAAACTAGATCTGAATTTTTCCGTTCTTGCCCTTATTTGCCCTACTACTGGTTGATTTCGAAAAGGGTAGCTAGTTTCATGCAGTGGTGGAATATGGACCCTTGTATAATCAGGGGTCACGTTATTGATGAATTTATAAAGAAGAATAAGACGCCTACTCCATCTTCTAGAGCTCAAGGATTCCCATCCAAGCTCATTGTACAGCCTTTCCCGAGATGTTCCTCTCCAAGTTCCTGTCACTGATAGGGCAGCAGAGTATTGCACAGACTCAAGCCTTTCCATCAAGTAATTTCCAGAGCAAGTGTCTCTTTGAGGCACATGATAAATTACATCGCCGTAATCTAGATGGGGTCTTACATATAATTTATACAATTCATTCAACGTACTTCTGGACAGATATTTGGACATGAACTTCAACATTCTGATCGCTTTTCTTGACTTTGTTGTTGCCGCTTGTATGTGAGCTGAGAACGAAAGTTTAGAATCTAGTATTATGCCTAAATGTTTATGTTGATCCACTGTGGATACGGGTGCATCATTAAAGAGGATCACAGGATGATCAATTTTCGAATTTTTCCTTGAAAAAACTAATTCAACAGCTTGCTTTCGGGGGTCCGGATTAAAGGACATTCTCCAATCATGTGCCCATAATGTAATAAGATCCAGGTCATGGTTCAAATCGCTTGCTGCTATGTCAGGATCTTGAACAATCGTAAAGAGTGATGTATCATCTGCAAAAAGTTTGACACTGCACTTCAAATTCTGTGTTAGGTCATTTATGTATATTAAGAAAAACAAGGGGCCCAAAATCGAGCCTTGCGGAACACCAGCAGAAATATTCCCCCAGGTGGAAGCCTGACCATTCAAAACAGTCCTTTGTTTCCTATTTGACAAGAAACTTTGAAGGAGTAACAGTAGATTTCCAGAAACACCACTTCTTGCACACAAGGCCGTCATGCCAGACCCTGTCAAAGGCTTTAGAAATATCGAGATGGACAGACCGAACTTCTAGGGTAGGATTACAGTCAAAGGCTTCGAAGACAGAATGGGTTATGGAAAGCAATTGATTTATTGTTGAGTCACCTGGACGGAAACCTGATTGGTTGGGATTGAGTAAATTTTCTCTCTCTAAATGTGAATACAAAGACTCGTAGATAAGCTTCTCTAAAATTTTGCTAAAAATTGGAAGGAGAGAGATGGGGCGATAGTTTTCCTTCAGATTTTTCTCATTTTTCTTGTGAACAGGTACAACATTTGCTCGTTTCCAGGTTTCAGGAAAAATGCCATGATGCAAACAATTTTCGAAAATCAATCTTAATGGTATTATTAATGAGTCATCGCATATTTTTATCATTCGCACTGAAATTTCGTCCCAACCGTGCGCTTTGCTCGGATTTAGATTACGAATGATCCGTAATATCTTCTCGTCGGAGATGACAAAATCTCGAAGTAGGGATGCGGTCACGGGTAAATCACTGGGAATTTCACTGCCAGTATTTAATGTTGTGCATTGAAGAATGAAATAATCATTGAATATTTGAGCCTTTGAAGAAAAATCTAGCACAAATATATCGTTTTCCAACAGATATATCGTATTTCGGGTATCTTAGCCTTGTTGAGAATCTTGTTGATCAGACACCAGTACTTTTTGGTGCCAGTTGAAGGATCTGATAATGTACGACCAACATTAGTGAAATATCTATGTTTAGCATCTTCCACAAGTTTTGATCCTTTGGCTATCATATTTTGAATACCTTCAAGCATATCTTCTGGTTGACCATCCTTGACAAATGATTTGAAATCTATATTTCAAGCAGACCCAGACTTGGTCCATCTGTAGACCTAAGATCTAAGAACCTAAATAGTGACAGACCCGAAGAATTTTACCCTAGACCCAAAAATTATGTGTAGACCCACTTCGAAAAGTGCCTTGGGTCTGACTTGGACACCCCGTATCCTTGTAGAGATGCCTTTTCCTTCAAGCTTAGGTTCTGGTTTAAGGCTTTGGCAACTGCAGTATCTCCATGATTATTAATTGCGTAAACAGGACACCAATATTGGTCATTGATTTTTCAAAAGTTAACTTCCATATCGATTAATCCAATTAACCACTCAAAGTGTTTTCAAGCAAGGCTTTGTTTTCAGGTTTCTGCAAATCAATGTGCAATTTTTGGTACACCCAGTATATTTTAGAACACGCATACCTTTTAATTTAATTTTCTTCTTAAAACTGTATACCATTTCGAATTCCTGAACTACTTTGGGTCTCCATTTTTATGTCATAATGCAAAAAAGGATGTTCAAAATAGTGTCCAATCTAAGACTGCCACCTGTTTTTGTAGTTGCATTACCATTGGCTGCAAGTTTTCTCTCTTTCCACATAGCGATGATGACATTATCAATAAGATCAATTTTGTAGCACCATTATTTGCAACAGTTTCTGAATTTTTACCCCTTTTCCCCTTTCCTGATATTGTTTGTTGTAGTTGTATTGTCTCATTTTATAGAAATGCAGAAGGCGCTTGAGCATGGTGCAGAAGAAGACATCATGGTCTAGCGAAAAAAAGAAGAAGGTGCAGGCTGCCTTGACAATGGACCTGATGTCATCGGAGGGAGACAGAGAGGAAGATGGCAATTCTGTGTTCATTGTCAGACCACTGCCTTGGGTAACACCAGAAATGCAGCACATAAAGAGCCAGCTGGACCAAAAGTTCACAAAGAAAATGACGGCAAGGAGCAGAAGACAGTACTTGCGAAGGGTCGAGGGTGAACCTTCTAGGCGACCAGTTCCAAGCAAAGTGAATGACACTATCCTATGGGCAATAAATAATTGACTCTAAATATAGCTTATGTCTTTAAACTTTGGTATATTTAGTTTGATCACCTCTTAAAGGGTTTGTGCAAGGTTAAAGGCTTTCATTTGCAAAGAGCTACAGAATCTAAACCTACCCCATTCAAATCAAAGTAGCACATATGCACAGTGGAAAACAGCTCGCTATAGAAAAACTGCTGTGTTTGAGTGTTTTCTTTGTTTTATTAGGCTAGACAAGCCTATTTACCATTGCACATTCCTTTAAATTGCAGTTACCCTTGTAAAGAGTCAATTTTTGTGTCCAAGAGAACAATGTTGATAACAAGAGAGGTAAAAGATATCAGTTCCTTCACATAGAACAAGAAAACCGTAGCTATCTTTATTGATATTTACAAGGCGATTCTGAATCTAGATTTTCCACAAGCTTTTGTCATAAGTTGTCCTTGATTATATCCTAACTGGTCTGCTCTGCACTGTTAACCCTGTCCATAATTTGTTACAGTTTCTTTCTGGCTATTTGGTAATTCACACATTTCTAAGGTGCCTTTTGAAATGCTTTATGCTAAAATTACCATGTTCATGTTCTTAACATCTATCCCATTGCAACAAATATTAAGAGATTAAAAGGATGTGTGATAAATGTTGATCAGTTGAAGTTTGAAAGTCACTTGAAGCATTTTCGTATGTATTTAAAATATCTTATTCAGACGATTTAACACTTTGCGTTTCTCACAGATAGTAACATTCACAAATTGAGTTAAATCTCTCAATTATGTGTGTTACCTTGTTTACATCTTTTTTATTTAATATTATAAACTGCCGTATTTTACAGTGCTGTGTTCATCTTTGCACGTAAAACCTGTGTCTCGACACAAATGAACTCAGTTTTTCCCATTTGAAGTTGGCCAAAGATCTTTTCCTATTTATAAACTGTGCCATTTTTCCCAGTTAGTTTATCAATGGAGAGTCTTTCTGAAGATAGCAATTCTCCCAAGAAAATTTTGATTTTCTGTTTCCAAACTGAAGCATTCTCAAGTGAGATACAGTATGTCATAAGCAACTAGGAACTCCATAATGTAAAAAAACCAGAAGTACAAGCATAGCGAATACAAAATTTGCAACTTTCTGGCGCAATATTTTAGACCTTTAAAATCCCGACTTTTACGATCTTGAAAATGTTCCTGAATACCTAATTTACATCAAATTTACATCGAGAAAAAGACTGCAAATATCTTATTTAATACCGATTTACAAGTTGATGTAAATCTTTGTAAATGTTGAATTTACATCGACCTTACATGGGTTTGTAAATGTCATGTAAAAGGTGGCACTTTACAATCTTTAGTCTGAACAGTAAATGTCATGTAATGATCGATCTTTACAAAATTTGTAAAATTCATAAATTTTCAGTGAAATATGCCCTTTACAACGATTTTACATGAACTTTAATATTAGTGTAAATGCAAAATTTCGTGCAGTGACTGTGACATCCCTGTCTGGTACATAATTTGCTCTGAAGGCTGCCTTCACTTTTTCAAGGACAGGACGTACCATAAAGAGTTTATCCTTTGGTCTTCCATTTGCATTCAGCTCCATATTTTCTCTGTTGTTTGCATGAAAATACTGTGAAAGCTTGTCGAATCGGTTTCTTGCCATCACGATTGCTGGGAAAAAATTACCGAAAGCAAAATCCTTGGCCCAATACATTTTCAAGCAAGGCAAGTTGACGATACTCATAAATATAGGAAGTCCGATAAATACTCTGATTTCCTCAGCATTCGTTTCTTACCATGTTCTATCTGGTCGCTGTCATTCTGTAACTTTTTGCCTTGCGTATTGGTTTGTTTCTGTGGCAACATCTCAATAAATTTCTGGTGGAAATTCCAGGTCGAAAAAGTCTGCTTCTTCTTTCTCTGCTCCAAGAATATGCATTTGGCCAGCAATTTATGCGTCAAACGGTAAAATCCCCACTTCACATAGGTGGGTAGTCCATAGCGTAGCTTCCCCTTCGACGTCGTTCCCTTCCTCTCCATCTGCTGCTTCCTCAACCTCTTCTCGCTTTTCTCCATCGCTTTCATCTCCTGAGGAATACTCATCAACCTCAATGTCCGAATTTACTCCACCTTTATCTTCTGCAAACCCTCAAAATTCTTCTTCTTCCTGTAAACCTTCCCGAAAGATATCGTCAACTAATTCTAATAAGTTTTCTTCCATATTACGTGCCTAAATATTTACCGTGATCGCAAAATGTAAACACAAAATGTTGGACACGCCTTATATCAAAAACTCTGGCCTGATCCCTACAGACTTTTTGTAACCAAAAGAATGGCTGATTTCTCCTCTACAGAATGTACTAATCCCGTAGACAAGGCTCCTTTTGTTTGGACACTGTAAAGCGATTTCTAAGAGATGCTTTTGAAACGCCATATGGCGTCTTCGGGGAAATGAAGCTGGACTGCGAAGGATACCATATGGCGTCTTCGGGGAAATGAGGCTGAACTACGGAGGACGCCATATGGTGTCTTCGGGGATCAATGAATTAAAGGGAATCTAAGCATATTTATGCCCCTGATAGAAATAGCTGTGCAAAGAAAATAGGCCATGACACGTGCCACACCATATTTGGGTAACTGATCTACGTCAACAGTAAATACTGATATCTGATCGGCTAGAATTTGATCGCAAGTGGTTTGAGCCACTGTTCTATGCTTACATTTCCTTTAACCCTAATTCATATGGGCTTTTTTCGAGCTACTGTCTTAGACTCATCCGAATTCAATACAACTTGGCACAGTTATAGAACAGGTAATTTGTAGCTCGTAGCGTAATTTGGGTGTGGCTGCCACACCTTGTGACGTCACAGTGATGTCACAAAGCCGAAAATGTGTGAAAATCAGGCTTCCAAGTTGAATTCAAGTTTATTGAAGGTTTTGTACGAACTTTATGCAGTTTTTGGTTCAGTTTGTCAACATAATTGGTGGTAGAATATTATTTTAATGAAAATAACAATTTTGGAGTGACATTTTGGCAGAAATTAGCTGATTCTTATGACATCATTTGTGCGATTAATTTGTTCTATGTAAAAAGAGACCAAGATAACCTGCAAAATGGTGATTATCTATAACAAATGTATCATTAGAGTGTTTTTCATTGAAAAAGTTTGAAAAAACTTGAAAAATTGCTAATTAGTCCAAAATGGCGGCCAAAATGACGTCATTATCAAAAAATGCTGACATCATCAAATTCACACTTTAGAGGCACATTTTAGATAGATTTGGAAATTCTCTTGATATTGTTTGATAAAATTGGTTGATAAATTTGGTTGATAACATTGCGAGGATACATGAACTATTATTCAGTACATTTGATTATTCATTGCTCAATTCTAGACCATGTGCCTTGTAAGTATTTGCAGGGGGAGGAGACGTACTTAATCTCGATTCGGTGGCTCCTAAATAATGAACTGAACATAATCTGAAACTGAGCGTAGGTAGGGAGACTAATTCAACCATAGTCACTCAACTCTCCAATTTGTCCGAAAGTTTGATCGTTCGAGAGCTTTCGAGCCTAGTTCCTGCCTAAGACCCGGACATAAGAGATGCAATCATGACTCTTTCTGATACGATTTGGCTTGACTATTTCTGTCAATCAGATAACGATGATTTGTTGCACTGTTATCTAAACCCATTACGGGATGTGCTTGACGTAGGCAATACATTTCCAGCCTTTTCATGCCATGTCTGGAGGCCACTTAGCCCTTGGCCCTGGTGGTGACCTGCATGTTTGCTTTCGTGTTTGACCCGCAGATTACTTGACCTGCTGGCCTGCAGAATAAAGTTGTGGCACACTTACATGGTTTTCCTGCTTGAAAGAATTGTCAAGGATATTTTTAGTTTCTTAAGAATTCTTGTTTCAAAAAAATTAAAGTCTTGCATGTGGCTGTAGACTTCTTATCATACTATGAAGAATTCTAAAAAAAATCTGAAGAATTCTTGTCATGTTAATGTGTGCAAGGCATTACTGAATGTGATAAGCACCACACAAAGTTGTTTACCAAAAGTTGAATTAATCTATACACTTCTGCTAGGAACTATACTATAACATACAAAAATTCTCAAACCCACCCCATTTGAAATAACCTATTCCAACTTTTATCAGCTGATTTGTAGCCACAATGTACATGACATCATTCCACAAATGGCCACACCCTACAGAACATCACATTTTCTTACGTTTTTCTTCCAGGAACCAATATCCAAACTGGATTGCATTTAGTCAAGGATGGAATGGTTGAGGAGTTTATTAGAAAGAAAAAGCACCCCCATTTATGACCCAGATGAGTTTGAGAACTTTTGTATAATGCATGGTGCACCTACCCTTTTTGCAAATCTTGTAGCAGCTGTTTGTTCCAACAGGCAGGGCGACCTAAGGCATCAATTTAACAAGTGTATCGTTGTTTCAACCATATATCATCTCTGTTTTGCCCTGAGCCAAAGATGCAATTTCATGCAACAAGACAACACCTTATTTATGGCAACAAATAACTTAAAGGGGCAGTCAGACGTGATGTTGCGCGGGACATTTCCATTGTATTTGCATGAAAAGTGCTTAGGCCTAGCATCAACTCGTCAATGGAGATTTTGAATTGGATTATCGCACATTTCAATCCATCTCCATCGACATTGTTCTTGACAATCTCAAGGATTTAATTGACAGATATTGTTCGTCTATGTCGATTTCATGTATTTGCAAAGTTATTTTGTTTATCACAAATTCCTGAAAGTCGTAAACAGCGATTTTGCAGAATCAACTTTGAAGCTGCGAAGAGATAATCTACAAGTCGAAGTGGGCAAGAAACTCGCCAAAGAATCTGGTTTTTGAGTCAGATTTATGATGTTAGGTTAAACCAAAGTTGAATAGAACCTTCTCACACTCTACTGGATTCATTGCTCAATTAATTTCATCAGAATTACAGCGAACAAAGAGGTACAGTAGACATGTTTTGGTATTTAGGCCTATACGAATTGGATTGTTACACGCAGAATCTGATACTCGCGTTTCGCGTCTGACTGCCCCTTTAAATCAGGAAGCTAGAACACACAGCGATCAATGGGCACAGCATGTTCTGCAAGAACAGGACAGTGAATGATCAAAAAGGCTGAGACCACATATATGGCAACAGTTAATGCAGATATTGATGAGGCCACTGAGCATGGCTGGCAGATTGTTGCCAGTATTGACGATTACACGTCCATACATTCCAATCGAAGGCCCAATGCAGCTAAGGCATCTACTGCAATAAATATGTGCACAATTGTTTTCAGCATATTCAGGGAGATCCCAGCTGTAGAATGGAGAACAGCAACTGATTTGCATAATCCACATGTTATTGAGGATAATTACATTTCCTTGATCACCTCTGGTGACACCATGATTCTCTTGTCTGCAACATATGCCTCTTCTATGCCAAGTTGGCTGACCACCACATTTTTGACCCAATGAGTACAAGATGTAGGCTAAACGCACATGAATATTACCAGTCAACCGCTGTCCAACAACTTAGGTTATTTGATAATTTACATTTGTTAGAATTCAAAGAACTTGCACTAAAAAGTAAGCAAGCCTTCAGCACAGCTATCAGCTGGATGCTTGACTCTAGACTTGCCCAATACCTGGAAAAATATTGCATCTTTGTACCTGGTGACCATCGAGCACAGTTTTTTCAAGACAGCATGTTTACAACAGTTCTTTTCAGTATGTTCAGCAGGCTCCTGGATTAACAATGCCAATAACACTGCCAAGGAACATAAACCAATGATTCATTCCACTTATGGGACCGCTTCACATTTCCCTTAATGCCCAAGAAGATTTGATGCAAGTATACCATCCAGTCTTTAAGTTTATTTATGAAAAAATTGTCAAGGGCAGCAAACTTGCAGAATCTCCGAAACCATGGCGTGTCAGCTTAATATTAGAGGCATAACGGAATAACCAGACCCAGGACCAGTAGGACCGGACCCTAACGGACCAGACCCTGGGGGAATACCCATTACTTTCCTGCCAGCGTTTGTTTGCAATGGCGGCCAACACAGAAGTTTCGCTCCAAAGTA
Source organism: Aurelia coerulea (assembly GCA_039566865.1). Classification (NCBI taxonomy): domain Eukaryota; kingdom Metazoa; phylum Cnidaria; class Scyphozoa; order Semaeostomeae; family Ulmaridae; genus Aurelia; species Aurelia coerulea. The sequence continues at coordinate 13,431,217 of CM076947.1, forward strand.
AGATAAGGCAGTCACTGCTGTAAGTAAATTCTACCTTCTGGATGCCAGAACAAACGCAAAAATGCATGGTGTATTAAATCATCTAACCAGCAGACAAACTTTGATCCAGCCTCAAGCCATTGCCCACTGGGCCTAAGCATTTAACTACAGGGGCTATGGGGGCATGGAGTCATTGAGGTTTAAGGGGCTCTGTCGATTTTGGGCTTTCGGGTGTGGGAGCTATAGGGGCATGATTGGATAGGGGGCACGATGTGATGGGTTGGGATCAAACTATTGTTAAGGGCCAAACTATCGTTGGGTACATGATATACGTCAGAAGCATTTGATAAGATAGAATTTGAATTTGAATGATTTAACCATTTTATATGCTTGGATTCCCTTCAAGTTTGCTCCTTTCACCTTGTGATGGCATCTTTTGGCACAAAATAGCATGCCATCTGCAAGGTACTTGATTCAGGCAACCACCTTAGTATTTAGCATTTAAACTGCTTCAAATTCGCACACAAATCAAAGTGCTACAAAGTCTGTCTCTTGCTGTACAGTAATGCCCCACATTTAAGTAACCATCCTAAAGAGACTTTTAGGCTACTTGAAAATGATTGGCTCCCCTGCATATGAGAAATTTTTGAGGCTCGTACCTAAAATGAAGTGTCTTGTATTTTGATCATCATTAAGTCCATGTCTGACGGTCGTGGAGTACTCCGCTTCACCATGCAGGAAGATGTCTTAGATTTATTGTTGTACTCTTGACAATCATTGATAACACACAGATGGCTAATCTATCTCCACATATTCTATTCCGTTGTAACCTATTTTTCCAGGACTTTCAAGAAAATAAATTAGAAACTTATGAAATTGTCAGCCTAATAACACGAGTAGTATCATAGATATAAGAAACCATGTAGGCTTAGGTGTGAAAAACGTTTCTTAAATGCGGGGCCTTACTGTATAGATGCGTAAATTTCAGCATCTATTCCTATCGTTCTGTGTCGTATTAAATGCAATTCAAAATTGTTTTTTCCATTTCCAATAATAGGTTATTATATTCAATTTCAGGTTACTGATCAATCATCTGTTGTGCCATCGTCCATCAAGAGGAAAATAGTCGATCTGAAGAATCGGGAATTTAGAGCCATCGAGGAAGAAGCCACTGTCAAGAGTGAAATGTCAAATACGGTTTGCTATTGGCATGAGCAATATCAAGTTCTCAAAAGAAAGGTGAAAAGTGAAAGTGTATCTGATGGTGTGAGATGTATGCTGCTCTCGCGCATTTCTTTCCTTGGTACCATGATAGTACAGCTCCATAATTGTTTTGACCCCCATGTCGATGGGCTTCCTCCTTTTTCACCGGAACCCATTGTTGCACTGTATGGTACACAAACAGAGTCTCACCATGAATCTGATGAATCAGACACAGATTTGGATTCAGAAGTTTGCGAAGAATGTGATAGCGTGACAGACAGTGATAGTGACACCATTTAACGAAAGGTAAAGATGTATTTTCGACTTTTAAATTTCGGTTTTTCGATTAATAAGATGTGGGCTCTTGGTCAGATCATGTTTTAGTGCTAATCCATCCTCGAAAATGATGCCTCCATAATAGTTAGGCCTTTATTTTCCATTTTCGTCATTGACTCTGTCACAAAGTTATCTTTTGCTGCCGATATAGCATTAGTTACCTCACTGTTTCATTAATATGTACACCTATAAAGTTACCCTTGAAGAAATTAACAACTTTGACACTCTAAAACTAGTTCCATCCCAATATGAATTTGCCCTTCGATTTCGGCATTTCTCTGCCCTTTAGATTCTAACGGTATGGATTTAGTCATGGACCTGATTCGTTCATGCAATAGAATTGTCTCTATTGTTTATTACAAAGCACAGGATCAAGGCTAGATTCGCATATTAATATAAATTCACGAAGCAGACAAAGAGTAGCGAAACATTGGAATTCCACTCTAAACTTTTTTGCTTTATTACTCAATAGACCGTTTAGCTATTCTACGGGGAATCTTAAATGAACAATATGTTGATACATTCTTAGAATTTTCGAACATGCACAAGCTCTAACGCCACTCGACCGAAAGTCTCGCACAGAAATGTATAGATAACGCTCGATCCAGGCTCTTTTGTAGAATAGCAAAAAGGTCTATTGATAATGTGACAGATGTCCTCTGCGGAAATAAGGTTTTGTGGTTATTCGCAGCGTCTTAAAATGGCAAGTGGCCCAGGATAATTCTGACACATGTACTAGCATAACATATTCTGGTTAGACATTAGATTGAAACTGTAGAAATTTGATAGACAGAACATCGATTTCCCTGTTTGTTTCAGAACTATCTAATTAATTTTTGTTGGCATTTTTCGTTTTGTGAAGTAGATGTAAATAGATAATCTATACAGTCAAACTCGCACAAGCTGGATTTCTTGTAAGTTATACAAATAGTCTCTGTTCAAGGCCCTTTGACATAGACCCTTCCAAAAACATTTGTCAAAGTCGGATATTCTCGTGAGTTAGGTCTCGTTTGTTGATGCAATGAGTGAATAGCTAGTTCTAAATGACTATCACTACAGAAAACACGTTCCAACGGTCTTCATTTAAATGTGGCGCTTCGTTGAAAGAAATTCGCACAAATGTTTCTCTTGTTCGTTATTCGTTGTGCACTTTGATATTATAAATGGGAAATGATTGCACTAATGAGTATTTTTCAGTTCTTTATTGTTCTTGAAAATTTATCCTGAAGCCTTTGACCTTGGCAGGGTTTGGCAAAACCTGACCCATTCGCAATTCGGTCAAAACTCCATTCCTCCGTATTTCGCATGAGTTACAGTATTTTCTTCTTTGCGAAGAGATTTTTCTGCGAGTTTGACTGTCCTTTTTTGCAATAAGTACACGTTTTTAGATACGAGACTACTAGTTTCCTATGTGCGAGATTTATAAAGGCAAAGTTATAAATGTCATGGGAAACTTGTCTTTTAGTGCCCCTCTCTTTTATAATTAGTTGATAGTTGCTGTATTTTTAGACCCCAATTGAACTTATTTCCTTGCAAAAATGTTTACTGTATTTCAAGAATCGAATACCCACCAGTGGTAGAAACTACGTCTAATTCATGCAGCCAAATAATAAATGAGAAACTAAACAATTGTAGCACCACCAGAGGAAATTTTCATGTGAAATTGAGAAACTTTTAGTACGATTGGCTAATCCTTTCATGAAAAACTATTAGAACAGTAGAAATGTGTAATATCAGAAAAAAATCATGGTCTCTGGGATCCAGCTTACGGTGTTTCTTGTCAGTCAACAGCGATAGAACAAACGCACATCGCTTTACGCTTGAGCAGTATTACAATGCAATTTTGTATGGTAGTAAAAACGTCGCAAAAGAAATTAAAATTGAAAGTAATGTATTGTAATGACGTACAGGACAGTTTTGAGCATAAAACAAATAATTATTACTCCCTGCGCACGTTTGTGTCTCTCTATTCTCGATTATTCTACCTTACAGCAACATTACACATGTTACTACGAATGTTGCAGGCTAAACGCGTTTACACTGCCAAACTACCAAATTTGATATGCTGCGAGCTGCTGCGCAGGCGCCTTTGTCAGTGCTGATCAAGTCGCAAGGCTAAGAATCACATTGATATTCTGCAAGCTGCTGTGTATGCGCCTCTGTCAGTGCTGATCAAGTCGCAAGGCTAAGAATCACATTGATATTCTGCGAACTGCTGCGCGGGCGCATTTGTCAGTGCTGATCAAGTCGAAAGGCTAAGAATCACATTGATATTCTGCGAGCTTCTGCGCGGGCGCCTTTGTCAGTGCTGATCAAGTCGAAAGGCTAAGAATCACATTGATATTCTGCGAGCTGCTGCGCAGGCGCCTTTGTCAGTGCTGATCAAGTCGAAAGGCTAAGAATCACATTGATATTCTGCGAGCTGCTGCGCAGGCGCCTTTGTCAGTGCTGATCAAGTTGAAAGGCTAAGAATCACATTGATATTTTGCGAGCTGCTGCGCTAGCGCCTTTGTCAGTGCTGATCAAGTCGAAAGGCTAAGAATCACATTGATATTTTGCGAGCTGCTGCGCTGGCGCCTTTGTCAGTGCTGATCAAGTCGAAAGGCTAAGAATCACATTGAATTACACGTAATACTGATAAATTGTGCTAGTCCAAAAATACGTACAGCATTTTGGACAAGTACAGTATACTTGTATTTAAAAAGGCGCAGCAGCTGAAATCATTGTTATCAAATTCACTCATTTCAATATCAATGTCACTCATTTCCTTATAAGAAATCGCTTATAAGAATCGATAGGGGCAATTTTTCGAAAGTTAAGAAACAACCATACCTGAATTTAAAAAGCTAGAAAAATTTTATAATTTACAATTTTGATTTTCATTTCACTCTCAAACATGTTTTAACAGTATACGGTTCTAGCAACTGTTTGGACATTATTTTGAGTGCAAATTATGTCATTTACTTGTTTTGAGATTTTACTAAGTAATTTGGGAATTCTTTAGACAAAACAAAATTAACTCTTACACTTCTGGCATTAAGAATATAAGAAACATATAGGAAACTTTTGGTAGCAAAGTTGCCCAAAAATTTAAGAAACTGCCTACCTGCGCCGGACCTTAGTTTCTTTAAAAATTGAATGTACTTAAGAAATTTCTAAAATGTTAACCTGATATGAATCATGTTACCAATTTTTTAATAATTGTTTATTCATATTTGTTCATATTTCCATAAACATCAAATTCATACAAGAAATGATGAATACCGATACCATCCTAATACCCAAATCTTTAATAAGAACAATCTTTCAAGTTCAACAAATGCATTACGATGAATGCGTTATTATCCTTTTCTCTCTAACCTCTGCGAAGCACCATGGCTCGTCGGAGGGGGAGGGGGCATCGGAACTTTTTGACCTGGAGCATGAATTGTATTATTATCCTCATTAGTAAAGGGAAAGAAATTGAAACAACTATATAACAAGAAGAGACGCTACAAAATACCATTTTGACAAGGGAGGCGAATTACACTCATACATCGACATGAAGATAGGTGTAATAATAGATACACAAAAAAGAAAGTTTAACGATCTTAAACTTAAACTTAATCATAAGGTTATATGTTATGTTATGTTATGTTATGTTATGTTATGTTATGTTATGTTATGTTATGTTATGTTATGTTATGTTATGTTATGTTATGTTATGTTATGTTATGTTATGTTATGTTATGTTATGTTATGTTAATTTCAAGTTCATATCAATATTCTCGGCTTTTAACTAATCTTATTTCAAGTAGCCTGCGTGCAGACTCTACTGATTCCCTGAAGAGAAGTGAGGTTCCTCCTCCAGTAGAGTCTGCGCATCAGCGACGGAAAGCCTGTCTGCTGACATCAGCATTTCGCATTCTGATGTTCCCGGATGTTGCCGTCTGTTGTACATTCAATATGGCCTCCACGCTGCACGAGTCGCTTGACGTTGGTTAAAAGATTGTATGCAAAATGGAGTTGGAGAGAACATTGTGCAGAATTTGCAGAATTGAAATAGTAACAAAGCACGACTTTAATTTAATTCCAAGAAAGATGATTATGAGGAAAGCAATGAAAGTTTTTATGAGTCAATAAAAATCGAGAGGTTGGCGAGGCCTAAAATGAAATACATTTGCAAAGTAAACAATGTTTGACGCAACTGAAGCGATTGCAGGGACTCGAAGCAAGTTTGAAAATTACTGAAGAAACTTTGAAGTCACGAATGAAGTCAAATATTCAAGTCACGAGTGAAATCCGAGTTTTCGACCTGGGCCAATCAATTTTATCAGCCCGCCCGTGCCGTGTGAAGCACACAGCCTAATATATTATGGAGCAGGTTCCACAAATCTAAAGAAAGCTCTGGAGGAAACACACCCCTTGATTTGGTGCTAGAACATTTCAACAACATGATGAAGAATGTTGTCAGGCTCTTGGGGCCAAACGATACCAATGGGAGAGCAGCAGATTGTTATGCTAATGCAGTCACTACCAACAAAACTGTGCTTGACCACTTTGATAAGGCCTGCATAGTGCAGAATCTTCAGGAGATCAGGAAAAACACCAAAGCATCAATCAAAAAAGACCTCAAGAAATTGTCAAGGAACTTACAAGTCAAGAAGCATTAATTTACTGACAACAAAGGTAGACAATACAAAGCACAAGGCAAAATCCAGCCATCTTAAACAACTTTGATGTTCATACATGTTCTATACATGTCCTGGGTTGAAACAGACAAGAAAACAATTCAAATTCATTATTTACTGTAAACTGTTAAAAGACATCAACCAGTGGTTGCAGCTCTATGGTCTCATCCCACATGTCCACTACAGTGTAAAACTCTGCATGCATTTTTTGATAAGAAATGAAGAATTTGGGCCAGTACTTAAAGTTTCTTAATTATCAGATTTTGAGTAGTCTCAGTTTCTTATGAATTTCTGAAAGGTTTCACAACAAACTTCATGTTCACTACCTGTGCCCTTGCAAACTTTTCAAAACAATGTGTTCTGAAAGCTTCTAATGTTTAGACATCAAACAAATGAAGATAAAGTAAACATATCTTAACAATTTCCTTTGTCAAAATAAATAGTTTCTGAAGTTATCTTTTCCCAATACTGGAGTTTCTTAATTTTTTGGCAATCCGAGAGTTGAGTTTCTTATAAGTAGTTTCTTACAGAAGAAAATTTGTGCATGTAGCCTAACTATTTTTCAAGGCCCCTCTCTAATAAGCCCTTCACACCTATGCCCAAACCTAATAGAGACCCATCTCATTGTAAAGCCCCCTTCATGTATGTAAAACACAAAATGCTTTAAACATTTTCTCTCAGAGAACTAAAACAATTAAAAGAATAATTTTCATATGTTTTGGGCTCAACACTAGTTTGCATTTGTTTGTTTTACTTTCCAAATTTTATCAGTCAAACTCGGATAAATCAGACTTGCATTTTCACAAGCTCAAGAAAAAGTATCAGTCCCTAGATTGGACTGAACTAAAATCCCTAAATTGGACAAAATATGACAGAGTTGAAATATCGTATGACACGGTAGTCAGATTTGCTTGGATTAACTAAGATTATCTCTCTCGGTCTGACGAAATCTGAATTATGCGAGTATGACGGTATGTTCATTTTGGGAAACGAAATATAAGGTTCCAAAATGCTTTTGTGGGCTTAACATATAGCTTTAATGGTATGAGGACACTTGTAATCATACAGTATGAACAGATCTTATTGTAATAAGAAATTACTGTATCAATCATTCATTCCATTTCAATGTCTCAATTTGAATCTTTCAACACTGTTGGAGTTCAGATATATTTATTTGATCCTCTAATGAATAAAGAAGATCAGTTTTTCTGAACAAAAGTTGCACTAAATGCTGTACCCATATTTTGATGTTGACTTGCGGAATTCAAAGCATCCAACTCAGAATCATCAAAAATGTCTTGTCATGCATTGTCTTCATTTTCTTCCACCAAAAATGAATCATTCAAATCTGAACAAGAAAACACTGGAATTTCTATGTCTGGAAAGATTGAACTCAAGATCTCAAAAATTTTGATTCCATGGGTAAATTTCCAGATCTCCACATGCTTTCTCAGAGTTTCATAGTTAAATATTTTGTCAGCATGCTTCAACATTTGGCTGATATGAAAATCTCCATAGTTGATATTCACATTGGACAAAATAGATATGTGCTCATAACTTTGTATTCCTGTAAGTCTTTGGAAAGAGCTTCATTCGTTCATTTGATATTTCTTGTGTTTTTACTACATGTTCACACCCGTCAGAATTTTCCTGAATAAAAGGATAATAGGATACAGTGCATGGATCTGCTTTACAGTCATTTTCACAATTTCAGCATAAATGTCACAGCACTTGCAGCCTCGTATTACACCCATTGCATCATTGTTTTCAGAAAGATTGCTTTAAATCATCTCTCTGCGGCATTTGCTTGACGTCACATATTCTCTGATGTCCCCTGCACAATTTGATTGCAAAAATCCATTGTATAGCAGGAAGCAGTGGCTTTCAGAACCATCTCATGGATTTTGATGGCCCTAAATGCAATATTCTACTGACACTTTTGCAATTCATACCCATAAGCCACAGTATATATCAAAATTCTCATTGTGCCATCTAATTTTGAAAGATCATTTAAAATATGCTCTTTTGCTGTTTGGTGTTCCTGCATATGAAGCATGTCTACTGACCTATTCTCTGTGTGATCATGAGTTCCAATGCATAAAAATCTGGACCAAGGCTTTCTTCAAATGTCCTCCATATGACAGCTGCTTGGTTGCAGGTTTTGCCAAATATCAATGTCCTTACCGTCCTTATTTTGACTTGCAACTCAGTTACAAGTGGGTTGATGAACAGTTATCATTAAGGACATAGTCAAAGCAAAATCTAAAATTCTTCTTCCCAGGTAACAATTCCAATATGTGTGTCTTATGTTTCTGCAAACAAAAGGCCTCAAAGATGTTCAGTTTGGTAACTTTTGTAGCAGTTGCTGTGAACACTGAAAACTGTCCAAATCCTGAAGTGATCCAAGTAAGACCTTGATGACCCCCTGCAAAAGAATATGTTGCTATCTGTGTTTTAAAGATGTTTACATTTAATATAAATCCAGCTTGAGATTAAAACATTTATTCAGAAATCTAACAGATTTTTACAGGCAGTAAGACTCATCTCTAATTGTACTAAATCTACTATTAGCATTTTTGATCATATATTTTTAAACATGAATTAAGAAAATCTTTATTTCCCAAATTGTGCCCCCCCCCCCTAGTGAATTTTTCCACATAGCTTGTTTTAGCTTGTTGAGTATCTCCAGAATAGTCTAGCCTTTTTGTGACATTTAGTTTCTAATCTCTAATTTCACTAAGATCTATTATGAGCATTTTTTATCATATATTGTCTAACATGAATTAAGAAAATCTTATTTCCCAAATTCAAGTTTTAGAATGAGGCCATTCAATTTTACATCAAACAAAGTTAGTGTCAAAAGTTCACATTCTAGAATATATGGTTTCCAGGGTTGTCTAATACAGGCTGATGCAAGTAAGGGATAAAGAACTCTGTCTTGTGACATCACTCAACAAGCAATGATTCAAAATTCATTTCAATGGCAGCACACTGTATTGATTTTCTAAGCTTTGATAATGGTATTCAAGGGATTGAATATTGCAAGAATCTTGTCTTAACCCTGTCTAGTCTAATAATGAGGGAGGCACTACAAGGATTCTTTAAAATCTGAGTAAGGGGTTGCCACCCAACCACGAACAACCCATTTTCAAAGTAAATTTCATAAAAATTAATGCACCTACAATAATTCCATGCTGTTCCCCAACAAGAATTTACTTGTTTGCACCATCACAAACTTACCATTGTGTTATGCAATGGGCTTCATCAACAGCAACTCCAACACAGTTATCAGCAAAATAATTATCAGTAAATTGTCTCTATTTTGTTGGGAACACAACGACAACATCGATTCAGGTGTGAACACTGCTGTTGTACAACCCTTCAGCTAACAGCTTGGAGACTCTTCCTGCCTGTCCATGGAATATTGCCACAGCTGAAACAAAAGTCTTTAAAATCTTTGAAATCAAATACAGTGCATTCTATTGCTCGTTGTTAAATCTGTCGACATTCAAAATACTGTTCGCAGGCTTCCATGCTTCCTCGAAACGCACGTTCATCTCACTGCTGCCATGTTGTGTTCCTGATGCGCCATCTTGAATTGCGAGATAACAATAGAATCGCTCTCTGCCAATGAGATTAGGTTCCTTGAGCCTGGGAACCGCACGTGACCGCAGACAGGCTTTCCGTCGCTGATGCGCAGACTCTACTGGAGGAGGAACCTCACTTCGCTTCAGGGAATCAGTAGAGTCTGCACGCAGGCTACTTATGAGCTGTTTGCTCTGAACGACATAGTCAATGGAATGAGAAAATATAACATACATGATAGCTCTATTATGATTTTGTTGTAACTGCTAGTAATTACTAGAAACAAATACGAACAAATGGACAAGATAAACAGTTACCAACTGGGGAGAATGTAGGAAAGAAAACCTATGCTATGTTTATGTTATGTTATGTTATGTTATGTTATGTTACGTTATGTTATGTTATGTTATAATATGTTATGCTTTGTTATGTTATGTTATGTTTTATTTTGTTATGTTATGTTATGTTATGTTATGTTATGTTATGTTATGTTATGTTATGTTATGTTATGTTATGTTATGTTATGTTATGTTATGTTATGTTATGTTATGTTATGTATTTCCTTTGGAGCATTTTAGAGGAGCAGACAATACGAGGGGAGCCAGGGCAACCAGTGGCTGTCAATACCAAACTTGGTTGGGTGATGTCTGGACCATTGAGTGGTAAGAAACTTAACTCAGTTGAAAATGCTAATGTCAATTTTTTGCCTTCTTTCCCAAACAGCATTTTGCATTCTAGCACTTCAAATGACAGGGAGCTTGATTCTGCAGTTCAGAAGCTCTGGGATCTGGAAACATTAGGTATAAAGAAAGAGGATGAGGTACATGCTAACCTAATTGATGACATTGAATTTACAGGACAGAGATATTCTGTTAAATTGCCTTGGAAGGTGGGGCATAAACCCCTTCCCTCTAATTATTTGTTGAGTCTTTCCAGAATGAGCAGCCAGCTGAAGAAACTGAGACAGAAACCAGACATTTTGAAGGAGTATGATGCCATCATAAAAGAACAATTAGATAAAGGAATCATTGAGAGAGTCACTGAGATGGAACAGCCAAGCAGAGTACATTATTTGCCAAATCAAGCAGTTGTACGAGAGGAAGCTGAGACAACCAAAGTACGTGTTGTGTATGATGCCTCATGCAAGGATGGTAAAAAAGGTACATCTTTAAATGATTGCTTGCATGTAGGACCTTCTTTGACACCCCTTCTCTTTGATATTCTTGTCAGGTTTAGAGAGAATTGTGTTCCACTTGTTGGAGATATTGAGAAAGCTTTTCTCAACATAGAAATTGATCCTGCTGACAGAGATGTTCTTAGGTTTCTCTGGCCAGAAAATATTCAAGATCCAAACTCAGAAATTGCTGTTTACCGCTTCCAGAGGGCGGTGTTCGGGGTCAATGCCTCGCCCTTTTTATTAAATGCTGTTCTTAGGTATCACATAGATCAATATAGGGAAACCGACCCTGAGTTTTGTGACAAATTATCTGCAGATTTTTATGTTGATGACCTTTGTTCTGGAGCTAGAAATGTAGAGGATGCATTTAAACTTTACCTCAGAGCAAAAGAGAGAATGAAAGAAGGAGGATTTAGGCTCAGAAAATGGAAGACATCTGAGCCAGACTTAGCCCAGAAAATTGAGTGCGAGGAAGGTACTGAAAGTAAAATAGCAGTGAGTGTTGAGAGAGCAGAAGAGTCTTATGCAAAGGAAAGCTTAGGAACTGCAGATAGTCAAAAGGCAACTAAGATCCTAGGTATCACCTGGAACAATGTGCAGGATAACCTTGAGTTTGATTTAGGCAAATGGGCATCTGGATCTGATGAGAAAACCATAACAAAGCGTTCCATTCTCAGGCAAATCGCAAGGCTTTTTGATCCACTAGGCTTAGTTAGTCCAATAACTGTGCAGGCAAAAGCTTTGTTTCAGGAACTTTGCATTGAGAAATTAGATTGGGATGATGAGCTGCCTGATGCCAAGAAGGAACAATGGCATAGGTGGGTAAGTGATCTGAAAGTAGTTGACAAAATCACGATTCCCAGATGCTTGTATAAAGGAAATAATGAAGAGATTAAATCATGCTATCTGCATGGATTTGGAGATGCTAGCAAGAAAGCATACTGTGCAATGATCTACCTTGTTTATGAAACTTCTGACGGATATCATTCTAGGCTTATTTGTTCTAAAACAAGAGTTGCACCCCTGAAAGATCTAAGTATCCCCAGATTAGAACTGATGTCTGCCAGAATTCTAGCAACCTTGATGGACACCGTTCGCAATGCATTAAGTTCACAGGTCAAGATAGATGGTGTTAAGTACTGGCTTGACAGCAAGACAGCATTGTATTGGATATACAATAATGGGGAATGGCGACAATTTGTGCAACACAGAGTGAATGAAATCTTGAAGTTGTCAAATAAGGAAGATTGGGGGCATTGTCCAGGGGTCCAAAACCCAGCAGATTTAGGCTCAAGGGGGGTTACAGTAGCTACTCTTAGGGATAGTTCCCTTTGGTGGGAAGGACCTGAATGGCTCATTAAAGGTAGGGAACTTTGGGCCAATGAATTTGAGTTGCAAGATACTTAAGAGACTTCTGCAGAGAGGAAAAAAGCAGCAGTACTTGCAACAATTGCAGTACAAGAAACAGGCATACATAAGGTCATGGATATCAATAGGTATAGCACCTTGAATCAACTTTTGCGTGTTACGGCCATGGTAATGAGATTCATTAGAAATGCAAAGTTAAAAGTCAGTGGAAATCAGACTGAAACAGGCAAAATCAGTGTGCATGAAATTCAGAAAGCAGAGACATCATGGATTATTGGAGCTCAACAGACTCTGCGCAAATCTGCAAACTTCCCGAAAACCTCTCAACAGTTAGGCATTTTTGAAGAGGGTGAAATTTTGAAATGTAAGGGAAGACTGGAGCATGCAGATTTAGAGCCAGGTGCTAGGTACCCAATTATTTTGCCCAGAGATCACAGATTGACAATTTTAATTGTTTTTGATTGCCATTGCAGGGTTTTACATGATGGTTTCAAGTCTACTCTTGCAGAACTGAGATCCAAATTTTGGATAACAAAAGGAAGACAATATGTGAAGAAACTTGTCAACAAATGTGTCACATGCAAAAAGCTGCAAGGTAAACATTTCAATGCACCACCAACTGCACCCCCACGGCAAGAAATGTGTTAGTTTCACATAATTTCCTAGAAGATGAAATTTCCACATTTCCCAACAGTGTCCAGAAGATAATTTGCGGGTTTCTTTTGCGTGTCCAGTTTCCCCAAAATAAATCGGCGGTATGTTATTTCCCTTAGATTTCCAATGGGGAAATTTACACGCGTAGTTTCACTATATGAAACCAAGGATTTCTCACAAACAGAAATCAGAGATTTCTAATCTTGTGTCTTCGGAAATTAATCGTTTCAGAACTGAGTTAGATTTCTCCTCTGTTCTCATTTTTAATGAACAACATGCTTCACCGAGAACTGATTAACTCGTAACTCTAGTTCTGGGATAAATTTGTTTAATAAAAAACAATAGAAATAATTTTGTCTTGATATAGAAGAATTTTTGCTTTTAAGAAACTACTACTAGGATGGCAAACAATTTAAGAAACTGTAACACCATGCTTGCGAAGTAATAAGAAACTTTTATAAGCCCAATCCGAGAAAATTATGGGAAAATTAAGAAACTTGCAGTTCAAAGGCCTTCAAAACCCTTCACAAGCAACAACCAACAACGGGCCATCCAATTCATAGTAAATTCCAGTGTTTTTTTATTCAGTATTGATTGTTTCGCAACGTTTTTGAAGCATGTGTTGCTTTTTTGTCGTAAAATGAAGATATTGCTTTGTTAGTCCCAAGTGTCAAATGATGACAACGCAATGCTCTACTAGTCAATTGTTCCATTCTTTCAAAACAGCTCCCTTGTTTCCCATATGTTTTATAGTCAAAGTCAGCCATGGTCCCAAGTCGGAAATTGGAAAGCGTGTTTGACAAAAGATCACACCTCTCTTTTATATACGCGCTACATTTCGTAAAGGACAAAGTGTATTGAAAATAGCCAGAAAACAGTTTATAATTCGCTGGGCGCCAAAAGAACCAAATCGAGCGAAATACCTGCAAAGATGAACGGAAAAACACAACTTAAAAGTAGCTGCTACATTGCAATGTCCTGGAATCTTTTCACATGAAATCGGCAGAATGGTTAGTATATTTTCATGTCCTTCATCGTTTCTCTTTAGAATTCTTTAAAGGGTCTGTTTCATCCAGCATTCCTTGCACGTGCGGTCTGTTGATGTTCCTTTGTTGTCCGCCATTTTCATGGGCCATGAAAATGGCGGCAACAAAGGCCAACCAAGAGATGGCACGTGCAAGGCATGCTGGATGAAACAGACCCAGATGTTATTGCATCAGAATATTCTTCAAATAAGAAGAAAGCACTGTTGAATGTGGTTGGATGTATTAATCCAAATTTTGAAGTTTCAAATATGCAGAACCATATAAGCATATACAGCAATGTCCTTAAAAAAGTTGAGAAAGAGACAGATGAGTTAGCGAGGGGGAAACTTCTTGATGGTACCATAATCTCATTCAAATCACCTTTGACAAAGCTAGAAAATATCTTTAACATTAAAAAATTGAAGCAAGGAGAGATTGTGGATAACATTGTGGGTAACGAAGATATAACAAACGAAATTTTCATTAGAATAGGAGAATTCAAGCAGAAATACAGATGATTGACATGGGACAAGATTGCAGCATGGGCTGCAGGTAGATATAACATTAGTCAACCGTCAAAACAAGCTCTTAGCCACGACCTCATGACACTCGTTAAGAAAAGGTATCATCTCAGAAATAAAAGTGAAGAGAGATTTGAAATGTTCTCAAAAATATATAATTTTCCAGTCCAACAGAATGAAGCGGTAACAGAGGCTGCATCAGCTGAATTCACAGCAGAAGAGAGAGAGTATGAAGAGATATTGTTTAGAGAATTGAGCTTTTCCTACAATCAAATGGCTGAAATGTCTGTTGTCATAGAGACACAAAATGAAAACATACGGAAAGTGGCAAATGTTGCAGAAGAGAAAGAAAAGGCATCAAATTTACTAAGTTATGAACTTACGAAGTTTAAAAAAAGCATCAAAAGCTTCAAGAAAGATTGAATGATGTCATTTCAAAATATTCACCCATAAATGTTAACAAAAGGGAAAAATCACGAGACAGGAGAATTGAAAGCCAACGAACTGAGATCTCGGATTTGGAAAAAAGCAAAGCTGAGTTAGCAAGTAAGTTGGAGGATTCATTGAAGAAAGTTGAGAAAGAGCGACAACGTGTTTACTATCTGCAAAGAAAGATATCAGAAAAAGGAGAAAGCTCCAGTTCAACGGCAAGCAATCAAAAGGTGCAGAATGAAGTTTCTTATCCTCAAGACAAATGTTCGGAGTATGAGGAGAGGATAGAGGAAATGATGGCAGACAGAGTATTTAATGTCTTTGAAGATGGAAGATACAATGATGATATCAGGAAGGTATACTATGACCTCCTGTCAATGAATGTTAGTGTAGACAACTGCCAGCATGTGGTGAGAACTGTCTTGGAAAAGCTTGCAAAGATAAAGGTTGGACGTCTGCCTCAGAAAACAGTTGCATCCATGATGATTGTAGAGGCACGTTTGCTTGCTACAGTTAGAGGGGCAGAAGCAATGCTAGAGGGATCAAGGAATGTGCTCCACACAGATGGGACAAAAAAACGATTTGAGGAGTTGGCATCATTCCAGGTTACAACCGAATCGGGATCATATTCATTAGGAATGGAGGACATGCTATCAGGCTCTGCTTCTCGTTTCTTGGATGCGTTTAGAAATGTGCTAAGTGAAATGGCAGCTCTGTTGGTTCCTGAATCTCAAAAGGATGAAAAGGTTGCAATGTTGATAGCATCAATAAAGAATGTCATGACAGACAGACATGTGGTTAATAGTTCCCTCGTTGACCAGTTGTCATCATGGAGGAAAGAAATGTTGAATCATGTGTTTTGTGGCCTCCATGTTATTCACAACTTGGGAGTTGCAGCAGAGGGTGCTGTCAAAGAATGGGTCAAAATTGCTGCAATTGTGGACAAGCATGCAGGCTTCACTACCAAGAATTCACGAGTGTATGACATGCTCTTCGAAGTTTCAAAAATTTGCTCAAGTACGCATGGCGACCAGAGAAATGGAAAGGCACTTGCATGGATTGACTACCTTAGCAACAAAGGAAAGGAAAACAAGATTGTGTCATTTCTGCATCATCGATTTAACATATTTTTTGTTCTTGGTGGTGCTGTCTATTATCATGCTGATGATTTGGATGATTTCTTACGCAACACACAAGAGAGTGAAAATTTCCTTCTCCAGTCTGTTGCTGCTGATATTGGAAACAAGGTTTACTTAGCTGGCTTTCGTGCGTTGGGGTTATTTAATAAGTTAGTGTCTGGGCCACTGTTTCGTCTCATTGAAGAGGAGGGTCATATTTTTGCACTGAATGAGGTTTGGTCAAAGTTGAAGAATGCTTTAGATGATTGTTGCAGATGTGCTGATGCTTTTTTGGAAGGGAAATGTTTGCTTCCTGGAGGGAAAGTATCAGATGATGTTGTTTACAGGAAACTAGTTGCAGAGAGTGGAGATGCAGAGCTTGATTGTCTGACAAGGGAATGTCTGGAAATGATTTGTTGCAGCTGCAGTGTTCTGGTTGAGCGGCAGTTGGCTGACCAGCTGCCTGGTGGAAAGTTTCATGTACCTGATTAGGGAGTTTATGAAGAAACAGCATTATGCCCAAGATCAAATGTTTTATCAGAGCGTGATTTTGCTCAGATGGACAGGAAGGTGAATCAGAAGCCCAACATCAGTACACTAGCAGCAAGTGGCATGATTATGTATGTGAACAACAGGACAGGTGCTTGGTTGTGCAAGAAAGATGATGAAAGCCAACAAAGATTGCTCCAGCAAGTCGTCACTTTGGCACCAGAGTTAGTTAAGTCTTTCAAAGAAAAAAGGAAAGGATTATTGCAAAAAAGAATTGATAAGCAACAGAAGGTGAGAATGGAAAAAGAAGTTTTAAAGCAGAGTGCCACTGATGAGAAAAAAGCACTGACAATTTCGCTATCAAAGATAAATGGGTTGTGGGACACACAAGAAAGCATTGAAGAAAACATCAGTACTGTATCAATTAGTGAACAAAGAAAACGTTTAAAGCTGCAAATAGATTTTCGGAAGAAAGTCCTTGGGCAGTCTCACAGTGATCTTAAGATTTTTAATATAGGGTCTACTGTAGAGGGAAAGTATCAACAGCACTCAGTTGAAACACTTAAGCGTAATCTTTCAAACATAATTGAATTTAATAAGAAAGGCGTTGCTGAAAGAGCAGAAGTTATTCAAAATCCAGAAATAAGACCAGAACAAGAGAGGAAGAGGAAGCTGCTAGAGATCAAAAGAAAATTGAAGGAGAAAGAGCACGATAGAGTTAGAACATGCCACAGTAAGCAAAGCAAGTATCCAAAATTGTTTGGAAAGTATATCAATCACAGATGGGACAGTGGATGGTTTAACCCTATCTCACCTGGGCGTTTTGAAGCGGTCAATACCTGAGGGGGGTGGATTCCACCCCCCCTCTTTTTCTTCGCTGTTATAGTAGCTACAATCTTTAAACTTGGTAAATATATACACTTTGATGCAAACAATCAAAATCACATGATTAAATCAAATTATCCCTATTGTTCTCGTTGCTATGACAATAAGAAGATTTTAAGTTATGATTATCATGATTGTTACCAACATGATTGAAACAATGAAATGAGGCACTAAATTGAAATTTTTTGTTTCAAATTGAGTTGGATATCATCAAATACATGTGTAAGTATAATTTTGCATATATTTGAGATTAAAATTTGCAACAATTAAAAAAAAGTATACAAATTTTGTTGACTACACAGTAAAACATTGGTTGCCATGGCTACGAGGCTATATTTAGCATCTTGAAATTTTCATCATTTGATACAGTATAGATATAAAGTCAAAGTAGCGGAGTCTTGGCATCCTGCATTGCATATTATAGCATAGGCGAATAAAAGTTTGGTTGGGGGGGGGGTGGAATCCGGCCCCCCCCAGGTGAGATAGGGTTAAGGGGAAGGTAGTTTCTTGTTTAGATGATGATGAATATCATCCAGATTGCACATTTGAGGTGGAGTATGATGGGTTTGAGGGGAAATATGAAGTTGAGCTGTTACGGGATTTTGAAAAGAACTGGGTTGTGATAATTGGTAGTGTGGCTTTAATTGATAAAAGAAATGAAATGCTTGCAAATGAACAGGATACATTGATAGCAGAGGGACAAACAAGAGAAGAAGTCAAATACCCCACATTTTTTGGAAAAAGAATAAGACATAAGTGGAACTTAGATGGAAAAGATGAATGATTTAATGGACTTGTCGTTGGTGTTTTGGATGAGGATGAATATTCTACTGACTGTGAATTTCAAGTTGAATATGATGATGATGACGAAGAACAGCCAACAGTAGTAAAACTAATAGAGGATTGGCAGTTAGGTTGGGTGGAGTTTGAAAATAAAAGGAGGAAACGGAAGTAGATGAAATTAAAGCCTGGTTTCCATAAGATGCTAAGGAATTGTAAAGAATGGAAACGGTCGGTTGCTGATAATCCTACAGATGACAATCTCACATTGTAAGCTGTCAATGAATACTTTAATGGAAGTGATTATCACTGATGATCAGTTCTAGGTGATAAGTTTTGATTACCAATGTTCTTGCATTCTTTAAATCTTTATGGAAACCAGGCTGAGTAGATGAAGGATTCTTACTGATCAGGGCTTTTATCAGTACAAATAAGGTTAAATGTGATGGTCAGTGGCGGAAACTTTGCCAAATGTTGGGGGCGAAGCTATTGTTTCAGTTAAAAAGCATTGTTTTTTGTATTGTTTTCGAACAAAAGATCTTTCTTCTCTCCCCAGGTGTCCACCACTGGCGATGGTGATCCTTCCATGGTAATAGACGATTACGCTAAAGATGGCGGTGAGAAACTTTTTACCAAGATGCATTGCGTACTTTAATCGAATTCCTAAAGAATTGTTAAAGATTCGTAATTCAAACGCAATGCACCTTGGTAAAAAGTTCCTCGCCGCCATCTTTAGTGTAATCGTCTATTGTGTAAGAGGATTCCAGTTGGTTTTCATGCAACCCTTAGCCCCCCCCCCCCCTGTAATGTCATTTTGTCATTTGTAGAGTGCAACTTAAGAAATTTTATTCACGGTTAACAACAACAAGAATTCTCAAGAATACTCAAGAATTCTTAAGAATTCTCAATAATTCTTTGCATTCTGATAAGAAGCCTTGAATGCTAAAGAACATGGTTTAGTTTCAAACAAGAATTCTTAATTTGGACATTTTTTAAGAATTTGTAAGGATTTAGGCGGGAAAACATTGTTATATATTGTAAGGATTTAGGTGGGAAAACATAAGGCCTTTATCGTATCCTTGTTGCCAAGTAACCATGCCACACCCTTCATTTGAAGGCAATAGTTTTGCTTTCCAGTTACTGTTAAATGAAAATATTGCCAAATTGTGCTCAAGCGATGAACATTTACAGGTTCTAGATGCTATGTGAAAATGTTGCTAGGTAACAATGCCACGCCTATGATTTTAATGCCACGCCCATTTTTTCTCCTGTTTTTCATTTTCTACTATCTGAAAAAGAT
Organism: Aurelia coerulea; assembly: GCA_039566865.1. Classification (NCBI taxonomy): domain Eukaryota; kingdom Metazoa; phylum Cnidaria; class Scyphozoa; order Semaeostomeae; family Ulmaridae; genus Aurelia; species Aurelia coerulea. The sequence continues at coordinate 13,450,739 of CM076947.1, forward strand.
TTTTGCAAAGTTTGGTTCACATTGGACCATTTATATGGGAGTTATGATGGATGCAATCAAGACAATTTTGTAGAAAATTTCAGATGAATTTTGGTGCCATCAGGCAGATACTATCTAATACTAATTGCTAAGACTTGTATTTGAAATTCCGCCTCAATTAAGTAACTTCAGAAACCAATAACTTTTGAACCTCAAGACATATTGAGGTCAGGAAAATTGCATTTTGAAGCTCTCATTGAGACCAGTCCAAATTTGTTGTTCTTGGGGTCTGGGGGAGACCTCAAAATTTTGGCCTGGAGATGCTACATGGTACCAAATACATTACATTAGGCAATGTTCAATGTGCCAAACAAATGGAAAATTACAATTCTTTTTTAACCTCAGTCATCCCTCAGTCATTCATACCTAGAGTACGGCATCCTATGTCATGGATTTTCTATGACCATTTCCATCAGCAATGCTTGGGGATAATCAGATTCCTCCAAGGTCTGGTCAGTATGGGTCATGGTCCTATATGGTCCAAGGGTCCTAGTCCTAGGGTTCCTAGTAGATCAGGGTCTGGTTAATAGACCTTGCCGTTCCAAAAGACCCTCCCAGACACCAAGCTTATAATTTCTGAAGTTACACCTAGGATGGATTCATTTGATAGAGATGTTGTCTGAGTTAATGAATTGATCAAGTCTTTCACCTATGATATGGAAAACATCACTGTTGTTAAACATCATTCACTGCGTAATTTCCAACTAATGTGGGACGATAAGCATGTATCCAGTTCTGCAGGTGTACAAAGATTAGCTGGCAATCTGAAATTTGGCATAAGATCTGCTTTTGGAATTCCCACCATGAAAGAATCACAATTTCAACCACAATTTGCAAGGCAAAGTGAGTTCGCACCTGCTCCAACAAGGATGAGGATGCCCTATCATTGGTCAAATCCCGACAATTCTACACAAAGAGTAACAGAAATGTTTCTCCAAAAACTTTCAAGTAGAAATTTGCCATTACCTCAACAACAAATGACAAAACACCGGAAATAACAACAAGAGCTACAGGAAAGCAAGATCGATTAGATACATTGATAGCTCTGTTGTTGAGAAAGTACCAGATGCCGGACGAGGTATAACTATTAATTAAACTTTTTGTGAGTGTTCCCATTGGCATTGTTGCATAAGGCACATCACAACTTTCATAAGTCATAGTCATACTGATGAATGTAATACCAATATGTGAACCTTCCGCTGCTTGACAGAATTCCTTAGCATTGTTGATGGAGCATTGCCTGCTTGAACTTTTTCCATTGCGATTCTCTTCAAGCATCCTCCAATACCATCAATTGGTCCTTTGTCATGGCTAGTGGCACTAAAATTCCAGGAGAGTGGTAAATTATGCTTGATTGACAACATCTTCATTCCTTCCATCGCAAATTTGTTCTTAAATTGGCTGGTGGGCCCATCAGTCCAAATGTGAAGCTCCTCAATCTCAGATGGGAAATTTTGTAAAATTTCATCAAGAAAAATTACCACATCTGTTTTGGTATGTTCCATGAAATCACTGCCAATGACATGGGACACAACTTTTCCTTTCAACCATGAAACTGTAGTAAAAAGTGTGACCTGATTTTGGTTCCAATGGGCTGACTGGACCTCATCTTGTGCAGAGCATGAGTGATTTTCAGCAAAGTCCATTTGCAGGACCGCAATTTTGCTGTCCTTGTTTGAGGCAAGCTCCTTGTCTGACTGGTAGTTTTTGCCTGATGTCGCTTAACCCTATTTTGGTTGGGGGGGGGGCAAATTTGCCCCCCCCCCTAGTAGACTTTTTGTTATAACTCTATCAGGATAACAATTACGGCCCGGAAACTTTCTGACTTTTTGCTAATACTTATTTTGACAAATGAGGGGGAGGGAGACAATTTTTAGGAACTGACTCTGTCAAAATCCCCAATACTCAAATATTAATTTTCGTGAAAAAAGTAGCAAAATTGCAAAATTTTGCAAAGATATTTTGCAGGGTAGTGCTATTTGATGTATTCTATCATACTTTTCATGTTTTGATGGACATTGAGTTCCAAATTAAATTTTATCGCATTTTTCCCGATTTTGACCGATTTTGCCAATTTTCTTGACCATACAAAGAAAAATGCTGACGTAAGCAACATTGACGGCTAATTTTAGGCTAATTTTCATATTATTATAAAGTACATGCGTAGGGCTATTAGTACACCAAATTTGGTTGCTCTATCTATTTCCAGTCAAGAGTTAGGTAAGGGGGGCTTTTTTGCCCCCCCCCAACCAAAATAGGACGTGTCAGATAGCCCAACCACTATAGGGTTAATGTGGCAATGATGCAAAAATTTGGGGGACATCAAGGAAATGTGGTCATACAAGTCCTGTACATTACCACTCATTTCAAGTTTGGCAATTCTTCCACCATGTTCTTGCCATTGTCAATTATTTCTTTGCATTTGTGTACTTTAGGTAAACCGTAAATATTGCTAGGTTTATGATCAAAGTTTGAGGTAATCACATTCTTGTCAAGTCATTGTCAAATTATCTTGTTAAGCTTTTAATTTGCTTAAGTATTTTTTTTAATTGCATTATTATTAATACATGAGTATGTTTTGTGTCGCTAAGTAGTGTTGATATGTTCTCTCTATGATAAATTGTGTCCATAATGATGCATGATCCTCCTTTATCTACCTCTTTTATAATCAAATTTTCATCTTGTTTGAGTTCTATAATTGCTGACCATTCATCCTCTTTGAGGTTGGGTGAAATGTTTTTCTTATTTTGGCATGTTTCATCAAAATTTCTTATTAGGGTTAGGGTTAGGGTTAGGGTTAGGGTTGTTGATATTTTGTCAGGTAATCTACATATGTATCTAAAATTATGCTTCTGTGTGGTGGGGGATTAAAATTACTTGCATTGTTTACCAAGCTTGGATCAAAATCGTGAGTAGAATCGTTTTTATCAGCCCAATATTCAATCAATCGTAATTCCCTACAGATTTTTTTTACATCACTTTTTAGTTCTACATGATTACTCCTTGGTGTTGGAGTAAATATAAGTCCATATTTTGTCAAGACCTGTTTGCGTTGTTACCAATAGCCCTTTTTAGTGATAGAAGCTTTATCGCCACTCAATCGAAAATCGCGCATGAAATGTATAAGAAAGCTCTCAATCCAGGCTCTTTTGTAGAATAGCTAAAGGGTGTGTTACGAAAAGCTACTAACAAACAAGAGAACAAAAAAATAGAGGCACTGGACTCGGCGAACAGGAGACTTTACGAATATGGACTTGGTATGGTGGTTGAGTTGCATTTAGCTAGATTTCTGTGATCTTAATTGAATCGACCACATGTGTGGATGTGTTGTAGAGTCAAATTGAGTATGTTTTTGTTGACGTCATTTGGGGGGTCTTTATCACCATACAATAAAAGCTGCATCAAAACTTCATTTGAAAGGTTGATATATCCGAATGGTCGTAGTAATGCAAAAACTCCCGCGAGAAGGTCTTGACGCTGATCCTCAAACGAGGGGCAAAGCAACAAAAAGTGCTCCATGCTCTCATTACCATCGTTAGTAGGGCACATTGGATTGATGGTATCCCTAAAATTGTGCTTAAATTTGTGAAGGCTTAATTTGCTAAGACCCACTCTAAGTTGAGTAAGATAAGATAAGCCTGTTGGGTCATGGATTCCAAAGACAGATTTACTTTGCTTATAAATGCTTTTCATTAAAGTAATGAAGATAGCAAGAACTAATTCATTTTTCACACCCAAGCAAACTATTTCGCGGATTACTTTCTTTAATGAGACACATGCAATGCTAACTTTTCGAAACTTTTGAAGCATAGAAAAGATGTCTTTTCAGGACAACCACCATCATGCACCACCATCCTGCAAGTGCCAACTGGATTGTCAAATAAAGGGGAATTTTTAAGCAGTCGCTTTATCATCTTGAGCAATTATATGTGTTTTGGTGTGCTCCAAAAGCTCTTCACATGAGCGAAAATTCTCATTAAACAAAGTCTATTTACAGACAGGATATTTGTAAAGCTTTTGCTCTCTTCAAGCGCTATTAGAGTTCACCGGCCCCGGCCCTCCGCACCATGGCGCTCGGCCCTCGGCCCCCACAAATATAGGTATTTCTTCGTTTCATAACTGTCTGCCTGCTCCCGCATTTAAAATGATCTGAACGGTGCCGTTCAATCGAAAAATCGCAATGGTTGAAGCCTCCAAGAGCTTAAGAAACTCCTTTCAAACAAAGTGAAAGAACTTCAAGGGGCCGAGCAGTCATCTGAGTCTCGCAAAAAAGTTGAGTATGATATCCTAAACTAACCACAAATGTACACATGCCACAAGCTCCTTCGCATACAATTCATGCGCCTTCGTACTCAATCGAGGGGAGTCACATTCCATATAGTTACATTCTTTGATGCATTATTTACAAATATGTGGACCCCAAACTGTTCAAAATTATTCTTCAGTTTTGACCCTCGGAACGGATAGCTTTTAGAGTGGGTGACAGGACACCAAAGTGAATAAGCATGAAGTAAAGTGTACTTCAAAACCATAATCAAAACGGAATAATACTCATGTAAATCAGAATGTTGAAAGTTCCTCTAGAAATCGTTTTTACGAACATTCTTTAAATAGGTGGGATCCGATTGACCTTCAATAAATGTCTTGGACACAGGCAAGCACAGGTTATGAGAAGCAAGTGAAAAGAGGAATTAACTTTTTTCAACAAAATGGAAAAAGCTACTTCAACAAAGTCTTTGGAGTTTCCCACTCAAGTCTTTGGAGTGGAATTGCAGAAAGCATGGCCGTTTTTCTTTGGGGGTTTATCATAGTGTTTAATGCATACTCTCGAGTGCCGAATAAATCTGGGGGGGGGGCGAGAATAATTTGGGGGCTGGGAATGGCTCAATATGATAATAATGAGGGGGTTGGAAAAATTGAGAATAGTTGTTTTGGTTTTCTTAGTTAAAACACGTATCTTTTTTATGTTAGTCGTGTTACCAACACTTTCTCGCTTGTGGGTCAGACAAGCAAAGAAGAATAAAGTTAATGAATACAGTAAAGACATTTGCTTTGCAGGAATTATTAAACAATTATGTTCACTAGCATTTCTATTTTTCAAGAATTATAAAGGGGGTTGGAATAAAAGTTGGGAGGTTGGAAAATTTTTCAAAAATTAATAAGCGGGTGGGAGGACGATTATTCGGTATTCGAGAGTGACTGATTAGTTCTGTATAAAGCTACATTCTTGAATGAATACTCCATGGGAAGAATACTTCCTACATTTCCAGAGAAGTGGCAATGGGTACGCATTGCACATACTTAAGGCAGCATCCCCCACAAGCTTAGATTTCTGCGATAAAAGTAATTTGCACTGAGCAAATTTTCTCCCACTATTGACAATCAATATCATCTAGAGCGGTATCGCCCTGGTACGTCCACTCTTCAGAAAACGAAGATTTTCCGCGAGTTCAAAGAAGTTTTAGAGAGGAACTCACCTTGAATAGGCTCCTCAACTCATGCTACAAACCTCACAGTGAGATCTGTATCATCTGTTTCCTTTTTGTCATGCTGGAACCACACAAATACGGACATGTCTTGAACGCCTAAATTAGGCCGTAGCGCCCTGGTCAGACCGCGGAAGAATTGAGGCCAGGTCCATAACGCGGAACCCGCGGAACTCGCGGAATTTTTGTTCCGCGAAGTTGAGTTCCGCGTTTTGTTCTCGCAGTATGGGGCCGAAAACCAAAACGCGGAACTGGCGGAATTTTTCTTCCGCGAAGCTAAGTTCCGCGCTTTGTCCTCGCGGTATATGGCCAAAAACCAAAACGCGGAACTCGCGGAATTTCATCTATAAGGCCTGCTCTTCCTCCACTTGCCTACAAAGAAGTTTACTTGCATTTTATCACTTTTAATCAACTTTTAATCGACCGTTCTTCCCATGCCAAGAGATTTGTAGCATTTTCTTAAGCAGCTACTTTCACGTATGTTACTACGCCGTCAGCCAAATCTGCTTCGAAAATGAGTCAAAAATGGTCCGTTTAATTTCCCTCTTTCTGCAAAATCCATTGCAAATCTCAAAAACATACAGGTGAATTCAATAATTCAACTCTCTTCTGGCAAATTGAAATCGAAACAAGCTGACTTTCTCACAGGATTGAAGGCATATAAATTGAGATGAAATTTCCCACTTCGGCTCCAAGCGATAGGAGATTTGTAGGTAGGCCATTTGTTGTCATTTCCAAATGCCGTATTGCTTTGGTCTTGGACTCGATACTCGACACTTTGATCACCTGGAGCTGTGGGAGAGCTTCGAGGATAAGGATCGCGTGTCACATGAGGCAAAGAAATGTACATTGTGAGCATACGCACGCGAAATGTTAAAAATGCTATTCTTGTCCATTCCCCCACTTCCTGACCCCAATCCCCTTGACTAGGATTGTTGAGAGTATTGGATTATTTATGCCCAATAAAAACAGAGGTCTGCGAAATATTGTTTGTCGCTCAGCTGAACAGCAAAACTACATCGCTACTTAGTTGTATCCCATCCCAGTTGTATATAAAGGAAAGAAACTTTGGTTTAATCGACCAAAATCAACGTGAAAAGAGTTTCTTATGTTGACAGACAAGTTCCGCGAAATCAAGTTCCGCGTTTTGTTTTCGCAGCATAGGGCCAAAAACCAAAACGCGGAACTCGCGGAACTTTTGTTCCGCGAAGTTGAGTTCCGCGTTTTGTCCTGGCAGTATGGGGCCGAAAAGCAAAACGCGGAACTCGCGGAAATTCATCTAAAAGGCCTATTCTTCCTCCCCTTGCCTACAAAGAATTTTACCTGCGCTATACCAATTTCAATGGATTTTTTTTAGTGGACTTCCTGACCCCAATCCCCTCGACTAGGATTGTCGAGAGTATTGGATTATGCCCAACAAAAGCAAGTCCTACGAAATATTGTCAAGGGGATTGGGGTCAAGAAGTGGGGGAATGGACAAGAATAGCATTTTTAACATTTCGCGTGCGTATGCTCACAATGTACATTTCTTTGCCTCATGTGACACGCGATCCTTATCCTCGAAGCTCTCCCACAGCTCCAGGTGATCAAAGTATCGAGTATCGAATCCAACACCAAAGCAATACGGCATTTGCAAATGACAACAAATGGCCTACCTACAAATCTCCTATCGCTTGGAGCCGAAGTGGAAAATTTCATCTCAATTTATATGCCTTCAATCCTGAGAGAAAGTCAGTTTGTTTCGATTTCAATTTGCCAGAAGAGAGTTGAATTATTGAATTCACCTGTATGTTTTTGAGATTTGCAATGGATTTTGCAGAAAGAGGGAAATTAAACGGACCATTTTTGACTCATTTTCGAAGCAGATTTGGCTGACGGCGTAGTAACATACGTGAAAGTAGCTGCTTAAGAAAATGCTACAAATCTCTTGGCATGGGAAGAACATTCGATTAAAAGTTGAGTAAAAGTGATAAAATGCAAGTAAACTTCTTTGTAGGCAAGTGGAGGAAGAGCAGGCCTTATAGATGAAATTCCGCGAGTTCCGCGTTTTGGTTTTTGGCCCTATACTGCGAGGACAAAGCGCGGAAATTAGCTTCGCGGAAGAAAAATTCCGCCAGTTCCGCGTTTTGGTTTTCGGCCCCATACTGCGAGAACAAAACGCGGAACTCAACTTCGCGGAACAAAAATTCCGCGAGTTCCGCGGGTTCCGCGGGTTCCGCGTTATGGACCTGGCCGAAGAATTGATTGTTTTAGTACATCAAAAACTTTTCAAGCCATTCACCAGTTTACCATAGTATCATTTCATTTCCCAGAAGACCGGAAAGTTACAAAACAAATTCTAATTTTATTGAAAATTATTTCAAAATATTGTTGATTTCAATCCCGCTTTTAACTCTCTTATCCTTGAACTCATTCACCTCTAAAGCACAAATGTAACAACAGCCTACAGAACTAAAGGGTTTCACGGTGTGGACACACCAGGGCGCCATTATGTCAGTTACAGTGCTCTTCCAAAATGAGCCGTAGGTCTTACAATTTGTGTGTGATTCTTGAGATTTCTTTGCATATGAAACCAGAAAAGTTGGAGGAAACTGTCTTGAAGCCAATTCTGTTTTAACTGTGAGATATATCGAGAAGCGACACCAAATAGACATGGTATGTGGAAACGTCAAGGGAAAGTGAATTGTACTTACAGCTTCACTACAGGTAGGTCAAACTTCAAAACTTTATTGTAGCTCTTCCGAGCAACGCAAAGCAGCGAAATTGAAAAAATATCAAAGAGATGACATCAGCAAACAACTTTCACGCGCTTTTTGGAAAAGCTAGGCTCAAGCTCCCTTTGAGTTCAAAGTATTATGCAAGGCGGTTGCACAACCCGGAATCCATTAGTGGACAGACCAGGGCGACGCTACTCTAGTTGTATCAATTTGATTGCAGCATCAAATGCATTTTTTCCAAAATGTCAGCCAACAATATTGCATACCATATTTTTTGCACGTCGTTACTAAAAGACGGAACACCCCAGAACAACCCAAGAACAACCGGAACAAGCCAGGAACAAGCCAGGAACAAGCGGAACAACCCAAGAACAACCCAGGAACAAGCTAAGAACAGGCGGAACAACCCAAGAACAACCCAGGAACAACCTAAGAACAGGCGGAACAACCCAAGAACAACCTAAGAACAGGCGGAACAACCCAAGAACAAGCCAGGAACAACCTAAAAAACAGGCGGAACTACCCAAAAACAAGCCAGAACACTAACTTATTTAGTATTTCTATGCGATGTGACAGATTTCTTGGGTAAACAAAACGGAGTTCTGATCATTCAAGCGAGGGGTGTATCACTTTTCCAAAGATGCGTACAAGATATAAAAACATTGGATTTGTTGGGTATATTTTTAAAGAGTACACAGTTGCTGTGTATATTTATTCCCCAAAGTTATCGAACCATTGTTGGCTTTGATCAGTTTGTGTGTTTCGGATTTTTATGTCATGCTTCCTGTCCATATTGTGTAGCTAGTCTAAGGATAGCAAGTTCCTCCAGGGGACCCAAACAACTTTGTTCCATTTTGTTCTGAGACACCCGGTATATTCGCTGCAAGAACTGATTCATATCAAGTTAATTTATGTTGAGCTGAAAAACTTTGATATCAACTGACTGCATATTAATATGTAGAAGTTCTGATGGTATAACAGTTTGTTTGAAGCATTCAGTAGAGATATTTGGTTAAATTTTTTTCAATTTATGCGAATGATGTAATTCATTTCAAGCGAAAGATTTCATCATTCAGCTGCAAAAAAGAAATTGCTTTTGAATTTTTTACAAAGTACTATTGTCCGAAACTTTACATCCGTATGGCTTTCACTTAGATTCTGTTGTATAGAGGTTTAGTAATATCTATCTAAACTGTTTTAAAGTATTCTGTTCTGAAACTAGTAGTACACATTATACTCATATGCTAGTTCTATAAATGCTGTCAATTATTCAGCTTCGAAACTCCTTTTGAGTGCTAGTTGTTTGCCCTTCGGCTCAAGCAGGGGCGGGCAAGTTCTGTACAATATTGGACGCCATGTTTGTCCAGTAGAATTGGAAAAAGCAACCTGTTCTTTTATCAGATAGTGCGACTTTCGTGCCAAAACAATCAGGTTTTGTGACAAAGGTGAAATTTGAACAGCAATCCTCCTATTCCATCAGTTTGTCACAAAAATGAGGTTTCCTAACCTTCTATCCAATCAAAATTCTAAAGTTTACCAATAACCTGGTTCTCCCATTGTCCATCAAATTTAGGCAGAAAAGACCATTATACACTTATTTGTTCATATAAGAAACTGCCTTTAAGAAACTCAACTCTCAGATGGCCAAAAATCAAGAACTCCAGTATTGACAAAAAGTTAAGAAACTGTTTATTTTGATAAAGGACATCCTTTGACATATTTCTGCCCTACCTTCACTCGTTTCCTGTATCACACAACTGGCAAGGTACTTGAGTAATATCTCAACATTGGAAAGGCTTAGAAAAACCTTGTTTTGAAATGTTTACGAGGTCACAGGTAGTGAAATTGAAGATTGTTATGGAACCTCTACGAAACTCAAAAGAGACCCTGAGTACTCAAAATCTGATAATTTTAGGAAACTTTCAGTACTGGACCAAATTCTTAGTTTCTTATAAAAAATACGTGTATTTCAAATTTTCACATAAGGGGTTCTACCTTTGTCCACCAAATGTACAGAAAAAAGACCCAAAACTCCAATTTTTCACATAAGGGGTTCTACCTCTGTCAGGCAAATTTCTGAAAATGAGGGCAGAATTTCAAATTGCTCACCAAAGCGATCGTACCATTGTAGGGCAATCAGTCTTGGGATACTTGTACTTTCATATCTATATACCTGCTTTCGAAAACAGTAATAGGTCGAAACTACCGGTTTTGGGGACAAAGGTGGTGCAAAATTTTTTAATGAACTACCCTGTTTATGGACAAAGGAAGGACCATCGTTCCCAGTGCGACATGTGGTTTAAAGAATATTCTGGACTTTTCAACCTTTCAAAACTTGTCAAACCAATTGGAAACATAGTGGCTATTGATTCGTTGATTGATTTTAAAGGGTCTGTTTATCCCGCATGCCTTGCACGTGCCATTTTTTGCAACATGTTTCCAAAGTTTGTGTTTGGTTGATTTCCTCCCTAGGGAAGTGCGCATTAGAAACATATTCCTTAAGGCCCCTATTCACATGAGAACGGAATGGAGTCTATTATTTTCAGGGTTTCTCGCACGATTATGGATTGATATTAAATCTCATCACGTTCCTCTCTAGCGATCAAATGTCCTGGCTCATCACCGACTTTGCCCACCTTTGCGCAGACAACTTTTACGTTCAAAGTTTTAGGATCACCTTATTCATAAATTTCACGCAAAAAGTCTGCAAAACAATACACTCCAAGATGTGTTGACAAGAGATTTAAATCGTTCTGTTATGTTCTGTTCTTCGGCTGACTCTCCAAGGCTAATTTCCATTCAGTGAAATTTCCTGAACCGGTAGAATTTTAGATGATAAAATGTCGTTCGGCCATAACTTTCTATTCAACCCCAGAGTGCCCGCTTGGATATCTCCACTGACTGGAAGTCAGCCTTCAGAGCCTTCCATTTTCTGGACCAGAACGGAGCGGAACGCCTTTCGTCGTTTTCACATGAACACCAACAACAATAATTTATTTTCCGTATCGTTATGTTGCATTGCATTCTCGTGTGGAGCAGGCCTTACTTTAGTGATTCATTTTTCATTAGAACATATGAGGTTTGCTTTTTTTTATGTCAAGGGACCGTAGCAAATCAGTAGCCTAATTCAATTCTAAATTTTGCATAACAATTATATCATTTTCAGTATTGATGAAACAGAACCATCCGAGTCACTGGGGAGGTTGGTGAATGATTCGCAACACCCTAACGCGAAGATGAAGTTGATGAAGCTAAATGGAGAACCCCATCTATGCATCTTTGCATTGAGGGACATCAACAAGACTAAAGAAATCCATTATGATTATGGTGTAGATGACTTACCTTGGCGACAAGAGGTCATTATAAATTTAAGGAATCGCTCTTGTATTCTTATAATACATCCTTTGCTTTTAATGCTAGTTGCCGTTTGGCGAGGAAGATTTATTTTCATTTTGACAGTTTAGTTTTGATTTGCCTTCATCTTATCAAATGCATCTTTGTATTTGTTTTATTTTCTTATTCTTCACCTTAAAACTGATTAGGAAAATCCTTTGAGGCATACTCCAATTTATACCTTGGAATTTGGAATCGTGTTTTATAACTTGAGTATTGGGATTTTATTTTAAATTTGCAACATTGTCGGAAGATGTTTTCAACATTTTATAAAGATTTAAGACCGCAAAGAACTTTCCCTTGTGTGTTAAAAGGATATACCCATAAAAAGTCAGACCTTTTTAGATATATTGAGCAGCATGCCTCGTTTTTGCATGGCTTTCAAACTTTAGATAGTGTTTCTATCAATGTTATTACTGCCATTGCTGGTTTGGGAATTGTTTGCTTTATTTTCATAAACAGCATTTCTATTCAATGATGCTTGTAACTTTCTTTTTCTACATCAAAAGTGATATAGATTAGTGCTGTAACTTGTCAACATCAACAGAAATTACCAATCTGCAGACTTCCCACTCATGTCTGTTAAAAAGAAAAGTGATCTTGATTTAGTTTTCCAGTAGATCGCTGAACGATCATCCAAACACATCTGGCTATCATTAATTTACAGTTATATGCTTGAATTTTTCCATATCTACATGATTCTGAATGTATATTGTAGATGCTATGTTTCGGGAACTTTCTAAAGTTTGTTTGAAAGATTAAGGGACTTGCAACAACATTGGGTTAATTTTCGTCATGAAAAGGTCCAAATATTTGCTTGCCATAAAAGCTTCAGTACAAAACTTTGTACCTGGATGGATAAAACAAAAAATGCACTTTATTGTTATAGATGCTGTTGTATATGACAAGTGAGCGCCTGAAAGTTACCCTTTCCTCAGGGTAGCAGCAGACTATAAAGATACCAAGTCGTCTGGAAGATTGTAAAGGCCTCAATGAGGCATTAGTATTGTATATTTTTGTGTTGATGTTTATCATATATTCACATGTTGGAAAATATGTTACTCATCCAGTTGCCATAATGGCAAAGAAGCATGCAAAACTTTGCAAATCTGTCCCATTTAATGGTAAACGTAGTTTATCCCTTAGCATTTGGCTTATGTTTTGTCGCTCTTCCTCATATATTGAATGTTTGCCTTTTAGAATTCTGCAGTGTCTGCAAAATTTATAAAAAGACCTGATTCAAGGCAGGCTTCTAAAGGTGATATTTTATAAAAGTAGCTAAAATATCTATACAAATACTTCTGCACTATCCACAATGAAAAAGGTATTAAGTCACCGGGTCTCCACTACGGATGGAACTTATAAATCAAATTAATTTTCAATACACAAACACAGTGGGCACAGATACGGAAATAGAGGAAAATCGAATTATTAGAATTAAAGCTTTGTTTAATTCTCCTGAAAGCTGAATAAATTCTGGACTCAACAGTGCAAATCTGAAGTTCATATCTTATTCCGTTCAAAAATTATCTTACTTTGAAACCTGGAGGAGTTGGAAAACTTTGGTGTACCTCACAAAACATGTTCATTTCAATTGCTCAACTGTCTTTTTATTGTAGGGGAGCTTTTAGGAGCTTTGTCGATAAAAACACGGACTTTCTACGAGGTTCCAGGTCGAATATGAAAGAAAAAATACTGCCAGAACTGTAGAAATTTATAGTTTACCTACTGAATGGAAAGATTGATCGGAAAGGATGCATTCTGGGGAAAATATTTTCTGCTTTTTGCTGCAAAAGTTTAGAGATTATCTTGAATAACGCTAAATGCCACAAGTGGGTCACGATGACATATATACTTTTCTGAAATTGAAACATGCCGAGCAGAGGGAAATGCCTTTGGATTATTATCCCACTGGTGGCATTTGGATATTTTAGCAGTTAAACGTTTTATCTGACTGTTCCTGTAGCACTACCAATTTTTAGGCAAGAATTTTGCAAAAGACGATTACGCTAAAGATGGCAGTGAGGAACTTTTTACCAAGATGCACTGCGTTCTTTAATCGAATTAATGTAGAATCGTTAAAGATTCGTTATTCGAGTGCAATGCATCTTGGTAAAGAGTTCGTCGCCGCCATCTTTAGCGCAATCGCCTATTAAATTTTCATAAGATTGATATTATGATGTAAACACCCAATACATTTCTGAATCGAACTTGTTTCCAGCTATCAAGTTCTACTTTAGGTGACAGTAACCGTGAGATATGGAAGGGTTGGGAAGGTATTTCATTTCTGTTACACAAACTTTGTTATCTCCGTTTGCCAAATACAGGTTAAAACTGTTTAATAGGATTTCAATAGAAAATCAAATTTGGATATTAATTTTACGTAAGAAAAGTACTTTCTTGACTATTTAGGATTTATAGGTTTCATTGAAGCAAGTCATGGTGTTTCGAAGTCCTACTTCCTTATGACCCCCAAATTGTGCCCACTGTCATGAAATAAACAACAAAACAACATTAAGAAATATGAAACAAAACAGACAACAAGAAAACAATGCTAGGTAGATTATTGATCAAAACGTTTAGCTTTCAAATTCGTAGGTGTAGAACGATAAATTGTTAATAACTTTGTGGTTTTTTCCCAGTAACCTACATCAACAATGTAAAATACATTACAGTATAACTTAAGATCTGTCAGAAATGCACCCCCTCAAATCTTGGTACAACATTGCTGATGTCATCCTACAGACTCTTGCAGTTGTGAATTTTCGCCGTAAACTCAAATTCCATATATTCTCTACAATATGCCAGGTCTAAACTTCTCTGAACATTTCAACAATTTTTTTTAATGAACCATGAAGATGGTACTAGACTATTACCACATCAGAATGGGAAATCTGGTGTTTATATGATCCTTGGCCAGAAACAGTTATTTCCTGCAGGTAATAATTAATTATTGCTAATTTCATTTTTATAGAAACGGACAGCAGAGTTATCATCGATGTAGTGATGGAAGCGGAGAATAATGACCGTGTCTCAACTAAAGGTACTAATAACTGTGTATCCTCATTATAGAAAGGAAAATTAGATAGATAACAGAAGGATATATGATTATTTTAAAAATAGCTTAATCTTTTGAGAATAGATTATATTATTCTTCTCTTCCGTATAAAAATGTGATATCGTGCAAGAAACTAGCGAAAGTTAAATTCTCTTAGATGAAATGCTAGGATTATAATGCTCTGAAGACAAGAACAGTAGATTGGTTTCACCATTAAAGAATGATAAGCGTTTTCTATTAAGAACTAGACATATATGTTAAGCCCTGAAAAATTGAGCATTCAATTGCTTTTCGTTCCTGCAATATTTTACGGAAGTGAAGAATGTAGCTTAATAGTTTGATGCGATGAACTAACATCTTCCATTTTAGTAATACGTACATTCTTGCATATCTTCATTACTAAATTTAATTTCACTTTCGCAGATGATGGTAGCTTCGTTGTACTTTCATCTTCGATTCAAAAAAATAGCGACGCGGATTGCTCAATAGAAGGTACTGTCGATTATGTTTTTTCATATTACTAAAGTAAATTAGATCGACAACTCTGGAGAGATTTCTGTTTTCTTGGCATTTGCATACTGTTTTTGCGAAGTTTCAGTCATGGCTTTATCTACCCAAAATGGAGATCAAAGACTTCTTAATCCTTGGGGGGGGGGGGGAGTAAACCTGCTACAGTGTGTAAGCTAATCCTCATTTGTTTATGTTAATGTATTAAGAGTTGAAATATTATTCTTGGTTGTCCAAAGTTGCCTCCACTTTCCATCCAGAGCTTTTGGATTTTGACCTAAGATGTGTTGTTCAATCTCCTAAATCTTAGGGACGTATATGCTAGAAATATCGTGCTTAGGGACAATTTGTGGTGGAAATCCTGGACTGAACTTAACAATTATACTCATGAATTTAGTCCCACATGTGCATAATTCTTCATTTAACCATTTATTAAGTAGTTTATTGAGGTTTTCATACATTTTATTTTAATTAATTAGCACTTTTTGTGTTTTCAGTACTGAAGCTTATATCTGACATGGTCCCATTGTTTGGTCGCTTGGCAACGAACCACGTGACGAATTAGCATTAAATCTATAATTAGACTCCTAATTGATGTACTTACTATTGTGCGAAGTTACAATGACATACTAATTATGCTTTTTGAGATAATTAGGGGGGGGCATTTTTTGCCCCCCCCCCGGGCAGTGGCCTGACCCTAGGAGCCAGGGTAGAATAGGGTTTAAAAAAAGTGTACTTTTGTAAATGAATTTTGACTACTGAAGAACGACATTCATTTGTGCCTATATTTATTAATTTGTCAATTTTCAGTTTTTATATTCCATTTGAAAGAGTACACAAATGACAGACCCCTGTCCATTAAAATCTATGATTGAGGAAATTCCCCTTGCACGTTTGCAGTTTAGCCTGAAATCCAAAAGCTCTGGTGTGGAGATAGGGGTAAAACAGGACTTTCAAGATTAATGTTAGAACTCTCGCTGCACCAATGTCAAAAAGAAGGTATTAATCGTCAGGTCATCTATACAAAAATACTTCAACACGTATAAGGTAACGATTTGATTCAAGTTCTTATGGCAAACCAAGATCAAATCTGTGACCTTTATGTGAGCACTTGGTTTCAAATTAGTAAAATGGGTAAAGAAATTGCTCTATCAGCAGGTTTCCATTCATTCAATAGAAGATAATGACGATTGTATTTTCATATTGGGCAAATTAGTAAGAAACGTTTGGAGAGATTTCTGTTTTCTTGATGTAATTTAAATTTAATGTACATTTTGTAATTGGGAAATTTGAGTCATGACTTTCTGTACATGAATGGAGGGAATAAACCTGCTATCATTTTAGAAATATTCCTCGATGGTCAACTTTGCTCTAAATACCTCATTCATTAATGTTAGTGCATTAATAGTTGAAATATTATCTCGAAGGTCTAAATTTGCCTCCACTTTCTATCCAGAGCTTGTTGGTTTTGACCTAAGGTGTTAATACGCTGTGTTGTCGAATCTCATAAATCATGGGGAAGTATATGCTAGAAATATCGTGCTTAGAAACAAATTGTGGTAGAAGACATTGTTTTGGTATTTATCTTCTGTAAGGAATTACTTTTATCAATTATCTTAAATCAGATCCTGAAGATTCCATGCAATCAAAAGTTAAAAGTTTTGCTCCCTGTTAAAATCTTGAGGAGACAAATGCATAGAGCCACTCCAAATCTAGGATGATACTGCTTTGAAAAGAGAGCAGTTGACTAATAGCGTTATGAAAATTCGAGGAGATATCTCTTTTAGAACTAATAGACCAGAGGCTGGAGGGGGAGCATGGTCACCAAGACAGGGAATTTATAGGACATAATTCTTCTAGATCAAATTTTTGCGTAGATTACGAATCTGGGTGTTGATCGGGCAGTTGAGGGGGCTTTTCGGAGATACAGGGGGGAAAAGGCTAAAAATATGCCATAGAGACTAACAACAAGAATATGAAAGCCTAAGAGGAGCAGAGTTCACAGAGTAGCCTTTTTAGATCAAGCTTGTCCATAGATTATGAATATTAATGTTGGTTGGGTGGTCGTAGTGGTTTTTTCCAGGATTAGGGGGGCCAAAGACCTAAAAGCTATGCGGACACTAATGACTAATATAGAGACTGGGGAAATGTCATTGAGTTGGTATATCATGAGAGCATCGGATTCTATGTGTAGATTAAGAATCTAAACCTTGATTAGGAGGGTAGGGGACTTTTCCGAGATACAGGGGGGGGGGGGGGGGGAAGGCCTAAAAATTCCTCAGACACTAAATATTTAGACTATGAAAACGCAAGAGTTAGTTTTTTTCCAAAAAGAGCATCTGATTTACACATATTATTCGCGTAGATTACGAAAGTAGACATTAATCGAGAGGTCAGGGGGACTTTCCCGAGATACAGGGAGGGGGAAGTCCAAGGTTTTACTGAGGAAGTGACTCTCCTTTAAGTTAGTTTGAGCCCCTAAAATATAACTCTTTATCCTGCAAGAATTAGTGTATGTAAGTCAAACCCTATCTTTGGCTGCAAAATCTTTGCTCTGATTATGCTAATCAATGCATGAAGTGCTGCTGAAGTGGCACAATATACAAATTTTATCTATAATACACTTACAGCTTATTGTCCGAATAATCAGTCCAATTCACGTACTCCCGGTCTGAAATTTCATTGCCGATGGCTTTGTTCTCTCTATCGATTAAGATCTCTGCAGCTCTTTCTGAAAAAGGTTCAGTAACCCAGTCGACAGGGCAATCTTCATTCTATCCATAATAGCTTGGATCCTCGATTTCCACGATTGGGTTTTGTGCTTGTCGCCAAATTCTTGCAACATAGTTTGCGCGAAGAAGGTGCTTTTCAAGGCTACTCTTGCATAGAGACAAATCAGTGACCTTTTCATTACGCTCAAAGTTTTTCTAGAACATTCTTTTTAATGCTTCATTTGCATTTTCGAGGTGCTTCTCTCCATATAAACAGCAAACAAGTTCTTCAATACAGAATCAACTAATTACCGAGACAGACGGTTTTCCGTCCCCAAATTGCCGAGCAACGTTAGGAATTCTTCATCATCCTTGACTATCTTCCATAATTCATGGTTCGTTGCTAATCCAATTTCCTGAACGCTTCCCTCTCTGGAGATTCTAAAGCAGCAGTACAGTGTTTCCTAGAAAAATAAACAACACGATCTCTTTGAAATGATTGCATTTCTTCTTTCCAGACCTCTTCTTTAGAGAGGCTCTTCTCGGGTTGCACGCTTTCTCTTGAAACGACTGGTCTATGTTTCTTCTTTTATGCGCAAAGGAAAGAAAGAAGTTTGGAAGATAGTCAAGGATGATGAAGAATTCTTAATTTTGCTCGGCAATTTCGGGACGGAAACCGTCCGTCTCGGCAATTAGTTGATTCTGTATTGAAGAACTTGTTTGCTGTTTATATGGAGAGAAGCACCTAGAAAATGCAAATGAAACATTAAAAAGAATGTTCCAGAAAAACTTCAAGCATAATGAAAAGATCACTGATTTGTCTTTACTACCCCCATGCAAGAGAAATCTTGAAAAGCACCTTCTTCGCGCAAACTACGTTGCAAGAATTTGGTGACAAGCACAAAACCCAATCGTGGAAATCGAGGATCCAAGCAATCATGGATGGAATGAAGATTGCCCTGTCGACTGGGTTACCGAACCTTATTCAGAAAGAGATGTAGAGCTCTTGATCGACAGAGAGAACAATGCCATCGGCAATGAAATTTCAGACCCGGAGTACGTGAATTGGACTGATTATTCGGACAATAAGCTGTAAGTGTATTATAAATAAAATTTGTATATATTGCCACTTCAGCAGCACTTCATGCATCGAATAGCATAATCAAAGCAAAGTTTTTGCAGCCAAATACAGGGTTTGACTTACATATACTAATTCTTGCAGGACAAAGAATTATCTTTTAGGCCATTCTCCCTAAACTGAACCTCAAACTAACTTAGAGGAGAGTCACTTCCTCAGTAAAACCTTGGACTCCCACCTCCCTGTATCTCGGGAAAGTCCCCCTGACCTCTCGATTAATGTTTATTTTCGTAATCTACGCGAATAATATGTGTAAATCAGATGCCCTTTTTGGAAAAAAACTAACTCTTGCGTTTTCATAGTCTAAATATTTAGTGTCTGAGGAATTTTTAGGCCTTCGCCCCCCCCCTGTATCTCGGAAAAGTCCCCTACCCTCCTAATCAAGGTTTAGATTCTTAATCTACACATAGAACCCGATGCTCTCATGACATACCAACTCAATGACATTTCCCCAGTCTCTATATTAGTCATTAGTGTCCGCATAGCTTTTAGGTCTTTGGCCCCCCTAATCCTGGAAAAAACCACTACGACCACCCAACCAACATTAATATTCATAATTTATGGACAAGCTTGATCTAAAAAGGCTACTCTGTGAACTCTGCTCCTCTTAGGCTTTGTATCTCCGAAAAGCCCCCTCAACTGCCCGATCAACACCCAGATTCGTAATCTACGCAAAAATGTGATCCAGAAAAACTATGTCCCATAAATTCCCTCTCTTGGTGACCATGCTCCCCCTCCAGCCTCTGGTCTATAAAAGTTTAGTTTTAGTATTGAAAATTGGAAAAGAAAGATTTGTATATATATGAGCAACCAATAACATTTGCAGGAATTAATAAAGCAATCTGGCTGCGTTCCAATGTGCATAATCATGCCTTTTTTTTGCTTGGAAAGTTATAAGAAGATAAATTTTCTCAACATCTTTCTTTTCCATCAGTTTAAGACATAAAGTGTTTTTGGTGGCACCGCTATATTTTTACTGTTTCAAGGTTGAGTTTGGAAAGTTGCAGGAGCTTGATTTGATCTCTGCTTGCAGTTTTGCCTGATGCCAAGCATATTTCTTCACCATAAATCAGCACAGTAATTGCTTCAATTTATAGCTTTACTAAAATATTATTCTTGATGATTTAAGTTTATACAAATATCTTGTTCTTACGGAATTTAAAATATAATAGTTTTAAAGTTAGGAGTTTAGAATTACTTTGATGCATTATATTTATCAGATGGTCAAAATTCTATACAATCCACGTTGAAAATTAGAAATGCGATGATGAACCTGCCTTAGTCCATCTCAGAGAGCAGTCACTGGCTCTTCTTTTCTCTAATATAAGAGGGAAGCTTACACGGCAGTGAGTTACAGTTTTTGGATAATTTGTCAATTGCACTGTTACACTTATTGTTGAATAAGTCCCTTCTATAGTCACCGCTTACTTCCCTCTTTTAGGGTTTAATAGTGGTGCTCCGAATGAATCAGCAGCTGAAGTGGAGAACTATAATGCTGTGTCATCAGAAGGTAAATATGGTTGTTTATTTTCCTGAAAGAAAGGAAGGATAGGTAGAAGACTCGGGGGACCGATGATTCTTCACCAAGTTTTTGTGCCATACATATTCCATTCTGTGAATCGATAGTGGCTTCTCCTTCGTCAATAGCGTGCAACATACGTTTGAATTGACCTGACCGCTTTGACATCACATAAAGGCGGATATGATTTAGTTTAGTTTTTTCGATGTATTTCTCTAGGGTATTATCATTGGATGTAACTATTTTGTTACAAGAAAAACTTCCAAGCTTGATGGAAAATTCTTCAATATTTCCCAGCTGACTTTCTCCATTTGGAAAGAACAGGTTCTTCCCAATTTGCAGCACATCATCAAATCTACAATCCGTATTCAATCTCACATCAAGTGTTCCCCCGCCCTTTAACACGCGAACCAACGTGTATCCAATCTTTTTTTAAATCAAAGTTCATCCAGCCAATGTGTATCCTCTTAGCTTTCTTTTTCCTTGGTGCCTTTGAAAAACCAATAAACCGTTGAAAAATAATGGAGGTATTTTTGCGACAAACAAATTCTCTTTCTTCTTTCCGTCAAAAATTTGCTATTTGTAAACATGGAAACAGGCTGCCCTTGTGTACTTTCAGGTGGAGAATCTGAAATGTAACTTATATTTACTTTGTGTCTTTCATGATGACAACAATTTCCTAGGATAGCGACCCATACATTTAGGACACTGTCAAAATACTTTTGAGTGCGATTGGAAATTAAAATTACAAATTACAAATGTTTCTTAGCTTTTTCATTTCAGGTAGGGTTGTTTCTAACTTTCGAAAAATGAAGCCTTCGGTTTCTTATAAGCGGTTTCTTGTAAAAAATACGCGTACAAAGAAGAACTTATTTCAAATCCCAGGCTGAATAGGTTCTTATATAATGGGGGTTGGTTTAATTGCAAAATTTAAGCCTGCAGATTCTTAACCCTATCCAGACTGGGCTTTCTCAGCTACTAGAAGACTGGGGGGGGGGCTCATTCAGCCCACCCCTCTCTAAAATCACCATTCCTTCACTTACAAAGATGAAACTCACCACGCAGGTAGCCGTGCTTATGATCTATCATTTTTCACAAAAATAATTCTAAAAATAGGTATGACGTCATAATTATTCAAGACCAACTGGCACGTGTTCACAAAAAAAAAATCAACTTTTTTTTAAATCTTTATAATTTTCTAAGATTGATTTATGAAACCAAATTATGCTAATCAAAGCATTGTTAGGAGATTAAAATATACTTCTAAAGTGAAAAATGTCATTTTCGCAAATCCAAGGTGGCGGACAGAGAGATTAAAATTCTTGTTTTTCCGAAAAATGACAAATGCAGCCATAATAGAGAATTTCTCCATATATTACAATGAAAGCTACTTGAATGATAAGTGGTCGTTGCATACTTCATTTTTCATTTTGAAACTTTTGTTTTGATTATTGCAAAAAATGCTGACATCAGCATTTTTTCCCAGTAGTAAGCAAATGAGTTGGAAGGAAATTGAATGGGGAAATAGGGGGTTGAGGATAGTAATTTAATGAAATTTTGATCATATCTTGACAAACTAAACACTTTCAAGTCAAAAAATTCTCACTGTAAATAAAAATTCTCAAGATATGCATGAAAACTGATCGTTAGTAGTACTATGTGAGGATACCCCCGGGGAATCTTATACCGTTTGCGACGAATGGTGCACAAAAATCAAACAAAATTACATAGCTTAGGTGGAAACAACCCTGTCGATCAGCTTTAACCTAATTATTGCTGCTGTAAAACAATTGGGGTCGAAATATCCTTGCAGAAAGAACGATAACTAATTTTTGCCATTTTCTTAAATATGATGTCATTGATGAGGTCACGTGACACATAATTGGTCTATTGTTCCTGGAAAAAATTTAAGAGACCTTATAAATTATAAGTATATAAAGTAAAACGGATACTATCAAAGGATTATGAGGTGATCTGGAATTACATCCATAAGCAGCTTACCTAAAAGTTGGCCCCAACCACTCTGAAAAAACAGCCACCGCCCACCCCCCCCCCCCCCTGATTTTTTTTTTTCAAAATTTCAAACAAAATCACACTTCAAATGGATAGAAACTAAAAGTCAGAAAACCATTCCTGGTTCGTTGAACCAATTTGGAGCAGTGCTCAGTTAAGTATGTGGGGGGGAGGCTGAATAAGCCCCCCAGTCTGGATAGGGTTAATGCATTCTACCATACTATCTAATTACTATACAAAAATACGGGGATGATACCATGAGGAGCAAAAGAAAATGACTACCCCATGGCCAATATATAAAGATGCACACGTACTACTAAGATGTGGAACCCAAAACCACCCACAACAACCCAAAACCACATCATAACCACCCAAAACCACCCAAATTTCTAAGATTTAACATCAGGTCCAAAGCCATCAAAAGTTTCTAACATTTAGCATCAGATCTAGCAAGGGGAAAGTCCGCGTTTTGTGCCCAGGTATGGGTCTCAGCACAAAACGTGGACCTTATAAAATGTGAAAGTTTCTAGAGAATCTAAAGGAAGGACGACAATTAATTTGTGGTTTTTGCAAAGAAAAATTGTGTTTTAAGTTTGATTTGACTCATATTTGCGCGATTTGATGCACTGGGTTTTTGTCGACTATTTGGCCCAGCCACGAATTTAGGCCCTGCTTGAAAAATCAAAATAGGTAAAAGTATGGAGTGAAGAAGACCAAAAGCATGTTTAAGAAACAGTGGTTGTCTCTACTCTTCATCGTCAAATTTGACTTGACCGTGCATCAAAGGGGAAAGTCCGCGAAGTCTGCGTTTTCTGCCCAGGTATGGGTCTCAGCACAAAATGTGGACCTTATCAAATGTGAATGTTTCTAGAGAATCGAATGGAAGGACGACAATTAATTGGTGGTTTTTGCAAAGAAAAATCTTATTTTAAGTTCGATTTGATTCCTATTTGCGCGGCTCCCTGAAAAGCAGTCTCTGCAGGCTGACGGGGCTACCGTGGTTGAAAAATTTAAAATGAAGTATTAAAAATTAATTTGATGCATTGGGTTTTTGTCGAATATATGGCCCAGCCAAGTATTTAGGCCCTGCATGAAAAAACCACATAGGAAAAGTATGGAGTGTAGAAGACCAAAAGCATGTTAAGAAGGTTACTTTCAAGAAACCAGTGGTTGTCCCTACTCTACATCGTCAAATTTCACTTGACCGTGCATCAAAGGAGAAAGTCCGCGAAGTCCGCGGTATGTGCCCAGATGTGCCCAGGTATGGGTCTCAGTACAAAATGCGGACCTTATAAAATGTGAAAGTTTCTAGAGAATCTAAAGGAAGGACGACCATTAATTTGTGGTTTTTGCAAAGAAAAATCTTGTTTTAAGTTTGATTTGACTCATATTTGCGCGATTTGATGCACTGGGTTTTTGTCGACTATGTGGCCCAGCCACAAATTTAGGCCCTGCTTGAAAAATCAAAATAGGTAAAAGTATGGAGTGAAGAAGACCAAAAGCATGTTTAAGAAACAAGTGGTTGTCTCTACTTTACATCGTCAAATTTCACTTGACCGTGCATCAAAGGAGAAAGTCCGCGAAGTCCGCGGTATGTGCCCAGATGTGCCCAGGTATGGGTCTCAGTACAAAATGCGGACCTTATAAAGTGTGAATGTTTCTAGAGAATCCAATGAAAGGACGACAATTAATTGGTGGTTTTTGCAAAGAAAAATCTCGTTTTAAGTTCGATTAGACTACTATTTGCGCGATTTGATACATTGGGTTTACGTTGACTTGTTGGTTTTTATTGAATTCCACGTATTGTGCTGGGAACTATGCCTGAGCAAAAAATGCGGACATTCACGGACGCGGACTACAATTCCGCGAAGTCTGCGGGGTCCGCGTTATAGACCTGGCCACTTGAGGATATTGGAATTCTATACCATGCTGGTTGGTGCATCAAAAGGGCAAGAGATGATATTCAATCGATGCCCACAATTATCGAAGTTATGACAACAGCTTCAGACAGCATTTTAGTTAGGAAAGATATAGTAGAAGAATATAGTAGGATATGATATGCTAACTGAAAAGGATGGATACAGGTTCATTGTCAATGATAAGTTTCTAGGATTTTTCAAGGTGCTTCACGATAAATGTTCCAATTCTATGAAGCAAAGCTTAGAAAAAATGCAAACAGATGCTGTAAAAATGTGTCTCAAAGAGCTGTCCCAGGACAAGGAATTAAGAAATGCCTGCAATATTAGTACGGCATCATCCCATTTGGATCTTCATAAGAGAGCTGGCCTCCTCATAGTTTTGAAGCATGCAATATTTGTTTCTTAAAATCAAAGCAAAAGTGTTTGTGTGGCAAGATGCATCTGGTCCTGATCACAACAGTGTTTCATTGAGACAAGAATTGAGATGTGCCAAGAATAAAGCAGCATCTGCTGCAAAAAGGGCAACAATTCAGGCCGAAAACCATGGACCAAGTGAGGAATGTGACCCACTGGCAAATTAAACCAAGTAACCACAGGAAACCAAGGAGAGAGAAGTGATAAAGACACCAGAGTTTGCATGTCATGTAGCAGCCTCCAAGACTGGAAATTTGTTGAACATATTGTCTTGTTTTCGATTGCTTTTCCTTCTCACAGCTAAATTCATATTTTGCTATCAAAACACTTCATTTTGCTTTGTTTTTCCTTTTTTTTCATTTCTTCCTTGATTGCGTGATCGATAAACAAAGTTTTGGCGGTAAAACAATTGGATTCCAGTCCCTGAAATGACCGCATAACGGCTGAACTGTTTTGGGGTTGAAAGGCTAACGGTCAAATTTGACACCATTTTGTTTCAGCTGTCCGTATACTTTCGTAACGGGAGTGTATAATAGGATGCAATGCACTTATCCAACTTGGGAGATTGACGAAGAGGGACTTGTTTTGAGACTTGACACTTGTGAAAGGTCATAGTCGTTTGTTTCTTATTTTGAGTGATAAAAATTCTGAGAAGAAAATCTTCTGTATATTTCTGTTGATTGCCTCATTGTTACACCGCTCGGAAATTGTAACCTTGTTACAATTGGTGACAGGAGCAAGATTATCAAAGCTGAGAAGTTTCAGAACCCTTGTTTGAATCATTTTGGAGAGAACCGCGGATAATTTCGTACAGTGAAGCGCTTATAAGTGAAGAGTATGTACGTACACTTTGTAAATACATCTTGCCGGACATTTTTTGACATCTATTGTAAATATATATACAGAGATCAAAACTTGTAGATAAATAGACGATGGTAAATGGTGCAAGAACGAAAGGGGGAGCCGCAATGATGTCGGAGGAGCCGTCACCCTTATTGGCAGAGAGATCGAGAGAGAATGGACATGAGACAGAGCTGAAAACAGTCGTACAACCGACAAAATTCTTTGGCAAAGAATTACAACACGCAAACGGAAGATCGTTTGAAGAATTATTCATGTACCGCTTTGTTCTTGGGAATCATTCCAAACAAATTTTACAGCAGCCAGGAAATTTGCGGATCTTAAATAAATAATTCATATATTTCATTCATTTCATTTTAATTTCTTTAAGCACGGTAACCCCGTCAATCGATAGATTGCTTTTCAAGGGGCCGTGCATAAAACGTTACAAATTAAGTTAAAAATAAATTCAAAGCAAAACCCTAATTTAATTACAATGATGAATAAATGAATAAATAAATAAACTATTTTTTAAAGCTTCTTTAAATGCTTTCAATGAGGATGCCTGCTTGACTTCACAACCCAAGAGGTCCCAAACTCCAGCACCACGACATGAGAAAGCTCGCTGACCATTACTTGTTCTCATTAGTGGGACTTGAAGATCAGTTGCGGTGTTTCTCAAATTTTTCCTACTGCATGTCGAATTTTTAATGAACATTTCTGACAGGTAATCAGGAGCAAGGTCATTTATCGATTTGTAAACCATGCAAGCTGTCTCGGTTTTTATCATATCTGCTACAGTAGGCCAATTCAAACTTTTAATCAAAGCACTAGCAGAAGAATCATAACTGCTGTTGGTCACAATTCTAGCTGCGCGGTTTTGAAGTTTTTGCAGCACCTGCAATCCTGCCCCCCACATGCCCCCCAGACTGAACAGCAGTAGCGGAGATGCGGTTCAACGATACCACGATATATTTTAGAGAGAGTGTCTTTTGGAAGTAACTTCTTGGCATATCTAAGAAATCCAATAGCACGAGAAACCTTAGATCGTACAAAATGGATATGTTCATCCCAAGCTAAATGTTTATCAATTTGCATCCCTAAATACTTGACCTTATCAACCATTTCAACTTCAGAGCCACCAATAGAAAATAATGGTGGTTCCACTGATTTTGTCAAAATCTTCTTAAGGTTAGGCCGACATCCAATGACCATCGCCTGTGTCTTCAGGACATTCAATGATAACTTATTGCCTTGGAGCCATTCCCTTAAAGAATCAAGTTCTTTGTTAAGCGTCACGTTCAGATCGCTGACGTTCCTTGCAGAAAAGGAGATACTGGTATCATCAGAATACATAGTCACCTGGCAGTTGTCCAGACAAAACGGATGGTCATTGATATAAAGTATAAAAAGAAGAGGCCCAAGACAAGATCCTTGTGGTACACCACAGTGTATTTCTTCTATTCGTGACGAAACACCATTGACCTTGCATAACTGCCATCTGTCTTGGAGATATGATGTAAACCATGCATGCTCGATACCAGAAATCCCATATTCCTGCATCTTTTTTGGCAGGATAGCATGATCTACAGTATCAAACGCTTTCTTTAGGTCTATGAACACCAATGCAGTGTATTTCCCAGTATCCATGTTATTATACCAATCGTTAGTGCAGGACAGTAGACTTGTTACAACAGAGTACAGGCGTCTAAAACCGGATTGTTTAGAAAACAAGTGTTTGTTTGTATCCAAGTACTTATAGAGTTGGTTGAAGGTCATTTTTTCAAAAGTTCTCGAAAGAACAGGGAGAACAGATATAGGTCTGTAATTAGAACGATCATCAGTTTGACCACTTTTGAAAATAGGAGCAACCCTAGCAATTGTCTAAGAATCTGGAAAAACTCCTGTGGCAATAGACAGATTAAATATATCACAAAGGGAGTCTGAAATAACTGGGAGACCGATCTTCAAAAAATGATTTGCTATGCAGTCAGTGCCAAAACCCATAGATGTTTTGAATTTCCCCAAGACACTTGCGACCTGGTGTGAACATCA
Source organism: Aurelia coerulea (assembly GCA_039566865.1). Lineage (NCBI taxonomy): Eukaryota > Metazoa > Cnidaria > Scyphozoa > Semaeostomeae > Ulmaridae > Aurelia > Aurelia coerulea. The sequence goes on from CM076947.1 coordinate 13,478,548, forward strand.
AATAAAACTTCAGATTTAGATTTAATAGCTTGCTTCTCAGATTGTCCCTTGATGCACACAAGTTTGAACTCTTTGGTTATCCATGGACAGAATCTTTCTGAAACTCGCCTACTGCGTAAGGGAGCATGTTTCTCAAGTACAAGGGAAAACATAGATGTCCATTGTTCCACTATGATGTTAACATCATCAGTATGTGAGACTATGCCTTTCCAATCTATTTTTTGCAAATCGTCAAGAAATTCAGCTTTGCTAAAGTTTTTCATTTGCCTGGTACTGATATTTTTGTGCTGTTTTTTTTACCCCACCCTGAAATTTTCTAACACTGTAGACTAGATAATGATCACTGATACTAGTTTGATGTACGCCAGGTACTACTATGTTTGACTTGTTAGTAGTGGCAATATGGTCAATCAAAGTAGAGGAGATCAGTGTTTCTCTCGTTGCTGTATTAATTGATAAAAGCCAAAACGTTCGTATATCTTTGTCAAGCGTTTTGAATGCGGTAAAAGGTCAGTATTCAGGTAATCATGATCAGAGGACTTTGGAAGCAAATCACAGTTTGTATCTCCTAAAAGAATAGTTCCCTTACCTTCTTTATCAAGGAATTGAAGGCTTTCCTCCAAAAGACGAAAATTATCAACAGCCTCATTCGGAGGGCGATACCAAGCCAAAACAACAAAAGGTGCAGACCTAACTGGTTTTACTTCAATACACAAAGCCTCAAGCATGGATTTAGGAAGATCATTGCGGACAGTGCATTTATCAAAAAGGGTATCTTTAATGTAAACTGCAACTCCGCCACCGTTACAGTTGCGATCACATCTCTTGATCATGTAGCCATCTATGCTGACAAGATCATCATGCACATTTTTATCAATTTTTGTTTCATTTATGGCAAGTATGTGTATGCCAAGCTCTTTAATTAATAAACGGATCTCGTCGATATGCAGCATTAGGCTATTTACGTTCAAAGATGCCGCCACCATACCTTTCCTGCTACCAAGTCCGGTAGCACCAGGGGAACCAGCCGCAGGAGCCACCGTTGGAACCCCCTGTGAAGGAGTCAAGCGGACATCCCCGTTATTCTTATCAGTACTGAGTAAAAAACGGAGAGAACTAAGTAAATTATTAGTTAACCCTAATCCACATGGGGGGTGGATTCCAACCCCCCCCCCTCAAGATTTTATTTGCCGCGTTTTTAAAGGACATCTGTTATGTCCCCCAGCCTCCCTGACTTTTACTAATTACCTGTTAGCAACATTTTGGTAGAAAAATTTTTGAACAATAGGACTCACAGGTCACGTGACATGCCCCTGTTTGGAAGGAGGTAGCAGCAAAATCATTGTTTTCAATGATTTAAATGGAATTATTTGATTGAATTATGAAGTGTTATACAGCAAATGAATCAGCAAACAAAGGGCTTCAATTTGATACCGGAAATTCTGGAATTTGATGATGTCAGCATTTTGGATAATGACGTCATTGTGGCCGCCATTTTGGACTAATTAGCAATTATTTCAAGTTTTTTTGAATTTTTTCAATGAAAAACACTCTAATGATACATTTGTTATAGATAATCACCATTTTGCAGGCTCTTTTAGTCTCTTTTTACATATAATAAATTAATTGCCCAAATGACGTCATAAGAATCGGCTAATTTCTGCAAAAATATCACTCCAAAATCGTTATTTTCAATGAAATATTATTTGATCACCCTTGATGCACACAAGTTTGAACTCTTTGGTTATCCATGGACAGAATCTTTCTGAAAGTCGCCTACTGCGTAAGGGAGCATGTTTAGTTTCGTGACGTCACTGTGACGTCACAAGGCGTGGCAGCCGCGCCCAAATTACACTACAAGCTACAAATTACCTGTTCTGTAACTGTGCCAAATTGTATTGAATTCAGATGAGTCTAAGGCAGTTTTCAGAGGGGGGTGGAAAGCACCCCCCCCCCATAAATGGTAGCTCGAAAAAAGCCCATATGGATTAGGGTTAAGATAGTGTCACTTAGATTGTTCAAATGCAGTTGACTTCTATTCAGATACTTAGTTGCTTCGATATTAGGATGGTCTATAAAAGTGAGCTTCTTTTCTGAACATAAGTCTTCAAGGATAAAGTTTACCTTTTCTCTTTTCCTATCCAGATGTTTATCCCCACGAGCTATGATGCCAGAGACAACAACTTCGATATCATGGCGTTTAATATGACAAGCCAAATCAACGATGCCTTAAGCGATTTCAACTTCTGATTTTATCTCTTCACCTTTCCGTGTCGCGAGATCATTTGTTCCTACATGCAGGATAGCTATGTCAGGCTTCCGTTCAATAGATGGCTGTGAATAGCTGTACATATCCTTTGTGGTTGTTCCAGGAAAACTCTTAACGTAAACATTACAATTGTCACCGCATCTATTTTTCAATTTCCATCCAAATACATGTTTCACCATAGAATCGCCTAAAATAACCCCAGAACGTCTCTTGTCTGTCGTCTTTGCAGTGGCAGCGGTAGCACCCCTTCGTGATGTTTTGGGATCAGCTTCTCTATGATCTTTTTTCTGATTATCATTTGCTGAATCGCATGACGCAATTTCATCATTTGCTGTGGTGTTTTCCGGGGACGTAATCTTTGGTGTATTTACAATTTCGTTGTTTAAATGAGCCGGTTTCGAGTGAGAAGTGACAAGATTCGTTTGTTCGGTCGATAAACAGGTGTCATCAGATGAACTTTAGGGATTTGATCGCTCCTGGGGTGAATTGCATTCTTTACTTTTGGGATTTGATGATGCCTCAAGTGAGCTGCCTTTTTTACTTTTGGGATTGAATAATGCCTCAGATGCACTGCCTTCTTTACTTTTGGGACTTGCTGAGGTACTAGGTGTTGTATTTTTCTCTTGTCGATGGCTTTACAATATATACAAGTTCCTGCTGCTGCTTTTTAAGGAAGAGTGTCGGAATATGAATGCATTCTATTCCTTGTATCACCTCTTGCCACCAAAAATCATCACGTGATGGAACCATTTTCAAGCCAGTCTCATGCAAATAGAAAGCCAATCCAAGTGCTGTACCTGAACCAAATCCATTACACAGCGCTTATCAACGAAAGAGAGCCACAGGGCTACATTGTGCCGAAGAATGACACTGATGATTTACAGCAGTATGCAGAAGAGGCACACCTCCTTACGCAGGTGAAGGAATAATCAATACACGATGGTGGTAAAAATGGCAGCGAGGAAGTTTTTACCAAGATGCATTGCCCTCGAATTGAAATTCTTTAGCAAATTATATAGGAATTTGATTAAAGAACACACTGTATCTAGGCAAAAAAGTCATCGCCGCCATTTTTAGCGCAATTGTCTATTTCAACTGTACCTTCAGATTCTGATCCAGTTGGCGAATAATATAATTTGATGAACTAAGCTTGATCATATTGTAGTAATCACCAACTAGTAACAGAATTCACTAGTACGGTTGGCATCGGACCATTTGAAGCCAATTACTCGCAAAGAGAAGACCCATGAAAGTGCTGTATCTCCACCATAATCTATTCTCTATACAAAATTACGGTAGGCAATTTCCTACTAAAAATTATTCGTGTATAGGATCTCCACGGACATTCCCTTTCACCATACTATATGTGAGTATTTACCTTCTTTTACAATGAAAGCAAAGAGACGGTTCAGTGGTATGTGATGCCCAAGTTATTGGAAAAACTATCAATGGCGAGGGGCATTAACAAGACAAAGTTCTAAATATATTTCTTTTTCACAAAAATGTGAACTTTTATGCCTCAACCAGTGGCAACCAGGCGTCAGCCCCAGCGTCTAAATCACAGATGCTTGGGGACCGCAGGACTGCTAAACTTTATTAACTTAAAGTTGAGCAGTAATGCTCTAGCCTGCTTGTAAAAGAACTCATCCCAGCCCCAATATGCTCAAAGATTACGGGGCCCCAAACAGGTTGAGTATTAAAGATGTAGTTGCACATGAAGGTAATTAACAAAGTAATATCAATTATCTTGTATCAATTGTTTGTTTGTAAATTTCTGCTACAGAAAATGTGCAATAGTGAAAAATATGCTAGAACAGTTGCAACTTCACCTTTAGCTCATAAACCCAACAATTAAAAAAAATGTTGGCCTCTACAATACTGCTAAACTTTAACAAACTTTAACAAACTTTAACGACTTAAGGTATAGCAGTAATGCCCTAACCTGCTTGGCTTTGGCTATTACATTGGATCAACCCTTACACTGGGGGTCAATACATTGGTTGTGGTGGTGGTGGTGTTGGTGGTAGTGTTGGCGGTGGTGGTGAATCAACGACTATCATGTCTTGTATGGAAAGTAACATGACAAGCAGCGTCTACTGGCACATTATCACTCCTGAACTATTTCATAGGAACTGGTGGAATGCAGAAAATGGCATCGCATTATTGCTAAACTTAAGCAGCGAGTGGTTTAGTACTAATGCAAAAGCTGAGGCATTTTGTCATGTTTCTCTATGACAAATCACCAAAAACGCAAAAACTCTATCAACTACCTTTCAATACCATACTAGTGAAACGTTTCTTTGCTAAAGTTACCTAATGCTTTTTCGATGAAAGTGCTCAGAGATTGACGTTGAGTGGATGAAATCATTGTTGCATCAATCTTTCCATATCAGATATACTTTAGTGTATAATACATTTTGGATGTGATTTAGAAATGGCTCCCGATGCCAAATTATATGAAGAGTATGCAAATCAGAAATTCAGAAAAAGCAAGCTGTGCATATTACGTAGCAACCTATTTCTTGACCTTCCAAGAGATATATATTTACATGGAATATTATTCATCGTAGAACTATGGCAGCTGGAGCAGGTGGTAAGATGGTGGAAGTACACTTTGGTGGGGAGAAAGATGTGAGTTGACTTAATCTATGTATGCCTTATTAAACTTGAACTAACTTGCTTGTTGATAATAGTTCCTCCTATTCATAGCACTATTCTCAAAGCGACGCCTCCTTATTCTATTCCAAACCTTCTACTGTATGTGAGCGAAATGTTTGTGTGCACGCTGTTTCAATTTGTCATTGATTTCTTTCCACAGAAAATTTACTGGCCAAACGATAAAGGCGTCGCCTTTTTTAAATATAAAGCTGCACAGAAACTCTCTGTGCAGCAGCACAGGGAGTTTCACTTGGGTGATGTGGACACAAGAGAAAAATTGGAGAGACCAAGGTTAGAACTTTTATGATTATTCTGAAAATCCTGGTAAGTGCATCATGCATCCGTTTTAAGTTGTACTGATCTTTCCTAAAGGAAACAGTTTCCTGCATCCGTGACTCACCAATCTGTATTTTTACCTTATTGATTGTGTAAACCAAAAACCATTTTGCTCATTTGTAATAGTTGGAGACTTACAACATTATAACATTAAAACAAATATGTTTGCTGCGAAAAAGTAGCACGTATAGAATGAGAGGATGCTCATCAACATCGCCTTCACTCAATGAAACACATGAGAGATTCCCTTTCATATCACCTCACATTTTATGGCTGAGAGCAACTATATAACAGTTAATATTTTATTCACAGTGAACATGACAAATTGAGAATAGTTCTTGGTGGAGACAGGCGTGAGAGGAGGAGAAAGGACAAGCGGGACGAGAGGAGAGAAGAAAGAGGGGACAGAAGGGACAGGGACAGGGACAGGGATTCATATAGATATGAGAGTAGATATAGAGAGGAAAGGGGTAGTAGGAGAGGAGAGAAGAGGGCTGCCAGCCCTCATTATTGGTCTGAGGTCGGCTCCTCCAAGAGGGCCTTCAGAACAGTTTTGGAGGTCCTGCGAGAGATGGATGCATAGATGGTGGTTGTGTAAATTTAAGAGAACTGGAAAATAACCCCTTTTCAATTACCAACATCTTTTCATTGATCTCTTGCAGTGCTAAACTGGCAGCTCTAATATTATTGCTTAACAAAAAACGACGTTCCTTTTTGGAACGAACATTTTCCCTTTGCAAAATACTGCTTCGAGAAGCTGTTGCATTCATCCTAAATCGACTACTGCAATAATAAAGCTTTTCTCCTGTCTTGCTGCCTCTTACTAACTATCATAACAACATTAAAATCCCCCCTTGCTGTCTCGTCTCTATACAAAAGGAAACGTCCTGAAATTTGAAAATATCAAAAAGCCGTCCCGTGTCTTCTTCTCCCATTAAACGTGAATAACCTGCCTTCGCCATGTTCATAGATAAATTTATTCCCATGCCTGATTAGTTCCCTTGCTCTCCCCAGTCATTTATAATGCATTTTTGTGTCCGCTTCCCAACAATTTAAAATAAATTTGCTGCCTTCTATTGTACTTTAAAACCTCGCCCTATCGCCAGTTGAATTTTAGTTTTACACATATACCCCTCCTGATTATGATGTGCTCCACATTTTGTCCCTGCCTTGACGATTGCAGTCTGCCGTCTATAGACTGTTGCTTTGTAATTGGCAACAACACCAAAACCATCCCAATAATCAAAGTCTACTATGATGATTGTAGACTTTAAGCCATTTTGTTATTTCTCGTTTGGTAATATATATTATTCCCAAACCTTAGAATCCTAGAATCATTGATGATTTTGATATATGAAAACGTTCATGTAATTGATACGTGATTGATGTTAAATGATATCTGGCGTATACAAAACTGCCGTAAATATTGTAAATTAATGAATTGCTCCGATTGTGGAAGTCAGCAATGATGGAAAACCTGCTATATTATGCATGGTGGAGGGAAAGGTCAATTTGACTTTTCTCATCGTGGGGGGGGGGGGAATTGAAAAAACCTGAGCCTGTAGACGTCAGGTCTCTCCTACAATTCTATCGCACACAAGCGGTGCAGTAGATTTGTTTGAACATACTCTGCTTAGGACCTGATTATTTATGCAACTATCATTGGGCTTATGCTAAACGCTGCTGCATTCTCGGGGGGGGGGGGGTAAAAAGCCAAATGTATTCCCCCCGACGATATGATCTTGAAACGGGGACAAGCAGAATTAACGTTTGTCCGACAATTCTAGCGCGCGCACGTAGCGCATTAGATTCGTCACAAAGATTGTCTTGATATGGCAGATGAAATGAGTATATGTTACACTTTGATATCATGGAGCAACATGTTGCCAGATTACACGCTTTTAACTTCCACCATGTTTAGGCCAATTGACAAGGACTGTTGATCATTGGAATTCATTCACTATCTGATTTACCTTAACCTAGAAAAATTTCCTGTATTTAGAGTAGCCATCTCATATTAGTAGGTTATAGGTAGTTAAATGAATATTATTAATTCGCATTAAACAATAGACGATTGCGCTGAAGATTGCAGCGAGGAATGTTTTACCAAGATGCATTGCGTTCTAATCACGAGTCCTTAACGATTCTACTGGAACTCAATTACAGAACGCAATGCATCTTGGTAAACACTCTCCTCGCCGCCATCTTCAGCGCAATCGTCTATCATTGTAAATATTCACACAAATACTCACGACCAATATATTTCAAAATAGTTTAATTCAATTATGCACAATTCATTTTATTTGTAAAATTTACCTTCTTGCATTTACACACATTCGGCATTACATATGCAGTCGTTATTATCGAAGCTTCCTTCCTTCCTTACTTCAGCAACACACAGGTTTCATTCGTAAGATGATTTCAGAAAATATGGCGTCCATCATCGGGTGCATTTGCTTGGGTGCATTATCATGATTCTACAAAGAGTAGATAATTCAGCCGATGCAGCTTTGTCATTTACAGCCTCTCGGTGCTATATTTTCCTTAGTCGTCCTCTGTTAGTAAGCGTTCTCCTCCTCTCCACATGATGTATGGTGCACGGGATCAAGGGGGTCGATGCGGTGTTAGGGGGCATGGTGGGCTGGTAATGAGTGACGAGGAACTAATTTTTACAGAAATGCTTTTTGTCTCTCACAGTGATCACCCTCTTCAACTGTTTTAAACTGTTTTAATGGCCTTTTTTTGGTTTCCTTCTGGGTTATGTTGGCCTTTGATGGGCTTTGTTCGTTGGGAATTTAAAAAGGGGTGGTTTGATGGGTAGGGGAGGGACCGGTTTAGGGTGCGTTGGTTTAGGGGGGTTGTTGGTACCTTTGATCATATAGATGGTTACGGAAGTCCCCCACTGTACTAGTGGGGGGTTTGGGGGGCGTAGTAGCGTCTTATCATCTGGGGGAATGAAAAATCTTTTCCTTAGCAGATATAACTCATTGAAGGGGATTCCATTCTCCCAAGAGGACAATATACACATGAGTGTATCTCAATGTCATTACTGCCAGGAAGGAAGCAAAGGGGAATTAAGCTCATCGTTTTCATCAAAGATCGCCCCACAGGGGGGGGGGGGTTCTTGGCCAAATTTTTAGTAGGGGTGTGCCGCGAGCATCTTCAAAAGGTCACCGTTGACTAGACTAATTTCTACGAAAATGGTACCCTTGGCTAGACCAGTTTGTCAATTGTAAAAAACCATCTATGTTACTATAAAAATCATGACTTTAACTGAGATTCCGTTAGTTTGAAAGCCGTTAACCGGAAGGATCAGTAGCCTGCGTACAGCCTCAACTCCTCCTCAAAGGAAAAGTAGAGTCTGCGCAACAACGAAACAAAGCTCGTACTGCCTCGCTTGGATCATCGGTGGTATTTAAGTTTGATTGTTTATTGATTGTGTTTGATCCAATCAAATCCATCTGGCAACTTTCTGCCAGATTGGTTTGATTGTAGTTTCTATCGTTGATTGTTCACTGCCTTTCTGCACACAAATTTTGAATCGTGCGGTGCGAAAAAAAGCAATGAACAAACCTCACAGACTTTAAAATAGCTAAGAGTCTGCTCGTGTCAAATTGTCTGAATTGCAGTTTCTTGTACTTGTGTTTTGACGCTCTCTCTAGTGGAACAACTGTAGAAGAGCCTTTCGCACTTCAAGCTTGCTCGCCGTCACAATCAACCAAAACTTCGATGTAAACGAAGAAACAACTCGAAATTTGCCTTGTTGGCGAGACGCAACAAAACCGATATTTGAATGTAAGAAATTCATAAATAGTAGGGGCAGTGTTTCTCCAAAACAACTATTGTAAATTCAAATTACAAAAGTGAATGTCGTTTATGGACGGCAAGAACATTTCAATGGGGATTAATGTACTGGGCTTCTCAATGAAAAGGGCGGAATGTTATCACTGCTGACTTTGAATACCAAATTATGCCATCAGCATTTACTTTCACATGCTTGATAAATTCAGTTTATATTTCATCATAATAGGCTTCCTTCAGGCAAGAGCGTTGAAGCAAATTTATTTCAGTTTCATCAGGAAAATTAAGTTCAAGCAATTACCAATCTTGGATCTCGTGGGATTTCCTGCGGTTTTATTCACGGATTTATGAATTCAATAGGTATCACGCGCTATGAAGCGGCCCACATCTGCTTTGCCGCGCGTCGAGAATATCAGACAGAGGCTACCAGTTGTGCAGCGTCAGCGTAGTAGCTTTGCTTTGTTGTTGCGCAGACTCTACTTTTCCTTTGAGGAGGAGTTGAGGCTGCACGCAGGCTAAAGGATCAGTTTAAGTGAAATTAAAGCAAACAAAATTAGAATACAGCATGTTGAAGATGGCAGATCAATTCATTTAAGTTCCATATCGCTGTCAACTTGCTGAAACATTTCGGTATTTTCTTTTGCAGTGGTGATCCCAGATGCAACGCTGTCGTCTTTGCCCAACCCAGCAACATCTAACCCATCATCCAACCCAGCGACATCCAACCCATCGACATCCAACCCATCAACATCCAACCCATCAACATCCAACCCATCAACATCCAACCCATCGACATCCAACCCATCGACATCCAACCCATTGACATCTAACACAACAAAGTACATCAACAAAGCAACAAAGTCATCCATGATGAATTTGTGAACTATTTTGGACTTTTCTTTTGCAGTGAACCTGGCCACATAAACTCCTGCACACATCAACACATCGACAGCCCATTGTAAGATCTAGACTTCTACCTCTTCAGATTTACTCATCTGTTTTTACAATGCAACAAAACCTAACAATTTCAACCTTCCTCGCATTCCAAAGTGGAAAGGGTACTGCAACCCATCATATTTTTAAATATTGGAGATCTATCAACAGGCAATGATGTTAGAAGTAAATAAAGTAAAATATAAGCAATTTGATGCGAATTGAAATAGGCACAACGTTTCGAGCATAGCCTGATATCAAGCCCTTTACTACACGCAAAAAGAAGATTTTTTTGAATGATGCTACAAGCATATTATGAATATTTTTCAAAATTAACTACTTTGCTTATGTAAAATTTTAATATTTTACCATGATTTTAAATAAGAGTCAATGAGCTTGAAAGCTCTAAAGCAAAACGTTCACTTGAAATGAAAGAAAAGCAAGTCAGAATGAGGATACAATACGTTGAAGATGACACATTAGTTGATTTAAGTTTCCAATCGGTGTTATCTTGCTGAACTATTTTGGACTTTACTTTTGCAGTGAACCTGGCCACACAAACTCCTGCACACATCAACACATCGACAGCCCATTGTAAGATCTAGACCTCTACCTCTTCAGATTTACTCATCTGTTTTTACAATGCAACAAAACCTAACGATTTCAACCTTCCTCGCATTCCAAAGTGGAAAGGGTACTGCAACCCATCATATTTTTAAATATTGGAGATCTATCAACAGGCAATGATGTTAGGAGTAAATCAAGTAAAATATAAGCACTTTGATGTGAATTGAATTAAGCAAGACGCTTCGAGCATAGCCCTTTATCAAGCCCTTTACTACACGCAACACGAATATTTTTTTCAATGATGTTACAAGCATGTTATCAATAACTTTTTAATGAACTACTGTACTTGTGTAAAATTCTTAATGGCAGATATCTCAGCCTGGTTTCCCGAAAAAACATGAGCTATATTTGAAATTGTTTCTAACGAAGAAAATAACCTGAGAAATTAAAAATCATCTTGAAAATCATTCATTCCACGAGGAACCACGGAAAAGATGGCAACAACAAGCGAACATTCTGAAGTATTTATTTGCATTTACAAATTTGTTTGTGATCTTCATGTTGATGCTAATTCCATGTAAAATCTGCATTCTTCTTGCATCATATAATGGAAGGGAAGACTCAACGGTAGGGTGATTAACTCTCTGTAATTCTAGGCTGAAGGAATCACAAGGTGTGGGTCACATCGAGAGGAAGACAAAACACTGTTTCGATATGCATAACTTCTAAGATTCCTAAAACTAGTTTCAGATCATAGGAATACTAGATAAGATGTGAATAGAATTTAACAGCGGCATCTTTATTTTTTTAATGTAGGCAAACAAGTGAGGAAAAAAACTTCCAGCTAGACGTCGAGGGCCACAAAGGGGAGGAGCATTGGCAGATTGTAGTTTGCGGCACAAACTTCAGAGAGCTTCTGGTAGACTTGAAGAGAAAAACCTGTATGTATAATCTTGACTGAAATTTGAATAAACACTCTTAAAAAATTTTGAATCAAATGTTTAGAATTTGTATTTCTGAGCAGACCATTTCTTAAAAAGATGAAATAGACTAAATATTTTCTTACAGGGATAAGCTTCTACGACAGATTTAAATCAATTGTGTTGAGGATGCCAGATGGGCTACGGGTCAATTTATACGAAGATGATCTCTTTGCAAGTTTGCCGGCAGGGACACGTTTACGTTTTCTCAATGCCCATGATGTGGTAGCAGTTGTAGAAGTCTTGGCCGAGGTTCAGTACGCGTTGAACAGGTTGGGATATTTATAAAGATTCGCGAGTGTTTGATCCGTCGCACAGAGTTCTTAATAACTATGAACAACAAATGAACGATGCGGCTAGGGAACTGTGTTTAAAAGATGGCCTCTTACTTTTAAATGCAGTCAAACGAATAACAAAGGCCCGCGAGAAATTAAAGAGAGAGAGGGGAATCGGACGAAGGGAACAACGGAACAGGATCCTTTAATGAGAGTGATACCCCTGCTGGGGGGGGATACTCCACTATCGAATCATTAATTCATTTCATTTTCATTTTATAATATCTTTTCAGGGTAAGTATTCAACGTATAACATTTTCATTTTTCAGATGCGTGTCAATCAGAAAGGGATGTGCTATGCGCCAGTTATTGGTAGTTTTGAGCCTAAAAATTCTGGGATTGGGATACACTCTTACTGGAAAGTTTCTGTGATTGGTGTATACTTTCACTTGGAATTTTCTGGGATTGGGGTTGACTGTTGTACTACAAATTCTGGCAATGGGTGTCGAATGTCCCCATTGATTCAGAACAGATTTATTTGTTCAGCTTGTGACCATAACTGAGAGGAAATCCGTTCTTTCGCCTTGCAATTGAATGGTATTTAATGCTGAATAGTTTTTGTTACCTCTTCAGAATTCTGGTATTGGGTATCAATATCTGACAAATATTCTGGGATTGGGTATTTCGTAAATCGCTATTTTGTCATTTCGCTTTTCGTCGAATACCGTTCCACAGTGCATTCCGAGGCCCTTCCGCCGGAGAGCTATCTTCCAATTTTTTCACGCCAAGGTTTTTGGCGGAGATTTTGTTGGATTTATGGTCTGGCGGGCAGAATTGGCGTGGTGCAATATCTCGATGATGAATTAAAAAAAACTGGCGTGGTATGGTGGCAATGGTTATTATACAAACCAGTATAATAGTCTTTTTCGTTGTCTGCGTTCTTTGTCACTTTGGTCAACACTGCAGCAAAGATACAAGGCAATCTCTGCTCTGTTACAAACTCCCTAGGTTATGTTTTTTTGAAAACAAAGAAATATACTATTGTCAATACTTTAAGAAAACGGTCAGTTCAGACAGGAATTCTATACTGACATCTTGGTCATTGTGCAAGACATTTGATTTTGAAAGATAGTTATACTCAAACTGTATATGATCAAGATTTTATCAGATTCTTAGAAGTTATGTTTTGCTCAATGGACATTTTTGCAAATGTAGTTTTTTTTCAGACCAGATTTTAAGGCTTTGTTTAATGACAGCAGTTACAGACAACAAAAAATTTTGGAAAACAGTCAAAAGTTTTATTGCGGATAAGAGCTCATCAAAATCACGAATAACGTTGCTTGAAGAAGGAAAAATTGTGTCGAACGAGTCTGATGTAGCTGAAACGTTTAATAACTTTTTTGTCACAATCACCGATTCTCTTGGAATTGTTGAAAATGAAAATATTATTCTTGATTCTAAAGATGTTAGTGATCCTATAAATCAAATATTGTTTAAATTTTCGATGCACCCAAGTATTCAAAAAATTCGTTCCCTTAATGAGAGCATTGGTCCTTTCTCATTTGAAAAGGTTTCAATTGAAAATATCAAAAATGGAATTAGTGAACTAAACCCCTCTAAAGCAACCACTTTCAAGAGTATCCCTCCAAAATTGTTAAAATCTGAGTCAGAACTAGTTTCTACACCTTTGCAAATCATATTCAATAACTCAGTACAGCATTCTTCCTTTCCGGATGATTTGAAATTAGCCGATGTATCTTCTCTCTTTAAAAAGGAGGTCAAAACCTTCAATTACAGACCCATTAGTGTTCTCCCTACTGTGTCAAAGGTATTTGAAAGGCTTATGGGTGCTCAAATTTCTGCACATATGTCTCAGTATTTGTCATCTCTGCTTTGTGGTTTTCGCAAGGGCTACAATGCTCAACATGCATTGATGCGGGCAATTGAAAAATTGAGAACATGCCTCAACAATGGTGGGAAAGTTGGAGCTATCTTCATGGACCTTTCAAAGGCCTTTGACTGTATTCAACATGACTTACTGATTGCTAAGTTACATGCATATGGCTTTAGCCGTGAAGCTTTATTGCTTGTCCACAGTTATTTGGAAAATCGGCAACAAAGAGTCAAAATCAATGGAGCTTTCAGTAACTATAAACATATTCAGCTTGGTGTTCCCCAAGGATCCGTCCTTGAACCTCTCTTTTTCAATATCTACGTCAATGACCTTCTGTTATCGATTCAAGAGACAGATATATGTAACTATGCCAATGATACAACCATTTATACGTGCGATGTGGGTCTCGAAAATGTAATCTCCAGGTTAGAAAATGACTCCAAAATTATAATCGAATGGTTCGCAAACAATTACATGAAACTTAACGAAGGTAAATGCCACTTTATGATTTTTGGTGAAAAAACAGATCAAGATGTCGGCATAAATATTGGCAACTGTACCGTCAATAATTCACAAGAGGAGAAACTTTTAGGGGTTTTGATTGATGCGAATCTCAGTTTTCAAAAGCATGTAAACAATATTTGTAAAAAGGCTGGTAACAAACTATTTGCTTTGTCACGCATGTCCGCATATCTAGGAACTGATAAATTAAAACTTTTGATGAGAGCATTTGTAACTAGCCAGTTCCAATACTGTCCTTTGGTATGGATGTTCCATAGCAGAAAGATGAATAACAAAATCAATAGGCTGCATGAGAGAGCCTTACGAATTGCGTATAAAGACTATACTTCCAGCTTTGAAACCTTATTAGAAAAAGATAGATCTGTAACAATACATCAAAAAATGTACAATTGCTAATGACTGAAATGTTTAAAACTACTAATAATTTAAACCCCAGTTTTATGGACGAAATTTTCCTGCAAAGAAGTCTCACATATAATTTGAGAAATACCAATACATTCTTACTTCCTATGGTACATACAGTTAATCATGGTACTGAAACAATCCGATACAGAGGGCTGCGTATTTGGCACTCTCTTCCTCAGGAAATTAAGGATTCAATTTCTGTGCATCAATTTAAGAATAAAATCAAACATTGGACCAATGAAGGCTGCGACTGCAGACTTTGCAGGCAGTACATTCCTCAACTCGGCTTTCTATGATTTTACACCTTTTTAATATGAACTTTGTAATTTGATTTGAACATTGTAATTTGATTTGAACTTTGTAATTTTATTGACTAGTTATACTTGTATATATATATATTTCTGTATTTAATTTGTTGGCTTGAATTAGCTTTGAATTAGTTATGTAAGTTGCCAACGTAAAACAAATTGATAATAATAATAATAATAATGACTGCTTCGAAAAGGCTGAAGTTACAATATCTAATTGACTTACAACTATTGTTGTTTGTACTGGATTGCTATGCTTCACTCTTCAACTCAAGTCCATGCATGAAAACACTAGGTTTATGATTTATGAACTGTTTCGATCAAACACACACAAACATGTGAGCAGAACCCAAGTAACCAGGCCCGTCGGAACCGGGGGGCTGGGGGGCTTCAGCCCCCCCCAATAATTTGCTGCATTTCGTTCACTTTTGTAAGTAAAAAAGGCTGTGAAGCCCATCTCGTGGAAATGGAGATTCAAACTTATTTATATTCGAGGAAGTTACTAAAATTTATCAAGCTATCATACTTGATATTATGGAATTCAAATATAATCTATATTCTCGTGAAATTGAGGTCCCATTTTTCAGAATTTTCTCTGAAAGACCCCCATCAGACTTCATCCTTTGCTCTTTTAAATTGCCAATTCTCCAAAAATGGGCCATTTTCCAACGATCTAAAGGGCGTGGCCATGAAAAATTTCCCGAGGGCAAGCCCCCAGACCCCCATTTATCATCACTCCACTCACATGAAGTTTCAGCCCCCCCCCCGATTATGAATTTCGTTCTGACGGGCCAGAGTAACACAGTAAAGCTCAACTAATAAGATAAAAATGATCGAAAATAACGAAATAGAGAATTCGTGAATTGTTCACTCCAAAAATGAAAAGGTAGAAGAAATGAATTTCAGAAAGTATAATCAAATTGTGGCTTTTAATGTAAAATCTTTATTAAAAACCTAACTTTTTCAACAAACGATGCAAACAAGCGAACTTCAACGTGAAGAAAAGAACAAAGAGATTGCGATTGATGATGGTTTGATGAATGAAGACAAAGTCGAAGATTCATATTCTCTGTCGAATGATTCAATATACACATCAGAATTCGAAGAAAATCCACGCAGCCTACAACCCAAACCATACAATGTCAACATTCTCAGAATGAACGAAGACGAAGTGGTTGAACGCTTACACTCGACTTCTATAAACAAGAACGCTTGCGAACTCCTGAGAACCAAGGGAGATTATGTTTGGTGCAACGTTAATGATGTTTAAGTCAAACCTGACAACGCTAAACAAGACGAATTAGCAATAGCAGCAGCAGGATTGTCATCGAAAACAGTTTTCATTTTGCGAATAATAGTGGAGTTAATGATGTACAACGGTCAAGAAACGATAATCGTATGTTTGCCCCTCTCCAGAATGGTGAAGTTTGCAGTTTTTAGACTGAGAGAATTGTGCGAAACAGGACGTGTATGTTCGTTGAATGGAGTTGTAAAAAAGGTTTTTAAAGTAAGACCAAGAATGTTCGTTACAGCTAGGGTTAAACCACCGAAAAATTGTGTAGTAACTTATACTCGTTTTGTATCCAAGTTGAAGTTTTAGACGATGCAATGATAAATGTTGATAAATGTTGATGAGTAGTTCATATTTAATTCAGTTGTATGTTGAGTTACTTAATCATGATGAATTCTACTCCTTCGAGTCAAATTTGCCTCATTGCTGCTTTGAAATTCTTCAATTCTGTGGTCGGTTACAATAATTTGACTAGTTTAATCGAGAAATTCATAATCAACGAAGAACTAACTACTCAGTCACGAAGGAATGCGATGCGACGCTGTTTGGATCAATTTATGTCTTTATGGATACTAAGCGAAGATTCTGAAACGAGTGTTTTGCTTGCAAGGAATTTTTCGAGAACTGCTGATTTGAGGATTGGTGCGCTAACTGATTCATTACGAACGTTGTTTTCCGAACTAGTTGAAAAATCCCAAAATCCAATCACAGTGACTTCATGTGGTAGGTTGGTGGTTTGGTTTCAGTTTTTAGAAGCACTGATGAACGAGGAAGATAGCATTAAAGAATTTATAAAAATTGCAAACAACTTAATGCTTAGCGAAAGAATAAGAGGAATCAAAGGATTCGGAATACGAACAAAAAAAAAACGCAAAATCTAATGATGTTAGTGATGATTGTGGAGATGAAATCGCTTCCATTGACGAAACATCGTTTTTTGAACGATGCTTCGCACATCTGAAGTTCGTTACTTCAAAGCTTCATTCAATGTGGACTTGGATGTGTTGAAGTTTAAGACTTAGGAATGAACGATGTTTAATCCTAAGATGGAAAAGTTTCAACCCTAAGGTAAATAATTTTTAATCCTAAGATAGAAAAAATTTAACCCTAAGGTAAATAATTTTTAATCCTAAGACAAAAAAAAAAAAAAAAAAAAATTAACCCTAAGGTAAATAAATTTTAACTCTAAGGTAGAAAAAAAAGTTTAGAAATATATAAAACGAACATGTTTTGCAATTTGAGGTACATTCGACTTTAGCTGCAAAGATGACAACAATTATTTTCGAAGACTCTCAATCCAGACGTGGGAATGACAGAAACGAAGTGAAAGTAACGTTCACGATCGAATCAATTATGAGTAAGTTTCCTAATGCTGCTCCTTCGTATCTATTGGCTTCGATTGATGATGAAAATCCACACGCTGCCAAGAAACTTTATCTTAAGGAAAAATCTATGGAGAATTTGATGTGGGAGCTTCAATCAATCGATGTAAAAACTAATGCGAATGATTTAGCAGAGAAAAACGAAGTCCTGATTAAGAAGAAACCATACGGAGGACGATGTTATAGTTTCTTCTCAAGACTATCGAAGTAGAAAGTGGTGAAAAACACAAAATTATGATGGAACACAAGATTGCATCAATGTCTTCCACCGACGAATCACTCAAAAAAAAAAAAGATCTTTCAAACACGTCGTTCAGCTTAATCGATGGAACTTGGTTGATAAGCAAGGCAAGCCATACGAAGAAGGTGCAAGACCAATCAAGATCAATATTACGATTAAGGATTCAACCATTATGAAGTTGACCAAAAGTGCTATTCTTCGTAGAATATTTTTATCATCATCGAAGGACAATGATTTGAAGAGAAAGAAAGTTGACGAAAAACTCATCGAGAAAAGCGAAGAAGCTCAGTCAGAAGACCCTCAACCAGAAGGTGGCAAAAGAATGAAGATTGGCGACATAGTGAAAGAAGAGAACTTGGACTTTCACGATGACTGTGAATTTCCGTATGCGTCTTTTAGACCACCTACGACCAAAGAAATCCTTGATGATAAACGAAAATGGATCGAGAGTATCGATAATGCTCATGCTCAAGTTCTATTGAAATCTGTGATGAATAAAGCAAGAGAATATTGTTCTGCCTGTGATCATGAAGTCGCCATAGTTTTGCAGCATGTCATCGAAGGAGAAAGTTTCGGAGAGAGTCTAAAAGAACACATTCAAGAGTCAGTAGTGATGAATCACAAAGTCGATTGTTTAATGACTGACTTCAGCAAGTTCTTTTTCGTTCATATAGTCCGGTGGCTGGAGGGGGAGCATTACCACCTAGAAGGAGACTTTACGAGACCCACTTTTTCTGGGGTAGTTTTTGGTGTAGATTTCGAATTTGAGTGTTGATCAGGCCGTTTGGGGGGCTTTTTCGAGATATGGGGGGTTGAAGTATTTTCTGGGGAGGTGTCTTTTGTTTTACGGTATACTTCGTTTTTTAAGCGCAAACACTGTTAAAAACAAGCATGACAGTAAGAAATAAGAAAATTTAGTCGTTTGTTACCATATAGGCCACTTCCGATTATTGGGGGGAGGGTAGGGCCGAAAATTTCCGAAATGGCATCACTTCCATTCTATATATTCCAATGAGCAGTCAAAAATTCCTACTAACCTTTTAATTTAAATTCGTATACCCAGCCTCTCATATTTTAATCGTCATTTTCACCATCAGATACATCATCTGAACTAGCGTCTCGAATTGCAGTTTTATCGTCATTGCTCGCAAGAAAGTCGCAAATATCTTTCGGGTGCGCTTCCAAAATCCAATCAACGGATAAATCCTCATTCCAGCCGTATAGCTGAGGGTCGTTGTGCTGCATGGTAGGAGTGGATGCTTGTCTCCAAATTCTAGCCACGTAGTTGGCTCGCTTGATGTGCTTGATAAGACTACTCTGACATGGAGGAAGGGGTGATCAATCTATGACTTTTTCATCCCTCACGAAAGTTCTCCAGAAGATTTCTTGGTGGGCGTAATCTATAGAGGTGTGTTGTTTTTCACCATACAAGTGGCAGGTAAACTTTGTAAGCGATGCAATAACATTGTCTGGGGCATCAACTGACAAACCAAGCTCTGCAAATGTGGACAAGAACTCTAGCGTACTCTTTGCCAATTTCCAGCTTGCCTTTTTCCCTTTTCTGAAGAAGGAAGACATATAATCATTTCCACTGTATGAATGCAAGCCGAGGAGTGCTGCCTTTTCTAGGGAAGAAACATCACACGAAGCCAACTCTATTACCAGTGCCACTGTCTATGTAGACTATAAGATTTGGAGCTTCATTGGTGAGAAGGATTGAAGGGATATCTATGTCCCCGGAGCTTGACCGAAGAACACTTTTAATAATGCCGCCGTTATTGCTTCTAAATGCGTGGTATAGCAGAATGCATACTCTTGTGTCTGCTTCCTCCTGGTTTGTTTGGAGATTTTCAAAGGGTGTCGCTCCTCCTCTACGTATTCTGGTGCAGCCATTTTGACGGGAGAAATGGATTGTGCGATTACCAAGAGCTGCTTTTTCTGCCACCCTAACCTCCTCCCTTACTTCGAAGAGTCGCTCTTTATTATTTCCATTGCAAAGGAACCTAGCGCAGTTTGCAGGAATGCGAATGTCATGATTATTTATCACGAATGCTTCTGTTTCCCTGACTCCTCTTAGCAACCTCTCGGCATTCTTGATGGATCTACGTTCATATATGCAGCATATGTATCACAAGCAATGTAAATAACTTCGTATCTTCTTGGGATTTCGTGCACTAACTTTAGTGCTAGTTCTCTAAATGAGTTTGGTACTTTCACAACAGACCGCAAGGCAGAAGAGCCCACAGGCACACAGAAGAGCCCACAGGCAGAAGAGCCTACATACAGAAGAGCCTACATCTCTTTTTTTGATCCAATAAAGAGAAATCCTTGGAAAGGATTTGATACAACTGACAGGAAAGTAAAAATTACTGCAAAGGAAAGACAAAGGACACCGCTGTTCAAAGAGACATTCGTCTGCCTTGCGGTCTGTTGTGAAAGTACCAAACTCATTTAGAGAACTAGCACTAAAGTTAGTGCACGAAATCCCAAGAAGATACGAAGTTATTTACATTGCTTGTGATACATATGCTGCATATATGAATGTAGATCCATCAAGAATGCCGAGAGGTTGCTAAGAGGAGTCAGGGAAACAGAAGCATTCGTGATAAATAATCATGACATTCGCATTCCTGCAAACTGCGCTAGGTTCCTTTGCAATGGAAATAATAAAGAGCGACTCTTCGAAGTAAGGGAGGAGGTTAGGGTGGCAGAAAAAGCAGCTCTTGGTAATCGCACAATCCATTTCTCCCGTCAAAATGGCTGCACCAGAATACGTAGAGGAGGAGCGACACCCTTTGAAAATCTCCAAACAAACCAGGAGGAAGCAGACACAAGAGTATGCATTCTGCTATACCACGCATTTAGAAGCAATAACGGCGGCATTATTAAAAGTGTTCTTCGGTCAAGCTCCGGGAACATAGATATCCCTTCAATCCTTCTCACCAATGAAGCTCCAAATCTTATAGTCTACATAGACAGTGGCACTGGTAATAGAGTTGGCTTCGTGTGATGTTTCTTCCCTAGAAAAGGCAGCACTCCTCGGCTTGCATTCATACAGTGGAAATGATTATGTGTCTTCCTTCTTCAGAAAAGGGAAAAAGGCAAGCTGGAAATTGGCAAAGAGTACGCTAGAGTTCTTGTCCACATTTGCAGAGCTTGGTTTGTCAGTTGATGCCCCAGACAATGTTATTGCATCGCTTACAAAGTTTACCTGCCACTTGTATGGTGAAAAACAACACACCTCTATAGATTACGCCCACCAAGAAATCTTCTGGAGAACTTTCGTGAGGGATGAAAAAGTCATAGATTGATCACCCCTTCCTCCATGTCAGAGTAGTCTTATCAAGCACATCAAGCGAGCCAACTACGTGGCTAGAATTTGGAGACAAGCATCCACTCCTACCATGCAGCACAACGACCCTCAGCTATACGGCTGGAATGAGGATTTATCCGTTGATTGGATTTTGGAAGCGCACCCGAAAGATATTTGCGACTTTCTTGCGAGCAATGACGATAAAACTGCAATTCGAGACGCTAGTTCAGATGATGTATCTGATGGTGAAAATGACGATTAAAATATGAGAGGCTGGGTATACGAATTTAAAATTAAAAGGTTAGTAGGAATTTTTGACTGCTCATTGGAATATATAGAATGGAAGTGATGCCATTTTGGAAATTTTCGGCCCTACCCTCCCCCCAATAATCGGAAGTGGCCTATATGGTAACAAACGACTAAATTTTCTTATTTCTTACTGACATGCTTGTTTTTTAAACAAAAGACACCTCCCCAGAAAATACTTCAACCCCCCATATCTCGAAAAAGCCCCCCAAACGGCCTGATCAACACTCAAATTCGAAATCTACACCAAAAACTACCCCAGAAAAAGTGGGTCTCGTAAAGTCTCCTTCTAGGTGGTAATGCTCCCCCTCCAGCCACCGGACTAATAGGGAAAGTAGGTAAAACGTCATTATAAATGAAAATGGAAAACACAGACACTTTAGATTTGCGGTTTATGTCGCCCTTTAGCATGATAGTATCGGGTGTTAGTGGAAGTGGTAAAACAAAGTGGGTTCTTAAGTTATTAAAACATTATGGAAGCATCATTAAAGACGCAGACAAGTACGGAAAATTGTTGTGGATCTCAGGAACAAAACAACCAGAACTGTTCAAAGCCATTAGCTCGACTTTTAACGGAAGTTGTGAATTTCTTACTGAACTTCCTGATGACATATATAAATCGCTGGAAGAACGGGAGGAATCGCTTACTGTAATAATTGAGGATCTCATGCATGAAGTTAAGGGTAATGCTTCATTGGCGAAAGTATTTACCAAAGGACGAAGTCACTTAGGATTGAATGTAATAGTTTTACTTCAAAACTTTTTTCCTCAAGGAAGCGCCATGAGAGATGTAACGAAAAATGACTGGCAATAGCAACTTCAAAATAAGCAATATGCGATTTCATGCGATTTGGAATGAGGACATGTGGAGAAAAAGCAGAAAAATTTCGTGAAAGAACATTCGTTAAAACATTTTTGATAGCATTTTAAGCCAATCTAAAGGGCGTGGCCACAAAAATTTTCCCGGGGGAGTACCCCCGGACCCCTCGATTTTTAGGCTCGCTTCGCTCGCCTTTGGCCTCAATTGCCCTTATGTTCCTAGTCGCCCCCCTTGCCCTACCATCGCTCCGGCGTCCCTGACTGTCCGAAAAATCACCAAATTCACATCAACAATCATGTCAAAGAAAACTACAAAAGTAACATAGTTGTATGTGGTAGAAATGTTCGGTCACTGATCTGCACCTTCAGACCTTTGGATATGGGAGGTGAGCTTCCTTGGCAATTCGAAATATTTGCTTGAAAGAAGGTAAAAAAATGCGTTGTAATAGTGACCATGCAAAAAAGGAAATAGTCCCCCAAATGCTGTACCAGTCCCCCCAAGAGGTTCAAATAATTAGATTTTGAGTTTTTATGGCAAGAAATCACTAAAATTTACTAAAGGCTGGCACCATCGATGTGTTGATTTTTTCAGACATCTTCCCACGCCATCCCCATGTGAAGAGATTCAATTGAAATTAGACAGGAAGTATTATGATTACTACTTCCATGTTTCACAGCTGGTTTGAGTCCGGAAGAAATTCTCAACCATTTTTAAAATACACCCATACACCCATTACAATATACACCCATATACAATATACAATATACACCCATATACAATATAATATACAATATAATATATATAAAGATGAACAAAAATAAAGACGAGCAGGAATAAATATATATAAATTATTTCTCAATTCCCAACTAGTTTCGACCGTGTGGTCATCATCAGGAGAATGAGTTATACTTTCTAATACAACAGTTTTATAAATTCTTTTTATAAATGTGACGTTAAATTAGTTGTTTCAAATTATGTATGATTAAGAAAATGACAGGTCACAGGGGAACAATGTAATAACAAAAAAATGAACGTAATTCTGTTGCCTGTCCATCTGTTTAAAGATCTATAGCCTTATATTATCTGGGTGGTTAAGCTTGCCGTTTAGGCCATGTGGGGTGAGAGTTCTAAGACGTAATATCCAGTTGTCTTCATGTGATTCTAGTATCGACGTAATTTCATCCGATACGTTCTTTTCAATTTTTTCTATGATGGTAAATTTAGCATCTCTGGCAAAGTCGTGGTTTGATAAGCGAAAGTGTTGTTCGACAGGGAGTAGTTTATCATAGTGTGTTGATTTGATTCTGTGCCTATAGTTGTTGAGTCTAAAGTTTTAAGGGCCATTCAGATTTTCCGACATATTGTTTAGAGCAAAGTGTGCATTCTAATAGGTATATGACGTTTCTGCTTTTGCAGTTAGATTCGTGGTAGATTTTATAGGTTGTTTTAGTTACACAGCTCGTGAATGAGTTAGTAGATTTGAGATGATTGCAGCATAGGCTGTTTTTAATATTACATGGTTGGCAAAATTTAACAGTTTTTGTAGTTGGTTTCGTACGGGTAACCTTGTTATTCGAAATATTGTTGCTTCCTATCATTTCATTAAGGTTCCTTGGTCGACGATAGGCTATCATACCAGGTTCTTGGAAAATTTCTTTTAAATTTGGTTTTAGTTTTAAAATGTCCCAGCGTTTCTGGATTATTTGGGCCATTGGGGGTAGGGTATTGTTGAATGTTGTTACAAGGGGGATACGATTAGATTTCTCTTTATTTGTTAATTTTAGGGTATCTTTTCTTGGGATATCAATAGCTTTTTTTATCTGGTTATTAACTAAAGTTGGAGAGTAGCCACGTGCTATGAATTGTTGTTTTAATTTGTCACTGTGTTTATTCAATTCGTTATTATCAGAGCAGATCCTTCGTAGTCTTAGGGCTTGGGAGTAGGGTAGGCTTTCTTTAAGATGTTCAGGGTGGGAAGATTTAAAATGTAGATAGTTGTGGGTATCTGTAGGTTTTGTGTAAAGCGTTGTTTGTAATTGTCTGTTTTCATCAATGTATATTAAGGTGTCCAAAAATGCGACTGATTGTGTTGAGTTTTCGTGGTCAAATTTAATGGAATCATGTTTCGTATTAAGGTTTGTCAGAAATTCATCGAGTTTTGTTTCACCACCTGTGTATATAAGGAAAATGTCGTCAATGTATCTGGCATTGAACGAGGGTTAGTTTAACCCAGGTTCGCCCCGGGATAGTTTGTGCCGTGTGAACAGGGTTTAACAGGTCATGAGACTTTTTAAAAAAAATTTTCTTTCATACAAATAGCATTCATAGATTAAGCAATGTGTAGACTTTGAAAGAAATCTTCAACATTCAAATCCAAAATTGTATTTTTTTGGTCCCACTTGACATGGAATGTCCCAAGGGATTAATGTTAGAATCTTTCAGGTAATAAGGGGTTATTATTGCTATGTGACTGAATGAATACCTTGTAAGTTGGAAACAAAATTTCTTCTTGTACAAATATTTGTGCAGTGCATCTAAACTTCTTTGTGTCTTGTACTTTGATTTGCTTCCTTGTGTAGTCATGGACATTTTCAAATAAAAAATGTTTAAATACCTGTTTAACTGTATTTTCCAATCATTTACCATTACATTTTGCTCACAAAGATTCCAGTTAAACATAGATTTCATGTGAAACCAAGAAATTGGCACAGTTAAGTAATTCAAATTGTGTCTTAAGGTGTGGATCTCTGGTGCCTGTTTCTGACAAACATGTCTGCTGAAACAATACATTATTATGTACCTTATTTTCCAGTCTCTTCAATTTCTTGCTCTTGTCTCTGTCTTTGCCATGTTGGCAATCAAACACTTTTCGATTAAGGATAACGAATGGAATCTTTTCATCATTCCACTTAATTGAAGATTTATTGGCTTGATCAAATACTGAAATGTAAAAGAAAGGTGTTAAATATGTGTGGTCAAGCCTGATTAAGCCAACATTTTGACATATTATATTGGCTATTTTGCTGCAAAAATAAAAAAACTTTTTGACACAGCTAGGAACTAAAGAAACTAAGATTTTTCATCTGGCATTCCCTTCTGCTCTGGCCTGCGCACAAGCACAAATCAGCACTGTGTGCATGAGCAAATGCAAGTGTAAATCAAGTGTGTTGTAAAAAAAGTTGAAACAGTGAAAGGGCAGCTGCTAATTTCTAAGATCATTTTGCTATACCTTCCAAGAACTAAGAAAAGATAATTTTGCTATTCTAAGTAAAATTGTAAGTGCATAATTTTAAAAGTGTGTATATTGTATGCAGAGAAATTTAAAATATGAAATTGAACACCATTGATTGTACATACCTGTGCTTCCAAAGTTCTTTGCGACCTTCCAAACCCGAAATTTGCTCACAGTTGCGATTTCGAACTCGCGGATTAATTCACTCACAATATTGAGGTCTGGTGTGGTGCCATGGAATGAGCTCAATTTATTGGAAAAAAGATGTGTCCATGTCTCTGGACAAACTTGTTCTGGAGTAGAATGTCCAGAATCCATGCATGGAGACAAAAAGTTATATTTGCAACTTAGGCCTTGCTGCTACGATCCAAATTATGCCGCCAAAACAGTTGCCTCGTTTACGAACCCAATGACGTCATCAGGTCTGGTTGGATGGGATTTCGTAACCACCGAGTTCAAACAAGGAATAACAAGGAAAATAAAAAGTATGGAGAGTTTCCCACAAAATTAGGAAACTTCACGGCAATCTTCACTCGTTGTTATCAGGGGTAAGCAGAGAAACAACAGCACACAGCTCAACACAGTATGCTGTAGAGTGCGTGTGTCGTGAGACAAATACCACCCATCAGTCTCCAATGCGATGCCTCTTTGCTCTTAGCCAAATAGCCTAAACGCGAGGTTGGTTTTGGTTTAAAGCCCGTTGCTTGCATTATGGAGAGCTCAGAATATGATGTTCATACAGCCTCATACCAGATTGCACTGGCAGAACAAGCAGGGACGTGAAGAAAAAAATATAACAATAAAAAGTTACTCCCATTGGGATTCGAACTCGGGTTGCCGGCGTGTGAGGAGCTCGAGGCTGCCGCTTTGCCAATCTGCCGTTGCTACAGAAGAGTTCAGCAGTCGAAATGTTTTTTGTGGATAATAGACGGGGGCTGCAACGTATCAATGTTAAAATTGCAAATACACATGCAAAACTACTGTATTCACGGGGGGAAATTTAATTTCCGCGAACAAACCCGATCTCATCTCCGCAACAAGTACAGTCTAGAGGTGCCATTCTTATATCCAACCTTGAGAAGGTAAATTATTTGACAACAGTAGGCAAGGCCACACCATCTGTTAAAGATGTTCCAGATGATACAGTCATTCCTCAATTCAGGAAGTTTCTGGAAAGGCTTGAGCAAGAAGTACAGAACAAACAAGATGATAACAAATAGTTTATCAAGCTATTCCTGAACAAAGGAGGAGAGCTGTACAAAGAAATTGAGAGTTGTTACTAAAATAAAATGGAAAACTAGGAAAATGAACTAAAATCTCCTGAAAGTGGATTATTGGCTTACTTTTTTCAGATTCTCTGAAGATTAATTGGTGCTACAAACACCAAGAAAGATTCACTATGATGCCAAGTTGCAATCAACTCCCTGATCAGCAAGGCGCAAATAAATCTTTTCACAACACAAGCAATTGAATTATACCCAAGAGGCTGATACTGACCAGGTTTTGTATGAGGCAGAAGAATCTTTGTGTAGAGGAGAATGGTTCAGTATTTTTAAAATGGAATTGTGCTATTTAAAATTATTAAAAACAAACCTTTTTTGCCAGTTAAATGTGTCTGATTTCTCTGTGAATCTGATACTTCTTGAACGGCTATTTACTTTAGTTAGGCCAACATGCGAACAACTGTTTAGTGTTGTTGCTGTTGTCTCGGAAATACTAACAGTCGTTCGCACGTTAGCCTAAATAAAGTAAATAGCACTTTGAAGGATCAGATTCACAGAGAAATCAGACACATCTAACAGGTAAGGAAGGTTTGTTCTTACTAATTTCAAAACTGAACAATTCCATTTTAAAAATACTGAACTATTCTCTGCCACCTGTGATTTGGCTATGAGGATAACAAAACAAACAAGAGCAAAAATATGTCAAATGGCCTAGTGGAAGAATTCAAGCGCAAAAATCACAAACCTGAATTCAGATTTGATCACCATGAACTTGGATCGAATTGACGTTGCTGTATGTTGGCTGCATAAGTAGCAAAACCAGGCCCAACAACTCAAACATGGCATGATGGGGAGACTAATGCTTTTTACCAATCAGGTATCGTATTATCATCAGTGCACACAGATGCCTCAGCAGGCCAAATGTACTCAACAGCACCAAAGTGCACATGTGTAAAAGCAATGCTCAGCAAACTGTTTAGAAATATACTAACCTACCTATACTGTAATGAGGTATTAACTAGAAGTGTGCGGAATTTTCTGGCCTCGGTGCTTGTATGCACATAAAACATATGATGTTGTGTTGAAGCCATATCCTGCCTCATCACTAGTCATCATATGGTACTTTGATTTTCAGTCTTGTACACATCTATTCTTCTTAAAAACATAAAAGTTATCCTTCACACTTTTGCCTGATCAACGAAATCAAACAAATCACTTCTACTTTTTCTGCTTGTAGCATTCTAAAAATAAAACCCTTTTCAAACATTCACGGACAGATTTCTGTAAAATTACCCCTTTTTCTTAAATTCTAGGTCCTTGGATTCCATTTATTTTGTACCCCTTTCTCAGTGATTTCATGGACACGCATGATATACATGTTTCCACATCAGTGCACCCGCCGGGAGGTCGCTCTAAAACTCCACCCTAGGCCAATTGTTGCCAAATTCAAACCCTGGAAGCACAAAGGGGCAATCCTCAAATCAGCAAGAATAAAGAAACCTGATGGTATCTAGTTTGTGCAAATTCAAACCCAGAGCGAATTCTATCAAACGGTATGTTCTTGTTTCCTCTAAAATTAGTCAACCACATCATACATACCAAGTATACAGAAAGAGATGCTTTTGGATGAAACCTCTAAACAATGTTGGGCACCTGATTTTAACAATGATGATTAAATATGAATTTATTTGGGTTCCTCTGATAGGAAACCTTCCCAAAATCAGGCTGAGAGGTTTCTTATATGAAGGCACCATTTCTCGAAAAAATCAGCCTGGGGTTTCTTATAAAGTGGTTTCTATTTTGCGGGTTCCCTTGTACATGGAGCTTATTCCGACATCTCTATATTCCGACATCCCGTTACTCCGACAGTTCTATGTTCCAACATCTCGTTTTTCCGACATCCCATTATTCCGACATTCGGTTACTCCGACATTTCTATGTTTCAACATCTCCTAATTCCGACATCTCCATATTCTGACATCTCGTTTTTCTTGAAGGCTGTATCACAGGGATTTTTTACGGATTTCTGTTTCAAATACTGTTAATCAGTTAGTAACACGCTAGCAAACCTATACGCGTAATAGTGGTGGATGCGCGTAAAAGGGGCGGTATATTATCGTAGATGTGGTGGATACGATTAGTAGGGGTGGTATATTATCTTGAATGTGGTGGATGCGATTAAAAGGGGGTGGGTTATTATCTTAAATGTGGTGGGATATTATCGTAAATGTGGTGGATACGCGTAGCAGGGGTGGGATATTATCTTAGATGTGGTGGATGCGATTAAAAGGGGGTGGGTTATTATCTTAAATGTGGTGGATACGCTTAAAAGGGGGTGGGTTATCATGTTAAATGTGGTGGATACGCGTAGCAGGGGTGGGGTATTATCTTGAATGTGGTGGATGCGATTAAAAGGGGGTGGGTTATTATCCTAATCGTGGTGGATACGCGTAGCAGGGGTGGGGTATTATCTTAAATGTGGTGGATACGATTAAAAGGGGGTGGGTTATTATCTTAATCGTGGTGGATACGCGTAGCAGGGGTGGAATATTATCATAAATGTGGCGGCACTTGTCTTGAATAGATTTTGCAAGCAGACGAGAGTGTCATTGGATTGGGTCGAAAAGAATATAGAATCTAAATACTGCAGGACTGAATTTGATTTTTTTCCACGAAAACCGCCTCGTTGTTGTAAGGATCTTACCTCCTGGTCTGTATTCTTTTCATTTATAGGCAGGTTAGCATTCAAGGTGTTTATGAAAAACCATAAATGTAAGATTATGGAAGTTCTGCAAGCTGCACAAGCTCCGAAAAAGAAAAAGCCGGAGAAACAGAAGGGAAATGCCGATCAAAATGAATCGAAGGCTAGAAAGAGGTTATCCTTGAATAGAAGAGGGTTGGAATCTAAATCGTATATTTTAGCCTTATTAGATGACTTTATAAGAAATCTTGAATCTGCATGACTCCTGAACATTATTTGTAGACTCATCCGGCTTGTTGCAGAGGGAATTTTTCCTCTCGACAACATAGATCTATTACTGTTTCTCGACGTGGTAAGATTTTATGGCATAGACAAGGTAAGCGGGTTGAGATATAACTCGGGGAATAACAATACCATGCTCTTTTGGATATATGGCCAATGGCTTATGCACGGTAAATTTACCAGATTTATGTCTGGTGAAAAATTTACTGGAGAGTGACATGCGGGGATGTATGTGGAGCCAGGGAATTACATGCCAGCAGGAGCTCGCATCGACTTTGCGGTTCCAAGTGATGCGACCATAAAGAGAGAAAGTAACGTTCTCGTTGTGCTACCAAGGCACCTAGAGCATGGGTTTCTCCCTGGGCTAGTTGACCAATTCGCAGAAGAAATGAAAACTGTTTATGTCCTATCTTTTGATGGCAAACTACTGTACTCTTTCCCCTCGCGGAACCGAATTCGTGGAATGAATTCAAATTCAGTCCTGCAGTATTTGGACTCTATATTCTTTTCGACCAGATGACACTCTCGACTGCTTGTAAAATCTATTCAAGACAAGTGCCGCCACATTTAGGATAATATCCCACCCCTGCTACGCGTATCCACCACATTTAAGATAATACCCCACCCCTGCTACGCGTATCCACCACGATTAAGATAATAACCCACCCCCTTTTAAGCGTATCCACCACATTTAAGATAATATCCCACCCCTGCTACGCGTATCCACCACATTTAAGATAATATCCCACCACATTTTAGATAATACCCCACCTCTGCTACGCGTATCCACCACGATTAAGATAATAACCCACCCCCTTTTAATCGCATCCACCACATTCAAGATAATATCCCACCCCTGCTACGCGTATCCACCACATTTATGATAATATCCCACCACATTTAAGATAATAACCCACCCCCTTTTAATCGCATCCACCACATTCAAGATAATATACCACCCCTACTAATCGTATCCACCACATCTACGATAATATACCGCCCCTTTTACGCGCATCCACCACTGTTACGCGTATAGGTTTGCTAGCGTGCGTAAATAAAACTAAAACGCTGTGTGAAGATTTTCAAGACCCATGGCAGTTTGGGCGAGAAAACAGTTTTGCATTATGGTGTCTCCACATAAACAAACGATAGGTGAAAGTTAGCTCACACCATTACCTCTCCACGGAAGGGATGCCATGATACCAAGAGAATATCTGTTGATGAAACCACGTGCAAGTCATGATGTTTGAGGTGCAGAATTTGTAAAAGAAACTCATCATACAAATGCAGAAAATGTTGAAGTCCAGGAGAGCTGCTGGTTCTTTGCTCAGCAAAACAGGTTGCCAATGCTGGAATGAATATCATGTAACCAGAGAGTATAACTTACCGAGCAGTCAGTCTCCATCACAAGAATAGCTGCTATGTAATATAAGATAAAAGTACAGGCTTGTTATGGTGTAGATCTTGCTTTTGGTTCAGGCTTGCGCTAAGTTAGAGGTTGGGCTATAGACATCCAAGAAGGCAAAGGCTCAAAGAAGGCTCAAATCTTAAAAGGTAATAAAATCTTGTTAAGGTTAATGGTTAATTGTCGTGTAACTTTTCTTGACAGAAATTTTTGAATGAAAATGTAATCATGCGAATGAAATTCCGAATGTTGTGCAATCTGAATTTGATCAAAATCAAACCAACAAAAACTTTTCAACCGACACAACAATGGCCTCACAATTGTTTTCAATGTTGACAATGGAAGAAAGAATGCGGGAATTGATGAGGGAGAATGCGCTGTTGAAGCAGCAGTTGTCCATCAAGAACCAAGAGACGTAGACAGTTGCAACATCAAAGATGGGGGGTGTCCCAACGGTAAGGAAGTAAAATATTGGCAAAAGCTCAGAAAAAAGCCCAAAAGTTAACTGAAAAATTTTACACCGAAATTCTATCTTCCAATTGTAATTCTTTTGCGTTTTCAGATTGTTTTACAAATTGCATTCAAAAGAAATCCAGAAATTGAAGAAAGAGTAGAAGAATGTAAATTCGACTATCTCATAAATTCCAAGAAAAGGAGCCTGGAAGACTCCGTCATTGCTGAGATGGTGGCGAGTGGCATCCCTATGCCCAATCAAAAGAGCAGCATTTATCAAAGATTTCGGCAATTCTACAATAACAGAAGAACGGCCAAAAAAATAAAAAAGAAACGGATTTAAGGAGGATGTACAGAAAACGTAAGAAACTCCACAATGAAAACCATATAAGTATTCGCTAATTAAAGATTTGTGATAACAAGTCAGAGAAAATCAAAGGATTCACCCACTCTAGCTTAAAAAAAATATACTTTATTTACCAATTTTTGTTTGGAGTTGCAAAAGGAAATGAAATGATGAAAAGTTTTCTCCCCAAAACCAATAAGATGTTCTCTTGACAAGACAAAATTTAAACTGTTGCAGAAAACACATCAGAGCTTATAAATCTCAAATTGGTCCTTTTTGTTTAACTTCAATACATACAGTTTCTTTTATATTCAACCTTCACCCTTCTCCTTTCATGACACATTTGCTTGCAAATTTGACACAAATTTGTAGAAATTATTTCAACTAAAAAGGAAAACAAATTGAATAAATGAAATAATTGTCGACAAAAACGCTTAAAAATACAATGTTAACTGTTGTTTACTATGCCCTGGCTACATCACATCAGTAAATATCATAAAATGTTTATGTCTTATTCAAATCTGTCGACTGCAGAAGAAATTCCACATCAGTCTGGGATCACTCTATCTCGCAATTTGTCTATGCATTGATTTCATGCGGGTATTTCAGATCTATCTACATTTTTTTTAACAATCATATAGTCAAATACAATTCTTGGCTCCTTGATGCATTCAATTCAATTACAAATGGTATATCCCAGTCCACTACGCGGAGATCTTAAAAATACTTGGTGTCAGAAGTTAAAAAGGCTTATGCCACTGACTTGAAATTTGAACGGAGATGGAGATGAAAATGTATGAAATCTAAGCAAGTTGATTTATTGGTTTTGTTCATATTCTGCAGGTAGAATTTAGTTATCAAAGCTGTCGCAACAAACCTCTCCGACTCCTGACCCCCTTTGTGAACTACTGTGCGAGTTACTAACAAAAACACAAAACACAGAACACAAAAAGCACATGACAAAAAACTCTACATTTAAGTTTAGCTCTTCAAGCTATGTCCTGCTCATTAAATATGTTATAGTCAAATTTGCACTTCTTATCAAACCAAAACCGATCAATTCTGTTCTTGAATTGGTTGATGTTCCTTGCATCCATCACTTCTTGTGATAAACTGCTCCAAATTGGAACCACTCTGCGACAAAAACTGGTTAAAAAACTAGTTCTAATTCGCAACCAAACCACCAAACCGCCAAAACAGTGTTTCATCATTTTGGAGTTTAATAAGGAAATGATCATCCATGATTACGACTGATAAGGTTGAAATAAATTGCTTACCAACCTTTTAGCATTTCAAGGTATTTTTTTAAATTGCATCAAATTGTTTGTTTAAACGACAACATATTCTTTTGGCCATTGATCAATTCCAACTTGCTCTCGCTGCAATGATGAAACGAACAAATGTGGAACATGAGACATGATCTATGCGCCCCGAGTCATGCGCAATGCCCAACGACCGGAAACGGAAGTGAACGTTCTTTAAGCCCCGGCAAAACGACTGGACATTTGCACTGGACATGCACTGGACAAATGTTCAGCGTAAAATGTTGCGTCGTTTTGCCACCTTGTCCAGTCTTGCTCAGTCGTGTTCAGCGATGTTGAGCGTTGTTCAGTTGATTTTGAAGGCAGTCAAAAATGTTCAGTGGACAAGATTAAATTTCTTTTGTTTTAAGATGTTGTGGAAAAATGTTCAGTCGTTTTGCCACTCCACTGGACATTTGTCCAGTTTGCGCACGCGCATTGCAATGAATAGTGGACGATTTCATTCACATCTTTTCATTCCAAGCTAAACTGTCCTCCACTGTCAACTCCTTTATGTTATTTACAAATATTCTCATTTATTCATAGTATCTTTACCCATTGCCTTTCGTCTCTATGGCATTTCTTCCGTTTCTATCTTGGAAGAATAGTCAAAACCATGGCTGGCAATCTTTTTGTTTACGACCCATGTAAAAAGACTATTTTATCTTAATATCAGAATTTTGATGGCAGAATGAACGACGTGAATAAAGCCACAAACAAAATCAAAAGAATATTGCTAGCTCCCTGGTGCTCTGTTGAGTATGTCCAAAACTTCACAAACTGAATTCTCAATCCAAAGACTTGGCGCATTTCTGTTGCCCAGCAAATGTTCACTGGACAATGTTCAGTCGTTTTGCCACAACGTAAATTTTCTTCATGTTCAGACTCTGAACAAGGCTAGCAATGTCCAGTGAATGTTCAGTGCAAAAGTCCAGTCGTTTTGCCAGGGCTTTAGGAGGCATGGAAACATCGTGGAAATATTTCAAATATAATGATTTAAAATGTCCGATTTTGGAAATGACGTTCCGTTCTTTTTCTATGGCAAAGTACACATATTCTTTCATAAACTTCATAAGAAACTGCCACAAAAATCAAAGGAGAATTTTTAATGTCTGGGAGGTCGTTTCTGGGGGGCTGGGGGCAGTCGAGCCAGGTCAGGCCCTGGAGTGATTCATGGGATTGCGCCCTAGGAGGG
This sequence comes from Aurelia coerulea, assembly GCA_039566865.1. NCBI lineage: Eukaryota > Metazoa > Cnidaria > Scyphozoa > Semaeostomeae > Ulmaridae > Aurelia > Aurelia coerulea. The sequence continues at coordinate 13,512,987 of CM076947.1, forward strand.
GGGCACTCAGCACATGCACATACGGAGAGGTAAGTCTGATATTTTTTTAGGTCAGAATACACATATTTTTTTTAAGAAAGTAAGAACTCGGGCCAGTACTGAGAGTTTCTTAAGATTATTAGATTTTGAGTACTCAGAGTTTCTTACAAGTTTCTTAGAGGCTACATAATAATCTTGATGTTGACTGCCTGTGCCCTCTAGAACATTTTTTAAGTCTTTCCAAAACAAGGTTTTTTAAGCCTTTCCAATTTTTAGACTTTTAAGAAACCTTCAGCACTGGCTTCAGTTCTTAGTTTCTCATAAAAATACGTGTAACCCCTTAACCCCCCCCCCCCCCTTTCAACGATCCTGCTCAGGGGTTTTTCTGCTTTGTCATGTTATTTCATTTTAGTTTTATATTCTGGCATCAACAAAAAAATTAACAATCTTTTTCTATTGCAGAGAATTAGAAACAGCGTGCTTCAAGAACGCCGAAAGGAAGGGAAAATCAACGCAGACAATACAGAAGAAGTAGAGAGATTCAGGACGGCAGTCAAATGTAAAAACATAATGACTTTCTTGATCCATAATTCAGCAACTAGTGATCAGATTTACTCAAACTCAGTTTTAACCTTTAATTTTGAGTCTCTTTTGTCAAGAATCTGAAAAACAGAAAAATTGAATTTATGGCTGCTCCACAGAAGCCACTCAAACAAAGAACAAGTTTTTTTGGCCACCCTGTAGTATACGCTCAGTGCAGTGACAGACCCCATATCATTCATGTTTGTTCTGCAAATTCGAGCCATATGTCCATGTTGCAAACACCTGAAACAGGCACCCTTGTTTCGCACTTCTTGTTTTCTCATCACGACGTCCATTTTCTCAAACTTTTGGCATTTGTAAATCACATGATTTTCTCGACATAACCAACAATGTTGACACTTCCCGAAAATTTTGGGAGATAGAAACAATTGCTGAAGATGTCCCCACACACAAAAGGCTGGCTGAAGTGCAAGAGCAGACGAAGAGAACGACAGTACTCAGATTCAGAAGGTACAATTATGCAGTTCATTGAAAAGCAGTTGGATTTACCTTAGGTGAAAATTTCATCCTTAACAGACAGCAATGTTGCACTGGCCGCCTTGGCCTGGATTCTGAAAGTCCCACATTATGAGAAGACAAGATGAAGTCCAGCTTGCTGGACTGCGGGGGAGTGTAAGGAACGATGATGAGTCCAAGGGTCAAACTCTCCCAAGAGACACTTTTCAGACAAGTGCGAATAAGAAACTCCCTCGAGAGACATGATTTCAACATAGTATGGATAAGAAACTCTCATGAGACATGGTTGTAATAAATAGTAGTATTTTTGGGTTTCCTAGACAAAAGCGTCTAGACTTTGTTTACTGGACTTTGAACTGGATATTACTATAAATACGAGGGAGTAGATTTGTATTTGCTATTCGTTTTCGTCTTGATTATCGTTGAGATTGATGGATAAAAACTAGACTCTTCTCTTGGCTATGGACAAGACCTCTGACCAAACAGCCAACCCCTGGAGTGGCAGAGGTTTCACCTGAAGTTTCACACGTAAATAGAAATACACTAATTTGTTGATAAGAAACTTGGCTCAATAATTGGTAGGCAGTAGACACTTAATTAAGACATAAGAGTTAAAAATATAATAGGTCCCCTGTGACCAACAGTTTCTGTTTGGGTTTCTTACAAAATCAACGTTAAAGCTTTTATGTCATTATAAATACGTTTCCTTATTCCTTATAGAGGAGCCTTATTCTCCTCTCCTTTAATTTTTATATGGAATTGTGACAGAACTTGCAAATTGCATTTTCTCACATGGCAATTTTTATCAAACTCGTTCCAACATTGATATTTTAAATGTCTCTTCCCAGCTGTATGAAAAACGATCAAAATGCGTGGCAAAAGAAGAAATGGAGCAATGGTCTAAGGTCACACAAGAGGCAATGTTGGATGAAGAAGACGTTGGCTCTTCGCTGAAAGTGAAGTCACCTCCTTGGAGATCAGCGGAGCTAACAGCATTCATTAGGCATTTAGCCAAGCACGAGGCCAAGCAACTTTTACAAACAATCAAAGGACCTTAGAAGTGACGCACGGGCTTAATGATTTTTATTGTGAAATTTTCCAAATTATGCCATGAGAATGCAAAGGAAGATCAGTGCAATTTTATTGCACCTTCCTCGAAATATGAGTAAATATGCTGTAATGTTACGTTACAGAATGCAGTCTGAGGAAGCAACCATCAAAAATTGGCGTGCAGGAAATGTTTAGTCTTTGCTTGAAGATTTTTCAGTGGAGAACAAACAATCTAATTAAACACACAAGCAATCAAATTAATCACGAAATACACGTTTTTTTATTATAAGAAACTTGGATCAGCACTTAGTACTAAAAGTTTCTTAATTTCGCATGAAAATTTCGGTGTTTTAGTAGTAAAAGTTTCTTAATTAGTTTCTTATTTGTTTGGGCCTAAAATTGCGGTATTGTTCGAAGTTGAGCCTTCTTCTCGAGAAAGGGCTTCCATTTTGCATTGACATTGTCATCAAGAAGAAGCCATGCACATCAAGGCAAAAATTTACCAATTTTGCAGTTAAAAGTCAAGAAAAGACGGAGGCACCTTTGTTAGAGAGACATAGAATAAGAGAGACATACAGATATAACGTTTTAGAGTTTCTTCACTGTTCTTGAGCGTAGTACTAGAGTTTCTTATATTTTTGGTCATCGTAGTACTAGTTTCTTATAAACCAGTTTCTTATAAAAAAACGTGTAATCCGTTTTCAGCATGATTAAACAGTGCTAGTGTTAATAAGAAACTCTTTTCAAGAATTCAACTAAGAACTAAACCAGTAAGAACCTCGACTGAGAACTTGGATACTGCTCAAGAAACTTGTTTATTTTGTCTGAGAAGGTAATTCGCATACTGGCGCTGTATTCTGGTAAAACTCACAAAATGCTTGGGAAGTTACCTATCAATGAATACAACGAACATGTAAGAAGGATGCGGAGAAACTGCAAAAACCTTTGGTACCCATGATCTGCTAATTTCAACTGTTTACTGAAAGCTAAAAGAGACTTTCAGTACTGGGTGGGAAAATTTATTGGTTTCTTGAAAACTCTTCGATTGTTGTTCTACTTGACTGATCAGCTGCCTAAAAGTTCTTAGAAAACTAACAATAATCTTGAAAAAATGCTAACAAAGAGCTTTTTGAAATAATTTTGATGGGAACGTCATTGAGCTAATTACTGCACTCAAAGAGTTCATTTTGTTGGAGAAATTTCCCTTAGCAACCAATCTCATTCTGTGAAATGATGCATCAACACAGGCGAGCAAGGTGGCTGCCATGCCACACACATTATATTTTCCAATCTCGGCCTGTTCTCAGCTGCAGTCCCTCTATTTTCCAGAAGTTTATTATTCACAATTTAGCGCAAACCTCAAGATCAATGTGCTTTGCACAAGTCAACTTAGAGGTCTAGTCCGAACAAAACATTGAATTCAGACTATTGCTGAACAAATTAAAAGTCTAGGCCTACTTTTGAAGCAAAATCGGCTATGATTCAAATAAAATGCACAGAAAGTTAAAAAATGCAAGGCTTGAATTGAAAATTGATTTTAAGCAGCTACGACAAAGTATGTTGATAAACTTCTTGATCAAAGATGAGAGACGTACCTTTCTCTCGTTGAATGCAGTTTTTCATCCAGCATTTTGAGCGCGCAGGCTCCGCGACCATGATTCGTTCTTTCCGTAGAGTGGCCGCGCGTGCTCAAACCGCTGGAGCGTTTGACCTTTGAGATGTCATACACCTCAGGAGGACCTCCGCTGAACGACCAGCTTTGAACTCGCGTTGTTGCAAGGCTTGATGTGGACTTCATCACGTCCTTCACCCCATGACATAAAGGATTTTGTAAACAGGAAAATGCCCACCACCCCTATGACTTCACTACCGTGCGTCAAAAATGAATACTTGCATGACAAGTGCAATACCAACACTCAAGTCAGTGAAAACAGAGAAGTGTTCTATGGAAATATCTCCCCTGTTTACACCTGTTAGCATGCTAAACTCCTCTAATAGATTGTCATCTTTTTTTAGAGAAAACAGCCCTGCACAGAAGCTTGTAAACTCCTGCTGTTTGATTATTTCCTTCTCATCCTTTTGTTTCAGCAACAGTGCCAATCTATCCCATTGAATTCTCAAAATTTTAACAAGTCATGTTCTTTCTTCATCTAGGTAGAGGTTTTAACAACGTCTCCTGTGATTGGTCAATAGCATGTTGGGGATTCCTCTTGGTAGCAAGGTAGCAGCCTTCTGATTGGTCAAATTAGGGGAATCATTTAATAGAAAGCGAATGGTTATTGGTTCCTGTGAAGCCCATTGTTTCTTAACCAATCACATCCTGGCTGCTAGCGCATGTCAACTGACCCGAAGCCAACAGCAAAAAGGGACCAACGAATTTCAAAATGGCGTCCGTCGTAACAAGATAGGAGGACAAACAGGAAAGGATGCAACATCGAACAATAAATAAATGCCTATATTTATTTAACGATCCAAAATGCCAGAGTATTGGCTTATTATATTCAACGAAACGAAACGAAACGAAACCGAACGAAACCAAAACAATTTGTCTTTTTCCATTCCCAAGAGAACGAAACCGAACGAAACCAAAGCAATCTGCATTTTTTCCATTCCCAAGAGAACGAAACAAATTGTTTTCAAATCATGAGATTGTTTCTAAATCTTTTGTGCTAAAATAATAAAGCATCATCAAAGAATCATAATAAAGAGAGAATCATCAACGCACAAACAACAACTTGTGTGTGAAAACAATTGTCGAGAGATTCCTAATGCGCTAAACACATTGGTTGGTGAATTTTGGCTGGATTGTGTAGGTGATCTCAAACGTCCCATGTGCCGACACCAATTTCAATTAGATTCTCCCTTAAGTGGATCCCGGGGGGGGGGAGGTACTCCCATTATGGTCCAGCCGTTCAGTCAATTTCTATGGTTCGGCACGGCGCGGCACAACTTATAAAACAAGCCTAATTTTGGTGGAATGTGTGCAGGCAAACTCGAGAGAGACAACATAGAGGCCTATCTTACACATTTCATGCATCCTTATCCAATCCTGACGCAACTTCTGCGCAAATCATAAATCAAAAATAAAGGTTACATTTTTAATTAAACATTTCTCAAGAAAATGTGTCTCGATGAGTTGCTAATCACTCCGTGATCTTTTCTTTCGTGGCCTGGAAACATTTTGTTTCGTTCCCAGGAGAACGAAACTCAGCCGTTTCGTTCTCTTGGGAATGAAACAAAAGCTAAATTGTTGGCTTTTTATTATTATTAATTGTTTACATCCATCATAACGATAAGAAATAATAAATTTGCGATTTAAATCTATAAAATCGGTAAAATTGTTTTGGTTTTGTTCCGTTCCGTTCCGTTCCGTTTCGTTGAATATAATAAGCCAGAGTATTGTGCAATTTTCCATTTCTACAAGGATAAAGTAACATGAAGTTAAGGAGCTCAAGAACTGATACACAAAAACCTCTTCTCATCACTCAACTTGCGTTTGAGAGGAGGGTCGAGGTATCCATATATCCCAGAAATTTGGGAGTCTCTAATTCAAGATCCAAGATCCAGAGTGAACACCCTAATTCAAAAGATCCAGAATTCAAAATGAAAGAGCCTAATTCAAGATCCAGAGTTCAAGATCCAGAGTGAAACACCCTAAGTCAAGATACGGAATTGAAGATTCAAAATGAAACACCCTAATTCAAGATCCGGAATTCAAGATTCAAAATGAAAGAGCCTAATTCAAGATCCAGAATTCAAGATTCAAAATGAAAGAGCCTAATTCAAGATCCGGAATTCAAGATCCAGAGAGAAACACCCAATTCAAGATCGGGAATTCAAGATTCAAAATGAAACACCCTAATTCAAGATCCAGAATTCAAGATTCAAAATGAAAGAGCCTAATTCAATATCCAGAATTCAAGATCCAAAATGAAAGAGCCTAATTCAAGATCCAGAATTCAAGATGGCATTCCAGTGATTTTTGAGTGAACTGCGCTAATTTAGCTTAGGAAGGCTTTTCCTAGTACATCAAAACCCTAGGCCTGACTTTAAATATTCCAGTACTGTGAGTTTCGAGCATTTTTTACGATCTGAGAGTTGAGTTTCTTATGGGCAGTTTCTTATATAAAAAATACGTGTAAAACTTCTTCAATTCCGAACTAGGGTGCTTTAATTTTGAATGTTGAATTCTGGATCTTGAATTAGGGTTAGGGTTAGCGATGCTCAACGTTAGAGTACGTGAGCGATGCTCAATTTATGATTTTTTTTTTTGTTTTCACTGCATCATAACGATGGTAAAAAACCTCATTTTCCTGAAATATTGCTATGCTATAATAATGCAAGCAAAGCAAGAAATTCCCTTGAAAATCTCACAGAAATGGAAATGAGACACACTTTGTTCCACAAGTTTGTGCTTATCCTGAAACTTTTGTAAGACTTTCCCTTTGGAATACACGTGGATGGAAGGCCTACTTGTGAATGGAATTTGCTGAGGTTACGTCATCTAATTGAAGAAATAAAGGCTAAATCCTGCACATCCCCGTTCGCAAAGATGTACAAATGTAAAGTTGTTGATCTTTGCAATCCTTATGTCGCACATTTTAAACATCTGAGACCAATGCTGATAATTTAACTAAAGTGATCTACTACTAAGGGATGGACATAAGATACAATGTTCATGAATATAAAATTACAAGGTTGAATAAGTTAATGAAACTGAAAATTTCAATCTGATGCGAATCTAAATGATGATACATGGCAATTTATACCAAGGAACAAACAAGATGGAAAAAGGGGTAAACAAGTGTGCAGATTTCCTATGATGCGTAAAGGGCCAAGACCTAAGTCTTCAATGGATAAATTGGGAACAAGTCCATATATCATTTCTTGGGTTACATTCTCCCAGTACTGTACACTTTTGAAGTTTATAAATTATTTGGCCATTCGCGTGAGTTGAGTTTCTTAAAGGGAATTTGTTATAAAAAATATGTGCACTAGAGTTTCTGAAAAGTTTGCCCATCTTGGTTGTATAGATACCGTTGAAGCTCTATTATTCCCCTCTAATAAGCCCCTCCCCTCTGAGCAAAAATTTTCAAATAAGCCCCGCACCCCACTTACATCAAATTCCTGAGGTTACCAAATAGTTTCTATTTATTGAGCTAAATTAGTCTGCACGTAAACTTGCCCCAAGTCTGTTTTGTCAACTGTGATAAGTCTACCGGAAAGTATATTACAAGACATATTTCGCTTTTCCCTTCAATTTTTGTTGACGAACATTTTTTTTTGACGAAATAGACTTGGGGCAAGTCTAGTTTGCACTCACATTTTGATATGGTTAAAGAGATAAAAACTGTGTCAAATTTATGTGTTTGACCCGTAAAGTTGTATGTTGAACCCGCAAATTATGGTGTAAAGAACTAAAAAGTTGTCAGATATATCCTTGTCATTTCATTTTGTAAATAAGCACCCCTCTCTTTTAAGCCCTTCCCTCCTCCTTGGAGTCAGTGCCCAAAATTTAATATGCCCCCAGGGGCTTAATAGAGCATTTACGGTATAAGATATTTTACAGCAAAAAGGCACAACCTGTAATTTTACCCCAGTATTGACATGTTGTTAATTTTCTAGCACTTCGATTAGATGCAATTGTTGTTTGTGTACATTACTGGTATGATGTTCAAAACTCTCACTCTCAAAGTGCTTCATTTCTTTGAGAAGATCTATGGCAAAGGAGTAGCAATAGACAATTGCGCTAAAGATGGCAGTGAGGATTTTTTTACCAAGATGCACTGTGTCTTTGCAAGAAGGCAAGATTGATTCCAAATATATTTCTACAGACAGAAAAGCTCTCATGTCAAAAATTATTGTTTCTCCAGGGACATTTGTCACCTCACGCTACCTTTGTCGCCATGCGGAAAACCAATTTTTCTGAATTAAATTCCAAATTGCTGAGAAAAACTTCGTACTCAAGCTATAACTTTCCGACTTATTTGGAAAAGAAGTTAATTTAATTTTCTTGCAACTTATTGCATAAGATCAGCATTAATCGATTCTACATGCTTCACTGGAGCATTCAAATCAAGTACAATAAATGTGCTACGTTGCTAACCACCACCAACAAACTCAGTTTGTGAAAACAGGCTGTTTGATTTCTTATAAATATCATATAAATGTTATATAAAACCAAATGTTGGACAATGAACATAGTGCCATCTGGCAGGCTGCAGTTTCTTATAAGTCAGTTTCTTAGTGGAAGGGTATTAGCAGATATTTGATGGGTGTGCGGGTACTTAATATCTCTGCTGCTCTTGCTACCCTTGCTACCAATATTTGATGGGTGTTGTGTGTGTACTGGAATGTCTCTGCTACTCTTGCTACCCTTGCTATCGATATTTAATCGGTGTGTGCGTACTTGTATGTCTCTGCTATCCTTGCTACCGGCGCTACCGATATTTAATGGGTGTGTGTGTTCTTGTATGTCTTTGCTACTCTTGCTACCCTTGCTACCGATATTTGATGGGTGTGTGTGTGCTTGCATGTCTCTGCCACCCTTGCTACCGATATTTGAAGGGTGTGTGTGTGTACTTGTATGTCTCTGCTACCCTTGCTACCCTTGCTACCGATATTTGAAGGGTGTGTGTGTGTACTTGTATGTCTCTGCTACCGTTGCTACCCTTGCTATCGATATTTGATGGGTGTGTTTGTACTGGTCCAAGGACTTTGCTTTTGGTAATTTTTTCCCAGCCAAGGTGATGCCAAGAGAGAGGTTCGAGAAGCTCTGCCAATTTCTTCATGCGAACGACAGCACAAAAAATGAGCTTGACGCGAATGGGAAGCCAACACACAGGGTTTACCTGATCAGGCCAATTATTGATTTGGTACAAGAAGCATGCATGTCCCCCCTTGTGATGTCGCTATCGATGAAGCCATGATAGCATTTGGAGGTAGATTGGGCTTCAGACAATATATGCCTGGCAAACCAACAAAGTACGGCATAAAAGTGTGGCAGCTGAGTGTCTCTGAAAATGGATACTGTTCCAATTTCTATGGGAAAACCCTTGCAGGGGAAAAAGAGACGGATCTTGTAAAGAAGGTAGTATTGGACATGGCCAAGGACTTGGAAGGGGAATATAACCATTTGCATTTTGACAATTATTTCAATAGCGTTTCCCTTCTTGAAGAATTGTTAGATAAGAAGTTATATGGTTGTGGAACGATGAGGTCAAACAGATCGGGCTTGCCTGCCGAGTTGCGGCCTAAGACAAAAAACAACAACCAGAATAATCTAAAGAAGACCACCAAAGAGGAGCTAAAACAGAGTGGAGACAGTGCAGTTTTCCAGAAAGGAGCTGTCACTGCACTTGCTTGGCTTGAGAAACCAAAACGAAAGCCAGTCTTGATTGCATGTACCAATTCATCATCTGATTGTGCTGCCGCCTCGGTTCACCGTAGGCAGAAAAATGGAGCATTGGCTTACGTCCCTTGCCCAAAACCAGTCAAGGACTACAACACTAACATGAACGGAGTGGATCGAACAGATCAAATGTAAACAGAGTGCACCACAACAAGAATGTCAAAGAGGTGGTGGACCTATATTCTTTCTTTTTTCTGCTAGATCTGGCCATTGCAGATGCTTTGGTGTTATTGACCAAGTCACCAAACCACAAAAAATGAACGAGGACAGACAAGGTGAAGGAGCAAACGATGCTTGAGTTTAGGATGTCTCTGGCAAAGCAACTGGTGGGCGATTTTAGAGGAGTGAAAAGAAGGCGATCTACAGAGCCTGATAGAGCAGGGGAACAACATTGGCCTCAAACCACCCCAACAAAGAGCCGATGTAAGTCCTGCCAGGGGAAGCAAAAGCGATCCAAATCGCATGTGAAATGCAAGAGATGTACAGAGGGCCTAGGCCAGTCTGTCAATCTGTGCATCGGCTGCTTCAAAGCACATCACAAATAAAGACAATTTAAGAACATTTCGCATATTTCTATGAACTGTTATTATTTAGAGGGATTTGCACATACTTTTGTAATGACTTTAATTTACTAAATTTGTAGATTTCATTTGGTTTTGGCGATTTTTGAGGCATGTTTTTTCTCTTGTTATGACTGATTCTTATGCTCTCCTTTCTTCGTTTGGCAACAACGCAGTGAAAAATCGGCTTTCTAAAAATCTAATGATACAAGGAAAACATTATCTTTTCTCATCATTTCATCTCTAGGACATTTTTTGTTACTACTTACCATTCTTTCAAAAATTGTATTTGAAATGGACATATGTTATTTAGGCAAATTTCCGTGAGTGTTCTCGGGACACAGACAGGTGAATAGATTTTCTGTGCAGGGATTCCAGACCCGACACCTGTGAGGCCGCGCAGTAGTCAATGAGTTAAGCAAGGAACAGACACTTTCTTAAAGATGTCTGTCAAAACACAGTCGTACTTCTTAAGTGTGCATGATGGTTGCGAAAACGCTGAAAATGATCTAAAAACATCGATCAAGTTTTCTAAATGATCGACAAGAATGGACAGAGAGAACTCGTTTGTGGTGATTTGCCATTCAGAAATTGACAAATTGTAATCTGCTATACGAGAGTTGGTATTAAACCCCCAAATCCCCCTGAAACGATTTCTCTTTGTTCATTCATATTCAATCTTTTAAAATTTGATCAACGTTTTTTGATCGTTTTCAACGTTTTTGAAAACGAACATTTTAAGAAACTCACTTCTAGCTCCAAAACAGACAACAGAAAAATTTGCAAAAAAATTCCTAGGATCTAATTCAGGCTTTCTACTAAAGATTAAATTATAAATCTTCAAAATCAGTCCAGTGTACGATTTATTATGGCCTGCCAAATGTGCATAGTTTATTTTGGCGCACCCGGTATCTATTAATTATATACATATTTCGTAACGTCCCCTGAACAGTTTCCTGAAAAATATAACCTATAACCGTCTTTAGAAGATGAATTATCTGCTACTTAAAAACAATTTGTGACATGCACCCACCGATATTTACTCAAACACCCTATATACCGGGGGGTGTTTGGCGGACTGTGACGTCGCGTTTAGCCACCCGACCGTTGTGAACTAAATAATTCCGAGCATCCATAACTCTGACTTAGATCATAAACTTTTCCCCATCGAAATTGGTCATGTGATTCATTTTTTAAAAAAGCTTTTCTTCCTAAAACCTTGTATGGGAGTCTTGCAAACTGAGAAAACCTTTAACCAAGTCCTTTCAGCATTTTAGCCTTGCCAAAGCTGCAGGTAGACGTGGTATTATCTGGGGAGCATGAAACAGTTAGGAAATAGTGTTTTCTCCTCTGCGATGTCTTGTCACGTCATAACTTGTCCTGCAAAGAGAATATGTTTGAGAGACAGTAAAAACGCATGCTTCTTTGTGTTGTAAAGAAATCTATTTCAACAAGATCAACGCGATGACAAAAACTATTTCTTTCTCCCCTGATAATACCACGTGTACCTGCAGCTTTGGCAAGAGCAAAATGCTGAGGGGCTCTATCAAAGATTTAATGAGTTTTCAAAACTCCCATACAACGTCTTACGAAGAAAATATTTTCTGATTAATACATCAAGTGACCGATTTCGATGGGGAAAGGCTTATGATCTAAGTTAGACCTTTGGCTGCAAGAAAACAATTAGTTCGCTACGATTGGGTTGCTGAACGCGATGTCACAATCCGCCAAACACCCCACGTTTTTTCTGACTCACCCGGTATACTTGAAACACATGAACATTGCTAACGAATATTCATGATACAACTCTGAATTTATTTCTCACACACGCTCGCTATGTCTGCAGAGAAACTTCGAAAAATCAAGAAGCAGCCAAAAACTATGCGGTTCACGTTACACAAGCGTCTTATAGGCCTTCCAGATCCTTTGGATAGCCTGTTTGATGCAGATGTTGCCAGTTACGTCGATCTGAAAGCTAAGTCCCTCAGCACAAATGCTGGATACCTTACATCCTGCATCATAACGACAACTGCTTTTATAGCCAGCACTCTTTGCACTATAGAATCGTTTGGCACCATTATTCCGATAAATCTGTACAGCATCTTCATGGGTCCACCGACGTCAGGTAAATCCCAAGCTATCAAGGAATGCAGCACCACTCCAATAAAGAACATAGCAGAGGAATTTAATTGGGATTTGTCAAAATTAGCAAATGCACATCCTCTGCACTCAGTAAATCGCTGTTGTCGTTGAAGATGGGATTTATGGTGTCCTCAGAAATCTTCGACGTCTTCCACAAGCTCCTAAAATCCGATGAGGACACAGCATCTGGGGACACTCAGCTGATCTGCAACTTGTTCACTGGAGAGAAGTGTACTTTCCGCTATGCTACAGAAAGGACAGGAGAAATTCCCACAAACATTCCATTTTCACTCCTTGGAGCAACACAAGTTCCGTATGCGGCATTGCTCTTGTGTCAATTGGACCAAGGGAATGGCCTCCTCGAGCCCCCCTTACTCACTGCACCAACATGCCTGCGACCAACGGTAGCAGTGACGCTAGAGGCCAGCCAGCAACTGGAAACTGAACGTGTTGGAACATTTGCAGAGATATTCATTCAAATGCGTTGAACACTGTCAAGCACTACATTTATATTTACAGAGGAGGCCTTGCTTATACTGCAGGACATCAACAAACAGTTTATTACTGAAGTCAATGATGCAATCACGAACGGCACACCGACACCAACATTCAATGTATTCAATTTAGTTCAACGAGTGGCAGTCTCGTTGCACATCTTCAACCACATTGCCCTGTTAATGATCCAAGGACATGAAGTCACTGCACCTCCAAGGGAAGTAGCTGCACTAACATTGCAACGGGGGATGAAGTACATCAATTGGGCGAATGAGCAGAAGGAGGTGTTCGTGGAGGTAAGTTTCTACTATTTTGAATGTCACCAGGTATGTTATTTATTCCATTTCTCTTATCTTCATAAGGAATATAAACGAAAATGTTCCCTGCATTGAAATGAAACACTATACAAATAGATATCATAAGATTTTTGGATAGGGAAAATATCATTCCTGTTACTGTGTTACTGCACTTAACCCTATTCCACCTGGGGGGGGGGCATTATGGCCCCCTCAACCAAACATTGATATACAGCTCTTTAACGACATGAGACAGAATGCTGGTACCAACTGACTTTTCCTAAAATTTAATGTTCTACAAGATTCTACAAATTTCGTTTTAATTATATGAGTCATGTGACCACTGAATGCCCTTATTTGGAGAGATGTCAGAAAAGAAAACACTAAATTGCTTATATTTTAGTCAATCCTTGTTCGATTTTGTTGTAATTAGTGTCATTGGATTGCTCTCATCGAGGGCTTTCATATGATATATAGCTTGTTGATTTACATTTATGTTTAGAGTTTTTTAGACATATGACGTCACATATATTTATGACGTCATTGTTCGAAAAGGTGTGAAAAAAATTAAGAATTAATATATTATTTTGCGAGAAAATATGATGTTGTACAATATTTTTAACAGTTTATAAGAATAAACTTTGTTTTCTCTAAAATATAGGACATTATTGTAGTTTCCATACATAAGCTTATTGCAGACAACACAACATATCTAATTGCCTAGCAACAAGTTACGTGACTAATTAAACTTTCATTACTTAATTAGAATCACATAAGATTGTTGATACTGTGTACAAAGTTACAACTTCATAACTCTATTGGTTTTGGAAATAATTAGGGGGGGCCATAATGCCCCCCCCCCCCAGGTGAGGAGTGAATAAAAAGAGCCCAGGTGGAATCGTAATTTATATAAGTTAAACCCAGCTGAACCCATCTGAACCCAGCTGAATCCATCTGAATCCATCTGAACCCAGCTGAATCCATCTGAACCCAGCAGAGACCAACCTGACGCAATAGAAATCCCAAGAGGTCCAGTGATTTGTATGAAGCACACAAGCAGGGAATTGGCATTTAACACTTGTTCATAATGCTAATAGCTCTGTTTGGAATTACAGCCCTTCAGATTAACAAACACGGAAACTCAAAGGACGTTTTAGTCAAATAACTGACGAAAACAATATTGTGTACACGTGAAGGTGAAAAAGTTAGGCCTGATGATTTACACGTTTTTTCTTTTATAAGAAACTTGGATAAGCCCATAGTACTAAAAGTTTCTTAATTTCACGTGGAAATTTCAGCTTTTTAGTACTAAAAGTGTCTTAATTTATTTCTTATTTTTTTGATGCATGTAGTTTCTACCACCGCCGCATATTGGTTTCTTGACAGACAGCATATTTTTTAGCAAGAAGGAGAGTTCTATTTTACTCAAAACATAAATTTATCATGAATATTACCAAAAAATACAGGCTCAACAATTATTTCCCCATGATGTCCTTGTATTTGGCTTTAAAAGTTTCTTAGCAATTCTAAGGCATAGTACTAGAGTTTCTTAAATTTTTCGCCAGCCTAGTACTAGTTTCTTATAAACCAGTTTCTTATAAACCAGTTTCTTATATAAAAAGAACGTGTAGTAGGAGAGTGATGTCACTGCGAAAGAAATCCATGACAATTTTTCGACAGTTTACCTACCTTCATAAAACGCAACCAAGAAAGAAATAAAATTGCTTGAAATTTCCCGAATTTTTTTAAAGAAATCTACTCTCCAGATGTTTGGGTATTAAAGTTTGGATGCCGGCTAAAATATCTCCTGGATTGGCGGAGTTATGGCCACACAAATCGATAACGCATTTTGAACCCATAAAATGAAAAAATGAAAAACCGTCCGAGCCAATGAGATCAGAACGATTGTTACTCAGCTGTTTTCATTAACACCATAAAGCGCTAACTATGCTTATCACCCGCTTCTTTTGATACATTGTTCTTGATATTTCCAAACGGAGCTATCACACCTGGCAGGGGACCCCTTGGGAATTTCTATCGAGTCAGGTTGGTCTCTGCTGGGTTCAGATGGGTTCAGCTGGGTTCAGATGGGTTCAGCTGGGTTCAGATGGATTCAGCTGGATTCAGGTGGGTTCAGGTGGGTTTAACTT
This sequence comes from Aurelia coerulea, assembly GCA_039566865.1. Lineage (NCBI taxonomy): Eukaryota > Metazoa > Cnidaria > Scyphozoa > Semaeostomeae > Ulmaridae > Aurelia > Aurelia coerulea. The sequence continues at coordinate 13,528,129 of CM076947.1, forward strand.
ATATAAATTACGCAGGTGGAATAGGGTTAAAGCAAACATGATGAAGATTGTTTGTCCAGCTATGATAAGTACAGGAAACTTTAAATTACTATCTATACGGTACATTACATGTACACGTGTTTCCTTTCATAAGAAACTCCACATTTGGCCCAGTACTACACCTTTTCAACTAAGCGTCCTCTTTTTGGAAATTTTCAAAATTTCTCCAAATTGCTTCATATGAAATTACTGACATCAGATTTAGATTCAGAACGTACATTTTAGTATGTTTGTTAATTTTCATAATTCCAGTGTTCACCATTTTGATTTTATGACGATAATAAAATGGAAAATTTATGAAGGATTTGACCGTAAATAATGACTGAGGATGTAAAGTTACACCCCGGGCAATTTTCACCGTCAAATCCCTTGTAGGTTTTCAAACTTATTATCCTCATAAGATCAAAATCGTGAACAGTAGGATTATGAAATTTGCACCTAGACTAAACTTTGGTTGCTGAATCCAAATTCGTTGCCAAAAGTTTCGTGGGAAGAAATTTTCAAAAATTTTCAAAACGAGGCCGTTGATTAAAAAGGTGTATTCTCATATCTGTGCCCTGCTGAACATATGTGCCTTCGTGAACTTCTCAAAACAATTTCTTTGAAGCCTTCCCAACTTCCCAATGCTTAAAGACCCTCTGCTAACATAGAGGGTTTGCGCAGTGACGCATTTACCCATGGGCCCACTGGGCCCGGGCCCAGGGGCCCCCTAGAATTCTTAAATCTAGGGGGCCCCGAGCAAAATTTGAAAAGCCTATGAAGTGCTGTTGATTTAACTCTTGTGTTTGAAATGATTGTTAAAAAAGCCTCTCGAAAAGTTCATCGATAAAAGGAGGAATCTCGTTGATACCGAAGCTGAAGTCCATAAAAAGTAAGAAATGGAAGAGGCGACAACCCCATGAAACACAAAAGCCTATTTTGGATGATCTATTAGAGCAAATTGTGAAAGGAGATGAAGCTGCAACTTCCCAAAGGCAATTACCGCACTTAGATTGTTGCTCAATGCAATGACCGCACTTTGCCATGCAGAGTTTCCTCCAGTGAAAGAAGTTTCTCCATGCTGAAAGGGTCAAGAGTCAGGTGTCAACTAAGGTCCACAATGTCACAAGAGCGCGTTGTTGCCTTTTGTCTAATGAATGGCAGCAAATTTTGATGTCCCGAGGCACGGGGGGGGGGGGTTGCCCCCACTTTTGTCCAAAAAAGTTGGTATAGGTTGGGAAAGACCTTTCTGAGAAATGTCAAAACTTCCACTTTAGCACTGGCATTTTGTAGGATAACCGTCACAAAATATCAAATTTTCCTTGTCGCTAATGGCAAGCATGATATTAGGAGATGCATTCTAAGCCAAAGTAAAGGGCGTAGCCCCAAAAATTTTCCGGGGGCTTCGCCCCCAGGCCCCTCTTTCATTCCCCTCATTTAATTTACCCTGGCCACGCCACTGTCGTGAGGTTTTTAGACCCCAAGAATATCATCCGAAATTTTGCAGCATTGAAGGCAAGACGAAAATCATGAAAAACCATTGGACAAAGGGGAGTTTTCTTGGGATTGTACCGACATGTATATATTTGTACAAGTTTACTCATTTCTTCGAATTTTCCCCTTTCAAAATGTTTAGTTAATATTAACTTGTTTGGCTACGGCTGAATCTGGTGGCCTTACCCATACATGGCATACGTGCTAACAGGGTATCGCGAGTACTATGATACAAATTTTTTTAGGTATATTCTAAGGGGCCCCAACCAGTTTTGGGCCCAGGGCCCCAACAGACTTAAATGCGGCCCTGACACCGCAACTCGTTCACTGCATCGAGTGAAGGAATTTTTGGGGGGGGGGGCATCACGGAAAAATTCTGATGTTTCTTTTTAATTTTTTCTATTTTTTCTCATTTATTGGCAAATAGTTTTAATTTTGATTTATTTTATTCATGTTTGTTTAGGCATTTTCATTTTTTTTTAATTCATAAAATTTAAATTTTTTTCTTGACATATTGTTTAAATCTTTTTTGCAGTAATTTATAAATTTTGATTTTAGCCCAGGTTTGCCACAGTATACCAGCATGATTCTCGGTAAGTTTCCCGCGCAAAAGGCACCTTGGCCCAGCACAGCACATTAGCTCGACAAAATGGCGCAAAGAGGAGATGTAAATAAATGGAAGAACTTTGCGAAAAAGATGGCGGCAAAACGTAACATAAATAAAAGAAGAATGCAACCGACAGCAAGACAGGAGGTGCAGTGACAAATGATGCCATCACTATCCAGAGACTTAGTGCCTCTGTTTCTGGGAAGGCTCAAAAGTTATGCCGAAATGGGCCACGGGAGCTTGTTCCCTATGGAAAAAGTGATCTTACCCTTGATGGGATCAAGGAGGCATGCGACGAGCATGTCAGAAGAAAGATTGGTACTGGCTTCCGGTGTGATCTTCTTGCCGGGAAACAAGGCCCATCTTGCAATTCCATTTCTCAAATCCCCAACTTAAAGCTCATACATGTCAGGTTTCTTAGACAGAGCAATCCCATGGAAAAGTATACTGTAGATGTTGTGGAAAGCGACTTAAGTGACGACAAATTATTGCACCAAAAAGACAAAAGGCCCAAGAAAAGTGTCACAGCTCCTAAATTGTCTCTTTCAACTGAAGAATTAAACAAACCAGCCTTTCTTCACAACCATCCACCAAGGAACATTCAGATTCCAGGGATGATATAAAAAGCAGGCTATTGACTGCTCTGAAATAAGGAGAACAGAGTTGAATGACCAAAAAGTCAAATATCTTACCAGTTTTAAGAAACTACAGGCTCTTATTCTTTGTGAAAGCCTTTTTGACAAAGCAGAAGATAGTTAGTAATTGTTATTAATTTTCAAATACACAAAGATGCTTGCTGGCACTTTTCAAAACAATTGTGCAGAATTTGATTGGTGTTTCAATGAAAGAGCTTGATTGATAGGTCATCAAAACAAACCACGAGGGGCACGCCGAGGGTGGCACATGTTCCAACGGTTTATCGATCAATTGTCCTCTACCAATTTTCCACTCGCACGCTCAAGATGAATCCAATGGACACTACTTTGGAATTGGTAGAGGAATTGAGCAGGCAAATTGTCAATATAATTCAAGATTATGTAGACAATGTAGATAATGCAAATTATGTAAGTAATAATTGTGTAGATGTAGATACGATTCTGAATCTGTGGGCCGATGAGCCTTTAAGAGACCTTACAAACATCCTTAAAGCCAATGGTGAGTACATTTTCTTTTATCTCTATATTACCCAAAGTACTTTGACAGCAAAAACATTTCACTGCATTCGTTGTTGGTAGGCTACGAACAATCCTTGCAAGGCTGAAAACTAATTTATTCTAACAGGTATTGCACATTCATTACATGGAAATTCCCAGGTTTTACAAGGTGCCTCATGAAATTGTTTCAGAAGACCTCTTTTACACTGTCCTCTGGTCTACGTGATTTTCCATTGATTTAGGTGTGATTTTGCAAAACAAACAAGGGATTTGATGAACGTCTCCCGTGACTTTGAAGGAATATTCCTTCCAGCGACAATTGAAACTCCGACCTCTAGGGACCTCTACCACATCCAACTGTCACTCTTCTATTTACAAGAATAATGTTTATAAGAATATTCAGGCTCAGAATCATCCAATTTTTAAGAATATTATAAGAATGTTGCCAGCCTCAGCTGGCATATTTGTGACTAATTTTTCAGCAGTTGCCTGTTTTGTGATATTCATAACAGAGAATCGCATGACTGACATAAATACTTTAAGAATATGTTCAGGCTCACAACGAAACTTTCTTAAGAATAGCGAGACTGGACAAAATTTAAAATATTCTTGTTAAAAAAAGAGTGTACCACTTTCAGCACAATACGAGTCTTTCACGATAATTTGAAATTCTGGAAATGATTTTACAATAGACCTTTTAGCTATTCTGAAAAGAATCAGATTCAATAGCTATTTTGCTACATTTTGTAGAATTTTCGAATGTGCTCAATGGTGATAGAAACTCTATCGCCACTCGATCAAATGTCGCATACAAAAATGTATAAAAATAATGTTCGATCCAGGCTCTTTTGTAGAATAGCTAAAAGGTCTATTGTTTTAGATTGCAGACACTTGCCAAAAACCTCATCCATCACCTCATTTCACAGGGGGCGGGGATACACCGGTTTCCAGGGATGATATACAAAGCCGCCTATTGACTGCTTTGAAATAAGGAGAACAGAGTTGAATGACCAAAAAGTCAAATTTCTTACAAGTTTTAAGAAACTACAGGCTCTTGTTCTTTGTGAAAGCCTTTTTGACAAAGCAGAAGATAGTTAGTAATTGTTATTAATTTTCAAATACACGAAGATGCTTGCTGGCACTTTTCAAAACAATCGTGCAGAATTTGATTGATGTTTGAATGAAAGAGTTTGATTGATAGGTCATCAGAACACGGCACGAGGGGTGTCAAGGGTGGCACATGTTCTAACGGTTTATCCATGATTTTTCCTCTACCAATTTTCCACTCACACGCTCCAAGATGCATTAAATGGACGCTATTTTGGAATTGGTAGAAGAATTGAGCAAAGAAATTGTAATTATAATTTAAGACTTAGCTTCTCTAAAGCACTCTGCTTCCGCCATGAATGAGACCTGTCCCAAGCTATTAAAGAAAGCACAGCAGGGCAACGTTTATGATATACCTCCTCCAGTTTCTGCGTGGACACTATGTTTCAGTTGGAATTGTCATGCTTGGAGAGTGTGGATGAAATTCTTATTCTGAAGGGAATTGGCATCCTGGGATGAAACAACTGATGCTGACTTGGACAAAGCATTAAATTATTCTAATTGTGTTCAAAATGAAGTATCTTGGAGAAGCGGTTGATTTATTTGTAAGTCATCCTCAAAAAGAGCACGCTGAGAGATGACGAAGCATCCGACTTAGCAAGAGAATTCAACAGAAAAAGGTGGAGTTATACAGGCAGTTGTTGCAGCAGTGTGGTTGCAACAGGTGTCGTAACGTGATTCCGGCACCGGTCATTGAGGGCCGTCACCAGGGGCGGCCGGGAGCGATCACAAGTCGCTATTAACCACGAGCCAAGGGAGTGAAAAATGGGGGTCCGGGGGCTTGCCCCCGGAAAAATTTTCTGGGGCCACGCCCTTCAGAACGCCGGAAACGCCTATCTTTTGCAAAAGGGATATGAATACTGTTCCTGAATTATGATCTGTTTAAAAACTAAATGTTCCATGCTTCTTTCTAAAACATTCAGAAAGGCTTTTTTGCGGACAAAACAAAATATTTTGCAATCGGTGCCTTAGGAATAGGTCTGTCATGGCTATCGTCTGTAAAAGGTGGCTACATACAGAGGGCTGTTTAGACTGCTGCGGCTTTCCACCGCTCGGTAAAAGCCCTGCTATTCATTTCCAATTTGTAATAGCAAAGCTGGCACAGCCGCCTTGCGAGCCACCATGTAGGAGAGGGAAACAGGAGAACATATTTTCTTTGGGTAGAATCCCGAATCTTTCATCTTCTCCCACGGCTAAACATGGCCAACAGAAATATATATTTTTCTCTGGATAACTGCAAGTCCACGAAAAACCTCTACACACAGCTTTACACGAACAACTTTTATTTTAACATTAAGGCATGGGCGTCCATCGAAACGAAGGCACTGCTCATGAGTTGAAACTTGAATTTTTTCCTTACATAGAGCAGAAGTGGACAAGAGAAAAGACAGTCGAACCACCCCCATCGTACACCGCCTGACGCAACTTGATTCATTTTATATCGTAAAAGGTCTCTACTCTCTTCTAAACGTGTATCGACTGACAATCTGTACGCGAGATCTTGTGTGATCTCTTGCTATTCATTCTGAGAATTTAATAGCAAGGCTGTCAGATTTGCATATGTTACAACAGCCCGTTGCGTCATATACAAAGGAACTATGATGCAACTTCCAATTGTTCTCGTTTGTTTGCTATTCAAACGGGCCAAGTAATAGCATGGCCATCGATGGCCACAGCATGGGTTCCAATGAAGACCGGCTTTTGTCTGACTTAGAAAGTATGCAAGCGGCATCCTTTAAGTGGATTAAGTTGGGCAATCACAATATCAATTACCACTGAGAGGTCAAAGAAATGACGAAATGAAGGAACTGGATAGGAAAATCAAAGATCTGGAGAAGACTTTTACTCGTATTATTTGCGTTACATTTATCTTTTCAATACAGAAGCAGAACCTTACTTTGGAAAAAAATTGCTATTAAAGAAATAGCATTAATAGCACTGTCCACCGCCCCTGGCTTTCACTGCTGTCAACTTGAATCACGTGTATGAAATACCAGCAAATGATCCCATGTTCGTATGGCGAACATTGCTGCAAAGCTGGGCCCAGCTCCCCATAAGCTGGGTTACTCTAGGCTAACCGTGTCCCCTGCTCAGTTATCCGCCACATTTCCTTGATGACATAGCCACCAGATGTTCTCTTCCAGCTCCGTATGATCTCGTGTACGATTTTCCTCCAGATCATGAGTGTTGGCAATAGAAGTTCCATTGGACAAGATCTACTAACCTGACACTGATGGTATGGTCGTTGATTGTTTTGAGGACACTATGTTTGTTCAACTTCTTCGCCGCTCTAAGGCAAATTTTCGCTTCAAAGGCATTGATGCATCAGAGATGAATACCTCCGCTCGATATCTTAGAAGCACATTTGATTGTCGTGTCGGTCATAATTCCCGGAGATATCTTGAAAGAATCCTTCGCAATGCATCCCATGGAAAGGTGAGGATTGTACCTCGCATTGATTCCCAAGGATGCTTTGAAAAGGGTTATTATGGGCGGTTCATTGTCCGTGTTTTGTAAAAAAAACATGGAGGTGCAGCTTGGGTCGATCTCGGAGAGGAACTTCTCCTTAGAGGCAAATTTTGTTTCGAATTCCAAGAAGGTATGCGAGAGCCACTAAATCAGCAAAGGACAGACAGTGGGGCCTCTTTGAACATCCTAAAGAGGTTTTAAGAGCACACCTTTTATGGGATTGCAGGGAGAGGAATTGTGCCGAGAAAGAAAAAGCGGAGAACAGGGAGGAGAATGAGGCGAGTGGGGAACGTAAGAAGAGTAAGAAGGGTGCAGCGAGGAAGGAGGAAAAGACAGTGGATATCATGTCAGATGCAACGAACCAACATGGAACGGTGTGTCAAATATCCTGTCCTCGTCATCTGCCCAACGAGCTTCTCGGGATGGAAAAGAACCTGCAGGTGGGGGTAAGTGGGTTGGAACGTGCTGGGGAAGGATTGTTCTTGGAACCCCAGGAAGAGGCGATCCCCGCTGGGACACGGTTATGCATGTACATGGATAAGCTAATTGACCATGAATCCTCTTCAGGAGATTATTCTGTTTTGGTCTCGGTGAACGCCGTGACTGGCACTGCAGATGCTGAGGAATATCACGACATTTTCTTTGGAACGAAATGTAACAACAAATTTTTTGTTCATACATTTCTGTCCATCAACTACGATGTGCCGGAGGGTCATTCCACGCGAGGAAAAAGGAACTTAAATCCCACCACCATCAGTTCTAGATTCCAACATAAATCTTTCTATCTAAATGCCTCTAGCAACTGTAAATGTCACTTTCTGCACCTTTTACCTACGTGGAAACCACCAAGCCCATTCCCAAAAATACAAGGACAGAGCTCTTTGTAGCTTACGGCCTGCAGGAATATTAACTTGTTAAGTTACAAGAAGCCCTCAAGGCAGGACCTGACCTGCATAGCATCGCTGTTGCAAAAAGCCATATTTAGGAATTTGATAAAACCTTTGATACTTTTGGTAATCCAGCAGCTCGTTCATCTTTATCCTGTAGTGGCCAAAAAGACGGATCTTTTGAATCGCTGGGATTTATTTATAATGACGATAAATGTTTGATATGCTAGTTTCGTAGCGATGTTAGCCAGAACTGTAGAACAATCCAATAATTTGGCACCAAAGTATAGAGAAGAAGATGCTGGAAGAAAAACAACATTGTAACAAGAACATGACAAAAATCAATTGAATTTTATACTGGTAATGAGGCAAGTCAAAACACTTTTTATGATCTATATTACCTCAGATACTAACAAGTTCCTTCTATCTCCCTGTCAGCAATTTAAAGTTGGACATTCTCCAAAATCCTGTTTTCGCACAAGAGCATAAGAACATACTTGTAAGTGACGGAATCCATGTCATAACAATACACAGATTTACAGTTCCAACTGCGCTTGTGCGACTTTGTGGCTTGTTGCTGGCAATATAATTTAAAGCAAACTTTGAAGAAAGAAACAAACATGGCATTTCACTGTGCTGCAAATAGTTGTAGAAACGGTTTGTACAAGATCAAAAGATGGAAGGAACGAACAGTTTTGCGAGAAGGATAATAGCATGAATGGACAAGGAATTTGTACCTGCACAGTTGGCTTTCTTTCAACCATGAAATTTTTGTAAAGTTGAATTTACCAGCATTTGCAGTGCTCGCAAGAAGACAAGAAAAATCACAAAAACGATAGTTTACATTATAATTGCATTGTGGGTGGTTCCTACCAGTTTAACTTTGTTGCATAAAATATTGTTTGTTTTTGGTCCTAAACACAACAGCCTACAGAACTAAAGGGTTTCATAGGGTGGTCACACTGGCCGCTAGGGACAGCACCCCTCCCAAGCAAAAAATATTAGAATGGGGCTAATGGTGAGCGCAATAGTGATCGCGATCTTGATTGCCACTCTTGATTCAAAGAGTGATTGCCATGTCCATCAGAAACCATGGCAGACACTTAGCAGTGGAGCTGGGGAAACAAGATTACAAATTACTTGGCTTAGCAATTGGATATTATGTTTTCTGCATATACTGTCATTCCCACTTTTGGTATCAAGGTTAACGGTTTTTTGATATTGTTCATTCCAAATGCGACTATGTGACTATAAAGTTATGATGGATTTTTCTAGAAAACAAAAGGATTTTGCCAAAGGTGTACGAGATTTTGCACAAGTAAAATGCACCTCAGTTAAGGCCCATTGAACTTGCAGATTAATTTTCAAAGCTTTGTCTCCAGAATACAATCTTGTTTGTTGCGTAAAATTCTAGATGCAATATCACAAAGACGCCTATATCGTCTCACTACTTGTGTGCTGTGCACAACACATTTTGGGGTTTCCCTGCACACATACAATACAACAAAAATAACTCTAGGAAAAACCAGCAAAGTCTGCCTGGAAGAAATTCTGACAGATGTGACGTCAATAAGAATCCTACATGACGTGCAGAAGTTGTCATTGAAAGTATATGAATACAAAACAAACAATGCAGCCAAATTGATGTAACACATTCTTGTCTCAAACAATAAACAATGCCATTTATTATGAAGAGATTTGAACGAAGACCAAAATGGAATGCAAAGAAAATGAGAAAATGCCAGGAGAAAACGCAGAGACCACAGGGGCACAGGGAAGCGCAGAAAAGTTGTTTAAGTCAAAACGGAACATAAGGCAAAACAAGTTCTGCAAAATACGAGATGATTGTTGTTTACGTGGTTTGTTGCTGCATTCTCAATAAAAAATACGCTGTTTTTGAAAAAGAGATAAATCAACAGCGAAATGAACCCGTGATAAAACTCCTAAAAATTAATTTCACAGTTTACCAGAAATAAGGAAATTCAAATACTTTCGATTACATTTATTCAGAAATGTTTCAAAATGAACCATCCAACTGCGAAGTGTCTGCCATTATCTCTGATGGACACAGCAATCACTCTTTGAATCAAGGGTTGCAATCAAGATCGCGATCACCATTGTGATCAACATTAGCCTCATAATGAAGTTCACATTGGCCTCTTTCTAATATTTTTTGCTTGGGAGGGGTGCTGTCCCTAGCGGCGAGTGGTGGTCACACCTGGGGCCATTATGTCAGCTTCAGTGCTCCTCCAAAATGAGCCGTAGGTCTTACCAGTTGAGTGCGATTCTGGATATGAAACCAGAAGAGATGGATGAAACTGTCCTGAAGCCAATATACCGAGAAGTGACACAAAAGACACAACCCGGAATCCATAGTGAACAGACTGGGGTGGCACTACTCTAGTTATGTCTCTACAGAAGCACTTGATTAGCGACAATAAGCACATATTTCAATAGGCAATGTCAGACTGTAGATAACTCACTGCCGATGTAATTGGGTAGCAGTAGCCTCTCAAAGGCTGGACCTTTTTTTATTCACCCAGAAGGAAGCAACATCTTTCTGCTAAATGTGCTGAACAGAAATGATGAAGATTTTGGGGTGCCCTGCCGTTCGACAGGTAAAGTTACAAAAATGCCAAAGGCAATGGTGCACAAAACAACAGCAATTTAGACATGGCTCCCAAGAAGCACTTGATTAGCAACAATAAGCACATTTTTCAATAAGCAATGTGAAACTATAGACAACTCATTGCTAATGTATTCAGAAGGCAGTAGCATCTCAAAAGGCTGGACCTTTTTTATGATTCACCGAGGAAGACCCTACGTCTTTCTGCTGAATGTGCTGATCAGAAGTCATAAAGATTCTGGTCTGCACTGACCTTCTATAGGTAAAGTTACCAAAAAGTGCTGAAGGTAATGGTGCAAAAAACCGCAGCAACTGCAAGGAAAGGTAGATATGACTCTCAAAAAGCAGTTGCATTGACTCCTGCATTTGAGAATAACAGCTATTGATGTAAAGGCGGGTTTCCACTCGCACGAATTTGGTCGTGCGACCTGTGTGATCGCTCGAAAGCAGTCGCGTGAATGTTTTCCACTTGTGTGAATCTGGTCGCGCGACCAATGGTCTGAGCATGCGTATTTGCTCGTGACTGCTTGGCTGGCTCTACTCGTGCGTATTTGATTGGCTCTGCTCGTCCTGGTCGCGAAAAAGTTGAAGTCAATCCAACTTCCAAAATCAGTCGCGCGATCGCCGAAGACAGGGGAATCTTCGTCACTGCAACAAACTACGCATGCCCAGACAACTGGTCGCACGATCGCGCGACCAAATTCGCGCAAGTGGAAACCCGCCTTAAGAAGAGCTGGTTTGAGTGACTCAATCTTCTTTCATTTATTCCTTGATAATTTATTCTTATGGCTGCCAGCACTGACAACAAGTTTTCAGAAAAAGGGGATATTTTATCACCCTCTTCTCTTGCTCCTCAAAGAAAAGTTGGTTGGTTGAAGTTTCTTCTACAGCTTTGAATGAACTTTTCTGGTTTGAGCATATCTTTGCACACTCAAGAACGACTCACAAGAGACAATTTTATCTAATTCTTCATGGTATTTTGGATGTTTCCATGTATTGTTGGCAGTTGCTTTGTAGTTTTCAGAGCATAAACATCAAACGAGAACAACAGGTTGGAAGTCGCATGGAACTGTTGCTGTGATAGTAAGCCCAGCAGATACAGAAATCACCTGCTGATGTGAAGTAGGCATTTTAGATTCTTGGAAAGGTTAGAAAGTTATAAGCCGGGGGGCGGGTACTCCAGTTGTGGCCTGACAGGGGGTTGAAGGGGACCAAAGCAAAAATCTTGAAAATTACCCTCAAATGGTAGTATAGTTTTATAGAAACCCCCAAATGGTAGTTTGTGGACCAAAAAATTGGGCCATTTGGTAGCGTGTGGTAAACTACCAAGCAAGAGGACTCTAAGAGATTACAGAAATGTAGTGAAACCTAAGCAAGGCTTCAACAAACAGATAATTGAGGAATTAACATCTATAACCACAAATTTGTCAAATGTCCAGCGATATATTGTCCAGTTTGATGAAGTTAAGGTTAAGAATAATCTTGTTTGGGACAAGCACTCTGGTCAGCTTATAGGTTTCATGGATCTTGGTGATACAGACCTAAACTTTGTCAGTGCTGAGAAAGAAATACCCTTAGCAACACATATGCTGGTGATCTACTAGAGAGGTATCTGCATTGATCTTAAATACGCATTTGCTAACTTTGCAACAACAGCTGTAACATCATTTCAGCTCCTGCCAATCTTTTGGAGCAGTGTATTTTATTTGGAGAAGGCATGTAATCTATGGGTAATAGCTGTTGTTAGTGATGGGGCATCAGCAAATAGGAAATTTTACAAGCTCCACCGAAAAATTGGCAATGAAGCGGAAAATGAGGTAACATATCGTGTTGTCAACCTTTATGCAAAACACCGTCAACTCTATTTCTTTGCAGACTCATTTGCAGACTCAACTCATTTGTTGAAAACGTCTAGGAATTGTTTGCACAATTCAGGATATGGTTTGCAATCCAGACTAATGTGGAATGATGGAAAGACCTTGATGTGGAGTCACATAATGCAGCTATACAATGATGACCTCGTCCGCGGCCTTCATCTGGCACCAAAATTAACCCATGAACATGTCCACTTAAATCCTTATTCCAAGATGAAAGTTTATTTGGCCACACAAGTACTGAGCTATACAGTTGCAAAAGTTCTATTCAAATATTACCCTTCAGATTGTCATGCCACAGCAGAATTTTGTGAAATGCTGGATCTTTTCTTTGATTGCTGCAATGTTAGAAATAGAGTTGAGCATGCAAGGACAAGGAAAGAATTCCGCAAACCATATTGCTCACAAGATGATGAACGCTTTTCTTGGTTGAAAGAAAATTCATACCATACTTGGAGACCTGGAAGAAAAGTATACAAGAAAGGCCCGGGAATTTTTCGGAAGCTGCAAAAGCAAAAATGTTCCTGTCAGAGCAGACTTTTGAGGGACTAAAGATAACCATCCTATCCTTAATTGAGGCAACACAGTTTCTTTTAGCAGAAGGCTGCAAATTTGTTTAACTGAGAGATTCTCTCAAGACTGTTTGGAAGAGTACTTTGGGCGCCAAAGACAACTAGGGAGGCGCAATGACAATCCAGATGTTGTCCAATTTGGATATAATGACAATACCATTCGGGTTGTCAGGTCAACTGCCCCAATGACTGGAAATACAAAAGGAATTACAAAGGGAGACAAAAATCTTGGTTTTCTGCAGATGACACGAGGCTGGCAAAAAGAAAGAAATGCTAAGTTTGACCTTTTTATATAATTTATAGTATGTTTGACTTTAGTTTGCCATGTTAACATGAAAATTGTGAAAGTTTGGTCTGGTCAGTATCTCATGTTTGAATAGTCGATTACGCTAAAGATGGCCACAATAAACTTTTTACCAAGATACAGCACACTGCATTCTAATTATGAATCTTCAAAAATTCTATTGGAATTTGATAAAAGAACGCACTACATCTCGGTAAAAAGTTCCTAGCCACCATCTTTAGCGTAATTGTCTATTCTGTTTAGTTGCAAAGGTATAATGAGAGTACATTTAAGAACAAAAGTTACAAAGACAAAATGTTTCATGAGAGATTTGGAGAACTGAAAGCAACTATAATCTTCCACCATTTAAATTTGTGTTATTACTGAGCTACTACAAGAACATCATATTAGTTTTTAAAGCTTGTCATGAAACATCATCAAAAAGAGAATCGGCCAATTAAGATTTTCAGCAAATAAGTGATAATACTGTAGGTATGAGTATAATACAGTATGTTTGTATTAGCAAGCTATTTTGGAGGTTTAGATCTATAGGATGACTTCAAGGGCCATGGGGGAATAAACAAAATGACTTGTTCAAAATTTGTTGCTGTTGGCAGTGAGAATATTCTCCATAATTTCAAATCTTTAACAGAAGGCATACTTTTGTTCTTCTGGGAAAAATGGAAGTTGAAGATAGTAGCAAGCATCTGAGGAGAGAAACTAAAGAAAACTGAGAATTTTAGCATAAGCAATCTTCTGTTAGCTAGTTTAATACATTGCGAGGCTTTCAGATGCAAAAATGTCCATAATAATGGATATGGAGTTTTAAATCAAGAAAGAGTCAAGTACACAAGGGCAACTTTGCACAGAATCATTATTGGTGCAAATGTAAAAAATAAAGTCATTATCATGGGTAGCATACTTAAAACTACTCTGTTTAACATGACATGTAGTCTGTACTCAAAATCTATGGATATTAAACTTGAACTCAGGGTATTTCATGATCACAACGGGTATTTTGGAGTAGGTGGCAGGACATGAACTCATTGTGAATACAGTATTTACATTTTTAGAAACAGTAAAATAAAACAACGTCTCTGAAACCTGTTGTTTGCTTTACTTAGCTTTTGATTTAATTGTTTTTCCACGTTTTTTAGCTTTTGCAACTGCTGGACTGCATTCATTTGCTTTGTCCTTCACCTCTTTAGCCATCTCTTTCTTTTTCAATTCTGTTCGAAGTGCCTTTCCCTTGGAAATCTTATTTTTTGCTTTAATTTGCTGGAGCAAGTCCTTGGTAAATGAAAAACACCTTATCTTGAAATAAAGGTGCACAATATCCTCTAGAAAATTGCAACAAATTTCATTTGTTATCAGTTCGTCACAACTTCCAATAAGAACATGGAACTTGTTTTTGATGTCCATTCTATTTCTCAGCTGCAACACATGCCCAGGCAAGTTTGTGGTTTTGTTCTTCTCAAGCTCCTTTGACACAGATGTTCTAAAATATGCCTCAACAACTTCAAGCAGTCTTGTTAGCGAGTTGTTGATCTCCACCAACCCCCCTCTTGTCAAAGTGTTAACGAGGCTATCCTGTTTTGCTGATACTTGTTTTTGCAAACATGCATCCAAAAGACTGGAGTATTGCTGCTTCACACTATCATCAATTGTTTTATGCGACAGCTCTTTCCGCAAATTTCTAATTACATATCCGCCAATGTATGCAATGCAATGATTTTCTTTTGATGTCATATATATGTTAGTGTCTACAACCTCTGAAACTGCAGGCTTGTGTGCATGGTGAACCATTTTTTCGCCAAATTGCATTGCTATTTGAACCGATGTAGATTCTTCCAGGCTTGGCAGCCATTCACTAGCTTTATGAACTATATTTGCCATATATTCAACATAAAATGTGTCAATATTTTTCTTACTGCACAGTTCACCAAAGAGTTTGGCAAGAACTTCTGCATTCACAGGAGGGTGGTCAATAGAAATATTGCATTTCATGGCATCTTCCTGTATCTCTTGGGGGCAACATTCATCCTGGTTCACTTTTTGGACTGCCTCTGAGAGCAGTTGGGCTAAAATTCTTTTATCAACTGGATCTTTCTTTTTTGTACAGATCTCACTGTGTCTTTGCAGTCCCCTCCTTGCTTTGTATGACTTCTGACAAATAGAGCACTTCAATGAGTGATCTGGAGTTGGCTCCTCCTGGAAATAAAAAAAGACCTTTCAGTTTCACAGTGGAATGTTGCTAGCCTAAACAACGCACTAACACTACACGAATATCCGTAGCAGATGGAAGCAGTGATACCCCTCGCCCATGGCATGCCATATCAGAAACTTCTTTTTAAAAATGAAAAGGATTGTATCCTAACATGATTTGGAAATTTCATATCGTACAAGAAGTTAATTGTAAGGTCTAAGGGGTTAGCGGGGTTATGGAGTTCAAATTTTGGTTCGCGAGTGTGGTATTAATTTAGTTAGGCCAGGCCACACAGACAGAGTTCTATATGTCTAAAAAATAGATAAAGACTAACTTACCTCAAGAGAAATGGTAGTAAGTTCTTTCTCAAAATCTTCATCATCATCGAGTAAGTTATTATCATCCATGAAATCAACGATTAACTGGAGTTCAGACACGAAAGTAACTGTAGGTTCTTGCACATCCATCGCGGCTTTTGGAATGTTTTGAGTTTGATGCACTCTAAGAGTCTGGGACCTAGTGTAAACATGATTGTGAGCTCAGAACAATAGAGTTTCCAGACCAGTCGCTTTCTATAGACCCTGGTTGCATGAGCAGTTTCAGGCCCGAAGTGACCATCACGCTGAGATGTTCTTGTCCCCTACAGCTTGATGTGTTTCTTATACTGTTAATGCCAGAACTGTAGAGTTCATTTCGTTTTGTCTAAAGGGCTCCCAAATTACTTTAGTAAGATCTCAAAACAAGTAAATAACATAATTCGCACTCAAAATAATGTCCAAACAGTGGCTATAACTGTACACTGTCAAAACATTTTGAGTGCGATAGGAACATTTAAATTGTAAATAGCAAAAGTTTCTTAGCTTTTTCTATTCAGGTAGGGTTGTTTCTTAACATTTGAAAAAAATTGATCCTACCGTTTCTTATAAGCGGTTTCTTATAAAAGAAAATGAGTGTATGTGCCCTCGTTAACATTAAGATTCTCCAATGTTTAGATGTAACTCAAATACATTCCAAGTAATATGATACAGGGAAAATGGAGATGGAGTAGAATTATGCCAAGAATTTCCTTATTGAGACAAACAATAGTTAACTTTGTTGGTTACTGTACTGATTTAGACATACTAGTTTTATGAACGAGGTGTGTCTGCTTTCTTGCCGTGAATCCCTCGAATAGGAACCCTCCCCAACATGGAGCTTCAGGGATTTTATCTAACATACATGGCGCAGTCCGTTTTTGGATCGTAAGGAACTTACATTTTTTAATTTGGTAAACTTTTTGGGATAAATCATATGTCAATGGACTCAAGAAATATGGAGAAATACATTCTAAACAGGAATCGTGCCCTTTTAGGTTGAAGAGAGACCAAGAAGCGAAATTGTTCAATATAGACCAGCAGAAAAAGTTCCCCAAAACCGACTACAAAAGGTATGCGAACATTTTGATTAGATCAACCACTATGATCGTGTTACAAACCAACCTATTTTTGTGGCCACAATTTTGCAGTTGAATGACGAGGGTAGTTTAGAAGGCTGCCATAACAGCGACACGGATCAAAAATTAGCAAAACCTGAAAATCAGGAAGCAGAAAACATTGTAAACCATGATAACAAAATAACACCAAAACAATATTGTACACCATGATAATAATGATCAAATTGAATAAGATTTTAAAGGGAATTTAACCATATAAAAGTGGCTCAAGCCACTTGCGGTCAAATCCTAGCCTATCAGATCTCAGAATTTCCTGTTGACGCAGATCAATTACCCAAATATGGTGCGGCACATGTCACTGCTTATTTTTTGTGTAAGATTATATTTGTTAAAGGCTTACATATGCTTCGATTCCTTTTAATCAAATGTTATGTTCGTAGCGTAACATGAGAAAATTAAACGATGAATTCAGAAAACTTATTGAGAAGAATGAAGTCACAAGTGGCGAAGAAGAGCCCAGTGGTGATGGCACTGCCATAGATGACGATACAAGATCGGAAATGGGCAAGGGGAAAGGGAGAGAAGAAAAAGAGGAGAACGACAATGAGGAATCCTTTTGCGTAACAGAAAAGAATACGTACTCTATAGAAAATAATTTGACCTATCAGGTACCTTGCTATGATTTCAGGCATCTCAATCGCATGTCCATCCATTCGAAATATTTTCACGGTGCTAAATCTTTTCAATACGCTTTTTATAGTAAATGTACATTCTAAATGCTTCATGCTAAATGCTTCATGCTTTCTGTAAGGCATCTTCTGCCTACTAGCAACCTAGTTTCTTTGTATTACTCTTTATTTGCCTCTTTTCTTCAGTATGGAATCATTGTCTGGGGTCTTACCTATGACATCCACACCAAACCGATTAACCTTCTACAAAGGAGAATTGTTAGGGCTATTGCTTTCAAGAGTTTTACATCACCATCTACACCTATTTTCTTTGAATTGAAAATTCTAAAGTTAAATGATTTATTTCACTTCAAGCTACTTATCTTTGTGTATGAATCTGTTCACCTGATTTCTCCTACCTTCTTCCATAATTTTGTTGAAACTTTGTCTACCGTTCATCAGTATGATACAAGGCGGGCTCGCCAAGGTGATATTTTTATGACGCATAAGAATACTTTGCAATATGGCTTACGATCTATTAAATATGCAGGCGCTAAATCCTGGAACGACATTCCATCCAATATCAAACAATCTACTTCAGTAGTGATTTTCCGTCGTGATTTGAAATTGCATCTGTTCTCAACTAAGTACCAATCCTGAATACCTTGATAAGATAATTCTTCCTCACATTGATCAATCAAATCACTCGAAGATTTCATAAATTGAATGATAAGTTTTTAGCTTAGGGGGTGCTCTCTCCTCGATTAGTCTACCTACTGAGAGAGCTCCTCCTTAAGAAATTCCTCTCCATACGAAATTTTATGTACTCTTATTGTAAAATTTGTAATTTTTTTGTCATCTGTTGTAATTTGTTATTTTAATTGTATGTATTTTAGAAATATTTTTGTATGTAGTGGAATTTTAAAATTAAACTGAACTGAATTGAAACAGTACCCCGGTCTAAAAAAAGCATTTGGGGAAATTTTTTGAAGGGGTCTGCATCCTATCTTTTTTAGCGTATCCAACTGTGTATCCTATCCAAGTTTCATGCTCCTATCTCAATTTGCACAATTCTGCTCTGACTATTGAGATTCTTTTCTGCTAATCTCTTTCTACTCACAACATATATACATACCGTCACCATATAACACATTCAAGTGATTGCTTTGCTATTAGGTTTGGACGATAAGCACTGTTTAGTATCGACATAATATATCTGAGGATCTTCAAGTCAGTTATGTGAATATGGCTTCGCAAAGCTCCAGTTTAAGGAAGGCAACAAAGAGAGGCTATGGTGCGTGCCCTGAAAAAGCTTGTGGAAGAGTTTATCCGAACCGTAGGAAGTTAAACCATTGCAAATGTGGCTATTTTCTTGGTGGACCATTTCTTGTTGAAGGTGCGAAGAGGGGATGCATTGGTTCAGAAAGCTCTGTGGTAATTTCTGAGACTACGAACGCTGAATGTCATAACATTTCCATACATTCAGTGCAAACCTCAAACAGAGGCACAAGACAGTTTGCTGTACACATACCCACAAACAAGATTTGTTTCATTGAAAAGTGCAAAAAGCTTCGAGGGACATTTAGAACCAGTAAAAAACTGGAAGAGTTCAGCTGCAACCATCTCAGTAGCATGGCCAATAATCGAATGTACAGTTGTTTATTTACAGAGGAAGAAATCTGTGACAACATCCCCAACCTTGAAAAGCGGCAACTATTGAGCAAATTTCAAGCAAGGAGCAAACCTATGTCATTGCCATCAGTTGTGAAGTTTCCGCAAAGAACTATGCCATTCTTGGAGACCTGTCTGCTTCTCAGACACTCGGGTTTCAGTAGGCAAAGATCAAAACAGGGAACGCTTCTACTGTCTTGTGACATAATGCCAGAAAAAATTTGGATGCACCAAGCAGGTATGTAAACAAAGGTAGCTCTTATTCTGCAAATGACTTGCTTCTCCATTGAACATTATAGAAAAATACACGTTGGTGGCCCTTTGGTGTAGATCATCAAAAAGTTAAGGAACTCCAATCCCAGGCAAATACAACACATAACAAGCAAAGGTATTTTTAAATAGTTTTCAAAAAAACAGTTAGTACTGGTCCAAACTCTTTATTATTTATTATTAACTCGTTTATTATTAACAAAAATATGTATGGCCCATGTTCGTTAACCTACCGGGTGCGCCAAAATAAACAATGCACGTTTGGCAGGCCACAATATTTTGAACACTGGACCGATTTTGAAGATTTATGACTTTATATTTAGCAGAGAGCCTGAATTAGATTCTAGGACTTTTTGCAAATTTTTCCATTTTCAGTTTTTAGAGCTAGAAGCGAGTTTCTTAAATGTTCGTTTTCGAAAATGTTGAAAACGATGAAAAGACGTCGATCAAATCTTAAAAGATCCAACATGAATAAACAAAGAGAAAACGTTTTCAGGGGGATTTTGGGGTTCAATATGAACTCTCGTACAGCAGATTACAATTGGTCGATTTTTAAATCGCAAATCACCACGAAAAAGTTCTCTCTTTCTCCATTCATGTCGATTCTTTAGAAAATTTGATCCATGTTTTTTGATCGTCTTCAGTGTTTTCGAAAAAAAATCTTAGGAAACTCGCTTCTAGCTCTAAAAACTGAAAAAGAAAAAATTTGCAAAAAACCCGGTATCCAATTCTGGCTTTCTGCTAACGAATGAGTCATAAATCTTCAAAATCGGTCCAGTGTACGATTTATTGTTGCCTGCCAAACGTGCATAGTTTATTTTGGCGCACCCGGTATAATGGAGAATTTTCTTGTTATAGCGCGCAAAACAAAACGAGCAGTGAAGAGCAGAAAAAGTGGGGAGTCCCTAATTCAAGATTCAAGATCCAAGATCCAAAGATCCGGAATTCAAGATCCAGAATGAAACACCCTAATTCAAGATCCGGAATTCAAGATTCAAAATGAAACACCCTAATTCAAGATCCAGAATTCAAGATTCAAAATGAAAACACCCTAATTTCACGATCCAGAATTCAGGATTCAAATGAAACACCCTAATTTAAGATCCAGAATTCAAGATTCAAAATGGAAACACCCTAATTCAAGATCCAGAATTCAAGATTCAAAACGAAAACCCCTAATTTAAGATCCAGAATTCAAGATTAAAAATGGAAACACCCTAGTTCCGAATTGAAGAAGTTTTAAATTTTTCAATTTTGGAAAAAAATCATTCTGGATCCGGCAGTTACTGAGTGGAGTTGAATACAATAATGGATGTTTATTCAATATTTTTTGACGTGATTTCAGCTCTTAATGATATATTGGAATATGATGTCCACTATTCTGGATAATGACAAATAGTGAGTCGCGATAAGGTTTCTTGTATGGCCTAGGCATGAATTTCTGAGAGGCTAGGCCAAACAAGAAACTTTCTCGCTTTTCGATATTGGTCAACATCTGGAACAGTGCAAATCATATTGCAATGTATTTAAGAGCTGAAATCATTTGAAAGAAATTCAAATAAATATCCATCATCTGAGACCCTAAACTCATCAGAGCAAAGGAAGCCAAAATTGAAGGTAAGAAGTTTTAGAAATTGAAACACTGAAAAACTTTGGTAAAACTTGTTGATCAACACAATTTGGAGTTAAAATGTTCACACCAAGTACACCCAACTTTCAGTTGCTATTACTGCGAGAGAATGTGAAAATCAGATACTAAGCCCCAGTGTCCAGCATTGCTTACATAAAGGGGCTTTGAAATTTCTTAGAAATTCTCTTAAACAAGTACCTAAAATGCTGTTAAAAAATTGTATTTACTGTACTGCTCCAAAAATATAAATTACAAAGGTTTCTTAGCTTTTTTAATCCAGTTAGCATGGTTTTTAAACGTTAGAAAGATTGGGCCTTAAGTTTCCTAGTTTAGCGCAGTTCACTTAAAAATCACTGGAACGCCATCTTGAATTCTGGATCTTGAATTAGAGTGTTTTCATTTTGAATCTTGAATTCTGGATCTTGAATTAGGGTGTTTTCATTTTGAATCTTGAATTCTGGATCTTGAATTAGGGTGTTTCATTTTGAATCTTGAATTCTGGATCTTGAATTAGGGTGTTTCATTTTGAATCTTGAATTCTGGATCTTGAATTACAGTAGAAACCCGCATAAAAGAACCTAGGTTTTCTTTGTGCAGACTGAATAGGTTCTTAATTAACTGGCTGCCATTCTAAATTCCAGCCTGTAAGGTTCTTAAAAAGGTTCTTATATACGTACAGGTCTTGCACACATTAACACTATTTTCCTGCTCAAGAGAACTCTTCAGAATTCTTGAGAACATTTGTGGGTCTGTAATGACACAGTTAAACCAGCTTTTTTAACCATGTTAAATTTTAACCAATCAAATGCATTTGACTTGTTGGATTGACCAATTAGAATGCAACATACCATAACCTGATTAACTTCAACTGATTTAACTTGCCAGTGTGAATAGTGTATAAGAACACCTGTTTAAAAATCATTTAATCTTTTGTACCAATGAAGAAGTCTGATCAGAATGTGAATAATCCTGAAGAATCCTAAAAATTCTTGTCATTTTAATAATTTACATGAAAGCTATTATATAAGAACCTTTCCCAGTTTCAGCCTAGTAGGGATTCTTATTTAGGGGGTTTAAAAGATTTAATTGCAGCCTCAAGGTTCTTATGAAAACAGGTTCTTTTATGCGGGTTTCTACTGTAGGGTGTTTCATTTGGATCTCGAATTCCGGATCTTGAATTAGGGTGTTTCATTTTGAATCTCGAATTCCGGATCTTGAATTAGGGTGTTTCATTCTGGATCTTGAATTCCGGATCTTTGGATCTTGGATCTTGAATTAGGGACTCCCAAAAATTTTTGCAAATGACAATAACCCCTGTAAACTTGTTGATGCTATAAGTGCCTTAATGAAAATCGACGTTACTAAAACACGGAACAAGCGGCACAAGGCAGTAACAAGCGGAACGAGTGCGGAACAAGCCAGTAACAAGCGGAACAGGTCAGTAACAAGTGAAACAAGCGAGGAATAACCCAGTAACAAGCTGAACAAGCAAGGAACATCTGTCTATAACCCAAGGGAAGCTCGAAATATGTTGAAATGAAAGAGTAGCGCGCGGCATTAGATAATAAGTCAAGAAGATAATAGGGTAAAGAGCAGAAAAAAGGCGCCGCATGTCCCAAAGGAGTCCAAAGTCATTGCAAGTCTTTGCTTCCTTATTCATGTTCCCTTGCAACGACTTTGGACTCATTTGGGACATGCAGCGCCTTTTTTCTGCTCTTTACCCTATTATCTTCTTGACTTATTATCTAATGCCGCGCGCTCCTCTTTCATTTCAACATATTTTGAACTTCCCTTGGGATAGAGACAGATGTTCCTTGCTTGTTCGGCTTCTTACTGGGTTGTTCCTCGCTTGTTCCACTTGTTACTGACCTGTTCTGCTTGTTACTGGCTTGTTCCGCACTTGTTCCGCTTGCTACTGCCTTGTTCCGCTTGTTCCGTGTTTTAGTAACGTCGTAATGAAAATAACTTTCTCCCTTTGTGGTAGTGGATATACTTGTCCAATTCATTCACTTTCAACTTGTCTAAAGATGCATCATTGAAAAGCGCCATCCTGTCATAGTTCTTGCATGTGTTATTTGTTGTTGTCGCTTTCTCTCAGCCTTTTTTCATTTTTTGATCTCCGGAATTTGCAAATGGTCCATAAATTACTTTAACAGAACCTTATCAACAATAAACCTTATAAACCTTGTTAACAATAGAGAAGGATGCCAAACTTATTCCAAGATATCATCATAAAGCATTGTTATGGCTTATTGAAGAACATTTTTTTTATCCTGCTGCCCATACCTTTGTGCAAAACCTGGGAGCCTGGCTGATGAAATGCAGGACAACATAGAGACAACTTTTCAGAGAAATAAGAAAATGAAGGAGAATTGTTTGAAAGCCAAGCAACAAAGAACTATTTTGCAGTGGGTTTCACCAACTGCCCACAGTTCTACAGCTTCGCCTGATGAATCTGAATCAAGACAAGTGAAGAATCTGATGACTATGACAGCTGAAAATTTGAATATCTACTTGGAACATTTGAATAAATACTTGGACCATTTGAATAACTGCTTGTGACATCTAAAT
Organism: Aurelia coerulea; assembly: GCA_039566865.1. Classification (NCBI taxonomy): domain Eukaryota; kingdom Metazoa; phylum Cnidaria; class Scyphozoa; order Semaeostomeae; family Ulmaridae; genus Aurelia; species Aurelia coerulea. The sequence continues at coordinate 13,551,668 of CM076947.1, forward strand.
AACAGCTTGCGGCATTTAACCAACTTCTTTGAATGTTGAATAGCTATTATCCACAACACTATGAAAGAATTTTTTTTTAATCTGTGACTTTGATTTTATACCCGGGAAGGAGATAAACACAAAAGCACATATCCACCATAAACTCTTCTAAATAAGACAAATTGTTTTGGGGACCATATGGTCCCTACATGCAGAAAGACTAAGTGTTGATTGCGGGACCATAAGGTCCCAAAATGATTTTGGCATTGTTGAACGACAAATAAACGCTTGTAGAATTACAATGTTGGATCAAAATCATTACAACGTATCAAAATATCAAATCAACCATATAAAAAGTACAAAAATCAGACATGGTAGTCTCTAAAACAGTTTTTATCATTGGAAAGGCATAGGGCTACATTGCAGTTGGTGCACCAAACTCTTGATTTTGCTTCTTTTATATTTTTCTTTATTGAATTAAAATCATTTTTAAAAAATTTATTAAAATCAATTGTAGTTGATGATGTCAGTCTAAGATGCCCCTGATCAGTGGCATGGTGAGCATTTCTGCAACTGGAAGAAGCAACACAAAAGTGTTCTGAAACATGGACAGTCTGACACTCATCTGAATGCCAAAGTTGCAGAGGATATTTTCCTGCAGCAAAGGACAATAACAGAAAGTTCAAAACGGCAAGGGACACTGATCCTGACAGAAAAAAGCGGCACGTTATTTTGTTGCAGAATTGATGTGCCATCGCAAATCTACTGCACCCAACATCTATGTTATAAGGAAATGAGAGAAAAGCGCTATAACAGCAGCAAAGGGACTTTCCACTCTGATGAGAACACATAGTGAAACACCGGAGAAGATGAAGAAAAGCGAAATATGCTCATCTTATGCAGATTATGGAAGAAACGAGATGAACATCAAAACTGGAGGACCTAACAAAGGGGCTACAGGTAAGATTATTTTTCTACATTCCTGTCAGACAATGGCTTTGTAACCAAATGACGTTGATAAGATGTTAAGGTAATTATTCTGCAGATATCGAAAATTGTTTGAAAAGCCTTGTTTTGAAAATCAGGATGTACGAGCTCTGCAAAAAATTGAGCCTTCCTTGTTGTGGACATTGTTTGTTCATCCAATCAGAGCCCAGGGACATATCACAACACCTTCCGCGCGTGTTAAAAGAGTGCCACCATTTTTAAACTAATAGTTGTTTCCACGGTAACTAGCTGTATGCATTATTTTTTGGTAGAATATGATATTATAAGTATTTTGTGAAAATTTGAAGGAAATTGGTCAAGCCAATCATGAGATAAGATGAAATATGTATTTCTAGCACTTCATTGTTTGTTCCATTTTTGTGAGTCCCACTATATATAGAATCCTATTGACACTCAAACGCACAAATCTGGCAACTAGCGCATACTCTAGGATTCATAACTCTTGAATTATTTGACCTATCATAGATCTGAAAAAAGTTTCTTAAATGGCAAGAATAGCTCTATGAATCTGCACCACTTGCTTTGCATTAAGGCATATGTTCTAAAACCACCTGATCATCCTATACAATACCATACCGTATTAGTCAGTGATTTTACTGGTAGTTCTATACCTATTGAATTAACATATATTTAAGCGCGTGCGACTCCAGCTCATCCTCGATTGCATACCACAACTACTGCAAGAAAAGAAACCACAGCAAAAAACTGCACTATGGATGCCATCTCAAACACCACTGCGAACACCGCCGAAAAGGATGTTGACACAAATGACGTAACAAAAAAAACAAACTCAATTACAGAAAGTGGTAAGTTTATATACTGACACATCTTATACATTGAATACATGCTTTTTCGTCATCACTTTTGTGCTTAACTCGAATCTTCCTTTTCAGCCTAATATACATGCCTTTTAGTCTCGCCCTACGTATACTACTTAATATTGTCAATTTAATCACATTAGTCTTCAAGATCACTTCAACTGAACGTTTTATATGAAAACTACTACAAGCTCTCTATACATATTTGGTTGCTTAAATATTTCTTGATAGTACAACTGGGTTAAACCCTTGAGAAAGATGCGTAACTCTTTAAACTGAAGACAAATACAAATTCCACCAGATCAACATGCACAACAAACCTCGTACCTCGTTCCCAAAAATCTGCGAGTATAACTAACAATTGTATTCACTCTTTTTCCTAGTACCTTGCCGCTCTGGGCAGATTACCAAAGAAACGACGCACACAAATATAACCACCGAAGAACTGTCAAGAGAAGAAAAAGATGACATTCTAGCCTTGACAGACGACATACAGGTATGCGACGATGATCAAATAAAACCTGCTCCTAGACAGGATTACAAAGGCAAAACAATACTAAGCAAAAAACTTGGCCTAAGAGGTAATTCAAATAAATTTAACCAGCCGTCTAACAGTGGCTTACTCCCTGCCCCTTCTACTTTCTCATTCATTCGCTCCCCTTATAGCCCCTCTTGCTCACATTCTACCCCCTCTCGTCCAGGGCCCTCAGGCCTAACTTCGCACGCTCCTTTTCCTTCTCCTAACTCTCCCAAAATTCACGCCTTCGACACACCTACTTCTTGTGGTTTCGTCCCAGCTATTAGCTCCTCCGCAACTCCTATCCCTTCTTCACTCCTCCCTTCTCCCTTACTATTCTCTACTCCTTCTCTCCGATCCTCCACCACTAATCTCCCTAGTTCTGCTCCTATTCTTATAGAGAGACTTCCTTTACCGCTTCCTCAAACTTTTGTTAATGATCTATCTAGACATTATGGTTCCTGAAGAGGAAACAGACAATGAACTTTACATATAACTTTGTATATACTAGCATTATTATTTATAATCTTTTCTTGTCACTCTCTATCATGACCACAGGTACAAAGGATGGGGCAAACATAATTAAGAAAAAGAGTCGGAAAAGAACAACATTAAGGAAAATTTTGAACAAAAATCGGAAAAAGGAGCACGGCACAATTGGAACAAATGCGATAAAAAAAGTTACACAATACAAATCAATCAATAATATTGTCAATTTAGGGATGACTACATTAACCAATGGGGGGAAACTTTACTTCTTCAAAAAGGTCTATATTTCATACCCAGCCCTGCACTGGTACAGCAGAAGGATGTTACGAAAGGGCTCACTGAATTCACACCTAGAATGAAACTAAAATTTCATTTCTTTTACCACCCTACACAAAATAACTATGAACCATTTAATTTAGAATCCTCTTGGGTCCCACCAGGAGATACTTTTCCACCTCTACAAGAATTCTTTGACAAAATAACAGAAGATATAAATAACCACACCCACAACATGAGAGAGGCAAACACGTCTAACCTGTCTCCAAGTGAAGCAAAAGCAATAGATACACTAGCCAAACAGAACAAAATTTTATCCAAAGGGCTGACAAAGGAGGAGCTATTGTACTATGGCCTAAAAATCTTACCTAGCAGAAGCGTCTAAACAACAACATCTGCATAAGTAATTAGGTTAAATTCAAAAGGAGGAAGAAGTATTGAAATAGCGCCGTGGGAAAGTTTGCTTCTTTTGTTTTTGTAAAAATGTATATGTCATTTGTATTATCATCTACGAAGATTTATTGCCTTTCGAACAACCAGACTAATTGATTTGAGGTATTGAAAACACCCTGATGTACAGCATTTGTTCAGATGGTAGAAATGTTGGAGTGATGTAGAACTGTTGTAGGATCGATGATGCTGATGATATAGCAAAAATGTCAACTTTGTTTCTCTTTGCTGTTTACCCTTTGACAAGCATGCGTTTGCTCTTCAGTTTTTGCAGAATCTTTCCCTTAGCAAAAGAAGCACTCATTGCGTTTAAAAGTGTCGACTGAAGACCTCTGTTTCAAAGGAGAGTGGTCATGTAGAAGTTTTGTAACGAGGGTTGTGATTGGCTCATTCAAAAATTCTAATTTGCATGACAATAGAACAACTTATCAACTAAAATGCACGTGTCTGCTGTAGTAATGCACTTTTGTTAGCAGTAGCAACGTTTCGTTGGTGTATTTCTGGCAGTAATGTTGCACTACCTCGGACACCCACACCCCCTGTAACAGCGTAACAAGTGTAACGAGTGTAACAACTGTACTAAGCCATCCCTACACCAATCTCAGACACCCACACCCCCTGTAACAGCGTAACAAGTGTAACGAGTGTAACAACTGTACCAAGCCATCCCTACACCAACCTTAGACACCCACACCCCCTGTAACAGCGTAACAAGTGTAACGAGTGTAACAACTGTACCAAGCCATTCCTACACCAACCTCAGACACCCACACCCCCTGTAACAGCGTAACAAGTGTAACGAGTGTAACAACTGTACCAAGCCATCCCTACACCAACCTCAGACACCCACACCCCCTGTAACAGCGTAACAAGTGTAACGAGTGTAACAACTGAACCAAGCCATCCCTACACCAACCTCAGACACCCACACCCCCTGTAACAGCGTAACAAGTGTAACGAGTGTAACAACTGTACCAAGCCATCCCTACACCAATCTCAGACACCCACACCCTCTGTAACAGCGTAACAAGGGTAACGAGTGTAACAACTGTACCAAGCCATCCCTACACCAACCTTAGACACCAACACCCCCTGTAACAGCGTAACAAGTGTAACGAGTGTAACAACTGTACCAAGCCATCCCTACACCAACCTCAGACACCCACACCCCCTTTAACAGCTTAACAAGTGTAACGAGTGTAACAACTGTACCAAGCCATCCCTACACCAACCTCAGACACCCACACCCCCTGTAACAGCGTAACATGTGTAACGAGTGTAACAACTGTACCAAGCCATCCCTACACCAACCTCAGACACCCACACCCCCTGTAACAGCGTAACAAGTGTAACGAGTGTAACAACTGTACCAAGCCATCCCTACACCAACCTCAGACACCCACACCCCCTGTAACAGCGTAACAAGTGTAACAAGTGTAGCAACTGTACCAAGCCATTCCTACACCAACCTCAGACACACACACCCCCTGTAACAGCGTAACAAGTGTAACGAGTGTAACAACTGTACCAAGCCATCCCTACACCAATCTCAGACACCCACACCCCCTGTAACAGCGTAACAAGTGTAACGAGTGTAACAACTGTACCAAGCCATCCCTACACCAACCTTAGACACCCACACCCCCTGTAACAGCGTAACAAGTGTAACATCTGTACCAAGCCATCCCTACACCAACCTCAGACACCCACACCCCCTGTAACAGCGTAACAAGTGTAACAACTGTACCAAGCCATCCCTACACCAACCTCAGACACCCACACCCCCTGTAACAGCGTAACAAGTGTAACAAGTGTAACAACTGTACCAAGCCATTCCTACACCAACCTCAGACACCCACACCCCCTGTAACAGCGTAACAAGTGTAACGAGTGTAACAACTGTACCAAGCCATCCCTACACCAATCTCAGACACCCACACCCCCTGTAACAGCGTAACAAGTGTAACGAGTGTAACAACTGTACCAAGCCATCCCTACACCAACCTTAGACACCCACACCCCCTGTAACAGCGTAACAAGTGTAACGAGTGTAACAACTGTACCAAGCCATCCCTACACCAACCTCAGACACCCACACCCCCTGTAACAGCGTAACAAGTGTAACGGATGTAACGGAGCACATATAGCCAGTCTACAGATACCCACACCCCTTTAAAAAGTGTAACGAGCGTAACGAGTGTAACGGATGTAACGGAGTGCACATAGCCAGTGTACAGATACCCACACCCCTGTACAAAGTGTAACGAGCGTAACGAGTGTAACGGAGTGCACATAGCCAGTGTACAGACACCCACACCCCTGTAAAAAGTGTAACGAGCGTAACGAGTGTAATGGATGTAACGGAGCACATATAGCCAGTCTACAGACACCCACACCCCCTGTAACAGCGTAACAAGTGTAACGGATGTAACGGAGCACATATAGCTAGTCTACAGACACCCACACCCCTGTAAAAAGCGTAACAAGCGTAACGGATGTAACGGAGTGCACATAGCCAGTGTACAGACACCCACACCCCTGTAAAAAGTGTAACGAGCGTAACGAGTGTAACGGAGCACATATAGCCAGTCTACAGACACCCACACCCCTGTAAAAAGTGAAACGAGCGTAACGAGTGTAACGGAGCACATATAAGGCCAGTCTACAGACACCCACACCCCTGTAAAAAGTGTAACGAGCGTAACGAGTGTAACGGAGCACATATAGCCAGTCTACAGACACCCACACCCCTGTAAAAAGTGTAACGAGCGTAACGGATGTAACGGAGTGCACAACACACTGGCCAACAAAGTCAACAATAAATTTTGCTGTGTTTTCGAGTTTTATCGTACCACGGGTACTTTAGTCATAATACGTACCGGGTGCCCAAAAAAAAAATGCAACAGATTTGAAAAATTCTAATGCAAACTGTTTGATACTCATTATCCAACGTTTATTCTAATTCAAATTTGCAATAATTAGATTAAATTTTGATAGATTTTTGAGTATTTTTGGGAATTTAGCAAACTTTAAAATTGCCCAGCCAAAATTGTCAAAACCAGAGCTGCTGCATTAACAATAGTGAATGCACGTACTTTTTTAATAAGAACTAAGAATTTGGGACAGTACTGGAAGTTTCTTAAAATTATCAGATTTTGAGTACTCAGAGCTTCTTACGAGTTTCTTGGATGTTCCATAAAAATCTTCATGTTCACTGCCTGTGCCCTCGTGAACATTTCAAAACAAGGTTTTTTAAGCCTTTCCAATGTTTAGACATTACTCAAGTACCTTACGAGTAATATGATACATGAAACAAGTGAAAGTAAAGTAAAAACATGTCAAGGATTTCCTTTATCAAAATAAATACTTTCTTAACTTATATTTTCCCAGTACTGGAGTTTCTTAATTTTTTGGCGATCTGAGAATTGAGTTTCTTATAAGCAGTTTCTTATAAGAAAAAATACGTGTAATTATGTCAAATTGTAAAACATGATAATCCCTGCAATTGTAAAGCATTACTGACAAACACGCAAACACACAATGGGGAATGGAGCACGGGAAAATGGAAATGTCGGAGAAACTGTCTCCATATGAAGAGGCTCTAAAATCTGTTTAAAATTACTTCTCTCGTGAAATACCCACGAATTAAAAACAATTCTTCTGTTGCTCCTGAGTAATTTTGCGTCATCGCAAATCTCATATGACATCTGATTTTTAGACAGACTATGACTAAGCTACACGTATATTTTAATAAGAAACTGCCCATTAGAAACTGAACTCTCAGATCGCCAAAAAATTAAGAAACTCCTATTTATTTTGATAGAGGAAGTCCTTAACATATTTTTACTGTGTTTTTACTCGTTTCCTGTATCATACATAGGTAATGAACATGAAGATTGTTACAGAGCCTTTAAGACACTCGTAAGAAATTCTGAGTACTGAAAATCTGATAATTTTAAGAAACTTTCAGTACTGAGCAAAATATTTAGTTTCTTACAAAAAAATACGTGTAAGCTAGACAGACCAAACATTTAAGAAACTCTAGTACTACGTTAAAAAACGATCAAGAAACTCTGAAATTTTATTTTTAGAATAAGAGTCGGTAGATTAGGGTTTGTGCGGCATTGCGTTATTGTAACTTTTGCCTTACGGTGCATGGATTACTCGTGACGACAATATCAATGCAAAATGCAAGCATTTATCGATAAGAAAGCTCAACTTCGAACCATAACGCAATTTTAGACTCCAAAAAATAAGAAACTAATTAAGAAGCTTTTACTGCTAAAACAAGACATATCAGAGACAATACACGTACTTCTTTTGTTAAGAAATAGGCTCAATTTTTCGAAAGCTAAGGAACGACCCTACAACCTAAATTTTAAAAGCTAAAAAACTTTTGTAATTTGCAGTTTTAATTTTCCCAGCGCGCTCAAAATCCTTTTGACACTTTAGAGTTATAGCAACTGTTTGGACATTATTATGAGTGCGAATTATGTTATTTACTTGTTTTGAGATCTTACTTTGTATTGGGAGCCTTCTTGACAAAGCTAAATTTACTATACACTTCCAGCGTTAAAAATATAAGAAACACAATAGAAACTTTTGGTAGCACCAGCACCAGACCTTAGTTTATTACATAAAAATACTTGTAACAGCTGCTGTTAAGCAATCAAACAATTGTAGCTTCACGATTAATGATTATCAGAGCATAACATTAGCAAGGGGGGGGGGTTCTTCCATAGTAAAGATACATGGGGATGTGCCGCGAGCAAGGGTATACTTTTTCGTAGACTTATTACAGTTCGTCCCTAGTTTTCGCTCGCTATTGAGTAGAATTATTGATTGAATTGAATGGAATTGCTCGCTCAAACAGGGACTCATAATCAAACTATCTCAAAATCAGGACAAAAACTCGTTTTCACGTCAAGTTCTTGACGTTACAATCAGATTGCAGCATTCGGGGCTGCTCGGCTGTGATTGGCTCATTTAAATTTCCCGCGTAAATTTTTGAGCTTTCGGTAACATTTTCGGTAGATTTCTGAATTTTCGGTGCCAGTCAAGAGGACAGCGCTTCGCGTTGCTTTTTGCCAAAATGGAGGTTGTTATTATCGCAGCTACGGACAGAATAAAGACAAGGAATTTGACTGGCACTGTGCGAAAGAGTCAAAAGGCACTCAAAAGGATCTCAAAAGGCACTGTACGAAAGGATTTTGAAGGGAAAGGATGCATTTGTTTGTTTACCGACTTGCTGTGGGAAGACTTACTGTTTGGCGAATTTAAATCATGAAACACAGGATTCTTTTTGGCCTGAGCAAAACAAAAAAGGAGCTTGAGGTAAGCACTTCGACCCGGCAAAAAGTTACGAGAAAACTCACACATTCGATAGGGAAAGGGTACCGAAATTTCTTGAAAAATTCCTCTATAAACAGCAGAAGTATTCGTATTTGAAATTCTATGCAAATTATAGTAAATTTGTCAAAGAGGCTTGAACCTTGAAAACGTTTCTTCGTTCTTGCAAAGTGCCGATCAATTTATCTTTCCTTATGAAGTTTAAAATCACAAAAGCTGCTTAAACAGAAACTATTTTCAATCTTACGAAACAAATGTGTCATAAGAGTTTTGTGGATAACTGCATATTTTTAGAAGAATTATTTATAGTTTTGAGAAGCCTTTGTGGGTGTTTTTCTTTGCGAGAATAATTTGTGTTCGTTTCTTGAGCTTCCCCGACCGAAGAACATTCTGGAAAAAATTTGCAAGGTTCCCCTGAAGATAACGCCAGAAAACTCGCGCATTTTAAGATAAAGAACAACCGAAACTTGATGAAATGCTTATGCTTTGCTAACCATAGTATTAACAGCAGAATTATTAGTGATTGAAATTATTACAAAATCGCTAGTGCAGGTTTTTGGCGTAAACAGAAGGCTTCAGCAAAAAGTTTTTGAAATATACCTTGGGTTCCTTTGGCAATCAAAACAATCATGATTGTATTGTTTTAGATCTATCATTGTTTCATTTGAGAGAAATCAGATCCCGCTGGCTATTGTTTTGATTGTCAAAGGAACGCAAATTTGTCTGGTTCACTCATTCCGAAAAAAGTTTGAAGGCGTGGAAAAGTCACATGACCTCCATCACAGCCGGGAAGTCTCCCTGCGGCACGACCGATCAATCGAATCCATCAATCAATCAATCGGCCGACCAAGTTTCGGTCGAATTCTCGTACATTAGTTTTGTCCTCGTTTTCACATAGCTTTTTTATGAGTCGTAGATTGAGCGAAAAGGTTAAAGTCAAAAATATAAAAAGCGAGCGAAATTTACGACGAATTGTAATCAGTCTAACTTTTTCGGACTTCTAGTCTAGCTAAGGGTATACTTTTTTGCAATTTTGGCCTACAACGGTCTAGCCAAGGGTATCATTTTTGACAATATTGGTCTAGCGAACGGTCATAATATCATATTTGGTACAAATTTGACAATATTGGTCCAGGAAATGGTCAAAATTGCGCAAAATTGGTCTAGCTAACTGTAGCATTTTCGTAAAAATTAGTCAAAGAATGGTCAAATTGGTCTAGCCAAGGGTACCATTTTCGTAAAGATTAGTCTAGCCTACGGTACCATTTTGAATATGCTCGCGGCACATCCCTACCCAAAATTTGGCCAAGAACCCCCCCCCCCCCCGTGAACATTAGATGCACCCACGCATCTACATCCCGGATACATACAGGGCAGGAACAAATGTTGCAACACGTCTACAGTCTGAGCGCCAGAGTGGAATATTTCATTTTAACTGAGAGTGGTATCATCAATTTGGGTCATGCTAAGATGTCTTGCAATATGCAAACAGTTGCCTATTTTTGGAGTTGCTCGGGAGTTGCTCTTCAACTCGAATCCTCCCTTGCGAGTTGAATGGTAGTGAGCACCCCCCCCCCCCCTTCCCTCTCAACGTTGGCGGAAAAACTAGAACTATCTTATACTACTCTTCTGAGCTGCACTCACTTAAACAGCTAGTTTCAAATAATAATAATAACTAATATTTTGACAGGTTAACTTGTTCAGGCGTAAAACTATCTGTTATCGGTTGTAATCATACCTATTGACAATCGTTGTACAGTAGTCAAAATTAAGGTAAAAAGTAGAATAAAATGAAAATAGTTTAACAATGTACAATTAAAGGATAAGAATTTATGAGAGTTAAATACGTTTTTCTTGGACATCTACAAAGGGATCCATAGTTTTAGTTTCTTTTTGAATAGCAAGATGGATATTTCGAAGCGGGTTGTGTTTTCGAGTCGGTTAAAATTAGGGCTCCCTGAGGCAAACGACTTTTTTCCAGTTTGTGCATTTTCGGTAAAACAACATAAGAGCCATTGCCTCCAGAGAGCCATTTTGCTTCTACACATATTTGTTTGTAAGAAACCAATAACTTGGGCCTGTACTGAAGTTTCTTAAAATTGTTTAAAGTACATTGGAATATTGTTCAATCCAGATTCTTTTTCAGGATAGCTAAAAGATTGTCTAAAAAACCTCAAGTTTTGATAGTTTTTGTCAAAAAATTAGTATAGTCAAGGGTCTTATTTTCACACACAAAGTGGTGCAACTAATTGTACCATTTTGAAAGGCTCGTAGCACACTAAAATTTGCCCTGTGCTCGTGCTCTTATCTCGTATTTTCAGAATGAACCCAGTATTGCTGAAGTTTAGATAAGATCAAATTTGATTGGCTTAGCATTACTGAGGGGGATAACCTAGGTTCCAAAGGTTCCAGTGATTTGATTGGTCAATTGACTGGGAATAATTTAAAGCTAAATAATATGATTGGTTCAAACGTATAGAAGAGTAAAGTTCATGGAAGATATCTGCTGATTGGTTGAAATCAAATATTCATTTCTTTACAATGGAGGATGTGTAGCAGTTCGGTGGGATGGAAAATTAATGCCTAAAGTAGGGTTCCAAAGGTTCCAAGGGTTCCAGTACTGTGTTTCTATATCAACAGTCTATATCTCAAGGTACCGAAAAGGTTCCAGTACAAATACTGCATAACTGTCTTTTTTATGTAAATACTACATTGAAAAGCAGGGTTCCGAGGGTTCCAGTACTGTGTTTCTATATCAACAGTTCATATCTCAAGGTACTGAAAAGGTTCCAGTACAAAAACTGCATAACTGTCTGTTTTATGTGAATGCTTCATTGAATAGTAGGGTTCCGAGGGTTCCAGTACTGTGTTTCTATATCAACAGTTCATATCTCAAGGTACCGAAAAGGTTCCAGTACAAAAACTGCATAACTGTCTGTTTTATGTGAATGCTTCATTGAATAGTAGGGTTCCGAGGGTTCCAGTACTGTGTTTCTATATCAACAGTTCATATCTCAAGGTACCGAAAAGCTTCCAGTACATATACTGCAAAACTGTCTGTTTTATGTAAATGCTACATTCAATAGTAGGGTTCCGAGGGTTCCAGTACTGTGTTCCTATATCAACAGTTCATATCTCAAGGTACCGAAAAGGTTCCAGTACAAAAACTGCATAACTCTCTGTTTTATGTAAATGCTTCATTGAATAGTAGGGTTCCGAGGGTTCCAGTACTGTGTTTCTATATCCACAGTTCATATTTGAAGGTACCGAAAAGGTTCCAGTACAAATACTGCATAACTGTCTGTTTTATGTGAATGCTTCATTGAATAGTAGGGTTCCGAGGGTTCCAGTACTGTGTTTCTATATCAACAGTTCATATTTGAAGGTACCGAAAAGGTTCCAGTACAAAAACTGCATAACTGTCTGTTTTATGTGAATGCTTCATTGAATAGTAGGGTTCCGAGGGTTCCAGTACTGTGTTTCTATATCAACAGTTCATATTTGAAGGTACCGAAAAGGTTCCAGTACAAAAACTGCATAACTGTCTGTTTTATGTGAATGCTTCATTGAATAGTAGGGTTCCGAGGGTTCCAGTACTGTGTTCCTATATCAACAGTTCATATCTCAAGGTACCGAAAAGGTTCCAGTACAAAAACTGCATAACTGTCTGTTTTATGTTAATGCTTCATTGAATAGTAGGGTTCCGAGGGTTCCAGTACTGTGTTTCTATATCAACAGTTCATATCTCAAGGTACCGAAAAGCTTCCAGTACATACACTGCATAACTGTCTGTTTTATGTAAATGCTACATTCAATAGTAGGGTTCCGAGGGTTCCATTACTGTGTTCCTATATCAACAGTTCATATCTCAAGGTACCGAAAAGGTTCCAGTACAAAAACTGCATAACTGTCTGTTTTATGTGAATGCTTCATTGAATAGTAGGGTTCCGAGGGTTCCAGTACTGTGTTCCTATATCAACAGTTCATATCTCAAGGTACCGAAAAGGTTCCAGTACAAAAACTGCATAACTGTCTGTTTTATGTGAATGCTTCATTGAATAGTAGGGTTCCGAGGGTTCCAGTACTGTGTTTCTATATCAACAGTTCATATCTCAAGGTACCGAAAAGCTTCCAGTACATATACTGCAAAACTGTCTGTTTTATGTAAATGCTACATTCAATAGTAGGGTTCCGAGGGTTCCAGTACTGTGTTCCTATATCAACAGTTCATATCTCAAGGTACCGAAAAGGCTCCAGTACAAAAACTGCATAACTCTCTGTTTTATGTGAATGCTTCATTGAATAGTAGGGTTCCGAGGGTTCCAGTACTGTGTTCCTATATCAACAGTTCAAATCTCAAGGTACCGAAAAGGTTCCAGTACAAAAACTGCATAACTGTCTGTTTTATGTTAATGCTTCATTGAATAGCAGGGTTCCGAGGGTTCCAGTACTGTGTTTCTATATCAACAGTTCATATCTCAAGGTACCGAAAAGCTTCCAGTACATATACTGCAAAACTGTCTGTTTTATATAAATGCTACATTCAATAGTAGGGTTCCGAGGGTTCCAGTACTGTGTTCCTATATCAACAGTTCATATCTCAAGGTACCGAAAAGGTTCCAGTACAAAAACTGCATAACTGTCTGTTTTATGTGAATGCTTCATTGAATAGTAGGGTTCCGAGGGTTCCAGTACTGTGTTTCTATATCCACAGTTCATATTTGAAGGTACCGAAAAGGTTCCAGTACAAATACTGCATAACTGTCTGTTTTATGTGAATGCTTCATTGAATAGTAGGGTTCCGAGGGTTCCAGTACTGTGTTTCTATATCAACAGTTCATATCTCAAGGTACCGAAAAGGTTCCAGTACAAAAACTGCATAACTGTCTGTTTTATGTGAATGCTTCATTGAATAGTAGGGTTCCGAGGGTTCCAGTACTGTGTTTCTATATCCACAGTTCATATCTCAAGGTACCGAAAAGGTTCCAGTACAAAAACTGCATAACTGTCTGTTTTATGTGAATGCTTCATTGAATAGTAGGGTTCCGAGGGTTCCAGTACTGTGTTCCTATATCAACAGTTCAAATCTCAAGGTACCGAAAAGGTTCCAGTACAAAAACTGCATAACTGTCTGTTTTATGTTAATGCGTCATTGAATAGTAGGGTTCCGAGGGTTCCAGTACTGTGTTTCTATATCAACAGTTCATATCTCAAGTTACCGAAAAGCTTCCAGTACAAATACTGCACAACTGTCTGTTTTATGTAAATACTACATTGAATAGTAGGGTTCCGAGGGTTCCAGTACTGTGTTCCTATATCAACAGTTCATATTTGAAGGTACCGAAAAGGTTCCAGTACAAAAACTGCATAACTGTCTGTTTTATGTGAATGCTTCATTGAATAGTAGGGTTCCGAGGGTTCCAGTACTGTGTTTCTATATCCACAGTTCATATTTGAAGGTACCGAAAAGGTTCCAGTATAAAAACTGCATAACTGTCTGTTTTATGTGAATGCTTCATTGAATAGTAGGGTTCCGAGGGTTCCAGTACTGTGTTTCTATATCAACAGTTCATATCTCAAGGTACCGAAAAGGTTCCAGTACAAAAACTGCATAACTGTCTGTTTTATGTTAATGCTTCATTGAATAGTAGGGTTCCGAGGGTTCCAGTACTGTGTTTCTATGTCAACAGTTCATATCTCAAGGTACCGAAAAGCTTCCAGTACAATACTGCATAACTGTCTGTTTTATGAAAATGCTACATTCAATAGTAGGGTTCCGAGGGTTCCAGTACTGTGTTCCTATATCAACAGTTCATATCTCAAGGTACCGAAAAGGCTCCAGTACAAAAACTGCAAAACTGTCTGTTTTATGTGAATGCTTCATTGAATAGTAGGGTTCCGAGGGTTCCAGTACTGTGTTTCTATATCCACAGTTCATATTTGAAGGTACCGAAAAGGTTCCAGTACAAAAACTGCATAACTGTCTGTTTTATGTGAATGCTTCATTGAATAGTAGGGTTCCGAGGGTTCCAGTACTGTGTTCCTATATCAACAGTTCATATCTCAAGGTACCGAAAAGGTTCCAGTACAAAAACTGCATAACTGTCTGTTTTATGTGAATGCTTCATTGAATAGTAGGGTTCCGAGGGTTCCAGTACTGTGTTTCTATATCAACAGTTCATATCTCAAGGTACCGAAAAGCTTCCAGTACATATACTGCATAACTGTCTGTTTTATGTAAATGCTACATTCAATAGTAGGGTTCCGAGGGTTCCATTACTGTGTTCCTATATCAACAGTTCATATCTCAAGGTACCGAAAAGGTTCCAGTACAAAAACTGCATAACTCTCTGTTTTATGTGAATGCTTCATTGAATAGTAGGGTTCCGAGGGTTCCAGTACTGTGTTCCTATATCAACAGTTCATATTTGAAGGTACCGAAAAGGTTCCAGTACAAAAACTGCATAACTGTCTGTTTTATGTGAATGCTTCATTGAATAGTAGGGTTCCGAGGGTTCCAGTACTGTGTTTCTATATCAACAGTTCATATCTCAAGGTACCGAAAAGGTTCCAGTACAAAAACTGCATAACTCTGTTTTGTGTAAATGCTTCATTGAATAGT
Source organism: Aurelia coerulea (assembly GCA_039566865.1). Taxonomy (NCBI): domain Eukaryota; kingdom Metazoa; phylum Cnidaria; class Scyphozoa; order Semaeostomeae; family Ulmaridae; genus Aurelia; species Aurelia coerulea. The sequence goes on from CM076947.1 coordinate 13,567,176, forward strand.
AGGGTTCCGAGGGTTCCAGTACTGTGTTTCTATATCAACAGTTCATATCTCAAGGTACCGAAAAGGTTCCAGTAAAAATAATCCATAACTGTCTGTTTCATGTAAATGCTACATTGAATAGTAGGGTTCCGAGGGTTCCAGTACTGTGTTTCTATATCCACAGTTCATATTTGAAGGTACCGAAAAGGTTCCAGTACAAAAACTGCATAACTGTCTGTTTTATGTGAATGCTTCATTGAATAGTAGGGTTCCGAGGGTTCCAGTACTGTGTTCCTATATCAACAGTTCAAATCTCAAGGTACCGAAAAGGTTCCAGTACAAAAACTGCATAACTGTCTGTTTTATGTTAATGCTTCATTGAATAGTAGGGTTCCGAGGGTTCCAGTACTGTGTTTCTATATCAACAGTTCATATCTCAAGGTACCGAAAAGCTTCCAGTACATACACTGCATAACTGTCTGTTTCATGTAAATGCTACATTCAATAGTAGGGTTCCGAGGGTTCCATTACTGTGTTCCTATATCAACAGTTCATATCTCAAGGTACCGAAAAGGTTCCAGTACAAAAACTGCATAACTCTCTGTTTTATGTGAATGCTTCATTGAATAGTAGGGTTCCGAGGGTTCCAGTACTGTGTTCCTATATCAACAGTTCATATTTGAAGGTACCGAAAAGGTTCCAGTACAAAAACTGCATAACTGTCTGTTTTATGTGAATGCTTCATTGAATAGTAGGGTTCCGAGGGTTCCAGTACTGTGTTTCTATATCAACAGTTCATATCTCAAGGTACCGAAAAGGTTCCAGTACAAAAACTGCATAACTGTCTGTTTTATGTGAATGCTTCATTGAATAGTAGGGTTCCGAGGGTTCCAGTACTGTGTTTCTATATCCACAGTTCACATTTGAAGGTACCGAAAAGGTTCCAGTAAAAATAATCCATAACTGTCTGTTTCATGTACATGCTACATTGAATAGTAGGGTTCCGAGGGTTCCAGTGCTGTGTTTCTATATCAACAGTTCATATCTCAAGGTACCGAAAAGCTTCCAGTAAAAATACTGCACAACTGTCTGTTTTATGTAAATACTACATTGAATAGTAGGGTTCCGAGGGTTCCAGTACTGTGTTTCTATATCAACAGTTCATATCTCAAGGTACCGAAAAGCTTCCAGTACATATACTGCATAACTGTCTGTTTTATGTAAATGCTACATTCAATAGTAGGGTTCCGAGGGTTCCATTACTGTGTTCCTATATCAACAGTTCATATCTCAAGGTACCGAAAAGGTTCCAGTACAAAAACTGCATAACTCTCTGTTTTATGTGAATGCTTCATTGAATAGTAGGGTTCCGAGGGTTCCAGTACTGTGTTCCTATATCAACAGTTCAAATCTCAAGGTACCGAAAAGGTTCCAGTACAAAAACTGCATAACTGTCTGTTTTATGTTAATGCTTCATTGAATAGTAGGGTTCCGAGGGTTCCAGTACTGTGTTTCTATATCAACAGTTCATATCTCAAGGTACCGAAAAGCTTCCAGTACATATACTGCAAAACTGTCTGTTTTATGTAAATGCTACATTCAATAGTAGGGTTCCGAGGGTTCCAGTACTGTGTTCCTATATCAACAGTTCATATCTCAAGGTACCGAAAAGGCTCCAGTACAAAAACTGCATAACTCTCTGTTTTATGTGAATGCTTCATTGAATAGTAGGGTTCCGAGGGTTCCAGTACTGTGTTCCTATATCAACAGTTCAAATCTCAAGGTACCGAAAAGGTTCCAGTACAAAAACTGCATAACTGTCTGTTTTATGTTAATGCTTCATTGAATAGTAGGGTTCCGAGGGTTCCAGTACTGTGTTTCTATATCAACAGTTCATATCTCAAGGTACCGAAAAGCTTCCAGTACATATACTGCAAAACTGTCTGTTTTATGTAAATGCTACATTCAATAGTAGGGTTCCGAGGGTTCCAGTACTGTGTTCCTATATCAACAGTTCATATCTCAAGGTACCGAAAAGGTTCCAGTACAAAAACTGCATAACTCTCTGTTTTATGTGAATGCTTCATTGAATAGTAGGGTTCCGAGGGTTCCAGTACTGTGTTTCCATATCCACAGTTCATATTTGAAGGTAACAAAAAGGTTCCAGTACAAATACTGCATAACTGTCTGTTTTATGTGAATGCTTCATTGAATAGTAGGGTTCCGAGGGTTCCAGTACTGTGTTTCTATATCAACAGTTCATATCTGAAGGTACCTAAAAGGTTCCAGTACAAAAACTGCATAACTGTCTGTTTTATGTGAATGCTTCATTGAATAGTAGGGTTCCGAGGGTCCCAGTACTGTGTTTTTATATCCACAGTTCATATCTCAAGGTACCGAAAAGGTTCCAGTACAAAAACTGCATAACTGTCTGTTTTATGTGAATGCTTCATTGAATAGTAGGGTTCCGAGGGTTCCAGTACTGTGTTCCTATATCAACAGTTCAAATCTCAAGGTACCGAAAAGGTTCCAGTACAAAAACTGCATAACTGTCTGTTTTATGTTAATGCTTCATTGAATAGTAGGGTTCCGAGGGTTCCAGTACTGTGTTTCTATATCAACAGTTCATATCTCAAGTTACCGAAAAGCTTCCAGTACATATACTGCATAACTGTCTGTTTTATGTAAAGGCTACATTCAATAGTAGGGTTCCGAGGGTTCCAGTACTGTGTTCCTATATCAACAGTTCATATCTCAAGGTACCGAAAAGGCTCCAGTACAAAAACTGCATAACTCTCTGTTTTATGTGAATGCTTCATTGAATAGTAGGGTTCCGAGGGTTCCAGTACTGTGTTTCTATATCCACAGTTCATATTTGAAGGTACCGAAAAGGTTCCAGTACAAAAACTGCATAACTGTCTGTTTTATGTGAATGCTTCATTGAATAGTAGGGTTCCGAGGGTTCCAGTACTGTGTTCCTATATCAACAGTTCAAATCTCAAGGTACCGAAAAGGTTCCAGTACAAAAACTGCATAACTGTCTGTTTTATGTTAATGCTTCATTGAATAGTAGGGTTCCGAGGGTTCCAGTACTGTGTTTCTATGTCAACAGTTCATATCTCAAGGTACCGAAAAGCTTCCAGTACATATACTGCATAACTGTCTGTTTTATGAAAATGCTACATTCAATAGTAGGGTTCCGAGGGTTCCAGTACTGTGTTCCTATATCAACAGTTCATATCTCAAGGTACCGAAAAGGCTCCAGTACAAAAACTGCATAACTCTCTGTTTTATGTGAATGCTTCATTGAATAGTAGGGTTCCGAGGGTTCCAGTACTGTGTTTCTATATCCACAGTTCATATTTGAAGGTACCGAAAAGGTTCCAGTACAAAAACTGCATAACTGTCTGTTTTATGTGAATGCTTCATTGAATAGTAGGGTTCCGAGGGTTCCAGTACTGTGTTCCTATATCAACAGTTCAAATCTCAAGGTACCGAAAAGGTTCCAGTACAAAAACTGCATAACTGTCTGTTTTATGTTAATGCTTCATTGAATAGTAGGGTTCCGAGGGTTCCAGTACTGTGTTTCTATATCAACAGTTCATATCTCAAGGTACCGAAAAGCTTCCAGTACATACACTGCATAACTGTCTGTTTTATGTAAATGCTACATTCAATAGTAGGGTTCCGAGGGTTCCAGTACTGTGTTTCTATATCCACAGTTCATATCTCAAGGTACCGAAAAGGTTCCAGTACAAAAACTGCATAACTCTCTGTTTTATGTGAATGCTTCATTGAATAGTAGGGTTCCGAGGGTTCCAGTACTGTGTTCCTATATCAACAGTTCATATTTGAAGGTACCGAAAAGGTTCCAGTACAAAAACTGCATAACTGTCTGTTTTATGTGAATGCTTCATTGAATAGTAGGGTTCCGAGGGTTCCAGTACTGTGTTTCTATATCAACAGTTCATATCTCAAGGTACCGAAAAGGTTCCAGTACAAAAACTGCATAACTCTGTTTTGTGTGAATGCTTCATTGAATAGTAGGGTTCCGAGGGTTCCAGTACTGTGTTTCTATATCCACAGTTCACATTTGAAGGTACCGAAAAGGTTCCAGTAAAAATAATCCATAACTGTCTGTTTTATGTGAATGCTTCATTGAATAGTAGGGTTCCGAGGGTTCCAGTACTGTGTTTCTATATCAACAGTTCATATCTCAAGGTACCGAAAAGCTTCCAGTAAAAATACTGCACAACTGTCTGTTTTATGTAAATACTACATTGAATAGTAGGGTTTCGAGGGTTCCAAAGGTTCCAGTACTGTGTTTCTATATCAACAGTTCATATCTCAAGGTTCCAAAAAGGAAAACAGTGCTGGAACCTTTTCGGAACCCCTTTACATTTAAAATTGAAAACAAATACACTGTACTGGAACCTTCAGAACCCAATTTTAAGATAGGGGTTTAGCAGGAAAATTAAAGTCTATAGGAAACACTGTACTGGAACCTTCGGAACCCTTGGTACCTTCGGAACCCGATTTCAAGATAAGGGTTTAGCAGGAGAATTAAAGTCTATAGGAAAATATTACTGGAACCTTTTCGGTACCCAGCATTTTAAAAATTCAATACAGAAACCCTGTACTGGAACCTTTGGAACCCTTGGTACCTTCGGAACCCGATTTCAAGAAAGGGGTTTAGCAGGAGAAATATACAGTATATAGGAAGATAATACTGGAACCTTTTCGGTACCTTACACTTTTGAAATTCAATACAGAAACACTGTACTGGAACCTTCGGAACCCGATTTTAAGAAAGGGATTTAGCAGGAGAATTGAAGTACCGGGTGTCCCAAAGTGATGTGTTATCGTTTGATTGCTTATATCTCCATAACCATTGCAGAAGGGCAAATTGTATTTGAGGATGTTGGCTTTGGTTTAGGTCAATTTCTTCATGTCGAAAAGAAGATCGATAAACCTGCTCAAATTCGAGCCTTAGATAGCATGAAAAAGAAACGGCCTTCTTTGCCAGTCAACATTTTAGATGTGATGCAAAAGGCTGAACTTATATGTCGTTCATAGAATATATGGCGTTCAGAGAATACGAATTCAGTTAATACTGAGTTCAGAGAATACGAATACGAGTTCAGCCTTTTGCATCACATCTAAAATGTTGACAGGAAAAATAGGCCGTTTCTTTCTCATGCCATCTAAGGCTTGAATTTGAGGAAGTTTATCGATCTTCTTTTCAACACGAAAACACCTCGGTAAATCCGCAACCAACATCTTAAAATACAATTTAGCCTCTAGGCAATCAAATAAAACAAAGTTTTTGAAAATCGGTTCATTGGTTATGGACATGTAAGCACTCAAACAATAATACATCATTTTGGGACACCCGGTATATCGGAAAATAATACTGGAACCTTTTCGGTACCTTATACTTTTAAAATTCAATACAGAAACACTGTACTGGAACCTTCGGAACCCTTGGTACCTTTGGAACCCGATTTCAAGAAAGGGGTTTAGCAGGAGAATTAACGTCTTTATGAAAATAATACTGGAACCTTTTCGGTACCTTACACTCTTAACATTCAATACAGAAACACTGCACTGGAACCTTCGGAACCCTTGGTACCTTCGGAACCCGATTTCAAGAAAAGGGTTTAGCAGGAGAATTAAATTATATAGGAAAATAATACTGGAACCTTTTTGGTACCTTATACTTTTAAAATTCAATACAGAAACACTGTACTGGAACCTTCGGAACCCTTGGTACCTTGGGAACCCGATTTCAAGAAAGGGATTTAGCAGGAGAATTAAAGTATATAGGAAAATAATATTGGAACCTTTTCGGTACCTTATACTTTTAAAATTCAATACAGAAACACTGTACTGGAACCTTCGGAACCCTTGGTACCTTCGGAACCCGATTTCAAGAAAGGGATTTAGCAGGAGAATTAAAGTATATCGGAAAATAATACTGGAACCTTTTCGGTACCTTATACTTTTAAAGTTCAATACAGAAACACTGTACTGGAACCTTCGGAACCCTTGGTACCTTCGGAACCCGATTTCAAGAAAGGGATTTAGCAGGAGAATTAAAGTATATAGGAAAATAATATTGGAACCTTTTCGGTACCTTATACTTTTAAAATTCAATACAGAAACACTGTACTGGAACCTTCGGAACCCTTGGTACCTTCGGAACCCGATTTCAAGAAAGGGATTTAGCAGGAGAATTAAAGTATATAGGAAAATAATACTGGAACCTTTTCGGTACCTTATACTTTTTAAATTCAATACAGAAACACTGTACTGGAACCTTCGGAACCCTTGGTACCTTCGGAACCCGATTTCAAGAAAGGGATTTAGCAGGAGAATTAAAGTATATAGGAAAATAATACTGGAACCTTTTCGGTACCTTATACTTTTAAAATTCAATACAGAAACACTGTACTGGAACCTTCGGAACCCTTGGTACCTTCGGAACCCGATTTCAAGAAAGGGATTTAGCAGGAGAATTAAAGTATATCGGAAAATAATACTGGAACCTTTTCGGTACCTTATACTTTTAAAGTTCAATACAGAAACACTGTACTGGAACCTTCGGAACCCTTGGTACCTTCGGAACCCGATTTCAAGAAAGGGATTTAGCAGGAGAATTAAAGTGTATATAGGAAAATAATATTGGAACCTTTTCGGTACCTTATACTTTTAAAATTCAATACAGAAACACTGTACTGGAACCTTCGGAACCCTTGGTACCTTCGGAACCCGATTTCAAGAAAGGGATTTAGCAGGAGAATTAAAGTATATGGAAAATAATACTGGAACCTTTTCGGTACCTTATACTTTTTAAATTCAATACAGAAACACTGTACTGGAACCTTCGGAACCCTTGGTACCTTCGGAACCCGATTTCAAGAAAGGGATTTAGCAGGAGAATTAAAGTATATGGGAAAATAATACTGGAACCTTTTCGGTACCTTATACTTTTTAAATTCAATACAGAAACACTGTACTGGAACCTTCGGAACCCTTGGTACCTTCGGAACCCGATTTCAAGAAAGGGATTTAGCAGGAGAATTAAAGTATATCGGAAAATAATACTGGAACCTTTTCGGTACCTTATACTTTTAAAGTTCAATACAGAAACACTGTACTGGAACCTTCGGAACCCAATTTCAAGAAAAGGGTTTCGCAGGAGAATTAAAGTCTATAGGAAAATATTAGTGGAACCTTTTACGGTACCTTATACTTTTTAAATTCAATACAGAAACACTGTACTGGAACCTTTGGTACCTTCGGAACCCGATTTCAAGAAAGGGATTTAGCAGGAGAATTAAAGTATATAGGAAAATACTTCTGGAACCTTTTCGGTACCTTATACTTTTAAAGTTCAATACAGAAACACTGTACTGGAACCTTCGGAACCCTTGGTACCTTCGGAACCCGATTTCAAGAAAGGGATTTAGCAGGAGAATTAAAGTATATCGGAAAATAATACTGGAACCTTTTCGGTACCTTATACTTTTAAAATTCAATACAGAAACACTGTACTGGAACCTTCGGAACCCTTGGTACCTTCGGAACCCGATTTCAAGAAAGGGATTTAGCAGGAGAATTAAAGTATATAGGAAAATAATATTGGAACCTTTTCGGTACCTTATACTTTTTAAATTCAATACAGAAACACTGTACTGGAACCTTTGGAACCCTTGGTACCTTCGGAACCCGATTTCAAGAAAGGGATTTAGCAGGAGAATTAAAGTATATAGGAAAATAATACTGGAACCTTTTCGGTACCTTATACTTTTTAAATTCAATACAGAAACACTGTACTGGAACCTTCGGAACCCTTGGTACCTTCGGAACCCGATTTCAAGAAAGGGATTTAGCAGGAGAATTAAAGTATATAGGAAAATGATACTGGAACCTTTTCGGTACCTTATACTTTTAAAGTTCAATACAGAAACACTGTACTGGAACCTTCGGAACCCTTGGTACCTTTGGAACCCGATTTCAAGAAAGGGGTTTAGCAGGAGAATTAAAGTATATAGGAAAATAATATGGAACCTTTTCGGTACCTTATACTTTTAAAATTCAATACAGAAACACTGTATTGGAACCTTCGGAACTCTTGGTACCTTCGGAACCCGATTTCAAGAAAGGGATTTAGCAGGAGAATTAAAGTATATAGGAAAATACTTCTGGAACCTTTTCGGTACCTTATACTTTTAAAGTTCAATACAGAAACACTGTACTGGAACCTTCGGAACCCTTGGTACCTTTGGAACCCGATTTCAAGAAAGGGGTTTAGCAGGATAATTAAAGTATATAGGAAAATAATATTGGAACCTTTTCGGTACCTTATACTTTTAAAATTCAATACAGAAACACTGTATTGGAACCTTCGGAACCCTTGGTACCTTCGGAACCCGATTTCAAGAAAGGGATTTAGCAGGAGAATTAAAGTATATAGGAAAATACTTCTGGAACCTTTTCAGAACCCTACACTTTTAAAATTCAATACAGAAAACACTGTACGGGAACCTTTGGAACCCTTGGTACCATGGTCTTTATAGGGTGTGCAAACTTGCATCAACGCCAAAAATCCTTAGTAAGAGGAACTATAAATTTGTTCTTGTTGTCTGTATGATTTTGGCAAATAATATTCGACATTAATGCTCTATTGTTATGCAAATGAGAATTTCTATTCCAGCCAATCACAAAGCATCTTATCTAAACTTCAGCAAGACCCAATTTCAAAATAGATAGAATAGTTTTGGTTGCCTTTTAAAGATTAGAGTCCCAGGGGCGGTGCTAGGCCTTAAAAGATGAGGTGGACCAGAGAAAGAAATGATTACTTGGAGGTATACCCGACTGTTTTTATATCACTATCGCTTGAGACTAAATCCCAATTTGAGTAAGAGGTTGGCTGTAAAATGCTTGAAAATGTAATCAGAGGCACAGAGATTCAAAGTTACAGAGATTTTTGGAGGAAACGATTAAGAAATTTCTAAAAATCTCCGTTATGAGAAAGAGTCAGATTCGTAGTATCACCACATGTTTTGCACGGAGTTGTGCCATCAGCTTTTCAACACATGATTTTTATGATTTCCAAAATCACACTGTAATTTTCATGTGCATCGTCAGAAATGAGTGCTGCATCACGGGAAAACTAGTCTTTTCTTTTTATACAGTGAAGTTGTGATGTACTTTAACATCAAAGATTTTCCACAAATTCGTAAGAAGTCTCTAATTGCAGATAAGAACTTTTGGCTTGTTGAATTCCTAAAGAGCCCTGATCAAAAGCAAGAAAATACCTAAAGAGCCCTACAGTAATCTAAAGCATGAAAATAGTGTTAGTGTACCAACTGCCTTGAAGGGAATCAACATAGTTGGCCTAGGCCCAATTAAAAATATAATCTATATTCAAGCTATATAATTGTGTGGCAAAAGAAACAATGGTGGTGTTTATATCCTATTCAAAGCGGCTTGTGGATATAGCTATGTTGATTCCCTTTAAGTTTCTTGTTTGACTTTAAGAAAGAAACAACAAAATACACAATCTGCTCAGTTAAACAAACATATCTTTTGACATTCAATGGCGATAAAAAATCTTTGAACAAGGAAGGTGTCTTTGCAAACAGATTTTGCAAACATGGTTGAAGCTAAACATATTATTCTGTATAATTCATCTCTGAGCAAGTGAAGTCAGGTCCTCTAAGGCTACAATGTTGCATTTCTCTCCTTTCATGGTTAAATACAGGATATCATTGCAGTATCCTCAATGTTCTGCAAGAAATTGTTGTTTGGTCCTGAAATAAAGGAAGTAAAGGGTTAATTATCATCAAGAAGGATTAGAACCACATATCTCTCTGGTCTACAATGTGGAAGTTTATAGTATAAAGTGTATGAATAAAATAAATTAATTAATGTAGAAGTTACAAAACAAAATTAATCTTGTTAACCCTAGGGCATTTAAAGTATTATGGCTATTACTCCCCTCCCCCTCCCCCCACTAAGAAATTGACTTATAAGAAACTGCAGCCTGCCAGATGGCACCATGGTCATTGTCCAGCATTTGGTTTGATATAACATTTATATGATGTTTATAAGAAACCAAACAGCCTGGTTTACAAATGAGTTTCTTTTACAAATTTTACAAATTAGTTAGCAGAGGGAATGATGGATACTGTTACCACAAAATTTGTTTCCAAAAATATAAATGACACCCATCACCCTAATAACACAATAAAAGCAAACCAGATAACTCTAACCCTTAGTTTGGCTTCTAAATTTCTTTTCTAAAAAAGGAGTCCAGTTAAAGCTGCAAGAATTAAAAGACAACAAACAATGGAATATTTCATTATTATTTTAGCACTCAGGCTCAAATATTAACAATAGATTTAAAGACCATAATCTCACTAATTCAAACTAAACTCAATTTGTTTTATGAATTAAATCACAATCAAATTTGGCTCACCTTTGCTATTGCTGAAGTTGTTTTGCTGCTTGTCTCGTCAAAATGAGCACAGCCAGATGTTTTGGCCTAAATTTAATTTAAGGCAAAGAGCTTATCTAAGCCAAACTATTGTGACGAGAATTTGGCGATCATTTATAATCTGGAAACAATTTCAAAGGAAGCAGGAACCATGTCTGTCATAACCAGTCGGTATCAAATTATTTTCATCATTGACTCGCTTCGTTTTCCATATCGTTTCCTTGCTGTCGTGCGTGATCGGTGCGGCGGCCATTTTGTCTGGATATTTGACGGTTGAAAAATAATGGCGATTCCCCTACTGCCCGTCGCTGATTGGACGAAAAGCAATTTCATCATTGGTAGGCCAATCTCTAGCCAATCATAACGCTGTTACGTTCCGTAACATTGGAAGCAGATCAGCCAATCAGAAACCTTGTTACAAAAACTTCTACAATACTGAAGGAGAGGGCTTCAAAACAATGGTTTCTGATGCTTCTGCGTTATCTGAAGACTCTAGCTCAGACTGACCTGGTCATCCTCTACTGTACCTTTCCTTGCGACGGCCCCGGCAGCTCGGTGTTTCTTCTCATAACGTTGTATTGATGTTTTATTAGTTGCTTCACTGTAGCAATCCTGATGCCACAAAGCTTTCAACTCTTGAAGATCAGTTGCAGTCAGGCCTCTTAGTCATGCTGCAATTGGCTGAAAGTCTGGATTTCCATTCTGCCCGTTTGTGAATGCAATGAAGGAATTTTTCATAAGTAGCTGTGTCCCTTGGTTGGGTCAGCTTATCCTTTTTCATAGTGGTTTAAAATCTAATGCAGATAGTAAAATATGTTGGCCGGTTCATCATGCTCCATTGCTGCATTGAAAAATAATCAGTGCAATAAAGTAGGACTAGTCTTTCCTTAATTTGATCAAAAACATTGGCATAGAAAAATAACAACTTTAGAGCAATTAAAAACTGCCTCAGGGGTAATAAAAAGAACTGAAACATTTCCATTCACAACAGACGACTTAAACGTCTCATCTGTCTGCAGCTCACCAATAAAGGCCGCATTAATGCCAAACAAAATTAAGTGTTCTGTCTGCTCGACCAATAGTCCTGACAATGGCGAAATAACTAAAACAACATTATCAGTACAAATTGTCCCCTTATTCTTTGAATCTTGTTCATTGAAAATATCTGTCAAAACAGCGAAGCAGTGGGTTTCCCCCGATCCTGTTGGTGCTATGATAATAATGTCTTCGCCGCAAAGAGCTTTCTTATAAGCTGCCACTTGAAAACCTTTCAATGTTGTGTTAAATTTCTCCTTGATTGCTCTTAAGGCCAAACAGCTTGTCCTCCATTGCAAATCGATCGATATAACGATATATCGATCAGACTGTTGACAAACATGCTGTGCACAGCCTCATTCCAAAGGGCGTTCAAAAGTGAAAAAAGTCAGTTCAAAAATATTGCCGTAATAATGTGAGTCCCAGTATGAGTGGTCTCGGTCTAGTGTAATAGTGTCGTTTTGAATAGCGATTACTGGGACTCATCGTAATCAGTCTAGGCATTCCCCTTGTTAAGTAGAATTATGCCCCTTTTATATTGCCTTGGTGGTGATTTGAAATTCCTTAACATGGTATCTGGGATCACCTCTTGTTCCTCAATTTTTTTATGCTCATGGTAGATTTTGGCAGAGTATTTACAATATTTGTCGCTCAAACATCAAGAAATGAGGTAGTTATGTTCAAATTATCCATTGAGGAACATTTTGAAATTGATTACCCATTGATTAAAGATAAATTAATATTGCTGGACCCAACTGAATTTGTATTCTTTTTTGGGAGACCTAGTATTCAAAATTTTGTAAGCAGAAGAAGACTTTAGCCTCAAAAATGCAAAATCTGAAGCAAATAGTTGTCTGCTTTGGCACCTCTGATCTTGAGAAGGTGGATTATTAAACTTCAAATGCCCTTACTATGCCGAGACATGTAAGACTGTAGTTAAAAAGGTTAAGACGACCGTTTCCGAAATTCTACTCAAAAGTTTTCAGAAATCTATTATATAGCACCGCTACTTCAATGACGTTGAGTCAATTTAAACAAGTCAAACGGATTCCTAAATTCAAACTACCTCCTTTACAGGCAGTAAAGACACTTGAACTTGAAGTTATCAGCTTTATTTTCTCGTTTCAGTGATCTGCATACTTACAACAAATACAAATAAGCTTTTTATCTAACAAAAATTGATAGCATACATTCACACGGTTGGTCGGAATGTCGTATTCTTTTAAATCTTCATTTTCATACAAAGATGAACGGATGTGCCAAAAATTTTATTTTTGTACCAATGGCCACTGATTCACAATATTTAGACACAAATTGAAGCCAAAATGAATACAATAGACATGTGCGAAACAATGTAAAGCAGAAATGTTCCTTGAAATCTGGCAGCCTAAAGTCAGTTGAAAATATTGCCGAAATTCAGACAATAGGCCCATTGTCCCTTTTAATCAAGGAATGGTTAGTGTCTGATAAATAAGGCTGATATACAATGATAATGTCTGACACCATGTTTTTTTCATACTACCAATGTGCAGATATAATAGTAAGCAATGCATATCAGCAGCACACATCCAGGTGTACTTGAAAGGTAGCCATGCAGGAGTTGTAGACTGTCGTTTCTGAAGCATAAGCTGCCACTTTCGCTGTTATCAAGTCATGAATATGCCAGTCATAAGCCCTTTCAAGACCCATTAGCACCACTCCCACAATGCCCGACTGATCGATTATTCTACGGAACATCTCTATGACATGAAACAGTGCGTGTTTATTAATAAAACCCTCCCTAAATCAGCACAGAAGATTGGAAAGATTTGGTTGGATGAATGACAGCATCTGGGCATGAATATTTCAAGAACCTTCAACAAGGTAGACAATACAACAACTTCAAAAATGATATCGCTCTTTTTGCTGGGTAATACTGTACACTCATGAAACCTACTTACCAATGCCACCATTTGTAATTGAATGGGCAATGACTTTCCCAACAATCTTGAAATGCCCCAAACGCAGACTGCTGCTGGACATAAGAGGCAGCAAGCTGTTTGATATTCCCTCAAACAAACCAACTTCTGTAAACTTGTTCACAAGAAGCTGAAAGAACTCTCTTATTGGGCCACCAGCATCTATTCCTTGCTCTATTCCAGCAAACTTCACGTGGAATGGTCGGGAATAATCGCATACTCTCTTGTAGAACGAGAATGATTGTTGCCAAAGAGCTTCTCTCCCAAGCTCTAGGATCTGAGACACACCACTTACTTTCATTTCGAAATAATCAGAAATACTAATTGAATCCATGTCACCATCTAAAAAGGTAAATATTGTGAGAACGAGACAAAATACATGTATTTTCTTTATAAGAAACTAAGAATTTGGGCCAGTAATGAGAGTTTCTTAAAACTATCAGACTTTGAGTACTCAGAGTTTCTTACGAGTTTCTTAGAGGTTCCATAACAATCTTCATGTTCAGTACCTGTGCCTTTGTGAATATTTCAAAAATAGGTTTTTAAAGCATTTCCAATGTCTAGACATTACTCAAGTACCTTACGAGTCATATGATACAGGAAACAAGTGAAAATAAAGTAAAAATGTGGTAAAGGATTTCCTTTATCAAAATAAATAGTTTTATTCACTTAAATTTTCCCAGTACTGGAGTTTCTTAATTTTTGGCGATCTGAGAGTTGAGTTTTATGGGTAGTTTCTTATAAAAGAAAAACGTGTAACTCATTTGAATATAACTTGAGAATGAAACTTGAGAATGAAACTCGTTTTTGAAAGTTGGGTCACGTAATGAAGGCTCCGAAACTACTATATTGATTACTTAAGTCCTTTGTGTCCATGTGGTGAACCTTGCTCGACAGGCTGTCAACGGAAGTGATGGCATCAAATAAAAAAGTACAGGAAAAAAGGGATTCTAAATAATTATAATTAGTAACTCCGGATAATTATGAGTATGACTGCCGTCAAACATTTTTGTCTCACAGACTTCGACCTGTCGAGGTTTTTCGTAGACTACATAGCACATATTTAAGATCTCAGATTATGCTTACCGACACGAGAACTTTGATCTGATGCTGATGGCATTTGACTGTTTGACAATAGCTCATCAACAGCCAGTTCAACTGACATGCTATTTGAGAGAGCATCCTCAATTTCATTCAGTGGTCGCGACGGAAAGATTGCCTGCAGTTGTGGAAGATCACCTTGCTTGTCTTGAGTTTCTTCAGTAGGTGTGCCCTATCAACGTAATTAATAGATTCTTTAATAGGGGTTTGATTTGGAACACTTTTCATTGCAAATAGCATTTCAGCGCCTTCAACGCCCTTCGCATTTGGAATTGTTGCACTGTGAGGTCTGCATTCCATTTCAGCGAACTTTTGGTAAATCAAAGAGAGAGAACAATTTATACATATTATGAAGTTGTAGAATTCGTTTTGGATTTAAAGAACGCTGGTCAACCAGCATCCTTTGCGGTCGCGCTTTGCTGAGCACTGCTATGTACGATGTCATATGAAAATGGCCGCCGCAGTCGAAAGGCAAAATGGGAAGTGTGCAAAGGATGCTGGTTGACCGGCGTTCTCACCAATTATCCATTGTTCATCCATTGTTTTCTGCAGTTTGTTTGGTTTGTTCACCAAAGCCACCAAAGAGAAACGGTTAAAAATCCACTTATATCAGAGCAATCGTAGAAGATATAAATGTTTTGGTTTGTTCCTTAGTGAAGTACAATGATCTATGTCCAAAAGGCACTTATCATTTTGAAAAAATATTGAATATCCCGTGTGATATCACCTTTCAAAAAACTGCAAAAAACATTGTTTTGTTTACATTTTGACGACGGAGCCCTTTAAAGAGCCCTTGTACCCGAGCTTTTTATGGTGACTGGGTGGGGTGCTTGTATCCCGTTTCTTCATAGCTGCATGAAAGCCAGTACAGCATAGCAGCATAGCTATAACGTATTTTCATTGATTGGTGAAACATTTTGAAAAAAGATGCTTTTGTCTATCACTCAGGGCGGCCGTTAAGAGAGGGGCCGAGCCCCAGGGTTATGGACAAAAGGGGGCTCCTGGCACCGGGGCAGCGCTGGAAATTTATGCCTGTAATACGTTGAACAGAATCGCCACACATTTCAACCTCATCAACACAAACATACCATTCTTGTGGAAGATATATCCACGTGATATTCTTCTTCAGTTGCTCCAGAGCTGACATTTTGCGTTTCTTCCGGGCCAGGTCCATAACGCGGAACCCGCGGAATCCGCGGAACTCGCGGAATTTTTGTTCCGCGAAGTTGAGTTCCGCGTTTTGTTCTCGCAGTATGGGGCCGAAAACCAAAACGCGGAACTGGCGGAATTTTTCTTCCGCGAAGCTAATTTCCGCGCTTTGTCCTCGCAGTATAGGGCCAAAAACCAAAACGCGGAACTCGCGGAATTTCATCTATAAGGCCTGCTCTTCCTCCACTTGCCTACAAAGAAGTTTACTTGCATTTTATCACTTTTAATCAACTTTTAATCGACTGTTCTTCCCATGCCAAGAGATTTGTAGCATTTTCTTAAGCAGCTACTTTCACGTATGTTACTACGCCGTCAGCCAAATCTGCTTCGAAAATGAGTCAAAAATGGTCCGTTTAATTTCCCTCTTTCTGCAAAATCCATTGCAAATCTCAAAAACATACAGGTGAATTCAATAATTCAACTCTCTTCTGGCAAATTGAAATCGAAACAAGCTGACTTTCTCACAGGATTGAAGGCATATAAATTGAGATGAAATTTTCCACTTCGGCTCCAAGCGATAGGAGATTTGTAGGTAGGCCATTTGTTGTCATTTGCAAATGCCGTATTGCTTTGGTCTTGGACTCGATACTCGATACTTTGATCACCTGGAGCTGTGGGAGAGCTTCGAGGATAAGGATCGCGTGTCACACGAGGCAAAGAAATGTACATTGTGAGCATACGCACGCGAAATGTTAAAAATGCTATTCTTGTCCATTCCCCCACTTCCTGACCCCAATCCACTTGACAATATTTCGTAGGACTAGCTTTTGCTGGACATAATCCAATACTCTCGACAATCCTAGTCGAGGGGATTGGGGTCAGGAAGTCCACTAAAAAAAATCCATTAAAATTGATATAGCGCAGGTAAAATTCTTTGTAGGCAAGGGGAGGAAGAATAGGCCTTTTAGATGAAATTCCGCGAGTTCCGCGTTTTGGTTTTCGGCCCCATACTGCCAGGACAAAACGCGGAACTCGACTTCGCGGAACAAAAGTTCCGCGAGTTCCGCGTTTTGGTTTTTGGCCCTATGCTGCGAAAACAAAACGCGGAACTTGATTTCGCGGAACTTGTCTGTCAACATAAGAAACTCTTTTTACGTTGATTTTGGTCGATTAAACCAAATTTTCTTTCCTTTATATACAACTGGGATAGGATACAACTAAGTAGCGATGTAGTTTTGCTGTTCAGCTGAGCGACAAACAATATTTCGCAGACCTCTGTTTTTATTGGGCATAAATAATCCAATACTCTCGACAATCCTAGTCAAGGGGATTGGGGTCAGGAAGTGGGGGAATGGACAAGAATAGCATTTTTAACATTTCGTGTGCGTATGCTCACCATGTACATTTATTTGCCTCATGTGACACGCGATCCTTATCCTCGAAGCTCTCCCACAGCTCCAGGTGATCGAAGTATCGAGTATCGAGTCCAAGACCAAAGCAATACGGCATTTGCAAATGACAACAAATGGCCTACCTAAAAATCTCCTATCGCTTGGAGCCGAAGTGGAAAATTTCATCTCAATTTATATGCCTTCAATCCTGGGAGAAAGTCAGTTTGTTTCGATTTCAATTTGCCAGAAGAGAGTTGAATTATTGAATTCACCTGTATGTTTTTGAGATTTGCAATGAATTTTGCAGAAAGAGGGAAATTAAACGGACCATTTTTGACTCATTTTCGAAGCAGATTTGGCTGACGGCGTAGTAACATACGTGAAAGTAGCTGCTTAAGAAAATGCTACAAATCTCTTGGCATGGGAAGAACAGTCGATTAAAAGTTGATTAAAAGTGATAAAATGCAAGTAAACTTCTTTGTAGGCAAGTGGAGGAAGAGCAGGCCTTATAGATGAAATTCCGCCAGTTCCGCGTTTTGGTTTTCGGCCCCATACTGCGAGAACAAAACGCGGAACTCAACTTCGCGGAACAAAAATTCCGCGAGTTCCGCGGGTTCCGCGTTATGGACCTGGCCAATGTGCCAACTTCGGCCAACTTAAAGGAAAACATGATGCACTACAGTAAAAAACCGCATACACGAATATAAGAGGCTGTTTACCTGGACTTCTTTGGGTGCTCATTTTCTAGATGATCTTGCATAATGTTAATTGCAATAAATTCATCACATTGAAGGCATTGAACTGTCGGCATCTGAAATGTGAGGTATTTACTCATACTTTATTATTGAAATAAATTAAGAACGTGAAAGTAGGTAAAAAAGTAAGGATACCAGCACAATAAGAGGGTTTCCAAGGAAACATCATTTCCAAGGAAACGCGCATGCGTACCGGTGAGTGATATTCATCGAATGCCACTCATTGAGACATGCTCCAGTGGCACAGTTGGTAGCGCGTCGTACTTATAATGCGAAGGTCGAGGGTTCGAATCCTTCTTGGAGCAACTCCTCTGTGGTGCGAACACTGTCCGTGCCACAGGTGAGTTTTATTCGATTATTCTGGAATAATCGAATAAAACTCAAGAGATATGAAGCAATGAAGACAACAATCATTTGATGAGCGTTTAACTTCTAACTCGCCACTTTCTTTATTATGAGTTAAATGTTTTTATTGAGTTCTTTGAATGTGAAGATCTTTTTGTAGTCTTTGAGTAATCACGAGACATCGCAAGCTACACGTTGAAGTTCCAATAAACGCTATCTCAACCAAGCAGAGAGAGAGAGGCAACAATGTTTTACAGGTACTCTCGAATTATTTTCGCATGATGAAAGGTGGTGGAATGTGCGCGATGGAATTGAGTTGTGCGAATGACACAGTGTCCAACAACTACCAATCTATCCACTTCCTCTCAGTCGGTCTGTGGCAAAGTGAGTAACGCAACGGCTGGGTCAACATTACTGAAAGAAGTCGTGTCCGCTGATACCGATCATACCCAAGACAGACACGCAGACATCGGTGATGTAATCATAAAAGAACTGTCAAAGTGTGAACGCGACGATAGACATAAGATTAATCGTTCATTAGTTCCATGATGTAGACGAATCCTTCTATAGATTTTTTTGCTTCTTCTTTGAGTGTTTCTTTAGATGCTTGTCGGTTTGTGCTGACGATCTTTGAGGTGGGGTAGTAGTGCATTTCCTTGTCGCGTGTAAGCATTACTTCACTATCCCATGAAGCATAGCTTTGATCAGCGAGTTCATAATGGAGCTTGAATATCTTTTCTTCCACATCTTTTCCTAATATTGGTAAGATTATTGTTTGTGCTTCGTATATGTTCAGAATATTTTTGAGTTGAGCCATAACGTCTGATTTCAATCTTCTTGCACACCAAATGAGTGTGGATGAAAGTAATGTTGATATATATGTTCTAATCGTTTGCATCCTTTGAATGTTAGAATGGAACTGTCCACGCTTGCAATGGAATGAGAAGGTTCGCAAGGACAAGGATGAAAGTAAATGGAATGTCACCAATGATGAACGTCGGAAGAGAGTTATGGAAACGCAACCCGTCAGGAACTGTCCAATTGAAGACCTGGGACGAGGTTAGAATGCGGATGTACACAACGATTGTCAATATCGGAAGCTTTTGCACATTTTAGAGTTGAACAATTCGAAGCTGTATGAAATATTTACTATAGTATAGTATTTACTATAATATTTGCTGTAGTAAATGGAATGTCACCAGGAGGAGCTGCTGACCAACTGACTGCGCCATCGGAAGCTTTTGCAATTTTTAGACTTAGACAATTCGAAACTGTATGAAAGTTATGAAGCAACGACTTCATCAACGTCAGCTGTGAAGTTAATACAGATCGCCAAAATGAAAGAGCATCGGCTGCAAAGTTAATATAATTCAGTTTACCACCAGTTCAGGAAGGCTGGTAGGTACGATAGATGCTCTGCGAAATCCTCATCATCAACTTCTTCGGAGGTGTGTGATGGAGCGGTTTCGAAAAGTTTCTTTATGTTTTCATCTTTTTGTTTTCTTACCCATTTTGTTACACGCCAGCTGAGGGGAAGTAGGAGCAGCATTATTATGTATTCAACTTCATCTGCATCGTCTGAATATTCTTTTCCAATCCTATCACAAATGTATACCGCGATTGTTGTAGTCGCCGAAACGATCCTTCCCCAGTTTATCCCTCCACCAAGCACTTCTCTCGTTATAGCGCAGAGATCTTCTAGAGTCATTGTTTCGACCTTTATGTTTTGAAAGAGGTAGGCGTGTGATCCCTCTACGCTATAACAGAGCTTGTTAAAATGTTTTTGGGCCGAGTTGTCTGTTAGAACTTCAGGTGCTTGCTTGTATCTCTTCGGTAGCTTTCCTCTAATGTTCTCTCGCCTTTCATCTTCATATATGTCCTTCACCATCTTATGTATACGCTCGTGTATATAGTTGAGCAGCAGCTTTCTGATATGTTCCACACTTGTATCTTGCGAGCAAAGCGTTGATTGCAATACATGCATCTTCTGCTTGTTGCTTGCTTAGTTGGTTGCTTGCTTGCTTGTTGCTTGCTTGGTTGCTTGGATGCTTGCTTGGTTGCTTGCTTGTTGACTGCTTGCTAGCCTGCTCCGACCCGAATGAAGTTTGCAGCAACCTGCTCTGCTTAAATAGATTTTCGAGCGTTCGATTGTAAATTTCCCAGCCACCTGATTGGTTAATCCTACTAGTGTAAATTTCCCACTAATCTGATTGGTTAATGTTAGTGATCGTAAGTTTCATAATTATCTGATTGGTTAATTCCTTAGATGTAAATTTTCTAGCGATCTGATTGGTTGGATTTTGTATAAATTTATCGATCTTAGATTTGCTAGTCAGAAGGTAGCGGCGGAGCAAGGAACGAAGCAAGAAAAGCAACAACAACAATGAGATGTTTTACAAGTACTCCAGAAAAATCTTCGATTGGGAAGCTGGCGCAGATGACTTACAGCCAGCAAGACTTTGGAGACTCCTGAATTCGATGGAGCTGAGCAATCCAGTTCTACATGAAAAACATACAATAACTACCTTCGAATTTGAAGCGGCAGGGATGTTCATTCAAAATGGTGGAAGATATTATCCAAGCAGTTGGGGTGAACCCCTTGATGAATTTGTTTTCTACGCCCCCATCAGAGTGAACGACAAGATATTATATATTAGCTTAAAGGAGAACCCCACTTGAGGAAGCAAGGAGCAACGCCGAAAGGAACTTTACTAGACTGGCATGAGTACATGGACAAAATGGCACAGATGCTAAATTTGGTTTGAGGATTCTTACCTCCATTCATAATGATAGAGCCGGAAGCGAGATTCACCATATATCCTCGCGAAGGGAAGATAGACGTTATGGTGTCGGGAGAGTTTTTACCCTATACGAAGTTTGGACAGTACAAGCCATATGTATGCTGGATGAAAAACTGCCATGGTGATGTAATATGCGAGTATTGCGGAACTGAAGGTAACCTAATGACTATGTGCGATTGTTGATTGCAAGATAATGATTGGAGTACGAGGTCTGCTTAACATATGCTGATTTTCTTGCTTCCTTCCTTAGATACGCAGCGCAGTGCAGGGCTTCCTGTCCCCCAAACATTTCCAACCCAAGGTTGGGAATGTTTGTATTATCTGCTTGAAGCAGGGGTTTCACCGCTGCCAGCGGCTCTTTGTCGCAGGTTTAGCACGAGGAATATACGAGTTTTGTTTTGAGCATAACTAAATAATCAAACGAATAAACGAACGGATAAACAAATGAATAAACGACGATGGAGCTAACCATACCAGTTATGGGGGTGGAGGTGGATGAGGGGCAAAGAAGGGAGGAGGAGAATGAGGGGTAAAGAGGGGCATATTCCACCCCCCTTCTCTCAACCGCTGAATAATGTGATTCCAAACCTCTTCGTTATCGAGGTCTGGAATCACACTACTAGCGGATGGAGATGAGGGGGTGGATGAAACGGATATGGCAGATTCCGGAGTCTGGGCTAAAGGCGACTCAGGAATTACTCGCGGTGAAAGAAAGTTTGGAGATACCGCGAGTAGGGGAGAGGAAGGTTGCTAGCCGTTTCCCTTCCCACCGAGGAAGCTACCGACGGCCAGGCGAAAGGACTGATCGACAAATAGTACCAGGGTGAGTTGGGCAACGGTTGCACTCTGATGGGAGACATAAAGCATCTCCCTCTCCGTCAGGGGTGAGGCCCCCCACCCTACCTGAGATGGTTAACTCCATCGATGGGAGGGGGTTCGTCATCGTGCCCGCTGTATTCATGGTAGGCTCCTCAGCCTTTGTCTGCGTAGCAACCTCTGCAGTGTTCCCTACCGTTAGGAGGGTCACTACAGAGATTGCTTGCAGCTCGCGGGGTCTGAGGGGGCACCTACAATGAGGACAGGTGTGGGCACGGTGTTGAACCAACCAGCCCGCTATGCAATGTGAATGGAAGGCCCCACCACACCTCCTGCACATTTGCATGACGGGCTCCACCTCCCTTTCCAAGCAAATCGCACAATGTTCATTATCTTTAAATATTTCAGCTGCCGTCATCCTTATATCCTTTCTGCTTCGGGCTTCCTTAATTTTCGGCGCCTCTATGACCACTATTCTCCTAGTGGTTGCCGCCACCTCCTCAGCTTCTGACTCGGGTGATGTAACTAAAAAGAAGTGAGGGAGGTTTTTGAATTTCTTGAGATTAAAAAGAAAATAAAAAAATAAAAAAAATTTAACAAAAATGTAAACAAATTTTTGAAACAATTTTAAAAAAATTCGTAGGAGGATGACTCACCCATTGGAGAAGATGGCGGCGTTCGAGGCGCCCTCCTTCTTTCTGCAATCCTGGTGTAGGGGGACGCAAGCCCCCTTTCAGTACGATACCTCTGGTATCTGTTTCTCACTTCTTCGACTCGCGCCATTCTCAGGTTTCTTCCTAACTGCGCCTCTTCCTGAGGCAAAGTCGACAACAGCGGTCCCACTTGAACTGAGAAGGTGTTGGTACTCGTTGAGCTTGGGTTGGAAGGAGAGCCAGCAGTAGTGGTAGTCATGGAGGCTCGTCCTTCCATCTCTTTGCACGCTTTTATAA
This sequence comes from Aurelia coerulea, assembly GCA_039566865.1. Lineage (NCBI taxonomy): Eukaryota > Metazoa > Cnidaria > Scyphozoa > Semaeostomeae > Ulmaridae > Aurelia > Aurelia coerulea. Next base: position 13,589,960 of record CM076947.1, read on the forward strand.
ATTCTGAGGTCTGCGGATGTTTGTGTAAGCGATGAAGCGTGCGAAGAGGGTGATTCTAGCCGCGCGCGAGCTTTTAAAGCCAATCGAATCGAACGCTCGAATCGAACCGAATGTTCGAATCGAACTGAATGTAAATTTCCGAGCTAGCTGATTGGTTGATAGTCATTGCTTAGGAACGCACAATGTTATCCAATCAGCGGGAACTTACGGCCTCTGCTGATCGAACGTCGCATTCTTAGTTTGATTAACCAATGAAGGAAGGCTTTCGCGGCATTTTTATCGACTGCCAGGGGGTTTCAAATGTTGCCCTTCTCATCCAGGGGGTTTGCTTAACATTTTGAAATCGTCTAGACTTGTTACATTCGACCTAAGTTCAAACATTTCTCATTTCTCGTTGGATTGAGCTATAGATGTGGGGTTTTGATGTTTTATGAGGTTTTAGCATATCACCATCACGATGGGATATGTTTCGAAGGATTCGAACGTTCGAATGATCGAATGCTGAGTCTATAAGTTTGGATGTCTGTTGGGGGTTCTTCATTAGTCATGAAGCGATGCAGAGATGGAGAGCACGTTTTCAGCTGTGTATGCATGTCATGTGGTAGAGCGTTTAGATATCGCTACAACGATAGGAATATGAAGTGAGATTCATTTTAAGCATCTCTGGTGAGACAAGCTGAACTGGAGTATCTAATCCCATTGGCATGCCTACACCTGTGGGTGCCTAGCCTAGTTTGGCCTAACTTTGCTATACCCTATTCACTGTATTGGCATATATTATATGCTTCAAACGGGTAACTTTGTTTTCACTTTGGGAGCTGTTGTCTATCTCACTCCATGTTCCATCTGCGTTTTACAATTGCACCTACAGTACAGTATAGCCATTATTTTCTTTGCTTAGTTTCATGCCGTGAGTATTTGTAAGTTTTTACAAGCCTTCAAGTAGCTGTCAATGCATTCAGCATTGCATTTTTATGGGCGATATGCAGATACGCCTACCCTGTTTTCCATTCAAATACTCACCCCTGCCTGTGTTGGTCCTATTCAAAACAGGTATATAGCCTTGTGTTGCACCAAATCAAGTCGCATCACAATTTGTGGCTTCATTACCTTGATGGTATCTCATTGGGTTCAGTATTTGTCAGAGGCATTGGAGGGCTTTGGCCTCACCTACCTACCTGTAGGGCAACCCCTCCCTGGAACCTACAGCAATATGGGCCAATTTTGGTCAGGCTTTTAGCAATCTATGATGGCTCAACGACTAGGTTTCATATGGGACTAGTTTCTAAACAGTTCCTAACATTGGGTATCTTTCACCCTTTTAAAATATGGTCTGCTTCTCATCTTTTGCTACTTGATGGCTTGTTTTAACATTTATAGATCTGTGTATTAGGTAATCGTCCAACTTTGCCTTGCTCCATCCCAAAGCATGCTCATAGGGCATTTAATATGTTCCCTGGTCATTTGCACACAAGATACAACATGCTTGTGCAATACCCTACTTTATATTCTATTTTCATTCTATCTTCGGCTAAGCTATGTTTTACAGCTTTGGTATGGGGCAAGCCATCTGTCGTAGTTCGTATTTAGCAGGTTTGTGGTCCCCCTCTCAAAACCATTTCGCATAGGTTTGTGGTCAACCTTTCAAAACCATTTTCGCATACAGGTTTGTGGTCTCCCTTCAAAAACCATTTCGCATCAGGTTTGTGGTCCTTTCAAAACCATTTCACATACAGGTTCGTGGTCCCCCTTCAAAAACCATTTCGCATAAGGTTTGTGGTCCTTTCAAATCCATTTTGCATACAGGTTCGTGGTCCCCCTTCAAAAACTATTTCGCATAAGGTTTGTGGTCCTTTATAAAAACATTTCGCATAAGGTTTGTGGTCCTTTATAAAACCATTTCGCATATAGGTTTGTGATCCTTTCAAAACCATTTTACATACAGGTTCGTGGTCCCCCTTCAAAAACTATTTCGCATAAGGTTTGTGGTCCTTTATAAAAACATTTCGCATAAGGTTTGTGGTCCTTTATAAAACCATTTCGCATATAGGTTTGTGGTCCTTTCAAAACATTTTTACATACAGGTTCGTGGTCCCCCTTCAAACAAACATTCATGTATAGGTTCGTGGTCAACCTTTGCCTATTGGGTTGCACTACTCCTTTAGAAGCATTTTGCATATTGGTTCCCAGTAACGTCGGAAGCACTTGCATTTTGGTATAGGTTCAATATATATCTTGTCAGTACAAATATTTGTAATAGGTTCATCAGCAACCCTTAACTATCAATAGCGCAAAAAATGTGGCACCCTCCCATAAGAATTTTGCCTCATATCTTGTGGTAACCTGCACAAACATAGGGGGTGGTCACCCTCTACAGTATTGTATTGCCAATCGGTCATCAAGGCGCTTTTCTAAGAACGCACTACTACTTCAGGCTGAGTGTGCTAAATCGCGTGAGTTGCGTGGGTGCGTGGGTCAAAATATTTGCGTGGGTCGTGGGTCGTGAGTCGTGGGTCGTAGGTAAATTGGCGTGGGTCGTGGGTAAATGTGCGTGGGTCGTGGGTTCTTTTTGGACATAATTTTGCGTGAGTAGTCTTGCGTGGGCAACCGGTTTTGTGTGGGCAACCGGTTTTGCGTGGGTCCAATTTTTTGGTGAGTGAGTGGGACATTTTGCATGGGTAGCCCATTTTGTGTGAGTCTGATTACAGCATTACAGCCTTAATTATTCACTGAAAGTTCGTTGCTTTGCTTTGTGTATATAGTTATTGGTTGTTGATGATGTCAAGAAGCCTGGCGACTTGCCTTTTAAAAACCAAAACAAATCTAATTTCCAGCTTCAATAATGATAGTATGCTAATACTGATGAATAAAAACACAAATGAAGATCTTATGATATATCTTTTTCAAAAATGTCCCATATCAACGGAAGAAATTTAATTATTAGAACCCTATTATGATTGGGGGGGCAAATAGACTTCTTGTCATAACTCTGCCGGGAGAACTATTATCCCCCGGAAACTTTCTTTTGCTGCTACTTATTGTGCAACGACTCAAGGAGTTTTATGACAATATTTTGACAAATGAGGGGGAGGGAGACAAATTTCCGACCCACTGACTGTCGAAATCGCCAATTCTCGAGTATTCATTTTCGCGAAAAAAGTTGCAAAATTGCAATATTCTACAAAAAATATGTTGCAGGATAGTATTTTTAGATGTAATCTATCACAATTTTGATGCTTGAATAGAAATTGTGCCCGCAATTAAATTATTTAGCATTTTTCCTAACTTTGACCGATGTTGCCACTTTTCTTTACCACACAAAGACAAATGCTGATGCAAGCAATAATAACGGCTAATTTTAGCTTTAATTTCTATATCCTCATAAAGTACATGCCTGGGGCTATTAGTATACCAAATCTGGCTGCTTTATATATTTTCAGTCAAGAGTTAGGTAGGGGGCTCTTTTACCCCCACCTACCAAAATAGGACGTTTCAGATAGCCCAACCACTATAGGGTTAAATTAACATTTAAAATCTTACAATACGAACTACTTTACTACACTTACAAGGGCAATACCACGGGAGCAAGAGACCATGACAACCCCGCAGTTATTAACATAAAGGTATAAAGACGTGTAACTAAACTAAAATTTGATAAACGGCTCCAAAAAAAAATTTAAACGATTTTCACTGATAGATACTAAATTTTTTCCAATTTGTATGTTGGGCTTACTTGAGGGGTTGATTTGACCGGAAGAAATCTTAGCAGATTCAACTTCATATCCACGACACGGGCTTGCCCTTTAATGGTTGCATTATCACCGTTTTGTTTGTTTTTTGTTCGCTGAAACTTGTTTGTAACAGAATGAAATTTTTTCTTCTCATTTGCCCTGCCATGTCGTTGTAATACCCTACTGCTTAATTCTGCAATCTTAAAAATTGTCAGTACCCCTGTTATAAAATTTTATTTAAAATGCACAAAGCAACAAGCTTTGAATGAATAGTCAATGCTGTAGTTTGACCCACGCAAAACCGGATACCCACGCAAAAAAATTTCACCCACGCACAATTACTCACGCAAAATTAACTCCAAAAAAGACCCACGACCCACGTACATTTACCCACGTACATTTACCCACGACCCACGCAAATTTACCAACGACCCACGACTCATGACCCACGCAAATTTTCTGACCCACGCACCCACGCAACCCACGCAATTTAGCACACTCCTTCAGGCTATCTCAGTCCCTCATATATATTTCTTTCTATTCATAATTCAAAATACGACTTTTCTGCAAGAACGCTTTACGAAACCATGCAACCCACCAACTATAGCCATGGTAGTCCTACCCTCCCTTCACTAAAATATGACAAGCGAGTACATTATCATTAGGGTCCTGATACTTAATAAATTAATGGTAAAGGATCTAAAAACTAATTACAAGAGTCCAATACAGTCCAATCCAAAGATAAAATAATTTTACATCAAATAAAATGAGTTTCTAAAAATTGTCTATAAAGAATTATAGATTCAATCTTTCTGGCACTTAGTGGCAAGTCATTAAATTCTTTTCCTGCCAGATAATAAAAACCTTTGCGTCCAAATTCTGTTTTCACTTGAGGCAACTTAATGAGGTGTTGGTCGTTTCTAGTATTTTTTCCATGAGCATTTATAACGAAGTAATCTTTCATTGCATCACACCCGGGGGGGGTACTTCATTGTTAAGTTGTACTGGACGTGCCGCTCATATGGATGGGTTTTTTCATCCAAAATTCTCTACATATGGGTCTGTTTTTAACGACAATTCTGGTAGATGGGTACTTCTTTGAGAATTTTCTTATCAATCAGCCCCATAATGATAATCCAGGCCAAAAAACTGAAATTTTCCTTTGTTTCAAATCGACAAATTCATGCACATGGGTCAAAAATTTCCTGATATTCATGCAAATGGGCTCGAAATTTTTGAATACTCCGTCATACGAATGGGTCCTTTTCTCAAAGTCCAGATTCAGGTCGAATCATGTTGACAATGAAGTACCCCCCCCCGGGGCATCACAGACATTGCCTTGTAAGGTATCAAACACCAAATTATAATAATGATAAATTAAGATGTTAACAGAAAGTTATTTCAGATCCTACAATATTAGACAAAAGTCGTTGAGACAAATGTGTTTTGTGTAGTAAAATACCTTCCTTTCCTGCAAATCATTACCATCCACCACTAAAGACCCCTTTCCCCCCACTGCAATGTTGATTTGATTGAAGAAGACTTAGTGGTGGATTCATCTGCAACATTTCCACCATATTCCAACATTGCATTGGGGGGTCCTTAACTCGCAAGTTCTTCCTGAGAAATGAAGTGGCTCAACACTTTTGTCTAAGATTGTAGGCTTATTCGCAGTTCATCATACTTCAACTACAAAGACGCTGTCTTCAACACTTCAGAACAAGTCTTCAGAACATTGGATCAACGTTTTTTGATCTTTTTCGAAAATGAAAATTTTAAGAAACTCGATTCTAGCTAGAAAACTGAAATAAAACAATTTGCAACAAATCCTAGAATCCAATTCAGGTTTGGATTAAGTGATAAATTTTCAAATTCGGTCCAGTGTACGATAGGTACGATTAACTGTGGCCTTCCAGGAGTTCATAGTTTATTTTGGCGTGTCCGGTATAAGTCTTTGAAGCATTTAAAATCTTTACAACTGGGTGTCATTAAGATCTCACAAATTGGAACGCTTACCGTGTTCACAAAACATAGTGAAGACACCAGGTAACAGGGTCGGATTTCCTTTGCTAATCTTGTGACAATTATGTTGATCTTTTGATTTTGCTGCAGCGTCCAATGCATACCATCCTCATCTTCTAACCTGCTCAAAACTTGGCCAGAAACTGTACGGTGAATCTGGAAATTCATCCTGCATTAGTAGGGCATCATAACAACCTCGCATGAAAGGGGCTTTAGACTTCTCGACTAGCAGCGTCAAGACTGGTAACAGCTGTTGCTGGCATCTAAGGGCATGCAGCGATATCACTAATTTATGCAGCATGGGGAACATTTTCTCAAATATGGCCAGCAATTCAGCATCCACAATTCCTTGGTTGTTGACGAGATCATGTATTTCGGCACAATTCTCCTTTAAATAACCAACTAACTCTTTGTACTCTTAAGCAGAAATTAGTTTGATTTTTTTCCTCTTGCTTCTAGAGTATCGATTAAGCAGTGAGCGGCACCTTGCATTCGTAACCATAATTCTCTTGTTGAAAAAACTGTGGAAAAAATATTCATTTATCAATTCATTTCAACTAGTCAAAAAGCAATACCCATTTCAAAAATTACTGCTTCTTGGATATCTAGAGAAGAATATTGGGTATATGCCTTGTTTCACAAAAACTATCGTCAAATAAATTTATGCCTTTACCGGGCTTAAATTGGAAAGGGCTTTTTCAAAAGAAGTAAACGCTTCTAGACTAGGTTCCAATTCAAGATCTTGGAAACGGCATGGCAGTAATACCATTTATATCTGCACATGGTACTCTTGTAACATTAACATATTCCTATAAACAACTTTGTAATGCTCCAAAACTTACATTGTCTTCCTCTCAAAAGGGAAGTTGTAAAGCTAATTGAGCATGTCCACCTTTCCATAGATTGTCTGCCACTGAGGGGTTTAAGTTTTGACAAGCAGCAATGTTTTAAGTAGCACACAGTTCTCAATTTTCTGAAAATCTCGAAATTGGGGAATAGATAGAAAGAAAATATATAGAAATGAGTTAATAAAAGTATAAGAGTTATTTTATTTGTCCGTATCACTGAGTTTTCACAACTAACAGCTCATTATACAATAGGAGATTTGGGAATGGTTAGTATGTCATAACCCCGCTTTTCAAGCCATGAATTGTACATTTAGCAACAACTTTATTCTACAGGCCAGCAGGTCAAATAGTCTGCGGGTCAAACACGAAAGCAAACATGCAGGTCACCACTAGGGCCACGGCCTCAGTGGCCTCAGACATGGCATGAATAATTGTCAATGTATTGCTTACTTCAAGCACCTCCTATCGTCATGGGGTTTGGATAACAGAACAAAAAATTATCGCTATCAGATCATGAGCGATAGGACACCAAGTGTGAACATTTTATTGGTAGCGAGCCACCCTAAACAATTGTTTTGTGTGTGTTTTTACCTATTTTTATTTGGCAGTGAACCATCTTAATCACTGTTTCGTCATTTGAAATTTTCGGTATTGAGCCACCTTAAGAGTAGATCCACCTTAATCGTAAAACCTCCAGACAAAATATAAGTCTTTGACACAAAGAACTTCAATGCCACGAAAAAACAATGATCGTGAACTCCAGAAACAAGGAGCATCTGACTGAAAGACAATTAAACAAAAGCTTGTGAAAACATTTGAAAACTGTTCTGATGGTCCAAGCACATATCAAAATCCTGAAGGGGATAATTTGATAGAGCCTTGGACCATTTGGCGGCCTAGCATACCAAACACAACACATCAATAGCTGTATTGGGCCCTTGGCCCTAGTAGTGACCCGCATGTTTGCTTTCGTGATGGACCCGCAGATTACTTGACCTGCTGGCCTGCAGAATAAAGTTGTCGTACATTTAGATCAATCGTCCATAAACTATCATCAATACGTCACGGTCATCAATGTCTGGGAAAATAAAGAACCTTCTTTGCAAAGACCAAGGAGTCTCTTCAAAGAAGGAAAGTAAGTTGTCATGGCCGTTTTCATACATCGAGATAATAGCGAACCTCAGTCTTGGTACTGGTTTCCATCTCTCTTATCAACATTTTCAAGAAACGATTTCCAATGAGTAAATTCTTTACAAAATGATAAGGATGTTGCATCCATAATAATAATACTAATAATAAGTAATATTTATACAGGTTTACTTGTTCAGAATAGAAATTCTGTTATCAGTCAAGGACCTGTTGATGATTAGCACTTTAGGCACTTCTTCACAAATGTCACAACAGGTTGATACATCAATGTCCTAGAGAGCCACAAAGTTGTACCAAGCACTTTTGAACTGATTGTATTACAAACACTTTGCTAAGTATGAATATCCTTTCTCAAACTTCTATCTTTGATAGATGGTGTGGAAAACGGGCAAGTGTAAAACGCAGGTTTGCAGGTTGGTAAAACGCAGGTTTGCAGGTTGGTAAAACGCAGGCTTGCAGGTTGGTAAAATGCAGGTTTCCGGCCAAAGGGCTGTGGCTAGAGGCAAGGGGCCTGCTATTGGTGACCAATCATTTAAATGGGTTTTCTAGAACAACATACGATACTGAGCCCATGCAGATGCCCTCCACAATAAATAGGGCGGCTATAGATTATTCAAACTGCAAAACAATCATGCTCGACAAGAAAATTATAATAAAAGAAGTGGGAACAAAATTAAAAGTAGTGCTACAAAAACCTAGAGTCGGGTTTCTTAAAGGTGAAAATCAGAAAGAAGGAGACTTGGAGAAGAACAAAACAATGCAACAATCTCTCGGTATTTGACATAAATGGAGGAAGTAGCCAATGTTTGTGATTATATCGTTGTTGATGAACTATTTTCTTGGTCATTGGTTGGGCTAGCAAAACACACCCATTTTTATTCATTCCATTGTCCACATTAGGCTAGCACAATTTATATTCATTCAGTTCTGAAGTTTTTAAAAACAAATGACTTGAGGAAAAATTGGAGGTCTATGAACAGGAAAAAGAAACTGACAAACGGCACTGTTCCTTTAGCCCTATTTGTTACTGTAGGGTCTAGATTGTGATAATACAAGACAACACAGTAGGCTATTTATATATCTAATGATCTGATCTTTATATCAGGTCATGCATTTAAAATCCTCATTATTTTAATACTCACAAGTCCCAAGGAGTTTCAGAAAAGAAATTTGCATCGTTTACCATGTGGCCCTTTTAAATATTACACAACAACGTCTTAGCAGATCATGCCACTGTTTTCAAGACACCACTGAATGCATTCCTGTAATATTACCTTATTTCAATTAAAACAAAACAATATGAGTCAATCTGCCAGCAAAAGTCCTTGGTTTCCATCATTCATTCCAATATTATGCCTTTGGAATGGGAATTTTGAATATAACCAGAAATTTAAAATAGTAGGCACCTTGCCTCTAGCCACAGCCCTTCGGCCTGAAACCTACGTTTTACCAACCTGCAAGCCTGCGTTTTACCAACCTGCAAACCTGCGTTTACACTTGCCGGTGGAAAACAACGATGGGCATTCTGTGAAGTTTTATTTGATGCGTATAAACAAATGAGAAATAAAAAATAAGGTCAATATTGATCTGAAGCGCGATTATTTCTCGAACAAAATTGTTTCTAACGAAGGTGACATTAAAAGTACGTGGAAAACTATCAATTAGGTATTAAACAAAAAGTCAAAGACCACGCAGATTACAACTCTAGATGTTGATGGGGAAAAAATTTTCAATCATGAAGCTATCGCAGAACATATGAACACCTATTTTTGTAACGTCGGTGAAGACCTTAGTAAGAAAATTCCTGCCACACAAAACCGGCTTTTTGAGGGTAAATATTCCGTAGATCCAGAAGGAACACGGTTTCACTTTCAACCTGTAAATTCACACCAGGTCGCAAGTGTCTTGGGGAAATTCAAAACATCTATGGGTTTTGGCAGTGACTGCATAGCAAATCATTTTTTGAAGATCGGTCTCCCAGTTATTTCAGACTCCCTCTGTGATATATTTAATCTGTCTATTGCCACAGGAGTTTTTCCAGATTCTTGGAAAATTGCTAGGGTTGCTCCTATTTTCAAAAGTGGTCAAACTGATGATCGTTCTAATTACATACCTATATCTGTTCTCCCTGTTCTTTCGAGAATTTTTGAAAAAATGATCTTCAACCAACTCTATAAGTACTTGGATACAAACAAACACTTGTTTTCTAAACAATCCGGTTTTAGACGCCTGTACTCTGCTGTAACAAGTCTCCTGTCCTGCACTAACGATTGGTATAAGAACATGGATACTGGGAAATGCACTGCATTGGTGTTCATAGACCTAAAGAAAGCGTTTGATACTGTAGATCATGATATCCTGCTTAAAAAGATGCAGGAATACGGAATTTGTGGTATAGAGCATGAATGGCTCACATCATATCTCCAAAACAGACGGCAGTTATGCAAGGTCGATGGTATTTCGTCACGAATAGAAGAAATACACTGTGGCGTTCCACAAGGATCTTGTATTGGGCCTCTTCTTTTTATACTTAGTATCAATGACCTTCCGTTTCGTCTGGACAACTGCCAGGTGACTATGTATGCTGATGATACCAGTATCTCCTTTTCTGCAAGGATCGTCAGTGATCTGAACGTGACGCTTAACAAAGAACTTTACTCTTTAAGGGAATGGCTCCAAGGCAATAAGTTATAATTGAATGTCCTGAAGACACAGGCGATAGTCATTGGATCTCGGCCTAACCTTAAGAAGATTTCGACAAAGTCAGTGGAACCACCATTATTTTCTATTGGCGGCTCTGAAGTTGAAATGGTTGATAAGGTCAAGTATTTAGGGATGCAAATTGATAAACATTTAGCTTGGGATGAACATATCCATTTTGTACGATCTAATGTTTCTCGTGCTATTGGATTTCTTAAATATGCAAAGAAGTTACTTCCAAAAGACATTCTCTCTAAAATGTATTGTGGTATCGTTGAACTGCATCTCCGCTACTGCTGTTCAGTCTGGGGGGCATGTGGGGGGGACAGGGTTGCAGGTGCTGCAAAAACTTCAAAACCGCGCAGCTAGAATTGTGACCAACAGCAGTTATGATTCTTCTGCTAGTGCTTTGATTAAAAGTTTGAATTGGCCTACTGTAGCAGATATGATAAAAACCGAGACAGCTTGCATGGTTTACAAATCGATAAATGACCTTGCTCCTGATTACCTGTCAGAAATGTTCATTAAAAATTCGACATGCAGTAGGAAAAATTTGAGAAACACCGCAACTGATCTTCAAGTCCCACTAATGAGAACAAGTAATGGTCAGCGAGCTTTCTCATATCGCGGTGCTGGAGTTTGGAACCTCTTGGGTTGTGAAGTCAAGCAGGCATCCTCATTCAAAGCATTTAAAGAAGCTTTGAAAAAATAGTTTATTTATTTATTTATTCATTTGTTCATTATTGTAATTAAATTAGGGTTTTACTTTGTATTTATTTTTAACTTAATTTGTAACGTTTTATGCACGGCCCCCTGAAAAGCAATCTATCGATTGACGGGGTTACCGTGCTTAAAGAAATTAAAATGAATGAAAAATGAATGAAGAGAAGCTTGTATACATCATTATGATAGCCTGCGTGCAGACTTTATTTTGTAAAATTGGAAGAACCAGAAAGTAGAATGTTTCAAGCTGAAATCCGCGAAATTCATTTTCCCCTAATGCCAAAACAAATTCCGTGGATTTTGTATTTGGCGGATTCTTTTGTACATCTGCGGTGTCCGCGAGATCCACGGAATTCACCTGGCCAAAGTGAAGTTGCGTTTTTCTGCACCAAGCGCTGGGATCGCAGAAAATAGAGCAGACCTAATCCAGTCCACAACCCCACGTCATGACGCTCAATTGGTGGGGTCCAACCAGAACTAAACGCAATTTTCAATTTTCTCCCAATCGTCTTCATCAATTTGGTGGGCTTAAAACTTATTACTTCCACTTTGTCAACTTCTTTTTCGATATCGGCAACATCACAAGTTTGTAATATTTTTCCATCGACTATGCTCAATGTATTCAATTTCTGTTCGATTTGTGTCTTTAGAATCTGCAATCGTTGCAACTGGCTTTCATATGTCCTTGCATTCTCGGTTATCGCATTTGCTTCGTTCATGTATCGAGTTAGGCCCCCACGATGCGAATTTTGTGTGACCTTCAAACGGGCTAGTTTTTCTTGCTCAGCCATTCCTTCAGGTCTTCTGGTTTGTAGGTCCCTCACTGCGCGCCATTATATGGTGGTGGCTCATCTCATGACCTTCTTTAGGCCTAACATTTACCGAATCTCATTGTTGGCCTACTCGTGCTGAAGGCTCGTGATAACTACAACTATAATGACGAACGTGATAATGCCAATCAAGGATAAAAAATGTCAATCAACATAACGGGCAGTACCCAACAAAACATGAACAACGAAATTAGCTAATTTCTGCCAAAATATCACTCCAAACTCGTTATTTTCAATAATATAACATTTAATAGTCAAATATGTTGCCAAAGTGAACAAAAAACTGCATGAAGTTCACGCAAGATATTTGGTAAACTCTTATTTAGCTTGCAAGCCTGATTTTGTAACTTTGGGACATCACAGTGATGGCATTTTTGTCATCACTGTGACTTTATTTCCTTGTCCTTGCTTAATTTCAAGGGGATAAGTTCGTGATGTGCCAGTTTGTGTTTCTGTGGCTGAAGCAATGTGATTTGGCATTAACCCTATCTGACCTGGGTGATTGTTATAAGAGATATGGCAGCCAAACTTGGCATAAAGGTAGTTCATTATGTAAACAATGAACATTTGAAATCATAATCCAATTAGCGATGTTGTTGTTGCTGTTGCTAGAGCATGATGATTATTATGATGTCATATGACGTCATATAAATAAAAAAGGTTGCTAAAAGGTCATGAAACTTTATTTTTCATAAAGAAATGAAGGACATAGATCAAAATATATATAAGTTCTTAATTTAGACTTAATTGGACCAATTAAACATGATTAAAAGAGATACAAAGTATGTTTTTCACAGAGTGCAGTATGAAAAATTGGTAACCATGGAAACAAGACTAAAAATAGAGTGTCCAAATTGTTGCAATTTTATTGCTCTATGATAGATAGTTAAACTTACAAAGTATCAGAGGCCTGCTGCATGTGTGGAAAACGGTGTAAACAAACATGTACTGGGGGGGCCGAAAATGCCCCCCCCTCGGTCAGATAGGGTTAAGTTTCAAAAAATTAGCTTCTGTTCCTGTTAAAACTAACTAACATGGCATGTGGAAAGTTAACTTTTGATTGAGACCTTCTGAACCATCAGTTTTGAGAGGCACAAAATGATTTGGCTTAAAATCCCTTGATCCATTGCAATACGTTGCATTCCATAGAAGATTTGCCCCTTTTCTTTGAACCTATGTCCTCATTCATTAAATTTTCCAATTCAAGCTTCGTTGATGTTTGGTAGTATGAAGAAATGCACTGCCTGAGAAATGATGACAAATCAAGGATGCATATAAGACCCCATTTACAGAGGGCCAGTAAACATCCGAGCAGCTGAATATTTGCAGACAAGAAGAGCCAGCCAAATATTTACAAAATATGTGACTATGTCTACACCTGGTTGCTTTTGACTCATTTTATTTCTTTTTTCATATTTCCTTGAAACTCCTTGAGAATAACCTTTAGCAACGAGATGTGCTTTGTATCTCTCAATCGATCCATCAGCGCTGTGTTTAACCTTGAAGACCCAACCACATCCAACTGGTTTTTTGTCCTTCTGGGAGTTCAACAAGGTTCCAAGCTCTATTCTTGATTAGTGATGTGTATTCACTGTCTAGAGCTTCTTTCCACTTTACTTTTGCAGATGAATTCAATGCTTGTTGAATTTTTGTAGGCTCTTCTGGATTTTCATACGTAATCAGCATTTAAAGACTTTTGAAAATGCCACCAATCACCAGTAATAGCACCATCTCTCTCTGGAGCCCTTCTCACGTGGCTTGAACGACGAGGTTATGGCAAATCTTCAATATTTTGATTGTTTACTTCATCTGAATCAGGATCATTTTCAGAGTCATTGACTTCTTGCTCTTCTTCTTCAGATGTGATAACTACTTGTGAGACAACAGTAGCATCAACCTCCTTTGCATCAGCATTCTCGTTATCCAATGCTGAGTGCTATGCACTTGCATTCTATCAAAATTGTCACTCCACATTCCTTTGAAATTTGATTTGTTTGAAAATGCACGGTTTTATTTCTTGATTCAGGCTCTTTATAGGAAACACAAATCCTCACATTAAAATGTTCCCTCATCAGTCAGCATTGTCAAAATGGAATGTTCCAGGTCCTATATGATCGCGGTGCTCCTGTGTATGCCCAATCGGTTCTTTCTAATTTTTGCATCATCATCTCAGATTCTTTACCACACGTGAAAAGAACATGGACCAATAGCAATCCTCTATAACCTTATGATTTTGAGGTAGGGATCACCTGCAGGCATTTCATCACAGGCAGCAAAATGTCATTTGTTTGTGCCTCTGGACAACGAGCAAGCACTTTTGTAATTCAGCTCTAACTCTCAGATAAAATGAAGGAGTCTGAATTTAACAATGCCAATAATTCAAGGCAATAACCCTTTATTTTGTTGTCTGCTAACTTGTCTTGTCCATCCTGTTCACAATGGCCTCTGATCTCCACACAAGGGAATGGCGATGGAAGGCCTGACCATCAATTTATCAATCTATCAAAATAGTCTGTAGTTGATAGGACATTGATAGGCCTTCAATAAAATAAAGGTTATCCTTTTCTTTCTTCTTCGCTCTTTAATTACAGAGTCTGCATTGTTCTGCTCCAGGAGGCATCTTCCATTAACAAGCATCTTATTTCCTTGGCATTGGAGCAAATTTCTCAAAACCTTGCTCACCAGGATTTCTGTTGTCTGACAATGTTTTAATTTTACACGACCCCCTGCAAAGGGCTGCTTTCGCCGGGAATTGTATTTTGAGGTCAATTGTTTTCTATCAGGGAGACTGGACGCGAAAGTTACGCACATCATTCGAAAGTTGACAATGGGGTTGAGGCCTCATTACCATCCCATAACTTTTTCCCAATGGAAGTTAGATTGAGACCACTGTGTAGGACAATAATACGCATGAGAGTTTAGGTAGTATCAGATTGGCCTAGCACTAGAAAACAGTGCATGAGGTGAGAGGGCAGAAGAGAACTCAAGTCAAAACAATAAAATATTGTTGACAAAGGCTGCCAATGTAAAGGAAGGGAGACTTCTGGCATTCCAAGGTAGGCAAAGAACCTAATTTATTTCAATCCAACCCAATTGTGTCCTGTCACTCATGATGTAACAAGCAAACAACTTTATGGCTAAACTGGGGCTTTCCTTTTTCGTGTGCGTCTATGCTGTTTCTGTTCGTCATTGCTATGCTTTTTCTGTAATAACAAAGGACGCCATTCAATCGACTATAAATTTTTGCTTGATTGCAAAATTAAAAACATCTGTTGACACACGTACAGTATTCAAGGTTTCTATCTAACTAAATGTGTCTAAAACAACTGAATGATAAAATTGTTACAAATAAAATGCACTGAAGATGATACAACAACAATAACAACAAGGACAATGACAAAGAATAAACATTGCATTCACTGTGCATGTTGCAAAGAGTTTTTATGGTCCAGTGTTTTGTTCGCTCACCGCCGCATTACAATGTAATGAAATTCCAATTCAGGACATTTTGCTTCTTCAAAGGCAATTTCAAGCAGCAAGTCCATGCGACGCACAGTAAATCCACTTTCATGAATTCGTTCACGCTGAAATTATTGTGAATAATAATCATCAAAATTTTTCTTTTTAGATTTTATCTACATACAGTTGTATCTAGAAACCAATTTTGTATATCCTTATGTAGTTGTAAGTACTTACCATTTCTTGTGCCTTGATGTAGCTCCACTTGATCTGAACTTTGAACTCTTTTAGAATAGGTCCAAGAGAAATGTCGACCTCATTGAGCATGGACGCATGCGGTAGTCTTTCAGTTTATGAGCTGCAGATTAAATTGTCGAAATATGACACGGTGATTTCAACCTCCTTATAGTTACCGTGAAAGCTCTCATCAATCCTCCCTCTCTCTCTGTCAAGGCCCCCACTTGTATAACAAGTGGGGGGCTTGCAAAGGTTCTCCATTCATTTAGCTAAATAAGATGCATATAAATTTTGATATGTTTTACGATAAAACTGTGTCGAATTCATGTATTCAACTCGTAAATTGAATATTTAAGCCCCAG
The DNA here is from genome assembly GCA_039566865.1 of Aurelia coerulea. Taxonomy (NCBI): domain Eukaryota; kingdom Metazoa; phylum Cnidaria; class Scyphozoa; order Semaeostomeae; family Ulmaridae; genus Aurelia; species Aurelia coerulea. Next base: position 13,606,021 of record CM076947.1, read on the forward strand.
AATATGGCATTGCTGTTGCAATGGGAATGTATCTCGCGTGCTCTAGTGGAAGTCTGTAGCACCTACCACGGCCCTTCACTGTCCCTCATCATGTTTATGTATGTAAGATCTTCCATAAGTCTCTGTATAATAATTATGCGATCTAAAATACTCACAGTAATTTCTGGCCTGTTCCCCTTTTTGGTTTGGTCTCTTTCGGCTTCCTTTGTGCTGGCGTTGGTCTTCTGCTCAATTCTCTCTTGGGCCGTCCTTAATGGAAATACATCAAATATAAAGAGCAGTACAATGTATTTCGCTGTATAGGAATAGCAACGTTTCTTTTATTTCTTTCAAACATATTTACCCTGAGATACAATTTAATTGAACTAAGCAACTGCTTTCCAATCGTCCCAGCATTCGTCAAAAAATCGTCATAGAACGTCATTAAATGTGATCACAACAAGACCAAATAAGGAATGAAATAATGTTTGTTGTATTTCCCTGCAAACGTTTGGGTTGCAATCTCTTATCGAATTCATGTTTGCTCTTCATACCCCTTCAGCCTTGATAATGTTGGTTACTTTTGTGATTATGCAGTGATTACACAGTGCTTTCAAGCGCGACCAATGTGCCAAGATGCCTTTATTCATTTTGGTGAACATACTTTTGGACCATGAAGTGCGGATTTTTGGACCATGAGTACTCATGAAGTGTTCTTCCTAGTTGTTTGAAAGGGATTGTGAATATTACCGGGTGCGGCTTCTGTAAAATACGGGTCCGCAGGTCCGATAAAATGCGGGTCTGCGGGTCTCTTTGAATGTTGGTCCCACGGCCACATACAAACGGCCGATGTATGCGGCAAGGAGCCATTTGTTCAGAAGGAAGCGAATAGCGATACAGCAATTCATCAAGTGAAATCCATATCGATGGGATTTCAATTCCAATGCAAATATGGGAGAACTTTGTTTGTACTTTGGAGGGAATCCCTTCGCATGGGGAAGTCCCAATGCATCGTTCGATACTTTTACACGGCTAACAATGAATGTGAAATAATGAAAAAATGGCCTTTAAGATTTTGACACAGAGAAGATCATCAAAATATCGTAATGCTAAGCATTGGAAAACTTGTTTATTTTTTCAAGGAATCTGAAGGGTACTTCCGCTTGATCGTTTTGCTTTATAACTTCCTTTTATCAATTTTTTCTGGAGTCTGGAACACTACAATGCCTGCCAAAAGTCCTTGGAACACTTAAGCCATTTCCTTACAATCTGCAGTTTTAACAATAGCGATTAGGCTTAAACACCACCTCCCTCACCCCCAAAACAATATTGATTTGCAAGGTTATTTTTTTTATTTATTTTGTTTATATATATTCCAATAAAAAGTTACAATATATTTACGAGCTACACTACACTACTTACAGAACTACTTTACAATATGAGCTACCCTACACTACTTACATAGTTACCCTACAATACTACTACAACGATACCCCAAGGAGCAAAAAACCAATGTCTACCCTGAGGCCATTAACATATAGATACATAATATAAGAAAAAGAAGAAACTAGTCAAAATATAAGACAAGAAAATACATGACATGAACAAAAAGAACAACTACATAAAATCTACTCGTAAATTACTACTAAACAGGGAAAGGTGGTGGCATTTAATGAAGTTTGGAATTATCTTAATCAAATCGACCAGTTTTATGGATATACTGCAAAGTTAATTGTAATATATTTCTATTAACTTCATTGGAAAGTTCTTTATCACCATACAGTAAGAGCTCCGTAAGAACCTTATTTGAAGGATTAATGTACCCAAATGGTCTCAGTAGCGAAAGGACTCCAGCGAGAAGATCACGTCGTTCCTCATCAAAAGAAGGGCAATGCAACAAAAAGTGTTCAGTATCCTCAACACCGTCATTTGTGGGGCACATTGGATTTATTGTATCCCTAAAATTGTGCTTGAATTTGTGAAAGTTCAGTGTGCTTAGGCCAACCCTTAGTTGAGTAATATAGGATAATCCTTTAGGGTCATGAATACCAAAAACGGGTTTTGCAGGAGGGCGTATTATGGATAGCAGCTTTGACTTAAAAACAGCAACAGTTGGTGCAGTTCTAATTTCTGGAACAATTTTGTTCCATTCAGATAAGCAGTGAGGATAGAAGGCAGACTGAAATTTTTCTGTCCTTGCCCCTATTCGCCCAACGACATCCTGATTGCGAAGAGAGTATTGGGACTGTTGAAACGGTGGAATTGGATTCATGGTATATGCAGGTGTTAAATCATTCATAAACTTGTAAAACAAGCTGAGGCGTCTACTCCACCTTCGAAGGTTTAGTGATTCCCAGCCCAACTCCGTGTATAGCTTCTCTCGCGATGTCCCTCTCCATGTTCTTGTCACAGCTAGTGCAGCAGAGTACTGAACAGATTCTAATTTTTCCATCATATTTGACAAGACGATATTCTGACTGAATGCACATATTTTTGCAGGAATGTGGTAAATCACATCCCCATAGTCTAGATGGGGTCGCACATAGAGTTTGTATAGTTCATTTAAGGTATGCCTGGGCAGATAACTGGAGAGATATTTCAACATACCTATACCCTTTCTTGTTTTAGAGATAGCTTCTTTAATATGAGCAGAAAAAGACAATTTTGCGTCAAGGACAATTCCTAAGTGTTTATGTTCATCTACTTTCTTCACCGGTGTGTTATTAAAAAAAATGTTTGGATGATCACTTTCGATTGTTGTCCTAGCATTCCATCAGAGTCGCGAATCCTCCTGCTATCCCCATTTTACCATTTTATCATCACAGAACAACATTGTTCTGCGGGGGAGAGGGGGAAATGGCAAAAAATGCAAAAATAGCAAAGATGTTCCAAGACTTTTGGCAGGCATTGTGGGTACAATGCAAGCATTCGAGGATGAAAACAGGAACTGGGCATAAGCCTTGCAAGACCCGTCAACCGATGTAGCACGCCTTACACAACGAGACCCGCCACCAATTTTGGAGTGGGACCTGCATTTTATCGGACCTGCGGACCCGCATTTTACAGAAGCCGTACCGGGTGTCCCAAAAAAGTACTCCTTTTTAGAAAATCACCAACAATTGATTATCAAACTTTTGATAAAATCTTCTTTTTAACTTGCTTTGTCAAAGACCAACAAATATTTATAGATGCTAAAATATTTGCTTTTGAAGCAACAAGGTAGCCAAATAACGCATTGAAACACTTTATTTTGAGCTTTGATTTTTAAGCAACATCCTCAATCTTGCCTAAAAGTCAACGGCATCGAAGTCTCCAATGATAGTGTGCATTTCCTTCCCGGTAGCATGTTGTTGAATAGCAGCGGTCATACTGAAAACGTAAAGAATTTAAAAACCATTAACCTAACGAGTTGTGGTGACACAGCTCCCTCCATAACCATGGAGGGCATTCAATATTGGCAGGTCTCGCTGTCTCAGCTCTGGTTGCTGCCTCCTTCAGGCTATCAAGGCACTTGCGTATTTCTCGTATTAACAGAGGTACCCTGTAGTCCTCGCTCACATGAAGCGAGTCACGAAAGGACCAAAGATACCTCTTTTGGTGTGGGAATTTGGAAGTGAGATCCAAAAATGCAGCCCCTTTTCCTGCGCAAACAGTGGCAGTCATGTTGTTAAATACCCCACAGCGAGCATCCATTTCATCCAGTCTTGGTAGGACCGATGCAACAGGTACCTAAAAATTGACATATTGTAATCTGAAAACCCCGAAAAAAATGCAAATATAAGGATATTTCGATTTCAAGGAGACGATATATACATACGTCCTTGTCCTTCGTGTAGAGTTGTTAGCCCTCTGGGATTCTTTTTAATAGCTTCCAAACGATGCTTGGTATGAAGCTGAAGTTTCTTGACCTTATTTAATTGGAAATCAGGAAATAAAAATGTCAATACCTTATGTTTGACCACATGACCAGCACAAGCCCATATTAGGATATTGTTCACAAAGAAATTCTTTAAAATGGTGCTAACTTATTTGTTTGTTACTACATCTCGAAATATATATAAGATGTACACAAAAATAGAGACGATTTGAAGTTCTTTAATTCTTTTATTTCATTCTTCTACTCTCGAAGCGTTTCGACTCTGTGGTCATCGTCAGGAGAATGAATTTTTACTAGTGTGTATGCCTTTTTATAGCCGTTTTAGTGGCCACGTGACATAAATGAGGTCACGTGGCCTTAAAAGGGTCACGTGACTCCAAAATAAGGGTGTTAACAAAACGTGGCCTATGCCATTGGCGTACCATTTGGCGTAGGGTTGGCCTACCTGTTGGCGTAGCAATGGTGTACATTTGGCGTAGCAATGGCTTACCGCAGATCAATTTGGCGTAGGTTTGGTGTACCTCTGCTCTAAAAACTTGAAACTCCAAAAATAATTCGCATAACAATAGTCTGTTAAGATTCGTTGATACAATAGTAAAATCGCGTTAGATATACGTTTAAATTGATAGGAAAACGCATAAGGATTATTTTTGCCACATTTTTTGTTGCGGTCAAGATAATTTGGATCATATCAAAAAGTTCATATTATTCATTTGGTACACATCTGCATCCTCTATTTAAGTGTTAAATTTGCAATACAAGATACCTACATCATTACCATCCATAAATACGGAACTGACTATGCCAGCACTGATAGTTCCTTACATTTACTGGCGATCCAGTGCTAAACAAAATTTTCTTACCAGTTTCTTACTAAGTCATATTTTGTTTGTCCCTTTCATGAAACCACGATGATCTGCGAAGTCGGACCCAGTAATAACGCGAACAAAGAAGTGTACGCATTTTCTATATAAGAAACTCCTTATAAGAACTCAAATCTCACATCGCCAAGAAATTAAGAAATGGTTTATTTTGGTAAATATTTTTACTTTGTTTTCACTTGTTTCCTAAGTGATATCTAACATTGTGACACATAAAATTGGAAAGCCTTAAAAACATTGTTTGAAATTTCCACTAGGGAACGGTAGTGAAAATGAAGATCCTTATAGCATCTTAAAATATAAGTATTCAAAATCAGATAATTTTAAGAAACTTCAGTACTGGTCCGAATTCTTATGAAAAACACGTGTATGCTTCATATGGAAGAAAAATGTTCTTAAAGACAAATGACGGATATATGGCGTTTAGTTTAAAAATAAAACGAAAGAGGACTAAGTGCCTTCATTTTTCCAATAGACGATTACACTAAAGATGGCGTCGAGCGATGAACTTTTTACCAAGATGCATTGCGTTCGAACAACGAATCTTCAACGACTCTATAGGAATTTGATTAAAGAACGCAGTGCATCTTGGTAAAAAGTGCGACGCCAAAGTTTTCGTTGACGAGATGAACAGACGACCAGGACTTATCGTTTCATTCATGCTCTCTTTTGAATTCAGCGGAATTTGCCCTCCTTCGCACAAGTTTTACGAGAAACAAACATGCACGGCACTTAGGCTCCCAAGGTCTTGGTATTTGTTACTGCTCTTTTTCATTGTGGCTGTTATTTTGTATTTCTTATTTTGTGAGTTTCATTGTTGAGAGAAATGAAAAAAAGGGAAAATATGATATGGGTTGTCTTGAACGAGGAAAAATTTCTCAAAATCATTTTTGCTCGTCTTAAACATAGGTCCTAAAGTTTCTTAACTTCACATTGAATAGAATTTCATACTGTGTGTGTGGCCTAGACTGATTACAATTCGTCGTAAATTTCGCTCGTTTTTTATATTTTGATTTGAACCCTTTCGCTCAATCTACGACTCATAAAAAAGCTATGTGAAAACGAGGACAAAACTAATGTACGAGAATTTGACCGAGACTTGGTCGGTCGATTGATTGATGGATTTGATTGATTGTTCGTGCCGCAGGGAGACTTCCTAGCTGTGATGGAGGTCATGTGACTTTTCCACGCCTTCAAACCTTTTCGGAATGAGTGAACCAGACAAACTTGCGTTCTTTTGACAATCAAAACAATAAAGATTTCGTCAAATTCAGGCAGCCAGTGGGATCTAATTTCTTTCAAATGAAACAATGATAAATCTAAAACGATACAATCATGATTGTTTCGATTGCTAAAGGAACCCAAGGTATATTTCAGAAACTTTTTGCTGAAGCCTTCTGCAACCTATTGTGAGACTGTTTTACGCAAAAAACCTGCACTAGCTATTTTGTAATAATTTCAATCACTAATATTTCTGCTGTCAATACTATGGTTAACAAAGCATAAACGTTTCATCAAGTTTCGGTTATTCTTTATCTTAAAATGCGCGAGTTTTCTGGCTTTATCTTCAGGGGAACTTTGCAATGTTTTCTAGAATGTTCTTCGGTCGGGGAAGCTCAAGAAACGAACACAAATTATTCTCGCAAAGAAAAACACCCAAAAAGGCTTCTCAAAACTATGAATAATTCTCCTAAAAAATGTATAGTTATCCACAAAACTCTTATGACACATTTGTTTCGTAAGATTGAAAATAGTTTCGGTTTAAGCAGCTTTGTACTGTAGTCTGTGATTTTAAACTTCAGGAGGAAAGATAAATTGATCGGCACTTTGCAAGAACGAAGAAACGTTTTCAAGGTTCAAGCCTCTTTGACAAATTTACTATAATTTGCACAGATTTTCAAATACGAATACTTCTGCTGTTTATAGAGGAATGTTTCAAGAAATTTCGGGTATCTTTTCCACATCAAATGTGAGTTTTCTCTTAACTTTTTGCCGGGTCGAAGTGCTTACCTCAAGCTCCTTTTTTGTTTTGCTCAGGCCAAAAAGGAATCCTGTGTTTCACGACTTAAATTCGCCAAACAGTAAGTCTTCCGGGGTCTTCCTACAGCAAGTTGGCAAACAAACAAATGCATCCTTTCCCTTTAAACTCTTTCGTACAGTGCCTTTTGAGATCACCTTTATTCTGTCCGTAGCTGCGATGATAACAACCTCCATTTTGGCAAAAAGCAACGCGAAGCGCTGTCTTATTGACAGGGCGACCAAGGGCACCGACAATTCCAAAAACTACCGAAAATTTTACCGAAAACTCAAAAATTTACGCGGGAAATTTAAATGAGCCAATCACAGCGGAGCAGCCCCGAATGCTGCAATCTGATTGTAACGTCAGGAACTTGACGTTAATAAGTCTATGTGTGGCCCATACATGCAGTTTAGTTCTGCAAGCAGATAGGTCGTTCAGAAGTTCTCAGCAGACCTAAATTCTGAAGGACAAAGTAAGGGGTTTTGTCATCTTCCCAAGAATCATATTTGTTTATCTACACACAAATGGGGAACACACACGCAGGGGCAGACGAAAAATGATAGCCAAAGAGACAATCCTTATGGCGCGCGAAAGTCACCACAATTAGATAAACCCCAGTTTGTCTCATAAACCCACTTTATCACCAGATAAACCCAGTTTATCTGAAAATGTCACTATTTATGCAGATAATCCCAGTTTATCTGAGATAAATCCACATTATCTGAGATAAACCCACTTTATCTGTTGATAAACCCAGTTTATCTCAGATAAACCCACTTTATCACCAAATATGTCACCACAATTAGATAAACCCGGTTTATCACCAGATAAACCCAGTTAATCTGAGAATGTCGTCAAACATGATGATAAATGGCGGGGTCAGGATTGCAGCCCGATGATGATTTCGACAATCTTTTAGCAAATGCGATGTCAAGTGTTGATACGTTGCGGCACTTACAATTTCAAAGAAAGGATGACAGTCTGGATGACAGTCAGGATGAAAGGATGACAATTTTGAACTGACACAAACAGCTGCAAGAGCAAAACCGCCACGATAGAATCCATTTTGAAAATATGATATATTCACACTGCTTTTTAGATAAACTGGGTTTATCTGAGATAAACTGGGTTTATCTGGTGATAAACCGGGTTTATCTAATTGTGGTGACTTTCGCGCGCCATATCTTTTGATAAACTGGGTTTATCTGTTTCTCTCAGATAAACCGGGTTTATCAGCAGATAAAGTGGGTTTTCGTGATAAACTGGGATTATCTGCATAAATAGTGACATTTTCAGATAAACTGGGTTTATCTGGTGATAAAGTGGGTTTATCACAGATAAACTGGGTTTATCTGAGATAAACTGGGTTTATCTGGTGATAAACCGGGTTTATCTAATTGTGGTGACTTTCGCGTGCCATATCTGTTTCCTCCCTTTCTCTTATGTTTTGTACCTTGGACAAAAGGTGATTAGAACGGAATGTTTATGTGTTTGTTTTGAAAACTTGTTTAGTCCGTGACGTTTCTCTTGTGTTTCATTCTGAAATTCATATGGGAGGGCCTTCGTTCACTGCTGAATTATTGCTTTATTTTTAGGCCTAAGCTAGCCTAGAATCACATATGACTTGCGATATCAATCATTACGATAAAGGGCCTACTGAGAATAGTCCTACTGCACCTCACCTATATAAAAACGCATCTTTTTCATATTTACAACAGGAAACAGGGTAGCATGAAAGTTCCCTCGCTGCAAACATAGCTCCATCCGCCATTGCTGTGAAACTTCGCTAAGTCTCCAGTCAAAGCCTTGGTCACCGATGAACGCAAAATCGTACATTTACGAAAATTTTCGGGTCGGAGCAATTCCTGTATTTACCCGCTAGTGTAAAAAGTTCCTCGCCGCCATCTTTAGCGTAATCGTCTATTGATTTGATAATCTCTCGAGATCATCAAGTACAATGGAATACAATAGACTATATTTAGATTGCCCAGGCCCCTAACTTAAGTTGCCATATATCTCCGTCGTTCGTCTTTAAGTAATATGTTTCCAGTGCTCCAATTTTCTGCGTTTTGCACATTTTCAGAGTTGAGAATTCACTTGCATGGAATTTTGCCACATAGTGCATGGTTTCTAAGACTTTAACGATATATAAGCAGAACACAAACCGTTTCGAATAAAAACGATCTGAAAGGACTTGGAATGAAGATAACCAACAAATGATAGATAAATTTATGTCGTCATGGTTACCAATGGATGGTTCAATTTCAATCCTGAAGTTCCAGGGGATGATCCTGTCTCGAATGCAGGTGGTTAGGAAATCACGGTGTGATTCAAAGCGGGCGAACTTCTCGGTCTGGCGGCTGAGCTTGATTGCCTGCAGTTCCTTATCATCATTAAGTATATCGATAGTTGTTAGAATACTGGAGTTGCTTACCGATGAATCACCGTCCGGTGTGTCAGTGGTGCGGGCATTAGCCCCTCTAGGTTCTGTGTCCAGTGTGCCAGTGTTGCGGTTGCTAGCCAATCTTGGGTCGGTATCCAGTCTGTCAGTGTTGAGGGCATTGGCCGCTCTTGGCTCGGTGTCAAGTGCGTCTGTGCTACGGGCGTCAGCCCCTCTTGGTTCGGTGTCCATTGTGCCAGTGTTGCGGCCGTTTGACCCTATAGCTTCGACTTCCGGTGTGTCAGTGTTGCGGGCGCCAGCCCCTCTTGCTCCACGTCTTCCAGTCATAATATAAGATGTACACAAAAATAGAGACGATTTAAAGTTCTTTAATTCTTTTATTTCATTCTTCTACTCTCGACGCGTTTCGACTCTGTGGTCATCGTCAGGAGAATGAATTTTTACAAGTGTGTATGCCTTTTTATAGCCGTTTTAGTGCCCACGTGACATAAATGAGGTCACGTGGCCTTAAAAGGGTCACGTGACTCCAAAATAAGGCGTCATATGAATGTTAAATGTTACGTTGCATTTGTAGAAATTGATAGAAATTTGTAGAAATTGATATATATATATATACCATTCGATTCGTCTCCATGAGTAAGTTTCTTTGACAAGTAATATAGCTTTTACGGTATTCATATTGTTCTTATCATTCAGTCATGTGCGTGACAGATTGCCTTTAATACCAAAGAGTTTACAAGCAAAACGTTTGGACTTTGCTGTGTCCTTAAAAGAATAAAGACGCAAAGTTTTCTACAAGATTCTAGTTGATAAAAACAGGATGGATACGGTGAAACAAGAACTGCTTGATAATTAAAAATAAACCTGGCAATTGCTACTGCCGGATAACATTGTAATAAAGCATGAAATATCATATATATTAAATTGGAAAGCAGCTTATACTTTAAATTGTTTTAATTCATTCATGCTACTCAGCCCAAAGCTCCGAGCCCCCAAAATTCCTAGCCGTACAGAGGGTAGATTCAAAATTAAAAGGAAACATACATTTGCCTGGGGGAAGCGTAACAAAACAGTTGCCAAGAGATTTAAAAAACTGTCCTTGGCTTGTCCCATGATCATTGCTGCTGACATATCGTTTGGTTGGGGAAATATATCGGAGTGGTATATTTCCCCAAATATGGAAGCATGCTAATGTAGTGCCTGTTCACAAGAAGAACGAGAAAAATTTGAAGGGAAACTACCGTCCAATTTCGCTGCTTCCAATCTTTGGGAAAATACTTGAAAAACTAATCTACGACTCTCTTTATTCACATCTTGTTTCATCTGATTTACTCAACCCAAATCAGTCAGGTTTTCGTCCAGGTGACTCAACAGTCAACCAGCTAATATCTATAACGCACACAATTTTTAAAGCATTTGACTGTAATCCTCCTCTTGATGTTCGTTCTGTGTATCTTGATATCTCCAAGGCATTTGACAGAGTATGGCATGATGGGCTGATTTATAAGCTAAAGCGATGTGGCGTTTCTGGAAGTCTTCTTTCTCTTGTTAAGAGTTTTCTTAAGGATAGAAAGCAGCGAACTGTTTTGAATGGGCAGAATTCTTCTTGGGGAGATATTTCGGCAGGAGTACCACAGGGCTCTATTCTAGGACCTTTATTTTTCCTAGTATATATAAATGACCTTACTGAACATTTGAGGTGCAATGTTAAGCTTTTCGCTGATGATACGTCATTATTTACGGTCGTTCAAGATTCTAATTCAGCTGCCAGTGACATGAACCACGATCTGGAGTTGATAAGTCAATGGGCTCATGATTGGAGGATGTCGTTTAATCCTGATCCGCAAAAACAAGCTGTGGAACTAATATTTTCAAGGAAAAAAAATGAACTTGATCATCCAGAAATTCTCTTTAATAACATACCGGTAATGAAAGTAGATGAACATAAACATTTAGGAATTATACTAGATGCAAAGTTGTCTTTCTCTGCCCATATCAAATCAGCTATCTCCAAAACGAGAAAGGGTATTGGCTTGCTGAAATATCTCTCCAAATATCTGCCCAGGCATACCCTAAACGAGCTATGTAAGCTCTATGTGCGACCACATCTCGACTATGGGGATGTTATTTACCATATTCCAGCAAAAGTATGCGAGTTCAGTGGTAGCGTCATTTTACCGAGCTTGATGGAAAAATTAGAGTCTGTTCAGTATTCTGCTGCGCGAGCTATTACAGGAACTTGGAGAGGAACATCGCGAGAAAAGTTGTACTCGGAGCTTGGCTGGGAATCACTGAGCTGCCGAAGATGGAGCAGACGCCTCACTTTGCTTTACAAGATCATTAATAATTTAACTCCTGTTTATACTAAGGACCCAATCCCACCACTTCAACAGTCACACTACTCTCTTCGCAACCAAGATGCCGTTGGGCAAATAAAGGCCAGAACAGAAAAATTTAAATCTAGTTTCTATCCTCATTGCTTATCCGAATGGAATGAACTTGATCCTGAGATTAGACTTGCACCGTCTGTTGCTGTTTTCAAAAAGAAGCTACTATTTATAATCAGACCCCCGGTAAGATCTATATTTGGCATTCATGACCCAATAGGTTTATCATATCTCACTCAACTCAGGGTTGGTCTCAGTAAATTGAATTTTCACAAATTCAAGAACAACTTTAAGGATACCATAAATCCGATGTGCCCTACGAACGATGGTATTGAGGATATGGAACACTTTTTGTTGCTTTGCCCTTCCCTTGCAGTACCACGTAGAGACCTTCTCGCTGGAGTTTCTGCTTTAATACGACCATATGGACATACCGATCTCCAAAATAGTCTTCTAATGCAGATTTTATTGTATGGTGATAAAAATTTCACAGATGAAGTTAATAAAGATATACTCCTGCTAACGCTTAAATTCATCCACAAATCTGGTCGATTTGATTAGAAAATGTCAAACTCCGTTATAAGTCATAAAACCACAGCCACCATGTCCCATGTTCCTTTTTCCCTTTCTTTTATTTTTAGTCGTGTATTTTTAAAGTCTACCTCAAATTAGATGCCACGCAGTAGTTGCGATGATACCTAAACCACCCTTCTTAAATTCGAATTGATCGCAGACATTTCTCGTGGCATGTAATTTGAGACAGACTATAGTAGTTTATTTTTAACCTCTGTGTCTATGGCCCCGGGGTAGTCATAGTCTTTTGCTCCTCGGGGTATCGTCCGAGTAGTATTGTAAAGTAATTTTGTAAGTAGCGTAGCTTGTATTTATGTATTGTAACTTTTTAATGGATATAAAAAAAAAAAAAAATATCGTTTGTACCAACCAACAAAACCACAAATCCGGCTTTGACCTCTGACTGGCAATGGCGGACTTCCATAGCAACATGCTTGAATTGACCACCAGGAGCACAGTTGATATACCAATTTGAAGGTGAATCAATTGCTCCTGAGGCAAGTGGCCGCAGCTGGGAGTCCGAAAAGACTGCAAACTGAACGTGTTAATTAAAAGTGAAAATACCTTCTTTATCTTACTAGAATCTTCTAGAAAAATCGCAATGACGTTTAAAGAACTATGGCTCGCCGTTTGTAGCAATATTCAAACATGCACAGTTTATATTCAATAAAACATATTTTCATTCCAAACTCGTGTTTTTGGCTCCATTTTACACTTCTTTGGATGATTTATTTCATTTTCAATTCAATACATCAAGTTTATATTCAATTTGTTTAATTAAATCCTTGAATTTTATCTTCAATCTATTACGTTTATATTCAATCCTCAACATTTTATATTTAATCTTCAATTTATATTCAATCCTCAACATTTTATATTTAATCTTCAATTTATATTCAATCCTCAAAATTTTATATTCAATCCTAAAATTTTTATATTCAATCCTCAAATTTCAATTTATATTCAATCCTAAAATTTTTATATCAAATCCAAATTTAAATCTATATTCAATCCTTAAATTTATATTTAATCTCACTGGGAACGAGCGCGTCATTGTGAAATCGAGGCCGCCGTGTTTTGGCGGGAAAAATGAAAAAAAGTGAAGTTCGTTGTTAAAATCTTCAATTACATTACTGATCATGGCAAATGAGGATCTTGGCTTTGGTGACAATCTTTATATGACAGACAACTTTCGTCAATCGCCTTACATCTTGATCTAATAGAACAGTTGGGTGCGACTGAACAGTTGGGTTGGGAGCTGCAACTCTGTTGTTATCCATCTTTGCCTCTCTGTCCTTGCTGTCAACTTCACTGTTGAGAGCGAGTGATACTAGACGTTATCTTTCTGTAGCATCACACCCTGTGGCTCTGCAACCGCTTGAACGAACCCCCCTTGAACAAACATCGCATCGCGCATTGCGAATAGTTTCAGTTTAGTTTCAGTTTCGTCATCATTTTAAAATTCCACTACATACAATCCACTACATTGAAAAAAGAAAAATTAATAGCTCAACACAAAGAGAAATTACAACTAAATCTGATAAAACTAGAAAGTCACAACACTACAAATTAGACAAGGACAGATTTTGCAAGACAAAAACTATCCCACAAAACTTGCCCCTACTTATAAATCAACTGAGCAATTTAAGGGATTTGTATGCAGGAGAATTTCTCGAGGAGGAGCTCTCTCAGTAGCTATGCTAATCGAGGAGAGAGCACCCCCTTTTTCAAAAATGACAAGTGAAATTGGCAAATAGTTTCAGGGCATTTAGTCAACTTTATAATCGAATTCAGGTTAAAAGGTAACACCACCTCCCAGTTGAGCAAGCAACATGCCACCGCCTCACCGCCTCACAAGACCAACCTCCAGAAACCAGCCGAGCCCCCGAACACTGCGCCACCCACCAAAGGCAGCAAAGCCATGCCCCTCCACATAATTCTCACTATCGAAAGACTCAACTTCCAACTGCAAAGATCATGCAGAGCAACACCCCTCCGCCCCCGATAGGCCAAACAGCACCCAGGAAACCAACCAGCCCCAAAGGAATAATTGAAATGAAACGAACTACAACGCTCTATTAGGATTTTAGCAACAGGCGTGGAGCCTTCTAAAAATCCAGAATAGTGCAAATGGTTTGTTTTCCTGGTGCTTTGCCAAAAAAGGTCTCAGTAAATGTGGTGATGTTATGATTCCCCACCTGCCCCATTGACCCACTCCACTCTGTGGAAGAATGGGATGGAATGGAAGAATCAGCGCTTGGTTGATGGCATATAAGGTCTTATTTCTTTTCCGCCAAAACATGGCAGCCTCGATTTCACAATGACGCGCTCGTTCCCAGTGAGATTAAATATAAATTGAAGGATTGAATATAAATTGAAATTTGAGGATTGAATATAAAAATTTTAGGATTGAATATAAACTGTTGAGGATTGAATATAAATTGAAGATTAAATATAAAATGTTGAGGATTGAATATAAATTGAAGATTAAATATTAAATGTTGAGGATTGAATATAAACGTAATGGATTGAAGATAAAATTCAAGGATTGAATTAAACAAATTGAATATAAACTTGATGTATTGAATTGAAAATGAAGTAAATCATCCAAAGAAGTGTAAAATGGAGCCAAAAACATGAGTTTGGAATGAAAATATGTTTTATTGAATATAAACTGTGCATGTTTGAATATTGCTACAAACGGTGAGCCATAAAGAACGACGGTCAACCAGCATCCCTTGTGGTCACACTTTGCTGAGCACTGCAAAGAACGATGTCATATGAAAATGGCTGCCGCAGTCGACAGGCAAAATGCAACGAGCGCAAAGGATGCTGATTGACCTGCGTTCTTTAAACCGAACCGATGCAATGTATTAAATTTGGGGTTTGGCCTAAGCTGTTAACTCGCTCTGCTGTGGAATCTCCTCAATCATACTAGCAGGTAAATACAGCAATTGCTCCGACCCGAGAATTATCGTTTTGAATCTGACGCGCAAAATCTCCTTGACGAGATAAACAGGCGAGTATGACTTTATCGGTTTAGTCGTGCTGTCTTTCAAATTGTATTGAATTAATTATCCTCCTTCGCACAAGTTGTATGAAACTTGCAGGCAAAAGGCCCAGGCTCTTGTATTTGCACTAAAGTTTAAAATCTTCCCGCAAAGTTTTTCTGCTTTGTTGTTATTTGTTTGTTATTTTGTATTTTTAAGGAAGAGACTTTCAAAAAGTAAAAGATGCTATTGATTTTCTTGAACATATGAAAGTTTCTTGAATGATCTTCCTTCGCCGCATGGATCTTCCCAGCAAAAGTTTCTAAATTTGTACAGTTAGACAGTAGATTCAGTTATGAAGCTTCTCTTAAACAAGCACAATATCTGTCTTGTTTTCAAAGACCCACTGCTAACCATGATCCTTTGTGGCACCCAAGTTGACTGTCGTATTATAAGAAAGTTGTTTCCAGCCTAAATTCTCATTGCCTTGCTTTTCATTTGGTACACAAAGGAGCATGCTCCACAATGGGTCTTTAACACAGACATTTAATCCAAAAAGTTGATATTTCCCTTTCTCCAATGTCAAAGGGGCCTTAGCCAAACATACCTCCCATACCTTTGTAGCCTTGCAATGCATGTCATTGTCATGGTTGATACTGCATCAAAGCGATTTTAACGAACAATTGCACAGCTGCATTATTATTTTAATTTTCAAATTAATATTGTATTCAAAATACATAGTCTATGGCCGATGTGATGTTTTGATTGTCAAATTCCTGGAAACCCATCGAACATCAACAGGTAAAATTGATTATCTCAGCAATGTCATGCATATCACAGCAATGTCATTGTTGGGGAGACGAGATACGGATTGTCCGAGGAACACTGTGATCCAGATTTCCATTTTAGTGTAATTAATGCCAAAAAATGAAAATTTCAGAATTGTACCAAACTGATGTTTCTATATTTAACCGTAGCCTGAGGTATATCAAGACGCAAAAAATTTTCAAATCGGACAATTAAGTGCTTAGAAAATATCATTTCAAGTTAGGCCTAAAAAGTGTACTGCAGGCTTCTTTTGTAGCACAGCAAGGCCAAAAAATAGCGCTAACTTTCAAATTCAAATTTCTTGGCTTGCACTCACTCGATTTTCATGATCTTTGTTTTGTTTGACATATTGAACCCTGCAGAATATGTAGTGAAAAGGTCGATTGAAAATTTCATCTTGGGATGTGCAAATTTTTCAAATCCATAATGGTTACCAATCGTTCAAAAAAACTAAAACTGAATCACGAAACGCTCCTTCAACATTAAAAACAAAAAATATATGTTTCAGAACTCTCGTAAAGCCTATTGCAGAATCAAGTTTGACCTATTGGGAACATTTTTGCAAAAGGGCTAAGTAGAATAAGCTCTCAACTAATTTTGGCGAATTTTTCACGAAGGCTAGTGAAGAAGAAGTCTTTTTCAGCAAATTCTGTCTGTATTTGCCACTGTGCTATAGACTGAACTAGATGTTCAATGAAACAAATATTTCCTGCTTATAGTCAAAAGGAGGTTAGAGATCAACCCCCTAATCATATTAGGTATCTATTTTGGTGTTTGGTCTGTTTTTTGATGTTACTAGGCGCATTTTTCACCTTGGGATATAACAAATCATTGTAGAGTTGGCTGCATGTTTTCAAAACCTAAAGAATTAGTTAATTATGTAAAAATACTTTATACTACTATTGCTAAAAAGCATGTATTTGAAACTGTGGAGATATGATGAAATATTGGCTTTGCTAATAGGTTTTCGTCATAAAAATGCAATTTTTTACTCTGAAAAGGTGCAAAACTGGTCTTCGTGAAAAATTCGCCAAAATTATTTGAGAGCTTATTCTACTAAGCCCTTTTGAAAACGTGTTGCCAATAGCTTAAACTTGATTCTGCAATTGACTTTCCGAGAATCCTGAAACATATATTTTTTGTTTTTAATGTTGAAGAAGCACTTCGTGATTCAGTTTTAGTTTTTTTAACGTTTAGTTACCAGTATGAATTCGCAAAATTTCCGCATCCCAAGATAAAATTTTCAATCCACTTTTTCACTACATACTCTGCAAGATTTAATCTGTTGAACAAAACAAAAATCATGAAAATCGGGTGAGTGCAAGCCAAGAAATTTGAATTTGAAACTTAGTGCTATTTTTTGGCGTTGCTGTGCTCAGAAAGAAGCATGAAGTACACTTTTTAGGCCCAACTTGAAATAATGTTTTCTCAGCACTAGATTGTCCGATTTGAAAATTTTTTGCGTTTTGTCATTCCTCAGGCTACGATGAACAATAGAATAATCAGTTTGGTACAATTCTGATACTTTCATTTTTCGCATTAATTACATGCCCTGGAACACTGTGCGGATTTCATCTGACATTACTGTGAAACGTTGAAGCTGTGTCTTAAGCCTTCGTACACCGATGAACCGAAGATCGTAGATTCACGAAAATTTTCGGGTCTCAGCAATTGCTGTATTTACCCGCTGGTCTCAATCATAGCCAAGTACAAACAAGAAACCTCGTGCTTAGGAACACATTTTAGTGGAAATTGAAAAAAGGAAGTAAAAATGTAAGAAAGTAACTGCCAACTGCCACAAAAGATTTTGAGTGGTATAAGTTGAGTACCAAATCGTTGTAAAAACGGTGATTTTGAAGTTTTTGAAAGGCAATCCTTTTACCTTTCTCCTAAATAAAAACGCATCAGTTGCGTAACGCAATGGAGCAGTGTGCGGTCCTTGGTGAAACAATTGGTATGAGGCCCCTATACTTAATTCCTAAAGTCAAAATTTAGAACAAAAGTAAAATAAAACCTACATACAAGATACTCACTCTTTCGAATCAGGCTGTACAGTTCGATCATGGCTTTTTTCTTATCTGAAAAACAGAGAACAGAGAATTATTATAAAGGATACCCTATCAGAGATATATCTGTTAAAATATGGGGTGCCTCAAGGCAGGTGTGCAGGTTATGGCACGCCAAAGCGGACAAAAATACTTAGTCCAATATTTAAAGTACTTAGTTCAATATTTAAAGTACTTTCTCCGTATTTACTCTACTTACTCTACATTTCCGTTACTAATCTATATAATTTCAATACATTCCTCCAATTTGTAGGCTTTTTCTTTAATTTCATCACCAATTATACAGGGTGTCCCAAAAAAATTGTGCCCCGTTTGTCTGAAGATTGCGACAAAATGGCAAAAGATTCACGCAATACTTTTGCATGATGCTGCTCTTCAAATAGTCAATTAAAGTTTCCAACCATCCCGGTAAAAATCCGTTGAGAAATGATGGAGCTATGACCTTCAGGAGACCAAATTTGCCCGATCACTGAAACCAGCGGTCGGCGGTCGGTCTTACTATTTTGCAGCGATAAATAGCTTTATGGAATGAAACAGCAGGCTCCAAGTTCATAGCTTTCGTGAAAATGCTGATAATCCTCGGAGAGTTCCACTATTTCTGACCTCACAGAAATTATTTCTTACTTTACGTGAAGATACTTATCACTAAAATATAGTTGGGTTTTATGAGTGTATCACCAACAGCTTTTAAGAAGTGAAAAGGTTGTGTCATGCAGCATAGGGCCCAAATCTTTAAAAAGGTCGGTGTAAAATTCTATTATATTTTTCTTTGAATTGGATTGCTTGAAAAGAACTTATGGTACTTGGCTGTAAGTCTGCCGTGGAAATTTTATGATATCTTTATTTTTTTCAAAATGGCGGCAATTTGATAATTTTTGAAAAAATTCATGGAAAATTTTGAAAAAATTTAACCCTATCCAGACTGGGGGGGGGGGCTCATTCAGCCCCCCCACCTACTTAACTGAGCACTGCTCCAAATTGGTTCAACGAACCAGGAAATGATTTTTTGACTTTTAGTTTCTATCCTTTTGAAGTGTGAATTTGTGCGAAATTTTGAAAAAAAATTTAGGGGGCCGGGGGGTGGCTGTTTTTTTCAGAGTGGTCAGGGCCAACTTTTAGGTAAGCTGCTTATGGATGTAATTCCAGATCACCTCATAGTCCTTTGATAATATCCTTTTTCATTTGTGAACTTATAATCTGTAAGGTCTCTTTAATTTTTCCAAGAACAATAGAACAATTATGTGTCACGTGACCTTATCAATGACGTCATCTTTAAGAAAATGGCAAAAATTAGTTTGCGGACTTTCTGCAAGGATATTTCGACCCCAAATGTTTTACAGCGGCAATAAATAGATTAAAACTGATCAACAGGGTTGTTTCCACCTAAGCTGTGTAATTTTGTTTGAATTTTGTGCATCATTGGCCGCAAATGGTATAAGATTCCCCGGGGGTATCCTCACATAGTACTATTAACAGTCAGTTTTCATGCATATCTTGAGAATCTGTTTTACAGTGAGACTTTTTTGACTTGAAAGTGTTTAGTTTGTCAAGATATTATCAAAATTTCACTAAATAACTATCCTCAACCCCCTTTTCCCCCTCCCTTCTTCCTTCCAACTCATTTGCTTACTACTGGGAAAAATGCTGATGTCAGCATTTTTTGCAATAATCAAAACAAAAGTTTCAAAAGGAAAAACGAAGTATGCAACGATCACTTATCATCAAAGTAGTTTTCATTGTAAACTATGGAGAAATTCTCTAATATGGCTGCATTGGTCATTTTTCAGAAAAACAAGATTTTTAATCTCTTTTTCCGCCATCTTGAATCTGCGAAAATCAAATTTTTCACTTTATAAGTATATTTTCACCTTCTAACAATGCTTTGATACGCATAATTTGGTTTCATGAATCATTCTTAGAAAATTATAAAGATTAAAAAAAAAGTTGTTTTTTTCATTTTTTTCGTGGACACGTGTCAGTTGGTCTTAAATAATTATGACGTCATATCTATTTTTAGAAATTTTTTTATTAGAAATGATAGATCATAAGTACGGCTACCTGCATGGTGAGTTTCGTCTTCGTAAGTGAAGGAATGGCGATTTTAGAGAGGGGGGGGGCTGAATGAGCCCCCCCCCAGTCTTCTAGTAGCTCAAAAAGCCCAGTCTGGATAGGGTTAAATCATTGTAAATCCTAAACTAGTAGAGGAAACATTACATAACATTCAAGAAAACCATAAATTATGGAGGTCTACAATATGGTGGCAAGCAGAAATCTGTAGCTTTTGTAGTTTAGGATTTAGAAATTTGATGATGTCATAGTCATAGCCTCAAATTTAATAAATGCCGCCATATTGAAACTAATCAAAATATCAATAAATTGCCGTGGCAGATTTACAGCAAAAAACCCTAAGTTTCTTCCAAGCTATTTATTTCAAAGAAAACAGCAATAGAATTTTACACCGACCTTTTTAAAGATTTGAGCCCTATGTTGTGTCATGCCATTAAAGCGAGGCACATTTTTAGAAATGACATCTTTTATTTCATCTGCAGTCATGGCTGGCTGAAATGGAACAGCAGATGCCACTAGATCTTCATTGTATGTTACACCGGGCTAAAAATGTTAAACAGTATAAAGGATCTTTTTCAAAATGAAGGAATAACTGCATTTGAAGAAGATAAATTACGAGAATTTTGTGATAAATACATCACTGAAATGAGTGTTGTGAGGACGTATCTTGAGCATCTGCAGACTTTAGAACTGAACAAAGAAAAAAGAAAGTCGGAAAGACAGAGAAAGAGTTCTGAAGAGAATTTGCAAAGCTACAAAGACATTGACTGGGTGTCTCATTATAAGAATAGCAGTTTGAAGCAACTAAAAGTGAAGACTATAGACAAGTATTTAGAGAAACGTGAGATGGCAGCTTACCTTTCAGTAAAAAAAAAGACAAAGTAGTAGCAATATCTCACCACATTGCTTTTCAAGAACTGCAGAGATCACTTGCAGTCAAGGATAAAGCTACCAGGTTGATGCCTGCTGTCCAAAGTGAATCCGAAGATGATGAAGAAGAGGATGTTTATAATTGACATAGCTGGGAAGGAAGACAGCAGCACCACTTCTAGTGAAGAAGAAGAAATTCAAGATGAAACACCAGACATTTCTAACAATGAAGAATTTGAGGATGACTTATCACATCTCTTTTGTGTAACAAGGAGTGGAAGATTAACTCAAACATGGGCTTGTTCAACATACAGCTGTAAGTTTTCATAGTTTCCACTGCAGTCTGATGCATATTAAAGTATTTTCAATTTTGAAATACAATATTAAGGCATGCTGATACGTATGCTGACTTTTCAAAACAGAAAGAAAACGAAAAATGGAATGGTTTATATTTGAAAATAAAGTGATCCATTTGCACACACTGAAAGTAAAGTAAATATGCAAAGCAATAACGGATTATGAAGAGCTTAACTAATAGTTCTATTTTTTTTCCAGGAAATAAAGCAGGCTCAGTTCTCATCCTCCAGAGAGTGAGGTATTTGTAATGCAGTATCTTGGTTGTGTAATCAAATCAGTTTGTTTTTTCACAATTTTTAATCAGAAACTTTTCAGGGGCTATCAAATTTTTTTAGAAGGTGCATTGGGGCCATGAAATTTGTTTTCCTTTCTTGCATTGGGCTACATAATTTGAAAGTGAAATTTGAAATCCCTTCCGCCCCAGTCTGTTCCATACTTTATGACAGCTCCCTTATTTGGAAAATTATTTGGAAAATTGTAACCAAAAAACATTGGAAGAAATGCTGTATTATTTACCTTCTTGTGCATTTAGTGCTCTCCTAAAGGGAATCAGGACAACACTTGCAAACTTTTCACAATTTTTTGGATGTTTTTAATTTTGTATTATTGTAGTTTTAATGAAGGGTCCCTTGAAAACCAGCTTCTATGCACAAAGGTCACCCTCCTTAATAAATTTGAAATTAAATGGATAGATTAAATTGTGACAAGGTCTGTTGTATTCCACTGTAAGAAAAGCTCACATTTTCTCTTGGATTTTTCGAAAGAAATTTTCACATTTGTTTATGCATTCATGGGTACAGG
Source organism: Aurelia coerulea (assembly GCA_039566865.1). Lineage (NCBI taxonomy): Eukaryota > Metazoa > Cnidaria > Scyphozoa > Semaeostomeae > Ulmaridae > Aurelia > Aurelia coerulea. Next base: position 13,628,118 of record CM076947.1, read on the forward strand.
TTTTAAATTTCTTTCAATTTCGTTTTTAGTGAAAGTGACAAATCCCGTCTGGGCCATGTCATAAATCAGAGTTTATTGGAAAGAATTACAGCACTTACTGTCAAGACAACTGGTGCGTTTTGTGTGGTCCTCTGACCACAAAATGGTACTTGAAATCTAAATCGGCTTGCTCTTTGTGGTTTCAGTCACCTTTCTTTATTTTCATTGATTACAATAAGGAATTAATAAGGATTTAGAAAGGGAAACTTGGGGTGACTACTAAAATTTGACTTTGGAATCACCAATTAAAATTTAAGCATGCGAGAATGTTGTCAGATATCGTTATTGCATCCCCTTGCTGCATGAAGCTAAAAACCCAAAACCTCTCCACTACTTGACCTGATACGATATATCTAAAAACCACAACATTCTGTATATGATTTGATACATTCGAGATCATAGAGATAATTTTCCGGGGGACAGCTATTCTTCATCGAAGGTGGGAGCGTTGACCACCTACTGCATCTAACAATTTCTAATTTTTCACGAGACTTCTAACTTATTTAGGAAAATTAAGAAAGATAAATTTAAAAAAGACCAAATGAAAGCAGAAATAAATCACTTAAATGGAACAGTCGGAAGAATTCAAAATAAATTCGAGGTAATGAGAAAATCAGAATCAGCAACAATGAAAAAAATCCAACACCAGAAATCTATGTTGACAAATGAAGTTGAAAGAAAAGTCCAAGATGACAGCTAAAGACTCCTTTATTTCCAGTTGAATTATCTGATTTCGTAATTTTCAGCATGATATCTAGAAGCTCATTATGCATTGTTTGTTAACCCTATTTTGGTTGGGGGGGGGGGGCAAATTCCCCCCCCCCCTAGTAGACTTTTTGTTATAACTCTGTCAGAATAACAATTATGGCCCGGAAACTTTCTGACTTCTTGCTAAAACTTATTGTGCAATGACTCAAGAAGTTGCATAAAAATATATTTACAAATGAGGGGGAGGGAGACAATTTTCCGGAACTGACTCTGTCAAAATCGCCAATACTCAAATATTAATTTTTGCGAAAAAAGTATCAAAATTGCAAAATTTTGCAAAGATATTTTGCAGGGTAGTGCTATTTGATGTATTCTATCATAATTTTCATGTTTGGATGGAAATTGAGTTCCAAATTAACTTTTATCGCATTTTTCCTGATTTTGACCGATTTTGCCACTTTTCTTGACCACACAAAGAAAAATGCTGACACAAGCAATAATGGCGGCTAATTTTAGGTCAATTTTTATATTTTCATAAAGTACATGCCTAGGGCTATTAGTACACCAAGTTTGGTTGCTCTATCTAATCCCAGTCAAGAGTTAGGTAGGGGGGGGCTTTTTTGCCCCCCCTCCCCAACCAAAATAGGACGTGTCAGATAGCCCAACCACTATAGGGTTAAGTAACTTTGAACACAGTGGCTCATCCTACATGCTGGCTCAAAACAGAATCAAGGGATGTAGTGAAATTCACTAATCCGAGAAAAACTCCTGGATTATCCGTGCCAGCAGATTCATCATGCCCCTTCAAGGCTAATTCGAAAGCTCTGCAGAATTGTATGCAGTCAATGATTTTTGAAAGCATGTGGCGATTTTTCTCCACCTCAACATTATGTTTCTGGATGCTAGCACGATAGGCCTCGCTGAGTTGTTGGGCAATGTTTGCTCTACCAAAAAATGCTAGCTTCAAACAGTTCTCGACATGGCAGCTACATTTTACATGCTTTTTTGCTTTTTCTGAAAAATGTTTACAGTCATTAACACCAGACTCCGTCCAAGCTTTGTCTCGATGAGACTCCCCAAACAAGAGGCAAGGAAAACAGTAGACCTTCCCAGACTCACCGCAACTTGTAAACCAATCGTACCTTGAGTACAAGCTACTTATAAATCTGCACGATGAGGATGTCTTTGTCAGCAAATCTGGGCGATCTGGCCCCAAACGCTTTTTTTCTAATTTGTCTTCAAGACAGCTTTTCGAGAATGGCTGAATTTGGAGAGCTTGGACAGAATTTGTGTCATTTTGTCAACCGTTTTTGTTCTTTTGAATGCAACCAGACTCGCCTCAAGTCTATTTCGTCAACTGTAGTAAGTCGATCTGTAGGTAAACTAAAGTCTAGACAATAACAGGGTTGCGAAATGATTGAAGCACAAGAGCAATGTTGTTGTTGTTGAGCAGGGATGGCAAAATGATTTCTGCCCAAATTTGACGAAAATTGGCCAATAAGCTTACTTGATGGCATGACCAAAACGCTGTAATGCGCATGACAATTAGGATCTTGGAGAGGGCAGAAGAATATTTGCCCCAAAACCACAGCAAAAAGGAAAGAAACAGGATGCAGCCACCGATCTGTGATCTCAGCCTCGAAGAGAAGCCGATTCTATCAATATCACTAGACATTAGACGTCACTTATCGATAGAAAAATTGACACCCACACTTTTGATAGACCTCAGAGAACGATTTCCAATAATACAGTGCTGATGTTTTATTCAAATCACACACAAATTTATTTCTTGATTTATTTTAGAAAAACGTTTTGACTTTTCTTTGAGATTTGCTGGTGGAGCACTGTCCCAAGTGGCCGATAGCACCAGCCACCACTGCAAAATGGTGGTTGTATCTATTGCGCATGCTTTAAGGAACTTGAACAGGATTGCGATCCCAAGGAGCGTTTACACGACAAACTCTTTCAGGATCAGGATAGCAATCTGGACTGCGATCCACCTCTGAAGTGGGATCAAATTTTAGGGGATTGCGATGGCGATAATGTGTTTACACAGCAAATTTTATCAGGATCAGGATCCCATATTTTTGCTCCATGTAAAGGGAGTATTATATAGAGGAAGGTGCTGTAATTTTACGGCTTGTGTAAAACGCAGGTCATGCAGGTTAAGAAAGCGCGGGTTAAATCATGAGGGTCAAAAATGGTGGACATGGGCATACTGGCTTTAGGCCCTCCGCCATTTGCTATAGAGGTGCACGGAAAGCGTTCATTCAGTCGTTTGTTGGATTTGAAAGGACCCCTTGAGTTTTTGGTAACAAGTTGCTAGGTGTTTCAAATAAGAATGCGTTCCCAAAATAATGAAAATTGTGTAACTATCTTATATTTTGTCTGAGATGGTAATGCTCATATTTCCGCTGTGTTGTGGAATGGTAAAACTCACAAAATGCTTCCGAAGGAGAAGAAGGAACCTATCACTAAATGCAACAAAAATTTGAGAAGGCTGAGAAACTGCAGAAACCATTCGTACCCATGACCTGGTAGTTTTAACATTTTGCTAAAAGCAGCTACAAGCAGCTGAAAGCTGACTGATCCAATACCTAAAATTTCTTAGAAAACTAACAATGATCTTGACAAATTTAGTTCTTATAGACAGCGTTTTGAAATAATTTTGATGAGATCCTCATTTGGACTAAGTGCAACACTCAGAGATTTTATTATGTTGGAGAGGTTACCCTAGCAACAAATCTCATTATGTTCACAAATGATACTTTGCATTCAAAATTGCCCCTTTCAAATGATCGTTGAGACTTTGAAGGTTACTTATCACAATGTAACCAGGTAACCTTTGGACTATCTTACTTACAACATCGGTAGGCTGTAAGCCGAGAGCCAGTATGCCCATGGCCTCTAGTTTTTACCCACACGATTTAACCCGCGTTTTCTTAACCTGCATGACCTGCGATTTACACAAGCCGGTAATTTTATCTGGTGGCCAGATAAATCAATTCAACCAATTTTCCAAATTTGTTTGACTTGGGAAATGTAATATATCATCATTCTATGACAACCAACGCCTTTATGTCTCAACTACTGTTGAACAAGAATTTAATGAGATGACAGAGGAAATAGTGAGGGATGTGCTCGCATCAAATAATAATGTCATTGCATGCAGGGATGGCAGAATGGACTCCCCAGGGCTCAGTGCTACAAAGGGAAGTTACACTCTTATGAATTACAACTCCAACAAATTATTGACAATTGAAGTTGGAGATAAACGCGAGTTTTGTTCAACTAAAATATGCGTATAATTACAACAGGAGCCCATATGCTTGTTGAAAATGAAATTCCTATTGGCAAAATGTAAAGCATATACACATGAAAATAGTTTGTCGTTAATAAACACATATGGGTACTTGCTGTAGTTTTATTGTGTAATAAATTTCAAAACTACACTTAGAAATTGGCCTGTGGTATGTGAGGTACATCACTTCGTCAAAATCTTTACAAGATTTCTACGAGAGCAAGTTACTGTAGAAGGAATAAAGAGATGGTGGAAACAAAATGAGTTTAGAAGAAAATGTATTGTAGATATAGCAGATTCTTGGAGTGATTTGCCCCCTGAGAAGCTTTCTTTTTCTGTATTTTTTTATCAATAATAACAATAAAACATTAATCATCAGGTTGCATATATACAATATCTTATCTTCAGCTTTATGTATGTACAGTGTGCTCAGGCAATGAATTTTTTTCTCAGATTGCTAGCAATTTTTAGGTGACCAACAAACATGCACTGAGAATCGCTGTCTTTCAAGCAGGTCATAGGTACATCAATGTTCTGTTTCTCCTATCAGGTAAATCTCAAAAAGTCACTGAACTGGATCCTTGAGAGACTGGATGGTCTTGTGACAGAAGTTTGCACTGATGCTCACACATCAATTGCCAAACTAATGAGTTAATGGTTATATCAACTACTTTTTTGCATAAAATACACATTTTTGTGCTGTACTTCATTTTATTATCTGGTGACACTTTGGGAAGAACATATCAAACAACAATGTATACCAAGTCTCAAGTCAGAACATATCATGTCTCCCTCTATTGATAAAGATAATCACACTACCGTAAAATTAATATTATCATTATGTTTATGTATTAATGAGTTTGTAGGGCTATAAACTGCATTTAAAGATATTTTGTGTACTACTCGGAAGTTTCTTCATCGGTAAACTCACACTTGTCAGTGTCTGATTCGTTTGTACTATCAATGTCAACAGGACAAATCTGTCTGCTCTGTTCATTTTCAACATTGGTATCGATAATAACGACCTTTCTTGGTGGGGAGGCTGTCTTTGTCTTTCGGCATTTTGAAGGGTAAATTCCCACTGCCCGTTTAACGATGTGTTCTCTTTCGATTGGAGACCAGTTCTTGTCATTAGCACTTATTATCATTATTGACTCCATCCTTCTATGCTTCATCGCAAGACGCCGGTTTGAAAGGATAGATGCCAGCGTACTAAAGGCTCGCTCGACAGTAGAATTAGATCCATTGATCGTAATAAAGATCTCAGCCAAAGCACACATGTTTGGAAACTCAGTTCTCTTTGTTTGTAAAATGTTATTCCAAAGGTACTCAGTATCTTTGTTTCGCCACTTGGGACTTTGTCAAAAGTGGTATGGGATCTGTCAGTTATCACAGTTTATTGAAGTGCATGCTTTGATATTGGTATTGAAGTGCATGCTTTGAATCTAGTATGTTTCGAGATTCAAAAAGTCCAGTAATGTGTATAGCAGGGCTGCAACATGTTTGCAACATCCAACTTGTCCGGCTTTACAACTGCACTTAGCATACACAGCCTCTGCTGTATCCTGATTCATGTGACAGTACACAGTGTATTTTACGCTGTTCATCGACGCAGACACACTTGCCTTTGCCAGGCACAACGTGATGTGGCCCGCCATTACCCCAGGTTTAACCCTGACCCGTTAAACATAGCCCTCTTTCCAAAGTTTGTAACCCTGCATCTTGTTACGGTAGGCTTTTGGGGCAGCCTTGTCTGGCATCGTTTCAGAATCTTCAATTAACTTTTTGTTCATATTATCTTCTGCAAACTTTGGCATTTTCGATAAATCTATAGTCCATCCCTTGTTGTCTTCACACAACGAGGTGGCCGTGATTTCTGGCCTAAGGGCTTGGTTTGTCACTGCAGATTCATTCCCTTTACCTTCATTTTCCATGGTTTCAAGAGGCTTTTCTTGACTTTGAATGCTCCCGGTACCCGTGCAAGAGTTTTAAAAAAAACAGCCAGGTCAAGTTTTTCGTACACATCTAGAGAAAGGAAATCAATGGTTAAGTTAAGGAATCAGCTACAAGTAAGGTTTACGATCAATTTAAGAATAGTTTTTGATACCTTATGCTGTTGCTGCAAACAAGGACAAATTTCGTTTTTGACCAATCAGTGCGTTTGTTTACATCCATGAGATTAACCAATCATGTTGGAGGTGACGTCATCTATTTTCGCGAAGCTGTGGACAGAGCATAACAAATACCACACCTCACAAACCTCGCGTTGTGCAAGGGGATGTTTGATCTTTCATGAAAATTATAACTTTTTCCTTTAAAATGGGAGTTTATCTAAATTTCTGTCGTCCCAGTTTTTGACATTTCACTTGGATGCGGAGAAATTAATCTTTTAATATCGGCCTAAAATACACACCCCATGCGGATAGGCCTATCAAGCAGGCATCTCCAACGCATCGTCTCGTGCTCTTCCGAAGCCTTACGTTGTCGTGATTTACCCCCTGTATGAGCAGTTCTTGGACCCTTCTGAATTACGCTTGCTGAAATGTTTTGTTGAGAACTAATGACTCGTTGATTGACGTTAGAGTATGTAGAGTATGTATTTTTAGATTAGATTCAACATGCCATGATTAGGCCGAGCGATTTTGATGCCCCTGAACGAGAGGATAGATTTCAACCCCACGAGGGGAAGTTATCTTGAAACACGACAAATATTGGCGCCCAACGTGGGGCAAGACGAACCTGAACGAAGAAATCATGGCAGAAGAGGCCTTGAAACAGAAATTAGCACGATTGAAAGCAACACGAAGGTCACATCGAGGAGTCACGACGAAATACATCAACGATGTAAACGATATTTTGAAGAGCGAAACATTGAACGAAAGCGAGATAGAAAGCGTCCAGAATTTGAAGAAACGATTAGAACTGAAAATACGAACATTAGAATCGATCGATAATGAAATTTTAGAACTTTGTGACGTTAAAACAATCGAGAAAGAAATCGAAGAATCTGAAACAACGAGTTTTCAGGTAACCGAAATCACGAGCAGAATTGAACGAGTACTTACGATGAATGAACGAAGCAAACAACAAACAATACGAGAAAGAAGTCCAGGAAATTGGAGCACATTTTCGAGATCTAGCGAGACGAAAAGTTATTCGAAGCTACCGAAACTGGATGTACAAAAGTTTAATGGAGATATCCTAAAGTTTACAGCTTTTTGGGATCGTTTTGAAACAGCAATCGACAACAATGAAGATATTCCGAAAATCAAGAAATTCAATTATTTGTACCATTATCTGGAAGGCCCAGCTGCAAGGATCGTAGATGGAATGCAAATTACCGAAAACAACTACGACGAAGTCAAGAACAAGTTAAAGAAACGATTTGGCAGACCCCAAATGATTATAACGGCACATATGGATGAAATAGTCAAACTGAGACCGTGCACCGGAGAGCAACCGAATCAACTACGATACCTTTTCGACAAGTTGAGCACTAACATACGAGGATTGATAAACTTAGGAGTAACGAGCGAGACAAACGCGACACTGGTGCCTGTAATTATGGGGAAATTGCCATCTGATATCCGAATTCAAGTTGCAAGAATTACCAGAAGAGACATTTGGTCTCTAGGAGAGCTATTAGAATTACTAGAAAACGAAATCGAAGCGAGGGAAATGGGAGAAAGCATCAAGATTAAGGAAGACCGATCACCATCATCGTACATCCCGAGAAAACCGTTCGTGAAGAACACGGCAGCGACGTTATATGCGGACACTGGTAAATCGAAAACGAGCATATTTTGCGTTTATTGCAATGGATCACATTTTTCTGCTTCTTGTGAACACGTGAAAGATATCAATTTGCGAAGAGACATTTTGAAGCAAAAGGGAAGATGTTTTGTTTGTTTACGTCAAGGCCATCGAATGCGTGAATGCACATCAAACAAGAATTGTCGACATTGCGGAAATAAGCATCACCAGTCAATTTGCTATCAAGAATCGAAGAAAATAAACGGAAACACCCCTGAACCAGTTGAAAAAGAAGAGAGTACGACGATCGCCTCCGCAGCATCTCAAGGAAAGTCTCAAGTGTTACTTCAGACAGCGAAAACCATTGCATATAAAGATGGAGAAACGAGAGGAATACCAGTGCGCATACTATTTGACAGTGGCAGTCAGAGATCCTACGTCTCTGAGTCATTGAAAACGAAATTGAAACTGCAACCATCGAAAAAGGAAACACTCAAATTGAACACGTTTGGTGGTGAGAAGATTACGAAGAATGTATGTGGTGTAGTAAATTTTTATGTGAAGGGTAAACGAGGGGAGAGTATTGAAATTCAAGCTTTAACTTTCCCCAAAATTTGCACAGCCTTACCCTCCAAAGTTGATTTGTCAGATTACCCCCATCTAGAAAATTTGGAATTGGCTGACCCGCTGGACTCAAATAGTGAATTGGAGCCAGTTGATATTTTGATAGGGGTAGACATGTATTGGGAAATGATAAATGGGGATATTATTCGAGAAAACACTGGTCCTATAGCGATAGACAGTAAATTTGGTTGGATAATTTCTGGGCCAGTCAAGGCTACTGTCAGTCAAGTATCTGTTGCAAATTTGATTTTGGATACCCCTGAATCTTCCCAAAATGATCAAGATCCCATCGTTTCAGAATTAAAGCGATTTTGGGAAACCGAGTCTATTGGTATTATTGATAACCCCAAAGCTGAGCAGGATACGCCCTTCCTAGATAACATCAAATTTGATGGCACACGTTATAAGGTAGGACTCCCCTGGAAAAGGGTGGAGCCAGAGCCTTTGCCTGAGGACTATAACCTCTCTTTGAATCGATTGAATTCGCTTTATTCCCGACTTCGAGAAAAACCCGATGTACTGAAAGAATACGATAACATAATTAACGAGCAGGAGAAATTAGGAATAATCGAAGAAGTTCCGAAAAACGAACAAACAAACGAGTTTCTTGAAAATAATGATTGTCATTATATTCCACATCATGGCGTGTGCAGACAAGATCGCCAAACCACGAAATTACGAATCGTTTTTGATGGCTCTGCAAAAACTCCCGAACGAGATTTGTCTATGAATGATTATTTGGACAATGGTCCGAATTTTATACCGCCGATTTTCGAGATTTTAACGAGATTTAGAGCCAAACCGATTGCAATTGTTTCAGATGTAGAAAAGGCATTTCTACAAATTTCGATTGATGAAAATGATCGGGATCTGTTACGTTTCCTTTGGTACCAGACCCCCCAAGAAGGACAGAAGCCCGTACTAAAACAATACCGTTTCCTCCGTTTATTGTTCGGACTTCGGCCCAGTCCGTCGATCCTCGGGTATGTCATAAACGAACACCTTGATAAATTCGCAGAAACCGAGCCAGAAACCGTAGAAGCACTAAAATCCCAACTATTTGTCGATGATTTTGTTGGGGGAGCTAATTCTGTTGAAGAAGGATTCGAGTTGTATAAAACTTCGAAAAACATCATGAATTCTGGTTCTTTTCGACTCCGAAAATGGAACACGAATAGCCCCGAGTTACGAGAATTGATTGATAGAGAGGAAAATCCCGAAACCGTTAACGAGAAATCTAACGAGCATGTGAGCGAAGACGACCAAACATTTACGAAAGAAACTTTAGGCCCGAACACTATTTCCGATGAGAAAATGAAAACGAAGATTTTAGGCCTAAATTGGGATATTCAAAACGATGAGTTTTATTACGATTTCGACGAAATAATCGATTTTGCCAACTCTTTGCCGCCTACAAAGAGATCTGTTTTGAAAGTAACAGCGAAAATTTACGACCCGCTGGGATTTTTGACCCCTGTAACCGTGAAGCTGAAGGAAATGTTTCAACAACTTTGTATTGATGACGTGAAGTGGGATGATGAATTACAGGGAAGCATGCGCAGGAAATTTGATTCGATTGTTTTTGACTTGCGCAGACTGAAAGACGTGCGATTGCCAAGATGTTTGTTTTCGAAAACTGCGAATGCGACTGAATTTGAACTGCATGGATTTTCAGATAGCAGTTGTAAGGCCTATGCAGCTACGGTTTATTTGCTTACTCGTTACAATGATGGCACGATTAGTGTCAATTTGATAGCATCTAAATCGCGTATTGCGCCATTGAAACAGCAAACAATACCTCGTTTAGAGCTTTTAGGCGCACAAATCTTGGCCAAATTGATGAAAACAGTCTGTGATTCATTGGAAAAGGCAATGAAATTCCCATTAAAATGTTTTTATTGGGTCGATTCTCAAGTTGTTTTGCACTGGATAAAGAATGAGCGTATATGGAAACAATATGTTCAAAACCGCGTGAATGAAATCCATAAATTGTCGTTGAGTGAAAATTGGAGATATTGCCCAGGTTCATTGAACCCAGCTGATTTACCCTCCCGGGGGTTAAATGCAAACGAGCTTTTGAAGGCTGAAATTTGGTGGCATGGTCCACAGTTTCTTAAGGAGGACAAAACAAAATGGCCTAAAACCCCGAACTTTACTGAATCGAAAGAGGCTTACGATGAATTAGCGAAAACGAAACCAAATGTTACCCATGTTCTTTCTACGAAATCGACGCTTGAATCTGAAGTTATTAACATGGAAAATTTTGGTTCGAAAACACGACTTGTTAGGACCTTTGCGTGGGTTCTACGTTTCATTGCAAATCTAAAACATCGAGTAAAGAAAGAACTTTGTGCTGAAAATTTTGAAGAAACACTTTCTGTAACTGAGATCAATCGAGCAGAGAATAAACTAATAGAATTCGTACAACGCGAATCATTTCGAGAAGAATTGTCGTATTTAGAAAACAAGAATTTTCGAGTAAAACCGCCGAATTTAGTACGCGAATTTGGGTTGTTTATCGACGATGAAGGTATTCTAAGATGTAGAACTAGACTGAAGCACGCTGCTGTCATAGATGCGAGTAAAACGCCGATTTTGTTACCTTCGAAACATTATTTTACGACTTTGACTATTCGTCAAAGGCATGCCGAAACAGGCCACAACAGTGCTACTTATACATTGTCCGCCTGTCGAGAGAAATTTTGGATTTTAAGAGGTAGACAAAGCGTCAAAAATGCGATTAAAAACTGTACCATTTGCACTCGTTTTTGTGGAAACCCATTTTCGACCGCACCCTGTTACGATTTACCGAGTTTTCGTGTAGACGATGGACCGCCGTTTGTGAATACCGGACTCGATTTTGCCGGAGCACTTTACGTAAAGAACGCTGATGGATCTTTATCCAAATCTTACGTTTGTTTATATACATGTGCCTCTACTCGTGCGGTGCATTTAGAGTTAGTTCATTCGCTTGATACCGAAACATTCTTACGTTCATTTAGAAGATTTGCTGCACGTCGTGGATTGCCGAGACTAATCATTAGCGATAACACGAAGACTTTTAAGTCTGCTTGCAAAGAAATTCGAAAAATTTCTCGATCAACCGTTGTAAGAGAAGTTTTAACGAAAAAGGGAGTGGAATGGAGGTTTATTCCCGAGAGATCTCCCTGGTTTGGTTCCTTTTACGAAAGAATGGTAGGGACAGTGAAGTCATGTTTGAGAAAAACGATCGGAAGAGCAATGTTATGTTTCGAAGAGTTGAACACGATATTGATCGAAGTTGAAGCAATCGTTAATAACCAACCTATTAGTTACGTGTACGATGACAGCGATGGAGTTTCATACGCGCTTACACCGTCACATTTGATCTATGGACGTCGAATTGCAAGTATTTCGTCAGATGCGCATTATGAAATCATTGGCACCACGAGAAACGAAGAGATCGAAGCATCATATGAAATTGCTTGACAGATTTACGAAATTATGGAAAAGAAATTATTTGCTAAATTTGCGAGAGAGATCAATGAAAACCGACGGAGTATTCAAGGAAACAGGAATTTGAATTGGTGATATTGTATTGTTGAAAGATGATAATTCTCGTCGAACATTCTGGAAGTTAGCAAAGGTTGAAAATGTAATCAAGGGACCTGATGGAATCGCCAGAGTTGCTACGATAAAGGCTTTGACCAATGATAAAAGAACAATCGTTCTTAAAAGAAGCGTGAAACATTTGATACCGATGGAGGTTCAACGAGAATCAGATGAATGCAATCAAAACGATGTTGCCAAGCAGCAAAGGCAAGATTTACCGAAGAACGATACTGACGATATTGAAGATCGAAGACAAAGACCAAGAAGGGACGCGAAAGTGATTGGTGAGATTAGACGTAAGGATATGACGTAAGTGATTTATTGATTTATTGATTGTAGAGTATAATTCGTTCGTATTTTGATCGACTTTAGCGATCAACCCGGGGGAGTATGTCGTGATTTACCCCCTGTATGAGTAGTTCTTGGACCCTTCTGAATTACGCTTGCTGAAATGTTTTGTTGAGAACTAATGACTCGTTGATTGACGTTAGAGTACCGGGTGAGTCAAAAAAAAGTTTGCCTGTTTGGCGGGCTGTGGAATAATATGTATGCGGCTGATATTCAAAACTGAAATGTTAATCTATCATGCAAAGGCTAACTTAGATGAGAAAATTTTGTTTGGTAGAATTGCTCATCTCTAAGACCCCAAAATTAGAAAAATTTCTCTAAAGGACATGTATGGGAACTAGAATTCCACATTCCATTCCGGTCCATGATTTACTTGCTATTGAAATCAAAATTCTATTTCTGAAACTGACAATTGTAGTGAACTCAAATTTCCATGCCAAATAAATCCTGGACCAGAATGGAACGTGGAATTCTTGATTCCCATACAAACCCCTTACAAGCATTTTTCCAATTTGTGGGTTTTCAAGTGAATGATTCTGCCAAACAAAATTTCTCATCTAAGTTGGCCTTTGAATGGTAGATTAACACTTTAGTTTTTAATATCGGCCACTTACTTTTTATTTCACAGCCCGCCAAACTGGTAAACTTTTTTTTGACTCACCCGGTATGTAGAGTATGTATTTTTAGATTAGATTCGACATGCCATGATTAGGCCGAGCGATTTTGATGCCCCTGAACGAGAGGATAGATTTCAACCCCACGAGGGGAAGTTATCGTGAAACACGACATACGTATTTTCAATCTTTGTTGTCTCCTTTTAACCAAATTATTCGGCATTTTAAGCCAATATTTAAACCTAAAGCCCCCCAACAGCGCCGACCGATGATCCACTTCCCGCGCGGAAGTGAAGGCAAGGCAAAGGTTATCCTTACCTCGTCTTGACTCTGAGTTGAAGTTTTTATTAATCAATCAATGCTGAAACAGACTAGGCCAATCGAAAGATCAGAGATGAGATTAATTCCACATCGCTATCAACGAAGAAGAATACTACATAGTTCAAGAGTTACATCGTCTCATACTTTAACCTACTCTAGGGAGCCTGAGTGCACAGAGGCCTTGAGATTTATTTCAACTGGTTTACATCATTATTACTGAAAAAGTCAAAATTCTGTCGTATCGGTTCATCTTTCACTTCGATTTCCATGTTGTCTTTTGCTTTTGCAGTTCGCTTATCAATCATTTGGGAATTCACTGTATCCTTTTTTTGATTCCCAGTCATCAATTTCACAACCGTGGCTTTCGTTCTCGCCATCCCATTGGTTTTTGATCGGTTTTTGGCGGGAAAATTAGCCCCTGAATTGAATTGGGACTACTCAGTGTTCGTGTTAGTTTTGTAAATATGCCTAAATTCAAGAAGAAATGCAATAACCCTCTCCACGAAGAATGGAATATTGGTGAGCAGACTGATGATTTGAAATTAGTCAGCCTGCGGGCTTGTGGCCTTGGAGAAATACTTGAAATGTGCAAAATAATTTTGAACGAAAGAGGAAAAGAAGCACACAACGTCGGCAGTAATACGTGTGGCCTTTGCCTGCAGAAGTGTATAGAAATGCCTCAATTTCTTAAGCATTTTTCATTTGCCCAGTGTTCCTCATTGAGAAAAAAGGTGAGCTTCTTCGCATGTTTTGTGCTACACGTGTTCCGTGAATATCCTATATAAATTCATGACAGTAATGCTATCAAATTTGCACACAAGGCAGGGCATATCCCCATTCTAGGCAATGAATATTTAAGTTCTGTTATTTGTAAAAATTAACTTTTGTTTATCTGATAGTTGTGATTGTGTTGTTTTCCTTGACTTGATATCATGTACATCATAACAACTAGCAATTGCACAATGATGAGATTTCTAACTGTGTGCATCATTTTCGATTAAAAATGAAAACACAAAGAGATTATGGCAAGCCAAGGCAATGCATGAGTAAAGACAAGCAAACTTTTGTAGGGTTGCTGTGCCACCAGAGGCATCAGAGGAAATTTGAAACATTGTACATCCAACCTAATGCTGTAAATGACATTTAGTTGCGGATAGAGTGAAGAAATTTCATTTAACAAAACACATCTGCCCACATCAATGAAGAAGTGTCTGTTATAAGGAACTTTTTTATGAGAAAATTGTTGGCAAATATGTTGTTGAGCCTATATGATAAGTAATATTAACTAACCATTTATGATTTGAACATAATGGAACACTTTTTATTCTTATATGATGTTTTAATTGGCAAGAAACATACTGTATCTGCAGCAGTGTTATAGAACACCATTTGAAAATTCATACATTCAAAAAAGAACAAACAAAATTTAAAAACTTTCACGAACAAATTTTGACATTGAAAGAAGAAACTTTCAGTACTATCATTGCTTGATCCAAGTTTCTTAGAAAAAATACGTGTATTCACATATTGATGTAGCCATTTCAAGAGGTGGGAAGTCTGGTGAAAAATACAGTATCTTTCATTTTTAATGTTAACAGGACAAGAAAGAAACAAAACTTCAGTAATACAAAAATTGTTGTTTACTCTAAATGGCGAGGTAGAACCACAATTCTTTACTTGGCCACTCTGGCTACATCCTTGGTTCATATCGTAACAGATAATTTGGAGGTATTCTAGTAATGAGTAGCATTGCAACAATACTTTGCTGATTGAAACATTTAGTCCTTCCTCTCTTGTCTTCCTACAGATTCAGGCTGTGCTGAATGTTATTAATGTCACAGAAAATCTACCAAGCTCAGTTGTTAATGTAGTAGATGAACCAGAACAGTACATTGATGATGAAACAACTGCAGATAGTCAGTCAGTGCATGTTTATTCCGAGTCTACATGGAGTGCTTTCAGCCAGAATAGTATTCAGTGGCAGGAATCTGAAGAAATGCCAGCTGTAGTAGATATGCAAGATAAGGAATGCCAGACAGTTCCAGTGTATGTCCTAGGAGAAGAAGAATGTCATTATTTAGTTGCAAAAGCCAGTGCTCATTGTGATTTTAAGATGAATCCTGAAAATGTTGAAAACAATTGCAATGGGGCTGGCGCAGGAATGAATTTCAGAAAGATTCATAAATCTATGTGCTCTGAAAGAATGTCTGAGAGTAGACATAACTTGAACAAACTCACACTCCGACAATCTTCTCAGTTTCTTCCAGGAAGCTGTTCGGAGTAAACATTTCATTGTTGCGATGATTGATGATTATCACAACATACAAACAAAACATCAACCTGAAAAGAAGACCCACTGCCCTTTACTTGGATTTACTTTGATTGGATTTTAAAAATTTAGATTAAAAGCTAAAAATTAAGCTTATTTTGGCACCTTTTTAGAACCTTCAAAAGTAAGAGATCTCTATGAACACTGTCATATGCTTTTTTTAAATCAATAAATGCAACACATAGATATGACAATTAATTAATTTATTTCAAGTTTTAAGTGGTAAGTGGTTTTCTTGGTCGGTGGTAAGTGGTCGGTGGTTTTCTTGGTCGTTGGTAAGTGGTCGGTGGTTTTCTTGGTCGGTGGTAAGTGGTTTGTTGGTCGGTGGTAAGTGGTTTTCTCCGTTGGTGGTGCTGGTCGGTGGTTGGTGGTGCTGGTAGGTGGTCATTGGTTGTCTGGTCGGTGGTCGGTGCGGTCGGTGGTATGTGGTCGGTGCACTGGTCAGTGTGGTCGGTGGTAAGTGGTTGTACACCACGCCGTTTTTCAAATCACTTGTTGAATGCAGTTGAATCTTTGTGATGTGCCTTGCCAACCTTTCACTCTTCTTCTGTAGTGTCTTCAAATTCTTGGACTATCCTTGCAACTTCTGGACCCGAGACCATCCAACGTTGAAGACCATTGCTATTTTCAGTTAAGCCAATCATTCCTGCGTGACCTTTTATCTGCTTTTGTGCCTGATCAAGCCAAATAGCAGAGAGCAGATGGGTTCAGGTGGATTCAGATAGGTTTAACTTATATAAATTACGGTTATTTGAATATATCTTCCTTGTATTCCTGTTAGCGCACCTTCTCAGAAAAAAGGTTTCAACCCTTGCCCATGACACAAGCTCTTTTATTGCTTGAAGGATTTTAGTGGCGATGACTTGACCAGACAGGCCTTCATTGCAGTTTACGAACCCAAGGAAATATTCCCTGAAGTGAGAGGAAGTATCAACAAAATGGAGGACTATATCAATCTGCTCTGGATTACGTACATCAGCTGCTTTATCAGCAAGGATGGAATAAAACTTCAAACGTTTCATTTCACTGGTAATTTTCTCTGTGTCGTTTTAGAACAATATGCTGCTGATATTTGTGCATTTTGCATGTGTTCTTCAAATGTTGAATTTTGCCCATAATGGGTTAGAAAACTTAGCATTGCCTGGAGATTTCCAGGTTTTTTTTGGACTCATCATATGAATGAGAGTCATCCCTATGAACGGGAATGTTTTGGCGTCCACAAAGCATCACAACCTCAACAATAGGTTTTAACTTTTTCCTTTTTGTTTCAACTTGCCTTGTAGTCATTAAGTCATACTAAATATTGAATTATTTTGTTCTATTCTCCATACATGAACGAAAGTGGAGTGCTCTCTCAGTGGCTTTTCAGCTTGGTGCTTAAATCCTCGAATGGCATCTCGCTACTTTTCAAATGGGATTTTGTACAAACAAGTTAATTTTGAGGAATTATGGATGCTTTCTCCACCAAATAGAACACAGTAAATTCAAAATGTGCTGTTAAAGACCCATGACTGACCAGCATCCTTTGCAGCCCTCAAATCCTCTTCCCCACAGCTCCCATTAATTGCTGTATACAGACAATAGCAAAGTTTGTAATCTGTTTTAATCTTCAATCAAAATAATGTAAATGGACAAAAATTACATCAATAGTTTCTTTAGTCCATCAGGAATTCATTTAGGGATGTATTTTTGTGGGTGTATGCTGTAAGTGGTGCTGGCGATGCTCAGCCATGGCGACATGGGCTCTTTTATCTCCTGCTCCTCATTTGATTTGTAGGCAGGTGAGTTCAACATGTTAGTATGAAGAAGAGAGCGTATCCTCCAAATACAGTTGCTTTGGCGCAAATAAATATTTTTTGTCTCCTCTTTCCACTGTAAAAATGAACGCTTATGTCTTTTCAATCCCTCCAAACTCCACTTGTCGAGGCATTGGGTGCTTTCGATTTGAAATGACAAATTTCCATCAAAGTACCTGTGGATGATTCAAAGACTAATGTCGTCAACTGGATGTGAAAACTTTGGGAAAAAACTGCATAAGGAAGATTATCAGCAACTTGGCATGGATATGACGCACCAGGGAACAAAGTTTGAGTCTAGTTTCAGAAGTGGGTCCTAATAGCAAAAGAAAGGGCTTAAACTAAATCTGGGCCCTTAGTCCTTAGTCTTTCATTTGTGCATCTTTGAAGAGGCGATATTTAGGCCAATGTGCCGGAGGACAATGTCATTTTACTTAAAATTATTCAAACCCTGTTGGAGGTGCAAGCTACTGTGAGGCTTTTTCACAAAGAGCCTAACTAAGCAAACTGACCTAAAAGCAAACATAAACCTAACACCATCCTACATTTAGATAAAATAGAACTAACATTGTGGAAGATAAGAAATTGGTATACAATACTAATTGTATGAGATATAGAGTATCTATATAATGGGATGCCTAAAAGCATACCTTTTGCACATCCAGAACATTCGCCAGCTCTGGACTCGCCATTTCTGCTGACCTAAAAACCTCATGGTCAGGATTTTTTTCTAGGTGATTCTGGCTGGTTCCGGGTGATTCTGGCTGGTTCTGGGTGATTCTGGACCATTCCGGTGTTTAGCACAACCACACCAGATTCTGCTCATTCATATTTCTTGTTTTGCATGTGAACTTTTCCAATCATTTTCATAGTCCCAAGTTTGATATGTGTTTTTAGCCATCTGTTAAGGTCTCTCTTGTTTAGTTTTGATCTTTGATTGGCAGATATAGATGGAAACGCATCATGACTTCTTCCAGAGATATACTCAAATGGCTTTATTCCTCCGAGATCTTTTATCATCTTAACTTCATCATCAAAAATGCTCTGTTTACTGTGATTCGTTGAATCAGCAGGTACCCCTGTATGTTTGTCAAAATTCAAGTTTATGTCTCTAATATGTGGGACTGCTTTACTCCTCAGTGGGACTGCTGCCTTCGTGTTGTTTGCTCCCATTGAGCGGATGAGATATATTGCCAAATTTATGCATATCTCCTGTGCAAGACCATCCTTGATATTGGTTCTCATACCGCCTTTTCAATTAACAGATTTACCACATCGAAGCTTTGCAGCTTCTTGCGCATTTTGAATGGTCATTACTAGCTTTGAAAAAAGATAGCAGCAGTTTCTCATTTATAGATTCACAGTCTCCATCTCCTGCAGCTGACATGTGTCATATGAATCATATTAATCATATGAATAACATAACTAGAGTCAAGAAAACAAGAAATTTTCAGTGAAATATTTCGATCTTATGTAGATCTTCTTCAGTCACAATATTAATAGATGATAAGAGTGTACCATGACGATAAAGGAAAGAAATATAAATTTGATTTAAGAGTTATTCAAATGTCCGTGGAATTTCTGATTCTGATAATGAACATAGATTGCTAATTACGAAAAGAATTAGTCATAAGAACATAAAAATTGAAATAAGGTATACACACATAAGATGCTGTTAATTCGGGAAAAGTTTATAATGTGTTTTTGCGAGTTCACCCATTGCGCTGTTCATTCCATTGGGTTCTTTTGTGTCCAATCTAGCAATCCATTTGTCCTCAAAGTTGCCTAGATCTGCTAAGTTTCCTTCCACTTGCTGCAAAATATGCACTTTTAAGTTCTTATCGAATGTGCAATCTTGGCTATTAAAGAAATGCCTTCCGATTTCCGTTGCTGTTGGATCATTCATAGAATCACTTATATGTTTGTTGAATCTTTGGCTTACTGATGTAGAAGTGTAGCTGACGTAAAGAGTGTTATGATTGTTGCATTCTGCCGCGTAAATTACATTCTTGCTTTGACAAGTACCTCCAGAAATGTTTGAGACTTTTCCTGATATTTCATTTTTTAACTAATTTGTTTGTCTCATATGTGAACGTAGTTTGCAAGGACGTCCTCGTTTTTCGGTACTCTTTTGGGTGCATCTGATGCTTTCTCCGTATGATTTTGGCCGTTTTGTTTCAGATTTAACTAATTTAGAGCGGATAATATTAGGGTTCCGACGATATACGATCATGGGAGCATTTGAAAATATTTCCTCGTATTTGGGTCTCCACGAATAATGAACTCGTAACTTCTATGGAGTATCTTAGCTAATGCTTAAAAATTCCTGTGCCAGTTAATTACTAGTGGTATTCAATCTTTATTTGGGCTATTGTTATGTATGTGTCCATTCAGGAGTGATGTTCTGTCCTTTTCTTTGACTTCTTTCGCGATCTCAAGAGTTATTCAAATAAGAGTTTGCATTTCTCAGCCACTGCAACAGTATTAACTCTACCATTGTCATCAGCCACAATATTCTGTCTCACCCTGAATTTAGGAAGGCCAAAAAGCGGAATGAGTTGTTTTGTAAATCAATGACTACGATAACAATGTTACAATAACGGATTTCCCATGCTGTATGTTCAGAAATTCCACGATGATTTTCTTTGAATTTTGTGTGACCACGCCCTTTAGATCATTGCAAAACGCCCCTATTTTGAAGAATCTACCATTTGTTTTTCATGAGAAATTTCGAAAAAAGGACCTCAAAAGCACTGAAAAATAGATCGTTTTGAAATTTTAGATAACAACGTGATAGCTTGATATAAATCTTCATTTCTATAAGCATCCGTTTACAGAAACTGAAAGTAATCCCATCTTAGTAATCATTTCCATCTTCCTCAACAATATTCACTTGTGCAAATTCTGATGAGCAACTCATTGAAAGCTTAATGCACAAACCATAAATGCATGACATTTTTTAAGTATAAAACGTGCAAAATAGATTGTAAATTTATCGTTTTTAGTCACTAAAATGTTGGTAAAACGACCAAATTTTCGGGGAAAAGTCCAAGAATGTTATGGTTGAAAGCATTTGTCTGAAATTTATTCGTCCCAAACTTTTTGCGCCAATGTGTCTATTTTTCCAACAGAAAACACACTTTTCTTTCGATTGAAAAGGAATTTTTGCAGAAAAACGAACGAAGAACCTAGTTTTTTGCCGAAAAACCTACTTTTTCATCAAAAACTACGTTTTGCGATCGAAAAAGTGATATTTCATGTACACATTTGGATTGCCATAAAGTAGCTATGAGAGGAAAATGGATTAATGCAATTTTTTTCGGTTTTTCCGACAAGAATGGAAAACTGACGAATTTTCCGACAACATTTTCACAGGGGGGGCCATGGCCCCCCTGGCCCCCCCCGGCCACGACGCCACTGATTGTTGAATCTTGCTTCCTGCATGTTTGAACGAAGTCATAGGTGTTGAGGCGCCTAGCCATTGAGAAAGATCTATCAGCAATGATTTAGGGGGATTTTTTACAGATTTTTCTTGAAAAAAAGGATTGTCGCCAAAGTTGTGCGAAATTATCACAAAGTGATACGCTCCTTGGCAGTTTGACCTAATTTTACTTTCTATAGCACAGTTGTCAGGTTGACACATACATTTGTCATTTTCTAGTTTTCATTGATTTATTTGAATGAACAAAACTGAAATCTTTGAAAAAAGTGGGAGGGGGCTTTAGGCCCCTAGCCCAATGGCTGCGCAGTCCCTGCTGCATACTTAGCAGCTAATTGCATGTTGGTCCATGTTGGTTATGGAATATTTTAGATGTGAATAGGAAGATACATTTGGCTAAAAGACATCTGGCTCTGGAGATGCTTTTTTGCATTACGCGTCTTGCTCCTCCCCTTGATTGGATATCCTCTGTGGATGGTTCGGTTTGTCCGACTATAGCAAAACTTGAAGCTTTCAATCGGCTACCCAGAAAGCACTAGCATTGAGCGTTTAAGGTAACATAATGATAACTAGGATCTGATAGGCAGAAGCATACTGTTTTTTATACTTTACAACAGTTCATCATATGATCAAGATGTTTTCAGCCAGGGAACAAATGCTTTCTCTCTGATATCAAAGAAAGAACATACAGTATGGAAAATCCGTTATTGTAATATTGTTATCGTAGTCATTGATTTACAAAACAACTCATTCCGCTTTTTGGCCTTCCTAAATTCAGGGTGAGACAGAATATTGTGGCTGATGACAATGGTAGAGTTAATACTGTTGCAGTGGCTGAGAAATGCAAATCTGATCTTCAAAGGGATGATATCAGCGTGTATTTCATAGGAAGAATGATAAATAGCATCCATCCTCATGTAAAACGTTCCAATCAAAGGAATAGAACGGCGGGGGAGTGCATTCGGCAAAATGTATATTACCGAATTAGAATGCTTTCTAAAAGTCAGACTTTAGATGAGAGTGATAAAAAGAATGAATGCGATATTGGAAATATAGAAGGGAAGAGAGTTTCAAGAGACAATGAAGAGAAGAGACAGGAACAAGAAGGATGTTTAGAACAGGGGAGACAAGAGACCGTGACGAAACAAGACAAAACAACCCAAACAGATTTGATCCAAGAAAGCGTCATCATTGAAGAAGAAAGTGTCCAAGAAGCAGGAGGTCATTCACTGACTCACAAAATGTTTGCAAAGGATGCAAATCTATTCATATTGAAGGAAAGGGACCAACTTTTAGCAAGTGTATCCAGAATAAACGAAAAGAGGGCTTGTATCACCACCAGTGAACTAATTGAGAAAACGAAAATTATGCCGTCTGACATTGAGCTCAAATATGAGATTGGCCGTGGCTCTTATGGAATTGTACATGGAGGTTTATTGAAGAGGGCAGATAAGGAATATAAGACATGTGTCGCGGTAAAAAGAGTTAAAGGCAACGATGATCGCGATTGCCTTGAGGCATTATTTGTCGAACTGAAGATGCTGTACTTCCTTCGCCTGATGAAAATAAAAAATGTTCAGTATTTGTACGGGGCAGTTTATGAAAATGGGAAGCCAGTCAGCATGGTCACCTTTTTCATAGGGAAAAATAATGAATCAACAACCTTAAACAGAGTTCTTGGACAGGACAGGAAGTTTGAGATGCAATTCGCAAATTTCCTACACTTTTGCTGCTCGCTTGCAGTAGGGTTGCTTGGTGTGCATAAAACTGGGATACTGCATAATGACATGAAGCCGAATAATGTTCTTGTGAACCTTGAAGATTGTTCAGCAATGATAATTGACTTTGGCAGAGCATGTTTTGTGCATAACGCTAAAAGAAAACCAAAGAAAAGGGAGCAATCAACACACTATTGGATCGCCCCAGAGGTTAATAGTTGCCTGTCCGTACCAAGTCCTTATAGTGATGTATTCAGTGTTGGCTACATCATTCAGTATGGCATAGCTAGGTTTGCAGAATGCCAGTCTTTAAGAAAACTCAAGCTCTTAGCAGATAAATGTCAATCACAAGAGCCTTGCGAAAGACCAACTCTACGATTTATTGAACACTTTATCGAAGACTTGCCAGAGCATTACTTAAAATATCATAAATAAAGAACATTTATGTTTGCACTAATTTAATTGTCTAAGAATAAAAATTGTTATTTGATATTGTGTAAGTCACTCCTGTGATATAGAGAGATCGAATATGGTATTCGAATTGAGCAAAGTGATGTGTTCCTCGGTTATTATATCTCAGTCTCTTCCTAGACGCTTTACAAAACCACTGTTGCGTCTTAGGTCCCTTATCCATGATAAAGGTGCCTAAGAACTTTCACTGGACTATCTGAAATCTGTTTGAAAGTTATTTCATAGACGAGATTATAGCTTAAACATCATGAAAAGCAGCAAGCGGAAGATACATTCTTATGTAGGTCCTTTCCTGGTGTTCAGTCAATGATACCCAATGCTTGTATTGTATCCGGGATTGTATCACAATGACAGTGAAATGAATTGGCGCATCCCGGAGGGGGGTACATAACATATTTAGGGTACGGGTATGTGCCGCCCATGTGGTCGGGTTTTGGGTCCAAAATTCTCTAAACAAGGGTCCTTTTTCAGCAGATTTTCCATAAACATGGGTGGGGTTTCGCTAAAATTCGCAAAAAATGGTTAAACTCAGCAGTTTTCCGCCAAAATTAATCATAAAAGTGGGTATCAAAAGCAAGTTTCGGTAATTAGAAGAGGGTAGCTTTCTGAAAACCGGGCGGCAGACCCCCGTCCATTCTCAAGTCATGTACCCCCCCGGGGGCGCATCACATTGATTTTAACAGCAATTGCTCTCATGACGATGAATTTTTTGTGAATGAAAGGCTTAGTTACATTTATTTTATTGATAATTATCTACGTTGTCGTTTGTATTGTAGGATAAACAAGCGAACCAATTGCGAAGGATGCAATGAATCATTTTCCCACAAATCATTCAAGCGCCATACGGAAGACAATTTTGATGAAAGTTCCCGGACATATAAATGTGCAAAGAAAAGGCAGGATTCCAGTGATGATTCAGATTGTGGAAAAGAAGCGAACATCGAGAACAGTCCCGAATTAGTTGACAATAATGATTCAGATAGCAGCGCCGAAGAAGCTGCAAATCTTACTGCGCAACAAGCTCTAGACTTTCAAAGAAGATTTGTTCACCGGGGCAACCTAAATGAAAGTGACTTGAGAAATTTCTTCGACCTTCCTGCAACTGGCGATACAGAAAGTCTTCCTTCAGAAGATGATGCTGATATTGGGGATGAAAATGGTTTCATGGATGATCCAGAGATTGAAGATGTTCTGGAGGATGAGGCAGGCGAGCAAGGAATTGCTGTTGAACCGGATGATCCATCGGTATTTGCAGCAACCGTCCTACGATGGCTTTGCTTATTCATTGCACAATGGCAAACAGCAAATGCAGTCTCTGACACAGCAATAGGAAATTTATTACTGTTCCTTAGTTCTTTGTTATTCGTTCTTGCAAGCAAATGTGCTTTTTTGGAACCAGTGGCGAGTAGATTCCCGAAAACAATTGGAAAGCTGCACTCCTTCCTTGGATTTAAAACAAACTCTTTCAAAAAATTCATTGTTTGTCCTTCATGTTTTAAATTGTACCAGGAAGAGGACTGTTACTTTACAAACAGAGGGGTCAGATATCCGTCAAAGTGCAATCATATCGCCTTCCCTAACCACAGAGCACGACATCTGAGGCGCCAATGTGGCACTGAATTGATGAAGCAGACGGTGACACCAGGCGGGAAAAAGCTTCTTGTTCCTTATAAAGTGTACTGTTACAAGTCTTTAAAGGAAAGTATTGAAACTCTTTACAAACGACCGTATTTTGAACGCATGTGCCAAATGTGGAAACAAAGACGAGTTCCAAATAATACATACGAGGATATTTATGATGGCCGTGTTTGGAAGGAGTTTCTCCTACAAATATTGGCGTGATGTTAAATTTGGACTGGTTTAATCCCTATAAGCACTCTAACTATTCGGTCGGGGTGCTCTACATGGTTTGTTTGAACTTACCTCGCACAGAAAGATTCAAGAGAAAAAATGTCATCTTAATTGGTATCATACCTAACATGAAACATGAGCCTTCAACGAACATGTTTATAGAGCCGCTGGTTGGTGAATTGAAGGAAGGTTGAAATGATGGCTTTTCTGTTTCGAATGGATCAGGAAACACTCAGATCATCTGCAAAATTGTCCTACTCTGCGTAGGATATGACATTCCAGCATGCAGAAAATTATGTGGATTTCTAGGTAAGAATTGGTTTTCAAATCATTCCTGTTTAATCATCTATCATACTTCTATTTTCATGCAAATATTACTGGAAGATTTCTTGGATCTTCTCTTGAGATCCAATCAGGGATTGGGTACTTGGAAAACAGTTTTGAGGAAAATTAGAAGTCTTCATTAGCAAGGAAACTACTACCCCTCTACTACCAGACCCCAATTTTAGCTTTTTGGCAAATTCACGTCTTTGGATGCACTTGCTATAATTCCCAATCCTACATATCTTAGGTCACAGTGCTACACAAGGATGCTCAAAGTGCAAAAAATCATTTCCTGGAGGGATAGGCGAAAAAGTGTATGGTGACTTTGATAGAGACACATGGGAAAAGCGAACTGATGAAAAGTGTATGGTGACTTTGATAGAGACACATGGGAAAAGCGAACTGACGAAAAGCATCGTGAAGAAATGAGGGAAATTCAACAATGCCGCAGTAAGGGAGACAAAGAAGAGCTTGAACGAAAGTATGGGACAACGTATTCTGCATTGATTGAGCTACCTTATCTCTCATCTGTTAGGATGTCCGTTATTGACCCAATGCACAATCTGTTTTAGGGCACTGCCAAGCACGTTTTCAACCTTTGGAAAAATGAAAATGTAATTAATAACAACAAGTTAGAGGAGATTGACGAGAAATTGCAAGGAATTCAAGCAGCGAGTGATGTCGGAAAGTTACCCACAAAGCTTATTACTGCATTTAATAAATTTACGGCGGATTAATTTAAAAATTGGACTCTACTTTTCTCTATCTACGCCCTCAAGGATACAATAAGAGATCGACATTTGGAATGTTGGAGAAAATGTGTACTCGCATGCAGATATCTATGCTCAAAAGTGATAACTGAATCGGACATACAAATAGCTGATGGTTTACTGGTGGAATTTTGCAAATCCTTTGAGAGGCTATATGGCGTTGAGCGAGTCACCCCAAACATGCACTTACATGGCCATCTAGCAGAATGCCTAAAGGAATACGGTCCTGTTTATTCTTTCTGGCTCTTTAGCTTCGAGAGATACAATGGCCACCTTGGAAGTTTACCAACCAATAAGCGTCAAATAGAAAAGCAGATTATGAATCGGTTTTTGAGAGATGGTTGCTGTCACGATGCATCATTTCCAGCTGAATATAGAGAAGATTTTTCGGACGCATTGAACAGGCTCAGTGATTTTAAAGATAGAGGAACTCTGGTAGAGATGGGATATCAAACATTGTTCTCTCAATTGCAATTTACCTCACTGCAGACTGGGAACTGGAGTGATCTATCACAAATTACCTATCCTGCTTCGCAAAGGCATTTAGTATTGACAGATCTCGAAAAAACCCACCTTCTAGCTATGTATAAAGTACTGTATCCAGATCCTTGTGTCAATGTTCATATCTCCTACAGTTCCATCCAGCATATTTATGCCAATGGTGACATTTATGGATCCTGCTATTCTCGTAGTAAAAGGTCTAGCACCATCATGGCATTTTGGGCAGGAACCGATGGAGAGATACAGTCAGTCACTGATCCATTCACAAAACCTAGGCCTGGAGTTATCGAGAAATTTCTTTTACATGTCGCTAACGTTAATGGTGAGCCAAAGCAACATCTTGTTGCTAAAGTGTCTTGGTGTGACTCGTTGGACAAGAATATCAAAGAATCTCAAACAATTTCTGAATTCAAGCGTAAACTACTAGCAGTAATAAGACCAAAGCAAAGATCAGTTTACAATGTTTATGTCAGAATAGGAATCAAGAATCTAACAAAACTGCGCCTACAATTTAGTCCACTGAATGAGCACAGATTTCGGCACCATTTTGACTGCTTTAGCCCCCGTTGTTTATGTGGAACAGGAGATGAAGATAATGAGCACTTTCTCCTGCACTGCCCCCAATTTGGTCTGGAACGCATAGATCTCTTCCGTCAGCTTGCAGAAGTACCAGATTTAGATATTACAGACATGGAATCAAAATTTTTGTGCGATTTACTTTTGTATGGAAATGCTGATCTGAATATCATAACAAACAGAATGTTAACTGAAGCTACAATTTCGTTCATTGAAAAGACGAAGCGGTTCGGATAACAATGTTGTAAATATTGCCTGCGCATCCGTGCGCATGCTAATAATACCGTCGCAGCGACTCCCCTTTCCCTTTTTATTGTTTTTTAACTGTTGAATTATTAGAGAAATGTAAATGCCATTCACAGTGGGAACTAGATGACTCCGTGTCTTTTCCCGCTGTGAATGGCATAAGAGTAATGTATATTGTTGTGTAGTTAGTTATGATTTGCTTGTATATAAAAAAAAAAAAAAAAAAAAGTGTCTTGGTTTACAGCAGTTCCAAACTACAAGAATTACTTTGGGAAGCCCATGAAGTTTGGTATTCTCAGCTACACGATATGCCAGGTCCTGCTTCGTTCATCCCTATCCAAAGGATCAGGAGCAAATTTGTCAAAAATACAGAGAAGATTGTTCAACAAGGACATTATTATAACTTGCCCAAGAGATCAGGCAATCAGCATTTAAGACCTATTTGCTAAACTTAGTTTGCCCTACATGATGAAGTACTTTTCTCAGGTCCTGTTTTGATATATTAATATAACTGTCTTATAAAGTAAGGAAAGCATGCAATGCTTGACTCCCTCAAGAAACTTACAAGATTTATAGGGGAACAATAAGATTTTTTAGAGGATTTTGGAGATTTCTCAGGAAAGCAGGAGGCCTTCAGTAAAGATTCCACGAAATTTCTAGGAAGTGATCCGCCCTTAGATAGCAAGGGGTTCAAGATTTAAACCTTTTTGCCAATTTGGACAGCCGAAAATACGTTAATGCTGGCAAAGTTTTAGAGATTGGGTTTAAATACATTTCCTATTGGTTTCTAGAATCACTGCTAACCTGAAAATCTCGAACATGGTTTAACTCAAAATCTTCAATAGCCCGATTCGAACAGTTTCAATTTCCCAATAGATTCTCTACATCGCCAGCTATGCAGCTCCCAGAAGTTAGTAATGCAATTCCCAAAACCGAAGGAAATTTTCATCTCCCTTTCCCAAGGTAATTTAACCCGCTCAATTCTCATCATCTATGCAAAGACAATCTTTAGAAAAGTTTTCCCCAGGCCTCAGACATACAAAATATCATATTTTCAAGCCCAGCCCCACTGCATCAGAGGATTTAACTACGGCAGGTGACCTTATAGTTGTGTTTTGTTTCTTCATTCATGAGGAGCGAGAGAAAGAAATGTTTTCTTCAATGGACATAAGTTAGCTAATAAAATCCATTGATAAGTGCTACATAAAGAGAATGATTTGAGTAACAAATTCAGGTTTTCGAGTCACTCTTACTCGAGCTCTCGATGTATCAATTTGTCAAAATTTAGACTTGGAGTAGCGAAGTTCATATTAAGAGGAAACAGTGTTCAAAGATCTGCTTACGTTTGCAATCATGTATTCGATCCATTACCTACTGTTTTGATTTAGAAGTATCTTTTGATGAGTTTATTAGTTGTTGATCTGGCCATTGATTAGCGTGGTTTAATGCATAATATTAATCATTTTGAATAAGAAACCTCTTCCAGAAATCAAGAAACTCTGCTTGAAGCGATTATCAATACAGTAGTCAATTCGAAGCTAAAAACTCTGCCAATTTTTGGCTATGAGTTGCAATGTTTTAAACAAAACGTGCATTACCAACCCCGCAAAAAGCCAAAAAGTGCAATCTCTGTTTAGGGTTGCCTGCTTCTTGTATTTGGACTGAAAAAGTTATATCAGCCCATTCAATTTACTCCATGAACGATGATGAATTGTGAAATTAAATGTGCTTAAAAATAAAAAAATCTACTATGAGAAGTACGCCTCAAGATAAGAAACCCTATTACAAAATTTTGAGCAAAATGTTCTCATCCAATATGACTATATGTTATGTTATTGCTATATTAGGGAAAATAGTTTCTTAAATTATCATTTGTATAACCATGCAGAAAAAAACCGATTATTTTCTCACTAAAAAGTGTTCTTTTGTGCTGTATGCTGTCTTGACCACCCCTTTGAATGTCAGTGCTTCTCAATGGAATAATCCCCTTGCAGTAAAACCAGAACACTGTTTATAGTACCTCAAGGCAAAGTATTACATACAGACTCATCCTTTTTTACAATGAATTGAAAGTGTTATTTTGAAGATGAATCTTTGTACTTCACAGAGGAGAAAATCAAACAAAATATCCCTTTACAATTGCTCGGATATCAGTGGAGTTTTAACAGTGTCCCAAAGTCTGCCTTTTAAGATTAAGATTGGTGTCCCAAAAAGTGCAGCAAATTTGAAAAAATACAGTTAGTTTAAAGTTATGGTCGAAAGCTGATTTTAATGTTGCTCAGATGCTGCCAGCTCAGGTTTTGACATAGAGCAAGTTAGTAGTTGGCTAATTTTTAGCTTTACAACGGAGTTACCAAAAATATTAGAAAATGTATCAACCAAATCGTTGCAGATTGTAATGACCATAATTGCTTGGTGTGTCAGAGTTTTTCAAATCTGTTGCTTTCTCAGAGACCCCTGGTAGATAGTGTTTAAATCTATTTAGTTATTACGTAAATTTTCTTCATTTTTGGGATTAGTTGATAGTTGGTTAAAATTTGTATCACTATAGAAAAGGGGGATGTAAAGGCCAAAGACATTAATTTGTTCTGTTTAAATTGAAATCTGATTAAATTAAAATGAGAAAATGAAATGCTACGACTCTACTTTTGGAAACGAAAGTGATAAGTGAAAGAACGCTTGGGTATGCTTTATAGTTTCAAATGCATGAAAATGTCTGGAAGAACTATTTTGGCAAAGTGTTCTGTTAAAAGTCGGCAAACATTTGCCTGATTTATGTCTCCTGGTGGCCAAATTAGTCCATTCCCCTCATACGTTATGACCCACAGATTTTCCCCAGGGGGGGGGGGTACTCTGGTATATTCAGGATAGGAGTGCTCAGGTTACTTTTTTGGGTCAATCTTTTGTACAGTTATTTTTTTGGGTTTTTTTTTATATATAATCAATTAAAATATACAAACTCAACAAGTTCATCTACTGTGCCTATCATGGCGGGAATAGACACTAGGTCATCGGAGTGCCCACCATGAAAGGCACTTACAATTCAAAAATTACAATATACTGAAAGAAAAAACAACAAACTAAAAGAAAAAGTTAATGTCTGTCTCACATTTGATGTCAGGCAATGACATCAAAACATTTTATAATTTGGGAGAAAATAGATGCAAGGCAGTTAACAGAGGGCCCTACGCGCGGACAAACAGCCGCCGCCCCTCACCACATGTGCCACCCCCACCGGGATAACACATGAAACTAAAGGCCAGCAGCTGCCCATCCACACAGCAGGACCCCATCCACCCACCATCCCGCACCCTAAGATAAAAATTTACAGTTGTCTATTGCCTAACATCAAATGAGAGACAGAATTTTCTTTCCGACAGCTTGACAGGCTAAGCATGAATCGATTGTCTTCTTCACTAATTCGTCGATTCCTAAAAACCAAATCTTTTCTCTCAGTAATGCCTTGGTTTTAGACAAACCTTGATGGCTTTCGTGGGCGATATAAATTGCTTTTTGCTGCAACAAT
This sequence comes from Aurelia coerulea, assembly GCA_039566865.1. Lineage (NCBI taxonomy): Eukaryota > Metazoa > Cnidaria > Scyphozoa > Semaeostomeae > Ulmaridae > Aurelia > Aurelia coerulea. Next base: position 13,658,964 of record CM076947.1, read on the forward strand.
TTTGGTATGACAATTCTTGATCCACGAATTATCACGTTCTGTTCTCCAACTGCTAATTCTTCTTTGAAAACTCGATACGGTCGGACACTGTCCGGATCCCACAAATTTAAACGAATTGCTGCACGTAACGCTTGTAATTCTCGATCTTTACTTGTTTCTTCAGCAATTTCTTTCAGTGTCATGGCTTTCGGAACACTGTTATCAACAATGAAATTAACATATTGTTCTGTCATTATTCTTTTTTTATAGTTCTGCTCAACTTTTCGAAAGTTGAGAAATCACCCTACCTAAATTTAAAGAGCTAAGAAACTTTTGTAATTTTCTACAAGAAACACCAAAATTTTCAAAAAGGTGTAAATATTTTGAAAACAACATTTAGGAGTCACGAGGACCATGACACCATAGCTACCCCTGAGTCATGACACTAGGCTGCCTCGTGTGTTTGTCAATAGTCCAGAGGTATCACGCTTGTTAAGAAAAAATGGAGTTTCTTCAAATTTGCACGAAACTGTTTGCTTTCTGTTGAAGTTAGCCCCAATTTAATGGAGAAATGAGCATAGATTGCTGCTGGAGTCAACGGTGAGTGAATTATCTAGCTTGAATTCGTGTTACTCTGTTGCTGAAAACATTTCTTTCACTTTTCAAATATGGACAATGTGGTAATCTAATGATGCAAGTTTCAGTCAAAAATGAGCAGCATGCAAACTAGCCTATATTTGCTTCAGAGTCCATATTACTTAGTGATATCCTTTTTTACGATTACTTACCCTTTCTTGGTGACATTAAACAGCTCTCTAAACTTCTTTTATTATTTCTTTTTGATCCTGCATAATGGAGCACTTCAGGGCGTCCATTGTACCTTTTGCACTCTGAAAACCAAGCCCTGATCACCTTGAACCTAAACTCTGAACTGCTCCTTTTCTCTCTTTTTACGTCGGCATAAAGATTGTCGCAGTGGCCGAAGTGATTTCTTCCGGAATTTTTGTGGAAGGGGATTCTGCTTTGGTATCATCTTGAAAATGAATAGTTATTAGTTTTCCCGTTTTCTTCGGATGGCTTGTTATTGTCCCAGGGAATTCTTCACTCTCAGATTTCTTTAGCATTTTAACCTTTGACTGTCCATGTTTAATTGCCTGAACTAAAACTTTGATGAAAGGAAATTTAAAGTCAATCCAGTCATGTGCTGCACACCATGAGACAATAACTGAATTCTTTGAACCAGTCAGGTGAAAAGTTATTCCAAGGACCTTGCGGTATTGATTTCCTCGTTCAGTATGACATATTTCTAGCCTTAGCTGTTTCAGCAAATCGTACTCAAATTGACCTTTGGTATCTCGTGAAGGGGCCTCTCCCTTCTCATTTTTCCATAATACGAAGATGGAATCTTTGCAGGTTTACATGTAGCTAAGTGTTCAAAATATTGAATATCGCAAGCTTGGATTAATTGGATAAGAGCCTCTCTCAAAGGAAGATAACTGCTCCCTCCACTCTTGCCTGTATTAAATTCCCAACTGGTTGTTTGGGCATCACTGCCAGGTGCTCTCTTGCACTTAATCTTAATAGACTTTGGTGAACGCATAGTTTCCTTGCTTTCCTTCATAGTGCTTTCCTTCAAAATGGCCTAAATCTTGCTTGGCCTAAGGCTGCTTCAAAATTTAACCTTCATTCTTGCTGAAGATCAACAGATTGAGGTTCCCACGAAATAATATCGAGCTAACAGCACCAGTGCTGTAGGTCTTTATCAACTATGACAATGCTTCCAATGGCTAAAGCTCCTGTCTCCGGTTTTGGTCTCAAAGAAATCAGGATGGATCTGCAAGTTGTGTTTGTGAAGTGGCAACCTAATCCTTTTTCCATGTATGAGGAATTCAAGGACAATATAACCAGAATGAGTGATGGTCGCTATTCAGTGAAGTTACCATGGCGGAAAGACAAGGACAGATAATGTTATAACATAACTCGCTACTTTTCATTGACACCTAGATACAAGGCAATTTGTGATTGCAGACAAAGGGAATTCCATGATCGGTTGGTCAAGACATAAACAAAAACATAGCAAGCCGCAAAATTGCCCTGAAACCCGGGTCGCTAGCTCGCTTGTTGGACATAACGGAATAACCAGACCCAGGACCACTAGGGCCGGACCCTAACGGACCATACCCTAGGGGAATGCCCTACCCTCGCTTTGACATTGGATAGGAAGTTAGTGACCGAAAGTAGGGGAATTTCACTCAAAAAGACCTCATACACGAAATCCTTCTGTTCTGATAAAATCTCGTACACTGTTGCGAATGAGTGACCCTCGAATTCACATGTATGTTTAAGAAAGAGACATCATTACTGATGACGTCATTAAATGATTCTAGAAATATTTTGTTTTTAGTTCTCCATCCAAAAGTATATGGTTTAGTGACCTTTTTGTATTTTTAGTGAGCTTTACACACCTCTTCCTGCCTTTTCCAAATTGTTGTTTTTCCAATTTTTTCAAGTTCATTTTGTTGAAAATTTGTGTCTGTAAGAACTTTTAGAATCTTTCCCATGCTTCCAAACTTTGATTATTTTTTTCTGGACTTGTTACATATACTTGCATGTCAAGTGTGTTGAGAACCTTAGTTTTTTGTGTAGCAGTGATGATTATAAATCTTGAATTCTATTTCGTCATTAGCCTTCGTCATTACGTAGTTGTATGAGAGAGCGCAGCGCAGGAGCCAACCAGTTGCAAAGTTCTTGATGTCGACCAGACCACGTTTTTCGACAGGCAAAAAAGTTATCTGGAAAATCAATTTATTCTTGGTGCATCCAAGTCATCAACCCGCTGATACACGTTTCAGTCAACGAAAAAGATCAGATAAGCTTAATTTTTGTTTTTATTTTCTGACTTAGGTCCACAATTTCGGCGTTTTTTAGAAAAAACTTGTCCACGCTCCCATTAGGCCGACATGGCCTCCCCCATGGGAGATGAATCTACAACGCCCAACGAGGCTGAAGGTGATATTCATACATCTGGTACTGAAACCAGTGACGTTTCGCCAGATCTCATGCAGATGATATCATCTATGAAGGCCAATATGGACCAAACAAATAGTATTTTGGCAACATTACTGTCGGAACGAAAACGACCACCACCCGCCTGGACTTTTGATGGAAACGAGAATCCCTCATTTAAGCGTCTAATGACCGAAGATGAGTTTGAATCTGTAGCATCCAAGAATGCAACTTTGGGGGCTGCACCGACAGCAAATTTCACAGCTGCACATGCAGCAAATTTCCAACCTGCACAGACAGGAACCACATTTGAGTCAACAGAGACTTTCCTATGAAATGCGCAGATCTTCGGAAGAAGATGTTTTAAATCTTTATGGGGGAAAGGAGTTTGACCATCAGAGCTCTGATTTGGAAGAGGAAGTTGACAATGATTCCCTTCTTAATGATCTAAATGAATTGTTACTGCCATCTGAGGATCAAGGGCCACCCATATCAGAACAATTGGCTAAAATTGTCAATGCAAACTTCTCAACTGAGTTTGACCAACAAAAGCACAAGACGATTCTTGAAAAATATAAAATACCAAAAAATTGCGAATCCCTGCTTGTCCCAAAAGTCAACCCTGAAATATGGGCCAAGTTACCTGCCAATAGTAAACAGGGAGATATAAAGATCTCCTCCTTGCAAGACTCTATAGCCAGGGTAACTGGCAGTATTTCATCAACTATTGACGATTTACTAAAGGCAAGGCAGAAAAAATCTCAAGTTGAGTTCAAAGCCATTATTGCACAGCTCCTTGATTGCACTGTTTGTTGGGCATATTAGTCAGGAGATGTCTTTTAAACGTAGAGACTCCCTTCGCCCACATTTGAACAATGATTTCAAACAGGCTTCCTCTAGAAATATGAAGCCAAGCAAAATGCTATTTGGCGATGACCTCCCCAAAACAATTGAGGCCTTAAAGGCAACAAATAAAGTTGTAAATAATGCATTCAACTCGAATGGACCAAGACAAGGTCAGCATTTTCCTGCACCCTCAGGATATGCCAACAATGCTGCAAATAAAGCATACTACCCTAGTCGTGGCGTATACTCAAATCGGTCAAAATCTTTTTTAGGGGCAAGGGGGAGGATGTCATCATATTCTCCCCGACAAGCTTACACACCACGACCACAGCAACAACACCAACAACAGCGAAAATTTATGAAGCCTTAGAAAATTGCAAACAGCAGGTATATAATGCAGTATTTCTATGCTTTTTGACCATTTAAAACTCACATTTTCGCTGGAATTCTTCAGACTGATACATGGCCTAATACTGAGCCTTCAGAACTCTGACCACAATTTTTCACACTGATGATTCCATTGTTTACCGCCATAACCATGTATGTTAATTTTGTTTGAGGTTGTGGCTCCGCGAAACTGCTGCTGGCTTTGGGACTTTGGTTGTGCCGCAGAGCCCCCACAGGAAGGTGACTTTGATTTATTTGTGTGGTCCTGTGAATACTGGATTAATGAGAGGTCTCCGTGGACAGAGAGTGCTTGACAGCCTGCATATGGGATTAAGGTGCACCCATTAAAACTAAGCTTAGCAGAGACTAAGGCAGTTGACAATAGTTTTTGTCCAGAACCAAAAGTTTCTGATACTTTACTATCAATGACAATGCTGTGGTATTGTTGAGAACCTTTTTGTGCAAAAAAGAACATTGGCCCTGTTGTAATAACTTCAAATGAAACGAATTTGATAAAAATGCCTGGGGACATTGCTGCTGAATCTTCTGGAGAGCATTCACCCCATAAAAGAATTCCTAGTGCCTTTGCGGTACCCTTTCCCACCTTCCAATGGAAAACAACAAAGTTGAGGCAGGTATAACTCACTGGATTTGTCATTGTCTTTATTTCAGAGAAACCTACTGTAATATACAGCATAACAAACCCATGATGTCCAAAATAGCCTCACAGAACATGTTTGCAACTGACTTATCACATATTTTACAAAACTGTCAGCTGTGTCACAAATAACTGCTTGCTTCCTAAACTGAGTTTTAAACATTGCTACTATAGGCTTGTTTATACTATGGTTGCTAACAGTTTAGTTAGAAGTATCACTACTGGTAACTTTCCCACATAATAGTACAAAATATTATTCAATTTCGTCAGACAACATGTCCTGAAATTTTTTCTTGCTATAACTTTCTCACAGTCAATATTTTGAAGCAGTCTGGAAGTCGAAAATTCCCTGAATCGACATGCTCAGTAATGCAATCATTGTTTTAAGAAATACTGGGTGATTTTAGATAATTGACAATTTCTAAAAATCCTGAAACCTAGGATTAAATCTCTCTGCACGGAACAATCCTCACAGAGAAACATAATTTCATTTTTCAATATTTAAAATAAAATTTAATTATTCAGCAGTAACCAGTATAGAGTTTGCATAACTCATCAAAACATGCCCTAATATGCCTTTCCTTTCCAGGAGCTAGTCAGTAAGCTGAATGCAGATCAGCTGCAACTGCTTGTTCTTGCAAAATATCAATGTGGAACAGGCAGTGTTGACTTTATACAAGCAGTGCTTGGAAACAGAGGAACATAGACACCAGTGACAGTGCCCCAGCTTCTGTTGATGAGATGGAATCAAGAAACAAGCCCACTTGGCGTGAATGTGGTAACTGCTGCGAGATGCAGAGAGACATTGAAAACAAGTGCTGTAAACACAAAGATTGCATTACAGACCGAAACAAGTTTTTAAAGTTCTGTCTGGACCCTGAAAACTTAGAAATGGCCTGAAACAGAAATTTATTGCCCTTGTAACAATGTTTTATGACACACTACCAGATGAGTCAGAAAAAATGTGAACCGTTTCCTATTCTCGTTGCTGCAATTTAATTTGCAAATTTGTTTGCTTCAATATTTGTTTGCTTCAAAATTTGTTTCTTTCAAGGTAAATTCAGATTCAAGGAAAAGGTAAATTTAGATTAGATTAGATTAGATTAGAATTTAATTGGTCAAAATCGGACTTCTGTTTAACAGAACCGTGTATCAAATTAGAGTCACAAAACCCAATCCACAGTTAGGTGGCAAAAACCTCATACCATCCCTTATTCTGCCGGTGGCAGATATCAAGGTAGAAAGAATATTAAACCAATATGCAAGCATCTTTAGACCATTATAAGATAAAAGCCCCCCACCAATGAGACAGACTAGCCCACGTTAGAATTCCTCTATTACATCTATGCATAACAGGGACAATAGATAATCATTATAATCAGAAAGCATGATCTTAACCCTATTGTACCCGGGGGGGCAAAAAATGCCCCCCCCAACCAAATTTTTGATTATAAAACAGAGAGGAAATACAAAAATGAGCTGAAACATCCATGACTTTTCCTAGTTTTTAATTGGCAATTAAATTTTAGACTTTTCATTGTCATAAATTTAGTCACGTGACCAGTAGATACCCATATTTGGAAAGTAGTCACAAAGAAAATCACACAAACAGTCATAATTCCTTTGTCTTAACCTTGATGAAGTTGTGATTGGTACCAAACGATTCCCCTCGCAAAGTACTTTCATTTGATATATACATTATTCATATTTGCTGACATCAGCAAATTATAGATTCCATGACGTCATGCAAATTGATGACGTCATATCTCTAATAAAGAAAGACAAAATTTTCAAATTTTGATATAATTCGATGTCTCTTCATTTTTAAGTAGTTTATTGAGGTTTTCATACATTTTATTTGAATTAATTAGCCCTTTTTGTGTTTTCAGTACTGAAGCTTATATCTGACATGGTCCCATTGTTTGGTCGCTTGGCAACGAACCACGTGACTAATTAGCATTAAAATCTATAATTAGACTCCTAATAGATGTACTTACTATTGTGCGAAGTTACAATGGCATACTAATTACGGTTTTGGAGATAATTAGGGGGGGGCATTTTATGCCCCCCCCGGGCAGTGGTCTGACCCTAGGAGCCCGGGTAGAATAGGGTTAAGAAGGATATAATTGGTTGACGAATGGATGAGTTAATGATTGCAGTTTCAAATTGTTCTAAAATGGGAAATATTTGCGAACAAACTTTTTTCCGAGTTTCAGGTTCAGGTATCGGGGTCAAGGCACGGGGGTTCTTCCATAGTAAAGGTACCTGGGGATGTGCCGCGAGCAAGGGTATACTTTTTCGGACTTCTAGTCTAGCCAAGGGTATATTTTTTTGCAATTTTGGCCAGCAAGGGTCTAGCCAAGTGTATCATTCTGGACAATATTGGTCTAGCGAACGGTCATGACATCATATTTGCCACAAATTTTGCAATATTGGTCGAGAAAACGGTTAAAATTGGTCTAGCCAAGGGTATCATTTTCGTAAAAATTGGTTCAAACAATGGTCAAATTGGTCTAGCCAAGGGTATCATTTTCGTAAAAATTAGTCTGATGATTTTGAAGATGCTCGCGGCAGACCCCTACCCAAAATTTGGCCGAGATTCCCCCCCCGTGGGTCAAGGTTTCGGATTTAAGGTTTCGGGTTCAAGGTTTCAATTTGTAATTACTATTTTTGCCAGGGAATGGTCCAATGATAAAAATAAACATTGAACATTGGCAGCTCTAGAAAAGTGACGAATGTACACCCACCTTGTTTTCTTACCATTTAACATCAAGTAATAAACTATAAGAACAAAACAGAAAATAGTCTTCTTTGTAATCGAACGTGAGCTGAAACAATATTAATACCGTATACTTCACTATCGGATCACACTAGTGTGTATGCGCCAGAATGATAAATGAATGATTTATGATCAAAGAATTTTTCAGTTAACGCAAAACACCTTTTCCATAAAATAAACTACTGATAAAATCCCTGTGTGACCGGATAGTGGAGCCCCCCCCCCAGGCATTAACATAACAAAACGAAGCAGCAAACTGCAATAGGCAGCAACAATAAACTTAATAGTACCAAAGCACTCCCAAAAAGTATCTGGCCAAAATGAGATTAAGATGCTATGATGTTGCACCATGCCCAATATTGAGATCTCAAAATAAATGTTTCTGTCCATGTAATTTCTAAAGTGACATTGTTATTTTGCAGTCAACAAATCTACTTTTCAAATTTCTTCAACACACCTTTAAATAAAGTTATCATTACTAATAGTGAGGTTGGTAAACTGATTTCTCGTTGGTAGCGCCCACTCTCAAATAAGCCCCTCTTCTACATATTGTACAGCAGGGAACAAAATAATGTTTCGATGAAACTCACTTTTGATCCGATACAAAAAGTGGTCCGGATCAGACTCTCGTTTACACAAGCTCGAAGTGATCTGATACACTTCTGCTCCGCTATCCGCATCAATATTGATCCTGCTTCGAAAGCGAACTCGTTTTGTGTCAGATCACTGTTGTATCGGATCACTCTTGCTCTGCACCGTGTAAACGCAAGTGATCCGCATAAATTTTGATTCGGATTCATTACGAGGGTACAGTAGTGTCCCGCATATAAGAAATATTTCCATTTCAGGTCTAACATGTTTCTTATAAAATGAGGTAAAGTTCAAATCAGGGTAAAGTTCCTTATAATAAAATTAATGCACTATCAAGACACAAATTTGTGATTGTGATAAAAAACATATTATTTTGGTTGACATTTGTAAATTTTCACTTCCAGTAAATGATATAATTATTCTAGGACAGTGTCTTTTTGTTTTGTCTTAACTACTTTACCTTCTTCCCATGCTCTAACCATATCATCATTTGCTGGATATTGCTTCAAATCTGGTTTCTTGTCTTTATCGACTTTATCTCCATTGTGCCAAATGTTCTCACCTTTCCCATGTTTCCTTATAAAAAGGGCACTTTTGTTTGTTGCAAAATCTTGGGAGCACGTGGTGCCCCCATGCCACCAGGTTCCTACGTCTCTGCGTGGTATTTGGCATGGTCAAAACCCCAATCATGCTCCTTGGGAGGACTGCAACAGCCACAAGGAAGGCTATAGGCCACTGATAGGCCATAGACAAAGGCCTAGCTAGAGTACAAATGATTGTTGGGCCTAAGGGTGGGAAAAGTTAAGGAATGAGTGGAGTAGATAGACTATTTGTTATAGTAACAGCAAAATACCTACCTCCATTCCAAAGCGATGCACAGAAAACATTGTGCCCAGACACCTTTTTGAAGAACTTTGCTTTTCCAGCAGATGAAACATGTGTAGTTCCAAAGTGTTTTCCTTGGTCTTGCCGTAGAGTGCACTTCCTTTCACAACGCTTTGGGTAGTTGATCCATATTTTAATATTTGATCATTTTGGGACACCCGGTAGAGGGTTTTGATATTTCCATCCTCTCAAAGCAACTGGAAACCCAGTATGGCGGCACTCAAATATCGAGCTTCAGATCACTAATAGAACATATGGCGGAGACAATAGGCTGTCACAAGGACCGTGCAGTTGTCATAATAAACAATGTGATTAATCATATTTATCATTGTCGGAACCGGCTTGACCGCCTGGTCGTCACAATAACCTGTATGATTAATCACATGATTAGGAACTAATTTTTGTAATGGATAAAAGGATATTTTTTTGGTTTTTAATCTTTCTCGTATGCCACAAAAAAATTCAATTCTTCAACAGAAAACTCCAAGAAATCATTATAACTAGCATTCTCTGACAGCAAAAGTCAAAAGAAACACTTTCTTATAGATCTGGATGAAATAAGATATACAAAATATAAACAGCTGATAGCTGGGAGAACGATTTTATATTTGGCGGGAAATATTCAGTAAATTCATTGAGTGTCATAGTGACCCCCGCTTATTCACCCCATCTCTGTTCCAAGGATTTTCCAAGCACTTCCTCCAAGCCAACTGCTCTGTCACCGGCTTCTGACCGCTAGCCCACTTGGAAAACATGGAGAGAGTGAAATCAAGAGGAAATTTTGCAAAAACCAAGTGAGGTAGAAGTGTGGAAATTTCAGACATGAAAAAACTCCAACAGGGAATTTAAAGTAAGGGTTTTAGAGAAATAGGGGTGTTGAATCGGAGGATTCCGTCAGTTTTCGCGCGCCTTTTAAAAATTGCCGGGCATGATGGGGGCTTGGTGACCAATCTACCCTTGACGTCATCCAAGTCATTCAAGGAAGTACTTCACAAACAAGATGCCGGACAGATGTGTTGTTTTTGGCTGTAATAATGCAGCAAGCCTCGAAAAAGAAATATCTGTGCACAGAATTCCTTTCTTGAACGATGATCGACCAGAAGCCAAACGCAGAAGGAAAATGTGGATTGATTTCGTCAAAATGAAACGTGCACATTGGACGCCGACTCAAGCTTCTGCAGTGTGTTCCAGTCATTTTACCGCCGACGACTACGAACGTCGTTTTGTATCACTTCCTGGTCTTGGCAAACCTTGCCATCCAAGGTTGAAACGAGATGAAATCGGGATCAAATCTTTTCCAACGATATTCAAGCCAGTTTTAGAAGAGACATCGGACCGAAGCCATCGACAGGTAAGCCTATTATAATAAAGCTCAGCACAAAAAAATAACAGGGCCTAACGTTTTTTTAGTTAGGCCCTGAATCCCTCCGTTCAGATTTGTCTGTGATTTGCACGGCATTGCAATTATAGAGTTGGTTTCTGGACATGGTTATTTCAAATAACTTCGAACTTATTTATTTGTGGTAATTTTCACACAAAAGAAAGGAAAAATTCGTGTCGTGGCCTATTTATTCGTTACTGTCTGAGCTAACTTTTCATCAGTTTTTTTAACGATGACTGACTGAAGTTGTGGAATTATTGTACTATTTTAATTGTTGCAGCTGCTTAAAGACGCAAGAAAAGAAGCTGCCTCAGTTAGCCACAAGGAACTGACATGCCAGGAAAGTTTAGCTGTAGCTGCTTGCAGCTCTTTTGAAGACAATGTTCCTGATAGTGATGATGTGATCCAGAGCAAGGTGAGTCCCTGCACCCACTAATTCTATTTGTTTTGTTTTCCAAATATCTTTTCAACGAAACAAACCTTGGCAATTTTTCCCAAAGTAGTATTTATCTGAGAACCATTGTAGGTAGTATTAGAATGTTTGCAACCACATGGCTACCAATCTGATCTTCAATTTTTTATTTACCCAGTGCATTGACCAACATGTGCAGACAGATTGTTGTCATACTGATGCAGAGATGCAAGTAAACATGGCATGCCAAAGTTGCAAACGTTTGTCAGTCCTAAAAAGAGTTTACCGGAACAGATGGCTGGCGGCAAAGTTCAAGTTGAAATCATGTAGGATAGAGCTAGACAAAGCACGCAAAGAGACCAGAGGTAACTGCCCTTGCAAAACTTTGAATATTGCCAAACATGTTTAGAAGATACTACAGATTATTCAATGCTTTGATCATGGTTTGTCAACTTTGTCAAATTGTACAAATTTCAAAACATGTTGAAACTTATTTGATGAATCTTATTTTTATAACGAAACATTTTGGTAAAACACCATAAAATGTGACTTTTACCATTTTTTATTGATCATGATATCCTAATGAAAGCCAGGTGAAATTTGGTCAAATATGGAAGTTAGAAAAGTTGGAAATTACCAGCTGACACTCAATGAAAAAACTGACAAACTGTAAATATTTTGGAAAGAATTTCTGCTATTCACAGGTTGGATATTGCTGGCTAACTTCCTGTACATGCTTTTCCTAAAACACAATAACATTGCGTACATGTTTGATATAGTCAAGGGTATAGTTCATCAGTAATAAGTGCTATTTAGCAAATAAATTATTCTAATTTCCAGGTAATAATATAAACAATGAAGAGGAGATCACTCCAGAACCCGAAAATATTGAAAGTGAAAGTGAATCAGAAGATGAGTCTGACTTTGAAATGGAAGTGGAGCCAACAGATGATAGTTTTTTGGAAAGCATGGATGATGATGATGATGAATCTTATGAAGCCAAAAGCAATGGTGATTCTACCTGCTCAAGTGAAGAGTAAGTATGGGTGTTGCTGTGTTATTTGTGTTGACTTGAGGACAGCGAAGTCAGTAATGTGTTACCAAGAGATGGTACCTTTTGCTTTGAAGTTTACAGTACAATCTGTTATTTCCTTCTAGTGTCTTTTATTATCTGAGGCTCTGCAACCTTTTACATAAAGATAATGCTTTGTTAAAGCATGGCTAAACAAAAGAAGGTACAGTAGTCTGATGCCTAAACAGATCAACCTTATTTAGCTATAATTTGTCATTATTCCTTCTATTTCAGCCTTTTGATGTGGAGGGGACAACAAATTCTCTGTTTTCATGATAACGCAAAAATCAACAAATTCAGGGGCTACCACAATTGACTGCATTTTGTTTTTGTGGTCTCTTGCCTTAGATAACCTTTTGCTTTGCAGGTATGGCCAAAGTTTTCCATTAGTGGAGCCCTCTCAATGGGTTATCATTTGCTTCCTGTAATTGCCAGCTGATATCCAATGATAAAATGATAGCATGTTACCAATATTTCCATTTTTGATGAAAAGATGAACTAGTATAAAATAATTTCATAATTCTCTTGCAGCCAAGAGAGGACAAACATCCGTACACAATCAAAATTCATTGTGTTTCTGTCCCAACTCCTCCTTCTCTTGAAATTCTGCCCAGTGTGCAAAGCTGATAACCCATTGCTAGAATCTCGGGCAGTTGGTACAATGGCAGAGATTAAAATAATATGTGGAAATGAGAAGTGTCAACAAAGAGAAAATGTTTGGCGAAGTCAGCCGTTTATGCCAGACTCAAAAGTTGCTGCTGGCAACTTTTTGCTATGTTATTCAACATTAGTTTCTGGAGGATCTGCATCAAAGACGTTTCAAATATTTCGAAACATGGGCTTATGGTGTATTTCGCTGAAGACCTTCTTCAAGCACCAAAAGGTAAGATGTGATTACTGTATGCCAGGAATGTACGCTTCAGACTAATAAATCTATTCTAAAATAACAGGGAATAAAACAGACACCCTTTTGTTTTGCTATTGTGGTGGTACTGTGCGAGTTATTGGTAAAACACATTTTTTTAGCTTCTAACCAATAGTACAGTTGTAGCTTTATTGGTTGGAAACAATTTTTAGCTACAGGAACAGAAAAGAGCTAGGAAGACTCAACATAATGATCCTGATTCTTTTCAGATTATTGTGTGCAATATTTTAACTATACTAGGCTCTTGTAGAATTTAGAAAAAGCAACTAATTGGATAATTGGGTACTGTTAAAATGTGCAGTACACTAATTTTTTCATCAAAACAGATTGAAATGGTTGGCTTATGAGAATTTCAAAAGTTAAGAAACAACCCTACCCAAATTAAAAGAGCTAAAGTTGTAAGTTGCAATCAAAAATGCTTCTGTGCATGATAGAGAGTATGCTGACATTGTTTCAAGTGTGGAACTGTGCATTACTTTTTGTGCTTTTACTTTCTTATAGTAATTTGAAAGCCCTAAAATTGCATTTATTCTACACTTTTAACCAACACATTTGAGAACTTTTGCCAGCTAAAGTGTTGTAGACTTTAAGAAACTGCCTACCTAGCCTACAAGAAATGATGGAAATGTTACAGGGGCAAGGAAATGAAACCAATGACAACCAGGAACAAACTGATTCTTGTGCTGTCTGGTGACTCTGCGCAACAACAACCTGTTGCAACTGTGGCAGGACGAACGACACAAGTTAAGAACATTCTCTCCTGCGCACACTGTAAGTCAAAAGCACGCAAATTCACCATGACAACACAGTTACGTGTCACTGACGATATACTCATCAACTTATCCAAATTATCCAGCACCAACATACATTCCATCTCCTGTCCCACATGCACCAAGTCCATGGCGTCCATCTACTTCCATCTCATCGACAGGATGGATAATATATAGGAAAGAAAAATACCAACTTTCTCAAGCGACATTGGTTTTTATGTCAAAAATGGACAATCGCAACCAAGATACTTGTACGTATTGTGAAAATATTGTATGGGCTAAAAATAATTGCTTTTCACAGTCATGTTCCTCATAAAATGGAGCATCTTTTGTTGAATAATGACTGCAAACTTTGAGGATGGGAAGGATATTATATAGGTTAATTCTTGCTTCAGAGAAAAAATAATTTGGCCCCTCAGAGCTGAGAACAATCACAGATATAATATAAAATGTGCCAGTTGCCAAAAACCAATGGCAGCATTCTCTCATCATAGGGGCCTAAGTTTGGGATTTCAAATGCAATGGCCAAAATGTGCACTCCCGCAGCAACCGAAATAGTTGGGGGTTAGAGAAAAAATATTCAGAATGTTCTCCACCACAGAACACATGTGTTCCCCCAACCCCCACACATCCGAGAAAGAGAATTAAACCCCCTGGATCACTACCAAAGATGAGAGAACACCCCCTGCAGGCAACTCTTGTTCTGTGTGGCTTAGCCCCTAGCCCCTTTCATGAAATTGTTTGTTTATTTTTATGCACAATCGTGTACGAGCAAGACGAGTAAAGAAAAAAATTGTTTTGATTAGTTAAAGCGTGAGTAGCGAATCCGAACATTGCAAGGCCACCACTTAACTTGATGATTGCCGAATACAGGCAACCATCTCATCTCAACGGCTACCTAATCAACTTTGGGCAACAACCAACTCAATGGCGCCCAATTTACTTATTAACTCTGGGCAACAACCAACTCAATGGCGCCCAAATAACTTTGGGTAAAAATCTAATGTCAATGATTACCAAACAATTTTAACTTCAAACAGACAACCGTTTTATCTCAACGGCTACCAGAGAAAATGCTTAAATATACTCGACATTTTAACCATTAAAAATTAGTAACATTGCAACTTAATTCAACAAATTAGAGCATAGAGTTTCAACTTAACTTGACAAAAAACACAAGTTTCATAAGAAAACCAACACATCGGTATAATAAATTAATGTCATTAATGTCCCATAACGTGGACAATAGCCACAAAAAGAAATAAAAAATAACGACAACAATCAGTAGGTTTAAACTACGCTTACTGACAAAAAACAAACATTCGTGTCTCAGTTATTGCCTGGATGATGAACCCAAACTGCGTGACGAGGTGATAAGCCTTTCTATGAGTAATTTGATGTAAACTTTATAAGCATCACTGGGGCATCGTCCCATTGCTTGAATCAAGTGATCTGGGAAGCCAAGAGCAGCTGCCGTCGATGCAGCCCCAACGCAAAAACTATGCAAAGTATAGGAACCTTTGAGCCCAGCTGAATTTAGAGCTTTTTGTAGTCTATAGTTCAACATTTGCTTAGACAAGGGCCTTAAATCTTTGCAAACAAACAGCGGGCCTTGAGAAGGACCCCGCAACGAAAGATACTTTCTTATCGCCGTAACTGGACAAATAGGGGACTCAGAAGCTGCTAAAGGTATGGTACAGCCCTCACCAAATTGGTCCGTTTTAGAATAACTTAGCCTTATAAAAATGATGTCTGGATTCGCTTGATTATCAACAGAAATGTCACTAACAGATATGAACTTGTTCTCCTTCAAAGCTTCAGGACTCGTGGTCAATTCAGCAGCTCTTAAAAAAAGACAAAGAATGCAGTACAACAAGCAGCCCAAAACATACAGTCATTAAATTCATCCAAATTCAGGTAAGCCTTTATGGCGCAAATGACAAATGGGGTAATAGGAATTTTAGAAGGCCTGTTCGAAGGTTGTACACGACGTAAACCTTTCAAAACTAGCGGAATTCTCAAGCAACCCAATAGTGGATCTTCGGCTCTATTTTGAACATGCAATAATCTAATAGCTGAGAGATAAACTCTAATACTCGAGGCTTGGCAAGTACTACTTAGACTAGCGACAAATCTTAACAGCATCAATTCTGATGCAGGAATAGCCGAGCCATTGTCATTCAACAGACCAAATTTCTCACAAAAGTTTACAAACTTTCTTTGAGCGGAAGAGTACGTTATTTTAGTGTTAGTGAATAAACCATTACTTGGCAGTTGTTGCCAGTTACTGTCTAAGGCAGAGATATCAGGCGAACCAGCAAGTCTCGAGGAACAGACTGTATTTTGGTCAATGGGCATCCTTGGGAAGGCCTGACAATCGAAGCAACATAACGCATCAGCTTCTCTGTTTTCGCGACCCGGGATATGAATAGCAGTAAAAGTGAAATTGTTTTTACAGCTAAAAGCGAAAGTTCTCTTAATAGAAAGGCTAAATGCTTCTCTTTGCAAGTCCTATTTCTTAAAGAGGAACTAAAAAAAATTTGTTATTTCATTTATCTGTAGCCGCTACTATTTCATATGATGAGTCAAAAAAATTCTCAAATCAGACGAGCGGTTCCGATTTTAAGGCCTCTGATTGTCTGGATATCTAGGAATTCAGGATATTTTTGAATTTGATTAAAAATGGTAGGAAATCATTTGCTTGCTTTCATACATAATAGAGCAGCTATATATAGAACAAATACACATCTCTAATGATAATGCCATGCCGCAATATCCGTCCTAGCATTGCACCTTATCCACCTCGTCCATGCCCACCATATTGGAGAAACTCTAGCCAGATAACACTGAACTGACAGTTCTTGCCTGTATGTAAAAATACCTACAGTTAACGTTTTCAATTCATTCTTAGATGCTGCCCCTATCACCTTTTATATGATTTAGTTTATAAGTTTTTCATTTTGCTGGGATACATATTTTTTCTATATTGAGCATTGCTAACCTCACTACATAAGGACCCTCTAGTTAAGCTCATCTTATTGAATTGTTGTTGTTGCCGTTGTCGCTCCACTCATGGCCGAAGCGCCATCATTTTTTTTTCTTTTATTCATATTAAAATCTTATATTCTACCATACTTTTCTAATTACTATGCAACACTACGGGGACGATACCATGGGGAGCGAAATACATTGACCACCCCATGGCCATCATCAAGTCAGAGAGCGCAGGGAAACTAGAGGCTCTAGATAATAAGTCTACAAAATAGGTTATTGATGATGGTGATTGAAACAAAAATATATGCTTCATTTCAGTGTTTTTTTTTACCTCGGGGAGTATTCCTCCTTAAAAACATTTAACAACATACCACTCTTGTGTGTCCTTGACATTTCAGCAATGATTGTCTCACACGTTTTCCAAGTTTATTTCGAAATTGACCGATGTAACAACGTTTAAAACCGAACCAAAGGAGCTGGGCTCAACAATTCTTTTAGGTAGTATTAACATATGCCTCTTCGTTCTAGGCAAACAAGACACAGACATTGCGACTCACATTCTTCAGTTTGTGTTTCACAGTTGCGAGGGACATTTTCAGTACCCATATGCCTACTACCCTACTGCGAATCTAACAGGACCACTTCTGGCTGATATCTATTGGGATGGCGCTGCTGCTTTGCTCCGCAATGGGTTCAATGCTCACATGGCACTGTGCGATGGTGGCCAGTGCAATCGGACATATATCTTGCTGCATTTTGCTTCAGAGGAGAATGCACTAAGCAAAAATTTTGTCACCGTAAACCCTATCAACAGTGAAAACCATGTGTTTATGATGGACCCTTCGGTAATGATGTTTGTCACATACATTGATTCTACAATCGCCAATAGACGATTACGCTAAAGATGGCGGCGAGGAACTTTTTACCAAGATGCACTGCGCTCTTTAATTTAATACCTATAGAATCGTTAAAGATTCGTTATTCAAAACGCAATGCATCTTGGTAAAAAGTTCCTCGCCGCTATCTTTAGCGTAATCGTCTATTATACCTGGTGTCCCGAAAAAGTACTCCATTTTGAAAAATCACAAAATTAAATTATACTCAACAGCACGATTTTCATTATACTCAACAGCACAATTTTAAAAAGCTGCGAAATAACTTGGAGAAGAGTACAGCAACTGGAAAGTCCACGCGACATTTAATCAATAATGGAAAAGAAATCTTGTGGTGTCACTGGAGATCCAGCTTTGAGCACGATTGCCAAAATGGAATACGAACGTACCAAAAACTAACAAACGAACACTTCGATCTTACTCCAGCTTCTCGTATGAGGAATCATTTGGCAGATGACATTTTATCACCGAAGATGAAAGAGCTAATGCTTGTAAGTATTCGTTCATGATACACACAAGATTATATACTGAACTATGATAGTGTATACTGTACTCTGTCTCTCTCTACTGAACGTCAAGTGGCACTGTATTTACAAATATTGCATGGTAGTGATAGCTTATTGACTGTAGCATTTGCGTCTATTTCTTTCCATAAGTCCAAGAAACGCAAATTGCACAAGCAATATACCCAAAGCCATTTGCACATTTCTGCGTTTTAAAAGATTACAACCTTCTTGATTTTGTCAGAACGAATTCTGTACTGAACTGTGCATAGCAACACAGTGCTACACCTGGAGCTTTGCTTGGATTATTTCTTAGTTGCGTTAGAGTGTTAAGTTGCATTATTCATTTACAATCGTCAATGTTTGAAAGGTAGGTAAATAAGCAACAAGACGAGCTGGTTCCATATTGCTCATGTTTTTAATTCTCAATGGCAAAATTTCAACAAATTAACGACAACTGGCATAATATTGATATTGTGCTGGTCATCGATTGCAACAGAACGTATCTATTTCTAGTGTTTAAAATCAAATACCAATATGAACAATAGCCTGGACAAATCTTCCTATTTACTGTTTCAGAATTACAAGTCCTCCATTGAAAGTACAGGGGACAAATGGAGATTTCTTGGACATGTCAGTTCAACTGCTAGAGAACAGTTCCATATTGCTAAAGAACTTTAAAAGCAAAGCAGCATACACGTAAGTAAGATACGATCGATCAATTTTTACAACTTTACCTGCCTTCCTTTAGCATATCCTGCTATTTTGCCTATTTTGCTATTTTATCCATGTTTTCTGCTATTTTTAGGTCTTCTCAAGATTGCTTTGATGAGACGATACCCTTATACAGCGCGTACCCGCAAATAAGAAACCACTTTTTGAATTGAGGCCTCAGAAATTTTCTTATTTAAAGAGACCTTTTCATGATCAGGGTCAAAGTTTCTTATAGATAGGGAATCCAGTCAAGTGAAGGTATATGACTGTACCATACATGCATGTGTATTGCACCATACATGCATGTGTATTGCACATTACTGGTACATTTTACATGTTTACCTTGTTACCTTTTGTTGTGTGAATCTTTAATTTTGAAAATGCTAATTCTGTTTAGAGAATGCTACATTATATTACAGTCATTTATAGGCATTATTTTCCAGCATTTAGGAACTATGACAAACCTGAAAATAAGAAACTTTTAAATTTCAGACCTAGAGTTGTTTCTTATTAAATGAGCCCCTTTTGAAGAAAGTGAGGCCTGTTTCTTATACAAGGGGGTTTCTTATGTGCGGGTACTTACTGTATGTTACATCTGGGTCTATACGTTATTATATCTCGGATGGGCTGCTTCCATGCAATGGGGGCACCAGACAAGTTTCCCATGTGGTTAAAACTTCCGACGAAGGGAGAGAGCTTAAACTGCTAAACAGTGCAATTCTTATCCATCAATTTGCCAAATTCATTCCTAAGCAACTAAAGGAAAGGTGTCCTCTGTAAGGGGGATAGATACTTCTGATTTTAGGTTTAGCTGTAGCTGCTTTGCCGTTAAGATGCTGCTAATACCGACCTAAGAAGTATACCTATATATAAATATATATATTTGTTGCTATGGTTAGGCCCTCTTCAACGGTACACTTTACATATTTGTAGCTCAGTAGCAACATTAAATGTTTGTCACAAAATTTGCCTACAGGGGCTGTGTGACTTAGATCGAAGTCGCTGTCATGGACTGGAACATATATATATAACGTCCCAACGACCCTGCAAGGGCTTAGATTTCTTAATAAAATTTGTCTTCCTGTGGTCCTTTCACCAAGCTATACTTCATATTTTTTTCATGATGACTTCAGAATTAGCATTGTATTTGTGAAAATCTGGTGTGGAACACTGCAGGCAGCCATAAAGTTTATCAACGGAAGATCGAATTTTCATTTGCTTATAAAATGCAATCTGACGTTACCTATTGATTTCAGCAGTCAAGACGATTCTCGATTTGTTGAAAATGAAGCTGTGTTGCAGTGATTCACAGACTGGGAACATGGGGTAAAAGAAACGGAAAACATGAGTGCTGCAGTAAAAAATAAGCGACTAATCTCTGCAAAGACCAAGTTTGACCTCCACTCTATGGTCAAGGGATTCAAGTCTTACAGCTGCGAGATGATGTCTCTATTTGAAGGCGTTAGATTGTTGACACAGATGACTTCACAAGACTATGTGGAGCTATTATTTGCCTGCCAGCGGGCGCAGCAAGGACAAACGACAAACCCAACTGAACAGCAATATGGTAAACAGCCGTTATTGATCTATCATTCCATTCCATTTTTCCATTCCATGTTTACACGTTTTGATATATGAGTTACATTCTTTTCGATCAACTTGAGCCCTTCGCTCCATCGGCATTTGTGACGACCTTTGTAAAAGCTCCAACCCAGGTTTCCCAAATAAAGCCGGTTTCCCACTAGGCGAATGTTTTCGTGCGAAGCAAATTTTTTCGTGTGCAAGCATGCGCACTTTGATTTCAACAGGTGCCACATATTCACATATCCACATATTCGAGAACATGAGCATGAACAGTTTCTGCTTTTCAGGCGCGACGAAAAAATTCGCTTCGTTCGAAAAAATTCGCCTAGTGGAAAACCGGCTTAGATTTGTTAAGCTTAAAATATTCAACCATCGTTCCTTGCATGTGCAATCTCTTGGCATGAAAAACAACACGACACGTGCAAGGTATGTTGGTTGAATAAGAGCTTTTAAGTGCAGTAATTTTCAAATGGTCTCTAATACCTGTCCAAAGAAACGTAAAGGCCTTCAACAGATACAAATGGAGCAACCTACAGACAGAAATAGACACACATGCAAGCCCTTGTCTTGTTGTTTCAGCACTGGTAAATATCTTTGTTTTTATGAGGTTGAAAATAATTCTGGAGCTCTCCAAGGTCATATCTGTTGATTCTCTTTGAATTCTCATCTACCTTGAAAGGAGATAGTTATGCACTAACAACCAATAACATTCAAGTAGTCAACTGGCATTAACTGCTATCTACCTTTCTTTTACAGCCTGCAACATCAACGCAATAACAAAAATGAAGGACCTGAAAATAAAAAAATCGAATTGTTGCAACTCAACAACATATGGTTAGAAAGTTCTCTTTTAACAGTTTATTAAAGCTTGTTTCACGCTTCAGTAACAATGCTTTGGAAACCCATCACAAATGCGACAGAAACAAGAATCAAGCTTATTCCTGCATCAATGTCAGATATTGTTAGATATTTCAATTTGTTTAAACGGAATGAATGCATCTATAATCCTTGAGTTTAGAAATAATTTTCTCCGATTCTGACACACGTTTACTGCAGCGTCAACAAAGCTTCCATAATTAAATTGTCTTCACAAACTAAGGTATTTTAAACGCAAAATTGTATCATGTTATTCTCAATATCACACCCAGAATGTAAACTTTACTTACATAGAATCGATATTTGTAGCTTGTGCATCTTGAGTGGCCTGTTTTTTGTACAAAATAAGCCAATGTTGTATCTGTGACTCCTGTACTCCAAATTTGATAGCTCTTTCTGTTCTCACACGTTTTGGCACTTTGCCTTCATATCTTATCGAAGCACCAATGAACAGGCCCGCAGAAGTACATATCAACTTTAAATAATAATATGATGATGATGATATCTTTCGCTGTCCCTTTGCAAAATCTGTTCCTGTTCCTCATTTGGCTTGAACCTCTGAAGTCTAGGACGAGTTTGAGGTTGACCGGCTTCACGTGTTTCTTCTGAAAGTGTGTTCATATTTGCAGTGACATCATTTGGATGAACTTCTGCGGGCCTGTTCATTGGTGCTTCGATAAGCCCAAGTGAAGTGGAATCTACCTTTTTACCTATTTCCTACAAAGTGAGTGCCTTTTCCATTACTGGTCTTGTCGCAATATCATGGCAGGGAATCATCTCTGTGGAAACTATTTTATCGTATAACCTTTTACTCAGGAACTTTTTTGATTTTGACTTCGTGAATCGTATGTCATAAACCAGGAATAAAAAACACAGCTTTCCTTTGCTAAAACCAACAAAACTTGAATCGGACATTGCATAGGCTTTCATCCTCAGATGGCTTGCCAATATATTGTGAGAACTGTCATCAGCCAGACTGTCCAGCAGTTTTATCAGCTTTTCTGTTGTTTCACCTTTCGCCTTTCTCTGCATTAGTGCTTGCCGTAGTGCTTTGTCTTTGGTATGCTTGACCTCATTCTTCACTTTCTTTATTAGCTCCTTCGATCTCATGTTCAGGTAACGTTTTAAAGTGCCTCTGTACAGAAAAATTTTATGACTTGTTTCGATAGTATTTGATACGGATATTTCAAGAACGAAATTTTTTTTTGGATCAACTAAGCCGTTAATTTTTTATGACGCATCAAAGTTGCGAAATCTAAACCATTACGTCATGTCTTTTGATTCAGGACCGCGCAGCGAATTGACAGCGAGAAGCGTCGGTCGAGTGGGCGTTGACGTCATAGTAGGAAAGGAACTTATTTACTTCCTTGGAGTCTCTGTTCGCTCGTATGCTTTGTATGTAAACGTTGAAGACGCACGGACGAAACAACTACGAAACACTGAAATCGAAATGCCTTTGCGATGCATTTTACCAACTTGTAGCAGCAATCCCGACAAGGAAAGCTGCATCGCACTCCACAAAATTCCGTTTTTCAACGACGATCGTCCCGAAGCAAAGAGACGAAGGAAGAGATGGGTTGATTTCATCAATTCGAAGCGAGCAGACCCATGGCAGCTCTCAAAAGATACGGCAGTCTGCTCTAAACATTTCACGCAGGAGAGTTTTGTTCGGAGAGTATTTGTGCCAGGTACTACCCCAAGACTGATTCGTGATAGCATTGGTGTGGTTCCGTTCCCAACAATATTGGAAAAGAAGAACATCGAAGAAATGTCTGAGTGAACACGAAGAAAGGTAGGTTGGCGTTAGGCCCATTACTTTTGGATGCAGCCATAACTTTTTAATTCACTGAAACCAAATTATCGTTTTATCGAGTTTATAGATTTTTGATTGTTTTAGTTTGTATTTATGGAATTCAAATTTTGTTTATTTGGGTTGTGAAGGATTTGCAGCGATCTGATTCACAACAATCGGCATCAGTTCCAAACCATAATCTGTTAGGCCACGACCAGGAACAATCCATTGAAGATGAAGCAACACAACCGGTGGATGCAGTTATGGACACTACGGATGACATTGAGGTAAAATGCCATGAACAGTATTGTTAATAGGGCACAAATTTAGCAGCTTGTAACTTGGTACAATGGTACTTCATCATTGGGTAATAAATGGGAAAGTTGCTTACATAAGGAACTGCCCATAAGAAACTCAACTCTCAGATCACCAAAAAAATAAGAAACTCCAGCACTGGGAAATGAAAGTTAAGAAACAATTTATTTTGAGCAAGGACATCCTTGACACATTTATGCTTTATTTTCACTTGTTTCCTGTATCATAGTACTTGTAGGGTACTCGAGTAATGTCTAAATATTAGAAAGCCTTGAAATGTGTCGTTTTGAAATGTTTACAGGGCAAAGTTAGTGAACATCAAGATTGTTATGGAACCTCTAAAGGAAACTTCTCAGAAACTCTGAGTACTGAAAATCTGATAATTTGAAACTTTCACTGCAGTACTGGCCCAAATTCGTAGTTTCGTAAAAAATTTGTATATAATAAAGTTTTCAGATGTTCTGTTTGGTCCCCATGGGGGGGGGGGGGCACATAACATGCTGAGATAAGGGCATGGGCACATGGGTGGGTTTTGCACCCATAATTTTTCACAAAATTTGGGTGGGTTTGACATTCAACCTACTATTCAACATACATTCTCCCAGGTTGAAGAGGAAGTTTCAAAATCTGTAGGAACACAGACCATAGCAGCATCAGACTTGAAGGCAATGCGCACTGCCAGAAATCGAATCATCTCATTGCATCTCCTCCTTTCAAGGCAAAAGATAAAAAACCAGAAACTAACTAGTAAGTGATTGTTTGTTGCTTTCTTGACATGTATATTTGATTTCATGATAAGATTGCTTTGTGCTTTATGTGGCTGTGTGTTTGGGACCTATGCATGACCATCCATATGCAGTGTGTGACAGGGGTGTTGTCCCCTTAAAAGTGTCAGGAATTACTGAATAGAGGAGCATACTGGACAACAATACTGTAGATAAATTGGCTAAGGTTTGTTTGCACCCATCTCAAGTCAAGTGATCAATCCCTTGATAAAGCATCTTTTGATTTGTTTAACATATTTTGTGCCATGAATACAACAAGTAGTATAATACTGAAACTTCTCAAGAGTATGATCAGATGACTGGAAATGCGTAAAACAAACCTCAGCCGATTAGGTCTATCCAGCAGCTTGTCATCAATGCAGAGGTCTATCAACAACAATGCAGAAGTGTTTGAGTCAACCTGTAGATTTGTGACAATAAATTTATTCTGTTTTATGCATATCCTCAATCTTTAGGAAGGCTGCATAAATTAAAGAAAATAAGATCCCCAAAAAAGGAGTGGCAATCAGCACAGAGACAGATAGTGAAATTGACATGATGAGTTCAAGTGATGAATCCTTTGACGAAGTACTGATTGACAATGAGTGTGCTATTGAAGATGAAGAAATGCCACTGTACAACCCAGAGCCATCAGAGAAAGCTGACAGTAGTAGTGATTCAGACAGTGACATTGAGGAACCTGATGAGTGAGTTGACTTCAGAATAACCTCCACAAAAGTATGGTATGTTGTAGGGTAAAGAGTCAACGTTTTACAGCAAAAATGCACGCAAAAAAATCTGAATTGTTTTTTGGAAGTCAATTTGACCCCTTTGATAAGGAATGCAAAGACAGAAAATCAGAAATCTCCTGGTATATACATTGTTGTTTGGAATTTGCTGATATAAAAAACGAAAAGATTTCATTTTAAACTAATCAACGTTATCTGACAAGAATCAACTCTAATGAGCATTCAGTAAGATATTTTGAGGCATCTGAGTGTGAATCAGGTGCACTGTGAAGATCAGAGCCATCTAAAATATCCATATCATAAACAGTGACAATTTTCATCAGATTTTCCCAATGCATAAGTTCCAAATATTTTCCACAGAGCAGATCAGTGTGATCTTGCAGTTCTATGTACTTTAAGAATGTGACTGGTTTTTTTATATTTTAGGTTGCTCGCACTGGATGGAAATTTACGTACAGAGCCAAAGTTTATTGTATTCCTCAGTCAACTTTTGCTGTTGTTTAAATTCTGCCATTTTTGCAAATCTGACAACCCATGTGTTGAGGCAAGAAAATGTGGAACATTAGTTGTTGTGAAAAGTTCCTGCATTAACCCTAAATGTATGAAAGAGAAAACATGGAAGAGTCAACCCCAAATGCCTGGAACCAAAATACCGGCTGGCAACCTACTACTCAGCATATCAACACTGCTGGCAGGTGGCTCGATCTCAAAGGTTATCCAGATCTTCAAGCACATGTATCTTTGTTCAATATCACTTTCAACATTCTTCAAACATCAAAGGGTAAATTTATTATGATTATGGTTTCAGCAATGACCGTAAATAGGCAATTTTGTTTCTTGAGAATTTTCGTCATTTTAATGTGTGCAATGCCTGTACTGTGTAGGTTAATTTCATGATTCCTTGCTGTTCAAGACAGTTTACGAGTTCGGTATCATCGTTCAAGGAAATATGTTTGTCCTCTTTTTAAATTAAAGACATTTCTGGCAGTTCTTTCACCGCATGTTTACTGTAGTTAACTTTACTGCAAATAAAACACAATAGCCAAGGTTTATTATTTGATAGTAGAAGTTGACATCAACAGCAGCATTCTGAAACTATAATAATCTTTTAGACAAAGCTCTTCCCAGCAATTTACGTCCATTGGAAGACATATCAGGCTAAGCTGTTGCAAAAGCTAAGAGACAGTTCGGATCCAGTTGCTCTTGCTGGAGATGCAAGACACGACAGCATAGGGCATAGTGCCAAATATGGAGCATACTCTATGTACTCTTGCTCAGATTCATCAGTGGTACATTTTCACCTTGTTCAGGTACAGTATACTGTATCTTTCAACAATGGTATAAAAGTAGTGTGTACCCTAACATCTTTCACAACTTCAGATTCAAACAGCTTTGAAGAAGATATTAGACTAATACAGCTCTACTGTACTTTTAGGCTCTCTGATTTATTGTGCACTTGTAATGACCAATTAATTTTCTGATTTTCAATTTCAGTATGATTCATTTTAAAATGAAATGAACTGAACTTATGGCATTGTATACATGCAAAAAATGATTAAACACTAAACCCCTAAATACAATACAAGCCTGTAGGAAGCAGGGAGGGGGCTCAAGCCCCCCTGCATTTTTTAAAACAATGGTGCTACATCACAAGCATTAATTAGATGTATTGTTCTCTATTTTTCTAAGAACAATGGCCCCCCCCAATCCGCAGCTGCTTCTTACAGCCCTGAGCCAATATCTACGTAAAGTCCAAAATTATAACATTTCTTGACACCCAAAGATATAAAAGCATGCTCTGATCAACTTGTAGGACATCTTTGTTCTAATGTCAGTGATGACTTCATGGTACCCAATTTTTCATTTTACATAGGAAATTAAAAAAATTTGATTCACATTCGGATAAAATGACTTTTTTTCACCTTTCATCTTGTTCTATATTACAGAGAAATGAAGCTGGCAGCAGTAATGCCATGGAATTGTTTGGTTTCAAGAAATGCTTGGAATTTTTGAAGAACTCTGAGATTGTCGTAGCAAAACTTGTGACAGACAGACATACCAGCATTGCAAAACTGATGCGCGAAGAACACCCACAAATCAGGCATCGATATGATCTCTGGCATATTGCAAAAAGTAAGTTGTCCGCGTTATTTGCAAGTCCGCGCTTTAGGTTTTCACATAGGGAAAAACCTAAAACGCGGACATCGCGGACATTTTCCAATTCTTTGAAATAAAGTGTTGATAACCACGCTTGCACAATCTTTATGCACACCGCTTCGCAGAGACTCGTGGAGAGATAGTTGTTGGCGATTTTCTTCATGTACGCGAAATCAATGTCCGCGTTTTAGGTTTTCACAAAGGGAAAAACCTAAAACGCGGACATCGTGGACATTTTATAATTCATCGAAATAAAACGAAATTTAGAAGAAATTTTTTAGCTAAGAACTATGGTCTTGTGCTGGAAGGCAGTTTCTTAAATTTTCTGGCCATTTTATTACCAAAAGTTTCTTACGTGTTTCTTATGTTTTTAATGTCGGAAATGTAGAATTCATTTAGTTTTGCAGAAAGCGCTCACAAATTACTTAGTAAGATCTCAAAACAAGTAAATAACATAATTCCCTCTAAAAATAATTCCCAACAGTTGCTATTACTGCACAATGTCAAAACATTTTGAATGACCTGTGCGAGGGGTGTGTAACTCTTTCGAAAAAGGTGTACGATAATTTTTAAAACAATAGTTCTTGAGGACGGAGCCCCGTCAGTCCACGAGAACTTATGGAGCGTGATTAAGGCCAAAACTAAATCATCAAATAAAACCCACATTTGGAAATTAAATCCGACAAAATGAAATAATAATCTCTTACAAATACTCATTTTGAAAAAATAAAATGCATTTCGAAATCGCGAGACAATATTAAATGCAGAAAAAAACACAAAATGAAATCGAAATCAAACTAAAAAGCATAATCTTCAATGAATTTACAAGACGAACTCAAAATGCAAACACAAAATCCAATCCACAAGGAAATATGCAAGACTAAATCAAATTGTCAAACAAAATCCTAATCCTTATTTGAATCATAAATAAAAAAGACAAGATGAAATCAAATCATAGATTGAAAGCCGAGACGAAAGCTTAAACAAAATGACAAACGGAAATCCTAATTCGAAATGGGAATGTGACACCCAACACCAAATCTAAAGCAAGATGAAATCCAAATGTAAACAGAAATCCCAATACGAAATAAATAAAAAATTAAAATTTGCAAGACGAAATCAAAATCTAAAATGAAATCAAAAGTTAAATCATAAATGTAAGGCGAAAACTGTCTGCTTCAAATCTTGGTGGATGCTATGTTGGGAGCCCCTCGTGCGCACAGTACATATTTGAAAGAAAAGTCTCGTTTCCATGTTCAAATGGCCATTTGCAGAGCGAAATCGGTCATGCGCTAAGTGAAATCAGTCATGCCCTAAGTGAAATCGCTCATGCGCTAAGTGAAAAACAAATCGAGCGCGCTTTGAAGCGCGCTTATAAGAATAGCAGTAGGCCCACAGTCGCGCTAAGCGTTCGGCTCGGTTCCCAACGACAGCAGGCGTGCTTTTGTCACAAGCACGTGTCAGGAGGAAAGTTTTGAAATTTGCACCTTTGACTTCCCTCAAGAAATGTTTAGACTCTGTCTTTAAGGGAAGAAACTTTTGCAGGAAGAAACTTTCAGTAGTTAGAATTAACGCGAAATTTAACGCAAGTCAACAAAATGGGAAATTTAAAGGGAATAAACTTGCAGGGAAAAGGTTCTTATAAAATTTTGTAATGTCTCAAATTCAGTTCGTTTCAGTACTAGAAACGCTACAAAACAAGTACCCAAACAGTTGCTCTTTGTAAAATTTTCAACTTAGGAAGTGTAGTTTCTGAAGTTTTGAAAAGTTGGGGCAACTATTCCTTGTAAGCTTTTTTTTATAAAAAATTGGGTGCACTCTACTTCCTCTTTATTCCTCTCAGAGCTTTTTGAAAAAAATCAGGTCCGGGCTGGCAGATAGTTTCTTGAAATTTGGGGCTAGTTTGATACCAATAGTTTCTTATGTGTTAATGCAAAAGACCAATTCTTTTATGTCTCGGAGGTGCCTATATTTAGAACATGTATCGACAAAATGTGTAGTAAAAAAATAAGTTGATTTGAAGTTCATGACCATATCCTTCTTTCCTTCTTTCTGAAGTTGAAGTCAAATTTGTCAATGGAAACTTTTTGGAGTTTGCTGAAATGAATGCAATCTTTACTTTAGTTTTCAAGTTGTGAGCCAGGAAAAATAAAAACTGCAAATTACAAAATATTCTCAACTTTTCAAATTCAGGTTGAGCTTTTTCCGAAATTTAACAAAATTGAATCTACCATCATCATAGTTATAATCATAATCATGATCATGAACATCATTATCAAAGTGATGCCCGATGCTCTCCTTGAATTAGCCACCAACCGAGCTGAAGACTCAGCAGCGCGACTGTGGGCCTACTGCTATTCTTATAAGCGTGCTTCAAAGCGCGCTCGGTTTGTTTTTCACTTAGCGCATGAGCGATTTCACTTAGCGCATGAGCGATTTCACTTAGGGCATGACTGATTTCACTTAGCGCATGACCGATTTCGCTCTGCAAATGGCCATTTGAGCATGGAAACGAGACTTTTCTTTCAAATATGTACTATACGCACGAGGGGCTCCCAACATAGCATCCACCAAGATATGAAGCAGACAGTTTTCGCCTTACATTTATGATTTAACTTTTGATTTCATTTTAGATTTTGATTTCGTCTTGCAAATTTTAATTTTTTATTTATTTCGTATTGGGATTTCTGTTTACATTTGGATTTCATCTTGCTTTAGATTTGGTGTTGGGTGTCACATTCCCATTTCGAATTAGGATTTCCGTTTGTCATTTTGTTTAAGCTTTCGTCTCGGCTTTCAATCTATCATTTGATTTCATCTTGTCTTTTTTATTTATGATTCAAATAAGGATTAGGATTTCGTTTGACATTTTGATTTAGTCTTGCATATTTCCTTGTGGATTGGATTTTGTGTTTGCATTTTGATTTCGTCTTGTAAATTCATTGAAGATTATGCTTTTTATTTTAATTTCGATTTCATTTTGTGTTTTTTTCTGCATTTAATATTGTCTTGCGATTTCGAAATGCATTTTATTTTTTCGAAATGAGTATTTGTAAGAGATTATTATTTCATTTTGTCGGATTTAATTTCCAAATGTGGGTTTTATTTGATGATTTAGTTTTGGCCTTAATCACGCTCCATAAGAACTGCTTTTCAGGGGGACGTTACGCTGCACAAGCATTTACAAATCAAAAGAAAAGTACTACATACTAGTTAACAAAATAAGAATTGTCATCACAGTTTTTGACTCTTTTCTTAGATGTGGCAATGGAGGGTGCCTATCTGGCATCAAGATCAAGTTCAACTAGTTTTCCGTAAAGGTAAAAAATAGGTTATACCAAGTTTTGTCCATCGTTGATCTGTGTATTTCATTTGGTTCAGTTACTTTTTACTTGTGTCTCTTAATAAAGTTTGTAGAAACGTACTTATCAACACTTTATTTTGAAGAATTAGAAAATGTCCGCGATGTCCGCGTTTTAGGTTTTTCCCTATGTGAAAACCTAAAACGCGGACATTGATTTCGCGGACATGAAAAAAATCGCCAACAACTAACTCTCCGTGACTGTTAGTGAAGGGGTGTGCTTAAAGATCAATGAAGCGTGGTTATCAACACTTTATTTCGAAGAATTGGAAATGTCTGCGATGTCCGCGTTTTAGGCTTTTCCCTATGTGAAAACCTAAAACGCGGACATTGATTTCGCGGACATGAAGAAAATCGCCAACAACTAACTCTCCGTGACGCTGTATGAAGGGTTGTGCATAAAGATCGTGGAAACATGGTTATCAACACTTTATTTCGAAGAATTAGAAATGTCTGCGATGTCCGCGTTTTAGGTTTTTCCCTATGTGAAAACCTAAAACACGGACATTGATTTCGCGGACATGAAGAAAATCGCCAACAACTATCTCTCCGCGAGTCTATGTGAAGGGTTGTGCATAAAGATCGTGCAAACGTGGTTATCAACACTTTATTTTGAAGAATTAGGAAATGTCCGCGATGTCCGCGTTTTAGGTTTTTCCCTATGTGAAAACCTAAAACGCGGACATTGATTTCGCGGACATGAAAAAAATCACCAACAACTAACTCTCCGTGACTGTTAGTGAAGGGGTGTGCTTAAAGATCAATGAAGCGTGGTTATCAACACTTTATTTCGAAGAATTAGAAATATCCGCGTTGTCCGCGTTTTAGGCTTTTCCCTATGTGAAAACCTAAAACGCGGACATTGATTTCGCGGACATGAAGAAAATCGCCAACAACTAACTCTCCGTGACTCTGTGTGAAGGGTTGTGCATAAAGATCGTAGAAACATGGTTATCAACACTTTATTTCGAAGAATTAGAAATGTCCGCGATGTCCGCGATGTCCGCGTTTTAGGTTTTTCCCTATTTGAAAACCTAAAACGTGGACTTGCAAATAACGCGGACATGTCCGCGATGTCCGCGGTATCCGCGATGTCCACGTTTTAGACCTGGCCACATGACAAGGTGTTTGACCGCGTTCGCCCAGAGGGTTGTGAATGGATTTGTCGGCCTAATACAGCCATTTCTGAGCTTGGAAGTACACTCAATGAGCATTCCCCTCTCCTGCACGCAGACACAAAGGTTGCTGGACCAGTACAAAGTTCAAGAATTTATTGCAGAAGCACAGCCCTTGGGAGAATTGCTGAACAAGTTTCATAGGGACTACGAAGGACCAAACACCTTCGAAGACAAGCGAGCTGCGGCACTGGGCATCTTGAATCCTTCCCCTCAGCTGAAGGAGTCCATGTTGGCTGCCATTGAAGTTGGCGGTGCCCTCTTTTCTATGGGTATCAACTACATGGTGGCAAACAGGCTCTTTAGCAATCCTGTCAATTATGCAAATAGCATGACCTTTGCACCTCTGCCAGATCCACTCTTTAAGACAACTAAAAACCTAGTGGATCTGTTACCGCTACTCAATGTACCAAAGAGTGGAGCAGCAGCAGAGGCGCAACCGGGCTCAGTGCAGCATCTCGTTGATGCCCTAACTTGTGCAGCTCCTGCAGAACAGCCGCAACATCAACACCTCATGCATCCACCACCATCACCCCGGCCACCACAACGCACGTATCCACAACCAGCAACACCACCTACACCGTACCATCCACCAACAGCACCTATGCCATCACCCTATCATATAACAGAACGGCAATATCCAGCACCAACAGCACCACCAGCACCACCAGCACCACCAGCACCAGGACAGATACCACCACCCACAGCATATTATCCATCAGCAATGCCATCACCCTTCACAAGACGTGAACATCAAGTATGACCATCAGCACCTGCAGCACAACCACCACGAGAACCACGAGGATATGCGCATCACATACACGACCCAATTACACTATTACAACTAGCACCAGAACCATCAGCACCAGCTACCCATCCATTATACATCAACACAACCATGCATACATACACACAGACAGCACCACCAACAACACCAACACTACCACAATCATCTCCTCACCGGGTGTCTGCAAACCACGAAACCACGAAATCACGAAACGAAACAGCAAAACAGCGAAACGAAATGGGGAAATAGCGAAGCGAAATGGGGAAATAGCAAAACAGCAAAATCAGAGTGATATGAGTTTGTAAAAGGGTACAAACTACAAATTTCACCACCCAAATTAAATGTGTACTGTAAACGATTTGTTGTTGTTTCCTTCCATCGCCCGAGCTTCATGTAGGCTGGAGGGCCAGGTAAAAAACTCGGAGATGTCGGAGATGTCGGAGATGTCGGAGCAAAGACTCTCCAACGTTTCTCAACTCCGACTTTTTTACCTGGCCTTATATGCTCTACTAAAAAAGTCGGAGATGTCTTATCTCCGACGTTTCTCAACTCCGACTTTTTTACTTGGCCCTATATGCTCTACTAAAAAAGTCAGAGATGTCTTATCTCCGACGTTTTTCAACTCCGACTTTTTTACCTGGCCTTATATGCTCTACTAAAAAAGTCGGAGATGTTCAGAGATTGCATATTATATAACTCTCTACAATTCAAATTCTCTTCATTCGCCGTCACAACACTCAATCAATAAGAAACTAGGCCCTGAAATTTGTAGTAACTTTGTCTTAACGTCTTAATTTATCACTATTCATTGTGGACGGTAAATATAGTTCTTTGAACCGAGAAAATAACGAGAAATAAAGAAGACGTAGATAAAAGAAAGCATATAAAAGTGGCTCAAGCTACCTGCAATCGAATCCTGGACTATCAAATATCAAAACTTCCCGTTGAAATAGATCATTTATCCATGATTTTCGACGGGGAAACAAACATTTCAACGGGGAAATAACAGAAACAAGGCAGGGAAATGTTGCAACTCAAACTTAGCGGGGAAACACATTTTTTGGCGGGTCATCCTTTAACCTTGGCGGGGCATCGTTTCAGCGGGGTCGTTACTGGGGGGGGGTGTATACAAGGAACAAGTGAAAAATATAATGAAAGAAAGTGTCTGCTAGATTGCTTTTCAGATTGCTCTTACTAAAAATGACGTTTTTCAACTAATTCTTGCTATAAAGTTTCTTATCAGTTGTAAATGAAACAAAAAAACCTGTCAAATTCACCCATTTCAATTGTTAAAAGACATCTCCGACCTTTTTAGTAGAGCATATAGGGCCAGGTAAAAAAGTCGGAGTTGAGAAACGTCGGAGATAAGACATCTATTTTTTAGTGGGGCATATAGGGCCAAGTAAAAAAGTCGGAGTTGAGAAACGTCGGAGATAAGACATCTCCGACTTTTTTAGTAGAGCATATAAGGCCAGGTAAAAAAGTCGGAGTTGAGAAACGTCGGAGAATCTTTGCTCCGACATCTCCGACATCTCCGAGTTTTTTACCTGGCCCTATTGCCCTCCTCTAGCCCAATTGCTGCGCGGTCGCTGGGTAATGAAATGACGTAGAAAACACTATGACTCCATATCTCAACTTTCTCAATTTCTCCAAAAAACTCAATCCACAACTCAAACCGTAAATCTAACTGCAATAAGAAGTACAAGGCCTAAATCCCAAATAAAAACGGAAGAAGCGAGACAAAAAGTGTCCAGTTCTCTCTTCATTCAGCTCATCTTACGCTCTTAGTATTTCTTCTATGGCACCTAGCAGATAATTTCGCTGTTTCGCTATTCCCCATTTCGTTTCGCTATTTAACCGTTTCTTTTCGTGATTTCATGGTTACGTGGTTTGCAGACACCCCTCCACACCTCCCACATCTCTCCTCGGAGATTGAAGAATTGATTTTGAAGGAAATAGAGAGGATTAAAGGCAGTAAGAGCAAAAAACGAGCGGACAAAAATCTGATCTGTCAAAGCCTCGAACGAAAGCATGGCCTATTATCATCGACGGTTGAATTGCAACTGAATTATATGATGAAATGTGGGAAAGTTGAAAATGTGCCATATCGTGGAGCTGAATCACTCTGGATAGTCAGAAGTGATCGACCCAAGCAGATAACGGCTCAAAATCAAGGCAAAAAGGATCAAATTCCATCATATGACAATGTCGATGATATGAATACGGAAGACAAGACTCCAAGCGCTCAAGGATTGTCGGAAGAAATAAAAGAATTTATCAAATCTGAAATAAAAAGTGAAGTCGACAGCAGCAAAAATAAAAGAAGAGAAAATAACCACCAATTTGATGTATGGGATGACAGACAGACATTTACAGATATTTTCACTGCAAAGCTGAAAGATTTCATTTCTGTAGAGATCAAGAAAGCTCTGAGGCACACGCCCCCTTTAAATCTCACTGCGGATGTTCTCCCAAATATTCAGAAAATGCAGGAAGAAGAAATAAAGTTCTTGAGAGAAGAAATGAAAAATAAGAACGAAATTATCAAAAGTCTCCTGAATGGTCCCAGTCATACTCCCAGCAAAAATTTTTATCCCAATCCTGTGCATATTTTTGAAGGATTCGAAGGCATCGAGAGGCCTACACCAGACGTAAACAACAAAGGGCTGGGAGAATGGCAGACAGTAAAGCCCAGGGGACCGAGTCAAATGTTGAATCTCTCCCAGAAGGATAAAAAGTTTGGAAAAGAAAGTAACAGGTATGAAGTATTGTCTCAATACATTGATGTAGAAAAAGAGATGGTAGATGACATCTATTCAAATGGTCAAGAGAGCTATGCCTCTGCATGTCTTAGGAATTTGAATAAATCAAATAATGAAAAGAGACAGCCTACAGGGAAAAGTAAGATTCAAGCAAATAGTGGCAGTTCAAATGACAAGAAAAGGAGCGTTGTTATTGTCGGGGATTCGATTGTCAAACATGTTGAAGGGAAGAAGCTCAAACAGTCATTGAAACACGAACAGTATGTCCATGTTAAGTGTTTCCCTGGAGCTAAAACTAGCCACATGACCCATTACATTAAGCCCAACCTGGAACAAAATCCCGACATGGTTATACTACACACAGGATGTAACGACATTAACTCAAAGAAGACCCCAACTCAAATCGCTGTGGAAATCTGTAACTTGGCAACCGATACAAAGACAAAGGACCGTACAGTTGCAGTATCAAGTCTGATACCTCGTGGCGATAGTGATGAGCTGAATGAGAAAACGAGGAACGTGAATGAGGAGCTGAAATATCTATGTAAAGCGAAGAAAATTGATTTTATCGATCATACAAGCATCGACGGAGAAAAGCACCTTAACAACAGCAAAATTCACTTGAACAGGTGTGGAACGATTGCTTTTGCAAAGGATTTTTTCAATTATTTAAAACACTGACACTATGCTGAAGGTAATGTACAAAATACTTCATCTCAGAGTACTGAGTTTATAATCTCACAAGAAATTGCTGATAATGTCGATGAAAGTGCCCAGGAAATTTTGAAGGGAATTAAGTTAAAAAACCAAAATGGCCTAAGTATTGGGTATCTCAACATTAATTCTATAAGAAATAAATTTGAATCTCTGGAACTTTTGATGTCATCAACCATTGACATTTTAGTAGTTGCAGAGACAAAATTAGACTGCTCCTTCACTACGAGCCAGTTTACCATGAAGGGTTTTCACAAACCGTATAGGTATGACCGAAACAAAAATGGTGGTGGCCTGTTGATTTATGTTAGAGAGGGGGTACCAGTGAAAGAGCTCAAAGCACACTCATTCCCTAATGACATTGAATGCGGTGTCATTGAGATCAATATTGAAAAGAAAAAATGGCTCATTTTTGGAATTTATTGCCCTCCAAAGCAGTGCGAAAAATACTTTTTGACAGAAATTGGGAAAGCATTAGATTATTACAGCACAGATTTTGAAAACTTTCTGATAATGGGTGACTTCAACTCAGAAGAAAAGTCCGAAAATATCAGCAATTTCTTGGATATATATAGCTTAAAAAATTTAATCAAACAACCAACTTGTTTTAAATCTGACAATCCTCGATCTATAGATCTTATGCTGACAACAGAGACTAAATCTTTTCGAAATTCAACTACAATAGAAACAGGATTGTCGGATTTCCATGTTATGATAATGACAGTATTGAAGAATGGTTATATAAAGAGGAGCCCTAAGATTGTAACATATAGGGACTATAGGAACTTTGATGTTCAGTCGTTTAGAAATGACCTAAAAGACAGTCTAGCGGCACACCAAAATAGCCAGTATGATTACAGTGAATTTGAAGCTACTGTCGAAACTGTTGTAAATAGGCACGCCCCTCTTAAGAAAAAGTATGTTAGGGCAAACGATGGTCCATTCATGACAAAAGCCTTACGAAAAGCTATTATGCTACGCACACAACTGCGAAATAAATATAACAAGAAAAGGACCGAGAGAAATTTTAATATTTTCAGAAAACAGAGAAACAAATGTGTCAAATTACTTCGAAAAGCAAAATTCGATTATTATAAGAATTTGAATTTGAACTTGAACTTGGTCTACTGGTCTTTGTAAAAGAGCATATCATTTCTAAACGCCTCTGTGGCATATCGTTACGTGCCGATGTACAAATAATACCTTTAGAGTTAAACTTTAAGAATACAAAGTGGCTGTTAATACCTATTTACAGACCTCCATGTCAGAACTTTGCGTATTTTAAGGAGGAGTTAGAGAGAGTGATTGATTTCTATTCCAAATCATATGATAATCATATGATAATTGGTGATTTCAACATGGAAAAAGAAGACCCACTGCTGCACTCGCTGATGGGAGATCATGGCTTGTGTAGCCTGATTAAAACACCTACATGTTTCAAATCTGATAGAGGAAGATGTATAGATCTAATCCTCACAAATAAACAGCACAGTTGCTTTTCTAGCCAGACATTTGAAACAGGCTTCAGTGATTTCCATCATCTAGTGTACACTATACTCAAGACAACTAGTGTTAAGACACATCCCTCGAATGACTACAATGATTTTGAACAGACTTTCATCTCGACACTTGATAAACATGCCCCCCTAAAAACAGTCATTGTTCGAGGAAATAATAAGCCCCACATGAACAAAAATTTGAGAAGGGCAATGATGAAGCGTACCAGATTAAAAAGAGTTGCTTATGAGACAAAAAGTGCCGAGCATATTGCAGAATATAAGAAGCAAAGGAATCTAGTGGTTCGACTAAATAAAACAGCAAAAAGGGCATATTATGAGAATCTTGATCCCAATGAAGTTGGTAAGAACAAAGTTTTTTGGAGGACTTTTAAGCCTCTGTTGTCAAACAATTGTCAAAATGGGGCAAACAAAATAACATTAGTAGAAAATGGGTCATTGTTGACCAATGACAAGGATATCAGTGAATGTTTCAACACCTACTTCACAAATATAACAGACACGTTAGATATTGATCGGCCAATTATCGTAGACAATTCGGTGATGGCAGCTATTGAAAGGTATAAGACACATCCAAGCATAGTCAGAATAAAGCAGTTAGCTGAATCCAATCACCAATTTAGTTTCTGCAAATTTGGTACAACAGAGGTTTGGGATGAAATCAATCGACTCGATAGTACAAAGTCTGTCAGCGGCAATATTCCCGCAAAAACCTTGAAATTATCATCTGCCTTATGTTTTAGTGAGGTAACCAATATTGCTAACTCAATGATTGAAAACTGTACGTTTCCAGACACCCTTAAAAAAGCTGACCTGTCACCTGCCTTTAAGACAGGAGAAACAACAACGAAAAAGAATTTTCGACCGATAAGTGTTTTATCAGCAATATCCAAAGTTTTTGAGAGGTTGCTGTCGAAACAAATCATGCCGTTCATTCAGCCAAAATTGTCTGAGCTCCTATGTGGCTTCAGAGAAGGCTACAGTTCCCAAGATGCTCTATTTCGAGTTATTGAGCAATGCCGTAGAACACTTGACAAGTCAGGCAAGGTTGGGATGGTTCTAATGGACCTTTCTAAAGCTTATGACTGCATCCCTCATGACCTGCTGTTAGCGAAACTTGAGGCATATGGCTTCAGTTTAGATAGTTTGAATTTACTGCATAGTTACCTCACAAACAGGCTACAAAGAGTGAAGATAAATGGTACCTACAGTAACTGGCAACAAGTAAAATCTGGTGTTCCACAGGGTTCAGTTCTTGGACCTTTACTGTTCAATCTATTTATTAATGATTTCATATACGCGATCGAGAACTCACAAGTTTGCAACTTTGCCGATGACAACACTATCTACTCATGTGAAGATAGCATAGATAACATTTTGAGATCCCTCAAAGGAGACATAAATAATGCCTTAAAATGGTTCAAGGACAACCGAATGGTAGCTAACCCAGACAAGTTTCAGGTTATTTTCATGGGTCTTGAAAAGGGTCAAAAAGTGAGCCTTGAAATAAATGGTCAACCTATCAAGACAACCGATGAGGTTAAACTCCTTGGAATAACGATTGACTCAAAGCTACAGTTTCATAATCATGTTGAAGGTATTTGCAAAAAGGCAAGTCAAAAAGTAAAGGCGTTCTCTCGTATTGCTGGGTTTCTACAAAAGGATAAAGCAAACATACTATACAAAACTTTCATAAAGTCAGCCTTTAACTATTGTCCACTGATATGGATGTTTTGTGGTAAAACAACTAACAACAGAATAAACCGGCTACATAAGCGTGCCTTGAGAGTTCTCCATGGCGATTATACATCTACCTTTGAAGAACTACTGGCAAGGTCGGAAGAGATAACGATCCATTGTAGCAATCTGCAAAAGCTAATGGTCGAAATATACGAATGCACCAATTTCATTAGTCCTTCTATTTTGTCAGAGTTTTTCGCAACGAAAGAAATCACATATGACCTAAGAATAAAGAATCTACTCCAGGTGCCAAAAGTTAAGACATCGTCATATGGACAAAGTTCCCTATCGTTCAGAGGTAGTATACTTTGGAACACTTTGTCAGACAACATAAAATCCGCACAAAATACAAAACAGTTTAAAACAATGATCAAAAATTGGAAGGGAGAACAATGCCGATGCAACATTTGTAAATAGGGTTTGTAATTAGATAGTTGGTTTTTATTAGTTTGTATTAACTAGACATTTCACCAACTGTAAATAAATGAATTATTATTATTATTATTATTATATTGCTACTAAAAAATACATTTCACATCCCAGTATCATCGCAATAAAGGAGAATATAAAATCCAGCGAAACATTTGACTTTAGGGAAGTTACTTTAAGTGAAATTGTTCTGCAGCTAACTAAGCTCGACCCCAAAAAATCAGCCCCCAAAGGGAGTATCCCAGGGAAAATATTAAAAGAAAATGCCGACATTTTTTCTGAAGTTTTACAATCAAATCTAAACAGCTGCATCGCTAAATTAGATTTCCCTAAAGAGCTTAAGGCTGGTGACGTCAGTGCTCTCTTTAAGACTGCTGATACATTAAGCAAGAAAAATTACAGACCCATTACTGTACTCCCTCCTATTTCTAAGGTATTTGAGAGAATTATGTATGAGCAAATGATGACTTTTGTCATAAGTTTCTTATCAAATTTTCTTTGCGGATTTAGAAAGGGGTATAATACACAGCACGCACTTCTAAACCTGATAGAAAAAGGCAAAAAGATTTTGGACAAAAAAGGTTACACTGGCGCAATTTTGATGGATCTCTCAAAAGCGTTTGATTGCCTTGACCATGAACTCTTAATTGCAAAGCTTGATGCATATGGTTTCAGTAGAAATGCGCTGCTTTTTATCCACAGCTATCTCACCAATAGAAAACAAAGGGTAAAAGTGAATGGAGCATTTAGTGAATGGCAAGAGACAAAACTAGGTGTCCCTCAAGGGTCTGTCTTAGGGCCCCTCCTCTTTAATATCTATATTAATGATCTGTTTTATTTAATAAAGGACACAAACATTTGTAATTATGCCGATGATACGACTATCTATGTGTGTGATTATCAGCTTGAAAACATTCAGAATCGGTTAGAGCAGGATGCTTCGAAACTCTCTGGATGGTTCCATGATAACTACATGAAGTTAAATGATGACAAATGTCACTTGCTAGTATTTGGTGATAAAACTAAAGATCTTTCTGTGACAGTGGGAAATTCCTTGATCAAGGAGAGCACTGAAGAAAAACTCCTAGGTGTTACGTTAGATAAAAATCTTAGTTTCAAAACCCACCTAGATTCCCTCTGTAAAAAGGCTAGTCAGAAACTTCATGCACTGGCGCGGATATCAAAGTTTATGAGTATAGACAAAATAGTATTGATGATGAATACTTTTGTTATGTCACAGTTTAGCTATTGTCCTCTGATCTGGATGTTTCATGACAGACGTATAAATAATAAAGTAAATAAGATTCATGAACGAGCTCTACGAATCGCATACAAAGATAGTCGCTCTTGTTTTGAATCCCTCTTAGAGAGGAATAAATCTGTGTCTCTTCATCAGAAGAATCTGCAGTTTTTGTTGGTTGAAATTTTTAAAACGAAGGCAAATCTAAATCCAAACTTCATGAAAGATATTTTTGTTGAAAAAACGGAAAACTATAATTTAAGAAGTGGGAGTACTCTCCAGTTACCAAAAGCCAGAACAACAACATACGGAATAGAATCTATATCGTTTCTAGGACAACGGCTTTGGCATGCATTGCCTGAAAGTTTAAAGCAATCTGAAAATCTAGCAATATTCAAAAAGAAAATAAGGAACTGGAAAATAGACTGTAACTGTCGACTTTGTAAAATATATATTGCAGATTTGGGGTATTTATAGTTGATTTTCATAAATTTTGTATATATGGTATTATGTAAATAGGTAAATAGTTGGCTTTAATTAGCTGTAGTTAGCTACTTTTTCCTGCTGCCAACTGTAAATAAATCATTTATTTATTATTATTATATCTCCGACTACAACAACAGGCACTTCTTCGACACCAACAGCATCTCCATTCCTTCTTACCATGACATCCAAGAACAATTCCATACCACGCCATTGTCATTGCCACAGAAGCGTCAGCATACACCACCATCTCCAGAAACACAGACATTGATTTACTTTAACACATTGCCAACCCACTCACCATCTGCATGCCCTTCATCTCCACTGCCAAAGAAGAAAAGAAAGACAAAGAAGAACTTAAACAGTACATCTACTCAACCTACTGCACCCATTCCACCCACTGCACTGACTCCACCTACTTCAGCTACTGCACCCACCATAGTAAGTGCACCAGGACAGAAGCAGAAGAAGAAGGCATTAGCTGCGGTGATGTGTAAATCATCTTGAGTGTCACCCCTCTGCTGTCCTCATCTATTTTGTGCACAGTGCTGTCTTTACGGAACTTAGCCAGCATGTTTGTTATTGGCAACAGGTCAGCCAGCAGGACCTGCATTTTCTGGGGATCCAGTAATTCCTGGTCCTCGCTTAAGCAGGGCCTGTTTTCCATTAGTGTGGAGTATAACTCAGACATGGCGGTTTCTGGTCGTCTATACCATTCACATACCTCTGGTCTTAAACAGCCGAAGATCGTTTCGACTGATGGTGCTGATTCGGTCGCAGCATAGGGTCGCAGAAAATTCTTTGGAAAGTGGTTGAAAAAGGATACACCTTTTGTCTTTGAGGGCGTCCATTGGCGATTCATCTGCAAATAATTAACAACGTATGAATAAAAAATGTACACTACAGATAAGTGCATAGAATTGAATTTTATAGAATTATCACAAATGCGTTTCAAGTACATTGACAAATAATGGTAACCATTCTTAGTTATATACATTAAAATGTGCATAGTAAGCCTCCTTACTGCGACAAAGTGATGGTTAATAAAGGAGGTTTTTTGTATTTTTTTTTGTATTTTTATGAATTTTGTATGCTTTTTTTAGTTGTTTTTGCGGGTTTTATTAGCTCTTGTTTCTTCACGTCCTCATAGCCATATTGCGTGTAACAATTTTATACGTGTGTTGCTAGAAATTTGGATAGCCAACAGGTGTAAAGTGTTCAGGAGAAAGTGATGTTAAAAATAGAGGTCATTCAGGGTCTTCACCCGAGAGAATGCAACATATGCTGTTCCTTCAGGTGTAGAGTTTGTATCAATCCACAGAATGACCTCATTAAGTGTTTGTCCTTGAACTTTACATATTGTTGTGGCATATCCAGGAAGACACGGATAAACTGTAACTTGGTCATTATTTATTAGCGTTGTTATAGGATGGATATTGAGTAAATTACCATGTGGCACTTGAGCTAAGATG
Source organism: Aurelia coerulea (assembly GCA_039566865.1). NCBI lineage: Eukaryota > Metazoa > Cnidaria > Scyphozoa > Semaeostomeae > Ulmaridae > Aurelia > Aurelia coerulea. The sequence goes on from CM076947.1 coordinate 13,701,676, forward strand.
GTCTGGTTTTCCGCTCCAATCACAGTCACAAATTGCCCATTGACAAAGCCTATGTTTTTGTTACAATTTTGAGTGAGCATTAATTTCATGGATTTGTGTATGGGACATAATCGTTGATTGTCCATTACAATAAGCGCTAACGGTTGAAATTTGAATGTACATGCTATGACGGTTTCATTGATAAATGTAGCTGCACGTTTTGTCATAGTGAGGACAGTTGCCTGGAGATGCAGTTTCAATTGTGCATAGATGTTATGTTTGATGTCATTGTTCTCACTTAGCACATGACCATGCATTATAGCAGAAAGCATTTCAATGGATGCTCGGTAGTAGCGAATATGCTGAAGAAAAGTAATTAATTGATCGTCATTACTGCGATGTTGAGTTGCTAAAGTAACTTTGTTAACATATGACATGCAATGAGAACAAGATGTTATATTTGGAATTTATGTTGTAGGTGTGTTCACGGTTGCTATTGGCTGTTGTTGACCAAAATCACCGGACATAAAGAAAATTGGGCGACAAATAACTCTCTCAATAGTACTTATGATATGATGAAAGATTGATACACTGACTTGAGATACTTTGTCGATAAAAATGATATCAAACATGCAAATATTCCATTTTATCTGTGACATTTAATTTTCATTGCAAGAAAACTCAAAAAGACTATGCAATGTATCACATGTCACTGACTCGTCATATTGCTCACAATACATGCAAGCAAGCATACCAGTACGAACTGCTACACCAACAGAAAGATTATTTTGAATAGAGTGCTGTATGCATTTGTGAAAGGTAAAAGTCTTTCCCATTTCTGGTTTCCCTAATATGAGCGGGAAACATCGCCAGTCAATGTGTGAGGAAGTGGATGTGTCTTGCCCATAAGAAGCAATGGATTTTCCCGCAAAGGGATCATTTATGTCACTAAAGTGTGTACAACGAGTTGATTGCCTTGTAAGGATGATGTGCAAGATAGTGCATTAACAGCATCATTTACAGTGAGCGTAGTAGGTAGAAGTTGCCTACGATGCAGGCAGTAGCGGATATAGAGGGGGGCAAGGGGGGCGGCGACCCCCCCCCCACAGCGACTCAAAAGACGTTTGTCAAAAATGTTGTCGGAAATTTTATTGCTTGGAAGTCATTGTCGGAAAACTATCAGAAGATTTGTAATAAAAATTTCATTGAAATTGGAGTCTGTTGAAAATATATAAAGCATTATGATTTGAGCATTATGATTTGAGCTATTTCAAAGAAACTGTTTTGTAATCGTGTGCGTAGATGTTATCGTAATAGTTTGCGATTGCCTCTGTATTGTTAGTTGTACAAAGCTGTTGAGACATTCATTCAAGCTAGTTTTGATGACGAGGATTGAAATCATGCCGGTGTCTTTACAGTGATGTAACGTATACCAATGAGGTCACACAAAACAGAGTCACGAAACGCATTGCGTTTCAAGTGGGTACACTTCCGTATAGGGGGTACTTTAGCATACTACACCGGCATGACGTTGTAGCCTAAATGGGAAATATAGCTGTTTTAATATAATATAAATGGGAAATAAATTTCCTTTTGGTACGAGTGTTTGGCAATTGGCATACATTTGATTTTTGAATCGCAAGTTTCTCAGCTCATTTCATGAAATTGAAAGATGGTTGGTCAAAGTAAAATGAAACGACAGAAAGTCAAATGCTCGGTGTGTCACATGTCTTTTGATAGTGATTATAGAAAGAAGCATAATGAAAAGTATCATGGTGAGATGAAAGCCGCCCATCAAAGTATACCGTTTAAAATTGTTGGTTCTCTTGAAAGTCCATTCACTTTTGCTCGAAAACGAGAAGAAAGTATCCCAGAGAAAATGTCTGTTGAACCAACTGACGAGACCAGCGTTTCTATCAGTACACCAGTCATTGAAAGTGAGAAGGATACTGATATACCAATGGAAGACCAGCCGGCAGCGTCAAGTTCCAAGGTTCAAGCGACTGTATGACTAGATACCTTTGCCCAATACCCAACAAATCCAGCTAACTTTAAAGGAACTAAGATAACAGCGGAACAACGCACAGAAATTGTGCGACATGGACCATGCCAGCCGGAGGGTATCAAATTTACAAAAAACGCTGAAGGTAGATGTTTTCAACCGTCATGGTACAAAAGAAATGAGAGCAAGCGTGAGTGGCTGGTGTATTCTCTAAAAGATGAAAAGATGTATTGCTTTTGCTGCTGGCTTTCCATGCAGAATCGACAAAGACTTTGAGAGTAATTGGAGTGAAATAGGAGTTGACAACTTCAAAAAGGGCATCAAAAAGATTAGAGGACATGAAAATTCCAGACTTCACTGTATCAGTCTGGCACAATGGAAATCATTCGAGTATCGACTTCTCCGTGGACTAACACTCGATGCAGAATTTCAGAGGCAAATAGCAGATGATCAAGAAAAGACACTGCTTATCCTTGATTGACTCTTTTCAACAACTCTGTTCCTGGCTCTGCAAGGGATTTCTTTTAGAAGTCATACCTTCGAAAGCCAAGAAGAAATGTCCTCCACAGAAAACAGTGGAAACTATTTAGAATTGCTCAAGCTTCTAGCCAAATATGATCCAGTTTTGGCTGCTCGCCTTTCAAGTAAGAGATCGAGGGGTAAATACACTTCTCCACAAATCCAGAATGAGATGATTAACTCAATAGCCACAGTCATACGTAATCAAATCATAGCAGAAATTCAGAATGCGAAGTTTTATTGTATTATTCTTGAAACAACCCCAGATATTTCTCACAAAGATCAACTTGCTTTTTCTATCAGATACGTCAGAGATGGAAAGCCACTGCAATGTTTCCTTTGTTTTGAAGAAATGGAAGGTTCTAAGGCAGTAGATTTTCGAGATAAATTACTACATCTGTTCCAGGAATACAATCTAAACCCAGATTTCATAAGAGGACAAGCAATGGATGGGTGTTCTACAATGTCTGGTATTCGTGGTGGTTTGCAGGCTTTGGTTAAAGAAATAAGCCCATCTGCATTGTATGTCCATTGTATGGCGCATCCATTGAACCTTGTCCTTGTAAAGGCAGCAACAAACAGTGTGCCCGTTAAATCTTTCTTTGGAGTTCTGGAAGCTTTATATGGCTTTTTCGTTGCAAGTCTAAGATGAATAACTCAGTTGCACAAGGCACAAGGCATTCAAAGAGCAAACTTTGTTAAATTTTTAGGACTACTTCTAGATGAAAATCTTAGTTGGAAGTTCCATCTGAAGGAGTTGTCCAAAAAACTTGCTAGAACTTGTGGTGTTATTTCAAAGGTTAAGAGCCTCCTGACTCCAGATGTGTTACTCTGCTTATATAATTCATTGTTTATGTCTTTTGCCCAGTATGGTATTATCGTGTGGGGTAATACTTCTGCGTCTTATACAGACCCTGTCTACAAACTTCAGAAGAGACTAATCCGAAAAATTTCTTCTCAGCCTGCTCTTTCTCCTTCTGCTCCAATCTTTAAGTCTTTAAAACTTCTGAGACTATCTGATCTTTTTCAGCTTAAACTTCTCACTTTTGTCTTTGAAACTGTATATAGATCATCGCCGAGTTGCTTCCATGACTTTTTCCTATTGAATTCATCCATGCATCAGCATAACACTAGACAGGCTAGTAAAGGTGATTTGTTTCTTGCTCGAAAGAACACCCTTCAATTTGGGCTCAACTCCATTCGATATAAAGGAGCTAAGCTTTGGAATGAAATCCCTGTTGAATTAAGAAACTCTCACTCGAAAGCTTCATTCAAAACCAAGGTAAAGATCTACTTTTTGTGCCACAATTACACCCAGTAATTCATACTTTATTATATGTCTTTCTGCACCAGTTTCAAATAACATCCATAGAAAAGTCAATTTTCTTTTTTAGATAGGGGGTGTTCCCTCCTCGATTAGCTTGCCTATTGAGGGAGCTCCTCCTTTAAGAAATTCCCCTAATCTCATTATGGCTCTTCATACTTACCTATTTAGTCTGTTTACATTTGCCCTAAGTACCATCCTGTGTTTTTTCAATGTTATTTGTTGTATTTTATTTTAAATTCATATTTGTTAATTAGATAGGTAGGTATGTAGAGTTATAACATGTATTAGATGGATTTTTAAAATGAAATGAACTGAACTGAACTGAACATGATAATGCTGGCAGAAATCACGAAACCCCTAAAGCCCTTTCTGAAACGTGCTGGGCAGCTCGTGCCAGTGCAGTCCAGCATGCAAGAGATAATTTTGAATGCTACGCAGAAGCACTTGAGGAGCTTATTGAGCAGAATCAGCTTGACACGCGTGGCCTCTCCGATGCACAAGGTCTTTTGGATAACCTCACAAAGTTTGAATTTTTCTTTATGCTCTTATTTTGGTTTGATGTATTGGTCATCACGAAAGCTGCAACTGACAAGGTTCAAGGCCCCTTTTAGAATATTGGTGTTTCTTGTCATCTGATTCAAGCATGTGTTGACCAGTTTTCAATTATGCGTCGTGATGATGAGTATTTTGAAACAATCCTTGTCAAAGCAAGAGAGCGATGTGAATCACTTGGTATTGCAGCAATTTTACACTAAGAAGAATATCAAGGAGAAGAGCATTTCATGATGAAGCGGCACAAGATGATCCAATTATTGATCCAAAACAAAGGTTTAAGGTTCACGTCTACTATGCAGTTTTAGACATCATCATTAATGATATCAAGACCAGATTTAACGACACGACAGTTGGTGTGATAAATGCCCTCAGTTGTCTATCTCCAGTCGCTTTGATTGATACCAAAGGGAGTGTTCCATCCAAGGCAAGTCTAGCACAGCTGAATGTTCTTTGGGAGTTCTATGAGAAGGACCTTGGGTCAAATGAAATAGTGGTAAAATAATATCACAATATGCATGCACTCCCTAAATTTCGCTCTTTGACAATCGTTATGGAAATCACCTAAATCGATTTGATGGCTTTGCAGTGGAAAAAAAGATGATTATGGTAAAAAGACCTCTTTCTCTATCATTAATCATTTGGCAAAAAAAACCAAAGAAGCCAGTTGTCACTTTGACTCTTTATTCAACGGGAACTATCATGGCACAGGGCCAAGAAACATCATTGTCAATCTGGAAAGAACTTGAAATGGAGAATGTTTTCAAAGTTAAGGAAGGTAGATAAAACCAGAAGATTCTCTTGAAAATTTCATTGAAAGACCGCAGATTGTTAGCCCTATTAATCCTCTGCCAGAAAACATTCCACTGCCTAAAGATGACTCTGATTCCGAATCCGAATTAAATATCGATACCGATCACATCATCAAAATGAAAGCAAACCAATTAGATAAGTACTCCCAAGCTCACACGCTAGATAAAATACTTGATCGCTTGGTTAACCTAGAAAATGATAATATAAATCTTAAAAACACAATTACGCAGTTGACATCAGACTTATCTGAAAATGTTGTTGAAATATTGACATTAAAAAAATGACAACGAAGCACTGCGCGATTCAATCAGTGAACTGAAATCAGCCAAAGTTAAAATCTCCCAACCTACTTGCTGTGAAACGGATACAAATAATCTTCAAAACAAAATTAAATCACTGGAGAAAAGGTTTGGTGACCGTGATCAACGGTGACCGACCTAAATAAAGATCATAGTGAATTGCATGAACAGTATTTAAATTTTTTGGAAAATTATAATGATGGAATTTGTTGCGACAAAACTGGTGAACACCTTTTCCAGAAACGCCTTTCTGCACAATGCAACAGGATGTGCTCGTTGCGCAAGATGATGTGCAAAAACTTCAAACAAATTTTGATGCCCTTAAAACAAGATGAATGATAAGCTCAACCATTTTACCCTGTAGTCTTGAAATGGAAGAGTCAGTTGGCAAAGATCTACTTGTAAACCTACTAACTTTGTATGTTAAAGTACGATCATTCTCTTGTTATAAATCCATTCAAGACAAAGGAAAAAAAGCAAAATCACGCTCATTAAGAAATGAGTTACATAAGGCAAGTGATAAGCCAACAGTTGCAGAATGAGGTCAAAGACTGCTCCAGATTTACATTTATTATCACTCATTATTTGTGTGATTCTACATGGTGTGGATCTAGTTTTTGGATGATTGATTGTCAAATTAAATAGAGCCAGCACAGATTCAAGTTTTTGACGAGTTAGTTGCAGGGTTTGACAACAAGAACAGAACTTTGCATAGTGATGGAACATCAAAGAAAGGTCACTCTTTTATTAACTTTGATATTGTTAATGATGCAGGTAAAAGTTTTGTTGCTGGATTGCATAAAGTTTCTTCTGGGCATGCCGAATCTCAGTTGAAAGTGTTGGAAAATTTTCTTGAAGATGTTTGTGCTATATTGGAAAGGCAAAGTGAGGGCAAAGATGAGGAAAAGGAAGACAACACTGTAAACAAAATTTTGAAAAGCCTTAAAAACGTAATTTCAGACAGATGTGCTGGTCAAAAATTAAATAATCTGTTCATCAATTACAGCAAAGAAATGTTACCAACAGTTGTTGAAGAATGGGAGTCACTGTCAGAAGAGGAAAGAGAAAAGATGTCCAAAATTAATGAATGTGTTTGTGCGTTGCATTTTCTTGTTGGTTTGGCTGATCAAGCTAAGGCCTGCTGCAAAATTTGGGACACTTTATGTTGGGGGGGGGGGGGGGATAACAAAGCTGGGTTATTGGCAACAAAGTGGAGAAATAGTAAAGAAATCGGGTTTCCGTCCCTGCAGGCGTGCTAACATGTACCTATAGAGCCAAGTATGAAGTGTCAGTAACCTGTGACACTGTGCACAGCCTTTTCCTATTCCAGTCACATCATACCACAACTCCGGAAATTAACTGGCTGCTTTCTCAATGTGACATCATCTTTATTGATGAAATCTCCAAGATTTCTGTGAAAATCTTCCACCATATCATTGCGACATTGGAGAAGCTTGATCGCCGCTCATTACTTGTCTTGTGTGGTGATTTTGCGCAACAGCAGCCCATTGCTACTGTCAACAAACGTACGACACAAGTAGCAAATATCTCATCTTGTCAGCATTGCACGCCCCTCACTACCAAATTTACAATGACATCCCAATAAAGAGTGCAGGACAAGCAGCTCCTTAACTCCCTGCACAACATCCGATATGCTGCACCTACAGTAAAAACCCGCATATAAGAACCACCCACTTACAAGAACATAAGGCCTAAAATGTTCTAATTTCACCCCATTACACAAGAACCTATTCATCCTGAAATTTAAGGAAGGTTCTTATCTTAAAAAAGTTAAATGTAAACTACTGGTTGGTAAAATGTGATAACATTTTTTAAGAGATTTAGCCAGATACAAAGCATTTGCAAAAAATTTCTTGTTTGTATACCAGGTGAGTCAGAAAAAAGTGGGGTGTTTGGTGGACTGTGACGTTGCGTTTAGCCACCCGACCGTTGTAAACTAATTTATTCTGTGCAGCCATAAATCTGACTTAGATCATAAACTTTTCCCCATCGAAATCGGTCACTTGATGTATTAGTCAGAAAATGTTTTCTTCGTAAGACGTTGTATATGGGAGTTTTGCAAACTTATGAAATCTTTGATTGAGCCCCTTCAGCATTTCGCCCTTGCCAAAGCTGCAGGTACACGTGGTATTATCAGGGGAGAATGAAATAGTTTTGCCTAAATCTAAGTTAGACCTCTGGCTTCAAGAAAAAATTTAGTTCGCTACGATCGGGTGGCTGAACGCTATGTCACAATCCGCCAAACACCCCACGTTTTTTTTCTGACTCACCCGGTATTGTTCTTTAGAAAATTGTGTCATGATGTTGAGTTGGTGAAAACCTTGTTTTCTTATATTTGGCCTAAATTCCCAAAGATCTGTAATTAATTCTTTGATAAGAACCTATTTAAGAACCTTGCATCCTGTTTTCAAGAATAGTAACATATGCATAAGAACCTTAACAGGGTGATTTCAAAATGTAAGATTCTCATATGCGGGTTTTTACTGTGCGGAAGAGATGCTACAAGATCTTTGTGAAGGACGTACACTCTCTATATCTTCTGAAATAACAGCAACAATTTATACCAAACTGCAATTACATCCAGATGCATTAATCATCACAATGACAAGAAAGGGTGCGTCCTTCATCATCGATGTAATAATTAAGAACTTATTCCTTACTCCTCCATTAGCTCTAATAGTTATGGACAATGAGCAACTTGTCCCTCTTCACATTGGAATGAAGCTCATGCTAACACAAAATATCAACAAATCCATTGGATTTGTAAATGGACAAATTGTTACTGTCTCTGCAGTCTCAGGCAATACCATTACAGCATCTCATCCTTGAGGCTCTATTTTAAATATATTTCCAGTCACACGTCTCACCAATGACATCCCAACAACTGTGTATCCATGCTTACCAGGTTATGCAACAACTATTTCCAAGATTCAAGGGCAAACACTGGAGAAAGTGATTATCTGGCTTGATACTCCTACAACACCAGCAGGAACTGCATATGTGGCATTGTGACACCACTGTTAACGACGCAGTTCTCTGCAGCTACATACATATTATAGAATATGCTAAATCCAGCATTGACATTGCTCTGCAACAATTATTAAATTTACATAAAAACAAAGAAAAGCAAAAAAAAAAACAACAAAAAACCAAAAAAAAAAAATACAAAACACTTCTTGAAACAACCACTTTGACGTAGTAAGTTATTATTACAAACTAAGAGTGGTTATTCTACACCTGCAATACTTATATCATGTGTTACTTTTTACAATGTCTTTATGTACTCTCCCTTCTCATGTGATAATTTATGCCTGTTCTCTCTGTTTACAGATGAATCGTTACACTCAGAAAAAAAACTCCCGGTGTAACCTACTTTAATCATTTCCCCAAGAATTTCATGGTTCCCTACGGTGCCCAGAAGCCACTACCACCAGATGATAACGTATTTGAAAGGCTACATCCGGAAGGGTGCAAGTGGCTTCGCCGTCCCCACACTGGGATGAGCGAATTGGGCAGCACCCTCAACGACAACATGGAAATCTTACAACAGGACATGACGTTCCTCGATCAAGAGAAGACAGCCAACTTCATTCAGGGTGTTGAGCCCCTTGGTACTATACTCAAAAAGTTTCATCGTGACTACCAGGGGCCCAACACTGATGCTGACAAACGTGCCCCTTCGTTAGCTATCATTAATCCAAGTTCTCAATTAAAGGCGCAGATGCTGCAGGCCATTGAGGTTGGCGGTGCTCTGTTCTCCATGGGCATAAATTTTATGGTTGCCAATCGGCTATTTTCAACACCCAAAACGTTCGCAAATTTGATGACTTTCGCACCTAATCCAGATCCTGTATTCAAAGGAAGCAAAAACATACTTGACTTACTACCATTGCTGCATATACCGCAGCACGGCAACGCACCCCAGGCACTACCTACATCTGTGGATCACCTGCTGGCTGCATTGACGTGCACCTGCATATCCACCTGCATATGACGTTCATCATCAATATCCAGCACCACAACCACCCGCATCCGTACCAGCACAGCCTCAGCAACAGGCACATCAACAACCACATGCACAGCCATTGCCACAGCAACAGCCACAGCCACACCAACACCCACACTATTATCCTGCACAAGTGTATGGTTATGTACCGCCACCACCATACTACCAACAACGACTGGCACCAGCATCACCCTACCATCCTCCACAACGAACAACACAACCATTTCAAGTAAATGTGAATGACCCTGTTAGTCTCCTCTTAGCCACTGCACCTCCAGCTACACCACATGCACCTCATATTTTGCCGTCAGCGCCTACCAGACCAACTACACCATCACCGTTCTTGCCACCCACTGCGATTACCAATATTTCATCTTCACCTCCACAAGAGACAATGTTCATCCCCATTTATTCCGACATAGCATCCACATTTCATAATGTTCCAATCATCAGCAGAAGTCCGTCCCATGCACCATCTCCACTGACACAATTTTTTCATCACTCTCCTGATAGTGACTCTCCTGATAGTGACTCTCCACCTCCACCAAATCTACAGCAGACACCACACACACCCACCAACATTCCTCCATCAGAAGACCCCACAAACATAGGAACATCTACAGTCACCATCAGCAAAAAGAAAAGAAAACACAGTGAACATCCAGCAACAGAACTTCCAACAGTACCACCCATCCCCACCATTGCCGAAGCATCACCAAAAAAAAAGAAAAAGAAGGCGAAGAACAACTGATAAACTTTACTTATAAGACACTATTTACATTATTATCGATTGCATTTCATGAGCTTCTTTTACATTAGCGTTTACATTTTATATTTCACGCACTTTGAGACTAAATTGTATCGTTGTTTCTCTCCTTTCCCACTTTCTCGTTATATGGTACATTTTCATACCATACATATATCTTGTTTCCTAGCCAATGAAAATTGAGAACTCTCGTGGTGATCACCACTTTCACATGATCAGGTTTTCTTGAGATCAAACACATTCAAAATGGCTAAATGATCCGGATTCAAAGTTGTGTTTTCCTGCAAGAAACTAGCGAACTCAACAAGCTGGAAATGTGTACACTTTGTTTTTGGGGTACGGGAAAAAGGAAGAGGAGTTGTCGGACAAGCACGACGATATCCAGTTGTTATTAGGCTTTGAGACTTCAGCAGATACAACACTAAAAGAATGGATTTTGGAAACAGTTGAGTTAGGTGCCTAGGCCAATCATTGCTGAAGACCTACGAAACTCAGTCCGTGCATGACAAAATTTGAAAAGCTGGCAGATGGATATGCTCACATGCTGGAAGATGTTCATATGCAAGTAAGTTCCACGAAAAGAGAGCAAATGTGATTATGGAGGATGATATTATTTTTTTTATATTGTAGCTGTACTGCCTTGTGCATTTTCCATCCATTCCTCTTCCTCAATTCAGTGGTGTGACAAAAGGCGAGCGCTGATTGGGCCAGGTCTATAACGCGGACCACGCGGACCTTCCCTAGAATCATGACTTTCCGCTCCACGGAATCAGGGTCTACGTTTTAGAATTTTGCTATAGGCTGAAATTCTAAAACGTGGACCTGTATCTCGCGGACTTTTTGCTAGGTCCGTGAAGTCAAGGTCCTCGTTTTAGAATTTAACTATAGGCCAAAATTTTAGACCGCAGACCTTGATTTTGCGGACTTTTTACCAGATTTTTTAACTTAGCCCTCCTATCAAAATATCATTGAAAATCGAACCAATTAGACAAGAAATAGGATCTTGAGAACCATCGCCAGTATCCCTCAAAGTTTTTACTGTAGTTTTAGGCCCAACGGCAAGATATATTTCGATCAAAGGTTGTCGGAAGATAGTTGTTTGATACTTCGGAGGATTAATATCTCTAAACACAAGATAAATGTTCTCAAGACTCTGTCAAACTCTGGCAAACTTTCTAAAGAGCGCTTTCTTACACAAAATAATACGTGGAAGCCAGTTCTCCCCTTCGCAACGCTACACTCATTAATCTTTTTTCAAGTTTAAAAATTTGGTAAATAGTCCGCGAAATCAAGGTCCGCTGTCTAGAATTTCGTAAATTCTAAAACGAGGACCTTGACTTCACGGACCTAGCAAAAAAGTCCGCAAGATAAAGGTCCGCGTTTTAGAATTTCGGCCTATAGTAAAATTCTAAAACGCGGACCCTGATTTCGCGGACCGGAAAGTCATGATTCTCGGGAAGGTCCGCGTTATAGACCTGGCCGCTATCAGCTTGCTGCATTTTGTTCGATGGAGCTTCAAAAGTTCAAGATCCCTTCCTTTTCCCTTCTTCTGCATGAACTCTCCCAGATGGTCAACTGATACTGTGGAGCAATGGCACGAAATAGCAACAGCATGCTCAATCTCTAGCTTCTGAGTTTTCTCAGCTAGTTTTGGAATTCTTGCCAATGGCATAGGTACGATGTTCTTTGCTGGATTGACTCTGCTTGCATGTGCTCTTGGCGATCTGTCAGACGGGATGCTCTTGGTGCAACTGGAATTCGACAGAGCTTGCAGAAGGCATTTTTCAGTGCCTTTGGCTGCTTTTGACACCCAAACAAATTTATCTTCCCATGACTTATTATATTTACGTCCACTATCGTAACTCCCTTTCCACTTTCCAGACATGATACTACTCTATGGAGCGTGATTAAGGCCAAAACTATATCGTCAAATAAAACCCACATTTGGAAATTAAATCCGACAAAATGAAATAATAATCTCCTACAAATACTCATTTAGAAAAAAAAATGCATTTCGAAATCGCGAGACAATATTAAATGCAGAAAAAAACGCAAAATGAAATCGAAATCAAAATAAAAAGCATAATCTTAAATGAATTTACAAGACGAAATCAAAATGCAAACACAAAATCCAATCCACAAGGAAATATGCAAGACTAAATCAAAATGTCAAACGAAATCCTAATCCTTATTTGAATCATAAATAAAAAAGACAAGATGAAATCAAATCATAGATTGAAAGCCGAGACGAAAGCTTAAACAAAATGACAAACGGAAATCCTAATTCGAAATGGGAATGTGACACCCAACACCAAATCTAAAGCAAGATGAAATCCAAATGTAATCAGAAATCCCAATACGAAATAAATAAAAATTAAAATGTGCAAGACGAAATCAAAGTCTAAAATGAAATGAAAAGTTAAATCATAAATGTAAGGCGAAAACTGTCTGCTTCAAATCTTGGTGGATGGTATGTTGGGAGCCCCTCGTGTGCACAGTACATATTTGAAAGAAAAGTCTCGTTTGCAGAGCGAAATCAGTCATGCGCTAAGTGAAATCAGTCATGCCCTAAGTGAAATCGCTCATGCGCTAAGTGAAATCGCTCATGCGCTAAGTGAAAAACAAATCGAGCGCGCTTATAAGAATAGCAGTAGGCCCACAGTCGCACTGCTGAGTCTTCAGCTCGGTTGGTGTTAGAGTCTGCGCGCATGCTAGGTTGGTGGCTAATTCAAGGAGAGCATCGCATCGGGCATCGCTTTGATAATGATTATGATTATTACTATGATGATGGTAGATTCAATTTTGTTAAATTTCGGAAAAAGCTCAACCTGAATTTGAAAAGTTGAGAAATTTTTGTAATTTGCAGTTTTTATTTTTCCTGGCTCACAACTTGAAAACTAAAGTAAAGATTGCATTCATTTCAGCAAACTCCAAAAAGTTTCCATTGACAAATTTGACTTCAACTTCAGAAAGAGGGAAAGAAGGATATGGTCATGAACTTCAAATCAACTTATTTTTTACTACACATTTTGTCGATACATGTTCTAAATATAGGCACCTTCGGGACATAAAAGAATTGGTCTTTTTGCATTAACTCATAAGAAACTTTTGGTATCAAACTAGCCCCAAATTTCAAGAAACTATCTGCCAGCCCGGACCTGATTTTTTTCAAAAAGCTCTGAGAGGAATAAAGAGGAAGTAGAGTGCACCCAATTTTTATAAGAAAAAGCTTACAAGAAATAGTTGCCCCAACTTTTCAAAACTTCAGAAACTACACTTCCTAAGTTGAAAATTGTTCAAAGAGCAACTGTTTTGACATTGTTTGGGTACTTGTTTTGTAGTAATACTGAACCGAACTGAATTTGAGACATTCAAAAATTTGATAAGAACCTTATCCCTGCAAGTTTATTCCCTATAAATTTCCCATTTTGTTGACTTGCGTTAAATTTCGCGTTAATTCTAACTCCTGAAAGTTTCTTCCTGCGAAAGTTTCTTCCTGCGAAAGTTTCTTCCCTTAAAGACAGAGTCTAAACATTTCTTGAGGGAAGTCAAAGGTGCAAATTTCAAAACTTTCCTCTTGACACGTGCTTGTGACAAAAGCACGCCTGCTGTCGTTGGGAACCGAGCCGAACGCTCAGCGCGACTGTGGGCCTACTGCTATTCTTATAAGCGCGCTCGATTTGTTTTTCACTTAGCGCATGAGCGATTTCACTTAGCGCATGAGCGATTTCACTTAGCGCATGACTGATTTCGCTCTGCAAATGGCCATTTGAACATGGAAACGAGACTTTTCTTTCAAATATGTACTGTGCGCACGAGGGGCTCCCAACATAGCATCCACCAAGATTTGAAGCAGACAGTTTTCGCCTTACATTTATGATTTAACTTTTCATTTCATTTTAGATTTTGATTTCGTCTTGCACATTTTAATTTTTCATTTATTTCGTATTGGGATTTCTGTTTACATTTGGATTTCATCTTGCTTTAGATTTGGTGTTGGGTGTCACATTCCCATTTCGAATTAGGATTTCCGTTGGTCATTTTGTTTAAGCTTTCGTCTCGGCATTCAATCTATGATTTGATTTCATCTTGTCTTTTTTATTTATGATTCAAATAAGGATTAGAATTTCGTTTGACATTTTGATTTAGTCTTGCATATTTCCTTGTGGATTGGATTTTGTGTTTGCATTTTGATTTCGTCTTGTAAATTCATTTAAGATTATGCTTTTTATTTTGATTTCGATTTCATTTTGTGTTGTTTTCTGGGGTTTTCTGCATTTAATATTGTCTCGCGATTTTGAAATGCATTTTATTTTTTCGAAATGAGTATTTGTAAGAGATTATTATTTCATTTTGTCGGATTTAATTTCCAAATGTGGGTTTTATTTGATGATTTAGTTTTGGCCTTAATCACGCTCCATACTACTCTCTCTCTCACCTCTACAACTCCAACTAACAAACTAATGAACAACAAGTACTTTTAAAACATGAAACCCAAGAGAAATGTAAACTTTACAATGGCTTCAAACACCTTTTGATTGTTTCACTGTCTGCCGAATTATTCTAGACACAACAAGTAACCGTTTGGGAAAGCGGCTTTAAAATTTTAACTGGAAAAACCTGGTTAAAATTTGTTGTGTGTTGAGAAGAAATTATACAAAACAAATATCAGGGTGCAAAGTTTGATATGAATATAATGTAATTTCAAAATGTGAAAAATAATGCTCAAATTAATATTCAAAATGTTATACTAGTGACGAAATGAGCAACAAAATATGATTCAATTACACCTTACACAAATGAAAAAATATTACTGGATAAAATTTGGCCGAAATTTGGCTGTATGAACGATTTTTTGGTCGAATTTGGACGAAAATAGAACAAGGTCGCTTGGCCAAATTTGACCGTGAACCACGCAACTTTTGGCCGCTGACCGTTTCACCCATCTGGCAACCCTGCAACCCCTTGTTAATCATGAAAGACATCTCCAGCTTTTTTGTAGAGCATATATGGCCAAGTAAAAAAAGTCGGAGATGAAACACGTTGGAGATAAGAGATCTCCAACTTCTTTAATAGAGTAGATAGTGCCAAGTAAAAGTGCTGGAGTTGAGAAACATTGGAGAATCTTTGCTCCGACAGCTCCAAGCTTTTTTTACCTGGCCCTTTTACAAATGCCTGTTCATCGTGTGAGAATTGAATATGTTTCGTATCCCCTACTGTTGTGACAGTAGTAGGACCAACGTGGATTGGCAATGAAGATGTGTGGGCACATTGACATTTTGCAATATGGGAAGAAATTCTCATTTATACATTTGACGCTCCAGAAATTTTTCGGAAGCCCCTATTGCCTTATCGAAATAATCAAACCTGAAGAACTCATAATGAATAGAAATTTTGAAATCGTTACATTCATGTGTGGATTGTGTGGTGCATTGTTGAACACAAAATGCAAAGATGAAGAATCAATATTAAATATAGTTGGCAAATGTTTGGGAAATAAAGGGAAGGGGGAAGAGGAAGAAGGAATGCTTTTATTAGGTGTGCTCAGTGCATTGGAGGATAAGGAAGATCATTTAGAACGAGCACTGGTATGTACTGCGGAATATTTAAAACTCAAATTTGTGCATTGTAACAAAAAACTGTTCAAGGACATCATCAAACAACTTATTCACTTTATGCCTCCCACCTGGCTTTCAGAAGGAATCAATTGTTTTTATTCTTCATCTTCAATAGCTCAATCGAACGCTGTGAAATTCTCATTTCTGTTCAGCCCATCTAAAAGGAGGACGTGAGTTGCTGTTGCAGTTTGGAGGATGTGAGTCCCTAAGATTCTTCTAAAACCCTGCATGCACTTCAACAGCTTTGTGTATTCGGCGGCCAATTCTTACTCCTCTTCGATTCTTTCTACAAACGGCTTATAGGTAGAAAGATCTTCTCCCTAGCTGCGAGTTGTGGAAGTAGCTTCTCTTCATCTTCATTCGAAAATTCAATCTTGCTAATATCATATGAATCATATAAATTGTCTGCTGCTGCTAGCATTATTATGTTCGTGTTGAGAGCGAGAGAGTTTGCTTGAAATGATCGTTGATGATTGCTGATGATAATGATGAGTTTTTCGTTCATGCGTTCCCGCATTCTTTGAGTTAGTTCGTTGAGAGTGTGTTTGTTGAGATATATCTATTCTTCTTCGTTGAGATGTTGAGAGAGCCAATGATTTTAGCTGAACAGGTTTTTTGTTTTTATGGGAAGTACAGAGTCAAACTTGAAGTGCGGGATAATGAAGGTTTTTTGTTTTTATAGCCAAAAGGAAGTACAGAGTCAAACTTTAAGTGCGGAATAATAAAGGTGTGGAAACATAAAAATAAACCATCTCGAAAAAGGATTTGTGGGAATCGTTTTATGTCTTCAGTAATGTTAAAGATGCGTCACAAATTTTGCAATTTTGATGGCAAGTCTTTCATGTCGCCATTGATGAGAAAATGTCTTTATGTCGCCATTGATGAGTGCATTGGCAAGGTACAGTTGTAAAAGATAAATTAAGAACCCTTTCAAAAACACAAAAACCTTCAAAACCTTTAAACAGAAATGTAGAAGTAAATAGACTGGTTTAAGCAGCAGATACGACATGAAATTTACCTTAATTGTTAGATACTGATATTTAATACGTTGTGTATGTAGCCATGCCGCGCTACTTTTCAATGTTATTTTCTTACAAAGTCGACCATTCAAGTTGCAGCCTCTCTACAAAACAATGTCAGTAGAAACAATCTGCAGTTCTACACATCACTCTCTGGAACGTTGATACTTGTCACGAATATATCATGTTCAAAGGTGTGCGAGTACAATAACCGGGCACGGTGAAATTGGCAACAGTATACACAAACAATTGATATAATGCAAATAAGAAAATAAATACCCTAATTACATTAATATAATTTATGTACAGTTAAAGCAAAATTATGTACAGTAATCTATCTAACAGCAGCTGCTCTTCCAGGGCCTTGTGTTTTAGGTTTTTCGGCTCATATAATAGCTTCTCAATTGTTTTTTGAGTCTACTAAGTGTAGGGAGCTCTCTGATATTGATGGGTATATCGTTCCAAGCTTTCAAAGCCGAATAGTGAAAGCCTTTCTTCACATATTCAAGATTATTTCTTGGGATTTGTGTGTCCCTGCAATTCCTTGTTCTGTAATTGGAATGCTTGGTCCTATGATGGTATTTACCCCAAAGGCTTTCGGAACATTGCCTGTTGATTATTTTGTATGTAATAACTGATCGATCAAAGTTTATTAGTTGTTCAACTGTCAACCAATTATGAGACCAATTGTCTTTTAGTCTGGCCTTATCAATAATCGAACGGGCTCTGTCCTGCAGACGTTGGAGGGTATTCAATTTTGATTTAGGAAGACTCCCCCAAATAGCATTGACGTATTGCAGATGGCTTTCAACAAGTGCACGGTGCACATGGTCCAACTGGGATTGGGAAATAAGATTTTTCATTTTTTTTAGTGACTTAAGACCGCCACTAATCTTTCCTTTTACTCTGTTGAATTGTTCATCCCAGTTTAGCCCTTCATCCACAATAACCCCCAGTGATTTGGTCTTCGCCACACGCTTAATTTCTGAATTGTTAAGATTCAGTGGTTCTGAGATTTCAACCTTATTTGTCCTTCGTGGATGGCCAATGATCATGTATTCAGTTTTTTTCGGGTTTGCACTTAACGTGTTTATCCGCATCCATTCCGAGATATTTCTTAATTCATTGTGGTTGTGGGCATTTGTAATTAGATCATTGACGTTACTAGATGTTAGTGTAATATGTGTGTCATCTGCATACATACTAGCCCTAGAGAATTCTAAGCATTTTTCAAAGTCATTTACGTAGATTATAAATAGGAGTGGTCCCAAGCAGGATCCTTGAGGTACACCACATGTTACCAATCAACCCAACCCAACAACCCAAATCCTGTACTTGATGTCACAACTGCCAAACCAAAGCGTCACTCATACCGCGGTACTGAAAACGCCCCAGCTGCTAAAGTAATCTGGCAGAAGGCGACAAAGAAAAGAAACTGCTGGACAAAATTGCAAAACTTGAGCAACAATTGGAACAGCGTGCAAAACAAATAAAAACAGTACGAATTGAGAAAAGAAACTCTACATTTTGTAGCAACAATCTGATGCAATATGCAGCACATTTTAAATTTTATACAGGGCTGACACCGGAACTTTTCAAACTTTTGTTTTCAAACATTTTACCATACGCGGAAGATTTAACATACTGGAGAGGCTCACAGAATACTGCAGCAGCTACTAACAAAAGATCTAGAGCTAATGGCATATGGGAGAAATTAAACAAGGAGGACCAATTTTCCCCGTGGCTCGTGAAATGTAGACTAAATTTGGAAACAAGAGATTTGGCATACAGATTTGAGATAATCTTATCAACTGTTTCCAACATCTTCACAACATGGACAAAATTTCTTCAACCAATACTTGAAAATGTTATTATCTGGCCAACAAAGGATACTGTGAAGTCAAATTTACCTGAAAAATTCAAAGGCTTTCCAGAAACAAGGGTTATCATAGACTGTTTTGAGCTGTGAATATAACACCCAAAATCTCTATCTGCACAGGCTGGAACTTATTCCAATTATAAAAGCAAGAATACAATGAAATATTTAATAGAAATCACACCAAATGTTTCATGCTCCTTTATTTCAAAGGGGTTTGGTGGTCAAACAAGTGACAACAAAATCACATATGAATCAGGCTTTTTGGAAAAATTGGAACCAGGAGATGATTGTATGGCAGACAGAGGTTTTGACATTGAAGATCTACCCAGGAAACATGGTGCCACTTTAAACATGCGTCCTATGACAAAGGCAAAAAAACAAATATCTGAAAATGAAGTTAGTACAACAAGAAGAATTGCTTCTGCCAGGATATATGTGGAAAACTTTATTGGAAGAGTGCGAACTTTTAGGACCTGTTTATATGAGGCGAGCTGGCCCGTTAGCGAGCTGGCTCGCCTTCAAGCTAGCTCGGTTTTATATGAGAAATTAGACAGTGAGCCAGCCCCGAGCAAGCCCGGCCCTTGGGTGCCACATGCCGTCTTTCTTTTGTGTAAATTTGAAAGATTGAGGAAATATTTTCCTGTTCTTTCATTTTTACAAAAGAAAGATTACAGCCTTGGCGCCAAATGTGACAAAGGGTCTTCCATTTTTAGAAACTTGACAAATCTGCTGTGTTCTGCGCGTGCGTTATAGGCGGGCTAGCCCGTTTCTTCTGTTTATATGAGAAAAGTCAGCCCGTTTGAGGCGGGATCCCCGCACTCGATAACCGGGATCTCGGCAATACGGGCCAGCCCGGCATACATATAAACGCAAACTGCTGTTTACAAAGCTGTGACCAGGTAAGTAGGATCTCGCCTGAAGGCGAGCCAGCTCGCTAACGGGCCAGCCCGTCTCATATAAACAGGCCCTTAAAATTTTAAATGAAACAATTCCAATCAACTTTGCTAGACAAATAGATGACATTGTGGTTTGCTTATGTGCTTTATGCAACATTACTTGATTTTCCGCCAACCTAAATTGTTCTAACTTTCAGATACTATTTGTCGAGTGACTGTTTAAATATCAAGTTATAATACAGCATCTGCTAAAAGTGATTTGCAAACATGATCTCTATAAAACAATACCAAATTGGACTCTAAACGTTGCCAAAATGGTAGATCAAAACATATCTTCATTACAGATATGTTCTTTTTCGTCCAAATAACAAAGTTGCAAGATGTTGCCTTTGTCAGAGCCATCTGCATTTGAACCTGTGCATAGTAGCCATGTGACTTTTTTACTTTAGCCAGGCATCGATGCATGCCAGGAATTGATGCTGCCTGGAATCTTTTGGCTCTGGAACATCAATTTCGGATTCAGCACCTCAAATATAGCATTTATGCTCTCTAAACAACGCTAAGAAGATTTTTATGATTTTGACACTATTATGGCAACACAGGCATCAACATATGCCGGAAATTGATGTTTCCTGGAATTTTTTTGCCCTGCAACATCAATTTTCGGATTCAGCACCTCAAATATAGTATTTCGCTGTGCAACCTGCATGTTAAAAAACTGATAGGTTTTATGCTTCTGCTGCGCCAATTTATTCCGGGCATTTCCGAAGCTTCCTCTTTTTGGCGCTTATTCGGATACGAGGCTTTTTCATGGTAACCTCGTATGTCAAATTTCAATGGTGAATTCGAAAACAAACAACAAAGACATTGATTCATTTTGCATCAGTTTATTTTATTTGAAATTTGTGGAATCCTATCGCCGCAACCTTATTTTGGAAATGATCTCAGCAGAAGAAGAACATTTTTCTTTTCAAAAGCTTGACTGCAGCACAAAGAAGAAGGCAAAGGTTGCAAAGCACAATTTTGTTTTTGATGAACGAAAGGCGAAGTTGACTTTTGAGAAGTTTGTTTGTTTTGCAGTTGTTTTCAACAGCTTTTCAAAGTGCCGTGGCTACATTATCGGCTCCTTGTATACGATCCTGTTGAAGACTTGCAAGAAGCACTGGCTGGGGTGGAATCTTGTATGGTCAACCTATACAAGGATCAATATAGGATAATGGATCAATCTGCCTTGGCATTTTATCATTCACAATTGATTTGAAAGGTGGTCTTGTCCCAACAAACACAATGGTATGTGGGTATCTTCAGAGGTCATTGGAAAATCCCATCATCAGGATATTTATTTAGATGACCTACTGATTGGGGCCTGTGTTCTCCTCTCAGGTAATAATTATTCAAAATTTCAGCTGCTTTGCAAATTTCTCAGTCTTGCCGTGCCAGCCAGATCAGTGTTTTGCAGAAATCAACGCCTATTTTATTTACCAGTGATACTCACTATGTGGCATGATATGAAGTCCAAGCTGTTGGAAACACTGAATCCATACAAGGAGATTATTATTGGTGGAGATGGGAGAAATGACTCCCCTGGCTTCTCAGCTCGATTCCGTGTTTATGTTGCCATGGATCTGTTCACCAAGTTAGTTATTGACATGGAAATTCTTGACAAGAGGGAGACTGGTGGAGCTTCTACATATATGGAAAGAGAAGGCTTAACTCGTATTTTGTTGCGATTGATGGAGCAAATAGACATCGGAGAAATTGCCACAGATGCATCTAGTAGTATAATGAAGAGAATTTCAGAACTTAAAGGTATTTTTTTTTTTAATTTCTCATTTAAGTTTTCATTTTTTTTTATAAGAAACTAGGGTGTGGGGCTGGTACTGTGCAGTTTCTTAAATTTTAAGGCACTGTATTGCTACCAAAAGTTTCTTTGTGCTTCCAAGATATCTTGGTGTTTTTTATATTTTCTGATACCCTAAGTGTAGGAGTGAACCTGCTTTTGTTAGAAGGGCTTCCAAATTATTTTGTAAGATATCAAAACTTGTAAGAACATACTGTAATTCACACTCCAAACAATGGCAAATAGTTGCTATCATTGTGCAATGTCAAAGCATTTTTTAATGCAAATTATAAGTTTCTTAGCTTTTATGAGTGTATGTACCCTGGTCTTTTGATATAGTACAGGTATTACACTTGCAATTTTCTTCTTGTCCAAGGATCTTTTCAGCTTTTATAAGAATAAGTCTTGAGAATCATTCAGTGCTTAATTACACAGAGGTACTGCGTAGCATTTGTTCTTCTTGATGGCATAGTGTTCTTGTCATGTTAATGTGCACAAGCGCTGTACTGTACATTCAATTATTTAGCAATTGGATTGTTTTAATGTTATTTCAATTGAATTTTTGCAAAACAACAAATCAGATTAAATGGTTATATTTTCATATCATTTCCAGAGTCAGTATTGTTGATTGCTTACAGTAGATACTTGTAGAACTGTATCTGCATACCTCATACCTGCACATGAAATGTGTACGTCAAGTATTTAGTCAATCAACAATGTGTACTATGCAAAAATGCACATGAGAAAAGTAATGGAGAGAGAAAACACCCCAAGTATGATTTTTAGTTCCGTTGAATCAAAGTTCAAATCATGAAACGAATAAATCATGGTTTCAAATTTTGTCATCAGGTCTTGATTTTATTCTGAGGGGTGATTGGGTAATACTTTTGCAACACATTTTTCAGCAACTCACCCTGAACTTGAGAACATGGCACATTCATTGGATGTTTGGCACATGTCAAAGAGGCTGCCAAAAAAACTACACAAAATTGTAGATCATAAGGAAGGAAAGCAGCTGAAACCGTGGATTGAAAGCATTCTCAACCATTTCTGGCATTGCTGTGAAACTGCTAAGGGGGATGAAAAGAAACTGAAGGATTCATGGCTTGGCGTTCTCCACCATGTCTGTGATGAACATGAGTGGGCTGGTTCTCATTGTGACCATGGGCCCCTTGAGTCTACTGAGCCCAAACAGTTTTTGAAGAAAGATTCACCAGTGATGGAAAAATTACGAACAATTGTTCTTGATACAAAAATCTTAAGTAAACTCAAATACTACACCACATTTCGGCATACTGGTTACATAGAAAATTTTAACAGTATGCTCACGAAATATGCCCCCAAAGGTGTGCATTTGATTATCCGTATTTTAAATGCAGAATGGCACTTGCAGGTATAGACCACAATATGCACATTTACCGACCACATGCTACAACAAAGAATGGAAGGGCATGCTTCAAACGCAAATATTGCAAGGCAACCAGAAAATTTCGAGTTGAGCCTGTTAAGGAAAAAAAAAGAGTTTTCCTATATTCCATATTGCCTTGCCAAGATTGTTGTTGAGCGACAATGTTACACTGATGCTGTACATGAGAGAGTTGCAAGAGTTCCAGATGATCCAAAGCTCATTTCAAGGAACCTAGACCTAGTGGTAAGGCCTCCTTCAACCAGCAACCTTGTCCAAGAACGAAAGTCAAGAATGGAGACAAAGAAATGACACATTTACTGTCTACATATTGGCATGTTCTATCTACCGGACCCTCTAACAGGTCTCGTCTCGTACGCTTTTTGAAAGAGGAAAATGCCCCTCGTCACCATTGCAGGGTTGCTGAAATTCGTATTTTTCCAGAAAAGATAGGTTCAAAAATTAGCTAAGTATTTGGATGGGCTGCCATGGGTTAAGGTTTACAGCAATAGAACATAGTTGCAAAGTCAGACAAAGCATTTTAAATGTGCTTTCTGTGCAATTCTACATGCTGCAGACCATGAAAGCAAAAGATTTCTGACCAGTACATCATTCGTGACTGAGAATGTTGAATCCAGGAGACAACAATCAGAATGGCGAAATTCATTCATTCTATCAGGAAAAGTGCAATTAATAATACGAAAGAATTTACAGCAAGAGAAACAGTGCGATGCAAAATTGCGGCCAGGGGTCTGCGGCATGATCCAATGGTCCAATGGTCCAGAGGGTCAGGTAGATAGAATATGCCCTACATATTTAGCTGTTGTAGTTATTGTTCAGTGTAATATTCAATACCAGGTGCCTCAAAAAAGTACCCCTTTTTGATTAAAAAGGGAGCAAAACGATAAAAGTTCATGATTTTTTAGTTTACTGTATAGCCACATTTGTCCATCTTTAACTTAAATGCACATACATTGCATTTTGACATTGTCCAACAGACATTGGAGATATGAGTTTACAAAGTCAAAATTTGGAGTGCACCTGAAACAAGAGGTTTTTAGAAAGGACCTTGCCATGATTTGACATCACATTACACATTTTGCAAAATAACTGTTCAACTTTTAACTTATATGTTTTACTTTTGAAAATAATTATGCCTTGTATTGCTTCAATTGTTCTTGACGTGACTTTTTTTTGTGGAATCATCCCTTGCAATGCATTTAATCCCAAGTGTTTTGTATTTAAAGACAATGAAAAGGAGAACTTGCATGCATTTTTTGGAGATGTGGCACAACTGTATCATTTTATCACATTCTTATAATGTTTGTTTTATCAGGGTCATGCCTGTGCGTCTTTCATTCTTTTCAAAAGCAAAAAACTGAAAACTGAAGTTTGCAGGTGCTTTGGAAACTGTTAATGACAGACACAAATCATGGCTAGACCCTTTTTCGAAACCTCTAGTTTTTGGGTGCACTGTAAATTTTGACTTTGCAAACTTGTATCTGCGGTGTTTGGTGTAAGATTTTTAAATGCAAGGAATGTGCATCTAAGTTGAAGATTTATAATTTTAGCTGTGAACTAGGAGAGCAACAATATCTTATCATTTTGTTCCTATTTTCAGTCAAAAGGGGTACTTTTTTCTGAGGCACCTGGTACAATTATTCAATTTCTCTTAAAACCCATGTACTGTCCATCTGGGGATGGGTATACTTCTCTAATGACCTTTACTACACATGATGGGAGAATCCTACGATTGCTTCTGCCAAGTCTACCATACTTCCACAAGGCAAGTTGCCTGTATCCAGCCTTCCTGAATGAATTCATGGAATAATCCATGGGATCTGCACGGATATCACATCTTGCAGTTATGTTGAGCTGCAGGATATCTGGGTCTAGGCAAAGCTTTTGGAACATCTTGTAGGATGTCACACATACCCTCCTGCCACAACATTTGTTTTCATCTGGATCTCCAGTTTCAACGCAAATGCCACACTTGCACCAAGGTTGCGAGTCTGGTCTTGGAATAGGCTGCTGTGGGTGCTGTACCATATGTATGAGGTCCCTTACATACTCAAAGCTTCCTGCCCCAATGACAGCCAATTCAACGGTGAGCCGTTGAAATGTTTCAAGCGTGAGGTCATTGATTAAATCCTAACAAATAAAAGAGAGAGAAAATTCAGGCAAAAGTATCATGATGGGAAACCATAAATGTGCATTTCATTTACCGGGTGACCCAGAAAAAAGTGACCCAACGCAATCTGTTATAGAGAAAAAAGTAAGTGGCAGATTGAAATATTTCAAATGTTGTTTTGTCGCTAAAAGACCAGCCTACATTATGAGTATTTTTTGCAATTTTTTTGGGCACGGGAAGGTTTCCGAATTAAGGATTTTGAGGAAAAGGGCAGGCTTGAAATTCTCAAAAAGTCGTCAAAAACAAGGGATCGATTTGAAGCCATTTCAGATCTTCGAAACAACGAGGAGCGTGTTTCTTTCTGCCTGAGAATATTTTCAAGTACCTAGGGACTATAAACTTGCTCTGAAGACTTCCGACTGTGTTACCTATACCCAGTTTGAAATAAAACACGCTCCTCGTTTTTTTGAAGATTTGAAATGGCTGTAAATCGATGCCCTGTTTTTGACGACTTTTTGAGGATTTCAGGCATGCTCTTTTCCTCGAAATCCTTAATTTTGGAAATTTACCGTGCCGAAAAAAAATGCGAAAAATACTCATGGCATAGGCTAGTCTTTTAGCGACAGAACAACGTTTGAAGCATCTCAATCGGCCACTTAGTTAATTTTCTGTAACAGATTGCGTTGGGTCACTTTTTTCTGGGTCACCCGGTATAGGTTTTATTTACCCCACCTGTAATTCCCTAAACCCACTATTGCTTCTTTTGGGTTACTGTAGTTTGCAATCTGATCATTTTACTTTCTGGCTGTACAGTAGAAGTGGGAAGGCTGTACACATTTTTTAAATGAAACCACTCACATTTTATGAGAAATTTTAGGCTCAGTATTTCAAAAATTTAAAAACCAGGCTGCCTGCACTAAAAATGCCAAGAGACTTTCGTAATTTGCAGCTTTATTTTCCCATGGCATTCAACCAGCATTTTGGCAGTACTGGCAAATGCTTTACAGTACATTGTTTTAACAGCAAATGCCCAACCGTTTTCAAGTTCTTAACTGTGGTGCACCTTGGAAGCTGTTTTATTGTGGTGTACTTTGACGTTGTGTGTACACTTATTGCATTTGGTTATTAATCCATATCAAAGAATTTTATCTTGAAAAGTCCAAAGATAAGTTTAATCTTTCTGTGACTGCTCACCTGCACTTTTTGCTTTGCAAGCTCAATTTCTTGCTCCATGGTAAGGAATCCTTGCCGGTGTCTTCCCTGATTTCTGCCTGGGTTTGCCCCAGCTGGTTCCACCTCAATATTCCCTGGCTAAAATTAAAAAATTTTTCTTTCTAAGCAACATTTCAAAAGTTAGTAGTTTACTCATGTAGACATTCAACATCGGTTTACATAGTGCAATTTATTTTTGATAAGAAACTGGGCTCTATACGTAGTTTGCAGTGCTGCTGCCTACTTTTGAACACAAGTTTCTTAACAGGGCTGATTAAGAAATTGCTGAAGAAATTTTTATTTCACCGATTTATGATGAGCAATTTTATGGCAACATCGTTTAAAAATGTACATCACATCTTGCAGATTATCCAGCTACTTTATCCGGCTAATGTATCATTTCATTGCCTTGACTCCCCCCGCCCCAAAGGCAGGGCTAATACATGGTGATTCACAATTAAATAGCCTACTGCTGTTTAATAGAAGCTCTGAGAAAGTTTCTTAATTTTCATAAATCTACATTAGTTAACCAATTCATAGAAGGACCAATTCATCTTTCTACTTGAAGGCTAGGATTTAACAATTTTGTAGAGAAAGACTTAACCCACCTTTCCGTTCGAGCACCACTTCACCACTGTGCCCCGACTCTTTTTGCCACACAGACACTGTTCTGTGCACTGCAAGTTGGCGTCTTTGCAAGGACAGCCTGGCCTCCTGCCTGAGCGTTTTGAGCACGTTCCCTTGCAACAGCAAGTAGGCCTCTGAAATCAAAAGAATGTCAATGAATGATCATCTGAAAACGATTGAAACGAAGAGTTTTAGGATTGACCTGACGGGCACCACACAGGCCTGCCTCCGGGACCCTATAAGCGAGAGTTCATCTTCTGCGTGCTTTCAGAAAAAAGTAACAAAAACTAGGCGTAAGGATCAACTTTACAAACCTCCATTTCTTGCTGCACATTTCTTTCGTTTCCAACTGACGAGTCTTCAACGCTTTCTTCTGCATCGGTGTCACGGACTGGAGAACCATAAAAATTGGCGGCCATGTTTGTTGAGAACTTCTGCTGTGCGGGGGCGAAGGTTGAAACTGAAAGCGAGACGCAGCTTCACGACTGTTTGTTTTTGTTTACATTTGATCTTTTGCGCACCGGCAAAGGATCATGGGGAGCACAGGGTCTTTAAGTAAAATGCTGAACTAAGATTACTAAAGAACCAACAGTCTTCAAACAAATATTGTGAGTTCATTGCTTTCTCAAGCTGTTGATTATAAATCATGCTGTAGTTTATGGTCTCTTGTGAATGGATGTCTAACCTGAAACGTGTTTATTCAAAACTGATATACTGATTTATTTTACTGCTTATCTCCTTTCTCCTTGTTGCTCCTATGATTCCTCTTTTCCCCAAATTTGTAGTTGCATAACATCAAAACCGCCAACAACAGCCATTTTTGTTTCTCGAACCAAGGTCAGCCTGAAAGGAAAGGAAACAAGTTTTGAGTTAAGAGCAAAAACAGTTTGGAAGTTTTCATCAGCTTAACTGACACTAACCATTCACAGCCAGTTTCACTGAAAAACTGAAAATGTTGATGGAAACTGAAAAAATGGCTCTCAGATGGGTATTGTGTTTTTTGCTACTCATTTGACAAAAACTAGCCCTCAAATTTAGCATCTGCTCTAATTCTACAGTAAATCAAGAGCAAAAATGAAACAACAACGAAATTTCCCAACAGTTCAAAGAGGAAGAATAGTAAATTTTCAGTCTTGATTTGATGGGCCTATAATGGAAAGAGGTAAGATTCCAGCAAAACTAAAGCACCTTCAATAGCCTGGGTAGTAACTCAACAACAAAAAATGATCATCTTACCTGATAACAGCCCAAAGAAGGCACTTCGATTGAAGGTGAATAAAGCTGGCACAGCTCATCAACATCGTCAGTTGCAAGCAACAACAAATCTTCCCTGATGGTCCAGGTTTTCAAAAGATGTTCGCAAATACAAGATTGAAGCAGCTGGGCAAGATTGCTTAACTTTGAGGCAAAAACTTTATCGATATCAATGCAGTGGACATAGATACTGCTATCATGGTCTTGAAGGCAAGGACACGTCACCCCATCCGTGATTTCCACGCAGACAAACTTTCCGCCTCTCTTTGCTTAGATAGGCCCCAAGGAGGATAAGCAGACCTTCCCACAATGCAACGCGCTTTGCTTCGTGATGGAATCAGAGGACAGAAGCAATGGCGGCGAAGCCGAGGAAGCCATCGATACGTTTTGTACTCACAACACAGTAACGTAAAGGGGAACGAATAGTTGTAAGTATTTTTAAGATTTAATCTTATATATGTATTGAGTAATTAATTTTGTTTTGTCTGCTATTATCGATGAATGCACAAAAATGCAACTTAATGGAGACGGGCCTAAATAATCTGTTTCTTGAAAATGGGTATAAGTTTTTGGCTCCGTTTGGCTTAACGAACGGGGACCTAAGGTTATCCTCTCGTTTTAAGTAAGATTAATACTCAATGATGCTACATTCTCTTAAGTCCCCTTAAGTCCCCACGATAAAGTATTTTTTTCGAACCTTGAAAATTGGCATTTTTGGTGGTTTTTGCGTGCCTGATTCATACCCGTCGACATACCCGTCGACAGACTTTAAGTATAATGCAGCACCATAGACTAGCTACACTAGTCCCTCGATTTCGCTGTTGTTGTTGTTGCTGATGGCCAGCTCAATGAGGGACTAGTTGCCAGAGAGTGTCTCAAATCGGAATTTTCAGAACGAAAAACCGGATTGTAATCTGATTGGAGCATTTCGGCTAAAACAATAGAAAATTTGTTTGTAGCCAATCAACTTTTCCTCTCTTTACTTATTTCTACTGGAAAACCTCCCTTTGAAGTAGAGGCCTGTTTGGTCTGAGTTTTTCAAGAAGAAGCAATGGCGACTGGCGCTGTCGTCGCAGCTTGATCGATCTAAAGAGCAGAAGCAAATGAAGCTGAAGGAATTTAGCTAGCCATTTGGCATGATGAAGTGGGCACTGGGAAGAGATATATGTTTGTGCTCTAACAGGAAATGGCAAAATGTAATGCTGTTGTGATACTTGAGAGGCATTTTCAAGACAGCAGTGAGTGTCAGTCTGTCAGTACACTGCAGTGTAGTGTAGGCCTACTCTAAGTTCAGGTTAGTGATTTTTTCGTTTACATTTGGCTCGTGTATTTCAATTTCAGGGCCTCCAATGACGGGGGGACCGGGGGGCCACGCCCCCCACATTTTATCAAATCATGCCGTTTTGAAAGGCAGCTCATCATGTTATTGTGTTGTGGTAATTTTTTGTATCAAGTTTTGCTTGCCCCCCCCCCCACTTTTCTGATCTCGTCGGGGGCCTTGAATTTCTAATATTATCTAACTGCAAGCATGTTACTTGGCAATGTTGGGCTGTTGTACTTTATCACCTTAACAGTTGTTTTGGTTTGAATGCATTTGATCTGCCAAATAAAACAATCTTTAGATATTTTAGAAGTTTAGAATCTTTATAAGTTCCATATGTGATCCAACCCCCCCCCCACCCCGTGTTTGGATCACATACGAAAAGGAAAGGGTGATATAATTTTTGCTTGTTATTTAACAAGTACTTGTTACTTTATCACATTGATGTTGATGTTCTTAATTCATAGGGGTTTGTATAAAGCAAGATATCTGCTTCATTATTATCAGACCTCGCATCAGTATGCATTTAGGTGGCACTTTTCTTGGAGAGAGTTTGTCTATCTGATGCAGCAAATCACTTGGAGCAAATATAAAGAACAGTTCCCTTGAAAATTCCTTGTACTTCAGTCCTTCAGATACCACTTAACTGATTGCTAATGATAATGTATAATGATGATGAAATGTCTAATCTTGTCAAGTCTTTGGTTCCTTCCTTTATCTTTGGTCACTCTGAACTTTGGTTACTTTATCTTTGGTCACTTTGATAGGGGGGGGGGCTCTCTCCTTGATTAGTTTACCTATTGAGAGAGCTCCTCCTTTAAATAATTCTCTCCGTGGTGAATTTATATATATATGAAAATGAAACTCCTCTGAAATTTCAAATTTATGTTCACTGTCCATGCTCAATTTTGTCAGAGTCATAAACTGTCTAAAATTCTTTCAAATTAACATGAATGAAACTTTGTATCAATGTGTTGTTTTCTTGAGTCATATTTTGATGATTACTGATCACAGCAGCAACAACAACCAAAATACTAATTCCGTGGTCCGCGTTTTACGCATGTAGCGCTTAGGAAAACGAGGCTATCAAGTTATTCCGATTTCAGACACTGTTTGGCAAGAAGTCTCTGTATTAGCGACAAATCAGTTCTAAGGAGCATACAGAGATTGTGTAGCCAGTCTAGCAGCACCACACTGCTGCTCGAAAAGCTATTTTTATTGCAGGCCTCATGATATAAGATCTACTAACTTCTCCAACAGTTTTTCACAAATTTGTTATTAATTGTTATTATTAATTTTTGCTATTATTAATCTTATTAATTCAATCATACATAACACTGAAAGTCAAAACATAAATGATTGATAATGATACAAATAATGCTGTTTGCAGGAGGAGACTGATAATGCCAGTGCCAAGTTTGCAGCAACTCCAAGTGATTCAGTGGAGAAAAAGAGGATGGAACAGATCATTGGTATACCACTTGCCTAACAGAAACAAGCAGTTATCTTGTTCCAGAAGATAATTATGAAGAACTTGTAAATCATGATATTATGAACTGTAATCATGGATCAGTCGCAGTGCCAGGCAATTATATTAAAGGGGTAAAATTAACAAATCTTCAAGCAGGGATACCCAGGTGTACCAGGACATTTTATTGCATTTGTCAAATATATATAGTAATTGCCAAATCTTTGGAAGTGGGGGCATTTCCCTCTCATACCTACCCTGGTCTGCCACTGACAATTTTGGGGTATTTGGTACAATTGTTGTACAATATAAAGTGCAAACAATGAGGGTAAAATTACTTGGGTGCAACAGTGGGTGTTTACTACCAAAGTTTTCACTTTATATTTTACACCCATCTATTTTGAGCCATCAAAATTTCACTTGCTATCCTACTTTATTCACAATTAATATCAATTTGAAGCAAATATTGCAAATCCCAGCAAAGCAAGCAATCTAAACCATGCCTACTGTGATGGATAACCCATTCGTGATAAATGAAATTCACTCTGTCAACTAACGCTGAATGATTCTATATATGTTAGCATGGCTGATGAAGGCTCAATGCTGAAACATGAGAAAATGGCTTTTTCATGTTGTAGGACCAGAGATCTGAATGACTTAAGATTTTCCAACATTTCAATGCGCTTGAGTGGCGCAGTGGAATTGTTGGAGAGTCTTTTGACATGAAGACCTCGGGTTCGATCCCAGGCAGGGGCACATTTTAATTCTCCAATTTTGGTAGCAAACTCATGATAAATAAACCTATTTTGATGCAACCACTTTTGGGATTTAGTTCCACATCATATCAAGGCAAATGATGTATTTCAAAAGAACTGATGTCATTGTGAATGGGGTCTGTCTACAATAGTTAGCAAATAATTCCTTTGCTCTTTGCATTGAAAAAATCCCAACAGACAGACTTGATAGTTGAAAGCCACCCATGCTCAGGGTATAGTCTATTATGTAGCTGCAAGCATGGTCTTGCTGACAGGACATCCCCATTTGACTCGTTAACATTCAGCAGTTGTCAACTAAAGAACGAGACAGTAGTATGCATTGTTATATTAAGTAAGATGCTGAACTGAGATTGCTAAAGAGCCAACAGTCTTTAAACAAATATTGTGAGTTCATTGCTTTCTCAAGCTGTTGATTATAAATCATGCTGTAGTTTATGGTCTTTTGTGAATGGATTTCTAACCTGAAACGTGTTTATTCAAAACTGATATACTGATTTGTTTTACTGCTTATCTCCTTTCTCCTTGTTGCTCCTATGATTCCTCTTTTCCCCAAATTTGTAGTTGCATAACATCAAAACCGCCAACAACAGCCATTTTTGTTTCTCGAACCAAGGTCAGCCTGAAAGGAAAGGAAACAAGTTTTGAGTTAAGAGCACAAACAGTTTGGAAGTTTTCATCAGCTTAACTGACACTAACCATTCACAGCCAGTTTCACTGAAAAACTGAAAATGTTGATGAAAACTGAAAAACTGGCCTTCTCAGATGGGTATTGTGTTTTTTTGTGTATGATCTAGATCAAAGTGAACAGCAAAGCCAAAGGTGGGACTCTAATCATTTAACAAAAACTAGCCCGCAAATTTAGCATCTCCTCTAGTTCTACAGTAAATCAAGAGCAAAAATGAAACAACAACGAAACTTCCCAACAGTTCAAAAAGATAGAATTGTAAATTTTCAGTCTTGATTTGATGGGCCTAAAATGGAAAGAGGTAAGATTCCAGCAAAACTAAAGCACCTTCAAAAGCCTGGGTTGTAGCTCAACAAAAAATGATCATCTTACCTGATAACAGCCCGAAGAAGGCACTTCGATTCAAGGTGAATGAAGCTGGCACAGCTCATCAACATCGTCAGTTGCAAGCAACAACAAATCTTCCCTGCTGGTCCAGGTTTTCAAAAGATGTCCGCAAATACAAGATTGAAGCAGCTGGGCCAGATTGTTTAACTTTGAGGCAACGACTTTATCGATATCAATGCAGTTGACATAGATACTGCTATCATGGTCTTGAAGGCAAGGACACGTCACTCCATCCGTGATTTCCACGCAGACAAACTTTCCGCCTTTCTTTGCTTAGGCCCATTCACGAAATCGTGTGATCTTTGCAAGAAGTCTTGCAGCTGGGCCAATTGTTCTTGCCCAAGTAAACATTAAACGAGCTCTGCGAGCGCTATAGCCAAGATCCGAGCATCATAGTTTGTCCAAACTGCTATTAAAGTGAACATTTCACCAATACATGTTCACAAGAAACAGACAGATGCTAGCCCGAAGCTTGCTCAGCGCAACTAATCCGCAATCTGCGTGCGCCTCGTATCGCATAGTTGAATGAATCCTGTTGCATTGTGGGAAGGTCTGCTTATCCTCCTTGGATAGGCCCATTCACAAAATCGTGTGATCTTTGCAGGAGGTCTTGCAGCTGGGCCAATTGTTCTTGCCCTAGTAAACATTAAACGAGCTCTGCGAGCGCTATAGCCATGATCCGAGCATCATAGCTTGTCCAAACTGCTATTAAAGTGAACATTTCACCAATACATGTTCACAAGAAAGAGACAGATGCTAGCCCGAAGCTTGTTCAGCGCAACTAATCCGCAATTTGCATGCGCCTTGGTTCGTATAGTTGAATGAATCATGTTGCATCGTGGGAAGGTCTGCTTATCCTCCTTGGATGTTTGCACCCAAAAAAGTTTGATTCCTATATTCCATAGTTGCGTTACGATGAGCTCACAGTGAATACTTAACAAATCAAAGTGCATACTTAACAAATTAAAACATCTCACTGCCCTATTTCTTTCTTGCCGTTTCTTCAACGTGACCTAAAAATCAATAGGTAGATTTTAAACATCAGAGACCCAATTTTGCTCATTTTACTATATATACCTTCCAAGCGTTGTTAAAATATGATTCATATAGCTTTCTCAGGACACTCTGCCATCATCATCATTATCATTATAAGTACCATCAACCTTCATCTTTATCTTAATCATCGACACCAAGCCAAGCAGAAGTATAAAAAAGGATAGAAGACTCGAGAAGACCCTAACCATGACGATAGCCCTAACCCTAGCAAATATATGAATTCAAAAACAAATGTGAAATTACCTGCTTAAACATGTTCGAATTTGCTTGTAGCTGTTCTACTGTTCTTTTTTTTGCGGCTACATCTTGCGTCTCCGATTCTTCGACTGCATTTGGCTCTTTATAATGTGTAAGACTGTCAAGGTACCAAGACAAACTTCCTGCAACTGCCAACTCCTCAGCTGTCATGCTCTCCCACATCTCCCGTTTGTTTATCTCCTCCTCTTCAAATTTCTCCCATCACTCTCTTTCCTTTATTGTAAATCCCTGGCTACAACTTCTTACCCCGCTTGAAATTACATGAAGACTATTCTGCTGCTGACTCATGCCTCGTGACAATGATGGTTTGCCTGAAGGCAATCCTTCCAGGATGAAGAATGGCTTTCCTGCCTCATCTCCTTTCCAGTCACCTTCAGACAACCAATGGCGATACATCATTCCTACGTTACCATTTTTCTCCAGTTCAAATTTAAAAGAATGTGGTCGACTATGCTGCTTGATCTGTGCAATATGTGGACCAAGCCAATCCTTTATGGCAAAACATGTCCAATCATTTCTACGTTATGTGGAAGGCTGTAAGCTTGTTGGATAAGAGTTGCGAGGCTTGTCAAAGTAACAGTTGTTCTTTTTCAACTTTGAGGCAATGTGACTGAAGAGCTGCAAAATTCAGATGGTTTACATGAGAAAATGTGATTAACTTGATTCCTCCGTGGGTACAGTGTTATGCCATTTTTAATAGTATTTTTTAATGATAGTTTTTCGATACGTTATTGGCATGGCTTTTACTGTTTGTGGGATTTATGGATGAGCTTTTCAGTTTGTGTTTCTTAATTGACAGACATACTTTCTATGCTTTTTTAGGTTTATAGGAATAGGGGAGACCAGGGACAATTGTAACA
Source organism: Aurelia coerulea (assembly GCA_039566865.1). NCBI lineage: Eukaryota > Metazoa > Cnidaria > Scyphozoa > Semaeostomeae > Ulmaridae > Aurelia > Aurelia coerulea. The sequence continues at coordinate 13,736,652 of CM076947.1, forward strand.
CGGGGCAATTGTAATACTTACTCTCTTGCCTTGCAGAAAAGTGCAAAACATCTGATCTTTGCACAGAACATGTTACCCGGGGCAGTTGTAACACTTGACGACTGTGACACGAGAATTGCGAAAGTTCTAAATTAACCATCGAAAACATTTCAGTTGTTTTTATTTGTGGACAGTTTTAAGTGACGTCTAATTTAAGATAGACTTAATGAAAGATATATCAAAGAAATAATTTGAATAATGCTTAATGCTACATACAATTTTGTACATATACCTGATCGATATCTTCATGAGTGTGACCAACCATCAGAAATGACAAACGAATCTAACAAAATTGAAAGGTTTCGAAAAATGATATTTTTTGTTAGAATCAAGAATATTCCTATATTGAATGGTATTAAGTGCCAGTTTTTTATTTTGAGAGAAAAAGAAGGAAGTGAGGTTGTTGTTTATATCACTTCACCATAGGAAGTTTCGTTTCGAAGACTTCTTATGTACCGATGAAAAATTGTGAAGTGTTTGTATATTTTAAAGCGAGAGTTACCTTTCAAAAAATGTTAATTTGCACAAGTAAGGCCCACGTGCTCAAGACGTTAATGTTCTTGTTTTCACGCCAGCAGTTGAGGATGCCCGGGAGCTGGTTTTTTGTACACTCGAGGATGCCCGGGGATACTCCCATTGTAGCATGACAGGGGGGTCCATCAGGGTTAATAAGGGCCAAAGCAAAAATTTTGAAAAATACCCTCAAATGGTAGTACCTTTTTACAGACACCCCCAAATGGTAGTTCGTGGAGTAAAATTGGGCCATTTGATAGTTTCTGGTAGCGAAATTTTTATGCAGTTTTTCAAAATTTTCTATTGTAAAAACTGATTGAACAAAGGAAGAAAACTTTAGATTCAATGATCATTATTACGGCAACAACCTTATTGCCATGCGGAAGAACCTACTAAGTTGAAATCTTATAACTGGCCAAGAATCTTGGAATACCCCCAATTGGTAGTATGAGTTTGGCCAGGTAAAAAACTCGGAGATGTCGGAGATGTCGGAGATGTCGGAGCAAAGATTCTCCGACGTTTCTCAACTCCGACTTTTTTACCTGGCCTTATATGCTCTACTAAAAAAGTCGGAGATGTCTTATCTCCGACGTTTCTCAACTCCGACTTTTTTACTTGGCCCTATATGCCCCACTAAAAAAGTCGGAGATGTCTTATCTCCGACGTTTCTCAACTCCGACTTTTTTACCTGGCCTTATATGCTCTACTAAAAAGGTCGGAGATGTCTTTTAACAATTGAAATGGGTGAATTTGACAGGTTTTTTTGTTTCATTTACAACGGATAAGAAACTTTATAGCAAGAATTAGTTGAAAAACGTCATTTTTAGTAAGAGCAATCTGAAAAGCAATCTAGCAGACACTCTCTTTCATTATATATAGGTTACAGGATGACCCGCCAAATAATGTGTTTCCCCGCTAAGTTTGAGTTGCAACATTTCCCTGCCTTGTTTCTGTTATTTCCCCGTTGAAATGTTTGTTTCCCCGTCGAAAATCATGGATAAATGATCTATTTCAACGGGAAGTTTTGATATTTGATAGTCCAGGATTCGATTGCAGGTAGCTTGAGCCACTTTTATATGCTTTCTTTTATCTACTTCCTCTTTATTTCTCGCTATTTTCTCGGTTCAAAGAACTATATTTACCGTCCACAATGAATAGTGATAAATTAAGACGTTAAGACAAAGTTACTACAAATTTCAGGGCCTAGTTTCTTATTGATTGAGTGTTGTGACGGCGAATGAAGAGAATTTGAATTGTAGAGAGTTATATAATATGCAATCTCTGAACATCTCCGACTTTTTTAGTAGAGCATATAAGGCCAGGTAAAAAAGTCGGAGTTGAAAAACGTCGGAGATAAGACATCTCTGACTTTTTTAGTAGAGCATATAGGGCCAAGTAAAAAAGTCGGAGTTGAGAAACGTCGGAGATAAGACATCTCCGACTTTCTTAGTAGAGCATATAAGGCCAGGTAAAAAAGTCGGAGTTGAGAAACGTTGGAGAGTCTTTGCTCCGACATCTCCGACATCTCCGAGTTTTTTACCTGGCCGTATGAGTTTGACAAAAAGGGCCATTCGGTAGCCATTCTGTAAGACCCTCAAACCGACTGGACCCCCTTGTTAGGCCATAATGGGATTACCCCCCGGAAAGAGCCGCTCTTTCCAAATTTCCGATCATCTTTCCTTTAGTCTTAAGCTTCAGTCAATAAAATATTGCCATTGAAGCATTTTACATGAATCATCAAAAATCAAGTTAAAGTCAATAAAGTCGTATAAACAACGTCCCTTACTAAATATAGGGCAATCTTTATCCTACCTAAGTAGCACGTACAAATTATTTTCAGAACCAATTGACTAGATAATATATTTTTGCGCATACCGTTGACAAGGAAACCAGGGATCTGAGCAAGAGGTTCAACGTGAGGTCAGAATCATGTGACCATTCTTGGCAATCGATGTACTGATAAGACATTCTCTGCCCATGGGAGTACACACCGGTTACATGCGTCTTGTAGAAGTGTATTTTTTGCCCCTAACGATATAAAATAGACAGATTAGAACAATCATATCCATTTATTTATGCATTATTAATCATATCCATTTATTTATGCATTATTCGTTAGTCATTGTTTTCATTTTTTGTCATCTCCAAGGCAACCCAAAAAGTGTTCAGCCATACATTATACTGCAAAGTAGGTCCCGATGGAATGTTAGTAGTTGTTTGTTTCACAAATTTACCAATATTTGCTGCTTTCCAAGTGTCTATCCTATGTTTAAACCATAAAATGCTTGCATCAATTTTAGACTGGCGTAATTTCATAAATATTTGGAATATCTGAAAAGTTTGCAAGGAAAATGAGCTCATAGGCTTACGTACAAGAAAAAATATTTTGAAAATTTTGTAACAGGTTTTACACCAGGCTTTTTTAGAGGGAAGGGGTAAAAACCGGCCAAAAGTGGGCCTTTCCCATCAGGTGACCACATATTCTCCAACGGCATTGGCCTTAAAGGTGTGAAAATTTTTAGGGTGTTTCTGTGTGTCAGCCAATCAAAGAAATGGAGCCTTTGCTGCCACAGGTGTTTGTCTGGTCTTTTTTAACAAAAAGTGCATTTAATTTGTTAGGGTTAGCAATCATTTAATTTTGGTCGAGCCAAGACAAAGCGTTGTATGCTTCGCTTTCCAAAACCTTGACAAGACTTCCTACAAGGTAGGCACCCTTGGTTTGAGTATGTGGTTACTTGCTTTACATGTTTCCCGTATCATATTTACCAGGGGGGTACTTTGGTGTTAGTCAAAACATTCCATTTAAAGGCTTCCATGTGGAAAAGAGCTTGGGCAAAAGAAAATTGCTTTCACTCAACAGTAACTCCCACTGTTTTGATTAGGCTGCCGCGATCATTTTCAGCAAATTTCTTACAATTTTCATCCTTTGAGTAAAACTGTGAGCATAAATCGAAAAAGTACACATGATTCTGGCATAATAAAATCTCTACTACTTATTTCTCCGTTTTGTGCAAGTTTTGCACCGGCAATTTTGACTTTCAAACATCAACTCCTCTGCGATCGTGAGTGCTTCAGTAGGGTATCCGTTCGTTCGTTTGAGGGTATGCCCCAAAATCTGCAATATTGTATAAGCCAATACACATCAAGGCAAACAGAGTAGTTTTGGCGGGTCTTTTTGATATGAAAATAATTATCTTGCGCAGAAAAAGTAACTGACATTTTCAGTGTGAAGTTTACAAATTTTTCTTGTCACATTTGAGGTAGAATCATAAATCGCCCTATCTTTGTTCGGCCATTTCATCAAATAACAATGCATCGCTGCGTTGTAATACATAGGGAGCCGCAAATAGCAGATGTCCAATCCCTTTACAACACTTTTTCGTATGAGAGAGCGATCTTGCAAAATCGTATTAAGAAACCTTCAGTACTGGCCCAAACTCTTAGTTTCTTATAAAAATTACTTGCATATGCATGCCTTGATAGCTCCATCAATTCATTAACTGAAAGCTCCCTATGTATTTTGCAAACACTTTGCAGATCAGATCTTCATGTTCAAAGACACTTGAGACTTGTCTGGCTAATCTTAAACTTAGGGACGTTATTGTTACAATGCAAGTAACAGATAGCGTTATACGACTGGGCTCCACGGCAAGTTGCTGCAGTAGCATTCCCCTTGTTATATTTGTATACTATCAGAGGCTTCTAAAAATACTGGGATCCAAAAATCCATGTCTACTTCATTTTCACTTTTTTGTAACCTATTGCCCACGACAGTTTACCATACCATCATTAACATCGCTGGTTTGAAGTGATGACAACTTCCCATCAAACAATGTAGATACTTATGATTCTGAAATATAATGATGCTGTAATCATAGTCACGCTGTAATTAACTGCTTTACTAACCATGTATCGATATAACTTGCAGGTTCGTATCGATGATGACGAAAGGAGCTTGGTCCTCATTTGCGAGCTGGACTTCTTTAGTTTCCTCTATCAAACAAAAAACTGTGCTTCTTCCAGGACTATAGCGCGACACAAACACCCAGGTTGATGGCAACGATCCCTCTTGCAGGCCATGTTTCTAGGGGGAGAGAAAATTGATAAGAATGCTTTTTCGAAGACAGATTACTTGTTCCCTTGTTAATTAGGCACAGCAAGTGCTGAGATGTTTTTCAGGGTCATTTGTCAAAAGTTATTTTCAGTGAGTTTGATGAAGCCTGCCATAAAAGCTCCATTAGCCCCCCCCCCCCCCCCACTTGTGTCAAATTCCAGAGGTTACCAAAGATTCTCCATTTATTGAGCTAAGTAAGTTTGCATGTTTATTTTACGGTTTGGGGTTATGCTTTGTCAAGTTTATGTATTTAACTCGTAAAATTGTATGTTTAAACTGCAAAATATGGTGCAAAGAAAACGAAAGTGTCAACATTAAATAAGCCAGCATAAATAATTCAATCAATGAACAGATCTGGTAGAAATGAGAAAATTATGAACAGTTCAGGAATAGTAGTTATATCATGCCTGCCATTAGCGACAAGGAAACCTGGATAGCTTCATGACATGACAGTTCGCCTATAAATCGGAGCGCGAGGAAAATTTTTGAAGAAAGATCCTTTACTTTGGCTTAGAATACATCCCTTGATTCCATATTTACCAGCGCTAAAATAGAAGATTTGACCTTTCTAGGAAAATTCTTACCCAACCTATACCCAGCTATTTTCTCTTCGGTTTTAAAGGAATCCTGAGGACCACGTTTCGACAAACAAAGGCTCTGGCACCCAGGAAATTTTTTGATATGACCTCCCTCAGACTGTCGGAAAATGCCCCTCTTGTGAAAAATTCATTAGTAGATAGGGTCGTGATAGAAGCTAGGCTTCAATTCATACAGATGAAAAATTTCCGAATTTCCGTAAAATTTCCGAATTTCCGACAAATATCTGAATTTACGACAAATATCCGAACGTCCCCCTTGCCCCCCAGCCACAACGCTTCTGGTTAGGGAATATGTTCCCCGGTACGAACGCACGAAATAAATCTGTAAGATCCCAAATTTCAGCAAAAAGCCGAACGGATCTCAAATTTTCCGAAATTTTCCGAAATTCTGACGCTAGGGGGGGCACGTGCCCCCCTGCCCCCCACCCACGACACTTCTGCTTCCCGTTTCTTATAAGCGGTTTCCTATAAAAAAAATGAGATCGGTAGGCCAGCAGTGAGCCACAGGTACGCCAAAGAAATACCAAATGGTAGGCCAATGGTAGGCCAACGGTAAGCCAATGGCGCAGGCCACGTTTTGTAGACACCCTTGCCCTTTCTACAAAGCAAGGTTTCGGCGAGTTGATTGTTGCAAAGTGGAAATCCTTAATGCGTCATATTGCAAATAAGTATGATGAGCATCCAGATCAGTTGTACCAAGAGTGTGCACATGGCGATATTGAACCACGTGAATGGATTCCAATTGGTATGCAATGTTTCCCCCCTATTTTGTACATATATGCCTGACACTGGTTGCGGTAGAAAAAAATATAACATTCAAACTTTGGTGGAATTTAAGCTACAGTCCGTTATTTGGTAAAATCCTTTTGAACTGTATTTCAAATTTTTGATATTTTGTCAGGTACACCTGCGTATGACAAAGTATTCAAGATCCTTTGCAACACAACAACAATAAAAGATGTACAGAAGCTATCATGTGATGCTCAGACAAGCTGTCTAGAAGGCTTTCATCCAACATTAAACCATTGGCATCCTAAAATGGTTCACTTTTCTTGGCTTGGTACATACTGTAGGTGAGATTTCAAATAATTTTTGCATTGAATATTGTATGTTTGTAATTTTTAATTGGTCATGTGACTTGTTATGTTGAGATGGTCTTGTTTAGTTCATTGGACACAAGATACATAACAATTGCAAAGAATATCCAAACAAGATCCTGTCAATGTAACAAGCCAAAAATACAAAAAAATTGACTTCAAGAAGTTCCATCAGACCTGACACATATATTGTTTTTATGTTTCAGACATGCTTTGGCTGTATCTCATTTCAACGAAAACCTCAATCGTGAAGCACGAACAGCATCAGATGGGTCAGTATGCTACTCGATAGTCTACCCAAAATTCAAACTTGGTGAAGAAATTGTCAGAGAAGTTGCCATACCCCCTACTTATGGTAAGTAAACCAATTAATTTGTCATCCTACTACTAATTTCTTTCCAAAACAAAATCATCTACCATTTACCAAAATCATTTACCATGCAGCGGAATACTTATCTGGTATGTAAAATCAGTATAAAACAGACAAAAACAGCAGGATTACAGGGTGCACTAGCCCCTTAATGTTAATACTTCTGCATACTTGCATGAAACACGCTGCTTTTGTTTTATGCTACAAAATTTGCAAAAACCAGTACATAGGTACTGTAAAAGTGTGCCAGAGTGCAGAGACCACAACAATTTATATCAACTTTTCCTCTTCTTACAGTGTATGTGGATAGAATAAGAGACGTGTTGTTCAGCACACCATTGGAAGAGCTTGAGAGAATCTTGGACAGGTATAAAAGGAAAGTACCAAAGCCTTTAACTGCCCAGTTCCCAGACATACGCCAAAAGGAAGATGCCATCTCTGAATATATATTGAAACAGAGCACCACTACACCAATGTACCCTGCAGGTAAAATCCTTGCATGTGTTATTTGGACCAAAACTTTAAATCTTGTTGGCATTTGAGAAAAGAATTGCACATAAATAGATAAACAGTAAAAACCTATTGACTATTGAAACTGACTGGCTCTCAAAAGAGACCAAAGAAGAAGAGGAAGATTGGTGCTAAAAATACCATGGGAGCTTCCTCTTTCTTTCAGCAGGAGGATGATACAGATTCATCACGCTCATCAGAAGAGGATGCATCCTTCATCAAAATTCATGAGAAGCTGCAGGTATGTTGTGCTTCACAAGCAAATGTTTATTGGATAACAATTTATTTCTCAAAGCCATGAACAGTGTCTTGGTCTGTACTATAACAATTGTCTTTTGCTTTTGAATGGGGGCATGAAACTCTCCACACCTTGTTGTGTCAGCTGCCGTAAGATGGTTACCGAAAAGATTGTTTGATATTTGATAAGATGCTGAACAGTATTGATGAAATGAATAGGCATTTGGTAACATATCTCTATATGACCTTAAATTGAACTAAAAAATCTTGCAAATCTGCTAAAAATCATCTTGCAAACCTGCTAAAAATCTGCCAAGTTGCAAGTATTTAACAATCAATTTTGTGCAACAGCTGGAACCAGAGACCCCTGTCTGACTTGATATGCAAAAGAGCTCAAAAGTTGAGGTAATGGAAGATCACAAAATTTTATATCTCTCATCGATATCAGAATGAACAAAATACAATTTGGAACTAATTTGATTCTTGTAACTTTGCTGCACAGAATTTCCAAAGGCATCCATGTGTTTGAATAGATCTGAGTGAAAAGTAAAGTTACGAGCTGCTACAAATACATGATCCCGTTGCTGTCTTTGTTACCATTGTTGTTTTGCTATTTGTTTAAAGTTTAGTCAGTATCAGAAATAAGAAAAGATACATTTTTTCTCAAATTCTTGCAGGAAAATGCTTGCGAAGAATCATCACGATCTGCAGAACAAGCTACAGGAGATTTGACGGTAACTATACATGAAAGTTTCATGCCTGGAAGTAGCAACCAAGATGATATCTATCAAAAATATCTTTCGTATCGCAAAACAAAATTATGTAGTGGGAACAAAGTTAATGAAAATTTGACTATATCTTTTATCAATGACCTGAATTTAAAAGAATACGTTGAGGCACGAAGGAGGTTATGCCAAGATAGACATTGCAGTACACCATGCAAATCATGTGATGTCTTGATAGCAATTGCACAGGACTTGATTGTCAAAGGAGTTGCTCCACTTGCAGAACTTTATAGAAAACACAACACTGTGTCATATAAGGCAGACAAAGCAACACGCTTACTGATGCAGTTGCCGGTGGCAGTTTTTCGGCAAAATGGTCAATTGTTTGTTGTTGAATCAATGCCTGGTGTTGATTTACCAAATTTTGTTTCACAAATTTGTAATCTAATGAAACCAGAGCAACTCAATTTAGGATTGGATAAAAAAATATTGAAATCTCTATGTGACCTTGCAACAACAGAAAAGGACAAGCGGTTAATCAAAGTTGCTGCTGCCTCTGGTCTTTCACAAAATAGTGCACATAGAGAGTTGGGCATATCAAATGTGAGAAGACTTAGGGATGATGTTGAAAATGCAATTGCAGAATTTGAATTGATCAGAGAGGATGTCAATGATATAATTGAATGCAAAAAGAATTCTTATGAGTCCGAATCATCTAGCACTGACTCTGAATGTTTAGAAGAAGAGCAACTGGACCAATGGTCAACTCCAGAAGTTGTCACAAGTTTTGATTCGGTGCAACCCAGAAGCCTTTCAAATTCACAACTTGTCAACGTTCTGAAAAAGAATGGATTTCATTGGTGCCATTTTATTGGTGAAATAATAGAAATCTACAGATTACATGGTGATGTGCTTGAAACTGTGACTGAGGAATTCTATGAATATGCACACAAATTAAATCTGGAGAGTTCAAACCTGAACATTTTGAACGAGTCCTATTCTGTCTACAAAGCTGCAGAGGTGAACAGGCAGCAGAGCTCGTTGTCTGATTTCTGCACAGATTCGGAAAGTGACAATCCTGAGGACTGGGTCAAGATCAAAGCATCAAATAATGATGAGGAGAAAATGAAAGACAAAGTAAAGAAACAACGGGCAATCTATGACAGGCTGAAGAAAAGACTGATTGCAAAGGAGGTAGCAAAAAGGTCTCTTCTTAAGCGAAGAGTCCCAGGAAGAGTCAGCAAGACATTAAAGCGGTACCCAAATATTGGCAATGATATTGAGCAGTTTGCCAGAGAAAATCGAATCGGTGCAGATTCTTGGCGCCGTACTGGCTTTTCATAGGCAATTAAATTCTTAACATTTCATTGTTCTACCTCTGATCATGTGACCACAGTAATACCATATTTGGAGAGTAGTCAACAAAAAAGAGCTTAAAATGTACGTAGTTTTCGTGTCGTTTGCTTGATCGATCTCAAACATGCACTATTCGATTGCATTTGATGAGTACTTTCATTTGATATATAAATTTTTCATATTTGCTGATGTCAGCAAAATTTAATATCTATGACGTCATTCACATTTATGACGTCATTTACCTAATAAAGAAGTGTCAAATATAAATTTTTTTAGTCTAATTTGCTTCATCTTATTAATTTAATTCATTTTGAGTCTATATTTACCAGATAAAAGGGCAGGACTGGCAAAAACCTACGATGAAAGTAAATGCATGCAACAAAAGGCTAATTTAAGGCTAATTGTGCTAAAAATAGAAACTAAAAATTTTTGCAAAGTATGTATTTTTGAACTATAACATGTTTCCTATTATTTAAAACAAATTTGGAGAAAATCGGTCGAGTGGTTGATTAAATAGAATTCTTCTGGTTAAGAAGGTATAAATTTGCCAATTTTCGTCAGTTTTTCGGTTGCCTAGCAACGAATCACGTGACTTATTAATTGCCATTGTTATATTTGAATAGCCAATTGTCTAAAGAACAATAGGGGTAAGTCTCATTGTTATATCTTTTGTAGTTTTGGAGAAAAAGAGGGGGGGGGGCGAAAAACGCCCCCCCCCAGTACAAAATACCTAAAAAATCGCCCAGTACAGATAGGGTTAACATTCAGCGGTAACTCTAAAACAGGACCAAAACTTACTTACATGAGGATGAAAAGGTATTTAGAAGACAAATATAACACCAAATTTGGATATGGAACAATTGTACAGCTCTGCGCAGTAAAGAACAAACGATGCTTGTCCTCGAAAAGGTATTGGGGTGCTGCTAGGGTGATGTCCCGGAGAGCAAGAAAGGGCTTCAATGTACAGATGAATGTAGATGCTCATTGGAGTTGCGCATTTTACAAAAATATGGACTTCCTTGTCTCTAAAGATGGCTCAAATAAATTTGTTATCAACAGGGATGATGCTGCTGGATTTCGTCTTGACACCACATACACTCACAAGCAGCACAAACTTATATGCAATGTTGGACAACCTGAATTAACAACAAGAACTGATTACGTGAACAAGTACTCATCAATACTACAAACAACTTCTTACCTCTTTAAGAAGACTGACGAGGCAAGTGAAGAAAGGCCAGTGGGTGTCGTCAAGGCAAACGTTTTATTTCAAAAGAGTGCTGCTCAACATGCAGCAGACTTTGTGATGCTGCAAAAGCTTCCAGAATTGAAAAAATTCACAGATCAAAAGGAAATTGAATACTTTCAGGTAGATGGTGCAGGCGACGAAAATCCTGGCTTTCTTGAGGTGCAGTTTTACTGGACAGAGCGTCATTATTGTGAAGGGCGCAGATGGGTTCAGCTGGGTTCAGATGGATTCAGCTGGGTTCAGATGGGTTCAGGTGGATTCAGGTGGGTTTAACTTATATAAATTACGATGGAAACTGAGGCAGCGTCTAAAATTTGGAGGCGATCATCTGCCTATGATATGAATTACAAGTGGATGATTTGTGATGGTGACTCTTCAGCATATAATGAGATTTGGAAAATTTATGGGTCATTTGAATCATGTGACAAGTTGATGTTCCTTGACAAGACGGAAGTTGAAGAAGTAAAACAGACTGCTGCATATACGGATTGGCTGGAGACCCACAATAATACAACAGACTGTGATCGCGTGATAGTCGTACTATAAACTCCCAGGTATTATGTTCTTATAAATCATTGATTTATCTTGCAACTCATTAATGTTTACATCTAGAGGCTTACATGATGCCTCATCACAATCAACCTGTAATAATTCGAACAAAGCTTAATTAGGCAAAAGAAGGCTAGAAAGATACCACCTGACAGAATTTTTTACACAATGCATGAAAGATACAACCTTATACAGTATATTATAAAGAATAATGAAATTTATCAATTCACAGAGGCTGCAGAATGAATCTTCTTTTTTTGCAATGGAGACTTCAAGTTACAAATGACAGAATACCTTAATTTTCACAAAATTAGAATCAAAACCTGCAATGTCAATTACATACAATAAAATGATAGACAAATAAAAACAAGGATGCTTCATAACAGTAGTTCAGGGCCAATTTGTCCATCATTTGCAATGGTGAACTGCCCTGGATTCTTTACCTGTCAAGAAGAAGCAAGATTTTTACATTGACTTTACAAACATAGCAAGGAACATAACTTTAGATTTTGAAGATATTAAATCTAAATATCAAATCTTAAGTCAATATAAAATCCAGATTGGTCTGTGCCGCATCATAGCTAGCTTATTAACAAATTTCCAAGCTCTTTTAAATACTATGTTAGCTAATCTTTATCCAAATCCATAAATATACAAGGCTCCAATAAGAATTTGTTGCAATTGTATCGGTGACCAGTAGGTCCGATGCAAATAACCTTAGCTGACCATCAATGCTTGTACCCCAACCAGTATCTTTTCTCTTGTTACTTTTCAAAAATGCTTTCTGTTTGGTTTGGTCTATCTATTTATGGGCAGAGTTCCCAGATTTCACAACTATCTGCATTAATGTAGTCAATGTAGACTTTGGGATTAATCCGCAATTTTAAGTCAAGTAAAAAAAATCTGTTTTCTGACAGGATATATTACCTCCAGATTTTTCTGAAAAGTTCTTTGCACGCCAAGGTATCTCAGTAATCAAACAATGCTACTAATTTTCCATCGAGCCCTCCCCCTGAATGGCTGCAAACATGTTATATTTATATACAAATTCAAATAATGTGTATATTAGATAAGACTAGATCTTACATATGTCATTCGAGATCTGCTCTGCTGGCAATTCTTCATTTGATTGCCTTCCCCACATCTCACCAGTGCTTAAAATCATCAGTGTGGCCCCTCTTTCAATAGCTAGCAACTCGTCCCATTCATCCACCTCTGACCCATCTTCTTCCAAACAAATCTGCAGCTTGCTTGTGTTTTCAGGGTCAAACCCTAACTTCTTTGCAGCTATAAATCAAAGTTAAAAAAAATAGACCAACAAATCTCACTGGACACACATTGAAAACAGTTTTTTTAGTTGAAGCGTTAATCCAGTTTAACTATTTGTAATTATTGTTATTACTATTACTTATAAAAAAGCTACTTGAAGCCAATAATTAAGACTACTAAATCTTGTTAGCCTATTTATTTCACTATGTACACGATATATACAGTCTTATTATCATTATTATTATTGTAGAATGAGGAGCAAGAGGAAAAACATGTTTGCATATCATTTCTTTGACATATCAATTAATAAACACATTTTGACATCTTTTGCGCTTCCCACCGGACACATAGAGGGGTGTCGCCCTGATTGAGGGTAAACGCATTATGACCGGTTTTCACTATGTTGTCCGTTCGTTGCAGAATAACGCGAGTTGTGCCAAGCTAGAATCAAAATGCTCGTGAAAATATCTCATTGACAGCATTTGCTAAATCTTTGCTTGTTTTTGTTGAATAAAATTCCATCCACAAACAGAGAGAAAGTGTTTAAAGAATCTCACCTGAGAACTTAACTGTAAGTATCCGCCATTTTTCATTTCAAATATTATTGCAGTGTTTTGGCTTTGCTTGTTTCCTCGACGTTATTTGCACTTTCCCAACAAAAACATGGCTGCACAGCAAGCCAAGCGTGTCTAGAAGAAGTACTTCACGTAACATATGAAATACAAAATTCGTTTCCGCCACGATGGGTTTCTCTTTGTAAGCCGTTTGATTGGCCTAAATTCGCCCTGATTGAGGGCATTGTGGTATCTTCCGGTTTTCAAACAAAATCTGCGCTACCAAAGCACTACAGGCGACCAATATTTGTGGTAAAAGGACAATTTACTGTACAAAAATAGGTTGATTCTATTGAAAGACTGGAAAAATAATTTTCAATATTAGAAACTCATTTAAATATTGTTCAGGTGACAGAAGGAGGAAGAATTGATGTCAGCTTGCAGAAAAATCTTCGAACGTATGTGCGGTAACAAAGATCAATGGTTACAGTAACAAAACGCAGCAAACACAATCAGAAAACATTTAAGAGCAACCTACACTCTTTAATCATTGATATGCGGATGATTTTCGCATCAAATTGTCTTAAATTTACATGAAACGAAGTGAAAGCTTGGGTACCCTCAATCAGGGCGACGTCGGAAATTTAGGCCCTCTGGACCGCAGTGTGCTTGAGCAGCTCGCTCCAAAAGACAATATCGCCAATGACAAATATATTTCATATCAACAGCTGGGAAGAGTTTAGGAACGTATTCATGGTAAGTTCCTTTCTGAAAATTCTTTCGCTCAGCAGGAATATTAGGCCAAATGTGAAATACCCTCATTCAGGGCGACACCCCTCTAGACCAACAATATCTCATCATTATTATGCGCATACTAACCGGATTTGTTGTTGTACAGGGAAATATAAAGCCCGAGGTCTTAAAAGTACAGACCGAGCTTGCGAGGTCTGTGCGTTAAGACCGAGGGCTTTATATTTTCCTGTGCAACAACAAATCCGGTTAGTATGAGTTTTATTACCTGATCGCTAATTTTTAGGACATGTTTTTCCTCACCGTTTCCTTTTGTCGGCTAACAGTTAGATAACAAAGTTGGCTTTATGGGTAACTGCTCACCGAGATCTTTGGTCCGCATTTTAGGCTATTCGTTTATTTTTCGAAGAAGAAGTGGAAACGAAAATAATACATGTTAATTTCTTCGTAACAATAATATTTTTAAAACGATGCAATGGTTTCATCAAACTAAAAATAGTTCTTTTATTTTTAATCTGGAGATGTCATTCTGAGTCAGTGTCGTATATCACGCGGCGCCTCTTCTTCTTGTGCAAGATTGGGGATTGAATTTTATTTTGAATGATGTTGAATACACAATTTTGAATAATTGCACCGCTGAAAGTTGAATCCAAATGATTAGGTCCAGACCTGGAGCTGAGGCTGCTGGCTTGGACCAACGAAGTTTGTTGAAGAGCTGAGCAAGCAGGACCGGCTGAGGTTGCATTGGAGTTGTTTGCAAGAATTTTAGACATTTGCTGTTGCTTAGGACGAGATGCTGCATGATAAGACTTCAAACTGTTGATGTTTTTGTGGCCACTCAGCTGAGAAACGTGCAGCGGATGAATGTTGTTGTCGAGCAATTTTGAGATGGAGGTTTTTCTTGCGGAATGATTTGCAACTTTGGAGCGGGATTTATGTGTTTTGCCAAGTGCTGGAGCTGCTTTGCTTAGAAATTCTCCAAGCTTGTTTTTCCCAAGAGGACGCGAGAAGAACCAAATATCATCCTTTGTTTGTGATGGTTTGATAGCAGCAAGAAAGAATGGTGAGTTTGACATTTTTGCATCTGCTGGGCGGTGTTGGCAAAATTTTTCGTATGTGGCTACAGGGCAGTCCCATGAACCTGTCTCGTAGGCCTTAGGATTGAATGCTCTTTGATGGGAAGACGTCTTTTCTCCAGTTCTTGTTTTTGAACCACGTTCTGTGTCCCATTCCAAATATCTTTGCCCGTCTGAATCCCTGCAGAGTACAATATCTCCAAAGCATAATTTCCTGGATTCATCGCGGGCCCGATAACCAAATTGTGTAGTAATGCACCACCACATCAAACGTTGAAGCTGCTCGGAGTTTTCCCATCCGAAATATCCTATTTCTTTTAGTTTCTCGACTTCACTGTCTTCCAATGGACGAGTTGCATTCGGCTTGTTTCCTAATCCAAGCTGTGTTAGCTGTTTTCTTCTCGCTGCTAACACTTTTCGGCTTCTTTCAAATTCCATTGAGGTCTTCAAATTTATTTTAGAGCCTCTGTCTGTTAGGACACGCTGTAATGAATTTCGTATGCTTGTTAGCGAATCAGGCTGATAAAGTTCTCCATTTTGCTTCCTTGCATGCATGAAAAATTTACACAACATTTCATCTAACTCTCTTGCCGGAATATCCTCAATTTCTATATCTTTGTACTTTTCGTTTTCGGCATCTTCCTCTCTTAAAAATGCCTTGAAACGTGTGTAGTCACTCTTGTCTTTGTATACTGTTGTCTTGGCTTTCCTTTCATGCAAAAATGTTTCTATTTCTTCGTCAGTTTTGCTTTTATTGGCAACAGTGCTTAGGCCCTCAGCAGTGTCTTTTCCAGCTAAAGTAGATGAAGAATCCAAGAAATCTATTCCCAAGTCAAAAGTGATGAAACCATCATCAAACATGTCAAACGAGTCTTCTGGGCACCACATTTCGATTATTCAATATATTTTATTTTTCATTGTTGTCACGGAACTTCATCGTAAATCCCGTAAATTGGTTGCTATGACGATAAAAACGCGTCCTTGTATCGTATTATACAAGGCTACGGGAAACCCGCGGGGAATTTGCGACTAGCCAATCAGAGTGGCGGGATTCCTGTATTGCCTCGTTTTTGAAACTTCGGTCAGGTAATAAGCCAGAATACAACCCTCAGGATCTATTGTGTGTTTCATGTATGTGCATATTTTATACAGGGTGTCCCAAAAAATTGTTCAACGTTTGATTAAATATAAAAAAATAACGAAATAATGAGTGGGCTCCTTGTTCACATAACCATATTGCTGAGATTTTAAATTAATTTTGGACACCAGAAACTAGCAAATCGGCTAAATATGCACGGAATTACGAGTGTTCGAAGTTCAAGTTTGTGCGAAAGCTGAAACCAGACGCCCCTAAATTGCATATTTAGTAAAAGTAGAATCTCGGTTATTCAAAGCAAATCAAATGGAATTTGAAAATCACTTTCAATCAACTAGCTTTCCATAGCATTGAATCAAGGTCATGGATGCATGGAGGAGTCCTGTTCAGCACAATTTAGAATTGCCCCATCTCTCATTCATTAAGTTTTCATTCCGCGTTTTTAAATACTTGCAGTCTTAAGTAAATTTTGGCAACGTTTACAAGAATTAGATAACTTTGGAAGTCTTTTGTGGTTTGCTCTGATATCGACGAGAGGTAAAACACTGGACAGCCTTCTTTTACCTCGATTTTTTGGAATACAAGTCAGTTAGGAGCGTCTGGTTTCAGCCTTTGCACATATTTGAACTTCAAAAGCTTGTAACTCCGTGAATTCTTAGCGGATTCGCAAGATTTTGGCGTCTAAAATTGATTTAAAATCTGAGGAACAGGGATATCTAACCAGGAGCAACCAGAAACCTTTTATCATTATTTTTCAACATTTAATCAAACGTCAAACAATTTTTCTAAGACACCCTGTATCAGAACCTACATGGTTGGTCAGAAAATGCTGTAGGATGGCTGAATTTCAAAAACTCTATTAATTAAGTTGAAAAGATCTCAGAAAGACTGTACTGTTCAAAGATGTGGCAATTACATCATTGACATTGAGCCCTTCAGCTCAGCCTTGAGAAATAATTATTTTGATCTCTAACTTTTGAATGTACTGATTCTTTTCCTTTCTTATCTTTCATTCAAATCCACAAAATACTTTTAGCAGTATCAGAGACTTGCCTACAATGCCTGCCAAAGGTCCTTGGATTACTTAGGCCTACCAGTAATCAGAAAATGAACATTAATAAAAACTTGATTAAAAACGTTGAAATATTTATTAGCAAAATCTAATGAAACAAACCTTTTTCCTTGAGTTCAACCAATGTTGAGACTTTTGCCAGCTTCTTCTTTGTCCTGGAGCGGTTCCAAATCCTAAATGTGCATGCCGAGGAGGCCATTTTGGATAGAAAATAACGCTACTGCGCACACGCACTTTAAAAGCTGCGAGATTTTGAGAGAAGCGAATCGCCCCGGTTGTCCCCACCCCCTGGGGGAACATTTTTCAGTGAACAGGAGGCGAATAGCCCCGCATCGGTCCCACCTATCCCGGGGTTGGGGTGGGGTCAGGGCAATAAAATGATAGCTGCATAAGAGACTGCACCCCATATCATCTCTCCAAAGCATGACAATTATGCTGACAAGAAACATTTTTTTTTATATTTCAACATCGAGAGGTAGCTGTGGAACATTTAGATGCTAAGCTCATTGAAGCAGTTGTGTCCTGATCCTTCCTCTCAATGTCACAACACCTTGTGTCCCCTTTAGCCTAGAATTACCAATAGTTGTGACTCCCTACTCTACATCGCATGTTCAACAGGGTGGGGACTTGGAACACCAACCCTCAGAATGGTTGGCAAGCATGTTCCCACTTAGCCATCCCTGCTAAAATTCAAGACATGACAATGTCACTTTCGCTAAGTGGTCATATCACATTATCTGATTCTTTCAGCTTTTGCGGACATGCTCATGGATGAATTGATACAGCTGCAAAAGGAAAGCTCAAGCCTTCCGAATGCCAAAGTGCAAGTTCCTCAGCTAGAAGAGTCTATTCCTGCATTCCTGAGTTCAAAAGCAAAGAAAGTTTCCAAGGCAGAAACTATAGCTGCAAAGCAAGCCAGATTTGCCAAGGTCATATCACAGCAGGCAGAATCCAGCCCAACTCACATGCAACCAAAGGCTTCTGACAGAATGACACAGAAAGAAGTTGGTAAAAAAGAAAGGATGTACGATTGCAAACTGGGTTTTCAAGAAGTAGAGGTAACAAGTAAAATGGACAGTTTTGTTTTAATTCACAGCAGGGAAAACTCAGGTTTTCTAAAGAAATGGTGACATCTCTACTGTATACGCAATAACGTTTGTAATCATAAATCACACAGAATAACTATAGCATGAATTACTGTTTTTAATGTTGTATCTTTGGAAATTTGAAGCCAGTGTATTCATTTGACGGGAATTTACCCCGTATTCACATAGCAACACATGCTGGCAGGATTTCCCTCCTGTGTTTTCCGAGTCTGTGCCATACCCAGCGCACAAACTGGCAATAGCTCAAGTTCCTGAAAATCCTAAGGAAAAAATGACTGATGTTATAATAGTATGCCATAAAATGTAGCTTCATCTTAAACAGTAGGGTTGGTTGTTGTTGTCTTCAACTATTTCTTAAATACACATGACATTTTCAAATATTTTTTCCAAAAACTACCCTATCTTTCTATTCATATTTTGCTTAGCTTTGTGAAAACATTGCATCATTATCTTATGTAATCAAGTATGACTTATAAAAGACTGAACAGCCACACTAAAAACACGGAGACATCAGAGATGTCGGACATCTCCTATATTTTCTCCGACGTCTCCGTCTTTTCGGCCTGGCCAACATTGAAATAACTGTATAGTAACAGTGGGTGGCACAAATTTCGTCAGATTTGGGTGGCATCGGTCCTTACCCTGCAAATAAGATACAATAGCTGTTATATACAAAGTGCATTTTTACTTTATCATTGATGTTATGATAGGTCATTGTTTTGTTCTTACAACCTTTTTGAATGATCCCCTCTCTGGCCCATGTGCTCATACTCTGAGTTATGTATCTGCATACGCTACTTGTTTC
The DNA here is from genome assembly GCA_039566865.1 of Aurelia coerulea. Lineage (NCBI taxonomy): Eukaryota > Metazoa > Cnidaria > Scyphozoa > Semaeostomeae > Ulmaridae > Aurelia > Aurelia coerulea. Next base: position 13,755,738 of record CM076947.1, read on the forward strand.
ATCTCATGTCAGTCTGATTCATTTAGCTACTTTACTGGGTGTCTCAAAAAAGAGTACCTCCTTTTGACTGAACAAGGCAACAATACGATAACATTTCGGGACTTTTTGAATCTATGGCTACATTTGTTGGTCTTCAACTTAAATGCATATACCTTGCATTTTGAAATCGACCACCAAACACCGGAGATAAGAGTTCACAAGGTCAAAAGTTTCCTGAAACTTGGAGGTATAGAGGAAGCAGTGATTAAACAATATGTCTTGACTACAAGGCACACATTTTGACACAGTATCCATCATGCCATCTATGTATGAGGCATAAGCTAATATACGTCGGATATACATCCACAGCATTAAGCCAAAGATTTAACAAACACCGAAGTAATGCTAAACACGATCCGGATGCCACAGAACTGGGCCAGCATTTCCACAGAAGTGAATCATGCAGTTTTGATAATTATTTAAAAATGCAGATCTCGCAGAGATTAGACGGAGATCGTGATAAACTAGAACATTATGAAAACTTGTGGATATCGCGATTAGGCTCCAGTGAACCAAAGAGACTAAATTCTAGCCTTAATGAGCTCGGAAAGACATTTTATAAACTACAGTAAGTACCTGCAAATAAGAAACCCCCTTGTATAAGAAACAGGCCTCATTTTCTTCAAAAGGGGCTCCTTCAATAAGAAACAACTTTAGGTCTGAAATTTGAAAATTCTTATTTTCAGGTTTGTCACAGTTTCCTCCTAAATGCCAAAACATATTCCCATAAATGACTGTAATGTAGCATTCTCAGAACAGAATGCATTTAAAAACAAGTTTCACACGAAAAATGTAACATGGTAAAAATGTAAAATGTACAGTAATGTTCAATATACATGCATAACTTGACTTGATTACCTATGTGTAAGAAACTTTGACCCTGATCATGAAAAGGTCTTTTTAGATAAGAAACTTTCCGAGGCCTCAGTTTAAAATGTGGTTTCTTACTTGCGGGTACCCGCTGTAGTTTAAAAGAGCTTTGTCACATTAATCGTACTACATTCTCTATTTCATTGTTAGAATTTTCGACTCCTTTTATATAATGGAATACAACATTTGCATTTGATAACATTAGATTATAAAACATATATTCTAACATTATTTGACTGATAAAGATCTACATTAGATCGAACATTTTCAAACAAACTAGTCTTGTTTTCTCTGCGTATTATCGACTTGATGCAAGGATACTCAATTTTACTTGATGCTAAAGCAAATCACAGTAACTTTAGTCTTTTTAAATCTATTGTTGTAGCCAATTTGAGCTTGGTAACTAATGAAATATTCCAATGCTTGTTGTCTTCTCATTCTTGCAGTTGTAACGGGACTCCTTTACAAAAGAAATTTAGAAGCCTAACTAAAAGGGTTAAAGTTTCCTTGTTTGCTTTGGTTGTGTTATTAGGGTGGGTGTCATTTATATTTTTGGTAACAGTATCCATTATGCCATTTAAAATAAACGATGCCCTAGGTAGGGTGATTAACCATGAAAGGAGAGAAACACAACATTGTAATGTGAGAGGATCTGACTTTCTTACACTTGCTCAGAGATGAATTATACAGAATAATGTTAGCTTCAACCATGTTTGCAAAATCTGTTTGCAAAGACACCTTCCTCGTCTGAAGATTTTTATCACTATTAAATTTCAAAATATATATTTGATTAACTGAGCATATTGTGTAATTTGTTGTTTCTTTCAAACAGTCAAACTAGGAATTTAAAGGGAATCAACATAGCTACTGTATATCCACGAGCCGCTTTCTATAGGATATAAGCATCACCATTGTTTCTTTTGCAACACAATCATACAGCTGGAATACAAATAGATTTTGCTTTTCCTCAGTAGACTTTTTGTTATAACTCTGCCAGGAGAACAATTACGGCCCAGAAACATTCTGACTTTTTGCAGCTACTTATTATGCAACGGCTCAAGAAGTTATATAAAAGTATCTTGAAAAATGAGGGCGAGGGAGACAATTTTCATGACCAGACTCTGTCAAATTCGCAAATTCTCAAATATTAATTTGCGCGAAAAAAGTAGCAAAGTTACAATATTTTGCAAAGATATTTTGCAGGGTAGTGTTCTTTGATGTAATCTATCATAATTTTCATGTTTGGATGGAAATTATGTTTCAAATTAAATTTTATCGATTTTTTCCTGATTTTGACAGATTTTGCCATTTTTCTTTATCACAGAAAGAAAAATGCTGCTGCAAGCAATAATGGCGCCTAATTTTATGTTAATTTTTATATTTTCTTAACCCTATCAGGCCCAGGGTATTTGATGCTCCAGGGAGACTAGGGGGGTGCTCATTCAGCCCTGCTGTTTTATTTCCGTTCTGAACGATGTAGAGCCTTGAAACTTGGCATGTGCATAGAACCCAAAAATGAAATACATTTTTAGTTATGTCACGTGACGGGCTCATGACGTCACAATATAGAATTTTCAAAGTCAATAGGGTTCAGTACTACAAATTTTAAATCGTTGATTGTGAGAAAACGAAAGGCAATAAGGACATGGGTCCAATTTTAGTGTATTCTATGGTTGAATAGCTTTTTCTTTGCAAAGAAAAATTTGTGAAAAGTGACAATGTCATCACACAGGAATTCGAACAATGTGTGCATGCGTACAGCCAAAATACGCATAATCATACGGTAAAATTGAAAACAAATTATGCAGTTGGATAGAGGATCAAAAGTAGCATGTACCGGGTGTCCCAAAAAAAACGCAACGGATTTGATCGGGACTAGCGACAAGAATTTAGGTACAATCAATCCATAATAATTCTTTATATAATCCTCGATAGCTAACTTGAAGATAGATACCTTGTTTGTTGATATTGATGTATTGAGAGTGGGAATATTAATGTTCAAAGTTGAAATTTGCCTGAACCTCCAAACCAGAGCTTTTTGGTTTTGGCCTAAACTACAAATGCGCTATTTGGGAGAATCTCCTGAATTACCGAGAAATAAGAGAAAAAAGCCTCATCCTTATGCTGAGGAAAACATTTGAATAGAAATTCAATCAAATTCATCAATTTTGTCCGGAAAAGATATCTTTTTTTATGCTTCAACAGTTTGGAAAAGTTAGCATTGCATCTGTCTCATAAAAGAAAGTAATACGCGAAATAGTTTGCTTGGGTGTGAAAAATGAATTAGTTCTTGCAATCTCCGTGACTTTAATGAAATGCATTTTGTATAATCTTTCTTCGAATCATTACAAAACAAGAAATTAAATATACCCAAGGGAAAATTTTCCATGGATAAGATCCTTAAAATTGCTCATTCGTGCTTGGCTCTTTTGCAGGTGCACTATGATTGAAGAAATATATTCCTTTGTGTATTTTCCCTTTGGCATCGTTATGTTTGTCAATTTTTAGCTTTCAAATTTCAATTGAAATGTGTGCCTAAACATGTGTGCCTTAGCATGCTCACAGTACTACACCATGCAATGACTGAGGAGATTCCTCGAGATGTTTTCAGTAAGGCAAAAACCCGAAACCTCTGGTTTGGAGATGGAAGCAAATTTGGACTTTCAAAATTGATATTCCAACTCCCCATGCAACAATATCAACAAACAAGGTATCTATCTTCAAGTTAGCTATCGAGGATTATATCAAAAATTATTTTGGATTGATTGGACCTAAATTCTTGTCGCTAGTCCCGATCAAATCCGTTGCGTTTTTTTTGGGACACCCGGTATTCCTCCAATTTCATTGTTTTCCTACATTTGCTGTAGATTTTATTAGCATTTATTGAAATTTTGCACAGAGATCTCTCACAAATGGATCACATTTACCCCCTGGAATGAATTTGATTTTTCTAAAAAGTTCATTTTTGATTATTAGAAGGATAAAAACAGCATATGTAGTTGTTTAACTGGAGTGGGGTTCTGCACCCGGGCTGCTTGACAAATGTTGCAAGCGAAATGAATAGGGAGGAAAAGTCTTGTTTGGACAATTTGATGCAACATGACCAACATTGGGACATTTGAAAAATGTGATCCCTCTTGGGGTCTGGATTGGCAACGCTGGTGGGGAGCGGATCAACTTGGCAAATGCATACTCATCGATGTGTGCCAAAGAAAGAGATTTATTCATCTGCATAGTTAAACAATAGCATTGTCATATTTGGACCAATGTTTGAATCGGTAAAGCCAGGCAAAATTTGATATACATTCTTGATACATTAGAATGTCAAGTGCCAGGGTGGTAAAAACCATTGCCCTTACAAACACATTCTACGCCTCAAGCCATACAATGACATCTGAGAATCTTGGGATTTGACGACGATTGAAGGACCAAGAAACTGAACCCTCACCTCACCCATTTGGTTAGGATTGAACTGCAAATTGAGATTCTGATTTGGGCTGGCTGGATCATACAGTGAATTGGGCAACAATAGGTTGAAATCCACATACTCTTTCTCTTGAATGGCTCTTAAATTTTTTGCAGAAAGTGGGGGTAGGACTGACATGTCAGCTGGAAATGAAGTTTGTAAGTTACCTTCACTTACATTGGATTCCCAAGGCAAGATATGAGAAAGTGGGGGGAAGGAAAGTGGGTGGTTGCTGGAAGCGGTTGGGAAAGCTGAAAAGGACGACTGATAAGTTTGAAAATTATCCTAAATAGAGGTTGGCGAGAGTGGATGCTGAGTTTCCACTGCTGCCCTTTGTGGTACTGAATTAGCTGACATTTCTTCTCTGATGAGGGCACAAAGCTCCTCATTTTCAATCGCTGGTTGATTCTGCTTTTTTGGAGGTTGTTGAGTAGCAGTTGTAGCCTTTGTTCGGGAAGAGCTTCAGCTCACTTTCTTCCACAGCCTTCGTAGAAAATGACCACGCCAATTTTTTGCGAATATCAATTGGCTGTTATGAACCTTCTTTGATATTTTTGCTTAATGTTGCATTCAATTTACTACGTTAAACCCTTGCTCCATACTTACTGGTAAAAATAACCTAATCAACTGGGTTGACCACGCCATATTGGTGAACAAGCCCTATTTTCTAAACAAAATTAGTCTTCTATGGACACGCTTTAAGTTTTTCTATAGATAGGTATACAGCTGCATGCAACCTTTTAGCATATGATATACATGGTTTGCCATCTTGTTTTTGCCTCTCAATCATTACGAGATTGTGCATGGTTTCAAGTCAACATGGCGTCAAGAGATACCTTGACACTGGCTTCGTCACTATGATGGATAATTCTAGAAAGAAGTTGCGATTTGAAGACCATGAAATGTTTGTTCCATTGAAAAATGAAACGTAAGCTTTTGTGCAATTCATAAAACTTGTATTGTTTCTAGGACAAAATGGTAGCAATTTTAGAATGTAGGCCTCAATAATAAATATCTTTTTCAATACTAATGCAATTGTTGTACAGCTTTTGGCTATGTTTCTTTTCTTTATGTAGCTAAGAAATTAAGATTCTTGAAAACAAAATCAAAGCATCTTTTCTGGCTGTGGGCATTTCATCTAGAGCTTGATACTAAATAGAGGTTGATACTTTTTGCAAATGAAATAATGCGAATTATCTGTCTTTTAAAAAGATCGACACCTATCCCATAGGCATCATCCTGATGAAATGTCAAGAAAACTTATCCTCACTTTGCTTGTGAGCGGTTGTGTCGAAAAACATCCTGGCCCATGTTTCATCTGTGAAAAGGAGTTGAACTCGAATGACGAAACTGTAAGATACGTAGAAGGTCCCATGGATGATGAGCCTGTGCGGAAGATCATCCAATACAGTCAAGAAAGAGTATCATGTGGGGATACTTTCTTCACTACTTTAAGCAAGAAAGAGGCATCTGCCTGCAAAGCTTATCATCATAAATGCTACCAAAATTTGGTTAACTCTACAAACCTAAAGAAACTAAAAGAAAGATATGAAGAGTCCTTACTCAAAGGAAGCAGTAGTAACAATAAGAGAGAAAGACCATCATCAATCGTTGGAAGTGAAGATAATACAATGCAACCGAGAGCAAAGAGAACAGCATCTGCGTACAACAACGAGAAATGTATATTTTGCCAATCTGAAAGTGAAACAAAATTTCACCTGGTTCTCACTGGGAATATGGGGAATAGAATAATAAAGATACTTCGCAATTCAAGTAATGCAAATTATCATGCTATAGCTGCCACGTTCCTCGAAGATTTAGACATACAAGCGTACGATACAAGATACCATCTGTCATGTCTTGTAAGGGATGAAAGGTAGTCATTTGCAAGTGATGGTGAGGAAACAATCACTATTGCTCATGTTCTTGCTGATATCGAAATAGTAAACATTGTGAAGTTTTCAATTGACAGAGGAGATGTTTTAACCATGAATGATATAAACCATGAGTATAAATGTATTCTAGAGGAGAATAATGCAGCTGACATCGTTGATAACTATAAGAAACATATACAAAGTCTTCTTGAACGGAAAATACGGTACGTGCAAATCAATCCATCACATCGTCGCAAAGAGAGTAGCAGAGTTGCTTCACAGCGCACTGTGAGTGCTGCTCTAAACGAATATGAGGAAGCAGGATATCCAGAAGATGAAGTTCAGACACTTATAAACGCTACCATGATTTTACAAAGGATCATTCAGAAGGACCCGTTATGGTATTTCAAAGGTTCCTTTGATGATTTTAAACTTCCAGAAGAGGTCTACATGTTTTGCAGATGGGTTATTTTGGGAAACGAAAGAACCATTTCCGAAAAAAGAACACATTTGGTGGACAGGTCAGCATGCATTATTGCTCAGCACATGATGTCAGCTTTTAAAACCAACAGGCAAATTGGGTACCAAACTAAAGACGAAGGCACTGGTTTTAAACCCGCCGAGAAACACCTCTATCTGTTGCCCTGCCCTTGGCGGTTCACATCATTACCCTTTCTAAAAGGCTTGTTAATCTTCTAGAAGATCTCAGCTTGGGCTGCAGTTACAAGGAGATAATAAAAGTGGAAAGTCAGGTTGCCTCCGCCGTATGCAAAAGATTGCATGATACATCTGGATATGTGTTGCCTCAATTCATTTGCAATGACAAACCGGTTTTCTTTGCCATTGATAATATCGACCGACTTATGCATGATCCAAGTGGAAAGGAACAATTCCATGGCACAGTAATAACGTTGAACCAAAAAGCCTACACCGGTGTGGAACCAAGGTCGAAACCTCTTTCCTTAGATTCGAAAGAAATCAATTTTCAGTATGAAATTGAAATGGCAACTTTGTCTAACCAGCCTTGCATTGCTGAGAAATTTGCTGATTACCCCTAATCTTGGTATCCAGGTTTGTTGCATGAATCAGAGCAAACAGATCTCTTATGGATACTGTATTACACTGCACTTCTGCACAAGACATCCAAAGAAAGAAATGTGCATGAATGCGATGATCTATTAAGTCCTTCAGTTGAAAAGGAATGCCCAGTTACTTGGACAGGATTTCATTCAATGTGTAATGAAAAAATACATCAAACAAATACTGGTGTTGTTGCCCCGATACTGAGAACATCGCCGACTAGTTCTGAGACACTGTTCACAGCTTTGAAACTGGCCATGAACATCAATGCTGTTGTTGTCGGTCCCCATGGAAAAACTATCATTACACTAGATCTAGATTTGTACGAACGGGCAGTGAAGATAAGAAGTTCGGAAAAAGCCAAGGACAACATTGTTCTCCGAATGGGGGATTGCACGTTTTTTTTGCCATGCTAAAAGCTTTGGGAAGGTACATTGAAGGCTCTGGTTGGGTCCATCTCGTTATTCCGACATCTCTATATTCCGACATCCCGTTACTCCGACAGTTCTATGTTCCAACATCTCGTTTTTCCGACATCCCCACATTCCAACATCCGGTTACTCCGACATTTCTATGTTTCAACATCTCCTAATTCCGACATCTCCATATTCTGACATCTCGTTTTTCTTGAAGGCTGTATCACAGAGATTTTTTACGGATTTCTGTTTCAAATACTGTTAATCAGTTAATAAGTTTGAAGTAAAATTTAAAGAATTATAGTCTTTCCCAAATTAGATGTCACCTGCAAATGACCGCGAATAACAAAATAGAAGTGTTTTGCAAATGAATTTTGCATTATCGCAAATCTCAATTGACATCTACTAATTTGCGACTGACTTTATAAGTTGGAATATTGGAATATAAGGTGTTGAAATAACGGGAGGTCGGAATATCGAGACGTCAGAATATTGAGATATATGTGTATGGGGATTAAAACGGGGAAAACACCTATATTTAATGTGTCGGAATATGGAGATGTCGCAATAATGGGATGTCGGAATATAGAGATGTCGGAATAACGAGCTGATCCCCTCTGGTTTGGAGCAGATATGGATAGAGAAGGGTCTATATGGACCAGCGAGTGTGAGACAGCTCCTTGCAGGGAAAAATTACAAGCGTGGTCTTGAAGCTCACATTATAACTTTGCTAGCTTTAAAAGGTTTGCTTTTTGACAGTCTCAGTGGGCAAGACGAAGAACTTTCAATGAAGGTTGATCAAATCAGTGACTGTTTTGGTAGATCTGTGAAGAAGTCGAGAGGTGATGATGTTGACGTCGAAACCTTGCTTGTGGAAGCTAATCAGAGATATAAAGATTTGAAACTTGAAGCAATTTTACACAGTGAGGATAAAAAGATATCTCCAAAGACTATTTTCTTGATAAATTACATGAATCAAGTGCAATGTCTTTTGAACTTTATCAAAGCGTCCAGAGTGGCAAACTGGAAGCTACATCTGGCAAGCTGTGAAAGTCTAGTGAAATTCTTTTTTGCCCACGATTTGTACAAGTATACCAGACTAACTCCCTACTACCTAGCTGAGATGTCAAGCCTTGAGGTTTCCGATCCTGACACATCGAAGGTGCTAGAGGAACGAAACATGTCGGTATTCAAATAAAACACACCTTCCTGTGGCTTAGACGTGGACCATGCACTGGAGCAATAAATCAGGAGCCTCAAAGTCATGGGGGGAATAACTGGAATAACCCAGAATGACAAAGCTCTAACAAGATATCTGATCACGGCGCCAGAAATTACTCATCTTGTTAAAGATTTTTGTAATGGTTCTGTTGCAAAAGAAGCAAGAAAAGAGCACTGCCTGTTGACAAAGCCCCACAGAAAACGTGTTCTCGAGAATGTTGCTTTGGTATAGGATGGACTAACAAATCATGTCAGTAACACATTTTCTAATGACCAAACAGAGCTAATAAATGTTTTTTCCAACACTGTCGTTTCCGATACCTCTCGGGTGCATATCACCGAAAGAGATGACATAGGCCAAAACGCCTATTGCAAGTTTGTGCAAGACCGAATACTTCCGACGTCTGAGTAATCTCTCTGGGATCCAACGAAGAAAATAAACCTGAAGATGTTCAAAGACAATGGCAAAAAAGTCAAGTGTAAACTGGAGAAGAAGGTCATAGAACTGCACGAGGAGAGGTCTTAGTTAACACGCTTCTTGTTGATACTGAAAGCAAGACCAGAGATCATGGATATCTCCGAAGCAATAGGAGAGTACGAGTTTACTGCCATACCAAGATCATTGTTCACATCTGATGGTCTTCTCAACATTCCGACAGATAAGAGTGAAATAATGTTAGCAACGGAAATACGGGCAGATACAACCATTCCTGTGAATAACAGCGAAATATCAAAAGTTGCAGTTATCGATGGCATGGTTGAGGTTCAGAGCCTAAAGAAAGATGGTAGCATAAAAACTTGTTCAGATCTTGGTAAATTATTCACACGGAAAATGCAAAGGAAAACCAATTCGTATGACGAGGTCAGAATACTATTTGACCGATATTTGGATAACTCTTTGAATGATCAAACACAAGCAAAGCGAGCCAAAGTTACACCTCCAGTAAGATTTCATATAGCTGACAATATGGACATTAGAAACATCAGCATGACTACACTTTTGTCTCATAAGCAAACCAAGGATGAGCTTACGCTATTATTTCAAAAGAACGTCGCGGAAGAAGTGTTCCGTTACTGTGTAAACAGGGTCTCAGATTTACTAACATGAATGTGACACTTGGTGGAAAAGATGGTGATCCGTTTGCTGATAGTGATTCCAGTGCTTCTAATTCTTCTGTTCAGACAGATTGTGATAGCTCTGACTATGAAACAGATAGCAGAAGTGATGCTGTGGATGAGGCCTCTGATTCTGATTCATCTTCTTCGGATGTTCCTTGGTAATTAATTTTTTAAATTTTACATACCTTACCTTACAAAGGGATTGAAATTAATATTTCAGGTCAATACCTTTTTGGACAAGCAGTTATATTAAGGCAGATTGCTTGTTGTGGATGCATTGGGTCATCAAAAAATATTATATGCTTTTTACTGGAATTTCATACATTCAAGGTTCTTTGAATAACTTTTCTCATATTATTCATAAAACCATACGCCCTGCTAGTGCTATGTAAAATGGTTGCAATGATACTGCAATTTGCTACATTTCAAGTGTTTCAAAAGACATTTTAGGATAGTAAATTCAGTGATAGGATCCCAGGGATCTTTTTGAAATACATGAAACCCAAGGATGTGCTAACCAATAGCGGTCCATATTTGCTTGAAAAGTCCTTTTGTCATTCTTTATTCTGGCACAGGAATATACAGTACATTATCTCTGTTAAAACCGCTTTTCCAGGACATGTAAAATTTGATGTGAAGAAATCAAAATATAATACAAAAGCGACCGGTATTATCCAGAATGGGTATTATGTTTGCAAACATTTTTTAGGACATCCCACATTTTTTCTGGCAGATGATGATATCAGAAAATATATAGTTTAATGGTAGAAATGTTCAAATCTACTATGACATTTACCTGACTGAAATCGGCTACTCCATTCTGAAATTATGAGGGATTTTCTCCAGAAAGCCTCTTCAAAAAACCTTCAAAACGTGCCCAAAATCATGAACAGATTTCCCTAATATTTCTGCCTTACAATGCCTTACAGCAATGACTTGTGAACGCTTTAGCACATGCTATCCTCTTGGGAGGATGAACAAGTTCTCCCCCTGGTATCAATGACCTATTCAGGGGGATTCCATTCTCACAAGAGGACAAAATACATGAAGTTATGTGAGTGCCATCAATTTTAAGAAGGAAAATGTGCTCATTATTTTCATTCGTTTTTTTGCAGGTTTTCTTGCTTTCTGCAGAAAATTACCCATATCCACGGGAAGGAATGGCCGACTAAGGCCGGGTAAAATACAGAGCTTAATTGAACATATTGGCAATAAAACAAGACATCTTTCAATATTATTGCTTTGATATTCATGGAGCAGTGGCCTTCCAAGCAGGGATCCATCATCATCAATCCATCATTGTATCCTTGTCCTCTATCTTCATGACATGTTGTAACTTTCATTAATTTGTTTAACATTTGTAAGAAGAGTTTCATCTGAAAAGAAGGAAAAAACTCGCATCAGGCTATTAAAATTTACATAATAATCTACAACGAATGTAATAACAATAATAAAATAAATTTCAATTTATATATTAAATTCAAATAGATGAATACTTACCATTTTGTTTGAACGTTTTCAGATGTTTCTTCAATTCTGTAGCAAGAGAGGGCAAAAGACGAATGGCGAAAGATGAAAAGCAAAGCAAAGCAGCATATCACGTCAACAGCAAGGTGGCGCCAAAATATGATCATGTGATGGCCTCCACAGCACTATTACTTCATAGCGTCCGCCTTCACAGTCACATGCAAAAACAATTATAATTACTATTGTAACTGACCTATATAGCTTATAGATATTAACAACTATAATTGAAATATGTAAATTATGAAAGTCAAAAGACGAAATCCTTCACGCTAGACATAGATTGGCCTGCTCCTATTCTCCTGCAGGGAGATGTGCATGCATGGTTGGAGAAATATATAAGGCCACAGATGGTGTGCTACAAGCCAAATCAAGATTCGTTTTTTGTTTCCTCAAATGGTGCCTCAGTGTCATCGAGCTTGGTCAGTGCAGGAATAAATTCCATTTGGGAAAAGGCAGCAATCAACCCAAATGCTACAAAAGTTTTGATGTACAGCAGCAGCTGTAATCAGAGAAAAACAAGATGCTCTTGCAGGTGATGCTCAAGGATTGATGTGCCATGGCAAATCTACTGCTGACAGCATCTATGTCATAAGGAAGCGAGATAAGGAAACAGTGGAGCTGCTTCTGAATAGCAATGAAACTGTTGCTCCACAATTAGCAGCTTCTGCCCAGGCCAAGAGCATTCCTTTGCTGTAGCAAGAATCGATAAGCACAATTGTTGAGTGATATTCTGCAAGCCAAGAATTACAGGATGCTTTTCCTCCCTATAGCAGAAACGCATACCAATTCAACCAGCTTGGATGGGGGAAGAGATGGAAGAGGTACAGTAGCCTCTAGCTCAAGGCAACACAGGGATTCTTCTTTTTAAGTAGCAAATACATGGACACACAAGTTGTGCATTGTACCATACAAGGACCTGCAGTTCACTGATTCCCTTTGAACAAAAAAACAGCTGGAAAGCAGCTGGTCTTGTGGAAAAGGTGGTGACATTTGGGAAAAATTGAGATAACAAAAGTTTTGAGGAAACACTGTGCAAGGCATATGAAGCCCTAAATGATGCTTGGGGGGTCTGCCTACTTAGCTCAAGCAGGAATGGCTCTGGAGAAAGCAGACAATTGAAACTTATTCCAATACCTTACCGGTAATATGCTGCAGTATTTGAAATATGATTCCCCCTTGAGGAGTGCTACATGCTACATTCGGCCAATACAAAGAGAAAGAGAGGTGTACTATGATATTTCCAAATGTTTTTTCACATTCATATTGAAATACCAGGTGCCCCAACAAAAAAGTACTCCTGTTTCAAAAATCACCAAAAGTTGATTATCAAACCTTTCATGACATTTTCTTTTTGAGTCGTTTTGTCAAAGACCCAAAAATATTCATAGATGATAAAATGTTTGCTTTTCATACAGTAAGGTAGAAAAATTATGTGTTGAAAAACCTTATTTTGAGCTATAGTTTTTAAGCAAAATACTCAATCTTGTGAAAGAGTAAACTTTTTTCAGATTTTTTATCATCCTTGAGGTCTGCCATGATGGTCTGCCATTTCATTCCCTTATTTATGACCAAACTAGATGGTTTACATGCACAAAGAAATTGATCTGGCAATCGACAGTGCTTTTTGCAGTGTGATTCAAAACCAGGTAGTACTTAAAAAGAGCTCAATTTGCTACTTTTTAAGCCAATTACAAGATCAGCTATATATTGGAAAATAATTTGGTCCTTGATATACTTAACAAAGAAAGAAAATTGAAGATTGGTCGTGAAATCAAATTTTGGTGATTTTTCAAACGGGAGTACTTTTTTGGGACACCTGGTATTATGATAAATCTTACATTCCACTCATGGGTGTCTCAGAAAAAAGTACCCCATTTTGACTGGAAATAGTAACCAAGCAATAAGGTATCATTGCTCCCAACTTCACAGTTAAACTTACCAATCTTCAACTTAGATGCACATATCTTGTATTTAGATATCGTACACCAGACACTGGAGGTACAGGTTCGTAGAGTCAAAATTTACAGTGCACCCACGAATAGAGGTTTTGAAAAAGGGCCTAGTCATGATTTGTATCATGGCCATTTTCCAGCGTACCTGTATACTTTTAAGTTTCGGTGTTTTGCTTTTGAAAAGAATAAAAGGTGTATGGACATATCGCTGTTCAAACAAATGTACCTAGTAAAAATGTGGTAAGAGTGATAAAGTTGTGCCACATCTCCAAAATAAGTGTTTGATGGTGGCTGTGCAAAATGCAAGGCATATGCATTTAAGTTGAAGACCAACAAATGTAGCCATGAAATCAAAAAGTCCCGAAATGTTATCGTTTTGTTGCATTGTTCAGTCAAAAGGGGTACTTGTTTTTGGACGCCTGTTATACTTTTCTAATTACTATACAACACTACAGGGACGATACCATTTGTGTGGTTTTTTGGATTATATTGAGGTATTTTGTTTTAGCTGGGACAATTTGCTTGTCAATTGACTGGTTTTCCTCCTGTTCCAATTTTTGACAGTTACTACGAAGTGAGTCAAAAATTGGTGCAATTTTATGAAGCTTGTTGTTTTTATTTTCTTGGGAGTCCTTCTCTGAGTTATCGATTGCATGGAAAAAATGTTCGCAGCTTCCTGTATCTGTTCAGGCTCATAATATCAGCAACAGGAGAATATCTTGTTTCAAGAGCCCAATAGCTCCTACATGTAGGCATATCTACGATTCCCATCTTCATCTGGATGTCTATCAGCTGCTCAATTTCAGACATGCATGTTGCAACATTTTTCCCAGTCTTCTACACACTGTATAGATTTGTCTGCTCCACCAGCTGGTCAGTCATGGAATCATCCCAGAAATTCTTAAAATACCACCATCAATGGTGTTCCGCAAAATGTTCCGTAGTTCCGCAAAATGTTCTGGTGGTGGACTAAACTGAGGACCACTGAACGTTGCATCAGCTACTGGAGGCTTGCGGCTATGCCACCGATACTCGTGCTTCTTATTATTTTTTTTCTATCATCAGCCACGACAAACTGCCATGATCGGTATGAACAAAGAACTTGTTTCCCATAAGATAAGGCCGATATTTCTTGATTCCCTCAAACACTGCAAGTGCTTCACGCTCAATTGTGCTGTAAGAAACGTTACAGTTTCTTGCAGTACACTTTGTGTCAACACAGTCATTTTTCTTGCCTTTGTTCGCCCGCGTGCATCACTTTGTAAGGACAGTAGTTTATGCGACTGTAGAACTTTTCAAGCGAATCCCTCTCGGTATCATTGGTCTTGTCACCATCAAATAGTTTATGGAAAGCTATCTGTTTCGAATGTAGCACTACCTCCTTATAAGCGAAGGATTTGGCATTATGATAAAGCAGACTTCGTATTTGGTATTCATGACCCAATAGGCCTATCACATCTTTCCCAATTAAGGGTCGGTCTCAGTAAACTAAACTTCCACAAATTCAAGCACAATTTTAGAGACACCGTAAACCCAATGTGCCCAACGCATGACAGTATTGAGGATACGGAGCACTTTTTGTTGCTTTGCCCTTCATTTGACATTCAACGACGAGATCTTCTCGCTGGAGTTTCGGATCTACTACGACCATTTGCTGATATCACCAGTCTTTCAAACGATTTTCTAATGCACCTTTTATTATATGGTGACCAAGACCTGTCTAATGACCTGAATAGAAATATACTCGAACTTACTATACGATTCATCCACAATACTGGTCGGTTTGACTAAGATCATATCAAGTTTCAGTCACATGTCATGCAACCACCAAGTGCCCACCAATTGTCTGAAGTAAATTTTCTTTTTGTTTGTAATTTCTGTCTCACATTAAATGTCAGGTCCAAAATAAAAAAAAAAAATTTACATTTTTTGGGCAAATTACAGCCACGACCAGACATCTAATGTTAGACAGGCCACAGTCATCGCTTTTTTTTTTTTTTTTTGTAGCATTGTTTGTAGCATCTATGTAAAATTGTATGCAGTTTAGCATTTTTTTTTTAAACAATGCCATGGGGTAGACATAGACTTTTGCCCCTCGTGGCATCGTCCTTGTAGTATTGTAAAGTAGTTTGTAGGTAAAGTAGTCTGTAACATGTATTGTAAAATTTTAATTGAATATAAAAAAAAAAAAAAAAAAAAAAAATTGTGCTATATCTCTTCTCCATATCACTAAGCTCGAGCCCCCCATGCCAACACAACTTCCTTTCCGTCAACCTCTTGTCCCAAAACAATACCAATAGCGAACTGAGTAGCATTTATATAAAGATGAAATGGCAAACGAAAGTCCGGATACGCTAAAATTGGCGGCCAACACCATCAATTTTTCAGTTCACCAAAAGCAGTCTCTGGCAGGCAGTTTCTGGAAGCTCGGCGCATAAGTAAATGTTTAACGGATTTGGTCTTGCAGTGATAAGTTGGCCCGTATTAGACCCGTTCGTTTCGACAAAATTTCAAAGAGGCCATTTGAAACAAACCAAGCAAAGCTAATTTGGCATAGGAATATCATTTCTTAACCAGATACACACCTTTCTTTGCCAAGCTTTCTTGAAACGATATCACAAGTGATTCTGAATAAAAACTTTCACATTGTTCTCTCATAAAAAATTGATTGTTCTTTGGCGGATGTGGCTTCATTTCAATGTCTGACTTCCGGTTGCCTGTCAAATGACTAGAAGTTTGTGATGAAAATAATGGCATTATGTAATCGAATCAGCAAAAATTAACACACTAAGCATGCGTTCATAGTCCATGAGGGGATATCCACATCCTCATCAACTTGAGCTTGCATATTTCCCCAACAATAGCCCAAGGAAACTTTGTACGTCCTTTTCACTCCTGGGAGTGGGAAACGATTCAACTACTTCAAGCTTTTGGGAGTCCGGCGACATTCCAGCAGATGACACTACGAATCCCAGGTAGTTGACCGATTCGCAGGCAAAATGGCATTTAGAAGGCTTTAATTTCATGTTAGCTTTCCAAAGACATCGCAAAAACAAGTTTCAAGCAAGCAAGATGTTCTTAAAAGTCAGGAGAAAAGATGATGACGTCATCAATATAAACAAGGCAGATTTTCCATTTCAGACCATGAAGAATTCTAGAAATGAGGCACTAAAATCGTGGAGGAGCATTTGTCAGTCCGAAACTAAGCACATTAAAATGGTACAATCCAGCATGAGAAATGACTGCCCCCCCTCCCCCAAAACGAGTATTTTTCTTGCATTCTGGATGCATTGCTACCTGGTGGTAGCTGACTGCAAATCTAAAGTCGTGAAATACTTGGAACCAGCCAGCGAATCTAAAGCATTGTCTATCGTAGGCAGAGGGTAACTGTCCTTACGTGTCACAGCATTAAGTTTCCTATAATCAATGCAGAATCTTGTTCCTCCGCCTGTTTACTTCACTAACATGACTGGAGAACTCCGCCGGCTAGACGAGACCTCAATTATTCCGTGGTTGAGCATGTTATCAATATGCTGCTCGATGTCAGCTTTCTGCGACTGAGAAACTATGTCCATTGAAACTCTGGCAACATGACCCACTCTATTGCACTCATTGCAAATGGGCTGGCCGTCTGTTGTTCGCAAATTGCGCCCACGTGCACCTCCTCTTCCTGCTTGTTCCTGCGGGGGGGCATCCCCCTTATGTTTAGGTTTCTGTTGTTTCTTCTGAAACCGGTTTTAATCGCTGCAATGATTTCATTCTTCAAATCCTGCATTTCAGACAATGGGTTTGGCAAGCTTGATGAGTTTCCATGAAATTCAGATATGGAGGACAAAAAGGATTTGTTATTTTATTTTCATTACGAAAAGCCAAGGCTTGCACTGGCTCTGATGCCCTTTTCTTTGATGCGAGGGAGAAGAGAAGGATCACCTGTCCTTCTAGTTCCTTTATGCGCTGGTTTTGAGCAGAGTTTGCAGAAGAAGCCTGAGAAGCGGAAGCGAACGAATTACCAGGTGAGCTTTTTGTCACAGAATCTCGCAAACCGACTAAATTTTCTGCCTCTGCAGACGTTTTAGACTGGTTCAAAATAACGCGAGTTTTGAGGTCTTCTGAGAGGCCATTTATAAATATATTCATCATGTCCTTTTCAGACATTTCTTTATGATGTCTTCAGTGTAGATGGCAAGTGGCTCCGTTTGGCCTTGTTTTCGAGCATAGAGTTTTGGTTGAAAGATGAACTCTAAATTCTGGGCACAAAATCGACTTTTCAGGGTCTCACTTAAATTTCCTAAACTTCCTGTAGGTTCGTCAGGCAAGGTATGATACCAAGCGAGAGCAGAGCCATCCAAAAGCAAGGCAATAGCTCCTAATCTGAGTTATAACAAAATTACAGAGTTATAACAAAAAGTCTACTAGGGGGGGGGATTTGCCCCCTCCCAACCAAAATAGGGTTAAACAACGCAATCCCGTTGTTTTGGTTAATATAGTTTTTTAAGGACTCTTGTCCAAGGAACGAAGCGTTGTCACAGCCTTGTATGAGAACAGGAAGAGCGGTCACATACAACAGCGTTGTAGGCCTGCTGTTTCGAAAGGAAACAACAGGATGCAGTGCCTCGTGTGACCGAAGCCAATGGATATCTCCTTACTGAAACCATTACAGAAATTTGTCAAACCAAAAGTCGTCTCATATGCTCTGATGTCAAAGAGAAGGACAAGAACACTGTCTTTGCATGTATTTTGTACATATACAATTGCATCATAAAGCCATGTCTTAATGAAGTTCATCCAGTGAATTCAAGAACAAATACATGGTTCATCTTTTGCAAATCTCGAGTCAGAAGTTCAACAAAAAATTCTCTTGAAAGTATTTTGCAACCTCACACGGAAAGATGTTTGTTGATGGGATTGGAGGAAATGCCAAGCGCCTTGTTCGCAAAGGGGTAATGAGCAAGGCAAATAATGTTATGGTGCAATCTGCAGAAGATTTTGCCAATGTTTGTGGTGAAATAATGAGGGAAACAAGAGTTGGGGTGTCTACAAAACGTGGCCTACACCATTACCCTACCATTTGGCTCACCATTGGCCAGCAAAGGGCGCATATCCTGATTGGCTAAGAGAAAACGTCAAGTCACGTGACCTTTCCGACCAACGAACCAATCACAGCCGCGGAAATCCTAGCTGCGAGCAAAATTAGGCTATTTTGACCACCCTCCATTAAAAAAGCCCGGTGTAAAATCTGTTGCAATATTTTTCACAAAATACGGTCTAAGATTGATCACAGATAAATTCTCTACAAATCTGCCGCGGCCATTTAACCCCATCTTGCTCCGTTCGAAAATTACAGCACCATAAATCGAGCAGGAAGAGAGTGACCTAAGTACTTACATTGAGATTACCAAAACTAATGAAAAAACGCTGTAAATACAGCAAAAAATAATCTAAACAAAATAATTTGTGAATATACCAAGTACTTTGGGTTATTTTATCGCAAAATATCTCGTTAAATAACTCCGTTACGCCGGCAGATATTGACTCCCTTAGGCCAATGCATGCCCGATGCAAGATTAAAACTCAAAGCCCGGCTTGAGCATAAATATCAAACTCACCCACACAGCAATTATCTTCCTCGAGGTTAATCCACTCCACAGAAATCTAATCTAACAGTTGAGAAGACATTTTTTACCTTCTGTTCAGTGTAGATGTTCTGTTTTCCTCGCAATCCTGTTCAGTGCTCGCGTCATTACGACCACGCCACCGCAACCCTGTGCAGAGCCTGGGTTCTACAACACAAATGGCGGGAAAACAGGAGGCGGGAATCACGCCATTTTTTGACTTTTCCAATAACAAAATTTAGCTGCAAAATTGTCAATAAACATGGTTAAGTTTAAGAAAGCTTGCACTAATGCGAAACACGAAGAATGGAACAGCCGTTCAAATTATGTGATAAACTTGCATGGGAAAATTGGCAAGGGAAGTGTTTTTTTTCAAAGCATTTCAGCAAAGAAATAGAGGGAAACCACAAAGGACACATTTTGTACTGACTGCCTTATCTCTTGCTTCAAGAAAAGAGAATACACAGTAAGACTGCCAAACGATTACAGATGTTTGTCTTCTTACGCAAAGGTACATACAATATATAATTTTATTTCACCCTTATGAAATTTTTGAAAAGAAAAAAGATACATGCCAGAAGGGGGCGTGGCATTTTATCCGCGCCAGGACCACACACAATCTTACGCAAATGTCGAATGGATACTTTGGGGGGGGGAAGGGGTGCAAATCTGCAACATGTCAAATCCTATGTTATCAACTATTGCTAAAATGGTTTGTGAATATTTTTTTTACAGTTTCGCTGTTTACCCATTACTACTTTTAGAGGACATGTAAACCTTTTCTAACAGATCACAAGTTACTTAGGCCATCGTCCGTTACTCAGTCCAGAAAGTGTTTCAAGCGTTCCTTCTTTCAGAAAAAAGTGCAGGACTTGGTATTTATCTATCGTTATTTATTTATCAAAATTAAATTTCTAGGATAACATCTGAAGAAAAAATATTGTACCCAAGCTGAGCTCCATATACTAGCTACTCCTCTTTCCGCGCGCGAGTTTAGGTCCACACCCATCCCCGCGGCACGGGTTTCACTCAATTATCACAGGGGTCTTATTTTCAGGCTATGTATCCTCTTATCGAAAGAACATTTATCGGAACTTTAAACAAATCATTTTCAAGTAATTTTAGGGATTTTTCTTTAACTTTTTCTTTAACTTAATTGGGGTGTAGTACATTTGAAGACACAGCATGGCACTAGTATTTTTTGTGATTAAAGTGGCAGGGCCTAAGAATGTGGGTCAGGGGCAAGGAAGTACTAGCAGAAAATGCGGGAATAGGGAGCACAAGAAACTTTTGGAAAGATGAAATATCTGGGGGAAACCGAGCTAATTTTTGGACAGAAGTATGCAATTTCTTATAGCAAATGAGCCCCCCCCCTCAAAGAGTGTAGATTTGCAAAAGAGTGTAGATTTGCAATATCAAAGAGTGTAGATTTGCAATATCAAAGAGTGTAGATTTGCAAAAGGAGGTTTGTCTTTTTAGAGAACTGCTGTGGAGAAGATATGGTCACAGTGATAAAAAACCACCATTTGATCCCCAGTCCATAAAATCTGTTTGCAATGATGCAGGTGCAGCAAAACTGTTTGAGACTGTGCTGAATGCTATGACCACCACAGAGCACACAGCAGGTAGAGGATCACTATATGAAAAGAAGGTAGTGGCTGTGCTGTACATGCTTGTCTTTGGCCAGTCACAAAAGGCTAGCTGGTTCCAAAAGGTTTTATCCGATCAAGTTGTTGGCAGGGGAATCAGTGAGACAGGACTTTCACTGCTCAATAAAAGTGGAGTCTCTGTCTCTAAGGCAACCCAGAAACGTGATCGTTTGAAGACATCACGCGATCATTACAAAGTTGTGTTGGAGTTCATCACTCAAGCTGTAAACAATCGAGAGCTTCTTGTCCTTATGATCGATGACTACACTAACATCCATACAAAACGTCGTCCAAAAGACCAAGAAACATCATCGGCAAGAAGTATGGCTACGATCCTTTTAAAAAGATTGCAAGGCATTCCAGCAATTCCCTCAACAATCCCAGCAACAGATCCTCTTGGTGTTAATTCGACTGCACTTGTTCAGCTTCTCACTGAGAATCTTCCAATGCTCTCTTCCACTTTTGCATCTGTCATGCCCCACTGGATTCGTGCATCTTTCTTTGACCCTGAGATGGAACGAAACAGAATTGAGGTAAACATAAAATATATATACTTGAGAAATGGCCAAAATTTTGAAGAGAATCCTTGTTAGAGAGATACAAAAGACAGTGAGAATTTTGAGCAATATTCTTTTGAGAATTCTCAGAAAACTTAGCTGCGCAACTGTATACAGAACGACTGCGCTGTATGATTCTGTTTTCCATTGGTTTTAAGTACCTTAATGTGGTACAGCCACACAAAATTAAATCACCAAATCAAGTATAGGGTCTGAATCAGGATTTTGTGTGAAATGTCCTTCAAATCACTTTCATTAACAATTAATGTTTTGCATCTTTGAATTCATGATGTTGGTGATTAATGTCTTAATTTTATTCCCTAATAATACCAATTTTATTCAACACCCATTCCACAGAGGCAAGCAGATCAGATGCCCAGAAGGTAGGTAGGTTTTGCTCATTGAAGTCATATGATAGATTTTTGTAATTATCTTTCAGGTGCATGATTATCAAGAGCAGCAGTCAAACAGATCAATGAGAAAGATGAAAGATTGCAGATTGATTGATGAGCTTGAGCTACCTCTAAAAAGCTTTGACAATTTCCTGAAGGCTGCTACTCATGCTGTCAACCATGGTCTTCATCTATATCTGTCATCTTTCTTTGTCCTCAGCCTGGTGACTGGCCTGCACAATTTTACATGAGGCAGATCCAAAACAATCTTCCTGCCCATGCTCCTAAATTCTTGCAGAATGTAGTTCCTTTCATTGGTCCTCTCCATGTTCAACTCAATGCCCGTGAATGTGTTTGCATTCTTAACATTGATTTCTTTAAAAAAGCATATTCTTTCATCTTTGGTGCAAGGAAATCTCTTTCAAACAGACATAAAGCATGGAGGATTTCTTTGATTGAGGAGTTGCTTAATGGTGGTTGGACGCTCATCAGGAGTCAAGTGTTTATTGCTTTTTCTAACTGCAAAGATCTACAATACCTCACTCTTTTGAACTTGCTGGACAACTATCTTCCCCCTGTTCTCTCTATCTACTCTGTTGTCTTCAAAACTGGAAATACTGTGCAGTATTCTGATTGCATTCTGAGATGTTGGGTCATGTTTTTTTTTGCTTCAAGAGGCACCATTATAACAAGGCACCATTGTTATGGCTAAGCAACCTGCTGTATTGGAAGAGTAAAGATCATCCTCTCTTTCATACCCTCATGACTCACCTCAATGCCTTTGATGAATATCCTGTGGAGAATTTCCATTCCATCATGAGAGCACAGACAAGCCACAGTGATAGTGGTGACCTCCTCCATCAAAAAGCAAGGGCACTTGATAGCAACAAGGCAACGTCAGCAAATTTCTGTTCAGTCTTTTCAGTTCCAAAGAAGTATACATTCAGCAGATCAGGACTGGAAGAGCTCAAATTAGATGCCGCCAGATTCATCTGTGAGATTTTGAGGAACATCAAGGATTCTGCAAATACTGCGCATCAAGTGCCAAGACCAAAGGGGAAAGCAAAGAACATGAAGTATTGGAAGTTGCCCCATCTCTATGGAGAAGACATAGTTGTGCCATCAAAGATCGTTCCACTTGGGTTTCAGTTTGAAAATAAAGAACCAAATCTAAACAAGTTTGTATAATGCAATAGAACTTTTAGCTATTCTACAAAAGAGCCTGGATCGAGCGTTATTTTTATACATTTTTACACGTGACGTTCGATCGAGTGATGTTAAAGTTTCTATCACTACTGTGCACATTCGAAAATTCTACAAAATTTAGCAAAATATCGTTTGATCCTGATTCTTTTCAGAATAGCTAAAAGGTCTATTTAGGGCAGATTTTCCTCCAAATCAACATCAAAAATGGATTGATGTTACAAAAAAGTTTGAAATGAATAAATAATGAAAATATGAGACTCTTTTGTTTAAACTGATCCTTTGTCCAACAGCTAAGTGTAAACAAAAGAGTCTCCCTGGCTCAGCTGAAAAATTTGCAGAATATCTTCCCTTACTGAGAAAACGTTTATGATAGGTTGACATGTATTAGATGCCAACATATTTACAAAATTAAAACCAAGAAAGAACAAACTTGCAAAAGGTAGCTAAATGAAAAATGAGACAATTGGTTAATATTGATCTAAACAAGAGTTGGAAATCATTAATTATTCTAGCTTCTAGGAAAGAAAACTTTCTTCCACTAAATATCTTTGCTTGATAAAATAATAGATTTTGGATTCATGATTGAAACTCAGTTCTTATCTGCAAGTATAAACTATTTCTGCTATCAAACTTTCCAATTTGCCTCTGCAGACCTTAATAAAGTTGAAAACAGTAAATTTATGACATGTCACCCATATAGTCATTGCCCAGTTGAGGCTGGTATCCAATCAGCAGGATTTTCCAAGTAGGAAGACTTTTACAAAATAAAGAGTACAGTGTGTATATCTCTGTTCAAATTCAAAATGATATTTTTCTCATAAACAACAGACTTCCTGTGTGCTTGGAGAATTCCACTGACTAGAAATCAGCCTAACAGGAAAACATGTACCTCTATTTTCTATCAGCAGTATTTTCTGAAAATATTTGTACCTTTCATAGGCGATGTGATCAAGCCAACTGTGTGCAGCCCTCAAGCAATACAAGCATGAAGATTCTCCATGGGTGTGGGCACTCCTTTCATCATGAATGTTTTCCTTCTGGTCAAGACATCTGCTGCATCTGTAAAGAGGAGCTACTTGATGCAATAAAATCGTTGTCAGAAACTGCAGCTGAGGCCATCCTGAATCCAGAGTTCAGCAAGTCTAAAGTGCAACAAAATGAAGAAGAGGACGGTGAAGAAGATGACAGTGATGATGATGGTGAAACAGATAAGCGCCCTGCCTCATGAAGTATCAATGATGCCTGTATGCAACTGCAACAGGAGATATGCAGCTGGGGCCTCATTCCTGGACCAAAGACCTGAAGTGGAGAACAGCACGTTTTTTTGTGGACATTCAAACGGTTTTTTTAAAAACCACCACCATTGCCAAGCCAATGGATCGATATAGACAACGCAAAGTTTCCTTACGATTTCCTTTCACCAATATGCCACCCAAGAAACTAGGATGTTGCTAAAACTCTTTAATAAGGTCGGGAACACCTGGGGCAATTCAAGAGCAAGGGTTTGCTGGTCGCTGGAGCAAATAATCCTAGATTAGATCCTCTATCAAATGAAATCTATTTTATCATAGTTCAAAATCTATTTTAGGCCAGATAGTGTGTGGTAGGCCAGCAAACTCCTTCCTCCATGTTAAAAAGAGGGAAAAGGGTTTGTACGCAAAAATAAT
This sequence comes from Aurelia coerulea, assembly GCA_039566865.1. Classification (NCBI taxonomy): domain Eukaryota; kingdom Metazoa; phylum Cnidaria; class Scyphozoa; order Semaeostomeae; family Ulmaridae; genus Aurelia; species Aurelia coerulea. The sequence continues at coordinate 13,780,385 of CM076947.1, forward strand.
TTGCAATGAAGCTGCAAATGTAGACTTAAATCGACCAGATCAATAAAGCTTCCCTGATTCGACCTGAAATCTGACCGTTTTCACTTTAATTGTTGGCCTAGCCAACCAAGTCTAAAGGCCTGTTTATTGCACGTGGAGGAAGAATGAACAAATACTCCGCGCACTCCCTCGCCACTTTTGTGCATATTGACAAGGCCATGCAAACAAGACGAGGCGTAGATTTAGTTCAGGCATTTCTTTTGATAACTGAAATTAAAGTAAAATAACTAAAAGTCGCATCTTAAACTGCAAAGCACTCACCTGACATATGAACGCGATCATGATCGACTTCGTTGTGAAACTGCGTGTTCCAAACAGTCCCACTCTCTGTTATGTCATGGTCGTCGAGTGGCACTTTGTCGATACGGGCCACCTGTGTCATATTTACCTGTGTACTGAGCGACATCAATGACATCCGTCCGATATTTTGGAGGTTTTTGTTTTGTATCTACGATTTTATTTATCTATTTTGGATATTTACAGATGTAAAAGCGTCCTAAAAGGGGGCTAAACTTTAGACTCAAAGTGAAATTCAAACTACTGTAATAAAGACCCTGTAATTTTCGAACGGAGCAAGATCGGGTTAAATGGCCATGGCAGATTTGTAGAGAATTTATCTGTGATCAATCGTAGACCGTATTGTGTGAACAATATTTAAACAGACTTTACACTGGGCTTTTTTAACGGAGGGAGGTAAAAATAGCCAAATTTTGCTCGCAGCGAGGATTTCCGCGGCTGTGATTGGTTCGTTGGTCGGAAAGGTCACATGACTTGACGTTTTCTCTTAGCCAATCAGGATATGAGCCCTTTGCTCCATTGGCCTACCTTTGGCTCACCGTTGGCCAACTGCTGGCCTACCACTGGCTTCCACTTGGTGCACCTATGACATATCAGCTGCTACTGGTACAAGCTAGTGCATTTTTTTATTTGAATTTGAAAAGGCCTCCAGAATGTAATTTCTCTGTAATATTATAATATATAATAATATACATTAAATCAGAGGACCATGAGAAAGAGACAGTGTTGGGCCAAAGTTGTCATTCATTACAAAAGACAACTACAGAATTACTCCCAATACAATTAACAATACCAATACAACAATTACGAACAATTACACTAATAACACTAATTAAGATACCTAAATACTGTATGTTGAATTTGAATGAATATGAATATTCCCTGCCCCCTCTTGTAGCCAAATGTTGAAATAAGCTAAAGAGGGAAGGGTGGGTGGGGAAATGGAAGTCTGCACTGCTGCCAAATATTTTCTAAACTGATTTTAGGAGCACAAGGACAGACTTAAATACTGCCAGCAAGGCAAGCCAAATATGAAATGAGGTATTACGTCCTATCAAATGATTGGCTGAAAGCTGCTTACGTATTAGTGATTGTGACATGTGAACCCGGAACTAGGATGTCAGGTGAGACACATGATGCAATTACGACGCACGCGTGTGGGGGATGTACCTTGTGACTGCCATGCAAAGTATGACTAGGCAATGAGATGTTCAGCAAAATGCAACTTAGGCCCAACTCCTAGCTCCCTGATTTAAACTTACATTAAGGCAAAATGCCTCAATCTACACAATAATACTACTAATAATAATAATTAATATTTCCCTATAATATATCAATGTGTCATCAACGACTGGTGTTTTATTGATCTCTTTCAAAAGAAGCCAAAGAGAATAATATAAGACACTTAAAAGATAATTTTAAATTTAATGCTTTTTGACAGAATATGGAGAAATTTCATTTTGGAGGGTTTTTCAAAATTCAAATAAAAATGCATTAGCTTATACTAAATTGGCTAAAATAAACCAGATAAATGTTTGATAATGGAAAAGGACGATATTTGATAAAATGATATGTCCTATAGAATTCTCTGCATATTCTGGCAAAAACAGAATTTTTCGCCGTTCTAGCTTCTCCACATTCTGATGCTCCTCATCATTATGGATATAAATAAGGTAAAATTAGTAAAGACAAACAAATATTTGGTAATCCACAGAAAACAAAAATAGTGTATTGAAGCTATATTTAGTCTCCCTGTCTAATAAGCCTCTCATCTTCATCACAATTTTAAGTAAGCCCCCTGCCCTTTCTATTAAGAACTGAAAATCTATCATATATACCCTGGGCATTTGATTTTGTTAATGAGCCCCTCCCTAATCAGCCATTCTCTTTTACACCCCTCTCTGGAGCGTCAACATTAAATAAGCCCCTTGGGAGGCTTAATAGACCTCTTAAAGTAGGTATGGTAGGCTACAGGTGTGCCACATGGAGCAAGCAATAGACCACAAGTAGGCCAGCAATGAGACAAATATGCACCAAAGGTAAGCCAATGGTGAGTCAAAGGTAAGCCAAGGGTGAGCCAAAGGTAGGCCGAAGGTGAGCCAAGGGTTGAGTCAAGAGTTGTCTATTTGTCTGCAGAATCTATTAGGAACATGGTAGATTTGATACAACCCTTGGGAGCAGTAGTGAGAGTGCCAGGCATTTCGGAAATGCAAATAGTTGAATGGAGTGATGGCATAGTATCCATGTGGAAAAATGTCCAGTACAAAGAAACTGGCATAGCTGAATCAGAAGAAGATGATGGCAGATCACAGGAGGTATCAACCACATATGAAGTTGGAAACCGGGTAATTGTAACGTATGAAGATGAAGAATATCCTGGCCAAGTAACAGCGACAATTTATGGAGAGGTAGAAGTCTCTGTTATGCATCCATATGGTTGTTATTACAAATGGCCAGATACAAGGGATCACATATACTACCCCGTTGGTAATGTTATCAGGAAGATTGATGCTCCAATTGTTGATGGTAGTCGAGGACAGTTTACATTTAATGACATGAATGCTTGATGTTCAGTCATGTTTGTTTTAAAATTTTCAGAATCGCTGTTTGTTGTGTGTGATGTTATGTTACAGAGGGTTGTTGTTCTGATAAATTTTGTATTAAAGTTGTGTTGAAGATTTTCATGAATAAGCACTTGGCTTTGATTTTGGCTTTCCACCGATCTGCTTGAAAAATAGTCACATTGTGTAATGAGACCATTTGCAAACAATCTTCATCGGATTAAAAAATATCATCACATTATAGATCTGAAAACATAAAAAAGAATGAAATTAGCATTGCACTTTGTAATTAGGCCACCATAATAACATAAAATAAAATAAATCATGTGTATTACTATCAAACTTTTTCATGATTAAAGGCTTATTCATAAAAAGTCACACACGTCATAAAGTTAAGTTTGGTTACTAAATGTCTGTGAGGTAACATCTCAAAACAATTACTGCAGTACTCCCTTACTTAGTATTAGTACTTTTTTATTATAAATACTGTTCCAGCAAATAGCACGGAAAGCACATAAATTGCATGAAAATGATTAGAAATTTAGGCCTGCTGTCCTTTCTGTGTCACACACATCACAATTTTTTAACTGACTCTTGACCTCGTCAAAGTCAAACTTTCTGGAAATTGTTTTATCTGTTGGGTACATACACTTCTGGCAAATAGCTGCAAAGTTTTGTTGGTTGCTTCTAAAAGTATACAGGGTGTCCCAAAAAAATTGTGCCCCATTTGCCTAAAGATTGCGACAAAACGGCAAATATTCTTGCCAAATTTTTATATGACGTTGCTCTTCAGACGTTCAAATAAGGTTTCCCGCCATCCCGGTAAAAATCTGTTGCGAATGTTGGAGCTATGACCATCAAAAGACCAAACTTTCCTGATGATTGAAACCAGCCGTCGGCCATATTGTCTTACTATTTTGCAGCAATAAATAGCTTCATGGATGGAAAATGAAACAGCAGCCTCCAATGTCATAGCTTTCCTGAAAATCGTCAGAGAGTTCAACTATTTCTGACCTCACAGAAGTTATTCCTTACCTCAAGTGAAGCTATTTATCACTGAAAATAGTAAGACAAAATGGCCGACCACTGGGTGAGGGTACAACAGGGTGTCCTTTTATGGTAAAAATTCTACGACAGGGTGTCCTTTTGTAATGAAAATTATGCGACAGGGTATTATAATAGGTAAAAGATTTATGCGAAAGGCTATCACAAGCAAAAATTGCGTTCTACACTATATTTTGAGATGCAAAATTTTTATGCGACAGGGTATCACAAGCAAAAATTGCGTTCTACACTATATTTGAGATGCAAAATTTGTATGCGACAGGGTATACTTTTGGCCTATTTTTTATGCGACAGGGTGCAGGGTGTGGAGAGGTTTTCCGCACACCCCCGTCACTTCCCTAGTTAAGTACCCCTGGGGGCTGACATTGTTTTGAGTCATCAAGCAAATTTGGTCTTCGGAAGGTCATAGCTACATCATTATTTAACTGATTTTGACGGGGATGGCAGGAAACTTTAATTGAACATCTGAAGAGCAACATCATATAAAATTTGGCGAAAAGCTTTTGTTGTTTTGTTGCAATCTTCAGGCAAACAGGGCACAACTATTTTGGGACACCCTGTATATTCAAACGGAGAATTAAAAAATTTTGTTCCACTGTCACACACGTCATCATGGAATGCATCATAAGCAATCAAATGATAATACATCATTTTAGGACACCTGGTAGTTAGGGGATTATAAATTGTATATAGTGAATTAAAATCTTCTGAAACTGAAACTGGATACCCACCATCATTAAAGAGCCAAAGCATTTTGCCTATATTCCAACACTGCACTGCTTGCACCAATGCTCAACAGCCGTAGACATGATTTGATGACATGATAAAGTTTCAAGAGCAATCCCATTGTCTTCAAACGATCCAAGAAAAATAGCCCTTAGTATTGCCAAATTACCCTAAAGCCTACTAAACTGCTTGTATATGAAAAATTTGCATTTCGAAAAGAATTTAACATTTAGAAATTCTAAAATAGAATCAAAATGTACTACGAGTGTCTGCCACTTTAGTGCATGAGCTAGAGAGTTGGTCGGTATCATCTATGGTGACCAAGCATTCTATACATCCATAGAATCAATTTGAAATGCTGATTATGAAAATAGATGATAGCAATCAAAATTTGGTAGCTTTCTCAGGAAAAACAGGGGTTTTGTTCAGTAGAATTTTGGAACTACGAATCTCTGATAAACTACAACCACAACTACAATTACATGTGACAAACAAACTTCGCCATTCTTGACACCAGGTCATCATCTTGAAAGGTCTGACTACATACATACATACATACATACATACATACATTTTTTATTTGACGAAGCAGGTTAAAAGTCTGGCAACTCAAAGGAGCTGATGTGGACCTGCTATAACTAAAGGCTAAAAGAAATAATTATTACATCATGTAAAAGATAAAGTTTAAAAATTGTTTCATAATAGTCTAATAATATTCAAAATCTTTCTCTTTGTTTAAAAATCCAGTTAATCCTTTTTGAAAAGTAAAGTCATTTATTGTCTGACGCACAGTCTTTAATCTTGTTTTGAAAGCTTGTACATTTTCTGCGTCCTTAATTTGGTCTGGGATAGAATTCCAAATCATTGTTGCCTTGTATGTGAAACTATTTCTCCCAGTCTTTGTATTATATCTTTTCACTTCGAACTGCATTTTATTTCTTGTTCTCTGTTTTTCCGGGTCTTTCTTCTGAAACATTTGTGCAATTGATTTGTCAGCTGTTCCATGGTATATCTGATGCATTAGTGTGAGCAGCCTCCGTTTATATAGAAATGAGATTGGCTGCCAATTTGCTCTTGCAAGGCTCTCTTCATTGCTTAAATTTCGAGGTAGATTGTGTATTAGCCTCGCTGCCCTAGCATGGTTATCTTCTAGCATATTAAACGTAGCTTCAGAACAGTTTCCCCACACTGAAATGCAGTATGTTGTCCTGGCAATGATTGTTGTGTAGTATATTTCTTCTAAGACTTTTGATGGTAGGCATTTCATTCTTTTCAATGCACCCAGTTTCTTTGAAAAAGTTTTGCATACATTTTGTACTTGAGGTTTCCAATCTAGCCTATTGTCTATTCGTAATCCAAGACAAGTTGATTCTTGAACAATCTTTATGTGATCTTCTCCATACATTATGGGTCTCATTGGTCCTATGAAGGGGGACCTCATCATGAACATAGCCTCACATTTTCCTGGATGTACCTTCAACTTGTTCCGTATGCACCAACTATGTATCTCATCCATTATGCTGTTTAATGTGTCTACAACACTTTCCAAGTCTTTGCCTGTGCAGTAAACAGTTGTATCATCTGCAAAGAGATATATTTCACCTTGCGTAATTGCAGATGGCAAGTCATTGACATGTAAACTATACAGCTTAGGGCCTAGCAAGGATCCTTGGGGAACCCCAAACCTAACATGTTTCGTTGAGCTGCACTCGCCATTAATCTCAGCATACTGAGTCCTGTCTGTAAGATAGTTCATAATCAAGGCGTGTAAATTTCCAGAAATTCCAGCTGCTTGCAATTTATACGACAAGATTTCATGGGAAACTGTATCGAAAGCTTTTTGGAAGTCTATAAAGACCACACCAACAATCAAACCGTTGTCAACTGATTGTTTCCATGTCTCTGTCAATTTTAAGAGGATGCCCTCCGTAGATCTTCCTTTAATGAATCCCCATTGCATGTCAGTCACAATATTGTTATCGTCTAAATGGCTATCGATAGTGTTGCAGATTTGACTCTCTAGTAGCTTGGATGGGATGGATAACATTGAGAGAGGCCTGTAATTTGTTCTCTCTTGTTTCTTTCCTTTCTTGAAAGAGGATTTAATCCGTGCTATCTTCCAGCAGCTTGGAAATACACTCTGCTGGAAACTTGATTTAAAAATAATCTCTAGGCTGTTTACAATGCTGCCTTGAAGTATTTTCAGTTCTCTGCTGGTAACTGAATCGGGCCCTGATGCTTTGTGTGGATTCATTTTTCTTAACTGCTTCAAGAGAGCATCTCTGTCGTAGCTTGGATCTTGCACTGTGGGAGTTATTCTATAGATATGTTCAATTTCTTTGCCATTATTTTGTGTGAATGTTTGTGATATCTCTCTGCCAATATTTGCGTAGAAATCATTCATAACTTCAGCTTTCTCTTTGTCGCAAACAATTAGCTCCCCCTCTTTCGACTTTAATGGGCCTATTTTCGTTCTATTTCTCTTATTGGTTATTTTGTTATAAATCTTCCAGAAATCTTGCTTACAAGTTGCTTCACTAAACTGCTCTCGCCAATATCTGGCCTCAGCCTTCCTTAGGAGTTTCCTTACTTCACTTTTTGCCTTCCGATATTCATTCCATTCGTTTGACGTCCTTGGTGTTCCATCACATTTTCTTAGAAGTTTGTACCTATAATTCATCATCTTTCTGATCTTGCTATCAATCCAGGGTAAAGAGTCAGACCTGATCTTTGCTTTTCTTTTCTTGATGTGGTCCTCAACTATATTCTCATACATTTTGGACCAATACCATGTCATGTCATCTATATCATCAAATGTTGAGCATACCCACCAAGGAGCATTCTCTATATCATTCTTGAATGCTTTTTCATCTAAACGTTGGTAGTTTTTGACAGTGATAATTTTTGGTTTTGATTTACTTCTCTTCAGGGTGTACTTTAGATAGACCAACTTATGATCTGCTATACAGATGTCCTGAACACCACTAGTTATCACCTTGGATGTATCATTAACTATAACAAGATCCAATACAGTCTTTGTTGTCTCAGTTACTCTAGTGGGGTCTTTGATCATGTTTTTAAGGTTGTAATTATTTAGTATAGTTTTTAATCTCCTTCCCTTATCATTCATACCATTTGGTGTTAGATCAGAGTTCAGATCTCCAACGATCAGTAAATTCTTCCTTGTTTGCCATACTTGCTCTAATATTGGGGGAAACAGTGTATAGAAATCATCTCTATCAGGTGGCCTATAAACTGTACCAATAAGCATCTTCTGTGAGCATAGTGACAATTCTACCCATATAGCTTCTATGTTCTCTCTTTGGTATTTTTCCATCTCAACAATGTTCAAATTATCCTTAAAGTATATTGCAACTCCACCTCCCTCTCTATCTTTTCTATCGCTGCGTTTTAATTCATACCCATTAATATGAAGTTCACGATCATCGATCCTATCTGTTAGATGTGTCTCTGTTAAGGATAAAAGATCTATGTTTGTATGTTGCAGCAGTATTTTGACTTCATTGATGTTTCTTACGAGGCTCCGGACGTTTATATGTGCCACTACTATTCCTGGACCCTGTGTTTTAACTCTCAGATCTCCGCAAGCATTGATAGTATTATCAATATTTTCTGGAGGGTCTATTTCCATTACGTTCTGTTGGACTACCATATGCAAATGCAAAGCCTTGTGCAGCAATATCTTTTGCATGCAGAATCATCCGGGTGTCGGCCTCTTCTTGACTCGATTTCAAGTTATACATTTGTTCACAACCATCCTTTGTGAGTCTCAGGTACTGTTCGCCGAATTCCTTTTCACCCAGCTCCGATCTGAACCTCTCTTTTTTCCATTCAGTCACAAGAAATTTGACTAATGCCTCCTTACTATGTTATGACTTCAGCAATTTTGCCCATCGTTTCACCACATGGCCTGGTAATAATGAAGTAAAGTTCACTAATGTGACTTTCTCTCTCCGGCCTCTCTCTACATTCTTGATAGAATAAGTTATGTACATGTCAAATGCTACATCAAACCGATGTGTCTGTGCACTGCTAATGACACCTCTTAGTATGTATGTAGCAAGCTCACCAAAGGTTCCCGTTGGCCTGTGACGTTGAACTATGGCCATTGCATCAAAGACTGCAGCACTGTTCATTGGTAAAGCTTCCTCAGGAGTAACTCCTTTTTCTAGATGACGAAGAAGAGCGGCTAAATTTAGAATGAGGTTGGCTATAGGGAACGAAGAGTGTGTGCTAGCTGGTGGGGAGAAAATTCTTGGTAAAAGTTTTGCATCGCATCAAGGCAACATTTATCAAGAAGCTTTTTGTGAAGTTTGGAAAATGCTTCGCACCTTATTTTAACAAAAACTATTTGATATAACTTTAATTTGGGATTCTCCTGTAAGAAACCTCCCTAAATCTGCCCAATGACTTTTGCATACGAGGACACCATTTCTCAAAAAATCAGCCAGAGGTTTCTTCTAAAATGACTTCTATTTTGAGGGTTCTTACTGTATCCTCCAGCCACTGTTCAAGGGGAAATTAAGCTAGAAGATTGTCAGTGTCTAATCAACATGCTGCCTGCCACATTGCAACCTGATGAGAGTGCGCTGTAACCTGAAATATCAATTTGTTGAAGCTATTGTGCTGAAAACAAGCCTGATGGAATCACAAGAACAGGGAAAGTGCTGAGGTATGCTCGAAAGTTTAAAGGACTGTTCCCATTGACAAAGAGATGCTACCAGCTCTTACTGAGCGTCAAGCGACATACGCTTTTCAAAGCTGCAACTCATCAAGACCTTTACAAGATTGTACATGAAACAGGAGAGGCTATACAAAATCATGATCTTGGCATGCGAACAAGTTACTGATACTATTGACCTTCATGGCATAATAAACAGATGGGCAAAAATGCCAAAGACAAGGTGTCTTATATCAGTGATTTAATCTGCGAAATAAGAATAAACATACTCCATAGTTGGGGATACTTGTAAACTCCCAAACTTTTCAGGAGCTCTATTTGGGTTAGATTATGTAATTGAAAGAGAAACATGGCAAACTTGAAGAAATTAGATTTGTATCAAATGTATCAAATATTAATTGTGTGTATGTTCATCAGGGGCATGCGAGACAGCATGTCGTGAGGACCTTATACAATACATTATTTACCGATTTCTTGACAGAATGATGGAGCTGGCAATCCTAATAGAGTTTAACAGAACAATACATTTTACTAAAAATGTTGCGCAGTGGAGGATTTCTATTCTGATCGATGGTTCACTTGTTGCAGTTTACATTTCAGACCAAGGGGAGTTTCTGTTATCCTTGTTGTCACAAATATTCTATATACGCTCAGTTGGTTCAAAAATTGTCACGCTACAGTCGGTGCAGAGCATTATTACACCCCCTCCCAAACGAAACTTCAATGTGCGCCCCCTCAGTCATTGATTTACAAACTCCAGTTTCAAATCGTTTTCCGTGATATTGTAAATGTCTTTGTCTTGTGAAGCAGCGTCCGACCTAGAAATGAGGAAATAGCAGAGGAGGAGATATCTTATGGCCACCAAGGTCACCTGATTTGGCAGTTGTGCACTTTTTTGCTTGGGGTTACATAAAACAAAATATTTGGCATAGTGCTCGGAACCAACATCTGAGAAACATTGAACAAGTGAAAGCTGCAATTACAAGAGAGTGCAGGGCACTGTCACCTGTCATAATCAAGAGTACATTTCAGTCTATGGTATCCACAGTTTATTGTGGATGACATTGTTTACAATCTTGAAACCATAAAGGTTACTTGATAAGACAAAGCAGGCCACCAAAATATCTCCCATTTCCACTTTTTTGACGATAAAAATGGTTCCATAAAAATCCTGGGAGAGAAAACTGGGATGAAAATCAATGGATAATAAATTTTAGAATGTCAAGCCACGCTATTTAGAATACATGCACCAAGTTATAACCATTCATTGCAAATTGGTCAAAAAGTTTAAGGGGACCGATACCTGTGCCACCGAGGGTTTCTGTTCCACTTTACTATCTTTGCTGCTCAGATAGTAACTGGACAATCAGAATATCAACATCAGAATACTGGACAATTAGTAATTTATTCGGTGTTGGAGTATCAACAGTCTCATTGATGTTAGTCACTTTATTCTTTTGTGGATTCTTTATCCAAAGCCCATTAAATTCTTGAAAATGTCTGGAAGCCAAACCAAGAGTTTTAATTTCGCTCTTCAGTGCAACATCGTAGAAACCGCAAATTTCAGTACAATTGGCCACAAAATCGTTCTTGGCTAGACTACTCAATGGTCCTGGATTGAGCCTTTTGTTTTCCTTGTGTCCTCTAAGGAAGAGGGAGTGGGAAAAAAGCAAGCAAGTTATATCGTTTGATGAGACACCTTTTATCTGGTTGGTCATCTGCCAATGCACAGTTTCATGCCCATGAAGAGTCTTCAGATATCCACAAGACTGCTCTTTTGACCATGCAAACTGTGACTCAAGTCAAAACCTAATAAATTAAACCTATTTACCAAATTCATGACAATGTTTTAGATAATTACATCAGCAAATAGGAACAAATTGGCACCCATTGTCAAGACCTATGGAGGCCCGATCTGGTCAAAATTGATTTTATTACAAACAGAATTGATGAATTAATTTTGTAAACTTTGGTATTGTTGATATTATGAAACAGAATTAATTTTGTCATTTGCAAAAGCAATTTCATCATTAAACGAATTAATTTTCTCCAATTTATGAATTATTTTTGTGTTGAAACGGTGGAATTAATTTTGTTCTTCGAACGGAATTATTTTTCTGGTTTCAGCGAATTATCATAGCTAGTCCCAGAAGCCTTTTGGGTATATCCCAGGATCCTTAGCCAGATCAGATAACAAAATGTTGCACCCTGCCAAAAGGAAGGAAGCAACAGTATGCCAGGGAACAGACGTGCAGCCAGAGTTTCACTCTCTATACGTGACAGAAACCTTCATGGGTTCTCACTTTTTTGTCAAAATGTTAAGAGTATTGTTGCATTGTTTACATCTCCTGAGGATATGCAAGGTGAAAGTACTTCAGTGCTCACCCAGACAAGAGACAGACTAATGGATGGCCTAGGCACAGTCACAATACTGCTGCAAGAGGTAACATCTGGAATGCAGAATGCAACAGGCCTTCCTTCATTCATGCTCAAAAGACCACTCGAAGATCTGAAAAAAGAACTAAGTGGCTTGGTTTCATTCTTATTATCTTTGATTGACGGAAGGGATGACATGGACTACGAAGATTATGTGAACGTTGCTTATTCAACCAGAGTACTAGACAATGGTGCAGGTAACCGGGGCAGGAAACGACTTTGTATCACACAAGAGCAGCTTGAACACCTCCGTTCCTTATTTTTCTCTTGGGAGAAAATAGCCTCCCTTCTCGGAGTCAGCATTTCAACCTTGCAGCGGAGACGTCGGGAGTTTGGTCTCAGTGACCGATTTGAACATTATTCAGAGATTTCTGATGACCAGCTAGATGAAATTTACAGAGACATAACTGGAAATGAAGGAGGACCAGTTACTCCCAACATTGGGAGGAGAAGATTTATTGGAGCTTTGAGGAGTAGAGGACTACGTATTCAGCGTTGGCGAGCCAGTGAATGTATCCGCCGCATGGACCCTGTTGGTACAGCTCTACGTTGGAGAATGGTTATCAGTCGAAGAAAGTACTTTGTTCCTATGCCTAACAGCTTATGGCACATTGACTCATGCCACAAGTTGATTAGGTACAAACTTATAGTGCATGTTTGTCTGGATGGCAAAACGAGGACAATACTCTATGCATCGTGCCATGATAATAATAAGGCTGAGACAGTCCTCTGTCTTTTTGAAGGTGCAGTGCATGCATGGGGTTTGCCATCCAGAGTGCGTAGTGATCAGGGAATGGAAAATTATTTTGTGGCAGCCTACACGATACAGCATCGTGGGGAGAACCGGGGCAGTATTATAACTGGTTCTTCTGTGCATAACTGCCGTGTTGAACGTCTCCATCGTGACATCTTCTCTGGTGTCCTTGTCTTCTACTCAAGGATATTTGATGAAATGGAGTCCGAAGGAAGCCTTGATGTCCTTAACAATGTGCATATGTTTTGTCTACATCATGTGTTCATCCCAAGGATACAAAGATCATTAACAGAATTTACTCAGCAGATGAATAATCGTCCTGTTTCCTCTGAAGGGAACAGGTCTCCCTTACAAATGTGGGCACGTGGAATGCTGGAGAACATAAATTCAGAGGACATTGTTTTAAATGAAACAGAAGTGCAGGAATATGGTATTGACCCAGAAGGTTTTGTCCCTGTGGGTGATGAGGAATATCAAGTGAATGTTACTCCAGTTGTGATCAATGGGTTACCTGACACTCTAGCAACACATCTTCCTAATCCTCTTGAAAATGATGAAAACGATGGGAAAACTATTTTTCAGCAGTGTGTATTGTTCCTTGAGAGCCAGTTGCTATAAATGTAAGAAAGTTCACAGGCCAGGCATCTGATAAAGTTGTTATTTTACAAGTTACCAGGAGTGCACAGTGATCCAGAATGCGAAAATAAAGGAAGAAAATACAAAATATCACAAAAATTAAATTTAATCAAAACCGTTGTAATGATATATGGTCTTAAAGAAGATATGTTAAGGATCAAAACAAAGCAAACAGTACACTTTTAGGACTTCTGAGTCCGGAGATATTCGTTTCCAAAGTTGGATGAAATTGACATTGTTTACTTTTCATGTAATTTTTGGTAGATTTCTACAGAATGCTCATTACAACAACAAATTCATTTACTAATATCTCTGCCCAGGGTTATCCGATTTTAGCTCTGTTTGTTTTAATTGATAGAACTACTTATCACCTTGCAAGGAAGTTGCTTGTTGCTTCAACTGGATCCCAAATATTTGTTTTTGTGTTCTTTTTCCTAGATGCACTTATTTTCCTGAAATGGACACCAAAAATGCGTAATTTGAGATTCAAAGTACAAAATAAAAAAGTTAAGGCCGAATATGTCTACCAAACCTAGATTTTATTACAGCAGTGCATTTCAGCAGATAGTCTGCCAAAGCAATCACTCAGGATCGTGCAGGGGGAAAAGTTATTTTATTTTGAAAGTGGCCACTACTACTTTTTTGCTATTTTGAGCCCCCATTATTTTCATGTGCACCTTCAAACAAACGCAAATCCTGTACCTCATGCTTAAGAGATATCATTTTGAATGGTTTTATCTTTGTCAACAAGTGTTCTGACATAAATGAAAGTAAAATTGAATTAAAAGGCTCCTCCGCAGAGGCATTTTGTGGCTCTCTAATTGAACTGTCTTAAGACCTGGGATAGCATGGTGTGAACATGCAATTTTAGCCTTGAAAAAGTACACCAGGAGCGTTTTGTAGCCAACCAGCTTCAAGACAAGGCAATATTATATGTACAATGTTATGTGTGATGTTTTTGTGCGCATCCTGATCATTTCACTTCAGTAATTACCATGAAATTGATGTAATCAAGTCAAAACGATAACACTTCACAGTTCCAACTTTACCAGTCTTCAGGAACCATCGCTGATGACATCTTCAACTTTGTATGGATCATTTTTATTTGTGTGAGTTGAGAAAACATTAAATATATTATTATTACAATGTTTTTGGTAATTGCATACAGATAGGAGTCCCAATGTTTAAGATAGTTCCATCAAAACAGTATAAAAGGCCTCTGCGGAGGAGATAGTGAATTTGCTTTTACTTTCCGAATGCCAGAACACTTGTTAAAGATAAAGCGTTAATCAATTGCTTTAACGAGCGTGACGGAAGTGGGTTACTTATTTTCTTTCTTTCTTTCTTCCTGACATCGAAGCCCCTTCTTAGATTACAAAGTGGACTTTGTAATCAAAAAGGATAAAATCATTCAGAATGGTATATTGTAAGCATGAGTTACAGGATTTGCGTTTGTTTGAAGGTGCACGTGAAAATAATGGGGGCTCAAAATAGCAAAAAAGTGGTAGTGGCCACTTTCAAAATAAAATAACTTTTTTCCCTGCACGATCCTGAGTGATTGCATTGGCAGACTATCTGCTGAAATGTGCTGCTGTGATAAAATCTAGGTTTGGTAGATATATTCGGCCTTAATTTTTTTATTTTTTACTTTTAATCTCAAATTACGCGTTTTTGGTGTCTTTTTCAGGAAAATAAGCGCATTTCGGAAAAATGACAAGAAAACAAAAAAGTGGGTTCTGAAAGGATCAATGAGCGACTCTCTTGTAAGAGGACATGTTGTTCTATCAATTAAAGCAAACTGAATTAAAATCGGATAACCCTGGGCAAAGATATTAGTAAATTAACTTGTTGTTGTAATGAGCATTCTGTAGAAATCTACCAAAAATTACATGAAAAGTAAACAATGTCAATTTCATCCAACTTTGGAAGCAAATATCTCCGGACTCAGAAGTCATAAAAGTTTACTTTTTGCTTTGTTTTGATCCTTAACATATCCTCTTTAAGACCATATATCATAATAACCGTTTCGATTAAATTTGATTTTTGCGATATTTTGTATTTTTTTCCTTTTGCTGGATCACAGTGGAGTGGAGCCAGGGGAAGGCAAGAGGACTACAGCCCCCTCCCCCCATCAGAAGCATACAGTATATCCCCCCATGAGTGGAAATTGTGGGTTATTGTCACAGCAGATTTGATAAAATAACATATACTACGCAAACTGCATATTTTAGTCATTTAGCCCCCTGTCGGAAGCTCCAGCCCCTCTGTTGGAAGATTTCTGGCACCACACTTGTAAGTTACTTACATACATACCGTAAAAGCTCTATTCAGCCCCACTCTCTATCAAGCCCCTCTCTATCAAGCCCCCTCTCTAATAAGCCCCCCTCTCTAATAAGCCCCCCTCTAGAGTGTCTGAAATTAAATAAGCCCCCCAGCCTTAATAGAGCTTTTATGGTACATGCATTTTTATAAGAAACTAAGAATCTGAGCCAGTACTGAATGCCTTTTATCAGATTTTGAGTTTTCAGAGTTTCTTGTAAGTTTCCATACTCATAATGCACGTTTCTACTGTAGTTTACCACCTGTTCCCTCAATGAACATTTCAAAACAAAAGTTTTTCACCTTTTCCAAAGTTTGGACATCACTCAAGTACATGAAAATTTTAAATAAAGTAAAAGTATGCTTAGGATTTTCTTCGAGTTGAGCTCCTTATAAGCAGTTTCTTAATAAGAAAATATGTGTACCTAAACTTGTACAAGACCAATAGAAGCAGCATTTTAGACAAATGGAAAGAATGTATGCACATGTAACTTTCGCATTAACATAACAAAACAACTTTTCAATACAAACCAAGCAAGGATTAACAAACCATCAAACGTTATAAAGTAAAATGTATACAGTATAAATAATTAACAAATTTAAATCAAATGCACAGATAGAACTAAAATTTCCTAATTTTGCATGAAAATTTCCACTTCTTGGAAGAGTGTTTCTTAATCTTTGAGTACAAGAAGTATGATTTGTAGTTTCCACACTGCTTTTGATGTGTTTCTTGACATATAAACATCAATTGGAAAGCCTGCTAAACTATGTACTATATTACATTATGTAAACACACGAGAGTTAATATTATTGAAGAGTATATAACATCTTTATGCTGTTTTATCTTGAATCTAGCTTTCAAAAATTTGTCAAACATTGTACTAGAGCTTTTTACATTTTCAGCCATCCTAGAACTAGTTCTTATGTAAAAAGGTTTGGGCAACATTACATATAAGTACAGACTCAACTGGCTGACACCTGAGAAAATTTTGTGGAAACAAATTTAGTGGTTTTCGTTGCAACTAAATAAACATGAAGGGGAAACCAGTTGAGTCTGTTTCTTTTACATTGCTGTGCACAGCTGTCAGTTGGGCTACTGAACACTTATTCTCAATAACACAAAAGACAATATTCAAATGACTATTTAGCTGAAAACATTTTCATACTGTCACAAGCTTGAACTCAAGATTGTAACCCTCATTGTAAATCTTCAATCATATATTGTCTGATTGGGGAGCAATTGTTAAAAACAAATGCAATACATATGTAAAGAGCAATGCAACAGAACAAAAATCAGCCAAAGCATTAACAAAATTCTGAAAAAAATATTTAAAAATACCAATATGTCCATCATGATTTTGAGTCACAGACAGAATTTAACTGCATAATACACAGTTTAACCCAAATAATTTCCTTTCCTATCTGTATCTTATGAAATGTGAATGACTTTAAAAAAAAAGTTGGCCAAAGATAAAACAGTGTCTGTTTCCCTCAAAAAGTCATGTTGTACACTTGCACTTGTTTACAAACAAATAATTTTTTTCCAGATTGGCATGTAGCCAGTCTGCTCTTGACGGGGCTGCTAGATCCACATTCACATCATTGAGAAGTGCAAATATAAACAGTTTCACAAATTTCTTCACATTTTACCATTTACTGACTTTGCTCAAAACCTATTTTAACCCTGGAGAAGAATCAAATCATGGTAAGTCTGATTTTACATATTTTAGAGGGGAAAATATATGTTGGACTAACTTTCATGTGAAGTCCATAGACTCACTGAAACAACAAATGTATTCAACAACTACTTTGGTCTATTATAATAATGAATTGGAAGTCTGTTGCCTCCACCAAACTCATTTATTCAAAAACGTTTTTGTCAGATTACTGTACAGCAAAAACCCACGTATAAGAACCTACTGGATTAAGAGCCTATAGGCTGAAATTGTCCAATTGAAGTACCATTTTCATTGTAGTCATTTTTTAAACATCCAGGCTGACTTGCAAAAATTGTAGGTTCTTATATGAGGGTTTTTACTGTATTCCAAAATAAGAGTTGGCAAATGCTAAGTCATATATACCAAAAAGGCGCTCCATATCTGGTAACGGACTCCCAAGAGTTGCTCTTGGAAGGCTCAGTGCATTGATACATGTATGTGCACAGGGTGTAAAGCTGTTGGCTTCTTGGGGAATTGTAAACTCGATAGAAGGATGTATTTGAAAGCCAAGTATTGGCTCTTCTGTCGTGCCAGTAGAAAACTGCAGAATGTTTCCAAGACTTAAGGTTAAGTTGCCACAAATCCTTCTTCCACCAGCAACTTCTCTCACATAGCGGACAAAAAGTTGGTAAACTTCTTTCTCTTTCACCAAAGCATTGGACCCAGCATCTGAAAAATTTGGCTTCAGCAAATGGAGCAAGCTCTGTACACTTAGCTGATGTGCTGGACTAGGGCGAAGCAAATGAAGCAATACAGGGAAGCTTCGAACTGATGATAAAATACCAAGCTTTTCCATCCCTTTCTGCATGTTCTGAATGCAAGGATCTGCACTGCTCTTCAAAATTTGCTGAAGTACTGCCTCATCACAATAAGCTGGCATTTGCCCATTTTGCAGAATTGCTACAGCAAACATTATTCCAACGTAGTAGTAATCTGGAGACAGCAAAGGCCTCAAGCCATGCTCAAAATATTTTGTTTTTATTGCACGGTTAGCAAGTATTATCCACTCTTTGCGTGGTCCCCCATTATCAACAGATTCTTCCCCCATAAAGTCAACTTGGTATGTTAGTCTTTGGTCTATAACAAATTCAAGTTCACTAAATGTTGATTCCAATATTCTTTCCCTGTCAACAGTAATAAAGTTTGTTGGTCCATCAGCTATGACTTCATCAACAGAGTTGAGTTCCAAAGCTCTTCCCTGCACAACAGTTTCCTGAAGGAATCTTAGAATCTCAACTGGATCTGTCAAGTTCTTGGTCTTTGCTTTATCTATAATTGATTTGATATCAAATGGGCAGGTAGGTTCAAACACAGCCTCCTTCATTGACAGATTATTTTCATCTTGCTTTGGCTCTTCACCATCACTCAACTGAATCACTGGCTTTTCATAATGTTCATTTTCAGGAGATTTAACTGTGACCAATGGGGGACTTTCTTTTTCATTGACTTCAATTACCACTGGGGTTTTTTCTTTTTTCTTCACTCCAAAGACAGGTAGTTCTAACAGAAAATCATCATCATCATCATCTGATGTAATATCATCAAGCAATCTCAAATAAACTGCCCCTGTTGGGGCAATAGACCTAAGGAGAAGCTTGGAATCAACTCTCTTATTTGGAGGCAAATTTGGTTTCACAATTGCTCCACCACTATTCTTAACAATCTCAAAATCCATTGCAACTCCAATATGATCTTTTGGCACCAAACTTTGCAGCTCTTGAAACAGTTTCAGGTCATGCCATTGGCGGTTGATATCAAAGCCAGAAATAATTCGCTTGTTCCTCTCTAGATATTGTTTCTCAGTCTTGGAAGGGACTTTTTGAGTATCTTTTTCCAAGATTATGACATCCTTTGACACGAAATCTAAACCGATTGGCCTACCTGGCCCTGCACGACGAGATCCTGGCCTTGATGCTGTATAAGGCTGATATCTGAAAGGATTCACTGGTCTGGTACCATGGTGGTTATTTCTATTCGCACCAGCTGTTGGAAACCTTCTGTGCAGCTCTGATATTGCTGAATTGCGGCCACTTGTTGAACATGATGGTACACTACCAGCAGACGACGACAACGACGACGAGGGCCTATTATTATGGCTAGGCCCAGGGGCTGCTGCACTGGCTATTGATAATCTTCTAGACGTGTCATTCTGATTTACAAGCCTCGTCAGCTCATTGATACTTTCAATTGCACTTTTTGCAATTGTACGTACCCTTTCTACTGCATCTTCTGGCTGTTCAGGGCCTTCAGGCTCCATGTTCAAATATTCGAGGCGGTTGGACACGCATAGACTGATTACGATGAGTCCCAGTAATCGCTATCCAAAACGAGACTATTACGCCAGACCGAGACCGCTCTTACTGGGACTCATAATATTACGGCAATATTTTTGGACTGACTTTTTTCACTTTTGAACGCCCTTGGGAACGAGGCTGCTATACACATTCATGTACAAAGTATACAACCAAATACAACGCCATTAGAATCTCTGCAAATTCGATTGATTGATGTTGACCAACGGAAACTCGAAGCTCAAAGCAGAGTTTCAAGGAGCTTGGCCGGACAGAACAAAGTCTTATGAACAAGAATACCATGAAAACAGTTGGCGACAATATCAAATTTTGTACGTAGGTACTATTTTGCTGCTTTCGCTAAGCATTAACTGATTTATTGTGAAGTTTTCAAATCAATGTGTTTCATTTGAAAACTACAAATGTTTGTGCTTTTCCTGCCTAGGCCCTTATCGAAACGAGGCAGTCATAGTCATTTCAAAATAATGGCGTTTGATTATGAGTCGTAGTTAGGAGCGTCCGGCAGTATTTCAATAGCGATAACTACGACCATATCATCAGTCTAGGACACGCATGAGGTTATACAAATCATGTTGCACTGAATCTTGGGATATGTCCCGCCAAAAGGCTCCTGGGATTAGCTTAAAATAATTCCCGAAACGACACAAAATTAATTCCGTTTGTACACCAACATAATTCCACCATGTAAACACAAAAATAATTCACAACTAAAAGCAATCTGGCAACAAGAGGAAATATAGAGAATGAACAGAAATTAATTCATTGACACTACAATATTAATTCAAACATACAGAAAATTAATTCTGCAAAGGATGAAATTAATTGAACCACCTTGAACTATTTTGACCAGATTGGGCCTCCATAAAGACCATCATACTATGTGCAAGATACAGCATTCCATTTCGTGGGCATATAGATTATTCAAGCCATTATGACCAGCATGATTGTGGAAATTTTCAAGCCTTGCTAGATTTTAGAATGGATAGTGGTGTTGAAGTCCTGCAACATCATTTTGAAACGGCTCCACGGAATGCAACATACCGGTCAAAACAAAACAGATTTACCTAATTTCTTGCTGTTCTGGAGTGCTCAACACCCAAGCTATTGAAGGAATTAAAGCTTGCAAATTTTACTCGATTCTAGCTGATGAAGTTACTGACTGTGCAATCAAGAGTAGATGTCACTTGTCATTTGATATCTTGACAAAGATAATAAGGTTAAAGAAAGATCTATGAAATGTATTCATTGCGACAAAGGAATCACAAGAGAGGCCTTGAAAGTTAAATAGTGACCTGTGGCATCAATACAATGAGGTTGGACATTTTGATTGCCGTGGACAGTGCTACGATGATGCCACTAATATATTTGGGAAGAAATCTGAAGACCTATGCATCCCACACACTTAATTTATGTGGCTGCATCTTTCCAATATCAAAATGTGAATAATATGATAGATAATATCCAAGTTACCTCAAAATTATTCAACAATTCTCTTAAGCGTCAAACTCTTCTCGCAAAGATGGTTAACTGGCATCTTCCAAATTATAACCACACAAAGCTAATTTATGTATGCCGTACATGCAGGGTTCTTTGTATTAATGGTCTGGCACACTCTATGGAGAGGTGTGTTCCAGCGAAAGAAGCATTGTTCACCATCAGAGACATTGCCAACCAAACCTGGGATAGCTGTGCTTCTGATGCATATGTTCTTTCCTCACTCTGCTGCAATTTTGATTTCATCATGATGCTTGCAAATGTAAGAATGTACCTCGGCTATGTGAGAGCCACTATTGTGCAGCTTCAAGGGGTACATATTGACATAATGAATGGCACAAAGAAAGTAGATGTAATGATGAAGTCACTTCGCACCACTGAGACTATGCTCATTGATTTAAAAAAGCATGCAAAGTAACTGAAAAGGTTGATGCTACTATTGTGCAGCTTCAAGGGGTACATATTGACATAATGAATGGCACAAAGAAAGTAGATATAATGATGAAGTCACTTCGCACCACTGAGACTATGCTCATTGATTTAAAAAAGCATGCAAAGTAACTGAAAAGGTTGATGCTATTGTTAAGAGCCCAAGAGTCTGTCGAAGGCACAGGAACAGAAGCAACTACAACGCCCTTGCGAATGATGTTTCAGCCTAGTAAAAATTTATTGTGACTATACCCTTGCTTGATCATTCCATTCCATATCAATATGCAGACACTCCAACAGCGTTCGACAAGTTTTTGGAGGCTTGCCAAAATACAAATATGGGAGGAAAATCAGTTGATAGGCTTACGATGGATGCACCTCCAAGGCAGCTTAAGAGAATAGTAGATCATAAGAGAATATGTTTGTCATATCTTAGTGACAATCTTAGTGCCCTTTTCCTTGAAATCCTAAATTTTGGAAATTTACCGTGTTGAAAAAAATTGCAAAAAATATTCATAGCATACGCTAGTCTTTTAGCGACAGAACAATGTTTGAAGCATTTCAATCTGCCACTTACTTATTTTTTTGTGACAGATTGAGTTGGGTCACTTTTTTCTGGGTCACCTGGTAGTTTTATCCATTTTTGATGATGTCAGCAAATTTAACGTTCATGACGCCATCAAAGTTTATGACGTCATATAAATAATAACAAATGTATTAGATAACCTTCAATTGTCAAAATTGGTTCTATGGATTGTTATGAACAATTTTAAGGCATTTTAGGGTATTTTCATCAGTAATTAGGGGTTTAAATGAAACAATGACAAACTGAAGCAAATAAAGGATGTATATATGATATACATAATAAGCTTAAATTGACATTATATTGCCAATTTTTATTCAGTGATGCTTTGGGATACATTCTAGTAGCAGTATGAGAGAAATTATCAACTAAGAACTTAAATATTGCCAATATTGCTAATAGTAAGCAAAAAGTGCAATTTTCCTCAATTATGACGTCATAGTGACGTCATGGATGCAATGAAGAATTAAAAAAGTAGCCTATTGTGTAGATTTTGTTCCTATACACCATTGTACTAAGTTTCATCCTCATATCTGCAATATTGGCGAAGTTACAGAGGGGGGGGGGCACTGTCGAAAAAGCCCGGCAGTAATAGGGTTAAGGCAAATAACTACCAGAAAGTGTTGAAGATGTGCATCAATAAATGGAATGAAAAGGTAACAATACAGATCCCTATTGAGCAATGAGTTTATTTTTCAACCATGGGAAACTACATGGCCTCGTTCCACTGATGCATAGCCTTTTTGCCTCCTGGAGGAGAAAACTCCCTGAAAAGACATCAATCAAAAGGCTGTGTGCGGTGAAAGTATTACAGCACAATAGCACAAAATAGCATAATAGAACAATAAGATAATATGATCAAAACACAGCACAGAATTTTTCTATTGAACAAGTACTTCTTCAACGGTTTTGTTCATTTGATTGAACTTGACTTTCAAAGAGGTCAGGGAAAGAAATACCATAATGACATCTTCTTCTATAGTTGCTGATGGAGTATTGGATTGTTTGAGGACATCCAGTGTCATATCGTTATTGAAATGTGACATGACATCTTAATTGCCATCACTGAGGAAAGCCTTCACAAACCATTTAGTGGAACATCTTTTCAACATTTGCAATGGGGCATGTAAAACTGCCAATGGTGACAAATGATCTATGACTATTGGAATGATCTTACCACACTCGTAGCAGCATGTTTGCAAAGTGACTTTGTCTACTCCCATGACTTCACCAACTATTCCAGTTGTTATGAGTTATTTTGGAGTGTCTTGTGGTATAAAGGTATCTCAGATGCCAGCAATGGGCAATGGTGTCATGTTTATTTCCTGCTCTACGGTAGTAATTTGGAGAGAACTGGTTCACCATATGCAACAGGCCAAGAAGGCCTTGGGATATTGAGTTTCGCAAATTTTTCCAAAAAATAATGTACACAAAGATGTCAATTAAACAATTGGCAATATAACCATGATAAATATTTTCTGGTATTCACACCAAGTGGTGGTTGCTACTAGGTAAACTCACTTTCTGCTATTAAAAAGTTTACGTGGGCCAGACCACGCTGTCAGTACACTTCCAGACTGACCATGTATAATAATATAATAATGTTTGTTAGCTTATTTTGTAGTTTTGTAACTTTTTCACTGATATATATATATAATATATATAAATAATTAATTTTAATTAAATTCTTGACCATCGTATGAATATCATTAGTCAAACTTTTGCCAAAATCGGCGGTGTGGTTTATGTCATCAACGTCCATCCCATTTAGATGGGCCAATAAAATATCCTTCTCAAAATCAAGTTAGTTTCTATATATCAATATGCTGTTATATCTTTTTTTTATATATACCATTATAAATTGTTTTACAAGACGAATTGCCTATGACACTACGCAATAATTACTCTACGAAACACAACAAGGACGATAATACCATGAGGAGCAATAGACTATGACAACCACCTTGGCAACTAATATAGAAAGAAATAAAAACTACTGAGTGAATCAGGAAAGATGTACCACCCGCCCGCAAAACCACACCCCAAGAGCCACACAACTGATTCGCACAATTTCATAGAGATTTAAACGACGTGTCAAAGAGGCTTCAACAAAATTTTTTTCCAGGCCTCAGTCGATGCTTTCTTATTTGTTATATCTTATTTGTGCAACCCCCATTCCAACTGTGTAAAGACGTGAACAGATTTGTTTTGAATTTGGGAATTCTGCTTCCCCACTTTGTTTGATACTCTGTTGTTATCCAAGTCTGTATCAATTTCATGCACTTTATTCAGCTTTGACTCAAACAGACTGGTTGATTCTTCTTGCAGAAGTAGTCTGGCTGTTATGTTTTCTATTTGACACTGAAGATTATTTTTCGCATCAAGTGACACATTGTTTTCCTGTTTTAACCCTATCCAGACTGGGCTTTTTGAGCTACTAGAAGACTGGGGGGGGGGCTCATTCAGCCCCCCTCTCTAAAATCGCCATTCCTTGACTTAAGAAGACGAAACTCACCACGCAGGTAGCCGTGTTTATGATCTATCATTTTTTGCAAAGAGAATTCTAAAAATAGATATGACGTCATAATTATTCAAGACCAACTGGCACGTGTTCACGAAAAAAAAGAAAAAAACAACTTTTTTTAAATCTTTATAATTTTCTAAGATTGATTCATGAAACCAAATTATGCCAATCAAAGCATTGTTAGAAGGTGAAAATATACTTATAAAGTGAAAAATTTGATTTTTGCAAATCCAAGATGGCGGACAGAGAGTTTAAAAATCTTGTTTTTCTGAAAAATGACAAATGCCTCCATAATAGAGAATTTCTCCATACATTACAATGAAAACTACTTCAATGATAAGTGATCGTTGCATACTTCATTTTTCCTTTTGAAACTTTTGTTTTAATTATTGCAAAAAATGCTGACATCAGCATTTTTTCCCAGTAGTAAGCAAATGAGTTGGAAGGAAGAAGGAAGCGAGAAATAGGGGGTTGAGGGTAGTAATTTGGTGAAAACTTGATAATATCTTGACAAACTAAACACTTTCAAGTCAAAAAATTCTCACTGTAAAACAGATTCTCAAGATATGCATGAAAACTGATCTATACTATATGAGGATACCCCTGGGGAGTCTTATACCGTTTGCAACCAATGGTGCACAAAATTCAAACAAAATTACATAGCTTAGGTGGAAACAACCCTGTTGATCAGCTTTAATCTATTTATTGCTGATGTAAAACATTTGGGGTCGAAATATCTCCGCAGAGAGACCGCTAACTAATTTTTGACATTTTCTTAAAGATGACGTCATTGATAAGGTCACATGACACATAATTGGTCTATTGTTCCTGGAAAAAATTTAAGAGACCTTACAAGTTATAAGTATAGAAAGTAAAAAGGATACTATTAAAGGATTATGAGGTGATCTGGAATTACACCTATAAACAGCTTACCTAAAAGTTGGCCCCGACCACTCTGAAAAAACAGCCACCCCCCAGCCCCATGAAATTTTTTTCAAAATTTCACACAAAATCAAACTTCAAAAGGATAGAAACTAAAAGTCAAAAAACCATTCCTTGGTCTGTTGAACCAATTTGGAGCAGTGCTCAGTTAAGTAGGTGGGGGGGGACTAAATGAGCCCCCCCAGTCTGGATAGGGTTAAGTGAATTGTTTCCACAAGCAAAGATTTTACACCGTCATTTTGTTCCTTCAATTTTACACCTTTTGTTCCTTCAATATTGGTTCCTTTCGGTTCCTCCACTATCTCCTTTGGTCATTTTTGAATGGTGTATCTGGTGAGAGATTCATTGTGGGGTTAT
Organism: Aurelia coerulea; assembly: GCA_039566865.1. Classification (NCBI taxonomy): domain Eukaryota; kingdom Metazoa; phylum Cnidaria; class Scyphozoa; order Semaeostomeae; family Ulmaridae; genus Aurelia; species Aurelia coerulea. Next base: position 13,806,282 of record CM076947.1, read on the forward strand.
CCTCCTTGTGATGGACTAAGGTGTCATCGTCTGACCAGACCTCCTTAATCTGCGCTAGCGCCGCTCACAAGCACAAAATTTCTTGCTCTGATTTTCTGCAGGCACTTTTCCTGAATCAAATTTGTCATTAATCTTTATTAAGTCACAATTATGCTCTTGGGTCAAATCCTCGTTTTAAAGATTGAAAAGTCAAAGGGAAAAGCATTTCAAAAGTTTATATTTGTTAATCTTCATTACCCAAATGACAGGAAATCCTTTCCTTTTATGGTGCCAGTCCAGTTTTCTTTTTGATATCCAGCATGAAGTTAAATTTAGGTCCCATTCATTTTATTTTGTCTTTCCTTGATATGCGAGAACACCCAGAATTAAACCATTGTTCCTTGATCTTTGTGGTGCGTCTCATATTTTCCGCTATTAGAGATCCCTGGCCCCGGCCCTGAGCACCATGGCCCTCGGCTCCCACATATATAGGTATTTCTTTGTTTCATAACTGTCTGGCTGTTCCCGCATTTAAAATGATCCAAACGGTGCCGTTCAATCGAAAGATCGCAATGTTCGAAGCCTCCAAGAGCTTAAGAAACTCCTTTCAAGCAAAGTGAGAGAACTTTGAGGGGCCGAGCAGTCATCTGAGTCTTGCAAAACAAGTTGAGTATGATTTCCTAAACAAACCACAAATGTACATACGCCACACGCTCCTTCGCATACAATTCATGCGCCTTCGTACTCAATCGAGGGAGTCACATTCCATATGGTTGCATTCTTTGATGCATTATTTACAAATATGTGGATCGCAAACTGTTCAACATTATTCTTCACTTGTTACCCTTGTAACGGACAGCTTTTAGAGTGGGTTACAGGACACCAAAGTGAATAAGCATGGAGTACAATGTACTTCCAAACTATAATTAACATGGAATAATACTCATGTAAATGAGAATTTTGAAGGTTCCTCTTGAAATCGTTTTTACGAACATTCTTTAAATCGGCGGGATCCCCTTTACCTTCAATAAATGTCTTGGACACAGGCAAGCACAGGTTATTGTATGTGAAGTGTATGTATGTGAAGGAATTGTATGTGAAGGAGCGTGTGGCGGGTGTACATTTGTGGTTTGTTTAGGAAATCGTACTCAACTTGTTTTGCGAGACTCAGATGACTGCTCGGCCCCTCAAAGTTCTCTCACTTTACTTGAAAGGAGTTTCTTAAGCTCTTGGAGGCTTCGAACATTTTCGGATTATTTCAAATGCGGGAATAGGCAGACAGTTATAAAACAAAGAAATACTTATATGTGTGGGGGCGGAGGGCCGAGTGCCATGGTGCCGAAGGCCAGGGCCGGGGGGCCGGGGCCGGTGATTTCTAATAGCCCATATTTGCCAAGTACACCATGCAAAACTTATTTGTTCACAATAGGCTGAAGATAGAACGCTCCATTATTGTTGAGCATTGCATCTGCTTACTATTGCACATGTGCAAGTAAGAGGAATAAGGTAAAATGCAGGATATGTAGGTCTGACATATTAGAGCAAAATTACAAGGTACACCTCCAGATAAATCACCCAAATGAAAATCAAAATGATTTGGGACAACACAAACAAGCATTTACATCTTCAATTTTTGGAGCGAAAGCGGGACAACAAAGAAAAATAGATTGCGAGGGCACTGTAATTGATCTCCGTCCAATTGCAAAGAGAGCCACAGATGAAGCAAATACTTACAACTGTGAAGCTATTACAAATTCAGATTTGGTTTCTTGTGAAGAGTATTCTACGCTGACAGATGCCTCAACCAAAGAGACTGAAGAATTGATATCAGCTGCTGACACAGAGAAAGATGGCAGTGCTGGTGTACATGCTGACCTTGTTATACAAACAAACGAAAAGCTCAGCAATATGTCATTGAAGATAGACAAAATTTACAGACAGATTGGGGGATCAAGCAAACAAAAAAGAACGGCTGAGAGTGGTGGCAACTAAATAAATCGATCCTTTCTTACCCGAGAGCTTTGTAATGGGTAGTTGCCATTCATTAACTGATATACTTGCACAATTTTTTGAATTTTGTTATGATATTGAAAGGAAGTGAGTTATTTGCTCTGTGTGCTCTCCTGCAGACCAACATCTGCCACAGCACCAGTTCCAAAGTAAGCTTGCTGTATTCAGCTATGGCAGTCTATTATAGGGGGGCTCTCTCCTCGATTAGTTTACCTATTGAGAGAGCTCCTCCTTTAAGTAATTCACTCCATACAATTTATCTCATTTCTCTGTATTTGTATATTGTATTAATTTTCCGTATCAATGTATTAATTTCTGTAATATCTTATTTCCTTGTAGTTTAGTTATCTGTTAGTAGAGTAATTTATAAATTGTATGTTGTGAATTTAAAATATATGAACTGAACTGAACTGAACTGAACTGAACTGAACTGAACTGAACTGAACTGAACTGAACTGAACTGAACTGAACTGAACTGAACTGAACTGAACTGAACTGAACTGAACTGAACTGAAAGCCCAATGGAATCTGAAGGTGTGATGTCCTAAATATGTCCAACGTTCGAAAAACGCCTCAGTTCACAATAGAAAATCTGCTAGCCATATTAACCATATAGTGGTTGGGCTATCTGACACGTCTTATTGCTGGCAAACGTATGTACAGAGCTTTGAATGGGATAAAAAGTGCTACCAAGGGCAAGTTAGCAGATGGGAAACCAGTTGGAGGAAGAAAGGGATGTCTGACTGAGCCTGTTGTAAGAAGGCTGAGTGACTGGTATAGAAATGCCATAATGCAAAATGTGGATCCTGAAGCAAAGACACCAGGCCAAAAGCAGACAGGTGTCGAAATGCTTAAAAAAACATCAAAAAACATCAAAACAGTCCTATACCATTCAGTGAAGCTCACTGATCCACAGTAAAGGCATCAATATTGTCCATAAAACTCCTGGTGAGAGTGGAAAAAGGATGGCCAAAATTTAGAAAAGGAATATAATTTAGATCCTATTTTCCTTGAGCTACTAAAGCCATCATTTACAAGGCTCTCTGAATCCAAGCTGATGGAATGGCTCTTGCCTGGGTTCTCCCAAAACCAGAATGAGAGTAGTAAAATTCTTAAATCTAGGGGGCCCAAGCAAATTTGAAAAAAAACTTATGAAGTGCTGTTGATTTCACTCTCGTGTTTGAATTGAGTGCTAACGTCTTCAGACAACACCATGGTTTCATACATTGACAATACGTGATGGGCGAACAAAATATAAATTCGGCAATAACGTAAGTTTGTTAAAAGCCTGTTGAAAAGTTCCTTGATAAAAGGAGAAATCTCGTTGATACCGAAGCCAAAGGCCATGAAAAAGAAAGAAATCGAAGAGGCGACAACCCCATAAAACACAAAAGCCTATTTCGGATTATCTATTAGAGCAAATTGTGAAAGGAGATGAAGCTGCAACTTCCCAAATGCAATAACTGCACATAGACTGTTGCTCAATGAAATGACCGCACTTTGCTACACAGAGTTTCCTCCAGTGAAAGAAGTTCATCCATGCTGACAGTGTCAAGAGTCAACTAAGGTCCATAATGTCACAAGAGCGCTTTGTTGACTTTTGCCTAATGGCAGCAAATTTTGATGTCCTGAGGGTTTTAGACCCCAATAAATCATCCGAAATTTTGCAGCAGTGAAGGCAAGACAAAAATCATGAAAACCATTGGACGAGGGTAGTTTTATTGGGATTGTACCAAAATGTACATATTTGTACATGTTTACTAATTTGTTTGCGCTTTCCCCTTTCAAACCGTTTAGTTGAAAATAACTTGTTTGGCTACGACTGAATCTGGCGGCCTTGTCCATACATGCTAACATGATACTGAGTGCTATGATCCAAAATGTGTTTACTTATATTCTAAGGGGCCTCAACCAGTTTTGGGCCCAGGGCCCCAACAGACTTAAATGCAGCCCTGTTCAACAGCCTCATATGGAAAAGAGCTCCCAAACACACATGGCAAGGTCCAAAAAGAATCAAAATAGCTTCTCATCTAGCTGCCTTGCACTTCAAGACAGGTGCATATAAAACAAGAACTGCCATTCTATCTGATATGAAGATAACACCATCTCTATGGTTGGAAATGTCAGCAGACAAAACAACAAAAAGAGGATCTATGGAGCAAACCCCGACACTGAAGAGGTTGTAAAGGAGACAAGAAAGTCTTTAGTAATGGAAAAGCAAGCTGCTGAGGCAAACTTGATAAACAATGAGGGCACAACTTTTCAAAGTGGTTCCTTTTAATTTTATGGGCTATGGCATGTTTGAAACAGTCAATTATAAATAATTCACATACATAACATTCATTACAACACATTTACAAGGCTATAAACGTTTAGCTAAACTTTAAAGTCAATTTTCACAAAACATGATTTTTTGGAACCATATAGGGTTCAAAATGCTAAGGCTTTCTACTGACAAAAGATATAGCTTTGCAATTTGGACAGATTATTCAATACTAATTTTACTGTCATCCCGTTAAGCGACATTTCTTGCTAACACTGCAAAAGGAGTCTGGGACCAAGTAAACATTGAATAATGTGTAACTTCAGTTCAGAATGAGATATAAAAAAAAATGCTCAATACATTTGTTGTTAGCTGTGAGTTGGCTATTGTGTCCAAATTGCAAATGAATGCCTAAAGCCATTACAGAGCCTTAGTCTTTTTAGCATTAACCAATGAGATGCTGCAAATTCGTTACCATCGCAACTATTGACTTGTAAACAACATTATTGTATAATTTGTTTTAAGGGCTTTCAAATGATGTATGGTGAAGGCATTACCTATTAGAGAACATACATAAATTTGTAATTTTAAAAGTGATGTTTTGACCCAGAAGCGGGGCCTTAAGAAGGAGTTCAGTGAATTTAGTGAACAACGCCTTTTCGGCATAGTTAGTTGAGAACCACTTCTTGTCTTGGAGATGATGGTGTCAAAAATTTCAAACTTAAATCTCTATAGATTCTCGAGCAGCATATATTTAGAATGGACCATTAACAACAGAAGAAATAGAAAAGCTGGGGATTGTTGGATTTTAAGACCATTGAGAGACATGCCAGATAAATTAGAAAGACCTGGATGAAAGCCGGAACAGGATCCAAATACAGAGATCCTAAGGTGTGTTGGTAGAATACAAGAATACCACTTAATTTGTCTTGAAAAAGGAGCATTTATATGGTTGTTCATACAACACAAATACAAGAAGGCAAAACATCTTGGCTTTGTGAGCAAAATGACAGCATTTAGAGGGAACTGGCACATTCTACCGGGTGAGTCAGAAAAAACGTGGGGTGTTTGGCGGATTGTGACGTGGCGTTCAGCAACCCGATCGTAGGGAACTAATTGTTTTCTTGCAGCCAAAGGTCTAACTTAGATCATAAGCCTTTCCCCATCGAAATCGGTCACTTGATGTATTAATCAGAAAACATTTTCTTCGTAAGACGTTGTATGGGAGTTTTGCAAACGTATGAAATCTTTGATAGAGCCCCTTCAACATTTTACCCTTGCCAAAGCTGCAGGTACACGTGGTATTATCAGGGGAGAAAGAAATAGTTTTTGTCATGAAACATCGCGTTGATCTTGTTGAAATAGATTTCTTTACAACACAAAGAAGCAAGCGTTTTTACTGTCTCTCAAACATATTCTCTTTGCAGGACAAGTTATGACGTGACAAGGCATCCCAGAGGAGAAAACACTATTTCCGAACTGCTTCATGCTCCCCAGATAATACCACGTGTACCTGCAGCTTTGGCAAGGCTAAAATGCTGAAGGGACTTGGTTAAAGGTTTCCTCAGTTTGCAAGACTCCCATACAAGGTTTTAGGAAGAAAAGCTTTTTTAAATAATGAATCACATGACCGATTTCGATGGGGAAAAGTTTATGATCTAAGTCAGAGTTATGGATGCTCGGAATAATTTAGTTCACAACGGTCGGGTGGCTAAACGCGACGTCACAGTCCGCCAAACACCCCACATTCTTTCTGACTCACTCGGTATATTTGAGAATGCTGGCCAAGAGACATATATGCAATTGCAAAATATGGAAGGTGTTTTCAACAAAACGTAATGGAGCAAAGTTAACAGCATGGAAGTAAGTCAACCATTCAAATTTACTGAAGTAGATTTCACAGGGCCCATACTTTACGAAAGCCGTACATTTGGAAGTGACCAAATCACAGACAGGAGAAGTGGCCAAATCACAGACAGGCTGTTGTGCTCGAAAATATACACCTCACATATTCGCCCGAATAATGTACCAAGTGGAAACTGGCTTTAAATTATCTCAGCAGATTTACATTATCTCTAACTGTTGAATTACTCATTTGATGTCAAATTGTTGTCAAATTGTTGGTGCTATTATATGCTTCTTGTTGCACGTTTCCAAAAGAGTTTTTCATGTACCAAGCAATTTATAAGTGTTTCTGTTACCAGCTACTCTACTATATAATCCATTACATCAGTGTACTTTCTGACTGGCAACTCTTCCCTTTCAAACATGCCTCGCTTGAAAGTAGACCAGAGAGTTTGGGTGTGCAATGAAATGGCACTTACAGGAAATTTTTAGAGATTTGACAGGCATGGTACATCCTTGAAAAGAAACAGAGGCAATGGCGGGCGTGGCCGCACGGTAAGAGTGCAGGAGAACATGGAATGAGTGTGTGAGGAGCTAGCCGGCTTTTAAAACATTTACTATGGGGATATCGATGACAATTTAATTGCTCAGCAATCTGCTTCAAACAGTGAAACTGACAGTGACACTAAAACATGAGAAGGTTTTTAATGAACCATTAACAAGCTTATTTGATCCAACAGCAATTAGAAACGAACCACAGTAGAAATGTTGAGGTTCAAACATAATAACAATCGCAAAGGGGCATAGCTCACAGGTCAAAAGCAACTAAATAAGCCTTTGCATGATACAATGTTATTGCTGCAATCATTTTCGTTGTTGTGGAGTATAGTATCAAAATTTCTTACCTAAATTAAAAGACCGAATCCTGGTTGCGCTCCCATTGTTGACTGCTGCTGTGGTGGAAGTGGAACTTAGCCAATCCCACCAGTGGCAGACCAAACACACACTGCTTGGCTCCTGCTTATCGAAGGAAACAGTCCCTGTAGAGTTTGTTTGACTAATCCTTTTGTTTATGGTTGCTTTTCTTGCTGTCAGTTTCTCCACAAGGGCTCATCAAATTCTGTGAGCCTGCCAACCAGGTTTGTCTGCTGGTTTGTCATCTTTGTAGAATGAGGGGAGTGGAGCGTCCAGCAAGATTTGATTGAAATATGATGTGTTGAATTATGATAATCAAATTGATGTTGCACAGGCGCCATGAACAAATGGATAGCAAAGCGACAATGCTGTGTCTGAGCGTTTCTTTTCTCCTATTCATAGAGAAACCTATTCACGACTGCCTATTCTTTTTAAATGAATATTCCAATGACAAAAACTACAAAATGCAAAGTGTTTGTTGTGAAATTAGCCCTGTCATATGGGGAAAGTAATTTTCTTTCTCAAGAAACATTTTGCATTCCAACAAATCTTACAAAGTAGACTATTGTGCTCTAACCTGTCAACCTGCATTTTCTCCAACCTCAACCTGAAAAACCTGGTAACCTGTAAATCTGTCAACCTGTGTTTTACACTTGCCAACCATGAAACAAGTCAAAACATCTTTGAGGTCAACAGTATCAGGTAGCAGAATGAACCAGCTAATGGTGCAGAAAGAGAGAGTGTTATATTGCAAATGAATCAGCAAACAAAGGGCTTCAATTAGATACAGAAATTTCTGGAATTTGATGTCAGTATTTTTCGATAATGACATTATTTTGGCTGCTTTTTGACTAATTAACAACTTTCTCAAACTTTGTCAATAAAAGCACGCTAATAATACATTAGTAATAGGTTATCACTATTTCCCAGCTTCTTTTAGTCTCTTTTTACACAGAACAAATTGATCACACACATGGCATTATAAGAATTGGCTAATTTCTGCCAAAATATCACTCCCAAATTGTTATTTACAATTAAATGATATTTATAGCCAATTCTGTTTGCAAAGTAAACCAAAAACTGCATCAAATGTGTGAACTAAAATCTTGCAAGGGTCTGCAGTCAAATGGAGTACTGGATATGCTGAAACATCACCACAAACAGATGGAGGAAATGAGTTCATGTACCACAAATGATGTTCAAGCAATATTAGGGGACCCGTTTTGAGTGCAGGCTTTCAGAAGAAGGCACTCCAGAGCAAATTTTAGAGTCTGATGTTATGTTTATTTGGTGCAACTTCCTGGATGAAGCTGAGAAAAGCTGATCGATTAGATTTTGGACTATGTGAAGTAGAAAGCAGTAGAGAATTATGCATACAGCTAGATTATTTCATTTTATTTGCAACAGGTTCAAGATACCTCTCGCCAGTAAGCTTGGAGGAGGGGACTAGATTTTATGCACGGTTGTAGAGCCCATTGCTACCATGTGCAAGTCAGCACTTGCTCACTGAAAGTAACATTTTCCGTTACTAACAGATACAGTGGAAGCTATTTTACTGACAATATCGTTGAAGATGTAATAGAATTCCTGGGATTTTGAAGTATCTAACTGCAGAGTCAGACTGAAGCTGTTTTGCCTAGGGATTTTGGTGATATTTTTGTTAAATTTTTCGCGCAGTTTCTACATACCACAAACTCTAGAACGATTGTCAAACACACTGTCTGTCAAAAAATTGTATGCGAGGCTGAAGAAAAGCTGAGCAAAGGTTGTCCTTGACAATTATCCTGTGTTTGACAAAATATGAACATATGCTTTTTGTGATACCGAAAGATGAAAGTTTAATCAACGAAAATGAAAGTTTGGTCGACAAAGATAAAAGTTTGAGAGACAAATTGCTGACTTCAAGGCACAAAAATTAATGTTTTGTCCCTGTTGTGCGTGCCAGCATTATGTACCCTCCTGAACTGGTGGCAAAGAAATGCAAACAATCTTCCAAGGTGGCCAAAAGCCATGGAGAATTTATTGGTTGTGCAGCCAGGTTCTGCAGCAGCTGAAAGAATTTTCAGTTGCACGGGAACCTCTCTTTCTCAAATGAACAGGAATGTGCTTAGGAGAAAATAGTACAAGGTGTCAAAAAAAGAACGCAACAGATTTGATCGGGACTAGCGACAAGAGTTTAGGTCCAATCAATCCATAAGAATTCTCTATATAATCCTCGATAGCTAATTTGAACATAGATACCTTGTTTGTTGATATTGATGCATGGAGGGTTGGAATATTTATCTTCAAAGTTCAAATTTGTTTGAACCTCCAAACCAGAGTTTGTGGGCTTTTCGCCTAAACTTCAAATGCGCTATTTTGGGGAATCTCCTGAATCACCGTGAAATAAGAGAATAAAGCCTCATGCTGAGGAAAATATTTTAATAGAAATTCTATCAAATCAATCAATTTTGTCCTCCGACTTTTCTCAGGGATCTCTTTTTTGTCCTCCGACTTTTCCAACATCTCCGACTTTTCGTTTATTGCATATAGGGGAAAAACGAAAAGTCGGAGGGAAATCTCCGAGGCTGTTTTCTAACAACACTGCTACAAAGCGTGGGAAACTACCTTAGAAGAAGGGCATTTTACAATCAGAATTTACAGATTTAAAGGGAGAAAAATCCCTGCTCCAACATCTCCGACTTTTCGTTTTTGGCATATAGGGGAAAAACGAAAAGTCGGAGGAAAATCTCCGAGGCTATTTTCTAACAACACTGCTACAAACCGTGGGAAACTGCCGTAGAAGAAGGGCATTTTACAATCAGAATTTACAGATATAAAGGGAGAAAAATCCCTGCTCCAACATCTCCGACTTTTCGTTTTTTGCCTATAGGGGAAAAACGAAAAGTCGGAGGAAAATCTCCGAGGCTATTTTCTAACAACACTGCTACAAAGCGTGGGAAACTGCCTTAGAAGAAGGGCATTTTACAATCAGAATTTACAGATATAAAGGGAGAAAAATCCCTGCTCCAACATCTCCGACTTTTCGTTTATAGCATATAGGGAAAAAACGAAAAGTCAGAGATGAAAAAGTATGAGAAATTGCTCCAACATCTCCGACATCTCCGACATCTCCGACTTTTCGGCCTTACCTAACGGATTGTTCAAAAGTTGTGGTAAGGACTTCCAAAGGAATTTCAATCTTGGCATTATTTGCCTCTTCAATTGTCATCCACACTTTTGAAAGTGGTCCAAACACGTTGAGAGTCTTCTGTTGCATTCTTTCCAAGTTTGAGTCCCAAAGAGTTCCAATCTCTTTCTTCTCCTCTAGAAGCTCTTTGAAAAAGTCATCCAGCTTCATAGGCCCTTGAATGTTTGAGGGCACAGGACTGGTTGTTAAAATACTGTCATTTACGTCCTTCTCTGGGACGAAATTATTTAAATATTTGTTGGCATAATCCGCCATACCTGCAGGTAAATCTCAATTGTACTGTGCTTCCTCAGGCAAAGCTTCAAACCTCTTTCTTTTATATGGAGGTTCGTTCGTTTGCATTTGATTTTATATGGAACTTTGATGACGAATCTTCATTTTCACTCTCATCAGAATCCTCCAAATCAAAATTCTCAGACGATTTAGATGAAGATGCCTTGTGATTGCCACAAGGTTCCGCCTTCCTCTTTCTCTTTGTACTTTTTGAGGAAGGCCCTAACAAATTCTGCTCGATGGCGTCAGGTTCTTGACCTACACGGCTCTCAGTATGTGCCGGTAGGTCATTTTCAGATTCCCGACTCGTGCAGATGAGAATGGATATTTCACTTTACTTCGAGCTTACTAAAAACACGTCCGTCTTAGGTCAAGAGAAGAGCTGAAAGAGGACATGTGGGAGTCTGTGCTCCAATATGTAAGGAGAATGGACTTGAATCCAGTATTAGATCGGTGGAGATTTTATAAAATAAATAATGTGTTAAAGCTAGGTGAACAAACTGACATGAGCTAAGAAGACTGCTTTTGTTATTCAACATTTTGTAATCCAACAGATCATTGATTTTATTTGAGTCTACCAAATATGATCTAAATAAAGTTGAAGCATCATGCTTCAGCCAACTCATCAGGAGGGATTTGCTCAACTCTTGATATTGAAATGCTTGATGTGTCAATGGGAAATATCTTTATACACTTGAAACAAGATTCTTTGCACTCATAAAGTCATTAGTGAGACCAAAGAGCTTCAAAGTCAAAACAAGGATTATTCACAGCATTTAGAGAAGCTTTGAGAGGCCTGAGTGCCATTGAAACATTCGCGATGTGCATGAACATGACAAATTGTGTGTCTCAAAAGTTGTATGACTCGGTTAATAAATTCTTCCAAAGACGTTATACTGAGGTCACACATGTTAGTCAGAAAAAGACCGCAAAAGAAAGAACAGAAAACCTTCCAAAGCTGCTCTTTGTATATTGGTGCATACACTCTAAGCTCTTTTCAAAATGATGAACTGCCGAGGAAGAGCTGTTGTTGCAAAGCACAGCATGGCAATGAAAGATGTGATGGTGTTATTTGGCAGAGATACTTGCCGCTAGGGACAGCACCCCTCTAAAGCAAAAAGTATTAGAAAGAGGCCAAGACGAAGTTCATTATGAGGCTAATCCCAGGCTTATGTTGATCGCAATAGTGATTGCGATCTTGATTGAAACATTTTTGATTCAAAGAGTGATTGCCATGTCCATCAGAGATATTGGCAGACACTTCGCATTTGGATGATTCTTCTTGAAACATTTCTGAACGAATTTAATTGAAAGTATTTGAATTCTTTAATTTCTGGTAAATTGTGACAATAATTTTTGGGAGTTTTATCAGGTTCATTTTGCTGCTGATTTTTCTCTTTTTCAAAAACAGCGAATTTTTTTAATTGTGAATGCAGCAAGAATTACAATCATTTCGTATTTTGCATAACTTGTTTCACCTTATGCTCCATATTGAATTAAACAACTTTTCTGCACTTATCTGTGATCTCTCTCTGCATTTTCTTCTGGTATTTTCTTGTCATTCCAGTTTGGTCTTGGTTCAAAGTTCAAATCTCTTCATGATAAATTATTGTATATTCAAGCAAAAGAGTGCTACATCAATTTGTCTGCATTGTTTGTTGTGTATTCATATTCTTTTAATGACAACTTCCCCACATCATGTAGGATTCTTATTGGAGTCTCCTGAAATTTACTCCTTTTATAAACAATTTCGTAATCGAGTTGTAAATGAGCTAAAGACTAGCAAAACTAAATACTTCCAAAATTACTTTACAGAAAATAAATCAAATATGAAATTGCTATGGAAAGGAATTAGAAACGTTATCAAAATGAAAGCAAATAGCAGTGAAACTAATTCAAGCAATAAATTAACTGATGAAAATGGGTGTAAATTAACTGACCCTGAAATGATTGCTAACAACTTCAATAGCTATTTTCTTGATGTCGCCAACAAAATTACAAGTAAAATTCCAAGAAATCCCAATGCTGCTCGTAGGTATCTAAATGCCCAAAATATTAACAGCTTCTTTATATCCCCCTCAGTCCCAGATGAGGTGTCTTCTATAATCCTGTCACTTAAGAAAAGCAAATCTACTGGGCCTAATAGCATTCAGTTAAGTTATTGAAAATTCTTGATCCTCACATCTCTGTACAGCTTTCCCAGATCATCAGTTCCTCATTTCAAAATGGTATTTTTCCTGACAAATTAAAGATTGCTAAGGTTATTCCTGTATTCAAGAAAGGTGATGCTTCAAAGAATTCAAATTACAGACCCATATCATTACTATCAATTTTCAGTAAGATTTTTGAAAAACTCATGCACCAACGTTTGTACAACTTCTTAGAACTCCATGACATTCTGTTTTAAATGCAATTTGGTTTCCGTAATTGACACTCTACTGACCAAGATAGGCACTAAATCCTTACTGGCTAACAAAATTGACGCGTGACACCCTCTAAACCAATCAAATGGAGCCAGAAACCAACCGGGAAATTTGAAATCTCAGATTTAGGCCCGTTTTGGACGATTTACCACCCTTCGCCAAAATATCATAGGATAGAAGGGAAATGAATGTTTTCAAAAAATTTCTTCACAGACCTATTCCCAATGCCCTAATGCATAGTCAATCAAGGGCGCTACGAATTATTTCAAAATTTGAAGAAATGCGAAAACTTTCAATTCGACCTCATTGTCACTGTAGTTTGTCATAGTAAACAGCTAATTGATGACTGAAACGCATACTCATGGAGACTACATATTTTGATTCGAAGGTCTCCTTCTGTGTGTTGAAGTATCTTCAAAACTTCTTCAAAAGATGCCAAAATTAGAGCACTATCTGGATCTTTTTTCAGTTTGAAACTGACATAAATACCTCCGGAGATATTCAAGATTCAATGCTGAGCGTAGAATGAACAACGGGAAAAGTTGTACTGTATGGGCCTAAAAAACCAAACCGTCGTTATAAATAAGAGGCAAATTAAAAGGTACTTACATTTGTATCTTACAAAAAAGGACAACTAATCAAAATCGTGAAGCAGCACAAATGATAAACGCACTTTAACTGGTTTTGATAGCAAAATTCCACTTTTGAACCGCATTCTACTGCCAGTTTCTCCAACAAATCGTTCATATTTCTTCTTCCAACAACATTGTCAAAAAGGCCCCCCACCAAAAGGAGCGCGAAAACGTCAATGTTCAGCCACATATATGCCAGCCATCGACAAATAACATACGATTCCAATGAACTTTAAATAAGTAACAAATATATTTACTCTCCACTTTCCAGAATGGCAAGAACTGCAACATCGAATGTGCAGAACGAACGATTTGGTGATGTCCTCGTCGATAACACTTGTCCTCATGCCTTTATCCTATTCTGCTGTCATTTTTTCGAGATTATGAGTGGTAATCAGCCAAAAACCTCGTATAAGTTTATGAATGGTGGTCCTTGCTTTCAGCAGCGCAAAAGAAATGGCTGTCGTTTCTCCTCTTACCGTACAGTACAGTGTAGCAGGTACATGAAGTAAGTATGAAATGCTGATGTACGTAACAACGAATATAATAGCAACAAACGGAAGAAATGTACATTTTGTTTTTAATGTGAAGAAATAGATTGCCCATTTCGACAAAATAACATTTGAAATACTATTTTTAAAGCTCTTTCATATCAATTTCACATTCTGTGGGGATGTTGTAGAAAAATATTTATTTTTGGGCTACTTTCATCAGAGCAGAGGTCATCCATTAGAAAATCACCCTTTTATGGTCAAGCAACACAGCAGCAGCGACCAAAGCTGGACATTTGTATCGCAATTGTAGACTCATGGAAGCATGCACGTATTTTTCGTAAGATAGCAAAGCTTTAAGTCAGTGCATGTATCTTTTTATAAGAAACAGCTCACAAGAAACAGTAGGTTCAATTTTTCGAAAGTTAAGAAGCAACCCTACCTGAATTCAAAAAGCTAAGGAACTTTTATAATTTGCAGTTATAATTTCCCAGCGCATCAAAAAATGTTTTGGCACTATACAGTTATAAGGTTATAGCAAGGGTGTTAGGACACGGATATTTTAATTGCGTATTTATTTACCTTGTTTTGATCTTTGTCTTGTTTTCTTGTCTTGTTTCTTCTCTGTTCTGTTTCCTCTTGTTGATGTAAATGCCTCGTGTTATTTGACTATATCTTCCTTGTATTCCTTTGTCTTAGCGCGCCTTCGTAGAAGAAAGATTTTTAAACCACAATGCCATATTAAATACTAATGGGAGAGTCATCACCGCAAACTCTCATAAAGTCTTTTCGTCCAATGCGCGACACTTTTTGATGACGTCTGCCCGGGCACACGTCATCAGTCATGTGATAGGTTTTGGCTTTCGAGCTTGGATTTCAGGAGGTTTCAACTAGAGGGTTTCAGTGTGCGGGAAATTTTGAATTGTATCCAGAGCATGATAGGAGCCACAGGTGTGCTTTGAGGTTTCGGCAATGATGATCAGGTAACGATAAATATGAAGAATTTGACCAAATATGAGTTTGATAGCATGCAAACTGCGAGAGCAATATCATTCACGATCAAATAGCCAAACTACGAAGTGGTACGGCCAAGCTGGTTTGATACTTTGAGTTCAAGGAAACGAGAGCATTTGTCTTGTCTCTCGTCAAAGTGTGAAAATCGAGACCAGGCTCAGGCAGAAAATGCAAGTTGCGCTTTTTCATGATATCACGGCAAAGACCAAAATAAGATGACCAGAGTATGAGCAGCGTTACGTTTATTTTTAGTGCTGAAATTTTCCTAGATTACACGTATTTTCGTTATAAGAAACTAAGAATTTGGGCCAGTACTGGAAGTTTCTTAAAATTATCAGATTTTTAGTACTCAGAGTTTCTTACGAGTTTCTTAGAGGTTCCATAACAATCTTCATGTTCACTACCTGTGCCCTCGTGAACATCTCAAAACAAGGTTTTTTAAGCCTTTCCAATGTTTAGACATTACTCAAAGTAATATGATACAGGAAACAAGTGAAAGTAAAGTAAAAACATGTCGAGGATTTCCTTTATCAAATAAATGGTTTCTTAGCTTATATTTTCCCAGTACTGGAGTTTCTTAATTTTTTGGTGATCTGAGGGTTGAGTTTCTTATAAGCAATTTCTTATAAGAAAAAATACGTGTATCAGATATTGAAGCCTGAGAGACAAGGTTTCTTCCAATCTTTCTTGTCTGTTTCCTTGTGCCCTTCCAGAATATTTCCTAGCGCACATTTATTTCTCCATAAGAAAATCTTATGAGAAAGTCAACTCTGGCGTCCTTGATATAAAATAGAAAATTCGAGAAGGAATGTAAGAATTAGTTCAAGGAATCTGAAAGACACATCCGCTCTGTATTGTAATTTGTTACTCAGCACTTGAGTATTGCATAAACAGAGGCGTGGTTTCAAGTCAAAGTAGCCACTTTGTTTTTACTTGTTAGCACAGCTGTGGTTTTGCAAGAGCCAGCCCCCTGAAATGTTATGAGTGGAAGTGGTCTTTTCTCCTCCGCTCAAGCAACATTGCGAAGCCAAAATGTGTTGCGCATTCGACGATGGAAAACAATGGAAATTTGCGGTGATGACTCTCCCATTAGTATTTAATATGGCATTGTGGTTTAAAAATCTTTCTTCTACGAAGGCGCGCTAAGACACAGGAATACAAGGAAGATATATTCAAATAACACGAGGCATTTACATCAGCAAGAGGAAACAGAACAGAGAAGAAACAAGACAAGAAAACAAGACGAAGATCAAAACAAGGCAAATAAATACGCAATTAAAATATCCGTGTCCTAACACCCTTGGTTATAGCAACTATTTGGACATTACTTGTTTTGAGATCTTACTAAGTAATTTGGAAGCCCTCTTGACAAGACTAAATTAACTCTACACTTCTGGCACTAGACATCTTTTGGTTAAAACTTTAAAACTTTTGGTAGAAAAATTGCCCAAATATTTAAGAAATTGCCTGCCACTCTGGGATCTCCTGTGTCTTTGTAACACTTTATAACAATTTTAAAGCTATGTTTATGCATTCATGCCACCATCTAGATCATACAAGTAATCCTGACCAAAAAGAACCAAATGAAAAATGAAAACATTCTCGAGTATTAAAGATTTTAATTATTCTGGGCCACTTGAGTGGCATGAAGCTCGTTTCAAGAAATTGAACTCTGAGATCATCAAAAATTAAAATGATATTCCTTGCCTGATCTAGATCATGGCATGAATGCATAAGATTTGCTTAGATTCTTACAATGACACAGGAGATCACAGAGACCTCCCAAACCCCTACGGAAGTTTTTGTACTCGGTGAGTACTCAGATAGTGAGAATTTTGAGAAACTTTCAATACTGACTTAAAGTTTTGCTGTCAAACAGAAATCTTGACATTTGTATAGTACTTTGCAGACTCATGGAAGCATTCACGTATTTTCTGTTTGACAGCAAAAACAGTTTTTTGCGTGTTTCTTATATTTTTAATGCCAGAAGTGTAGAGTTAATTTAGCCTTGTCAAGAGGGCTCCCAAATTCACACTCAAAATAATGTCCAAATAGCTGCTATAACCTTATAACTGTATATTGCAAAAACATTTCTTAATGCTCTGGGATAATTAAAACTGCAAATTACAAAGGTTCCTCATTTTAGATTCAGGTAGGGTTGATTCTTAACTTTCGAAAAACATGCATTGACTTAAAGTTTTGCCATCTTACGAAAAATACTCGCATGTTTCCATGAGTCTACAAGTGCGATATAAATGTCCAGCTTTGGTCGCTGCTGCTGTGTTGCTTGACCATAAAAGGGTGATTTTCTAATGGATGACCTTTGCTCTGATGAAAGTAGCCCAAAGATAGATATTTTTCTACAACATCCCCACAGAATATGAAATTGATATGAAAGAGCTTTAAAAATAGTATTTCAAATGTTATTTTGTCGAAATGGTCAATCTATTTTTTCACATTAAAAACAAAATGTACATTTCTTCCGTTTGTTGCTATTATATTCGTTGTTATGTACATCAGCATTTCATACTTACTTCATGTACCTGCTACACTGTACTGTACGGTACAGTGGCGGAATTTATGGGGGGGTTGGGGGGGCAATTGCCCCCCCAATTCGATAAGACTCGGAAATTTTCTTAAAAGTCGGAAATTTCGTAGGTGGGATTGAAACTGTAGTGAAGAAACGAGTCACCGTCAAGAAGTGGACGAGTTTTTATATAGAAAGAGCAAACGAAATGCACAAGCTCGAAAAGCATATTCTAAAGTTTTTATTCACTTTCATTTATTTCATAAACGAGAAGAAAGTTCTTGGGTATGGGTTAGTTAGAGAGTAACAATATTTCCGCGAGATGTTGAAGCTTTGGGAGAGGCATTCTAAGCCAATGTAAAGGTTGGAGTTCTCCAAAATTTTCCTGGACGCGACATTAACACAAATTATCAGCGAATTTTCAAAGTTTCCATATTGGGGGCGGGGGCAGGCAAAACCTGAATTGCGAGAAGCATTCTAAGACAAAGGAGAGGTTCTTCACGCAGAACTGTTTTGAGAACTGGTAATTCATATTATCATATATTCTAATTTGGCACTGGCAAACATTGGATACAAGAGCTCTCCTAAGCTCAATTAAACTATCTGATTACCCAAAAAATTTCCTTGGGATGCTACTCTGAAAAAATGTTACAACATTGTCAAAATCCCAATTCAGTACTGGCAAACACAGGGTCATGAAAGGCATTCTAAGCAAAAATAGGGAGTGTCCTCAAAAATTTTCCTGGGGGCTTCGCCCCCAGCGTCCTCGTAGCTATTAGGCCTACCGACAGTACGTTCATAATACATTCTTGCCTTTTTCTATCAGCCGCTGAATACAAATAGTTTTGAAATCTGATATACAATGACCTTAGCACCCGGGCTTAGCACATTTAAGGAACTATTTATGTCAGGTCTAAGTCTTCTAGCGAAATGCCTGAGAACAAAAGCATTTCCTCCGACTCGGAAAATTTACGGCTTGCCCCCCCCCACTCAAAAAGCTGAATTTCCGCCACTGGTACGGTAAGAGGAGAAACGACAGCCATTTCTTTTGCGCTGCTGAAAGCAAGGACCACCATTCATAAATTTATACGAGGTTTTTGGCTGATTACAACTCATAATCTCGCAAAAATGACAGCAGAATAGGATAAAGGCATGAGGACAAGTGTTATCGACGAGGACATCACCAAATCGTTCGTTCTGCTAATTCGGTGTTGCAGTTCTTGCCATTCTGGAAAGTGGAGAGTAAATATATTTGTTACTTATTCAAAGTTCATTGGAATCGTATGTTAGTTGTCGATGGCTGGCATATATGTGGCTGAACATTGACGTTTTCACGCTTCTTTTGGTGGGGTGGTGGGGGGCCTTTTTGACAATGTTGTTGGAAGAAGAAATATGAACGATTTGTTGGAGAAACTGGCAGTAGAATGCGGTTCAAAAAGTGGAATTTTGCTATCAAAAACAGTTAAAGTGCGTTTATCATTTGTGCTGCTTCACGATTTTGATTAGTTGTCCTTTTTTGTAAGATACAAATGTAAGTACCTTTTAATTCGCCTCTTATTTATAACGACGGTTTGGTTTTTTAGGCCCATACAGTACAACTTTTCCCGTTGTTCATTCTACCCTCTCTACCCTCAGCATTGAATCTTGAATATCTCCGGAGGTATTTATGTCAGTTTCAAACTGAAAAAAGATCCAGATAGTGCTCTAATTTTGGCATCTTTTGAAGAAGTTTTGAAGATACTTCAACACACAGAAGGAGACCTTCGAATCAAAATATGTAGTCTCCATGAGTATGCGTTTCAGTCATCAATTAGCTGTTTACTATGACAAACTACATTGACAATGAGGTCGAATTGAAAGTTTTCGCATTTCTTCAAATTTTGAAATAATTCGTAGCGCCCTTGATTGACTATGCATTAGGGCATTGGGAATAGGTCTGTGAAGAAATTTTTTGAAACTATTCATTTCCCTTCTATCCTATGATATTTTGGCGAAGGGTGGTAAATCGTCCAAAACGGGCCTAAATCTTAGATTTCAAATTTCCCGGTTGGTTTCTGGCTCCATTTGATTGGTTTAGAGCGTGTCACGTGTCAATTTTGTTAGCCAGTAAGGATTTAGTGCCTATCTTCTACTGACCTTGCGTTGATTAGTTTAAGTGAAAGAGTGATATGTACCTTGGACTCAAACAGAGTTGGCTGTGGTATCTTTATTGACCTGCAAAAAGCTTTCGATACTGTTAACCATACCATCTTACTACAAAAACTGAGTCATTATGGTATCAGAGGTACCTCACTCCTTTGGTTTCCATCCTACCTGGCAGATCGACAGCAGTATGTTTCAGTCAACAATTATTCATCTAAACTTGGAGGCATTACTTGTGGTGTCCCTCAGGGCTCTGTACTTGGACCTTTACTTTTTCTAATTTATATCAATGACCTCCCTAGTGTGTCCAAAGTTCTCATTTTTCCTGTTTGCAGATGATACCAACATTTACTATGAATCTGACAATATAACCAAGCTCAAGGATAAAATAAACAAAGGTCTATCTCTTTTCAGCCTTTCTTTTCTTCTTCAACGCCAATCTTCTTTTCGCTGAAAATTCTTAAATTAGATGATATGATTAACCATGATATTCTCAAATTTGTCTATAAGTCTATTAATGGTCTCACGCCTTCTCATTTCCACAACTATTTTTATTTTGATAGCATGGTTCATAGCTATGAAACTCGTCAGGCTGCTGGGGGTGACATTTTCCAGTCGGTAAGGAATACATGTCTGTATGGTCTTAACCCTATCTGACCTGGGGGGCAGATTCTGCCCCCCCCCCCCCCTACTACATTTTTGTTTACACCGCTTTCCACACATGCAGCAGGCCTCTGATACTTCGTAAGTTTAACTTTGTATCATAGAGCAATAAAATTGCAACAATTTGGACATTCTATTTTTAGCCTTGTTTCTATGGTTACCAATTTTTCATAATGCACTCTGTGAAAAAACATACTTTGTATCTCTTTTAATCATGTTTAATTAGTCCAATTAATTCTAAATTAAGAATTTATATATATTTTGATCTATATCTTTCATTTCTTTATGAAAAATAAAGTTTCATGACCTTTCAGCAACCTTTCATTTATATGACGTCATATGACATCATAATGATCATCATGCTCTAGCAACAACAGCAACATCGCTAATTAGATTATAATTTCAAATTGTTATTGTTTACATAATGAACTACCTTTGTGCCAAGTTTGGCTGCCATATCTCTTATGACAACAGAGATAAACAGCCCCCCCCCCCAGGCATTGAGTGTTTCAAATCACCCAGGTCAGATAGGGTTAAATCAATAAAATATTATGGTGCTAAACTCTGGAATGGTATCCCGACCTTTATCAAAATGTCAGGCTCATTCAATATCTTCAAGTCAAAATGGAAGGAATTCCTCATCAAGGGTTATGGTCTATAATTCATCATTAATCAAGAAGTAAATTGTTCTTTGGTGATTATTCTGGTACTCTTTTCTGTTTTTTAGTAAAAATTTTGTTTTTCTTTTTAGTTTTAGATGGGGGGGGGGGGGGGGCTCTCTCTCGATTAGTTCATCTACTAGAGAGCTCCTCCTTAGACAAATATATTTAAATTCATAATTTCTTGTAATGTTTTCCTGGTAGGTTAGGTATTTCGTCTTGTTGTTATGTAACATGTCTTATTGTCTTATTTATTTTAAGTTACTAGATATTATGAATTTAGGTATATTTGTCAATGAAAACTGAAACTGAAACTGCCATCACACCTGTCACAATTACTTCCAAGCAGCCTTTGCTGGTTTTTCCTACAGTAAATTGTGTTGTATCAAATTTTGTACAGAGAATCCCTGAGATGCGTTGTGCACAGCACAAAGAAATAGTGAGACAATAGAGGTATCTTTGAGATATTGCATCTTGAATTTTACGCAACAAACAGGATTGTCCTCTAGAGACAAAGCTTTGAAAATTCATCTGCAACTTCGTCAATGGGCCTAAACATAGGGGCATTTCACTTGCAAAAAATCTCTCACACCTTTGGCAAAATCCTTTTGTTTTGCAAGAAAAATTCATCAAAACTTTACAAGTCACACTTGAAAAATTCACACTTGAAAAAGCAAGTGAGAAGGGAAATGAAGTGAGGAAAATACTAAGGGCATTGACACAAAGTGTATGAAGGTACGAAAAAGATCCAGGAGAGGGTGACTTCTGATGCATACTACTATACGTATACGCAGGCTATGTACGCTTCAACTTTTATCAATTCAATTGATATTTCTCCTGATTGATCACCAATGGAACTATGAGTCTCATGTTCATTGTCACCAGATAACCTGGGCATTAGAAGTTGTCCTTTTCCTACCAGACAATTGAATGGTAGGAACTTGTCCCAGGTAATTTTTCGCTCTTCAAAATCATTTTTCTAGAAACAACCTGTTTCTTTCTATGTCACGGGAACAGACATAGAAGCACTTGATCTCTTCGATCTTACTTTTGCAAAAATCAAACAGCTGTCTTGGCGTTAAAAATTTTGATCTACTGGAACGTTGGAGACTATGATATGCCGCTGTTCTTTTGATTGCCCCCCCCCCCCCCACTCCATCACATGCATTGTAACCATGCGAGGTAACAAAGAAATGCCACTCAGCTTCTAAACCGAAATCATCCTTATGAAAGGACAGCTTGGCAAGGTTTTTATAATTTCTGAACTGTCCTCCACATCCAATAGCTACTTAACATTTTAGTTATTTATAGAACGCTTCATTATGACTGAAGAAAATCTACGAAAGATTGAACATTTTCATGAAAATATCTTGTTTTCCTATGTTGTATTAACTAGCAAACAAGACGTACAGTAAGAACCCACAAAATAGAAACTACTTTATAAGAAACCTCATGCTGATTTTTTTGAGAAATGGTGCACTCATATAAGAAACTTCTCAGCCTGATTTTAGAAAGGTTTCTTATAGAAGGACCCCAAATAAATTCATATTTGAAAATCTTTGTGAAACTCAGGTGCCCAACATTTTTAGATATTTAATGCAAAGGCATCTCTATCTATAATGATAAATTTGGCATGCATGCTATCGTTGAATAAATTTAGAGAAAATGCTAGGTAACGAGAACATACTGTCAGCTAATGTTTGCTCTAGGTTTTCATGAAAGATTAAGCTGAAATAATTGCAGGTTTCTTAACCATGTGATAAGAAACCGTTCTGCCTGTTTCAAGGTTAATTACCTTCTACTAAGAAACTAAACAGGTTGGTTTGAAAAAACTGGTTTCTATTTTGGGGGTTCTTACTGTATCAATATTTACTTTTACAATGTCCCCCACATCCATCACTAAAATAAAAAACCTTGCCAATCAATGGCGATGATGATTTAAGTATATCAGCACAACTTACAAAACTCGTATACTGGGACATTGTTATGTTGTTTGTGATCACTTATGCAGACTAACAATAAATAGCATGAAATTATTCTTGCTCTACCTTTATGCACTCATTTCTAACTAAGTTGACAATTGGCTTAATCTTTCCCAGCTTGTCTGTCTTGTTGTCAACATTGGCATTGTCAATGTACAAGGTACCATTTTATCTTCTCAAAATGCTTGATTGACATTGTCTCTGCAATCATTGAGTATCTCAACTTCTGAGACCAGTAATTTTTATAGGAAGGCAGTTTTATAACACCCACCAGCATATTCATTCATATGAATGTCGCAATGTGAACATGTCAACATATCAGACCACCGGAGCAAGGTCCCCGGTGGTTCGCCTGCAGGTTTTTGATGGTTTGAAGCTATATGAGAACTAGGCTTTACAGAGCTAAAATTAAAGGGAAACAACTATGACATCGTAGATCAGCTGCTATCAGGGCTGAGAGCTAATGGCAGACTGGTAATCATGGACAATGGATTTCCTACTGTCGACTTGATGCAAGGTGCCAGACTGCTTTGGGAAACGTAGGCAATTGCAACCCAGCGTGGAAACACAAAACATCTCCCTAAAAGTCACAAGTAAAGTCTAAGCCAAGCAAAAGATTCATGAGGGGATTTTCCAAAACGTACAACCATCAGTTCTTAAGGATAACATTCTGGAATGACAACAATGCTGTCACATTCATTGACAATGGAGTTGCATCAGGAAGAGAACTTTGGGACACTATCGAAGTCAACCAGGGTGCAGAAAGGCCAATTATTCATGTGCCATTGGTGTCACAATCGTACCAAGAAATCTACAGTTGGGTTGACTGATCAAACCAGACCTGTCCTGAGCAGACCTGTCCTACTACAACAGCGAATTCAGGAGTATCTGAAAGCAAAGCAGAGTGTTTGACAAACTTTGTGAAATGCATGTGTTCGTAAACGGACATACTATTTGGCAAAACAGTGCCCAGCTCACCCGGGAATGTCCAAAGATGCAATTTGTTAGAGTGAATTCAGTGATCCGTGTTTGGTGCACAGTGTATCGCAAAACAAATGGTTGTACATAAGTGCTACATTATCCAGCCAACATGGAAACAAGGCACAGAAGGGCTTTGGCATCAACACTGATGTCCCCAAGGACAGGAAGCCATGCAGCCGGAAAGCTTCTTCCGGCCAGTAAAGATCAGAGGCTTAGATGTCCCACTGTCGCATTACAAGAGAATTGTTGTCCAAGTGCTTGAAGTGTTCCAGCGCTGGTCATCCACTCGTCCTCACCTAATCGTTGAAGACAGTGCTGGAAAGATTATCATGTACAAAGAGAATTCAATCTACAGATCAGCCAGTCTCAAGAAGCTGAAGGGAGCATTGATTGTAATACAAGATTCAATAGTTTCAATTGATTGAAATAGAAATCAATACCAAGCTGTCTGTAAAATGTTAGAGTTTTGGGTAATTTTCTTCTGTAGTTGATAGTCCATTTGATTTTTCGCTATCATTAGAAAACTTTAATCTTTGATTTAGTCCATTGTGTGTTGTTCATTTTGATCTCATTAAAATGTTTTTCAAATTTTGAACATACACTCCATACCAGTCGCTTGAAGGCAGAACATTTGAGAGATTACTTCAATATTGACACTTGGTCTCTTAAGGGTTGCTGATCCTAAAGGTGACTGAGACCCTGTTTACACGGTAGCGGATGAAAAATGATTCCGACCAAAGTGTTACGGATCATCCTCCTGTTTACACGGTAGCGGATCACAACGAGTACGCCGACTGTCAACACATGTTGTTATTATCTTCCAACAGACAACAGAAGCAAATACAATGAAGACAATAGAAAAATGACCATAATTAATCACTTGTGACTGCCTCATTTGTTAACTGTCCTGCTCAGTTCATGTCAAATTCTGATGGTCTCGCAACATTCATTTTCAATTCGTCATTCATAACGTTTATGTTGTTGAAATACGGCATACAGTAAAAACCAGACCCTAGAACCCTAGGACCCTAGGACCATTAAGTACTAATGTGTAATAGGACCCTTAACACCGGAGGGTCATCACCCTCAAGAGAGAACAGAATATCACCTTTTCCTCATATGATACTACTATTTCCACTGTTTTTATTACATCAGATGACGTCAAGAGGTACATTTAGAGAAATTTTTTTATACCGCTATGTGTGAATTTATTACGTAATGATAATAATAATGATTCCACATGGACATTTTACTACACCTAGCCTGCATGCAGCCTCAACTCCTCCTGCTACACCCAGTTACCAAATGAATAGCCTGCGTGCATTTGAGGCTGCACGCAGGCAAACCAACGAATGGTTTGCATCCAAACCACAAAAAGTTGAATTGTTTATGTAGTTTGGAAAGGATTTACAACGAAAAGAAAGTTATTTGAACTCTTCTGCAATTAGGCAGGTATTTGTATTTCAGCAGTAAAAGAAATATTTCAACTTCAAACGGTCGCTTGAAATTCTCTATTTGTTTTCTGAGGTTACTTCATAAAAGAAACCCTAGAAACCCAAATCAGGTTTCTAAGGAACTTTTTGAAGTTGAAACAACACCCTTTCAAAGAAGAATTCATGTCAATGAAGCAAAGCGGCAATAGAATTTCATTGAAATTTAGAACAGAGAGCAATAATGGCATCATTCCACCGTAAAGAACAATTTGTTTTCTTACTGTTTTCTTCAGCATGAACACCATGGAGATATGAAATTTGTCCATGATGAGCAATGAAAACGGGTGGAAACGTTTCACTGATGAAAAGCACTGTAAAATATGAAGCCTTTCTTTCCCTGTAATAAATTCACACAACATAGAAAAAATCTTTAAATCTACTCTTGACGTCATCTGATGTAATAAAAACAGCAGAAAATGGTAGTATTATATGAGGAAATATTGATATTCTGTTCTCTCTTGAGGGTGATGACCCTCCGGTGTTAAGGGTCCGATCATACATTGGTACTTAATGGTCCCAGGGTCCTATGGCTTGGTTTTTACTGTATGCCAGAAAAACAAACTTCCCAATTGGAAAGGAACAGAGCCCATGATCATTGTTTAACTCGTGATTGATGGCGACCAGATGCGTTGAGTTCCTGCTTACGACGATGGATTTAACCTTTGAACAAATGAATTTGATTGAAATAGATAGCGTCATTATTCTAATTTTAAACAAATTAACCAGTTCAGTAATTGAAAATGTTCCAATTCAACAAGACGATAGGATTTGTTAAATTGGCAACAGGCATGTAACTGCTTGCAGTTCAACTGGAAAGCTTCAAGTCTGCAGTTCAACAAATGGCAGGTCAAATCCACAAAGAAATCAGAGATTTAAAAACCGAGGGGAACAATATCAGATCTAGCCTTCAATTCTCTATGAAAGAGTTGGAATATGTGCAAGCCAAGCTGTGCCATGTGGAAAAGCAGTATCATGAAATTGATGGAAAACTGGCTTCACAGGTAATATATTAATTCTTGACCGGCGCAGAGATCATTTCCAACAATTATGAAAGAGCAAGATGCCATCAACTGAAATTAAAACAATTATTGAATTCATGGCTCAAAGATGATAATAGGAGAATGAGTGTTGATGAAGCAAGAAGGAGTGAGCACCTTTTAACAAACGTTTGAATACTTACTCAATCATCTGCATCTAATCTAATTTCTAATCTCTATGGTACAGCTATATACTTTTTCACAAAAATGTCATTTGCAGAGAAGGAAGACCTAAATTGGATTAAATTGTAGAGAGATCCCTATGAAATACCTATCAAATTAGAGAGAGATTCTAAAGATTATGTAGATAAGACTTATTGTTTAAGAAGGCAAGCTTAATTGGGAAGCCAATTTAGTGTAAGTAAGAAATGAAAACTTAAAAGTTGCATTAACAGCTTATCCAGGCAGGATCTTAAGATACACACACAAAATTTAGCTTCAGGAGATAATAAGCATCAAAATGGTGTATAATTCACATCTGTAGCATGCATAGTTTTAAATCTTTAAAATCCAGAATATTCCGGATTTTGTCAGAATATCGGGAATTTCCGGATTCCGGATGGAAATTCCCGATTTCGCGTTTTAACGTATCAGTGCTGAAGACGTTGTAAGAAATCATGCCTCCTGGTACAGATAATGTTACCAAGACACAGTTCATCCAGCGAAAATTCTTAAGGCCAAGAAACAGTAGGAGAAAACAGCCAAACGTGTGCGGGACAATCTTGTTGAAGCCATGTCATTCAGCAGCCAAAAAGAAGCCCTTTTCAATGCTCCTAGCTCTGCTGGTGAGTATTTGTCTGCAAAGTCTTAAGCATCGTTGCCAAGGAATTATAGACAAGCAGTCAACATCAAGGCCGCCAACAAGGTGAAATCAGACCAAGGCTGTTACAACAAAGAGTGTACTTGCAGACTTGATAAAGCTGTGCAAAAAGACCATGAACAACCGCCAGGTCGAAAACTTGGAGATCTTGGACATTTTCAAACTCTGAGTTTTCGCATTGGCCTAATATGCATAAGTTGAAAAGTCAGAGATATGAAAATACTTTGAAACAACTATGAATTAGCTTGTATATACTCTTGAAGCATTTATTTCTCTGACAGTGTATAAAAGGACCAGCCTGGAGTTCTAAAACCGATATCTCACATATTTTCAAACTCTGAATTATCGTGTTGGCCCTATATGCTTAAGTCAAAAGTAAAGAAAAGCAGCCATTTTAACTCAAACAAATTCCCAATCAACTGTTAGTCATGAATGTTTTACTTGCAAAATTTGTGGTTGATGCCGGAAAACATACAACAAGTTAAAACCTGTGGGCTCCAGTCTTTATTTCTTTATCTCTAAAAAGGGGAATTGAATGGGGGAATGGCTCGGGAATAGAAAAGTTATACAGTATATTACGGTGGCCCACAACTGTCACGCACAATCAAAAAAGAACTCGCACAAATGAAAAAGAAAATACACAATTAAAATACTAAAATTTAAAAGAGAGCTGCGTCAATTTAGAAAAGAAATGTCAAATTAAGAAACCAAATGCACAATTAAAGAAAGCCACGGCAAATTAAAGAAAGCCACGGCAAATTAAAGAAAGCCACGGCAAATTAAAGGAAGCCACGGCAAGATAAAGAAAGCCACGGCAAATTGAAGAAAGCCACGGCAAATTCAAGAAAGCCACGGCAAATTCAAGAAAGCCACGGCAAAATATAGCCATGATAATGTGCGCTTTAATGAATGGCATCATTGGATAGATCAATCAACAAAAATGGCCTAATTGAGGTGATGGTGCGTTGTTTTGTCAAGATATTTGTAAAATGCACTGTGCAAATTGTGGGACGTTGGCATCTGATTCTGCTAACTTTTGTTACTGGTGTGGACAAGGTGAGTGTGAATTCCTTTTGCATATTTTTTGCAAATTCGAATGCTGTACAAATCGAATCATCGATTTTAGTCAAATAGATTTCATGAAACAATCAAACTTGAGGGTTAGTCAATCGAAGTCAAGAATGGCAGTAAAATGCGGTAAAATTTTAATTTGTCCTTGCAGAGAAACCGAGCTTCGCGGAGATATTCTATAAAAATGCCAGTTTTGGGGACAAAGCTGGTGATGAAATCTCAATCTCAGAGCAGAACCTAATTTAGCTACCATTCCATTTATCTTTAGGCCATCTTACAGCTCTGTCGTAACTATCAAATACAGTATTACTCCGCCGCCAAGAAAATGACTTATAAGAAACTGCAGCCTGCCAGATGGCACTATAGTCATTGCCCAACATTTGGTTCTATATAACATTTATATGGTATTTTTAAGAAACCAAACAGCCTGGTTTTACAAAATGAGTTTCTTAGTGGCGGGAGAATACTGTAAGGCATGTAACTGCGATTTCAAGGGAAAAACCAGTTCCAAAAATACACGGACATACTGAAGCACATGCATGTAATCCTTTGGTAAGGTGGTCGTACCGGGTTCGCCAAAATAAACGATGCACTTTTTGCAGGCCACGATAAATTGTACATAGAACATAGAACCAATTTTGACGATTAATGACTAAACCCTAATCCGACCGGGCCGGGGTGTTTTCCACCCACTGTCGGATTTTTGCAGGGCATTCTTTAACTCTTTAACAACAAAAGATACGACCCTCAAACTCTGACAATTACTAATTATCTATTTGCTAAATTCTTACAACAAATTTTTTAAAGAATGATTGTCACGTGACAGCGGACACTGCCATATTTGGAAGAAGGTATTGGAAAAATAAACGTTTTTTATATTTTTACTCCCAGAATTAGTTTCAAACGTTTACTAAATAGCTCTTGGTGGCAATACCGCCCCCTTCTGCTACAGGACTAAAATTCAAAAATACTTTTTCATGATATGACGTCGTTAAAATAGCATTTTATCATTGCAGGTCTTCAGGATCAAGACGTTGGGAATGCAGACAATGATTTGGATGTCGAAGAAGCAGAAAATGCAGAAGAAAAATTTGACGAAGAAGAAGTTTTAACATACTATTTCTACTGTGGCTACAGCTATAACGAAATACTTCTTTTTCTCGAAAAATATCACAACTTCATCATCAGCTACAGTACATTATTGCGACGTCTGCGAGGGTATGGTCTACGAAGACGGTGCAACGAAAATAGCGACCAATACCAAAACAGTGTGGTTACAGCAAGAGAACGAATACAAGCAATCATAAATGGTCCTGGAAGTCTATGCGGGTATCGCTCTGTATGGCATACTTTGGAGATGGAAGGTCTACGTATCCCAAGATCTGTTGTTCAAGCATTGCTGAAAGAAATCGATCCAGAGGGGGCAACCTTAAGGAGACGCCGAAGACTTCGACAAAGAGAATATCAAAATCCCGGTCCAAATTACGCATGGCATATAGATGGATACGATAAACTCAAACCTTGGGGCTTCCCTGTACATGGTTCAATCGATGGGTTCAGTAGACAAGTCTTGTGGCTCAAGGTAACGCGCTCAAATAGCTCTCCAGATGTCATAGCATCTATGTATCTAAATACCGTGAAGGATGTTGGCGGATGCCCTTTGGAAATTGTCACAGATCTAGGGACGGAAAATGGAATTGCTGCAGCAATTCAGTGCTATTTTCGTAATAACGATGCTGCTCATCGATATGTACCGTCACCTAGAAATCAAAGAATCGAGGGGTGGTGGTCATACTTTTCAAAAAGCTATTCTACTTGGTGGAGAAATTTTTTTCATGATATTGAATTCAAGGGAGTGGTGGATATGTCTATGGAGTTAAGTAAAGAATGCTTGTGGTATTACTTCTCACCGCTTATACAATCAGACCTAGATATTGTCAAGGCACATTGGAACACACACTCAATAAGAAGATCTCGTCACAATACGGTTGCAGGGAGGCCTGATGCACTGTTTTACCTGCCAGAACTTAACAGGGGAGTGGGAAATCTTTTATTAGATGTTCCCCAACGCGACATACGGTATGTTGCAGAACATATCGTTGAAGTGGATCAATCGAATGAGTATACAGAATATTTTGATATGGTTGCTGTCACCGCAAGTCTAAGTACACCAAGAAGTTGGCAAGAAGCCTTGGGATTATATAATGCATTGTTGCAAGCAGCAACCGGTTGATCGACTGTAGTAAAGATTAGAGCGACCACGTTCTTTCGTAGCTTATAACATTCGCTTATCAGGGTTCTTACGAGCGATACGAGACCTAGACTTGCCCCAAGTCTATCTCTTCAGTCCCTCTTACAACTCTCTTGACGGTACTTCCTGGATCCGCCATTTCCTGGACCCGACATTGACGGAATATTGGAATGGCGGATCCAGGAAATGGCGGATCCGGGAACTACCATAAAGGGAACAGTAAGACGGACTGAAGAGATTGGGGCAAGTCTATATGAGACCATGCTCAATTATACCTGTGGTCCAGGTCCTTGACAAATTCTACTATATAATTCAAGAAAACGGAGGCAGGATTCAAACATAAACCTAAAATCGCTTTTAATAATCCTACAGTACGGCCTAAACCATCAACATTCTCTGTACAGCAATTACCAGCCAGAATGCGATTTGAAACGTCATCATGACGAGCATAATGAATTAATAACGAAAAAACGGCTTCAGATTTATAAAAAACGCCTGGTGTATAAAAGTAATCATTTGATAGTAACATCGCCACTTCCACCACACAAATCTGTATAAAGATAGCCTGTTAGTGTACGTGGACGCTCCTATATTTAAATGTCAAATCACGAAAGGCCCATATGTTCTGGTACACCCGGTAGTCAATAGAATCAATTTTGAACAAAACAAAGTAGATCAATTAATAGCACGTGAATTATACCAGGCCAAAACCTTGTGCATTGCGCATGTCCTCTGTAAAACTTTCAATGAAAAACTCAGTGGAGCTAGGGTACCTTTCAATAATAGGGAAAGTTAACATAATGCTGCAGGTGTTAGCGATTACAGTGCCATACCTCCGTGTGTTGTCAAAACAAATTGTCCCTTTTCCTTCCATGGGCGATGTAATGAATCGGGAACCAGTGCAAAATCTTGCCACTTCTTGTAGTGTGATTTCTTTCGTTGTTTCCAGCACTGATCCATCATCCTGAATTTCTAACAAAGGCAAGGTAAGGGACCCATCATGCTCGAGGCTTTCTAGAAAGTTAGTAAAGTTATAAATTATGTCTTCTTCTTGCTCTCTTTGGCCACTAGATTGCTCGTTTGGTTCTGAGTATTGGATGGTTGTAAACAGAGATAGAATATTTGAAGCCTCGTCTTTGCTTGGTACACATAACTCCTCTATACTTTCATTAAAGTGTTGTTGTAGCACTTGAAGTAGACCCATCACCTCCATTCCTCTTCTGACTTCTTGGATGTCGTCACTGCAAGTAGACAAGCAGAAATGCTGTGCAACATCTTT
This sequence comes from Aurelia coerulea, assembly GCA_039566865.1. Taxonomy (NCBI): domain Eukaryota; kingdom Metazoa; phylum Cnidaria; class Scyphozoa; order Semaeostomeae; family Ulmaridae; genus Aurelia; species Aurelia coerulea. The sequence continues at coordinate 13,838,222 of CM076947.1, forward strand.
TACAAGCTGATCGCTGTCTTTAAAACTGACATGGACACGTGTAACCCCGAACATAAATCTCTCTGAAAAGGAATCCATCTTAGCTTGGAATTCTTCTTCATTGGCTGCACTGAGGAGATCTTGTAGTTTCGTTTGTATATCAAAGTCTGGGATGTCTTCCAGTGTTGGGCTTGATTCCTCTCCATTCAGTAGGCGAGCAGCCACTGAAGGAATAAGGCATCGTGGCCCAGCACATTCCATCAATATTCCAACTGCGACAAGATTTCCGAAAAGTCAAAAATCTCCTTTTCTGATTTTGTCTACATCATGCAGCAGAGTGAAACCAGTACCATTTCCACTGCACATCAAAACCTTTTTGGCTTCATCAAAAATCAACGAGAAGAACTCTTTAGTGGGACCTCCCGCATCAACACCTGCCTCCCCAATGAACTGCACGGTAAATGGTTTCACCCCATCTGCAAAAAGGCGCTTAAGCTTCTGGGCAGTATCAAACCATATCTTTCTTCTACGAATAGCAAGTTGGCAGGAATCATCTCTTTCTCCCATGAATATCTCTCTGAGATTTGCCAATTTTTCCTGGTATGATAGAACAGGTTGATTCGTGGTCTTATCACTTTCCCTGGCTTCTAGTGGAGGTGGAGGTGGTGGAGGTGGAGGTGGTGGTGGTGGTGGAGGTGGTGGTGGTGGTGGAGGTGGTGGAGGTGGTGGTGGTGGTGGTGGTGGTGGAGGTGGTGGTGGTGGTGGAGGTGGTGGTGGTGATGGTGGTGGATTGCTTTCATTTACTTGAGATTGGTTGGTTGAATCCTCCACCTGGCATCCAAATTCAGTGACATTTTGGCATGCTAATGTTGGTGATATTTCTGGCACACTGACATTATTTTGGACGCAACTGAAATAGTCATCACAATTTCGTTGATACTTTGCCACTGGCTCACAATATTCTTCAAGTCCTGCTCCTCCATTTTCTGACAATAAGTGATCTTCAAGGGTGCATAAGAAGAACACAATCCGCTTATAGTCCTTTCCAACTTCTTCCTTGTACTTGCGAAGGTTGAAAAAATCAAATGTTCCTGGCATGAATTGGGCTGATTTGCCATTGTTGTATGTCAAAACATACTCTACCTCTTTGTATGTGTCACTGTTGTAGTCCTTCCATTTTTTTTTGGCTTTATCCAAGATTGTTATGTATGGATCATTCACATTAACGCGTAAAGCTAAACGATGTCCTCTTCTTGGCTTCAGTCTCATATCATCTTCTGACCAATCCAGTAGTGCTATTGTAATGATAACATCTTCAGTTTTCTCCTTCTCTTTTTTGCTGACCCTTTTCTTCCATTCTGAACCCTTACTTTTGCGAAATGCTTCAAAGGACTTTATACCTTTAGGCAAGGAAAGGCAACTGTTTCCAGTTTGCAAAGCTGAAGTTGAAGCTTGGATATTTACTGTGCTTGACTGGCTGATAGGGTCTATGAAAAGAAAATTGTTACTTTAGTGTTGAAAAAATTACATTGTAAAACATTAAAGCCGACCTGTATAATAAAAACACAATTACTGTTAGGTAAAAATGATAAAGAAGTAATAATGTAATATGCTTTTGCAATTTATGGGTTCCTGCATTCAATATTTTAACAATATTATGTTTCATTCAATTCCTACGCTGATCATCCCCAGGCATTTGTGGAAGATATTTTTACTGACCCCCCCCATCCCTGGTTTGCTTGGGAGGGGGTGGTCAGGGTAGGAAAATGAATGAGACATTACTTATTTGCATAAATATGAGCATTTGTTACCTCTTGTAGAACTGCATTCCATGTGATCCAATGATTGCTGCTGTTGATTGAAACCTATAAATACATGTAATCTTTAATGAAGAGCAATTATAGAATAGTGATCATGACATCACAGCAAAAGATGGTGCTGGGAAACTCTGGACACAATTTATTTTTCCATTGATATACTGTATACTGTATTTCGATGTTAGACTTAATTTACTCGGCATGTTTATATAACTATAACTACTTCTTCTGTTTTAGCATGAATTATAGTCTATGGTAGAATTTAGTTTGTTCAGGAATTCATAAATTTTTTTCAATTATCTCCTTCAATTAATTCATAATCTATCTTTTCCACCACAAAGGTAATGCATAAGCAGTACCCAGAACATGTGGTGCAAACATATAAAATTTAAGTAAAGTTGTCCTTGTATATAGGGGGAGACGAATTGATCTGACAAAAAGTGCCTTTTTGATATTTATTTTGCAAACATGACAACTGAGAAACATCCACAGAACATGTTCCTACCTGCATAAAAAACAAGGCCATGTACAAGCCTGTACAGTAGTTACAGTATGCCCAGGGGGAGGGGGTGGGTACTCTGGTATATTCAGGATAGGGGTGCTAGGGATACTTTTCTGGGTCTAAAACTTGGGCAAGGGTTATTTTTTGGGTCAATCATTTGTTCATTTTTTTGGGTTCCTGAAATTCTGGTTTTACTTTTTTGGGTCTCAACTATGAGAAAAAGTAAAAAAATTGAGAAAAATATCATTTACAAATAAAGTTAGAATCAAGTAACATTACTAAAATAAAAAAATGTAAATATCCAAATACATTATGAGAAATATAATCAATTAGGGCACTTTTCTGCAGATTTAAGATACACAGACGTCATAACTTTTGGGTATGTAAGGTGGGACAATTTTTTTTAGGTCTATTTTCATGCTAGAAATTATTTTTTTGGGTTGATGCGTTGTACCCCAGCCTGAGCACCCCTAGCCTGAATATATGCGAGTACCCCCCCCCCCCCCACCCCCTGGGACAGTTTGGCCTTTTAAACTCGGTCTAGCCTAGACAAGCTTTGCCTCAACCTTGTAAATGGCTAGAAAATGCTAATTAGCCATGTGGAAGCCTTGTGGAAGCCTTGTGTTACTGTAGGTGTTAGACTGGTTTGTAACTTTGAATCTTACTGATAACCTTGTAATTTTCTTCAAAGGTTAGTACCAGTTCATAACAAGGTCATAATCCCTGCTACAGGCCAATCTTCTATTTTTGTACAGGTGATGATTACCGAATGCTTAAATATATGTCAGTTGAGTGTTAAGGTAAAGTCAAATGCTGATCCAGCAAGGCATGTTTTTGCGCTTGATCACATATGGCTTCACAAGGTACTGGAATAGAAACACAACAAAAGCATTGATTGAGACTCCCTTTCACTCAACATCAGATGGCCTACGACTGTCTGCCTCATGACCTCCTTATTGCAAAACTGGAGGCTTATGGATTCGATTTAAATAGCCTTTGCCTTATGTACAGCTATCTGGATGGCCGCCACCAAAGGGTAAAGATTGGTTCACATAGAAGTACCGCAAAAAGAATAAAGATTGGAGTACCACAGGGATCTGTCCTAGGTCCTTTGCTCTTTAACATATTCATCAATGATCTATGTCTAATGAGATTAGACTCTGAGATCTGTAATTTTGCAGATGATAACACCATATACTCATGTGGGCTAGACCTACATGAGATTGTTACCAATTTGGAAAGTGATCTCAGCAGATTGCTCGAATGGTTTACAAACAATGGAATGGTTGCAAACCCAAAAAAATTCCAGCTAATGTTCCTTGGCTTGAAAGGGCAGAGAGGACTACGACTTAACATCAATGAGAACAAATTATCTGCAACAGATCATGTTAAATTGCTAGGGATTGAAATTGACAACAAATTAAAGTTTAGCAATCACGTCAAAACGTTATGCTCAAAAGTCAACAAAAAAAATCAGTGCCTTTTCTAGGCTTAATATGTATATTTCTAGAGAACAGGCATTAACAATTTGCAACGCGGTTATCTTGTCGAACTTCAATTATTGCCCTTTGATCTGGCTATTCTGCAACAAAGGTGCATACAAAGAGATTGATCGCACACACAAACGTGCTCTTCGGATCCTCTATAAAGAATACGAATGTCCCTTTGAAACATTGCTCACGCGAAGTGGCAGTTTTTGCATACATGTTAGAAACTTGCAGAAATTAATGACAGAAATCTACAAGTCCATGAATCATCTTAACCCATCGCTTATATGGGAATTTCATGAAAAGAAACATGTAAGTTATAATCTAAGGATACAAAATCTTTGCAAACTGCCACAAATAAAGACACAGGGCTATGGGCAAGAATCACTGTCATTTAGAGGGAGTCTACTCTGGAATACCCTAGATGATAGTGTCAAAAATGAGCCAACACTTTCGGCTTTCAAAAAGAGGATCAAAGACTGGGCTGGTGATAAATGCACCTGCAAAATATGCCGCTAGTTTTTTGTATAGTTTTTTGTATAATGTATATTTCTTTGTAAATAGTTGGTTTGAATTAGTACTTTTATGATTACTATTGTAAATACCAACTTTAAATATGGATTAAATCAAAAAAAAAAAAAAAAAAAAAAGATGAGAAACAAGTTGCAGGCACCCATCTCTGAATTGTGTTTTTCTTCTCAATGAACCTGAACTGTACATTGTACATTTTGATTTGGTATCAGACAAGTCACAATAACCTTTGGAATTAACTCAACAAGTACAAAGTCAGAGACGACCCCAATTTATCAAAAGCTTTTGACATTTATTATTGAGTTATTGTGTTGCAGTCAAAGGGGATGACAACCAGGACATAACAATACCCTCTGTTGTATACATGGTTTTCCTGAGGGTAAAGAAAGTATGACTTTCAGATTTGGAGAGGGGGGGGCATGGGAAATTCTTTGGGGTTTTTGTATTTTGAGAAATTGCTGATATTAGGGCCAAGAGAACTGCACAATGTTATCTTCTGTCTGTGAATCTTTGTATCTTTTCTTTGGGTTAGAAATTAGGCATATTTAGAGTAGTCTTACATAGACTAGCAAAATTAGGCAATGAATAAGTCACGCATTCAAAAGATAAGAAACAGATTAAGAAACTTTTGGCCGTATCGCATCCTTCCATCCTTTTGTTTGAGTAGACTTTGTATGTATGACTATGTATGTATGTACATATAACAATCTTTAATGTGAAATACCAACTAAGCTATGAAACTTGTTTGCAGTTTGGTTCACAAACTTTTCAACGCAGGTATCATACTCCTAGTTTACCTGAAAAAATATGCATACCAATGTCATAGGGATTAAGGAATGCTGTGCAAGAACAAGTAGGCCTAACGACCACCCAAATTTAGAGGGCGCCTGGCCTGGCCTACATAGGCCAAGGCAAGAAGGCCAATCTAGCTCTCTGCCTGCATTGAATGCAGTTATTTGGTTATTGTAAGTAACGAATAATCACGTAAACTTTCCATGACCACATTTCGAGCAAAACTTGGCTCCTTTCTCCTGTACCACTTCCCCACAAAATGGGCAGAACATTCTCGACACGCCTCCCGTATGTGTTGGTCAGAAGCAGAAGAGGTTGGAAAGTATATAAATAAACCAAGTAAAGCATATGAAAGTACTGCTCCAGATGTATCTTTTCACCAAATTGCTTGTCAATAACAGTTTATAGTATTGTTACAATTCAAAAAATAAACTTTCCTTCTTCAAGTAAAGGGGGTGGAATGGGGGAATGAGTTTTCGGGGAATATCAAAGCTACCCGGTAGAAAATCGATTTCAAGGTATCATTCAAAGCCCCTTCTTTTCAGCTATCCAAATTTACCATTTTCGCATTGCTGCATCAAACCGTTGCATCTAGTAGCGAAGGTGAAAGCTAGATAGCAGTTTCCTTGTTGTTTGAAAAGAACCAAATGGCAAATTAGGACAACACCTCTACACAGACAGGCTAGACATAGGCTTTTTTTAGCTTGCAGGAACGATGAGATATGCCTGGGAATTTTCTTAGCTTTGTTTTCACAAGCAGGGGTGATACAGCCTAAATATTCAGATCAAATTGAATGCATTTTAAGAGCTTACTAAGGGCTTCTTCTCTGTTGCGTCAACCACGCTCAAATTGTTTCAGTAACTCAGCTGTAATCTTGCTGACATCTTTGGGGTCTTTGCTTGTAAGGCATAAGTACACATCAAAGGCTGGGCCCTCCAGTCTACTGGCTAAGGCCTGGGCGCATTTCTCCCCAGTGTAACTTTTCAATGACGAGTAGAGCTCTACTTTGGCAATGAAGAAGCGAACGTCTCCTGTTCAATTAAATGTTACTGATTTTCCTTCCATTTTTGGTTATTCGTTTGTAGTAATGTTACCAAAAGAAACTTGATAGAGATTTCTTATTTGGTGACATTCATTTAGTATGACTACAAACGAATGGGAATCGGGAGTCAGGTGAAACGAAACGGGAGTCAAACAAAACAAAGGGATATAAGGAAACCTAAGCTAAGAGGATGGTCGGGAGTAACTAAACCCAACACTGACCTCCCCAAAACAATTAAGCTCTTAAAGGGTACAAATAAAGTTGTAAGAAATGTTGCATTCAACTCAAATGTACCAAGACAATGGCTGCCGTCACACTACTGTATTTTCCTGTTGTAATATGAATTTCTTCACTTTTTTGCAATTTGTCTTTGTAGCCAGAAAGTACGGCAAAATAACGGTACAATGACACCCGGTCACACAGTGATATGATTTATCATGTGACAACTATGCAAGGCTGTGATTGGTCCATTCTCCAAAACAATGCTAAGATATAGGTTGGGGCCTTGTTTTGCCCGTTGCTTTGCATCTGATAATTTTCTTATGAAATCAGTTATCAAGACCCAGGGGCGGATCCAGACGTTTGCACTGTGCTTGCATAAGCATGTCTCTTTTCCTAGTTAAAGTTTGAAGAAAGAAATTCTATGAGAACTTTATAAATGGTGGCAAACCTTTTTCTTTCAGTTTAATGAAATCCTCAGCAAATTCTTAGAACATTTCTGCTTGATATTTCTATTTCGCCAACTCAATCCTTCAGTCGGTCGAGTCTCTCAAGTTCCAAACACGAATTGCTTCATGGACGATATTGAACACAAACCTCGTTTCTGAAACTTTGTGTCTGCATAAATTCGTAGGGAGCATCAAGTTCCGAATAAATTACTTCAACAAAGGCGAATCTGTGCATAAATTGTGTGCGACCTCGGATGAATTAAGAAACTGCGCTGACATATGAGATGAATGGAAAAGCAGTACATTAAGTGCAACAATTTTCGGCGTGACAAATTTCGGACAAAGACTTGTCCGAAAGTTTATTTGTACGAAATATAGAGTTGTCCGAAAATTTGTCACGCCAAAAGTTTTTGCATAGACATGCACATGCACAGTAAAGAAATCTGTAATCAAATCTCGTCTATCATGATTTGCATTCTCTCACTATTGCTAATGTAATTCACAAAGAATTGATATCAAAATGGCCAAAATTGAAGATGGTATCGAAAACTACGTAGAACAAGAAGACCCTTTTGCAGATTTAAAGTGGCTATGACACGACACCAACTACAATTAAAAGCACGTATACAAAAAATTGACGAATACGAATAGAAACAAGAAAATTAGTGATTTTTTTGCTGTTCTATTTTAGCAAATTTTATGTTTGAAGGGACTTTAGTACATGCTAGGACTCTATTCCAAACTTTATGAAGGTGATTTGTTTCAATAAATCTACAACCTCTGGTGTGATTTTGCATAAATGATCTGATAACTAGTCAAAATGCTGTCCGAAAATTTATTTGTCCGAAATACCAAAAATGTGTCGGAAAATATTTTCACCGAAGTTTATCGTCCGAAATTTTATCCGCCGAAAGTTTTTGTTCTTAATGTATCAACTTTTCTGGGATGATTCTTGTAAGCATATGAGGCGACCGATGCTTTTTAGCAACGCAATAGAATGTATAGGAAAAGCTTGACGGCAAAAATGTGGAAGCACGTCCTGGGAATGGCCAATATTATATGAAGTCCCTGTCACACGACCACCCACTAAAGGGCTAACCTCGTTCTAGGAGAAAGTTTCTTTCATGTCTCGTGCATGGCCTAAATGACGAATTTGATCATGAAGATATAAACAATTATAATCCAGTCTGGCGAAAAAGAAGTGTTGTTGTTGTTTTAATCGCATGATGATGGAAACCAAGTTGGAAACCAAGGAGAGAAGGTTGTTCTTTATTTGCAAGAGCGCTCAAAACTGCTCATCTTGACAGCACAAGGCATTTTAATATGATTTGCAAATTGCAAGCAAGAACCAGTGATATGTTCCCTCAGCTCTTTTCACTGAATGAGAATCCCATCAAAAAGTTCACCAGGATGAATTTCTTGTTTTTGGTAAGCAGTTATTTTGTTTAAACATTTTCATGTTGTTTTAAGGTTACTTATTATCACCAGTAATTTAATTCATTCAATTTCAAACAAACTAAAAGACGTTGTGTTGCAGACATAATAGGCCCATTTCAAAGAACTTATGTATGGGAGACAAAAGTTTGTTGTAGTCTATGATGTTGTTTTGAGCTGACTTGATAATAGGATTTACGAGACAAGGAATTTAGAAAGCTAGCTCCCGTCTGTGTGTAAGAAACTCCCTTTTTATCTGATGGGGCGTTTCCGTTAAAAATTGAAAAAGGGGCGTTGTCTGAGAGTCTCAAGGGCGTGGACCCAAACAATTTTAAATGAGGCCACATATCACAGCGTAGTTAACCTGTTGTTTTGAAAGTATACAAAAGGTAAAAACGTCTGGTCTGACCACAGCCTATGTTGGCAATTCCCTGTTAGTTGACTACTGAATTGATGACAATTAGCCTACGCGTAGACCCATTATCCCAAAGGAGGAAAGGGTCTACGAAACAAAGAGCAAAGGCTTGCTACGGACGCCCAATTAATCATTCTAATCCCCTTTTCAAATTATTTGTGAAACGCGTTGAAACCATAGAAATAGAAATATTTCTATGGCTGAACAAAGGCTGCATAAATTAAGTTTCCAGAAATCTAGAAACCTCAGTAGCAAGCTTTTGCTCTTTGTTTCGTAGACCCTTTCCTCCTTTGGGATAATGGGTCTATGCGTAGGCTAATGACAATTTGATTCAATGCAAAATTGTTTGCTCAATAGTTATGATTAAATACCGGCCAGGTCAATAACGCGAAACGTGAAAATGCCTTGGAACCGCGGAAATTAAATTCCACGACATCAAGTTCTGTGTTATTGATTTTCACCTTATGCAAAAATCAATAACGCGGAACTCCATCTCGCCAAACAAAGTATGACATTGAAGATTTGGCGGAGAAGATTGCTTTTGCTTTGCGAGAGAGTTGCTCTGGGTCGTCAGATGAATTTGTGTTGCCACAAATGATAGAATGTGTGTTTTCATTTCTGTATTCATCAATTGCTGCCAAACTTGAAAAGACACAGCTGAATAGATAAAAAGTTGTGTTCCTGCCAGTAACGTTGTTGGGATGGCCAAATGAGAGGGTATTTTATTTTTTTTCGCTTGAAACATAAGAACATGGTAGACGCACCGATAATTGCATTTTTGTATTCTTCATAGTTGTTCAACTTGAATTATATTGAATTAATTGCAAATACACTTACCTCACATAAGTATTGCACCACCTAACACAAAATGGCGCCCAAAAGTGCCTTTCAGCCCAACGAACAAAATTTGCATAACAAAAGCATCAGCATTTAAGGGTTTCTCTACCGGGTGTTTTGGCCGGAAAATAATTGTTAATTCGTTTGCTTTTCATTCATAAGTAAAATGAAACATTATTTTGTTGGTTTCTTTGATAAATTAGCAAAAACCTCCCAACAACACTGCACAAGATTTTGGGAGCGTAGCCGGAGGAGTAGGCCAAAACAAAATGAGAAACGGATAGATATCTGAGGGCAAAGAAAACTAAATTTAGTGTTTTCAAATTAGGATTCTGCAAACTTTATCCTCATGATAAAATTTGTCCACTTTGAATGTGATAGAAGAAGAAATTTCAAATAAATAACAAGGCCGTCATTCAATGTAGCTGTACTTGAATTTCTTTAAGAAGGAGTCACGTTAAACAACATGCTCCAGTCACTTGTTAAATTTCAAAATTATCTTCAAACAAAATTAAACCATAGCGATTTTGTTAAAGTTAGTTGACGGAGATAAATAGCCACCTCCAGGCCTGCATATGCAGGGGATTGGGAAAGCTAAAAATAGATCTGCTCTCTTAGCCAATAGAAATGGAGAACTCTTGGGGTGATCACCTCTGTCAGGTGAACAGGTTTTCTTGAGTCAAGCAAATTCAAAATGGCTGATTCAGAGCTGTGCTCGCCTCCATGGAAAAAGCAAACTCAACGAGCTGGAAAGCTTTATACTTTGTTTTTGGGATACGGGGAGGAGGGGAAAAAGTTGTGGGACGAGCACGATGACATTCAACTGGTACTAGGCTTTGCGACCTCGGCAGAAACAACAGAATGGATTTTGGAGAAAGTTAGGCCCATTGTCGCGGAAGAGGTGAAGAAACTCGGTATGTTCAAAACAAAAGAAGATGAAGATGTTCACATGCTGGAAGACGCCCAAGATCTTCCCACGAAAGAGAGTTCTACAGAAGGAGGGTAAGTGCGATTATCCTATTGTTATTTGCTATGTTGTAGCTGTTTGTGCGTTTTTCGGGGGTTTCCCCTCTAGCTGATAAAGTCTTGCTCGATCAATGTCTTGCTTGCACTTCCGACATCGCTGTCATTCAGGTGCACTTCGCGATCTCGTATCCCCAGTGTTTGATATACGATTTCAAACTGGATATTTTTCAGTATCTGTGATATATTTCATTATATTTTTCGTTTCATTCCTTTATCCTGACAAAGGGGGCTGTACTTTTGTTGTTGTTTTGCTTATCCTGGAGGGTTTGACCTTACCTTTTCCACCAATATATTTTCCTTCAACTTGATGATCAGACCCCTATTTGATTGAGCTCTAACCACCATACAACCAACTGTAATAAGTTTTCATTAATTATACAGTAGGATGTCCCAAGAAACAAAATCTGCGCTTGCATCATACTTAAAGAACAAGCAGTTGATGCAGATGAAGCAAGCAGATGAAACAAAAGAAAGAGAAATGATGTGAGTTTTTTTCGTAATTTGATAATGTCATTGTCACGTTGCATATCAACATTTCTTTTAGCCAATTTAAATGAAACATTCAGAATAGAATCGATCCTCCAGTAGAAACTTCATGATCGCAAAAATGCTTTGTGACAATGGAACTACAGTAAAATGCTTATTTCATCACAGAAAACATTGCAGGATTTTGGAGCCATTAGTACAATGCAATGAACTAACATACACTCAGTTTTTATAAGGAACTAAGGTCCGGTGTTGGTAAGCAGTTTCTTAAATTTTTGGGCCATTTGCTAGCAAAAGGTTCCTTATGTGTTTCTTTACACCTTTAATGGCGGAAATGTAGAATTAATTTCGTTTTGTCTAAAGGGCTTCCAAATTACTTTGTAAGATCTCAAAACAAGTAAATAACATAATTCGTACTTAAGATAATGTCCAAACAATCGCTATAAACTGTACATTGTCAAAAATGTTTGAGTGCGATAGGAAAATTTGAATTCTAAGTTACAAAAGTTTCTTAGCTTTTTCAATTCAGATAGGGTTGTTTATTAACTTTCGAAAAATTTAGCCAACCGTTTCTTAAAAGCGGTTTCTTATTGAGTGTATTCATATTTTTGCAAATGAAATTATCATATAATATTACCAGATTGCAAACTGAAGATGTTGACCTGGATGAGGAAGATGACCATGACATGGAAATAAATCAAGAACAAAGGTAATAGAATAGTATGGTAGATCAAATCAATATTTATTAGCAGTATGTCCAGTGGAGTCCATCCTGCCATCACCTCAAACCACAGCAGAGGCTTCTCACTTTCTAATTTTTGGTTCTCATGGAAGGAGGTCGATGAACAGTTTCCAATTTTGGCAAACTTACAGAAATGCCAAAACTGGCTCAACTGTCCACCTGAGAGAAGCTATGCACTTAGCATGGTGTAATTTATTGACAATCCTGTAGTTTAATGCAAATGCCACAGTAACTTTTTTATTTATGGTTGTCAATTTTCTAGGATTGGTGTTGTTTGTCAGTGAGTGCAGCATTTTGAGCACTGAAAACCAACTAAGCCAAAATACAAAACAAATTTTAAATACAATAACAGTCCTTTTTGGCATTACAAATCACATCTTTCACACCGGGGGGGGGGGGTACATAGGATGTTCAGGATACGGGTATGTGCTGGCCAAAATACGGGTGGGTTTTTGGATTCTCTAAACAAGGGTTCTTTTTGCCAGATTTCCCATAAACATGGGTGGGGTATAATAGTTAAAGTGGGCAGTTTCCCGCCAAAAGGAATCATAAGAGTGGGCACCAAGGCAAGTTTTGCAAATTAGAAGAGGGTAGCTTTCTGAAATCCAGGCGGCAGACACCCGTCCATCCACAAGTCATGTACCTCCCCTGGTCTTTCACAGAGTATACTTTATAGATGCAGTCTTCTCACTGGTGCTAAAGATTCATTTGCTTTCATTTTCTTTCAGACATATCCATGAATCAATCCTGCTGAAAACACCGGAAAAGTTTACGAACTTAGCCTGTGCTGTGCAGTCAACACCAATTAGAGAAATCAAGCCTGAGCTGCAGCCAATAAATCAGGAAGATTTTGATATTGTGCAGGATTTTGAAATTAATGATGCAGAAGAATCTTTGATACAGGATGTTATTTGCGGTCAACAGGAGACATATGAATGCCCTTTTGAAGTTGTCTCGCGTTAAGTTACAGATGTGGAACCAGTTATGATATCAGATAATGACATTTTCAAACATTGTAGTTATGGTGATTTCATTGATGAAAAAGCCAAAATAACAGAAATGAAATGCATTGCTTCAATTACTCAACTCAAGCAACTTTTAGGAAGCAGATGCCGTGTTGAAGATTGCAGTGAAGAGTTGACCACAATAAATGAAAAGTACTGTGGCTTTTGCATAAAACTAGATTGGTGCTGTAATGCAGGACACAGAGACATTTGGTATTCCAGCCCCTTCTATGCTTCAGGCTTGTCAATAAATTACATCATGTAAGTTTGTAAGTTTGCAAACATTGGAAACTGCTCATCAACCTCCTTCCACGAGAACCAACGCTTATTTGTTGCAACCATTGTGCAACAAGAGTTTGAAGAATTGCGTGAATCAATCGTTGATGAGATGAGGGAGCGAGGAACCTCTGTTGTGGTTTGTGGTGATGGCAGGATGGACTCCCCTGGACATAAAGGGAGCTACACGTTGATGGATTATTCCTCAAAGAAACTTTTAACGATGGAATGTGGTGATAAAAGAGAGGTAACATTTGAAATATGTGTAACTGTGGTATACACCTGTGGGGAAGGAAGATGTGACTAACATTCCTGAAAACAATGGAAAAGTTTTACAATGTGGTTTTATCAAAACAATAGCCCCCCTGCTCAATATTTGCCAGTATCTGACAACGCAATAAATAGTGTACTATACTGCAAAGTCAGACCTCTCGATCTACAGAAAATATTTTATCAAAAATGTACTGTACTGTACTGTAGGCACTTTGAAAATGGAGTTTTTGGAAATGTAGAAATCAGGATGAAGAAGACCAGTGGCAGCATATTGCCAAAGACGAAAAGTAAAAAATACACATAGAAGTGTGAGAAAACATTTCATCAACAACATAATCATAACAAATTTACTGATTCTGTTTCAGGTGAACCTGAAATCCACCCGCTTGGAGGTTCATTTGTTCATGAAATCAATGAATTGGGTGAAAGATAAGCTGGATGGTTTGGTCGATGAGTGCTGCACAGATGCTCATACCAGTATATCCAAGCTAATGCGTAAGTGAAGAATCAACCTGTTGCCCATAAAAGTAGTAGCACTCTTAGAAATCGTCAAACTTTAGTTTTAACTGCCAATTAAAATTGATTTTTTGCAGTAAACATAGCAGGAAGAATCAAATTATTTTGTAAAAGATTGTCATTTTTGTTACCATGATCAATTGAACTGTTCATTACAACCTGAACATCTTACTTTATGCTCCTGAGCACTATGCAGTTTTTACCAAAATAATATTTGCATTTTACAGTGCACCACATTATTTTCCGGTTCCTGAAGCCATTGATAACACTTTACATTACTTACATATACTTTTTAAACATAATGTATTTTTTTATTTTTGAAATATTTTTCAAACATATACTCTTTAGGGCCACCAGGTAATTGTAATTTCTGAATTCATGCTACTTTATGTTGAACAAACTCTGGTTAAAGTTATACTATATGCCCTACATCATATGGGTGAGATTTTAGCCAATAATTCTGTTTATGGCAGCATTTACAAAGAACAAATTAATTTCCCCATTTCAATTTTTGGGAAACAAAGCATTTAGCATTGTGGTTTAACTTTGAAACTTCCATCAGCCTGCCATCAAACCTCAGGTTATGCATAAAGGTTCTTTATTTTTCTAATTGATAACATCTTCTGGTGTAGGAACTCATGAATCCCTTTCTACAATGTTCCACAGTCTGGATGTTTGGCACAAGGCCAGTAAGCTTACTAAGAAACTCACAAAGGTATGTCTACAGTTTCATTCAAAATATGTATTGGTGTACATTGATGACCATGACATTACAGTAGGTGTTGTATTTTGCATCATATTTTTCCAACATGAAAATCCAAGAATTAGCTGGCCAGAGAGGGAGAGAAATCCTGCATTTTGGACTTCCTTCATATAGTGTGCTTAGCATTATTTTCTGCATCAAAAAATATATTTCCCTTGAAAAATAATACAAAACAAAAGGTTTTCTGTGTGAAACAATTCAATGAGGAATATATTTTTTTTCACTTGCACATTGTTGTCCATTCTAACCTTATACAGTAAGATGACATTAAATTTCTAGATTGCTAAGAAACCAAAACATACCCACTTGAGTGAATGGATTTCCAGTATTCGCAACAATTTTTGGTATTGTTGTCAGCATTGTGATGGGGATGAGTTGAGGTTGAAGCTTCTTTGGATCAGGGTGCTGCACCACGTTTGTGATGATCATGGCTATTGCGACCATGATGAATTGCCAGAGTCCGAGCACAGTAAAACATTTCTTGAGTCAGATAGCAGCACAATGAGAGAGCTCAGAGAAGTGGTAACTGAACCAAGATGACTAAAGTCCCTTGCACACTACACACGCAATCGTCACACAGGCATGGTTGAGGCAAGTAAATTTCTCTTCTGCCAAATGGAGGCAAGGCAAATATCAATTTACAAACAACTGGCTCTTCTCGTTCAAAAGTTTACATGTCTGAGCAGTAAATCACACAACATAAATTGAGTTGTTAACACTGTTTTCATCCTTTAAATGATTGACAGGCAAACTGATGAGTAATTTTAGAAACACAAATGCCAACTTAATTATCAGAAGTATTAACCATCTGATCTCTTTGGGATATAACATTTACTCTTCAAAAAAGATCCTGAAACTTTCCAGGTGTGATTGATCTCATGCTGTTGGGGCATGTCCAGGTGGTCGCTCCTGTACTGTTAGGACATGTGCCTGGTTCAAGCTCTATCATGTATTATACTATTGACACCCTGAAAAAAGCTTTTTCCTTGAACATAAGTAGATACAGAGAGAACAAGCGGATGCTTTGTGACAAAGTACTGTTTGAACAATTTTGATTTAAGGCAGGAACATAGCAACACATTATAAAAAAGCAGTGATGGAAGTACATTTGAATCAACTATGAAATATTTTGGCAATATTTCTCATTACTGATTCCAATGCAGTTGTTCCTGTTTCTGCTGTGTTGCAATTTTAAGGCCAAAATTAAAATTTTTCTTTGAGTTGGTTGATCAGAATGTGAGAAATAATCAAACATAAGTGAACTGGATTGTAGTTCATTTGATTCTCACGAATAAACACAAAAAATGTACAAAGTGAAGTACTGAAAAAACAAAATGTATTTGAAGATGTTAACACAACCAACACAACACAACTGGTTAACACAACTGGTATGTTGAAGGATCTCATCAAGTTGTTAATAGTTTGTTATCAGTTTCTCTGTATATATATCAACAGGTATTTCACAATCTAATGCTAGAGTACTGCCCAAAAAGAATTGGTTATAAGCATGACTCATTTACCACAAGGCTTCAACTTGCTTTCATCGATTACAACAACCATCAGAACAGAGAGCAGCTTAAGACGAAAGAAGGTGACCTGGTTTATTTCAGAAAATGGGGCAAGAGAACAAAGACATTGCATGTTGTACCTGTCCCCCAACCTAGGCAATATACTTATTTGCCAGGTAAATAACATATTGATATAAATACCAAATTATCAGGCCTTGTCATTAGATTTTTAGCAGTTTCAGTTTTGTATATTTCAAATTTACTTACATGCAATTTAAAATTTACTATACCAACAAATAACTAACTACAAGGAAATAAGACAATATTTACAGATAATTAATACATTGATTTGTAAAATTAATACCAA
This sequence comes from Aurelia coerulea, assembly GCA_039566865.1. Taxonomy (NCBI): domain Eukaryota; kingdom Metazoa; phylum Cnidaria; class Scyphozoa; order Semaeostomeae; family Ulmaridae; genus Aurelia; species Aurelia coerulea. The sequence continues at coordinate 13,854,688 of CM076947.1, forward strand.
TATACAAATAAAGGGAATAAATTGTATGGAGGGAATCACTGAAAGAAGGAGCTCTCTCTATTCTATGACCTATTTATTTTAACTGAATGGCCCCAAAGAAATTTCCAACGCAGTATTTTTCTATAATTCTGCCGCTAACTTTTCTGAAATCAGTAATGTTTTTAAAAAGGTGTTTTTCTTCTTTTTTACGAATTCAAAAAAATTAGAAATTTGTGAGAAAGTATGACCAGATTTATCTTTCATTATGTTGTGCTTGAAGTAACTTGAGCACTCTTTGGTTCTTGAATACCAAAAATGCGTAACCGTACATCGTGTGCCCTAGTTCACGAGTTGCCATGCAGCCTGTATGGTGATAACCGGGAGGGCACATTTGGTTTCTTGGTTACATCTTTCATACCCTATAACAATTTCCCCAAAATTTCAGCTTACTATACCCTTCTCAAATGCTTTGTGTTGTAGAGATGATAGCAAAAACTATGTGGCGAAGGCAGATGTACAATGGGAATACAGGAGCAAGAAATATTGCAAGAGCAGCAACTAAATTATTGGCAAAAAACATTGCTCCAATTGATGCACCTCCTACTGCAGAGCTCATAGCAAGGCATGTAAGCAGAATGAGTATGAAACAAAATGAAATTTAATCTTTGTAAATACAATATCTACTGAACAATTTGACAATTACAGAATGATATACCTCACAGGTTATAGTCAACATCAAGGAATCCTGTGGAGTTACCATCTTTTTCTGGGAATCGATCTCTAATTTTCCAAATGATGCATGATGGGATGACCTTTCGGTTCCTTCTTCCAAGTTTGCCCCATCGCCAAAGTATATTGGCGGTAAGCTATGTGTCACCATGATGAATTTTTTGCTGAATCAAAGGGGAAATTAAGGTAACCAGCGCTAGATTGCATGGCAAGTTCCAAATTGTGTTCTGTTAAGACATGATTCTCAAACAGAGGGTGATCATGATTTTTAAGAATATTTTCACAGCATACCCTTTCCTCTGCTTTTGGCATTTCTCTGCATTCTTGGCAATGGCACCACGGTGGAATACCAATATGGGATGCCTCTTCTACTTCAATTGGTATCTCCTCGTGAGCAAGCACAGGTGATTTCACAACATCCCATAAAGTTGGTGAGAACTTTGCCATTCCAGCTAGCAATTCAACAACTTCCTCCTTGTCCATGTCATTGCATAATTCCCGGAAAAGCAATGTTCTTGATGATGATTAAAACGATTTTGTGGAAGGAAGGCTGTAGAGCCCAGGCATAATTCAAATATTACCTCCCTGAATTAGATAAAATATGCTGTCATGAAACTTTTAACATTGTCATACCCTAGAATCAATAGCATAGAATAACTTTATTGATAATTGGATACTAAAGAGTGACGCTCAATTTAATTCTGTTTCAAAAAGGAAAATATATGATAAAACTGTATTATTGTAATATAAACCTAGATCCTCCACAGTATTTGGTGCATGCAGACCTGACTGTCTAAAATATTTCAAATCAAATTGATGATGTAAAAAAGTTTTCTGACTTTCACTTGCTGATAGGCAATATTGCATCTTTTCTCGCGTGTTTCTCTAATGCTCCCTGTGTCTTTTACTTTCCTGGGTTCTTTGGCTTTCCTGCAAATTGTTGATTGCCTTCTGTCACACATTTCCTTAGAACAAGCACAAGTTGAATCTTTGCAGTACTCATTTCTTTGTTTGCAACTACAGCTTATTTTGCAGCTTCCTTTGCATTTGCACCCATCTCTTGATGATGAAGGCTCAATTCGGTCACTTTCTAGTTCTGCAATATCCGACATCAAGCTCTCCTCACTACAGCTGCTACTGCTATCATCTGGAAGTTCAGCTTCATTTACAGCAGCCTGAAATTTTTTTCAAACATAAGTTGTTGATTAGATATTGGTCGTTTTACTGGAAAAGTTACTGTAGGGTTGGTGTATTACATCTTACTTAAGCTCTGGATAGGGCTGGCAGATTACAACAGTAAGATTATACTGTAGATGCTTTAAATTAGTAATAAATTAAAAAAAATTTTACCCAAAAAGTCTATTTGCAGCAAAGGTAAATACTTTGTATATTTCTCACAGGATGAAGTGGCATTTTTGAGATCACTTTTAAATTTGTTATTCTGCCAAAACAATTCCTCACATCATTGTAGGACACATAAGTTTGCAATAACCTGATAAAAATTAGTCAAGAATTCACGACACGTTTCTTGGACTCGGTAAGAAGCAACCTTTCTCTCAAATTTGCAAATTGAAGCTTAACTCACCTCCTCCTTTTTGTTTGTACATTTCTTCTTGATACATTTGCAATTATCACTGCACTTGAGACCATCCTTCAAACATGGACATTTTCTCTTGCAAAAACCCTTGCAATTGCATCGAGTTGAGTCAGGTTGATCTATTGATAGCTCCATCAAAGAGTATGATATTTGGAGATCATCCTGGGGAATCCCATTGAACATTTGTCTGTTGTTGGTGGTTGTACACCTGTTAATGGCAAGGTGTAATTATAGTTGTTAGATGGCATTGATTTAGATATAATACATTAGTTACAGTACCATATTATTGTACAGTATTTGTTTAAATGATGTTAGTTTCTATTTTCCTCCACTCTTGCTTGATGTATACTGATGTAGTTGCTTTATGTTGTATTTGGAGGAATTCTAATATCTGAACCTGATTGTTTTTGTCAAGAAAGCACTTACTGTACTTTTCTCCCAATGGGACTACTCAACAAAATTTCCACAAGGCAATTTGGCTTATATATTAGATTCAAGATTGGAGATTTTCTTATTCTTTGGCAAAGATTTTATCAGTGGCGGACACTTGGGGGGGGGCGAGGGGGTGCGATCGCCCCTGAATGTTGGCTAGAACAAAGATCTTTTGTTTGAAAACAATAGAAATAAACAGTTCTTTTTAACTGAAACAATAGCTCGGCCCCCCAATATTTGGCAAAGTGTTTATCTACTGCAGTAATTTCTATATAGAATATTACCTGACTATTCTTTTGGATTGATTTGAAAAGGGGTAATCTACTTGCTTTTTGGTGGCATTATCTCATTATCAAGGCCCAGTGGCAAGCTGGCTAACTAGCAAAACATGGTGAATAAAACATACATAAAAATTTGTGATGACTTTTTGAGTTTCCCAAAATAGCACTTAGTTATTTTTTGGGTCATGCATCCTGAATAAAATCTCTGGGCCCCCCTGTATGTCTGGGCCTAAAAACCCCTCTTAAAATGTGAGAAAAAGAAAATATATTCGGTAATAAATGCATACCTCTTACTTTGGTGGACTTCAGCATGGCCTGCTACAGTTTTCTGTTTTCCAAATATTAACAGTCTGCTTTCAATTGCATTTAAATCTACAGTTTGGAGATCATCGATGTCAGGAATAACAATCTTCTTTTGCGCCATCTTTCCTTCGCTTCGTAGAAAAGCCGCGCATGGGAATGCCCTTCTCGAGTTCACGTGATAACTTCAATGACGTGAGGAAAGGCAAGCGCTGATTGGTCAATTCAATTTTATCTCAATTTCGATTGAGTCGAATTGAATCTATTTTTTAAAAACCCGTTGCCTTTAGCTCCGTCAACTAACTTTAAGCACATCAAAATCCATATATTTAAGTGTCAACCACCTGCCTAAAGTCTTCCAGGAAGCAAAATTAATGTTAACGTGATAAAAGTGATATCAAGGATATTCTTACCTTGGAATGGTTTCTTTCCGTTTTCCCTTTGTGTTTATCCTTCTTACCTTCCTCACGGAAAACTTTTGTCATAGCGATAAAGTTTGTTGAATCCTAATTTGAAAACGCTAAAATATTGTTATCTTTGGCCCCAGATATCTATCCGTTTCTCATTTTGTTTTGGCCTACTCCTCCGGCTACGCTCCCAAAATCTTGTGCAGTGTTGTCTGGAGGTTTTTTGCTAATTTATCAAAGAAACCAACAAAATATTGTTTCATTTTACTTATGAATGAAAAGCAAACGAATTAACAATTATTTTCCTGCCAAAACACCCAGTAGAGAAACCCTTAAATGCTGCTGCTTTTGTTATGCAAATTTTGTAGATTGGGCTGAAAGACAGTTTTGGGCGCCATGTTGGGTAAGGTGGTGCAATACTTATGTGAGGTAAGTGTAGTTGTCAAAAAATGCTAAATGTTGATGCAATGTTCACTTACTGATTTCATTCCTGATGAGCACCCATCCTCCATAAACAAGCGTAACAATGTACTTTGATTTTGTCTGCTAATTTGTTGTGGGGTAATACCTTTTCATATAGAGGGGTATCACCCTTTTGGAGCGCCCTCAGATTTTGACACATTTGATCGCACTGCAAAAGTCGCTGAATGAAAGAGTGTTGGAAGAGTAGATGATCATATTCATGGTAAGTTTTATTCAAAAATCTCGTTTCACATTGTGAACACCTGCTCTCTTTACAAAAGCGTCCAAAAAGGGCGATACCCCTCTATGTATTTGAAAATTGGATGAAAGATGTGCGTGATATTCTCCTGGGCATTCAAAGATATATGCGATGGTACACAAAGTGCTTAATGAGATTGTTGTTAAAGAATTTGTTCAGTGCCGTTCATAGCCAGAACCAGATGATATGGACAGCACAGAATATTGTATTTTGTTGAGTTTTAACTGTGATATAAAAAAATATATATATATGCAATGGACCAATATAAAGTGAACGATGAGAAGAAGATGGACAACATCCACAGAGAGCAGGCATCAAGTTGATCTTTTGCGCTTTTTTATTCAGTTATCTGCTAACTAGTTTCGCCCACTAGGGCATCTTCAGAGCAACTGATTTATTAGGAGTATCAACCTCTATTTATACAGTAGAAACCCGCATAAAAGAACCTAGGGTTTTTCTGGGCAGCCTGAATTGGTTCTTAATTAAATGGCTGCTATTCTAAATTCCAGCCTGTAAGGTTCTTAAAAAGGTTCTTATATACGAGCAGGCCTTGCACACATTAACACTGTTTTCCAGCCCAAGAATTCTTGAGATTTCTTGAGATTTCTTGAGAATTCTTGAGAACAAATCTTTTGTTCCAATGAAGAAGTCTGATCAGGATGTGAAGAATTCTAAACATTCTTGTCATTTTAATAATTTACATTAAAGCTATTATATAAGAACCTTTCCCAGTTTGAGCCTCTTAGGGGTTCTTATTTAGGGGGTTTTAAAGATTGAATTTCAGCCTCTAGGTTCTTATAAAAACAGGTTCTTTTATGCGGGTTTCTACTGTAGTATTTTGTATTTCCATATAAGGTTAATTAATTTACTAGTATTATTTTGTCCTTATCAGGTAAAAAAGTGCAATGGACCAATATATGGAACAATGCCTTGAACTGGGGTCCTTGGCATCCCTGCAGAAAGGATGGGAGCATGGCAAGTGTCAGGTCTTGTTGATGTTGGCTCACAAGTTGTGGTAGTGGGGTTAAATGAATGTGAATAAACTGCCTTGTAAAATATTGTGCTGGGTGATCTCCAGGGCGCAAAACGTAGGATTTATGCAAATAGCTTCCAACACACGAATCAACCATTGCAAAAAGCTTCCAATCCACTGCTGTTTGAAAATCATCCAGACTTGCAGATTGTCAAATGAACCTAACTATTGCACATTTTGGAATTGGTAATACTTGTGTCCTTGTAGGCAATGTCTGGTCATCAGAGGATCAACGAAAGCTTCTGTTAGCCATTCTGGCATGGTTGATACATATGTGTCTAGAAGTTGGTGCATATTTTCACTACCTGTGATCATAACTGAAGGATGGAGCATAGACGGAACATGAGATCAGAGGCCTGGTTCCAGTCAACAGGGGGATATGTTCACCCTATCCAAACTACGGGGCACAAAGTGACCCCTCCCCCATTAAACTTTCCCACACAGCTTTTTGTGTATCTCTACAATAATCTACCTTTTTTGTAACTTTTGGTTCCTATCTATGATACGTCCTTTCATATCAATTTCATAAATGTTGACACTGATTCTGGTGGTCAACACATGACTTTAAATTGGTTGCTCATAGATACCTTCTAAGTCATAGCTTTTGGACCTCTAGCTCTATGACAATGATAGAGGCATTGATGAACTTGCCTTGAAACACATGATGCATATGTGTCATTTGCTTGATTTGATCGATGTTTAGTGTTTTTGGATTACATCATCAATAATTGGTTGTTGCAGATGCGTACTGACAAAAAACTATGTTAGTCTTTATTTTTCGAAAAAGGAGCAACATCATGTGATGCAGCAGGTTTCTTGTGTATATTTAGCATTTTTGCTAATTTTAAAAGTAATTTATAATCATTTTTAGAAAAAAATTGCTCTTTTTTGCGTACAAAATAAATAAGTGCTGACATCAGCAAAAATATTAGTGTTACAAAGCAACAATTTAAGAATAAGAATTACAACAATATATTTCTTCTAAATTTCAAATCTCACATTGATATATTTTATAGATTTGGAGATAGAACACGACAAAGTCCATGTGGTTTTACACCCAAATTAGCAACATTTGCTGATGTCAGCACTTAATCACGTAACAAAAACAAATTACGTCATCTTGCTTGCCATGTTGCGTTTGTTACTTGTGTAAAGTTTCAAGTCTCTAGCATTTATGGTTCCGATAATAAAGAGGGGGGCACTTTGTGGCCCTTAGTCTCTTCGAAGTTTCAAAAAGTCTACAATCAGTTGCAAAATTGTTGAGCCATTCTAAAAAACAAGACTTTCTTGGCATTGTGCCCCCCTCCCCCCTTTGCAATGTTGAAATCAGTCGGAAAAGTTGTAAATCGTTAGTTGCCAACAGAAAAGTTGCGTTTGTTTCCAATCAACATTGCAACGGGGGGAGGGGGGGCAAAAAACCATATTTTTTGTCAATGGCTCAACAATTTTGCAACTGATTGTAGGCTGGATAAGGTTAAAATGCTCATTACTATGTTTGCAATACTTTTAGCAGAAGATGATGCATCATTTGTATGTCTCATGTGTATGTGTGGATGCTGGTGAAGTCATCTATGCTTGCTACAATAAACCGGCCATTTGCAGTAGTATTTGACATTATCTGGTTAACACAGGGGCGGATCCATACAGTTGCCACAGTCGCACAGAAAACGGTCAACTTTCGAAAGCGCAATCTTTTTCAGTTAAATATCTGATAATTTATGATGTGTCACCAGCAAAGGAAAAGTCAGGCATTAACATCCAAAAACTTATACTGAATTTCTTTGTTCAGTCCTAAAATACTGATCTTTCGTATCATTATTTCTTTTCATAATTTTGATTGAAGCGAGTACTACCATTCATCTCTGTTCGTGTCACCTATCACCTTTGGAGAGTCCCTCTTTCATTTGCCTCGTCCTGGTTCCTCTGGTTTGAATGCTATCTATATTTGGAAGCCCTTTCTTTACAAAACTATTGCAAGTTTTACGCATACATTAGAGAACAAGCGTGCGACTGTACACATAACTTAAAACATGTTTTGAGGCTGCGCGCTCATAAAAAAACAATCGTTTTTGCGACCAATTTTTTAGCATTGTTCTTGTGAGACTGTAGAGGCAAAGGATGATAAATGGCATCCAATACAAAATGTATAGGGGGAAAATTGTGAGTCTGTCGTGGCGATGTATGTGATCTACCACAGTCGCCAGATCACCACCCAGCAAACCAGCAAAACAGCCTCACTCTGATAACTCTTTGCCTTTTTGGCCTTTGGCCTAAACACTGGCAAGGTTTGACTGACTGAAAAGTGTACGCGCTAAAATATTTGGAAACATTGGCATCATGGACAGCCTTGAGAAAGTTAAAGATTTGATTGGGGTAAGAGATGTCCCAATTAATGAGGCTATTGCAAAGAAGCTGCCAATTCTGCCCTGTCTCATTTGTTCCTCACCAGCGTGAAACACTTGAAGGAATGAAACTGTTCTCACAGTTACTTTTTAAACATAGATGTATTTCAAATCACAGATGTAGGAGACTATCTAAATATTGAAATGTTAAGAAAATGTTGCCACTGTTCTGGTCAAATTTTATCATCCATCTGGTTTGTCCTCCATCCAGATCCTTTGGCTGCTGATTATGGTGGCTCATATGTTGTTGTTCCATCGTAATATGACTTTAATTCAACCTTTCATAAGGGAACCCTGCAATGCCGTGTTAAATTCCTACCCCAACTACCTCCGAAGGGCATCCCTAGGCATTTGCACAAGAAAATGTTTTTGACCAGGCTGCCCAGGGGATGGTCAGGGTATGAAGTGAAGAAAACATACAATTTTAAAACTTGAACCTGTCAACCTGTAAACCTGGTAAACTGTAAACCTGGTGACCTGTCAACCTGGAACCTGTAAACCAATCAAACCTGTTGACCTGGTAACCTGTGTTTTACACTTGCCATCCACCTCCACACAAAGTCAACTTTGCTTCACTTGTTTTTAAAGGGGCCTGTGCATGATAGAGCCTTTGCGTGCCAACGTTCAACTTTCTGATTATCAGAAAGTAATATGGCTACCGCACAGCAGCAAGTATCATGTTTTCAGCGTTTTCCGTTTTGTGTATTAGAAACAGGTGTCTGGCACTGGTAGTAAGCTCGAGAGATCAAAAAGAGGAGCAACTGGACCTGCTGTATATTTTTCCGAGTTGATATAAGTTCTGGATGAGAGCAAAACAGTAAGTTCAAATTCAAACCTTGGTGTGTATAAATACAAAAGTGCTTTATCTACGATGAACGGGCACAATCTATAGATTTGCTGGCATGTTGGCCATTTATGACGATCGAATTTCAAGCTTTATTTACGACAGAGGTGCTCAGCGTTTTCCGTTTTGTGTATTAGAAACAGGTGTCTGGCACTGGTAGTAAGCTCGAGAGATCAAAAAGAGGAGCAACTGGACCTGCTGTATATTTTTCCGAGTTGATGTAAGTTCTGGATGAGAGTAAAACAGTAAGTTCAAATTCAAACCTTGGTGTGTATAAATATAAAGGTGCTTTATCTACGATGAACGGGCACAATCTATAGATTTGCTGGCATGTTGGCCATTTATGACGATCGAATTTCAAGCTTTATTTACGACAGAGTAGTTCAGGCCATGTTTGTCTTCAAAAGGTCTGTATTTCCATTTAACGTGAACACAACAGAACGCTTTTTGTAAAAAAGGGTTTAAACAATGCTGGTTAATCTCTGTTGAAATATTCAGCAATATTTCGACCAGGTATTGTGTAAGTTACTCAGTTCAAATCTATAAAAACAATAAGCATAACAATCATGCAGATTAGCTTAATTTTGCTCAATTGAACGGAACAAAATTGATTCGTGTTCACTGTACCGAAAGGCCAGTTTTGATTGCACTCACGCCCGCAAAGGCTCTATCTTGCACAGGCCCCTTTAATTATGCAATGACTATTTTGTGTTGCTCATTATACTCCTGATCCACAGTGGTTGATGCATAAAGCGTTTGATTCAAATTAAATGCCGAAATGCAGCAATTTCCAATTTTTGCAAAATTACAAAATCAACGAAACTGGTTCATCTGGGCACCAGATAAAAGTATGGCTGATGCATAGAATCTGCTTGAATACCATATATAGCGATGGCCATTCTTGCACATCCATTCAAGCTTAACACAGAATCCAATTATCTTGTGAGTTATAGTTGCTAATTCTGCAGTGCAATCAGATTGATTACATTTGGTTCCTAATAATGCTTTCAGCTGGCTGACAGAAGAAACACATTTTTTCGCAAGAACAACACCTCTCTCATCATCTAGGCTGCCATATGAGCATTGAACATAGCTGGCTGTATTAATATCAATTTCTTCACCATTGCTTTCAAGAATCTGAAATGGCTGTTCTTCAATATCTGTAGATCGAATGAAGTCTTGTATGAATGATTCTTCCATGTCATTCACGGTCCTATCAGCCTCCTGTTCCACATGATGTGCAATAACATTGTTTGTTTTTATTGGACAACCAACAGCTGGAGTAGACTGATTATTCATGGCAAAATCCATAGTCATTTTACTTGGTGTTACAAGAATGTCCTCCTCGGGTATCCTCTATTGAGTTAGAAATGAAAATATGTCATTCACGGTCCTATCAGCCTCCTGTTCCACATGATGTGCAATAACATTGTTTGTTTTTATTGGACAACCAACAGCTGGAGTAGACTGATTATTCATGGCAAAATCCATAGTCATTTTACTTGGTGTTACAAGAATGTCCTCCTCAGGTATCCTCTATTGAGTTAGAAATGAAAATACTAAGGAAACTTTCAGTAAATGCGGCCATTTGTATTCACCGGCATTGGAATACTGGCATTGGCATTGGAACTGGCATTGGCATTGGAATTGGCATCGATTATTGCATAAGTCAACAAGTACTATCACGCATGCAAAACTAACCAGGGGGTGCGCAACAGCGATTTGCGCGAGTCTCTATTCATTTATTTCCAATTTCCTAATGGTAATGGATTTGAGCATTATGAATGAGGATTACTGATATTATACGGAGAGTTTTAAATCCCATAAGAGCATACCTGAATTGCTTAATTACGCTTTTATAGGAACACTTTGAACTGAGCTAACATTAAATTAGATTTCTGACTTTACCCCGGCTGGAGCGGTACACGACTTGTTTTCAGAAATGTACCCTCTTCTAATTACCGAAACTTGCCTTGGTACCCAGATTTATGAAGAATTTTTTCGGAAAACTCCACATTTGTAACTGTTTTTCCAACTTTCTGCGAAACGCCACAAATAAATGGAAAATCTGCCGAAAATGACCCTTGTTTAGAGAATGTTGTTTAAAGAAAGTTGAGCCCAAGAACCCACCCATATGGGCGGCACATACCATTACCCTGAACATGTTATGTACTCCCGGGGATTTTACGTTAAAGGCAGAACAGAGCTCTTCATAATTAAAAGTTCATCAGAGCTTGAAGTTTTGAACCTTGAATATCTTTGAATCTCGTGAACTTATACTTGATTTGAGAGTAAAAGTTGTTAGTTTGATCGTGCAGTAACGTATAATTCGTTCACTTATTACCCTTATTGAGACTACTCTGGTTCAACCTCAAAAGTTTGATTCATTTCAAGAATCATCATTGCTGAAGAATAAAATTGATGGCAGCATATTTTACAATCTAAAACACTCTCTCGAATGACCTGTAATATGAAAATCTTAAAACCTTATTTAAAACCCGAAAACTAACATGAAAGCATCAAGCCCTCAGCCCTGGGGGCTAAAATTGGCCAAACCCGCAACCCATCAAAGACCAAAGCCCAAAGCCCAAAGCCCTTTCACAGTATGAGGAGAATTGTCTTTAGCAGTTATTGAATTGACAGAGTTTGTTCACTGCATTGATTTACTCGTACAAATTACTGTCAAGGACCCCCTGGCTAGTTTTGCATGCGTCATAGTACTTACGCAATATCGATGCCAATTCCAATGCCAATGCCAGTTCCAGTGCCGATGCCAGTATTCCAATGCCGGTGAATACAAATGGCCAGTAAATGCATTCTGGCATAAAATTTGTATGGTCATATTCAGGGTGACTCATACTTAATGTATTCATGCATGATTCATACTTAAAGTTAGTTGACGGAGCTAAGTAGAGGCAATCTATAAATAGGACAAAGAAACGCCTACGCACCTAATTGCTCCCATAGTGAAAACATATGCAGGCACGTGTTGAAATCATCAAATACAATAGGCTAATTTTAGACCTGCATATGCAGCCCTTGAGTTAGCTATTTATCTCCATCAACTAACTTTAAACTACTGAGATGAGCAAGAACATAATTTGCAACTTCAAGTCCCAAAACAAGTTATAGGTTCTTTGATAGGTTCTTTGAAGACAAAGTTTTGGGAGAAACAGCTGTATATGTCTGGATAAAACTTTTCTGCATCAGTATTAAAATTCTGAACAGCTCCTTCCAGAAATTTGAAACTGTATTGTGAATTCCCATAGTGCATTCCATTTTTTCTCTCCGCCGGATATTCCGCCAGGGACATGAGCATAGCAGGATTCCACGCCAATGCCTTTTTGGGGCTGAGCACTTCAGGGGAAATCTACGGCGCGCCGCCCACTTAACCTGTGTTTTGAAAAAGTTAAGTTTTTAATAAAGATTTTGCATTAAAAGCCACAATTTGATCATACTTTCTGAAATTAATTTCTTCTACCTTTTCACTTTTGGAGTGAACAATTCACGAATTCTCTTTTTCGTTATTTTTGATCATTTTTATCTTTTTAGTTGAGCTTTACTGTGTTACAGTACTTGGGTTCTGCTCACATGTTTGTGTGTGTTTGATCGAAAAAGTTCATAAATCATAAACATAGTGTTTTTCATGCACGGACTTGAGTTGAAGAGTGAAGCATAGCAATCCAGTACAAACAACAGTAGTTGTAAGTCAATTAGATATTGTAACTTCAGCCTTTTCGAAGCAGTCATTAAACAAAGCCTTAAAATCTGGTGTGAAAGAGACTACATTTGCAAAAATGTCCATTGAGCAAAACATAACTTCTAAGAATCTGATAAAATCTTGATCATATACAGTTTGAGCATAACTATCGTTCAAAATCAAATGTCTTGCACAATGACAAAGATGTCAGTATAGAATTCCTGTCTGAACTGACCGTTTTCTTAAAGTATTGACAATAGTATATTTCTTTGTTTTCAAAAAAACATAACCTAGGGAGTTTGTAACAGAGCAGAGATGGCTATCTTTAAAACGGGGAACGGGGAACGGGGAACGGGGAACGGGGAACTTTAAAATGGGGAACTTTAAAACGGGGAACTTTAAAACGGGGAACGGGGAACGGGGAACTTTAAAACGGGGAAAATTGGGAATTACCATAGTCATGTACCTTTTCTTCGTGGCACAGGCATACACGTATGTTTATAAGAAACTAAGAGTTTCGACCAGTACTGGAAGTGTCTTAAAATTATCAGATTTTTAATACTCGGAGTTTCATACGAGTTTCTTAGGGGTTCCATAACAATCTTCATGTTCACCACCTGTGCCCATGAATGTTCACACGTTTCAAAACAGAGTCATTGAAGTCTTTCCAATGTTTAGACTTCACTCAGGTACCTTTCGAGTGGCTATCTTTAAAACGGGGAACTTTAAAACGGGGAACGGGGAACGGGGAACTTTAAAACGGGGAACTTTAAAATGGGGAACTTTAAAACGGGGAACTTTAAAATGGGGAACTTTAAAACGGGGAACGGGGAACGGAGAATGGGGAACTTTAAAACGGGAAACTTTAAAACGGGGAACTTTCCAGCCGTATCTTTTTCTTGGTGGATATGCATTTCTCAGCTGTAATTTTTCCTCCACCCTTCCCTTTCAGTTTATCTACTCACATCACTTGCTCTGGTCTTCAGATATTATGACTTCAATACGGCACAGTTTAGTTTTCGGCCTGTGTACGAATGTTCAGTCGAGGACACTTACTTTATTCATAAGTCATGGCCAACAAAAATTTATTTCAAATATGAAAAACAATCGAGTGGAAATGGCAAAATGTATTCTAAACTAGTATTTCGTCTGTTTCTATCTTAGGATACTGTATAGCAACATTAAGAACAGATGTAAATTCAGAGCATCCAGAACATGCAACATTGGGAATTATGACAGTCATGTTCCTATTCTCACAGGACCGAATGCTCGGAATTTTTAATATTTTAGTCCCACGGGCCTAACTTTTGCAAAATCGCTTATCTTGGGACTAGTGCTAGTCCCCCACAGTCCAAGGGTCATATTTAAACCTTTGTAGCAGTCAGTTTTAGCCCTCTTCAAGAAAAAACGAACATCGGTGAACTCGAAATCGACCCACCCTCCTCCCTCAGTGGCAGCGCACGTTTGATACCACTCTCCTTACCACAACAGCAAAGTCTCCTCCCCATATCTAAATATAGAGCATAAGGTCTGTGAGAATATAACACTTTTCCTCATGGCACAGTCATGTAAAATAGCTCTGCGATGGAGATATGCTAGCTGCGAGGGGCACCCTCGTTGCCATCAGGTTTTACGGGGTTTTTACCAACTGCTTGCGAGCCCACCTTTGCAACTATTTCAATTTTCCTCCCGTAGCTAGCGACATAAAATCTGTCCTGGGTATGGTTTCCATTTCCCGTCATTAATTTCAGTAGATTTTTAATTTGTAAAGTTTTTGGCACAGCCCCCTGAAAATCAGTCATACTGACTGACGGGGCTACCTTGGATAAATGATTTTAAAATGAAATGAAATGAACTGAAAGCAAGAAAAAGACTCTAGATTATTGGACAATTTAATCTGATGCTATGAAACTGAACAAAACTCTGAACAGAACTAGCTTCTAATAAAAACAAAATAAACAACAGATAATTGTTGAATGTTTGAATGTATGTAGCTATTCAATGTTTCTTGAAATTATCAGATTTTGAGTATTCTACTTTAAGATTTTCCTATGTTTAGACATTACTCAAGCACCTTCTGAGTAATGTCAAACAGGAAACAAGTGAAAATAAAACAAAAAGATGTCAAGGATTTCCTTTTTCCCAGTAGTGGAGTTTCTTAATTTTTGGTGATCCGAGAGTTGAGATTCTTATAGAAAATAGGCAATTTCTTTTAAAAAATACGTGTAAATTCAAATATAAATACCACAATAAGGATACCGTGCTCGTTTCAAATCTGAGGATGGTGCGTTCAGGTAAAAAAGCCCAAGTTCCCCATTTTAAAGTTCCCAATCTTAAAGTACCCCGTTTTAAAGTTCCCTGTTTTAAAGTTCCCCGTTTTAAAGTTCCCCGTTCCCCGTTCCCCGTTCCCTGTTTTAAAGTTCCCCGTTTTAAAGTTCCCCATTTTAAAGTTCCCCGTTCCCCGTTCCCCGTTTTAAAGTTCCACATTTTAAAGTTCCCCGTTCCCCGTTCCCCGTTCCCCGTTTTAAAGATAGCCGAGCAGAGATTGCCTTGTATTTTTGCATTCTTGCTGCAGACAACGAAAAAGACTATTCTACTGGTTGGTATAATAACCATTGCCACCATACCACGCCAGTTTTTTTAATTCATGATCGAGATATTGCGCCACGCCAATTCTGCCCGCCAGACCATAAATCCAACGAAATCTCCGCCAAAAACCTTGGCGTGAAAAAATCGGAAGATAGCTCTCTGCCGGAGAAATCCGGCGGAAGGGCCTCGGAATGCACTGTGGGTGAATTCAATACTGTCAAATTAAAGAACTTGAATTCTTCCTGTATGTCATTTGGGTAGCATCCATCTACAGAAAGCTTGTTTGCACATTTCCTCACAAAATCTTTAAACTGCAGTGGGTGAAATCTTGAAGGGGAAGTGGTGCTTGTCTTCAAATCTTTACCACTAGTAATAGTAGACTTGTGTTTTATTGTATTATGGCGATTTACGCCACATTTTGATTTCCATGTTTTTTGCATCTGTCGCATTTTATGCCTTCCTCTTGAGACATTTCAATCTACAAATAAACAATACATTTAATCAGGTCGAAACACTGGCAAAACCTTTTAATGGTAAGTGAGTTTGCTTTTGCTATAACAGTTCATGCTCACATAACTCATAATGATAATAATATAGGGCCTAAACTAGAATTTGTGTAGCATTGCATGTGCAGGGCGCCTTTTAAACATCAAATAAACATTTAAAGATACCTCATTTACTGAAGAAATCATTGCTTCCACTATTTCTTGATCTTCCTCAAAGTAATCTTCCTCAAGGAGCGCAAGAATTGCATCTAAATTGTTGCCTGATACCACACCATCACTGCTCACAGCCATTTTGATATCTCTTTCAATGCACTCTCAGCAGGGCGTGGCAACTATTTTCAAGTTCAAACAAAGGTGTTATTGTTAGCGGGTCGTTGTTTCCAAATTAAAGTTAATTTCTTATGACTATGGAATGACTCGTGGCGAAAGAGGGTGTGAGTGTGCCGCGAGGAGGGGTGTAGGTGGGTTGCTGACTGCTCCCTCTCCCTCAGAGGCAGAGCTTATCGGCGACCAGACCTGAGGACTGGTGGTCGAGTAGTACCATAGAGGGGGTTGAGGGAGTAGCTGCACTCCGACAGGAGACAAAAATGGGTCTCCTTGCATGTCAGGCCTGGGGGGCTCCATTACATCAGAGAGGCTCACTTCCATCATTGGAAGTGGGTCCGTCATGGTGGCTACTGTCCTCATTGCAGGTTCCTCCGAGTCCGCTTGCATGCCAACATCTGCAGTGTTCGTCAATAGGAGAGTCACTGATTTCCATTGGAAATCTTTGAAAAGGAGCTTCAAATTGTACAAAAATGTTTTCATGTAATCTTCCAAATCTTCACGATTCCTGGAAGAGAAGTAAATTTTGAACAGTTGCACTTTGATTCGGGAGTCACTAATTCAAGATTCAAGAACAAAGAACCAAAACACCCTAATTCAAGAACCATAATTCAAGAACCAACTTTGGACACCCTAATTGAAGAACTGGAATTCAAGAACCAACTTTGGACACCCTAATTAAAGAACCGAAATTCAAGAACCAAAGTTAGACACCTCATATTTTATGATATTTTTGGCATTTACCAACGAATCCTGCAATGTAATGCATGGTTTACATCAATCAACCATGCATGTTTGATGAAATTCAGTGCCTATCAAACCAAAGTTAGACACCCTAGCGAAATATGATGCATGGGGGTGAATACCTTCAATAGACATAGCATCATGTCATTTCAAATAACAAACACATTTTATTCTTTGAATTGTTGATTAAGGGGTATTTGATCCCCCGGCTATAAAAGGACCCTGTATTTATTTACTCATAAAGAAAATATAGGATTATTTACGGTGGAATGATGCCATTATTTAGCCTGATTCGTTTGGTATTCGAATCAGGCTAGCCATTATTGCTCTATGTTTTAAATTTCAATAAACTTGTGTGAACAAACAAGGGTAAAGCACTGGGTAAAGCATTGAGCCACGACTAATAGACCTGCTTTGCCGTGTATCATGTGATCCATGCGAGGAAGATCAATCTGCTTTGCCGTGTATCATGTGATCCAAGCGAGAAAGATCAATCATAACTTTCAGCAAGCTAAATTGATATGTTGTTGCACAATGCGTTTCATGTGATCAGTATCATTTCGCATGAACGTTAGCCAATCAGGTGCAACATCCAGATTCAACGCCAAAGATGACCCCAAAGTTGAGAGATGCCATGCAAACTAAAGTAGACAAAACTATTATAAAATTCAACATGGACAGAGAACGTGAAGTTTCACCTGGAGAAGTTGTGCAAGAAATATTCGATGAGGATGACTCAGAGAGAATGGAAACCCTAAGCTGCCCAAGCCAAAAACTGTGGATTAGCTCCCAAGAAAGTGATGAGACATGCCAAATTGCTCCAGGATTGATACAACATGAGAAAACGCCAAGGAAGGAAAACACATGTAAAATATCACAATGAATTACAGAAAGAAGTGAAAATTGATGAAGGAAGGAAAACACATGTAAAATATCACAATGAATTACAGAAAGAAGTGAAAATTAATGAAAATGACAATGTGATAATTAACAACGCGCTATTTGAAGATCTTTTGGGTAAAGTAACAAAAACATGTAATCCAAACCAAGAGCTAGCGCAACTGAGATTAAAGTGTTGAAACAATTTTGGCAAAGGGGGAAAACTGGTAACTGAGCCAGCAGAGCTTAGAGTGCTGTGCGTGGAAGCAGGATCCTTGAGATTATTTGACACAATAACTGAAGCAATGAAAGTTGATCGGCAGTCAGAACAGAGACAGCTACTGAATGAAAGAAGAGCTGTCTCAATCATTTACATGATGATGTATGGGCAGTCACAACAAGCCAATTGGCTCCAGGTTGCGACTGCACATGCATTCAAAGGTTTGGGTGTCTCATCCAGAGACATAGAGACATTGCGGAATATGGGGTTAGCAACCCACCCCTTGACAGTTTCAAAGGCATGCAACAAAATTTTGACTTTTAATAAATGTCACGCAATTGGCAATTCCAGACTAACATTCCAAGTTGCCTGTATGGGGGAGCTGGCAAAGGATTCTGGTGGTCCAAGCAAAATGAATTGAGTCAACTCATGAATGCAAGGATAAAAGCAAAACATTTTGGGAATGGGCTCAGGAAAATGCTGTGAAGTGATTATTGCTATGTTGGAATGGTTGGTGTAGCATTACTCCAAAATGGCCAGCTTCCCAGGTTTTCGCCAATGGAAATGGCTGTGTGCATCAACCCCAAGATAGTTTGAACAAGTTTCATTTGGTTGACATTGGTTCATTGCTGAAGACATTAGAACCACAGTTTTCATGAGAGGGGGTCTACAGCATTAACTAGAGAAAAATAAATCTATGCCCTCTTCATCAAGTATGCACAAGAAGTTGCAAATGGAAAGAGACATCCACTCACTTTAGGACATATCTTATCTTTCACAGCAGGAGCATCAAGAGGAGCCACCTCTTGGGTTTGAAATGACCCTACCATCATGTTTACTACTGGGGAGAAAAGCATTCAAGTAAGGCCAACATTTTGAATGTTTAAACTTTCAGCTCTACAGTACAGGCCTTGCAAACATTCAGCTTTCATATTTTGAGTGGCATTTGGATGTCAAGCAGGCTGGGTTAGGGCAGTTAACAATTTATTTTATTCAATTAAAGGATATAAATGCATCTACACAAACTTTAAGGCTGAAATACACTATCCAATTTATTGGATTCAATAAATTTGATGTTCCAATTAGTTGGATGAGAAGTTCTGTTTACATTCATCCAATAAATTGAAACGATCTTTTGGAAGTCTCTCATTGCACAATGGACTCTGACTATGAGTATGCTGCAGCACGAAAAAGGTTGCGAAAAAAAGGCAAGATCTGTTTGGGTTAAGACTATGGCTATGGGTTAAGTCAAAGAAATGAGCTTGGCATTGAAAGTACGCTATTGCGAGAATTTCGGCTTGAAGATGAAGCAGAGTACAACAAGTTTCTGAGAATGTCCTCAGAAAATTTCGACGAACTCCTAAGCCTCGTTGAATTTGACATACACGCTTTTTCTATCTTCCATAAATTTATGAAATCTTTAGTCACTTCAATACGCTGCGCTTTAGCGGCCACGTTAGCTGGCACTGCCTATCCGCCTATCCAAAAGAAATGCACAAGATACGAAATTAGGCGTAGGTTTTCGCTCGGCGCCATAAAGACAAAAGGGATTAAGAAACACAAAGGGAAAAAGTTGGATGAAAGTTGAACACGTCCAACTTTTGAAAATGAGATTTCAATTTGTTGAAACTGGGAAATATCATCCAATTTTTGCGTTTACATTGTCCAATTAATTGAATCCAATAAATTGAATCCAATAAATTGGATAGTGTATTTCAGCCTTTAGAAATGCCAAGTGAAAAAGTGATGTGTTACATCAATTTTGCATCGAGATTCTTCAATTACATGGAACTTGGCTGGGCCTTGGAGAAACTTCCTCAAAACTTTGATTGTCATGAAATAGGACATTTACTGGGTGTGTATTTTGATCATGACTTTGGCACAAGACTGGTGGTGGGGGTCTTGATATTAAAGACTCTGCGCTAACCGGCAGCCTCTGCGCGGTGAAGCTATACCACAATGCAGTTTGTTCACTCCCATATTGCAATTCTAGAACGTCCACTTATTTTCAAAATGGAAGGCAGAAGCCTAGCCTGGCATGGCATCACAAAATCAAAGAAAAGAAAATTCCCAGTCCCCCAAAGAACAAAAGAAAGTCTTGTCAGCTCGTGAGCTAATTTAAGAATGCCAATTCCACATATTGAATATTTTCAATGCCGAGTTTCCTGTCAGTTGCATGCACAATTAAATGCTGTTCTTCCTGATAACAAAACAAATCTCTGATAAAGTTTCCAACTGAATGGTGCTGTTACATAGAGAATGCTGTAGAGTCCAAAATTTGATATTTCCCTTTCTCCAATTTCAAAGGAGCCATTCCAACTTGCATACCTTGCACGTGTCATCTTGCACAAGGTTGTTTATCTATCTTGCAAAGAATGCCGCCTGCAAAGACTGCCGGTTAGCGCAGAGTCTTTAATGGCCCAATGCCATGTTTTTGAATTATTCCTGCTTTGTACCAGTGTTCATAATTCTATATCAACAAGATTTTCTTATAAAACTGCCTGTGTTCAACATGTTTAACAATCATATTTAAAAAATATATTTAAATACGCCAATTTTTTTATCGCACCCTTTTCTAAATGTCAAAAACCCACCATTTTTTGCCATTGATGGCTCAAAAACGAATTGAGATAAAGGCATGCAATTGTCACAAATGATAAAGCTTTTTAAGCGCTAACTACGTTGCGTTGTCATGGATACTCAATTTGATAAAGGAATGCTATAATAATTTTCCAATAAAGGACGTACCTGCTTTCCTACTTTACATATGTAGCAAGAGTCCAGTTTGTTGTTCTATCCGACCTGTTGTTACTTCTGATCTGTTAAAGGAAGTAGATGATGTTGATGTGAAATTTAAGCAAGCACGTTTTAAAGGTGTATCAAAGACGGCTGGCGTAATCCGCATAATGCAGGTTGCATAATGCAGGTGGCATAAAGCAGGTTGCAGGTTATCATTTATGGCCATGGGATGTAAAATGTCGGTCTCATAGAGGTTGTCATGAGTTTGCATGTTTTTGAATTACTAATAATGAGATAAGCAGATCAATGCAGTCAGCTATAGTGTGTCTGCGTGATTTCTTTGTTCTATTTATAGAGGAGCTTATTTACCATTGCAGACTTGCTTGAACTATTTGCAATCCAAGCTAATGCAACGACTTGCTGTCAATGAGGATATGATTTGGAGGAAATTTTGATGACATGCATGATATTTATACGTATTATTTAGCCTTTTAGAAATAAGTATTCGCATCAGGTTCAAAAGGTTTGAGAGAATTATGACCAAGCTGCAATCATAATTTTCTGCAAAATATTTGTGGGAAACGACACAAATTTTTTTATATGAAACCAATTATAAGAAACTCAGACTCAGATTACCAGAAAATTAAGAAACTCCCACCTTGTTTTCTTTATTTTGTTTCCCCTATCATATTATTCGGAAAGTACCTGAATAATGTCAAAACATTGGAAAGGCTTCAATTTTGGAAAGGCCCCCCTCCCATATTTGTACGCGAAGCGTTATTTGGCTAATTATTTTAAAATATGGTCATTATTTCGTGAAATGGATTTGCAATATCTCCTATGGCAATATTTCACATAAAGACCAATTGTTCTCACATACCAACTCATGACAACCTCCGTGTGTTCAACATTTTAGCTTCATCTAGGAGACGGCCCGTTGTTGCGGCTATACAGCCCATGGCCATAAATGATAACCTGCAACCTGCTGTATGCAACCTGCATTATGCAACCTGCTTTATGCAGATTACACCTGCTGTATCAAAGAAGGGCATTCTGTATCACATGATTCCTCCGAGGCCCCAAGGGGACTGTTCCCTCTCACAGTGAGCAAGGTTCAGCATTGAAGAGAGAAATCATGAAAGCGCCACATAAGTCATGCTACAGACCGCTTTTGCCCAATTCAGGGATCATCAGTACAGCTAGGCAGTATGAGGCCTTTCACCTAACATTGAATGCCAGAGTGAAGCTACTTGATGTAAAGCTCGTTGGTAGGTTGGATTATAAAGAGTAAAGCTCCGTCCAAACACCTTGACTTTACACTCGACAACGCTTGACATTTGTGTCGCGTGAAAAGTCGAGAATGTTTGGCCACCTTTCATAGTGATGTTGAGTGATGTTGAGCGTTGTCAAGCATTGTCGAGTCAAATTTGATACAGGTCAAAATTGTCAAGCGAAGCCACTCAACGTTTCTATTGTTTGAGGTGTTGTCGAGTGTTAGCAAGAGCGTTTGACCAGGTGCTCGACTTTCCGCTTGACAATGCAGAGCCTGCACGTGCAGTTGAAACAAATTTCCCGCCAAAATTACTACAATAAAGGTTCCGCCAAACAAACACCACTCAAATCAAAGTCAACAGACGTGAATCGCAGCATAGATCGCAGTAAATGAGCTGAAAAATATGGATAGCGACGAATTTATGGATCAATTTCATGACAAGCCTGAGTTGAATCAATATCAGGCGAGCGGCCAAGTATGGCAGGATGACAACAGTTCTGGCAGCAGTGGTGAAAGGGTGTGTCGATAGTCTAGATGACCTTGCCCCTGCCGTGAAAAAGGTTTTTACGAAGCCGGTTGCTAAAAGCAAAAACAAGAGCGAATCAGTTACCAAATCAAAGCAGCAACAGCCTTGTGTTTTCTTGTTGTGAGATTCATATTGATTTGAGAACAGCAAGGAAACAAAATTGAAAATTTGGTGGGTTGTTGTACGAGAACGAAGACAGGACATAAAACATGAATTTGGGGCTGCTGCAAAATTGAGTAAGAGTCAAGTGAAAGTTGAGAGCATTTGGCCAACCTCCACTCGACAATGCTCAACAAGGCTCGACATTGTTCAATTTTTTTAAACGCTGTGGAGTGAAAATTGAAGAGCGTTTGGCCGGAGCTTAATTGCAAAAAAGGGCCCATTATTAGCAAATGGCCGGATAAAATTGGCAAAAAGCTATCCAAATGCCTGCTTGATACTATCAATTTGTAGTTTCGTATGGTTTCAGTATCAGACAAAAAGGCTTGCTGAGTCCTTATTTTAGAAGTCAAGGGATGGTTTGATAGAGCTATTGCAGTGGGTTTTTACTGCTTTCCATACAAAATGCACCAGAGCTACCGGGTGCAC
Organism: Aurelia coerulea; assembly: GCA_039566865.1. Classification (NCBI taxonomy): domain Eukaryota; kingdom Metazoa; phylum Cnidaria; class Scyphozoa; order Semaeostomeae; family Ulmaridae; genus Aurelia; species Aurelia coerulea. Next base: position 13,877,501 of record CM076947.1, read on the forward strand.
CAAAATAAACTATGCACGTTTTGCAGGCCACAATGAATCATACACTGGACCAATTTTGAAGATTTATGACTTAATTGTTAGCAGAAAGCCTGAATTAGATACTGGGATTTTTTCCAATTTTTTCATTTTCAGTTTTTAGAGCTAGAAGCGAGTTCCTTAAAATATCACTTTTTGAAAAACACTAAAAACGATAAAAAAACATTGATCAATTTTTCCAAAGAATCGACATGAATGGACAAAGAGAGAACTTGTTCGTGGTGATTTGAGATGTAGAAATCGACCAATTGAAATCTGCTGTAAGAAAGTTGGTACTAAACCCCAAAATCCCCCTGAAAACGTTTTTTTTTTGTTCATTCATTCTTAATCTTTTAAAATTTGATCAACGTTTTTGATCGTTTTCAATGTTCTGGAAAACGAGCATTTTAAGAAACTCGCTTCTAGCTCAAAAAATTGAAAACGGAAAAATTTGCAATAAGTCCTAGAATCTAATTCAGGCTTTCTGCTAACGAGTAAGCCATAAATCTTCAAAATTAGCCCAGTGTACGATTTGTTATGGCCTGCCAAACGTGCATAGTTTTTTTTGGCGCACCCGGTATAATACAATTTACCATCCAAGGCTGCTGCTGCTCCTTGGCTACCTTTCCTGAGTTCTCCATTGCTGTTTCTCTTCTTTTGACTGGGCCTACTACTCCTTGATCATGGCAGTCTGAGCAATAAGCGACTTGCCTTCCTGCAATCCAGCTTTCCTTGGAATCATCTTTCTCTTCAATGGCACATCCATTGCAGATTAATACCTTGCATCTGATTCAGAGACACTTCGTGTTGGAACAGCAAATGCTACAAAGTTTGAGGACAGTTGACGTGGACTCCATTTTAATGTGAACTGTTGTGTTTTCTTCGCGCACTTTACCATATGAAAACTACGCATGTGTGGATTACTACTGTTATGGGTTTATGGGAAGGAAAATAAATTAAATTAACCCTATTTTGGTTGGGGGGGGGGGCAAATTTGCCCCCCTAGTAGACTTTTTGTCATAACTCTGTCAGTATGACAATTATGGCCCGGACATTTTCTGACTTTTTGCTAATACTTATTGTGCAATGACTCAAGAAGTTTCATAAAAATATTTTGAGAAATGAGGGGGAGGGAGACAATTTTCCGGAACTGACTCTGTCAAAATCGCCAATTCTAAAATATTAATCTTCGCGAAAAAAGTAGCAAAATTGCAAAATTTTGCAAAGATATTTTGCAGGGTAGTGCTATTTGATGTATTCTGTCATAATTTTTATGTTTGGATGGAAATTGTGCTCCAAATTAAATTTTATCGCATTTTTCCTGATTTTGACCAATTTTGACACTTTTCTTGACCACACAAAGGAAAATGCTGACGCAAGCAATAATGATGGCTAATTTTAGGTTAATTTTTATATTTTCATAAAGTACATGCCTGGGGCTATTAGTACACCAAATCTGGTTGCTCTATCCATTTCCAGTCAAGAGTTAGGTAGGGGGGGGGGCTTTTTTGCCCCCCCCCCAGCCAAAATAGGACGTGTCAGATAGCCCAACCACTATAGGGTTAATTATGCATTTGGTTCTTTACATGACCAGCTCGATGTTTGAAACCTAGTTGCTTATAGTCAGTTGCACAGTTCAACAAGGACTGCCATGCCAAATTGATGTCGCCGCATTAAATATAATCTGCCGTACGTGCCGAATTCAGACGTCGCGCTTTACATGCACTTAATAAATTAATTTAGTTTGGCGCATGAGAAGTTCAACGTTTGAACAGGGCCTTGCATTTAGAAAACTTAAACTCTACCAAAGCCTCATTTCCTTATCAGAAACACACCAGTAACGAACAATGACTGGCAATTGCAACTTCGAAATAAGCAATATGCGATCTTATGTGATTCGGAATGAGGACATGTGGAGAAATAGCCGAACAATTTCATGGAAGAACATGATTAATGCTCGTTGAAACATTTTTGATAGCATTTTAAGCCAATCTAAAGGGAGTGGCCACAACAATTTGCCCAGGGAGTACCCCTGGACTCACAAATTTTTGGCTTGCTTTGCTCGCCTTCGGTCTCAATTGCCATTGCGTTCCTAGTTGCCCCCATTGCCCTACCATCGCTCCGGCATCTCTGTCCTCTAAGCCCCAAAGACATGAGTTTACAAAGTAAAAATTTAGAGTGCACCTGAAACCAGATGTTTTCATACAAGGACAAGCCATGATTTGATCTCAAGAGTATTCTTCAAAGGCATTTACATATTTTATTTTTAGGTTTTACCCTTGAAAAGAATTATAATTTAGTATGCTTGAATTGTCTGTTAAATTAGTTTTCTTCTGATGAATCGTTCTTTGTATCAAAGAAGAGGAAAATCGGCAGATGCACATTTATTTCAGAGATGTGGCACAAGTTTATCATTTTTACCACGTTTATATTCAATTGGATTTGTTAGGGTCGTGGCCATGCGTATATAATTCTTTCCGAAACAAAAACTGAAGTTTAATAATGTCACTGTGAATTTGGAAAATAGTGATATCTTATGGTTTTTTTCATTTCTCCAGTCAAAAGGAGTTATTTTTGAGACACCCGATTGCTTGTCTTGTCTGTTTTGCAGCTATCACTGTATTTGCCCTGGGGAGCCCAGGCACTCAGGGCGATTCATTCCTACTCAAAAGCTCAAAAAAATAACAAGGCAGGGCTTTAACCTGGGACAAACGCGAGTTATCGCCTCCCATTCGCAAAAGAATGTTTTATAGGGAGCCCAGGCACTCAGGGCGATTCATTCCTACTCAAAAGCTCAAAAAAATAACAAGGCAGGGCTTTAACCTGGGACAAACGCGAGTTATCGCCTCCCATTCGCAAAAGAATGTTGCAGCGATAGGCAGGGACATCACTATAGCTCACTTTCACAAGAAAAAAATGTGAATGGCGCAGCATCAGCCACGGGCAATAAAATCGGGTAATAAAATGATTGCTGCATTAGTTGAGCCTTTGGCAAAAAAGGGCAGAACCATTTACTGTCATTTACAGTTACTTAATTTAAAAGCTACTTGGGGTTACCTTTACTAATTGGATTTAGCATTAGTCCACTGGACAAAAGACTCAATGCTGAAATCTATTCGTATCAATGCCGGTCTTGGCAATCCACCACAAGGATACACCAACAATGATGCCAAATCTGGTAATTTCATCAAGCGTGGTTTGAATTTCGAATTAAAGAAGCTCCATGAATTTATTGCTGATGTGAAGAATATAATTTTACAACAATTTAACGATGAAGAGTGAGCAGTATTTGGTGGAGGTCCCTATCATGTGAGTGAAGGTTTCGAGTATCTTGGTGTTGATGACACGCAATGGGGGAAAATATCACATGCACAAAAGATGCCAAAAGTGGCCTCATTTTTTAGAACCGACATGAATGAGATCAACGTTTCCTTCTTGGCAAAGGATACTAAAATTGACGAAATATCTGGCAAATCAAAGTTAATGATGTCTGCTGAGGAGAGTGGTATCTGTGCTGCGCCACTACCAGTTCTGCAAACAATGTTTGACAAGGCCTAACATATATTGTTGAGCCCAGATCTCTTGTCAAACAGCCTGGAACAACGAACGGATAGTAGCAGGCCACTCAAACAGAAGCTTCTGTATAAGACCAGGTAAAGGTGTTTAACTGAAATATGACCGCAATTGCAAGAATCATTCAACAGGAATATATGAACACACCATCGCCGTGATAGCTCATCAGGATAGCCTTGTGTCGTCCCTTGCTTTATTCAAATGAGCGAAGAAAGGATCGTCTTTCACTGGACTTGCTCTGCAGGGAGGGCCCAAAAATTCAGGGAAGAAGCTGAGCAGCCGTAAAAGAAGTAATGCAAAAAAGGTAGAAGTTAACAAATGTGTAGATCTACTCCAAATTGATGAAGAAATCAGAAAGGTTCATCAGAAATGTCTTTTCATATATGCCAAAGACCTTACAAATCAGTGAATGTGTTAAGAAGGCACTTCATTGAAAAGCATTTTGGTGACAACACAATTGGTGAAGGAGATTCTGTCACTATGAAGGAATTTTCCCCATGTTCAATTTGCAAGAAATTTTACAGGAAACAGGCCAACAATGTGAAGCACATGTTGAAAGCGCATGTTACCTCAAAAGATGAATTTGAGATTGTTGGGGAGATGAAGTGCTGGCCCTATTGTTTTGATACATTGTGTTTTCAATCCGAATCAACGTTTGGGCTCACATTGTCATGCGCATTGCTGCTTTTGTTTCTTCCCTTGTTCTCAACGGTCAAGCTAATTTGCATTTTACGTAAGGGACGTAAGTTGTTACTGTGCATGCCATCTGGAGCCCTTTTTGGGGGATTCATCTAGGCTCTCAACTTAGCCTCTTCGTATTCCCAACAAGAGATGCATGCTCAAGAGAGAGGAAGCACAACTAAGGAAGATGGAGTATTCAATTATTCATGTAACACATTGGCTCTTGGTCTTCTTGCAATGTCTTTTACTGATGCTCCCCCCATGGAGATGGAAAGAGAAACATGCTCCTTTACCCATTCACGATGCTGATATTCAAACTTGCTGGTAACTATGCACATTACAGTCTGTATACTATTGCCCAAGTTAAAATCTTGCTTCAGTGATGCAAGGTTGTGCCAGTGGTGTGAACGTTTTAGTGCAGAAAGAAGCTCAATCGGCTAACTACGTGCACTACCGGGTGTCCCAAAAAAATGTATACGGATTTAGTTGACTCCAGCGCTGTGAATTTAGCTTCAATCACTGTCTGATCACTCTCAAAATGTTCCTCGATAGTTAACTTGAACATAGATACCTCGTTTGTTGATATTGGTACTCTGAGAGTAGACATTTAAGCTTGAAAGCTGAAATTTGCCTCGCCCTGCAAACCAGAGCTTTACCCTTTTGGCCCAAGCAATTTCTTAATGCACAGCATATAAATCAACGATAGCCTTAATAAAATTTGAGCAATATTAGATCTTGTCTTATTCTGTCTTCCAGAAGTCACCCCCCAGTCACCCATTGGGAATTTTCTTAATTTTTCATTAATTTCAGTTCTTAATTTTGATGTGCTTCAGGAATTTGCTTAGGCCAAAAGGCCAAAGTTCTGGTTTGCAAGGGCAAGCAAATTTAGGCTTTCAAGATTGATATTTCCACTCTCAAAGCACCAATACCAACAAACGAGGTATCTATGTTCAAGTTAACTATCGAGGAACATTTTGAAAGTGCTTAGCCATTCATTAAAGCAAAATTCACATAGCTGGAGTCAACCAAATCTGTATACATTTTTTTGGGACACCCGGTACTTCAACTGCAGACTGAATTTAGTTGTTATTGACGTTTTCAAGAGCATCAAGAGAGCAGCTGATTTTGTGCCGATTATCCAAAAGCTGTATGTTTATATCAGTGGAAGTGCAGTTCAAATGAAATGGATTCAGCTCCAAAAAGACATGAACATTAAACCACTAGAGATGAAAAAGTTGTCGGACACTTGATGGTCTTTTCAGTATGAGATGCGTAGCACAGTCTACATGCATATTCCTTTGACTGATATTCCTTTTTGATGTGCAAAGGAAAGTAAGGTACTGTATCACTTACTGTAGTCTAACACAAACAGAAAATTATTGTGGCAGCAAATTAATATGAATTAGAGGCAACTTGCCTTAATTTCACAACTCATTGATTTCTGCATCTGTTCCTTTATAATTCACAGTGACTGTCCCAGTATGAAATAACCAAAATACGGTTTTGATGTGAAGTTTGAAGAAAATCTCACCTGCATGCTGTGGTATATCTTCCTTTTTCAGTTGTGAACAAACCAGATCAGCATCAGCACCGGCAATAGAGTAATACAAAGCAGGCCCAAATACCCCAAATGCTGGACCATGTTGAATGATAGAATGGGATACTTCATCATCATCATCATCATCATCATCATCATCATCATCATCATTAATTTATTAACAAAGTAGGCTGAAACAAAACCATAGCTAAAATTACAGCTAATTAAGGCCTACTACACGGTACACGATACTGCAATACCAGCCAATTTTAAAAGGTTGCTCTTGGAACTGTCTCTTACAGAAATCCTTGCAGTTTCACTTCCTTCAAAGAGTCTCATCTGTGCCTCCTTGAGTGGCATTTCCAATCCATCTTCACCTTTAAAGATCACACAAAGGTTTTTCAATAGCCTACTTTTGTCCATCAAATCTTTCTTGTAAAAGCCCAAAGCACCCCTGCATACTTCCTTTCTTTCAACTGTAATTTTGTATACATCAACATCAACATGCTTCTCTAAGCTGTGCCAAAAAATTCTTGCAGATTTGTACAGCTATCTTGAAAACATGGAATGTGGAATACTGGAATGGAATAATAGGATGACATGGAATACTAGAATGCCATATGATACTAATTGATATTCCAAAAAACAACAAGACACGATGCTAGCAGAGGGCTAAATTATTAGAAAAGTTAATTGAAACAATCTGCTGAGGATTGAGTGATATGTGCAGTTACGCACATCATAACCAATCGAATTGTAAGAAGGTTGTGGGACACCTTTATAAACAAACGCTTGCAGCATCTTCCGCAAATTAACTGGGATATGAAATTTCATTCTTATCCCTATTTAATTCTTGCTTCAGAGAAAAAATAATATGACCCCTCAGAGCTATGAACAATCACCAATATAAAATTTGCCAGTTGCCAAAAACAAATAAACAAATAAAGGCAGTGTTCTCTCATCATAGGGGCCTAAGTTTGGGATTTCAAATGCACTGGCCAAAATGTGAACTCCCGCATCAACCGAAATAGTTGGGGGCTAGAGCAAAAATATTTAGAATTTTCTCCACCACAGAACATGTGTGTTCCCCCAACCCCCAAATATCCGACAAAAATAATTTAACCCCCTGGATCACTACAAAAGATGAGAGAACACCCCCTGCAGGCAACTCTTCTTCTGTGTGGCTTAGCCCCTTTCATGAAATTGTTCGTTTATTTTTATGTGCGATCGTGTATGAGCAAGACAAGTATGAAATTTTTTTGATTAGTTAAAGCGCGAGTAGCGAATCCGAACATTGCAAGGCCACCACTTAACTTGATGATTGCCAAATACAGGAAACCACCTCATCTCGATGGCTATTTAATTAACTTAACTTAAGGTAAACATCTCATTTCAATGCCTACCAGGCAACCATCTCATCTCAACGGCTACCTAATCAACTTTGGGCAAAGACCAACTCAATGGCGCCCAAATAACTTTGGGTAAAAATTTAATGTCGATGATTACCAAACAATTTTAACTTCAAACAGACAACCGTTTTATCTCAACGGCTACCAGAGAAAAATGCTTAACTTTACTCGACATTTTAACTATTAAATTAGTAAAGTAACATTGCAACTTAATTCAACAAATTAGAGCATAGAGTTCCAACTTAACTTGACAAAGAACACAAGTTTCATAAGAAACCCAACACATCGGTATAATATTAAATCATTTATGTCACATAACGTGGACAATAGCCACAAAAAGAAACAAAAAAAAAATAACGACAACAATCTGTAGGTTTAAACTAAACTTAACTGAAAAAACAAATATTCATGTCTCAGTTATTGCCTGGATGATGAACCCACACAGTGTGACGAGGTGACAAGCCTTTCTATGGGTAGTTTGATGTAAACTTTATAAGCATCACTGGACCATTGTCCCATTGCTTCAATCAAGTGATCTCGGAAGCCAAGAGCAGCTGCCGTTGATGCAGCCCCGACACGAAAACTATGCAAAGTATAGGAACCTTTGAGCCCAGCTGAATTTAGAGCTTTTTGTAGTCTATCGTTCAACATTTGCTTAGACAAGGGCCTTAATGCTTTGCAAACAAACAGCGGGCCTTGAGAAGGACCCCGCAACCAAAGATACTTGATTATGCCATAACTGGACAAATAGAGGACTCAGATGCTGCTAAAGGTATGGTACAGCCCTCACCAAATTGGTCAGTTTTGGAATACCTTAGCCTTATAAAAATGACGTCTGGATTCGCTTGATTATCAATAGAAATTTCACTAACAGCTAGGAACTTGTTCTCCTTAAAGCTTCAGGACACGTGGTAAATTCAGCAGCTCTTAAAAAACCACAGACTGCAGTGCAAAAAGCAGCCCAGAACATACAGTCATTAAATTCATCCAAATTCAGGTAAGCCTTTATGGCCCAAACAGAAAATGGGGTAATAGGAATTTTAGAAGGCCTGTTCGAAGGTTGCACACGACGTAAACCTTTCAAAACTAGCGGAATTCTCAAGCAACCCAATGGTGGATCTTCGGTTCCATTTGAACATGCAATGATCTAATAGCTGAGAGATAAACTCTATTACTCGAGGCTTGGCAAGTACTACTTAGACTAGCAACAAATCTTAAAGTGCCACTGAAGTGTAGTAGTGGAAAATTTTGATAATGCCATTTTTGTAATGATTACGAATAAACAAGAGCCGCTGAATCGAATGATGTAATCATTTCCTGCATATTGTTTCTATAAGTATCATATTTTAAGCCCTAAAGTGCCAATTATCAAGTTTCTTTGTGCGAAAAATAATGCGCGGCCAAACAGGAATGTGTGACGTAGTTTGATTTATCACTTGCTGTGGCGTGGTGTGTTTTTAACTGCAGTTCAGCCTGGAAGTCACGCGAAGCCTCTGGTAAACTGTTTTAAAAAGCAGAAAATGCCACTTTCTGGTGACTTTAACAACGCCAGCTGCATGAGATATAATCACGAGCTCGCAGGTTCTCGGGAAAACTTCCATAACAAGAGCAGAATCATCGAGAACTTGGTATAAGCATGGTATCTACGCAAAAGGGTTATTAGGCCTATTGGCAGCTGAAGCAACAAGACTAACTCGACAAGCCTGTTTTCTGCAGGGAACATTGATTTACATTTTACTCTTGGCTTTTGACGAAATTAGACTGCTAAGACGTCGTAAGGTCAACATAGTATCAACGTCTGGAAGCTGAGAGATTGTGCTGTGTTGCTCTGAGGAGCGAAGAAAAAATCCCGAGTTCATTCCTTCAGGTGGGTGCAAGTTTTGCTGTGCTTGTGTTGCTGCTCTCTGAGATTTGACGGTGTAGCATATCGATGCAGTGATTGTTTTAAGTTTAGTATCGAGGACCGTTTTGAATTATTATGAATGAAATGGTATTTTCAGATTTGATTTGAATGAAAGCACTGTGGATGCACAGTTAGTAACAGGTCGGTCTCCTGACCCCAAATTCTGAGGACCGTTCCTTGCCTTTTGTGGTCCTCGTTTCCAAACCATACAGAAAGGAAAATGCTCTCAACCTGGTGGAAACCGGTTTTGTTTACCACTCATATGGTGCCTATTACAGTACCTAAATAATCAAAAAGCAAAGCAGATGCAGTTATTTTGGCTCTTGTTAACCAAACGACTGCTGTTCATTGAGTTATGAATTTTTATTTGATATTTTAGATGAAATGAAAGATCAAGTCAACCAAGATGAAGAGCATGCAGAACTCATTTGGCATATCTGTTCAATAATATCTTTGATGAAAAATGATCTCAGTGCAAACAGAATTGGGTTTGAAAATGAAGGTGACCTGACGACAGCCTTCACTGCCTCAAGATACTGAAACAGTTAGATATATTTTGACAAAGAGTTAGTTTAACCCTTGTTTATTTATGGAGTATAATGCTGCCTGCCATTGATCTTGTAAGAGTAGGTACCAATAAGAGTAGTAAGAGGAATAAAATCTTGAGATCAAACTCTCTTTTCCTGTGCCTTGGGTAATGTACTTTCAGTGCAAAATTAAACCACTTATTTTGGAAGAAACTAAGAATTTGAACCAGTATTGAGTTTCTTAAAATTATCAGATTTCAAGGTTCTACTGTATATAACAATCTCCATGTCTACTACCGATGCCCTTGTGAAAATTTCGAACCAAAGTTGTTGAAGCCTCTATTTTTTATACATTTACACATGCTTTTTATGAGAAACTGCTTACAAGAAACTCAACTCTAAGATCCCCCAAAATTATGAGACTCCAATACTGGGAACATATAACTTAGGAAACTATCAAGTTTTAATAAAGGACATCCTCGTCATATTTGTATTTATTTTCACTTGTTTTCTGTCTGATATTACTCAGGAGGTACTTGAGTAAATGTCTAACACTGGAAAGGCTTCAAAAAATGTTGCTTTCAAATATTCACAAAGGCAAAGGCCATAAATAAAAAGATTGTTGAAACCTTTGATAAACTTTTAACTCTGAGAACTGCAAATCTGATGATGTTAAGAAACTTTCAGTACTGACTCAGATTCTTTCTTATAAAAGGCAGGGATGTAGGAAGCATCTCAAACTTGGGGGGGGGGGCATGACACTTCAAAGGCATCTTTCTCATAAAGCTAAAGGGGCACTTGCTGAAAATAGAAAGCACACTTTTTTATTGCAAAATCTTGGGGGGCACATGCCCCCAGTGTCCTCCCTTTCTATGTTTCTGATAAAAAACTCAGGCACCTTCCGAGTAATATGCTACAAGTAAAAATGAAGTAAAATTAACCTGAGGAGTTTCTTTATTGGAATAAATAGTTTCTTAAGTTAAATTTTCCTAGAACTGGAGTTTCTTAATGTTTTGACGACCTGAGAGTTGAGCTTCTTATGGCTGGTTTCTTGTAAAAAATATGTGTAATGTTCACTAAGTTGTATCCAGAGAATTTGACAAACACTGCCTGTGATTTTCTTCAACCTGTGAGTATGAGAAGCTATGGTGATGGCCCCTCTGCCAATATTTTTCTTCAGTTTGGCTACAGATGCTCAGTAAGAAAGTAACAGAAAATAAGCAGTAATGATGTTAAATGGATTATTGCTACCTTCTAACCTACATGCAAGTTTTAAAAGAAATACTGAAGTAGGGCAGGACAAAAACACAGTTGCCAGTTTAAATATGCCTGATGAAGAGCAAAGAGAATTTTGTAAATAAAATAACCCTTCCCTGCTGATATCCCTGATTGGAACTCTTTGGTATAATGTCAATACCAATATCAGATAGAACCATAGTTTGTTTGTTTGTTTGTTTCTTAAATACAACTCACATTTTTTGCACATGAGGAAGTACATGTAAAGAACTCAACAACTGCATACAGGGCCTATTTTACAACACTTGGAAACTGGTGTGCACCTATGTTTCATTCAATTCCTACTCTGGTCATTTCCCTGGGACACCCCTGGGTATTTGCTCATAAAATATTCCTGGCCCCCATGCGTTTGACTGCAAATTTTCCCCTGCTTCCAGGGGCATTTGGTAATAGTAGTGATTATAGCGTTTGCTTATAAAGTTTTTGGGAGTATGCATGTGTTCAGTGCCAAGTCCCTGGGCATTTGCCAAAAGACTTGCCCCATCCCCTGAGGCATCTGTACAAGCAATTCTTTGACCCCTGGGCTGCCTGCGGAGGATGGTCAGGGCAGGAATAGAATGAGACATTAGGTTGAATATCAGACATAATTGAGAAATGTTATTTGGAGTTTGGTTTTGCCAAATCCTTCAAAATAACTTTATATTGTAGAGTATACTACCATCCTCACTTGAAACAGATCATACCTTTCATTTTAGCAAAAGGATTTACTGCTATTGTGCAGCTGGGCCCTAAAGTCTGAGTTAATTTTTTCACTTTTAATATGAAAACATATTTAGGATGATTTCCACCTCATCTCCTTTTAATCTTCTGCAATCTATTTTCAACTTTTTATGAAACCACATAACAAAAGCTGAACTTGTTTTTACTGTGACAAGAAATATCAGGTATTGTGATGTGAGGCCAAGAGACTGTGTTAGACTCAGAATTTTGGGCTGAGAAAAATGTATGCTGCCATGTGTGGAATTCACTGTTTAAGATAAGCCACACTCTTTTCTTGTTATACAATACAATGCAGTACAAAATAGCATCAGCGGCAAAGTTTCAGTTGCTTGTAAAATGTTTTGGTATCCATAAAATTTTGAATTTCCAGCTTGTCCTGCAGGGTTCAAGTTCTAGGCCATTTTGCATGAAATATTCTCATCAAATTGGAGTCAACCATTAGTCCGGTCTGCTAGCATAATAATCGTGCAAAATATGATACCAGCATGAAACTTGGTAGACTTATGTAGTTTGACATGCTGAAAGCGAAGAGAAACAGACACAAGCTGAGAAATGCCCCCAAATGCTATTTTCAGACGGGGGTACTTGGTCCCAGTCCTCCAAAGGGGTGTCCCTTCGTAAAACGGAAACCGTGAGTGATAAAGAAATGAAACGTTTTGGTTTCTACACATTTTGATATGCTGAGAACGATAAAGAAAAGACCCAATCAAAAAATTACCCCCAAATGCTATTTTTAGACGGGGGTATTTGGTCCAAGTCCTCCATAGGGGCGTCCCTTCGTAAAACGGAAACCGTGAGTGATAAAGAAATGAAACGCTTTGGTTTCTTCACATTTTGATATGCTGAGAACGATAAACAAAAGACCCAATCAAAAAATTACCCCCAAATGCTATTTTTAGACGGGGGTACTTGGTCCCAGTCCTCCATAGGGGCGTCCCTTCGTAAAACGAAGACCGTGAGTGATAAAGAAATAAAACGTTTTGGTTTCTACACATTTTGATATGCTCAGAACGATAACGAAAAGACCCAATCAAAAAATTACCCCTAAATGCTAATTTTAGACGGGGGTACTTGGTCCCAGTCCTCTGTAGGAGCCAACTTCGTAAAACGAAGACCGTGAGTGATAAAGAAATAAAACGTTTTGGTTTCTACACATTCTGATATGCTGAGAACGATAACGAAAAGACCAAATCAAAAATTACCCCTAAATGCTAGTTTTAGACGGGGGTACTTGGTCCTAGTCTTCCATTGGGGGCCTTTCTCTATAATAGCGGAGCTCGATTTGTCTCGTAACTATCAACAGAACTTCTTTCGTCAATCAAGGCTCTTGTGAGCTTTTCTATTTTTAAGGCAGTGCAGTGCGGGGTGCAGTGTTCAATGCTCAGATTTCGCTCTCGATGAGCAAGACAGTCCTTATTGATCATGAATTTTTGAACACTTTTGCGTTTTTTCAGTGACAAATTTGACAAGAAACTGTTCTATTGCAAGCACAGCAATAGCATCATTCACGGTGGCAATGCTTTATCTATTTTTTCAGTTGTAGATATTTTAATAATCAATACAAAAACACAAGTTCCTCACTTGTCCGTAAAAGAAGAAATGGAACTCTTTTTATATTGAAGCGGTATATCAAAATACTGTTTCAGAATGGCCAATGCTTTGCTATCAACTCATTCGGTGCCATGGCTGAAATGCTGTTCCAATCTGGTCCATGAAAACGCCACACCAGCAATGCAAATGAATTGCTAATACCTCAGTTCCATGAAACATCATTTTACAAGAGCGACATCGTTCGCAGCGGGGAAACCTGACATCGCAAACCCCCCCCCCCCCGCAGAAATGGCCCCTCAAATTTTATGGGAGAAGTCTCTTGCCATCTTGGATGGTTGTGTTTTGTGACAATCTCCTTGTTGGAATGGCATGTGCGCAAAAGTTATAGCTTATTTTCTTGTTGCTCTAGATCAAGTTATTTTAGAAACGATTTTATGATATTCTTCAATAGCTACAAGTTCTTGTAATGAGCAGTTGATCCAGAGAACATTTGATTAAAGATCATTTAAATTAAGACGTCAGAAGCAATTTGCTATACTGTTTAAATTTTCATTCATATTTCATGTAGATAGTTAAGAAAGCTTATGTCTACCCAATATATTCCAAATATAGACACTGGAAGGCAATCTAATTCATGTAGAAAATGTTTATGTAATTTACGTAGTCTGTGGTACCGACCTTACGTACCTAAAAATCAATTGAATCCAGTCTAAGTATCCTAATAAGTGCAATTGGACTGGAAATACTTTTTTGGAGCTACCTAAAGCCTCATTTCCATTTAGTTGTCGACAATCTTTAAAGGTCTTTGGAAATTTTTGATGGTCATTGCAGTTTTTTAACGATCGCGAGAGACTGAATGGAAACCAAATGTCAAATTGACAAATACCGCCAATGACCCACAAAATTAATCTTTGATGATCGCTGGAATGGAACTCAAGTTCATTCCAACGATCTCCAGCAGCTCATAAGGATCGCCAAAGATCGTCAGTGACTAAAAACTCGAATGGAAAGATAACAAAGATCACAAAATACCGCAAACAACCCATTTTTACGATCAGACTGGATGTCACATATTTACAAAATCCTAGTGTTTGCAAAAGATTGCCAACACCCCCCCCCCCAAAGATCCTAAGATCCAAATTCCCTCAAAGATTACCAATGCTCCTGAAAGATTTTCGAGGACTAAATGAAAACCAGGCTTTAGGATCATTCAAGTACGTTTTTAATGTCAGAAACATTGACTTACTTTACAAAATCACGAACTATTGAAAAGGCAGCGAAAAGATCAAATTCAGGACTTGGGTCAAGTACCCTAGCCTAAAAATAGTATCTGGGAGTAAATTTTTGATTAAATTGGTTTATCAGTTTTTACAACATATCTAAACGAGGGAAAACCAATAACTTGCATTCCTTTATAGGTTCCAATTCCCTTTTTTGTCTTACAAAAGGAAGCCCCAGTCCTCCAAAGGGGTCTGGGACAAAATACCCCTGTCTAAAATTAGCATTTAGGGGCAATCTTTTGATTGGGTCTGTTCGTTATCGTTCAAAGAATGTCAGAATGTGTAGAAATAAAAAAATTCATTTCTTTATCACTTCCTGTTTCCGTTCAGCAAAGGAGGCCCAAAAAGGAAGCCCCGATAAAGGACTGGGGTCATGTACCCCAGTCTAAAATTAGCCTTTAGGGTTTATTTCTTGATTGGGTCTTTTCGTTATCGTTCTCAGCATATCAGAATGTGTAGAAACCAAAAGTTTCATTTCTTTATCACTTACGGCTTCTTTTTTACGAAGTTGGCTCCTATAGAGGACTGGGACCAAGTACCCCTGTTTAAAAATAGCTTTTAGGGGGAATTTTTTGATTGGGTCTTTTCTTTATCGTTCTCAGCATATCAAAATGTGTAGAAACCAAAGCGTTTCATTTCTTTATCACTTACGGTTTCCGTTTTACGAAGGGACACCCCTTTGGAGGACTGGGACCAAGTAACCCCGTCTAAAAATAGCATTTGGGGGCATTTCTCAGCTTGTGTCTGTTTCGCTTCGTTTTCAGCATATCAAACTACATAAGTCTACCAAGTTTCATGCTGGTATCATATTTTGCACGATTGTGGCTAATATTTTTGCTAACAGACCGGACTACATGCTCTAAGCAATGTTTATACCAGATTTGTTGGACCTGAATAACAATAAATAACAAAACATTTAACTCTGAATTGGCTTACCAACCACAGTCAATTGTGATAAAAAGGCAAAACTTCATGTTTCTACATTGGCTACCTTACAGGCAAACCTTGATTTTCTATTTATTGCAATAATAACAGATAACTGCAAATCCTGGCTGGTAACAAAAAACATGTTCAGTTTCATGCCATCTTAGGCTCACTTAATTCGCTCCTTTTAGGTTACTGCTGATTTAATAGTTTGCAGAAAACTCATATCTGATCCACTTCGTGCTTCTGGTCAAGACAAGTTTGCTCAAGTGGTGGTGAAAAGCCTCACAATCACAACGAACACCAATTCAAATGACCTATCATATCAACACATGAAAGAAAAACAAATAAAGCATTCAAGCACAAATTCTCACCATTTAATTGTAGAAGCACCTCCAGGTGTCCATTAATTGGAATATTTGATCTCCCAACATGCCGTAATTGATGCTTCCAATCTCGCCATCATCGCCTCTTCCCTGAATTTGATGCGGGCAAGAGGGCCTAAATCATCGTCAATAAACGGCGGCTTTCAAACAGTTTTAAACCGGCTACATCACTCCGCAGCATTTGTTATTTATCATCCCGTGGTCACTTGGTACTACTGATGCGATTGGAATCCAATTTATCTCCAAAGTCTCAGCAAAACATGCAATAATATTCACTTTTCCTCACGGCACATTGGCAGCCAGGAACCTTCCTTCCAGTCGTTCACAGTGGTGTCTTCGTGTGTGATGAATTGAATGGAACGCTTGATAAATCAATCTACGTCACTCGGCCCAGGCTCTTTTCGCAAGACCAAGGGGTAAAAACACCCCAAAAAATGGCATTTCCCGGCACCAAAATGAAAAAATATTTACGTCAATCGAATCATCGATGATTTTTCCATTAGGGATCGTTTGAACATTTTTTTGACTAACACACTTCAGTGGCACTTTAACAGCGTCAATGCTGATGCAGGAATAGCCTAGCCATTGTCATTCAATAGACCACATTTCTCACAAAAGTTTACAAACTATCTATGAGCGGAAGAGTACGTTCTTTTAGTGTTACTAAGAAAATTAGAAGAGAAAGAAAGGAAAAGAATTCAGAGGGAAGGAAGGATTTCTAGAAAGTTGAAATAAAAGTCCCCAGGATCAAAGAAAGTAATGAAAATACCCCTGGCTAGTAAGAGAGGAAACAGTCCACGTAAAAGACGAAAGTTAGATCAACTAGAATTTGAATGTGAAAACTGTGGAGGACTTTACGACAATGCGACAGGCAATAAAGATACATGGATTTGCTGTGGCAATGATGATGATGATGCAGACGAGAAAATAAAGAGCTGTGGATTGTGGTTCCACCTTTGTTGCACAGACGTGAATCCATTTTCAATGCAAGAAGAGCTAGATAAACTAGACTGGAGATGTGAGCATAGGTTCCAAATCTTTAAAAAGGCCGGTGTAAAATTGAGTGACCTATTTCTTTGGACTGAATGACTTCAAAGAAACTTTAGCTATTTTCTATAATTCTACCGTTGGACTTTTCTGAAATCTTTAATAGTTTCAGACTTAGAGCGTTGTTCTTCCTTTTCAAGAATTCAAGAAAAAGTTTCAAAAAAACTTAAAACCAACGTAATTTCTAAACTTGTTGGGGATACGAATCATCAAAGTTCATAGCAACGGTCATCCCCCAAAAAGGAAACCTGTGATCATGCGCAGAAAGCATGTTTGGTTTTGTGGAAAGGATGTGGGCGGATAATCCGGCCACAATCCAAACAAGAATTAGCAAAGAGACAAAAAGATTCTCGCGCATGGTAAGAGGTTTCCCAGCTGTTGATCTGCTTTGAACTTTACCAGCATAACAAAAGGCTCAGACAAAAGGGGCAGTCCTCGGTATCCTCAACAAAAACTGTTTGATGCAACATGAAGTAATTTCGAAGAGAACTATAGTTTATGGATGCCTACAATATGGTATCAAGCAAAAGTCTGTCACCCATCTGGTTTATGATTTAGAAAATTGATGACGTCACATCCTAAAATGAGCTGAAATATAAAATACACTATAATGTTGAAAAATATTCAAAATTTCTGGAAAGTCCAACGGTAGAATTATAGATAAGTATCTAAAGTTTCTTTCAAGCCATTCAATCAGAAGAAATAGATCATTGAATTTTACACCCACCTTTTTACGCTGAGTTTAAGATTTGGAACCTATGCTGGAGATGTGAGGCATGTTTTCTGTAGCTTGGTACAAAATTCTGTAGCTGAAAGGTTATCCTGTACCTCTCCAGAGATATCACATTTTCCTGCAAAGCCAATTAACGTTGCATTATTTCTGACCAAGCTGCTCCAGTGGAAGGAGTCCTTTAAGTGTAATCGAAAGTGCATTTTATACAATCAAGCATTTCCACAACATAGCCTGTCTTGATGAACCAACCAATTCAGACATTTGTAAGAACATGCTCAAGAAAGCTACTGAAAAGAAAGGGCATGTTCTATCTACCGGACCATCTGGACCATTGGACCATTGGACCATGCCGCAGACCCCTGGCCGCAATTTTGCATCGCACTGTTTCTCTTGCTGTAAATTCTTTCTGTTATTTTCCCAGGGACTTAAACGCTCCTTTTGTATTATTAATTGCACCTTTCCTGATAGAATGAATGAATTTCGCCTTATTCTGATTGTTGTCTGCTGGATTCAACATTCTCAGTCACGCATGATCTACTGGTCAGAAATCTTTTGCTTTCAGACTAGACTTTCTCCAAGTCTATTTCTTTTTTCGTCAGTGATAGTTGATAGTTGATAAATGTTGGTAAATGTGAAATATAGAGGAATGCGAAGGAGCATGCGACGGGGGTAAAGGAACGAAAGGAAGGACCTTCCTTCCTACCCCCGTCCGGCCTCGTTTTCAATCATCCGCATGCTCCTTCGCATTTACTAACGAAGAATCACTGACGAAAAAAGAGGAATCACTGACGAAAAAAGAAACCGGCGGGTGCACTTCTATATAAAAGGTGATACACAAGCTTGTCTGAAGCTTTCCAAAATATACCCTTTTCACTGACAAAAGTCTCAGCAGTTAGACCCTATTCACTGACATTTTATCGCAATGTTTTAGAAATTTATACCCCTATTTTGGAGAATCACTGACATGCCCTCCAGGCGGTTTCCTTTAAATGTCACTATATTTAGCCCTTAAATACTGGAAATACTACTAACTACTCAAAATGGAGCAGAAAATGTGTATATCTCCATTACACATCCATACACTGAAGCACAAATATGGTTTGAGCCATACAGTATGGTATGGTTTCAGTTATTAACTCTACAAACTTCAGCAAAACTTTGGTTTTCTGCAATCAAAGCTGCCCACAGATTCCTTGATTGATGTATTTCCTGCACTATGGAAACCATTCACTATAAATTAATAAGATTTCATTTGGAACTCACTTTCATTACATTACATACATCCCATTTATTTACTTTGCATTTAGGATTTAGGATGTTATTGATATGATGTTGTGTAAAAGTATGGTAAAACGCATTGAGTACATTGCATCTTTTTAAAAGCATTAAGAATTTTATTTATTTTCAAGGAAATTGTAAACAAATCTGCTGCCCTCTCTTGATCTGGACTGCTGATGACCACCAAAAAATCGAACTTTCAAATTTATAGGCCTAACCATCTTACCAATGGCACTATACCAAATTGCACTGAAACATGTAGCAGCGGCAAAAAATGACACGTTCCTCTGGCCTTCCCTCAGCAATTTTTGTTCATTAACATCATTAACTGCGTAAGGAACCTCGTCAGCTTATCTAGGTCTCAAAATTACTTCAAATGAAATGTAGCAGCGATACATCCTCTTCCTTTTTCCGGCGTTTTTTCACTAAGCCTCGAATTGCAAAAGAGGCTGTTGCTTCCGGGTTGCTTCCATGAAAAGATGGCTGTGTGTCAGAAAGTAGAAAGGGCAGAGTCTGTTTATATCGTAACAACTTTCAAGTGAATACTGCACTACCATGAAGTTACCTGTGGTAACATGTTTTAGTATGAAGATGCCTCTACCTATGCAACTCTGAGAAGATGTTTCCCATCAAACAAAACTGAAAATCTACTGAATGAAAAGCTGATCAAAATAGATCAAAACTGACGACTGAGAGAGAAGCAAAAGAAAATAATCAAAGAGAGAGGCAACGTAGAACGCTTTTTCTACCTGAAACAGCAGTGATGCCAGTCAGAAATACAGACTTATTATCCATTTTGTCACCAAGGAAATCATAATATCGGTTTTGATACAACCATATACAATAATGTTATTTTATGGAGCTGCAGATTGGAGCATTAGAGCACTTCTTGATATATAACATTTTCCAGATCAAAGTTGACTGATTTGCCATTAGTTTAGGCCTGATCTGATACATCAAGCACATGACTACTGCAAGTATCACCCACTGTACTAAAATGGCTTTACCTAATAGAAAGGAAACACAACCAACACCATTTCAAGAATCTGCATGTTAGCTACTACTTGCCTTTGAATATTGTTCAACAGTTGCTGGGTTTTATCCCCTTTTCTACACCTGAATACATAGAACTACTGATGACTTGCTATTAGTGAGAAAGCTATGCCTAGATTTTTATTAGACTTCAATTGAGGAATTTGATCTGGCCAAAACAAAGATAGTTACATCACCAAGTCCCCAAGTGTTTTGTATTCAACATTGTACAGAAAAAGTCTATTATAATTAATGACTTTGAAATCATTCAACATCAAGTTTATTGCACGTAATGACTAGTCAATTGTAACTCACAAGAGGAAACCATCAACAACAACCTTATTCTTGAAATTAGTTGTTTTTAATCAAGTATCTTTTTAAAATCTGCTGACCAAATTGTAAAATAACCCCCCTTTTTTCTAAATCCTAGGTCCTAGGATTTGAAAATTTTTTCACCCTATCTCAGTGAATTTACAGACAAGCTTGCGTATCACCTTTTATATAGAAGTGCACCCGCCGGGAAAAAGAAATAGACTTGGAGCAAGTCTACTTTCAGAGGGGCCTTTACAGCCTTACGATATCGGATGGTCTGCACTCTGCAGCATGTAGAATTGCACAGAAAGCACATTGAAAATGCTTTGTCTGACTTTGTAACCGTGCTCTATTGTTGTAAACCTCCACCTATGGCAGCCCATCCAAATACTTAGCTAATTTTTGCTAACGAGGGGTGACGAAGGGCATTTTCCTCTTTCAAAAAGGGTACCAGATGAGACCTTTTCAGAACAAAAGGGCCTTTTAAGAATTGTTGGTGGATTTCCTTCAAAAGAAAAGGATTTTGGTCAAAAATGTACGCGATGTTTTGGTAGTGAAATGCCCCTCACATTGTGAATTGTTTAGTCTTACCCTCTATTTATCGTACTCAAGCGTTTTTGAGATCCTTAGGCTGTCTCACAGCACCTTCTCTCGGTGGTGACAGTACAGGCAGCACACAGCAACAGTGTGCAGAATACGTGAATGACTTCACATCCACGATTCCACGTATTGCTCTGCTTGTGTTGTAAACATTGAAATTCTATGGTTGTTAACTCCCTCTTTGTTTCCTTGTTTCTTTTCAAACAGAAGGGTTATCTGCATGACTGAGACCAAAGGAAGTTTGCATTTCTATGGAAGTTTCCTTCAGCATAATTGCATTTTTACTTATCAGTAATAGAGAGAATACAAAAGAGACAGCAATAATAACAGCAACAATATCTTGGCGGCCAGCGGGTTGGTGTCTGCGGCATGGTCCAATGGTCCAATGGTCCAATGGTCCAATGGTCCAATGGTCCAGAGGGTCCGGTAGATAGAACATGCCAAAAGAAAGAGCCCATATCATCATTGCACTTAAATCTTATATGGATCATATTGGTGGTACTTCAGCTAATCTATTGCAGTTGTGTAACTTTGTTATAGTTTCATTGACTTTTGCCGGTTTCTTCAGATTTAGTGAAATGGCGAATTTCCTTGAAAAGAGCAAGACTGACATTTACCAAGATGGCAATTTTACTAGCGGGTAAATACAGGAATTGCTCCGACCGAAATTTTTGCAAATGTACGATTTTCGGTTCATCGGTGACCGAGGCTTTGATTGGAGACTTAGCGAAGTTTCACAGCAATGGCGGATGGAGCTATGTTTTGTAGCGAGGGAACTTCCATGCTACCCTGTTTCCTGTTGTAGATATGAAAAAGATCTATTTGGACATTCTATTTTTAGCCTTGTCTCCATAGTTACCAATTTTTCATACTGCACTCTGTGAAAAACATACTTTTTTCTCTTTTAATCATGTTTAATTGGTCCAATTAAGTCTAAATTAAGAATTTATATATATTTTGATCTATATCTTTCATTTCTTTATGAAAAATAAAGTTTCATAACCTATTAGCAACCTTTCATTTATATAACGTCATATGACATCATAATGATCATCATGCTCTAGCAACAACAACAACATCGCTAATTGGATTAGGATTTCAAATTTTCATTGTTTACATAATGAACTACCTTTGTGCCAAGTTTGGCTGCCATATCTCTTATGACAACAGAGATAAACAGGGGGGGCGGAATGGCCCCCCCCCTTCAGGCATTGAGTGTTTCAAATCACCCAGGTCAGATAGGGTTAAAGACTAATGCGGACAGAAAGTAGTTTAATTATGTTATTATTTACTTTTTGATTTGGTTATGTTTACTTCTCATTTTGTTTCATTGTAAAGGAAATTGTATATATATCAGCATTCATACTATTTCCTCCTAGATATAACATTTTTCCGGTCGAAAATCTGATTTATATTAGTCCGGTGGCTGGAGGGGGGGGGGCATCACCACCCGAGTGGAGAATTTATGAGACTTAGTCCATCTAGACCAGTTTCTTGCGTAGATTTCGATTCTGGGGGGTGATCGGCCATCTAGGAGGACTTTTCGGAGATATGGGGGGTCTTAGGTGAAAAAATGAGGGAAATCGTTATTATATTGTTATCCATGAAAATATTCTTACAGCTCAGTTAACCCTATTTTGGTTGGGGGGGGGCTAATTTGCCCCCCCCCCCCCCTCTAGTAGACTTTTTGTTATAACTCTGTCAGGATAACAATTATGGCCTGGAAACTTTCTGACTTTTTGCTAATACTTATTGTGCAATGACTCAAGAAGTTTCATAAAAATATTTTGACAAATGAGGGGGAGGGAGACAATTTTCCGGAACTGACTCTGTCAAAATCGCCAATTCTAAAATATTAATCTTCGCGAAAAAAGGAGCAAAATTGCAATATTTTGCAAAGATATTTTGCAGGGTAGTGCTATCCAATGTATTCTATCATAATTTTCATGTTTGGGTGCAAATTGAGTTTCAAATTAAATTTTATCGCATTTTTCGCGATTTTGACCGATTTTGTCACTTTTCTTGACCACACAAAGAAAAATGCTGACGCAAGCAATAATGATGGCAAATTTTAGGTTGAATTTTATATTTTTATAAAGTACATGCTTAGGGCTATTAGTACACCAAATTTGGTTGCTCTATCTATTTTCAGTCAAGAGTTAGGTAGGGGGGGTTTTTTTGCCCCCCCCAACCAAAATAGGACGTGTCAGGTAGCCCAACCACTATAGGGTTAAACATGGGTATCTAGCATCAGATATATCTCTGTGGGTGCATTTGGTCCTCAAGGGCTTGTTCATGTCTTTAAGGGAGCGCTTGGGGGTCGCCATTCAATGTAAATATGTAAATACAGTGAGCCGGCCATGCTGAGTTTTAACATATTTGAACTAAATAAAAATCTACATTATACATAAATTCACACGCTGTCTTGTGCTTAAATAGTCTTTATCAGGAAATATTAGAATATTAATCGTATATTTATGAATCCACGGGATGAAAAACGCCGCTAAAATTGGTTGTTTCATGAACAATGCTATTCATCCTCTTCATCGGAAGATTCGTAATAAGCCATTTCAGGATCTGGTCCAGCTTCTTCGTTGGTGATGAGCAGCTCGCAAATATCTTCTGGCTACGCCTCAGATACCCATGCACACGAAAAATCATCCTTCCAACCATGCATCGTAGGGTCATCTTGGATGATCATGGGCTGCGCAGCTTGTCTCCACGTTCTGGCAACAAAATTTGCTCGTTTGATATGGAATAAAAGGCTACTCCTACAAGGTGGTAACGATGAAAGATCTGTTATCTTCTCATCTCGTGTGAAATTCTTCCAAAATATCTTTCTTCTAGCATCATCTACTGATGTAAGCCTTTTTTCACCGTACAAGGAACAAACAAACTTTTCTAATCCAGCAACTAGGTCCTCAGAAACATTATTCGCTTGTCCTAATTCTGAAAAGATTTCTAGGAATTCTTCATTTTCCTGAATTAGTTTCCAGCACTGACTTTTGCCTTTCCTGAAAAATGATGAAACGTAATCATTTCCTGTGAAGGCATGGAGTCCGAGAAGCGCTTGTTTTTGTTCTGGCGACAGTTCACATTGTGTGAGATCTAATAGCTTTTTTCCTTTGCCAGTTCCATTCTCAATCAAAACGTGCAGGTTTGGAACTTCATTGGCAAGTAGAATGATTGGTATGTCTATGTCTCCTGAGGAAGACCGCAGGACACAATTTGTTTCTTGACCCCCATTACTTCGCATTGCAAAATGAAGTAGGTAACATATTTTTCTGTCGGCTTCTTCATGGTTTGTCAGAAACTCTTCAACGGTCTTGACACTTCTGTTGTCAATCTTGGTGCATCGATCTGATCTTGCAAAGTATACAGTTCTCGTTCCGAGTAGCTCTTTGTTGTTAACCCAAACTTCCTCTACTAGCTCGAACAAGCGCTCTTTATTTTTCCCATTACTTAGGAAGGACGGGAAATTCGGAGGGATCCTGATTTCTGGTGTCTTGATAACAAATTCTTCACCTTCTCCACGGAGTGCTCTCTCTGAATTCTTAATGGACCTCTCTGGGTACGTATCGCATGCAACAAAAATGAAATTGAATCGCAGTGGGATATCCATTAGCAGTTTGACTGCTAGGTCTCTAAATGTATTTGGAATCTTGACAGTTGATCGGATGGTGGCGATTAAATCAAGAGCGTAACTACACAAGCAAGGCTTTCTGATGTGATACATATGGTCTGTCAATTTGCGAGCAAGTGATGTAGCGTCGGAAAATTGGAACTTTCATTCTTCACCCAAAGGCAAGCACGACGGCAGACAACATCAGATCGAATCTGCGCTTTCTCTCAAAGCTTTTAAACTATACATAACTAGAACTGGGGTTGACAAGTCAGGTTCTAATTTGAATTAAAGTACAGTTATTGATACAACTACAGTAAATCCCTGCATATAAGAACCTTTTTTTTTGAGAGCCAGGCTGAAATAGGGTCTTATTTTGAAGGTACCAAGACCAATTTCAAGGTATCAAGGTTCTTATTTGAAGAGTGCCTTGCGTAGGCTGTTCTAAAATCTTCACTAAAAAAAACCCAGCCCTGTTATTTGTTTTTGTAAAGTAATTATGTACTCAATACCAAATTCTAAGCTTACAAACCAACAGGGAGGAGATTCAAACTTTAACAGCTTGAGCTTGATAACGACAATGACAAATGAACTTTGCTATGCCTGCAGCAAGGCATATTTTTCATCAAACTGAAACAGGTTCTTAATTATAAAGTCCATTTAGCCCTTCCATGACTCAGCAGAAATGAAAGCCTCGTTTTTGTTTGTCTTCGCGATTGGCATGTTGCGTTAGCATAGCTCTCATTCGGATTAACCGCTGACCCTGCATAAAGTTTGAGCCTCGTATGCATGAACGCACAAGGGCTACTTTTTGCATTTTCTTGATTTGCCCATTCAAGGATTGGTTTCCAAAGATTCACAAACAAGAACAGGATGTCAATGAAGATTTAATGACAGCTAAACAATTTTGAGATCAAGATTAACCACTTAGGAGCGACACTGCTGCAAGTACGTTCTTTATATGATATATTTACTCAGCATCAATGAGACATTGCTTAATTTTGGCTGCATTTGTCATTTTTCAGAAAAAAACAAGAATTTTAATCTCTCTGTCCGCCATCTTGGATTTGCGAAAATCAAATTTTTCACTTTATAAGTATATTTTCACCTTCTAACAATGCTTTGATTGGCATGATTTGGTTTCATGAATCAATTTTAGAAAATTATAAAGATTTAAAAAAAAGTTGATTTTGTCACCTTTTTTCGTGCACACGTGCCAGTGGGTATTGAATACTTATGCCATCATATCTATTTTTAGAATTATTTTTGTGAAAAATGATAGATCATAACCACGGCTACCTGCATGGTGAGTTTTGTTTTTGTAAGTGAAGGAATGGCAATTTTTTGGATAGCACAGAGTGAAAACAAATGTTAAGATGCTACTAAAATACAATACTAAGGGAACAAATAGCAAAGGTAACTAAATAAAGAGGGAGTAATACCTACCACCTATATGCTATGCCAGCTGTGGTAATGCAGGGTGTGTAAGGAAAGTATGTAAAGGAAAGTATATCAATTAAGTAACTAAATAACAACAGATGCAATGGTGGACCAGGACGCTGGTCTGCTGGGGCGCCTGCACCCAGCTATGGACTTTCTGCATTGGCTCGGTTTGAACTCCTGGGGTGGCTGAAGGACCCTGTGGTGACAGGAAATTGGCTGAAGATTTGCATCTATAACCTTACATATATTTTATAGCACCGCCTTAAAAACAAAATAAACAATAATATATTTACCAATGCAACTAAATGTATGGCATTCAGACATCAAGTCTAATAAACAACACAACAAACAATTTCAACAAATACAACCCAATATATGAATTGCGATTGTGAGGGACAACATGCCGTTCCGAAACCACCACCATGCCAACAGTACCCAATCCATCAGCACCAGCATGATATACGCACATTAATATTGGTTCCACCCTTTACATACTTTCCTGACACACCCTGCATTACCACAGCTGGCATAGCATATAGGTGGTAGGTATTACTCCCTCTTTATTTAGTTACCTTTGCTATTTGTTCCCTTAGTATTGTATTTTAGTAGCATCTTAACATTTGTTTTCACTCTGTGCTATCCGAAAAATGTTATGTATGGGAGGAACCCCCATGGTCCCTCGGATGGACCGCCCCTATTTGCTTTCCGCTGTCGGGCCACACTAAGCAGGTTCTTTTTTCGCTATACCCTGACTTCTCTCGAGGCATAACCCTTGTATAATACATCAAGATCGTATTCCACCTGAATATAACATTGTGTAACATACCATTTAAGAAACTGTCTACCTCCATCCGGCCTACACAAGAATATAACCGTCAGACCGTTTTTAACTCAACATATAGAATAGGAAATGAAAAGAGACCGTTGTCACTAACCTAATAAACAACACAGCAGCACAACAACCAATTTCAACAAATACAACCAGATATATGTCAAAACTGAAAATATTTCAATGAACACTTCAATAAATCAACACTCCAAATCCCATATTTGGATACTAAGTGTACTATGGCAACGAAAACGCATGTCCCTTGACCCATGACCTCGCTGGATTGGATCACCACGCTACGCATTATTTCCGGATAATCTTCTGGTCACACGATCCTCAGGTTTTCAGATTCACACACACCTTCAAGTTGGAAACCATCAAATTACAAACAAGAACCCTTGCATACAGATTTCATAAATGGAAACGCTAAGAAACTACATGATTGGGAGGAGCTACAACTTCTCTGGAATCAAAACACAATTCAATAAAATCAGGCAAAACATTTACAACATGGGAAACTCCCCCCTAGGCGATTGGGAGGGGAGTGTTCATGTTCTGAACAAGGATCTCAACCTTGTATGCTCTTACACTACCACTTTTTTTTCAACACTGCAAACTCAAACTGACAAACCTAGATCAAAACCCTATAACAACTTTACAACACTAGTAACAATTTGCTATGGGCCCTTGGGGGTGGGGTTGGCATTACCCTCCCTTGTTATCCGTTGTTTATATTATTTTTATTTCTCAGTATCATTTTTGACTATTTGTTATCATTTTCTCTTCTGCCTTATCAACATTTGACACACAAGGGGAACCCGAGCATACCTTAAGGTATCGCCCCTCCCTCATTGTACCACTCAGGCTGTTGATTACTGTACCTATATTGACCCCCGCATGGTATTACGTCTATTTACATGGATGTTTCTGCCCTGGGCAATGAACACTTCAATCAACCAATACTCCAAATCCCAGATTTGGATACCATACGTACTATGACAACAAGAAAGCATGTCTCTTGACCCATGACCTCACTGGATCACTATGCTGCGCTATAGGAGACCATCAAACTACAAACAAAACCCTTGTGTGCAGATTTTGTGAATGGAAACGCTAAGAAGAGACCTGATCAGGAGTTCCTTATTTCAACATATACTTACAGACTCAGACTAACTAGATCAAGACCCTATAACAACTACACAACACAAGTTCCGAGCATTCCTATCACACCAATCAATTAATTAGCCCTGGCCTTGAATCTGGTCTTGATCCTGTGTCTTGGGTCCTGGGTTCGTCTCCTGGATCTTGAGTCCTGGGCCTTTT
Source organism: Aurelia coerulea (assembly GCA_039566865.1). Classification (NCBI taxonomy): domain Eukaryota; kingdom Metazoa; phylum Cnidaria; class Scyphozoa; order Semaeostomeae; family Ulmaridae; genus Aurelia; species Aurelia coerulea. The sequence continues at coordinate 13,905,522 of CM076947.1, forward strand.
CCAGAGTCTTGATCCCAGGTCCTCAATTGGTCCGCCTTTTTCTGGCTGGTCCATGATTTGACTGCAAAGCAAATCTATAACAAATCTAAATGACCAAAAACAATACATCTGTCAAAAACTCTAGAAATGGATTGATTTACACGTATCACATTGAGCAAATCGGAACACATGCATCAGGCCCTTTTCACTGGCAAGTTAAATGAGGAAGAGACAAAATTAAACAACCCCGATACTGACACACAACACAAATATGAACGAAAACGTAAGTTTTGCTTCAATTCCTTTGAATAATGATATGTTATTTGTACACCAAATACCTTTCCCAGGCATCCTTTTACAACTTAGGCCCTCTTTGAGCTGCATTGAAACAAACTCATTCAATATTTACACAGCACAACACACGCCAGAGAGGAGAAAATATCCATCCTACGGAAAATAATTAAACCAAAACGCAAAATCAGAAAAACCAACAACAAAAACAACTCAAGAACAAAATTTGAAAGAACCTCTTCAACGAAATTAAACAACAGTCACAAACTGACAACATAGCTAACCTTGGGGAACTAAATAAAAAGTTTGAAATACTCGAGAAACAATCTGGTCAAAAGAAGATACAACCTCTGAAATAAAAAAGCAATTTAATTGAATAAAAAACCAATCACAAACAGATCTGCTATTCACCAACAAAACAAACACAGAAAAACAAGAGGAAAACCAACCATTTGTGATACCATATGACAACACCACCATACAAATTGTTAAAACACTTAAAGCAAACTGCCACATAATTGAAGATGATGTTTCCTTAAAAACATTTGGATGATAAAACCATTCGTAGTATTAAAAGAAATATAAAAACCTTAAGACTCACTCGTTGGGTCTGAACTCAACATGGAATGACAGCTTATACAATCAATTAAGTAACTAAATAACAACAGATGCAATGGTGGACCAGGACGCTGGTCTGCTGGGGCGCCTGCACCAAAAAGACATTCCGATTTAAGTGCCCCGAAATGTGAGAGGGGTCTTTGGGCTGCTCTGGGGGGCCGAGCTATGGACTTTCTGCATTGGCTCGGTTTGAACTCCTGGGGTGGCTGAAGTACCCTGTGGTGACAGGAAATTGGCTGAAGATTTGCATCTATAACCTTACATATATTTTATAGCACCGCCTTAAAAACAAAATAAACAATAATATATTTACCAATGCAACTAAATGTATGGCATTCAGACATCAAGTCTAATAAGCAACACAACAAACAATTTCAACAAATACAACCCAATATATGAATTGCGATTGTGAGGGACAACATGCCGTTCCGAAACCACCACCATGCCAACAGTACCCAATCCATCAGCACCAGCATGATTTGGTACTGTGTGATTCACCCTGAGGCCTGGGACCGCGCAGCCATTGAGCTAGGGGGGGCTAAAGGCCCCCCACTTTTTTCAAAGATTGGTCTAAAAACTTTCACAAATATGGAATTTTCATACACGCAACTGCTGCATTTGCTGGGAGACCTTCTCGATGGCTAGATGTCTCAAAATCTGACTTCATTCAAATTTAATAGAAGGAAGCAAATTTCGACAATCTAGCGATATTGAACTTTCATAAACAACAAGCAAACACGATGTCCCTCTTAGAAATTGCTAACGATTTCATTCAAAATCAGAATAAGCATCCAACTGTTTACTTTGGCAGGTTTGCTCTGACAGATCTTCAGTGGTAATAGTTTTTATGAGAAGAAATGCTTTGCTGTTCTCTTTTCATAGTAATTGAAATCTTTTTTGAACCAAACTGCATACAGTATAAATATGGAAGTCGTTTATTGAAAAGGGCGTTTTCCGACGTTCTAAAGGGCGTGATCTCAAACAATTTTCCTATTTTCCTCGCTTCGCTCGCCGTTCAGCCCCCCACTTTTAAAGCGCTGCACGGTCCCTGCCTGAGGCTGCAGGGAAGATGCCGTAGATTTTCGTTTTCGACTGGCCTCACAATTTGCTTCCGTCCAGGCTTTGGTGGGTGGGGATCCGACCTCAGACAAATCAGGATGTCCTAGGCTTCTGGGACACTTCCTTCAGTGGCTTATCCTTACATACGTATTGATATGCATACACATAGTGGCTATAGGTTTCAGAAAAGTTTACCACGATTTTATGCTTCCTCATTTTGATCTTCTTCGCAGAAAGCCACTTCTTTACACCCATCAGTTTCACACAACAATGGTAGTGGAATACATTGGCCTGATGCCCAATGAAGGACCTTGACTCAACCAATTCCAGTGTTGAACTTCGCTTCTAGCATTTTCCCAAAGCTTTCCCTGGTTGGGAATTTCACAGCATCTGCTTGGGAAAATGGGATCAAGAATTGACGCTTTCCTACTCGAGGGTTAAGAAAATCCTTGTCTGCCATTTTGAAATCAAACAGTAATGCATTTGAAGAGAAAACCATGATCATGTCAACAATCTTGCTCAGAAAGTGGCTGCCCGTGACTGTCATACTTGCATTTCAACAAACGCTACAAGTTGTTCTTGATACGATTCTTGCTGGGCATAACATGGTGCCAATTGGAAAAGCTGGAACTGGGAAGACATTTTTGTTACGAAAGGTTATTGAACTGCTCATACCATCAAAGGTGATAGAAGTTACAAGTGCTTCAGAGATATCAACATGGTGATTTGAATCCGCAGAAAACATTGCATTCCTGTGAGAGCATTAACACATAACAGATAAAGACGAGTTTCCCAGAGCTATAACGAAATGGCAATCTTTGGAGGTACTCACAATTGACCAGGCCTCCATGATCAGTGCAAGTCTCTATGAAACTGTTGAATTTTTGAAACTGTTGAATTGGTACTTATGTGTGCATTGAAAATTATTTCCCTTTTTGTGGATTGCAAGTGATTGTAACTGCAGATTTATTGCAATTACCTCCAGTTGGTAATAACATTGACAACTGAGAGCATATTCTTTAAGTTAACTAAATCCTAATCCATAATCAATATAGGCTTTCTTCGAGCTACCATTTATGGGGGGTTGCTTTACAACCTCCTCTGAAAACTGCCGTAGACTCGCCAGAATTTAATACAACTTGCCTCAGTATTGGAACAAGTAATTTGTAGCTTGTAGCGTAATTTGTGTGCAACTGCTACGCCTTGTGACGTCACAGTGATATCACATTGTTTAAAATCTGTGAAAATCAGGCTTCCAAGTTAAATTAGAGTCGAAAGAAGATTTTGCACAAGCATTATGCAGTTCTGGTTCAATTTGTGAACATATTTGGTGATTAGATATTATTTTATTGAAAATAACGATTTTGGAGTACTATTTTGGCAGAAATTAGCTGATTCTGACGACGTCATTTGTGCTATTAATTTGTTCTTTGTAAACCTGCAAAGTGGTGATAACCTATTATGAATGTATCATTAGAGTGTTTTTCATCGAAAAAGTTTGAAAATATTTGAAAAAATTGCTAATTATCATCAAACTCCAGCGATATTCTCTGCCGCACACACCACAAAATGATGTCAGTATCACCATTGTTTCTGAACATGTAGCCTCCACTAATGGTTTGTCTGCTTTGCACAGATGACAAATGTTAAACAGCAACGGCAGTTTTGACAGAAATGTTATGAATTTTGGTTGCTGACTAAGGTCTCCTTCTGCAGCAAGTTGTATGAAATGGTAAAATAAATCTGAATACTTCAACAATATAAGCTTTTATGGGAAGATTTCAATCGGCCAATCGGTCAATCGAACTTAGAGAAACTCGTTGAAATCGCTGAGAGAAATGACTTATTGCAACAATTTGAAAATGTTTATCTTTTCCTGAATCCATTCTAAAACAAAGTGAGGTTGATCTCAATTGGTTATCTTCGCTGATGACCACATCAACGGTTAAGGTGAGTGAAGGTCCTTGCCTATATAATCCTTTTCAACCAAAAGACCACCAAAAGCCTTGTCTCAGCAATTTTCAAATTATTTTCGCGAGGTGTATCACTCTTCCAAAAACACGTACGATACTTTTTGTAAACAATAGGACTTTTAGGGATTTTTTTGCGGATTTTTATTGAAAAAAAGAATTTTTGGCAAAGCTACGAGATTTTTATGGAGTGACATGCCCCTTGGTTTTCTCTTTGAATCAAGATGTACACTTTGTCTGATTGCTCCAGCGAGAAGTCATATGTTGACGGCTGCTCTTTTAAAACGTTGAGTGTTTGCACAATTTTTGGGAACTTAATAAGGAATAAAATGTACCAACACTTATGCAAACTTTGATTTGAATTGAGTCTGAGAGTTGATTTATTCTTCCTTTAGAAATCTAAGAGACCTGTTGATGTGCAACTGACCTTAAACCCAAATGGAGGGCGTAAGTCAACAAGGTAACTCCTTAGTGAAGAAAGTGTGAAAGCAAAAGAGGAGGGAAGACCAACACTGCATTCTTTATGGGGAATCTCATCAAGAAAGTCAGAAACTGCACCTTTGCAAACACCAGTTTCCTGTACATCATTTAGATTTGTTATAGATTAGCGTTGCAGTCAAATCATGGACCAGCCACAAAAGGCGGACCAATTGAGGACCTGGGATCAAGACTCTGGAAAAGGCTCAGGACTCAAGATCCAGGAGACGAACCCAGGACCCAAGACACTGGATGAAGACCAGATTCAAGGCCAGAAAAGCTTTCCTAATATACCAAAGGGCATATTGCTGCACAAGATCCCAATTATGGAGATCCACGCCCAGAGGCCATAAAGAGGAGAAAGCGATTGACCAAATTTGTCAAGTTGTCCAGGGCAAAATGGACAGACACTGCAGGATCAGTGATTAGTTCTAAACACTTTCATCCGGAAAATTTCAAGAGAAGATTCCATTTCTTTGAAGGCCAGGGAAAACCATGTAAGATTGCCATTAAATTGTTCACCTATTCATATCTTCACCCTCGAAACAAGTCAGATTATGAATAGGGAGCTATTCATAAAAGGGAATCATCATAATAGATGAACTTGCCTCATGATTCACTCAATTTACTGTCATCTACTGTCATCTAGCAAACAGCAAGGAAGCCTTGAAATCGAAGGCAGTGTGCAGCAGATCGAGACTGGTAGTAAAGCAAAGAAAAACAGATGAATTCAAAACTGCTAATACTGAGACTAATTTAGCTCACCACTTCAATGCATTTGAAGCCAGCATTAAGGAATTCATTAATGAGAAATTTGAAGCTATTTTCCAATTCAACGAAATGCAACGATCAAAGGATGAGATCAATAACAGTAATATCGAAGATAGAATATCACAGGAAGCTGTTAATAGGTGCAGAAAGTGTAGCAGAACTAAACGAAGTAACTGAACCTGACTTTCAATTCGGTTATGAATCAAACCAGGTTTATTACTTACTTTGTGTCTAGGATTCAAGGCCAGCTAGAGGGATACCGGACCTTCACTCAAGAATATTCAATTTCAATTACTTCAGCTATGTTTCTGAGGCAGCCCCAAATGGAGGGCGTAAGTCAACAAGGTAACTCCTTAGTGAAGAAAGTGTGAAAGCAAGAGAGGAGGGAAGGCCAACACTGCATTCTTTATGGGGAATCCCATCAAGAAAGTCAGAAACTGCACCTTCGCAAACACCAGTTTCCTGTACGTCATTTAGATTTGTTATAGATTAGCTTTGCAGTCAAATCATGGACCAGCCAGAAAAGGCGGACCAATTGAGGACCTGGGATCAAGACTCTGGAAAAGGCCCAGGACTCAAGATCCAGGAGACGAACCCAGGACCCAAGACACAGGATGAAGACCAGATTCAAGGCCAGGGCTAATTTATTGGTGTAATAGGAATGCTCGGAACAGACCAAGGAAAAGTTTGAAGGGATCCGCGAGAGGATCCCGCTTTCGCTCACTCTCTCAAGAGAGAAGTCAATTCTGGTTGTTTGAAACTATAATACATAAGGTAGCAGCACCAAGACCAATGAACGAATGAAAAGGGAAATGAAAGATAGGTGTGAGTTATTCGCCATATTCGCACCAATGCAAGGAAGTCCAAGCAAGCCCTTGTGATGTTGTTGTTGTTTTTTTTTTTTTGGACAGTGCAGGGTGAAAACAAATGTTAACTCATAGACTACCGGAGACCGTTAAGCCTATTGTGTCCTGTATCCCTGCAGGTCCAATGAAAAGTTCTCACCTGTGTCCCCGCGAGGTGTTTTTGTTGCGAGGTAAAAAGGTACTTCTGTTTTAAAACTTAGTTTTTCGGCAAGTAAATTGCTTGTTATAAGAAAATGAAGTATTACTATGTTGAAGGCAAAAGACTGAAGTTTTCGAATAAAAAAGAACATTCAAAATCAGTGGCCGCTTCTCAAAGATATGAGGGGCCTAATGCCAAAGGACGTCTCAGAGAAGACAATTTCAAATCATTCTTGTGCGACACTCTTTACTTGTTTGTAGAAATCTTATCATGAAGATATAAATGCTTGCTATATTGTTAAATATTGTTATAAAAATGAAATAAAGTTAGTTTAAATATCTACACTGCAGTCTAATTTCCTGTGTGGAACTCACGAAAACAGTCTTTATTCAAGACGCACGTTTGTGGCTTCGTCGCTGCATCCTGTGCAGACAAATCTCGACTGCGCGTTTACTCCCCTACTTGAGCAATTTTTGCAGCGTCCCTTCCTCTCAACTTTCTTTGGCCAATGCCCACAGCCTGAAATATCTGGCCTTATTCCTCGTTTCCTTTTTCGACCATTCCTGTCTTCCCCAATCAACTGCTTTGCTAAGTTCTTCCTGAAATCCAAGAGTGTCTCGGTTGTTTCTTTCCCCTTTCGATTTTTAATTTGATGGTTTTTTGACTCGCGCATCAAAATAAGGGCATTTGAAATCGCCAGATCGACCAGAATCCAAAACAGATATGTCCACCATCGCTTTGATGTCCTCGTTGTCGGGTAGGCAGTCCTCATTTGGTCACTTCGATCCACAGCGTTCATATTTTCGTTGTAGCTTTTTACAGGCCGAGGGCAAGGGATGTCTTTTGAAGAACCATCATGTTGTTTGCGCTTCACGGAAGTATGTGGCTCCTGCGAATCGTAATTTGAAGCAAGGATTCTGACTGGCTTTCTGCCCTTTTTTTCTTGCCATACATGAGCAGTGATTTTTCCCTTCTGCCATGTTTTGAACTGTCCTGGTTGCAATTTCATGTTGTTGTTTCCACGCTTCCCTCGTGTCTGTCGCATAGGTTCAGGTAGGCCAACTGCGTTTGCCTTCACTGTTCCACAGCCGTACAATTTATTTTCGACTAACTCTTCATGCAGTTTAACTCCATTAAAATAGTTGTCATAGTAAACATGATGGTGTTTTCCTTCGAGCTCTTTTGTCATCTTTCGTATGACCTTCTTGCCAAGATCCACTTCGCGCTGACCCCCACTTGGTTTTCCAACATAAACATCAATTTGCGAAACATATCCGTTGGTGCTGTCCGCTCTTGCCCAAACTTTGATGCCTTACCTTGTTGGCTTAGCTGGCATGTATTGTCGGAAGGCTAACTTTCCTCGAAATTTCACCATGGCTTCATCAATAGCTACATTTTGATGTGGCTGATAGCTATCCATGCATTTCTTTGACACGATATCTAAGATAGGCCTAATCAGATGGAGCTTGTCGCGATTTGGGTCGTTCCGGTTGTAACCTGTCCTATCGTTGGCATGTAAATACTGCGACAGTTTTTCAAACCTTGCTCGAGGCATTATGTCTGAAACCTTAAAATTTCCGAAAAATTGATCCTCAGACCAATACATCTTGATGTCAGGCAAATCAACAACAGACATGTATATTCGCATACCAACGTAAACTTTTACTTCTTCAGCATCAGTAGGCCTCCAACTGCGATCGAGTGCCCCTCTCTGCTCCTGACTTTGGATGGCGTATCGGTTGGTTTCTTCAGCAATTTTCTGATATATTTGTTCAGGAAACAGCTGATGGAAAAAATCAACTTCCTTTTTCTCTGCACTGAGTTCATGCGTAGGTCCTGCATTCGCTGTAAATTCAGGAACTATTACTTCACTCAGTCTCTCAGTCCAAACGTTAGGCCTACCAACTTCTTCCTGCTGCTGCCCTCGAAAATCCTCTTCACCTTCCTCGTCGATCTCCTCTTCTCCACTTGAAACTTCTTCTACCGAAATATCGCTGTCTTCGCCTCCTCTTCTTTCATTTATCTCTGAATCCGAAAACCCATAAAAACTTTCATCGCTACTGCTTTCTCCAAACACATCAAAAACGTTGTAACCACCATTAGAAGCCATTTCGAAAACGTGACGGGAAATTTGACCTTGCCTTGTTTGAAAGCAAATATCTCAAAAATTGTCATTGGCAGCCACCTACTCAAGACACATGACTTTAAAGCCCAAACAATAAGCCAGACATCCCTTTATTCTATAAGCCAATTAGATTACAAGATTTCAAGCTATAAGCCAATCAGATTCGATGTGACGCATGGCAGCAATGGGCATACGCGAGGGGAAAACAAAGCGTGACGCACGGCGACAATGGGGAAACAAGAGGGTCAAACAAAGCGTTCCGGATGGCATCAATGGTAGTCTATGAGTTAAGCTGTTACTAAAACGCAATACTAAATAAACTAATAGTTAAGGCAACTAAATAAAGCGGGAGTAAGCGGGTTGTTTTTTGTTGTTGGGTGGTAAAAGAAATGAAATTGTAGCTTCATTCGACATGTGAATTCATTAAGTCCTTTTGTAATATCGTGTTGTGGTACCCGTGTTGGGGTAGGTACGAAAGATAGGCCTTTTTGAAGGAGTTTAGATTCCCCCTCGGTTAATATAATTGTGCTTAAGTTGACTATATTGTCTGTTGGTTTGTATTTCAAAATTGCTCTGCGCAGTTTCTTTTTAATCGCATTCTTGCCAATTGTGCCATGTTCCCTTTGACGATTTTGGTTCAAAATTTTCCTTAATAAAGTTTTTCTCCGATTCTTTTTCTTATTAATGTCCGAACCATCCCTCGTACCTGTAGTTCAAATAGAGGATAAAAGAGAAGACACTATTATAGGCTCAAACTGAAAATTAAAATAATAAATATCATAAAATTTACTGAATATAAAATGTCCTTGAATAAATAACAACAATTATTGTTTATTTCCTCTTTGTTGGTTCTTTGCGTTCGCTGTTCTCTTTGCGTTTTCAGTTATAATCCGGACAATGTCCGCTTCATATAGTTCATTCAGATTATTGGTTATGGCTGTGATTCTGACGTGCTCCTCTTGTTGGAAAGCACGGTGATGATTTCTCATAATGAGGCATATACTCTGTCTAAGTTTTGCTACTGCTTCATTGTACTGGACCGTGAGGTTAATGCTTAATCCCTTAGTAAGATCCGAGTTAAAGCGAGGATTGGTGAAGGGTGGAAAGTAACTAGATTCTATACTGCGATTGAAGAAAGATTCTTTGGTTTTATGATAGAGTAGAGAGCAGTAGTGTCGAGATAGGTCAGATACAATTGTCTGGGGAAGAGGCAGTGGAAGTCGTTCTATAAGAGCAGGAGCAGGGGCAGATGAAGTAGGAAGGCTGATAGGGCGGGAGGGCCTAGGTACAGATGGCGTAGAGAATAGCAAAGGAGAAGGAAGGAGGGATGAAGCGGTAGTGATTGCAGAGGAGGAGGCAGTTTGGTTGTGGACAAAAGACACCAAAGAAGGTGTGTCAGGGGCGTAAATACGCGAAAATGTAGGAGAGGAAAGACGAGGGTGGTGTGTCGTTAGGCCCGAGGGGCCTGGGAGGGAGAGAGGGGATAGAGGAGGAGTAAGAGGGTATATGAAGGCGATTAGAAAGAGGATTAGATGGAGTCGAAGTAGGCCAGTATTAGAAGATGGATTAAACTTATAGGAGTTACCTCTGAGACCTAGTTTCTTATTATTTCTTATTGTATTTCAAGAATTGAGTGAACAACATTGATTTGTTTGGATGAAAACTTAGTGCCATGAATTACAATTGAGGACGAAGGAGCTTTGGTACCAAGCTTATGGATGGTGCTGAAGTTAAACTTTGTGTGCACACCTTTAACTGCCTTACCTCTAACTTAAGAACTGTGCAGCACCTGCCTGATCGTAGATAATTTACATGTAAAAACAAGACTGCAATTTTGTCTACACAATTCACTTTTATGAAATATTGCAGATCTCACTTACTTTGAGAGATATATGTGGCTGGAAGTCAGGCAGAATAACTTGAAACAAATACTCTGAAGTTACAGTACGTTTTGATGGTATATTGTACCTTGATCTGAGCTCGTTACCAAAATTAAATGCACTAGATGATCTTAGAAGATGGTATCTCGCATGGTATATCTTTTAAATATCGATGTGTACTTCAGGACTTTGCCAAAGCTCTGGTTTGGACGTCGAGGCAAGTTGACCTTTGACCATTAATACTTCATCTTTAAAAAGATCAATATCTTAAAATGGGGGTATTTATGTTCAAGTCAACCATCGAAGAACACATTGAAATTCATTAGCAATTGATTGAAGACAAATCTTCATTGCTTGACCAAACCAGGTTTGTAGACGTTTGTCAGGAATACCCAGTATAAACTCAGAAGCAGATCAACATGTGGCTATTCAAAGAAAATCCACAAGATGTCCTGTCTTTCTACGAATTGTTTATGTTTGCTTCTCCAGCAGACTGTTTGTAAATGGCAAATAGACAAAATAATATCTAATTTATTAATGACATGAACGGTTATGATATCATAGACACTTTGACATAATACTTGGCAAGTTTTTACCTCGATTAGATCTTGTGAACCAGGTTAATGAAACTGCTACTTCGATGAGAGGTTGTAAGTGAATTACTGTTAAAAGGGATATATAAATATCAATAACATTTTAAGTTTATAAAAATAATTATCATAATGATGATTTTCAACGAAGAACTGCTAGCTGATTTCTTTTATATAGTAGAAATTACATAAATACAGTAGTGTCCTGCGTATAAGAAACATAAATGAAGGAAGCACAGACCCTGATTCTTGAACTAATACCACATTTCATAAGAAACTGGTACAGCTCTGAAAAAAGCCTTGTTTCTTATTCAACAAAACTACAGAAATACAATTTAACAATTGTCTTAATAAAAGTGTCAATAGTTTGATATTAAAAGTAAACAATTTTCTTGATAGAAATGAACAGCTTACAAAGTCCCTAAAATCGGAAATATCGAAATAGGTACATAAAGAATTTACCTTACAGCTTTTTACGACAAGGATACTGCACTTGCTGAATCAATCAGTCGTAATTTGAATTAATTGATCGTAATAAGCTGAATCAAGCACAGAGTCTGCAAACTGTGAAAAACACGTTATTAGAGTTTATCTCACAAGATCCTCGCAAAGTTTTCTTCCGGACTTTAATTTGTTGAAGCTTTTTGATAGCACAAGATTGTCCAGCACAAGACTAAAGTGCCTACAGCTGTCAATTGCATTCTGTCTTCAAGTACTTTCACTCTGTCTTGAGTACTTTCATTTGATATATAAATGTTTCATATTTGCTTGTCAGCAACATTTAATATCTATGACGTCATTCACATTTATGACGTCATTTCTCTAATAAAGAAGTATACAATATAAATTTTGTTAGTCTAATTTGCTTTATCTTATTAATTTGATTCACTTTGAGTCTATATTTGCCAGATAAAGGACAGGACTGGCAAAAACCTGCGATGAAAGTCAATGCATGCAACTAAAGGCTAATTTAAGACTAATTGTGCTACAAATTGGAGCTAAAAAATTTTGAAAAGTATATAGTTTTGAACTATGACATGTTTCCTACTATTTGAAACAAATTTGAAGAATACAGTAGAAACCCGCATAAAAGAACCTGTTTTTATAAGAACCTAGAGGCTGATAATTCAATCTTTTAAACCTGCTAAATAAGAACCTCTAAGAGGCTGAAACTGGGAAAGGTTCTTATATAATAGCTTTCATGTAAATTATGAAAATGACCAGAATTTTTAGAATTCTTCAAATTCTGATCAGACTTCTTCATTGGTACAAAAGATTTGTTCTCAAGGATTCTCAAGAATTCTCAAGAAATCTCAAGAATTCTCAGGAAATCTCAAGAATTTTTTGGGCTGGAAAACAGTGTTAATGTGTGCAAGGCCTGCTTGTATATAAGAACCTTTTTAAGAACCTTACAGGCTGGAATTTAGAATAGCAGCCATTTAATTAAGAACCTATTCAGGCTGCCCAGAAAAAACCTAGGTTCTTTTATGCGGGTTTCTACTGTATCGGTTGAGTGGTTGATTAAATAGAATTTTTCTGGTTAAGAAGGTATAAATTTGCCAATTTTCGTCAGTTTTTCGGTTGCCTAGCAACGAATCGCGTGACTTATTAATTGTCATTGTTATACCGGGTGACCCAGAAAAAAGTGACCCAACGCAATCTGTGTTAGAAAAATAAGTACGTGGCTGATTGAAAAACTTCAAACGTTGTTCTGTCGCTAAAAGACTGGCCTACATTATGAGTATTTTTTGGAATTTTTTACGGCAGTAGAAATTTCCCAAATTAAAGATTTTGAGAAAACGGGCAAGCTTGAAATCCGCAAAAAGTCATCAAAAACAGGGGATCCATTAGAAACCATTTCAGATCTTCAAAACAACGAGGAAGGTGCTTCATTTCAGCCTGGGAATAGGCAACTCAGTTAAAAGTTTCCAGATCAAGTTTATGGTCCCTAGGTACCTAAACATTTGGAGCTGAACATAAATTTTCTTTGTAAACTTGTGGAATTCCAAAGGAATTGAATTTCCACGCAAATCGAAATGTTCAAGAATTGCTTACAGAAAGGCAGGGGTATTCTTGTCCCTTGAGACAAGAATATTTAGGTATCTAGGGACTACAAACTTGCTCTGGCGCATTCGACTAAATTGCCTATTCCCAGGCTGAAATGAAACACGCTCCTCCTTGTTTTGAAGATCTGAAAAGGCTACAAATCGATCCCCTGTTTTTGACAACTTTTTGAAGATTTCAAGCATGCCCTTTTTCTCAAAATCCTTAATTCGGTAGATTTAACATGTCGAAAAAAGTTGCGAAAAATACTCATAATGTAGGCTAGTCTTTTAGCGACAGAACAACGTTTGAAGTATTTCAATCAGCCACTTACTCTTCTTTCTATAAAGGACTGCGTTGGGTCACTTTTTTTGGGTCACCCGGTATTTGAATAGCCAATTGTCTAAAGAACAATATGGGTCAGTCTTATTGTTATATCTTTTGTAGTTTTGGAGAAAAAGAGGGGGGCCAAAAAGCCCCCCCCCAGTACAAAATACCTAAAAAGTCGCCCAGTACAGATAGGGTTAAGTAATCGCATTGTATTTCCCATCTTTCTGAGTTTTTTGCTTGAGGAAAAAACGGAGAGATACTTGGCTTCGGAACACCTGTGTCACGCAAAGTTCTCCTTTTGCTAGCGTGCAGGAATCACCAATGGTGGTTAGACTATTAAATATGATGCAGGAGCAACTGCAGGTCTCAAATAAGTTGTTTGGTCTGGTCTCTTAAGTCAAGCAGCCACCCAATCGTAAACGGAAAATTTCCACTGTAATTAGCTTTTAGCCTCACACAGAATCTATTTGTGTTATTTCACTATTTTATACCGATTGAGTCAGAAAAAAGAATCCCCGTTTGAAAGGTCACAGCAGTGGCGGATGCAGACCGGGGCGAAGGGAGCTTGAGCCCGGTCAGATTTTCACTGATAAGTTCAATCTAATGTATAGTTGCTTCGAGAAACAATGAGTTATATCGCAATTAATTGTTTACTAAAGTTTATCAAACGCAATAATACTTTCAGCCATCCGCAAAATATGTTTTTTGGCCCTCCAGCTCCTTGCGGTCGATTTGCTAGGCAGGTAAACTGTGCTAAAAAGTGGACCATGTTTTCTCCAATAACAATGGAGAGCCTTATTGTTTTTTAATCGTTTTACGTCATTTTATTCTGAGCTCCTGTGACCCGCATGTTATCTACGTGGAAAAAGCCATCTAGCCAATAACATGCTTCTTCACTGGTGCTGAAAGGCCATCTTCACCGGTGCTCGATATGATCCACTATTTTACAATTCCTTAATTCTACATAATTACAATATTTACAATAATTAAGAAACAAATGAAACTTATCTATAGATTCAGGATTAAGACTAACATGAACAAAACCAAAGTATTTAAAATATCTACATAATTAAAAATTAACCCAGCCCTAGATAAACATTCTTAAATTCATACAATGAGTCATTTTTCTCAGCAATGTCTAAAACTTTAACCAAGTTTGATTGAGCGATGAACGAATGATATCTAAATGCATTGCAACTGTTTAGTGTTGTTGCTGTTGCCTCAGAAATACTCAGCATGAAAAAGAAAAAGGTCTGTAGTTTCACAAATGGCCTCGCAGCTGGGAACATTTTCTTCGCCTTTTCCCGCTGCTCTTCGGCCACTGGCTGGCTACCAACGCACATCTGACCAATCCTCAGCAACCCCTTTGTCTTCTCATGACCCTCTTATTTCCACTCGCACCAAACACAGCGAAGAAATGCAAAACGAGGCTAGGAACGGACCTTCCGCAAAAGAAAATTAATGGCGGACCGGTTTAGAGCCGGCGGATGCCAGTCTCTGGTTTTAGCACCCGATCACCGTGTTGGCGCCAAAATATGCGCACAATTCAAATAAAAACAGTCTCATAGGAGGTTGGTGAAGCTGCCAGAGCAGAAGATCTCCAAATATTTATCAAAGAAGCTTCAGGAAATGCATCAGTTGCTGTTACCAAAGAGGTGCAATTTTGTCCAATAACAGCGATTTATTCAAAGCGAAATAAAAGGAAAACTGGTCCTGGCCCTACGATCTAACTTGGTGGAACAAAACTTCAGGATACAACAAACATGATGGACAAGGTAGGATGTCTGGGAAAATTTGCAAACTATTTGTAAATTCCTGTTACTTTGCTCAAGTCACAATATCTCTATTTTCCCGTAACAATACCACTCCCTCATCAAATTGGCATTTCTCCATCAGTTTTTGGAATTAAAGGCTGAGAATAGTTCGGGAAAACAGTGAAAAGACCCTTAATTTGATTTTTTTTTCTGGATTGAATATTTTCCCTCCCGTTTAAAATATAATAAAATAAAATAAAATGGAAAAGTAGCAGATAAACATTTTTATGACTGAAATTGCAGCCCCTCAACTGACCTCAGGGAAATTGTTGTAAAAACAAATCCGCTCCTGGCCCTACGAAGAAACTTCGTAATTTTGAAATTAACATGTTGGTTAACATGGCAGTGTACTGCGATTATCTAGGAAAATTTGCAAAATGTGTTATTTTCGTTTTTGAAAAATTTCATTTTTGACGGTAATTTCTCTTATAGACAATGGCCTATGGGCCTAGGCTTTGCTGTGTTTTGAAGAGATGCAAGTAGGCTTGTTTATGTTATCTTCAAATAAATTAAGAACAAGATGAAAGGGTGGAAACTGATTATCACTCCACATATTATGAATGAAAATAAAGTTGACTGCTAATTTTAAACAATTGTTTAACAAAAAGAAGTATTTTAATCAAAACATTGACCCAATCGTTGTTCTGGGTTGAGCACAGCTGCAAACTTCAACTATTATATGCAGTACTTGTTCTTACATTTTTCTTGTTTTCCTGTGCATTGAACAAGATTTATTTGAGAAGCAGAGGAAGAGGATGGCAAATAAATAATCATTTTATTTAATATATTTACATACATATATTTTACCCTGTAGAATTTCCTTTATTTTGCATTATTTTACATGAATGCATATTTGAAATGAGAAACGAAGATCCTGCATCCCTCTCTTGTGCACACCCTCCCTTAAAAGAAATGTCAGTACAGGATTTGAAAATCAGTCATGAAAGCATTTTTAGTGCTCAGCAGTTTTTATAAATAACTAGGATTTCCAGCTGCACGATGATATCCCCATGTAAAATGTTGGGGTGCTTGCATCTTCAACTGTATATCTTCAATGCGGTTTTTATCTCTGATTTACAGACAACAACAATGAGCTGCTGCATTCTGTTGCCTGTGATTGCTGATTAAAGTTGCTGTTTTGAGAACAGATTCTGGGAGAAGATTGTGTGCAGCTTCCCTTTGAATGGATGTTCTAGATTTCAGCAGTAAAACAATCTAAAGTTATCACATTTTTCTCAGACTATTTTCTCTTTATAAAAGTCACAACCCATTAGCTTTAATTACCAACAAGAAAAGTGATACTTTGTGACTGTATTTTCTTGAATGGGCACTCTCCCTTTGCATGGCTAACCTGTCCCCAGAATTAAGGGGTATATGCTCCCCAGGGGGTCTACTCAGGTATATTTGGGTCTAATTTTGGCAAAGGTTATTTTTGGGTTACAGTAGTCATTTGGAAAATTGTGTTTTGGGTCAATTTTTATGCCGGAGATTATTGTTTTGCATTGATTTTTTGTTCCCCAGCCTAGAGCAACCATATTCTACTCATACCACAGCAGCAAAAATTAAGAGCAGCAAGAATATCTTTGAGTCTGAACTGAAGGGAGGGAAAGCGGACGTGCTCACATAAACATGTGTCGTGTTCCTTCATTATTATCGTCGATGAAATTGCGAAGTGTGTGTGCATTGAGAGGCCTGAAAAAGTGCTTTGCTCAGCTCAGTTTCATTGCTTTGCAGTTATTTCTTCTTTGTTTGGACTAACAAGTAACCAAATTCGCATGTGGCCTCCAGGACGTCCTTTCAACTCAATCCAGCCTTTCACTATCTCATGAAAGAAGCACATCCATCCAGTATCAAAGCGCGTGTTGCGTTGTCCGCTTTAGGCCGTACCTTTCCGGTTTTGAAAGCCAACGCTGGACGGTCAGCCATTACGGCCTCGTATTCATTTTGCATTTTTTCGCTGTGTTCTTACAGGCAAAATGAAACACGCTGCTTGTTGTTTTGAAGATCTGAAATGGCTTTAAATCAATCTCCTGTTTTTGACGACTTTTTGAGGATTTCAAGCCTGCCCTTTTCATCAAAATCCTTAATTCAGGAACTTTACCGTGCCCAAAACATTTCGAAAAATACTCATAAATTATGAATGTAAGCTAGTCTTTCAGAGACAGAACAACGTTTGAAATATTTCAATCGGCCACTTACTTTTTTTCTGTAATAGATTGCGTGGGGTCACTTTTTTGTGGGTCACCCGGTATATATCATATTTTTACCGTCAAAAATCTGATGTATATAAAAGTGCCTTTCTTACGAAAAAAGTGCCATTGAAATGATGTGCCCCTCCAAGTTTAAGATGCTTCCTACTGCCCAAAGTGAAACTAAAGGATGGCCGCCAATATTGACAAATTGTTTTTTTTATCCTGACAAGAGTTGCCACTATAACAGTGCCACAATTGTTTCTTGATAGTATTATATGGGTTGGTAGGTTCCCTTGTTAACAGTTATCGATACCGAAGATTTTTCAAACAGTAAGGGCAGTGAGCCAGGTCAAAGAGGTCAAATTTTGAAGATTGTCTTGTAATGAGTTGGCAGCTCCATAAATTTTGGGAGCAACTAATAATTAGTCTTAATGAGGAGATATCAATTGGCAACTACGCCAAATTTGATTGTTAGCCCAAATATCTCGGAATTGTTTTGATTCTATCCATTTACAATGCCTACTGGGTGCGCCAAAATAAACTATGCACGTTTGGCAGGCCACAATAAATCGTACATTCAACCGATTTTGAAGATTTATGACTTAATCGTTAGCATCCACGGGCCACTATACTCATTGATACAAAATTTTCTTGCTGACAGATATCAACTTGTTGTCTTGAATGGCAAGATGTCTTCTTGGGAGCGAATCGAGGCTGGTTTTCCTCAAGGATCAGTCCTTGGACCATTGTTTTTCCTCGTTTATATAAACGATTTGGCAGACGGCGTGGCCTCAAAAGTAAAACTTTTTGCAGATGATACTTCTCTTTTTAAGCGGGTTAGCAACATAAACGGGACAGCTGACGCCCTAAACAATGATTTGTCAGTTATTAAAAACTGGGCTTATAAATGGAAGATGAGCTTCAATCCAGATCCTTCTAAGCAGGCAAAAGAAGTAATTTTCTCCACAAAAACTTCTAAAAAGCAACACGATTGCCAACTTGTTCCTGAAGGAAGTCACAAGCATCTTGGTATGATATTGGACGAAAAACTTAGTTTTACTGAACATGTAAGAGCAGCAATTATTAAGGCCAAGCGAGGGATAGGAATTATCCGCTTCCTCTCGAAATACGTATCACGAGATGTTCTTGATCAAATGTACAAGCTGTATGTCAGGCCACATCTCGACTATGGCGATGTAATTTACCATGAGCAAAGCATGCCTCTTTCCCGCAAGCTAGAGTCCACACAATATTGGAACTAATACTGACAGATTACTTGAGGAACTCGGCTGGGAATCACTCAGTAACAGAAGATGGTATCGAAGGTTGTGCCTCTTTTACAAAATTGTCAATGATCAAACTCCTCAATGATTGAGAGACTGTATCCCAGCCAGAAGTGACACACAGTATAACTTACGACACCAAAGAGCTTTTAGGGAGGACAAGGTAAATACCACGAGATACTCCAAGAGCTTCTTTCCTTCTTGTGTACAAATATGGAATGGCTTAGATTCTGAAATAAGAACCTCTACGACAATATCTCAGTTAAAAAATCATTGATTTCCATTATAATGCCTCAAAAAAACCTCATGCATGGAATCACTAACAGCCATGACTCAGCACTCATAACTAGACTTCGCGTTAGGTTTAGTGACCTGAACGAACATAGATTTGAGCACAATTTTGGCCGCAACAACCCAATGTGTACATGCAATGTGGCAGTGGAATCAATTGCCCATTTCTTCCTGCACTGCCAATCGTACTTACACCATAGGGATATCCTGCTTGAAGAACTATCTAACATTGTAAACAACGATGTAACTCAATTACCTCATGATCATTTATGTGATTTATTACTTTTTGGTAGCAAAACCTACAACAAAATAGCCAACAAAATGATTCTACAATGTACTGTCTGGTACATCAAAAACACGAATCGATTTAGATAAGGAATCTAAAACTATATATTTTTACTTTTAGACAGGGGATGTGCTCGAGCGGTCTGGAAATTCGCCTAATGTTTGTCTTTGTGGCATGGGGGATTGGGCGGATTCTTGGATTGTTGGACTATTCTCCTGTCTATTTGCCCTGAATACGTTGTCCGTTGACTTCATTCATTTCTGTGTGTATAGTTTAACTTTCCTTTGCTTGAAAATATAAATATTGTAAATAGGGTTGTGGTGTGAGAGGCAACACGATAACCTTGGTTTTTTGCCTCTCACCCCAACAGTTTAAATTGAAATTGTAGTGTTTTGTTTAATGTATTTTAAATCTTATTTGTTATAGAAAAAAAAAGACTCAAGGTTGGAGCAATACCAACGGGAGTCCCTAATTCAAGATTCAAGATCCGGAATTCAAGATCCACAATGAAACACCCTAATTCAAGATCCGGAATTCAAGATTCAAAATGAAACACCCTAATTCAAGATCCAGAATTCAAGATTCAAAATGAAACACCCTAATTCAAGATCCAGAATTCAAGATTCAAAATGAAATACCCTAATTCAAGATCCAGAATTCAAGATTCAAAATGAAACACCCTAATTTAAGATCCAGAATTCAAGATTCAAAATGAAACACCCTAGTTCAAGATCAAGAATTCAAGATTCAAAATGAAACACCCTAATTTAAGATCCAGAATTCAAGATTCAAAATGAAACACCCTAATTCAAGATCCAGAATTCAAGATTCAAAATGAAACATCCTAATTCAAGATCCGGAATTCAGGATTTCATGGGCAATAATGCACCGTATTTGTAGCTTAGAAATTAAGTTTATTACCTCATTACTGTTGTTTTTCTTCGATTCTTTCTCTTCGGCCTAAGCAGCATCAGCGTGGGGCAGCCGCCATTTGCAAGAAATCAAATTCAAATGGCGCTTGCGCATTCCAGAGAACGCTTAGCTCCTTCACAGCGTAGCAGTCGTTTCAAAGGTCCACTCTCCAAAGAAGACTGGGTGCGCAGCGGTGGGCTTTTCTCTGAGCGAGCTTTCGTCAACAGCTCGACCAATTTCTCTGACAGGTCATCACTGGAACAAAAGGATGGCGAACAAAAGGCTTTGATAGACTTACTACATCAACGCAAAGCCTCTATTTAGCACGGGGGTCACAATCTAGTAAAGTTAGCTATGGCAGCCGATGAAATAGGACATTTATTGCAGATCTCTGAGCCTTTACGAGCCAGAACCTTATCTTATTGAACAGGCAGTGAACATGAAGATCGTAATGGATCCTCAAAGAAGCTCTAAGTTCTCAAAATCTGATGATTTTAAGAAACTTTCAGAACTGGCCCGAATTCTTAGTTTCTTATACAAAAATAAATGTATATCAGATCGGTAAAAAGAAAGTCCTGCGTTACCGTACATCTACCAGGCTTTTCATTTATGCCTACAGATATTGCTTTTCGGGGGAGGGTTGCTTCGTAGTTGCCCTGGGTGTTACCATTACATAATTCGAAAAAATGTCGCACCCGTTCACCAAATGAATATATTTACATAGCTCGGATTATGCGGGAGTATGTTTCCTAACAATACGACACTAATTAGTTTCATATTTCTGAAAAATGGAAAATTCAGGTAGGAAATCATTATTTAACTTCCGTCTTGAAGTTTTGTCATTATCGGGTGTTTTGTTCAAAGATGCGATCTTCCCTTATCTGCAGTGAAGTTCTTGCAATACGATGAAAAGAAAATGTCGATGACCGATGGTACGATTTTCACAACAGAACAACAAATTGTCATTGATCTGTGTGTTTCGGGAAAAAGTGTCTTTTTTACAGGTAATGCTGGGACTGGGAAAACAAAGACCCTTAATGAAATCGCGCTGAAACTAGAGCAAAAGCATGGAAAAGAAAACGTTGGAAGAACTGCTACAACTGGCTTAGCTAGCACACATATTGAAGGGACAACCGTTCATTCTTGGGCGGGTATTGGCATTGGGCGAGGCTCTCGCTATCAGCTTCTGCAGAAAGTAATTGCAAATGAGGAAGCAGTGAAGAGATGGAAGCAGTGCCATGTGATGATAATAGATGAAATTTCCATGCTGACAAAAGAGGCCTTCGATACTTTAGAATTCATTGCGCGAAATGTACGAGGCACAGATGAATGCTTTGGTGGAATGCAACTTGTGCTGTGTGGGGATTTTCAGCAACTACCGCCAGTAACTGATCTCGTTGCTGATAAAGAGAAATATGATTTGAACGATGGAAAATACTGCTTCAGTTCTGTAAACTGGAATCTTTGCATAGATGCAAATTTGAAATTGACTCAAATACATCGTCAGCGAGAGAAAGAGCTTTTGATCCTCCTTGAAAAGGTGAAAAATGGTGGAGAACTGGATGCTGTTGCCAATAACATTATTGAAGGAGTGAAAGGTGTTGAAGAAACCCATATTGATGTTAACACTGTGTACCTATACCCTCGAAGGAGTGATGCTGACATGAAGAACTTAGTTATCCTGCGTACATTGCCAGGCCAAGAATCTGTATCAAAGGCAGTTGATAGCGGATGTCAGCGCGAAAAGCTAGCGAAATGTCCCTATCCGCAAACACTCGTTTTCAAGCCGGGTGCCAAAATGATGCTATTGCGCAATATGCCTAAAAGAGGGCTCGTTAACGGTTCCATAGGCACAGTTATTTCAGTGGTGAACAATAGACCAACAATTGACTTTAACAAAGGATTCCCATTGATGATTAAAGCACATACTTGGGGGGCGCAGAATGATAGCGGGATGATTGTTGCGACAAGGCAGCAACTACCTTTGAAATTAGCATGGGCTATGACCATCCATAAAAGTCAAGGACAGACGATCCCCAAACTGGCAGTTTCCCTTGCAGGAATATTTGAATTTGGCCAGGCATATGTGGCATTGTCAAGATCTTGCTCGATGGAAGGGCTGACTGTTTTCTCGGGATGGGACAGTAAATTTCCATTGAAGCCAAAGGCGGTACAAAAATTCGACGAGACAGTAATTGTAGCATCCGAGTATAAGGAAGATGGCTGTCTGGTGAAAAGAAAGAGAGCAATAAATGGAGCTTCCTCCGTCTGCGAGTCATTACCAAAAGTAGCAACTACAGAAGAAGCCATTTCATGGGATGAATCCAGTCCCCTGCCAAACGATCTTGCCATTGAGCCCATCTTCGAAGGTCTGTGCCAGAATAACTGCCGCAGCAGACTGTATAGAGATCTTGCAATTACGTTGAGAGAAAAAGTTCACGTTTGCGACAAGATTTCAAAATTTGTTGCATATGTATGGAAGAAGCTGGAAGAAATTTATGTGCCAGCGAGCACAGACATGGAAAGTCAAATCAAAGAAGCAATGGGCAGTGCTAAAATGGATCGCAAGACAAGGGAGTTTTTGGTTTGAAGATTGATGATTCTGTTGTGCATAGATGGGCTGTAGTTGTGCATGAGTCAATGGTAACTGAAGTGGAGGGAGGATCTAAATATGAAGAGCTTCAAAATCAGAAATTTGTTCAACGGACATTGATGGTTGATGTTATCAATAGTCTGCGGATGAAACTAGCAGGTAATCTTTATATCGTTTGCTCGCTTTCTTTTGGACATTTTCAAGGGCGGGCATGTCACACTGGGAACGATGGTCCTACCTTTATCCGAAAACCGGTAGTTAGCAAAAAAAATTGCACCACCTTTGTCCCAAAAACGGGTAGTTTATGATGACAAATTTCCGCCGTTATTTTTATTCAATTTGGCGGAAAATTTCAACATGATATCACTGACAAATGTTTGTCCCAAAACCGGTAGTTTCGACCAAATACCATTCTTTGAAAGCAAGTGGTAATTATAGATATGAAAGTGCAAGTGTCACAAAACCGGTTGCCGGACAATGAAAGGACCACTTTGGTGAAAAAATTTGAAATTCTGGTCTTTTCATCGAAATAAATTTCGATGAAAAGAACTTTGGGGGCTGTCATTTTTAATGACAGGGAGGGGGGTGGAAGCATTTTGAAAATTTGCCCAAAAAGTTTTAGACCCCTGCATTCTAGCCATGAAAAATTTCAGACCCCATCTAATTTTCACCAAAAAATGTCAAACCCCTGACAGCACAAAACGACTTCAAAAGAACCAGACTATCACAAAAGCATCAAACCAAACAAAGAAGAATTCAATTGAAGAAAAGAAGAAAGAACAACAGACAAAAAACATTGATGTCTAACCGTTTGAGAAAATTAATAAATAGTTTAGCTAAAATCTACAAAATTGGATTCTTTTTCGAAGATATTGAAAAATTTAGCACATTTATTTTCAGACCCCAGCATAAATTCCACTAAAAGTTTCAGACCCCAATGAATTTACCCTAAAATTTTTCAGACCCCTTCTCATTTGCTTCCACCCGGGTGCCTGCAATTATTTATGACTGCTCCCTTATCACTCCTTTCGGAAGTTTGACATTTAGAATTTCACTATCATCTTGTCGGTGACGATTTTTTGGTGCAGCCCTCATACTGTGAGGACATGCGGAGGAGAAGAAATGGACCCAGTGACACTTTGTAAAATGTTGGATTTTCTTGCTTGCTGCAATAACAGCGTTTTATGACGAAACGGAAATATTTAAAGGGAGTACAAAGAGCAGCATGCTTTGCGCGAAGTCAGCGCAGCTTCCAGAATAACTGATTGTACTAAATTCACAAACAATGGCAATGGCTGCTGGTCTTTGTACTCCCTTCAACGAGACCCTTGCGTCACATTGAATTTCGATTGATTCTGACTGTAGGGTCTCCTTCACAGCGAAAAGGATATTGATAAGAATTGCTGTCGTGGACCAACAGGAAAAATCCTATTACCCTTTGATAGCATCATGTCACTGACAACATAATGATCTAAAAATAGTTTCATTTTTTCACAACAGGAATGCTGATATCTAAGCTCGAAGTAAGTGAAAATGCAAAGGAGATAATATCACCAATCACGCTATCCAAACCAGAGCTTGGAAAAGTCCGACAGTTGGCAGGTTGGGTGCTATTCAAAGAGCAAGGCGCTTCGAGCCACTACACATCAAAGAATGTGGGTTCCAAGTACAAAAATGTCACTGACAGAGTTACTTTCGAAATGGCTCTTTTGCAAGCTTATCGAAAGTTAACTCTGTCTCGTGATCAAGTACTTGAACTCACCGATTACCCTGATACATTGGTTCATATGGAAAATTACAATCGTGGCGGCCTAACACATGTCAGTGATCCAGTCTTTATGTTTTTTGTCCAGCTTGAGCTGATCTGCCGACGATACTTCAAGCTTAGCTTTGTCGAGAAACACCAAGGAGATGCTGTGAATCTGGCCCGCAAGCAGATAAGAGAGAACCCGGTAGTCCAAGTAGCTTGGCGAAAGATGTGCGACACAACAATCAAAGATCATTTGCAGACAACTGGTAACTCCATTTACGTCATTTTTTCTTGTAGAATCAATATTATTCGAAGGGTGTATCTCTCTCTAAAAATCTCTTGCACCTTCGGCAAAACTCTTTTGCTTTGCAAGTAAAAACTTAAAAAGATCTCTGAATATCCATCGTTTTGAAAGACCTCTTACGCTTCTACGGAAGAGTGATACGCCCCTCAAATCTATTGTAATAATCGAATAATTTTCTCTCTCCTTTTTCCTGACCCAAACTAGCTACTCCTTTATGCAAATAGTATACAATGATATAATACAATTTGTTAATAGGCAAGCTAAAGCTAACGTTTGCCAATGTCAACATTTTTACAAAATTTAAAGGGAATACAAAGACCAGCATGCTTTGCACGAAATCAGCGACTTGCTCTACACAGCTTCCCGAATAATTGTGCGAAATTCACAAAAACAAAAAAAAAATGACGGCAAAGGCTGCTGGTCTTTGTACTCCCTTTAATGGTGATTGGTAGAGGTAAATAAGTTGGTTTGTAGAGAACAAAATGATGGCCTACCGACTCTTTGTCTCATACATAGTTCACGTTTTCTTTCAATAATTTTAATACAGTTTTCACTCTTGCACTGTCCTTTGTTTACGAAGATATCTTTCAACCCTGCCAATATATACTAAAATTAGTGATATCCCTATTCCAGGTAAACAAAAGGAAATTATGGAGGTTGCGTACGCCAGATTCTTAAGGCGCTTTCTCAATATGCGCTCCAAAGAATTCATAAGCTTTGTCAAAGCGGAGATCAAAAGTACAAAGAGCAAGGCATTAAGAGAAGCACTTACGAAGAAGAAAACTAAGGGTAAGGCATCTGCAACTTCGAAAGCAACAATCAATGATATCTGCGAGGACAAAACAGATGGGAAGCTAGCATGTCATCTTAAATTGAAAGCACTTGTTTTGGAAGGCAAAGAAGTACTTGCAACCAGCAGCAAGGTCCAGCTGCACTTCTTGTTTCTGCTATATGGCGAGAAGTTTCTTAAATCGAAGAAGAAAAAGGTTCTCAGCGAGCTGTTATGTAATGCGATATCGATGAAGCAGGCGATGCCACATCCCAGTCTGGCCAATCAACGCTGTTACAGCTTAATCGAGACCATTCATGCACAAGGGAAAACCATGGATACATCAGATGCGTACTCTTCCCTAGGATTAGTTGCCCCTCAGAATAGCACCGTTTCAGTAGATCCACGTGCTGATACAAACAATTCTGGATTGGTGCCGATACCAATGGAAGTTAGCAACCTGCAAGAGCCAAGCAGGATTGGCAATGCCATCCAAAACGAACCAGAGAAATCTTTTGAGCGTTTGGAATCTGCAGAACATGCTGCTACACGTACAGATGTTGATACGAGGAAAGAAAGATTGAAAAGATTCAAGCCATCAGCTGCACAGATATCAATTTTGCTAAAGGACAACACTGAAAACTCAGGGAAAGTGCCGAAAGCTGTAATCAGCCAAAGAGCCGAAGAGTTCCTTGTAGAACCGTCACAAATTCGCCGATGGCACCTTCTGTGTAATAAGAGGGGTCAAAAATGAGCCTGGTATGATTTTTTGTCATATCCTATCAGTTTATATCGACATAATTATGCATTTTACTTTCATTCCCCTTTAATATTTAATTCTACACGTTTTTTTACATATCAGAAACTGGATCATAAGACGCTTGTATGATGGCTGAGAATTTAAGACACCCTTTCACTAATTTTTAACAGAGCTATGAAATTTTGAATAGTGAATTTAAAGATAGGCTGGCAAATACGTCATTGAAATCGTATTTCTGAGTTACTTCAACTCTTACTGGTTTATCTGTCAAGAAACATACTTCTAGCAGTGTTGGAAACTACATCATAACTTGCCCACTCAAACAATACGAAAGGAATGAAGAATTTTTGATGCTGAAAAGGGGAAATGTTCTTGGAAATTAGGAACCTTTTATTGCTATGATCTGATCCAAATTTCTCACATAAAAAAACGTCTACCTAGCGTCTGAAAAACTTTGAATAGGTTTGAGTCATTACAGCAATTGCGTACGCAGCAGAGTGCAAGACTCTGGGTTTGTGGTAGTCGTACTTCGATGATAGATATACTCGTGGCCTGGTCGCCAATGTCGGCGAGCATTATATCGACGCTTGAACGATCAATCAATGCAATGGACCTCACTTCACGTTTTCCTTCTAACAAAGGTTTCTTGTGTGATGTAAGCGAATTTCTTTCAAGTCTTTTTCACCTAGGTATTTACTTCTAATCACTGAATGATACTCTCCTTGCCGCAGTTAGACTTGCTTCTTTGTAAATTCTTCATCTGCACGATGGCATTAACATTGGAGGCTGAAATCAAAGAGTGTGATAAGTGCTGGTGTTATCTGAGCTTCAATTAATGACCGAGAACAGACGAATACGGGAAGATGGCGGCAAGGGGCATTCAACTAAGAAGCATTGCATTTGATGGAATCCTATAGAATCCTGTTCATTCTGTTGTAGAGCGCAATGCCTCTTTTTCCAATGCCCGAATACTGCCCGATTAATACCCTCGCGTTATTTTCCGTAAAGGTCCAATGTAATTTTAGATGGCAAAGATGTACACTATTTAAATTGGCTATATGTCCACGTTCTTTTTGTAGTACAATGGTTTATTTGTTGTTACTTCTCGATTTCATTAAAACGTACAACAGGTATTGTAGGAAGAATGTTCTGTTAAAACTTGTTTAGTGCTTATATTTGGCTGTGTTACATTGCTGTTAAAAGTATCATCAACGCATCTTCGTGCCTATAAATTGATTGTAGCATATGAAACTCTGTCATGACTTCTTGAATAATTTCTACGTTGAAGGAAACATCACTGATATTTCATAAATAATCCTCTTCCTGGAAAAGGAACTTGATAAACAGATCTATGCATTCAGGAAAACAAAGTACTAATTCCAGGACAATGCATACAATTGTATCATCAAATGCCTATTTTTCAACTATGAATTCAAAGTCGAAAAAATATTTTCTTACCATATTGCAGCATAGTTGGGTTGTCATTCTGACCATCCTGAGCACGTTGGCAGGAGAAGAAAAGTTCGAGATAGTCTT
This sequence comes from Aurelia coerulea, assembly GCA_039566865.1. Taxonomy (NCBI): domain Eukaryota; kingdom Metazoa; phylum Cnidaria; class Scyphozoa; order Semaeostomeae; family Ulmaridae; genus Aurelia; species Aurelia coerulea. The sequence continues at coordinate 13,933,150 of CM076947.1, forward strand.
GCGATGTATGTTTTGTTTTGATGTGAGCGTCTTGAAACTTCTGAAATATGATGCCACAGAATGACTTAAATCCTAGAACCATTGAAAACAAATCAAATTTCGTTTTGTACGATATGAATCTTCTACTTCTCTCACATTGCCTCATATTTTCCAGATCACTAACTTCCTTTTCCCATTCAAGGAGCCAGTCTAACACGGACTGATTTTCTACGAATCGCATGTCATCGAGATTCCTGCAACGTAACGGCAAACAGTTAGTTGCATTAAAATCCGAGCAAGACTGACTTGAACTACCAGCAGGACTTTGGAAAATGTCATGATTAGCAAGAATATACCGGTTTTTACATTCAACGTCGTGCATTTCTTAATCGATGTGAATAGAGGGTATCTGCAGCGATAAGTAAATAGCAGGAAGAGATCAGGTATAGTAGGAAGATACCGTAAGACAAGCAATCAGTGACGTCCTCATCTAAAATTTTTCGAGGAGAGACTAATAGTAAGAAACATATTTCCATTTATCATGACAAGATTGAAGAGCATTTCCCACATCAACAGCAGACGTTCCCTGCATACTACCATCCCAAAAGGCGGTTATATTGGTAAAAATCACTTACTTGTATTCTGCCCTGCTTTTAAAGTTCTTGAGAAGAATAGATATTTTCTGCAGAAATGTGAGTGACAAATCCAGCTGAGAACCATCACCATTGCGTTCATTGATTAATAGTTTGTAGTTCTGAAGAGTAAAACATCAAATTCAAATTATCAGTTTAGCAGTTTTCACCAATAAAACAAAACATGAAGAGTAGTATCACATCACATGCCATATAATAGCCCGAGGCAAGGTTTACTTATACACTTAGCTCCTATGCATGCGCCTGCGAATAGGATTCCATTGGATATACATTTCGTGTCTTTATTCCTGCACAAGGGTATGGCCATTGAAGGTACTTTTTCCAAGATCGGTCAAAATTGACGTAAAATATTCAAAATAATTTACAAAAGAGATTGGTATTGTCCAAAATAGGTATCCTATTTTCAAGTATTCATTCCAGGGCGGGGTCATTACATTTTTTTCTGAGAGGCATATACAGGCACCAGAAGGGTTTCTCGACGGTAGGCCCGGACGTCCTGGAAACAAACGAAACATGGTTCAGGAAATTGGAAGAGCTTGGTGTAGCGCATAGCATCTCAGGAATTCGATTCAGGCATTCAAAGCAGCGAATAAAATTCAGGACAACCACAATTAATACGGGAAGAAGTGTCAACAATAAAGGAAATCTAATTTGTATAATTATGTATCAGCTCTCAGCATAAAAGAAATGTCTATTAATTGATTTTCTTCCACTGAGTAGGTTTTCTTTAATGGTTTGATTGATCAACGAAGCAAAATTAACGAATTAATACGAACCAACATAACTTCTTCCATTCGAGGACAAAGCACTTCGTCGGCTAGATGGTTGCGCATACGACTGGTTGGCGTTAATTCGAAATGCTCGTCTGATAACCTGTGAAATGTTCGAATTCCCATAGATCGATCATACTCGTAAGCCCGCTTCCAATGCGTCCACAGAATTTCCTTTCCCATGAATTGCAAATGTCTGGTAGATTTCCCATTGGCGTAACTTTTTTCGAGATTGTTTCTCAACTTTTTGAAGTTATGCTAAAATGCAATGTACAAAATGAAGAAGTACAGATCACTCATAGCAATACCTGATTACAATATCCCATTCATACACAAAATAATATCAGCAACTGAATGGTATCTAGAGAACATAGAAAGTTAAATTATCCCCTGCCCATTCACATTCTGTGGCCAAAAACTATATCGGAATTTTGTGCACATATTTGACCATATGATGAAGAATCTCCAACTGGGAGACAACTCTGTTGCACCGAGAGTGGGCTACATGACCTAGGGATGGACAGGCATCTGCCGCCTCAAAATTGCTAAAATTAACATCCATGATATATTTTGGCGGGAAACTACCCATATATAAAATATTATTGTTGATTTTAGCCATACCCATGTTCAAGGAAATGTTCCGAAAGGTAAACCTCTTGTGTAACGAATTTTTGGCAGATCCACTAATCCAGGCGCATACCTGTACCTTTTACATGCTATTTATACGTATTGTTTTTATTGGCCAGTGGCGGATTTAGGGGGGGCAAGTGGAAGCAACTGCCCCCCCTTCACGATGAAAACTCAGCCTGGCGCCCCTTTTTTAGCGAGAAAAGCGCCCCTCATCCTGATTCTAACAAAAAATTATCTACCTGTTTTGATTTAAATACAGGCGAAACGCATAAATCAAGGCTTTATTTAGTAGTAAATCAAAGAATGTTCTTTAAAAAGTGCCAAAAAATTTTCGCGCGCCTACGGCGCCCTCATTTTCCGTAGTGTTTTTGGCGCCCTCTGTGCAAGTTGCCCCCCCTTCAACTTCGGGCTGGATCCGCCCCTGTTATTGGCAACAGCTCAAAAGAAACTCAACTCTCAGATCGCCAAGAAAATTAGGAAACCCCAGTAATGGAAAAACATATATTAAGAAACTATTTATTTTGATGAAGGAGTTCCCTGCCATATTTTGAATTTTCTTTCACTTGTTTCCTGTGTACTGGAGTATAAATGTAGACCAGGGCACAGAAGATTGTTATAGAACCTCTAAGAAACTCGTAAGAAACTCCTAGTACTAAGAATTGGACTAGTTTATGAAACTTTCAGTACTGGCCCATATTCTGCCTTTCTAATTAAAAAATACATGTACCCCTCTTCCCTGGGCCCTGCGCAAAAACAACAATGGGGGGCAACCTACCGATGGATCCATCATGAAAACGTGAGGGCCACCAGTATATGGATTTGTGGTTGTGAAATGTTTGTCGATAGCATCCTGTTCTGATTCAAAATGCAAGATAATTAGATTCCTGTTGGACTGTCCACCATCACAAATCCCCATATGTGCAAAGAATCCATTGTGGAGGAGAGCTGCAACTCCATCCCAGTAAAGATCTGCCAGACAGGAACCAGTTAGCTTGGAAGTGGGATAAAAGCAGAATGGGTACTGAAAAGATCCCTCGCAGCTATTAAACGTGAACTGTAAGGCGTGGGTAGCAAGCTCAACTTCTTCACCTCCTGCAAAGAGCAATTGACCAATTGGTATTCAAGTAAGTTACATGACATGAAGCAATAGTACACATTACATATAGCCATATAGCATATACTAGTTCTCATCTCAGTATTTTCATAATGAATTCTCAAGAATTACCAGTATTAATTTCCGCTTTCTTGCATTAAAGACAAAACTTATTACACTCCAATCCAAGTTTTCAAAAAACATATTCATTTTGTTTACTGCCTGAAACATGATAATGCTGTATTATGTTTAATCCCTGCGGAAAACCACCCATTGTGGCCATCACATCAACGATCCAGCCAGGTCATGATTTAAAGGGCCAAAGCAAAACTGTTGATAAAACCTTCAAATGGCAATGTACTGTACTTTTTAAAGAAACCCAAGAAGCTAAAATCTATGGTCATTTGGTACCATCCGATGATGAAAGTTTTCTGCAGTTGGGGCTTTTTATTGTAAAAACCGATAAAAGATATAAATCAAGAAAACTTTAAAAGTCTCTGTTGATAATTGCTGCAAGGACCAAAGTGCAATTGAGGGGCATCTAAGATGAAATATTCTTGGTGGCAAGAGTCCACAATGACAAAATATGGCCATTAAATTGTTATAAATTAAGAGAAAGTCATCATTGACAATATAATTGTCTCTGAACCAATAATCTTTATCCAGCATTTGAAATTGAACTAACCTGAATCAATATCTCTAACAATTTTTGAAAATTCACCCATATCAACAAGTCCACTCAATTCAAACTCAGAACCAACTCTTTTCAGTTCTAGATTGCTCTGAGGAGGAAAGTGAAAACACAATTAATATGGAATATATTGTTTGTAGCCATAAGGTTCATTTTTTATGAAAAGGTCCACTGTGAAAACATGCAAAGAGGACTTGGATACCATTTTAATGCAAAATAAGTCACTCAGAAGTTTCAACAACAATACCTGGGGGGGGGGGGGGGCTAAATTACTAACTTAACCTGAATTTATATGCCCAGGAAAAAAAGATTTGTTTATCCGGCTCCAGAATTTTGCCTTCAAAAGATAGCTGAAGTTTGAACAAATCATTCAGATGTCTACTTCAAATAATAACTTTGTCTAGCAAAATCTCCCCTTTTGACATGTTTGGACAACCGGTTCCAGAGAAATTTGCTTCTTTGAATACCCTGCTCTAGAAAAAGGTGAAAGCGATACCCTGAAAACAATACACCCCTGTTGAATAAATATCCCATACCATCACCCAGGAATAATAAAAAATGAGATTTGAAAATTCAATCATAATCTCTTATCAAAATGATCCATTTGGGATGCAGAATTGGTTTGAAGTACTCTTTTCTTCAACCTGATTTTTCATACAAAGTGTAAGCGATTAGAAAGTTATTGAGCAATTGTTCAGACTCTTTGCTGTCATAAATTTCATTGGAGAATCTTACCTGTATGCTCATTTCATCAAATACAATGAAACCGTGGTAGCCAGTACTAGGAAGGCTGAGTTTTGCAGCCTGCTCCTTCATTGCAGCAAGTACGTTGTCATTCAGTCCAGAGGTCTGTTTCACAATGTTCTTTTTCATCTGCAGTGTTCTTCCAGATGGGAGTTTGAAGAGGCCACTGTCACGCAATTCCTCATAGCCACGTTTTGATCGATGCCACAATCTCAAGCAAACATCAATGATTCTGTAATGATAATACAATAGAGTCTTGCTGTTGTTAGAAGAAATTCAGATGAAAAGATATGTGTACTTTGAATCACAACATCAGCAACATCCCATATTGTATGAATTGGAGCTTATGTGTGAGTGATCATTGTCACCCATGAAAGTCAACATATATGGCCCTATCACCACATTTTGTCATACAGAATGAGATGCAAAGGTTCTTGCAAATGCAGCAGAAAAAAGAACGGTATGGTAAATGGCAGACACAAATGTGGAAATATAAAGTCCTTGGCATTGCTGATCATCAGAACATCATTTGAGTTTAAGTTTTCTGAATTTATAACATTTTGTCTAAGAAAGTGGACCTCGATGACCTATCAAAAGAAAGCGGACATTGATATTTTACAAATAAAATGAAGCACTTGAAAAAACGTTGAGCATTCAGTTTGGAGAACATGGCATGCAATAGCATCCTCAAAATAGATCTGAGCAACTATAGCATACCTTGGATGCCACTTTTGTGATTTTTGCTCAATCATATTCTTTTGCACACTCCAGAACAGTGCCATATCTGGGTTTTCCTGTAAAAATCTTGGCTCTCCACCTGGCCCATTCTCCTCATCAATGAATTTGAACATCTGCTTTAAATCTTGATGATCTTTTGCAACAATTCTTTTTGAACTTGCCTCTACTGCAAGCTTTCTTTTCGCATAAATCTCTCGTCGTTCTGTGTTTCGTCTATTCTGCTTCTCCTGTTGCATTCTTATCAGAAGCTGATCACTTGACAGGTACTTTAAATTGATATTTTTTGATTGCTTATCTCCTGCTGTCAACATCCCCCTGTTCCACCTGCATCGCAGAATATCAGCAAGATGGCAGCAGCTGTCACAAACCTTCCTCTGAGAAGTAGTGCTTGGGGTGCAAGGAGGCAAAAAGATATGGCAGCTTGACGAAAAGTAGTTTATGGTATTGTTGGCAGTTCCAAGAATTGAAACTGCTTTCCTTACCCCAATGCACTTCCTACTTGAAGTGGTTACTTCCATGTCAGTGAAGCCATGTGAAGAACTTGCAGAACCTGTGCACAATTTCAAAGCAGAGACAGTTTGTAGAAGAAAAAGAAGTGATGCCAAGGAATGCAGTTTATCTGGGAGTACTAAACTGAGATCAGCCTTACTCAACTCAGTTCCACCAATCTTTACACTAAACTGAAGGTCTTGGTGGATAGTAACCACTTTCAAGACAGGAAAGCCATCAAAACAAAACCCAGTGTATTGACTCAACATAAAGAAAGAATCAAAGGAAGAAGTGCTCCATTCACCAACAACGTAGTTATTTTTGGAAGCAAAATCCCACATAGCCAATAAACAAGAGAAGTCCACACAAATATAATTTTTTGCCTTGTTGGTTACGTCTTGCAATGGAGGATCTTTTCTTGCCACTGATCTATTGCTATCTTCAGTTTTACAGGCAATACCAATGTAACAACCTGTGAAATGAAGCCAACTTTTAACCAAAGATAATACTAACTTATGCAGTTCACAGGCTTGTCATAATTCCTTGGATTCATGGATGATGAAACACATTCAGAGATTCGCATCTCCTGATCATCAACATAAGTGTACATGATACAATGCAGGTGGCTGCCCAGTAAAATTCCATATTGTTAACCAACATTTTTCCCTTAGCAATGTATCAATTGGCTGTATTAGAAAACTTATCATATTTCTCACAGAGTTAATGTAAACTGTCACAAAGTTTTTTGTGGTGTAATTTATAATTGGTAAGACTCAATATAGTTTTCTAGGTCATAACAATTAATAATTTGAAGCTAAGTCTCCATATCAGAGCTTTTACCTGACAACTAGCCAACCATTATAATATACATGAACTCCATATCTCTATTACAATCACAATGCAGATATGGCAAGCGAAATGCACAAGAATTCGAAAAACCTAGTTTATCGCCGATAAACCCACTTTTTCGATTGAGAAACTAGGTTTTTTCACTGATAAAGTAGGTTTATCGATCGATAAAGTGGGTTTATCGGCGATAAACCTAGATTTTCGATCGATAAAGTGGGTTTCTCGCCGATAAAGTGGGTTTCTCGCCGAGAAACCTACTTTATCGATCGAAAAACCCACTTTATCGACCAGAAACCCACTTTTTCTCCGAGAAACCCACATTATCGATCGAAAAGTTAGGTTTTCATCGATAAAGTAGGTTTCTCGATCGATAAAGTAGGTTTTTCGATCGATAAAGTAGGTTTTTCGATCTATAAAGTTAGTTTCTCAAGCGAGAAAGTAGGTTTTTCGATGAGAAAAACGTAATTACAAAAAGATCGAATAAAGCTTGTTTGCTTTGTTGGAATATTTTGAATATAGATTCTTTTCAGCTCAAGCAAATGATAGAATTATCCAAGTTATGAACAATATACAGTCTATTTATCTCGTAATTATGAATGCTTAGGACCACAGCGTTTCAAATACTAGTATACAGTTGCGTCACCTGTAGAAAATGCCCCCCCCCTAAAAATATTCTGTAGAAAATATCCTTCCATTGCCGGTACTTGGAGGGGTTTATCATTGTGAGTATCAAAATGATGGCGAACAGCAATGACGAAATGTGCAGAGCTTACGGCATCTGCAGTATGGCAAGAAATTGAACGGGCCATCACGGGTTAAACCAAAAAAGCCACGTGGACCAAAGCCAAAATCGTTGCAGCTCAAACTATATTATCTGCCAGATGCATCTGGCCTCCCGCATTTTAACTTTCCATCCATGTTGCCTTGTGCTTTCAAGTTGTGAAGTTGTCATGGAAATACTGGAGTTTTTTATTGAAAAGAGAGGTTTTGATGGAAAACCAAACTTTCGTGCGAAAAATCCAGCTTTTCCAAACGAGAAACCCACTGTATCACCGAGAAACCCATTTTATCACCGAGAAACCGACTTTATCACCGAAAAACCCGCTTTATCGATCGAAAAACCTACTTTATCGATCGAAAAACCTACTTTATCGATGAAAACCTAACTTTTCGATCGATAATGTAGGTTTCTCGGTGAAAAAGTGGGTTTCTGGTCGATAAAGTAGGTTTTTCGATCGATAAAGTAGGTTTCTCGGCGAGAAACCCACTTTATCGATCGAAAATCTAGGTTTATCGCCGATAAACCCACTTTATCGATCGATAATCCTACTTTATCAGTGAAAAACCTAGTTTCTCGATCGAAAAAGTGGGTTTATCGGCGATAAACTAGGTTTTTCGAATTCTTGTGCATTCGCTTGCCATATGCAGAAGGGAAAACTTTTGCACAACAAATTAAGATGAAATGTTTGGTAATTTATCCCTCTAACCCAATGGCTAACCCAATTTATCCCTCTAACCCAATGTCTGTATCATGGTACTGTATCATTACTTTTAAGAGCAAAACTGTTTTTTGTATTGGAGTTTACCTCAGGGGGGGGGGAGTACTCTGGTAAATTCAGGACAGGAGTGCTCGGGTTACTTTTTTGGGTCTAAAATTCAGGCAAGGATTATTTTGTTTGAAGAATGAACACATTATTTGGGTCAATGATTTGTACAGTTATTTGTTGGGTTCCTAGAATTCTGGATTGTCATTTTTTTGGGTCTCAAATATGAGAAAAGGTAAAACAGTTGGGAAAAATATAATTTACAAACAAAACTAGAATCAAATAACATTACTAAAATAAAAAACATAAATGTCCAAATACATTATGAGAAATCTAATCAGTTAGGGCACTTTTCTGCAGATTTAAGACATTGAATTTATAACGTTTAGGTATGTAAGGTTGGAAAATAATCTTTGGGGGTCTATTTTCGTGGATTTTCATGCTAAAAAATATTTCTTTTTTGGGTTGGGCTGTACCCCAGCCTGAGCACACCTGACCTGAGTACCAACCCCCATGGGAGTTTTCAATCTCACTTACATTTACGATCACCACCCTTTCCAATAGTCTTCCTCTTTTTCCTCACATTTTCTTCTCCAAATACTTTTCGCACCACTTCACCAAAAACGTGCAAGGCTAACGGTTGTACGATCGACTTTCCTCTGAGGGCATCCACATAAAAACTATACGCTGCTTCGACGAGAATGGCAGATGTAGGCTCGATTCTGAATAATTCGTTCACCAATTTTTCGTGTAAACTACAAGGATGTAAAACCGAATAGATTTGAGTTGTGTACGCATTTGATTTAATGTACGAAATCTAATTTCAAAATTCCCATGCTTCTTTTGAAATTGCTGGGAGTTTCTGTATTCTAAAATTTTATCATCGGCCTAATGATGACTATGACCCAGAGCTAGCAGTGGTAGTCGCAGCCAGCTTGCTGCCGACCCGTCCTAGCTCGTACACAAAGGTTTGTTCTGAGCATGATAAAAATAAGAATGTATTTACCTTGGTCCAAGGCATATCCCGTTCTCAGAATCCATGGCAAGAATGCCGTTCGCTTTCCAATTTTGAACCAATCTGCTGGTCTCGTGCCGTTACCAATTTTAAAAATTCCCGCGTAAATGTCGTTACCGTTTTTAAAAATTCCCGCTGAAACCATGGCTGAAACCCCCTTGCAAAAAAGCGCCTTCGCATTCCCTCGCAGAGATCTTGTTTTAAATTTGTGACGTTTGGTATGGCAGATTCCATATATGGTATGAGAAATTGGTCGAGCTGTTGACGAAAGCTCGCTCAGAGAAAAGCCCACCGCTGCGCACCCAGTCTTCTTTGGAGAGTGGACCTTTGAAACGGCCCCTTCATGTAAGCAATGCTGGACACTGGCTTAGTATCTGATTTTCACATTCTCTCACAGTTACACCCAACTGAAAGTTGGGTGTACTTGGTGTGAACATTTTAACTCCAAATTGTGTTCATCAACAAGTTTTACCTAAGTTTCTCAGTGTTTCAATTTCTAAAACTTCTTACCTTGCATTTTGGGTTCCTTGGCTCTGATGAGTTGAGGGACCCAGATCATGGAAATTTATTTGAATTTCTTTCAAATGATTTCAGCTCTTAAATACATTGCAATATGATTTGCACTGTTCAAGATGTTGACCAATATAAAAAAGCGAGAAAGTTCCTTGTTTGGCCTAGGTACTATTTGCCCCTCAGAAATTCATGCCTAGACAATACAAGAAACCTTATCGCGACTCACTATTTGTCACTATCCAGAATAGTGGACATCATATTCCAATATATCTTTAAGAGCTGAAATCACGTCAAAGAATATTGAATAAACATTGATTGTATTCAACTTCACTCAGTAACTGCCGGATCCAAAGTGATTTTTTTTCAAAATTGAATCATTTAAAACTTCTTCAATTCCGAACTAGGGTGTTTCCATTTTGAATCTTGAATTCTGGATCTTGAATTAGGGTGTTTCATTTTGAATCTTGAATTCTGGATCTTGAATTAGCGTGTTTCATTTTGAATCTTGAATTCCGGATCTTGAATTAGGGTTTTTCATTTGAATCTTGAATTCTGGATCTTGAATTAGGGTGTTTCATTTTGAATCTTAAATTCTGGATCTTGAATTAGGTTGTTTCATTTTGAATCTTAAATTCTGGATCTTGAATTAGGGTGTTTCATTTTGAATCTTGAATTCTGGATCTTGAATTAGGGTGTTTCATTTTGAATCTTGAATTCCGGATCTTGAATTAGGGTGTTTCATTTTGAATCTTGAATTCTGGATCTTGAATTAGGGTGTTTCATTATGAATCTTGAATTCCGGATCTTGAATTAGGGTGCTTCATTTTGAATCTTGAATTTTGGATCTTGAATTAGGGTGTTTCCTTTTGAATTCTGGATCTTGAATTGGGGTGTTTCATTTTGAATCTTGAATTCTGGATCTTGACTTTTTGTTGGTGTCGTAAACAAGTTCTACTGGCCACGGAGAGTCTGTTCGGATCAAGGAATGGAAAATATCGGTGTTGCTCGCTTGATGCTAGCAAATTATGGCACAGCTTGCAAACCTCACCTCACTGGACTATCTGTGCACAACCAGCGAATTGAGATGTTGTGGCGAGATGTTGTTTGCTATATTGTCGATCATTACAGAGAGCTGTTTTACTGGATGGAAGATGAGCAGATCCTCAATCCACTAGATGAGGTTCACTTACTTGCATTGCAAATTGTATTCATGCCGAGAGTAAACAAATCTTTATCTGAGTTCATACTGCATTGGAATAATCATGCCATGAGAACGGAGCACTCTCAAACTCCAGCACAGCTTTGGATTCAAGGAGTGTACTCTAACATTGATGGGGATACAGTACGGGACTTGGCAGAGCCAGATTTAATTGACGCAGACGAGTACGGATCAGACATGGATGGGTTTGATGGCATACAAACCAATAACGACGTTGTCATTCCGAGGTGTCCCTTCGATTTAACTGATAATGAGCAGGATGTGATAAAGAGAATAGACCCTTTTCAGCAAAACGAGAACTATGGAGTAGATACATACATACAAACCGTATCAATTCTAAAGAATATGGGAACTGTTCAAGGTTGCTATGCACTGTAAATTTGTTATCGTTTGACACCCATCTATAATATTCTGTGGTTAGCATGGTGTCTGTTTTCTGTTTGCACAATGAAGTGCTTGCGCCAGAAAGGATGTTTGACTGGAACCTGTTTAACTTTTTACTTGCATTTAACATTGTATCAAAATTACAATACACGGCGCCCAAAAATTGTTTGGTATTAGATCATATTTAGCATGTCGGAAAATAATGAAGGGCTCCACGATGAGATAAACCAATTACTAAGATCTTGAAGTAATTCTATACACAGGGACTCGTGAGAGGCACGTCCAGTGGTATCACTTGACAACTAAGTAGCCCCCTTCCCGGGTAAATCCGCTGAATGTTGAAAACAAAATTTTGAAATTCAAATAATGAAGTTCAAATTCACTTCATTTTCTTGAATACATGCATTCTCCAGAATATTTTGGCAAAGGTTATGTATGAATTAAATCACTTTCGAAGTCCTATATGGTTCGCTCTGATAAGAACGAGAGATATAACATTGGACAACCTTTCTCTACTTCGATGGTGGAGGGATCTCTTGTTTCAGCTGTAGCATGCATTTGATCTTTGAAATCCTGCAACTAAGTGAATTTTCAACGGAATAGCAAGATTCTGGTCTCTAAAATTATTACAAAATCTGAAGGACAGGTCACAGGGTTATAGTCAGTTTCATCGTGTTGGTGTTATCATTGATTTTCAATGTTCAATCAAACGTCAAACAATTTGCTTGGACACCCTGCATGTCGTGATTGTCACCTGACTATGATTTGCCAATAAGAAGCCGCACAGAACGTTCATGGTTTGTAGTATCCACACCAAAGCATCCGTAGTTTCTTGTGTTATGACCATTCAGTGTATTCTCCCAATATCAAATCAAAATAAAAAAATGTTAAAACAAAATTGTTGCTTTTAGCCAGTTAAAAGTTTGCAACCATGGTAAACAAGCTTCCCCTTTGGAAAAGTTCTCAGCAAGCTCTCAGCAACAATGAGCCATGTGATCGGCTATGTGCCCTATTAACATTAACTTTATGAAACATAACAACAATTTTCTTGTCTAAATAACAAAACACCTTCAGCAGCCTGGGGGGGGGGGCACTCAGCAAATGCACACGAGGGGGAGGTAAGTTTGATATTGCCAAAGTGATATTTTTTGGTCCAAATGAAACTGAAATTATGTTCATGATATTTTTTGGCATCAAATATTTTTAAATTGATATTTTTGGGTTGATTGGAGGCAATTGTGACCGCTTTCATAGTGTCAGGACTTGTTATATTCAAGTACAGTTTGGATATAAAAATGAAATGCTGAGTGCCCCTGGGTTCAACAGCTTCAATCTGACTTTCAGAATGGAAGCAGGGTACAACAATTTACAAATACTTCAATCAACTGTTAAATACAGTTAGACAGTTCCAAATCCTGGGGATTCTATTATGTCTTCAATGATGTTGGCAGTGAAATCGTTTCCACTGTATCTGTTAGTAACACGAAATGTTAGTTTCAGTGAACAAGTACTGACTTGCACACGTCGGCCAAGGGCTTTACAACCGTGCATAAACTCTATTGTTCCCTTTCCCAAGCTTACCGGAGGCAGGAATCTTGAACCTGTTGCAAAGAAAAGGACATCCTCTAGCTTTATGCATAATTCTGTACTGCTTGCTACTTCGCTTAATCCAAAATCTAATTGATCAGCTTTGAGAACAAGGCTCTTCTCAGCTTCATCCAGGAAGTTGCACCAATTAAATATAATATCAGATTCTTCGTTCTGGAGTGCCTTCTCCTGAAAATCTACACTGAAACAGGTCTCTCATTATTCTTAATGTAAGGTGACCTCTGTCGTACATGAACTCCTTTGCAGCATCTTTTTGGTGACGTTGCAGCATACCCAGCACTCCATTTGACTGCAGACCCTTTTCATAAGATTGTAGCTCACGCAGTTGACGAACAACTGTCCAGTGCCAACTTATTTTTTCAACAAAATCATCTCTGTTCTTCAAGAAGATGGTTGGCTTGTTGTACCCTGCTTCAAACCTCTCTTCAAGCTTCTCGACCAGACCATTCAATTCATCTTGATCACTGCATGCTCTTATCTGGTCAAGTTTCTCTTTTACATCATAATCTGGAACATGCTCATTGCTGCTAACTCTTTCTCCAGACAGCAAATATTGTGTGAGTGGCAAGCAGAAATAGTGAGGACCAGACAATGCATGCAACAGTACTAGAGCGGTGACTTTTCCAAAAATTTCAAACTGGCCAGACTCTACTTTGTGAACATCATGCTGAAAAGAGTAATTATGTTCTTGTCCAAACAGTAACTGTAACAGTAAGTAAGTAAGTAACAGTATTTTCTAGACTTTGGCTTGCAATAGTATGATTTAACACGTTTGTCGACTTCATCAGTTCCACCCTTCGTGAAATCATAGAACTTGTATTGTGCCGGCTTTCTTTGTCCGTCATCCCTTGTTACACCAAGTAATGGCTGCATCGTAGACAGAAGGAGAATTCTTCATCTTGGTTGCTGTCTTGACAACATAAGAAGAGGAGGATAAGTTGACCATCATCAGACTAGAAGAGTTCAGTGCTAAAGGCATCCCTTCCACTAGTTTGCTTTATTTCATTTGGAATTCCCCTTCTACTAGACTGCAAGGTGCCAACAACTGTAATGTCATTAGACGGCAACCATCTTACAATTGGGATTCCAGTGTAAAGCCTGTCCGGTGATATGTTGCGACCGTTGAGCTTGACTTGCTTGTTGGTTTCGTCGACAAGTGACTTCACATGTTTGTCAGTTCCTTGCAAGTAAAATTTCCCAGGCACTCCAACAGGCTTACCAGCATAAGCAACACTGCGGAATAAATATGGATAGCCAGCAGCATTCAAGGATTTGAATAGAAGGCCATACTTTGCTGGCTCATTGGGATTATACTGCCGAAAGGCAATCTGGTGTCTCATTGGATACAATGTCTCATCAAGAGACAAAAACTCCCCAGGAACCAGATACCTGCTGCAGTTGTTGTTGAACTCCTCGAAGAAGTCTCAAAATGCAGCAAATCTATCTGACTGGAAGCGCTCTGGTCTTGAATCCACATCATCAAAACACAAGCAGGACATTAGAAATTGACATCTGTTACGTGACATGGCTGCATTAAACATTGGGAGGCCTCTATCTTCAGAAAATAATACATGTGCTGAAATACTTGTGACGTTGTAGAGACCACGATACAGCATGAGACCTATCAAGGCACATATCTAATCTTGGCTTGTTTCATGGAGGAAGGGAAACTTGTTTGACAGCAAATGATTCTTGTGTCTGCTTAGCTTCTTATCTGTCACCTTGTTAGTAGCTGTAACAATCATGTCAACCATAGAGGGGGTAATAAACAGGTTAAATGCATCATATGGATTGCTGACATCTTTAGCTGCACCTCTAACACCTTCCCTTTGATGTAAAACTTGACATGAAGGCTGATGTCCACTTGGAGCTGGTGGTTGGTTTCTAAATTCGATAATTTCCTCTTTCTTGCCTTTATCTCCTGAACTCAGCTTTCCAAAAAGGATTTAGCTTCTTTTGGCAATTCCAATGGATCATAATTGCTTTCATCCAATGAAGCGTCAATACTGTTCACTAGTCGTTTTGGTGTGAGAACTCTGCCTCTAGGCCTTTCATAGCTATTAACATCTACTTCGCCAGAATCCAAATCATCACCAGAAACCTCTTCATCGATATCTCCAATCAATTCATGCAAATCACCAACATCTGCTTCATCAATATCATCACCGTCAACATCATCACCATCTACGAAATTCAATATATCATCCAATGCTTCTTCGCTGGTTAATTTTCTCTTTGTCATAATTGATTTCTTCACTTTGCAAAGGCGGATGAGAATGGTGCTTTATTTGTACAGTTTATATGAGAATATTTGGACTTTGGACCATCATATGATCTTTCTAAAGAAGCTGTTCTATTACATTTAGAAGTTTGAAAATGCTACAATTGTATCAATTTATGTAGATCAACACATATTTCATTGATCTAATGCTCAATATGTCAAAAGAAACCAATTAAAACTTGAATGAAAAATGCTGTATAATTGCAGTTTTTTAATCGGAAAAGAATGATGTAGACCATTCAGAAGGAGAATTTTAATAGAATGGAACTATAGATCCTTTCAGTAAAAAATTTGATCAAAATTATCTTGAAATTCGGAGGAACAGTATCAATGTGAACCTAATATGAACAAACAGTGTCATTACAAAATTTCCACACACTTACATCATGCAAGAAATTAGAGGTGCAGGAAAATTAGAAAATTTCAATTTTGATCAAAATCAAGCTTTTTTATGATGCATCTACTATTGAAGAGTTACGAAAAAAATTCACAAACAAAAATTTTGCCCTCTTTTCATAAATATGACGTCATAAAACATGATGACGTCATAGTGATAAAACTTTGCATACGTCAGCAAAATTGAATTTTTTTATATCATTCGAAAGCTCACTTCAAGACAAATCTAATGGTGCATATTTCGTTGTTCTACCTATTGTAGTTTACGTGCTGCATCTGTTTGAATATTTTCAGACCCAACCACTTGCAGACAAAGGATGTGTCACGTGACCATCAAGGATGCCATTTTGAAAAAATATTTATTTTCAATAGCTCCAATAATATTTAGGAAAAGTCACGAAATTTCAATGCAATATCTATTATGGTCTAAGAGCTAGAGCGTTTTTACGTTGCCAGGGGCACTCCCCCCCCCCCTTAGTAATAGGGTTAAGCTCAAAACACATCACAATTAACATGCAAAAAACTCATTCAGCTTCATAAATCTTTGGTAACCTCTGCAATTTGATATGAGTTGGGGGGGGGGGGGCGGTTTAATATAGCTTTATGGTATGCACTTTTGAAAGGCGACAATGAATCGTACACTGTATCGATTTTGAAGATTTATGACTTAATCCATAGCAGAAGGTCTGAATTCTATTCTGGTATCTTTCGCAAATTTTGTTTGTTTTCAGTTTTTAGAGCTAGAAATGAGTTTGTTGAAATGTCCGTTTTTCAAAAACTCACCAATCCAATTTTCAAAGACTCGACAGGATGGACAAAGAGGAAACATCTTTGTGATGATTTGGGGGTTTATGAATTGATTTGTGTTCTTCACAAGCATTATTTCAAATATTGGCCCATTGCCAACTTATGTAGTAGTTGCGATAAAGTGCCGCCCCAAGCCTTTACAAAATCACAAATTCAGCACGCTCCCCGTTTGTCTTTCAACCTACCTTGGGACAAAAATGCAACTTGCACCAAAACATAAATTTATGAAACTTCAAAAGAAAATACATTCCTTTGTATCATTTAAAGTATTTTTCGTTCTCTCTTTCTCTCTTTGTCCTATCTTTAAAACCCGCAATCCGGAATTTCCATCCGGAATCCGGAATATTCCGGATTTCAAAGATTTAAAACTATGCATGATACAGATGTGAATTATACACCATTTTGATGCTGATTATCTCCTGAAGCTAAATTTTATGTGTGTATCTTAAGATCCCGCTTGGATAAACTGTTACTGCAACTTTTAAGTTTTCATTTCTTGCTTTTACTAAATTGGCTTTCCAATTAAGCTCGCCTTATTAAACAATAAGTCTTATCTACATAATCTTGATGATTTGCATTCTTCTCCACAGAAAAGAATAAATCAACAATGTAATCAAGGGTTTGAGCAGTGATAGGAATCTCTCTAATCTAACGCTTTCTACTATGAAGTATAATTACCTAAGTTTAAATACTTTAATTACCTAATTATCATGTGCAATGAGAAATCAAATGAAATACATCAAATCAATACGTGAGAGTAACAGCCAGGGGTGCATCATAGGAGGCACATATCTATGGGAATGGAATGGGGGAATGGAATGGGGGAATCGCTCGGGGAGTAGAAAAGTTATACAGTATATAAATAAGCTAAGTATAGCATATGAAAGTACTGCTCCAGATGTATTAACAGTTATAGTTTTGTTACAAATCAAAAAATAAACTTTCCTTTTTCAAACAAAGGGGAATGGAATGGGGGAATTGGTTTTCGGGGAATATCGAAACTACCAGGTAGAAATTCGATTTCAAGGTATCATTCGAAGCCCCTTCTTCTCAGCTATCCAAATTTACCATTTTCGCATCGATACACGAAACCGTTGGATCTAGAAGCGAAGGGGAAAGCCAGATAGAAGTTTGCTTGTTGTTTCAAAAGAAATCAAAAGGCAAATTAGGACGACGCCTCTACACAAACAGGCTAGACATTGGCTTTTTTTAGATCGCAGGAACGATGAGATATGCCTGGGAAATTTCTTCACTTTGTCTTCACAACCAGGGGTGATACAGCCTAAATATTCAGATCAAATTGAAAGAATATTGGCATTGCTGTCGTTATCATCGCTGCTTTATGGATAGTAACATCCCCCCCAGGTTTAGCAAAGCTTGGCAGTTTCTCTGTAAACGTTTCTTAAATTTGTGCTTCTTGACACTGCCCTAAAATCATGTCGTTGAGGCGTTCCTTCAAAGTTCCCCAGCTGAAACGCAGTACTTCAGGCTTCCCAGCACTTCAAAATTTGGCGTTTTTTGATTGGACTGACCTTACACAAAATAAGTTGATTGGCAACGGAAGTTTTGGCTCCGTAGAATCTGCACTATACAAGCCAGGGGATCAACGTGAACGATTGGTGGTCCTTAAAGTTAGTTGACGGAGCTAAAGCCAACGGCTCTCTAAAAATAACTTCAATTCAACTCAATTGAAATGAATTGACCAATCAGCGATTGCCTTTCGTCACGCCACTGAATAGAGGAAGAGGGGAAACCCCTGGTGGAAGGAAAACGCACAAGGCCGTACAAACTACAATAAAAATAATATCATCCTCTATAATCACACTTGCCCTCTTTTCGTGGAACTTTCTTGCATACGAATATCTTCCAGCATGTGGATATATCCATCCTCCAGCTTTTCAAATTTTGTCATGCACGGACTGAGTTTCTGGGGAGTTTCGTTACATCTTCGGCAATGATCGGCCTAGGCGCCTAACTCAACTGTTTCCAAAATCCATTCTGTTAGAGTGTCTCTGCTGAAGTCTCGAAGCCTAATAACAACTGGATATCGTCGTGCTCGTCCAACAATTCCTTTTACCAGTACCCCAAAAACAAAGTGCACAACTTTCCAACTCGTTGAGTTCGCTAGTTTCTTGCAGGAGAGCACAACTCTGAATCCGTTAGCCATTTTGAATTTGTTTGATCTCGAGAAAACCTGATCACGTGAAAGTGGTGATCACCATAGGAGTTCTCAATTTTCATTGGCTAAGAAGCAAGATCTATTTTTAGCTTGCCCAGCTCCCTGCATATGCAGGCCTGGAGGTGGCTATTTATCTCCGTCAACTAACTTTAAAACGTGGGATCATTTAACAGAGATGCACGCAGTTTGCACTAATTTTGATATTTCAAAAAGAATAACAACGATAGAAGAGGTCAAAAAAATGTTAGAGCATAGATCTAAAATTGTTGAATGCGAAGTTGTCAATCTGCCTGTTAGTCAATCAACAGCGATTGAAACTGCGAATGCAGATGCAGCTGAAGAGTTAATCAAAGGTAATCTTGAGCAGCCAAGAATCTGCGCTAAGAATCTGCGATGAAATTTTGCGGAATGACTACCAAAACGTATCCTTATTGGGGTTGACCCGTGTGCTCAGCAACGTAGCTGCAACTGTCATCAACGACTATCCAAAGGATCTTAATCATGTTCGTGACCCTGATTTGCAGTATCCAGTTATGGAGGCCTATGTGATAATGAGAGACAACAATCATATCAGCCATCAGTTTGAATTCTCTGAAGAGTTGCCATTCCAAGAAGGAGTCTTTTCTAAATTCGGCAAAAATCGCCTGCATGACAAGATTGACGAGCTGTTGTCACACGATAAGGACTTTTTGAGTATCTATACCTGCGAACCGTACTCTTTGATAATTGGGAAATTGAATAGATGTTTATTCATATTGGACACTCATAAAATCAAAGAAAGCCTTGATGGTAATGGCAATGCCCAACTTCGAGCTTATAACGTCGATGAACCAAATTCAAGTCATCAATTGTGCATTTGGATATGGAGAAGGCTTGCAGAATCTGGTGTTAAAGGGGGTGCAGCACAATCGCTTGCACTGCTAAAGAAGAATGAAGCTGAGGTAAGAATCAAAATGTTAAAGATCTATGAAGATCTCTATTATGCACTCAATAAGTCTGCATGTGTTTGCTTTATTCAAAGGAAGCAAGACTCAGAATTGAAATGTATGATTTTCATTGCTTGAATTCATTTGTTATTTCTGTGTAATGTAAAACCTTCACTTTTACCAAAACTCTAAGATGTTGCTGAATTATTACAATCTTAAATTCTTAAATTTTTATGAAAGATTTTCCGCCGAACATTGTAGCACATGAAAATCCTGACGCTTTTTTATAGTATCTCAACTGTATGTATGAAGTCATGGGAAAGTTATTTATACATTCCTTGATCAGTTGACAGAAAATTATAGTTTGCTTTCTAACGAAGAACATTGAATAACACATATTTTATTCAAATTTTCACGGATTTTATGAAATGAAGTTGTAGTTGAAATGGAGTTCTATAGTTGCTTCTTAACAATCTTTCAGGAAGACTAAGTTGCGATAGCATCATTGAGGCAGGAACAAATCAAAATGAAGAAATTAGGAAGTCCCTTCCGTGTAAAATACCATGCATTGCTTATTCAAGGCTCTGAGAAGATCAGTGATGCAGTTGTTTCCATAATAAGCTGAAACTGGACGAAAGCAGATCGTGACTTTCCCAACACATTACTGTTAGTACATAATTACTGATATTACAATTTATTAATCTTTTGCTATTGTTCTTATGTAGCCTTGCAAGCGTAAACGTATTGAATGGACAGCAAACAGGGAGACACTTGACAAGTTGTTTGAAAAGGAAGATGATACGAAATTTTCGTGCTACATTTTCTTGAAGGTAAGATTTTTCATTATTCACGGGTTTATGTGTAGCCACAAACTATGTAGCAGATGCATGACATTTTGATGGCTTGTTATGGATGTTCTGCCCGAATGGAGCCTGAAATGCAGCAAATTTTGTCCCATGCAGCCTCCCCCCCCCTCCTCGGTCTCGCCCCCTACGTTGATGCATGAGATTTACCGTTGGCTGTAAATTTAGCAAGGATGTCAGCATTTACCATAAAGAGTAAACGAATAGAGGATTGCACATTATCATGAACCTATTCCATCTCTTCTAAGGCTGGTTGCCAACCCCTGGATTATTAGTTCCCAGGTCTTCTTGCGCTGGTAGCTATTTAGATTATGATTTCTTTATCTCTCAGTCTTTTTAGCGCAAGCACTATCTCAGGTGAAAGCAACTGTGATTCTTCTGATGGTGAAGACAAACCTGTTGGTGTTCCATACAAGCAAGATCCACTAACTCCTGTGTTCTCGTGGAGAAGAAAAGCATACAAGTCGAAAAAAATCCTCGAAATACTACTTGCAAATTATGACCAGGACGTACTGTGCACTGCAACACCGTTGAACGTTGGACACAATGTAGCATTCCTTGTGGATAATTCAAAATTGAAAAGCATTGATGACATCCGGTGTGATGACATGGGCAGCTGGATAAATGGAGGGCAGCCAACTATCCTTTTCAAGGCCGACCTTGAAGATGCTGATGCCAGTCAGATAGTTTTACTCACTAAAAATGTTCCATTGAGCAAACATGAAAATGCCAAAAGACTGAAAAAGTCGTATTATACACATAGCACTCACAAAGATGTTAGAAAAATCATTTCATACATCCAAGGTACGTTCTTATCTCATTCGCTTAGAAAGTAAGTACTAAAAAGTGACACATTTGGTTGTTGGTTATTTTCATTCTTTCCAGGCAAAGTTTCGACAAGCACAAACTTCAACTGATTTGTATGACCTCATTGGTATGACAAAGAATTGAAGCTGTTCGTTGCATGGATTGTGCTTTATCCATTGCTCAGGAATTTGGTTTATGAAGAGAATAGTGTTGATATTGCCCTTTATTGTAGCTAGCCATAATAGTGACAAACTACCCTGAAGCACCTTTCAGGAACTGGCATCGATGCAATAACTTTTAGAAAGAGCATCAAAATATGTGAAATTTACTGGCCAAAATTGTTTTTGTTCTCTTACTACCTCATGAAGTGCTGTTGTGTGACTTTGTTTCATGGAGGTAGCATTGCACCTGCACCAATTTCGAAAAATTTGAGGCTCATCACAAATTGTTCGTTTTCGCGTCTTATTTTTCGTGTAAATTCATCTGGAAAAAATCGGATATCGGTGAACTGTGTTGTTTAGCATTTAAAAAGAACATGCATATCATTATTGAAGATAGCTTATTCATTTATGAAGACAGCCTCTGTGTAAGGCGATTTAAAGATTTTGAACCTATGCTGATGACGATATAAATCTTTGCATGCATTTAATTTTCGAAGAATGTGCCTTCAATTTTGATTCAACAAGAAACTGTTGCAATAGGAATACAGGAAATATGTCGTCTCGGGGTATTTGACCAAGATGCATTGAGTTTGATGGTTGAATTTCTACAAAATCACTATTGATTCCATTGTAGGACGCAACGCATCTTGTTCAAATGCACCCCCCCCCCCAACTCTGTCTTTCGTAATCGTCTATCAGCGTAATATTCGCATCTGAATGGGACACATGGCAGAAAGATGCATCTTCTCGGATTGGATAAGAGCCTGAGGCTAAGCCAAATTGCCTTACAACATATTCACTCTCCTCTTATTTGGCAAAGCATTGTCAGGATTTTGGATTTGACTTCTTTATCGTTTTAGCGTGAAAAAATTCTTCTTGCAGATTCCGAAGGACAAATAGGGTCGTACACACTCGTGCAATACATTTTCACAGCAGATAAGCATGAAGTAAAAGTGAGCAAGGCCCACGGAAATTCAAAAGGTAATAGGGCTTACAGGAGAACTTTCCCAAGCACGAGACAGCTATTGCAGTCATCTCTGAAGGAGAAAGATGCACCAAAATTTGGTCTTGACAAGATATTCAAGTCAGTTGGCGATGTTACAGAGGCTCGAAGCTTGGGGCAACTTCCTCGAGGCCCATCCGATATTTACAACGCTTCCCATGCCGCAAAGAAATTAGATCGGGATGAACATAGTGGTAGTGCTAAAGGAAAGTTCGACAGCTTGTGGATGATGCTTGAAAGAGCCAAACGAGAGGAAGTAACGGAACGTTTCATTCGGGAATGCAACATTCATCCAAATTTGACTGTTGTCTTGGCATCTGACCGGCAGCTTCAAGAGCTAAAACAATTCTGCACTGACCCCACGGCATTTTCCATTCTTGGAGTTGACCCAACTTTCAACATATTTGAAGAAAACATTAGTCTGACTGTCACAAGTTACAGGAACCTGAGGTAAGTTTTATGGAAGAAGATTGCATGTCTACGTTTTTGTGGGTGCAGCAAAACCTGACATCAGTGTCGCTTCAATTACATTCATTTTTAGCGCAACAACTTCCATGCGAAAGATAAGAACTGTTTTGTACTTTTCAGGGCCGTAGGAAGCAGCTTCGGATTGGGGGTGGGGGGGGGGGGCAATTTTTCTTAAAACAATAGAGAACATTACATGTAGTTAATGTTTGTGATGTAGCACCATTGTTTTCAAAATCACTGCCCCGGCTTCCTACGGGCCTGGTACTTTTGCTGCAAGTTAAAAGCAGACGGGAGTCTATTTCATTTATTGCGCGCATGTTTGACAAAGGTGAGCATGTCACTATACACTTACATGCAGTTCAAGTGTGAATTCAGGAGAAATTCAACTTTACGCAGCTGATACATTCTCGCGATTATAAACCATGTTTGGCTGTTCAAAATTGTACACATTTAAAAATGCTCAATATTTTTGGGAATGTCCACGAGTGTCGCCTTGTTGCGGTGTCAAACGATACTTGGAGTGTCTTCTTGAATGGAGGAGGAGCAGTGGTTGGAATATTTTTTATATTTGTTTTGAGTTATGATTCGTTTGACTTCAAGATACAGGCAAAATTAGTAGGCCGGGTGAGTGGCCGAGTGGCTTAAACAGTTTCCGTCAGGTGACTGAAGTTAAGCTCGGTCGAGTGAGGTCAGACTCCGGATGGGTGACCTCTGAGGCCTGACCTCGCAACTCACCTCGCGCCGTCCTTCGGAAGGGACGTTAAACTAGGGGTCCCATGCCTGGATGCGGCATGCATAGTGGGCCTAAATTAGCTTTAAATAGCTAGAAACCCTATCAGCCCACTTAAAATAAATTACTACTACTACTACACATTGTGCACGTACTTGAGACAAACCCAAGAAAGAATGGTGTAAGTAACAAACTAACTTCACCTGATACCAATATGAATTAGGTAATGAGGAAACGGTTGAAAATAAATTGCGATGAAAATGAGAGAATACAACTTCAGAATCAATTTTGAAGAATAATTCCAGATTTTGAATAGATAATTCAAGCACAAATCCAAGCATCTGTCAGACCTGCATGATGTGTCCATGTACCCTCATATGATAGAATTTTATGTCTGCTCAAATTCACATACTTGTATTTTACTAATGTTTTTCACACATTAAAATTTTAGATTACAAGGCAAAGAAACAGGGGAACATCCCGTTTTTGTTGGCCCTATGTTGATGCACCAAAAGAAAGACTGGAAGACCTTCTGCAAGTTCGCGCATAGATTAATCCTTGAAGAGCCAAGTTTGGAAGGTTTGCTTGCATGTGGGACAGATGGAGAGAAGGCACTCATTGATGGTTTTGCTAAAAATTTTCGATTCGCCATATCCCTGAGATGTTTTATCCATTTCAAAGACAACATCAAACGAGAATTGAATGCAAGAGGCTTTCAGAATGCCAACAAGCAGCTTCTTATTGATGAGATATTTGGAAAAGTTGTTGAGAATGTAAAACACTGTGGACTGGTAGACTGTTCGTCCGAGAAGGAATTCGATGAAAAACTGCATAGTTTAGAGGCAGAATGGAAAAAACGTGAGGCTACCGACTGCAAGGCTAGTAGCGAGAAGAACACATTCTACGAATGGTTCTGTCGACAAAAGGTATATTCTGTTAGACTGTATAACACTGTTCTGTTTCGTTTTATCTCTTTAGTTGATGCCAGAACATAGAATTTTTTTTACTGCCTCAGCTACTACATTCTTTCATGTGTCCAGGTTCCAGAAAAAAGCAGTTGTATGCACAAAATGCGATATTTTACTATGTATCAGTTACTTCACGGTATTTCCAACAGAAATTCATAGTATTGTCATAGCTAGAAAGCAAAGTAGAATATTGTAAATGATACTCCAAATCTGTTATTCGTATCCTACCTGTCTGCTAATAGGATGCTACACATATATCCGCATTCCCTCTTTGAGACATAAGATCCACCCTATTTTGAGGATCATATATTTTGGTAGCACTCATTCTCAGAGGTTTTGGAACTCACATGATATACATTGAATAAGAACGTGAGCCCAAAGGGAGGGGCGAGAAGTTGTACCTTTGTCACATAGTCGTTTCACGTTTTTGGGAATCATACTTGATGTTTTATGACAGCCTATGCCTCAGTCGCAAAGTGATAAAGTCACCAGAATAGTAACTACTGGCAGCATTTTTGGTAAACAATAGATGATAATTAATTCTCTTTTTCATCCATACACCTTCAGTGACTTTTCACTCATAATACCTTCACTCTGCTTCACTCCTGTTCTGTGCGTGACCTCATTCAGTCCAATTAATGCATAATTTGACATCAGAAATTGTCACTGTTTCTTCATCCTACAGGCCAATGACATCAAAACATCCATGTTGAAGCCAAGAAGAATCGACGCGGGTTTAGGTGATCCACCATCTGAATATACTACAAATGATGTAGAGGCAGCAAACGGTATAATCAAGCACGGTCTGTCATTTGATTCTAAAAAGCCACACGAATTCGTAGAAGAAATAAAGAAAATTGTCGACGTTCAATTCAACAACGAAGACCGTGCAGTATTGAATAGAGGACCATACAGTGTTGCTGAGCCTTTCAAGCACTTAGCGATCAATGACTCAAAATGGAGTAGGATGAGCCTTGCCCAGAGGAAGTCAGCAATAAAGAAATTTAGTGATACAGGAATGGATGTGCAACACAACGGCGACGGAGGGGTAAATGATTGCAAAACAGCAGTTGAAGGCAACGATTCTGCGCAACAACATCCACTTGTAGAACTGTCTATTTCAGCATCAGAGAGTGGTATCACCAATATACCTCTGCCGATCTTGCAAACGATGTTTGAAAAGGCAGCAGATCTTTCTTCAACGGTTGAAAGTATTGTGTTGAAGCCAGGCGGTACCGATGGCTCTTATGTGGTTGCAGGTCACTCCAACAGGATTCTCATCGTTACGCCTGGAAAAGGAGGGAGTCTAACATGTGATCGTCAATGCAGTAACAGAAGCACTGGCTTGTGCGAACACACTCTAGCTGTAGCTGCACGCCGTGGTTCGTTAGAAGAATTTCTCTCTTGGTTTAAGAGGGCAAAGAAAGGGCCAGATCTATCAGCAATGGCACTGCATGGAGCAGCAAAGAATGCAGGAAAGAAGCCGAGTTGTAGAAAAAGAAGCAACAAGAAGAAAGACCCAATAGTTGCATATGTTGACTTATTGCAAGAAAAGGAGGACATGGATCATCAAAACGTTGCCCAAGAACATCGAAAACAACCAGCAGAAGGGTACAGATCCTTTCCACAAAAGGAGGATGACCTACCAAACAGCATGTCGCAATCACCGACAGTTGTGTCATTTTCAAGTGCAGCCTCAACCCCATTGGTCGCATTGCAAGGTCCAAGTGGAATATTTGCTCAGCTAAATTGCCAACATCCACGCCCATCATTGCAGCATTGGCAGAGTCCCCTTGTAAGTAAAGTCTAGCTTATTTCAATCAATTTCTAAAGAGAACCTAAGCATATATAAGCCTTCGATGAAAATAATCTTGCAAATACAATAGGCCGATGCCCTTGCTGCACCATATTTGGGTAACTGATCTACATTAACAGGAGATCATGATATCTGCTTGGCTATAATTTGACCGCAAGTGCCTTGAGCCGCTTTTATATGCTTACATTCCCTTCAAGAATACAGAATACGAATGAAATCTAATTTGCTTTCTTATTCCTTACCCAAGTTCACATTTAGCCCACATTTAAATTTTGATCTTTTCGAAAAAATTTCTTATCAGCTCTCAATGGCCCAAGTATGAATCATGAAGTCTGTTAATTAAGAGAAGATAGAGATACGTAAAGAGCAAGCTTTTCTTGAAAATGTCCTAATGGTGGGATGCATGCTTCCAAGACAGCAGTAGTTTTATTGAAGGCAAAGGAATTGAAATCGAATTTTTGAACGTTAAAATTTTCCAAGTAGCTAAATCAGCCACGGCGCTTCTGCTTAGAAAGAACTTTCGATAAACAAGGAGGAAATGAAAAGTTGAAGAAAATTCCAAGGAAGTTTACTATGAATGTAGTTGTTTGAAGAAACATTATATTTTATACCAAATATGAGTATTATTTTATAGTTAAGCTAAATGGTTATCTCCATATCATTTTTCATGTCCCTTCTTCACAACATCAGATGTATGGTGGTAGGTCGTATCAGCCTTCGAATGAAAATCCTGAACAGAAATTCATGTTGAAATGGCTTCCAGGGACAACAGTAGCCAGATGTTATGGCTGTGGATGGGAGATTGTCAATCCACCAATTGCAGCACCAGACGACTTTGTCATTGTTTACAAAGATCACAGAGGATATAGAGACAGGCAGACTGGGCAAATGCAGTTCACACCTGAACGCCAGAACGTGCACTTTCACCTTCGGATATCTTGCATCCTTAGTAGATACCCGATGTTTGATTCAAGCCATTTTTTAGTTCAAGAGTCATTTATCACAATGTTGAGACCAGAGCACCTCGTTCGTCTCCACGCTGAGTTTGGATGGACCATGCCAGACTGTTAAAACACAAATGTGGCCTTTATTGAAACTTCCAGAAACTTTCAGCTTGTAAAATTAACCCAGGGGGGTATTCAGCACATACGCATATGGGGGTCAGTCCGAGAAATCCTCAGGAGACCCAAAAATATCAGCTCATTGTATACCTTGACAACTGTAAACGAACATAAAAGATCCTGAAACAATGCAAATTGAGGCCAGGATTGCCTCTAAAGAACCCAGAAATATCATTTTGACAATATTTGATGCCCAAAAATATCAAAAACATTATTTCAGTTTATTTGGACAAAACATCTTTCGGCAATATTCTGACCCAAAAATATCGGACTTACCTCCCCGTATATGCATGTGCTGAGTGCCCCCCGCTGTGGGAAAATTAAAACTTAATCACTGTTTTGTTGAGGGAATTTAGAGGACTACACGTATTTTTTCTTATAAGAAACTGATTATAAGAAACTCAACTCTCAGATCACCAAAATATTAAGAAACTCCAGTACTGGGAAAATATAAGCTAAGAAACTATTTTTTCTATAAAGGAAATCCTCGACATGTTTTTACTTTACTTTCACTTGTTTCCTGTAGCATATTACTCGTAAGGTACTTGAGTAATGTCTAAACATTGGAAAGGCTTAAAAAACCTTGTTTTGAAATGTTCACGAGGGACAGGTAGTGAACATGAAGATTGTTATGGAACCTCTAAGAGGACTACACTCAAGAAACTCTGAGTACTCAAAATCTGATAATTTTAAGAAACTTCCAGTACTGGCCCAAACTCTTAGTTTCTTATAGAAAAATACGTGTATGATAAGAGAGTATATGCCTTATATGTATTGAGAACTCCTTGTGTAATGTTGCCGCATTTGTCCTAACTAATACAGACCCATAGTGGTAACTTTGAATTAAGATTTGAAATTGAAAGCCTTCTCATGTGAAGAGGGTGTAAAATTATCATATTTGTAGGAAGGAGAAAACAGCGTTACTCTAGCCTGTGCGCAGACTTTGGTTACTGTGGAGGAGACTCCACAGTAACCAAAGTCTGCGCGCAGGCTAGGTTACTCTGCCTCGGAGTAGTTTTAAGCGTTCATATTTCCAAAAATGCTATAACATACCCTGCATCCAGTTTAAAAACAGACTCTCATTTTGCATTTGCATAAGATTGCTGTTTTAGATTGTTGAAATGAAGCTTGCGAATTTTTCACAAAGACAAAACTTTTGATCCTACATCTTGACTTGAATACACACAATAAATTTGTGCAGGAAACCTTATAATAACAATTTATTTCAAATAATAAAATTTTTTTTTGAAATTTTGCTGCTAATATTGTTGTGTTCAATTTTTCAAGCAGAATAACCATATTCATAATGCTTTTTGTTTCTTGTTACTCTATATCTCCATTGACGTTGGGTACAATTAAATTTCATGATGACAACTTGCTACACTTTACAGGAGTGTCGTTAAACTGTAAAATAAAACACATATCGAAAGAAGAAGGATATATCTAAAACTTCTGCCTCGGGAATTTTATTTATTTTCGTACAGAAGCTGAGCAATAACTGCCCAGGGGGGTACTCCCTAACTTTCAATACGGGGGGGTCCATGCCACTTTTTCTTTGCTGACCCCTAAATATTAAGCCTAATGATTTGGGGACCCCAAATATTGAGTCTAATGTTTTGGAGACCCCAAATATTGTTATCTATTTCTGGGGCCCCTTACATGTTTTTGAATGATTTCAATTTGAGCCTCTTGATTTTTCTCAGTTTTTGAATAATACCAAAGCATTTATTTCGTGACTCGCAACTTCAGGGCCAAATTGCAGGATTCTTCCTTTCCTCAGATTTGTTGACCCCAAATATTCAATTGTTGTCCATGTTGTAATTCACAGACCCCAAATATTGATTTGATGTAAAATTTCGGACCCCAAATATTGGCACGGACCCCCCCCCCGTACTAAAAGTCAATGAGTACCCCCCTGGGAATAACTGTTTTAATTACACATAAAAATACGAGAATTGAATCCCCTCCCAATTGGGTTCTGCACAAAATAGATAAAATGCCCGAGGCAGAAGTTTAGATGTATCCTCCTTCTTTCGATATGTGCTAATATTTGCTCTTAAAAACCATTTCTGGAATGCACAAAGAGCGAGCTAGCGACCCGGGTTTCAGGGCAATTTTTGCGGCTTGCTTTGTTTTCGTTTATGTCTTGACCAACCGAGCATAGAATGCCCTTTGTCTGCAAGGGGATGGTTGCTCATATTTTTGGCTCTTTTCGTAAAATATACCATAAAAAGTGTTAAGGATTTCCATTTATCAAATCAAATAATTTCTTAACCCTATACTGGGACTTTTGAAGCGGTCAATGGGATTCCACCCCACCCCTCTTTTTCTTCGCTGTTATAGTAGCTATAATCTTTAAACTTGATGAATAGACGGACTTTGATGCAAACAATCAAAATCATGTAATCAAGTCAAATTATATCTTTTGTTCTTGTTGCTATAACAGTAAGAAGATATAAAGTTATGATTATTATGATTATTACAAACATGTTTGAAACAATGAAATGAGGCATTAAATTGATTTTTTTTGTTTCAAATTGAATTGGATATGATCAAATACATGTGTAGGCATAATTTGTTGACTACACAGTAAAACATTGGTTGCCATGGTTACGGTGCTATATTTAGAGTTTTGAAATTTTCATCATTCGATACAGTATAGATATAAAATCAAAGTAGCGGAATCTTGGCATCCTGCTTTGCATATTTTAGCATTGGCGAATAAAGATTTGGTTAGGGGGTGGAATCTTCTCACCCCCCCCCCAGGTGAGATAGGCTTAAGTTGTCTTCTTGAGTTTCTTCACTATTTGGCGATCTGAGAGTTGAGTTTCTGTTGAGACGAGCAGTTTCCAATCCAAAAATACGTGTTTGTAAGGGACAGTTCTAATCTGGATGGCACCGCCATATACTTTTTCACAAAAATGTCATTTGCAGAGAAGGAAGACCTAAATTGGATTAAATTATAGAGAGATCCCTATCAGATCCCTATCAAATTAGAGAGAGATTTTAAAGATTATGTAGATAAGACTTATTGTTTAAGAAGGCAAGCTTAATTGGAAATCCAATTTAGTGCAAGTATGAAATGAAAACTTAAAAGTTGCATTTACAGTTTATCCAAGCGGGATCTTAGAATACACACACAAAATTTAGCTTCAGGAGATAATCAGCATCAAAATGGTGTATAATTCACATCTATATCATGCATAGTTTGAAATCTTTAAAATCCGGAATATTCCGGATTTTCAAGAAAATCCGGAATTCCGGCGGAATTCCGGCGGAATTCCGGATTTTCTCAGAAAATCCGGAATTTCCGGATTCCGGGTTTTAAAGATAGCCGGTATGTAATTGAAAAACAGCAACCTCAATACTGAGGGCTACGCTGATGGACTGACGGATGGCTTACAGGATGATTAACTTGAACGTGAAACTCGGGACGTGAAACTCGGAAAGCCCGGGCTCGCTCTAATAGGATTTTCTGACTTAGGCAAACATCCTGTTTTTTTTTCAAGAAAAATCCATCAAATATTTGCAAAAAATCGTTTCGTTCTGAAAAAAGCTACGCTTTTTCAAATGCCCCTCAGATCTGACGAAATGTGCAAGATTGCAATGAGGCCATCAAGTTTTCAAAACGAAAAAGAAAATAAAGAGTGATCATCCTGATCAAAGTTGGTGTTGAAGAGGGACTAATGACAATATCGAACACAGCTAAATGTTGCTTTAGATCAAAGAAAGGGAAGATTACATGTTATGCTTATGTCCTCCAAGTCTCCAACTGCATATCAATCATGCAACCGATTGGTATGATATCAAAAATAATTTATATCAAAATAACTGGAGCTCTTTGTAACAAAGGGAACAGTTGACAACTGTGAAAAAAGAGAAATGCTATACAAACGCCAGTGACTGAAGGATATATCTTCTCTAGTTAAAAAGGGGGCATAGAAGGCAGTTGATTCCATGCCAATTTGCAAATCTTCCCCATCGGAGGAAATCCATCCTAAACCATTATGCTTTACCTATTGTTACCTGTCATCTCTGTCGAAGACAAAGTAATGTCTAATTCTGTAAAAGTACTTGTAGCAGATTTTTAGCGTTTATAGTACAACAGCTTTTGAGCAGCACTTCTGGGTACCGTATGGCCGAAGATAGTTTTTACCCGGTTTATAAGTAATGTGGAAAGAATTTTTATCTTCCTGGTTGATCTTAGTCCCCCTTACTCGGCCAAGTCGAAAACGCGGAAAACGCGGAAAAACATTTGAAGTTTTTGAATGGCGAGAAATTGTGTTTATTGTGTTAAAATATAGGCAAGAACCCTCTAAATAAGCCAAATATTCCATCAAGAAGACAGACAAGAAATTTCCGCATTTTCGTTTTTGCCATAGGTGATTTTCGAAAACGCGGAAAACGCTGAAATATCTTTATATGA
Organism: Aurelia coerulea; assembly: GCA_039566865.1. NCBI lineage: Eukaryota > Metazoa > Cnidaria > Scyphozoa > Semaeostomeae > Ulmaridae > Aurelia > Aurelia coerulea. Next base: position 13,965,021 of record CM076947.1, read on the forward strand.
AATTTTATCAGTAGCTTTTTGCAAATATAGACGAGTAATACGTTAAGCTTTCTCTCAGTGGTGTAGCCAGGGTCCTGTCTCTAGGGGGGCAAGATGCGAGCGAAGCGAGTAAAAATGGGGATCCGGGGGCTTGTCCCTAGAAGAATTTTGGGGGCCACGCCCTTTAGAATTTCGGAAAACATCCTCTTTTAGACATAGCCACCCAGAATTGAAGAATAAAAGGGCCAAGTTAATTAAGGTTGCAGATGAAAATTTGGCAACTTGAGAGTTGCCTACTCCCAGGACAAAAACAAGAATATGCCTGAACAAAACAAGCAGATGAAATATGTTCATTAAAACTTTCAATGCCACTTTAAAAAGCAATCAATGACAGCTTCCTTTCTTCTCTTAGTCTCATTTGAATTCTTATCAAAATTTTGAAGTTTAGAAACTCTAACATTATTGTTAACATCAGGATACCCTTGTCATGCGTGGCAGATTTATTGGAATTATTCAAAGAAGATTTATTCAAATTCTAGTTAAAAGCCAAAAGATCAAGGTATTTTTGTGATTTTCTCGTCTTCTTAGTAGCACTGAAAATATTAGTGAATTCAATTTTACAATAATTTCATGGTTGCAAAATTACTGAAAAAGGGCCTAAAACACTTGATCAAATCGTTAGGACTCCCTCCACACACAACAATACTCGCAAGCGTTTCACTTCTCTCAAGATTTATAAGACATAGATTCTCAAACAAACACTAAATATTTTCAATCCAATGGCAATAAATGTGGAGACGATGGCTCTCACCCATGCAAAATGGCATTTTCTCTGTTGTTTTGAGCGAAGAGTCCTTTGTGATTTGATAAAGTATTTTAGGCCTTTCTCAGTCATTTTGAAAATTTTTATAAACTTGATTTTACCACCGCTCGAAAGAAGGCAAGAAAAATCACAAAAATACTTCGATCTTTTGGCTGTCAAGCAGATATTGATTTATTCCGATTCAACCAGTACTCTTGATGCTATGAATTTTCAAAAGTGGGAACTTTTTCTGGTTCACCCGGTATATTAAACATCAAAACTGATGCACATAAGAAGGAGAGAAGGATTATATTTCTGCGAAATTGATAAAGTCGTCAAAATTAATTCTGTAATACAGTTGAAAAAGCTTTATCTACTACAATGAACAACCAGAAGAATTTTGATTTGTTGAAAGAATAAATTAGAATGCAACATTTGATAAACAAATTTCGTTAAATTTTACTTACTTCCAAGTATGAATGTGGTATCTATTTTTAATAGTTGTATTGGTTGTGCTAGTTGTGCTGGTTGTGATAGTTGTGCTGGTTTTGATAGTTGTGCTGGCTGTGCTTAGTTGTGCTGGTTGTGATAGTTGTGCTGGTTGTGCTTAGTTGTGCTGGTTGTGATAGTTGTGCTGGTTGTGATGGTTGTGCTGGTTATGATAGTTGTGCTGGTTGTGATAGTTGTGCTTGGTTGTGATAGTTGTGCTGGTTGTGCTTAATTGTGCTGGTTGTGATAGTTGTGCTGGTTGTGACAGTTGTGCTGGTTGTGATAGTTGTGCTGGTTGTGCTTGGTTGTGATAGTTGTGCTGGTTGTGATAGTTGTGCTGGTTGTGATAGTTGTGCTGGTTGTGCTTAGTTGTGCTGGTTGTGATAGTTGTGCTGGTTGTGATAGTTGTGCTGGTTGTGATAGTTGTGCTGGTTGTGACAGTTGTGCTGGTTGTGATAGTTGTGATAGTTGTGCTGGTTGTGATAGTTGTGCTGGTTGTGCTGGTTGTGACAGTTGTGCTGGTTGTGATAGTTGTGCTGGTTGTGATGGTTGTGATAGTTGTGCTGGTTGTGATAGTTGTGCTGGTTGTGATGGTTGTGATAGTTGTGCTGGTTGTGATAGTTGTGCTGGTTGTGATAGTAGTGCTGGTTGTGATAGTTGTGCTGGTTGTTATAGTTGTTCTTAGTTGTGCTGGTTGTGATGATAAATGTTTTAAGCATTCAATGTGTTGCAAATACCTTCATAAAGGCAAGGTGTGACAATAACTTTTCTATCTTCAATTGTTATGCAAATGATTTCAATCCTCTTCAGTCTTGTTTCTTTGTTTTGCCAGTTGTGGTACAACTCAGCACAACTAAGATCTACCAGTCCTGTATGGTGACGGGTATACTGACAAGGCGTTCCTTTCCCCATTATTTCAACTGATCGAATTGCGAAAACAACACACTGTTTGCTATCTCTATATGGATTTGATGCAAAATTTGGATAACTAGACCGACCAGACACTTGGTTTATTTTCTCCTGTAGAAAATGATGCTGCGGACTATTTTCAATTGATGTCACTTCGACACCTTAGCTTGAGCATATGTTTTATGTTTGAAAAAGTTATTACGCTCTAAATTTGAGACATACCTTTAGTGGTGTGTGTTATGCTGGTTACGCTTCAAATTTAGCGAGTTAAGCTTGGTTCACACTAGGCGTATAACTGCGTTTAAGTGCGTTTAATAGGTTTTATGCTTGCAGGTTTAACTTAAACGTCAAGTGGGAATGACCAGGGCGTTTAAATTTGAGACACAGTTTTCTTTGAAATGAATGGCTTGGAAGGAACTTAAGGTGTTTTGCTATCAATCTGCCGTGGAAATTTATTGATATCTTGATTAGTTTCAAAATGGCGGCATTTATTAAATTTGAGGCTGTGACGTCATCAAATTTCTAAATGCAAAACCAGAAAAGCTACAGATTTCTGCTTGCCACCAGATTGTAGACCTTCATTAACTATAGTTTTCTTGAAGGTTATATAAATTTTGCTCCATTGGTTTAGAATTTACGATGATTGAAATTTTTTCAAAATGTTCCAACAATTTTTTCAAAAATGATTAAATTGCTGCCATTTTGAAAAAAATCAAGATATCAAAAAATTTCCACGGCAGATTTACAGCAAAGTACTATAAGTTCCTTTCAAGCCATTTAATTCAAAGAAACATGTCATAGAATTTTACACCCACCTTTTTAAAGATTTGAAAGATTTGAGCCCTACGCTGTGTTGACCCCCTGTTTTGAGAAATTTCAAATGGATTTGGTTAAAAACCTGAAAAAGGTTCAAAGACGGTTCATTTACAAGGATTAGTGATTAATCTCAATTCTCTCAATTGGCGAAATCAGACTTAAAATACCCCTGAAAAGGTTTTCCGAAAATCTTCGTGTGATGTCACAACATTTTTATCTGTAGGTTACCCCCCGGAATCGATAGAAAGCGGCACCCCTTCTGGAAATGTTCTCCATACCCCTATGTATCACCTTGGAAAGTTTGGTGCTTTGTTCCACTCTGTCACGATCTGACAAAAAATTGGAGTTAAGCGACTGGACTAAAATTGCTGAGGCTTCCTGTGTCAGTGAAAGTTTATCTGAATTATGAGGCCTTGTGCACATTATTATGACAAAAATTTGCAAGAATTCTGGAGGGTTTTCAAGAATTACTCACATTTTGATAAGAACTCTTGAGCCATATGAATGACTGTAAATTGTCATAAACAAGAATTCTTGAGAAACTAAAACATTCCAAGCAATTCTTGAAAAGTCTTAGGCAGGATACCATGTTACTGTGCACAAGGCCAATACTGTAGATGCAGATCGTAATTTATATAAGTTAAACCCAGCTGAACCCATCTGAACCCAGCTGAATCCATCTGAACCCAGCTGAAACGATCTGAACCCGGCTGAATCCAACTGAACCCAGCAGAGACCAACCTGACGCAATAGAAATCCAAAGAGGTCCTGTGATTTGTATGAAGCACACAAGCAGGGAATTGGCATTTAACACTTGTTCATAATGCTAATGGCTCTGTTTGGAATTATAGCCCTTCAGATTAACAAACTTGTTGGGGAGATGAAGCGCTGACCCTATTGTTTTGATACATTGTGTTTCAGCTTTGTTGAGAGCGAATCGAAGTTGGGGCTCACGTTGTCATGCGCATCGCTGCTCTTGGTTCTTCCCTTGTTCTCATCGATCAAGCTAATTGGCATATTACGTAAGTGAAGTAAATCAGTACTGCGCATGCGATCTGGAGCCCTTTTTAGGCGATTCCTTGAGGCTCGCAACTTAGCCTGTTCGTATCCCCAACAAAAACACGGAAACTCAAAGGACGTTTAAGTCAAATAAATGACGAAAACAATATTGTGTACACGTGAAGGTGAAAAAGTTAGGCCTGATGATTTAGTAGGAGAGTGATGTCACTGCAAAAGAAATTCATGATAATTTTTCGACAGTTTACCTACCTTCATAAAACGCAACCAGGAAAGAAATTGCTTGAAATTTCCCGAATTTTTTGAAGAAATCTACTCTCCAGATGTTTGGGTATTAAAGTTTGGATGCCGGCTAAAATATCTCCTGGATTGGCGGAATTATGGCCACACACAAATCGATAAGGCATTTTGAACCCATAAAATGCCAAAATGAAAAACCGTCTGAGCCAATGAGATCAGAACGATTGTTATTCAGCTGTTTTCATTAACACCATAAAGCGCTATGCTTATCACCCGCTTCTTTTGATACATTGTTCTTGATATTTCCAAACGGAGCCATCACACCTGGCAGGGGACCTCTTGGGAATTTCTATCGAGTCAGGTTGGTCTCTGCTGGGTTCAGATGGGTTCAGCTGGGTTCAGATGGGTTCAGGTGGGTTCAGATGGATTCAGGTGGATTCAGGTAGATTCAGGTGGGTTTAACTTATATAAATTACGAGATGCAGATACATATCTATAATTGTACTGGCTGAATTTAATGTACACATGTTCTTTTATAAGAATCTAGCAGGGTCTACTGTAGGTAAAATTGGTAAGCTGTACTAATGGTGGTGGGGTGGAAAATTCGGAAAAATTCTTCTTATTTTTCACCATTTTCCTCTAACAAGAACCACTTGAACTGCTCTCCTTGATAGAACTACTCTTCTGGCCTAAGTACTGAATATGATGTAAACAATTTACAATGTTGACAAATGTAATAGAATTGCATTATCTGACATTGGAAATTTGGCAGGCTTTGATTGTGGTGGTATTTTGTTAAATAACATTCCTTTGCACGCTACTGTGACTGTGACAAAAGATTGCAGATATCTAACATTTTAGAACAATTTATCCATGGATTTCAAAACTTGCATGGGAATGTATTCTCTTTTTGTGCAGTTTTCAAAACAAGAATTTTATTCTGTAGTTTACATTCTTCACATCCCCTCAAATCTTTTGTCACAGTCTCCAATGAAACTATAATTTCTAATGACAACCCCTCACCTTGAGGAACTGAGCAGTTGATGTAATGTTCTCTTAGTTGATGGACATCCACTATCTCCAAGCAATTTTTGCACATTTCCCTTTGTTCTGTTGATGTGCCAGGCCTTGACTGTTCATATGGAGGTGCAAGGGGCAAATTTTCTTGAATTTGCCTTATGAATATTTTCCCCTGGCCAATAAATGAGACTAAGTATCTCATAGTAATTCCACATGGCCCAGGTGGGATTACCTTCTTTTCTCTGCAGCGAGTCTCCACATACATTAATTCGAAGCCACCAGCCATTGCCAGCTTAGGAAAGTTGCATACAAGAACTGCACGAATGTCTTGCTCGTTGGCATCCTCAGGGATTGACCATTTCAACTCTCCCAGCCCTGCCATAAGAAGGAGACGGTGCTCCTCAGCATCGGCACTTTCCACATGTTCCTTGTCAGCAAGGCAAACAAACCTTCTGACTATCTCCTTCATTTTCAGTGTAGCTGTGCGCTTTTTGAGCGCCCTTTACCGCTTCTTCGCTTTGTAAAATTTGTGTTGCTTTTTCTGTCACCAAAATGATGCGGAAACAATGTTTTCAGTTCATTTCCAACACTTGTTCGCTCGCCCAGAGCGGGTCTTCTTTGTTGAGTTTGAAAACTTGACGATGAAGCAGTCGAAAAAGAACTGGATACACTGGTGATAGCAGCAGCTGCACCAGGAACAGTTGCTGACGACAATCGCGATGCCACCCTGTTTAGTAGCCTGGCAGCACTTTCCAGGTCTGATGACGCCCCCAGCTTCTCACCACCGTCGTCCATGTTGTTTCGTGAGCAACCAGGGCTCATGGTCATGACTCATCGAGACAAATGCCCAGACCCCACACCATTAGGATCCAGACCTCTGAATAATCTGCTGGGTACCATTTTAGAACTTGCATGCACCATTTTAGATAACCATTTTACAAAATAAAGGGTACCACTTTATGAAGCATAGGGTACCATTTTACGAAATAAAGGATACCATTTTAGAAGATATAGGGCACCATTTTAGAAGATATAGGGTACCATTTTAGAAGAAAGGGTACCATTTTTTAAAACATAGGGTACCATTTTATAAAACATAGGGTACCATGTTACAAAATAAAGGGTACCATTTTAGAAGAAAGGGTACAATTTTTTAAAACAGGGTACCATTTTATAAAAAAGGGTACCATTTTAGAAGATATAGGGTACCATTTTACAAAATAAAGGGTACCACCTTATAAAACACAGGGTACCCTTTTATAAAATAACAAGGGCTGAATTTTGGAGGTAACGGCACCCCATAGGGCTCAAGACAGTTTAATTAGAGAGCAACAAAATGCCTCTGCGGAGGAGCCTTTTCATCCAATTTTACACCACTTTTGTCAGAACACTTGTTGAAAAAGGCTAAAACCATTCAGAATGATATATCTTAAGCATGACTTACAGGATTTGCGTTTGTCTGAAGGTGCCTATGAAAATAAAGGGGGCTCAAAATAGCAAAAAAGTGGCAGTGGCCTTTTTCAAAATAGAATAACTTTTTTCCCTGCACGATCTTGAGTGATGCTTTGGCAGGCTATCTGCTAAAATGTGCTGCTGTGATAAAATCTAGGTTTGGTAGACATATTCGTCCTTAATTTTTTTATTTTGTACTTTTAATCTCAAATAACGCATTTTTGGTGTCCATTTCCGGAAAATAAGTGCATTTAGGAAAAACAACAAGAGAACAAAAAATTGCGACCCAGTTGAAGCAATGAGCAACGTCCTTGCAAGGCGACAAGTAGTTCTATCAATTAAAAGAAACAGATCTAAAATCGGATAACCCTGGGCAGCGATATTAGTAAATGAATTTGTTGTTGTAATGAGCATTCTGTAGAAATTGACCAAAAATTACATGAAAAGTAAACAATGTCAATTTCATCCAACTTTGCAAGTGAATATCTCCGTACTCAGAAGTCACAAAAGTCTACTTTTTGCTTTGTTTTGATCCTTAACATATCCTCTTTAAGACCATATTACAACGGTTTTGATTAAATTTGATTTTTGCGATATTTGTATTTTCTTCCTTTATTTTTGCATTCCGGATCATTGTGCAACTGTTGCTCCCCCTTCAAAGCCAATACGATCTGATAGACCACTTGAGCAAATTCAATTTGATCTTGTTGATATGGCTCCAAGAACAAGAGAATTCATGAAAGAGAATAAATGGGAGTTCCCTTATGTTCTCTCAATGAAAGATTGCTTCTCCAAATATTGCTGGTTTTTTCCATTGAAATCAAAGCATGCAAAGCATATTTTTGGAGCTGCCGGTCTCTTGTTTCAGCATGAAGGATTTCCCGAAATCCTGCAGTCTGATAATGGGTCAGAATTTCTTGCAAAATGGTTCAACTCCTTTTAAAAGAAAGTGAGATTAGAATAAAGCATGGAAAGCCAAGACATCCACAGTCTCAGGGACAAATCAAAAACTTCAACAAGCAATTCAAGAACAACATGAGAAAGGCAATAGGTCATATGAATCCCAGCCAGCAAGCTATGGCATGGCCACTACTTCTGCCAAAGATCGCACATGTTCTTAATCACTCCTGACATTCCATCATTGATTATGTTCCTTTTAGGGCCTGATTACAAGGAACGGCCTGGCCTGATTAGGTGAGCTGGCTCTCCTAAGAGGCGTGAGATGATCTGAACGATTACATGGAGAAATCCAGCCCGGGCTGTAAACTATTTGGCGCCATGATAGTATAATCTGTTCATAAAGGGCATGTATTTCAGAATTCTCAGCCCGTTTTGCCGGGCCAGCCCGGTCTGAAATCGATTACATGAGAGAAATATGCAGCTCTCAGCCCGTTTTGCCTGGCTAGCCCGGTAGGCAGCAGATGGGATCTTGGCTAACCAGGCCAGCCTGCTTGCCATATAATCGAAAATATACGAAACATTTTAACTGCTATTGACCCCGGCATCCCGGGTGAAAACTTTCATCTTGGTTAACTTGGCTAGCCTGCCCCATGTAATGGGCCCCTTAGAATATTCAGAAATCGCGAGCCCCTTTCATTGAAGTATGTTCTGATTCCAGATGGTAATGACATGGCCTCCCAATCAATTGATGAAAAACAAACAGATTGAACCAACCCAATGGATTTCAACGACGATGACACAGGCTCTGTTGCGAGTGTGGCAAGCACTATCCCAGCTACAGTGAGTGATTTTGGAATGAATGTTGCAGAAAGTGACATAATGCAGTCATGTGCCACTGCATCAATTTCTGGAAGCATATTTCATGAACCAAGCCAATCAATAGATATTGACAAGCCAATCCTGCCGGAAAATATTGATGCAGAAGATGAGCCAGAATTTTCCCAGAGGAGCCTCAATTCGGCACTGTTTTCAATGAGTGGAGAATACATTGTTCAAAAGTGCAAGGCCCTTGAGTCAACAGAATATACCATTCATCAAAATATAGAAAATGCGCTGAGATAAGGTAATGATGCTAGTTTTGAAACTGGAGACTGTGTACCCTTTACAATACATCTTTAAAACTATTGTATGATTCATTTATCATTCACTGATTTACTTTGTCTAACACTTTCTTTGTTGTTTATTCTTTCTTCCCAGAATTTTATTATATTACAGTGCACATTCTTACATTCTATCCTTTTCTTTCTGGGACACTTCAATACTATTCCACTGTCCCATCAAAAACTGTCCAGATGTGCTGCATCAATTTTCATAGATCACCGTAGCGCGAGCCTGTAAATTTGAGGTGCCGGTATATCTGAGCTTTGCCGGTAAATATGAGGTGTCGTGGGACTACTCAAACACCTGGGTTATTGTTTAAGAAGCCATTCGAATTAAACAATGCAGTATAGAAATCGCTCATTGTACAAGATTCTGGAAGTTGAGATTCTGGAAGTTGAGATTCTGGAATAATGGCCACCGCACATGCTCCAATTTGTTAAGAAGAACGTCGGCAAGTCTGTTTTAAAACTCCTTCAAAATCTAGTTAAAATCTCCAATAAAATATTTGCCTATATTATAGATGCAAATTCAAGAAACAAAGAAACGCCAGAATGTGTATCTGAAGAAACATCAAAGGCCAACCACCATCTTTTGGCGTAGGCCCACCACATGCTATCAACGAATGTCCTTGCCCGGGAAATATGGATGCTGAGATATGTAAAAGCCCAGAAGCAATCAAGGCTTTTTATAACCTGACAAAAGACTTAAGAATTAATAGTAATAATGGAAAATATGGGAAAGGCCAAATTAAAGAATCTACCTTTGAACCCAATGGGATGTGCAACGGCTTTTCGACCACCAATGAGACATTGGCACTATATGGATCTATGCTCTACAGGAAACACTCTTTATTGAAATTGGAAATAAAGCTGCTTACACTGTTGAGTGGAAGAACAAAACCAATAAATCTGGTTGTATCATTGAGATTGAAATGAAAACGAGTAAAGTCTCTAAAGCAAGCTCCAGCTCACCTCTATTCGGTATGTGTATACCTATCAACTGGCCTCATCCTCTTTAAAGGGAATGAACTTGACCGATTTAGCACAGATGTATTCCCTAAGGCAAAGGCAATTGTGCACAGTTTGCAAAATCAAAAGGTTCCGAGCAATGAACCAACCTCATTTTCTACTGCTGATGCCCCTATACATACACAAGAGAATGTTGAGCTAGCAAATGAACTAAAGGAAATAAAAGCAGGCATTGCTCAACTCGGTAAAATTAACATGGGCAAGCTCTCTACCAAGTTACAAGAAAATGATGACATGATCTTAAATAAGATGAATAAAGTTGAAGAAAGGATGGGTAAATTAGTCCAGGGGCATAGCGACACATTTAGTTGAAAGTGTGCAAAATGTGATACTAGCATGAAAATTGGCAAGCTGGTACAAAACGATATGGCGATTAATTTCTGATGTGGTGCCAACTTTGAAATACCTGGTTGCCATGGTAACAGCCTTTAAATGTGCATTTGACGGACCATAGCGACAACTTTAGTTGAAAGTGTGCCGAATGTGATACCAGCATGAACATTGGCAAGCTGGTATAAAACGATATGGTGATTGATTTCTGATGTGGTGCCAACTTTGAAAATACCTGGTTGCCATGGTAACAGCCTTTAAATGTGCATTTGAGGGACCATAGCGACAAATTTAGCTGAAATTGTGCCGAATGTGATACCAGCATGAACATTGGCAAGCTGGTATAAAACGATATGGTGATTGATCTCTGATGTGGTGCCAACTTTGAAAATACTTGGTTGCCATGGTAACAGCCTTTAAATGTGCATTTTGCGGACCAAAATACCTGCACTTTCTGAACCTGGTAATTGAAAGTTCATGCAGATAATGATACTTAGAAAAGCAGTGGTGATGGTAGTGAATAAAGATATAAAGTTTTAATGCGGTAACAAACCTAGGCAATACCTGTTTTGTTCTCTTAGCAACAGCCTCAACAGCGCATAATTTCTGGACAAACGTGTCTTCGTGTTACTTGCAGATACATATTATTTTTCTGAGATCAAACCATGCATTATTGTCGGGTATGACATCATCATCAATTTCTGACCAAAATCTTAAGAATACCTGGTTACCAAGGCAACCTCATCAAAACTGTGTAATCCCTGGACCAGGAATACTTATAGACCGTTGGGAACATGCATTACATCATGGACGTCAACATTTTCTGATATGGTATATATTTGAATATTAAGACAGCAAAATCATTTTGATCACTGCAGATTTGTTCTCAATGATAAACTCGTTGTTTTCATTGCAGCATTACAGGTATTTTTAATGATAACACTGCGTATGGAAACGAGGGTAGCTCTTTTTTTGGAAAAAATGTTGATTTCTTTAATTTGGGTACCAAGATATTCATCAATTCATTTCGACGAATTTAAATTTTTTATCGTTCTTGGGCCAAATGTACGAAGTTTGATGTGTTATGCGAGGCTACTAATATTTCGCATGAAATTGAGACTGGTAACCATTTTGAATTTAGTTTCAAAGTGTAACAACACGAGCCAACAATTTGAGCAAGGAGTGGAAGTTACAGGAAAATGTGCAGACAGACATGCATATGTTTAGTTCGTAAGTATGCTTGTACTGCATTCCACTAGATTCTTTACTAGGACAAGCAAACTATTAGAATGCCCAAATTAGTCCATTTTGTCAAAGCAGGGCCTAATTCTTTCAGATTGTGAGTGATCATAAATGTCATTTTTGACATGAAATATTATACTGATCTGATTCAATCCAAGTACATTTCATCTATGTTTGCAAATATCAATTTACATCTTGGCTTTAGATATTTGAATGAAATGTAATATTTGACATGAAATATTCCAGTAATTCAACAAGTAGATATGAATTGGTTTGCAAACATCAGTTTACATATTCGCTTTATAGATCTTACTGCTCGTTGTTATGATGGCTGATAAGAATTTAAGCATAGCTATTGACTGGAAAAAGTGCATCATATGCCAGGAAAGCCTCGAAGAGCATCTTAGATGTCCTGCAGATTCGACGAGGAGAGATTTTGGGGCTGGGTACAAGACATTCGCTGATGATTTGTCAAAATTTCAAGAAATCGGCCACCTTCCCTCAAGCATTAGCTTAGATAAGTTAGATGATGGCACTGGGCTGTTTGAGACGCTGGCTAAACAAAGGGCTTCTTGGCACAAGTCTTGCAGAGATAAATACAACAAGACAAAGATAAAACGGCTTTTAGACAAAGAATCTAAGCAAAAAGAAACAGCAACAGCAAATTGTAGATTATTAAGATCGAATAATCTTGATTTAACAGATACCGTTAATTCAAAGTGTGTGAACATTTTATTGGTAGCGAGCTTATTGTTTTTTGTGTGTTTTTATTTTTTCACTTGGTAGTGAGCCACCTTATCGCTGTTTTGTCATTTTGAAATTTTGGGTAGTGAGCCACCTTAAGTGCAGATCCACATTAACCGTAAAACCTCCCTCTGGAACTCTGGAAAATCTCTCAAACTTCACACATTTGATGGTCTATCGCTCATGGTCTAGCATGAGGTTATATCGAATGGTCTTAAAAGTTCATGGTGGTGGCTTTCGGACACCAAATAAATCAGTCGTTTGGGAGCATGAACAAAGGTCGGATTTGAATGTTTTTTTAGATTTTGACATTTCAATCATAAATTTCTTTACATCAATCAAATTTCTTTACAAACATCAAATTTCTTTACATGTACCGGGTGAGTTAGAAAAAACCTGGGGTGTTTGGCGGACTGTGACGTCGCGTTTAGTCACCCAACCGTTGTAAACTAAATTATTCCGTGCAGCCATAAATCTGACTTAGATCATAAACTTTTCCCCATCAAAATCGGTCATGTGATTCATTATTTAAAAAAGATTGTCTTCCCAAAACTTTGTATGGGAGTCTTGTAAACTGAGGAAACCTTTAACCATGCCCCTTCAGGGTTTTAGCCTTGCCAAAGCTGCAGGTACACGTGGTATTATCTGGGGAGCATGAAACAGTTCGGAAATAGTGTTTTCTCCCCTGGGATGCCTTGCCACGTCATAACTTGTCCTGCAAAGAGAATATGTTTGAGAAACAGTAAAAACGCATGCTTCTTTGTGTTGTAAAGAGCTTTATGTCAACAAGATCAACGCGATGTTTCATGACAAAACTATTTCATTCTCCCCTGATAATACCACGTGTACCTGCAGCTTTGGCTAGGGCAAAATGCTGAAGGGGCTCTATCAAAGATTTCACAACTTTGCAAAACTCCCATACAACGTCTTACGAAGAAAACATTTTCTGACTAATACATCAAGTGACCGATTTCAATGGGGAAAAGCTTATGATCTAAGTAAGACCTCTGGCTGCAAGAAAAAATTTAGTTCGCTACGATCGGGTTGCTGAACGATGTCACAATCCGCCAAACACCCCACGTTTTTTCTGACTCACCCGGTATATCAATCGAAAATAGTAATGAGATCAAAACAACATTTTTCGAACGCATCTCCTAGCTTTTAGATTGTTTTGTGTGTACCGAGAGCTCTCCAGAATGTTATTACGAGAACCGACAGTCGAACCATTGTTTTCGCATTCAAGAATAGAAAAAAAGACAAGAAAAATGAAGCAAAAGATTTTATAGACGGAATACTTGCCAAGCTTAAACAGAAAAATAATTTTCATGGCACACCTGCATTTTGAATTCACTGTCCGAAAACCAGCGCCATTGTCCGATACGAGGTCCGATAACCATCGCAAATATTAGTCTCAAAGACAGCGTTGTCAAAGAAAAGCAGGCAAAATAAAACACCAAAAATATTTCGCGAAGATATGTCCAAATACCTGTCCATTCACCTGCGGTACTCTTGGTTTTTGTCTTTGAAAACATATTTAGTTTTCCTTAAGTGTCCGATCCGATTACCACCGCCGGCACCCTAATCATATCTTGGAGATCAAGCTCGAGCCTGACAGATTCAGCGCGGTTCACACTTTGCTCTACATAATTTCCAAGGTTTTGCGGATCAATAACAGATCAAAACACAAAGACGTCATATTTACCTTTCGGCATTTCTCAGAACTTCACGGCGTAAAATTTGATTGATTCGCTGCCCACACTAACTCACTGTGGTAATAGTATCTTCATGTAGTCTTCTGAATAGCATCTTTACGTTGTCTTGTGTATAACTTGTGTAATACTGTCCCAGAAATGTGACAAGAAAACCATGCCGAGATTATTCTAGATAAGCCAATCAGAAACAACACGAATCAGACCTGCATTGTATTTTCGCAACCAATCAGAAAAGAGAAAGGGAAGTGTGTACCAATAAGCAGCAAGATCATCGTAAAAAGAATTGAAAGATGTGATCAGATGTTATATCACCTCATTGATTGGCTCCTTTAGAAGAAGAGAATTGCTTTTATTTTCGACCATTAATTGTCACAGTAGGTGCCAAACTAAAATCCAAAGAATAAACCGTGACACGACGGCTTTCCTTCATAGTCTGAAGGTTATCAAACGAGAATATATAGATAATCTGCGCGATGCGCAGCGGAAGTTTAATGGGCAACATGGGATACGACACTTGCCATACAAGAGAGTAGAGCAATTATCAGAACACAAGAGAGTATCCTCAAGAAGATCATTAGATCATTCCAGCAGGCCGGCGTTTTGTAAAAACAAACAAACAAACGAACACAGCTCTAATGCCCAGCTGATAATTCTATAAGCGTTTTTCAATTCCAAGGATGAATTTGAAAAAAAAGAATGTAATTTTCAAGGGTTGAAAAAAATTTCCGCGCTTTTCAATTCCGCGTTATGGACTTTTGCCTAATACGCCAGTGAATAACGCGGAACTCAATATCGCGGAAATTTTTCGAGACTTTTCTCAGCAAAGTTTGAAGGAAAAACAGATGAATTTCTGTTTGTTTGATTCTTCCTACTGATGAGTTAAGCAGGGAACGTAGCTTTACTTCTGAATTTGCCAACACAATGTCAACATCATTCATAGTTAGGCCACTGACCTCGATGGGCCTAGCCAAGTGAATAATAACAACACAGATGCAATAGTAGGTCGATCGTGAAGAGGGGCGCAAGGGCACTGTTTAAAAGTGTTTCGAAGATTGAAGGAGGACTTTGAATAAAGAACGTAACATTCAGTGGTTAAGAAAATTTCCGCGTTTTTCAATTCCGCGTTATGGACTTTTGCCTAATACGCCAGTGAATAACGCGGAACTCAATCTCGCGGAAATTTTTCAAGAATGTTCTTAGCAAAGTTTGAAAGAGAAACAGAAGAATTTCTGTTTGTTTGATTCTTCCTACTGATGAGTTAAGCGGAGAATGTGGCTTTACTTCTGAATTTGTCAACACAATGTCAACATCATTCATAGTTAGGCCACTGACCTCGATGGGCCTAGCCAAATGAATAATAACAACGCAGATGCAATAGTAGGTCGATCCTGAAGATGGGCGCAAGTGCACTGTTTAAAAGTGTTTCGAAGATCAAAGGATGACTTTGAATAAAGAATGGAACATTCAGTGCTTAAAAAAATGTCCGCGTTTTTCAATTCCGCGTTATGGACTTTAGCCCAATACGCCAGTGAATAACGCTGAACTATATCTCGCGGAAAAATTCTGTCCCGCGGTTTCCGCGTTAAGGACCTGGCCCTTTGTAATTTTGTTATCTAACTTTTGTGACTTTGTAAATTTTACTTGATTTCTTTTTGGGCCTTAGACCCATTTGCCTTGATGCTGTAAGGCTTTGCAAAGTATTTTCATAGATGTATAGATGTAGATACTGTGTTTTCTGCTGAAAAAAATCAGTTTTGC
Organism: Aurelia coerulea; assembly: GCA_039566865.1. Classification (NCBI taxonomy): domain Eukaryota; kingdom Metazoa; phylum Cnidaria; class Scyphozoa; order Semaeostomeae; family Ulmaridae; genus Aurelia; species Aurelia coerulea. The sequence continues at coordinate 13,980,620 of CM076947.1, forward strand.
AGCAACAAATTTCTGGCACACAGGGGAAATGGGCTTCAGGCCTCATCAACAGCCCAAAGCCAGTGGTGGAGCCAGCACTCAAGAAAAGAGAGTAGCCCCAGGAAAACTTTTTGTGACCATGCCCTTTAAACTTATAGAAAACGCAGGCAACACTTTTCAGCTAAATATACAGTAGATATTAGGTAAGAATGTTCAATAGATTTTTTGATTACATGATAAGACTGCTTGATCTAGCTAATTCCTCCTAAGAGACCAGTAAATTATTGCGCTGAAGATAGCAAAAGGAACTTTTTACCAAGATGCACTGTTGCATTCTAATTATGAATCTCGCAATGCATATTGGTAAAAAGTTCCTCACTGCAATCTTCAGCGCAATTGTCTACTTTATTGCATCATTGCGTGACTCTCAGCAATCAACTTTTAGAAAAGTGAGGGTCTGGACCCTTTCCCATTCACCCCCATGATGGCCCACTGGCCCACCATGCCTATAGATTCAACAGGGCTTCTAGTCAATGATACCTTGTCAAAAAGTATGTTGTTGTGGTTAAATATAAAACATAAAATCGGTATGCTTGTCGCCTTACCTGAATCTTCTTATCCCTCTGCGGTATAATTTCTTCCAGTCTCTGTTTGTTCTCTTCCGAAAGTTTTATTTTTCTTGTCTTTTTCTTTGGTTTCTTGTCTGGCTTTCCTGCATTTTTTAGTTCTGTTTCTTGTTTCTTTGTTTTTTGTTTCCTTAATTTTTGCAGTGTTCATTTCTTCGTTTCGTGTTTCTTCGTTTCATGGGTGTTCCGTTTCCTTGTTTCTTGCTTTTTCTGTTTCTTAGCTATTTGCTGTGGTTGCTCTCGTTCCAATTTTCGCTTATTAGGCCTCAGCCTTGTTGATTTCCCTGGCGAAGTGATCACTGCCTTCTCAAGGATTTGGAATGATTGCTGCGGCGACCACGGTTCCAGCCGGCGAGCAACACTTTTATTGGGGGAATTTTCATTCCTTTTTTTCTTCTTTTCCTCCAAATACTTTTTAAATAACTTGGGTTTCTTGTCCTGTAAGGCAAGATAAATAGGCCTTTTCAAAATAGCGAGTGTAGGCTAATCAAGGCTCGGAAAAATCTACCAACCATGATGATTCATTGGCCTAAAAACTGCTACAAATCTGCAGTTTGAAATTAGTAACTTTAGAAATTTGACGAAAAACAAATTATTCAAACATCTAAAAAGTAAAACATGTGCCTACCTTATTGGATTCTGGGGAATCTGGGTCACTTGGTATTTGGAACGGCATCTTGTCTGTGAATCTGTGAAAGTCTTCCTTTTACAGTCGGGATGTTGTTGTCCTATATTTCGTTTCATGTGTCCACGGTTGACTGCGCGCGATAGGATTGATCAGCTTATCCGACAATGTTCGTTTTCTGGTTCGGCTTTAACTTCTGGGATATGGCTGAGTTTTCGGTCTCGTTTTATGAAAAATATTTATTTCGTCTGTGGCCGGTCTGAGCTTTATTTAAATCGGAAAAACATTGGAAAATGTCAGTAATGATATGCATATTCGTTTTAAGTGCAAACAACGCAGTTCACTGATATCCGGTTTTTTCCCGAGGAATGCCCCTTTAAAGCAATGATTAAGGAATGTAAATATTTCATTTGGTGAAATCAAGGGAAACTCATGCTAGCAAACCTATACGCGTAATAGTGGTGGATGCGCGTAAAAGGGGCGGTATATTATCGTAGATGTGGTCTATACGATTAAAAGGGAGTGGGTCATTATCTTAAATGTGGTTGGATATTATCATAAATGTGGTGGATACGCGTAGCAGGGGTGGGATATTATCTTGAATGTGGTGGATGCGATTAAAAGGGGGTGGGTTATTATCTTAATCGTCATGGATACGCATAGCAGGGGTGGGGTATTATCTAAAATGTGGTGGGATATTATCTTAAATGTGGTGGATACGCCTAGCAGGGGTGGGATATTATCTTAAATGGGGTGGATGTGATTTAAAGGGGGTGAATTATTATCTTAATCGTTGTGGATATGCGTAACAGGGGTGGGGTATTATCTAAAATGTGGTGGGATATTATCTTAAATGTGGTGGATACGCGTAGCAGGGGTGGGATATTATCTTAAATGTGGTGGATGCGATTAAAAGGGGGTGGGTTATTATCTTAATCGTTGTGGATACGCGTAACAGGGGTGGGTTATTATCTTAAATGTGGTGGGATATTATCTTAAATGTGGTGGATACGCGTAGCAGGGGTGGGATATTATCTTAAATGGGGTGGATGTGATTAAAAGGGGGTGGATTATTATCTTAACCCTTTGCATGCTGCGGGCGAGATATCTCAACACATTTATCCCCTTTGTTCCGACTGCGGGCGAGATATCTCGACATTTCAGGTAGGCCAAAGAAATCTGCGGTTATTGCGGGAGCACGCGAACAAACATAAACATACGGGAACTTTTCTTTCAGCATACAAAACAAGCTTTACGTTGATGTCAAAAAAGTTAGGCCTTCTTATTGCCGTTTTTTCGTAGCATCGCTTCCAACGTTTTTATAAATTTACCAAGAATCAGCTGACACGCCATTAGCCTTTCGAGATGTGTGAAGACAAAGAAGAAGCACGAATGAAGACAGCCACGATGAATATTTTTACGGCTTCGGATTCGTAGAAACTCGTGTCTTGTGTTGATCTTTGGTACCATTTTGAAGCCCGTTCTCTTCTCTTTTGATCTAGCCTCTTTCTGATATGATTGGCCCCCAATTGAGGCCACAATGACTTTCAAAATGGCGAGTGGTCAGCAAGCGCTCCGTTCTTCGGCCAACTGCGAAACGGCAGAAACCAGAGAAATTTCAGAAATATTTATGATCTCATTACTCACAAAATGTTCTCAGCTGTTCTCAGCTTTGTTTATGTTAGGGATTTGCCCCAAACTGTGATGTAGTTGCTTATTTTAGCTGCAGTGCTATTACGTTATGTTCCCTTTCGAGAAACATTATTTAGCTTTACGTAATAATTTGTAGTTTGCCATATTTAGAAATGCTTAATTTTAGAACTTTGATTTTGCATAAATAACTGACCGTTTTGATGAGGTTTTTGCTAGGCAGGCGGCATAGGTGTAGGGAGTACACAGAGGTTTCGTCGTACTTTCCTAGAGACTGTAGCTTTAGTCTGTGAAGTAAAGAAAATTAAGAAAGTTCGGTTTTTTTCGATAAAACTTGCCTAATTCTTGTGCACAATACTTGGAAGTTTGTCACAATTTAAATGGTGAGAGGAGCGGGGATTTTATCAAGAGAAATACTTGACAAACTCTACATAAAAGTTTTGCCATGATCAAATAGCCTGAAACAAGATTTCGAGGAGACCTTGGCGATAATGAATCGATTGCAGCTGGTGAAGAGGCAGATCTCTGCGAAGCTCTTGTGAGAGATAATGCGAGGCCAAGAAGAACAAATATCGACATACGCCCATTTTCTGGCAGTGATGAAGAGGATATTTCAGAGTGGTTGATTCGTTGGGATGTCGCAGCAAATGCTAATAATTGGGCACCAGCACAGCAGCTGACAATGATGCCTGCGTACCTGATGGGAAGAGCAGGACAAATATACTGGAGACTATCAGCAGAGGTGCGAAATAATCTGGATGACCTGAAGGATTGTCTGGATGAGTATTTCAATACGCAGGAAAAGAGATTCCTGGAAAACAAAAACTTCAAGAAGTGACACAGGGACCCAAGGAGTCTGTCGTAGAGTTTTCCGAACGGGTGGAGAAGCTGGTCACGAAAGGACACGATGGTTTGGACGATGGAGCAAGACAAGACCGTATTGCATGTGAGAGCTTCACTAAGGGACTCAGACCAGATATTATAGAGACGGTCTGGAAGAAGTGCTCAAACACATTTCAAGAAGCTCTTCAAGCTGCTGAAAGAAGGGAAGTCTTCCTTAATTCCGTTGGAAAACGCTCCAGAGTCAATGAAGTGTCAGAAGACATGATAGGCCTGATTCAGAAGTTCAACGAGGACAGAATTAAGAGTAATCAAGATATATGGAAAGCGATACAGGGCCTCACGACAGCCGTCCAAGCCTAGGCAACTGCGAAAAACCAGGAGCCCCCCAAACAGCCCATGTCCTAACGCATGCCCATGCAGAGCACAAAAGGACAGACGAGCCCCAATCACATGTTTTTAATGTCACCAGCCTGGGCATATGTGAAGAAACTGCCCCCAAAGACGACAACCCATTGTGGCACAAGCAGTAACAAGTGAATTTTCCCAGCAGATCACACCCAGTTCCTGATGCCAGATGGAGGGAGAGGGGGAAAAGGAACAATCAACCCCTCTTGATCAACAGTCATATTTTGTCGATACCAACTGTTCCTTGGTGTCTCGATTGGCTAAAGAAGGTATTTGGATTAAAGGAACGGTTAATAATGTTGCTGTAGATATTTTTGTAGACACTGGAGCAAATATTTCGTAAATTGGTTTTGATTTTTGGGGAAAAATTTGTATAGGGAGAAATAGCACATATCAAAATCTGTAATATACATACAGCAACATGAGGATTTTCCAGAATTTAATGCATACTGACCTTCATGAACAGTAGCACACATCAAAGTATGTATGTAATACACATACTGTACAGCACAGGCAAGTCCTGATTTGTTTTATTTATTGGACACTCCTATTTTTGTGCATGTGCAGGAATCAGCTTGATGTCAATGATCTCCTTTATACGATACGCTCCTAAATTTAGATCTCAAGCAAGATTTTATTTCCTGTGTGATTTGTGGCTGGATTGTTGTGATCTGATTCATCGTAATCATTTATGCATGCGTATGGAAACATCTGGAGAGCGCCTTGTTTGGCCAGTTGCGAAATACTTGGAAATCAGAAATGTTGCTCAATCTTAAAGTCATAATTACAGAACATACTTAACTGCCTCTGTCCTCTACTACGGCCAAGTGCTAGTCTAACGTGAGTGAATATTACAGCTTTTCCTTCATGAAAGATTTGGTTTTGAAATCTCCAAACGTTTAATTTTGCTGTTAGCCTCTTCGTTTAACCTTGTTGTATCCTAGTCAGTTTTGTCACTGTATTTGCTAAATTTCTTTCATTTTCATCATGACCACCGGTCGTGATTAGCGGATTACTGAGCAGGAAAGTTCCTTTCAAATTGTCCACTTTTGAAAGTAGGTCAAGTAAGTAGGGGTTAACAAGAAATTGAAATTCACTTCAAGTGGTACTAGCGGACCATCATTACAGCAGTGTTTGATTTTTAGGAGTGCAACTGCTAAAAATTTTACATTTTTATTGTTAGGCTAGATGAAAATGAAATATTTTGAAACTCATTTTTGAAACTTTGTGCAGTTTTTGAGAAGTTAAAGAAATGCATAATTACCATGATCGAGAATCCAGTACTTTCTTTTGGTGTGCTCATGTCGTCTTCCAGTATTCTTCTTGTTGATGGCAGTTGTCGCTCTGAAAGGATTGACTTTTGAAGTAGTCTTCGAAGGGATCTAGGCTGCATTGAAGATGAACAGATGGCAAATTTTTCACATTCATAATCCAATTTTCTCCAAACTTTGTTGTTAGGTATAATTTGCCGCGCTGTGCTTTCTTCACCAAATATTCTCTTTTCTTTTTTATTTGGCTGAGGAACTTGATTTCTGAGTTCTAAATGGCGCTTTGTGCCTCCAATTTTGTTGAAACAACTCGAATGCAAGTGCATTAATGCTGCTTGTTTGAAATAATGAAAATGTTCAATTCTCCTGTTCGCAAATTTTTCGGTAAATTTACTTTTCAATGCACTTTTTTTTACTGAACAAGAAAATAACAATCTCCATTTTCTTTTCCGCAAAGGCAACAAACCTTAGATGCTTCCTCTGGCTCTGGCTCTGCTAAGCTCTTCTTGGCAGTTACAGGACAGTTGTTTTCCCTATTTTCTTCACGTTCCATCACTCACTTCAAGGTATCATATCTCAAGTTGATTTAAACATTTCCTTAATTTTTGTAAAAATGCATTGTTTATCATCGCAGCAAAGCTGCTTCGGCGAAATTTGTTAGGTTACGCTTGATCGTAATTATTGTTGCTTAGTGACTAATTCATGTAAAAGACAGTTGAATAATTAGGAAGCTTTCAAGAAATAATTCATGGTTGCTATTGTTTTCGAATAGCCAATCAAATTACCGAACGGCCTCTTGTATCCCAGAGTAGAGGTAGAGCAACAAACTCACTCTGCGGACGAGATTGGTGTTATGATAGGTAGCAAGAGGCAGCAACACAGGAGAAAAGCTGAGTATCCACGTCACCCAAGTGAAACTCTCTGTGCTACTGCACAGATAGTTTATTTGCTGCCTTGTACTTGAAGTACAATACCTCTATCGTTTGGCCAGTAAATTTTCTGTGAAAAGAAATCAATGAAAATAATAATTGAAACAACGTGCACAAAAACATTTCGTTTACATACAGGAGAAGGTTGGGAATAGGATAAGGAGGCATCACATTTAGAATAGTGCTATGAAACGGAGGAACTATTATAAACACGTAAATTTGTTCAAGTTTGATATGGCATAAAAGGATTGCGTTTCTTGCGAAGCAATAATATTAGAGCTACCAATTTAGCTCTACAAGAGATCAATGAAAAGATGTTAGTAGTTGAAAAGAGGTTATTTTTAGTTCTTACAGAACCATCATCTATTCATCCATCTCCCACAGGACCTCCATTATTATTCTGTTGGCCTTCTTGAAGGAGCAGACCCCAGAACAACAATCAGAGCTGGCAGCTCTCTTTTCTCCTCTCCTGCTGCCCCTTTCCTCTCTATGTCTACTTTCATACCTAGAATCCCTGTCCCTGTCCCTTGTGTCCCGTCTTTCTTCTCTTCTTTCGTCCCACTAGTCTTTTCTCCTTTTCTCACGCCTGTTTTCGCCAAGAACAATACGCCATTTTTCATGTTCCCTGTAAATAAAACATTGACTGTTATATAGATGCATTCAGCCATGACATGTGTGGTGATATGAAAGGGAATCTCTCATGTGTTTCATTGAGTGAAGGTGCTATTGATGAGCATCGGCTCATTCTATAGGTGCTACTTATTCGCAGCAAATGTATCCCTTTTAAGTTTGTAATGTTGCAAGTCTCCATCTATCACAAATTAGCAAAATGGTTTTTGTTTTATTAAATTAGAAGACCATGAGATAAAGACAAGAGCTGGGCCAAAGTTGAATTTATTTCTAAAGACAACTTATAGAATACTCCCATTAAACTAATACTAACAATAATGGTACAAATACAACAATTACAAATAATTACTCTAAAACAACAATTAAGATACATAAGTAGTGTATATTGAATTTGAATGAATATGAAATATTCCCCCATCAATATGAAATATTCTCCCATTTTTTGGGAATATGCACTGAATTGAAGGTAAAGGGAGGGTGGGAAATTAGGTCCAAAACACTGATTTTCCACAAGTTTTAGAACTGATCAGAAAAACTGAGTGCAGACTTAAATAGCATGATCTGACTGAGCCAAATATGGAAGGAGGAAATACGTTCTCCAATATGATTGGCTGAAGAATGCTTACGTGCATCCATTGTGAAATACGAAACCAGGAACTACGAATGCGTAGGATTCAAAGGTATCAATTATGACGCATGTTCTGTGGGGGAGTATCCTCGTGACTGCCACGGAGATCACCTGATAGGTATGAGACAATACCCTTGCTTATTGCAACTTAGGCCCAATTCACAGTTCTCTAATTTAAACTTACATTAAGACAACCTGTCTCAATGTACACACAAAATTAATAAGGTAAAAAGACAGATTGGTGATTCACGGATGCAGGAAACTGTTCTCTTTAGGAAAGATCAGTACAACTTAAAACGGATGCATGATACATTTACCAGGATTTTTAGAATAATCATAAAAGTTCTAACCTTGGTCTCTCTAATCTTTCCCTTGTGTCCACATCACCCAAGTGGAACTCCCTGTGCTGCTGCACAGAGAGTTTCTTTGCTGCCTTATAGTTGAAGTACCTGCTACCTCTATTGTTTGGCCAGTAAATTTTATGTGAAAAGAAATCAACAACAAATAATAATTGAAACAGCGTGCACACAAACATTTCATTTACATACAGTAGAAGGTTTGGAATAGAATAAGGAGGCGTTGCTTTGAGAATAGTGCTATGAATAGGAGGAACTATTATCAACACGTAAGATAGTTCAAGTTTAATTTCAATTTCATTTGAACAACAAATTTAATCTACTACATTTCTACTTGTTTGAAAGATTTAAATAGATAAAGAATAAAAAAGCTGTTCAGGGTACTTGGATACTCTAGGGAACAGCAGAAGTTCTTCTCTAGGGAAACCCTGGAGGGCTGTCGAGCCAAGTACCCCTTTTTCAAGGAGATAGCTTACATATTTTGAAAATTCACTCATACATAATACGTTCTAAGCAAAAATATAATCATTATTATCACATTTTTTTTCAAATATATACAATATATATATACAATCTCTGCGGACGAGATTGGTGTTATGATAGGTAGCAAGAGGCAGCAACACAGGAGAAAAGCTGAGTATCCACGTCACCCAAGTGAAACTCTCTGTGCTACTGCACAGATAGTTTATTTGCTGCCTTGTACTTGAAGTACAATACCTCTATCGTTTGGCCAGTAAATTTTCTGTGAAAAGAAATCAATGAAAATAATAATTGAAACAACGTGCACAAAAACATTTCGTTTACATACAGGAGAAGGTTGGGAATAGGATAAGGAGGCATAACATTTAGAATAGTGCTATGAAAAGGAGGAACTATTATAAGCACGTAAATTTGTTCAAGTTTGATATGGCATAAAAGGATTGCGTTTCTTGCGAAGCAATAATATTAGAGCTACCAATTTAGCTCTACAAGAGATCAATGAAAAGATGTTAGTAGTTGAAAAGAGGTTATTTTTAGTTCTTACAGAACCATCATCTATTCATCCATCTCCCCCAGGACCTCCATTATTATTCTGTTGGCCTTCTTGAAGGAGCAGACCCCAGAACAACAATCAGAGCTGGCAGCTCTCTTTTCTCCTCTCCTGCTGCCCCTTTCCTCTCTATGTCTACTTTCATACCTAGAATCCCTGTCCCTGTCCCTTGTGTCCCGTCTTTCTTCTCTTCTTTCGTCCCACTTGTCTTTTCTCCTCTTCTCCGCCTGCTTTCGCCAAGAACAATACGCCATTTTTCATGTTCCCTGTAAATAAAACATTGACTGTAATATAGATGCATTCAGCCATGACCAACCCACTATCCTACATAGATTTAGTTGTAAGCACTAAAACGTACATAGCATTATTTTAGGTCAGACCACTAAATTCGTGTAATTTTTGTCTCTCATTCTTTACCGGCCTCGCTTCCAATCAAGCTTTCGCATCAGCATCAATTCAAAATGGCGTCACCAATCTGTAGTTGGAGCGGTGACACAGATTATCAATGAATCACGCAATGTCGAGGAGAAAAGGAAATGAATCTGCAGAAGACATTTTGCAACCGCTTGAGGATTTTTTGAATGAGGGCCAGTTTAAGAAGAAACGACTTGGTACCATCATAGGCAAGCAGTGTGAAGCCGAGAAAAGGAAGCGAACAACTAGGCCATCAAGTTCCGCCACAACATTAACAAGGCCTAGGCCTTCTGTCGGAACAAATGCATCGTCGGCGGTGATAGGTCCATCTGTGGATTTTCACTCGCCAGAAGTTGGTGAGTTCATTTTGAAGGCAAATAAATACATTTACTTCTTTTGACAACTTTCGTCATACCATATATACCGCACCGCACCGGTTGCGGGTTCGCCGAAAAATAAACAATGCACTTATCTTGACAGGCCACGATCTGCCACGAAAAATTGCATACTGGACCGATTTTGAAGATTTGTGAACTAACCTTCAGTTAAGATCCTCGATTAGATGCAGTGGCGTAACACACGGTGGTTGGGGTTAGAGCAACTCCTAAGGGCCCCCAAGCGGTAGGGGCCCCTTACGTTACGATTTTCAGTAAAGTAGTTTCCATTTTCTACATTTAGCAAACGTTCACTGCTTCTGCTGCCTCAGGGGGCCCCTGTATGGCTAATTACTAGGGGCCCCGAGCTGCTCCATTACGCCACTGATTAGATGCCAATATTTTTCGTAAAATTGGTGTTCTTCTATTTCTGGAGCTATAGGTATAAGCGAGTTTCTTAAAATGTTCGATTACAAAAACATAGAAAACGGTCAAATAACGTAGATCAAATTGTCTTAAGACTTAACATGAATGGACAAAGAGAGCAAATTTTCGTGATGATTTGGGGATTTAGAAATTGATCAGTTATATTCCAATGCACCATCCAGACATACATATATATACATACATGATTTATATTATACACTATCTTAAGGCAGCTTTAGGTAGCTGATGTGAACCTGTGTTTTTTATGTTAGAAGGAATGTAAAAATACTGTTAATGATACAAGCAAATGTATTTCCTTCCTTTTGAGGTTTGATTGAATTTATGCTTTGGTGCAGCTGCTGCAGTCTGTTTTCCTGTGTCAACTCAAGGGAGTTAAAAATACGAACGGGGAACCATCATGATGGCCAAGCAGGAGTCTTGTTGAATTTTTGATTTTGCGATGACTTTTGAGGTGGGACTTTATTGCAACTACTACAGAATTTCGCAACAGACCAATCTTTGAAATCATGCTCACATTCAGTAGTTTGCATTATTCACTTTCTAAATCCCTAAATCACCCTGAAAATGTTTTCTTCCTTGAAAATCTGGCCAACTTTTTTGATCGTTTTCAGTGTTTTTGAAAACTAAAATTTTAAGAAACTCGCTCATAGCTTAAGAAACTTGCTCAATGTTTGTCACGTTATTAGGTGCAAGGCATTATTTTCTTGCACTCACCCCTGCTTAAAAGATAAAGTTTTTTCACCATTGGTCAAATTTTCTTTGGCCCTCCTAGACCGCGCCTGCAAATACCTACATTATTTCAATTTGTTTTCTTGTTGGCCCAACTATATTCTGGTTTTTGAGAAAGGTGAGTATAAGTATATTGTAACTACTGTTAATTGTTTCTTACTGTTAATTACTTATTGCATGTAAATTGTCGAAGTAGCAGTACAAATACGATGAAAGCAGAGTATTTACTGTCTTAAACTCATATTTAGCTAGCGACTTTTCTTAGCAGGTTTTCATCCTCAGAATGACTTCATCTTCACGGATTCAGGTGAGACCCCTCTCCCCCTACTTTCAACTAGAAAGAACAAATGTAGTGCGTTCTCTCAGTGTGTTTGAATTTATTTCATGGATTATTTTAATGCACACAGGCCAAACCATGCATGTTTTTCCATTCTGGCAACTAGTCTACAAGTATTTAGGAAAGCCAGTTTTCAGAAAGATGAATTCATGCTGAAAGAATTAAACTGTATTTCACAATGGTTTGTGTCAGCAAATAGGGTCTACAATAGGGTCTACAATAGGGTTTCGTAAATGCTACATTATTATATAATTATATTTCATATAATTTGTTTAACAGAGATAAGTAATGAAGATGATGATGAATTTTCAAACCCTGGATCCATATCACCTACACCTAGAGGTTAGTTAGAATTATTTTAAGATTTGGGTTAACATTTTTTACTATGTCATGAATTGTGTTGTAGATAATGTGGCTTTGTAAAATGGGGCTAGGCCTAGTCTACCGGGTGGCCCAAAAAGTACCTCCCATTTGAAAAATCACCAAATTTGATTACACCTCCGATCCTCAATTGTCTTCTTTTATCCCCAGACATAGCTCATTTTGTTATTGGTTCATAAATGGCAAAAATAAATGAGCACTATCATTGGAGACTTACTCTAAGTGATGATGAAAAGTCAGAAAATTTGGACTCTTAGGCATGATTGAGTATTTTGCTTAAAAACTATAGCTCCAAATAAAATTTTTTTCAACAGGTTAATTTTTCTACCTTCTTGTATCAAAAGCAAACATTTTATCATCTATAAATATTTTTGAGTCCTTGGCAAAACATGTTGAAAAGAAAATTTTATCAAAGGTTTTATAACTGATTTTTGGTGATTTTTTAAAGAGGAATACTTCTTTGGGACACCCGGTAGCTTTGCACACCTTGACAGGGGTTTTGTTAGAGTTTGGTTTAGAATCAGTATGGACACACATGTGATTCTGTGTTGGCACCAGAAGCTGTACCATGCTTATTTATTAATTCATCCAATAGTATGTTTATTGATCCATGGGGATCCATGTACACTATTTGTACCAAATCTATATCTTGATTCCATGATTTCATTTAGAGTGGAGCCATACTGTATTCACCAGGTTTTTTGCTTGTTGCAACATGCATGCACTAAGGAACCAAACAAAATTCTTGTTAAAAAATACTTTTCCAATTCTACTTTGAAAAGATGAAGTCGACACTAGATAAACTCCCATTGTCAAAATTTGAAAAATATCCTAAAATGAAAAAAAATCATAGCTCTTCAAACTGTTTGCATACAACTACTGTAATTTCTTGTGTTTCTGAATGTATTTTATGTATACTGTACAGTATATTCTCGGATACCAGGTAACAGTTTTTATCTCCTGTTGAAACATCTCATGTTTAACTGCTTCTTTTCAAGGTGATGATCACTCCTTGAGTAATTTTGATGCAGTGAGGGGTGACTGCTTAAGACTCTTGGAAGGTGTTTCGAGGCAGATTAATGAGGTGCAACCAGAGAGGGTGACATGGAGACAGAGAGCAGAGACTGCATATCGGAAGTGGGAGAGTTGTCGTTCCTCAATTTTTGGTGCAATCTTAGCTGAAGAAAATTGTCTGGATAGAGAGAGGCTATGTGACATTTGTCATCAACACACTCCAACAACCAGATGCTTTGATTGCTTCAATATCAAGATTTGCCCCACATGTGACAGTACTTTGCACAAATCTCTGCCATTTCATGACCGAGATGTGAATTTCAAAGGCTTTTGGGAACCAGTGCCTCCAAATTCATCCCTGGATAGCAATGGACAAATTGTCAACAATGGTAAGAATGATTAATGATATTACAGTATACAGTAAGTAATAATTCAAGGGCCTGGAAAGAACTTTATGGAAAAGGATATTTTTTAATTACAGTACATTATCAAAGAAAATCTTTAAAAGTTTCCAAAACACAGATAAGAGACCTTTCAGATGTACTGCAAGATTGTTTTAACAGCAAATTCTAGACAAGAATAGTACCAAGATAAGACTTTGCCTAAGGCCTGTGCCGTACTTGAATTTCTATGTACAGTAGCACCATTTTCAGCCTATTTACCTCAAAAGGTATTTGAGATAGGGGTACTTATTATTAGTGAAGGTATTTTTCTGAAATAATACATTTCATATGCTGCAGAAATCCCAACAGATATTTGAAAAATATTTCTGCCATCAGATTTCTTGTAATTTGTATATGGTAATACATGTTTTGTTATTGATTAGTTTCACAAAATACAGGCCTTGCACACATTAACATGACAAGAATTCTTAGGAATTTGCAAGAGTTCTACACATTATGAGAAAAATTCCTGAGACATATGAAGAACTGTAATATTTTGTCAGCAAGAACTCTTAAGAGACTAAAAATATTTATTTGGCATGAAAACCATGTTATTTTACACATAGTTGCCTAATTTTAGCAAACAGAAATTAGTTGTAGCTCTGTTTATTGTTTTTTCTTGCAGTTATTCTGCTGCCTGTTTTCTTGTCACCAAGCTCTTCTTTATTCTGTGAGCAATGTGGCCAGAAAGGAATACAGCAAACACTTGATAATCCTGTCGCCTTTGTAACTGTAAAAGGTAATTTTTCTTACTGTTAATTTACTGTAAATGTCTTATGTTCATTAACTTCAAGGACTGTCCAGGAATTATTTAGAATTCATAAATATGGTAATGATATTAGGTAATACTGCTAGGTATGGAACACTGCACAAAATTTGAACAAGATTTCTTCAGACTTTCTGAGCAATACTGTAGGTTAGAAATTTATCGATCTAAGGCATGTACCATATTTATTGTCAGATGACAAACTAATCATCTGTTTTACTTCATACTGGCTGTTCAAATATCCCTGGGTGAAACCTCCAGCTATGTTTGCTCTTTCCGTTATGTTTGATTTAAATTTATGTTTAATTTGTTGTATTATGCTTTTTAGAGACATAAATGATACATTTTTTAAGCTTTGTTGTCCATACATTTTGAGTTTAATGATGTGCTGTTAATGATATATCATTCCATTCTCACTTCTTATTCATTACCTGTTCAAATCTTGTCATGGTATTTTCTCAAGTTTTGTGTGATATAAAACAATATCTTTCAGAATGTGTTAAAATAGTGAAAACAATTTCTTTTCATTCCTATCACAGGGAGATATGACATGTTCAAATATGAGATCATTTGTGACTTCTGCAAAACCTCTGTGGACCCTTTCAAGGTTGAAAATCTGATTTGCAAAGGTTATTGGCCCGGTAGTACATCAAATATATTTTATTTGTTCAGTATAGAAGTTTTCAGGCTCTGGGATGTACTCAGAAAGCGACTCCCTGGATCATCTTCACGTGGATTCCTGAAATCGCTCGAAGATGTGTCTAGAAACAAAGGAAGGGTAGGTACAAAGCAATCTCTACATTTACCATTGCTTCATCAAATTATGAAAGTAATTGGCACAGGTCATACTATACCTGGCTAAGGCTGGATACTTATTTTGTGCATTTACCAGAAATTTGGCTAGTTACAAAATTAACTGCCCTCTCTGTCTACCCATGCAGATTTAGTTGCAAAAATACTTCACAACCATGGTACCTTTTTGTCAATAGCCATCTTTATTTTCTCTAAAATAATGTAATTTGATATTTTATCGTAGCTTTTGTCCAAATTCCCATGTATCTACTTCACTGTCTTTGCTATGAATGCTGACACAAAAAATGAATTTCTATATATACAATCGCAAGTGAAGCCCTCAAGGTACGACATTTTCTCAGATCTGTAATGAACAAAGGAATATTTCACTTTGCATCATCTTTATTGTTTTTATCAGGTTGGAATTATAAACGCAGAAGCTTTTGATTCAGCATTTGACGAATGGTGCTACATGGTTTACGAGATGAATGTTTTGGCATGCCACAACACTTTGGAGTGTCCCTGTTGCAAAGGAGAACAACAGTCTGCTCACTGTGATGGTGATGCCAAACTTGTTCGATGTAAAAGTTCTGGAGAGTATGAGAATCTTTCCTGTCTGTTCTAGTCAGATATTTAGCCATTTAGTGTAATTTCTAACTCAATCATGCCACTTACCAACCCTAGTTTTTCGGTGCCCTTTTGAAAAAGAATCTATGATTAAGGTTGCTTGCAGGGCCATTGACCACAGAAGTCCAGCCTGGTATGGTACATGTCCATATGACGTTTCTGCGCACCAAGAAACAAAGGCAAGATTCAGATGAGATTCAAAGTTGCACTGTTCTCTTTGAAAAGAAATGGTCTTTGTTCAGCATGAAAAAAGCAGTTTTCTTTCAAAATCAAATGATATTTTGTTATAAATCCAGTGGTGAGATTTAAGGAAAATGATATGGCTCAATCAATGAAATCATTTTTACTCACTGGTGGGTATTCATCTCACCACTGAATCTATAACAGAAGATCATTTGATTTTAAACGAAGACTGCTAAAGCACTCATGTCTCATGTATTTCAACTATTATATCAATTGCCTGTGCTTATCTTGTTAGTTATCTTAGGAATGATTATATCTTCCAGGAAAATTAGAGATTCCTATTACAAGGAAGCCTTTATCTATTCAAATGAAAGAGTCGACCAGTTGCTTGCAGAGGTGTACAGAAAACGAGATCGACAACGCAGTGTAAGTCTATCCTTGTATTAAGCTCTTGTATTGAGAAATTATAAATCTTTTATCAGTTTGTTCCAAAGATTCGCTTTCATGATAGTATCTTGTATACAGTAGTGTCCCGCATATAAAAAACACAAATTTAAGAAACACAGACCCTAATTTAAAAAAAATACCTCATCTTTCATAAGAAACTTGTACATGAATGAAAAAACCTTTTTTCTTACTTAATTTTCCAGTTGAATTGAACTGTACCCATTGAAGAAGGAGTTGGAGAAGGAGTGGGTGTATGAAATTTGCTACCAGTTGAAATCTTTTCACTGTGAACAACCTGTCACAGTAATACAGTGAACAGCGAACCTGTACAACCAGTGAGACTTGTCACGGTATTTCAGTGAACAGTGAACCTGTACAACCAGTGAACCTGTGAGCCTGTTACAGTGAACATTAATGAACATTCAATATGAGACAATAAATAGAAAGGAAGAGCAGGCCATAGTTTCGGTATTATTTTATTTGCAGGATGCCATTGATAACCGATGTGGTGATACAGTATGGAAAGCTGCATCTAATATGCCACGAAGGAAGCGTAACTTATGTGAGACCGGCCTTCAGGTTGTTGTTTGCCGACATGGTTTAGCTCAGAAAGCGGTGAATATGTTTCAAGGAGAACTATATGGTTACTCGCTATTTCTTCAGAAGCATTTGATGAAGCCTAACAATGTCAAGTTTATGATAATAGATGTCGCATGTAAATACTGGATATGGTTAAGAAAGAATGATGCCGATCTTAGTCAGGAAATGGAGCCTGCTATTGGTGCAATGCATTGCAAACGACACATAGCGTCATGTCAGGTGAAGAACGTAATAAATCTTATAAGATACCCACAATACCACACTCAAATGGTTGCATCAGAAAATACTTTGTTGATGCAGATGCCTTACCTGCAAATGAGTTGTAAAGCTTATTCCTATCTGACAATAGATGAATATTGTTGACAATCTTACTTGAAGAAGCAATTTAATGGTTGCAGGCTGCCAACACCTTTGTATTTTCATAAATTTTGAACCACTTGAATTAATTTTGTACTAATTTTTCTGCAGATAAATTATGGTGCACGATGGACATCTGGTCTAGGCTTAACAGCTGGCGAAGAATGTGAACAGTTTTTCTCTTATTTCTCGAGGCTTGGAAATAATACGAAGCACATGCTTCCAGAAGGTTACTATAGTGTTTTTTAAAGGGAGTACACAGACCAGCATGCCTTGCATGAAGGCAGTGACTTGCTCTGCACAGCTTCCATAATAACTGACTATATATTGTAAAATTCACACAAAAACACCAAACGATGGCAAAGACTACTGGTCTTTGTTCTCCCTTTTAAATCTACTTTAGAATCTACTTTAAAATCTACTTTAGTTTTGGGCAAAAATATCGTATAAACTGTTGAGACATCCTCAATGTCTCTATTCCTGAAGAAAATTTTCTTAAGGCTTACACCTATCAGACAGTTTGTGGATAAGCTGTTGCAATTATTTTGAAAAGTAAGCAATGTAGAGAGCATTACACAATGTAAGAAAACTGCTGTATTTCGCAAGCACAAAAGTTATTCAGAAGATTCTTTCTCTTGCTGCTTTGTTTCACTTGGTTCGAAGTCTTTCCAAGATTGTAAAAAAACTAGAAATCTGGGCATTAGTATCATCAGAGACCAGTGTGTGGAAATACCGTACAAGGTCTATTAAGCCCCCGGCTTATTTAATTTCTGGCACTCCAGAGGGGGGCTCAATAGAGAGGGGGGCTTATTAGAGCTTTTACGGTAGTTATTAATCAAATATCGAGTTGTTTAATTCTTGAATTAACGAAACTAAGGATATCAGGTTCATCATCAGTAGTGTTAAAGAGAACCAACTGAGATAAAAAAGCCCCACTCGGAAAGAGTCTGAGTGCTTTGTAATTTGCTACTAATACAATAGTATTTGCTGATTTTGAGACGTGGGTGGGTATTGTTTAGCTAGAGGAGCAATAACGTGCGTAACAGTTTTCTCTTTCCTTTTTTATATATTACAAATGCCAGATATGCTTAGTTTCATTTATTCAAGACGTATATAGTTTATTTAGAAAAAAATTTGATATTCAAGCTAGAAATTTTTTTCAATTTCAATAGTTATTAGAGACAGCTCTCTCACACTTTTTCTTGCATTGGATGCGCTCAATCATTAGAATACTTTAAATGTGTTGAGAAAGCAATTGTGTTGATTTTCTGGTGATACGGATGCTACTAAAGGTTGTAAATGATTGGTCTTTTTGTAGGCCATTCAAAACGTATCCTTTTGCTGTTCATTCGTTAACTTTCCCTATTTGTTTTTCAGGACGAGAGGAGACGCTAACTGAACATGCGATGTCATGGAATGAAAGGAAGTTAGAACATATTGCAGAGTCCATAGCAAGAAAACATATGCGGGTAAATAAATATTAGATATGCCAGCCTCACTCGGTATTGGTGGGAAGGAAAAACGGAATATGTTCTCACCACTCAATCTCCTGGTTTTAATATTGCTTGTCTTCATTCTTGCGTCTATTTTGATTCTTTTCAAGAATTCAACTGAAAACAAAACTGGACAATTCCTACGAATTGCGTATTCTGTTGCAACTGATGCAAAGACAATTCATAGGGAATCATCTGATTATGCGATCTTTGTTTAGTTTTTGTAAACCTTTGCTGAGCTGTGAATTTGAAACGATTTCCTCTCGATTGTTTGTATTTTAAAATCAATGATTGTAGACCTTTGAGTTATTCTATAATAGAGTCTGCATCGAGCTACGTCTTACATTTTTATATAAACTGTTCAATTTAATGGCATTGCAGCCTTTGTCATATTCAAGAATTCAACAAATTTCTACAAAGTGCATGAAAATATCGTTCGATCCTGATTATATTATTATGTAGTGTCGCTAAATGGTCTATCGCTGTATCGTTGATAAATATTTCTACTTCTCTAAACCAGGTAAAAGACTCAATCAATCAAATGTCTGCCCAGATTGCTGATGAAAC
This sequence comes from Aurelia coerulea, assembly GCA_039566865.1. NCBI lineage: Eukaryota > Metazoa > Cnidaria > Scyphozoa > Semaeostomeae > Ulmaridae > Aurelia > Aurelia coerulea. The sequence continues at coordinate 13,999,560 of CM076947.1, forward strand.
GACAAAAATGGGAATATCTCATGATTCGCTCTACGAGATGATGGAAAATATGCAAAAATGGGCAAAAAGTAAAGTGTTCAATTATTTATATGTATGATTACAGTAACTAATCAAAGAGAGTGGCTGCGCATACATGAGCATAGATCTTGTGCTAGAAATCTGCGTTTACGTTCAGCCTTTTGCTTGCTTACAACATATTTAAGATAGTTTCAAAAATATCAGTCTCAAATTGGCAAAAAGGATTTGGTACAGGCTAAAAAAAATCACTATTTTCCATCCGATATTCATATTTTTCTATGTAATTTCAATGAGCCGAATAGTAGTTTTGTACTGAAAAGGCAGTTTCGCATGACCTTTGAATGTCAAGGCAGCTGCCCTGGTTTGTGGCGGATGTTTGCGATCGTTTCATTGCTAATATATTAGCAATGAAACAATCGCAAAAGTCCACCACAAAGTCAACTCAAGTACCAATTATTATCGTTTAGGTGACCATTCTCAGAAGAAAAAAGCCAATTTCACATTGGACGAAGACGCTTTCTTGATAGCATATACGCTGTACACGGAAGGACAGTTGCCAAATGATATAACACTTGATTTTGGAAGCAATATGATGGACTTACCCGTAAAGATGCTAAATCATGAATGTACAGGGAGAGGTGTTTTCTGGAAACAGAATTATCTCAGAGAATATTTGGAAACTAACAAGGATTTTACACCAGCAAATCATTTTGTTGAAGTGTGTCAAAAACTACTTCCATGCGTTCAAGATCAGATCGAAAGTAAATATTTAGACACTGTGCAGAAAGCGATGAGCCATAAGAAGATTGCTGGTATGTATGTCATCTTATCATTTATAGAAATTGTAATTGTTCCCAGTCCAGTTTCCTTTCACCAATGTATTCATGGATGGTTCAGTGGCTCATCCTTATCAAGCGTCTAAAGTGGACAGGACCATTTACTTTTTAGGTATGCTATTTAGAATGTGCCTTTTCTTGTTTGGTCGTTTGATCTTTTTTATCTCCTCTCTAGCAACATGCAAGCAACGCACAACTCTCTGGAAGCAATTGTCAAAAGAGAGGGAAAATTTGAGGACTTATATCGACTCGTATAACGACCTGGTTGGACATATATCAACACTTCAAATTGGCGATTCTTACACATTTGTCACTGATAAACACATTAGCGATGGCACATTTCCTTGGCTGTCTCATTCGCAACTAAATGGTGAGTTTCTAGACTATATCTGCCTTATTAGTCAGCCCAACGTCATTTGCCTTCATAATATCTGTTTACTTTCCACAAATGTCTTCAGACAGATACAAATTGGTCGCTGCAGTGCTGTGGTAGGAGAAGCAAAATAAACATGGAAGAAACCAAATAGCAGGTAATTGCTTGTTTATTATGTGTATCATGTTTTATGAACTCCCTTTGACATGTACGTTAATCTTTTTTCAGATATATCCATTGAACAAAGAGAACTTTTGGAAACATTCGTGTTTGTGCTACGATCCAAAGAAGAACTACGTATATTGCAACGTGAAATGGAAAATTATTTGGCTTATTACAGAGACAGCGTTGTGGTCCTGCGTCGAAAAATAAAAGAAGCCTCCGGTAAATATCCATTCAAAGATCCTCTAAAGTAGTGAAAGAGAATGTAGAGTTTTTACACTATATACCGGGTGTGCCAAAGTGAACTATGCACGTTTGGCAGGCCACAATAAATCGTACACTAGACCGATTTTGAAGTCGTTATCACTTAATCGTTTGCAATGATTCCTGGATTGGCTTGACTGGTTACTTTTTTGGAGACAGCCAACCTCTGACCAATGTTATACTTGGTGAGTTTATAAAAAGAACCCCTGTCTGAAAGGTCATGGCTCTCTGGATATCAAGACGATGATGTCAGCAGATCTATAATTCAATGGTAGACATGTTCAAATCTATTTCAGAATTTACCTGACTGAAATCGGCCACTCCGTTCTGAAATTATGAGGGATTTTTTCGAGAAAGCCTCTTCAAGAAGCCTTCAAAACGTGCCCAAAATCACGAACAAATTTCACGAACAATTCTGCCTTACGCGGGCCTTACAGCAAAGACGTCTCCACGCTTTAGCACTTGCTATCCTCTTGGGAGGATGAAGGAGTCTTCCCCCTGGTATGAATAACCTATTCAGAGGGATTCCATCATTCATTCCATTCCCCCAAGACGACAAAATACATGTATATTTGTGAGGGTCGTCATTTTTAGGAAAGAAAACCAAGGAAATGTTGCTTATCGTTTTCACTCGTTTTTGCAAGTTTTTGGAAGGGGCTTTCTGCGGAAAGTTTCTCTTATCCATGGGAAGGAATGGCCGATTAAAGCTGGGTAACTTATTCAACCTAGTTGAACATATTGGCAATGAAAGAAGATAGTTTACAATATTATTGCTTTGATATGCAGGGAGCAGTGGCCTTTCAAAGGGGGATTCTTTTTTTACTCATCCGGTGAATTATAACTTTCTGATGTTCCTTCTTTCTCTTCTTTTCAGATCTTCGTGAGAGAACAATTCATGTGAATGCTGTTGATGAATTGATGCCTTCCGTAGATGAGCAAGAGGTAAACTGTTTCTTGGACAACAGTTTTGAGAGAGGGGAGGGGTGTAGAGAGAGATAGATACAACCTTTATTTCACTAAATATTCTGTACCCACTAATATATTGCGGAATGTTTTTCTACTGCCACATATTAAGCAAATTTCCCTGTACCATTTATCCTAAGAATAGCAACTCATTGCTGAAAATAGAATTCTTCCTCTCCTACTTAGGATTCAAATTTGCTTGAGCACAGTAGCTTTGAAGAACTCGAATTGGTTAGTGTTATCGTTTAATTCACTTTTATTTGTTTTATTTTCTAGGAATCCACTCGTTACTGGTCAGATTGCAGCACTGCGGCAACGATCGGTGGCAAAGTATCACTATACAAAAGAGGATTAGATTTTGCGATTTCGCAGATAACGAAAGGCTTGACTTGGTTTGATAAGACGTTTGATGAGACATCTTCTACAGAACAAGCAGACGAGATTGATGACGATTATCATGATTTTAGTGCCTATGACATTGAAAATACCAGTCTTCCGCAGCTTGAAAAGGAATTTTCACAAACCCAAATGCAGCCACGCAGAACCAACCTTGGGATTGAGCTACGATCCCTAACCAAGAGATCCAAAAAATTCTCTGTCAGTACGAATGATGCAGATGGAGTTTTAGTTTCTTATTTTCCAAGATCGGTAGCTCAGTCTACAGAAGAAAATGCAGGGAATGAATTTGCCTCCGGCATATCAGATATTTTAATTGCTTGTTGGTATCACTCAGAAAGTTATAGCATTGAACTTTGCCATGATTTACCACTCGAAATGCAGTCATTGGTTGCAAACAGTATAATTTTTGCTAATACCATCTATTCCGAGTCCAGGGCCTCCTTGCCTCAAAGAGAAATTAGTATCGAGGAAGCAATTACTGCTGTGTCTGACTGGCTACCTGTATCGGTTGAAGACTTCATTGCGTGCACTGAATATAATCCAGACTCTCTTGAAACAACGGTTTATGGCCAGCTAAAGAGATTGCTGAATTTGAAGAAGAGGATTGCAGCTATCATCATCAATGGAGATAAAACAGGTGTTGTGCTGTTCTCCGAAGAGAGTAACATTTTGTTTGTTGATACAAGAGCTCATACTCGTATCTATGGTGCCATAGTTATAAGATCAAACTCTTCTGCGTTCAAGGATTTTTATGGTATAATGGACGCCGTTATGCCATCAATAAATAAAAAGAGCAGCATTATTATTATAACTTAAAGGATTTAATATATGCCTGTGATGTGATCTGATATGGCAGTCAAATGTTTGTCTACTTTCTGGATATTTGTCTGATCTGTTTAATATGTTTCCTAGCAGTCTTGCTATCAGGGGAATGCATTTACGACCTAGGCTGGAATGGGACAAAAGGTGTCAGGGTAGGGCAACTTACATCTTTTAAATGAAAAAGTTGTCTTTGCTGTTGAGTGAAAACGATTATCTTCATGTAAAACACAATAGCAAAGAAATCCATTAATTTATCAATGAACCATTGTGTCCCACTCAGACTCATTTTGTCCCACCGTTCCATACTGAGTGAATAAAAGACATTTTCGGAGTTTGCCAAAAGGTGCAATTATCAACTAACAAGCAGAAGATTCAATTTTGATGAAAAAGCTTGGGTAGCTAAATGTTTAAGGCTAATTTAACGTGGCAAAGTTTTGCAAACGAGCAAATACCTTTATATATCTTTGCATATCGGGTGAGTGGAAAACAAGTTAACGCGTTTGGTCGGCTGTGGAATAAAAGATATGCAGCCGATATTCAAAATTGAAATGTTAATCGATCAGTTAAAAGCTAATTTAAATGTGAAAATTTTGTATGGTAGAATCAATCCACTTTTAGGCCTAGAAATCATGATCATGTAGCACCAGGGTTTTTATTGGAACGAGAATTCCACATCTGATTCTGGTTCATCATTTAGTTACCATTGAAATTTAAATTTATTTCTAAAATTGACACTTTTATTGAATTTAAACTTCAATGGCAAGTAAATTTAGGACTAATAACGAACATGGTTTTCTGGTTCCAATACAAGGCACTAACCAGCATCTTCCTAATTTCTGGGTCTGCATTACGAGTGACTTTACCAAAATAATTTTCTCATTAAAGTTAGCCTTTGTCAAACGTGTTAACTATTTTTTTACTCACACAGTATGATATGTGCGTCCAATATATTTCAATTATATCGGTGACTAAGCTTGCCTCCTTCGAGAAGCTTTAAACTGGAAAAAACTATATCCTCTTCAATCTTGAATATATGAACAATCTTCGGGAACTAAATCTTCATTTTTATGCACAGTTTGGCCATAAGTTGGGCAAACATTATAGTGGTTTCATTGGGCAGCCCTTAAGATCTTATTTTCTCGTGCATTTAGGAAAAATAGACTCATTCTACCAAAAATGAGTAAAATGATAAAAACGCACGACAACAATCCTTTGCTTTGAAAACGAGGCGACTGGGAACCACGTCTTTGCTAATTTCTCTAATTTCTGCTTCCTCTTTAAAATCGATGAAAAAACTTAGAGTTTTTCGGCAATGAGCAGCACTATCAAAAAAAAACTATTTAGAACATTACGCAATATGCGGATTAGGACCAATTTAGGGAATACACCCCCTTCTTTTCAAGACATGGGTAGTGTTTTCAGCTGCAAACAGCTCTATCCAAATAAATATTTAAAATGACTGAATATGGTGTAAAACGTTCACGGGCGGGGGGGGGGTGGGTTCTTCCATAGTAAAGGTACCTGGGTACACTTTTTTGGACTTCTAGTCTAGCCAAGGGTATACTTTTTGCAATTTTGGCCAGCAACGGTCTAGCCAAGGGTATCATTTTTGACAACATTGGTCAAGCGACGGTCTTGATATCATATTTGGCACAAATTTGACAATATTGGTCGAGGAAATGGTAAAAATTGGTCTAGCCAAGGGTACCATTTTCCTAAAAATTAGTTTAGCCAACGGTACCCTTTTGAAGATGCTCGCGGCATACCCCTACCCAAAATTTGGCCAAGAACCCCCCCCCCCCCCGTGAAAACATTGAACTTGTTGATATCGAGCGAGAAATGGCTTCAAGGTAATAGGCTATCCTTCAAACTCATCCCCAGGGCCTTTTGTCATATTGGGGCGGAGATCCAATATGATAAAAGGCCCTGTGGACGGGGTTGGCTATCCTTGAAGGTCGTCAAAACACAGGCTTGTTGGGTCGATGCACAGTGTAAATAAAATGGCAGTGCAGCCTGCTTCGTTACCTGCGTTTAACGTTGGTGGCACTGATATTGATTTACGTAATTTGCAGATTAGGACCAATGTGGGAAATACTCTTTCAAAAAATTGATAGTGATTTCAGCTGCAAACAGCACTATCCAAAACAAAACATATTTAGAAAAACCAAATATGCGGATTAGGGCCAATTTATGGAATATTCCTCTTTTCTAAACTATGGGTAGTTTTTCAGCTACAAACAGCACTATCCAAAAAATGTTTAAAAAATTACCGAATATGGGAATTTTGACCAATTTGAAGGAATGCACCCCCCCCCTCTTTCAAATAAATTGATAGTGATTTCAGCTGCAAACAACACTGTACAAAAAATATTCAGAAAATTTTGTAATATGGAGATTAGGACCAGTGTTGGGAATACTTTTTCTAAAACATATATATTGTTTTCAGCTGCAAACAGCACTATTAAAAAAATATTGTTAAAAATTACCGAATATGAGAATTTTGACCAATTTGAAGGAATGCACCCCCCCCCTCTTTCAAAAAAAATTGATAGTGATTTCAGCTGCAAACAACACTGTACAAAAAATATTCAGAAAATTTTTTAATATGGAGATTAGGACCAATGTTGGGAATACTTTTTCTAAAACATATATATTGTTTTCAGCTGCACACAAAACTATTCAAAAAATATTGTTAAAAATTACCGAATATGGGATTTTGACCCATTTGAAGGAATGCACCCCCCCCCTCTTTCAAAAAAAATTGATAGTGATTTCAGCTGCAAACAACACTATACAAAAAATATTCAGAAAATTTCGTAATATGCAGATCCGGAGGGGTGGGGGGGGGGTACTTAGTATATTTTGCTGACGGTATTTTTGGTAGATTCGACAAATGGAAAAATGGAAAGAGAGACGGTATGTAGATTGCTGACGGTATGTGCACTCCTTTCCTGGTATCGTTTTCGCCTCTTTTTTATAACGCCGGGTATCAAAAGAAGGCAATTTTTCTAAAGCCGGTTGTCAAAGTGCTATTTCGTTGTTTGTTGACGAATCTTTATGTTTTGTGGTATACTTTTCACGGATTTTTACGTTTTCAGGTATGCTTTTCGCTGATATTTTTAAAAGCCGGCTATCATTTCGAGGGAACATTTCTAAAGCCGGGTGAAAATTTTGGTTCTTGGAGTGCACACTCCCGTACAATTGAAAGTCAAGTACCCCCCTCCCCCCCGGATGCAGATTAGGACCAACGTTGGGAATACAGCCCCTTTTTCTAAAACATATACAGGGTGTTCCAAGCTCCCCGTCTGCCTGAGGATTGTGACAAAACGGCAAGAGATTCTCGCCAAACTTTCATATGATGTTGCTCTTCAGATGTTTAAGTAAAGTTTGCTGCCATCCCCGTAAAAATCTGTTGGAGAATGATGGACCTATGTCCTTCAGAAGACCAAATTTGCCAGATGACTGAAACCAGCTGTCGGCCAATTTGTCTTACTATTTTGCAGTGATAAGTAGCTTCACGTGAGGTAAGAAATAGTTTTTTGAAGTCAGAAATAGTGGAACTCCCTGAGAATTATCGGAATTTTCACAAGAGCTATGATATTGGAGGTTGCTGTTGTATTTTTTCCATGAAGCTATTTATCGCTGCAAGATAGTAAGACAAAATGGCCGACGACTGGTTTCAGTCATCGGGCAGATTTGATTCCTGAAGGTCATAGCTCCATCATTCTTCAACGGATTCCGATGGGGATGGTAGCAAACTTTAATTGAATATTTGAAGAGCAACATTATGCAAAAGTTTGAGAACCTTTTGCCGTTTTGTCGCAATCTTCCGGCAAACGGGGGGGGGCACAATTTTTTGGGGCACCATGTATATTGTTTTCAGCTGCAAACAGCACTATCCAAAAAATATTGTTAAAAAATTACCGAATATGGAGATTTTGACCCATTTGAAAAAAATGCACCCCTTTCCTGAAAATATTGAGAGTATTTTCAGCTGCAACATGCACTATCCTATGTTTATGGCATGTGATCTTTTGGACACATTTAAGGGAATAAACCGTCATTTTCAAAGAATTGGCATTTTCAGTTGTAACAAACTGTATCCCAATAACATTTGAAATAGGGCCATTTTGACAGATGTCCTCATATGTTACGCGTTAAAGGTAGTTTAATATACAGATAAGCATTCTAGCTAGATAAAAGAAAAAGGCCACGAACCATTTACAAAACGTCATGGCTCGATCCTTCAATCATTTCATTTGATGTAAAACTCAGATGCACATTTTTAAGATGCAAACCTATTGGACCAAGTTTTCGAAAAATAAATTTTTAGCAACGAGATCTCCACGAGCTGCAAAGTTTAAGCTAACATATTTATTGCAATGAATTAGATTCAAAATGAAAGAGAGGAAAGATATCTTTTCAAAATTCTGCAAGAGCAATGTTTTAAACAGCTCTGTGCAAAAGTAATTGAAAATGCAACATTTAAAAGTAAAAGACTGCGGTACTGTCTTATAATGACCTAAAAAGTCGTTTATTATGTGCAACCAAAGGTAAATACCCTCGGGGGGTACATAAAATGTTCAGGCTACGGGTATGTGCGGCCCGTATGAGTGGGTTTTTGGGTCCAAAATTCTCTAAACAAGGGTCCCTTTTCGGCAGATTTTCCATAAACATGGGTGGGGTTTCGCTGAAATTTGCAAAAATAGCTATAGGCAGTTTCCCGCCAAAATTCGTCATAAAAGTGGGTACCAAGGCAAGTTTCAGTAATTAGAAGAGGGTTCCTTTCTGAAAACCAGGCGGCAAACCCCTGTCCTCCCGGGTAAATTCCTTTTCCCCCATTTCAAAAGTAACTTAATTTCTTGCATAGCCTCAAGACACTGCTCAGCTGCTTTTCATTAGACAACTCAAAAGATTTCTCACAAGAAAAAATACAAGTTTATTTTGCATTTCCAATATCATAAGCATATCCAATATCACAAGCAAGGAGATAAGACTGACACAAATTCAACTACCGAGATGCAACACACAGAGTGAATGTAGCTACAAATAACATATGTAATTATAAAAAACTAAACAATCCTTCAAATCAAACAGAATATATACATATAAAAACAAAAACTGTTGGATGTCGCAAAAACGTTTCGACATATGTAATTATTATGTAAATAACTGTATTTCGAATGTTTGCTTATTTTAGTTCGTGCTCTGTAACTAGACATACTTGCAACAGATTTTCTTGCCATTGTGACAGCCTCTTGATATCAAAACTTTACATTCCTTTCCATATCAAAATTTTCTACCTTCCTTTTCAAAGCTCGAGATTTCCTTTGCTTTTTGTGAATCTCTTTAAAGCGTTATAGCGTATATTCTGACCAGAGGCTTCCAATTTTGTTGAAGGATTGCCACTGAACATGAGAAGAAAATAAGCAAGTGGTTGTACAGCAATTTTCAATTCAAAACGTACTTATCGGCATCTGTGGTTGGTGAATATTCATTGCTGCATACACAATTGACTCTTGTTCCTTCTAGAATGGAGGGTATACAGGAGCATATTTATCACCAACGCTATGATGTCTAGTTGAAGTGAACAAACGATACACAGAGACAGAAAGCTCTAAACATAAACTATCATTTTGCTGCTGCCATAAGATTTAAACAGTAAAACAATCTAACAGTAAATTATCATGCAAACAACGCTTATCTGAAATGAGCTCTCAGGTTAACGCAAAAAGATTCACACAAAATCATAACTTAAAGTGTATGGAAAACTCATTTTAGACAAAACTTGTTTCATCTTTCTAGGGTCAGGGTCATTTCTAAAATTGGTATTACTGGATAAAATTCATTTTTTCCGCAGCATTTAGGGACCATCCACTATGATTGGTCAGATTTTTGCATAGTGAATTTATTGAATGGCTAGAAGTTGGCGATGATAGACTATTTGAATGACTTTTTACTAGGTTGGAATTAAGTATCCAGAAAATAATACTCTCAACCGATATTCGGCTGTTTCTCGCTGAACATGTGAATTCGCTTCCTAGATAGATGTTAAATATGACTGTCAGTTTAAAAACAGCAAGAAAGATTGTAAAATATTGTCCTAAATAGGTACGACTAGAGCGTCATCGCCGCAAATGAGCACCCTGAGAATTTGCCTTGTTTTGACCGCATTGAGTAAATTCATAGAGAGGGCTTGGGCCTAGCGACAACCGAAAAACCCGCGAAAATAGTTTGCTGAGGCAATTGAGTAGACTCCTTCTCATTTTACTTGACATTGATGCATAAACGCAATTATGATGGATTTTGCAAGTTTGCCTTCTTGGAATGGAATTGTAAGTGCCTTTGAATTCTCCCTCGTCTTTCGAAGAGGTGTTCTACTTTACTCCGTGATAAGATTCTATTTTACCGCAAATGAAAAAAACATGCCACAAAAGCTTGATCTGCCTCAACGGATTATAGTTAGAAAGAAGTCGACAAGATTCTTCTTTCATTTTGTGATCCAGGGAGTTGTAACTAGGAAGCAGTGAGATTGTCAGTTGTTGCCCTTTTTGAGGTACTAAGATTCTCTGTGAAACAATTATGTCGCTCTATGAAAGTCTCGTACGCCTTTCATAAGAAATCATTTAAATATTCACGAAATATCCTTGAAAGATCCCCAAAATCATATTGTTTAAAAAATCTCGCTGGCTTTTTCGAAATAGAAATACATTCCTCCCTTGGTTAATGACTGAAAGTTAGTGAAAGAGGGGTAATGGTAATCAGTTGCATTATAGATACATTTTCGTAATTGAAGAGGAACGGCTTTAAAGTAAACGAAAATGGGATGAATACTGTGTGAAAAAGTTTAAAGAAAAAATGGCGTTATTTTCTATGGATGTTTGTTGGAGAAATGTGTTAGAAGTGGAGGTGCTCAAAACGGGCCAACTTTGGAGAATTAGGCCCTTTAAACTGCTTCGTATTCAAGTCACTGGCTAAGAAAAGAGAATGCTCGCATAATGCAGACTTTAACGAGAAATCTGTCACAAAGGTGAAGGAATATTTTCACTGTAAGTTGCTTTTTGAAAAGACATGCTTGGGAAATACATAGCATTTTTTTAAGGGTGCCCAATTAGGGCGACGCCACTCTAGTAGCCCTTTGTTAGTTTATATAACTATTTCTTTAGCCAATCATAAATGAATGTATTATCATCATTGCACTATCCGAAAAAGGAAATTGCAGCTAAAATTTACTTCGGTAAAGTTTCGGTGAAAAACAACCGATCATTTCGAACCGATCTTTGTATAGTCACATAAATTCAAGGTGTGCAAGCATCAGGACTTGAGTATCGTGTCCGAATCCATTTTGATGTGTCGCCAATATCTCATCCAATCGTTCTCTTAATTCAATTGATCAAATATGTTCTGGAGCTGATCATCAGGATCTACGATGAAATGTAAACAAAATTGTGATGCTGAAAAGGATAATTCTTGAATTATGCAGCTACTAGCTCAATAATACATCATGTTTTGGAAGTTTGTTGAGCTGAAGCAAATCGAAAACCTCAACCTTTCATTTTTATGACTAAACAATCTCAACTGAAGCGAAACTTGGAAGAGAAAGTTCCTTTAGTAGTATAAGACACTCCTTGACACCATTCCTTCAGCCCTAGAAAGTTTCGTTGAGAACTGTTATGTGTGAAACGTTAACTTCATCTTTTCTTAAGATTTCTCTGCTCAATATAACAGTTTAATTGACAAAGAAACTTTTAAGAAGAACAATTTAATGGTTAATCTGACTCTAAACTGCCTTCAAATTACGCACAGAAACTAAAGAGTAGCATAATTCAATTACCATCTGTGTTAGGCTACCTCAGAAATTGTTCCTGTTTAAGTAAATTACTCTGCGAAAACAAACCCGCTTTGGACTTTGGAGGTCGCAATTTCTAAGTCATAGTTCAAATACAATAAACTGAAAATAACATTTTTTGAAACCAAGGCTTTTTCGTAAGATCTCTTTGAACGCTTAAACTTATCTGGGACACCCGGTACAAAATCGTCCAAACGAGCTTGCTGCAAGGTCATTCATAATTCATATTGCGTTTTTCACTTTCAACGGGGTAACAGAGAGTTCAAATAATTTCCCAATGCTATCACTTTCAGATATCAAGATTGATACATAGTTTGATAATCTAAGATGCCTACCAATAGGATCTTGAGCATCACTGTCTTCCAGGGTGTCGTTTGTAGGTGGCTGAGATGCTGACTCTTCAGCTGGTAAGATTAGAAATAGTGTAGTTAGTAACATATGCCAAAATGTGGAATGGAAAGTTCTCCTTCAAATATCTGCATCAAAAGAATCGATCAGTTGATCTTAGAATGTCACAATATGCTACTTCTTTAACTAGACAAACTTGGTAAGTGTTACCAAAGTTCATAAAGAGCATCAGAATTAAGGATAAATTAGGAATGAAGTACCGCAGAACATATCGAATCTATCAAACTGAGCCCCATGAAGTGTCAACAATCAACCTGAAAAGAGTTGGAACAATGTCTACAGGCCTTCAAAGCTCAAACTTATGCCGAATGTAAAAGGTGAACCTCGTAGCATAAGTTGCACACAAACAGTTCAATTCAACAGACAATTACTGGGAAGGCAGGGATGCACTGAAAATAATTCAAAGGCGTACAATTTAAACAAACTCTTTTGACCAGGTATAAACTTTCACAATATCAGACTACATCGCCATTAATGAGCTTCTGTGCCAAAGATCCTAAGCTAGTGTTCCTTCAGTTAAATAAGAAATTGTTAAGGTAGCACTTTCCTAACATGTACGGGGTGTCCCAAATAATGGTCCCCCGTTTGCCTGAATATTGCATCAAAACGGTAAAAGATTCTGGCCAAACTTTTGCATGATGTTGCTCTTCAGATAATAAATTAAAGTTTACTACCATCCCCGTAAAAATCCGTTGAAAAATGAGGGAGCTATGACCTATAGAAGATCATAATTTGCCTGATGACTGAAACTAGCGGTCGGCCATTTTGTCTTACTATTTTGCAGCGATAAATAGCTTCATGGATGAAATGAAACAACAGCCTCCAATGTCATAGCTCTCGTGAAAATTCCGATAATCCTCGGAGAGTTCCACTTTTTCTTACACCTCACAGAAACTATTTCTTACCTCATCTAAAGCTATTTATCGCTGGAAAAATAGTAAGCCAAAATGGCCGACCGCTGGTTTCAGTCATCAGGCAAATTATGATCTTCTGAAGGTCATGGCTCCATCATTTTTTAACGGATTTTTACGGGGATGGCAGTAAAGGTTATTTGAACATCTGAAGAACAACATCATATGAAAGTTTGGCGAGAATCTCTTGCCATTTTGTCACAATTTTCAGGCAGACGGGGAGCTTGGAACACCCTGTATAAAAAATCAGCCAGAAGAGCAATCAATTTTTCAACACTCGATTATCAATTGGAGTCTGATATAGCCTTATCAACTCTGAAATTTAGTTGCAATTCAGGTGTAAAGATAAACATACATGCATGGTTCGACGTTTCATTTTCCCCTTGATCCACAGTTTCTTCATCGTATTCATTGGCTATGGCTATTTGTTCTGGACATGAAAAAAAAATAATAAATACGTAGAAGAGATGAAAACTGGAATTTTGTAAATAAAATTTAAGCTACTATTTAAGCAATTGGGACAGTTTCGCTGTAGTCAATTTTTTATCTGCTATACAGGCTTCAAAAATCGCATTTATTACATGGGAAAAATAAACATAACTCTTTATAATTTAGGAAAACACGGCCTTGAACTGTAGTGTATAGATGCATGATGATATCAACTACTCAAAAGTTGCTATTTCGTACAATCACAGTGAAAAAATATGTTAACATACTTAGAATACCAGCTCTTCACTTACCATTGAGAATTTCACTGTAATTTTTGATACATAAGTTTTTCTCTCAAAAAGCTGACACATTTTCAGCAAACAGCAGAAGTTAATGATTAATTCATTTGAAGGCCTACTTATTTACATACTTTACAACATTTTAATCCAAAAGTAATATACAGGGTGTTCGCAAAAACATGTGCGCTGTTTGAGTGGCTTCTGCGAAGTAGCCATAAATCCAATTTTTCTGCTTCAAATTAAAGGTTGACACCGAGTTTGAGTAAATCTGATCACTAGTTGCTGATTTATGGAGCAAGAAAGCCAAAATTATTGGCTGCCTCAAAACCAGAGGATTCATTATTCTCCATTGCGTTAATATCAACGAAATTTATTGAAAAAAATATATACCTAGCCCTGTTTTCTGATGTTCATAAGTGAGACAGATAGTCATACATTTAATTTTGTGACAACCAAGAATATTGGACATATCCAGGGTTGCTAGGAATGGTAATGTGCAACACAAGTGCTACAGGCCATGGCATGCGTCCATCAGATATTTTGGTTCTCAAAAGTGATGAAGTCATTTTAAAGCAACAATATTGCGTTCAGCAGGCTACTTAGTCAATATTCTTGAGTTATATGGTCATCAATTACTCCCAAATGCGGTTCCTGGTATAACTGTAAAGTTTAAATTCATTTAATGTTAAAATTCAAGTTATAAGGTTAAGTTCAGAGAAAAAATCCTATGGTTTTGAAGGAACGAATGATTTTGACTTTCTTTCTCAATAAATCAGCAACCACTTGCCACTTTTCAGATTTACACAAACTCGGTGCCAAACTCTAAGTTGAAATCTCTTCTATTCACAAATCTCTAAAACGAGAAAGTTAGATTTATGGCTCCTCCACAGTAGCCATTCAAACGGCGCACATATTTTTTGGGACAGCCTGTATATGAATCTAATTACAGGATGTATACATCGTCTAGTCTGTTATGAATTGAACCTGTGGTACGTATGTAGTATATAACGATGTGGTATACGACGACGTACAATAGCAAACAAAGCGATAGCATATATCATTTAAGTATCAAAGTATAATATCTTATATTTCGTCTTACATTTCATATAATATTTCATATTTTATTTGAATATAATATAGCCTTAGAAAGTATGAAGGGAAAGTATCCAGGTACGCCTGTCGCTGGTAGTAGAGAAACAGTTATCGTTGCGAGATAAGAAAATATAAAATGAAGATTGATTAATAGCATGGATGGATCAAGTAGATAGAATGGGAATATAGAATGAAGATAGAATGTGAGTGGGAATATGACGAGCAAAAACAGACTGCGCAGAAAATTAATTGAACTAATGTATAAAAGAAGATTATTATTACTTATTGTACGTTCACTGTTCACTATCAACGTGGGAACATAACTACTCTGTTCTGTTTTTCTTTCCTTGAGCCCTGTAATGTATCTTTTCTATTAAGGTATTTCTCATAACTGCATGGGTAGTGACTGTTAAAAGTAATTGAGCTGTTAAACTGCAACCAAGGTTTTTTAATTAATGCTGCTACCTTATGAGAATTAAATAGGACTTGATTCAAATCTAAATTGAACGATGGCTGTGTTTTTAGTGTTCAAGAAGCTCATCGAGAATGATTTTCAACTGTTTAACTGCAAAGTATGCATACAGTAAAAACCCGCATAAAGGAACCTAAATTTTGTAAACGAGGCCCTTCTAGTTCTTATGTAATGGATAACGTTCATGATATCAGAATTGTTAATGTTTACACCAATCACATGGATTAAAAACCAGGGTGGGAAGGTTCTTCTATATTGAAGATTTCAGGCTGCAGGTCCTTATTGAGAAACTGGTTCTTGTATGCAGTTTTTTACTGTAAAGGCTTGTCAAGATGAAGATTGGCAGCATTTGCTTTGTAATTTTTCACCATATGTTTCAAAATGAGCAATATTTTCCCTGGCTGAACAGGGACATCTTAGAAAATACTCCAAAAACTATAGTAGAGTGAGTTGCTTCAGAAGTTTCAATTCGTGATATCCTTCAATGAACTGTTTTCATAATAATTCGAAGCCCGCTAAAAACCTAGAAAATAGGTTCACCCTGACAAATTGCAGGAACACTTCGTTTAACAACATCATAAGTTGAAATGATACACTTGGTAGAACAGGATGACTCAGTTTGGAAGGAGATTTAACATTAACACACCTCTTTTCTTTCGCAATCTCCGCCTCCACCGAGGAATATCAACTGGGACATTTCTTTGAGCTGCAAGAGATGAAAACAGCAATAACATCCAGAATTTTAGATTTGATATAATTTCAGCCCAGCCTGCCTATTCATCCTCTACTATGCATCTGCCACCTGCTTTTCATCTGGGCTGAATTTCTATTCTGCACTTTGCACAAAATTTGTCCTTGTCGAAGGCTCAATTAGAAATACATAATTCAACAATTATATACTGCACTACTGAAATACAGTAACAGTAAGAAATTGCCTTGCCATGCCTCTTTTAAGCTAAAAATTTAATTGCTAAGCATTAGAAATTTCCATAACAGCAGAAAAATACTGTACAGTTCCTTAAATTGTTAAGTTTGTGATAACTGACGAAGGCATCTCAAACAGATTAGCTTTACCATTTTTGCAGTTGCCTTTCCAAGAACAGCCCAAACCACTATGACTTCAGACAAAAAGAGAAACAATCATATTCATATATTGTACCTAATGAAGACAAATCTATAGAACGCACACTTTTAATTTTCCTTTCACTTACTTCATCAGGAATCATTCTCTATTCTATAAAGCAAGCATTAGGTTATGTACATATGGTGTTCTTAGACGTACTCAGATATATTTGTCAATGATATATGAGAAATTGAAGCATTCCATATTTCTAACAACGCTACTGTATAATGTAATCTTATTAGCCTGTTTTTGATACGTATCAGTACCAAATAATTTTACCATATGGCAGAAATGATCTCAGAGTTGAATACATTTTGGGCATAAGCTTGTTGTGTGATTCATCAAAAAGGATCAATAAAGGGTACACAAAATTTCAATTTGTAAGGAGAATGAAACAACCAAACATTTTGATGGCAATATTGTGGTCCCTTGACAAGGATGCAACTGCAAACCCATTGCAGGTACTGATAAAATTGTAGCAATTATTTCTTACCTGATGCCTGTTTCAAAAATGAAAGCACCATCGTTTCACCAATTTGTGTAGGAAGCTGTGTGGTGCCAACAAAATCCTTTGCTATGCCATCTGTTGCATGCATTTGGAAGGCCAGCCTACCACCTTGGGTTTTATTCACAGATAAAATTATCACGTCTGTCTCGTGATTCTTCTGCAACACATCTGCCTTGCATTGAGAAAACGAATAAGCATGTAAAATGAAACCAATTTCAATTTGATTTTACAATCAAAATATGAATAGGAGTAACTGACTGTATTCAGTGGTAAGCAAAGGATAATAAAGTGTTTTGCATCTTTCACTATCAAGTACAAAACAGCACATAGAGGATGTTCACATTCAAATAAATCTGGGAAGGCCATGAACGTAAGTGGATATGTTGCCGGAACATGACCTACTTTTGCATTGTTAACATTCACCTTGCCACTAGCTCTAATGGGGATGTGTTTGATTTAAATACATTTGAATATTGTTAAAAAAATGCAGATGAAATGAAAGCAAAACATGTGAAAGCACTCTATATGTTCAAACAAATCTATTGGATGTGCACTGATTGCCTATCTTACATGACAAATTAAAATTGATATCACAGCATACCCTCATATTCATGTGATTATGTTGCTCTGAAGGATTCGTCTTTCCTTCTGGCATTTTTATTCTTTTTGACTTTTCAAAAGCCAATTCACAGTTGCAGCATCTTTTTCTGCGCACTGGCTGCTCTTCAAAACAACCAGAACATATCTGCAAGAGGAGAAGGAAAAAATTGAATTAGCTTGAAACAGAATGTAGCAAATGACTTGGAAGCTCTCTCCATGAAGAGTCAAGTTGGACTTTTGAAATGATTGGTAACCATGTTGCAAAATATTTATATCAGGTGACCCAAAAAAGTGACCCTATGCAATATGTTATAGAAAAAACAGTAAGTGGCCAATTGAAATTCTTAAACATTGCTTTGTTGCTAAAAGACTACCTTACAGTATGTTATGAGTATTTTTCACAAGTTTCTTTGGCATAGTAAATTTCCTGAATTGAGGACCTTGAAGAAATAGCATAGCATGCCTGAAATCCTCAAAAATTAGTAAAAAAAACAGCAATTTCAAATCTTTAAAACAATGAGGAACATGATTCATTTCAGCCTGGGAATAGCCAACTCAGTCAAAAGTTTTGAGGTACGTAAAAATATTCTTGTCTCAAGATACAAGGATACTTCTGCTTTGTCCATGAATTTACATTCAATGAAAAACCAATCTTTAGAGTCCAAGCCACTTCGTCTCACCTGCCATTTCAAAGGAATTCAGCTTTTCATGCAAACTGAAATCTTCAATAATTGCTTAAAAACTTGCTCTGGATATTTTTGACTTAGTTGTCTATTCCCAGGCTGAAAGGCACTCCTCAATGTTTTGAAGATCTGAAATATGGCTTTAAATCAACCCCCTGTTTTGATGACTTTTTGAGGATTTCAAGTATGCCCTTTCCTCAAAATCTTTAACCCTATTCAGGGTGGGGGGCGTTTTCGCCCCCCCCCCCCCCATGTAGAAACTTGTCTTGGCTCTTAGATTACATTAATTGAGACACTGAAATTCATTGACGTTCCTACAATTTAGTAGGCTTTCCGATGAAGATAATATAAATTTCAAAAAATTTGTCACATGACCACAACAATGCCTTACTTGGAGAGAGGTATTGAATAAAGTTGATTAAACCTAGCTAGTACCCTCATTTCTACATATATACAAATGTAATATACTGTATATCATTGGACTCAGCATCAGTAGTTCTTTCATGTGATACTGTATATATGACTTAATCATATTTGCTAACATCAGCAGATTTAAATATTTATGACATCATTGTAATTAGTGATGTCATATTACAAAGGAATATAGGGAAAATTCAAAAAATTATATCAACTTTAGAATTTACATGGAATAATAAGCAATAGGTGAAAGGATGAATATAATATTTTTCAAGTGGAACAATTTATATTGGAATACAGTTTGCCTTTTGCTGCAAAGAACAATAAAGACTCCAACATTCACAGCTTTCACTCCCCAAAATTAATCAAAACATCAAATTTGCAATAAATAGGGGGTATGATCATATTGTGTTTAAAACTAAACATGATATCATATCCTGTATGATTTGGCTTGAAAAACTACTGTACTTGTTGAACAAAAACACCAATTGTTTTGTGTATTTCATACATTCAATTGTTGCCTAGCAACTGGCCACATGATTATTAATAAAACAGTACCATCATTATACTTGCAAAAGGTCATTGTACATAATGCTGAAGTTTCAATGTAATTTCACTATCCAATTCGGAATTAAGTAGAGGGGATGAAAAATGCCCCCTCCTGGCCCAAAAATGTCAACATTTTAGCCTGCCATGAATAGGGTTAATTTGAGAAATGTACAGTGCTGAAAAAATTCAAAAAAAAATACTCAAAACGCAGGCTTAGTCTTTCAGCAACAGAGCACCATTTGAAGCATTTCAATCAGCCACTGAAAGACTAGCCTGCGTTATGAGGCTACTCTTCTTTCCATAACAGATTTATTGGGTCACTTTTTGGGTCACCTAGTACAGTGATAATAAACTGAAACAGAAATAGCCCATGCTAACACTTACACAAATCAGTAATATACAAATAAAAAATTATCTGTACATATGTTCTATAATATTATATTAAATAATATATTATAATTTATACAGTACAATAGTAAGTAATATGCTATGAAAAGTGATATTCTCAAGTTACCTTGAGTGCCTTTGGCTGCCGTGATGGTTGTCTTCCTCTTCCTTGATCATGAAACAAATGAATGTCAGTAAATTAGATATCCAGGGGGTACATACAGTAACATGTTCAGGGTATGGGTGCCCAAAAACCATATGGGTGGTTTTTTGGGCCCAAAATTCTCTAAACAAAGGTTCTTTTTCAACAGGTTTCCATGAACATGGGTGACGTTTCGCTGAAATTTGTAAAAATGGTTAAAATGGGTATTTTCCCACCAAATCCATCATAAAAGTTGGTACTAAGGCAAGTTTCAGTAATTAGAAGAGGGTAGCTTTCTCAAAACGAGGGCTGGGAGGTACTTAGTATATTTGTTTGATGGGGATGTGTCGTTTTTAAGGGTATCGCTTTCACCAATTTCTTCTAGCAGAGGGTATCAAAATGAGGTACTTTTTCTAGAGCAGGTTGTCAAAACATGTCAAGAGGGAATATTCTGTTAGATCAGGTTCTTTTTCGGTCAAACTTAATGTTTTGGAGTATACTTTTCACCAACTTTTTCCAGAACAGTTATCATTTTGAGCAGAAAATTCTGGGGCAGGGTGAAAATTTTTTTTTCGTGGGCACAACCCAGTACAAATTTAAGTCAAGTAAACCAGGTTAGAGACCCCTGTCCATCCACAAGTCACGTACCCCTCTCAGGATTAAATAACATAGGTACAGTACTGAATATCAATCCAATAATCAAGTTTATCTAGCCCCAAAAGAGATGTATAGTCCAATCAGTTTTTATGAAAAGATCAGTGTCCACCCAATTGTATCAGAATTGTATCATGCGACTCAAAAATTCTATTTCTAAGAATTTTGAAAATCTTCTTCTGATTTGCACTAGGCCTGTATAGTTTCGTATGGTACAAATAAGAAATTGTACAAAGTGACACAGAAAGTCTCAATTTTGATCATATGCTCACAAACAGCTTAGAGTATGCAAAGAGTAAACTAGGTGTACTTTGGAGTCCATAATGGAAATTTCAAGTTATGTACACCAAAGAACTGTAAGTAGGCAGGGAAGCTTCTTAAATGATATAAGCTTTAATATCAAACTTTATTTCTACTGAATCAACCAAGGAGATTCAAAATAGACTTGGAAACATTTTCATTTTCACCGGAAGTGTCAATGTTGCTGATATAATAACACTTTTTTTACAACTGTACAGTGGGTGTAACTGTTTGCAGGTGAGTCTAATGAGATTAAAAATACTGCAGTTAGATTGCACTTGATTAGAACTTCTAAATGATCTGTATAGTTTTTGGATTTTAACATAATTTGTATGATGTCATCAATTCTATTATGACCTCCGTTTTTGTGACAGTGTTCACACTGATCCGCACAAAAGCGCCACAAAAACGGAGGTTTTTGAAAACGCTATTAAAATGTTGTCCTCTTTGAGCAACAATAATAACACATACACATACATTATATTTAGCCTTGTTTTCAGTAGACACGTGTTGTGAGTTAGGCCATTCTGGGTGTGTGCATGCTGAAGATCGATCTATCTAAAGATTCTTATTTATCTGATATCTGGTCTATTACACTAGTGACACGAGCCTTTCGGCCCAAGCCGTTTCAATGGAGGTTTTTGAAAACGCACTTCATCAGTGACAACGCACAAAAATGGAGGTTTTTGAAAACTCTCCAACATCCAACTATGAGTTTTAAAAAAACGGAGCAATGTGAGCGCACAAAGACGGAGGTTTTTCTCTCTGTATTTGTTATCAGGCGGATCAATGTGAACGGACAAAAACAGATGTTTTCCCCTCCGTTTTTGTACAAAAATGGAGCAATGTGAACGGGTAGCTTGGATGCTACAAAAACGAATACTAACAAAAACGGAGCAGTGTGAACGGGGCCTTAGAATGATTTCAGCTCAAATTTGTTCCTTGATTTCAATTAAATTGACTGTGCAGATTCCAAAGTTGCCATCATCATCAATAAACATCTATTTCATGAAGGTGAAGTTGTGGCTTTAGCACCAAGCAGTGCTGGAACTGCAGAAGTAGAATAGGTCAAATTGAGTGTTTACATTGTGCGGGTTTTTATAGCAGTTATTTGAAAGTTAAGAACTCTGAAGTAAATCAACCCTGCAAACAGAATTGGCCTAGATGCCTAGCATCAGATCAGGTACCGTGTTGTACACTCTCTTACTTTTGAATGTTATTAGGCCAAACTATTTTGCTGATCAAACTAATTCAAGTTGGAAAAAAGAGACATCAAAGTCCTTTCAAACTTTAAAAAATTCCCCATCAATCATACCTTCTAAATCGGACATTCTGCACAGCGTACTATCCAAAGTTCTTCCACGAAACGACCACTGAAAATGCTGTGACCGTAGGCCGAAGGTAGCCAGCTATAGCGTGATTGGAAGCGAGGCCGGTAAAGAATGAGAGACAAAAATTACACGAATTTAGTGGTCTGACCTAAAATAATGCTATGTACGTTTTAGTGCTTACAACTAAATCTTTGTAGGATGGTAGGTTGATCAGGGTCAGAGACTGCATTTGTTATGGCATCTTCACTATTGATTTCCTGCTTTCTTTTTACCGATACATAAATCTTATCGAGCATGTTCATCACATCTTTTATTGTCGGATCTTCTCTAGCTGCTTTATCTTGTGTAAACGAGAGAAACGATTGTTTTTTTCCTGTCTCAACAACTGTTGCTTCCCGTTCAAACAAGCTCTTTCTTTTTATAGGTGGCTCTTCTATCGATTCATTCGGCCGACTGCCATCGTCCTCGTCGACATAATCTTCAATGAGATCTATCTCAGTAGTTTCTCTTCTTGTGATCGTTTCACTTGGCTTGCCACCATCTTCGGCTGCACTGGAATGGCCTGCTCGCTTCCTTGATGGTTCTTTTTCAGTCAGCTTCTTCATATATTCTTTAGCGATTGAAGCATCGCTTTCAACCACCCAGCTTTTAGATCCATCGGTATGATTTCGCTTATCGTGCCTACCGATCGTTGATGGATTATTTCTGGAAATTTTGCAATTTTGTGGTGGCTTGTCACTCTTCAGGCAGGTCAGACAAACGTAGAATTTTTCTGCTACAGCTGTTTGTTGTTTCTTTTTCGTTGAAATTTCTGGCACTGGCTTTGACTGTGTGAAGATGGTCTTCCACTTTGATTCCTGCTTGGCAGCAGTTTTTGCTAAAAATAATGGATATCATTGCAAAAACTGACTATTTAGCCTGTACACGTTTACTTGATAACCATACCCAAGAGCATAGCAAAAAACAGGAACTGCTAATCAAGCCTACTAGTACCTATGATTGAAAATTTATAATCTATCTTTTGTCGCTCGAACAAGTTTTCATTGAAGCTTGAAACGATATAGAGCTTTAAAATTCTACCAAGAATAGCCTGGATCGAGTGACATTCGCTACTGTTGCAAAGATATGGCCGGAACCATGTCCAGAACCTAAACAGAGATATACTCATAAAAACATAGCATGAGATGCTCACTAAAGTCAAAATATTCAAATTCGTAAATCGAATGTGACTTAATTGAAACTTTTACGTTTTTACATTGAAAAGGTTTCTTTCGAACAGTGTTACTTGGTTTCTTCAAGAGAATTTTTATTTTAGAAAAGATATCTGGAACCACTATCCTAATCAAAAGGCTTTAGAATTAATAATATCTCTAGCTACAATGCCTGCCAAAAATCTTGGAACACCTTTGCAGTTTTTGCCCTTTTTGCGATTTCCCCTTCTCCCTCTCAGAATAAAGTTGTTTTGTGATGATAAAATGGGGATGGTAGAACGATTCATGACTCTGATGGAATGCTGGAACCATAACCTTGCATATCAAGATTGTTTCAGGTGTGAGAGGGTGTTTAAGCCTAATCGCTATGGTTAGAACTGCGGATTGTGAAGGAATGGCCTAAGTGTTCCAAGGAGTTTTAGCAGGTATTGTTCTTTTTGAAGCTTGCTTTACCCTTCATCGAAAATTCCTTGGCTACATCATCTGATGAGAATTAAGATTATAGAGGCAAGAAGAAAACAAGGGGAGGGGGATTCTTACATTTTGCATCTTTGCAGTTTTTGCAGTTGATAGGCTGACCATAGCCTTCCTCCGTGCCAGGTACCGGGTCCCCACATATTGCATGGACAGCATGATTGCAGCTAGGGCAATGGTGGGCTCCGTCTACAGCTGTTTTGCACACAGGACACACTGCAAGAAGGCAGTAAAAATGAATTGCATCGATGAGCCAAAGTTTTTTTTACTGAGGTTTAACAATAAAACAAAAAAGTTTTCTTGAAGATCAACATTGGCTTGATTACCCTATGAACAAGAAACCTTCACTTTACCGTTTAAATGAATGAAGATTAACTTTTGGCTCAGATCTTTGTCCTTTGACAATTCCATCAACTTGTCCCCTTATTCTCTTTGAGAGAGAAGGGCATGCTTTTTATTGTACAATAACAGAAGATTCGAAGCGAGGGGCATTTCACTCCTTCAAAACTGTACGAGATTTTTTCATAACAAAATGATTTTTAAGGATTTCTGAAGGATTTTTATTGAAAACAAAAGGACTTTGCTAACTGACCTAACTGTCTAACAAATTTTTTGGAAGCGACATGCCCCTCGATCTGAAGTGATACATGTATTTTGTAGAAGAACTAACATTTCGTGCTAGCACTGAAAGTTTCTTAAAATATCTTGTTCACCATCTGATCTGGGTGAAAATTTCAAAACAAGGTATTTTGACTCCTTCTCGATGTTTAGACAATACTCAAGTCGAGGCTCAAGCTCAACTACAAGAAACAAGTGAAAATGAAGTAAAACAATGCAAAGGATTTCCTTTATCAACATAATAGTTTGTTAAAGATATAATTTCCCAGCACTAAAGTTTCTTTTTTTGGCGTTTAAAAAGACTTTTAAGAGTTGAGTTTCTTACAGGCAGTTTCTTAAAAAATGCAATTGAGGGGCATTGTTAAACCAGACACATTTGCGAAAAGTCCATTTGTTTTCTTGAGAAATCCGTAAAATCCGTTCGCCCTGAAAAAATCTCGTACCCTTTTTCACATGAGTGAAATGCCCCTAAAAAGTAAAACAGACCAAAACCGAATATGTTGCCATAACCCACGAAAATAATTCGTTTTATTATACTTTTTATTACATAATATTCCGTTACTGTTTTCGCTGCAACAATCTATCATAGTTTGTTAGAATTGTACTTTTCAAGTTATGTTCTGTTTAGGCCGTATGCAATGTAATATTGTATTGTGCTTCATTTAAAATGTAAAAATGTTATCGTTATTTAAAATGTAAAATGTTATTAAATCCCTTACCGTCATCTCTACTTTTATCCTCTGTTTCCATCCTCTTCCCGAAAACTATAAGTTACTGAGCTAGCGATTTAAATTGATTCCGTGACACACCAGGATAAGTTGAATCATGTTTAAATATCCGTTTGAATAGACCTTCTAATCAGGCAGTCGCCAATTGATTAGGCTCTAATGATTAGAAGAAGTGTTAATTGGAGACCTCCGTTGCAAGCACGCATGCGGTAAAAACAAGACCTTTGGATCCCAGGATCCTATGACCATTGGGTCTTGAGGCGAGGAATCGCCTGAAACCAGTGGTCTTACGACCTACGACGAACCAAAAATCTGATATCATAAAAACAAGAATTTCGATTTGCACCACAGTATTTCTATTGTGGAGACCAAATTTGATGGTGTAAAATATTTGTTTAGAAAAAGTAATATTTTGATACTTGAATCTTTAGTAAAACACTTGTTTAGCCATTCAAAATTCAATGAGCCTTTAAAAAATTCACTGCCTAGAGCATCCCTCACATTAGCGTCAGATTTTTAATTTTCTCTCAAGAACTATTCACAGTCATGTACCAGAAATCGTTTTATATTGGGCCTATTTAGGAGCATTCCTGAAACACTGGTATTTAACGTTCCTAGGATTCCATGGTCTGGCTTTTACTGTATGCTGCAAGGAAGCAAAGTTTATCAATATTGGCTTCATGAATAGACGTTCTTTGACAAAACAAAGAAGGAAAGAGTTCACAGGGAACGGTAAACAAACGTCTGCACCTCCGCAATAACGTGCTGTTGTGCTGTTCCATCGCCTCTGCGCAAAAGTACTGCGCCACGGTGTCAGCCTCTATGCTTCTGCGCCAAAGTGTTGCGCCAACGTCGATCGGAGCATTTCTCTGCGCCAAAATATTGCGCCAAAAAATTAACTACCTGACGCTCTGCGCCGAAGATCTTCCGAAAATAGGTGGTCAGATTCACCCTGGCAATGAACAACTTGAGGAAAAACTAGAAACATTGAGAGACAACTTAATCAGGAGGGGCTACAACCTCTCTGAAATAAAAACACAATTCAACAAAATCAGACAATACTCACAATCAGATTTACTATTTAACAACAACAAACAGACCACACAAACAGCAAAAAATCTCCCTTTTGTCATTCCATATGACAACACATCAATAGAAGTTGGTAAAATATTAAAAAACAACTGGCGATCAATAGAGAGTGATGATATACTTAAACAAATATGGACAAAACAACCTTTTGTGGCTTTAAAAAGACACAAAAACACTAAAGATAAACTGGTCAGATCTAACTTTAACCCGTCATAGACTAAAATCTGAAAACCTTAACTCTAATCCTTACTACCAGATGCATTGGTGGACCAGGACGCTGGTCTGCTGGGTCACCTATACCACAAAAAACATTCCGATTTAATTGCCCCGAAATGTGGGGGTCCTTTGGGCGACCCTAGGGGGCCGGGCTATGCGCTTTCTGCAATGACTCGGTTTGAACCCCGGGGTTAGCTGAAGGACCCTGTGGTTACAGGATATCGGCTGATGATTTGCATCTTACACTTGAAGCTAAATAACATTTACCAACAACTCACCAATAAAAAGTTTCTTATTTCAACATATACTTGTATACTGGAACCCAGATCAAGTATTATTTAACCCTACAACAACTTGACAACACTAGTAACAATTTGATGTGGGCCCTTGGGGGGTGGGGTTGGAATTACCCTCCCTTGTTATCTTTTGTTTATATCAGTATTATTTCTCAGTATCAATTTTTTCACTATTTGTTATTATTTTCTCTTGTGTCTCATCAAAAGGTAGTAACAGGTAAACGCAACATATGTAATCGTAAAGATATCAATGGAATAAATGTTCAAAGTTGAAATGTTAATACAGCTATGCTCTCAGCTTCTTTTTCTTTTTCTGCTTTTGTCCTGGTGCTTTTGTTATGGCTGGTGCAGTTGGTGCAATGGGTGCAGTTGTTGCAAGTGTAGTAGGGTGATTAGTGGATACCTTCTTCTGTTTCATCTTGCGTTTCTTCTTTGGTGGTGGAGTTGGTGGGCATGGAGATGGTGAGTGGGACGGTAATGAGTTGAAATTGAGTAAAGGATCTGTTTGTGGAGATGGTGGTGTATAGCGGCGTTTTCGTGGCAATGGCAATGGCAATGGCAATGGTATGTTGTGAAATTCTTCTTGGATGTGTTGATACGGAGGAATGGAGATGGGGTTGCCGTGAAAGAACTGCTGGTCACTGTATTCGGAGAGATGTGGGAGGTGAGGTGATGATTGTGGTAGTGTTGGTGTTGGTGATGGTGCTGTTCGACTGTGTGTGTGGGTGCTGGTGTCAATGTACAGTGGGTGGGATGCTGGTGGTGGTGGTTCTTGTGCCAGTCGTAAGAACGTGATAGGGTCGTGCATGTGCCGTTGATATCCAGTGTGTCTTGGTTCTTGTGGTGGTATTGGTGGTGGTGCAGGTGACGTGGGTGCTGGTGCTGGTGCTGATGGTGACATGTGATATTGACGTGGAGTGAACTGTGATGGGATTGGTGAGGGATAATATCGTGAGGGTGGTGCCATGTATCCTACAGCTGGTGGTGGTGGTGGTGATGTTGGTGCTGGGTAAAAGGGAGATTGGAGAGATCTTGTTGGTGCATAGTATGGTGCGGCTGGTGTTATTGGCTGTGCATATCGTCGTTCTGCTGCCCGGGGTGATGGTGGTGGTTGCATTGCTTGTTGTTGTTGTGGGTGGTGTGCAGGACCTGCAGCAGTGAGGACATCCACAAGATGCTGCACTGAGCCTCCTTGCGCCTCTGCTGCTGCTCCACTCTTCGGTACATGCAACAAAGGCTAAAGATCCACTAAGTTTTTAGTGGTCTTGAAGAGTGGATCAGGCAGAGGCGCAAAAGTCATGCCATTAGCAAAATTCACGGGATTGCTGAAAAGCCTGTTGGCCACCATGTAGTTGATGCCCATTGAAAACAGGGCACTGCCAACTTCAATGGCAGCCAACATGTACTCCTTCAGCTCGGGGGAGGGATTTAAAATGCCCAGTGCAGCAGCTTGCTTGTCCTGGAAGGTGTTGGGCCCCTCGTAGTCCCTGTGAAATTTCTTTAACAAGTCGCCGAATGGGCGGGCCTCGTTAATAAATTGCTGGGCCTTGTCTTGGTCCAGGAAGCGTGTGTCAGCTTGCAACACAGGAAAATTTTCGTTCAATGTGCTTCCCAGCTAAGAAATGGCTGTATTCGGCCGACGAAGCCATTCACAGCCTTCTGGCCGAACGCGGTCCAACACCTTGTCATCTGTGCTAGGCAGTGGCTTCTGTCTCCCATATGGTGCCAGAAAATTCTTTGGGAAATGTTGGAAAAATCCAACTCCGGGTGTTTTTTTTTTGGTATTGACGAGACATCTGAAAGAAAGGAACATTGTACATAACTACTGTGTAGTAACATTACCAGGGTCACTGTTGTTATTGTGAAATGGCCACTCTTAGTGTAGGCTGAGGCCCATTAAGCTTCCTTACTGCATCAAAGTGGTGGTCCAAAAGGAAGTTTTTTTTTATTTTTTGTTGTTTTTTGGTTTTTTTGGTATTTTTACATGTTGTTCTTTGTTACTGCAAATGTTCATAACGTGTATGGCATCACTATGTTATAAATGGATATAATTGAAAATGGTGGTGTATTTTCATGTGCTAACTTTACTGTTTATGAGCTGCGGGTGTAAATTGTTCCGGTCGTAAACATGTCATAAAGAGTAAATTCTCCAACTTGTTCACTCGCGAAAGAGCAACATATGCCGTTCCAGGTGGGGAGGAATCTGTGTCCAGCCAGATAATAGCTTTCTGCAGTGTTTGACCTTGAGTTTTTGAAATTGTCGTTGCATAACCTGGCATACATGGATAGGTTGTAACTGGTATGTCATCCTTGATTCTTGTGACAGGAAAGATATTTATGATGGTTCCTGATGGATGACGTGCAACAATGGTATTGCCAGACACTGCAGAAACAGATACTATCTGCCCGTTCACAAACCCGATCTTTTTATTCATGTTTTGGGTCAGCATTAGTTTCATACCCACATGTACGGGCATAAGTTGCTCATTCTCCATGACAATCAGTGCCAATGGAGTGTTAGGGTAGAGATATTTAATGACAATATTGTTAATTAGGTATGATGCCTTCTTTGTCATTGTAAGGACGATGGCTTCGGGGTGTAGTTTTAACTTGTCGTAAATGTCATCTTGTATATCATCTGTGTGTGACAGCGTGCGCCCTGTGCAAAGTAACTGGATCATCTCTTCATTTGGAACATCATAGCGAATATGGTGTAAAAATTGTAGTAGGGAGTCATCCGTTCCGCGAAACTGTGCTGTCATGGTGAATTTGCGAGTGTAGGACGTACAGTGTGCACATGTTAAGATGTTTGTGACCTGCCTAGTACGTCCATCGACTGTAGCAATCGGTTGTTGCTGGGCAAAATCACCAGAAAGCACAAGGATCGGTCGTTTATCGAGTCTGCTGATCATGTCGATAATGTGATGGAAAATGGGAACGGAAATTTGGGATATCTCGTCTATGAATATGATGTCAAACTGAGAGATGAGCCAGTTCATTTGAGGGGCACTACTGTGCTGTGATTGGTAGGAAAAGAGACTATGAACGGTGTCACAAGTCACTTCGCCATCGAACTTACTCCGATACGTGCAAGCAAGCACACCTTTCGGTAGGCCAACACATGCATTGATGTTATTAGTAATGCAATAATTAATGCACATTTCAAGTATAAATGTTTTCCCAGTACCAGGTTTGCCTAGGAACAGGGGGAAAAGCTTCCAATCTACATCTACAGATAAATCTTCACCATCACTCAAAAGTTCACATTCTCGACAGTGGAGAATTTGCTTAAAATAATTAAATAACACTAGCTGTGCACCTGTAATCAAATGAGCAGATGAAGGCATGGTACTAATATGCTGGAGATGCGTACTAGGAAGTAGCTGACGACGGAAGAGATTGTTCATTTCAAGTAGGCTGTGCATGTACGAGAGAATGGTATCTAGGAAGTACCGTTTATGACCCTCTGTTTCAATGTAGGAGAGGAAGACATTAGGATCAACGAATATATCAGGCATTAACGCAACGGCTTTGTGAAAATAAAGAATCTGCTCAGGCAGATTTACATTCTCAGGTGGCAAAATGTCAGATACTGCCCTATGCGGATGATGTGCAAGCAGGTGTTGGAAGAAATAGAGTGGGTTAAAGTAGGACAAATGCTTTAAGCCAACAATAACCACTTTATGAGGAGGATAACGCGTTGGAATAGCGGCCTTTTCATAATAGAGACAAAGCCATTGCAGCAAAGAGCATTGTTCATCCTCCGGAGAGCGTTGATAATATTTTAAAGCAACATTCCACTGCTCTGCTCTCGCAGCGGTGGTAGGTAGAGCACAAGGTTTTCGACTGGCATTTGTCCATGATAATTTTTTTGAAGTAAGCAGTGCCCACATTTCAGCCTCGCATATGTCTAATGACATGCCAAATTTGATGGCAGTGGTCGATGGTGCAAGTGTACTGCAATAAAGGGCATCATTATGGAATGTTTCCTTTACCTTAGAGACATAAGAAGCAACGTATTTTAAAATCATTGCATGACCATTCGTTGCTTGAACATCCATGGAGCACTTTACACTACAGAGACCCGTGTCAATGTATCCATGAAGGCTTGCTCATTATGAGACAAGATGATATGTTGCTTGTCTCTTACCCTTTCAATGGTAGTAGGTCCACCGTGAATAGGTAAAGAAGACTTTGTGGCACATTGAAACTTCTCCACATGATATTGAAGAATAGCGTTTTGTATTGGCACGTGAGCGTGCAAGCGTTGAAGATCAATATATTGTGGCATTCTCAGCCACACAAGCAAGTGTATATGAACGGTTCCACGCTTCTGAAATTCAAAGCGGTAGAAATAGGCATTCACATTTGTTGTGGCAGTCCTATTGTAAGGAAACAGATGATTGCCCCAGTGACTATCATTGGAGCCACATAAGTAGCCACGCACAATTTGTTCCAAAACGTGCATGAAATGCAAAGTTTCATGACACGCATTGGTTGTAGGACCATACCCTGTCCCTGCAGAAATGGCTTCAAGCCAGAGTGGAAGAGGAAACAACCATTCTGAAGGACTAATTGTAATAAACAGAGAAGGAAGACCAAACTGGTGTACCGTTTGTGAAGGTACACATTAGAAATATGTGATACCTTTAGATTTAGTACAACAAAGATGACAACAACAAAAGAAGGGCCCTTAAAATCTTATTGAGGAGGTGGACAGGGTCCACAAAAAGTTTTTCTACATCAATAGAAATACACTCATTTTTTTATAAGAAACTGCTTATAAGGAACGGTAGGCTCAATTTTTCGAAAGCTAAGAAACAACCCTACCTGAATTGAAAAAGCTAAGAAACTTTTGTAATTTTCAGTTTTAATTTTCCTATCACACTCAAAAAATATTTTGACATTGTACATCTACATAAAGCAACTGTTTGGACATTGTTTTGAGTGCGAATTATGTTATTTACTCGTTTGAGAGACTTGAGAGAAGTAATTCGGGAGCCCTTTAGACAAGACAAAATCAACTCTAAACTTCTGGGAATAAAAATATAAGAAACACGTAAGAAACTTTTGGTAGCAAAATGACCCAAAAACTTAAGAAAGTGCCTACCAGTCGCGGACCTTAGTTTTCTATAAAAAAAAGAGTGTATCTACCTCCTAGCCTGATCCTCTCATACACTCTTTCTTTATAAGAATAATATTTATGAGAATATTCAGGATTAGATTCATCCAATTTTTAAGAATATCATAAGAATATCGCTCAGCCTCAGCTGGCATATTTGTGTCTCATTTTTCATATTTTTCAGCAGTTGCCTGCTTTGCGATGTTTTTTATAGCTGCTTAAATTTATCTGTCGTTCCACCATTTCCTTGTACTATTTTTGCCTGGAACCATATCAGATTTGAAAAAAAAACAAGAATACTTTAATAATGTTTTCAGATTTATAATGAAAATTTCTATAGCGAGGCTGGAATTAATAGCATTCTTTTAAAAAAGGAGCGAATGTAGTTTCTGTTTGAAGAGTTTTTGAAGGATGCTAGAAATACGAGGTATCGGAGGGGTCAAATGCAGACGGGTTTGAATGAGAAGAGCAATTTCAAGTGATAGGAAACGGCCTGCAAGAAAGAGTCTAGAAATGGGGTTTATTCAACTCTGATGAAGCTCCATTTGGGTTTATTGAATGTGCTCTTTTTTATAAGAATAATGTTCATAAGAATATTCAGGCTCAGAATCATCCAATTTTTAAGAATTCTAGAAGAATATTGCTCAGCCTCCACTATTTATTTCTCAGTTTTCAGCAGTTGCCTGTTTTGCGCTGTTCATAATAGTGAATAGCATGACTGGCATACACTCATTTTTCTTTATAAGAAACCGATTATAAGAAACGGTAGGTTCAATTTGTGAAAGTTAAGGAACAACCCTACCTGAATTGAAAAAGCTAAAAACGTTTGTAATTTACAATTCTAATTTTCCTATCAACTCAAAATGTTTTGACAGTGTACAGTTATAGCAACTGTATTGACGTTATTTTGATTGCGAATTATGTTATTTACTTGTTTTTGAGATCTTACTAAGTAATTTGAGAGCTCAAAAATACGTGTAACTATACACTTCCATAAAAAAATATAAGAAGCTGGTTAGAAATCGTTTGTAGCGAAATTATTCTAAAATTTAAGAAACTACCTTCCAGCCATGGGAACTTTAATCTCATATTAAGTATACTCGAAAATAAGTTTACATTTCTTTGCAAATCTTTCTTTCTAATTTTCAGATTAAATTTTATTTGACCCTTGATTCAGCGAGAAGCTGAAATTTTCAAAACTTGAACTGATGCAACAGACGATACCCGTATTTCTTTTCATAAGAAACTAAGAATTTAAGCCTACTGAAAGCTTTTTAAAATCATCAGATTTTCAGTTTTCAGAGTTTCTTGTTAGTATCTTTAGAGAGTCTACAATAATCGTCATATTTACTTCCTGTCCCATCCTAAACACTTCGAAACAAAGATTGTTAAGCCTTGCTCAAATACCCTCCAAAAATACAGTAGCTACAGGCAGTTTCGTTGAAAAGTATGTGTTCGACAAAAAAGGCTAGAAAATTATAAGATCTGTTTCTTGAAATGTTGTCCCCTTGTCACCCGCACCCCTTGGCTTTCCCCATGTCACATTTGGTTGACATTCCCAGACAGTTTCAGTGGCACTCCCAGATTTCACCCGCTCAGTTGTGTTTAGATTAAAACAAATATGTAGTATATGATATATAGAACTACTGAATACTGTATTGTATCATTATAAAACTGAACTGAATAACTTTAGCTATATTCCACAAACCTATAAAACCAATGATATACATGTTGGTATAAGTCAATTGCAGGTATATACGGCACCATATGGACATCATACATTTCGCACAATCATAGCCTACGAAAGCCTTCCATATTTGAGATCTTTGCAAGTTATTCTATGTTTTAAGAGCCGCAAATCACAAACAATGAATATTGCAATGAAGTATGTCTTGCAGTAATTGACCAAAAACTGGCATCTGTTTGACAGTCATGTCTTTACACTTACCCATCTCGGTTGTATCTTTCGGGAAAATATTTCCAGCCATTGCATTCCATGCCAATTTCATCTCATCATTACCTTTAACAAAATCTCTGGCGAACTTCAAACCATCTTTTTGGTATTTCTGTATTATTTCCACTTTAAATTTTGCCTTGCAACACTGCTCTAGTTGGACAAAGAATTGGAAGACTTCATCTGAAACATGTGCAAGCCCACCTCGGTTATGAAACTCAACGTGGCTCAACGTTTCAGGGTATTCTGTTCTTTGCAATGCTTCTTCCCGTGGTATAATCAATTTGTCTATGATCTTTATGATATTCATCTCTTCTGATATCTTTCTCTTCGCATTCTTTCCTGACGATCCAAAAGCTCTATCAATGTTGGCTTTTGCTGCTCTCTTCTCCTTGAAAAGGGCCCATCCTGCAAGGTTTCGGATGTTTGCAAGCTCAGGCTTGCTCAGCGCTATACCGTTTAGGGATTCGAATGGTTCATCCTCTGGAACAACCTCGTTCAGCATCATTCCTGTGAAAAAGAATGAATTGAAGTTGTTCAAGGCTTTCACAGGAGGCCTTGAAAATTGAAAGAAGTATTGTTCTAAAATGTAATGCAGCCCCAGTTCATCAAAAAACATAATTTGTGACGAAGCATGTATATAGGTTTGTCTATGAACGCTAACAAACAGGACCAGAAGAATTGTTCGTTCCACAAACTATGAAATGCTGATTTTGATTAACAACATCAATATAATATCAAATAGATTCAACATTTGCCTCAGTAACGACACCCACCATACCAGGCATTACAAATGCAGCGGAGGAAAATTTGAAATCCTACATTTTCAACTGGGATTTCAAATATCATGACGGGGCAGGAAAAAGTCGGCTATTATCTATGATAAAGAACTTGTATGAATCTCGAAGGGGAAACGAAAATAGCAACTGGGAAACATCAGAAGCAAGGCGGGGAAAACTCCTAAACTCAAAGTAGAGAAAGAATTTTTGGCAGGGTGTTCTTTTACTTTGGAGGGGTATCGTTTCATTGGGCCCGTTACCAGGGGATGTTCTGACAGTGATATACGAGAATTCAACAAAATTGAAGCTCGTCTTTCATCAGATTTCAGATGAGAATTGCGACAACGGAAAATTACTCACACAAAACACTGCATTTGCTTTTAAAGTCAGGCGTTTCTACCTGACGTCTAATTCAAACAGACTGTAGTATCCGATATTTTAGGCTAGCTTCCAAATGATGTCGTTTGAGACTCTTAGTAAATAGAACATGATAAAACCCACCTGCCATCATCTTTCTTAGAGACAATATGAAGTCCACAAGCCAGGTTAGATGCACCATATCTAAACTAGTTTTTTCAACAGGTATCAACTTTGTAATTTTGAGCAACTGCATCCATTTTATCTTTAGTGTGTTATCTCGTTGAAGAGCAAGCAATTTTCTTGTGTTTGCATCCATATTACCTTTGGCCATTGCTTCTTTGATAGTTGCAGCCGAGACAGACTTTGTTTTGACGAAAACGGCTTATTGTAATTTGCGAAAATTTTCGCATCATGCGAAAAATGCGAAAATTCGCAAAATACAAAACAGGTGCTTGAAATTGTAAAATGCGAAAATTCTTAAATTCCTGTTAAATCGACAAATTAACTTTTCTTTCTCGTCAATTATCAAAACAAAATAGCCAAGGACAACGGGCACAAGGTTACACAACCACCTGGTCTTGTCTTGCTTTGCTGCTGTCGTCCATGCATGCTCCATGGCCTAAATCCGTTCTGATTCCAATCGAGATCCAAAAATTAATCAATTGCTTCTTGAAAGTCGGCATTTGCCAGTAATGATCACATTTGAAGCCAAATCCACGCCTATAAACCTCAACATGTTGTTACAAAACCTCAGAATGGGCAATGGAAAATGTTTTCGCAAATTGCAAAATACCATCAACTTTTTGTAATTTGCGAAAAATATCCAAAGTGGCCTATAAACACAAATTCAGTTGCGTTTATGATGTTTAGAAGAGTCTTTCTTATTTAGTGTAAGCATTCAAGGCATTCAAAAGACAAAAACCTTTCCCCAAGGGGGCTTCAGGGTTTCATGGATTGCGGGCTTGGCCAATTTTAGCCCTCGCTTTTCGGGTTTTACGTTTAAATCGTAAGAAGGCTTTTTGTTATCTTTTGAGGCTTTGAATGCTTACACTAAATAAGAAAGACTCTTCTAAACACCATAACCTCGACTGAATTTGCGTTTAGTTACCGATTACAGGCCACTTTGGATATTTTTCGCAAATTACAAAAAGTTGATGGCATTTTGTAATTTGCGAAAAATCAACAAACGGTCCATAAGAAGGCTTTTTGTTATCTTTTGAGGCTTGAATGCTTACACTAAATAAGAAAGACTCTTCTAAAACACAATAACCTCAACTGAATTTGCGTTTATTTACCGTTTATAGGCCACTTTAGATATTTTTCGCAAATTACAAAAAGTTGATGGTATTTTGTAATTTGCGAAAAATCAACAAACGGTCCATAAGAAGGCTTTTTGTTATCTTTTGAGGCTTGAATGCTTACACTAAATAAGAAAAACTCTTCTAAACACCATAACCTCAACTGAATTTGCGTTTAGTTACCATTGATAGGCCACTGTGGATATTTTTCGCAAATTACAAAAAGTTGATGGTATTTTGTAATTTGCGAAAAATCAACAAACGGTCCATAAGAAGGCTTTTTTTTATCTTTTGAGGCTTGAATGCTTACACTAAATAAGAAGGACTCTTCTAAAACACAATAACCTCAACTGAATTTGCGTTTATTTACCGTTTATAGGCCACTTTAGATATTTTTCGCAAATTACAAAAAGTTGATGGTATTTTGTAATTTGCGAAAAATCAACAAACGGTCCATAAGAAGGCTTTCTGTTATCTTTTGAGGCTTGAATGCTTACACTAAATAAGAAAGACTCTTCTAAACACCATACACGCAACTGATTTTGTGTTTATAGGCCACTTTGGATATTTTTCGCAAATTACAAAAAGTTGATGGCATTTTGTAATTTGCGAAAAATCAACAAACGGTCCATAAGAAGGCTTTTTGTTATCTTTTGAGGCTTGAATGCTTACACTAAATAAGAAAGACTCTTCTAAACACCATAACCTCAACTGAATTTGCGTTTAGTTACCGTTGATAGGCCACTGTGGATATTTTTCGCAAATTACAAAAAGTTGATGGTATTTTGTAATTTGCGAAAAATCAACAAACGGTCCATAAGAAGGCTTTTTGTTATCTTTTGAGGCTTGAATGCTTACACTAAATAAGAAAGACTCTTCTAAACACCATACACGCAACTGAATTTGTGTTTATAGGCCACTTTGGATATTTTTCGCAAATTACAAAAAGTTGATGGCATTTTGTAATTTGCGAAAAATCAACAAACGGTCCATAAGAAGGCTTTTTGTTATCTTTTGAGGCTTGAATGCTTACACTAAATAAGAAAGACTCTTCTAAACACCATACACGCAACTGAATTTGTGTTTATAGGCCACTTTGGATATTTTTCGCAAATTACAAAAAGTTGATGGTATTTTGTAATTTGCGAAAACATTTTCCATTGCCCATTCTGAGGTTTTGTAACAACATGTTGAGGTTTATAGGCGTGGATTTGGCTTCAAATATGATCAATACTGGCAAATGCCGACTTTCAAGAAGCAATTGATTAATTTTTGGATCTCGATTGGAATCAGAACGGATTTAGGCCATGGAGCATGCATGGACGACAGCAGCAAAGCAAGACAAGACCAGATGGTTGTGTAACCTTGTGCCCGTTGTCCTTGGCTATTTTGTTTTGATAATTGACGAGAAAGAAAAGTTAATTTGTCGATTTAACAGGAATTTAAGAATTTTCGCATTTTACAATTTCAAGCACCCGTTTTGTATTTTGCGAATTTTCGCATTTTTCGCATGATGCGAAAATTTTCGCAAATTACAATAAGCCCCATACTTTGCACATACAAGTTCCTTGAATTTATCTTCTTTTGTTTGTTTAAGGGCATCATAAATTAGTTGGTTAAGTTCATGAATCTTTTGACGAATAGATAGAAAGTCTTCAAAGTTAATGCATAAGTTTCGTAAACGATTGGCCAGCAATGGTAGCTTGTCAGAACTCAATTGGGCGGTATCTTTATGTTGCTGCAACGTTGTACGCATAAGATTTTTTGAACATGATTGAAGATGCTTCTGAAGCTTTCTAGACAAATTAGAAGAATGAAAATTGAGTCTAAATCCCTTTGGTGTAACATTTGAGCGAAGACATTTGCTGAGGAAGAAGACGTGGCTTGTAAACCTTGTTTTCTTAAATGTAGACATACCAAGTTCATAAGCAGTGTTGCTGATGTCATCAGGATACTTTGCAATGAAGGCAATGAGGTTACGTCGAGCATCTTGAGTAGAGCGCTTGATTGAAGGCATCCAGAATTAGTAGAAACAGAGAGAAAGAGCCAGAACTTCTAAAAAATTAGCCAGAACTTGTGGAATCTTTTATAAAATTAGGAACTTACTTCCATTAGATGTTTTGCTTTGCTTGTACAATGCTTTGTTTCTGTCCTTCTTACAGTATGGCCTTATTGTTTGGGGTCAAACATATGCATCATACGTTGATCCAATTTTTAAATTACAGAAAAAAGCAGTTAGAGCTATCTCATTTCAGCCTCGCTTGTCACCCTCTCTTCCGATCTTTAAAGATCTCAAACTTCTCAAACTTTCTGAGACATTTGAACTCAGACTTTTAACCTTTGTCTTTGACTCTGTTAATAAAACTTCACCTAGTTACTTTCATAACTTCTTCCTATTCAATTCATCTGTTCATCATTATTCCACTAGACAGGCCAGTCAAGATGATCTATACTTATCTCGAATGAACAGTCTTCAATATGGTCTAAAGTCAATTCGATATCTTGGTGCTAAACTCTGGAATTCATTACCTGTGGAACTCCGAAATGCTCCATCAAAAATATCCTTCAAAAAACAACTGAAAATTTACTTACTGAACAAGGTCAATCAATAACTCTGAACTATTTTTGATACTTTGACAATTTCTAATTTTATTGTATGAAAACCAAATGCGTATATTTCTCGGAATCATTTAAATCCAACCATAATCATTTGAAATTATCGTAAGATAGGGGAGGGGGGGGGGGGCTCTCTCCTCGATTAGTTTACCTATTGAGAGAGCTCCTCCTTTAAGTAATTCCCTCCATACAATTTATCTCGTACTTGTATATTGTATTAATTTTCCGTATCAATGTATTAATTTTCATAATATTATCTTATTCCTTGTAGTTTAGTTATCTGTTGGTATAGTCAATTATAAATTGTATGTTGTGAATTTAAAATATATTTATGAACTGAACACTAGTTTTCAAATAACATCTAGAAAAGTCAATTTTCTTTTTAGATAGGGGGTGTTCCCTCCTCGATTAGCTTGCCTATTGAGGGAGCTCCTCCTTTAAGAAATTGCCCTAATCTCATTATGGCTCTTCATACCTACCTATATAGTCTGTTTACATTTAGCCTTAAGTACCATCCTGTGTTTTTTTCAATGTTATATGCTGTATTTTATTTTAAATTCATCTTGTTAATTAGATAGGTAGGTATGTGGAGTTATAAAATGGATTTTTAAAATGAACTGAACTGAACTTCTCCTGACCTCTCAAACCTTCAGCATCTACTGTACTCTTGAGAAAATCTGGATTTCCTCTCATCAATCATTTCAGTAGGCTTTCTTTGTTTTCCCTACTGCGTCTCCAGGTATTACACCAAATATGTCAAAGGCTTGCTTGGCTCTAAGGGTTTTCAAAGGCATGTCCGACTTCGTCATATTGCTGGTAATATTTGCAAAGCAGCCAGGTTTCCACTTGCCAATTGTTTGTGTTTACTTTCTGCACCGTAAAACTTAGCCCAGTCAGAATTGGATTACTGTTGGTAGAACTAGAAATCAAAATGATTTCTCTATTTTGTCTTTAATTTGAGTCCCAATGCTGTTATCCCATTTTCTTATGGTTTAATATGAATGAATCCTGCGAAAAAATCCATGAATTTGCTATTAGAAGATCAAAGTGTTCTGATATTTGCCTTATATCTTTGCTGTCTCCACGGCAACCTCCTCCATAGCTGCAGTAGACTTTTCTTTGCTACTCACGGAATATTAATTTCCCTGTTCCGTCTTGAAGCTGGAGTCCCCTCAAGTAACATTAACAGTCTCAAAGAAAATGGTTCAAATACTGAGCACAAAAAGAGCAATTCAATGCAATGAACAGTTTCTTTTGCTCAGTAGGCAAGGATCTACCAGGCAAGATTGATCCAGCTCCAAATCCCCTTCTCTCAGGTGACAACTAAGTTAACAAAAATAAGGCAAACTTTTGCTTTAAGACAATTCAGGTTCAAAAAATCAGGGATGAATTTGCCACAGCCCTTCTGCTCATTGGTGCAAAGTAAAGCCTGCTCACATATCTCTTTTCGACTCCACAAGTAGGCTCTGGATGGATTTTTCCAATTGTAGCAGCAATCTTTGTTGGGTCATCTCCTTTCAAAACAGCCTTTTTGTTCAAATGTCCATATTCGGAAATACCTTTTCTGAATATCTTGGCAATCATCGTTGGAACATATCGATCATCCCTTTTATCATAGAGCTTGTTGGGGTCCAGTTATTTGTTCTCGTGTTCTACTTTCTTGTTACCAGAAGTTTACCCATTTTCTTATCAATAGACCAAATCTTGGTTGCTGATACTAGAAAGAGAATAGCACATAGTTGTAAATGAGCAAATTGTTATGTCATTCAGTATTCCACCTTTCACTTGCCTTGCTTATTCCCTCCATATGCAACCACGGATTAAATAGTTGATCTTTACTAAAAGATTATGGCCCAAGGACCATACAGCTTACCAGCCCCCATCTCATTTCTTTGATTAGTGAGCATGGACGTGTTGTATGATCTGCCCACCCTTTTCTACGCCGATCATTTCTTTGCATTTCTGCTTGCATTCATTCATAGAAGGTTTTTCCTTAACAATATCTGCAATCACAATTGAATCACATAACAAAAACTAATCTACTGTCCGTCCAAGAGATGAAAGGGATGCCTGCCCTTCTTTAACAGGCTGGAAGAATTGAAGATGATAATGCGAACTAAAGCTGCCTTGTATGGTGTTGAGGAGACAGAGAAGAAGGAAAGAATCACTTTGCGACTGTACAGCCTATTCAATGTGCTGGCATTTGACAATGAATCAAGCGCCTCTGAAGCAGACCTAACACCAGCAACCTCATCAATTGGTAAACGAGATGTTCTCTTGCCAAATTTCGGAGGCGTGGACTTCTTTGGTTAATTTTGGTTATGGCTTAAATTTCCAAAACCATGGTTGTGCTCCTGTCAATTCTCCTTTGAATAACAATCCAGCCTCCTTGGAACATTTAAGGAAATTAATGCAAGAAGTATCTGAAGCCCAACTAGCAACCTGCCGGAATCCTTCCTACTCTGGCATCCTCCAACTCTCTCCTACCTCCGCCATTTCTCCACCACCAGCAACAGATGCCCCCCCCCAGCAAGCCACCCAGCCACAACCACCCCAGCTGCCATTCTAGAGCCTCCAACAACTACAACAGCTGCCACAGTTGCCTCATTACACCAAGGTAAAATTGATTCTTTGTTCATTTCACCTCTCAGCTCATTGCTTCCACTCTCCCCAAAGTTCATAAAATCTATGGAAGCAAAATAATACATTGATTTGAACACACTCTCGCAATATTCTCTCTACGACACCACCTCAAACCAATGTTATAGCCTGAACTTCCAACCTGGGGTAGTTGGGGACAAACTGTGTCATTCACGCAAACCCAACGCACCACCCAAAAATTACCAGATAACATTCTGGATTTTGTGCACTTATTCCCTAGTAGAGATTTATTCGCAACAAATTTAATGCCATGCCATTTAACGTCTTATCTCCCATCTGTTTTTCTTTTTATCTAAATTTTCTTCTTCGAATGTTGGTTCTCATCAATCATGAAACATGGGTTTTCCCTACTCAAATGGAAGAATACAGTATTATCCTAGTTAAACAAAGCGGCTTGTGTAAAACGCAGGTCATGCAGGTTAAGAAAACGGGGGATAAATCCGGTGGGTCAAAATTAGAGGCCATGGGCATACTGGCTTTCGGCTTACAGCCCACCGATATTGTAAGTAAGATAGTCCAAAGGATAAACCTTCAAAGTCCCGGCGATCATTTGAGTGAGGCAATTTTGAATGCAAATTATCATTTGTGAACATAATGAGATTTGTTGCTAGGGGAAACCTCTCCAACATAATAAAATCTCTGAGTGCTGCACTTAGTCAAAATGAGGATCCCATCAAAATTATTTCAAAACGCTGTATGTAAGAACTAAATTTGTCAAGATCATTGTTAGTTTTCTGAGAAATTTTAGGCATTGGATCAGTCAGCTTTCGTCTGCTTGTAGCTGCCTTTAGCAAAATGTTAAAAATACCAGGTCATGGGTACCAATGGTTTCTGCAGTTTCTCAGCCGGCTTCTGTAAAATGCGGGTCCGCAGGTCTGATAAAATGCGGGTCTGCAGGTCTCTTTGAATGTAGGTCCGACGGCCACATGCAAACGGCCGCTGTATGCGGCAAGGAGCCCTTTGTTCAGAACGAAGCGATACAGCAATTCATCATCGTTGCAATTCATCAAGTGAAACCGATATCGATCAATGGGATTGAATGGTGACGCAGATCGTCACAAAGGTCACAAAGAAAAGAATACATTGTGAAATCGTACCTGATCAATGAAAAGATCCTTAGTCACAGCTTGCAAAGAATTTCAATTCCAATGCAAATATGGGAGAACTTTGTATTTGGAGGGGATCCCTTCACACGGGGAAGTCCCAATGCATCGTTCGATACTTTTTACACGGCTAACAATGAATAGCATCGGCACGGTTTTCGACGAAAAAATGAAATAACGAAATAGCGATATAGTGAAATAACGAAAAAAATGGCCTTTAAAATTTTGACACAGAGAAGATCACCAAAATATCGTAATGCTGAGCATTG
This sequence comes from Aurelia coerulea, assembly GCA_039566865.1. NCBI lineage: Eukaryota > Metazoa > Cnidaria > Scyphozoa > Semaeostomeae > Ulmaridae > Aurelia > Aurelia coerulea. Next base: position 14,042,345 of record CM076947.1, read on the forward strand.
GAAAACTTGTTTATTTTTTCTAGGAATCCGAAGGGTACTTCCGCTTGCTCGTTTTGCTTTATAACTTGCTTAATTTGATTGGGAATAAACAAAGCCATAGTTTGATGAAAATGTTTGCAGCATATTCATTAGGCTTTTTATAAATTTTTTCTGGAGTCTGGAACACAGGCTAGGTTGAACGCAAGCATTCAAGGATGAAAACAGGAAGCGGGTGTAAGCCTCGCAAGACCCGTCGACCGCTGTAGCGTGCCTTACACAACGAGACCCGCCATCAATTTTGGAGTGGGACCTGCATTTTATCGGACCTGCGGACCCGCCTTTTACAGAAGCCGTTTCTCAGCCTTGTTGTACTTTGTGATAGGTTACTTCTTCTCCTTCGTAAGCATTTTGTGAGTTTTACCATACCACAACATAGCGGAAATATGTGCATTACCATCTCAGACAAAATATAAGATAGTTACACAATTTTCATTATTTTGGTAACACATTCTTATTTGAAACACCCAGCAACTTGTTATCAAAAACTCAAGGGGTCCTTTCAAATCCAACGAACGACTGAACGAACGCTTTCCGTGCAAACGGCGGAGGGCCTAAAGCCAGTATGCCCATGGCCACCATTTTTGACCCGCATGATTTACCCCGCATTTTCTTAACCTGCATGACCTGCGTTTTACACAAGCCGCTAATCTAATCTAATCCAATAGCGATGCCAAAAGTTGCCTCGTAGCACATCACTACTTCAAGAAGCGAATCAACGATAGAAAGAACATAATCTCGTAAAATGAAGCACTTAATGGTTGATACAGATTCTGTCATTGCACATTACATAGACTATCAATATTTAACCTCCTTGACCGTTGCTATCCAGATTTTCCAAAATCATGTACCTGAAATCATACGCAATCTTTGCTTCAGCACTTTCAAATGAATCTGGAATGTTGAGATTTCGCGTGAGGAATTGAAGTAGGCCACCCGTTTTGTAAACTCCATCCACACCAGTTTTGATCTACAAGGAAAAATGAGGACACAAACAATATCGCATGGAATCATGACAAAACGGGTACGCCAATTAACGAGGCAAATAAAATATAGATTTCAGGGAATAATTTGATCAATTTGTGCTTCAAAATCCTGTGGCTCTTATCAAAGCTGTCAAAGAAAGTTCACTGAGAAAGAAAGAGAACGAGGACAATTTGTAAAATATCACACTCTTCAGAGACCAGGAGAAGGATGTAGATTCTTCCGATATGTTACAACACGAGACATAAATTGTGTAATACCTTCTCCACCATTTTAGGTTCGTTAGCAATACCATACATCAAAGTTCCTAGCTTTAAATGTGCCCAAAAGTTTAGTTTTCCAAAAAGACACATCTAGAGCGAGTGATACAAGGCTTCATTTCCTGCAGCTACATGGAGAGGCTCAATACCATCGTCAAGCAGTTGTCTTATTTCATGACGAAACCTGAACAGAATCAAAGAAATTTTAGATATTTTTAGAGGTTACATTTCCCAATCGTGTGCCAAGTTCGCAAGCTACCGACATTCTAAAAGGGCTAACATTATCTTAGGGGCCCTTTACACGAGCAAACTCAGACCGGCACGAGTTTCAGATCGGTTTGAAATTTTGCCATGTCTGCATTGTTGCGTTGTGTTTACATGGAATTTTCAGACCGGTGCGAAATTATACTAGCATCACATTACGCAATCATGGTTGATGATCTTTAGTATGCACCAAAACCTATCTCCTCCATAGCAGAAATTTAACACTAACCCTCGCAATGTCATTGACGGCAGACGATGTGACGAGGGCTTGTCGTCTTGTGTCGTCTTCCGAGCAAACGAGAAGAGAAGACACGAAACGACGAAAATTGCACGATTTCGTCCTTGTTCGAGAAATTCAAACTGACACAAAGAGGGTGATGGTAGCAAGCATTTTACAGCGAAGCGAAGAAGGCATATAAATGCTAATTTACGAAGAATTAACAAGGTAGGAATGCCCGACTTAAATTTTGAACAATTCTTAATAAGAAATATTTTAGCTCCAAGAGTGTGCCGCGACCTCACATTTTTAGTACTTTTTGTGGACCTACTGTATGCCTGAGCTATAATTTTTTGACTTAATTTGAAAAAATAACCAGTAGGCCTACTAGGCCTAGGTAGGCCCATAGAAATGGGTAGGCCTAGTATTAAGCTTTTCATCTACAAAGGCAAAGAATGAATTTGGATAGGATACTTTTGGATTCACTGAATCATTGTTTTGCAGCTATGTGCCACATGAAATTTTTTCAAAGGAGGAAGGAAACTTTTAAAAGTTAAATTCAAGGATTTATGGCATGTTATTGGACACAAATTGAAATTCTTAAGGAATATTAACTTGCAATGCTTACCTTGTGAGCGTAATAAATAAAATGCTGTTTCAATATGGGTCATATACTTCCAATTTGATGTTTTTATATGGCAAAACAAACCTGCAGCAGTGTTAGAAACTTGATAATTCATGCATTTACAAAAGAAACAAACAAACAAACAAATGTTTAGTACTTATTAACTCAAGTGCAAATTTGTCCTGTTGAAAATTAAGATTTCTCGTACCTGTTAACTATGGCCTGAACTGAGCAAAGTTTCTCATTAGAAAAACACAATGCATAGTATTCAAGACAAAATTTAGTATATCAGGCTATCATTTGGTAAATTAACTTGGTAATTTCATCCATATGTTGCATTTAAATCCAACAAATTGATTCACTCCACCCCAGGAAAAAAGCTGCGACACAACTAAACGTTTTGAAAAGACTGAGATCATTTATTGGTTTTGAGCAGAAAAAGGTACTTGTACAAAGCTTTGTTTACTCTCACTTTAATTATTGTCCGTTGGTTTGGTATTTTTCTTCCATGAAGTCGCTTCATGAAATTGAAAAGTTACAAGAGCGTGCACTAAGATTCTTTACAATGATCATAAGAGCTCATATGATGATTTGAGACAAAAGTCAGGAAGATGTACTATGCAAGTCTCATGTCAAAGAACTCTTTGCAATGAAATTTACAAAACATTGAATAATCTAAATCCACCATTCATGAAAAATTTCTTCAAATTCAGATCTTCACAATCTTCTACCAGAAATCCTTATGACTTAAAACATATAAGACCAAATCAAGTAACTTTTGGTTCAAACAGTCTTGAGTCCATTGGCCCTCAAATATGGAATGACCTACCAATCAAAATGAAATCCGCAGAAAACTTGAAAAGCTTTAAACTTTTGATAAAGCAATGGAATGGCCCAGTATGAAAATGTAGTGCCTGCAGTAGTTTTAATTTTATTCAGCATTAAGTTTCTTATACATTTTAATTTCATTCGATTTAGATTAGTTGACTTTGTATATATTGTATATATTGTTTAGCTATGTAAATATCAAATTAAAATAAATGAACAACAACGACAACAACAACCAGGGGGTACTCCCTAACTTTCAATACGGGGGCGGGGGGGTCCATGCCACTATTACTTTGCTGACCCCTAAATATTAAGCCTTGTTTTGGGGACCCCAAATATTGAATCTAATGTTTTGGAGACCCCAAATATTGCTTTCTATTTCTGGGGCCCCTAAAATGTTTTGAAAGATTTCAATTAAAGATTCTTGATTTTTCTCAGTTTTTAAATAATACCATAACATTTATCTTATGATTCGCAAGTTCGGGGCCAAATTGCACCATTCTTCCTTTCTTAAGATGTGTGGACCCCAAATATTGAATTTTGGTCCATCTTGTAGTTCACAGACCCTAAATATTGATTTAACGTAACATTTTGGACCCCAAATATTGGCATGGACCCCCCCGTATTGAAAGTCAATGAGTACCCCCCCTCGGCACTCCACTTGCCAACTGTCCATTTATACTAATTTGTGCTATTTTGGTTGCATGACGCACATAGCCAATCAACATCATTTGTTTGAAATACTTCTTTAGGTATTCTTTTGCATTCTCTATGATACCATTCATTGCAGCCATTACATAATGCCATTTGCCTGTTTTAAAAAGGAGTAATAGATTTGAAAAAAGGCCACATGATGGTCAATCAGTTAATTAGCATCTTACATTATATGGCAAACAAACCTGCTCCTCTTTCATTTAACATGTTAAAAGGGATCAAAAGCATACTAGCTAACGAAACTCATTTGCATAGTTCGGATCAATTCTATTTTGTCAATGGTTCTTTCTGTTAAAATAATTGTGAACAACCAAGATCCCAGGAGACCTTTCTTGGAATATCTCTGTAACAATGCTTGTATGCACTGGGGATATCATTCTTATTGTTTTATGGATAGAGCGTTTCTCTTCTGACATACAGTAATGAATTCCAATTTATTGCCATCTAACGGTGAGATGAGCATTTTTTCAAATATGGAGCTCATTTTGAGCTGGCAACAGCACCTCTCCATACTGCCCGGGGGGGGGGGGGGGGTTACTCTGGTATATTCAGGATAGGGATGTTCATGTTACTTTTTTGGGTCTAAAATTTAGGCAAGGATTATTTTTTTGGGTTAATGATTTGGACAGTTATTTTTTTGGGTTCAAGAAATTCTGGCTTACTTTTTTGGGTCTCAAATATGAGAGAAAGTAAAAAAATTGAGAAAATCATAATTTACAAACAAAATTAGAGTCAAGTAACAGTACTAAAATTAAAAAAACCAATATCCAAACACATTATGAGAAATCTAATCAGTTACGGCTCTTTTATGTAGATTTAAGACACTGACTTCATAACTTCTGGGTATGTAAGATCGGAAAAATTATTTTTTTGGGTCTATTTTCATGCTAGAAATTATTTTGTTGGGTTGATGCGTTGTACTCCAGCCTGATCAGCCCTATCCCAAATATACCTGAGTACCCCCCCCCCCCCCTGGGGCATACTGTATGCTTTTGATTGATGTTTGATGATTGATGTTTCAATCTGAGCATATAACAACAAAACTAACCCTTTGTTTGGCCTACGGTTGTGGAGAAATACCTGGCAAAAATGTCTTCAACACAAAAAATAAATATTTTCTGTTCTTACCTGTTTGTTTTAGCATTATCACCCTGTGACCAAGGTAAGCGACAGCTACAGTAGAGTTCAATCTCAATTATCTTCTCACGGTTTCTTTTCACAGTTGTTTGATGAGTTGGAAATTGATCCAACTTGTTTGCAGCGAAAGCTGTTAACACATGATGCCTCATTTTTGATTGATCAAATGACACAGATGATGGATACTCATTGTGGTGCAGGACATATTGTACGAAAGCTACTGCAAATAAGCCACAATCAACAAAGTGTTGTTGCTGTTGTACTGGAATTACCTTGATGGTGAGTGGTGATTTTTCATATCGAATAATTGAACAAATTTGCTTTTTAACATGTTTGGCAATTACTCCACTAAAGAGACTATCCATGTAGATAACTTCACCAGGTTGACAGTGATATGTGCTTATGGCTATCCAATGGTAGTTGCCATCATGCAGCACTTGAACAAAAGGATTTTTCTTGTATACCCGAAATTTCAGCTTTACACCATTCAGAGGGTCTTGCAAGCCATCTGCATGTGCATATTGGCTCATCAGCATCTTTTGTAGAATAGCAATTACATCCCCTGGAATGGCTTTCTTGTGACCAACATTTCGCAAACCACCTGCTGTTAGAAATTGCCGCAGAGGCTCATGCACATTATTCAAAGAGAAATCAAGCTCTTGTTTTGCTGATGTAATTGAGAAAGACTCAGTGCTACTTCTCTTTCTTTCCTCCATCAATACCATGTCTCGATTGCTCTCCTCTTTTTCTTTTGCTATTAGCTCTTGAAAACGGAGTTCAGCTTTTAATTCATTGTTATCATTTGCCTCCATTGGTGACTCGATGTCAATAATTCTTTTGGTTGTGCTTCTAAATTCTAATGCAGATCCACAACTTTCCATTATTATCTCCTCCTCGACATCCATTTGCTCATCAGCACCATCATTTATTCTGAAATTCATTGACTTCATCGCTTTTTCTTTCTTCTCTCCAACTCTCCTTGAAAATTTTCCCTTCCGCTTCCTGTGCTGCAATGCGGTTATTCTACCATTTTCTTTTTGTGACGTATTTGTTTTCATCGTCGTTTCTTCTTTTCTGAGTGGAATTCCTCTTTCCCTAGGTACTACTTTGTCAACTTCAGCTCGCAGACTGCTGAGATGATCACGAAGCTGCTTCATTGGTTGGTGCTGATCTTCTATAAGAAAATTCAGTCTCTTGATGTCATCCAGAAGTGCTCGGCAGGCAGGTCCATCATTACTCGGAATCTTTTTTCCTTGACCCAAGACTGTTGCAAAGTCGATGTTGGTATCATTTATGTCAGCATCACCATCCTGAAGGTCAGGTTTGGTATCTTCTAATATTTGAATGTCAACATTGCCTGTGGTGGTATTGGCTTCAACCGTAGAGTTGTCAGAGAATTTATCCAAGATCATATATGGAGAATTTCTGTAAGTTGCAGACAAAGCATCCCAAGACCAAGAAGGGAATCTGGCAAACACTGCAAAGAAATGCTTGCATAAATAAGGAGAACGATACCAATCAAGGCATGTACACTGTGGTAAGGTATTGTCACTCCCAAAATGGACTTCATACCTCTTCCCTTGACCAAGTGTTTCACTGGGCACAATAAATTTACCATGCTCCAGCATAATTATACCATTCTTATCAATGTTTTCAGCAAGTGCTATTTTTTCCACTGAGTGCGCGACCATATCTCGTGGACGGTTTAGGAGATACTTTGGAATGGATTCTGTATAGCTGCGGTAGTTTGTGCTTGCCTTGATATTCAACTCACAGTATCTAAAGAAGAAAGCAAAGATAAAACGACTGTATATAAAACAGTAAATTAAGCTCTGATTACATTATGGTTACAAAGCTAATGAGCCATTATGACTGCAAAGTTAAATATAATTTATCTGGTTTCCCTATGCTTATGGTCGTCAGGTTTGCCGAGACATGACTGATCATGCCATTTGTTCCAGGCAGATTCTTCATTAAGATTGGTATGCTTCGGAAATTTGAAGATAGTCAAAATGGGTTGTCCTCAAGAAAATTTATTACAACAATAGTTACATTATATAATATAAAAAATGGAGAGAAAGACACCCATCTGGCGACAAGTTACCCCCATCCTCACAGGCTGGCTGCAATGGGGTTAATACACTTCAAGAAATGAAATTAAGTACTCCTTGAGGAAAGCTTAAGACATCATACAGCTCTTTGATAATGCAAAACAACCAAAGTACAACCAAAAAATGTGCAGAGGAAAATGAGTATATTGCAAAACACTGCATACTCGTCATTATTTAAAAAAATATTTGAAATCAGAATTTGAATCTTTCAAGCATTATTTTAAGTTTTTTCTTTAGATTTAATTTGAGATAAATTTTGCATTATATAAAACTGTGATGCTTTCTGACTAGGAATCTCCACGTATAATATGGTATAAGAGTTGTTCCTTATGAAACAGTGAGCTCCGAAATAGCCCCTGGTCGAGGTTATTTCTGTTAAATTTTATTAACAAAGTATAGGAGCAAAAACTGACCTTGGTGCATTTGCTGACACACGACGGCCAAACTAGTCATTTTATGCACGGTCTAACTTCATACTACTGTTTGCGAAGACCTGAACTTTCGAATGATGTATAGGAGGTTTGAAAAATTTGCAACGCAAAACTTCCTAATATCCCAAGGGACTAAGCCCTCCGTCCGTAAGTAGACAACATTTTACAATGCTTGCAAGAATCAAGCTCCGCTCGCTAAGCTCTTTCGAATGATGCCTAATTGGCATTATTTTGGAAAATAATCATGTAGTTCTATGGCCAAAAACAGTTTTACTCTACATAGTTCCTGGTTGTACTTTGCTACAGTCTTTGTTTTTATAAGAATAGTGTTTTTAAGAACATTCAGGCTCAAAATCGTCCAAGTTTTAAATATATTATAAGAATATTGCTCAGCCTCAGCTCGCATGTATGCGTCTCATTTTTCAGTAATTGTTCACAATAGAGAATTGCATGACTGGCATTTCTCGCTTTTTGAAAAATCTTGGTTCCTATTCGAAACCATAGCAGATTTGAAAGAATACAAATACTTTAAGACTATATTCAGGCTCAAAACGAGAATTTCTTAAGAATATCGATGATAGACCTATCAGTCACCACATCTCCAAGCAAAGTTATTCAAAGATAGATAGAGAGATAAAGAATGAAAATTTAGCAGAAATATCTTAGGTGTTCAATGGCTGCTCTTCACTGGGAAGACTGTTTTTATCATGTTTATAAGGTCTCTGTGATTGTTAATTGCACTAGTTTGTTGCCTTGGGTTTCAATTATAAAATTATATATTACCTTTCATATTTTCTGGGAAGAATTCTTGCACAAGTGTAGAAAGCATGCCTGTCAATGATGACTTTCCTTTTTTGTTGAGGTAGCTGTACTTAAATGATTGATTTTGCCTTTCAGTACCATTATTTGTGTTGCAACTAGCCAGCAGTCGATCTTGTCGATAGGCACTCACCCATCTCTGCAACGTAACAAAATATAATGATTAGAAACCGGCGATCTCATTGTAAATGCAACATTCGGATTGCATTGAGGAGAAGCGTATTCTTTATTTGTGCCTGACAAGCCTCTGAATCCAAAAGATCCCTAACTATCACGCGTTTGATGAAAATAGCACCCCCTTGTTTATTAATGCTCTGTGTAATCAAGGTCAAACATTAACGTTGTATCCCTGACCCTGGTTCATTACGAATGATGGTGCAACATTATTATAAACGATCGCTTACAAAATTAGGTAGCAGAGCGCACTGCTAGAGCATTTGTTTCCTCTGGATTTTCTGGCTAGCTTTTCACGATAAACTATGTTTCAAAGGTTTTTATGGCAATAAGTTTAGACTGCATAACGAGCCTTTCTGATCTTTTACATTGCAGAACAGATATCTTTGGTCATAAAGCGTCTTTAAAATGAATTGGTGCGAGCCTTCTGTTGTGATGGTGTCCACTTATGAAAAGCAAAGACGCTGTAGCATAGTTAACGGAAAGATAACTATTGACTTTTTCTACTTGTGACTGGTTCTTATGACCATGGATACTACTATCAAATTCATTCAACAGGCTACAACTTACTTTTTTCTCCTTCAGCCAATATCGCTCAATATACTCCACAAACTTTGCGTAACATGGATCTCTCCACAAATGGGATTGTTTCATGCTTCTGATCGCCAGATCACACTCTTCTTCAGTCATTGCATGCGCTATTCTTCGAAGTTTGGCAAGGATTTCTTGTTTTGAATCTGAGCACCCATTTGACTTCTTACTCAGCCATCTTTCCCAAGCTTGCTCTCGGTGAAAGTCACAAATGAAAACGAACGAATCTGAAAAAAAGAATCAAGATTTTGTTATCTTTTTTCCTGGAAATTATATGACTTCATTTGGGGCTGTTTTGTATGGACGATGTAGCTTTTCCGTGAATGAACCTGCACAAAACCTTTTTTGAACTAACGAAGATGGGAAGACCATGCCTCCTATTTGCTGAGATGAAATAAAATAAGGAACGCAATTTTCAGTCAGACAAGAAGAATTTCAATTCGCTTCGTTTAGGGTATTGCAGTTGGCTCCATACACCCCCTGAATAATTTCAATTAAAGCTGCTTCCCGAGCCGTAAGGCAAGACAATGAAAACAGTCATTCAGTTACCTTCAAACAGTGTTTCAATAGCCGTGATTTCTTCGTTACTGTAGTCTGTCATAAAGAACGTGGGCGAGAATTGTGGGTTCCATTCTTTCAAGATGCTCAACGCTTCCTTTATGACATCAGTAGATTCAGTCTCGCAGATGAATGTTGCAGCTATCTGGTAATCTACGTTCGTTTTGAGGACTAGGAAAAATAGAGGTAAGGCGTATCGCGTGGTTCTATACGTGGCGTCAAGAAATGCCATTTCATTTCGAGCGAGAAGTCGCTGCTGCCATTCAGACTGATAAACAAAGAGGATCGAATTCCCATCATTTTCAGTTATCTTCACCTCATCGTTTTCATCCAGGTCCTCTTCGTTCGAGTCGCTATTGCCTTCATTGTATTCATCCTTATCAACATTTCCTGGCTTTTCTTTTGGTCGAAAATAGATTTTCGTGGCAGGATCTTCTTGTCTCCACGGCTGTTTTTGTTTATGTCACGTGATTAAGTGCTGACATCAGCAAATTCTGCGAATTTCGGTGTAAAACCAAATGTACTTTGTCGCGCTATAACTCCAAATTGATGCAATATATCGATGTGATATTTGAAACATAGAAGGATTATATCCTTGTAATTCTTATTTTCAAATTTTTGCTTTGTAACACTAATATTTTTGCTGATGTCAGCATTTATTTATTTTGTACGAAAAAAAGCGCGATTTTTGTCAAAAATTGATTATAAATTACTTTTAAAAATAGCAAAAAATGCTAAACATACATAAAAAGACCTGCTGCATCATATTATGGCACTCATTTTTCTAAAAATGAAGCATAACATGGTTTTTCGTCAGTACGCATGCGCAACAACCACTTGTTGATGACGTCATCAAAAATCAATAAACTATATATCAAATGAAAGCTTGTTTCAAGACGAGTTCAACAATGTTTGTCTCATTGTCATAGAGCCAGTGGTTCCAAAGCTATGACTTTAAAGGTATTTATTTTGCGGAGCACTCAATTTAAGTCATGTGTTGACCCCCGGAATCAGTGTCAAAATTTTTGAAATTGACATGAAAAGATGTCTCATAGATAGAAACTAAAAGTCACAAAAGAGCTAGACTATTCTAGAGATACTCCACGAGCTGTGTGGAAAAGTTTACTAGGGGGTGCACTTTGTGCCCCCCCCCTAGTCTGGATAGGGTTAAAGACCCTGTGCTCCCCATTATCCTTTGCCAGTGCGCAAATGATCAAATTTAAAAAAATAAACAGTTGTGAAGCTGCGTCTCACTTTCAATTTCAACCTTCGCGCCCGCACAGCAGAAGTTCTCAACAAACATGGCCGCCAATGTTTATGGTTCTCCAGTCCTTGACACCGATGCAGAAGAAAGTGTTGAAGACTCGTTAGTTGGAAACGAAAGAAATGTGCAGCAAGAAGTGGAGTTTTGTAAAATTGATCCTTACGCCTAGTTTTTGTTACTTTTTTCTGAAAGCGCGCAGAAGATGAACTCTCGCTTATAGGGTCCCGGAGGCAGGCCTGTGTGGTGCCCGTCAGGTCAATCCTAAAATTCTTTGTTTCAATCGTTTTCAGATGAACATTCATTGACATTCTTTTGATTTCAGAGACCTACTTGCTGTTGCAAGGAAACGTGCTCAAAACGCTCAGGCAAGAGGCCAGGCTGTCCTTGCAAAGACGCCAACTTGCAGTGCATAGAACAGTGTCTGTGTGGAAAAAAGATTTGGGGCACAGTGGTGAACAAACGGAAAGGTGGGTTAAGTCTTTCTCTACGAAATTGTTAAATCCTAACCTTCAAGTGGAAAGATGAATTGGTCCTACTATGAATTGGTCAACTAATGTAGATTTATGAAAATTAACAAACTTTCTCAGAGCTTTTATTAAACAGCAGTAGGCTATTTAATTGTGAATCACCATGTATTAGCCCTGCCTTTGGGGGGGGGGGGGAGGGAGGGAGTCAAGGCAATGAAATGATGCAGTAGCCGGATAAAGTAGCTGGATAATCTGCAAGATGTGATATACATTTTTAAAAGATGTCGCCATAAAATTGCTCATCAGAAATCGGTGAAATAAAGATTTCTTCAGCAATTTCTTAATCAGCCCTGTTAAGAAACTTGTGTTCAAAAGTAGGCAACAGCACTACAAACTATAGAGCCCAGTTTCTTATAAAAAATAAATTGCACTATGTAAACCGATGTTGAATGTCTACATGAGTAAACTACTAACTTTTGAAATGTTGCTTAGAAAGAAAAATTCTTTCATTTTAGCCAGGAACTATTGAGGTGCAACCAGCTGGGGCAAACCAAGGCAGAAATCAGGGAACACACAAGCGCAAAAAGTGCAGGCGAGCAGTTACAGAAAGATTTAAACTATCTTTGGACTTTTCAAGATAAAATTCTTTGATATGGATTAATAACCAAATGCAATAAATGTACACACAACATCAAAGTACACCACAATAATACAGCTTCAGAGGTGCACCACAGTTAAGAATTTGAAAACGGTTGGGCATTTGCGATTAAAACAATGCACTGTAAAGCATTTGCCAGTACTGCCAAAATATTGTTTGAATGCCACGGGAGAATAATGCTGCAAATTACGAAAGTCTCTTGGCATTTTTAGTGCAGGCAGCCTGGTTTTTAAATTTTTGAAATACTGAGCCTAAAATTTCTCATAAAATGTGAGTGGTTTCATTTAAAAAATGTGTACAGCCTTCTCACTTCTACTGTGCAGCCAGAAAGTAAAATGATCAGATTACAAACTATAAAATAACAACATAACATAACATAACATAACATAACATAACATAACATAACATAACATAACATAACATAACATAACATAACATAACATAACATAACATAACATAACATAACGCTACTTCTGTTGAGGCTGAAAGCCTTTTACAATTCAATATTTTAACTATGATATTTTTTCAGTATAAACTCATTATAACACTTCCAGGGACTGGATGAAAGGGTCTGTCTGAAAGTATATTAAAAAGCATGACTTTTTCCTTGGTTTATTGTAGCTATGATGGTTATAAAGCAAGACAATTATTGACTGCTATTGACTGGAATAGCCACCAGGGCAGGAACCAAGCTATAAACAGAGAGTCAGGAGATAATCTGGTTACACGCAAATACAACCCGAGGACTGGAAATTGGTGTATTAAAAAGATCATGACTGAGAAGAATCATGCATACGTTCCAATGATGACTGCAAAGGAATCCAGGAGAAGATTTGAAGCTGTTGACACATTAGGTAGCCCAAATGTTATCGGAGCAGATGACCCAAGGCAAATTGCCCCTACCATTGCTAAGACTCAGCCATAACCAACCAAGGAGCTAGCTGCTAAATACTACAGCAGAATGAGCATACAGTAAATAACTAATGTCAATTGTAGGGTTTATCAAGGGCATTGAGTCACAATGAATATACTTGCTCTCTCATGATGAATCTCACCCGTGTGATAAACATCAAGTATCATTTTCATCAAACTATGTTTGATAGAATTTATAGCATTTAGTTTGGTAAATGGACCTTTATCAAACTGAATGGACCTTTTCGAATTGAAATTCCACGAGTCAGCTGATTCCTTATGTTTGATCCTAGACTCTTCAACATGATGCAATGCCATTAGATGTATAAAACATAACTTGTTATGCACAGTATATATTTACAGTACAGTGAACAGAAATACTTTACTACTCTACCATATGCTAGTGTTCCTTAAATCCCATGTAAACACCTGTCGGGGAGGGATACTTATCACGAATTGCTAGGACACAGCAAGATGGCACAACTTTTCTGTTGCCTTTTCCCAAATACCCGTGTTGCCAAATTACATATTGTCTGTATGCAGCTTTTCGAAATGCTCTGGTGCCATTGTCTCTTTGATCATTCCGAAGATCCGTTATACTCAAGATCGCCATTTCCAGGTTTTCAGGGTCTAAACAAAACTTTCCAAATTTGCGTCTGTCTGTGATGCAATTTTTCTTCCCACATCATTTGTTCCAAGGCTTACTTCCCTCTAGCTGTCGTAAGCCTTCATTTTCCCTTGCAACTTGTTTTGTCTTCCATTTAAATCGTCCATCTTGTTTGTATTGTCTTGTCTTTAGACCCTAGTTGAAGAGAGGCTACATTTTACGATTACAAGGCTATGCAGCACTCTTCTTTTCTGGGGGGTCCAAGGACAAACATTGGAGGAATTTCAGCTAAAACCTCCCAAAAATTGATCCAAAACCTGAAGTAAACAGTTATCATCAACTAACACTGGTCAGAAAATGTTTTTTCTCAAAAAAACTGCGACCTTTGATTGGATCAGCATAGAGCTGATGTGGACCTGCAAGATATAAAACGTGCAGCAAACTTTATAGCCTGAGATCAGGCTCTCTTGGAAAAAAACTAAAAGGAGAGGAAAGAAAAAGCTCACGTTTTCCGTTTTTCCTTTCTTTTTTTTATCTTTCATTTTTCAACTAAAAGTGAGCCTGATGTCATTCTCAGGCTACAAACTTTAAATTTTGTTATTGGCAGCTTCACTAGTGGGTGGTGACCAGTTTGACAGAGCAACCCGTGTAAGGCTAGACTAGCCTGGCCTCTCTTTATCAAATTCATAGTTAAATATCAGCATAGTATCTGTTTACATACCAAAGTTGGCTGTCTAAGGCTAAACTCCAAAAAGATGCACCAAAGTAGTTTGGCCTAGCAGCCTTGGCCTAACTTCATTGAGAACAAAAGCAAATCTTGCAGCAAATAATAATGATATTTAATGGAATTTTTCTATAGATTTAGCAGATTAAATAAATAAAACGTTGCAAGTACCCGTAACCATGCTTCCAATCCATGACTACCCTATAAACACGTATCAGCACCACTGATCAGCACCCATTCCCTCAAATTGAAATCTTCTGTGCAGTCATTTCTTCAGTTTCTTCTCGGGTCGTGGCAAGCTGAATTCAGATTTTCCCGCACTTGCAGAGCCCCCGTTTCCCCCGTACAGAGACTATTTTTGCGAAAATTTGCAAAGTTTGTGGCATGGCAGAATCCTTATATGGTCATTTGATTGTTATGCGCACCTCAGAAAATCGCTGTTATGGAAAACAACAACCTTCATGTAGTCCAGAATAAACGCATTGTCTTTTTATAACCACAAATTAGATAAGAAGAAGTTGAAAGTTTACTGTGTACCTCATTGTAGAACTGCACTTCAGGAGTGAGGAATTTATCATTGATGCCTTTGATCTCATTAAATTTTCTCTGTCAACCATTATAAAGGCTGTTTCTCCTTCTGGGGAGCTCTCTGTGTCTGTTATGTGTAATGGTCTTCCATGAATCAAATGATTCTGCAAACATCTAAGGATCTAGGATTGAAACCAGTGTTTGACTCTTTGCATTGCGTTACTATTCCATTAATTTTCTGATTTCTAATTTTCTAATTATCACATGTAGCAGTTCTCTTTAAGTTCAACATGCCTCCTTCTACTGACGATGAGCTAACATGTTGCGTCTGGGTCATTTCTCTCTCTCTTATTTTCCTTTCCGATGGCCAAAAATGTATGCCAAGCTTTGCCAAGCAGCATCGCAAGTCTCGCACTTTTAATTCATTGAAGCTTGGTTCACACTAGGTGTATAACTGTGCGGAAAAATCTTCATGATTAACGCCATTGAAATTGATATTGCATTGTCCATTGTCAGACTTTTTCAATGCCAGGACGTATTAAATCAAGCAGATACTTGAAGACTTGAACATATCAGGGGTCATTCGCAAGTACTGGAAAAAATATTATCGATCATACTTGAGTTCTTCAAAAAGAGTGGAAAAAACGCCATAGCAGTCTCAGTTCTTAAAATTGTTATATATCCAACATCTTCTCGCTCTCTTCCCTTTCTTTTTCTTCAAACTTTAAGCCTTTGCAAACGTGAGAGCTTTATTAAAATTGACAATCTTTTCTGCAACATCTCTCTGCTTATATCTACCTGCTAGTGCCCAACAACGAATTAAAAAGTGCAGGTCATATTTTGGAATTGACAACTTTTTTGGAAGATAAACGCACTTAAACTCCAATGGAAACGAGAGAGAAACGATGTTTTCAAATGCGTTTATCTTCTCAAATTTAAACGCCCTGGCCATTCCCATTTGACGTCTAAGTTAAACCTGCAAGCATCGGAGGCCTCGGAACCCTACTATTGAATTAAGCATTCACATAAAACAGACAGTTATGCAGTATTTGTACTGGGACCTTTTTGGTACCTTGAGATATGAACTGTTGATATAGAAACACATTACTGGAACCTTTGGAACCCTTGGAGCCCTACTATTCAATGAAGCATTCACATGAAACAGACAGTTATGCATTATTTGTACTGGAACCTTTTCGGTACCTTTAGATATGAACTGTTGATATAAAAACACAGTACTGGAACCCTTGGAACCCTACTTTAGGCATTAATTTTCCATCCCAACAAACAGCTACACATCCTCCATTGTAAAAAAAATAGTATTTGATTTCAACCAATCAGCAGATATCTTCCATGAACTCTACTCTTCTATACGTTTGAACCAATCATATTATTTAGCTCTAAATTATTTTCAGTCAATTGACCAATCGAATCACTGGAACCTTTGGAACCTAGGTAATCCCCCTCAGTAATGCTAAGCCAATCAAATTCGATCTTATCTAAACTTCAGCAATACTGTCTTATATGCGGGTTTTTACTGTAGGTGCAGCATATCGAATGTGGTGCAGGAAGTTAAGGAGCTGCTCGTCCTGCACTCTTTATTGGGATGTCATTGTAAATTTGGTAGTGAAGGGTGTGCAATGCTGACAAGATAAGATATTTGCTACTTGTGTTGTACGTTTGTTGACAGTAGCAATGGGCTGCTGTTGCGAAAAATCACCAGACAAGACAAGTAATGGGCGGCGATCAAGCTTCTCCAATGTCGCAATGATATGATGGAAGATTTTCACAGAAATCTTGGAGATTTCATCAATAAAGATGACATCATATTGAGAAAGCAGCCAGTTAATTTCCGGAGTTGTGGTATGATGTGACTGGAATAGAAAAAGGCTCTGCACAGTGTCACAGGTTACTGACGCTTCATACTTGGCTGTATAGGTACATGCTAGCACGTCTTTTGGGACGGCAACCCAATTTCTTTAATATTTCTCCACTTTGTTGCCAATGACCCAGCTTTGTTATCCCCCCCAACATAAAGTGTCCCAAATTTTGCAGCAGGCCTCAGCTTGATCAGAAAATGCAACACACAAACATATTCGTCAACTTTGGACATCTTTTCTCTTTCCTCTTCTGACAGTGACTGTCATTCTTCAACAACTGTTGGTAACATTTCTTTGCTGTAATTGGTGAACAGATTATTGAATTTTTGAACAGCACATCTGTCTGACATCACGTTTTTAATGCTTTTCAACATTTTGTTTACAGTATTGTCTTCCTTTTCCTGATCTTTGCCCTCACTTTGCCTTTCAAACATAGCAGAAACATCTTCAAGATCATTTTCCAACACTTTCAACGGAGATTCGATATCCCCAGAAGAAACTTCACGCAATCCAGCATCAAAACTTTTACCTGCATCATTAACAATATCAAAGGTAATAAACGAGTGACCTTTCTTTGATGTTCCATCACTATGCAAAGTTCTGTTCTTGTTGTCAAACCCTGCAACTAACTCGTCAAAAACTTGAATCTGTGCTGGCTCTATTTAATTTGACAATCAATCATCCA
Organism: Aurelia coerulea; assembly: GCA_039566865.1. Lineage (NCBI taxonomy): Eukaryota > Metazoa > Cnidaria > Scyphozoa > Semaeostomeae > Ulmaridae > Aurelia > Aurelia coerulea. Next base: position 14,059,819 of record CM076947.1, read on the forward strand.
AAAACTAGATCCACACCATGTAGAATCACACAAATAATGAGTGATAATAAATGTAAATCTGGAGCAGTCTTTGACCTCATTCTGCAACTGTTGGCTTATTACTTGCCTTATGTAACTCATTTCTTAATGAGCGTGATTTTGCTTTTTTTCCTTTGTCTTGAATGGATTTATAACATCTTTAGCATAAGAGAATGATCGTACTTTAAACCTATCTGGACCAGGGGGGGGCTAAAATAGCCCCCCCCCCTACCAGTTTTTTCTGGGTATCTTTTTTATGATAATTTCTAGGCTAATTATTTTTCGTGACTTTTCCTAACTATCCTTTTCGCATCTTTCTCAAAAATTTCTACAAGATATGTCATGTATTTTTGGAAATATAAAAATTTTTTCAGAGAGTAGTTTTAATATCTTGTTTGTTTTATGGTCAAACCTTTTATAACTCCAAACTAAGATAATTCTTGACAGAAGTGAGATAAATGGATGAAATTTTCAGAGCAACCATAAATCAATAAGAAAATATGGAAATAACTTATTTTTTGGTTTTCCTTTTGTAGTATGTCATTCATGACGCCATATATCTAATGAATTTAGGTAATAAATATAAGTTTATAAATTTCATAATTTTTTCAAAAAAATTATGTTTTTCAGAAAATTAGATATTTCATCTGTCATCTAAAGTTATAAGAAGCATGATATTTCTTGTAAGAAAGTTTTTACAGTTAAATCTGTAAGAGTACTGTTTTTGGCCTAAAACAAAGAAAATTGATGACGTCATCAAAAATACAACAATTAGAGTAAAATAAAATAGATATTCGGTCGTTTCACATTAAGTTACATATTATGACCAAATTTCATCTTTCTAGCCCTTGTCCATTCTGAGTTCTGAGGGGGGGCTAATTTAGCCCCCCCCTCGGCCTGAGGATGCTCAAAAAAGCCCGGTCCAGATAGGGTTAACATACAAAGTTAGTAGGTTTACAAGTAGATCTTTGCCAACTGACTCTTCCATTTCAAGACTACAGGGTAAAATGGTTGAGCTTATCATTCATCTTGTTTTAAAGGCATCAAAATTTGTTTGAAGTTTTTGCACATCATCTTGCGCAACGAGCACATCCTGTTGCATTGTGCAGAAAGGCGTTTCTGGAAAAGGCGTTCACCAGTTTTGTCGCAACAAATTCCATCATTATAATTTTCCAAAAAATTTAAATACTGTTGATGCAATTCACTATGATCTTTATTTAGGTCGGTCACCGTTGATCACGGTCACCAAACCTTTTCTCCAGTGATTTAATTTTGCTTTGAAGATTATTTGTATCCGTTTCACAGCAAGTAGGTTGGGAGATTTTAACTTTGGCTGATTTCAGTTCACTGATTGAATCGCGCAGTGCTTCGTTGTCATTTTTTTAATGTCAAGATTTCAACGAAATTTTCGGATAAGTCTGATGTCAACTGCGTAATTGTGTTTTTAAGATTTATATTATCATTTTCTAGGTTAGCCAAGCGATCAAGTATTTTATCTAACGTGTGAGCTTGGGAGTACTTATCTAATTGGTTTGCTTTCATTTTGATGATGTGATCGGTATCGATATTTATTTCGGATTCAGAATCAGAGTCATCTTTAGGCAGTGGAATGTTTTCTGGCAGAGGATTAATAGGGCTAACAATCTGCGGTCTTTCAATGCAATTTTTAAGAGAATCTTCCGGTTTTATGTACCTTCCTTAACTTTGAAAACATTCACCATTTCAAGTTCTTTCCAGATTGACAATGATGTTTCTTGGCCCTGTGCCATGATAGTTCCCGTTGAATAAAGAGTCAAAGTGGCTTCTTTGGTTTTTTTGCCGAATGATTAATGATAGAGAAAGAGGTCTTCTTACCATTATCATCTTTTTTTCCACTGCAAAGACATCAAATCGATTTAGGTGATTTCCATAATGATTGTCAAAGAGCGAAATCCACGAGGGGACTTCATCCATAGGCGACACTATCGTGATGTACGTTCTTCTTTCATTCAAAGTATATTTACTCATTTCTAGTGTGCATTCGAATCCATTACGTGAATAACCAGCAAAAAATGTAAAAGAGCTTGGACAAATAATACTACCAAATATCCACGGTAAATATAACTTGTGTTAAAACATATCAATTTTGATAACATTCAGAGGAAACTAAAACACATCTTCTTTCTATGATTCCGGAAGCGCAATTGGTGGTGCTGGCGTGGATAATTGGTTAGGTTGTGGCTTCTCCTTCTTCTTCTTTGCTTTTGTGGTAGGAAGTGTGTCTGTTTCAGTGGGTTGGTACTGGTTGGTGGTGATGGCTGCGTTGCATGGGGAGATGGTGTACTTGGATTGAATGAACGCATAGGGATGCTTCGAAAATTGTGTGCCATGTGTGTATGATGGAATTTCTATGTTCAGGGAATGTTGAGGGAGATGCATGGATGGTATGTTGGTGAGTAGACATCGTGGATATCGTGGACTGGGTGTATATGATGCAGGAGATGCAATATATGTTGGTGGTGGATATGAGAATGGATATGGAGGTGGATGATGGTGCAGGCAATGATGGGGATGGTTGTTGTTTTTTTCCAATATTCAATATAAAAATTTACAAGAACGAGGTACTTAAGACTATAGTTACAAATTACTTAACTACATAACTAACATAATAATCTGGGAAACAAGAACCCATGACCATCCCAGGGTCATGACATAAAACACTAAACTAAATTACACCTAAATATACAATTACGAAAAGCTACATATAAACAATACTTAGACTGACTACATTTTGTGGTAAATTTCGCTTGTTTTCATTTCGACTTTAACCTTTCGCTCTTTGAGCGAGCAGTCACATTCAATAATTTGGTGAAATAGCTCTACTGAATAGATAAAATTGCTAGCGAAAACTAGGGACAAAATGTAATAAGTCAAATGTTTATTTAAAAATACAGACAAAACAAAAAATGGAAACAAAAATGAAAGGGCTATGTGGCTGCTTTGTGGATGTATGGTGTGAAACAAAGGTTTGATCTACCTTAAACAAACCAACCTGTTTTGTGGATGAAATCTAAAGTCAGCTCGAGTATACTTTTATTAGCGTCACTTGAAAGGTCTTTATCACCATATAAAAAAATTTGTACAATAACGTTGTTAGAAAGGCTTTTGCTTTCAATAAATGGTCGTAATGCATCTGAAAATCCAGCGAGAAGATCTCGTCGTTGACTATCAAATGAAGGGCAAAGCAACATAAAGTGCTCCATGTCCTCAATACCGTCATTCGTTGGGCACATCGGGTTTACGGTGTCCCTGAAGTTGTGCTTAAATTTGTGGAAATTTAGTTTGCTGAGACTGACCCTTATTTGGGAAAGATATGATAGGCCTATTGGGCTATGAATACCAAAGACAGATGTTGCAGGGGGGCAAATTATTGAAAGAAGCTTTGTCTTAAAAACAGCAACGGATGGGGCAAGCCTGATTTCAGGATCGAGTTTATTCCATTCAGATATGCAATCATGATAGAATCTATATTTAAATTTTTCTGTTCTTGCCCTAATTCCCCCAATAGCCTCCTGGTTGCGAATGAAGTAGTTCACCTGACGAAGTGGGGGGGTAGGCTCCTTTGTGTACAAGGGGGTGATATTATTAAGAATCTTATAGAACAAAGTCAGCCGTCTACTCCACCTGCGGGAATTTAGTGATTCCCAGCCAAGCTCTGTGTACAGCTTTTCACGTGATGTTCCCCTTCAAGTTCCTGTCACAGCAAGAGCAGCAGAATACTGGACAGACTCAAGTTTTTCCATTACATTTGATAAGATGATGTTTTGTGTGAATTCACATACCTTTGCTGGAATATGATAGATAACATCCCCGCAGTCCAGGTGGGGCTGCACATAGAGCTTATACCGGGTGACCCAGAAAAAAGTGACCCAACGCAATCTGTTATAGAGAAAAAAGTAAGTGGCAGATTGAAATATTTCAAACGTTGTTTTGTCGCTAAAAGACCAGCCTACATTATGAGTATTTTTTGCAATTTTTTTGGGCACGGGAAGGTTTCCGAATTAAGGATTTTGAGGAAAAGGGCAGGCTTGAATTTCTCAAAAAGTCGTCAAAAACAAGGGATCAATTTGAAGCCATTTCAGATCGTTTCTTTCTGCCTGAGAATATTTTCAAGTACCTAGGGACTATAAACTTGCTCTGAAGACTTTCGACTGTGTTACCTATTCCCAGTTTGAAATGAAACACGCTCCTCGTTGTTTTGAAGATTTGAAATGGCTGTAAATCGATGCCCTGTTTTTGACGACTTTTTGAGGATTTCAGGCATGCTCTTTTCCTCGAAATCCTTAATTTTGGAAATTTACCGTGCTGAAAAAAATGCGAAAAATACTCATGGCATAGGCTAGTCTTTTAGCGACAGAACAACGTTTGAAACATCTCAATCGGCCACTTAGTTAATTTTCTGTAACAGATTGCGTTGGGTCACTTTTTTATGGGTCACCCGGTATAATTCGTTTAGAGTATGTGTAGGCAAATACTTGGAGAGATACTTTAGCAAACCTATGCCTTTTCTCGTTCTGGAGATAGCAGATTTGATGTGAGCTGAAAAAGAAAGCTGATATGGGATGGCAGTGTTGTATGGCGAGGAGTTGATGGTTGAGAATATGGTGCACGTTGGAGGAGTAATGTGGATGGTGTTAGTGGTGCAGGTGCAGGGTGGTGGAATGGATGTTGGTAGTATCGGTGGTCTGGTTCACATGGTGGTGCTTGTTGTTGGTCGTTATGCGGTAGGTGTCAGGCAGGAAGTGCATATGTTGGTTGTTGCTGTGCGGCAGGAGGTGGATAACTTTGTTGTTCGTGTGCGGCAATAAGTGCATGAGTGGGTTCTTGGTGTGGGGTAGCAGGTGGATACATTGGTTGCTGTTGTGGGGCAGGAGATGCATAAGCTGCGTGATGGTGCTGTTGCTGTGGTTGACAAGGTGGCTGTTGATGTTCTTGTGCATGGTGTGGGGCTGCGGGTGGTAAATGGTGCTGTTGCAGTGCTGCTGCTGGTCCTCCTGCATGTGCTGCTGCTGGTGCAGCTACGCCAGTTAGTGCAGCAACGAGCTGCTGCACGGAATTGTCGTAATTGCGTGTTGCCGCTCCACTCTTTGAAATGTGGAGGAGCAGCAACAAGTCAATTATGTTTTTTGTTGTTTTTAATAAGGGGTCGGGTTGGGGTGCAAACGTTAGGAGGTTAGCGTAATTGGCAGGATTTGAGAAGAGCCTGTTGGCAACCATGAAATTGATGCCCATTTGAAACAGGGCACCTCCAACTTCTACGGCCGCCAACATGCTCTCTCTCATTTGAGGAGAGGGGTCAACAATTCCAAGGGCAGCAGCTCGCTTATTCTCGTCTGTGTTTGGCCCCTCATAGTCATGGTGGAACTTCTTTCACGCATCTCTGAGGGGCCGAATTTCCTTGAGAAATGTCTCCATCTTTCGCGGATCAAGAAAGTGAATGTCCTGAATGAAAGTGAATTTCCTGGAGAAATGTCTCCATCTTTCGCGGATCAAGAAAGTGAATGTCCTGATGTAGAAGCTCTACATTCTCGTTTAACGTGCAGCCAAGCTCCGAAATTGCAGTGTTGGGGCGTGTGAGCCACTCACACCCGACAGGTCTTAAACGCTTGAACACTTTATCATTGGGTGGGAGGGGCTTTTGGCGTCCATATGGGCACAGGAAATTTTTTGGAAAGTGGTTCAAATAGCTCACTCCCGGGCGTTTCTTTTCATATTGATGAGACATCTGAAATGAAAGTAGTGTGTATTGATGTGAGGTATTGAAAGTATTACGAATGTAAGTTATATATGAAAATGACCACTCTTAGTTTAGGAGATATCCTAATAAGCTTCCTTACTACGTCAAAGTGGTGATCGAAAATGAAGTTTTTTTACTCTTTATTTTTTTGTGCAAGGTTTTCTGCAACGTGTATACAGTGCATAAGGTGATGGTAAGAGCTGTGTTACAGTGCGCATTACCAAGGGCAAAAAGACAATTTTTGTATAGATAGGCCTAAAGTATGTGGTGCTTTGGCCTTGATCGTCTCAATTCCATGGCCTGACAATTCAATATTAACATGTTCATTACCTTTAAACAATATTCATTCATTTGTGTTGTGTTTTATCTGCATCTTCATTCCTGTTCTCTGCAATTTAAAACGGTTTGCAAGCCAAATCGAAGCACTCTAAACATCCGCCATTACAAAATCTTGTTCTGCTCACATGTGACACACAGTTGTCATGCGCAGCGAAGGGGAGATCGGAGGAAGGGAGGAAGAAAGAAGGGGTAAGTCAATGGGCTGGATTATCCAATCAGAACGCAGTATTTCAAGGAATGTTTGTACGTAGGCGAGAAATCTGACCTATTGTTCTTTTTTCATCCAAGCGAGGTTTCAAGGAGGAGTTGTACGAAAATCCGGGGGTTACTCTATATAAACAAACCATGCAAATTCGTGGAGATGGTCTAAAACTAAAACCAGTTTCGTCATTTTAAAGAAATGTTTTTTATGAAAAATAACATCTTTTAACCCCCGTAAATATCCCTTTGGTCATTCCCCAAAACCATGGCCACAGGTTTAACAATGGTCATGGCCATGGCCAGAGGGCCATTGTAAGGCTTATGTGGCTTATCGGCTGGTGGCTTATCGTTCTCCGCCATCGTAAGGCTTATCGTTCCCATAAGGTAGGTACCCTATTGTTTATCAACAATAAACAATTGTTTTCCCTACTGCACTAACAGATGCCTTCTTTGTAAAATTCAGATGCAAGGCCAGCAGGGCGAGAGGCAACTTTTTATAATTATTAGACCTTATAATTATATGATTTATAATTTTATAGAAAAATAAATTTTTTTAATTTTGAGTGGTCCTGGCCCATGCTAGAATAATTGGCAGCTGCCTTCTGCTAGCACAGCACAGACAACGCAATTTTCATCGTTTACATGGAAAATAAAAGCTGCAAGTTACAAAACTTTCTTAGCTTTTTAATTCAGGTATTGTAATTTGTTGAGCGTACGGTTCCTTATAAGCGGTTTCTTATAAGGAGACATTGATTTTTTTGCTTTTTTGTTCTAATCTACAAAGGGTCATTAGGCTAACTCAAGGGGGAGAACAACGATCTAAAAGAGTTTTCAGGAATCCAATAAATCATGAATGAATTACCCCAAGCAGCCAGACTTTCTTTTAGCTTTTAGCTGCTTGTAGCTTATTGGCCAGTTTTATAGTGGTGCCCCATCGATGAGTGGTGAACTGAATGGAGTGCAGAAGCAGGTTCAAGAAGTTTTCCGATTTGCCTATTACAATTTGCCTGACAGGTTATCACTTTGCGCTTCACAAACAGCCAAGAAGATTCCTAAAATCGCCAGATTTTTTGATGTACAAGTACAAGCATCGGCATGTACAAGCATTGGCAAAGACAAATGGATCAATTTGGTTGTAGGGAAGAACTTCCTTAGCACAGCCTAGCCATTCACCACCACACTGTGCAACACAATCCTTCCCAGCAGTCTCAACAATAACATAAATTTGTGACTTGTTGGCAAGGGCGATTCTACTGGGTGCTTGTTGCATTCACCAGGGACAGCCAATCAGCTCGTTTAAGTCTTCTCGAGTTTTCTTCAAAATAAACTCAGCAAGATCAATCTTGCCTTCTTCTTTCTGACAGTAGACAAGCTGATCACCCTTTTTCGTAGCAGCCCAAAGTGTACCCATCGTTTTGGTCACAGTATGCCCAAGCCAGGAGACACGCATTGGCTGTCACGTGACACAGCACTTTCCGTTGTGGATAAGTGGTACGAGGAAATTGGAGCTGTTCACTACAGTATTGCGCAGGATGAAGGCGAAAAGACGGAGACTCAAGCTACTGCTAGAGGCCTTTGCGTTTGTGTTCCTTCTGAAGTTTTATTGGAAGCTTTTTGAATACTGCACACCAATCATTACTGTCATGCAAAAGCCAACACTGGATGCTGTTCAGCTATCATCAATGTTAAGCGATTTCCAGGAGATCTTGGAAAATTTAAATTACGAACAAATTTGGGAAGATACCATAAAAGTTGATCGCAAGATACCTGTTGTTCGGAACAGATGAGGTTGGCGAGGAATAGAAAGTGTTAACGATGGTTCCTCAGAAAGCTGGGAACTGTGCTTGAAAAGTTTGGTAGCAACATGTGCAGCTAAATTTTCCAAAAGCATCGAGTGGCGTTTCGCAAATTTGCAAAAGTTTAGATGGATGGACCTCATTCATCTGGCAAAGTTTGAAGAGAGGAAAAAGGCAGTAATCTACGCTCAAAGGGTTTGATTGATGAAACGGCAAGAGTTTACGCCTTTGCAGTTCCAGATGCAGTCACTCTAGAACACTGCCTTGACATGCTCTACCAGAACAAGGAGATCCCTGCACTGCTGGAAAAGATTGTGAGAGAGCGAGATGCACTGGTCGCCAAGAAAAACGTGCAAGAATGGCTTGTAGACGAAACCAAGAACTGACAGCCGAAAACAGCAATGAAGAAAGGGCAACCATAGAGACAGATGACCAAATGCATGGTGTAAGATGAAAGCTTAAACATAGAAGAAGATTTTGTGAAAGAAGGAAAGCCAAGATATATTCAAGATATATGGACTGTTTTGCAGAAGACTAACCTCCAGGAAGCTCTTCCTGAAGCAATCACCCTTCACCAATTAGCGGCAGTGACACCACTAACACGCGTTCATTGCGAGAGAGTATTCAGCCGAATGAAAAGGATAGTGCCACCTGCACGATCAACAATGCTGCAGAACAGAACGGACATGTTGGTCTTCTTGCAAGGCTTTCACAACAACCAAACGTTAAAGCCAGTGTCACTGTCAGCTTCAAGTCGTACAATCAGTGTCGTCTCAAAAGATTTACGCAAAACTAACGTTAATTCTTAGTATCTGTAATATCCTTTAGCACTTGAAATAACATTGATTCAAGATCTTTGCTGCAATTCTTAAAAGCATTCTTAGCCAGAGGGCGTGGTCACAAAGATTTTTCCAGGGGGTACCCCCGGACCCCTAATTTGTTTGGCTCGTGAAATTAATACCAATTGATTTTGGGCGCCAGCTGCCACTAAAAACGTAGAGTGCAAATTACTTAAGAATTTATGACATCTCATACACCACCAATGGAAACTAACCAAAGGTGAAGAAGACAAGTTTATGATGTCCAGAAGGAGAAACTGAGGAAAATGCTGGCTACCTATGCTGAGAATTTTCACAAAGCCAGCACAAATGCTGATTAAAAAATAGTTTTCCCAATTATATGGCTTGAATTTAATGATTTTCAGACAAACCAAGTGCTTTCTCGCTGTGAATTCCTGTTTACATGTGATAATGTGCTGGATTCTGTGTGGACTTGCTACAAGTCTCTATTTTGGTTCGTGAAAAAGAGACGGAAAACGCGAGAGGAGAAAAATAAAGAAAAAAAGAGAAAGGAAAGGAAATAGAGACTTGCAACACTCATACACCCAATCGAGGCTCTGTTAAAACTTTCCTATTCCCCGTACAACATTATGTACGGCTGCAAATGGTCGGTCCATCCTTCTTTTTCTTTGGTACAAGCCCATCCCAACTGACCATTTCTCCAATCAGCGGCATCTGTTGACGCAGACAAAATGAGAACACTTCATCTGCAAGCCAGGTTGAACAAATACTAAATCACATCCACAGAAATGGCGGACATTTTAATTGAAGCAGTGAGAGTTATTGGTTTTAACAAGCTGAGGGAAAGACTTTTCAAAGAAAGACGTCCATAGTTGCCCTTAAAGGCAAACATGTATTTGTTGCGATGGCTACTGGCTCAGGGAAATTGTTTGCTTTTCAGGTTTTCACGTTTGCATTTCACGTTTGCATTGCAATTCCCAATAGACCAAAAAATCAGCACAGGAACGGACTTCCTTCAGAAAGTTACTGAAATAGTGCCTGGTAATTCGTTTGTTACGATACATCAACAACCACCAGGTGTCCCAGAAATAGTATACAGATTTGTTTGGGTCCAGTTATTAACATGTAGCTTTAATCAATGATTAATCAACTTCTAAATTTTCCTTCTGATTGCTAACTTGAACATAGAAACCTCATTTTTTTATGTTGGTGCTTTGAGAGCTAAGTGTAAAATATCAATCTTGAGAGATGAAATTGGACTTTTTTTGTATATCACAGTTAAAACTCAACAAGATACAAATACAATAATATGTGCCGTCCATAGCAGAAATAGACATGATGTCATCTGGTTCTGGCTATGAACGGCACTTGACAATTTCTTTAAAATCAATCTCATTAAGCACTTTGTGTACCATAGCTCCCTTCCTTTTTGGCAGACGCTAGCATACGCCAGCTTAATTTAGGTGAATTATTGCAAAACAAAATTAGCAGAGACTTCTGGAATATAAAGTAGAGATCTTTATCAATTTTATTTTCATTCATCGAAGGGGACAGATTGATAAATTGATCAAGCATCCCCCCCATGTTGTCTGCAACTCTCTACTGCCATTATCATTGTTCACTAAAATAAAATTGATGTTCAATTCCTCGTATAGGTCATCATTTCCCTGGCTCCCTTCTCGTAAAATGAAGCTTGCTCAAACCAGGAAGGTGCTTCAAAGTGTTGTACCATATTCTATAAAGGAAACATGGACACATTAATTTTGTTGCCTAATAAGCCCAACGCATGAAAGGACTCGAACAGCTTCACAATCGGAAATCCTGAATAAAGCCGGTCTTGGCAAGACAAAAGTAGTCTTTAGAGACAGGAATGCTCGCCACGAAGCTGTCTGCAAAACCCTTGAAGAAACATTTTCACAATTAAAAGATGCTGGAGGCTACTTGCTTTATCGTGCCAAAGTGGGTGGCCAAAACCGTCCATTGACAAGGCTTCAATGCAACTGGTCCCATGTACCACATTTGAGAAAAGAGGTTACTGGTTATGCATGCATTTACATCCAGCCTTTGCAGAAAGAGCTTAACACTGTTCCCAGCAAAAAGGTTCAGTAGTGTTTACCTTATTACCTTATTACCTTTACATTATTGGTTGTTAAGGTAATCGATTAGTGGTTTAAGATACAGATTGTGTGAAAGCTTCACAATTCCCTGTCAGAAAAAGCATGTCAAAAACCATGGAAAACCCATGTAAAATTGGAACAAATTACCATGGAATTTATGGGAGCAAAAGTTATAGAGCATTTGGATCTCACATGTTACCCTTGCTTTTCCATGCTGCTTCGGAGCAAATCTAAGCGGTGGAAAGCAAGAATAGCACGTTGCATCCATAGAAAAACCTTGGATGCAATGATTTCCAACATGCCTTGTCTACCATCCAATGACTTTGCAGTCTTGTCAATACAATACAGATTTTCGCTTCCTTTTAGAAATCTCCACATGAGAATGGTGTTGTCACCACTTGTTGTCACCAAAAAAAACCAAAAAGAACTCAGTCAACCATATGATTTTTGTTTGCATCGTTTGGTACAATGAGCAACTGTGCGTAATTGTGAGAACATAAAAGGGGTTGGTTATTCAATATTTCTTAAAAAGGAAGTAAAAGGTGATGATGCTCCTAAAATACAATGCAATACTTGCAAATCAAATGTTCTGCTGCAAGATGTTCCTGGCCATAAGTGCCCCAATACAGACACAAGCACATCAAGGTAATACATATATCTCTGACATTGTTTCTCTGATGCATATGATATAAAAGAAAACATGCCGAAACTCCCCTCATTGGCATGAAATATCATAAAAATCCAACAGATTTGTTTGAAACATTTCATATTAACCATTTATCAGAATTCTACCAAATATCAAAATGCTATGATTTTGGGACCAAGTTGTAGGTATCCATATCAGTATTAATATTGGTTATTAAAAAGACTGGGATATCATTTTTGGAGAAAGCTTTGTTAGGCTTCAAGAGAAGGCTGGTTTATTATTGACTCAAGAACACCAAACTAAAGCATCTGCCACACTCTTTGAACTGTGCTTACTCTTTGTGTTGCTGGATGAATATAGTTTAGCAAGAATTTAAATGTCTGCCTTCCGTTCATTTAACAAAGTAGTTAGATTTAGTATTCTATCTTGCAGTTGCAGTACAATCAAAGAAGTAATAAACTTGATTGATTCAAAGGTTTGTTTTTTTGTTTGTTGCAATGATCCCTTATTCTTAGAAATGAAATTTGTTCTATTTGATTTTATGAATAGAAAGCAGGAACAATTTGGAAAACTAGAGCATAATTCATACTTTCCTGAATTCTAAAATTTTTCTGAAATGTGTTCCTGGTTAACTCAGTGTTGGTACTCTGAGTTGCTCAATGTAATACCAAAATTTGCCTAGCCTTGCATTGAATCAATCTTGAACGCCTTTTCCTGATTTTTTTACGTTGCCTTTCTCAAGTTGGATTTTGTTTATTTTGCAACAAAGGCCGGGCCTTACTGGGAAAATTTTGGAAGGTGTGTGGTAAATAGCATTTCAGGCGTGCGATGGTGTGCAGTTGAAAATGTAGTAAAATCAATGACCAAAAGAGCTTCCTGGATCTCCTTTGCAGGAGAAAGAAACCTGTAAACATACCAGTTTATGAAGTTGACATCTTTTTCTAAACAGAACCAAATATGTAACAAGAAATGTTATTAAGGGCGTTAAATATAAGAAACTGGTGATAGTGGGGCGGCTTAGTTAAATAATTGTGCATTTTGTGATAAAAGCATGAAAATTGGTATACATGGACAGTTTTGCATGCTGAAAAAAATGTGCTATATGACCACCTTGGCAAATTCCCGGATAATCTACTTTTAGAGGGGAAAGTCGTTCCCAGACCTCTATACCATTTTTGGGCTGTTGCTATGTAGAAAGCAGAATAACAGATACAATAATTGCCCCAATATCAATTCAAACATGTAGGAACTGATGCTAAATGCTAAAATGCAAAAAATACTATTTTTATATAGGGAAACTCGTTCCCAGACCCCCAAAATGGGTTATACAGTAACAGTGGAGGAATGACTCTACAAGTAGACAAATAACGGTTATAGAATCAAATCTAACATGTTCGATACATACACAAAATAAAAGATGGTAACATGCTCTCTAGCTATCATTTGTAAAACTAATGTAATTGTCTCCAGACTTCTAAATATAGTAATGCTGAGAATGCGAATAGCAAGAAACTGCTGTTACTTAGTAGCTTTATGGAACACTTAGAATCCCAAAATGTAGCAAAATATAAAGAGGATTTCACCATATTTATAATCTTTGGACCAGATAAGACATTTGTTCCCAGACCTCCCAATTAGGTTCAATAAGAACATTGAAAATTAGTATAACTGTTGGTAAATTATGGTACGGATTAGTAAATGATGGAAAAGTATGAGGGATGACCATACACTCAACTTTCTAAACTAATATAGCAGAACAGTTTTCTGTGCTTTAAGGCGAATTTGGAACGTAGACTTTGTTGTATGTAATTAAACTTGAAGGCAAAAAACATGCAAGCAAATACAAATGCTGCGATCAGCTAGTTAGTTATGAGTCACTGTCTTTCACAGTCTCCTTCGCAAAAACAGAGTTGGGTGCATTGAAGAGCTGTCTTCTCACATTTATAACCTTTCTTGCATCCTTTCTTGCATTTGCATGAAATTAATTCTGTACAGACTTTTGAAGCATCTGGGAGGTTTGTCCAATGTGGCTCAAATAAACCGCTGTCATCTTTTCTCCATCCCCAGTCACAAGGAGAGGGCAGGTCCTGCTGCTTTTCAAGAGTATTGCTCCAGATGAATCCTCCTTGGAATGTTGCTCTTTTGACATGCTGTTCTAGCGCATCGTATGTAGGAGGAATTCTCTTGACGTTGCTGCACCTTGCAAAGATCTTCTTTCTGGTCTTGTTTATTTCCAGGCACTGACTTGCCCTATCATACATCAGCACAACAAACCGTTGTATTGTATTCATCACTTCCATACTTATTATTTCAGGACATGAAGCCAGTGCTATCAGTGCGTCGGTCAAGTCAGGAAAACACTCCCATGTTGCCCAAGCTGATTTCTTTCCATGGTTTGCAAACGCAGAGACCGTATCACACCCTGTCAAAGCATGGAACATGGGCAGGGCGAGTGACTTCCGTGGACCAATAGTGTCCCTTATCAGGTGAGCTGGAATATAGCGAAGTTTTTTCCGCTACCAAATGCCAACCAAAGCTGCTGAATTTCAGGAACTTTTTCTGCTACAATAACAGCAAGAACCAAAACATCTGTATCAACAGTGCGAATGATAATGCTGTTGTGTCCTTGAGAGGCAGCATGGGATGCATGGAGCAACATCCGCGTGTCTGCTTCCTCATGATTGCATGGTGATAGGGCGGCACTGTCCTGGTTTGGAACACAGACCACCTGTTCTCCATCAGTGACAACTAGCTCTTTTCCTTGGATGAAATCGGCTACAATCAGGCTTTCTGTTAGCAATTTAAACAACTCTGTTTTATTTTCATCCACTCGCAAGAAATTTGCCCAGTTGGTTGGACATGCAGTTGACTCGACTACTCGATGGCGAATACCTTTACCACGCTTGGCACGAGCAATTCCCTTTAAACTATCTATAAAATACCTGTCCCATGTAATATCAATTCTCTTTGCCCTTTGGAGCTGCGATTTTACGTATGGCAAAAACACTTCTCCAGAGTATTCTTTAAACGTTTTGGAAACGCCCGGTTTCAGCATCTGTACTATTGCTGCACCATCGAGAATAACTGCTGTAGCATTAACAGGCTCTGTGTGTTCATTCTCATTTTCAAGATCATCAACGAGGCATCCAAGAAGATCACTTTTGCTTCCTAATCTTAGAGAACCAGTTTCATCTGTTAATGCTGGAGGAAAAGGCTGATTTTCATACTTGAAGAATTCATCAAGATTTCCTTCTCTTGTTTGGCAGGAGATGTACATTCTTGAGAAAAGTCACTCCTCATAGACTTGAGTTGCACTCCGCTCTTTGCTTGTTTGGCTTTATTTGGGCTGGCAAATATTGCTAGCTTATTCCTCGTGATTGGATCATCAATGGGCTTACTTCTATTGACAAGACGCTCTTTGATGTAGGTGTCTAGCTGCTCTTTTCCTATTGCTTTTGCCTTATAAAGATTTGCGACCGACTCTTGTTCTGTGATCATTTTTGTATCCAGTGCAATGAGGTCCTTGCTCTCTTCTTCAAATGGATTACCCACTTCCTTGATTGTATTGACTAAGGATCTAACATCTTTCTGGAAAGCCTTGTTTACACTTGCAGTTTCGTCTTGATGTAGATAACTTGATGTAGAATCTCGACCATGCAGCATCTCCTCGTATTCCCCAATAACCCTTGCTACCTCTGGTCCTGCTACCATCCATCTTCGAAGTGCACTCGGATTGTCCGTCAAACCGACAGCTCCACCATCTCCTTTTATTATCTTATTATTTTGCTCGTGCGCTTGGTCGATTGGAATTGCAGAAAACCTGCGCTGCGTCTTCTTCACAGTGAACTTCCCTGCCTTGAAGGCATCTTCGACTGCTTGGTGGTGAGCTCCTAGCTGCTTCAAATCTCGAATGTGTACCGGAAGCCATCTTGCATAGTTAGTGTGATTCATCGCGAAAAACCAAGAGGCAATCTCTACTAAAGAATCAATATACATCTGATAGTCAGAACTCCTTAGTGAACGAACAAGTATGTTCAACAAAAGTTGCATTTCGAGGACGGTATTCCAGTACTTGAATTGCGGGACATTTGCTTCTTTTCCTCTTTGCCATTCTTCGAGGCTTTGGAGATCCTCATTACCTGCAGATGTGCCGTTACAGTATTCTACATAGGCATGAAGTTTCGCCAAGTGTAGGGCTGCTGCGCTGACTTGGTGCATTCGTCTTGTTCGGGAGAGATGTGATGCTTTCAGAAAAGATTCAGCTGTGCCTGATGATGCTATGCTTGCTTGTTCTATGACTGAGACCCATCCTGAACCTTGCAGCCAATCGCCTATGGCTTTCTGATATGCCATCTCGATATGTAGACCACCAAGCATCGCAAAAAATTGATCCTCTCCATAATTTTGCGGCCACTTCCATTGTATTTGCTTTGCTAGAGCGTACAACGGCTGGTCAAAAGTAAGAACTGGTGTTTGGTATGGATTCAAATGGTCAATCACCTGCCTGGTGACATCGATAGAATATCATATCATCGCGACTGTATGCGCACTCTCGTGAAACAATGGTAGCAACGCAGTTCTTGTTATTTCTTTCAAGACTCGTGGTTGCTTGCTGGCATGAAAATGTGACCATGAAAAGCCAAAAGTAGAGCTATCATCTTCCTCCTTTGAAATGTTACTTGCAATGTAATCTAACCAATTCATTTCTTCCCTTGCGTGAATTTGTGCACCACTATAAACAGCTTCGTGATATTCGGTGGAAGAAATGTGTCCTTGTGGAATGGCTGTTCCTTTGACATTGGAATCTACAGGTGGGACATGTGAATAGTAACTTGGCAAATGACCAACAGATTTTGACCTTGAAGCCCCGCTGATGAGAATACCCCCAAGTGCCTCTCCTTCACTTTCTGAACCTTGGTGCTGCAGTATTGATATGCTTGTTCCATGGAAGGAATCTTTTGCTGTCGTTGAACTTGGATTGTGGTCAATGTTATCGACCGCTGCTGTAGTGAAGACATTCCTCCGCAATGACTTTGGACACACAACACCATCCAACCTGTAACTTTCCACAACACTGTTACCCATCTCTGATGCCAAGCATAATACGCTGTCATATGATATGCTGAGCCCCAAGTTATGCAGTTTTTCAATCATTCCCTTCTTCCTTGTTTCTGCGTGAACTAAAAGTCCAAGGTAAATTGGAAGGGGGGTTTCTTGATGCACATCATGTCGAGAAGATTTCTCAGTCACATGCGCTGGACTTCGCTTGTGCTTGACTGCATTATACTTGACTAATTCAGCTATAGAGCGAGCAGCTGATAAAGCAATCTCCTGGGTCTGTTCTTTGATACCCGGTCCTTCTAATATCATACTAATTAGCGCAACGAGCACTTCAGGAACCGATTCACTTTTGCTAGAACTGGTAAATGTACCATTGAAGGGTTGATTGTCTGAAAACAACTTTTCACGTACAAGTTTCGCCGACTTTGCAAGCAAAATGCCTTGATCATCGTCATCCTGGAAACACGTCAGTGCCAAGGCATCACCAACATCATCTTGAAATGCTAACAAGACGTCTCTGCCAGAGCGATGTGCTTGCGGGTTGGGAATATGGGACAAAAGACGTTCTTTTAGGCGGGTGGAATGAATACGCAGTTCTGTTTGTACACCAAGTTGCTGCATCCGAGACTGGTACAAAGAAACAAGATCAGCAAGCTTAAAAATGGGTGATTCATCAGATTTAGCCCTTGAATCCTTGATGTAAGTTACTAATTCAGCAAACACGATACCTGCAAGTGCTCTTTCTGAGCTATCTTCGTTATTCATGATTTGGCTTTCTTTACGAGCGCGGTTGTACAAAGTCACTAGGCATTGGGCATGATAAACTGCATCCAGTGCAACCATATCACCAGCACTCAATTTTCCTAAAAGTTCTGTGTCTTTAACTAAAGCTGCCGCTCTTCGTACTTGCTTATCTATTTGAAAAGTTGCTGCTTTATGTAACTTTTTACTATCATCACCCTCTTTGCCACAGAAAAAGCACGTTTCTTGGTTATGATCATGATAAATCTCGGTCTGAGCCCTGGTTCTCTTTTCAGAAGAACTATCACAATTGTAGATATCACTCTCGATTGGCCGCTTTTCTGCTCTCTTTAGTTTGGTTGCATTATACCGTGCTCTGCATGATGGATGCCATGATGCCTTCTGCTTCGTAAGTGTTTCCTCGATCCCACCACCATCATCTAACCTCTCAAGCTGCAACGTTCTCGGGAGCAAACCAAGTTCTTTGAATCTACATAGGTGTGCAGCAATTGACTTGTACCCGCTACCAACATCTTTGCGATTAGACAGAGCAGGGCAATTTAGATTTTCTGGCGTTTCTGCCTGGCATATGATACACAGATTCCAATTTGTTTTTGTGGAGATGCTTGATGGTGATGCTGAAAAGTTACCTTCCAAAATTTGGAAACTTTTGCTTGCCATCATCTAGACAAATTGGTAAAATTTTGCTTGAGAAATGGACTCTTACGACGCATTATATCTTCTGACAAAGTAAAGTACATCTAAAGTTTCTATATTCTGAGGATTTCATCGCTATGATAAAATTTCGGTCATCTGCCAAAGCTTAAAAAACTATGATAAAGGTGTACCAGGAACAGAAGAGGTGCAAGAGAAAATCGCCTCTCCTGCCAACTATGGCCTAAATTTGTTGCTTTCTATTCTTTTCCTTTCACTGCAATGTTGCCCCAAAAATATGTACGCCATAGCGTGCCTAGGTCGTTAACCCTTTCATCTTACGAACTCTATTTCAGTATCAACATTTATTAGTGTGTTGGATGTGTTGGTAACATATTCTGGAAAGGATTTATCTATCTTAACTTTCACAAGGAATGAAGAATAACAAAACTCACGTTCTACACATCATTTCCAGAGTCTGAGGCCATATTGTTGGATAATTTATCATCCTGCCGCTCCGCCGTCATTCGCTTTCCTCAAGAAAATGTGTGTAATTTGAACACAGTCTTCTGTATCCAAATGGTTTCAAAAACAAGCAAAAAGCTACCTGCAACACTGTAGTGGTTTCAGTAAAATAGTATTTGAAATAGAACGAAGCAGACCACTGTAAAGGTTACAATAACAAACTATTGTGTTGCATAACAAACAGTATCAACTGGTTAATAGGAGCCTGTGGTTAATAGCTATCAGCTTCCTACTCGTTTTCAGTATTTCAAGCCAACCTATTTGGAGGTCTGGAAACAAGTGCATCTAGATATAGAAACTAGAGAGCATTTACCGTCTCTTATTTTGTGTATGTATCGAACATGTTAGATTTGATTCTATAACCGTTATTTGTCTATTTGCAGAATCGTTCCTGCACTGTTACTGTATAACCTATTTTGGGGGTTTGGGAACGAGTTTCCCTATATAAAAATAGTATTTTTTGCATTTTAACATTTAGCATCAGTTCCTACATGTTTGAATTGATATTGGGGCAATTATTGTTTCTGTTATTCTGTTTTCTACCTAGCAACAGCCCAAAAATGGTTTAGAGGTCTTGGAACGACTTTCCCCTCTAAAAGTAGATTATCCGGGAATTTGCCAAGGTGGTCATATAGCCCATTTTTTCAGCATGCAAAACTGTCAATGTGTACAAATTTTCATGCTTTTTGATGCAACGTTGCATCATGTTATGAGACATACTTAAGCGATGATGGGACAGGATTAGGGTCAGGATACTGAAGGCTCGTTCTACTGTGGAAGTGGAGGCTGAAATGCAGAGAGCAAGTTCAACCAGTAGAGACAAATTTGGAAATTCCTTGCGTCTGCAACTTAAGATTTTCTGCCACAGCTGACGTGATTCCATGTTAGCATAGAAAGACTTTTGGGTAATCTTCAATGAGCGCCATTCCTGAAAAACTCTTCCTCTTTCAAAACCAGCAGCTAACAGTGGCTCATTGAACATATCACAGAGCTGGTTGATCTCCACTTTGCCGAAAGCTTTGTCGCTGTGATCCCAAATTTTGGGGTCTAGCCAGGCTGTTGCCTGAAAGATTTCTTGGTCATACGACGGAAAACGGTTTCGAATCAAGGGGCATATGATGTCGGAAGCCTTTCCTTTAATTTTGATTGCTCTTTCAAATGAACTGACATCAACGTTTGTCATCTCCATCTCAACGCCAAGGTACTCCCGGTTAGCTGGCTGGCGTCGCTCATGCCCAGCTTTAGGATATTCGCCTTTGACAATGTTGTTCTCCACGCGAAACTTGGAAAGAAATGTGCTCAAGGACGTATCAGTAGCATCAGTGACATCAGAAATCTCTTCCATGGCAGCAATTGTTTTTTCGATTGCAGGAGGGATTTCGAATGCCATTAAGCCAGCCTTTTCAAAGACCAGAGAGAGAGAGGACTCATAGTCTCAAGGACATCCAAATAGGCAGAAACTTGACAGAGGAAAGGGTGACTTTTCAATTTCTTCAAGAAACCTATCAGTTTTGATCGTGTCTCAGGACGGTATCCTTGGTTTGTAGCCAAAGCATTTTCAAATGCTGCAATGATTGATGGCCAGTTATGGAGGAGCTTGGGCATCGTATAATGCGTAATATTTAGGCTTTGTGATGCTTTCTTTATCTCTGATTTCAGTTTTCCAGAGTTTAATAGTAGGGTCCACACGTTTAAGTAGAACCTATCAACCTCATCAAATTCTGCAACTCGTTTTACTGCATCTTTGAGGGCAAGTTCAAGTATATGGTTGACACAGTGAATTGTCACCAGCCATTCTCTCTCTCTCTTCATTTGAGTTAAAACTCCAGAATATTTCTATATCACCATAAAAATTTCTAACCAAAAAACATATCAACACTGTGTACCATTTGCAACGGGAAAGAACTCTGGGTTATCTTGCTCCCATTGCGAATGGTACTTACAATTCAACAATTATATTTATACAACTAACAAAAGACTAAAACACCACAACAAAGCACAAATCAACAATAATAGGAAAGAACAATACAACTAGGGACAAAATAAAGGCTACTTATACCCTTCTCACACCTGCAAGCCAAACGAGCCCAAATTAAAACTATCTTCAGAACACGTTTAATTGTTGGTCAATCCAACAAAATGGAAACGGTTTAAATTTGGTCAAATTAACTAGGTTTATAAAAAACTTCCGACTTTTGTTCTGTAGTCAGACAGACGGACAGGGCCATTCACTGTGTGCTCGTCATTTTTGCCTGTTTTTTTTTAAGATTCCATTGATAGCAGCTTTGATGGAGTCGGCATTTGTTCCCCCGAGATCGGCCATTTCTTGCAGTGAAACGACAAAGTAAACTGGAATTCCGTTTCGCTCTGTTCTCACGAGGACAAGTTCCTTCTCGTCATTTGTCTTTCGAGCTTGGGATCCACCCGATAAAATATAGATGAAATGGCTGCCAGCAATTATTGCTGCAACTTTTTATTTGATTGCTTCTGATATGCAATGTACATATTCTCGAGCGGCATTACTGTTATCTTTGCCTTGGACAAGCCGTATACCATTTGCACGCTGGCATTTAACAAGCACCTCAAAATGTTTGTGGGGCAGGGACGGTGTTAGTACCATTTCGTAGGCCGTTCTCATTAGCTTCAAAAAGAAATCTCGGCTGGATTCATTCAGTTTCTGTTGAATGTCTAGCTGAACTGTTCTTCTGGTCTTCTGGTCGTGTCCAGCCTTTCGTCGGCTGGTTGGCGATTATCCAACATTAATGCAATTTTATGGGCTTCACCGGTAAGATAACGATCCACCTAAAATAAGATTTGCATAGCATTTGAACATTAAACACAATTTAATGTAACTAATTAGAATTTGCTAATGCTGCTTCATTTTCGTCAGGAGGCTTTACAAGATATCTAAAAGTCTCATTTCTGGATCAGTAGGTAACGAAAAGGAGTGACTGCTCTCCTTTACGGGGCCTTTCCTGGTACTGTTTTCATAACACTTTATTTCCTTGAATTTGTAATATATTAAGTCTTTGTTGTCATTCCATCAGTTAAGTAGAAGTCAAGAAGTTAAGATATCCTTTATCGTGGTTAACAAAACAGTTTTGTCACTACGCGTATTTTTTTTTAAGAAACAGTTAGCTCAATTTTTGGAAAGTTAAGAAACAACCCTACATGAATTTAAAAAGCTACGAAACTTTTCTCATTTGCAGTTTTAATTTTCCCAGCGCATCGCACTCACAAATGTTTTCACACCATTATTGTCAGTGCAAATTATATTTACTTGTTTTGAGATCTTACTAAGTAATTCCAGAGCCCTCTTGGGGGCATTACAAATTACAACACGTAAGAGCTTGTGGTAGCAAAATGGCTCCAAAATGTAAGAAACTGGCTACCAGCCCCCGGACCTTAGTTTCCTATAAAAAGGAATAAAAGACTGTCAATATAGTCATGATGACAGCAGCTCATTTACACGTTGGATGGCTGATGATTTCTTCTCGATACTTGGCACACAATTTGCACCATACCTTTGTCACATACTGCTTTGACTCAAAGGTCTCAATTTGTGACCGATAATACCCTCTTTGCCCCATTTCAAGAAAGTGCTCAATTCCTTCATTGACCCTTTCTTTTTCTTTGCGAACGATGCCATTTTCTCAAAACCGTCCAAAAACAAGAGTCAACACACAACTATTAAACGTGCCTCAGTTTCATCTTCTAGTTCTATGGCTACATATCGTGACCTCATCAAAGACTTTGATCGTTGTTTGATTTTCCATATTGAATTCTGACATTTAAGGTAACAGATAATCAGTAGAATTTCGAAAAAAATAAAAAAAGTCGATTTTTATATTTTAGTGTCAAGATGCTCTGTCATCTGTGCTGAATTGGTTCTCAAATTATCTCTCAATTATCTCCACGTTTTACCCCCAAAATGATGTATCAAAAGTGGAGGGGTAGGAGAAATCCCCCCAAGACATCCAGAAAAGACCCTGTATCAATGACGCAATATAGCCTCATAATGATAACACCTCCAAAGAGAGGTTATTGTACTTGTTGTGAAACTTATCTGTTATCCTATTTCTTTTGCTTCGATATCGATGGAAATTTGCGATCTTGGTCTCTTTCCCAATCATTTATTTCGTTTTCTGAGTACAACAAGAAAGTGCAAAGAAGATCTAGAGCTAGAAGAAGACTGCCTTACAGTAACCAGCACCTGAAATAAGCTGGAGTAAACAGAAATAGACACACAATTATTGGCTTGGCTTAGTTAGCTTAGGCCCACACACAGTAGCAGTACAGACAAGAAGGCAATTATTCTGAGGTCGCCAGAAGAACCATCAACTTCAGCCAGGAAACTCAGGCTATCTGACTGATTTCTTCAGTCATCTTCCCCCAGAAGTGACAAAGGAAGTGATGGTTTTTTTATGATAGCAGAGCAGACATTTTGATTCCTCTTTGGTGCCTGCTTAGATAGGCTTAGATTGCAAGGCCTCTTCTTTCTTTTTGATAAGCTTTGAAAGTGAAAAGGACTTGTTGAGAGAAAGATGGAGGACAAAACTATTTTTAATGCAGCTCCTGGTTAAAAGTCATTTGAAATCAATGTGACAACGGCAATACAGTAGGTATCAGGGAATGTGGCCAGAACCTGGTATCTATGCTACATGCAGATGTTTTGCCATGTATTGTCAACGAGCCTCCGCCAAAGTCAAAATCAGTATATAATACGGTTGTGAAACTATTGCAGCCTCTCACAGTGATGTAGCTTTTTCAAGCATGAAGAAGCTTGCTGATCATATTATATCTGTACTAAATCGAAGCAATGATACCAATATTTTAAAGACTTAAAATCAGTGACAATTTATTGGAGACACGCTTGCGCGGATAAACCCAAAATTCAGACAATGCAGCATATATGGCCGATATGCCGAAAGACCAACCTTTTTTTCAGCAAAGAACTTTGTTGGGATAGCCACTGCATCTCTGTTACACTACAGTTACTGGGAGCAAAGGTGTACTGTAAATCTTGCCCTTGCAAATGTCATGAAGTTGCTCCCTGTGAGGCTGCGCAATTAAAAGATATGCTGAAAATGCCAAAAAATAAGCCAAAAAAGAAGAAAAAGATTGAAGGCCATCAGAAAAGGATTCAGGACACTTAGATGGAGACAAGGGACAATGTTTTTGGGGTCTAAAGCCCATTAGACTGGAGGGACCTCATATCTGACACTAGTTTTATGTTTAAAGCCATTTTTCTCAAATCGCCAAAATACGCATCCGTCAGTAGCTTCTAACAAGGATTGCAACAGAACCATAAAAGATATAAGCTTGCAATTTGGTATTCTTTTAGAGTAAGATATTGTGAAAGGGCTGAAGCTCAAACCTCATATCTAGTAAATCCTTTGCAGTAATACCAAGAGTTTTAATTTTGTTCAATTGCATAAAACTAGCCACCTTAATAAATTCCCATTTTTTTCAGAGACGAAATACATGCAAATAATTTGTTTGGTCCAGCCCCTTAAGTATCTTATTGTGCACAAAATTGCAAAGTTTCATAGCTGGATAGGTTCTGGTTCAGATTTTATCCTTGTTAAAAGCCGATCCATATTTTTCTACAAACATGATCATTCAAGCGTAACTAATTAATTGATTTGCAAAATTTTTAGGAAAAAATCTTTTTAAAGTGGAAGACTTACAAATTAAGTGAAAATGAGATGTCTATTCCTTCAAATAAAAGTTTTTCCCATAATGGTTATATGCTACCTTAAGTACTTTCTAATGAGCTGATAATGAACTAAATTGAATACACGAATTTCAAACAGCGGAAACCACTCAACATTTTCAAGATGAAATAGTCGATTATTGAAGGATAAATTATTTGAGTTGAAAAGGTTTCCGGTGAATCATGGACTCGCACGGTAAAAAACTTTAATTTTACCAGATCGAGGCTTGCAACAAATTGCACGTCTAGGAAAAGGGAGGCGTGCGCCAAGGCGTGCGAGAGCGATCGCATGCCATTCCCAGTAAGGCCTGTATCGGTGTATCAGAAAAATCTCAGCTTGGTGGTGTATCAATGTATCATGATACACCGTAGTTGGCAGAATTGCTATGGATATTATAGAACTTAGCATATCTCTATCACAAGTGGCGTTTGCTAGATCTTCAACACTGACATTTGCGATGGCCCCCGATCGTGATGCATTGTCCACTAAGACTGCGCTGATCAGAAAGTTTCTGTCCATGGTGCATTCAGACATGGAAATGGTGGATGTTTGAGGCAGAGAAACGATCAAGGACCCGCACAGCCTCTTGCAGGCACGTAGCCTCGTCGAATTTAAGGAAGTCATCTGGTTTTGCCAATTTCCATGCGTCTACTTTTTTCCACTTTTGCTTAGAGGCCTTCTAAGACTCTTTAGCCAAAGTTGTATTTTCGTTTGCATTGTGTTTAGAACTTTTTCTTCAATATCCACAAGAGAGTCAACACAAGTCAAAAACTTTACAAAACTCAGCAGTGAGTGGAGATAGGTTTTAACTGTTCCGGGCTTCCTTTTTTGCATAAAATCGTCCAGCCACAACCCACATACTGCCTTTGTGTCCAACACTGACCGGATATCATCAGACTTCTCTTCGCTTCCGTCGGCACTCACTTCTTCTATAGTTCGTTTTATGGACACGACACGTCTGGCCTGTGCCTTTTGGCATCTTTTTCCTTCTTGTGGCTGCCGTCGATTGACTGCAGCCAATCGATGAATGCAGACATAACGAATGTCTCAGTGTTCGAAAATTCCACCGTTGTCTGCCTCAAATCTGCTTCATCCTCTTCCATGTCGAAGTTTGTTTCACCCACCTCCTTTTCTCCC
Organism: Aurelia coerulea; assembly: GCA_039566865.1. Classification (NCBI taxonomy): domain Eukaryota; kingdom Metazoa; phylum Cnidaria; class Scyphozoa; order Semaeostomeae; family Ulmaridae; genus Aurelia; species Aurelia coerulea. The sequence continues at coordinate 14,085,347 of CM076947.1, forward strand.
ACTTATTATTTGGATTGATTTGGATTTTAAGTTAGCAATGATTCGCTGATCTTTAACTTTATGGACTTGACAGAGATGATTATTAAGGCAAACTACGGTATGCTGGCATGTCATCATTGGGCACACCTTCCTTGTATAGTTTTTCCTTTTTCTTCCAGTCTTAATGTCTTTTAGCTTCATTAGGCCATACTTGCCTTTAGCTGCCTTAGCGTCTATTTTGTGCCATTGATGTACCGTTTGTAAATGGCGATTTAAGTCCTGGATTTTTTTTCACATGGAGGTATGGGACATTTCACACTGCATCTCTTTTGCTTTGTGTATTTTCGATTGTCTTTTTTGATCCACATATGAAAGATATAGAAAACAAAATTCATTGAGAAACCTCAGGTCGGTGACACTCAGATCGATTTGAAACTCATTTCATCTGCCAGAAATTTATGTCAATATTAAATTGTGTTCGCTTTCGCTCACATTTCCCTGTTCTCCCTCCCGGGGGGGGGGGTACTTCACTGTCGGGTCAGACGGGGATTTGTGCCAGTTTTGGGTAGTATTGGCCTAAACATTATGGGAAAAGGGTATACTTTTTATGTAATTGGGGTTCACTGTTATATAACAAGATTTTGGTAATGGGTGTTGAATGTCCCCATTGATTCAGAACAGATTTATTCACCTTGAAATAGAATGCCATTTAACGTTGGATTGTTCTTTGTTACTTCTTCAAACTTCTGGGATTGGGTATCAATGTCTGATCAAAATTCTGGGATTGGGTCATAACAGAAATGCTGGCGGCGCACACCCCTGCATGAATTTATAATGAAGTACACCCCCAGGTGTCCCCCTTTTTATACCTAGGTCCGTCTCTTCTCTCTGTTTTCAGTAAGATCACAGAAAAAGTCATGTATTCACGTCTTTATAAATTCCTTGAAAAGCATGAGGTTTTATATACTCTACAATATGGTTTTCGTGCAAGCCATTCCATTGACCATGCCCTAGTTAGTTTAACTGAAGCCATTAAATCATCATTAGACAACAGAAAATTTGGTTGTGGAATATTTATTGACTTGCAAAAGGCTTGTGACACAGTAAATCATAACATTCTTTCAATAAAGCTAGAACATTATGGAATTATAGGAACAGCTTTAAATTGGTTTGAGTCCTATATCTCAGATAGAAAGCAATATGTCTCAGTGAATGGTTCCAACTCCAGTCACTTTAGTGTTACATGCGGGGTTCCACAGGGCTCTGTCCTTGGCCCCCTCCTTTTCTTAATTTACATCAATGATTTACCTCTCTCTTCCTCAAAAACTAGCCTTATGCTTATTTGCTGATGATACTAACATCTATTATGAAGCTGAAAGTCTTGGCCAGCTGCAGAGTGTGGTTAATAAAGAACTAAAACAGTGAAGATGTGCCTAGATGTTAACAAACTGTCCCTCAATATTGATAAAACCAATTTCATAATATTCAAGTCTCCTCAGCATTCTTCTCCTGAGACTGTCAACATCAAAATTGGTAATCTTCCTATCAAACAGACTTGTTATGTCAAATTTCTTGGTGTTCTCTTAGATGAAAATCTTTCATGGAAGTACCACACAACAGAACTGTCTAAGAAACTGGCTTGAACTTGTGGGATGTTCTTTAAAATAAAACACTTCTTACCTGTCAATGTGCTAATCTGTCTTTACAACTCTTTATTTTCACCTTTCATTCAGAATGGAATTTTAGTTTTGAGTCTCGCCTATGACATTTATATCAACCAAGTGTTCTTGTTAAAAAAAAAGGTTACGAGAGCAATTTAATTCCAACATTTTACTGCACCTTCTACACCTCTCTTCTCAGACTTAAAAATCTTAGGGCTGCGTGATATTTTCCAGCTGAAATTGCTTGTTTTGTATATGACTGCATAAACAAGATATCTCCTACTTTTTTTCACTCCTTCTTTGAATTAGTGGAATCTGTGCATCAATATGGTACACGGCAAGTCACCAAACATGATATTTTCCCGACACAGAAAAATACCCTGCAATATGGTCTTAGATCAGTCCGTTACTGTGCAGCTAAATTCTGGAATGACAGTCCTGTGGATATAAAAAAGTCACCATCTTGTGTTATGTTTCGCCGAAAGCTCAAAGCCTTCCTCTTTGATTTAAATTATTAGAACTGATCATTGATAAGTTTCTCAGTGATAATCTTTAGAAAGAAGTCAAATTTACACGAGACACCTTTACACAGGGGGTGCTCTCTCCTCGATTAGCATAGCTATTGAGAGAGTTCCCTCCTTTAAGTAATTCCCTCCATACAATTTATCTTATTAGTTTCCTATTTTGTTAGATATCATTGTATTAATTTCCTGAATTGTATTATGATTAATTTTCTGTAGAGTTGGTTGACATTCTTGTAGTTTAATACTTTGTAGTTGTGATAAATTGTATGTAGTAGTGGAATTTAAAATATAAATTGAACTGAACTGATTGGACGGTATCGCTAGCCATTTTCTCAAAATCTCATTTCCGGTCATCTCCAGTTCTCTATGTAGGACTTATAATCTTTCCATAGAAACTGAGGTATTTCCCGACAGTTGGAAGGAAGCACGTGTAGCTCCTATCTTCAAAAGTGGCAAGGTCGATGATCGTTCGAACGATAGGCCAATATCTGTCTTACCTTTTGTCTCCAGGTTGTTTGAAAAACTCATACCGGGTGAGTCAGAGAAAACGTGGGGTGTTTGACGGATTGTGACGTCGCGTTTAGCCACCCTACCGTTGTGAACTAAATTATTCCGAGCAGGCATAAATCTGACTTAGATCATAAACTTTTCTCCATCGAAATCGGTCATGTGATTCATTATTTAACAAAGCTTTTCTTCCTAAATATTTGTATGGGAGTCTTGCAAACTGAGGAAACCTTTAACCAAGCTCCTTCAGCATTTTAGCCTTGCCAAAGCTGCAGGTACGCGTGGTATTATCTGGGGAGCATGAAACAGTTCGGAAATAGTGTTTTCTCCCCTGGGATGCCTTGTCAGGTCATAACTTGTCCTGCAAAGAGAATATATTTGAGAGACAATAAAAATGCATGCTGCTTTGTGTTGTAAAGAGATTTATTTCAACAAGATCAATGCGATGTTTCATGACAAAGTTATTTCATTCTCCCCTGATAATACCACGTGTACCTGCAGCTTTGGCAAGGATGAAATGCTGAAGGGGCTCCATCAAAGCTTTTATAAGTTTGCAAAACTCCCAAACAACGTCTTACGAAGAAAATATTTTCTGATTAATACATGAAGTGACCGATTTCGATGGGGAAAGGCTTATGATCCAAGTTAGACCTCTGGCAGCAAGAAAAAATTTAGTTACTACGATCGGGTTGCTGAACGCGACGTCACAATGCGCCAAACACCCCACGTTTTTTCTGACTCACCCGGTATATGATCAACTTTACAAGTACCTCGACTCTAATAAACATCTGTACTCAGATCAGTATGGCTTTCGACATTTACATTCGGTTGTTTCATGTTTGCTTAAATGCACCAATGATTGGTACTTCAATATAGACCGGGGTAAATATACTGCGACGATTTTCATTGATTTAAAGAAAGCCTTTGACACAGTAGACCATCAAATTCTCCTGGAAAAAATGCACCATTACGGGATTGATGGTGTCGAACATCAATGGTTCAGCTCTTATCTCAACAATCGCAGGCAGTCAACGGTGTCACATCCGATACAGTAGAAATTAATATAGGGGTACCACAAGGATCTTGCCTTGGACCTCTCTTATTTTTACTTTATATAAATGACCTTCCTTTCGCTTTAAAAAAGGCACAACCGACAGTGTATGCAGACGATACAGCGATCTCCTTCTCTTTGGATAAAATTGAAGAGATTGATGTTGTTGTCAATGCAGAACTTGCCTGCCTTGAGAAATGGTTGCAGGGCAATAAGCTTTCCTCAAATGTCATCAAAACACAAGCCATAATAATTGGTTCAGCCCAAAAGCTGGGGAAGATAACAAAATGTCAGAAATCACCCCTTGCTTCCAAGTTAATGGGAATGCTATCGATCTTGTTCATAAAACAAAATATCTTGGTGTAATGATTGATGAAAATTTGAAATGGGGAAGCCAGGCAATGTTTCTTCAAAAGAAAGTCTCACAAGCCCTCGGGCTTTTGAAATATGCCAAACAATTTGTCCAAGAAGAGGTCCTGATTACATGGGCGAGTTGACCTGCTTGTAGCTTGTTTCCGGTTCATTGAATTGTCCCAATGCTTTGGTCAAATCCTTCTTGAAAACAAATAGCTATTACATGAAGCGAACCAACCCGCTTTGCCGGGTTGGCTCGTTTTTCAAAAGTGGGTCAACCGGGCCAGGCAAGCTAGACATTGTAAAACAGTTACTTAAACTGAATTGTAATCCTGGGCAAACAATTTTAAGATAAAAAATAAACTACCATGTCCAGAATGCCTCTTCTTATGGACAATTTAAATTGAAACTAAATGCACAATTAGGTTATTGATAAATTTTACAAGAAACATTTTAGGTTTAGATATTCATATGAAGCAATTTTTAACTCTTTTAGGCATGACATTGTACTTATTTCTTTTTGAGTAATTTATGCCTCTTGGAAAAACCTTTGTACTAAGGATTAAGCCTGGTTTCCATATTGTTGCAAGTTGCCGTAAGATTCCGTAAGGTTGCCGCAGCCATTGCCGCAACCATTTTAACTTAAATGGAAGCCACTTCCCCCGGTACCTGCAGCAGCCGCAACCATGATGGTTGTGGTACTGTACATACTTGGAAAAAGTGGAAATGAGCATTATGTGCTTGATGAGTATTATGTGCGCATTAACCCAAAAGGCAAAAAGTTTCTCTTTAGACCAGTTGCAAAAGGCGAAGTCTTAAAGGTAATTTCCTCCCTAAAGAGATCAAAATCTTCTGGTCTGGACAACATCCCCCCAGGAACTGTAAAGGATGCGGCACATGTAACTACACAGCCCCTCCTTCACATTCTAAATCGGTCTTTATCAACTTCAACAGTTCCCTCAGCGTGGAAAGTCACTCGATGTGTACCTATCTTCAAGGGTGGAGATGCTAAAGACTTGGACAACTATAGGCCGATCTCGGTGCTTCCAGTGTTTTCAAAAATCCTTGAAAGAGTTGTCCATTACCAACTGTACGAATATTTGGAAAAGAACAAACTTTTGTCTCCATATCAGTTCGGATTTAGGAAGAATCGCTCAACGTCATCAGCTGTTGTTCACCTCACTGACAAAATCAGGATAAGCATGGACATGGGCCAACTCACAGGAGCTCTTTTTATAGATCTCTGAAAAGCATTTGATACCGTAGACCACCAAACCCTGACATCAAAGCTAACCCATTATGGTGTTGAAAACACTAAGCTAAAATGGATCCAAGATTATCTCTCAAATCGATCTCAAATCGTCAGCTTTGAGGGGGAAAAGACAAGAGAAGAAAAGATCTTGTACGGTGTGCCACAGGGGTCAATTTAGGTCCCTTGCTTTTTCTGATTCATGTTAACGATCTCCATCAGCAGATTGAGAAATCAAATATCATAATGTATGCAGATGACACTGTACTTCTGTTTTCGGATAAGAATGAAGCTGAAATAGAAAAGGCTATAAATCATGACGCCAAATTGTTACATAATTGGCTGTGCAATAATGGCTTGATCTTGAATCCTAAACAAGGCAAAACCTAGTTTATGATGTTTGGAACAGCGGCAAAAAGAAGGAAGATAACAAATCAAGCAAAAAATAACTATTGATTCGAAAGACATCAGTAATACCGATAGCTATAAGTATCTTGGAATCCATTTAGACACGTCACTCACTCTGAACGATCACATCCTAAAAATCTGTAAGAAAGCTTCAAGCAGGCTAGGCCTCCTGCGCCAAATTAGGCCAATACTCACCACCCATGCTGCTGTGGAATTGAACAAAGCCATGGTTCAGCCAGTTATGACTTACTGCAGCATTGCATTCTCAACATTGTCAGAGACAAATGAATCGAGGTTCAAGAAGATTGAAAAGAGAGCACTTAAAACTGTTTTCGGAGCACAACATGATAACCACCGCGTATGGCGATCATTTGCTTCCACGAGATCTATTCAATGTGCAGATTTCGTTTTCAAATGCTTAAATGGAACAGCTCCTGATATTTTCCATAACTATTATACGAAACAAGACCACGGAAAAGCAACGAGACGTAATGGTATGGACCTAAGGATGCCAAAAGTTAGAACGGAAAGTGCAAAAAGAGGGATCTATTACAGCGGAACAAAGATTTTCAATGCTTTGCCATTACAACTGAAAACCGAGAAATGTTATATCCATTTCAAAAAAGCACTGAAGGAACATTTTACGGATTAAACCTTTTTAATTGCATTATGAACATATAAATAGATATGCCATTTTGTAGGATATTGACAATTTTTAACGTTTTTGAATGAATTGCAAGCATTTTATTTCTTTAATTTAAACAGGGCTTCTATTGATAGCAGCTTACACTTTAGCTGATTGAATTACCCTGTCAAAATAAAGTATTATTATTATTATTATTATGAGAGGCCGGAGGCTGCGAGAAGTTAATAGCCTGTGTTCCAGACTACTTGGAGATTTAACTGCGCTCTCCCCAATTAGGGTGTTGATATATTCACAAGAAACATTTTATGTTTAGATATTCATATAAAGCAATTTTTAACTCTTAAGCATGACATTGTACTTACTTCTTTTTGAATAATTTATGCCTCTTGGAAAAACCTTTGTACTAAGGATTAAGCCTGGTTTCCATATTGTCCTCAGTTGTGGCAGCCATTGCCACAACCATTTCAACTTAAATGGAAGCCACTTCCCCCAGTACCGCCAACAGCCGCAACCATGATGGTTGTGGTACAGTAAAGACTTGGTAAAAGTGGAAATGAGTATTCTGTGGTTGATGAGAGGCCGGAGGCTGCGAAAAGTTAATAGCCTGTGTTCCAGACCACTTGGAGATTCAACTGCCGCTCTCCCCAATGGTGGGTTGCCGCAGCCATTGCCACAACCATTTCAACTTAAATGGAAGCCACTTCCCCCGGTACCACCAACAGCCGCAACCATGATGGTTGCGGTAAGGTAAAGACTTGGAAAAAGTGGAAATGAGTAGTCAGTTGTTGATGAGAGGCTGGATACTTCAGGCTTCCAGTACGATACTTCAGGTATTGCCAATCAGACAATTCCCTATTGTCACTGTATTGCCAATCAGACAATTTGCCATTGTCACTTTGAGGCCAATCAGACAATTAAATTTTGTCATTTCTGACTTCACTTGTACCGATAGTTAAAATCTGTCTCAAATTAGAAACATTTAACAATGCGTTCACTTTTTCTAGATGATAGTGAAGAAGATCCTCAGGTCATCATGTCAGAAGATCATGGCGAGGAAATGGAAATATGACCAAAGAAGGATCTTTCCAAATATTTCATTCCCATGGTAAGATTAAGTTTTTGTGAGAATGTGATTCATTCTTAGTATTTGATATATAAGTCCTTAAATTTCTGCAAATGAAACAATTCAAAAGTAGAGAATATAGTGGAATCATGTTTCGTAAATATTTTTATCAATGTGGCTTTTTTCAGACCCTAAAGAAGTGGAATTTGAAGAGGAACAGGATGACATTGATAACTTCTGGCGTGTTGATGAAGGAGAGATCGAAAATCAAAGTGAGAATCTTTATCAAGTATTCTCTAAATACCTTCATCTTTTTAAAAGCAACAGCCTATAAGAAACATTTGTAATTTTCAAACTATCTACATATCTTAGCTTCCAATGAAAACGTCTTTTGCTGATTCTACTAGTTTCTAAGACATCCTCTTTGCTGATTTTGTTAATTTTGATAACTGCCTTTTGCAGATGAGAGAGATACAGCAGAGTATGCACTGCCAATTGATGACCATGACATGAATGCTGATGGAATGGACCAATGCATTGAGCAGCATGAGGATCTGTCTCAATCCTCGATCATCAAATGGTTTGCACTGATGATTATGTGGTTGACAGCAAATTCAATCTACCAAACAAAGCAGTGGCATATCTGCTTGTTGTAATATCGGGTTTTCTCTCAGTAATAGCCCAGTCCTTTTGTCTTGAAGTTGGCCAGGCACAGGATATGTGGTGGTTCATAGGTTTTGAGGGATGATTCATAACGGATCCCATATCAAAACCAGAAAACACACGCCAAAACCAGAAGAGAGAAAAAAAAATCGATCAGACAGCGAGTACTCTCTTTCCCCTGCTTCAAAAGCGGCTTCCAAGGTATTGACCAATGACAGAACGCGATTATCGATTTTAGCATGGCATGTTCAATTTCAGTACTAATCAGTGATGACAAGACGATAATCCGCGAGACCTTTTGATGCGCCGCTGCGTCAGGATAACAAACCACAAACTTCTAACTGAATACCAATCACAGTATGATGGGACAACAGGTTTGGGGTCCTCGTAAATCCGAGAAAGAAACCACTGTTCCACAAGCCACAATATATGTTCCTTTTGCTTAAATACTGTAACGAAAGTTTATTCTCACCTTGCAATGAATTTTTGGTACTTGAACTTGTATATTATAGTTTTACGCCAACTTTAAACAAACTATTTATTGATATTATTATTATTATTATTATTATTATTATTATTATTATTATTATTATTATTATTATTATTATTATTATTATTATGTGCCTTAACCCTTTCCGCCTTTGTGGTCCATTTTCTGGGCTCAAGATTCAAGACATGAAAAATTCACCCAAAATGGAAGATTCTCAAAATTCAATGAAATTTGGTGATTAGTACCTTTTCGATGCCCTGATTTCGAAAATCGACTTCATTTTGAGAAATTTTGAGGTTTAGGGGTAAAACAGGGGGCATTTATGTTCCAACGTGGGGGCAAATTTCTAGAAAAATAAAAGATGTCAGAATTCAATGAAAATTGGTAAAAAGTACCTTTTCGATGCCCTGATTTCGAAAATCGACTTCATTTTGAGAAATTTTGAGGTTTAGGGGGAAAACAGGGGGCATTTATGTTCCAACGTGGGGGCAAATTTCTAGAAAATTTAAAGATGTCAGAATTCAATGAAAATTGGTAAAAAGTACCTTTTCGATGCCCTGATTTCGAAAATCGACTTCATTTTGAGAAATTTTGAGGTTTCGGGCGAAAACAGGGGGCATTTATGTTCCAACGTGGGGGTAAATTTCTAGAAAAATAAAAGGTGTCAGAATTCAATGAAAATTGGTAAAAAGTACCTTTTCGATGCCCTGATTTCGAAAATTGACTTCATTTTGAGAAATTTTGAGGTTTAGGGGTAAAACAGGGGGCATTTATGTTCCAACGTGGGGGCAAATTCCAGAAAAATAAAAGATGTCAGAATTCAATGAAAATTAGTGAAAAGTACCTTTTTGATACCCTGATTTCAAAAATCGACTTCATTTTGAGAAATTTTGAGGTCTAGGGGTAAAAAAGGGGGCATTTATGTTCAAATGTGGGGGCAAATTTCAAGACAAATGAAAGGTGTCAAAATAATCATGTAACTAAAGTGGGGAAAAAGTCATATGTTCACCCAGAAAATGGAAAGAACTATGACATTGTAGATCAGTTAACTTTGGGCTTGAAAGGTGAGAGTAGGCTGGTGGTAGTGGATAACGGATTTCCAACTGTGAAGCTCTTGAAAAACGCAAGGGAACTATGGAAAACAAGGGTGATTGCCACACAACGTGGCAATACGGCCCATCTTCCCAAAAGCCACAAAACGAATGTGAAGAAGACGAAGGAGTTTGTTCGCGGGTTTTCGAAATCATTGCACTGCGGAAATCTGTCAATTACGTACTGGAACGATAATAACGCTGTAACATTTCTCGACAATGGTGTACCTTCAGGACGAGAGCATTGGGAAACGATAGAGGTAAATAAAGGTGCTGAGAAAGCAGTAATCCACGTTCCACAGGTAGCAAAGCTCTACAAAGAAGTGTACGGATGGGTTGATCGGTCAAACCAGCAATTGGCTTATTATAATTCCGAAGTTCGAAGTATTCGCAAGCAAAGCAGAGTCCTTGACTGTCTTTTGGAGATGTATGTGCTAGTAAATGCACATACTATTTGGCGAAATAGCCCCAGCCTCTTAGAAGGATTGAGCAGAGATAGGTTGGCCCAAAGTGAGTTTAGATTTGAAATAATTCGCGTGTGGTACGCAATGTTCAGAAAAACAAATGGATCAAAGGAAGTTTTGCATTATGGTGTCTTCAAACAACCAAACCATAGGCGAAAGCTAGCACACACGATTACTTCTCCACGAAAGGGATGCCATGATACCAAGAGGATAACTACCGATGAAACCACGTGTAAGTCACGACGTTTGAGGTGCAGGATTTGCAAAAGAAAGTCATCATATAAGTGCAGCAAATGTTCAAGTCCAGGAGAGCCGCTGGTTCTTTGTTCAGCAAAATCAGGTCGCCAATGCTGGAATGACTATCATGTGGCCAGAGAATATGACTTACCGAGCAGTCAGTCTCAATCCCAAGAATAGATGCTATGCTATGTGTTATGAGATAAATGTACAGGCTTGTTATGGTGTAGATGTTGCTTTAGGTTCAGGCTTGCGCTAAAATAGAGGTCGAGTTATACACACTCAAGAAGGCATGCGTAGGAAAGAGGCCGTTTTGTTTGGTACTTTACCCAAAATTTTAGGTTGATCCCAGACAACGGAGCAGCTACATTCGCTTTCATTCCAGAGGCTTTGGGAAAAGCGAGCACTTTCAGTAGGGGTTCTTTGCTGGCATGGCAATAAACTGTTTGCGCGTTTCTACAGCAGCACATGTCTTCTACCCAAGTTTCTTCACTTACCTACACGTCACTTATCTTACTTCAGTTATCTACGACACGCTAGTTTTAAATTAAACGTAATTTGTTCCTTTCATTCAAAACAATAATATCTAACTTGGTGGTACGGCTGGCATACAGAGCCCCTCGTTTTAAGTTTACTCCATGTCATCAGACAGGATTCATTCAATCCATCTTTGAATGGAGCAAACCAGATACTTGTATCAATAGCATCGCCCTGGCAATGCAATTGATTGACGCATCAGTAAAAAGTGACTAGAAATCGCAAACAACGGTAAATAATGGCCGAAAAGTCAAAACGCGATATCCAACAATCCAAATTAGATCACAAAAGAATCTTTGGAGCCAGGTTAGATGTCTCTTGGTCAGGAATTGCTAATGCACAGTTACGCTAAAGATGGCGGCAAGTAACATCTTACCAAAATGCAAAGTGCTAATTTATCTCATTTGTTTGAGGGGTATCAATCAAATTTTTGAATTGCAGGGTGTGGTGCGAAATTTTAGTTGAAAGTTATTGAAAAGCCTCCGCCCCCCATGACAGATACTTAATGACCACTCCCTAATTGCCTGTTGCTTTTTCCAATTGATTCATTTAAATGTTACACGACCTCCCGCACTGGATAGACCATGCCGGAGGGTGTTGCTTTGCTTTTTAGAAGAAGCGGTTGTATTTTGCAAATCGTTTCGGTTGTATAAAATCTATTTAACGTATGATGTACTGGACATTTTTCACGACTTTCATGTGTGATCTTTAGTATGTGGTTGTGTGTGATCAGCTTCAGGGAATGACACACAAGGATGGTTGAGAAAAAAAATTGAACCAGAAGGAAGATAATGTTTTCATTTGTTTAGCAAAACTAACTGTTAACAGCAAACCAAATCGATTTGTTAGAATGAAGGCGATTTTGGAAATCAGGGGATCGGAAAGGTACTATTCACCAATTTTCATTGAATCCTGACATATTTCATTTTTCTTGAAATTTGCCCCCTCATTGGCACATAAATGCCCCCTGTTTTACCCCTAAACCTCAAAATTTCTCAAAATGAAGTCGATTTTCGAAATCAGGGCATCGAAAAGGTACTTTTTACCAATTTCCATTGAATTCTGACATCTTTCATTTTTCTTGAAATTTGCCCCCACATTGGCACATAAAATTCCCCCTGCTTTACCCCTAAACCTCAAAATTTCTCAAAATGAAGTCGATTTTCGAAATCAGGGTATCGAAAAGGTACTTTTTACCAATTTTCATTGAATTCTGACATCTTTTATTTTTCTAGAAATTTGCCCCCACGTTGGAACATAAATGCCCCCTGTTTTACCCCTAAACCTCAAAATTTCTCAAAATGAAGTCGATTTTCGAAATCAGGGCATCGAAAAGGTACTTTTTACCAATTTTCATTGAATCCTGACATATTTCATTTTTCTTGAAATTTGCCCCCTCATTGGCACATAAATGCCCCCTGTTTTACCCCTAAACCTCAAAATTTCTCAAAATGAAGTTGATTTTCGAAATCAGGGGATCGGAAAGGTACTATTCACCAATTTTCATTGAATCCTGACATATTTCATTTTTCTTGAAATTTGCCCCCTCATTGGCACATAAATGCCCCCTGTTTTACCCCTAAACCTCAAAATTTCTCAAAATGAAGTCGATTTTCGAAATCAGGGCATCGAAAAGGTACTTTTTACCAATTTCCATTGAATTCTGACATCTTTCATTTTTCTAGAAATTTGCCCCCACATTGGCACATAAAATTCCCCCTGCTTTACCCCTAAACCTCAAAATTTCTCAAAATGAAGTCGATTTTCGAAATCAGGGTATCGAAAAGGTACTTTTTACCAATTTTCATTGAATTCTGACATCTTTTATTTTTCTAGAAATTTACCCCCACGTTGGAACATAAATGCCCCCTGTTTACCCCTAAACCTCAAAATTTCTCAAAATGAAGTCAATTTTCGAAATCAGGGTATCGAAAAGGTACTTTTTACCAATTTTCATTGAATTCTGACACCTTTTATTTTTCTAGAAATTTACCCCCACGTTGGAACATAAATGCCCCCTGTTTACCCCTAAACCTCAAAATTTCTCAAAATGAAGTCAATTTTCGAAATCAGGGCATCGAAAAGGTACTTTTTACCAATTTTCATTGAATTCTGACATCTTTTATTTTTCTAGAAATTTGCCCCCACGTTGGAACATAAATGCCCCCTGTTTTACCTCTAAACCTCAAAATTTCTCAAAATGAAGTCAATTTTCGAAATCAGGGCATCGAAAAGGTACTTTTTACCAATTTTCATTGAATTCTGACATCTTTTATTTTTCTAGAAATTTGCCCCCACGTTGGAACATAAATGCCCCCTGTTTTACCCCTAAACCTCAACATTTCTCAAAATGAAGTCGATTTTCGAAATCAGGGCATCAAAAAGGTACTTTTTACCAATTTTCATTGAATTCTGACATCTTTTATTTTTCTAGAAATTTGCCCCCACGTTGGAACATAAATGCCCCCTGTTTTACCCCTAAACCTCAAAATTTCTCAAAATGAAGTCGATTTTCGAAATCAGGGCATCGAAAAGGTACTACCCACCAAATTTCATTGAATTTTGAGAATCTTCCATTTCGGGTGAATTTTTCATGTCTTGAATCTTGAGCCCAGAAAATGGACCACAAAGGCGGAAAGGGTTAAGGTTGTACTACACCATTAAAACTCAAAAATTTCGAAATTTTTACTTGGCCCTAAACATACAAAGAAAACATCGTAGACTTTGGAAACAGGCTCAGTTTTTCAGTTCCTGTCACTAAAATCGTAGTATTTACCCTTTTAGTTGAAGTGGTCATGCTATTTCTCCCTTAGCAACCACTTAGCAACCACTTTTTTGGGGCAAAATTGGGTTTATACCACCCTCAATTCCCCGGAAATTACGTGGTTATGATATTTATGATCCAGCCTCGTTTGCATAAGGGTGCATCAATCACAGGGAAGCAAAGAAGCAATTTCTTCGTCTTTTTGGCGGACTGTTTCATGGCAGAACAAGTTTGAATAGCCTTGAAGGAGATCGAAATATTTTTGAACTATTGAGCATTTACAGCTGACATAGTCATGGCAAATAAAAGGAACATGAAGCAGCGTTCAAAGAAGAAGTTCTTTGGAAATCAATTCGTTGGTAAGAAGAGTGGCAATGATGAAGGTACCAATGTTAGGCCAACTCCAAGTACACCTGCCTCTGTCATCAACCAAACTGATACAAGGAAGAGGAAGGCCAATGAGCAGAGCACACCATTGTCACGAAGTGCTAAGAAAACAAAGCTCACTATGGAGGACATGGGACAAGATAACGATTCCTTTTGGTTTTTCTTGTGTTCAAGTGTGCTTGAAATGCTTATAAACAAGATTGGTAGCTGCCCAAGTTGCCCCTCATCAGAGTTGAGTCTCAGACACAATGACAAAAGGAAAATGGGTTATGCTTTGAACTTGGTGCTTGTGTGTGGACATTGCAATTGGAAATATGATTTTTATACATCACCAACAATTGATAATGATGATAAAAGCCCAGGCCTTAGTGCATTTGTTATTAATTTCCAAACTGTACTTGCATTTAGAGAGATAGGTAAGGGTCATGAGCCAATGAAAACATTCAACGCTTGCATGAACATGCCTAGGCCCATGACTGAAAAGAATATTGCATCTATAAATGAAAGGCTGTTTAATGCATATGAAGCTGTTGCAGAAAAATGTCTTTTGACAGCAGCAACGGAGGTAAGAAAAACCCCACTTACAAAAGAAGCAGAGATAGTGAACTGTCAAGTGGCAATTGATGGAACTTGGCAAAAGAGAGGTCATGCTTCTCTCAATGGTGTTGTAGTTGCCACTTCAGATGATGGAAAAGTGCTTGATTTCAAAGTGCTTTCCAAACATTGCAAGAGCTGTCAGGTTTGGAGCTCAAAAGAAGGTACCCCAGAGTATGAAAAATGGAAAACTAGTCACAAATGCAAGATAAATCATAAAAGATCAGCTGGCGCTATGGAGTCTGCTGGTGCAATTGCTATTTTTGAGCAATCAATCAGCAAATACAAGCTCAGGTATCTAAAGTATATCGGTGATGGAGATACTGGCTCTTTTAATAAAGTAGTGGAGGCAAGGCCATATGGAGACATACTGCCTGAGAAGCTTGAATGTGTTGGGCATGTTCAAAAACGATTGGGAACAAGACTACGGAAACTACGTTGTGACTTGACAGAGAGAAATTGGAAGATGGAAAGAAAATAAAAGGAAGAGGGAGACTGACAGACAAGGCCATTAATACTTTGCAAAACTATTTTGGAATGGCTATTAGACAGAACTCTTCAAGTGTTTATTTGATGAAGAAATCAATTGGAGCTGTACTATACCACTGTAGTGATGTTGCGGATGCTACTTTGAGACATCAGTTTTGCCCAAGAACAGAAGATAGCTGGTGCAAATGGCAGAAAGATAGACTTAATAACACTGACACTTATAGGCAAACATTAAATCTACCAATGGCAATAAAAACAATCCTTGAACCAATATTCCGGGATCTCAGCTCTGACGACCTTTTGAAGAAGTGTTTGCATGGCCAGACTCAGAACTGCAATGAAGCATTCAATGGGGTATTATGGAACAAATGCCCAAAGGAAGTGTTTGTTGGCAAAACAATTCTTGAGCTGGCTACAAACTCTGCAGTCATTCATTTCAATGAAGGCTTCTTGAGATTAAAAGATGTATTCAAATTTCTGAAATTGCCAGTCAATAAGTACATGATTGATGGCGCCAAGAGAAAGGATGCCAAAAGGGTGAAGAATGCAACAAAAGTGTCTTCAGAAACTGGCAAGAGACAGAGAAAAAAGATAAGAGCAAAAAGAAAAGGCTTCACTGACAAGGAAACTGAGCTTGAAGGAGGAGAGTCTTACTCTTCAGGCAACTTTTAATCTCTACATTTTTGAGAATCTACTATTTGAACTTTAAAGTCGCGTTTCTACAAAATCAATTATTTGATGAGTTGCTGCAGGAAAAGCAAGATTTTTTCAACAAACCTTGGCAGAATCATTAGAAATCTTCACCATAGATAGCCAACATATAGATCTAGTGCAAGGACCAAAATTTTTTCCCAAAATTAATCTTTTTACCTCATTAGTGGCAAATTTATAATAAAGAGCAGCTGCAAGTTGACCCATTTTTAAGAGAACACATCAAAAAACCAAAAACTTTTGAATTATGGCAAAATGATTTGGTCCTTTCCCTAGATATATGCAAGGAGAGTTATACTTCTGAATCTGAGGCTTCTGGCTAGTATAGTTAGAGAAAAATCCTGTTTTCGCTTCCACGCACTTTTTCGTAATTATGTTAATTTATGCAAAATCAGTGATGCGTTACAAATTTGAAACTTATTGAATTGTTTACGTTTTCTCATGTTTGAATCAAATCAACCATCAGATGTAAAAAAACAGCAACAGGGGAGAAAAAGTTTGTAATGGGGTAGTACAACCTTAAAAGTACAACCCTGAGCTTGCGAGGTCTGTGCATTGAGACAGAGGGCTTTATATTTTCCTTTGCAACAATACAGTTTTATTACCTGATCGCTAATTTTTAGGACATGCTTTTCCTCACCGTTTCCATTTGTGTGCTAACAATTAGATTTCAAAGTTGGTTTTATGGGTAACTGAACTGCTCACTGAGATATTTGGTCCGCATTTAGGCTATTCGAAGAAGAAGTGGAAACAAAAACAATACATTTTAACTTTCTTCCTAAAAATATTATGTTTAAAATGGTGCAATTGTTTCATCAAACTAAATTAGTTCTTTTAATCTGAAGATGTCATTCTGAGTCAGTGTCGTATATCATATACACAAGAAGCCCCTCGATGGGGAAGATCCCGGGAGAGAAAACAGATAAAACAACAATGAAAACACTAATATCTTTGTGAAGAAACAACATTTTAACTTGATTTTAACTTTTGACTTTAACTTGTAGATATATTTTTCTGTGCATGTTGCAAACTTCTGGTTACTCAATTTGCATCCTTTCTTCATTTTCTCCTTTCTATACAGTGGCACCTGGCAACACGCCTAACATTCTGACCCTGCATAAAATAGTAGGACAAAACAGAAAACTGAGAAGAGATGCTTAACTGCTTAACCCTAACCCTAACGTCTTCTTCTTGTGCAAGATTGGGGATTTAATTTGATTCTGAATAATGTTGAATACGCAATTTTGAACATTTGCAAGGCTGAAAGTTGAACCCAAATTATTTTGTGCAGCACTGGAGCCGGGGTTGCTGGCTTGGACCAACAAAGTGTGTTGAAGAGCTCAGTTCAGTTTAATTTCAAAATTCCACCACATACAAAAGTCTCTTTAAAACAACATACAACTAACAAAAATATCAATTAAACAGGAAATAAAGCATAAATAATAAGATTATACAACAGGATCACATATACATTTGTTTGGGGAGGAATTTCTTAAGGAGGAGCTTTTTTGGTAGGAAGACTAACAAAGGAGAGAGCACCCCCTAAACTAAAAAAAACTCATTCCTCAAATTTCAAGGATATTAGGATTAATTTCATTTCTTGATAGAGATATTCATGACTGGTATTTGGTGGAAAAAAGATGTTGTTTCAGTTCACAACAGAAAATCACTAGCAAAAGAGACTGTTTGACATTGGATGGAGTTTCATTCCAGGATTTAGCAGAAGCAGATCTGAGAGACCATTGATACTATTCATTGATTGCTAAATGCAAAGATTAACTAACCTGAAAAAACTGAAAAAAGGAAAACATTTGAATTGAATTCACAGTGATTAACAGAAGTAACAATCAATTGAATTGGTCTAAATATTTCACATGACAGTTTAGTCCGTTTAGTCTTTGTCACTAGTGAATACTTCATGTACATTGCCTTCATTCATTTGCTTGAACATCACATGTTGTCCCATCTTGCTTTTGGGTGTTGGGAGATATACTAGATGATCCAGGGTTAACATTATTTATTCAAACCACCAAACGGTTGATCATTAGGTAGGCTGTGTGACCTTGAATTCTAGCTCTCAACATTGCAGGGATAAATTCTGCTATATCAGCTGAATTCTGCCACATCAGCGCTTGTGCTGCCTATTTAGCAACAATTGATGATCTTGACACCCGGTATATGTTACATTTTGAGGCTGATCCATGAATGATTTTAAATAATCGTAATGGTACAGCAGTTTGCATAGAGGGAGATAAGCAGTCATGCCTCGGACAGAGATTTACGATCCACAGGCACTTTAGCTCAAAGGAAGAAGAATTCTACTTCACAAAGTTCTGCTCCACTCAGACACTCTACAAGATCTGCTGCCACATCTCGTACCCACAGTAAAGGTTTGAACTTGCAAGGAATTTATAAAGCAGCCAGATGGCTGAATTCTACAACATTTGCTAACTATTGCGAAAAAAAGAATTGCATTAGATTTTGGAGATACTGTACTCAGATAACTGCAAGTCTTTTATGCTCCTACATGATTATATAATCATTATGTTCAATATGTTTGCTTATTTAGTTCACAGAAATATTACCACCCTTTGGAACATCTTTTGTTTATCAAAAATGTCTGATGTTTTATTGTATGTCCTTCACAGTTGATCATGGAATATCTTGCCGAATTTAAAATCTCGCCTGAATGTGGGACTGGAACAAGGTTTGGGGAAATAATTTTCCGATCAAACAAGCACAAACTGTCCTTTTTTGTCGCCATTTTGCAATCTTTTGATGTTCTTGGTAGCTACAGCTTTCAAAAATGCACCAGGTGCTATCCCCAGTGCCTTGCACAGCACTTTCCTAAAATTTGCACCAAGTGTGAATTAACAGGCAGCAAGAGAAACTGCATTTTAAATTGTCTTTCTTCCTACAAAGATGGCATTTGGAGCTATTTTCTAAATAACATTATGGAAAGATGCATTGGCATTTTGAGTTTTGGCATGAACACATCGCTTCAAAAGGTGTTTGCTCTTTTATAACTACCCTGCTATTTACCACTGACCACATTTCTTTGCTAAAAGCACCATGATGTGGGTCCAGGTGGACAATGCATATGCTTTGGGTGTGTATCAGATTATGTCATGTGAAACAAAATAGCAAAAATTATATTTTTTGCCAATTCAATAACATGAGCATTATCCTTTATGGGCCTGCCATAATGATTTTGTATTTTCGATATTCTCTCCTGTGTCAATTTTCCTTTCCTTGAAATAGTTGAATCTAGTGCTTTAGATGAATCAACTAGTTTCTTCAACGAGGTTCCCATTCTCTTACTCGCATGGTTAATGCAGTCCTCATTTACGTACACCTCTACACCTCTGTACACCTTCCGTACAGAAGTTTGAAAGGACTTCATAGCCGATGGGTACCCCAGGTATAATATCAATAACCAAGGCGATCCCATTATGGGAGGATGTTGGGGAAACTTTTGACACGAAGACCTCAGGTTCGATCCCAGGCAGGGGCACATTTTAATTCTCGAATTGTGGTAGCCCACTCATGATAAATATATTTCACTGTGCCAGCTGATGCCGCATGATTCTATATACCATTATGGGAGGAATGACCTCGCTTTTGCCAAGACCCATCATAGCAAACACCAATGTCCAATACCCTGTTCTCATCAGGCTCAATGCCAAGTTTGGCATATTTACAGGTTATGACCTTTACTTATCCCTGGCTAATTTAATTGCACATTTATTTGCTAGCTTCTTTTTCATTCATGTGATGTGGTATGTTCATACTGGTACACCAATCTTCAATTGCTAAATATCCACAGCCAATACCTCTGAATGCTAACGTAGACAATATGTTTGTTCCAAAAAACATGCTTCATTGGTATATGCCAAAAGTATCCTGCTGAAATTGAAAAGAAAGCAGCTTTCTTTGCAATTATGTTGATTTTGCACAATTGATGTTATTGACTCACCCAGTATATGATTGAAAATGTTCTGCAATGTGGTGGACATCCTAAAATCTAGAAAACAGGTTACAACAGGTATTTTTTAAAGAAACTAAAGAATTTGCGCCAGTATTGAGAGTTTCTTAAAATCATAATATTTTCAGTACTTGGAATTTCCAATGAGTTTCTATAGGTTCCATTTTGCATTAGTATTCTTCTGTAACAATCTTAATATTTACTTCCTGTTTCATTCTGAACATTTCTAAACAACGTTGTTGAATCCTTACACATAGCTTGAGTACCTTTAGAGTAATATGATACAAGAAACAAGTAGAAATAAAGTAAAAGTATGTTGAGGAATTCTTTTATCAAAATAAATAGTTTCTTAAGTTATGTTTTCCCAGTACAGGAGTTTCTTAATTTTTGGGGATCTGAGAGTTGAGTTTCTTATGGGCAGTTTCTTATAAAAAATTTATTTGAAATTGATTTCACAATTTCACACACTGTAGATTTCTGATGCATCATCACATAAAATGTCAGACAATGGCAACATCTTCATAAAATCTAGCTGTGCATTAAAGGAATATTTTGAAAGTCTCCTTCTTCTGTACAAGATTTGATAAAGGATGCAAGGATAATTTCATATTTGACTGTGGTTGAAATGAACAAATCACTAATGAGATATAAATGAGAAGATTCCAGCAAATAAAGATGTGAACTTGCTTGCAATTAAAATTGACAAAAAATTCAAAAAAAAAATTCCGGTTTCTTTCATTTCACTAATTTTTGTTTGAAAACCTTTCATAATTTTTATAACGAATTCCGAGATTATTTTGATGTTTTGATGAAGTTCGAAATTATTGCGAAAAATTATATTAATATAAAAATTTTTGAATGGCATTTCTCGGCTAACATAATCCATCCTTTGAGTTATCCACCCACAATAGAATCAAGACTCTACCTCGCTACTCTCTTTAAAAAAATCACTCATACACAAAAACAAGAGCGAAACAATTTCAGGTTTAAATTGATGTTTCAATTCAATTGAACGGATTTCAGGCTTTGAATTGATGTGAAATACACAAAATTTCCGTTCTTTAGGTTTACAGCTAGACTGCAGCTTGTGTCTGCAAAAGCGTAATCCAATATATCCTTGCTTGCTTTGACTAGATTCTTGGCTTTCTTCAGTAAACTTAGCTTCTGTTTAGTCAGGTCGAGTCTAACTTTGCAGTTGCAGCTTTCCTTCTGGCTCTGTAAGCCATAGTGCGTTCTCTGCTTTGGTTAGATTTTCATTTGCAAGAGCTTCCAACTGTCTCTCGAGCTTTGCAGCAGCCATTCTCGTATGGTTGACATGAATTTGACATCAATATTATTGCTTTGATATTTATGGATCAGTGGCCTTGCAAGTGGGGATTCTTTTTTCTGACTCACCCAGTAGAAGAAGTTGAAGCTTGAAACTTTTGATATCAAAATCACAGAAACCACTTTAAATTCTTTTGAATTAATGACTGCCTCAGAGAGTAGCACTTACTCGATATTCTTTAAGCGTCTGCCGGTTCGACTAGTGAATATAAACTTTTGCGTTGCATCTATCTTGAAAGGCCTTGCCACTTTCTTCTTAAATTACTTTTGGTCGTCTTTTCTTGTCCATGTAACATACTGGTTTTGAAAAAGTTTGTAAACTATTGTTACTTTTAGGCCAATCAGACAATTCGATATTGTCGCTATGAGTCCAAGTTGGAGTTAGAAAAGCAATCAAATCAGTAGTCATGTACTTGATCTAACAGCGCCTGTGATTGGTTGATCTTGCTAGAGGGGGATTTCTAGGGTCTCGGAAGTAACTTGAATTCTGATTGGCTCTTGAGGGGAATCACGAAAGGTTTGGCCAATCACATCGCAATATGTCTGAAAACGGTTGACAAGTTTATCAGAGGCAACAACCACAACATGTCATGAAGAAGCTGGCTGTGAGTCTGGTGAGATACTTCGACTATTAGTTCAGCGAGGAGGCATGCGAATCGTGCATAAAATGGAAGTAATATTTTGCAACTTTGCCAATTGAAACATTCTGATTGTGCTGGAAGTCTTTGTAAGCAATACTGCAGAATCCTATGAAATAACAAGTGACTTGATGAAGGCCTACCCTAAGAAGCTAGGCCAAAGAAAGTGAAAGCTCTCAAAGAAACATCATGGTTATTATTGGTAATAGAGAGGTTTGTAACTTTTCAGCTGTTGTGACACTAGTAATGAATGAAATTGATCTTATTTTGTTGCTAGAACTTCGTTGTCCCAGGTTGCAAAGCCACTTATTGTTTATGAAACCATGATTCACCGATCTTTGTGTGCCTTACTTCTTTAGTTTGGCCTTCTATAGGACAGTACACCTCAAGGCCTAGTTAGGCCTAGGACCCTCGCAACAACAAACAAGAAGACACAAAAGCATCTGCATCGTAAACTATTTAAATACTCAACAATTTGTGAACGTTTCATATCATACAGTACATCATTATTATCGATGTACTGTGGAGGCTATTATAAGCCTTTGACAGTTCAATTCAATTTGTTTTGTACAATAATACTTTCACTAAACACTTCACAATCATCCAATCCAATGGCAATCACAGGGTATTTTTTAACGTACTGACTGGTGGAACAATGCCCCTGTCTGTGGGCCTTTTTCATTCTCCCTTGTGAACAAAACAGTGTGCTTCTTTAGCTTATCATGTTGTGTGTGTATATATATATATCAAAAACATTATTTAAACAATGCAGTTTGAAGCTTTGTGCCTTTTTGGATTTTAATATATTTTGGGTGAGTGATTTTGTGACTGATGATGCGCATTGACTTATGCCTTTGTTGTAAATTTGTACCGTAAAAAATTGGAGGCCCTTTTATCTTAGAGATTTCTAATATGGTACGCTATCACAAAAGGCTGTATGTGTCTTTACTGGTTAAAACAGTGCTCAATGCCATGTAGGCTAATATGGTACGCTATAACTTATATGATATGATGCCCATGAAAGGTGCACATCTGGCTATTGTTTAAGAAACTATTATTCTATTGTTCTTCCTTTGTCATCATCTGTGCTCAGAACATCAAAAGCAGTCTTTCCTCATAGAACATTCCAAAAAAGTATAAACCAAACCAAATGTAATATTTAACAAGCATGGGTTGTTTTATTCTGACCTTAGAAAAGGGGTCATCACATTCATCAAATCCAGTAAAGTCACGCTTTTCTAAAAACTTTGGACATCACATACTCTTGTGCACTATATAGTCAACAATTTTACCGCAGTGTATATGATGACTTCCTTCTTGAAGTTTCAAGGTGTAGCATGTAAGACATAACTTCAGATGCAGCAAGGAAAAATAGGTCAGCAAGGTTTTTCAAGATAAAAAGGCTGAAACAATGACTGGCTCCTGAATGAATTTATTATGTATGGGTTTCTTGTTGAAAATTAGTTATATTTGTGGGTACTACTAAATATAACTATTTGAGTACTACTAACAATCTGTCTGAACACCCCTTGTGACATCCCTGGGTTTGCACCAACGTGGTCTTAGAGTTCTAAAGAGAATAACATTTGGGCCCAGAGCTTAAAAATGGAAGTTATCAACATGAAAACTCTGTTACAATGCCTGATTAACAATGCTTCAACAAGTAAATTCTCCGTCAGTCAAACGCATTCAGCATTGCATCCAACATTTGAAACAAAATTTGTTTTTGATCTCCATCAAACTTCATGCAAGATCAATTTGCAAATGTTATCCAACATGGTTGGTCAAACGCATCCAACATATAATTAAACAAAGGTCTCCAGCATGTTGGATGAAATATTGGATGCCTTTGACCTGGGGTTAAGACAACTTCTAAGCATACCAGTGGTTTAAACACCAGTGATATTGTTTTTTTTTTCAGCTTGCAACTGCATATCATATGTCAATGACAAAAGCCCAAAGATTGTCTGGTTTTCTGCCACTCTTGAGGACATAAGCGTACGGGGCGGGGGGCCGGGGGGCGGCAGCCCCCCCAATTTTGGAGAAATCGTCGAAAATCAGCCCCAATCGGGCAAAAATCTGCCCTCAGTCGGGCAAAAATGTTGGTAAACAATTGACTTTGTGTCGGGCCGCCCCCCTAGATTTTTTCTTCCCGTACGCTTATGCTTGAGGAAGTTCACAGATCTCTGATTTGAAGACAAGATTTGAAAGAACAAACTTTGACAAAGACATTTTTAAAATGAGAGGCATATGAGCTGTTGGGACTTTAAGTTTACAGGATGTGTAATTTTGGCTGATGCAATTTGAATGAGTTGGATGGAATAAATTACTTTGTTAGATATGGTTGATTTTCTCAAATTTACGTTGTTTATTTTTACTTAGATTTTCTCTTTGAATGAGTGAATGGCATTTTCCTTTCATTGTGACTGAATTGAAAAGCCCTGCAATTTGTCAAATTGTATGTTTTGTCAGGTTGCTGACCCCTTTCTTGTTTATGCTTAGCAGGGGTCCAATCAGCAGGGGCACAACTACGGTGGGGGTCCTGGGGGTCCACACCCCTGCCCTTTTTGGAAAAGGGCAAATAAGTGCCCTTTTTAGGGAGAAAATTATGTTAATTTGACACGTTACTGACCGGTACTTTTAAGGGTTCTTGGGATGAAGTATCAATATTTGTTGAATGCTTTCTTGAATTGCTAAGATCTTGAACATAGTTTAAGAATTCACTATGCTTGAATTGGATTTATCGTTCCGAAATTATCAGCAATTTTCTAAACATTGAGGCTCAAAAACTTGCAAATTCGGCTGAAAATTTCAACAGATTTCTGCAACTCCTTTATGTCTTATATGGCACATGTGAAAAGCACTTACAAATTAGATGCTCAAAGACAAGACTCATTTTGTTATAAGAAGCAGTTGCAAGAAAATTTTACGACCAGGTGAGCAAAAACAATCCCATTTGAAAGACCAGTGCTGTCTGGATATGAAGGCAAAGATATTGTTCATGTTCAAATTAATTTTACATTTGCCTAATGAAATCGGCAACTTCATCTCAAAATTTTCTCAAAAAACAAAGCCCATTCAAAAATCTTCAAAGTAGGCCGAAAATTTTGACCAAATTTTCTTCCTCGCAGCAATATGGCTTTTACCAGCTTTTAGCACATGTTATCCCTTTGGAATTATGAATGTGTCATTTCTCGCCCTGGGAGCATAACAGCATAATTCCAGGTGACTTTGTCCTCCCAAGAGTATAACACAACACTTGCCAATGCTTGTTGAAGTCATCACTGTGAAGCAGGGATATCAGGAAAATTTGGTCGTCATTTTGGGCCGGTTTTAAAGGTTTCCTGAAATGGCTTTTTCCAGAAAATCCCTTACCATTTTAGAGTGGAGTGGCCGGCCTCATTCAGGTAAATTCGTAAAAGGATTTGAACATGTCCACTATTGAATGATATATTTGCCAATATTTTTGTTCTCTTATCCAAGGAGCAGTGGCCTTTCAAATAGGGATTGCTTTTTTTTTCTCACCCTGTAAAAGAATTGGCCCAAAGTTGCAAAACCAAACAACAAACTTCAGAGCACAGTTTCTCATAAAAAGCGTGTACGAGCAGTCTTTTCAGTGTTACTTGTCTCTCCTAGGCGGGTGTCTTTCATTCTCTTCTTGTGTTGACCTCTTTTTAAGACAGGCATTCTCTCACTATCTAGAGAGCGTGATTTTAAAAATTTTCAGAGCAAGCCCCCGAATCCCCTCCCAGCTCCCTTTGTCCTGGGAACAAAAATAAACCAACGTGCTTTTCAGGGTCCAGAAAAAAGTCAAACCTTAAGATAAAAATCTGATGAGTTAAACCTTCCTCGTTTCATCAAGTCAAAATAACCCTCTTCTAGCGTTGAATAGAACCTTATAATTCATATTGCCACAATTTTCTCAAATTTCTAAAAAGATGACTAAACCTTCCTCAAATATGTCATTAGCAAGCAAAACCTTCCTCCGGCTCACAGCCGTGGAGCCGTGACCTTTTCTGGACTCTGGTGCTTTTGATGGGGTTCACGAAAGATACCATAGAGAAGGCCAAGTTTGTGTTATTCTTGAAGTATTCTTATTTTTTTCAAATAGAAGCCACGCCCTCTTCGTCTATCACGATTTACATGCTCTCGCTATTGCTAATGTAAGTCGAAAAGAATTCATATCAAAATGGCCAAAATTGATGATGCTATCAAAAATGACATAGAACAAGAAGACCCTTTTGCATATTTAAAGTGCCTATGACACCAACTACAATTTAAAGGACGTATACAAAAAAATGACGGATACGAATAGAAACAAGAAAATAAGTGCATTTATTGCTATTCTATTTTAGAAAATTATATGCTAGAAGGGACTTTAGGTACAGAGGTGGAACAAATATTTTCCTTTCTGGGAACCTTAGGTTTATAGCTGAAAAATGTCTGCAAAATTTTATCAGAATTTAATCAAAAAATGAGTAAAACACGACAGGAGATCACAAGCTCTGTCGCATGAGAGGGACAAACAAGACTTGACAACCACCGTATTTATGCAGCATTTAATTCATCAATTCTAGGCTATCATCTGCGGTTTTTTTTCAACATCTGATCAGTCGTTGCACCCTTGCTATTTCATTTTCAATCCGACTCGGCAAGAGACGATGTTTAACTCAGGTTCTTAAGCACGGCAGATTCCCCCATCTTCAAACCAGTTTGATTCGACAACGGCAAGAATACTATAGGATGTACAGCTGACAGGGAGCTGACAATAGTTAAACCCTTTTCCTTTGAAAACAAATGAAAGCACCGAGATCCAGGAGCATTAGCGCACGGGGAGATGAAATTTGATGGGGGGGGGGGGGAGGCTGCCTGATAGAAAATCTAATGTTTACGAAAATTTTTGCCCAATTATATAGCTAATTGTTCCAACATGAGGATGGCTGTAGCCCCCACTCCTAGCCCCTGTCTCCAACGCCTATGCTGCCAGGCTCGACTATGTGTTCCTGTAGACTTTGTCCCAATTTCTAACTCTTTGTTGGTGTACATGTAGGTATCTATCTATATGAGACCCAGGAGACCCATTTTCTGACTCTGTGTTGGTGTGCATGTAGGTATCTATGTGACCCTCGAGACCCAGGAGACCCACTTTTTAACTCTCTGTTGCTGTGCATGTAGGTATCTATCTGTATGAGACCCTCGAGACCCACTTTTAACTCTGTGTTGGTGTGCATGTAGGTATCTATCTATATGTGACCCTCGAGACCCATGAGACCCACTTTCTGACTCTCTGTTGGTGTGGATGTAGGTATCTATCTATGTATATATGAGACACTCGAGACCCAAGATACCCACGTTTAACTCTGTGTTGGTGTGCATGTAGGTATCTATCTATATGTGACCCTCGAGACCCATGAGACCCACTTTCTGACTCTCTGTTGGTGTGGATGTAGGTATCTATCTATGTATATATGAGACACTCGAGACCCAAGATACCCACTTTTAACTCTGTGTTGGTGTGCATGTAGGTATCTATCTATATGTGACCCTCGAGACCCAGGAGACCCACTTTCTGACTCTCTGTTGGTGTGCATGTAGGTATCTATCTGTATGAGACCCTCGAGACCCACTTTTAACTCTGTGTTGGTGTGCATGTAGGTATCTATCTATATGTGACCCTCGAGACCCAGGAGACCCATTTTCTGACTCTCTGTTGGTGTGCGCATGTAGGTATCTATCTATATGCGACCCTCGAGACCTAGGAGACCCACTTTTTAACTCTGTGCTGGTGTGCATCTTGGTATCTATCTATATGTGACCCTCGAGACCCAGGAGACCCACTTTCTGACTCTCTGTTGGTGTGGATGTAGGTATCTATCTATGCATATATGTGACCCTCGAGACCCAGGAGACCCACTTTCTGACTCTCTGTTGGTGTGGATGTAGGTATCTATCTATGCATATATGTGACCCTCGAGACCCAGGAGACCCACTTTCTGACTCTCTGTTGGTGTGGATGTAGGTATCTATCTATGCATATATGTGACCCTCGAGACCCAGGAGACCCACTTTCTGACTCTCTGTTGGTGTGGATGTAGGTATCTATCTATGTATATATGTGACCCTCGAGACCCAGGAGACCCACTTTCTGACTCTCTGTTGGTGTGGATGTAGGTATCTATCTATGCATATATGTGACCCTCGAGACCCAGGAGACCCACTTTCTGACTCTCTGTTGGTGTGGATGTAGGTATCTATCTATGCATATATGTGACCCTCGAGACCCAGGAGACCCACTTTCTGACTCTCTGTTGGTGTGGATGTAGGTATCTATCTATGTATATATGTGACCCTCGAGACCCAGGAGACCCATTTTCCGACTCTCTGTTGGTGTGCGCATGTAGGTATCTAGTATGTGTCCATATGTCTATGCATCTGGTATGTGTCCATATGTATGTGTCTGTATATGCATCTATTATGTGTCCATATGTCTGTGTCTGTATGCATCTAGTATGTGTCCATATGTCTATGCATCTGGTATGTGCCCATATGTCTGTGTCTGTCTGTGTGCATTCGTTTTGTGTCCATATGTCTGTGCCTGTATGCATCTAGTATGTTTCCATATGTCTGTATGGATCTATGCGTATCTATGTGTTCATATGTCTCTGTCTCTGTCTGTGCATTCTTTTTCTGTCGTTATGTCTGCGTCTGTGTTCTATTGTATGTATATCTAAAATCTAAAAGATTTTTAATCTTTTCTATTGTATGCAAATGAGAAAATTCAAATTGGCCAATAGGAGGGCCTGTTAGATTCTAGTACATGATGCCCCGAATCAGCTTGAAACTATGATACGAGCTAGTCCAGCTCCATTCCCAAACAATTGCAACAAGATGCTGACGGACAACAGTTCCCGCTTTCTGTTCTACTCTGCAGCCATGAGAATGGGAAAAAAGTGAAAGAAAATGACTTGTCTTTAGTCCTTCCAAGGAAGCACTGTATTGTCTACCATGCAGATTGTTTTCCCATTCGGCTGCAATCAGCATTAGCAGAGCCAGTGGTTGGGACAAGGACAGAAATTGGAAGAAGTTGTGGGCGAGAGTTCCTATCCATGAAAAAAGCTCATCGCACAGAGCATGCTACCTGTCTTGGCGTGGTAGGGTTTCTTGTAAAACTGCAAGAACATCATGCAGTTCCACGATCAGTCCAACAGGAAGTTGCCACTGATACTATCTTGTTGTTAAGATTCGTTACTGAAAGTTATGGTAATTTGCTCAAAACGAAATTAGGTATGCTGGGATTCAACTACTTGATCATGATAACATCATCAAACTGCTAGGCGATAGTGATTTTTTCACAAGAAATTTAGAGGCATTGCAGTCCAATCATCTTTTCTTTCAATACTGCATAGAGGAGCTAAAAATGATCATGCCTATCCAATATATGCTAGGTTCTGACAATGGGATAAAGCACAAAATGCAGTACATACCAATTATGATGAAGTCAAGGACCAAGCAAATATCACAAAATCATCTCAAATTTTCAATAAGAGACCAAACACCCATCCCATCATTCAACTGCAGTTCTATACTGATGAATTCAAAGTGGTCAATCCAATTGGATCCAAGCGCAGTATACACAAGATGTGTGCATTTTACTATACAGTTGGAAACCTGCATGCAAAGTTTCAATGTCAGCTTAGGGCCTGTTTACATGAGGTGGGCCAGCCCACCTAAGTGGGCTGGCTCACTCAGGTGAGATGGTTTGCACGGATGTTTACATGAAAAGAGTTTCATCCCACTTAGGCGGGCTAGCCTCTTACTCGTGCCATAATTTGGGTGCCACACACCACAAACAAACAAAACATAAACTTTGGTTGCGAGCAATTAAGTTTTTACTAAAATGGCGGAAAAGTTCCGTTGCTGATTGCAAAGTTGTCCGGAATACTCGCTCTTGTACTTCACCTTCAGTTACAAGAAATTTTGATTTTATGGCGATTTATCAAAAGTATCCAATGGATAGGTTCGTTGCATCTCAGTTGAGAAAACGAAATAGTTTCCTTCAAAAGACAACCATAACAGACGTCCACTTAAATGGAATCTATTTGATGTTATGTTCTTCTTTTCTGTTCGTGTTTCTTTTTTTCGAGTTTGAGGATTTGTTGTTGATTCGGTTGGACATTGTTGATTTGTTGCTAAAAATGGTTTGGTGCCAAAATTATTTATTTATGCACGTGTATAACATAGACTCTCAGCCCACCTCGGTGAGCTGGCCCACCTGATTGTGTTTACATGTACAATTCTCATCCCACCTGAGGCGAATCCCACCAGCCTTTCTCACGAATCTCACTCTAGTGGGCTGGCCCACCTCCATGTAAATGCAATTACAGATTAACAAAGGACTGTACTGAAGACACAGATGTAAAGAGGCCCTTAGACACATTTTCCTGGCTATTTTGGTCAAACAGAAGCTTCTGGAAGATCTACTGGGTGTCTCAGAAAAAAGTACCCCCTTTTGACTGGAAATAGGAACGAAGCAATAAGATATCATTGCTCCCCAACTTCACAGCTAAATCTATCAATGTTCAACTTAGATGCACGTAGCTTGCATTTAGAAATCGTCTACCAAACACCGGAGATACAGGTTCACAAAGTCCAATTTACAGTGCACATCCAAAACCAGAGGTTTTAAAAAGGGCCTAGTCATGATTTGTATCGTGGACATTTTCCAAAGTACCTGTAAACTTTTAGTTTCCGTGTTTTGCTTTTGAAAAGAATAAAAGATGCATGGACATGGCGCGGATTAAACAAATATAGTAGAAATGTGGTAACAGTGATATAGTCGTGCCGCATCTCCAAAATAAGCGTGCATGTGCTCCTTTTCCTCTTTTTTAATACAAAACACTTGGGATCGAATGCAATGCAAGGACCGTTTCCTAAAAAAAAGTGACTTCAAGAACAATTGAAGTAACCCAAGGTACAAGTCTTTTCAAAAATAAAAAGTCAAAGTCGAAAATTCGTTTGCAAAATGCCTGTTTGTTGTCAAAGTATGGCTAGGCCATTTCTTAAAACCTCTGGTTTCAGGTGCACTCAAAATTTTGACCTTCTAAACTTATATCTCCGGTGTTTGGTGGTCGATGTCCAAATGCAAGGTATGTGCATTTAAGTTGAAGACCAACAAATGTAGCCATGAATTCAAAAGTCCCAAAATATTATCGTTTTGTTGCCTTGTTGAGTCAAAAGGCGGTACTTTTTTGAGACACTCGGTATATAAATATTCTGGCGTGCTTAAACCACTCATTGATGATCTGCAGGATTTGTATGAGAATGGCGTCAACTTGTTCATTGATGATAAGCAACAAATGAACTTCAAGGTTGAGTTGACAACAATATCATCAGATAACCTCTGTGCACACGGTCTGGCAGGATTCAATGCATCTTTTAACGCAGGAAGAGACTTCAGGTTTTGTATGGCCAGCTATGATGAAATCAATCACCAATTTGCAGAGTCTGACTTTTTGCTTTGATCAAAAGATCTGCATTCATACCACCTGGAGGCAATCAAAAATTTTGATGCTAACAAAGACATTTATGGAGTACGAGATAACTGCTGCTTATCAGTTCTTCCATACTTTGAAGTGATGGATAGCTTTCCGCCAGATGCAATGCATGATGTCTTAGAGGGAATTATCCCTGCCCTCTTGAAGGCACTTTTGTCAGATCTGGTCAGTGAGAAGCATATTTCTATTGACGAAGTTAATCATCGCATTGATCATTTTAGATATGGTCAAAATGATAGGAAAAAAGCCTGACATTTCCTCTCAAACGTTTGTGCACAACAGGCAGCATCTCAGGAAGGGCATCAGAAAAATGGTGCCTGTTCCCAACTCTTCCACAAATGATTGGCAATGCTGTCCCTCTTGGCCACAAGGCGTCGGAAATGTACCTCCAGTTTTGTGACATTACATAGCATTCAAGGTGAAATGAGTGAGCACATCCATTTACAATCTTGAATCATGTGTTGCTTGCAGATTGTTGGCAGTTGGCAAAATCGCATCTCCTGGACAAAAAGGAAATTTGTGTAAGTAGTGTTCTTGATATAAAACTGCAGTGACGAATCCAGGGTGGGTCCACTGGGTTCTTGGACCCACTTAAAGAAATCAAAGTTTGGCTATGAATAGAAAGTTCACCGTCTTTTTAACAATAGGTTATGCAGTCACAATCCTTTCTGAGTGAAATAAATTTTGAAAAATGAGATTGTAAATTATCTTCAAGCGGTAAACAAGCAGATCAAGTTCTTCTCGTATCTTTTGGATTTGATCCAAGGGCTCTTGAGTCAATGGTCCGGTAATTCTGCTTGTCGGTGATTATTTCTAGCGCTGATGTTCTGTGAATGGCACTAATAGCGAATATCCAGTTACAATGGTGTCAATCCTTCTTTGTTCAGTGCTCATGGACCCATAAAAGCTATTTATACCTAGATTCGTTCTATTGCAACGTCAGAAAACTTCCAAATTTAGCCGACTGTGGACCCAGCCACTGTGACGGATTCCGCAGTGGCTGGGTCCAGTGCAGACTAAATTTAGCAATTTTCTGACGTTTCAATAGAGATGAGTGTAGCTATAAATATCTGTCTGGGTCCACTGAAATGGATAACGCTGTGATTGCATCATATGAAGTTTCGCATATAGAGAAGGCGGAACAGGGTCATGAATACGACTACTGACTGTGGTAGGAACTGAGGAATATGGAGGAGAGAGAGAGAGAGCTGATGTGTCAGATTTATATCAAGTGTTCACCTTTTTAATGGCATCCAAGGAGCTGACCTTCTATCTATCTATGTATGATCTATGTATGTTTATATGAGTTGATCGTGTTTGTGTATGAATGATAACATAAGTGTCATTTTAAGACTTTAATTAAGCTAATAAAAAGTAATGCTGTACACTTTGATTTGAGGTAGTATTTCAAAATGATACATTATTTCTCAAGCATTGCAAGAAATTCTTTGATGATTTTGGAGACTTTGAAATATTCATAATCATGACCAAAAAATATCACATAACCTCAAACTCTAATCAATAAAGTATTCTAGTTTTGAATCATAACTTTGCAACATTTAGTGTGTGCAAACCTGGAGGGCGTGGTCGAAGGAAATTTCCCTGAAATAGCGTGTTAAGCCAATCTGAGGGGCGTGGTCACAGAAACTTTCCGGGGGGTACCCCCGGACCCCCCTCTAATTTTCGGCTTGCTTCGCTCGCCTTCGGATTGGACCCAGTTAAGATTTTCTCTGGATCCGCCCCTGAAACTGTGACGTGGGCCTAAGTTGCAATAGCTAAGGTATTGCTGCATAGCCTGGACTATCATAAACACATTTCATGCAAAAAGTCTAAAAAAGAAACAAATCTCTCAGATCACCAAAAAGTAAGAAACTCAACAAGCACTGTAAATGTATTTCACAGGCTATTTTATTCATTTATATTTCAACCCTATTTTATGCCAAAGAACCTTTTGACAAACAGCTTAAAAACTTTCAATACTCAAAATCCAATAAACGCTATGAAACTTTCAGAGCTGGACCAAAATGTGATAGTAGAGCACCCTTTCCTTTTAAAGGCACTTTGATTTGAGTCTGCATCAATAATCTAGGTAGGCTTGCACATTTTAGTTAGACCCCCATGTAACATATGCTTTCGTTCTCATTATTTTAATTTCTTCAAATGTATCCACTTGTTTATGGATTTTGCATAGAAGATCGTAATATAGATATTCAAACATTGAGAAAGGAAGATGGAAAGAAGATTTGTTTAAAAAGTGCAAACTTTCTTTCCAGGAAGTGAAGACATTCTTCCATATCTAGAATTTTTGTCAACCAAACATCAATTGTTTACGTTTTTGGACATACCCATTCCTTTAGCAATCCAAGCAATCAAGGTTTCATTCATATTCAACCAGCCACATATACATTAACATGTTTTAAATCATGAATGTTACAATGATATCATGATTGCTTAAATTGCCATAGTATGCAATGTACATCCACTGGCAAACATGGTGTATAGATTTGTGACTTAGGAAGAATATCTCCCCCCCCCCCCCCATCCGACTTGTCCCTGTAAAAACTTGTTTGGATTTGGCTCTTTTCCTTGGAACTGAAATCCAAGTGGCACAGTCTTTGATGAAACAACAGTTTCGTCTCTATAGAGGTGGGGTAGTTTCCAGTATGTCATGCTTTTTGGCTTCCTTTTTGGTCGTGGTACCTCTTGTGCACTGTTTGGATGCTCCTTGATTTCATGCAAGATGCTGCAGATTAATTTTGCTGCACTTAGTTTGAGCTCATCTAATCTTCCTCTGCTGAAGGCATATCGCTTTGGAATTGCATAGACAGATGTGAAATTCCCTGATGTTGCTTTTATCTCTTCTTATCTTTTATCAACTTCATCTGTATCGCTTGATTCTTTTCCAATCATATCACAAATGTATACAGCAATTGCTGTAGTCGCTGAAATGATCCTTCCCCAGTTTATTCCCTCCCCAAGCACATCTCTTGTTATAACGCAAAAATCTTCTGGAATCATCGTGTCGACTCTTATACATTGGAAGAGGAAGTCATGCCATCCCTCCATACCATAACAGAGTTCACTGAAATGTTTTTGTGCTGGGCTGAGAGCTTCAGGTGCTTGCTTGTACCTCTCCAGTAGCTTTCCTCTAACCTCCTCCCGAATGAAGTTTGCAGCAACCTGCTCTGCTTATATAGATTTTCGAGCGTTCAAATCGAATGTAAATTTTCCGACTACCTGATTGGTTAATTCCTTAGTGTAAATTTTCCGACTAGCTGATTGGTTGACTTTATAGATGACATCATTTTTTAGACATCTGATTGGTTAATTCTCTAGTGTAAATCTTCCGACTAGCTGATTTGTTGACTTATAGATGACATCATTTTCTAGACACCTGATTGGTTGATTCCTTAGTGTAAATTTCCCAGCTATCTGATTGGTTGGATTTTGTATAAATTTAGCGATCTTGGGTTTGCTTGTCAGAAGGGTCGGAGAAGCGAGAAGCAAAGCAACAAGAACAACAAGCAAAGCAAAGCAAAGAACAACAAGCGAAGCAAGCAAAGCAAGAACAACAAGCGAAGCAAGCAAAGCAAGAACAACAAGCGAAGCAAGCAAAGATAAAGACGACAAGCGAACTATGTTTTACAAGTACTCAAGGATGATTTTCTGTTGGAAGACAGCGCAGATGATTTGATACCGGAAAGACTTTGGTGGTTGCTGAATACACTGGATTTGGGCAATCATGTTTTACATGAAAGACATATGTGAACCTCAGAATGAATTTGAATTTTACGCCCCCATCAGAGTGAATGAAAAATATTATACATCAGCTCAAAGGAGAACCCCCACTTGAGGAAGAAAGGGATGACACCAAAAGGAACTTTGCTTGACTGGAATGAATATATGGATAAGATGGCGCAAATGCTAAATGTGGTTCGTGGATTCTTACCTCCATTCATAATGATACAACCGGAAGCAAGGATTACCATTTATCCTTGCGATGGAAAGGTGGGTGTTCAAGTTAGGGGAGAGTTTTTACCCCATACAAAGTTTGCCGAATACAAGCCATATACGGGTTGGATGAAGAACTGTCGTGGTGCAGCGCAGTGCAGGGCTTCCTGTCCCCCAAACATTTCCAACTTAAGGTTGGGAATGTTTGTATTATCTGCCTGAAGCAGGGGTTTCACAGTTGCCAACGGCTCTTTGTCGCAGGTTTAGCATGAAGAATATACGAGTTTTGTTTTGAGCATGACTAAATGATTAAATGAACAGATAAGCAAACGAATAAAAACAGAAACGAATAAACGGAAAACGAATAAATGAATGATGGAGTTAACCATATCGGTTATGGAGGTGGAGGTGTATGAGGGGGAAAGAAGAGGGGCGGAGAACCATGCTTAAAGGGAGGCATACTCCACCCCCCTTCTCTCAAACGTCTAACAATACGATTCCAGACCTCTTCAATGTCAAGGTCTGGAATTATACTACTAGCGCTGGGAGAAGTGAAGGTGGTGGAAGAAATGGAGATGGCAGATTCTGGAGTCTGAGCTAAAGGCGACTCTGGAATTACCCGCAGTGGTGAAATAGAAATGGATGATACCACAGGTAGGGTAGAAGAAGGGCTGCTAGACGTTTCCCTTTCCACTAAGGAAGCTAATTGCTGCCAGCTGAAAGGACTGACAGACGAATAGTACCACGGTGAATTCGGCAACGCCTGCACTCTGACGGGAGACATGAAAGCGTCTCCCTCTCCGTCAGGGGTGAGACCTCCCACTCTACCCGAAATAGTTAACTCCATCGTAGGGAGGGGGTTTGTCATCATGCCCAATGTCTTCACTGCAGGTTTCTCATCCTCGGTCTGCGTAGCAACCTCTGCAGTATTCCCTACCTTTAAGAGGGACACTACAGTGATTGCCTGCAGCCCGCGAGGAGTGAGGGGACATCTAGAGTGAGGGCAAGTGTGGCCGCGATGCTGAACCAACCAGCCTGCAATACAATGAGAATGGAAGGCCCCACCACACCTTCGGCACATTTGCATTACAGGCTCTACCTCCCTATCTAAACAAATTGCGCATCGTTCTTTGTTTGAAATAAAACCTGGCTTGCAGCATGTTGATCTACATAAACGTTGAGAGTACTGTAGTAGTAGGAATTTATCAGTAGTTTCCATTACTGTTTGTCGATGATAGCTGCTGAAAGAGGCATAGTGCGCATGGAGAATTCTTCCTTATGAGGACTTTGCTATGAGGGCTTTACACTGCTCCAAAAAGGATCCGTCTAATTCACCAATAGACTTGATGAAGCGATCCCAAGTAATTGTTTCAATTATTTGCAGTAAGGTAAGTGCCTGAGTAGCCTAGACACAAGGAAAGATATTTACTGTTTCCGAATGTGAGGAGAAGAAAAAGGAGATCACCTTCACCACGGCCACTTGTCTTAGAAATACTATTTTGTGAAATGATTACAACGATAAATGATTTATATTGCAGTCACATCTATCAATCTATTTAACTTAAGGGCCTTTATATCATTCTTCGGGCAAATCCATACTTTATTAGATCAGTTCAGCTACTCTGTTCGCTTGTTACAGCTAGAGAAACTCTCCCCTACCAACAATGCAGATTTCATTGCAAAGTAGTAAACTCAACACACCTATTTGTCCTGATGAGTGTGTCCGAAGATGCTTATTTATCAACATTCATTCTCACTAAGCGCTGGACCTGTTTGCGAGGTATAACATTAGGAGACGCTTGTGACTCGATGGTAACATTTTCACCAATTTGTAAATGGGCATGCGCCAGCAATATATTTTTCCCATTATGCAGTACTGGGTCCGAGGGAAGGGGGGGTACTTCATTGTTTGACCTGATTGCATACAGCATGATTTGACCTGAATCTGGGCATTGAGAAAAGGACGCATTCATAGGACAGAATATTCAAAAATTAAGAGCCTATTTGC
The DNA here is from genome assembly GCA_039566865.1 of Aurelia coerulea. Lineage (NCBI taxonomy): Eukaryota > Metazoa > Cnidaria > Scyphozoa > Semaeostomeae > Ulmaridae > Aurelia > Aurelia coerulea. The sequence continues at coordinate 14,122,678 of CM076947.1, forward strand.
ATAAATATCAGGAAATTTCTGACCAATCTGTATGAATTTGTCGATTTGAAACAGGAAATTTTCAGTTTTTGATGTGGATTATCATTATGGGGCCTATGATAAAGAAATTCTAAAAATGACTACCCATCTACCAGAATTATATAGTTAAAAACAGAACCATGTGTAGGGAATTTCAGATGAAAAAACCCATCCATATAACAATGAAGTACCTCCCCCCCCTGGGTACTGGGTGTGCCAAAAAAGTCAGCAAACTTGTCCTTGTTGATAGGGGAAACTAAGTACATATATATCAAATTTTCCTGACCTTTCCTATGAAAACTTGTATGCATCATTGTATGAATGATTCAGGAGTCATACAGTACATCTACTTCCAAAGTCCCCTAATTTTTATGGCTTTCAAAGTTTCTAATTTATACAATTTTCCATCAGTTTATAACTTGTGTTTTCCAAATTCATCTCACTACATTGACATACCAGAATCCCAACTGTCAATTTGGGAACCGAAACATTGCTAAAAATGGCATTCAATTTAGGCATGGTCTATTAACCAGACCCTGATCTACTAGGACCCCTAGGACTAGGACCCTTGGACCATATAGGACCATGACCCATACTGACCAGATCTTGGAGGAATCTGATTATCCCCATGCACCGCTGATGGAAATGGTCATAGAAAACACATGACATGGGATGCCGTACTCTAGGTATGAATGACTGAGGGATGACTGAGGTACATTGAACATTGCCTATGTAATGTATTTGGTACCATGGGTATCAGGGCCAGAAAAATGAAAAATTGAAAGATTTTAAAACAATAAAGAAGGAAAGAAAGACGAAAGATCTTCTCTGAAAGAATCGCCTTCTCGTTTCTTCTTTTTCTGTTCTCCCTTTCCCAATTTTCCTTTCCTATATTTTCGAGGCCTGGTATGTATTTGGTTTTCTTGCCCCATGTAGTGTCATTGCAAAGCAAATGGTGTAACAAAGGTTTTGTAAGGTCACAAAGGGTGTAGGCATTTCATTTAAACCACTTCTATTTACTTGTGTCTGTTCCCTATTCATAACATCAGTAGGGTATCGAAAATTTAAGACTTCTGCAAAATATTCTCTTTCGGAATCAATACTAGGACGCCGCACTTGTGTGTTTCAACACAGGATTACAAAATATATTGGTCTTGATATTGTTTGCATCAACAATGCTCTTGGCAACATATGTTTTTTGCAAAAATCGTTTGTAGCGTGAAGGAATTTAATTTGGTAAAATAATTTGTTCTTAAACGAACTACTGGTCTGCCCTTTGTGACCTTACCAAAAAGGATTGTATCACGGGGGGGGGGGGGGTTCTTGGCCAAATTTTGGGTAGGGGTCTGCCGCAAGCATCTTCCAAAGGGTACCGTTGGCTAGACTATTTTTTACGAAAATGGTACCCTTGGCTAGACCAATTTGACCATTGTTTTAACCAATTTTTACGAAAATGGTACCCTTGGCTAGACCAATTTTGACCATTTTCTCGACCAATATTGTCAAATTTGTGCCAAATATGATGTCATGACCGTTCGCTAGACCAATATTGTCGAAAATGATACCCTTGGCTAGACCGTTGCTGGCCAAAATTGCAAAAAAGGATACCCTTGGCTAGACTAGAAGTCCGAAAAAGTATACCCTTGCTCGCGGCACATCCCCAGGTACCTTTACTATGGAAGACCCCCCCCCCCCGTGGATTGTATCTCATTTGGCTTTTTGGACTTTTTGGGATCCCCGTGCTAAAATTTCGACATTTAAGATAGAAGAAGTTGCCAAGAAATAGAGGATTCAGATGATGATGTGATGGTGGTCATAGTAGGCCATGGTATTTCTGATATGGTAACTTTGCTGAAAGTGATGGGATCCTAAGCCAAAGCATTCCAATCTCCATTAGCAATCTTCGTCAGCATCATCAGCATTTTCAATTTCCAAATACCTGATTTAGTTTTCACAAAATTTTGAAGCCCTTTCCGAATACCAACAATAGAATAAAAGCTTTTGACAACTTTTCTCCATTGTGATGCCATTCACCCAGCAACCATTGTTGAAAATGCCACTTTGGACAGGGTTTCCGCGATTCCCCACAAAGGTCTGGTTGATATGGGTCCTGGTCCTAGGGTCCTAGTCCTAGTGGTCCTAGTAGACCAGGGTCTGGTTAATAGACCATGCCTCTAATTTACAATTTTCTGTCACTAGACATTTTCATCAAAATGATAGGACATTGTGAGGTGTATGTACTAATTTATTGCAAAGGGAGATATTATTCAAAAACTTGACTTAAGTACAACCATCTGAGCATGCAGTCGAAAATTGTTCACTAACCACGTTTGGCTTTTAGATTTAGAATTCAACCATGGCTAGACCATCCTGTCATGAGATAGAAAGTACTTTTGAGCCAGTGAGGTCAAATATATAAGCTATATTTCATTTTGGTGGATCCAGTATGCAGCAAACTTTGCCTGTTATTCATTCTGTTGACTGACTTCTCAATTGTTGTTTTAAGTTCTCATAACTTCACATTGAGTATATTGTAAATTTGTTGATGTTTAAAATGTCAAAGCTGTTTCAATGATTTTCATCAAAGACATCTTGTGTACTTCTGACTGCATTCCATTGCCATGGAACAGAACCTGCTGCACTGCAGAAATAATATCTGAAATTGTCTCGGCTATCTTTAAAAGGGGGAACGGGGAACGGGGAACGGGGAACGGGGAACTTTAAAATGGGGAACTTTACAACGGGGAACTTTAAAACGGGGAACTTTAAAAAGGGAAACTTTAAAACGGGGAACATTGGGAATTACCATAGCCATGTACCTTTTCTTCGTGGCACAGGCATACACGTATGTTTATAAGAAACTAAGAGTTTCGGCCAGTACTGGAAGTTTCTTAAAGTTATCAGATTTTTAATACTCAAAGTTTCATACAAGTTTCTTAGGGGTTTCATAACAATCTTCATGTTTACCACCTGTGCCCATGAATGTTCACACGTTTCAAAACAGAGTCATTGAAGTCTTTCCAATGTTTAGACTTCACTCAGGTACCTTTCGAGTGGCTATCTTTAAAACGGGGAACTTTAAAACGGGGAACGGGGAATGGGGAACTTTAAAGTGGGGAACTTTAGAACAGGGAACGGGGAACGGGGAACTTTAAAATGGGGAACTTTAAAACGGGGAACTTTAAAACAGGGAACTTTAAAACGGGGTACTTTAAGACGAGGAACTATAAAATGGGGACCTTGGGCTTCTTTGCCTGAACGCACCATCCTCAGATTTGAAACGAGCACGGTATCCTTATTGTGGTATTTATATTTGAATTTACACGTATTTTTTACAAGAAACTGCCTATTTTCTATAAGAATCTCAACTCTCGGATCACCAAAAATTAAGAAACTCCACTACTGGGAAAAAGGAAATCCTTGACATCTTTTTGTTTTATTTTCACTTGTTTCCTGTTTGACATTACTCAGAAGGTGCTTGAGTAATGTCTAAACATAGGAAAATCTTAAAGTAGAGTACTCAAAATCTGATAATTTCAAGAAACATTCAATAGCTAGATACATTCAAACATTCAACAATTATCTGTTGTTTATTTTGTTTTTAATAGAAGCTAGTTCTATTCAGAGTTTTGTTCAGTTTCATAGTATCAGATTAAATTGTCCAATAATCTAGAGTCTTTTTCTTGCTTTCATTGCATTTCATTGCATTTCATTGCATTTCATTGCATTTCATTGCATTTCATTGCATTTCATTGCATTTCATTGCATTTCATTGCATTTCATTTCATTTCATTTCATTTTAAAATTATTTATCCAAGGTAGCCCCGTCAGTCAGTATGATTGATTTTCAGGGGGCTGTGCCAAAAACTACAAATTAAAAATCTACTGAAATTAATGAACGGAAATGGAAACCATACCCAGGACAGATTTTATGTCGCTAGCTACGGGAGGAAAATTGAAATAGTTGCAAAGGTGCGCTTGCAAGCAGTTGGTAGAAATCCCGTAAAACTTGATGGCAATGAGGGTGCCCCTCGCAGCTATCATATCTCCATCGCAGCTATTTTACATGACTGTGCCATGAGGAAAAGTGGTATATTCTCACAGACCTTATGCTCTCCTTACCAAATATTTAGATATGGGGAGTGCGAAGGAGTCTTTGCTGTTGTGGTAAGGAGAGTGGTATCAAACGTGCGCTGCCACTGAGGGAGGTGGGTGAGTCGATTTCGAGTTCACCGATGTTCGTTTTTTCTTGAAGATGGCTAAAACTGTGCTACAAAGGTTAAATATGACCCTCGGACTGTGGGGACTAGAACTAGTCCTAAGATAGGCGATTTTGCAAAAGTTAGGCCCGTGGGAATAAATATTAAAAATTCCGAGCATTCGGTCCTGTGAGAATAGGTACATGACTGTCATAATTCCCAATGTTGCATGTTCTGGATGCTCTGAATTTACATCTGTTCTTAATGTTGCTATACAGTATCCTAAGATAGAAACAGACGAAATACTAGTTTAGAGTAGATTTTGCGATTTCCACTCGATTATTTTTCATATTTGAAATAAATTCGTGTTGGACATGACTTATGAATAAAGTAAATGTTCTCGATTGAACGTTCGTACATAGGCCGAAAACTAAAACTGTGCCGTATTGAAGTCCTAACATCTGAAGACCAGAGCAAGTGATGTGAGTAGATAAATTGAAAGGGAAGGTGGAGGAAAAATTACAGCTGAGAATTGCATACCCACCAAGAAAAATAAACGGCTGGAAAGTTCCCCGTTTTAAAGTTCCCCATTTTAAAGTTCCCCGTTCCCCGTTCCTTGTTTTAAAGATAGCCAATTGTCTCTTGTTTCTTTTGCAGTTCTGGAATAGTTGTTGGATCCCATTTGAGAAATTGGGAACATTGCTTGATTACTTGAATTATTTCTCCACCCTCCATTTGTCAGTCTTCCTTCTACCTCATTGTCAATAAAATCTGCTGGGCAATATTCACTGTTCGTTGAAACTGAACTTCCACACATCAAGAAATTATGAAGTGCTATAACAATTTTTTGAGCTGTTTCAACATTGGCACATATTGCTCTCCGGAAAACACGAAACCTTGATGTAGCAATACCAAATGCATTTTCTACAATCCTGCGTGCTCTTGATAGCCTGTAGTTTGCAATTTTCTCCCTTTCTTCTATATACCCTCTCGGGTATGGTTTCATGATATTTGTTCTCAAGGGGAAAGCATCATCGCCAACAAAAATGTAGGGAAATTTCATATTTGATCCTGGTAGCACTCTGGGTGGTGGAATGTTGAGCCTTTGTTGTTCAATTACTATTCCCAAGTTGCAACTAGCAAATACACTACCGTCACTTAATCGACCGTAGTCACCCACATCAACCATGGTAAATTCATAATTTGCATTGACTACAGCCATAAGAACGATGCTGTGAAATTTTTTGTAGTTAAAGTATTTGGAGCCTCCTCTTGGTGGACACTGTATTATCACATGTTTTCCATCGATGGCCCCTACACAGTTTGGAAAATTCAATTTTGTTTCAAAATCCTCTGCAATTTTCGTCCATTCGTTTTGATTTCCAGGAACCTTGAGGAAGCCTTTATCTTTTAAAATATTCCAGATCACTTCACATGTGTCCTTGACAATCCTTCCTACTGTTGTTTCGCTCATTCTGTAGCTGTGTGCAATTGTAGCAAAAGCATCCCCAGTCACTAGAAAGCGCAAAGTTACACAAAGTCTTTCCCCTGGACTTATGGCTTCTCGTCTAACATTGCTACGAACTAGAAAAGGAGCCAGCCACTGAAGGAGTGTTTCATATTTCGTTGGGCTCATTCGAAACATCCTGAAAAAATATTCATGGTCAAAAAGCATTGTTTCTTTCACTAGAGTATGGTATTCTCCTTTTTCTTTTCGCTCTGTAAAAATTTTTCTCACCCAAAATCGATGAAATCTTCTTCTTTCATTTCCCCGAGCCAGTTCAGTTCAGTTCAGTTCATTCATTTTAAATTCCACTACATACAAACACTCTAAAATTAAACATACTTACAACAATTTAAATAACTACATAAGACAATACAGATAAATCAAAGAAAGTTACATGACACTAGAGGATTTGTATGAAGGGGAATTCTTAAGGAGGAACTCTCTCAGTAGCAAAGCTAATCGAGGAGAGAGCACCCCCTTTTTAAATAACGATTTTAGAAACTATGGGTAAATTGTGATCTGTCTATAACACACTTTTAATAATTATTTTCAAAAAAGTAGGTTTTGAGTTTAAGACGAAAGACATTAACAGATGGTGACCTTTTTATATCTACAGGAATATCATTCCAGCATTTTGCTCCATGGTAGCTTACTGATCTCAGACCATATTGACTGGTGTTTTTCTGAGTTAGAAAAATATCATCCTTGCCAGCCTGTCTTGTACCATATTGATGAACGGATTCTATAGATTTAAAGAAATTATGAAAGCAGATAGGAGAGATTTTATTAACAGATTCATATACAAAACACAGCAATTTTAATAGAAAAAGATCATGCAGCTTTAGGATTTTTAAATCAGAAAAGATAGGAGTAGAGTGTGAAGTAAAGTGAGCAAAAGAAATTGCTCTTATAACCCTTTTCTGTAACAAGAAAACTGGATTAATGTGAGTTTCATATGTAAGACCCCAAACTAAAATTCCATATTGCAGGAAGGGTGAAAATAAAGAATTGTAAAGACAGATTAAAACATCAACAGGTAAAAAGTGTCTTACTTTGAAGAACATACCACAAGTTCTAGCCAGTTTTTTAGACAGTTCAGTCAGATGATACTTCCATGAAAGATTTTCATCCAAAAGAACTCCAAGAAATTTGACATAACAAGTCTTTTTGACAGGAAGATTTCCAATTTTGATATTGATAATTTCAGAGGAAGAATGCTGAGGAGACTTAAAAATAATAAAATTAGTCTTGTCAATATTCAAAGACAATTTGTTAGTATCAAGCCACATTTTAACTTTTTTCAATTCTTTGTTAACTGTTCTTTGAAGAAGAATGAGATTGTCATTTTCATAGTAAATATTAGTATCATCTGCAAATAGAAAGAAGCCAAGTTTCGATGATGATTGAGGTAAATCATTAATGTAAATTAGGAAAAGGAGAGGACCAAGAACTGAACCTGTTTCATTATCAGAGATGTTGGAAAAGATATTATCAATGAGAGTGGAAGAGTTTTCAGATACCCGAGATGGGTGAGTGATATATGGAAGAAATTGCTTAGAGAAGAGGAAATTAACGTAATTAGTAGTTGGTGTGTGAGAGTTATAATTCAGAAGATTAACATTAAAATCTCCAAGGATAAAAACTTGTTTATTTGATACAGCTGGATTGGACAGAACTTCTTGCAGATATTCACTGAAGCTATCAAGATCAGAGCTTGGATGACGATATGCACAACAGAACAAATAATTTGTTCCATTTCTATTTTCAACTTCCACCCAAACTGTTTCAAAATTGGTACTATCTTTATTTAGATCAGGCCTAGGAGTTGGAGAAAGACCTGACTTCACATAAAGTGCAACACCACCATTTTGACTATGCGACTGGTATGGAAAATAACAATAACCAGGAATTTCCACATTTGTTTTTACAGGATTCTCAATGGAATTCCATGTCTCGGACAGTCCAATAATATCAAAGTTAATTTTCAGAGTTGCAAGAGTTGAAATAAGCTCATCAAAATGAAGTGAAAGACTTCTTACATTCATATGAAACAAGGAAAGGTCATTTTCTGCAGTACTAAGAGTTGATAATTCCTGAAGAGTATGATAATTTGAGTTGACTTTGGAAGGTAAATGTTCATCAATATCATAATCATCCAGGTTTGGCAAGTTTGAAAGACCAGACGTTATTTCAAAGGATGGCATTGAATCAAGAAAGGATGGAAAGTCAAAATCATAAAGATTTGAAAGTTCATCATTGTCCAATTGACCAAAAGGAAACATGATCTTTGTACATTTTAAACAAAACCAAGGCACATCATCAGCTTCGTTTTGAAGCTCTTTGTATTCCGAATTTGAGATATTATTGCATTTGACATGGACCCAAAATTTGCAATTATTACAATAAACTGATTTATGATGAGCAGCAATATTTTTGTGGCAAATACCACAAGGATTATTAGGAGTTTTTACCATTGATTAGGGATATCAATGAACTGAAAGAAATATATCATTAGCTAACAGTAACACAAATGGTAGTAGGTTAAATATAAATACCAACACAAACTTTAGTTCTGAGTTCACAAAACCAGATTTAAGATCTGTCAAATGAGATTTCCGTTTCTTCAGATCCTGATTGTTGCCTGTTTCTTGTTGGTGGAGCTTTGTTCTTAATTATTAGTCTATCAACAGCAAAGTATGCTGTTTTACCTTCATCCCTTGCTTTCTTCAATGCTGGGAACTGGGCTTTCCTCCTTGCAATAGTTAAATCACTGAAGTCATCAGCAAACATGTAGCCACTTGGTCTAACATCACGTGCAGCCTTTGTAACCAATTCCTTTTGCTTCCAAGAGGAGAAACGTGCAACGATAGCTCTTGGTTTCTCTGGTATCCTTCTTCCATCTTCATCAGTGTAGGCTTTCTGGAACTTTCCAACTCGATGGGCTCTCTCGATATAGAGCTCGTCTTTTATGTTCAACAGCTCTTTCACTTTGGCCTTGAACAGATTTTCTGAATCATCCCAGGTTTCCTTTGAATTCTCTGAGTCTTCCACCCCAAGGAGCTTTACGTTGTTCCTCCGACCATAGTTTTCCAAATAATTGAGCTTGTTGACATATTGATCGATCGAGTGGGAGTGGTCCTCAATAATTTTGCTGAAATTAACTTGCTTCGTTTCGATACTCTTAACATTTACTGAGAATTCATCCATTTTCGCACCATTGAACTCTGCAGCCACTTTCAATTCACTGATTTGGTTTCTTAGGTCTTTAATGTCCGTTCGAACATTCTCCATCAAAATTTGCACGAGGTCCTTGTAGGCCTTGGCCTGCGTGTCCAGAAGTTCTTTACACATCGATATTGTAATGAAATCCGTCATTGTAAGTTCACAATATCTAATAAATACATAGAATTAACATAGCGTAATGTATTGAAATTGAACTGATTTTTTTTTAAAAGCAAAGTCAAAGATATAAATGCCTTAACTACCAAGACAGCAAGAGCACAGTAAAACGTGACCATGCCGCCATCTTGAAAAAAAAAAAAGGAAAAAAAAAAAAAAAAAAAAAAAAAAAGGACCAACCTTCTTCTTAACAAGATTAACATCAGCAATCAACATCTATTTATGGCTGCCATTTTGTTGGTAAACGCAAACTTTCCCCGCCAAAACAAAATGACTGTAGATCGCTTTCGGCTTTGCGTGCGACCGAGCTCTGGTCGCGGCAGTCGCCAACCAAAACTACCGAAGTGGAGGTCGGCCTTAAGTGCGCTCTCCTGGGACCAAATTTTTTTGATATTTTGTTGATTTTTTATTTTCAAAATTTCTAGATTTAGTAAATGATTCAGAGTCTGCCTAAGGTTGAGACATGTTGAAATTTCTTCCAAAGGAATCAGCAGGGATCACATTTTCAACCTCAGTTTCCAACACATTAAAATGATTCTGTGTACCAAATGATGTTGATGTGGGTTGTTGTCTAGGTCTTGCACCCGACCTTTGAACTTTCCAACCATCTGATTCCCTTGCGGTATTGCAATGTAGTGTACTCTTTGGTGCGCGTTGGGGGTTCAAAATTTGAGCTTGTGAAGGGGGAACATCAATACTTGGCTTCTTTGGTTATTTTCAATGATTTTATTTAGTTCCAATAACTTGAGCTTCAAAAAATAATTTTCATCTTTCATGCTTTGATTTTCTTTTTTGAGTTTAATTTCCCTAGCCACAAGATCCTCGTACAGCATATTCTTTCTCAGTCAACTTCCCAGTATAGACCTCAAAGTCATAAACCAACCAATTTACTCCGCGCCTGGCCTATACTTTTATACCCCATTTGTTTCGTTTTTTGATAAGAGTAATGAAGGAGAAGTAAAAAAGTTTCGAAAATCAATAAAATGGCTGAACGCAAATGAAATAGCAACACCACCAAATAGTGATGATGAGGAAGGCAGGCAAGAGCAGCAGAACAAGAAATCGGAAGCCCTTCGCAGAGGCCTTCAAGAGCGAAGTATGTTATATGCAAGGCCGCAGGAAGAGCTATATGATGGTCCCCAGAATCCAACAAGTCAATTGCCTGCGTGTAGTCAAAATGAAGTTGCAGATACAACTTGTCTAAAACCAGACGAGTATAGGGACTTGCTCAATGCACCAGTTAGTGGTGAATGGCCATGGGATGTCTTGCCTAGCATATGAGTCAAATCTTTCCATAGGGCACAGGGAAACCTGCAAATCTTCCAATTTCACGCTTATAAGCCAATTATATCGTCGTATTCCGATCACATGACTGAAAATAAGGCTTTCGAGATAGATAATTTCAAATGACCCAACCAATCTAGCATAGGCAGATTGCCATTGGCTAATTTCAATTGGTACAAACTCCATACTGAACTTACTAAACATAATAGCCGACTCTTATTGGCTAATTTCAAATGACCTATCCCATACAAAAGGGGCTACACTGTGAGGGCGGTCTCACTATCTCACTTTAGCTGGGGGCAGTCACGTGGTGCCCCATGTCACGTGACTTACTTGGCAAAGTTCCAAAAATTGGCCATGTTACTTAGCACTTTGCCAAATTATTTGACATCATTTGGCAGTGTGCCAACTTCCTGCCACAAATGCACTGCGCATGAGCAGTCCATTTCTTTCACTATTTCCATAAAACTTGCCTTGAAGGGCTGAGTATAACTCTTGCAGTCTTCCTACCTGATGTTATCTTCCACAAGGGAGGCTGAGATTTACGGAACGTTCTAAAATAACAACAACGTCAGCAAATGCAAGCAACTACATTAATGGAGGGAAATAAGGCTACTGGGAGGAACTTCAGCAACTAATGCAACCACACCAGCGAGGTTTACCTTGCACAACTAACATTAATAACGCAAGAAATGCAACTAAAGGCACAAAAGCTACTATGGCCACTATGGCAACAATTACGACTACATCATCTCTACTAAACAAATAACGCACACACCGAAACGAAATTAACAACTAATTTCTCCCACAACAAACGCTACCAACCCCATATAAGAAAGAAAGAAAACTAGGGCAACGAAGGAATCTAAATCAACTCTACTGAAACGAATAAAGCTCTACAAGTAGGGAGACTGGAGATCTACCAAAGCGGTCATAATAATCACAACGTCACAAAATGCAACTGCAACTTACGGCAATGAGGCAAGAAGAGCAACTTCATGAAATCAAGGGGTGAGCGCAACAAACGCTACTTGGGCTACCAAATGAACAACGCTACCACAACAACAACTTTACCGTTAATAACGGGAAAAAAGCTACTATGGCCGCTAAGCCATCAGTTACGACTACATCATTTCTACCAAACAAATAACGCATACACTAAAACAAAGGCAACAATAAGTTTCTCCAACAACGAAGGCTACTAATACCACAAAAGAAACAAACAGCTAAGTGAACAAATACCACGCAACTAAATCAACCCTACTGAAACAACAAAGCTGCCCGAGGAAGCCAAGGGATCTATCTCTCTCTTCCCAAAACGCCTGCGAGACTCCTTAAAACAATAGGATTTATAGTGAATTTTTAAGGATTTTCTTTAAGAAATAATGGATTAAATTAAATGCAAACTACTGCTCCCCTACCCTGCCCTTGGGCTACTAATGCCACTAAAGTCGAGAGGATAGCTAGAAAACAATAAAACAAAATGTTAATTAATGAAAAAAGAAGAGAATAACATTAACTGCAATAACTATAGACATTATTATTTTTCTAATTATTTTCATTATTGAAAATCTATTTAAAGTAGGCTAGAAAAGAAATAGCTAAAAATACAGCAAATGAAGGCTACAACAGCTAATTAACACCTACTAAGAAGGCCTACTAAGAAAGACTACTACTAATTAACACCAACTACTAACACACTTCAGGTATGTGAAGAACTGCCGCAACTATTCTCACTTTATCTACCAATGGAACTACATCAGCTAAGGTAACCAGAACAATGACGGATAACAAGAGCAAGTATAAAGCAACCACACCAACAAAGAAAATAAGACTGAAAGTACTGATCGTGTGGCGCATGAAGCGCGACAGCAGCCGTCGCAGGTGGCCCGGGGGCTGAAGGCGCCCCAAGCCCTCCGCAGGAGTTAGGAACTCCAAACCCGCGTACAGCGCGGGTTCGGATTCCTAGTTTATATCACTAAAGTGTGTACACCGAGTTGATTGCCTCGTAAGGATGATGTGGAAGATAGTGCATTAACAGCATCATTTACAGTGAGCGTAGTAGGTAAAAGTTGCCTACGATGCAGGTTATCCAAATTGATTAAGCTCTGTATATACTGAAGATACTGCCTCTACCACCAGTGATCCTTCATAACATGCATTGCACACCAAGGTAGCAACGACAGAGCTGGACTCGCTGTCTCCTCCATCATTGAGTAACCCACTCTGGCTGTACTTATATTCAAGTAGAACTCCATTGATGTTACCACCTTTTTCAAGCTTGATCCCTTCAATAGATGCTTCAGTTGGGTTCACTAGCTTTGAATGCCAAGGACATGAACATAAAACTTTTCTTTTTTCAGCTGTGCAACTTTATTAGGGCACATGGGGCATCTCCTGTTTCCTGCTTTTTTGTTACCTGAAAAAGGTAGCATTGTCAAGAAATCTCTTTCCATTTTCAATTTGCATTTGAAGTGCCACTTGATAAAAATTTACTGTTGGTCATTCTGCAAGAATTAGGGCTGGCTTGCTGCTTTTGAATATAGAAAAAAATGTTCATAGTTTTCATTTCAACATTTTTCTCATTGTACAAAGGTTGTAAAGTTATACTAAGCACAATTTTTGTGTCTATTTGGTGTTCAAAAACGGGAGTCACCAATTCAAGATTCAAGAACCAGAACACCCTAATTCAAGAACCAGAATTCAAGAACCTACCTTGGATGCCCTAATCCCTAATTTGTTTTGATTTCCAAGTAATTTTCCTGCAAATTATTTGAACAAGTAATGGCGAGGGTATGGTCTGAAATCGTGCGATTTTTTCGTTAGTTTAAACACCCTGTTACTGTTAATTTAGGCTGAATATCGGGAAAATGCACATTGGTAGTGTGCATCAGAATTCATATCTAAGAAATTTGTTGTTATTGTTTAAAAAAACTCGAAAACCGCAAATAAGTGGAACAAAAGCGAAGTTAGGTTGTAGCCCTTTTTCGGAGGTTTGCTTGTTTACAGCGGGCCGCCATCTTTGAAAATAGCGTGATCTGATTGGTCAATCCCCAAATCAAAACAAACTTCTCGGTCTATTGAAAACGAAATGTTGCCCTGTTTGTGCACTGACTTTCTTCATCACAGCATTTCTTTGATAGACATTTAAAATGAGTTTCTGCTTCAGATGTAAACTGGGATGGATTGTCTGAGTATTTGCATTTTTGATTTTCAGGATCACAAACACATTTGTGTGTGCATATATCACAGCAGAGATGGAGGGGCGTCACTTTCTTGAACATGCCTGGGAAACCTTTCATTAGGAACTCTCTTCTGCAGATAGAATAATTCTTAATGTATTCTCTCATTTCCTTGGTCATTTTCTTTGGTGCAGACCTTGGAAAAACAAGCACAGCAGCATGACTTTGTTTCCCACCTCTTCCTGCACGACCTGACTCTTGGCAGAGGTCATCTAATCCTTTTGGAGGCCCAAGATGTACAACTTCGTAAAGATTTTTGCAGTCAACACCCATGCCAAATGGAATGGTTGCAAAGAGAACCCCTAAATCCTCCTTTGGATCTGCAATGACTTGGTAATTGCATTTTACGTATGAGATTTCAAACACTTTGAAACAGAATTATAGTACATACTTTACATTACGCTCATACAGATATATTTTTGCAAAATTTCAAGGATACCCTTTGCTGTTGCTTTTGTTGTATTATACTCGATAATTGTGCTGTTATCAATGCCTATTTACCATTTGCAACACTTATTCAAAACAAGACACATGGTTTGGTTTGTAAATTTTCTTGATTCAAAACTTAAAGTGATTTCTCAAATTCAAAAACAAATTTCAGAGGGACTATGGGCATGCCATGGGTAGCCCGAGGTGATGCTAAAATAGGGGTGTTGATTGCTTGAAAACAGTACACCATCAGCTGATAAAATAACTTTCACAGTTGAGAATCAATAGATTTACAGAAATAATCCAGTCCTTACTTTGCTCTTGTTACCACATATGTTTGTGCATTTACCCTTGACTGTAGACCCTAAACATTACAGTACATAAAGGCTGGCGAGTGATGTTGAAAGCAGTACATTGAAAACAGTGCTTTATCCATTACAATGGCCTACTAGAATATATTGAGTAGGTCTTGGACCAAATGAGTGTGTACTAAAGGGAAAAACAATGGTTGGCCTAATTTTGCAATGATTTGAAGTGCTGACACTGACATTTGAACAAAGATACCGTATTCCTCAAGTTTACAAGATGAACATCAACGCTTTTATGTCCAATAGTGTCAAATTTGATTTTGGATCAAATGTAAATATCTTATTCAATTCAGGGCTTTCGTTTCTCGTTCTATTTTGTATGTATTTAATGCTATTATCATTGAAAATGGAAATAAATAGCCCATAGAAAAAATTGTCATGTTGCTCACATCAAATTTTAATCAAGATTGTTTGAGTTAAAAGTTAAGTAGACAATTACCATTTGATGATACAATGACTTTCATCTACCGGGTGTCCCAGAATGATGTATTATTGTTTGATTGCTTATATGTCCATAACCGATTGACCGATTTTCAAAAACTTTGTTTTATCCGATTGCCGAAAGGCTAAATTGTATTTGATGATGTTAGTTGTGGTTTAGGCCGGGTCAAAGTTCCTTATACATTGGTACCATCAAGTCAAGTCAAGGTATATGACAGAAGCGTACATGCATGTGTATTGAACATTACTGGTACATTTCACATTTTAACCATGTTAAATTTTTGCTGTGTGAATCTTCAATTTTTAAAATTTTTATTCTCTTTTGAGAATGCTGCATTATATTACAGTCATTTATGGGGATATTTTTTAGCATTTAGGAACAAACTATGAGAAACCTGAAAATAAGAAACTTTTAAATTTCAGTCCTGAAATTGTTTCTTATTAAAGGAGCCCCTTTTGAAGAAAATGAGGCCTGTTTCCTATAGAAGGGGGTTTCTTATTTGCGGGTACTTACTGTATTGCGTTGTTTTGTCTAACTCCTTACAGGATTCTTCCACAGCGTCTTTTAGTTTCTGCATCTGATCTTTCATCAAGGCAATCAATGGGGGTATAACAATAATAGATCCTGGCACTACAGGTTCGTTTCCCATCATTTTCTGTAACTCGAAATGAGCAAATGCAGAAGTTGGAAAACCAATGACTTTCGGAAACCCTATTGGTTTTGCCATAAACACATCCTTGCCCAACAACGCTGCAGCTGCAGCTTCTAACTGAAAGTCTTTGATCGCGTTAATTCCGAGAAACTTTGAAGCGCTTTCAATTGCAAGCTTCACAGCTTCATGATCGTGGCAGTCCTCCATTTTGTTTCTCGTTTCTGACTGCCGTCAGACGGGTGAAGCCCTAGATTGATTACGATGAGTCCCAGTAATCGCTATTCAAAACAAGACTATTACACCAGACCGAGAATGCTCTTACTGGGACTCATAATATTACGGCAATATTTTTGGACTGACTTTTTTCACTTTTGAACGCCCTTGGGAACGAGGCTGCTATACACAGTCATGAACAAAGTATACAAAAAAAAAACGCTATTAGAATCTCTGCAAATTTGATTGATTGATGTTGACCAATGGAAACTCAAAGCTCAAAGCAGAGTTTCAAGGAGCTTGGCTGGACAGAACAAAGTCTTATGAACAAGAATACCATGAAAACAGTTGGCGACAGTATCAAATTTTGTATGTAGGCACTATTTTGCTGCTTTCGCTAAGCATAACTGATTTATTGTGAAGTTTTCAAATCAATGTGTTTCATTTCAAAACTACAAATGTTTGTGCTTTTCTGCGCCTAGGCCCTTTTCGAAACGAGGCAGGATAGTCATTTCAAAATAATGGTGTTTGATTATGAGTCGTCTTTAGGAGCGTCCGGCAGTATTTCAATAGCGATAACTACGACCATACCATCAGTCTAGCGAAACCCTCTGTTCTGAAGGGAAAATTATTTGCATATTCGAACGTTCATTGTTAAACGATGATTTGATTGGTTGTTATTTTAAGATCAAGAGACTAGACCGCTTCAAGTATTCTGTCCGGTAGCGCCGAGAATCCTTTTGCTTCTAAATTTAGATTGCCAAATGAAACAAGTCTCAGTTCCAAGAGCCGCTCATCTCGCTCGCTCTCAGAACCGACTCGGTCGGACGGAGACTTCAACAAGTCAAGCAATAAGAGACTTTATCATTCCACCTTTTTTTCAAGAGCTTCCAAGTCATAAGTATTTGAATGCTTTGGGATGCCAAAAACGCAACAAAGAATTGGCCGAGAATCTTAAAGTAGTGAAAAGAAGACAAATAGAATTACTCCTCAGTCACCACAGCAACATCGTCAGCTTCTTCTCATGCATCACCGGTGTAGAAGCAAAGTCGAAGAAAAAGGAAGCAATTAGAGAAAATATAGCAGATCTACTTGCAGAATTTGAGGATGAAGAGCTTCCCTCAAACCAAGAGGCTGTTACCGCAGCAAATGAAGAGAACAACAGAAATGGAGAAGAAGAAGTAGATGTAGATGTAAAACCCGGAGTAAGCTTTTGGATCGTTTTAGACGTTCCGGACAGCTCACTGGGAAACATGCAAAATATCATAATGCAGTTGTTTCTCAAATCCGCCCTGCACCTGGAATCCTGAAAGCCAATCGTATCAAGAAAATCACGAGATCCAGAACACCACTATGCAGCTACATTATCCCAGGTTCTTAAGGACCACAATAATAAATATGCCACCAAATTTGCCTGCGAATGTGCACGGAACTTTACAACAAGTACCTTAGAGGAAGCACCAGAATCTCAATGGCTACAAAAGATTTCCCAAAAGATCCAGAGTCGGGTACACTACCTGTCAGGATAACTATGACACAACATTTCAGTTCAGTTTTCATATTTTAAATTCTCCACATACAATTTATCATAACAAAACTAATTAATACAAACAATTAACTAAACTACAATAATAACAATAATGCACCTAAAATTAATACAACATACAAATACCGAACAAAGAACAAGATAAATTGCATGGGGGGGTTACTTAAAGGAGGAGCTCTCTCAGTAGTTAAACTAATCGAGGAGAGAGCACCCCCTGTTTCAAAAATTTCTCATACAAATTTGATTATTTTAGGCATAAAAGAAACTATGGGCAGATGGTGACTTTCTATATCAATAAGTTTACAATCAACTTTGATAGTGGTTTTGAAAGAGGAAGGCTTTGAGTTTTTGTTGAAAAATATTTGCAGAGGGTTATTTCTTTATATCCACAGGAATGTCATTCCAGCATTTAGCTCCGCAATAGCGCACTGACCTGATACCATATTGCAGGGTATTTTTTTGGGTTAGAAAAATATAATTTTTGGTGACTTGCCGTGTACCATATCGATGAACGGATTCAACTAAGTCAAAGAAAGCATGAAAACAAGAAGGAGAGATCCTACTCACACAATCATATACAAAACTAAGCAGTTTCAATTGGAAGAGATCATGCAGTTTTAAAATCTTTAAGTCACAAAAATAGGTGTAGAAGGTGAAGTAAAATTTGCAAATCAAATTGCTTTAACAACTCTTTTCTGCAACAAGAATACTGGATTGATATATGTCTCGTAGGTGAGACCCCAAACCAAAATTCCATATTGCAGGAAAGATGAAAATAAAGAATTATAAAGACAGATCAAAACATTGATGGGTAGGAAATGTCTCACTTTGCAAAACATACCACAAGTCCTAGGAAGTTTTTTAGACAGCTCAGTTAGGTGATATTTCCATGACAGGTTTTCGTCCAAAAGAACACCAAGAAATTTGACATAACAAGTCTGCTTTATAGGAAGGTTTCCAATTTTGATGCTGACAGTTTCAGGAGAAGAATGTTGAGGAGACTTAAAAATTAATTATAAAATTAGTTTTATCAATATTGAGTGACAGCTTGTTGATATCAAGCCACATTTTCACTTTTTTCAATTCCTTGTTAACCACACTCTGCAATTGAGCAATACTTTCAGCTTCATAATAGATGTTAGTATCATCAGCAAATAAGTAAAAGGCTAGTTTTCAAGATGCAAGAAGTAAATCATTAATGTAAATTAAGAAGAGGAGAGGCCCAAGAACAGAACCCTGTGAAACCCCAAAGGTAACATTGAGATAGCTGGGATTAGATCCATTTATTGAAACATACTGTTTCCTGTCTGAAAGATACAATTTAAACCAATCTTGAGCAGTTCCTCTAATTCCATAATGTTCTAGTTTCGTTGAAAGAATATCATGATTCACTGTATCGAAAGCCTTTTGCAAATCTATAAATATTCCACAACCAAATTTTCTATAGTCTAATGAACTTTTGATTGCTTCTGTTAGACTAACCAGAGCATTGCTAATGGAATGGCTAGCCCGAAAACCAAATTGTAATGAATATAAGATTTCATGCTTTTCTAGGAATTTATAGAAACGTTTATACATGACCTTTTCTGTAATCTTGCTGAAGACAGAGAGAAGAGAAATGGGTCTATAATTTGATGCTGTTAGTGGACAGCCTTTCTTAAAAAGTGGGATTACTTTAGCCAACTTCATCTTGTCAAGGAATATTCCAGATTGAAATGATTCATTTATGATTTGAGAAAGTGGGGAGGAGATCAATGGGGAGGGGAATACCATAGAAATAGGAGGACTAGAATGCGCGGTCTATTGTTTTCGTTCGTGTGGGATGGCCAAAGCATGAAGAGCTAAGATGGCGGCAACAAGTGGGCAAGAAGAACTTGGCAGCAAAACTGAATTTTAACACAGATTTCATGTTATTGCGAAAGACTTAAGATGCGTTTTCTGTTCAGTTCACTTCATTTCACCGAAAGGTAAGATTTGATTGTATTTTAAAGTAAATTCTGCTCAACTAATGTAAAAATTTGACTCGAAACGAAACGAAAGTGCTTAGGCCCATAGTTAGCCTTGTGTACTGTACAAGTCGGAAATGATCCCGATACGCTTGTTAAGGTCTATATACGGCAATATAAACACAAAACTCAGTATCAGAATTCCTTAAACATGTATTTATCATAAATCTAAAACGTTTTGAACCTAAATTATGTGAAAAATAGCCTCTACCTCTCCTCTTTTGCTGCCTCTTTCCGTTCTGAATAAAAGTAGCCGAGTCCAACGACCATGCTTGTGTAGTCTCAGAGAGAATACATAATGTCCACATTTCCCAACTGAACCGGAGACAACAACAACATAAATAGTTTGCTTTTAGAGAAGCTAACTCACCAACAGCATATTCCAGTCATATTGCTCCTCAAAAACCATACAATCTATACTCCATAGTTTCCAGAAAGACAATTGATGTTAAGCCTTGCACCAGGGATCCTATTCCTTAAAGGGGGAGGGGGCGGGGTTGGTTTTTGTAATGACATATATATGTACAAATTAAATAATATAATAAAATAAAAGATAGTAGAATAAAATTTCCTACCAGTCAGTGGTAGATGGCATTTCCTCCATCTGAATGGCCAGGTTAATTGACCGCCGCCTGGTACTCGGCGTTCCCTCAGAATCACTGACAATATGTACATTATTTACATTTATGCGTAGTTGTCTATTCATCATAAAATAAAATTGTTTTAGTTAGTTTGTTTCTTCGTGATGGATTATTTCTCTTTATTATTCTTTCAGTATATACCTTTCCAAATTGATGAAAGAAAAGAGTCAAATAATTGCTCACAATAAGTTTGATCAGAACTGTGATATGGTGAAATTTCATCAATCATGCATGGTTGATTGATGTAAACCATGCATTACACTGCAAGATTCGTTGGTAAATGCCAAAAATATTATAAAATATGGGGTGTCTAACTTTGGTTCATGAATTACAAAATATGGGGTGTTTAACTTTGGTTCTTGAATTCCGGTTCTTGAATTCCGGTTCTTGAATTAGGGTGTCCAAAGTTGGTTCTTGAATTCCGGTTCTTGAACTAGGGTGTTTTGGTTCTTGGTTCTGGTCCTTGGTTCTTGAATCTTGAATTAGTGACTCCCAGTATGGAAAGAGCTGAAACATAGAAGCCAATGACAAATGCTTTTCGTGGGCCCTTGATAAGAGGAATCCCAGCTGTGTCCTTGAGAGACTTCAGAAACTCAATTCCATCCTTCAAGCTACTTTCAGTGTCAAAGTAGTTATTCAGATTAATTGGCTTTTTGGTGTGTTTGCCAAATTTGCTTTTAGAGTTTAGCATATCAAATACATTGTTCATTAACAAAATAAAATCACTGGTTAGTTTGCTGTCTTTGAACTCTTTCAATTTCAAATTTCTCAGAAAAGTTATTGCTGCAGAGACTGAATGGCTATATGTTTGAGCAGCAACGCTAACTTTCATCTTGTGATTTTGCCATTTTACATGTTTGGTTTTAAGTTTATTTCCTAGATGGAGAATATCTTTTTGCTGAGCACGATAAAGGGCAAGGACATACTCCCAGGATATTCTCTCACCTGTTGGTGTACAAAATATTTTCATGTCGCTGAAAGCATTTCTTGCCAGTTTAAGCATATGGCAGATATAAAATATAACATAAATTTTTTTACCAATTTGGCATGGATGGGGAAATGATCCTTCAAGCTTCTTTATGTTGCACCCAAGCTTTTCAGTCATTCCAATATTTTTTGGTGCACCGTCAAAAACAACAGCATGGGGAACAGAACCGATTTCACTTAACATCTTGATGGATTCATTAATTAGCTGACAAAGGATATCACCATTTAATCTGTTTGTAAGAAAGTATCCAAGTGGTACATACCATGGTTTTTTTAAACCAGAAATCATAATAACCAATGCATTTGTTGCTTTGGTGTCTGTCTCTTCTGCTTTAATATTTCCATAGTCGACTGTGCCAACAAATTTCTCATTTTTTGGGTCCCATTTCACCTCTTTCTTTATACTCATTTTGTCAATGATTATGATGCAGTCACTTTGCCCATCTTTCACAAGGTATGCTATGTGCATTAAGGGCTTTTTGAGAAACCCTGGCTCACATTCAATGCTAGCAGACCATGCACGAAGTGTTAATGGATGTGGCAGGCAAAGTGACTTTCTCAAAAATCGGTAAGCCCTAGGGCTGTAAAAATTAAACGAAATGGCAAATTCTTTGATTTCATTAGAATATCGTGACCCAGATGAATGATCCCTATTGTTGGCTTCATTTTTAAATATTTCAGTTGTCATGTGGCCAAAGTTTGAGATAATAGAAGAACCACTTTCTTCAGATAGCATTTTTGCTTGCTTCAATTTAAGATCAAGTCTTTGATGGTTTTTCTTTTCTGATGCTTTTTCTGCGCAAATTTTGAATAATTTGGTTTTTCTTTTTAATTGTTGCTTTATACTTGGTTTTCAGTTTCCTTGGGGACACTGAGGATGCATAGGTGTGATCATCAAGCCTGGGGTTTTTGGGAGGAATTGTCACAGTATCTGAAGGAACATGCTGAGCCTGAAATTCCCTCCTTTTAGGATTTCTCTCCTTTACAGGCATCTTTTGCAAATGCTCTGGGAACTTAAAGATTGAAGGAACAGCATCTTTCTTCAGATACTTTTTACCAAGAGATGCTGAGTGGGGCAAAAGAAATGGATATGTGTAGTCTGTTTCAAGGAAATGCTCCCCACAAATATATGAGCTTGCAGTTGGCGTCCATTTTTCTCTTTTCATTGCAGAGAGCCATTTTTTTAACAGAGTCGCATTTCCAAGGGGAAACCTGCAAGAGTTGATACAAAAAGGATCTATGATCGAATAGCAACCAGACAATAAAATTGCTGACCAGTTGAACTCTAAGAATGGGTTGTTTACATCCAGTAGTTCAAAATGATTGAAACCTGAAAGTAGTTTTGTAGTATCAAACAGTGCTTGATTTTCTTACTTGGGAGATTCTCAGGTTCAGTGCTACCATTTTGATTTTCAAAAAACCTCAATCAAATCTTCCAATAAATATTTCACGTTTCTAATTTGTGTACTTTATAGACTGACTGGATGTAGGAGGTCTTATTTTTCTGGGAAAATAGTATATTTATATATATATATATATATATATATATATATATATATATATATATATATATATATATATTCTCATAAGCTCATTCGCAATATGTAATAAAAAAGATATATGTAGTCAAGAAAAACACATTCTAGTAAACGTTTCGGCGTAAGCCTTCATCAGTAATAGCTTTCCAAATTAGATGGAGCATACATATAAACCTTGAAATAACAATACAATATAAAAAACAATAGCCTGAGCGGGATCCTGATTATTACAATAAGTCATAAAAGGTGCAAATGGGGGTGTAGCCAAAGGCGGCAATGGGAAGATCAAAGAAAGCGCAGAGTAAAGAGCTGCTAAAGTCGGCGGCGGTGTCCGTCTCGCGGAAGCTAGAAAGAAAAAAACGTGTGAACTAACAAAACAAGCAATAGAAAGATCCAAGAGCGGATTGGCAGAAAAAAGATCCCTAAAAAAACAGCGTGTGTCCCTAATGAAAAGCAGAGCGCAAAAATCAAAACAACCAAACAACCAAAATGTAAACAAAAATCAAATCTATGTATCAACCTGCCTAGTGTTTAATCCCTTAGGGGCAAAGCAATCCAGCCGATATTGCCAGAAGCTTTCCCGCATCCTATTTCCCCCCGTTAGCCTATCGATTATCTTAATACTAATATCCTTCAGAAACCCGTGGTGGCCTTCTCCAGTAAAATGCCTGAAGAATTCCGCCTGGGGTACTGAGGCCCCTGAATTAAACTTATGACTGCACGCCTTGTAATTGTTAAACCTAAGCCTAAAAGGCGTGCAGGTGCTACCAACATATTGTACACCACAAACAGTACATTCCAACAAATACACAACATTTGACGAGTCACAATTAAACGAATAGTTTATCCTATATTCCCGGCTATCTATGTTTGAATGAAAATGTCCACTATTACTCATGACATTACACACTTGACAACGAGATTTACCACAACGAGAACATCCCTTCTTATCAGTCCCCCCATTTCCCTCACTACTGAGCCTAGCCCTAACAAGTATATCCTTAAGGTTCTTACATCTCCTAAATGCTATTAAAGGTGGCTCAGGAAACACCGCCCTATGCTCCTCCGAGTTTGTGAGCATAGAATGGAGTCTCCTGGCAACCTTCCCCAAACTATTGAGTGCTGGATGGTATGTGGCAACAAGTGGAACCCTTTCCCCCCTCCCTTGGTTAGGGTTCGTCAAATGTTGTGTATTTGTTGGAATGTACTGTTTGTGGTGTACAATATGTTGGTAGCACCTGCACGCCTTTTAGGCTTAGGTTTAACAATTACAAGGCGTGCAGTCATAAGTTTAATTCAGGGGCCTCAGTACCCCAGGCGGAATTCTTCAGGCATTTTACTGGAGAAGGCCACCACGGGTTTCTGAAGGATATTAGTATAAAGATAATCGATAGGCTAACGGGGGGAAATAGGATGTGGGAAAGCTTCTGGCAATATCGGCTGGATTGCTTTGCCCCTAAGGGATTAAACACTAGGCAGGTTGATACATAGATTTGATTTTTGTTTACATTTTGGTTGTTTGGTTGTTTTGATTTTTGCGCTCTGCTTTTCATTAGGGACACACGCTGTTTTTTTAGGGATCTTTTTTCTGCCAATCCGCTCTTGGATCTTTCTATTGCTTGTTTTGTTAGTTCACACGTTTTTTTCTTTCTAGCTTCCGCGAGACGGACACCGCCGCCGACTTTAGCAGCTCTTTACTCTGCGCTTTCTTTGATCTTCCCATTGCCGCCTTTGGCTACACCCCCATTTGCACCTTTTATGACTTATTGTAATAATCAGGATCCCGCTCAGGCTATTGTTTTTTATATTGTATTGTTATTTCAAGGTTTATATGTATGCTCCATCTAATTTGGAAAGCTATTACTGATGAAGGCTTACGCCGAAACGTTTACTAGAATGTGTTTTTCTTGACTACATATATCTTTTTTATTACATATTGCGAATGAGCTTATGAGAATATATTTATTAATTGCTTGGAATAGGAGAAAAGGATAATTAGATGGAGCGGACATTATTTATTTTGAATACTTTTAATGATTTAATTAAACTTGAACACCATCGATGCTTCTTGGAATTCTGCAAGACTGTCAATGTGATACCAATCGGACTTCGCCTGAAGAAAACACCGTCGTTACTGGGAAAGCCATCGAATGACTTTGAAGGAACATGGAAGAACATTCTTGCTACTGCCCAGGATCAGCTGCTCACTCTTCTTCTAATCCAGTACCGAGACCAATTGGAAGGGACGCGTAACAGAGCGTATGCAAATTTACGCAGATCACGACAAGAACTGACAAGGGAGGAGTTAGACCATATAAGAGAACAGGTGAAGACGTCCAAGGAGACCTTGCAAAGGAAGCGGGTAAAAAAGGCGCTGAAATTATGCACAGACTCAGGAATTAAGATCTCCACAGAAAGGCTACAAGACCTAGGAGGAACCAACCACCATCATGACGAAATATTTGACAGCAGCGACCTACGACCTGCAGAGCAACATCAAGAGAATCCGACGACGATACAGACCACAACCAGGGAGGAACCAGATGAGGAAGTCAAAGTAACGGCAGATGGTAGATTAAAGGGACGATTTGTCAGTGGGAGTGTGGTGAATCTATCACGGAGGGAACTTTCGGAGGAAGACGTGAGTCTTCTTTCGAAAGGCCTGAAGTTTTCCCCCACTCCTACTGACATCGATAAAGCAAAGCTAAAAGAAGACCTTGATGCTTACAAACGAAGAATGAGGCTGAGGTGGCATTTTAGAAACAACGAGGACAATTTTACACCGGACAATGATCAAAATAAATTTAGAGTTAAGTCCACTTGGCAGCCCCCCAAGGATGACCCACTTCTGGAGAACTATTTTTCGCTGTTGGAGAAGGAGGTAATGTCTGTCTCGCCGGAGGGTAAGAATTTTAGTAATCTTTCTTCTTCTGAACAACTTTCTTTTAAACAGCTTAAATGTGATAGGAACATAGTTATCAAGGAAGCAGATAAGGGATCAGCAGTTGTAGTTTGGGATCGGGAGGATTACATTAGTGAGGCTAACCGACAATTAGACGATAGGCAGGTTTATGAAGAAATAGAGGTGGACCCCACGGTAGATTTGGGTAAGACCATTAATTCTAGGTTGAAAGAACTGAGGGAGGGGGACCCCGGTCTAGAGGAAGTGACTGAGTATTTGGAAATTAAAGATTCTAAGTTAGGTAGATTTTATTTGCTACCTAAGATCCACAAGGGTCTTAGTAGCGTTAAGGGGCGACCAGTCATTTCCAATTGTGGTACTATAACAGAGCATATTTCAGAGTATCTAGACCACCACCTTAACCCGTTGGTTAGCCAAAGTAGGTCATATGTTAAGGACACTAACCACTTCTCTGTCTAGGCTAAGTAAGTTAGGTAAAATACCAGAGGGGGCTTTGTTGTGTACGGTTGATGTTGTGGGACTCTATCCAAGCATTCCACACGGGGAGGGCTTAGAGGCCATCAGGGAGGCGCTGGATAGAAGGGAAAACACGGGCGTGGCTACTGATACCCTAGTTGGGTTGGCGTCCTTGGTCTTGGAGAATAATTATTTTGAATTTAATGATAGGATTTATAGGCAGAAATTGGGCACGGCTATAGGCACGAAGTTCGCTCCGGCCTATGCCAATCTCTTCATGACCCGGTTGGAAGAGAGGTTGTTGGAGGCTTCACCTGACAAGCCCCTCATCTGGATGAGATTCATCGATGATGTTTTCTTTATCTGGATGCACGGGGAGGAAAAGCTGAAGTCGTTCATCAATCATCTCAACAGTAGCCACGAAACCATTAAGTTTACTAGCGAGCAATCACGGGAGAGTATTAGTTTTTTAGATGTTCAGGTTAGCGTGGGGGAGGGGGGAGTCCTTTCGACAGACTTGTTTTGCAAGCCAACTGATACACATCAGTACTTGCATAAGAAGTCTTGTCACCCCTGGCACACGAAGAAGGCGATCCCCTATGGTCAGGCTCTTAGGTTTCGTAGGATATGTTCGGAAGATCGCCAATTTCAGGAGAGGGTAGGCGAGTTAGCTGGATGGCTTAAGGACAGGGGCTACGAAGAGTCTTTAGTTAACGAACAAATAGATAGGGTACGTAGGTTGGATAGGACAACTCTTCTAGCAAATGCGGGAAATAGGACCAATAACCAAGGGAGGGGGGAAAGGGTTCCACTTGTTGCCACATACCATCCAGCACTCAATAGTTTGGGGAAGGTTGCCAGGAGACTCCATTCTATGCTCTTAAACTCGGAGGAGCATAGGGCGGTGTTTCCTGAGCCACCTTTAATAGCATTTAGGAGATGTAAGAACCTTAAGGATATACTTGTTAGGGCTAGGCTCAGTAGTGAGGGAAATGGGGGGACTGATAAGAAGGGATGTTCTCGTTGTGGTAAATCTCGTTGTCAAGTGTGTAATGTCATGAGTAATAGTGAACATTTTCATTCAAACATAGATAGCCGGGAATATAGGATAAACTATTCGTTTAATTGTGACTCGTCAAATGTTGTGTATTTGTTGGAATGTACTGTTTGTGGTGTACAATATGTTGGCAGCACCTGCACGCCTTTTAGGCTTAGGTTTAACAATTACAAGGCGTGCAGTAATAAGTTTAATTCGGGGGCCTCAGTACCCCAGGCGGAATTCTTCAGGCATTTTACTGGAGAAGGCCACCACGGGTTTCTGAAGGATATTAGTATTAAGATAATCGATAGGCTAACGGGGGGAAATAGGATGCGGGAAAGCTTCTGGCAATATCGGCTGGATTGCTTTGCCCCTAAGGGATTAAACACTAGGCAGGTTGATACATAGATTTGATTTTTGTTTACATTTTGGTTGTTTGGTTGTTTTGATTTTTGCGCTCTGCTTTTCATTAGGGACACACGCTGTTTTTTTAGGGATCTTTTTTCTGCCAATCCGCTCTTGGATCTTTCTATTGCTTGTTTTGTTAGTTCACACGTTTTTTTCTTTCTAGCTTCCGCGAGACAGACACCGCCGCCGACTTTAGCAGCTCTTTACTCTGCGCTTTCTTTGATCTTCCCATTGCCGCCTTTGGCTACACCCCCATTTGCACCTTTTATGACTTATTGTAATAATCAGGATCCCGCTCAGGCTATTGTTTTTTATATTGTATTGTTATTTCAAGATTTATATGTATGCTCCATCTAATTTGGAAAGCTATTACTGATGAAGGCTTGCGCCGAAACGTTTACTAGAATGTGTTTTTCTTGACTACATATATATATATATATATATATATAGAGCGAAACACGAAGTGATCCAGGTACTGTAAGATATAGGTCGAAACACAGAAATGACAACAAACTCGTTGAGACGTAACGCTAATATGATATGCTACTAGTTTCGTCTGTTCACGCAGACTCTTCAGGCTTATTTACTTGTACATCAACTTTACTTTAAATTTAAACAAATGAATTTTACATAATCTGACGTATCATCAATACATCACATCAACCTCGTACTGATTGTTAGAGAGGCTAGATAAAGATGGCAGTTTTGCCAATCTTATCGATTTAATGCCGGTTTGTATTTAATTATGAAGTAGTTTTCTTTCTCTTTTCGGAGTGCGTTGTCTTGATTGTGTAATTTAAAGAATGGACAAATGGTAAACATGGGTGATTTTGATTTTGCACATTCCGAAATATGTTTGCTAACAAAAAGTTTCCGATATTGTGGAAGGGAGATTTGGTTTCTGTGGAGTGCTGCTCTATGTCTCAAAGTATCACCTGATTCTCCGATGTACTTATCCCCGCAGCCGTTACAGGATATTATGTAAATGCAATCTCTTACACTGCAATCCATTTCGTTTTTAATGTTAAATAGTTGTTTACTTTGCTTGTTTATTTCAATTTGACTGCAGACAACAATCTGTTTACAGGTTTCACATCGTTTGTCTTTGCATTTCGTGACTTTTGGTGTGCTAAGGATAGTGTCTTGTGAGGTAAATTTTGCTCGTGTTAGAATTATTTTCAGGTTCTGCGGTTGGCGTTTGCTTGGAATTAGTTTAGTTTTGTTTAGTTCACGTTTCATTTTTGGACTTGCATTTAAGATTGAGATTGATTCTTTTATGATTGGGTAGAATTTTGGGTTTTTTGGGTTATTGGTTGAAACGAAAGTTAATGTTATTCCTTCTGGAGGTTTTTCTTTTGGTGTGCGAAGTTGTTCTTGTGGGATTTCCCTGGCTTTTTTTAACCCATTGTCAATCAAGGTTTCTGGGTACCCAAGGTGTCTTAAAGTGCCTTTTAAATCCTTTAATCTCGTATTCAGAGTTGTTTTTTCGTCGATAATGGTGCATAGTCTTCTCGCTAGGTTATAAGGAATGTTTATTAGGGTATGTCTAGGGTGAGCTGATTCGAATGGGACATAATTATGAGTGTCTGTTGGCTTAAAATAAATGTCTGTAATAATTTTATCATTTTTTGCTGTCATTTGTATGTCTAAAAAATTCATTTTTTCATAGTTCGTTTCTACAGTGAATTTGATCCTTTCATGCAGGTCATTGAGAATATTATGAAGTTCTGTAATTGGACCCATTTTGGTGTCCCAATAAATGAAGCAATCATCTAGATATCTCATCCATTCACTTTGGAATTTGTTCCGTGCTTCTAATCCATAGCACTCTTGAAATTTATTGTAGAGTTTAATTTCTAAAAAGGCCATTACTAGTGTGGCATAGACAGGAGCGCATTTTGTTCCCATTGCTGTACCTCTGATTTGCAGGAATGTTTTATTGTCAAAATTGAATGTATTGTTTTCAAGGACAATTTTTAGCGCTTCTAATATAAAGTCGTTCGGAATATTTCTTGTTTTACTCTCTGGGTATTTTTCGAGCCAAAATTTTATTGCTTCTTGTCCTAAATTGTTGTCTATGTTTGTGTACATGCTTGAAATATCGAAAGTTGCGAGCACCTTGCTTTTGTTTGCGTCACGGGGCATTTTAGTAAGAAAGTCGATATCGTCTCTAACATAACTATCAACCCGTTTTAATAATGGTCGCAGTATTTTGTCAATGAAGTCACTTAGTCTGCTCGTCACACATTTTGGACCAGCAATGATGGGTCGCATTGTTAAACTTTGAGGGCAATTAATCATAACACATTTGTTTGGGGAATTTTGAACTTTATCCAGCACTTCCTTGCATTTATGCACTTTAGGAAGACCGTACATGTTGCTTGGTTTGTGGTCAAAATTTGTTAAGTAATCAACCTCTTTTTTTGTAAGTTCATCTTCATGTCTTCGCGTTAACCTTTTAATTTTGATTAAAATTTTTTCTTCTAGATTTTCATTCTCTATTTTCTTGTAAGTGGTTTCATCACTTAGTAACAACATCATTTTATCTCTCTAATAGTCGCTTTCCATTATCACACAAGCTCCACCTTTATCTCCTTCCTTTATAACTAGGCTGTTGTCTTTTTTCAATTGTATTATAGCACTCCATTCTTCCTTATTCAAATTAAATTTTTGTCTCCCCTGATTTTCTGATATTTCTTCTAGGGGATACTTCGTTAAATAATCAATATAGGTATCTAAGACCAAATCTCTATGTGCCGGTGGATTGAAATTGCTTGGGTTTTTACCAAGCTGGGATCAAAGTTATTATCATTATCAGTACTTTGGTTGTCTGCGAAATATTCTATTAATCTTAATTTTCTACAAAATTTTTTTACATCAGTTTTTAATTCAGTTATGTCCTTTCTGGGGGTAGGAGTAAATTTAAGGCCACATTTTATTAGTGTCTCCTTTGCCTTACTACCGATAGCTCTGTCTGTTAGTATTATGAGCTTCGGCTTATTTGCTTCAGCTGCTGCTAAAATCTCGGGGTCCGATTCCGGCCCTTGGACAAAAAAGAGTTACTTCTCTGTAAATTTTGTTCCATTTCTCTTCCTTCTTCATTACCATAATCTGTGAAATTGTTTTTGTTGTTCTGGTTGTAGTTATATCTTCCGCTTCCTCTATCCATTCGACCATTCCCTCTGTTGTCCCTTGGTGCATAAGTCGGCTGTCTAAATTGGGCATTTTCGTTCTGTCTGTTTCCTCTTTGCTGGTTTGGGGGTTTTTTGAAATTGTTGTTGTATACTGTTTCCCGAGGTGATTGTCGATTATTATTACTGTCTGCCTCCTCATTGCGAAATTCTTGATTGAGGAGCCATTCTTCCTTTTCCTTCCAAGCTTCCTCCGAAATTGCCTCTTCGGATTTGCAGCCATTCATCCAGATTTGTCGCAGTATGGCTTTTGTTGAATCATTGTTGGATGATGTCTCTATTTCTGAAAATAGCGTCTGGTCTATCGCCTCGTACTTGGATTTAAAATTATTAATTTTTGCCTTCATCATATCGATTTCGTATTTCATCCTCTCTTTGGCATGACGCATCCTTATCTCTTTTTGCTCGTCTGCTTCACCAGGTATTGTCTTTGGAAGGAATTTGTTCGGGAGTTTAGTTGGTGTTGCACTATACCATTCGTCGTATTTATCTGCAAATTTAGTGTTCTTTAAGTACAACCAGTAAAACTTCTTTCTTTCGTTGAGAGTGTTCTTCCATTGCTTGATTTTTGCTTTTAATTTTTCTTGGTTTTTCCTATATATATATAATAGGTACTAGGAGAAAAACGGACGCAAAAACAGACAGATTTTTCAGCACACTGAGACCTTTCAAACTTACGTTATCATCAGAGTGTGACTAACTGTGATGATAACGTAAGTTTGAAAGGCATCAGTGTGCTGAAAAATCTGTCTGTTTTTGGGTCCTTTTTTCTCCTAGTACCTATTATTTAGTATCTACTACAGTACCAAGTAATATAGGTCGAAACGAAAAGTGCCCAGGTACCGTAAGATATAGGTCGAAACACAAAATATCAACAAGCCACTTGAGACTCACTAAATATTAATAATTATATTTATAAATTCTCGCAACTAGTTTCGTCCATTCAAGCGGACTCTTCAGGCTACAGTGATTACATGATACTTGATTTTACAATTTATTACATGATACTATATCTAATCTGACGTAATATGAATATATCGCATCAGCCTTGTTCAAATTGATGTAATCCAGAGCGAGGCTTATTCAAGATTGCGACGCTTCTGGTGTCTCTTTGTTAAGGGAAGGATTGTATTTAGTAATGAAATAGCTTTCCTTTTCTTTTCGGTATGTTTCGTCTTGATTGTGTAGTTTTAAAAAGGGACATATCGTGAACTTTGTGGTTTTGTCCTTTGCGCATTCTGCGATATGTTTGCGTACTTTTAATTTTCGATATTGTGGCATGGAGATATGGTTATGATGCAGCGTTGTTCTATGTCGTAGGGTGTCTCCTGATTCACCAATGTACTTTTCTCCACAGCCATTACACGTTATGACATAAATAAAATCTCTAACACCACAATCCATTTTTTTTTTTATGTTAAATAGCGTTTTATTGGGCTTGTTTATTTCAATTTCACAACATGCTTCAACAACAAGACAACGCAAAACTGCAGTCAAAAATGAAAAATTGGGGAGATACACTCAATGAAAGGAAGAAAATATTCTGGCTCTACTTAAAGAACACAAAACTTGCAAACAAATACAAAGAATGGTACGATTCAACTCCAGAGAAAATTCCCAGAAAATTTCTACCGAAAACAATACCTGGAGAAGCAGAAGAACAAAGAGAACTAAGAATGCGCCATGCCAAGGAAACCATGAAATCCGAGATGGAGATGATGGCAATAAAAATAAACGACTTCAAATTAAAATACCAGGCTACTGACCAAGAAATGTACTCAGAAATAGAGACATCAGCATATGATGAACGAACAAAGGCAAGCCTACGCCAGATGTGGATGAAAGATTGTAAACTTGAGGAACAAAACTCAGAATCAATTTGGAAAGAAAAAGAAGAATGGTACACAAATATGGAGTTCGATCCTGAGGTTACCGAAAACAATGACAATCGTCAATCCCCACGTGAAAATACACAACACACCGTCAGGAATACAAACTACTCCAACGTTCAACGGCGCCACAACAATACAGGAAATAATTTCTTCCGACGACCAACATATATCCCGGAGCATATGAACAACAGAAGAAGAAACCAATACAGACAATATAGAAACACCAACACGAACCAACCACTGCAAAGAGATGTGAACCCAGAAAGTAGAAGAAACGCACAGAGAAGCAATTCTTTTTTGTCCCAAGGCCGGAATCAAGCTCCAGACTTCTAGCAGTAAATGAGCCTGTTCAGCCGAAGCTCCTTATACTAACAAATAGGGCTATCGGAAGCAAAGCAAAGGAGACACTAACAAAGTATGGTTTAAAATTTACTCCTACACCTAGAGCTGACATTAGTGAATTAAAAACTGATGTTAAGAAATTTTGTAGAAAACTTTGTTTAATGGAATATTACGCAGACGACCTTATTACCGATGATAATTTAGACCCAAGTTTGGTAAAAAATCCAAGCACATTTAACCCTCCACCAAACAGAAATTTGATTTTAGACACATACATCGACTATTTAACAAAGTACCCCTTGGAGGAAGAAATAGTAACACAAAAGAAAACCAAATATAACCTTAAGATAGATGAATGGGAAGCTATAATGCAATTAAAAAATGATAGTAATTTGATAATAAAAGAAGGAGATAAGGGGGGCGCTTGCGTCATAATGGACAGGGACTTCTACAAAGATAAGATATTATCCTTACTAAATGATAGAAAAACCTATAAAGAGATAAATAACCCCTCTATCGAAAAAGAAATATTGATCAAAATTAAAAGATTAACTAATACATATAAAGATGATTTAACAAGTAAAGAGATTGATTACATGACAAATTTTGACTTTAAAGCAAGTAATATCTATGGGTTACCCAAAGTACACAAATGCAAGGAAATACTTGAAAATATCAAAAAGTCACCCGACGAATGCATAACGGTGAACTGTCCAGCGAGTTTAACAATGCGACCAATTATTGCTGGTCCTAAATGCATAACAAGTCATTTAAGCAATTTCATTGACAAATTGTTACGTCCTTTCTTAAACAAGGTAGATAGCTACATTAGCTGTCCAGCGAGTTTAACAATGCGACCAATTATTGCTGGTCCTAAATGCATAACAAGTCATTTAAGCAATTTCATTGACAAATTGTTACGTCCTTTCTTAAACAAGGTAGATAGCTACATTAGAGACGACATTGATTTTCTGACTAAAATGCCCCGTAAGGCAGATACAAACAAGGTGTTCACAACATTTGATATATCAAGCATGTACACTAACATTGATAACAACTTAGGACTGGATGCAATTCAGTTTTGGCTAGGAAAGTTCCCAGAAATTAAGCCAAGAAACATACCTGATCAGTTTATAATAAATGCTATTCGGATTGTCCTTGAGCAGAATACTTTTAATTTAGATGATAGAACATTTCTTCAAGTTTGCGGGACAGCGATGGGAACAAAATGTGCCCCTGTATATGCTACAATGGTAATAGCATTCTTAGAAATAAAACTGTATGATAAATTCCAGGAACAATTTGGATTGGAAGCCCGACAAAAATTTAAAAAGGAATGGATGAGATATCTGGATGATTGCTTCATCTACTGGGACACTAGATTAGGTCCAGTCACACAACTTCATGATATCCTAAATAGCTTACACGACAATATCAAATTTACGATTGAAACCAACTATCAACAAATGAATTTCCTGGATATAAAAATGATAGCAGAAAAAGACAAAATAATTACAGACATGTATTTCAAACCAACTGATACCCACAATTACGTTCCATTTAACTCAACACACCTTAAGCACACACTTAGAAATATTCCATACAACCTAGCCAGACGTCTGTGTACTATAGTCGACGAGAGGGAAACTCTCGAAATACGAATGAATAAGTTAAAAGAAACCTTAATGCACCTAGGATATCCACTAACATTGATAAAAAATGGTTTTGAAAAAGCAAAAGGAATCTCTCAAGAGGAACTAAGGACGCCAAAAGAGAAAACAGTTGAGGAGCACTTGCTTACCTTTGTATCCACAAATAACCCAAGAAACCCACAATTCTTTCCAATAATTAAAGAATCAATCTCAATATTAAATGCAAGTCCAAAATTAAAGAATAAGATAGAAAATACGAAAATAATACCAAGTAAACGCCAACCACAAAACCTTAAACGAATACTCACACAAGCAAAATTTACTTCAGAGAATCTAACAGACAGTACACCTAAGGTGACAAAATGTAATGATAAACGCTGTGAGACATGCAAACAAATAGTTTTTTGCAAACAAATAGTTGTTTGCAGCCAAATTGAAATAAACAAGCCCAATAAAACGCTATTTAACATAAAAAACAAAATGGATTGTGGTGTTAGAGATTTTATTTATGTCATAACGTGTAATGGCTGTGGAGAAAAGTACATTGGTGAATCAGGAGACACCCTACGGCATAGAACAACGCTGCATCGTAACCATATCTCCATGCCACAATATCGAAAATTAAAAGTAAGCAAACATATCGCAGAATGCGCAAAGAACAAAACCACAAAGTTCACGATATGTCTCTTTTTTAAACTACACAATCAAGACGAAACATACCGAAAAGAAAAGGAAAGCTATTTCATTACTAAATACAATCCTTCCCTTAACAAAGAGACACCAGAAGCGTCGCAATCTTGAATAAGCCTCGCTCTGGATTACATCAAT
This sequence comes from Aurelia coerulea, assembly GCA_039566865.1. Classification (NCBI taxonomy): domain Eukaryota; kingdom Metazoa; phylum Cnidaria; class Scyphozoa; order Semaeostomeae; family Ulmaridae; genus Aurelia; species Aurelia coerulea. The sequence goes on from CM076947.1 coordinate 14,157,880, forward strand.
TTGAACAAGGCTGATGCGATATATTCATATTACGTCAGATTAGATATAGTATCATGTAATAAATTGTAAAATCAAGTATCATGTAATCACTGTAGCCTGAAGAGTCCACTTGAACGGACGAAACTAGTTGCGAGAATTTATAAATAGAATTATTAATATTTAGTGAGTCTCAAGTGGCTTGTTGATATTTTGTGTTTCGACCTATATAAATATATATATATATAAATATTTGCCCCTAGTTTGCCCCTTCATACGCTTGCTTAACAATCGGTTTTCTAGAAGAAACTAAACTTTTTCCTGAAATCCTCTGTAAATATTTCGACAATGATTCCTGCAAATACATCAAAGAAAATTACATTAGGTACATGGATGATAGTTTTGTCACTTTGCCCAAGAACGTGGATCCATCGTTACTTCAAAGTGCTTTAAACGAAATGGACACTTCAATCCAATTTACAATGGAAAAAGGAAAAACGCAACATGACAACACGGAAACCCTTAATTTTCTTGACATTAAAATAATTTTACGCGAAAATCAATACATTACAACAGATATTTACTACAAAGAAACCAACCCACATAAATACCTGGATTATCACAGTGCACACCCTTCTCACATTAAGCAAACAATCCCGTTCAACCTTGCGAAAAGAATAATCGTATTTGTGTCCGATCCAGATTTAGTTAAAGTACGTTTAAATGAACTTGAAAAATGGCTGCTAGATTGTAACTATCCAAAAAACGTTATTAAGCAAGCATTCCATAGAGCAGAGCTTCAAGGACCTGCACCCAACCAAAGTGATATACGCAAACTACCATTGGTAACAACACATTATCCCAATCTTCAATTTAGTCATATAATATGGAGCGTGATTAAGGCCAAAACTAAATCATCAAATAAAACCCACATTTGGAAATTAAATCCGACAAAATGAAATAATAATCTCTTACAAATACTCATTTCGAAAAAACAAAATGCATTTCAAAATCGCGAGACAATATTAAATGCAGAAAACAACACGAAATGAAATCGAAATCAAAATAAAAAGCATAATCTTAAATGAATTTACTAGACGAAATCAAAATGCAAACACAAAATCCAATCCACAAGGAAATATGCAAGACTAAATCAAAATGTCAAACGAAATCCTAATCCTTATTTGAATCATAAATAAAAAAGACAAGATGAAATCAAATCATAGATTGGAAGCCGAGACGAAAGCTTAAACAAAATGACAAACGGAAATCCTAATTCGAAATGGGAATGTGACACCCAACACCAAATCTAAAGCAAGATGAAATCCAAATGTAAACAGAAATCCCAATACGAAATAAATAAAAAATTAAAATGTGCAAGACGAAATCAAAATCTAAAATGAAATGAAAAGTTAAATCATAAATGTAAGGCGAAAACTGTCTGCTTCAAATCTTGGTGGATGCTATGTTGGGAGCCCCTCGTGCGCACAGTACATATTTGAAAGAAAAGTCTCGTTTCCATGTTCAAATGGCCATTTTGCAGAGCGAAATCGGTCATGCGCTAAGTGAAATCAGTCATGCCCTAAGTGAAATCGCTCATGCGCTAAGTGAAATCGCTCATGCGCTAAGTGAAAAACAAATCGAGCGCGCATTGTAGCGCGCTTATAAGAATAGCAGTAGGCCCAGAGTCGCGCTAAGCGTTCGGCTCAGTTCCCAACGACAGCAGGCGTGCTTTTGTCACAAGCACGTGTCAAGAGGAAAGTTTTGAAGTTTGCACCTTTGACTTCCCTCAAGAAATGTTTAGACTCTGTCTTTAAGGGAAGAAACTTTCGCAGGAAGAAACTTTCAGGAGTTATGGGAAGTTTATAGGGAATAAACGTGCGGGGATAAGGTTCTTATCAAATTTTTGAATGTCTCAAATTCAGTTCGGTTCAGTATTAGAAACGCTACAAAACAAGTACCCAAATAATGTCAAAACAGTTGCTCTTTGAACATTTTTCAACTTAGGAAGTGTAGTTTCTGAAGGTTTGAAAAGTTGGGGCAACTATTCCTTGTAAGATTTTTCTTATAAAACATTGGGTGCACTCTACCTCCTCTTTATTCCTCTCAAAGCTTTTTGAAAAAAATCAGGTCCGGGCTGGCAGATAGTTTCTTGAAATTTGGGGCAAGTTTGATACCAAAAGTTTCTTATGTGTTAATGCAAAAAGACCAATTCTTTTATGTCCCGAAGGTGCCTATATTTAGAACATGTATCGACAAAATGTGTAGTAAAAAAATAAGTGGATTTGAAGTTCATGACCATATCCTTCTTTCCTTCTTTCTGAAGTTGAAGTCAAATTTGTCAATGGAAACTTTTTGGAGTTTGCTGAAATGAATGCAATCTTTACTTTAGTTTTCAAGTTGTGAGCCAGGAAAAATAAAAACTGCAAATTACAAAAATTTCTCAACTTTTCAAATTCAGGTTGAGCTTTTTCCGAAATTTAACAAAATTGAATCTACCATCATCATAGTAATAATGAAATCATGATCATGAACATCATTATCAAAGCAATGCCCGATCCCGATGCGATGCTCTCCTTGAATTAGCCACCAACCTAGCCTGCGCGCAGACTCTAACACCAACTGAGCTGAAGACTCAGCAGTGCGACTGTGGGCCTACTGCTATTCTTATAAGCGCGCTCGATTTGTTTTTCACTTAGCGCATGAGCGATTTCACTTAGCGCATGAGCGATTTCACTTAGGGCATGACTGATTTTGCTCTGCAAATGGCGATTTGAACATGGAAACGAGACTTTTCTTTCAAATATGTACTGTGCGCACGAGGGACTCCCAACATATCATCCACCAAGATTTGAAGCAGACAGTTTTCGCCTTACATTTATGATTTAACTTTTCATTTCATTTTAGATTTTGATTTCGTCTTGCACATTTTAATTTTTTATTTATTTCGTATTGGGATTTCTGATTACATTTGGATTTCATCTTGCTTTAGATTTGGTGTTGGGTGTCACATTCCCATTTCGAATTAGGATTTCCGTTTGTCATTTTGTTTAAGCTTTCGTCTCGGCTTCCAATCTATGATTTGATTTCATCTTGTCTTTTTTATTTATGATTCAAATAAGGATTAGGATTTCGTTTCATATTTCGATTTAGTCTTGCATATTTCCTTGTGGATTGGATTTTGTGTTTGCATTTTTATTTCGTCTTGTACATTCATTTAAGATTATGCTTTTTATTTTGATTTCGATTTCATTTCGTGTTGTTTTCTGCATTTAATATTGTCTCGCGATTTCGAAATGCATTTTTTTTTCGAAATGAGTATTTGTAGGAGATTATTATTTCATTTTGTCGGATTTAATTTCCAAATGTGGGTTTTATTTGACGATTTAGTTTTGGCCTTAATCACGCTCCATAATATAATGAAAACAATCCATTCGTTGCTCAATCATCTATCTTCAACAACAAAAGAAAAATTCAAAAACACACAACCCGTTTTAGCACTCAAACAACCCCGAAACATTTCATCGTTGTTAACAAATGCTAGATTCTTGTCTTTGGCTAACACACCAATGACAACAGCAACAATATCCTCTAATGGTATCACTCTTTGCAATGATAAGCGATGTAAACTTTGCAAATTGTATTTACAGCCCGTTGATTCGTTTTTAACAGCAAAAAACGTTATTTGGAACATAAGATGCGATATATCGTGCAAGAGCAAAAACGTTGTTTACTTTTTATTATGCAATTTGTGTCATGAAAAAGTCAGTTATATTGGTCAAACGACAAACTTTCGCCTCCGCATGAACAACCACATTTCAGAGTCACGGTCTGGAGTCTCGTCGTGCATCTTTCCAAGACATGTTTTTCAATGTGGAAATAAACATAATAACTTGAAAGAACCGTTTTTTAAAGTCTTTGCGTTCATGTCATTAAGTTCCTCGAAATTACTGACCACCTATGAAGAAAAACTATTCAAAGCAGGACACGCAATCCTCAATTGACACATTAACTTAACACTATTCTCACTCGTCTGTTATTACGTAAACATATTAATCTCAGTATTATTATAAGAATTTCAATTCAGTTTGTCAGTCACACTCTGATGATAGTAATGACTTGAAAGGCCTTAGTGTGCTAAAAAACATCAAATTTTTGTCTATTTCTCGTTCGTTCTTCATCCGCACTTATAGTATCCATTTTATAAATATATAAATATATATATATATAGACAATATGATTAATGAAGAGGTTGATGCTGTGAATAATCAGATCCATCAAGGAAAAAAAACTTCACTGAATTCTGGCTCCGAAGCTAAACAACTGTTGGCCTGTGTTCCACAGGAAATGTAAAGTTGGCCTGACAGCAGTTTGCAGGCCTAGTATATGAGGTGCTCCTGTGGATTGGTTGAAGGATCTAGTATAATAGTTTCTGGAAGAAACATACACAGAATCTTACTTGACTGCCCGAGTTCCTGTTGGAAAACTTGCATTTCGGAAACTAAACAACTGGCGTGGTTTTTGGAGGTACCAGGAAGGAGATCCTAAACTAAACGGGCCTAACTAAGAAACGTTGTATGCACCACAACAAAGATTGTGTTAATCCTATACCGCAGTTGAAATATGCTTATTTACCACTTACTTGTGAAAAGAAACTTTCTTTCCTAATTCTCGACCTTTTCCCCCACTTTGCCATCACTTCTCACAATTGATCGCAGCGCAAGACTTCACCATCTTCTCTCGGTAGTTCGCTTCGGTCGGTTTTCCCGCGAATTTCTTTTGCCCACTTGTGGCTACCAGTTTACTTCCCCGTGGTTCGGCCATATCACGTGACCGACCGCGCATTCTAGTCCTCCTATTTCTATGGGAAATACATTTTAAAATTTTTATGGGAATGCTGTTTGGACCAAGAGATTTTCCAGATTTTAGGGCAGATATTACATCAGATATTTCAAAGGGAACTGAAGGGGCAGTGAAAAAAGAATGTCCAACTCTGTCACCCATGTAATCCACTGGGGACTTGTTGCATCTTGGTATATTTTTGGTGATATCATGAGAAACATTAACAAAGAATTTATTGAATACATTTTCAATGACCACAGGATCTGATGTAATGTTACCATTTGAGTCCTTAAGCTTATTTATCACATTTATATTACTTGATTTTTTGACATCAATAACTGATTTAATTCCTGACCATAATAGCTTCATGTTGTTACTGTTTTTTTTAAGTAGTTATAGAAGTAGCTAGCCTTACTTTCATTCAAGGAGACCAAAACCCGATTTCTAAACTTTTTGTAAAGATCGATAAGAGATTGGTTGTTGTTCTTTTTAAGCTGTTTAAGTATCTGATCTCTGATGCGCAATGTGGTTTGCCAAAGTCTGATAAAATTCTCTGCTAGGACCTCCAGCATGAATGCCTTCCTCTCCTTTAAAGATAATGCGGAAGGACATGTTAACAGGTAAGAAGGTATGGAGCCTCCCAGGTACGAAGGAAGCATCTGAAACTGGGGGGGGGGGCACAACACTTCAAGGGCATTTTCGTTAAGCTGAAGGGGCACTTCCTGAAAAATAAAAGAGCACTTCTTTGTTTATTGCAAAATCTTGGGGGGGCATGTACTCCCAGTAGTGCCCCTAGTTCCTATGCATCTATAAAGCATCCCTTCTCAATACAGCCAAGAATGTTTCCTATGATGGACTGATTTACTGTTAAAATACTAGTTAAAGCTGTCTTATGATGTTTAATGTGCAGAAAGTAGTAAAACAGATTTAGTTAAATGTAGCATGCAAAGTGCATTTTGTTTATTTTGCTAAATGAATACATTTATTTGACTCCACAGCATTTTACAAGCATTTTTCAGAGTTCTTTCTAGTATATTTGCAAAAGGAAGGAATGCAAGATTCTTATTATGGAGTAAATGAAATAAGATGGAATGCCCTTCATTTCCACATAGTAGTCTCTATAATATCATCATGTAGAGACAAACTAACATGATGATTATAATGCAATCAATGCAGTGAAGAACCATAGACAAATACCCTAATTTTTTTATAAGAAACTAAGGTCCGGGGCAGTTTCTTAAATTTTTGGGCCATTTTGCTACCACAAGTTCCTTACGTGTTTCTTATGTTTTTATTGCCGGAAGTTTAGAGTTAATTTTATCTTGTCTAAAGGGTTCCCAAATTACCTAGTAAAATCTCAAAAACCAGTAAATAACATGATTCACACTCAAAATAATGTCCAAACAGTTGCTTTAACTCCACAATGTCAAAATATTTTGAGTGTGATAAGAAAATTAAAACTGAAAATTGCAGACGTTTCTTAACTTTTTTCAATTCAGGTGGGGTTGTTTCTTAGCTTTCGAAAAATTGAGCCTACTGTTTCTTATAAGCGGTTTCTTATTAAAAAAATGAGTGTATTATGAAGACTCACCAATCTGAAACACAGTGTGCTTCATGAACAACCACAACCTTGATTTTCCCTCGTTAAGCAGGAGAGGTCAAAACATTTCGCCATTCAGACTCCAAGGCTGCCTCTGGGGTGATTAAAGCAAGCTCACACAAGCCACTTATTATCTTTTGTTTTATTGATGGATCATCCTGCAATTCACCCACAAAAGCAGCCTTCACTCCTAACTCTTGCAACCTGCTTGTCTGCTCTACCATCAGGCTAGACAATGGGGAGATGACTAGTGTAATATAACTTGTGTGGTTGGGCCTAAAACTATTATTAACGATACTCATAGTCATAGGGTCTTTCTTGTAAATATTGTTCAAAGTGAACAGTTCTGATAAAAACGCAAAACAGTATGTCTTGCCGGAACCTGTTGTCCCGCAAACGAACATCATCATCTCCTTTCAGCAACTTAGAATACACAGCTCTTTGGAATGGCCTGAACTTTACATGGTGACGTCTTTCAATTGCAGAAATGATCGCACCCTCCATTTTGCCTGTTTCATTTTCACTGACAATGAACGGAATGGCAGGAAATGTTTACGTTAAATTTACAGACCGACCTCTTACTGACTTCTTTCAAAAAAGATTGCAAACAGAATCCAGCATAGTCAATGTTTTGCAAGGATAAACCAATCATCTTCGCGCACAACGCTTCTTGCAATCTGATTGGTCCTCCTGGAACTGGGAGTGAACAGGCCGTTTTTTCGCTGTTTATTTATAAGTCCCAGTTTCAGCGAACTCGGTTTGGTATGCTGTAGTCTCGTTTTGGTGAGCTATAACTGGAACTCACTGTCATCAGTCTAGGATCCTATTCCAGATCTTGATTTGATTGGAATTTTTGAAACAAAAGTGGAAGACATTAGGGATAGGCTTTCAGCCGAGTTTCATGAAAAAGATGATGAAATCCATGAACCTATATGGTGGAAAGTGAAGATTCTAAGAAACTAACACCAATGGTGAGATAACCATTACCAAGAAATTAGGAAACTCCAATTTCCAAAGACTTTGTTGAAGTAGCTTTTTCCATTTTGTTGAATGAAGTTAATTCCTCTTTTCACTTGCTTCTCATAACTCACTTGCTTCTAGTAACCTGTGCTTGCCTGTGTTCAAGACATTTATTGAAGGTCAAGGGGATCCCGCCAATTTAAAGAATGTTAATAAAAACGATTTCAAGAGGAACCTTCAAAATTCTCATTTACATGAGTATTATTCCGTTTTGATTATGGTTTCAAAGTACCCTTTACTTCATGCTTATTCACTTTGGTGTCCTGTCACCCACTCTAAAAGCCGTTGAAAAGAAAGCTGCTTTCCTTTCAATTTCAGCAGGATACTTTAGGTGTGTGCCAATGTAGCATGTTTTTTGGGACAAATATATTGTCTATGTTAGCAATGCTAACTTAGCATTCAGAGGTATTAGCTATGGATATTCAGCAAATAGAAGAAGCTAGCAAAGAAATTTGCAATGAAATTAGCCAGGGATAAGTAAAGGCCATAACCTGTAAATATGCCAAACTTGGCATCGAGCCTGATAAGAATGGGCTATTGGACATTGGTGTTTCCTATGATGGGTCTTGGCAAAAGGGGGGTCATGCCTCCCATAATGGGATAGCCTCAGTTATTGATATTATACCTGGGTTACCCATCAACTACAAAGTCCTTTCAAACTTATGTCTGAAATGTAAAGTTGCTGAAAACAAAAGCCCATCTGATTCGTGGAAAGAAAATTATGCTGTAAATTGACCAAAAAGGTCTAGGGGACCTGTAATGTCATGGAAGTAGAATGTGCAAAAAGAGGTGTACAGAAAAGAGAATTATAAATGAGGTAAAAAACTCGGAGATGTCGGAGCAAATATTCTCCGATGTTTCTCAACTGTGGGCATTTTGGCTTGCTCAAATGTGAGTCTAAATCATTGAGGGTTTGGCATAGGTTGAATCTAGAGGAGGTATCTTAGGCCTATCACCTGATAGGGATAGTCAGCAGTTTCACTTCCCCTACATCTTCCTATGACGTTCAGGTATCAGTCAGTTTTCTGGTTTCGGTATGACTCAGGTATCATATGATGATGCCATGTTTTTCATCAGCCAATCAATAGTAGACACCTTCAGGGTAAGTCTTCCCATTCCTTATTTGGGGTAGTTGGTATTTTCCTATAAAAGCTTGGGGAAATATAGTTGTGCATCCAAATCTTCATGGCCTAACTTATCTGCTATTCAAGTTTGTCTAATACGATATGGCGTCACAAGAAAATGCTCACACAGCATCTTCACCAGAATTGATGGATACAAACCTTCAATCTACGACTGCCGAAAGCTCATCTCAACAGCCTGATCTTTCAACCAAACAGCGCTGAACTCGCCGATGCGCCGGCTGCCATGAAGACCATACAGCACATTCTTGGGGAATACCTGGTCCGAATTGCCAAGGCCGGGACAAACATGTTCCCCTGTCTGCACCTGCTTCGCCAAGGAGCACTTCGCCTTTGCCTTTCCAGATTCTCCAACAATCGGGAGAAAATGTCACTGTGGACCCGTCAACTGCTTCATCTGACCAGAGCAGTCCTCCTTCTAAAGCGACGCCTCTGCCAACGCCACTGCTTCATCTGAAAAGCAACTAATTGAAGCCAAACTTCGTGCCCTTGCCCTTGAACAGGCCGAATTGGAAGAGTTAGCAGAGTTGCGTGCCAAGCTTGCCCAGAAAGAGGCCGCCGTCACCAAACTGAGGCAATCCTCGAACAAGCAGACGATGACTCTCCAAGCGTTGCCACAGCAACTCGCTGCAACAACCGCAACAGCAGGGATTGCAACAACAACAATGTCAACAAGTCGTAATCTTTGCTCAAAAAGTAGGCGACCTCAAGCGCCGTTCAGTGCTCCAGCTCCACAAGACCAGTCGCTGCAAAACCTTCTCAGCATACCTCAATCCTCCAGTGATAGCCTTCCTGTTGGACCAGGCCTTGCATGGCAGGCTGAAATATCGGCTGGTCATCCTGCGACGTCCTCCCTGCATGAACGTTTTGCTGCCAATTCGGAGAATCACTCAAACATGTTCTTGGCTCCGGCTGCTGTTCCACAGGGTGAGCGTATTTTACGAATTGTTGACTTTCTGTCGAACATTGTGCCAAAAGAGTCTGAAAAGACTTTAACAGATTTAGGCGGCTCTCGCCTCGTCATTTCCTATGGGCAACAACGGCCTAGGCTGGAGAGTGTTACCTTATCACAATGGGTGGTAGCCAATACTCGAATTTTTCATACCCTTCTGTTTGCCAACAAGCTCCCCACCTCTCGCGACCTCAGGGATTATCTGGCCTACACGGTTAAGATAATGGAGCTTGCGGGTAAATAAGAATGGGTGAGTGTAGTGAAATTTGATGATGAATATCGTCAACTTCAGGCCACTTACAGTTTCCCTTGGAGTCATGACTCACACCACTTGCATGAGGTCACTCTTGTGCCTATGGCCAAAACAAAGCCCTCTGCCCCACAGCAGTCGCCTCACAATGCTGTGCCCTCACGACAACCTCCTCCTACATATTCTGTAGATGGAAGAGTAGTTTGTCGCAACTTTAATTCGAAAGGGTGTCAAATGCCAGGTTGTTCATTTGCTCATGTCTGTAGCCAGAAATTCAAAGGCAAAGTTTGCAGTGGGTCACATCCTGCAACTCAGCATGGCTCCCTAGGGGGCCCCTCTAAATGACTCCAGGTTGGGGTCCCCTCCCCCTTAAACAAGGGAATGTGGAAGGATGAGTTGCAGGATGATGATGATAAAGAATTTTTGCTTGAGGGCATTCTCAATGGTTTTCAGCTTATCCCAGCCAGTTCTACCTTAGCTCCTGCTGAAATGGATAATTATCGGTCATCCACAAAGCCGGAGGCAAGGGCCAAGGTAGAACATACCATTCGGGAAGAATTACAGGAGGGAAATTACTTAATTACCCACAGTAAGCCCACAATTGTTAGTGCTATCGGGGCAGTTCCTAAGGCAAACAGTGATGAACTACGGCTTATTCATGACTGTTCTATGCCAGAAGGCCTGGGGGTTAATTCATATGTCCCCTCCCTGGATAAGCTGCACTTTCAAACCATTGATGATGCCATCAAGCTTGTCAATCATAATTATTACCTTGCTAAGATCGATCAATGCCTATCCACCCAAGTAACTACCCTGCCACAGGGCTTAAGTGGACTTTTTCTGGGGATTCCCGTCCCACTGATATGTATAACACACATCTTTGTTTTGGGGGAAGGAGATCTCCGGGTATCTTTCATCGCTTGACGCAAAGTGTCAGGCGCATGATGTGTCGAAAAGGGTTTGATAGAATTGATGTCTATTTAGATGATTTCCTGATTGTTTCTCGGTCCAAGGAGGAGTGTGAACTTGCGTTCACTACCCTCCGTGAGCTGCTGCTAGATCTCGGGTTTGAAATTAGTCCTTCCAAGGTTGTTCCTCCCTGCCAGCAGCTCACCTTTCTGGGTATTGTTTTTGACACACAAGCCATGGAGCTCTCCTTACCCCAAGACAAACTTACAGAAACCAAAGACTTAGTAGATGTATTTACTAGGCGTAAGCGTGCTTCTAAGCGACAACTGCAGCAACTAACAGGTAAACTTAATTGGGCCTGTAGAGTCGTACATGGTGGGCGCACTTTCTTGCGTTGCATAATTGATTGCATGAATTTGCTCAAAACTAGCTCTGCCAAATTTCTGTTCACACCGGAGTTCCGCAAGGATTTATTCTGGTGGCAGAATTTCTTGTACCATTTCAATGGTAAGCGTCTCTTACATAGCAAAGTTCCTATAGCTGACGTCGAAACAGATGCCTCAAATGAAGCTGTTGGCTTCTATTTTCGGGGGGATTGGGCCTACTCGTTTCTCCCGGCAGATGCCCCCGACATAGCTCCCCTCCATATAAATTTCAAGGAGGCATTTGCTATCTTTCTTGCTGCTAGGAGGTGGGCTCCCCTGTGGGCTAATCATCATGTGATTGTCAAATGTGACAATCAAGCCGCAGTAGCCATGATCAATAAGGGCACTACTGCCAACCCCATTGTCATGACATGGCTACGGGATCTGTTTTGGATGTCAGCTATCCATAACTTCCGCATTACCGCAGTCTACATTCCAGGTGTAGATAACATTCGTGCAGATCGTATCTCACGTATGCATAACCGCCCTGCATTATTAGAGTTGTATTCATATTTATGCAGGGACCAAGCTCCGTCAACTGTTTCTAGCAAGCTCCTTGTAGACCACATGTCTCCAACCAGTGCTATTTTCCTCACTTCTAGGTTCTGTTCAGGTTTGCAGGGAGCTTGCTGAAGAAGTTGTATTTTATCGCAACCAGACATTTGCCACAAACACGAAACGCACCTATAGCACTCATCGGAATGCCTACTTGCGATTTTGTAACTACATGAACCTGCCTTCTGTCCCAGCTTCCTCTCAGACGATTTGCATTTACGCTGCCTTTTTGGCCCGCTCCCTAAAATTTTCAAGTATCAAGCAGTATCTTGGCATTATTGGCCTCATGCACAAGGAATTTGGGTTAACAAACCCTCTTCTAGACAACTGGCATGTCTCATCTCTTCTCACTGGTGTCAAGAGGGTCCTTGGGAATGCTCCCCAGCAGAAGCTCCCCATCACTCTGGATGTACTACGCAGGTTGTATCAACAACTCAACCTTTCATATAGCATTGATGCCTCGTTTTGGGCAATTTGTCTGGTTGCCTTTTTTGGTATGTTTCGTAAGGCACATCTTTTAGTTTCTAAAGTTGGTAGCTTTAACCCTGATCAGCAGTTCACCAAAGCTGATTTTCGTTTTTTCCCTTGGGGGGCATTGGTTCGTGTCCGTTGGAGCAAGACCATCCAGTTTCGGGAACGGGTCGTTCACATCCCTATTCCCCGGGTGGTAGGGTCTCCCTTCTGTCCAGTCTCAGCTATTTCCCGGGCGTTTTCCTTCACCCCTATGGCCTCAGATTCCTCCCAGGCCTTTGCCTGGGTGCACCCCTCCCTCTCCATTCGGGCCTTCACCTATAGTCTTTTCATGTCCAAGCTACGGTCTTGCCTCAACAATTGTGGCCTTCAAGGAATGGACTTTGGTTCCCATTCTTTTCGTCGTGGGGGGGCTTCCTTGGCCTTTCAAGTTGGTGTTCCTCTAGCACTCATCAAGGTACTAGGGGATTGGAAGTCAGATGCAGTCCTTCTTTATCTCACGGTTCCCCTAGACATCAGGGTCCAAGCTACCAACCTTTTGTCCCAACACATACCTTTAGAATAAACCTACATACACCAGGACACAACACTTTTCCTTTGGATTTGGAGGATTATTTTATAAACTCATTTATAATAATAATAATAATTGCTCTTTTGAATCTAGTAGATAATCGTGTAGCATTTTGTAGCAGTTTGTAATTGTCTTAGATTTGTTTTGTTTCATGAGTATTCAACTTATGCCCAACACTGCCTCTCTTTGGACTCACCTGATTTAGGTGGGCATTTTGGCTTGCTCAAATGTGAGTCTAAATCATTGAGGGTTTGGCATAGGTTGAATCTAGAGGAGGGATCTTAGGCCTATCACCTGATAGGGATAGTCAGCAGTTTCACTTCCCCTACATCTTCCTATGACGTTCAGGTATCAGTCAGTTTTCTGGTTTCGGTATGACTCAGGTATCATATGATGATGCCATGTTTTACATCAGCCAATCAATAGTAGACACCTTCAGGGTAAGTCTTCCCATTCCTTATTTGGGGTAGTTGGTATTTTCCTATAAAAGCTTGGGGAAATATAGTTGTGCATCCAAATCTTCATTGCCTAACTCATCTGCTATTCAAGTTCCCCACCCTCCTCTCCCTACAGAAGCTCATTTGTAAGGGTTTCGGATTATTTTATAAACTCATTTATAATAATAATAATAATTGCTCTTTTGAATCTAGTGGATAATCGTGTAGCATTTTGTAGCAGTTTGTAATTGTCTAGATTTGTTTTGTTTCATGAGTATTCAACTTATGCCCAACACTGCCTCTCTTTGGACTCACCTGATTTAGCCGACTTTTTTACCTGTCCTTGTATGCTTTACTAAAAAAATTGCAGATTTCTTATCTCCGACGTTTCTCAACTCCGACTTTTTTACTTGGTCCTTCCTATATGCCCACTAAAAAAGTCGGAGAAGTCTTATCTCCAACGTTTCTCAACTCCGACATTTTTACCTGGCCTTATATGCTCTACTAAAAAAGTCGGAGGTGTCTTTTAACAATTGAAATGGGTGAAATTGACAAGTTTTTTGTTTCATTTACAACTGATAAGAAACTTTATAGCAAGAATTAGTTGAACAACATCATTTTTAGCAAGAGCAATCTGAAAAGCAATCTAGCTTTATGACCATATAAATTAATTCATAGACCATATAAATTAATTCATCAACCATATAAATTAATTCATAGACCACATAAATTAATGGAAAGACCATGGAAATCTAAAAATATGGCGTAAGGTTTTTCTGTCAAAACTTGGTATGTCCACACGGATGTCACATCTTGAGTCGATCACATCCTCTAGAGTTCTGCAATTCTGGCATACTTCATAGAATGTTTAATCCAATGAAACAATGAGACATGTTCTGCTTTTGCGGCATTTTCTTTCTTTTGGGTTTGAATTTCCCTAGACTTCCCACATATACACCAATTTGGTATCTCATTAGCAGGAGGCACATGAGATGTATCTCTTCAGTTATTGCTGTGGAGACTAAAGCTAAGGCTTCTAGGCCTATCAATGATGTATCTGGTATTGTGTCTAGTTGCAGATCGTTGACAGTGGCAGTTTTGTCTGTGATTGGATTGTCATCTTGTTTGATGATCTCTTCCTCTGCATCATGGGCATCATGTTCCTTGGTAAACTCATGATGATGATGTTGCCAACTGTAGTTTTTACCGGCAATGCAATGAAGAAATTGTAAAAGTTGTACCTATAATGACTATGCATAGGATCAGTTGGGGATATGATATGTAATAGGTTCACGAGGGCACTTGGAAGCTCTATGACACTCGTACGAAACTCTGAAATCATCAGCTGAATTATTTAGAAAACCTGTTGAGAGAAAGACTGGATGCTTGTAGCGAGGAAGGATCTTACAAAGAACGATGCTAGAAACAAAGGAGATGGACAACTGATATTCAACCTCTGGAAGTTAGATTTCCTTATATATATATTTCTTTATGCACCAATACAAACTTGAAAACGCGGAAAGAAAAACGCGGACATCAGCATTTGTGTTTATTTGCAATATATTCCCAAATAAAACGAGAAGGCTCTGCAGATGAAGACATTAAACGAATGAACGAGGCAAATTACTTAATTAATTTCTTGTTCACACGTTTTGTTGACTGCTCTTCTTTCATCTCTAATAATTCCTTCAATTTCCTTAAATCTAAGTCATGTCCTACTATTTTACAACTCCTTAATCTTACTTCATTACAATATATACAATCATTAAACAACAAATTAAACTTATCTACAGATACATTATCAACATAAACAAAACCAAAATATCGAAAATATTTACATAAACTAAAGTTTTATAATGGATCCAGGTAAAGATGATCTCTTTTAAATTCTTGTAATAAGTCATTTTTATCTGCGATTTCGATGAGTTTCTCTGAGTTCGATTGAGCAATTGACGATCGAAGACCAAAACAATTGAGTCCTTTTTATTGCCTAATTGCTTGTATCAAACAGTAACATGCCCAGTTGTGACAGTTTATTTTCATTTTGTTTGGTCTTGATAAATTCCTGATTCATTGATTTCATTAAATCTTCCCTCAATCCTGACGTTTGTTGATCAAAATGTTTATAGTCTGATAATGTCCTACCACTAGGAAGACAAAGAACTTTCGAATTTCGAAGGTTGTCATGAGACAAATGAGACTTGCTGTGTAATCTAAGGCACCACTTGATCACAAGTAAGTGCCATCTCATCTATTTAGCATTCACACTTAAAGCTTTGGCTTGATCCTTCAGTAGAATTTCCAAAAATTGATCAGCAATTTCTCCCGTGTGTTCACTTAAATGACGCTCTAATAGTTTCTTTTTTGAAAGTTTGTTTTTACATTTGGACCATTTGCAGGCATAACTTCTTTGAAAAGGGCAGTTTCACTTTGCGTATCAGTGTGTCTCTCGAAATGACTCAACGAAGATTCACAGTTATCAAATTTACAAGAACGATCACAGTTTTCCCATTTACAAACACAATTCTCAGCTTTGCGTTTTCGCCCATCAAATTCATCATTTAACCCTATCTGTACTGGGCGATTTTTTAGGTATTTTATACTGGGGGGGGGGGCGTTTTTCGCCCCCCCCCTCTTTTTCTCCAAAACTACAAAAGATATAACAATGAGACTTACCCCTATTGTTCTTTAGACAGTTGGGTATTCAAATATAACAATGGCAATTAATAAGTCACGTGATTCGTTGCTAGGCAACCGAAAAACTGACGAAAATTGGCAAATTTATACCTTCTTAACCAGAAAAATTCTATTTAATCTTCCACTCAACCGATTTTCTCCAAAATTGTTTCAAATAATAGGAAACATGTCATAGTTTAAAAATACATACTTTGTAAAAATGTTTAGTTTCTATTTTTAGCACAATTAGCCTTAAATTAGCCTTTTGTTGCATGCATTTTCTTTCATCACAGGTTTTTGCCAGTCCTGCCCTTTTATCTGGTAAATATAGACTCAAAACGAATCAAATTAATAAGATGAAGCAATTTAGACTAAAAAAATTTATATTTGACACTTCTTTATTAGGTAAATGACGTCATAAATGTGAATGGCGTCATAGATATTAAATTTTGCTGACATCAGCAAATATGAAAAAACTATATATCAAATGAAAGTACTCATCAAATGCAATCGAGTGGTGCATGTTTGAGATCGATCAAGCAAACGACACGAAAACTATGCACATTTTAAGCTTTTTTTTGTTGACTACTCTCCAAATATGGTATTACTGTGGTCACATGATCAGAGGTAGAACAATGAAATGTTAAGAATTTTATTGCCTATGAAATTTGAGTAAAATTCACCAAAACTGGTGGTTGTATCTTTTGTCGTTTTAGCGTAATGCAGCAAAAACTGGTAGGGGGGGCCAAAAACGCCCCCCCCCCCAGTACGAATAGGGTTAAGGAACTGAAAATTTGCCTCAAGTCCTTATCCATATCCACTGATACATATACCATTCTTTCTCTGTGATGTTCAAGCCTCGAAATTTTAATTTTTAAGTCATTAAGTTTCTTTGCCAATTGCCTGGCTGCTTGCAACACATTTTCAAAGGAAAGAGAATATAGGCGATTGTGTTTTGATTGACCATCTTCTGATTCCTTTGCGTTTCTTCTTGTAACTAATGTTCTCAAATAGTGCTCAGAATTTAGGCAAGAGTCTCATTTGTCAGGTGTAGAAATTAATGGATCGGATGGCCAAAAGATTTCACAGAATGCCGATCTTACAATCTCTCCATGAAAATGTGTCAGTAAAGTTCCTTAAATGCTGCAGGCTCACCAAATTTTGTTCTATACACAACAGGAGAAGAGTCACATGACAATTTGTCAAACTTCTCATGATTGCAACCTTTACAGGGCTTAGCTCTTCCAATGGAAATCAAAAGAGACTTTATTTGGTCGGTTGTTGACAATATCTCTGGTATCTCCATTCAGGAACGGCCAGGTCTATAATGCGGACCACACAGACTTCGCGGACCTCCGACGCAATCATCCGCGGTCCTCGTTTTAAGTTTTCAAATAGCCCAAAACCTAAACTGCGGACCTTACGTCCGCGGATTTGAAAGTCCATGTTTTGGGTCTATAGTAAAGCAAACCCTAAACCGCTGACTTAAAGTCCGTGGATATAAATTGCCTGCGTTGTTGGTTTTAAACCTATTCTACAAAATTCTGCGTTTAAAACACGTACAAAAGTTTCTTAGCTTTTTAAATTCAGGTATGATTGTTTCTTGACTTTCGAAAAATTGAGCCTCACGGAAGAGGAGGTTTAATTTGTCTACGAAAATACGGGGACTAGCCACTGGAAAATCTGAAATGGCACCCTGTTCCCCCGAGTAATTCCCGAAAATTATACCTTGTCCCGGAGTAAAATTTTCAAAACGATACCCTGTTCTTGAGTTTCTTCATACAAAATTGTAGGCTGCCATGGGAATTTGATAGAATTTGATAATCACACTTGCGGAGTGCAAATTGCTTGTAAACAGCAATGTTATGCAGTCAATTTATACAAATATGGACCCTGTCATGGAGTAAAGCTATTCAAAAGTGATACCCTGTCCTGGAGTAGGAATCCTGAAAATGATACCCTGTTCAGCGGCACGTCCCCATACAGAAAAATATGTGAGTGAGGAGTGCCCCCCTAGGTCGTACCTAGTGTTTCTTCTTATTAGCTAGCTTTTTCTTGCAAAAGTACATGTAGAGTTTTGAATGAAATGATCATAATGTAATAAACTACTGACAAAGAACGTATCGTTTATGAGTAATAGGGTATTTTATGGCTCAAGGTTGGATAGTTTGACACTGGTACGCCTCTTTGGAGAGTGACTTGATGTGTCACAGGAAATTTTCAATTTCAAGCATCGATTTCTAAAGCCTCAAATCATCCCAAAAAAGTTTTCTCTTTTTCTATTCATGCCGAGTCTTTAAAAAAATAAATGGTCGTTTTGTGATAGTTTTCAATATTTTGGAAAACGAAAATTTTAGAAAGTCCCTTAGGACAAAGCTCTACAAACTGAAGATAGAACATTGCAAAAAATCCTAGAACATTTTGCAAAAGATTAAGTCATAAATTTAAAAAAATTGGTCCAGTGTACGATTTATCGTGGACCTTATATGAACTTTCAACATTTTATATCGTTGGAATTACTGGTCTAACTTGCTTTAATCTAAATAGTGGCTTCCTTTCATCTACAGTATTTATGGTCCAAATAAGAATAGATTTATACGGAACCAAGCATTGGGAACAGGCCATTTCGTTTTAATATGTTTCGTCTTTAGTCAAGGACTGTCTTAACGAAAAACAATTTGAAAAAGTATAAATTGACATGTTTTAAACTCGGAGTCTTTAGAATGGGTTTAACACCAACAACGCAGGCATTTTATACTCGCAGACTGTAAGTCCGTGGTTTAGGTTTTGCCTTATGACAAAACCAAAAACACGGACTTTCAAATGCGAGGAGGTAAGGTCCGCGGTTTAGGTTTTGGCCTATTTGAAAACCTAAAACGGGGACCGCGGATCATTGTGTTGGAGGTCCGTGAAGTCTGCATGGTTCGATTATAGACCTGGCCTTGATTGAAGCTAAATTCACAGCGATGGGGTCAACCAAATCCGTATACATTTGTTTGGGACACCCGGTAGAGTATTGGTGCTTTGATAGCAGAAATATCCATTTTGGAAGCTCAATTTGCTTCTTTGTGCAAACCAGAGCTTTGGCCTTTTGGCCTCAGTAAATTCTTCAGGCACAGCATATAAATCAACGATAGCCTCCATAAAAGTTGAGCAATATTAGATGTTGAGTTATTTTGTTGTCCAGAAGTCACCTCCTAGTTACCCAATGGGCAGATTTTTTATTTTTCATTAATTTCAGTTCCTAATTTTGATGTGCTTCATAAATTTGCTCAGGCCAAAAGACCAAAGCTCTGGTTTGCACGTTGACGCAAATTTGAGCTTTCAAGATTGATATTTCTGCTATCAAAGCACCAATTCCAACAAACGAGGTATCTGTGTTCAAGTTAACTATTGAGGAATATTTTTAGAGAGATTTGCCATTGCTTAAAGAACGCCTGTCAACCAGCATCCTTTGCGGTTGTGCTTTGCTGAGCACTGCTATGTACTATGTCATATGAAAATGGCTGCCGCAGTTGAGAGGCAAAATGCGATGCGCGCAAAGGATGCTGGGTTGACTGGCGTTCTTTAAAGCTAAATTCACATTGCTATCCAGCTTTGAATAGCTTTTATTTGTGTGGTCAGCAATTTTAAGGACCTTAATGACATGAACGCAAATACTTTCAAAAATGGTTCTCTTTGAACCATTATGTTTATTTCCACACTGAAAACTGGGTGCTGCTTGTCAGTGGCCACATGAAAAAATAGGGCTCACTAATACCTTGTTGGCCACATCAATTTCAGTTGGGAGTTTTGCTCTGACTATTCTAAGAGACTCTTTGTATGCTCTTGAAATGTCAAAATCAAGTGCAGCTCGTTCATCTGAAGTACCAATCATAACGGAGTTATTGATAGCTGACATAGAATCGGTTACAAAATAGCCCCAGGAATAGTTACACGAACATCATCTGGCATATGAAAGGTGTCTGTTGCGGACATAAATGCTGCTGTCAAGCTACCAACTGATATTGTAGCTTTTTTGTGTGGGTTATCTCCAATAGTTCATCATCTGAGTCATCTTGGAGAGGGTTGTTCATCTCTCCAAGGAAGCTCATGAATTGGTCAATCTTTCTTGTGAGCAGGTAAACTCTGACATAGGACGGCATCATTTTAGATGGCGGCATCAAGAATTTAGATAAGTGTTTGATGCCGGTTTTAGGTTGTGGCATCGAGAATTTAAATCAAGCTTTGATGCCGGTTTTAGGTGGCGGCATCGAGAATTTAGATAGGACTCAAAATAATGTCCAAACAGTTGCTACAACTGCACAATGTCAAAACATTTGTGTGTGCGACAGGAAAATTTAAATTGTAAATTACTAAAGTTTCTTAGCTTTTTCAATTCAGCTATGGTTGTTTCTTAGCTTTTGAAAAATTGAGCCTACTGTTTCTTACAAGCAGTTTCTTATAAAAAAAAAAATGAGTGTAGATTCAAACCTTATAATATTCTGAACTGATGCTGCAGTTTCCTTTGATGTTACGCCTTGGTCTCCAATCACTCCAAGTACCTCATTTGCACCATTATCCTCCAGGACCTTGCAAATGTCTTTATCATCAGCCATCAGCTAATTTTAAGAAAATAGAAACATGCAGGTTAAGGTGAGGATTCGACAATGTGCCAAGCTACCTAATTTCATGACTGACATTAATACCACTTCTTGTGCAGGTTAAGGTGAGGATTCCATGATGTGCAAGGCTACCAAGTTTCATGACTGACATTAATACCACTTCTTAGCAAATTTGCAGTGGAGTTCTAAATAGAAAGATTAATCTTTCAACTGTTTTCAAGATGCATTTAATGAGAAAGTTACAATCAACAATACCTAAGTGCAAGCTTAGCTTTTTTAACAATCCTTGGTAATCCTAATTTATGTTTTATATTTCATCTTGAAGGCTGCTGTTTAGCAAAGCTGATTTCAAGGTACTGCTAAATGGTAAAGACAGGAAATAGTAAATAAAATGTAGGCTAATTATAAATACAAAAAACCATCATAACATTTGGAAAAAAAAGTAAGAAAAATTTCACATTTATGATCAAAAGAAAATGGCTTTCTCTTCCACCTTATTCTTGCAGATGATGAGGCAGCTGTTCATCATTACTTGAAATGAAGAAAACAGTATTTTCAAGGGCTCTCAAAATGAACGAACTGTAGTACAACAGTACTACAGCTGAAACCAAAAAGGGTTCTAAATAAACTCACATTTTCAAATAATGTCCTGTGTTTTGATGACTTGATATTAGTTATATGTACCGGGTGAGTAAAAAAAAACGTGGGGTGTTTGGCGGACTGTGACGTTGCTTGTAGCCACCCGATCGTCGTGAAATAAATTTGTACATGCAGCAAAAGGTCTAACTTAGATTATAAGCCTAACCTCGTTAAAATCGGTCACTTGGTGCATTAGTTAAAACGTATTTTCTTTGTAAGGCCTTGTATGGGAGTCTTGCAAACTGATGGAATCTTTAGCCAAGGCCATTCAGCATTTTAGCCTTACCAAAGTTACAGATACATGTGGTATTATCAGGAGAGAAAACACTATTTCCTAACTATTTCATTCTCCTCTGATAATACCACGTGTATCTGTAACTTTGGCAAGGCTAAAATGCAGAATGGCCTTGCTGGCTAAAGATTCCATCAGTTTGCAAGACTCCCATACAAGGCCTTACGAAGAAAATACGTTTTAACTAATGCACCAAGTGACCAATTTTAATGGGGTTAGGCTTATAATCTAAGTTAGACATTTGCTGCACGGACACATTTATTTCACGGCGATCGGGTGGCTACAAGCGACGTCACAGTCCACCAAACACCCCACGTTTTGTTTTTACTCACCCGGTAGATCACCGGTTAGGTATTGGTAAATAATCGGAGAAAGGAAGTTTGGTGCCTGTCCATCTTGCAATATAGACATTGCCATGATTTCTCATGCAAGCTTGAAATCTTCCTTGATCAGACTTGATGTGGATGGTAAGCCCTCCTCAAACAGCCTTGTCTTTGCATATTCTAACATTTCTATAAAGATAAACAAGTAAAACAAGTAAAATAGTTTGATATGAATTGGATAAAGAACAAAGTTCTAAGAACAGCCCATTATTGAGCAAAGAATCTAACATTTCTAGAAGGCAAGTGCATAAACATCCTTGTGAAAATGCGTCCTTGTTCTTTTGACTTCACTTCTCCTTCAGTTTTTGCTCCAGAGATCTCGTTTGAAGATGAGCACTGCACAAAAGTCTAAGTCAAGCTTTAACACAATTTAATATATTTATACATAAGAATGCAAATATTTAGTTTGACATTTCAAAAGTGATCTTTATCAACAAACCTTAAAAAAATATAGCAATAAAGCATTCTTGTTGGGGAGATGAAGTGCTGACCCTATTGTTTTGATACATTGTGTTTCAGCTTTGTCGAGAGCGAATTGATGTTGGGGCTCACGTTGTCATGCGCATCACTCCTTTGTTTCTTCCCTTGTTCTCAACGGTGAAGCTAATTTGCATATTACACAAGTGAAGTAAATTGTTACTGTGCATGCGATCTGGAGCCCTTCCTGGGGGAGCCCTTCCTGGGGGATCCCTTGAGGCTGACAACTTAGCCTATGAAACTGATCATATTTTATTTGGTTGTCGTTTGTTTCTTCATATCTTCGTCTGCCCTGTTGCTCGCATCATCGTTGCTAGGTAGTAGCAATTCAATTCAACTTCCGAACAGGTAACAAAACTTGGTCCGCTAAAGTGCAGACTATCCGAAAAATCACTTCAAGAACAATTGAAGTAATTCAAGGCATAAATCTTTTCAAAAATAAAAAGTAAAGGTCAAAGTCGAAAATTCGTTTGCAAAATGCCTGTTTATTGTCAAATTATGGCTAGGCCATTTCTCAAAACCTCTGGTTTCAGGTGCACTCTAAATGTTGACCTTGTGAACTGATATCTCCCGTGTTTGATGGTCGATTTCAAAATGCAAGGTATGTGCATTTAAGTTAGAGAGCACGAAATGTAGCCATGAATGCAAAAAGTTCCAAATGGTATGGTCTTGTTGCCTTGTTGAGTCAAAAGGGGGTACTTTTTTGAGTGACCGGGTATATATCCAATGCTGCCGGTTTGGACCAGCATTGGACACACAATTTTCTGGGGGCAAATAGAGCAAAACAAGGACTCTTGTAACGAGAATAAGTAATTATCTTTAATGTTGTAAATAGGTAAGTGATATCGGAACAATGGTACTTGAAGAAGGCAAAACGAATTGACAGTCATATAGGAGTGATATGATGTAAAAGCTGAATACATGCTTCCAAACTGCATACATTGTAAAAATGTTCACATAAATATGCTATTAACCCTGCAATTGTTTCTGGAATTCTATGAACATCGTTTCTGTGTAGTTTCTTCTTGAATGTTTGCCTTTATTCTTCTCCTTTCCTGAAAGAGAAAAAGAACAGTTTGAGAGTTCTAGCAATGCAATTAAAACGGTCTAATCTAAAACACCACACCAATGGAACACCGATGAACACCAATGAACACCAGTGGAACACCGATGAACACCAATGGAACACCAATGAATACCGATGAACACCAATGAACACCAGTGGAACACCGATGAACACCAATGGAACACCAATGAATACCGATGAACACCAATGGAACACCAATGAACACCAATGAACACCCATGAAATTTTGAGAAATTTCTCTTCAATGAGAAATGATTCAAGTTTCGTAATCTCACTTGTATCCATGATAAATAAAAGTTTGCCAAGATAAGAAATTCTCTGATTGAATGTGTTACGCATTATTAGTTAAAGCAAAGGGATCTGTACAACGACGTATTATTACAATGTTGAATGCGTTATACAATACAAATTATACCAAAAAACTGCATCGCTTTCAAGTTGCAATCAACTTTCATCAAAGCTAGAGGCGTCTCGCCCTTTGAGGAGTGGCCGTTGTCCCCATTCTGACTGTACGATGTTAAATCGGGGTGTGGTGACCTCGCAGAAGGGAACCCAATGAAGGAAAACTCGAGGGGCATTTCACTCCAAAAAATCTCGTACACCTTTGGCAAAAATCCTTTTGTTTTCAAGAAAAATCCATCCAAAATCCATAAAAATCCTTTTATTCGGAAAAATCTCGTACGCTTTTTCGAATGAGTGAAATGCCCCTCGGGAAAACTGAGCTGGGAAATTGCTAAAAAATAGAGGTATATCCAATTTTTTGCACTTTTTCTTTCAAAAGGAACTCATCACGAAAAACTCTACTGTCACATCACAAAAAATGTTGAATCTCTAAATGGAAAAATGTTAAACTTATTCATTTTGTCTTGTAGTTTGAAACATTTTCAACTTATTTTTGTACTTTAGTACTCGGTATTACTTGAAAAGTAATTGTTTACACAGACAAAGTTAAATGAATGGATGAATGGTAGAAATTGAAAAACGTGGCAATTTTAAGGAAATTTTGGCACGAGATCCATCTATTACTCTCTTATGAAGAATAAGTTTACCCCAGGTAACAAATCTCATAAAAACTGCAGACGACTGATGGGGCATAGCCTGCGTGCAAACTTTACTCTCCACTGAAGTCTGCACGCAGGCTCAGGCCAATGGGGCCTTGATATTCAGAACGTTTCTGGTTAGTTTGGGCCACAGGCTGCGCTCGGCTGCGTGTCTCTTTCACAACTTCGAAGATTATTGGTCTTGGCCTGTGCGAAAAGGGCACTTCGCTGCTAAAAGAGATCGGATATTATATTATTCCGAAAAAGCAGAATATTTTAGCTGGAAGAAATAAGCGTTGAGACGATGATGCAATAAATGTATCTGACAGCATTCCAGAGGGAGGCTAAACTGACTAAAATATGCAATTTTCTTACATTTGCCAAATTTACTCTCCCACGGGGCGCCACCCTTGGTGCCCTCGTGAACATTTCAAAGCAGATTTTTTGAAATCTTGTCTATCTTCAAGCAATTATAAAGTACTTTCGGAGTAACGATACGCGAAACAAGTGAAATGAAGAAAATTATGCAAATGATTTCCTTTATCAAAATAAGTTGCTGTTTAAGTTATGTTTTCCCAGTACCAGAGGTTTTTACTTTTTAGCAATCTGAGAGTTAATTTTTGTATAAGAAGTTTCTTATAAAAATACGCATGCACCAGGCTCTATTTAAAAAGCTTTGAACGAATCCAGCCTACATGGAAGGAATATAAATCAAATAATGGTTAAATGCCAGAAATGCTACAGCCTTCCCTTCACCATGACGGAGAAAACTGCTACTCAATATTTTCGACTGCCCTCATTGGTGTTGTTCTGTTTTCATTGGTGTTCTATCGGTGTTCATTGGTGTTCATTGGTGTTCATCTGTGTTCCATTGGTGTTCATTGGTGTTCCATTGGTGTTCATTGGTGTTCATTGGTGTTCCATTGGTGTTCATCGGTGTTCATTGGTGTTCCATTGGTGTTCATCGGTGTTCATTGGTGTTCATCGGTGTTCATTGGTGTTCCATTGGTGTGGTGTATTAGACTAGATCAATTAAAACAACCTTCAAATGCTTCCCCTGCTACATTATATTTTAGTTTCTTCAACATTAGACACAAGTGGTGGATGCTTAACAAAGAGGAAGAGGAGGGCTTATGAGAAATTTGGGCTTAGAAGGGAGGGGCTTATTATAGAAGGTTTGATAGAGATGGGTGCTAAATGGAACAACTACTGTCACCTACGCACACTTTCTTCTAAATTCTCTGGGTGAGAGATCGTCAATTTTTCTGAAGAGAAAACGAGGCGTTTAGGGCTGTCTGAAACCCAAGCTATTGTTCTGGGTACTTGAGGATTCCACTGTCAAATTTCTATTTGTTGCTTGTGTTTCTTTCTAATGCGAGACTTTTTTCTGAATAAGATACTTATATAATATCCTGAATGAAAAAGAAACTTTATCTAATACTCTAAATAAGATACTTCTCCAATACTCTAAATAAGATACTTCTTCAATACTCTAAATAAGATCATCTCCAATTCCTCTAAATAAGACACTTCTCCAGTACTCTACATATGATACTTCTCCAGCTACTTTAAGTGATAACCTTCTCCAATACTCTAAATACGACGATTCTCCAACTACTCTAAATAAGATAATTATCTAATACTCTAAATAAGAAACTTCCCCAACACGCTAAACAATACAATTCTTCAATATTCTAAATAAGATATTTCTCCAACTACATTGAATAAGGCATGGTCTATTAACCAGACCCTGATCTACTAGGACCCCTAGGACTAGGACCCTTGGACCATATAGGACCGTGACCCATACTGACCAGACCTTGGAGGAATCCGATCATCCCCATGCATCGCTGATGGAAATGGTCATAGAAAACACATGACATGGGATGTTGTACTCTAGGTATGAATGACTGTGGGATGACTTAGGTGAAAAAGAATTGTAATTTTCCATTTGTTTGGCACATTCAACATTGCCTAATGTAATGTATTTGGGTGGCCAAGGGTGGGTGGCTTGCATGCATCACAACAAACATCTCATCATCAAGGGGAAAATTACGTTGTTTGAGGGATCCCTCAAAGTGATGCAGTAGCTTGGAACCTGAACGTATAAAATCATTGGATACAGTGATATAACAGCCTTCAACTTGAAACGGATAGACATGATTTAGAAATGTGAAGTTTCTGTAAAAAATAAAATATTGTTCTGAAGGCACTCAATCAAAAATGACTTGTGATGAAAATCTCTCCTTGAAACGTAACAGTAAAATATTTGGCTTCTTTTTCCCTTACTTTGTAGCAACGTAGCTGGAAAATATTAGTCCTCTATTTCTCTGATGATGGAGCAGCATAGCAACGTAGTAGTAAAATATTAGGCCTCTATTTCTCTGAATTTTTAGCAGCGTAGCAGTTTTTTTACCTTCATTTCTCTTACTGTGTAGCAGCAAAGCAGGAAAATATTAGGCCTCTATTTATCTGACTATAGAGCAGCATAGCAATGTTGTAGTAAAATATTCTACCTTCATATCTCGTACCTCGTAGTAGCATAGCAACATAATAGGAATATATCAGGTCCTACTTTGTTTGAATTTTGAAACTTTCTTAACTGTTATTGTGTTATAGAACTTAAATTTTCAAGTTTATCCAAGTTAAAAAAAGTATAGATTGTATGATTATCTTTAATTGTTTTAGTTAAACTTTTATCAAATGTAATAAACCAAGTCAGTATGCAAAGGGTGTCATTTTTCTTACAATGAACATTAGTATCCTATGCCATTGCGTTTCAACCTTCAGAAAGGTTTGTCTTTCAGATTTGCGTGGGGTAATCTAGAATCACTCCATTGATTCCTCTCCTGAAGATTGCAAATCATTGCTCTCGTTTATCAGGTAAGGAAATGAACTGCAACGTACCAACAGTTTTCTTTTAAATGATTTGCCTCCATCCTCATCAATTCTATCACGTTTCTTTAGCTTTAAAGAGAGAATCAATAGTCATGAACAACCACATACATGTTTACTAGAACTACATATAAAGATATGCAAACTTGACGTAGGGATGTTGGATGACCACAAATACAAAAATAATGACTACCCACTGAGGCCTTGTGTTACCTCATCAGAGTGATGGGAAGGTGTCAACACAGCCCTGGACTGATGAAAGAAGACTTCAATGCGCCATTTTGTTGTGTCCAAAGAAATGTTGCTGCATTGTCAAGACTGAACTCATTTTCTTATGAATGTAGTCTTCTTCGCCAATGATTGCAACTGCTGAAATGATTAAATTATAGCTCACCATGGAACGGAAGACAATTGTTGTTGCAGAGCCTTCGCCCCTAAGCCCTGAAGTGCTTCAGCTTTGCATCTCCTATGCCGCTTTTTGGATTTGTCAGTCAGTGACCAGGAAATACAATTTCTAGCCTCTACTGGCAGTTATTGAAAATAAACCAATCATTTGCAAGAGAAATATCAGGTGACCACAAAAGTAGGCCATGTGACCACTATGAAGCTACGTGATTGGTAACACAACTTGTTGTGGCATTTGGCCTATATAGGGCATGCCATGACTAACAACTAACATTCTTGCAAAATGTGAGCAATACTGCAGTTTTCTGAATATAGCTAAATCTAGCATGCTTTGCAGCACTAATTAACACATGGATATTGTAGCCTCCTGCTTCAGAACGAAGTTTTTCACATTCAGTTCCTATTTGAATTACTGAAAGTTGTTATAGCCAAAGCAAATCGGCACTGAAATCCAAAAGCTCTGGCTCAAAAATTGTGTCACCGAAAACATTGTTCTGTGCAAACAATCCAAAAAAAAAGTGTGCTTCCTTGCATTTATATTTAAAATGTTTTGCCCTTTTGGTTGTAAACAGAAACTTGACTTAAATCATGTTGACAGCATGAGTGTCTGTATTCTGAAGATTCGTTCGAACAACAATCAACGCACCTGTGTTTGCAATCAGAGTGCTGAAATTGTAGTAGTCTATCACTAAGCCATGCCTTTCTTTTTCTTTCGCAACGAACAGTGCCGTATAAAAAGTATGGACAAGACATTTGTTTTCATGCATCTATTTCGCTACAGTATAAATCATACAAATCTTTTTTGTTTTTCCTTGTTTTTGCCTCTATAGTATTCTGCAAGAAGAATATGAAAATGAAAGGCCACGATACCAGTGTCGATTGTCGGATGGGAAGATGCTTGCGGTGATGAATAAATGAATAAGTTTAAAGGCAGAAACACCGAAATACAACAAAAACAACAGCAAATAGTAGAATATATTTTATGCCCATATTTAGTCCTGCCATGAAGGACTTCTTCAGGGCTGTAATGTGAACTCTGCAATCAAGAGCATCAAAATATTTTGCAAAAAGATCATTTATATTCGAGCAAAAAGTTTGATTCCATCTATCCTTATTCCTGTACATGACTTTTCTTACTTCCAGAGAAAAATCAGAAATTTGCCTTTTTGGAGACAATTGTTTCAGAGGAACTGGGATAGGAATTTTTGAAACTCGGCCTCTTTAAAGAGGATTTTTTCTCCTGCAAAAATGGCTTTTTAGAAGGTGATATCATCTTCCGGGAGCGTCACTTTATGCATGCCGACTGTCATGACTTTGGGTATTTCACTGACAATGTTTAGTGGTTGAAATAAGTAACGGCTTATCATTCTTTTGGCAATTGAAATCATCGGATTTCTTAGCAAAACGCTATCCCTGACACTAAATTTGCCACCATTGCATTTTCTCAAATCTCTCTTGGGTCTTCTATGAATTTTTAAAACAAACTGTTCAAAAACAGCCAAATTTCCACCAAGTATGTACAGTGATGGTGCAATTAAGAGTGACTTTGTGTGGTAGGATAACTTTTACACCCTTCTTTTTAAAACCTTCTATCATGATTTAGTTATTTTTGCTATTTTTCCAACTTACATCATTAGCAGCTGAAATGCTTCCAAATCTGATAGATTTGGAGATGGTTTTTGCCATCTTCTTTTGGTTTGGAAGAGTGTTCTGCGCACTTTGCGTTTCTGTGCATGGATTGGCATTTTGCTCTTGCTGCAAGAAGTCCCTGAGTCCCGCACTTGCTTTTGACGGACCAGGTCTGGAAACTGGCCCTTGTGCTGGCTGAGCGGAGCCCCTATTCTCAACCAAGGGTGGGTGGCTTATATGCATCACAACAAACATCTCATCATCGAGGGGGAAATTACGTTGTTTGAGGGATCCCTCAAAGTGATGCAGTAGCTTGGAACCTGAACGTATAAAATCATTGGATACAGTGATATAACAGCCTTCAACTTAAAACGGATAGACATGATTATCGTGGCGGCTAATCTCATGACCTTCGTTAGGCCTAAAAATTTACCGAATCTAATTGTTGACCTACTCGTGCTGAAGGCTCGTTCTAACTACAACTACAACCACTCAAAAATACACCTAACAACGAATGTGATAATGTCAATCAAGGTTCAAAAATGTCAATCAACATAACGGGTAGTACCCAACAACATGAACAACGAAATTAGTTAATAGTCACGACATACTCCCCCGGATATGATCACCTTTGTGATCATATGAAAAAAAATAACTAACGTTTCCATAAAATATCTTGCGAGCAATATTTCTACAGTAAATTTCTACAAACAATTCAGTAAAGATAAACTCGCGTTTCTTTATCCTTACGTAATATGTCACCTATTACTGCAACAGTTCGCCGTGGTCTTCTTACTTCACAAGCAACAATGTTCCATTCTCCAGACTCATCCCCATGTACCTCTGTAGTATTACTGTCTTTCTTGTTTGCTCGAATCTCCAATGGAATCAAATGCGTTATGCTTCGTCGCAAAATAATCGATTTGTTGTCATTGCTCAAAACTTTCACTCACCCAACTCTAATCTCGCCATCTCCCCCGGGTAGCAACTCTTCTACTCGAGCTAATGTCCAAAATCCTCTTCGCGTTTTATCACTTTTCAACAAAATAACGTCTCCGACTTCGATATCAGGTTTTACATTTGTACGATTTTTTGACGTTCGTTCTCTAAGGCTTAATAAATACTCCTCCTTCCAAATTCGTGTAAATTGATCAAGCAATTTTCGATGATATTTAGCACATTTTCAAGTTTCGTTTTTGATAAGGAATTTTCTTCCTTCTCGATCATCTCACGTAGTTCTGGTGAACTGGTTTACCATTTTTGCAAATTAAAACCGCCAGGTTGCATAATTTTCTTCGAAGTAGAATAAATATTCACTCCTTCTTGTACTGTTTTGGCCCCACCCACAAAATCATTAACAAATAGTTGTTTTTTCAACAACTGCACAACTTCGGGTTCCCTTTCTGATTTAGCAGAGCCATCGAACACAATTCTCAGTTTTGTTGTCTCGCTATCTTTTCTCACGACACCGAAATGACTCACATAATGCACCGTGTTATTTTTGGTAAAGGCCTTTGTCTGCTCAGTTTTTGGCACAACTTCCAAAATTCCTGAATTCAGTTGATCATTAATTATATTGTTGCACTCATTCAGAACGCCAGAATCCTTTTGTAAGCGGTTCCACAGAGAGTTTAACCTACCTAAATCCAGCGAATAATTATTGGATAAAGGCTCAGGCTCCGACTGTTTCCAGGGGAGTCCCACTTCGTATCTGCGACCATCATGATTTACTTCTCCGAGAAATTTTGATTCAATTTCCTCGCCCTCGTGAATTCCGATTGATTCCGTATCCCAAAAACTTTTTAGTTCAGTCGCAATGATATCATTTTCAAGTTTTTCAGGCTTAGCGTAGCCTTCGATAATCAAATTTGACACTGAAACGTTTACGTTCACATGATCGTGCGGTACCTTGACTGGTCCAGAAAGCAACCAGCCAAATTTACTACTCACGGCTGTAGGGCATTCGTCCTCTCTAATAATATCTCCAGTGACCACTTCAAAATACATGTCGGAACCAATCAACATATCAACAGAATCACTATCATTGTCAGAATCAAAATGATCAGCTAATTGGAGACTTTCCAAATGGGGATAATCTTTAAGATCTACCCTTGATGGCAATGCAGAACAAAGTTTAGGGAAACTGAGAGCATTAAGTTGAATTCTTTCTCTGTTTACCCCCTTCAACTCTAATTTCACTACTTGACATACATTCTTTGAAAAGCCATCCCCACCAAACGTGTTCAAATGAACAGTTTCCCTTTCAATAGGTTTTAACCCTAATCTCTTTTGTAGGTTTTCAGTCATGTAGGTACGCTGACTTCCATTGTCTAACAAAATACGAATAGGAATTCCTACCTTCTCTCCTTCTTTATAGGCAACAGTTCTCGCAGTTTGCAATAATACGCGAGTTTTGCTTTTCGTTGAAGCTGAGGCACTTGTTGTGGACGCATAATTTGGCTCTTCTCTTTCTCTTACAGCTGTTACTCCGGATCTCATTTCTTCTTTTGTTCTCTGCGACTGTGTAGAGCTCTTTCTAAAACAAATCGACTGATGGTGTCGCTTTCCACAAATACGACAATTTCTTCCAATGGTACAATCTTTTAACACATGGCCTCTTCGTAAACAGACAAAACACCTTCCAAGCTTTCTCAAAATATCCTTCCTTATGTTTACATCTGTCACAGATTCGCAAGATGCCGAGAAATGATCGCCTGTACAATAAATGCATGAAATTCTCGTGTTCACTTCTTCCGCTCCTGAAAACAATGCTGTCGCTGTGTTTCTCATAGGATTTACCCCATTCGTCGTAGTAGGCCTCGCTTCGTTAACTTTAACGGCATCTCCATCTTCTCTCGCTTCAACCTCAGTACGCAATGTCTCTAAGAGTTCTCTCAGTGACCAAATTTCTCTCGATGTTACTCTTGCAAGCTGCACTCTTACTTCATATGGTAATTTTGCCATAATAATTGGAACCAACATACATCCACTGTATGCTAACTCAACTCCTAAACTCTCAATTCCTCTTACCTGCGCTGAGATTTTGTCGTAAACATAACGCAAGTGGATCGATTTATCCCCATTGGTACATGGTTTCAGCTTATATATTTCCTCCACATGGGCCGTAATAATCATCTGTGGCCTTCCATATCGTTTCTTAAGTGTTTCTTTCGCTGACTTGTAATTATCTTCGGTTGTCAATAGACCGTCAATGTTTCGGGCGGCTGCCCCTTCGAGATAATATTGCAAATAATTAAACTTTTCGACGGTCGGTATGTCTTCATTTCTGTCTATTGCGGTTTCAAAACGATCCCAAAATTGTGGAAATTTTAGAATATCGCCATTGAATTTTTGCAAATCCAACTTCGGTAATCTTGATCGACTTCTCTTGTCACTACTTGACGAAGTAAAACTCGTGTTCGTTCGATCCACTTCACTTGCTTCGTTTGTCGCAATTTTCAATTTTCTCTCAATCTTCGTCATCAATTCGGTGAGCTTAAAACTTATTACTTCCGCTTCGTCGACTTCTTTTTCGATATCAGCAACATCACAAGTTTGTAATATATTTCCATCGACAATGCTCAATGTATTCGATTTCTGTTCGATTTGTGTCTTTAGAATCTGCAATCGTTGCAACTGGCTTTCATCTGTCCTTGCATTCTCGGTTATCGCATTCGCTTCGTTCATGTATCGAGTTAGGCCCCCACGATGTGACTTTCGTGTGGCATTCAAACGGGCCAGTTTTTCTTGCTCAGCCATTCCTTCAGATCTTCTGGTTTGTAGGTCCCTCACTGGGCGCCATTATATCGTGGCGGCTAATCTCATGACCTTTGTTAGGCCTAAAAATTTACCGAATCTAATTGTTGACCTACTCGTGCTGAAGGCTCGTTCTAACTACAACTACAACCACTCAAAAATACACCTAACAACGAATGTGATAATGTCAATCAAGGTTCAAAAATGTCAATCAACATAACGGGTAGTACCCAACAACATGAACAACGAAATTAGTTAATAGTCACGACAATGATTTAGAAATGTGAAGCTTCTGTAAAAAAATAAAATATTGTTTTGAAGGCACTCAATCAAAATGACTTGTGATGAAAATCTCCCCTTGAAACGTAACAGTAAAATATTTGGCCTCTTTTTCTCTTACTTTGTAGCAACGTAGCTGGAAAATATTAGTCCTCTATTTCTCTGATGATGGAGCAGCATAGCAACGTAGTAGTAAAATATTAGGCCTCTATTTCTCTGAATTTTTAGCAGCGTAGCAGTTTTTTTACCTTCATTTCTCTTACTGTGTAGCAGCAAAGCAGGAAAATATTAGGCCTCTATTTATCTGACTATAGAGCAGCATAGCAATGTTGTAGTAAAATATTCTACCTTCATATCTCGTACCTCGTAGCAGCATAGCAACATAATAGGAATATATCAGGTCCTAATTTGTTTGAATTTTAAAACTTTCTTAACTGTTATTGTGTTATAGAACTTAAATTTTCAAGTTTATCCAAGTTAAAAAAAGTAAAGATTGTATGATTATCTTTAATTGTTTTAGTTAAACTTTTATCAAATGTAATAAACCAAGTCAGTAGAGTAGTACATGCAAAGGGTGTCATTTTTCTTACAATGAACATTACATACATACTAAAGTAAGGAATGACCCACAATGACCTGCAACGATCCACAATGACCCACAACGATCCACAATGACCCACAACGACCCACAATGACCTACACAACGACCCACAACGACCTGCAACAACCCACAACGATCCACAATGACCCACAATGACCTACACAATGACCCACAACTACCAACAACGATCCACAACAACCCACAATGAACCACACAACGGCCCAGAATGACCTACCATGATCAAATAAAACAGGTTGATTTCTTTCTACTCTCGAGTACCAAATAAACGGGGAGGGGTGAGAATAATCAAGGGCTTAAAATGATTCAATCTAATACAAGTTGGGGGCTTTGAACGACCGGGGGGGAGGCATTGGAAAAATTGGAAAAAGTGTTTTCTTAGAAAACACGTATCTTTTTCATACGTATTCACAAATTATGTTCACTATCATTTCAATTTTCCAAGAATTAATTAAATAGTGAAAGAAGACATCCAGAATAAACCAGGGGTTTTGGGAAATTTTTCAAAAATTGATAAGTAGAGGGGACGATTATTCGGTACTCAAGAGTACATTTGAAAACAAAAAATCTTTTGAAAGACGCCATCAAATGCATGTGACAAGCAATCTAGTTTCGAAAGAAAACAAAAGAAGGCCACATGACATGACTATGACATAACTATTATAAATAGTTCCTTAACATATACTTTCCCAGTACTAGAGTTTCTTAACTTACAGCGATCTTAGAGTTGAGTTTCTTATGGGCAGTTTAAAAAAAATACCCGTATGCCCCCACACCCTCCAATTCTCTTGTCGCTCCTTCATTAGTAATAGAATACATATTCAATTTTTGACAATTCTAATGCACTTGTTTATTATAAACCAATTTCTTATAAGAAAAAATTTGTAACATCTACTCTGTACGCAATTTTGGCCTAATAATCATCTGTAAGTTTTGTTTACATCACAATGTAGGACCTTGACATTTTTTAGGGAAGGGGGGCTAAATGAAAATTTCAGCACGAAATGAAGACCACAAGTACAGGCTGAGAAATGAAGGAAAGTCTAAAAATCGAAAAGAGGCAACAAATAATGGAGTTGAGGCTAGTAATCATTATCTTTCATGGTAAAATCTTTTTGTTGCTGATTGTTGTTGGTGGTTGTGGGTCGTTGTGTAGGTCATTGTAGGTCATTGTGGGTTGTTGTGGATCATTGTGGATCGTTGTGGATCGTTGTGGGTTGTTGCAGGTCATTGTGGGTCATTCCTTACTTTAGTAAAACCATGAACATTAGTATCCTATGCCATTGCGTTTCAACCTTCAGAAAGGTTTGTCTTTCAGGAGAAGGTACAGAAGATTATGAATGCTAACCCTTGAAGAGCCAAATCTGACCTTAGATGTCTCAAGAGTGTTGACATCTATTGACAGGGTGTGTTACCTAAGTACATTTTCAGTTTGCATTTCACAAGCAAGCTAAGCAGTGAAACCTTCTTACATGAATCAAGTTTGGAATAGTTCATTGCTGTATGTCTCAACTATACTCTTTAATCATACTCAAAACTAAGTTAGTATTAAGCTCGGAGAATACCACAAACATACTCAAATATTTTGCCAATGTTGTCCCATAGTTTGATTGACACTTAAAACATTCTTGTTATTCCTTAGAATGATGATAATGATGACTACCAGTACCAGCACATATCAGGTGATGCCCATCATGACAATGACCATCACGACAGTGACACCAATCAAGAGCAACAAGAGGTGATCCATCTGGAAATTGACAAAGCAGAAGTCATTTTGCAAGTTTTACTTAACAAGTCAAATGAGTTTGAGTTGAAGGAAAAGCCCACTGCAATAAGAACAGATTTTGTTTGTACATTCAACTCAAAGGTTGTGCCAATTGAAGCTGCCCGTGCAGATGGGAATGGGTCCTATGTACATAAAGGTTGCCCAAAGCGATTTTACCATTTGGTCATGGAAGGTGGCACTACAGTTTCCTGTACAAGTGCCAAGAATGAAAATGGAACATTTGTTATAAATGAAAGACAAGGTGCAAGATATGTAAGACGCTTTGTTCCTTCAAATGAACTTTATATGCTCACAAGAACATATAGAAGTAACAAGCTGAATCCTAATTTTGTTCAAATGCTTGCCACAGTCAGAAGAGCTGATCAAGATAATCCAATACCAAGGCCATTGACGACAGGAAGGACACAAGAAACAGACACGTTTTGCTCACTGGACATGGCAGTGGTGGCAATTTGTAGTCCTTGCAAAACAGGCAACAACGAAGCAATTTTATTCCACTGTGCTGCAGTTAGTGACAGGCTTTCTTCCTTGGCAGCTGTTACGACGCTTCTGTCTAACAGAACGGCTTGCACGCATTGCTTCTGCTCATCAAGGCGGTGAAACATTTCGGAGACGCTGTTCCATCTTGGCTTGCATGACTGAATCAAACGATGCTTCGCCACCTTGTAGCGCTCTTGTGCGGATTCCGATGCTGTGGCTGCTGACGTTGATTTCTTGAAAAATCCAACGAGTTTTCCTGATATCTTTAGCAATTTGTAGTCCTTGCAAAACAGGCAACAACGAAGCAATTTTATTCCACTGCGCTGCAGTTAGTGATAGGCTTTCTTCCTTGGCAGCTGTTACGACGCTTCTGTCTGACAGAACGGCTTGCACGCATTGCTTCTGCTCATCAAGGCGGTGAAACATTTCGGAGACGCTGTTCCATCTTGTCTTGCATGACTGAATCAAACGATGCTTCGCCACCTTGTAACGCTCTTGTGCGGATTCCAATGCCGTGGCTGCTGACGTTGATTTCTTGAAAAATCCAACGAGTTTGCCTGATTTCTTTATCAACTCCTTCACCTCTTCTATTGCGAAACCAGCATTGACAGCCAGCTGAAGGGTGTGGGCAAAGCAGGGCAAATCTTCCCAATCGTCGATCAACCTCCCGGCAGCTGCTTGATTGAAGGCATTGTCTCGAACGCAAACTCTTATTTTTCCTTCAAGATTCCAGTCAGCTTTCACAAGCTCCAACCGTATGGCAAGGTTTTCTGCAGAATGACGCTCATCCAATTCGCTGGTGTCAAGAACTGCTGACTTCATTTGCCATTCTTTGGTGATGTAATGAACTGTCACGGTTACATATGATTCAGTGGCTAAAGAGGTCCATGCATCTGTTGTTATGGCTACATCACTGACGTCATTCAAGCCTTTTTCCACAATCCCCTTCACCTCCCCATACATCTTGTTTATTCGTCGCATAATCGTTTGATGTGAAGGAACTTTGTACTCGGGTTCTAGAAAATCCAACAAATTTCGGAATCCTTTCCCCTCTACCATGTAAACTGGCATCATGTCCAAGGCAACCATCTTTGTGATTAAAGATGTAATTTTTTCTTGTCTGCCAGGATTACATTTTCTCTGTAAGGTGACAAAACTTGCCATCGTCGGCTGCATTTTTGGACCCTGAGTAGTCTTTGATTGGTTTGCTCCTACCCCTGTACTGGAGATGTTCAGAATATAATAATAAGATTGCAGATCACGAACACTATAAATCAGAATAAAAAGCAAACCATTCTTGCCAACTATCAACGTTAACTCAACTCGTCGGTCAAACCTCGCTTCAATCGTTGCCAGTAAAATGCCGTCTTTGTATTCGTTGAAACGATAGACTGGTGCTTGACCATGAACAGCGAGAGGCTCACCTAGGGGCGTTTGTGCCAAGATTGATGACACCATAATCCTCCTCACTCTCAGTATCTTTGTTTAAAATTGACCCAACATAACAGAAGCTTAGCTCAATTCATATGACGACATTTTGAATGAGAACGATCGAAACGCAATGTAAATTGTTCGCGATCTTTCCATGTGGCCTAAATAACTTCCGACAGTGCAATTCAGTTGGCTACTATTTATGATGTCATTAACAAGTTCAACATTTCGCAACAGGTGCTTGTTTTTACGGCCGCATTTTTCACACTTCCTGGTGGCAGAAATTTGTGAAAGTGTTTCCAAAATGATCAGGAAAGATCAAATTTTTTAAAATTGGTGTTACCTCATTTTTGATAATTTGGTTGCATAAGCACTTTAAAGATGAAGAGCAGTTAGTTGAAGCACTGACCTACTGTGCATCTAACGGCTTCCCTCAAGACCAGGACGATGTGGCAGAGATGGTGAGAACATTTCTAAAATTTACGGGGAGAAAAATGTGCTTTAAAGATGGGAGACCAGGCAAGACTGGATGATCTCTTTTATCAGACGCCACAAAGAGCAACTGGGAACAAGGAAGGCAGAACTACTTACGAAAGCCAGGGCACAGAGCTTAACTCCGGAGGTGGTGGACAGTTTTTTCACCCTTTTATCAGATATTGTCAATGAGAATAATCTAGGTCCAAACAAAATCTATAACCTGGATGAGACTGGGCTATCGAGTGATCCTAGATCAAAGAAAGTCCTTG
Organism: Aurelia coerulea; assembly: GCA_039566865.1. Classification (NCBI taxonomy): domain Eukaryota; kingdom Metazoa; phylum Cnidaria; class Scyphozoa; order Semaeostomeae; family Ulmaridae; genus Aurelia; species Aurelia coerulea. The sequence goes on from CM076947.1 coordinate 14,196,256, forward strand.
TCCCTCGTGCATCCAAAGATGCTAACTTGATGTCAGATAGTGGCGGGAAGGCCATGTATTCGGTGCTATTTTGTGCTTCTGGAACGTGCATATCCCCATTTGTCGTTTATAAGGGATTGCATTTGTATGGCACCTGAACCTTTGGAGGACCACCAGGAGCAACGTACAGTGTTACCCCGAGTGGCTGGATGCAGGAATTTGTATTTGAGAGCTGGTTTATCAATAGCTTCATTTCACATGTTGCTGCAACCCCTAAACCAATTTTACTGATATACGATGGGCATGGTAGTCATCTGACCTACAAAACTGTTTCAAAGGCCATGGAAAGTCAAGTCATAATCCTTTATCTACCCCCAAATTGTTCTCATGCCCTACAACCCCTTGATGTTGGGGTATTCAAGAATCTTAAGTGCGAATGGCGAAAGATCTTAAAGGACTGGTTTTGAGAATCTCGTCTTGAAGCAATTGATAAATCTGTTTTTCCGACCCTCCTTAACAGTCTTTGGGGAAAGATGAATTGAACCTGACAAAAAATGTTGACGGTTCAAAATAAATCATACATAATCATAAAACATCTTTCTTTAGAAATAGACTATGTAGTTAATTTCATGCTGTGTGAAATCTTCCACACCAGGTTAGGAAACAAAACAGCAAATACCTGAAAAAAATTCACTCAAAGGACCACCAGTGTCAATGGCTGCCTCACCAATGAACCTTACTTTCAATTTTCCATTTAAGGAAAACTTTCTCCTATTTCTTATTCCACAAAAGTCTTTCCATGCACTTTTTCCGCGCACATCAATCCTGTTTTCCTTCAACTCCTGATCTATGTTGACCGACAGGTGCTTAATTACATCCTTTAAGGACACTCTATTATTCTGCAATTCTGGTGGATTAAACTCTTCGTCATCAGTTGCTGAAAACACAGGCACCTCCTCGTCTGAAACACTAGACATGAGTTCATTATAGGCAATCATGCTGATTTTGTCTGCACACATGTTTGCATGCTCATTCAAATTGTCCTTGTCAAAGTATAGATGAGAAATAGGGCATTCCTCTTGTGATGAAGTAGATGGTATGCAGGTTGCTACTTTTGTATCAGTGTGAATATGTGATTGAATAGGCATTCCTACTGGGCCTTCCTCCTTTGATGAACAAGATAACACTGCATCAGGGCTCACATCAGGCCATTTGTATTCACCGGCATTGGAATACTGGCATCGGCATTGGAACTGGCATTGGCATTGGAATTGGCATCGATTATTGCATAAGTCCACAAGTACTATGACGCATGCAAAACTAACCAGGGGGTGCGCAACAGCTATTTGCGCGAGTCTCTATTCATCTATTCCCAATTATCTAACGTTAATGGATTTGAGCATTATGAATGAGGATTACTGATATTATACGGAGAGTTTTAAATCCTATAAGAGCATACCTGAATTGATTAATTACGCTTTTATAGGAACACTTTCAATTGAGCTAAAATTAAATTAGATTTCTGACTTTACCCCGGCTGGAGCGGTACACGACTTGTTTTCAGAAATGTACCCTCTTCTTATTACCGAAACTTGCCTTGGTACCCAGATTTATGAAGACTTTTTTCGGAAAACTCCACATTTGTAACTATTTTTGCAACTTTCAGCGAAACGCCACTAATAAATGGAAAATATGCCGAAAATGACCCTTGTTTAGAGAATGTTGTTCAAAGAAAGTTGGGCCCAAGAACCCACCCATATGGGCGGCACATACCCTTACCCTTAACATGTTATGTACCCCCCTCCCGGGGATTTTACGTTAAAGACAGATCAGAGCTCTTCATAATTAAAAGTTCATCAGAGGTTGAAGTTTTGAACCTTGAATATCTTTGAATTTCGTGAACTTATACTTAATTTGAGAGTAAAAGTTGTTAGTTTGATCGTGAAGTTACGCATAATTCGTTGACTTATTACCCTTATTGAGACTGCTCTGGTTCAACTTCAAAAGTTTGGTTCATTTCAAGAATCATCATTGCTGAAAAATAAAATTGATGGCAGCATATTTTACAATCTAAACCACACTCTCGAATGACCTGTAATATGAAAATCTTAAAACCTTAGAATCTTAAAACCCGAAAACTAACATTAAAGCAAAAAAGCGTCCTGGGGGCAAAAATTGGCCAAACCCGCAACCCAATCAAAGCCCAAAGCCCAAAGCCCTTTCACAGTTTGAGGAGAATTGTCTTTAGCAGTTATTGAATTGACAGAGTTTGTTCACTGCATTGAAATACTCGTACAAATTACTGTGACGGACCCCCTGGCTAGTTTTGCATGTGTCATGGTACTTACGCAATATCGATGCCAATTCCAATGCCAATGCCAGTTCCAATGCCGATGCCAGTATTCCAATGCCGGTGAATACAAATGGCCCTCACATCAGACTGGTTTGTACCAATAGGACTTTTAACATATTTCATAAGACATGTTGGCAGTACATCTGCATCTTCAGCGTCTGATTCAGAGTCTGATAGGGAAAGTTGACAATGGAGAGGGATGTATTCCCTTGATCTTATGTACAATGGACCCACTCCAGTCATATGCTTTAGTACTTTACCATTCCAGACTTTCTGGTCCTGCCCAATTAACTTATCATTGACAGCCTTTGCAAACTCGACAACAACCTTTTGCATCACATCCTGTTCTGACATTTCGGTATTTAATGAGACGGCAAAAGATACAAAGCCATTTGAACAGAGTTCCTCCCTTGCTTTACCTCTTGGCACTTTGCTAGCTTTTGGGTTTGGGACCAAGAAAATGTCCTTTAAAATTTTGTTCGCCTTCTGTCCCATTTCCTGGTACAGTGCAGGCCCACGCCCAGGCCTATTTGGTGTCCTCTTCTTCTTTGCTGCAGGTTCATACTTCAGCCCTGATGAAAAAATGGATTTACAAAATTATACTGAAAAATAAATGAAAACAGAAGGTTTACAACAGATAATTTCTGATCACAATCTGAACAAAGGAAGAAGGTGATAATATAAGGTATCCTCGCACATGGAAATTGTAGCTAGGATACCAAAAAACTCGCAGCTAGGGACTGCATACCTCCCAAACGAAAGTGCGCATCTTCAATCCTGTACTGCGAAGGAGAACTCATCACAAACGAGGCACTTAGACGAAGACGACGTCGCATATTTCGCATACGAGTTTTGTTTTCCGATTTTCAATCTCGTTCTTCGTCCTTCAATCATCGGGAATACATTTCTGTTTGCCATAGCAATGGCGGATGAACTGGCATTTTGCTGCTTCGAAACTGGAGAGTAGCAAAGCAAGTCAAAGAAGTAAGAAGACAGCAAACGAGGTTTGTTGCTGACCTTGAGCTTAAAACGCCTGTTTATATAGGTAAGGTATTAATCAGTGTAATGTTTCCTTAATTTTGTTAAAATGTTATTTTGTTGATTGATGTTTCAACTAAACTACAGTACACTCTTTTTTTTTATAAGAATACTATAAATTTTTTCCAGCCTCAATATTCTTAAGTAATTTTTCGTTTTGAGCCTTAACATATTCTTAAAGTATTCTTATTTTTTCAAATCTGGTATGGTTTCAGGGGAACATAATTCAAACAAGTGTCATATCATTATGAAGAAATGGTCGAACAAAAGAAAAATTTAAGCAATTGTAACAATAAGATTGTTATGAACATCGCAAAACAGGCAACTGCTGGAAAATGAGACACAAATATGCGAGCTGAGGCTGAGCAATATTCTTATAATATTCTTAAAATTTGGATGATTCTGAGCCTGAATATTCTTATAAACAGTATTCTTATAAAAAAAAAGAGTGTAGTAGACAGACCCTGGACACAAAAAGCCTGTGGGTACCTTGCTTGCAACAATATATAGGAAGTTGTAATTGGATAGAACTGTATTTAGGATTGGTTGGTTGACCAATGACTAAACTGCCCAAAACAACTTCATTTTGTATAGGAAGACTTTTTTATCAATCTTTTTTTGCTGTTCTTCTGTTTTCAGTGTTTTTTAACTGCAGAGAGAGAGATAAAACGAATTTACAATTTAATACAACTCCCACAGGCCTACTGGAAAAGTAGAAATGAATTGCTCAAGAGGGGTTTTTAATTTTTTTGTCCAGGGTAGCAGTTTCTGAAGCAAACATGTAATGATATGATAACCCTTTTTCTGTCATAATAAAGCTATATTTGATTCTTAGAAATATAAATATGATTTCAGTGTTTTGCAATTTGTATCAAAAGATTGTTGGCAATGTTACTTTATCCTAAAATTTAAGCTGTACAAAATTACCACAAAACTATGCGAATCCTTTTATATACTTAACATTTCATTCCTAAAATTTGATTTTTACTTTCCAACCTCAAATGAGTCCATAGAAACGTGCAGTGTGTACATAAGTTAACAATCATGAAACAAAACAAATCTAAGACAACTTCAAAATGCTACACAGTGCTACAAGATTATCTACTGATCCTAAACAACAAAAAAACACACATAATCCAAATTCCTTAAGAGTAAGAAATTTCCCAAAAGCTTTTATTGGGAAATACCAACAATCCCAAATATGGAAAGAAAGGGATTAACATACCTAGAGTGTCCCCAAATGATTAGCTACTGTGCGTATTACCTCGTGGCATCATCATGTAATACCTGTCTGACTATACTGATACCCATAACTGATGGATATGTGAACGTCATGGAAAAGTCATGGGAAGTAGAATGCTGACTAGAATATCAGGTGATAGGCTTTAGGCCCCTCCTGTAGACGCCTCTACCAAACATTCCCTGATTTAGACTCACAGCTGAGCTCCCTAAAATTTTTGGATGTCTTTCATTAAAATTGTTCACAAAGGTTTCTTCTCATATGATACACCAAAACCCTATACTAGATATTACTGGATGAATATAGTTACTGGACAAGGGCAAATATGATTACTCGACAAGGAAAATACAATCAGATTTAAATGATACAAGCTTTAAAATTTGATCTTAAACTTCTCAGGCAAGATAACATGGTATCTTTTTTCATGGTTAACATTGTTCATGGTGTCTTTGGGTCTATTACTGTATTTGTATTTAGCTAAGAAGTGCCATAAAAATGTTGTGGTGCAATGGTATAACAAAAAATTCCTCTATTTTTGTGCGTTTTGCAAATTATACTGAGATAAACATGTAAATAAAGTGAAATATATACAAGCACTTTGATATGAATTGAATTACTGTAAGCATGTTTCTTTGAGCACAGCATAGGCTTTGTAGGCAGAACTGTTTGGGCGGATGGGAATCCTTTCGCACCCATGTGAGCATCATGAGAAAGATTTCTACTCCTGTGATCCCATGCTTGGCCCTAACAGCAAATTCATCTTTCATCCACTTAAAAATCCTTAACAAGGAGGCTCGACCCAGCCTCCGCGCCGCGCGTCATTTTTCAAAAGTGGGGGGCTTTCAGGGGGCTTTTGCGGAATAATTGGAGGTGTTGATGAGGTTGAAACCAGTTTTTATTAATTCTCGATCCTGATTTTACACTTGACCAAAAAATCTGAATTGGTGTCATAGGCACTTTAAGACATACTGTAAAATGGTATCAAAAAAATCTGGCCAAAATGCAGTGCTCTGCACAAGTCAGACTGTGAGGTATCACAAATTACAATATATTAAAAAATGTGGAGATCCAAAGGTACTCAGGTACTAAGCTTTCAGATACAGCAACACATTGGTTGATTTCTATTCACACAACTATTGCTGCGCAGGAGAGTGAACTAATTGTAGAATTATGGTTGATTGCTTCATCAGCTAATCTAACAACCTACGCGTAAGTTCTATTTACATAATATACCGATGCAGATTGACTGAGTTGAAGCGAGTCCGTTGTGCTTCTGAAACGTCAGCTAATCTAACAACCTACACCTAAGTTCTATTTACATAATATACCGATGCAGATTGACTGAGTTGAAGCGAGTCCATTGTGCTTCTGAAACGTCAGCTAATCTAACAACCTACACCTAACTTCTATTTACATAATATACCGATGCAGATTGACTGAGTTGAAGCGAGTCCGTTGTGCTTCTGAAACATCAGCTAATCTAACAACCTATGCGTAAGTTCTATTTACATAATATACCGATGCAGATTGACTGAGTTGAAGCGAGTCCGTTGTGCTTCTGAAACATCAGCTAATCTAACAACCGACACCTAACTTCTATTTACATAATATACCGATGCAGATTGACTGAGTTGAAGCGAGTCCGTTGTGCTTCTGAAACGTCAGCTAATCTAACAACCGACACCTAACTTCTATTTACATAATATACCGATGCAGATTGACTGAGTTGAAGCGAGTCCGTTGTGCTTCTGACACCTAACTTCTATTTACATAATATACCGATGCAGATTGACTGAGTTGAAGCGAGTCCGTTGTGCTTCTGAAACGTCAGCTAATCTAACAACCGACACCTAACTTCTATTTACATAATATACCGATGCAGATTGACTGAGTTGAAGCGAGTCCGTTGTGCTTCTGAAACATCAGCTAATCTAACAACCTACGCCTAAGTTCTATTTATACATACTATACCGATGCAGATTGACTGAGTTGAAGCGAGTCCGTTGTGCTTCTGAAATATCAGCTAATCTAACAACCTACGCCTAAGTTCTATTTATACATAATATAACGATGCAAGATTGACTGACTTGAAGCGAGTCCGTTGTGCTTCAGAAGCGTCAGCTAATCTAATTGCTAATCTAATCTATCGATATTTTTTTAAGCTGAGTTGCAAACGGAGCAAACGTAATTCTTCTTTGACATACCCTCGCCATCACATTGCCAATGAGCCCATAATCCACACTGAGGACATTCAACCCAATCAACATCCACATTATTGGCTGCATCATTTTCTTTGAAGCAAAACGCACAAATTAATGGAACTTCCTCTGCTAGTTTTGTTTTGACGCTTCTCCGTTCCTCGGCTGTGGGGAGTGAGAGACTTTTTATCGGCTTCTTGGTTTGCTTTTTAGTCTTTAAAAACCGTGGTTGGAGTTCAAAATTCTTATTTGCAGGAAAGCGGTTCGTTGGTTTTAGGTCGTATGCGTGTTCGTTTTCTAGGCGGCCAAGGCCTTGTGCGACTGTTATGGCAGAGTTTACGTGTGCCATCGCTGTGCGCAATGCTAATGGACTGGTCGAATTTTGAACGATTTCTGTCAAGTCAGCAATCTTTCCCATGATGGCAGTTCTGATCTTATCCACGTCAAACATTCGCACAGTATTTTCCGCATTCGTTTCGAGCATGCCTTGGAAATATTCTTTATTTGCAGCTTCTTCATCCTGGACCATTGGTTCGGCATTTATTCTCGCCAAGTTCGCATCTTCGCTTCCATTTGGCTGCCTCATATGAACTGCGTGGATGTGCTTGCAAGGGATTCCCCGAACGTTAAAATCAGTGCAACCACATCGATACATATGCTGGCATACTCCGCACCTTGAGCAATGAACATGGCAATGGCACGACTCTTTCATTAGCCTGATGGTATACATCACGTTTTCATCTTCTTGTGAACGAACCTTCCAGTTTTCACTTTCAACCTCGAGGATGTCCTCATCATGAATTTCCTCGGCCCTCTTGTGGCGCAGATCCGTTGCTCTAAGCTTGTATGTCCGCTTTCCTTTTTCGTTTTTTATCAAACCATCAAATACCTTATCACGTGCTATTTTCAATAACTTGCAGAGTAGATGATCGATTCTTCTATTCTGCTTTCTCTGGAAGTAAAGTCCTTTAAGAAGGTTGTGGAAAGCTTCTGTTGTCATGTTTGTGTTGATTCCAGCACCAACACGGAAACATAGCGCCCATTGCTCGACATGCCTAACGTAAGTATCCGTGAAATAATCAAAGAACCTTGGGTATGTTTTCTCACACCATGCACAGAACTCTTGTAGCTGTTTCCGAAACATGCTCTCGTTTTCTTCAAATTGCATCGTCTTAAGGGCAGCATAGACTTCGGCCATATCATCCTTCGTTGAAATGTGTGTCCTGAGACCCTTTCGCCAGTTTTTGTCAACATGCCATGCACAAATCAATTTCTTCTCCGGTTTGGGAAAATTTAAAACCCATGCATTGTAGAAATTGTTAGCATCATCTGACATGAAGACACTGGTTTTGATGGCACCAGTCCTTGCTGCAATTGCTGCTAGAAAGGGAGACAGAACCAGCTGATCTTCTCTGTTGGAGATGAGCCATGCAACCGGCACTCCTTCTCCAAATTCATCAATGACAAGGATGGAGATCAGTTGGAAGTCGTACTGATTGGTTTTATGAGTTGAATCCATGCATATGATTTTATCTCCATGTCTTTTTAATTTGTCAAGCTGGTACTTGGTTTGAATGCCAAGCAAGAAATCGTCATTTGGTAGAGAATATCCGTCTACTCCTTGTGGCTTATAGATCAACACTGGGTTAAATTCTCCCTTTTCAAGTTCATTTACCCAGTAGTGAACGCTTCTCGTGTCTTTGGGGTCCTTTTCCATTAGATCAACGTTCAGTTGATGTTTGACATTTATTATGTCCTTTCGGTCAATAAGGTGTCCCCTTGATATTCCATCTTCAGTGCTGTCGCGAATATCATCTAAAATCGACTCAATTGTGATTCCCTTGGCAAGTTTCCCAGCGATATTTTGTCGAATTTGATCAGGAATTCGTAAGTGGCCGAGCTTGAGTGAATGACCGAAATGCCCTAGACAGGCTTCCACTGTCACCTTGCCATCGCTCTTTGATGTCATGACCTTCATATAGGCCGTGCAGTACCCGTCCATTTTTGATGTGCCTTGCTGCTTCATTGCTCTTTTGCCTGTACCTCGTGGCTTGTGAGTACCGGTTCGATTACACCTGAACCAATCAATTGTATAGTGCTTACCTTCTCTTTTCCTGTACTTCACAAACCACGAGGTGGTCTCCTTCTCCACATTCTCTTTCCAAGTGAGGAATTCTCTCGTCGTCGCATACTCGTTTTTCACTGCATCAAGCTTCTCCCCGTGTTTCTCTGTCACATGCTGTACAAGCATTTCCATCGTTGCACATCTATTGTATAAAAGAAAGAGACTTAACCAAGGATACAAAGTCAAATACCATTATCTTGTCTGTCAACAGTGAATTTCATAAGGTAACAGTTACATGTATTTATATCAGTCGTGACTCTATTTGGCCCCGGAGGGACTACCCCCTTCTTCCGACCTTGTTTGTAACATCCCTTAGCCGATTTCTAGGAAGTTAAGTTTGTGTGATCTCTTATAATCATCAGTTTAGAATGAATTTTTCACATGAAATTCTTTAAATTATTATCATTATTATTATCATTATTATTATTATCATTATCGTGGTACACTCTTGCAATCTATTAACATTGTGACTGAAGAAGATCTACAAAAGATCGAAATATTTCACTGAAAAATTCTTGTTTTTCTTGACTCTATTTTACTTAAATAACCAAGACGAAACGATCTTTACTTTCAATTATCATTATCATTCTTCATATTATCATTATTATTATCATTATTATTATCATTAATAGTAGAATTCTTAGGCCAAAAAATCAAAAACAAGAATTCAACATCAACTTTATTTGTCAACAAGATGGTAGAAACAGCTTTTCCGCATATCAGAAATGCATTGCAATAGCTAACCCAAAGGAAGCCTGATATATTAGAGATAAAGATGAACAAGAGAGAATGTGAAATTGTTGAAGTCACTGTCGGCTTCGATCTGTATATGGACACATCTTGCAATGAAAAATTAACAAAGTATTAAAATCTTGATAAACTTACTGAATGAACATAGAATTGCAACAAGTATCAGCGTTATTTGCTTTGGATCATTCTGGGCCGTATATAAGAACGTCAAGGGAAACTTGAAAAGGTTAGGACTATGAGGGGAAGAACAAAAGAAACAATGAAGTGGTGCAGTGTGTCAAACACGATTTGTGGTAGCATCATATGCCGAAAGAGATGCAAAACAGTGCATGGACAGCAGGACTACTAATTCTTGATGATGTACCAATTAACTAACTAAATGTTACTAACTAAATGTTACTAACTAGTACTTACTAACAAAATGCTACCGTAGATTTATCGAGCTTGGTTTAGATTAGCTTAGCTACATAATATAATAAGAATTACCTGAAGTTGGTGCATTGCAAGCACGTTATAGGCATGTTTCTGTCACTCTTCGGTTCATCAATGGAGTGTTTGCGTTTACGATGCTTGTACAGGCAGTGTGTTGAACTGAAGGTTTCTCCACAGTCATCACAATTAACTTTGCTCTTTTTTGCCTGCTTCGAATTTCCAGTGCATTTCATTGTGTTTCTTTTTGGAAGGGTTTTGCTTCTTTCCAGAGACTGTGAAAAGAGATATAAGAGACCTTTCAAAAAGATGCAATCTTTCTCATAATTTGGTTAATCTACTGAAAAAGCAATTTGTCATTTCTGAAATGAGAATTTAACAACTAAATATTAAAAATAACTATTTTGATCTTCCAATGTCCATTCGAGAGACCGTCCAAAACGTCCTAAAATCAGGAAAAAATTTTCCTTATGTGCTTTCCTTACAGCAATGACTCAAATACGCTTTAGAACGTGCCATCTTCTTGGCAGATGAAAAAGTCCCCTCTCCCTTTATGAATAACTTATTCAGGGGGATGCCTTTCTCCAACAGGACAAAAATAACGAACTTATGTTAGTGTCATCATTTTACTGATCGTTTTCATTCGTTTTTGAATGTTTTTGGAAGGTTTCTGCATGTTTCTGCAGAAAATCTCCCATATCCGCGGGAAGCAATGACGTATTAAAACCGGGTAAATTGCTGAATCTAATCAAACATATCGGCAATGACACAAGATAGATTTCAATATTATTGCTTTGATATTCAGGGAGCAGTATTTTTTTCAAACGCCGAACGTTTTCTTTTTTCTCACCTAGTATATTAGATGTATATCTTTGATTAAACTTACAAAAGGGGGTGAAGTTCCAGCTTCCTGATCTCCAATTTTTTCCTGTTTTTTGCGATCTTTCTTTCGTTGTTTAGCATTGAAAACATCAATAAGGTCTGGCAAGTCTAAAATATCTCCATCATTGTCACTTTCAACATCTTTCACGTCATATATATCACTATCGCCCTGGAAAAAATAATGTTTCAGAAAAGAATTTAGCAGGTTACACTAATTCCCAACTAATGAGACTTTCAACATGAAAAAATGGAAGATACTACCTGCGAGATAAAATTTACATTAAATCATCAGCTTGTCAAAAACTTTTTTCAATGCAATTGGCGCGACCGTAAAAGCTGTGTTGAATCGCCATTCGAACGGCTAATATATCCAAATGGTCGTACCAAAGCACAGTGGCTTGTGAGAAGATGATATGATATGATATTAAACACAATTGCATTTACATGGTTTTTCATTGTGCGTTAAAAGAAAAAGAAAAATTTACATATTTACAAAATTGTAATGGTAAAACCGTTAGCAGTAAGTAGATAATAATAATAAATAGATAACAATGAATATGATATAAACCTAAATAAGATGATAAATTGATGTCCATTTGAATTAAGTATTATTATTAAAGGGTATAATATGGTTGTGAACAGCAGCTTTGTATTTGCAGTAATTTTGCTCCTTTCTAATGTTTTCCGGTAATGCATTGTATTCACTAGTACCTTTGTATAAGAACTTTCGCTGTCCGCTGATCTCGTCGATATATCTCGAAAGAAGAGCAAAACAAGAAATGCTCCGTGGTCTCAATAACATCGTTCGTAGGATACATATAAGGATTTATGGTATCTCTAAAATTGTATTTAAATTTATGAAAGTTAAACTTGCTGAGAGCAACTCTCAGTTGTGAACATTAAAAATCTTTACGACCTATTGGCTAAATAAGCATACAACAAATAATACTTACATGTCCTTTCTTTACAGGTTCTTCGTCTTTTACCAACAAGTCTGCAAACTGATCAACACTAATATCCTCATCGCAAGATGAATCCGAAAGATCAATCACACGTTCTGGTGGAATATTTGCACGTTCGCTCGAAGATTGCATCTCACGACGTTCACGTGTCTTCTCCTTGCATTTAGATCTCTCTTCGTTTCGCTTTTTAATTGTCAGAACGCTGTCGTTAGATGTGACATCTTCCTGACTTTGCTCATCTTGGATGCCCAGGTTAGACATCTCTACGCGCTGTTGCATCAACCAGGCTATAAGGACTTTGCGAATGTACGATGAATTGGCGGTGGGATGTCGAAGCCAACAAGACGGCACCTGAATTGTTGATTGAATAACGTTCTGCCAATAGGTAGGAGCGTGTACAAATACTGCTGCCATGAGAACAGTGATTGCACCGCAAACATAACCACATTGCTGGATGGGATAGTTTGTCATACAGTCCCCGTTACATACGTGGGTACCACCACTGCTAGGGTGCGCGGAGGGAATGTAATTCGGGATTGTTACTTCGATTGAACGCACCTTTGCTACTGCCTTGATAACCCTTTCGAGTGGTTTCTTTAAATTTCTTGGAACTGGCCAACACAAACTATCAAAATACTGGAAAGAGCCAGCTCGAAGATCAACTGTTAAAAACGACCAGTGATTGCCGGGTAAGGAGTGTGATGAAACATAGCTTTGGCGGCTATCTTTTCCCACATGCATAATGAAAGCAATTTCATTCACATTGTCAAGTTCCTTTGCCAAGGTTTTCTCAAGATCCTCTTCTTGTAATTCAACAAGGTTGCTGAATGTGAATGCCTTTCTCCCATTTGTCGAGCGGTTGATTATTGGTAAAAATGCACTAATTGTCTGAAGCTCTATCCAGCCAACATCACAGAGGGTGAGAAGATCTTTGGTTGAAGTTGTTGGATATATTAAAATGTTGGAATCTTCGTGCTCCCAAACCCAGTCTCTGAACTCAGTTATCCATTTCGTATCTGGAGTATTGCAACTTGGTGAGGGTATTTTGAAAGAAGCATCCAGCCATTTTTCAGTTGCAGCGGCATCTGTTTTCTTTTTGTGCAGTTGATGTATCTTTACCATACTTCCTATGTCAACGGCAGTAAGCGTATTGTTTCCAACTTTTACAGCATTGTATTCCTTTTTCGTGTTTAACGTTGCTTGTATCGACTGACAGTCAGCTAGTGGCAACACTGACATCAACACGTCAACTGCCCTTTTCCTGGGATTTTTCACCTTTGTAAATGTTAGATCTCCTGCTTGGCGTTCAGTTGGTAAATCCGAAGTTTCTAATGTTGCTCGTGATACACCTTTTGCCGTCCATTCCTTGAGTACATCCTATGAGAAAAATATTGAAATGTTTAGTCATCTTGATCTGACAGGGCTATCATGATTTATAAGATAACTAATGATTTGTGCCCTGACAGCTTGAAAGGAAGATTCTTAACAAGGTCACAGCTATCTAACTATCCGTTAAGAAACTCGTTACATATCGACGTGCCAAGGCAAAATTTTGAATTTTCAAACAGGAGTTTCCATTATTCAGGAGCTAAAGTTTGGAATGAAATTCCATTGAACATCAGATTTCAGAACTAGTCCTACAATTTACACTTTCAAAAAGGATTTCTTGCTAAGTCAGCAATGATTCCCAAAGTATATTCCCTAGGAAGAGCAGCATTCTGTAGATTTGTATTTTAATTTTTGTATCATAGATTTTAGGGTATTATGGTTTTGTTGTTTTAGTAGCTGATAGGATTTTTGTGCATAAATATCATAAATTGAAATTGAGCAATCTTGATCCACGGGGGAAGGAGAGGGTTCTTCCATTGTAAAGGTACCTTGGGATGTGCTGCGAGCAAGGGTATACTTTTTCTGACTTCTAGTCTAACCAAGGGTATACTTTTTTGCAATTTTGGTCCATCCACGGTCTAGCCAAGAGTATCATATTTGGCAATACTGTTCTGCAGAACGGCCATTGTTATCATATTTGGTACCAAGGCACAGAAAATAGTATATTTTGAAAAGAATAGAAGTAAAACAAGTCGTTTGGAGTGAGCCTGACGACCAAAATTGAAAATAACAGGTGTAATCAGTACCGCTACTGGATTTTCAAATATGATTGTCATTTGGAATTGGTTAGATTAGTTCTTTTTTTAATTATACAATTTTTAGAGGGTCCCGTGAAAATCAATCCAAGACTAATGCGGAAACCATGGATAAATAATATAAAATGGATGGATCTTTTTTACTACCAGCACATTTTGAACAAATACTCACCACTGGCAGGCCATCAATTCGAGGTTTCTTGTTTGCAAATTGGCATGATTCTTCTATCGAGGAAAAGTGAGAAAAAGCATCAGCGACGGAATCAGTTGATGGGTTTAACTCGGACTAAATGTAAATCATATTTGGATATCGAGATCACTGAAAGGTTTTGCTTCCATTCTCCCTGAGCCTAATTTCTACCAGGCGGAAAAATCTGCGCTGTCGCTCAAATGAGAACCCAGTTAACTCTAAAGCAGAATCGCACTGGCGAAAAGCAGAATCGCACTTGCGAACAGAGAAATCTTTGCCAGAGGAATTTTCGGCCTGGTGGAAATTAAGTCCAAGGAGCTTTATTTGAAACAGGCACTGAAAAATGTGAATGTTTATACGTATCAGAAACAGATCTGGGCACTCCCTTTAATCGATCTGAAATCATATTTGTGTAAACGTAAATCCCCAAGGGGGGGGGGGGTACTTGTGCTACTGGACGTGCCGCTGTTTTAACCACAATTCTGGTAGATGGGCAGTTCCTTGAGAATTTTCTTATCAATGGGCTCCATAATGATAATCCACACCCAACAACTGAAATTTTCCTTTGTTTCAAATCGACAATTTCATACACATGGGTCAACGATTTTCTGATATTCATGAAAAATGGTCTCGGAATTTTTGAATATTCTGTCATACGAATAGGTCCTTTTCTCAAAGTCCAGATTCAGGTTGAATCATGTTCACAACGAAGTGCCGGGTGAATACCTTGCTTGTTGATATAATGGTGCTTTGAGAGTTTAAATATTGGTATTGAAAGCTCAAATTTGCCTCCAATCAAATTTCTGTACTGTTAATTTTGACGATTTGTAGTATTGTTAGAGTTTCTCTTATTTCTATAGACATGAATAAAAATGTGTTATCGTTTTCAAAACAGGAAGATAGTCCATTCATATATGTAGTAATATCCTTGTTGTTGTTGCTGTTGTTCCCAGAATCATTGCTAATATTATCAAATTTATATTTACAACTTGCTATCAGATGACCGCCTGATTCTAATTCATCTTCTTTCTCGCCTGATTTCTCTTGAAAACAAGATTACTGTATTTACCATTTTTATCAACACCATTATTTTTTCAAAGTCAAGAAACATTTTAGAAACTAAACACTATTATTGTGAGGAACTTCCCTTTTTTGACACGATATTAGTATTATCACATTTCCCATTATTTGATATATCAGGGCACATGCAGTATTATTATTCTTCTAAAATTGACAAAGATGCTTCAGGGTTCATAATGGAAATTCCTGCCCCCCCCCCCCTCCCTCCCTAACAAATGGAAAGTAGAGATTACAAACCTTTGTCTGTTCTTGGTACAAATCCAGCGGCTAGCCGAGCTTTATTCTTCTTCTTCAGGCTTAGGCTTGTAATAGGTTTTAACCCAGTGATCTTATTCATCCTCGCGTGTTTTTATTCATAAACTGAATGAATAATTGGATTATCTTTTGAAAAGTGGTTAGATCTTTGGTTTAGGCCACTCGAAATGAAATTTTAGGCGCTGAAATTTTCCCGCGGAAAGTTGTGGTTGGCTAGTCTCACTATCAGTCAGCCTCGTATTTTAAATCAATCACGAGAAACGAACTCGGTCTTCCCGATCGGTCCTTCCTCGACGGCTGAGTAGCGAAAATTTTTCATTCGTCGCCGAAAAATATAGAAGGCACCATATCCAAGATGGCTATTGTCATCCCGTGAAAGATAGGGGATCTTCACTTTGGGAGGTATGCAGTCCCTAGCTGCGAGTGACCTGTTCCTTTGGTGACATCCTTTTCTTGGTGGAAAATCTTATTAGATATTGAAAGAGAAGATAGAGCGTCTGTCTGCAGTGAGTGTGGCACTTTCCGACTGGATTCAGTTTCATATTTTAAATATCAGATTTCTGGTGTACATGAGGAATTTCTTTTGTTCTCTGTTATTTACTTTATAAAATAGCCCATTCACAAATCTCATTCTCCAGCACCAGCAGTGCACAGGTGCATGAGCATGTGCACGCATTGCTAAGTGCCTCCTATATTAGAAAGAGGGCCGGACTTAGATTAGAAGGGTGGGTATATTAATTAGAAGGGTTATTCAAGAACACCCCATCCCCATGTCCTCATTTCCTTATCATAAGACTAAGTTTTGAGCTTACTATCGCTATGCATGTTTTCAAAATCAAAACGAAACTTACAGGATTGTAATAAGCCCCACGCCAGGTTCCGTTGTTGCTGCTAGCAGCACTGCTGGGCATAACCGATGGCCTTCTTGATGTTCCTGATTCAGATGTGCCAGATGTACCAGCGACTGACGGGGAAAGACTGGACAAGGCACTGCTGATGCTTGAAGTTGAAGTGCTATCTGTTTGCTGTGGCAGGGGCTGATTTTGCAGCACTTCGACCAGCTCTGTAAGCCTCGCAACAAGATTACTTTGCTGTTGGGCGGCCATCTTTGCTTCAGCATACTTTGGCCTCGTTTGAGAGTTAGTTGGGGATTCCTGTATTGGTTCGACATTGATTGACAGTTTACATTGATTGATATTTAGAATTTTAAAAAGAGGGTACTTGCTTGTTAAAACAATTTGATACTTGTTTGAAAAAAAGAGAATGGTCGCCTGTAAGGAAAATAAGATACTTCCATTCAGTTGCTTATCTTTATCATGAATGTGAAAGTATATGCTATGAAAACATTAGATATGGGAACGATGTGCTACATTTTCTGTGAGACAAAGCGATGGTATAGTAAATTAGTATTTTAGCCAGCGGCTTGTGTAAAACGCAGGTCATGCAGGTTAAGAAAACGCGGGTTAAATCATGCGGGTCAAAAATGGTGGCCATGGGCACACTGGCTTTAGGCCCTCCGCCGTTTGCACAAGGGGTTCGCGGAAAGCGTTCGTTTGGTCGTTGGTTGGATTGAAAGACAGGACCCCTTGAGTTTTTGGTAACAAGTTGCTGGGTGTTTCAAACAAAAATGCGTTGCCAAAATAATGAAAAATTTATGCCTATCTTACATTTTGTCTGAGATGGCAATGCGCATATTTCCGCTGTGTTGTGGTATGGTAAAACAAAACTCACGAAATGCTTAAGGAACCTTTCACTAAATACAACGAAAATTTGAGAAGGCTGTGAAACTGCAGAAACCTTTGATACCCATGACATGGTATTTTTAACATTTTGCAAAAAGCAGCTACAAGCAGCTAAACGCTTAAAAAGAGTCTGCCTGCATGAGGTATTGGTTTCCTGAAAACTCTCTTTGATAGATAGGTGTTCTACTTGACTGATCCAATGCCTAAAATTTCTTAGAAAACTAACAATGATCTTGACAAATTTAGTTCTTGATTACAAAATGTCAATTCCAACATACAGCGTTTTGAAATAGATTTTATTATGTTGGAGAGGTTTCCGGGGTTTCCCCTAGCAACAAATCTCATTATGTGGACAAATTATAATTTGCATTCAAAATTTCCCAAATCAAATGATCGTCGAGACTATGAAGGTTTCTTATCACAATGTAGCCAGGTAACCTTTGGACTATCATACTTAAAACATCAGTAGGCTGTAAGCCGAAAGCCAGTATGCCCATGGCCTCTAGTTTTGACCCGCACAATTTAACCCGCGTTTTCTTAACCTGCATGACCTGCGTTTTACACAAGCCGGACAAATGTATGTGATTGCTTTCTTCCCATTCGATGACAGCAGGGGGGTTATCGGCAGCAGCTGCTACCTTCTGGCTGCTACACATATCAACTGTCTCATCTTTTAATACCTTATATTTTCTTGAAGCCCCTAATTCATAAAGTGCTAAATCATCTACTTCCAATTCCTCAGGAAAAAAAGCGTTGTTACCTTGCAGGAGATGTGAACATTCTTGTCCTGTCATATTTGACCGTCTAGCTAGCCATTTCTATTCTGCAGCCTTCTACTTCAGAATCTGTTACGTTACCTTCGTTTGCGTTGACTATTTTTTGTATATGAATAGGATAGCCTACACCTCCGTGGCTTGAATTACGTACCATGTACAGCCCTCTACAGCGGTTGCAACACACGACCGTACGTGTCGTGTCCCTGTCATGTTTACTTTTATAATGGCGTTTTACATTTTTCTTCATTATAAAGACATGGAAAATTTGACATTTCACCCGTGAGGCAGCACTCTGAATTTGTGGCGCTAATGCAGTTTCGCACACCCTCTTCAGACCGTGTCTATACTGTTTGTACTTATAACTTTGTCGTTGTATGTCTGTTACATATGTATTATATATCAATCGATAGCCCAGAACATGGGGATTAATTTGATATATAATTAATAATTACTCACCTTCAATTCCATCTTTTATTAGCCAAAATACATCCATGACTAACCTCCAAATCTTCACTCCGTCCGCCATTATCAATCCGATCGAGTTCTTCGGTCACGTGACCAGTAGCCTCGACTTCAAACTCAAAGAAAGGGGTCCTCATGGATCGTTTACTCCTCGGAGAACTAAGAGCCGGGAGTTAGACCCTCGAGCTGTCGGTCATCGAGCTGCCGGTGAGAGAGCTAAAAATTTATACTTCGATTTTAGACCAGGGAAATAGACCCTCGAGCTGTCCGTCCTCGAGCTGCCGGTGAGAGAGCTAAAAATTTACGTCTCGATTTTAGAGCAGGGAGCCAGACCCTCGAGCTGTCCGTCCTCGAGCTGCCGGTGAGAGAGCTAAAAATTTACGTCTCGATTTTAGACAAGGGAAATAGACCCTCGAGCTGTCAGTCCTCGAGCTGCCGGTGAGAGAGCTAAAAATTTATACTTCGATTTTAGACCAGGGAGCTAGACCCTCGAGCTGTCCGCCCTCGAGCTGCCGGTGAGAGAGCTAAAAATTTACGTCTCGATTTTAGACAAGGGAAATAGACCCTAGGGCTGTCAGTCCTCGAGCTGTCGGTGAGAGGGCTAAAAATTTATACTTCGATTTTAGACCAGGGAGCTA
Source organism: Aurelia coerulea (assembly GCA_039566865.1). Classification (NCBI taxonomy): domain Eukaryota; kingdom Metazoa; phylum Cnidaria; class Scyphozoa; order Semaeostomeae; family Ulmaridae; genus Aurelia; species Aurelia coerulea. The sequence goes on from CM076947.1 coordinate 14,215,499, forward strand.
GACCCTCGAGCTGTCCGTCCTCGAGCTGCCGGTGAGAGAGCTAAAAATTTACGTCTCGATTTTAGACAAGGAAATAGACCCTAGAGCTGTCCGTCCTCGAGCTGCCGGTGAGAGGGCTAAAAATTTATACTTCGATTTTAGACCAGGGAGCTAGACCCTCGAGCTGTCCGTCCTCGAGCTGCCGGTGAGAGAGCTAAAAATTTATACTTCGATTTTAGACCAGGGAAATAGACCCTCGAGCTGTCAGTCCTCGAGCTGTCGGTGAGAGGGCTAAAAATTTATACTTCGATTTTAGACCAGGGAGCTAGACCCTCGAGCTGTCCGTCCTCGAGCTGCCGGTGAGAGAGCTAAAAATTTACGTCTCGATTTTAGACAAGGGAAATAGACCCTAGGGCTGTCAGTCCTCGAGCTGTCGGTGAGAGGGCTAAAAATTTATACTTCGATTTTAGACCAGGGAAATAGACCCTCGGGCTGTCAGACCTCGAGCTGCCGTGAGAGAGCTAAAAATTTACGTCTCGATTTTAGACAAGGGAAATAGACCCTAGGGCTGTCAGTCCTCGAGCTGCCGGTGAGAGGGCTAAAAATTTATACTTCGATTTTAGACGAGGGAGCTAGACCCTCGAGCTGTCCGTCCTCGAGCTGCCGGTGAGAGAGCTAAAAATTTATACTTCGATTTTAGACCAGGAAAATAGACCCTCGAGCTGTCAGTCCTCGAGCTGCCGGTGAGAGAGCTAAAAATTTACGTCTCGATTTTAGAGCAGGGAGCCAGACCCTCGAGCTGTCCGTCCTCGAGCTGCCGGTGAGAGAGCTAAAAATTTACGTCTCGATTTTAGACAAGGGAAATAGACCCTCGAGCTGTCAGTCCTCGAGCTGTCGGTGAGAGGGCTAAAAATTTATACTTCGATTTTAGACCAGGGAGCTAGACCCTCGAGCTGTCCAGTCCTCGAGCTGCCGGTGAGAGAGCTAAAAATTTACGTCTCGATTTTAGACAAGGGAAATAGACCCTAGGGCTGTCAGTCCTCGAGCTGCCGGTGAGAGGGCTAAAAATTTATACTTCGATTTTAGACCAGGGAGCTAGACCCTCGAGCTGTCCGTCCTCGAGCTGCCGGTGAGAGAGCTAAAAATTTACGTCTCGATTTTAGACAAGGGAAATAGACCCTAGGGCTGTCAGTCCTCGAGCTGCCGGTGAGAGGGCTAAAAATTTATACTTCGATTTTAGACGAGGGAGCTAGACCCTCGAGCTGTCCGTCCTCGAGCTGCCGGTGAGAGAGCTAAAAATTTATACTTCGATTTTAGACCAGGGAGCTAGACCCTTGAGCTGTCCGTCCTCGAGCTGCCGGTGAGAGAGCTAAAAATTTACGTCTCGATTTTAGACAAGGGAAATAGACCCTAGGGCTGTCAGTCCTCGAGCTGCCGGTGAGAGGGCTAAAAATTTATACTTCGATTTTAGACCAGGGAGCTAGACCCTCGAGCTGTCCGTCCTCGAGCTGCCCGTGAGAGAGCTAAAAATTTACGTCTCGATTTTAGACAAGGGAGCTAGACCCTCGAGCTGTCCGTCCTCGAGCTGCCGGTGAGAGAGCTAAAAAATTACGTCTCGATTTTAGACCAGGGAGCTAGACCCTCGAGCTGTCAGTCCTCGAGCTGCCGGTGAGAGAGCTAAAAATTTACGTCTCGATTTTAGAGCAGGGAATAGACCCTCGAGCTGTCAGTCCTCGAGCTGCCGGTGAGAGAGCTAAAAATTTACGTCTCGATTTTAGACAAGGGAAATAGACCCTCGAGCTGTCAGTCCTCGAGCTGCCGGTGAGAGGGCTAAAAATTTATACTTCGATTTTAGACAAGGGAAATAGACCCTAGGGCTGTCAGTCCTCGAGCTGCCGGTGAGAGGGCTAAAAATTTATACTTCGATTTTAGACCAGGGAGCTAGACCCTCGAGCTGTCCGTCCTCGAGCTGCCGGTGAGAGAGCTAAAAATTTACGTCTCGATTTTAGACAAGGGAAATAGACCCTAGGGCTGTCAGTCCTCGAGCTGCCGGTGAGAGGGCTAAAAATTTACGTCTCGATTTTAGACCAGGGAGCTAGACCCTCGAGCTGTCCGTCCTCGAGCTGCCGGTGAGAGAGCTAAAAATTTACGTCTCGATTTTAGACAAGGGAAATAGACCCTAGGGCTGTCAGTCCTCGAGCTGCCGGTGAGAGGGCTAAAAATTTATACTTCGATTTTAGACCAGGGAGCTAGACCATCGAGCTGTCCGTCCTCGAGCTGCCGGTGAGAGAGGCTAAAAATTTACGTCTCGATTTTAGACCAGGGAACTAGACCCTCGAGCTGTCCGTCCTCGAGCTGCCGGTGAGAGAGCTAAAAATTTACGTGTCGATTTTAGACCAGGGAGCTAGACCCGAGCTGTCCGTCCTCGAGCTGTTGGTGAGAGGGCTAAAAATTTATACTTCGATTTTAGACCCGAGAGTTAGACTATCGAGCTGTCGGTCATCGAGCTGCCGGTGAGAGAGCTAAAAATTTATACTTCGATTTTAGACCAGGGAGCTAGACCCTCGAGCTGTCCGTCCTCGAGCTGCCCGTGAGAGAGCTAAAAATTTACGTCTCGATTTTAGACAAGGGAAATAGACCCTCGAGCTGTCAGTCCTCGAGCTGCCGGTGAGAGAGCTAAAAATTTATACTTCGATTTTAGACCAGGGAGCTAGACCCTCGAGCTGTCCGTCCTCGAGCTGCCCGTGAGAGAGCTAAAAATTTACGTCTCGATTTTAGACAAGGGAAATAGACCCTAGGGCTGTCAGTCCTCGAGCTGCCGGTGAGAGAGCTAAAAATTTACGTCTCGATTTTAGACCAGGGAGCCGACTCGGATTACTAAAGCATTCGATTTTTACTTACATTTGAGACATACTGAAATGAAGATTCCTATGTATCATGTTATTGTGATAACTTTTTTTGGTCAAAAAAGGGAGGCATGCCATTTGTGCCAAACATAGTGTACAGATGCCCTTGGATAACAATCAGGAATTTTTTTTTATTTTGCGGTGAGTGGTTTCTGTGCCACGCCCTCTCAAAGTTTCCCCGTATAGGCTTAAGAACTGAAATGAAAGAAGGTGGACTGTGTCACTGCTACTAGTAGGAAAGTTTGCATTTGATGTCTTGTCATATAGTGCACCTCGTCAATGTCTATTGTCATGCAAAGTTATATGTCATCACTCTAAGGTAGGTAGAAGTTATCTCACTTTTTATGCTATAAGTCTTCAGTACCAACACAAATTCACATGTCTGCCATTTCCTTCCCTATTGCTAGAACCGTGTCATATGTCACAAGCCGGAACAGATTATCAATGTCTATTGTCATGCAAAGTTACATGTCATCACTCTCAGGAAGGTAGAAGTTATTCCACTTTTTATGCTATAAGGCTTAAGTATGGGAAAACTCCCAACTTCCGGCCCCCATAACTCTTGCTATATACAATATTTCTAAAAACCGATTTCAGCATGTTCATCAGCGCAAAAATATACATGAACTATGAAAATCAAAAACGCATAAACAATCTTCTCAAATTCAAAATAAGAAACTTCTATATATGCCTCAAACTGATGCTACTGGGTACAGCCATTTCTATACAGAACATGAACTTCATGTTTCGCAGTTGTACTGTAAAAAACATTGCAAATTAAAATATGCTATTTTCGTTGCTAGGTAACTGCTCCTCCGCAATTCAAAGGGGCCCCTCATTGGAAAAAGGAAATTTAACCATTTTCTTTACAGCAAAATCTTATTATTTTCATCCGGGACTGTTCACATAATATTCTGGTGTTCACATAAAATCATCATCTACTCTTTTTGACTGATGATTTTCTGCAGGGAGTGTTAGGAATATAATGAGCAAATGTATTAATTTTTCCTACAACAAAGTGACTTTAGATCTCAATAAGATGAATATGTTTCTAGTCCCTACAGGTACGTCTGTATAAGGACCTGCTTGTACGACATCCAGAATCTTATATAGTCAAGAATTACCTATTTATTCATTAAAGTCATACATTTGTATGTGTTTCCTTGGTCTTGTTCTGGTATTCTTTGCCTATGAAATTATTCGTTTCTTGGTCACAACAAGCATCTTCGAATCAGAAGATATATGCTGGTATGTTGACCTTTTATTTTCGAATAATTTCAAACGCAAGTACCCCCAACAGGACTAAGAATTGCAACACAACTTAGACGTTCTTATGATTAGTTGAGCCAACGAATTATTTAATGTCTTTAAATGTCCATCTAAATAAAATATAAGTTACAATCATTTTAACGATATGCAACATAAATTGTATTCTTAATGCATCTCCTAGTAAGGATACGTTCGAAGGTAAACACACAAGATCGGGAAAATTCCTCGTCCACTAGTGCTTAGCTGTAGATGACTTCAAAATAATTTAATCAACGACAGCAAAATATGAAACAACATTAAATTGCAGGGTGCAATTTAGAGAGATGAGGTATTCTGCTAGACTAAAACGGCAATTGCGTTTAATTGCAATTGACTAGGCTAGAACCTCAAACAAATGTACACACACACCCCTTTCTATGAAGGGTACAGGAAAACTCAAAGTTGAAGACGCTTGGCCTTGTCTTTCAGGTTTTCATCCAACAAATTATGGAACAAGAGGGATTCTGTCAAAGGATTACTGTAACAAAGTTTATTGGCTCCTGTAATAGAGAGAGATTGATCATTGGTGCACTAATAGGTGTCCATTCGTACTTGGAACCAAGTGTGAAACAATGATATCACATCCTTTTAGGAGCAAATGCAGTAATCCTTTAAAGAGGAATCCAATGCAAAGGAACATTGACGTATTTGGAAAATCTTGGCAGAGGAGGGAGGCTTTATACAGGACTTTAAATGGGTGGAAAAGCATGACTTTTTTGGCAATTCTAAAGCAACGTGAACACCATTATAAAATGATTAAGGAAGCTTTGTGCAACATCATTCAGTAAAGGGGTTTTAGTTGCTTTTGAATTACATGGGAAAAACGAGGGACACAAAATACCGTTATTAATGAACGATCAGGAAAATGGGCAGCTAGAAACAAGGACCGAGTGCATATCACGTGCACAGCGGAGAAACACACACATTTTCGTTGGGGACCAAACACTGGGACAACTTTTTAAAGGGGAAGCAAAATGGCAAAACTCTGGGCGAAATTTTGATTTTATTGTTGGCAACACTTCTAACTTGGTATGAAAAGGCGACAGAACTATAATATATGTATTAATAGCTCATGTATCTTTGGATAACATGTTTCTGCATCGAGAAAGTTTCTAATCTCCAAATCATTAAGCAAGGTATAAAAATTTTGCCAGAAAAAAACATTTGCACTGATATGGAGATTGGAAAAGTAGAATGAATGCTAACATGTAACCCAAAGATGACATAAGATAGAAAAACTTACACTACATACAAGTCTGTCGCTATCTGGTGCCAGAAGTGATAAAATGCATGACCGACGAATCTCTGCATCCACATGAATTCAGCCAAATAATCTGGAACCATTTCTCGATTCGTCGGTCCATACATTGCCTTGAACTTCGCCTTTGCTCTTTGCCACATTGCTTCCACTCGATTTGTTGTCACTCCAGTTGCCGGGTCCGCAAAATGCAGCGTGTGATTCACTGTGCCGTGCACGAATCCTTGTTGGCCTAGCTGTCTGTATGCTGCCCATTCATCTGACCACACTGTCGTTCCTGGTTCAACCCAGTCGACGATTATAGGCAATAGTGTCCCTGCGTCTCTTCTTGGTACAGGTACCAAAAACCCATGCTTTGTTTGGATGTCATACCCACCCATAATCCATTTTTCTACAACGACGTGACCGCGATTGTATTTCCTTCTGGCGAACAGGCTCTCGTCAATTTCTACAATCATTCCTGGACCACCAAGCCTTTGAGGATGATTTAGGAAATACTGCACGGCCACGTCCCTGCAGAACTGATTCCAGTCCGTGACAGTGTGCTCTGATCCAATGTCCAGCTCGTGCATACACTGTTCCACGGACATCCCCCTCGAGCGGCCAGCATTCCAGGCCCACACATATGTGAGCCCCAAAATTTGGTACAAGTGGAGCTTCGACCGGTTGAAGAAGCTCCCTTTCCGTATGTTCGTCGTCCCCTTGCATCTTGGACAGCGCCAAATTACTCCATCCAGCCCGCGACCGTAAATCCCCTCGTTGCATGCAATATGGCACGTGGGGCAGTCGCAGCTGTTGGCCAGAAGGCCATATCGGCGGCACCAAGCAATTGTGTCTGGTATACTATCTTTAAATTGAATACCAATTTCCATCATGTTGATCGCATCGAAGACGCCCATGACGGGCTCTCTGCGTTGTTGTGCTGCTTGGGCCATGATGATTTTCAGCTGCAGTCAATGGCGCGCAAGGGAAGGTTTTATAGGAAAAAAATGTTTCATCTTTACACCCCCGTCTAAGTGCCCCTTCGAGAGGTCAGATGTACCGGGGCACTTAGACGAGGGTCTATCTTTATTTCTGGAATATTATTCACAGTATATAGAAACAGAAATATAATCAAATAAATGATTGATTTTGATTGATTGAGCAGAATTTGTTGACAACGCCTTCCCTTATTTTTTTTAATTGTTTTGTCTTCAAACCTATTTTGATCGACAAATTGAAGTGTAGTCAAACGAAGTAATAATAAGATCTGGAAAATGTATTTCAAAACATTTTTCAATCATATTTCTATGTTGGTTTCATCTGCACAGCTGATAGATTCCACGTCAAATACACGAATGACCTTTAAGTTTCACGTAATTTTTAAAGGAAATTTGGAAGTTAAATCAATGTAATTTATCAAATTAAGAAATCCAGTGCAGTCTACTGATGGAGCCTCCATTTAAAGACGAGGTTTGGTGTCCATACTTAAAACAGAATTTCAAAAGTTACACTAAGTAGCCACATATAAGAAACGGACATATAAGACACTGTAGTCTGCCAGCACAGAGAATACTCTCCCATTGATAAGAAACCAGGCATCATAATTGACTTTGGGGTATTATTGGGCTGAAATGGGCTTTATTATTTCGAATACAGTAAGTACCCGCAAATAAGAAACCCCTTGTATAACAAACAGGCCTCACTTTTTTCAAAAGGGGCTCCTTTAATAAGAAACAACTCTAAGTCTGAAATTTAAAACTTTCTTATTTTCAGGTTTGTCATAGTTCCAAAATGCTAGAAAATAATGCCCATAAATGACTGTAATATCATGTAGCATTCTCTAAACAGAGTTAACATTTTCAAAATTAAAGATTCACACAACAAAAAGGTAACAAGGTAAACATGTAAAATGCACCAGTGATGTGCAATACACATGCATGTATGGTACAGTCATATACCTTCACTTGACTTGATCACTTGACTATCTATAAGAAACTTTGACCCTGATCATGAAAAGGTCTTTTTAAATAAGAAACTTTCTGAGGCCTCGATTCAAAAAGTGGTTTCTTATTTGCGGGTACCCGCTGTATAATAAGACTGACTTCGACGTATAGGGTAGGGTGGGGGTAATATGGGTCTAAAATGAGCAAAATTTTAATATATATATAGCTGGTAAAACGAGACTAAAATGCAAAACATTTCAAAAGTTTCCTTTAATTGACATTCGGTGCTTCTTCTTTTTTGGGAAAAAATTTCAGCTCGGACAAAGGCAGTTAGATATTTTTAAAAAATTTTCTCTTTTGGCAACCAAAATAGGCCCACTTTTTCCGACAAGCGGGAAAAGTGGGTCTATTTTCAAAACTTGTACAAAATCGGAATATGAAAGGCTAAATGATTCAAAAAATTAATGAACTTACATTTCCCAACTATCCTCTATTCAATAAAATCACAGTCTTAGCCTTTTATAGAAAGCAATCCCGTTCCCGCGACGAAAATAAAACTACGGTCATTATGCTGTGATCCACCATCGTTGCGACTTGCAAGTCAGTGATCGAATTTGATAATAACAGTCAAATAAAGATGTTTGCAGTATGTTTACTCCAATTTACTGGTTACCAGACAGCAACTACGGTAATAGGAAACCCGTTTTCGCATTTTAGACAGAAAACAACGTGGCAAGATGAATATAAGTACGAAAATTTTAAGCAATTCAAGGCTTCGTTGAATTTGAATTATGGCTGAATTCTCATGTAGGCCCACATTACCCCACCAGGTCAAAAAATAAAAATAAAAAGAACAATCGCGTCAATGACTTCAAAATAAACGTTATCTCATTTGTAAAAGACCAACCTCTCACCTCATGCTCATTAAATTGACCAGAAAAGCAAGACAACAGTGGCAGGAGAAAGTTTTCCTGGGCTTTGAAATTCTTGCAGAATATGCCGTTCAGTAGAGTTATATTATAAAACGAGTGGAGATACATCTAAGACGAATGTTTTATGTAAAAAGGCAGTTTATTATGCAGACATTAAAAGAAAAATAGCTAGCCTTTCTTCCATTTAACGAGGAAGGATATTTCTAGCGAAAAGCATAGTAGACCCACTTTACCCCGTAGACCCATATTACCCCACCCTACCCTAGAGGTTCGTTTGCGTGGGCATTCAAAATTTCTTTGCAATATAGAAAACATTGCCCTTTCTCTTTTCATGATGTGCCCTTTTGAATTAACGAACAATTTCTCTGTGAAAGTCCTGCCCCCAAGCGTTATATGCTTCCTAGCTCCGTGCAATGTCGTTGGAGACAGTTTAGGGATTCGGGTCCTTGCACCCATGCCAACTGTGACCTGAAGATTAGGGTAGGATAGGGTTTGGTAATGTTAGTCTAACATGATCGTATCCTTACGTATTTAACGACGTATTTATGTTAACTTTTGGAAAGTTGTTCAACGGTCTAAATGCGGATGGGTTAAGCTTCTGCTTCTGTTCCCACAGGTGGCGGAAAATGGTTCAGTATTTTTAAAATGGAATTGTTCAGTCTTAAAATTAGTCAAAACAAATCTTTATTCTCAGTTAAATGTGTCTGATTTCTCTGTGAATCTGATCCTTAGGTCAACATGCGAACAACAGTTTAGTGTTGTTGCTGTCGTACAAGCGGTTTCTTATAGAGAAGTACCTGTAGGCACTAGGTACATTTTCATGTTTCTGAGATCTAAAGTCACTTTGTTGTAGGAAAAATTAATACATTTGCTCATTATATGCCTAACAGTCCCTGCAGAAAATCATCAGTCAAAAAGAGTAGATGGTGATTTTATGTAAACAGTCCCGGATGAAAATAATAGGATTTTGCTGTGAAGAAAATGGTGAAATTTCCTTTTTCCAATGAGGGGCCCCTTTGAATTGATGAAAAATAGCCAATAAACAATCCTGCCCCAAGCTTGAGATGCTTCATATGTCCATGCAATGTAGCTTGAGGCATTTGAGGGACTTCAGGAATTTGGGTCCTTCCACCCATGTTACCTGTTCATTCGGGTATGTTTTTTAACAAAAACAGCATCAAATCTCTACAAATCACAATGAAAAGAGTGTTGACTATTATTGTATTATATCAATGCTTTAGTTTCATTCTGATAACGATTCCTTTCGATATATATTTCGATATTTTATATAAGCTTTTGGAAAGTTGCCTCAGCTGTCCAAAGGTCTAAATGCGGATGGGATAAGCTTCCTCTTCTGTTCCGGGAGTAAAATTCTTAGTCAAAGTCGTGAATTCAATGCTCAAAATTTAACAGCTTTAAATTAATGACTCTTTTTGACATCTAAGAAAATTTTTAGCTCTGTACCCACCAGCTCGAAGGTCTAACTCGCTGGTCTAAAATCGAAACGTAAATTTTTAGCTCTCTCACCGGCAGCTCGATGACAGACAGCTCGAAGGTCTATTTCCCTTGTCTAAAATCGAGACGTAAATTTTTAGCTCTCTCACGGGCAGCTCGAGGACGGACAGCTCGATAGTCTAACTCTCGGGTCTAAAGTCAAAGTATAAATTTTTTGCTCTCTCACCCGCAGCTCTCTGACAGGCAGCTCCAGGGTCTGGCTCCCTGGTCTAAAATCGAAACGTAAATTTTTAGCTCTCTCACCGGCAGCTCGAGGACGGACAGCTCCAGGGTCTAGCTCCCTGGTCTAAAATCGAAGTATAAATTTTTAGCTCTCTCACCGGCAGCTCCATGACGGACAGCTCGAGGGTCCAACTATCGGGTCTAAAATCGAAGTATAAATTTTTAGCTCTCTCACCGGCAGCTCGAGGACGGACAGCTCGAGGGTCTAGCTCCCTGGTCTAAAATCGAAGTATAAATTTTTAGCTCTCTGACCGACAGCTCGAGGGTCTAGCTCCCTGGTCTAAAATCGAAGTATAAATTTTTAGCTCTCTCACCGGCAGCTCGATGACCGACAGCTCGAGGGTCTGGCTCCCTGGTCTAAAATCGAGACGTAAATTTTTAGCTCTCTCACCGGCAGCTCGAGGACGGACAGCTCGATAGTCTAACTCTCGGGTCTAAAATCGAAGTATAAATTTTTAGCCCTCTCACCGGCAGCTCGAGGACTGACAGCTCGATAGTCTAACTCTCGGGTCTAAAATCGAAGTATAAATTTTTAGCCCTCTCACCGGCAGCTCGAGGACTGACAGCCCTAGGGTCTATTTCCCTTGTCTAAAATCGAGACGTAAATTTTTAGCTCCCTCACGGGCAGCTCGAGGACTGACAGCTCGAGGGTCTAGCTCCCTGGTCTAAAATCGAAGTATAAAATTTTAGCCCTCTCACCGACAGCTCGAGGACTGACAGCCCTAGGGTCTATTTCCCTTGTCTAAAATCGAGACGTAAATTTTTAGCTCTCTCAGCGGCAGCTCGAGGACGGACAGCTCGAGGGTCTATTTCCCTTGTCTAAAATCGAGACGTAAATTTTTAGCTCTCTCACGGGCAGCTCGAGGACGGACAGCTCGAGGGTCTAACTCGCTGGTCTAAAATCGAAGTATAAATTTTTAGCTCTCTCACAGGCAGCTCGAGGACGGACAGCTCGAGGGTCTAGTTCCCTGGTCTAAAATCGAAGTATAAATTTTTAGCCCTCTCACCGGCAGCTCGAGGACTGACAGCCCTAGGGTCTATTTCCCTTGTGTAAAATCGAGACGTAAATTTTTAGCTCTCTCACGGGCAGCTCGAGGACGGACAGCTCGAAGGTCTAGCTCCCTGGTCTAAAATCGAAGTATAAATTTTTAGCCCTCTCACCGGCAGCTCGAGGACTGACAGCTCGAGGGTCTAGCTCCCTGGTCTAAAATCGAAGTATAAATTTTTAGCCCTCTCACCGACAGCTCGAGGACTGACAGCCCTAGGGTCTATTTCCCTTGTGTAAAATCGAGACGTAAATTTTTAGCTCTCTCACGGGCAGCTCGAGGACGGACAGCTCGAAGGTCTAGCTCCCTGGTCTAAAATCGAAGTATACATTTTTAGCCCTCTCACCGGCAGCTCGAGGACTGACAGCTCGAGGGTCTAGCTCCCTGGTCTAAAATCGAAGTATAAATTTTTAGCCCTCTCACCGACAGCTCGAGGACTGACAGCCCTAGGGTCTAGCTCCCTGGTCTAAAATCGAGACGTAAATTTTTAGCTCTCTCACCGGCAGCTCGAGGGCGGACAGCTCGGGGGTCTAGCTCGCTGGTCTAAAATCGAAGTATAAATTTTTAGCTCTCTCACCGGCAGCTCGATGACCGACAGCTCAATAGTCTAACTCTCGGGTCTAAAATCGAAGTATAAATTTTTAGCCCTCTCACCGACAGCTCGAGGACTGACAGCCCAAGGGTCTATTTCCATTGTCTAAAGTCGACACGTAAATTTTTAGCTCTCTCACCGACAGCTCAAGGACTGACAGCCCTAGGGTCTATTTCCCTTGTCTAAAATCGAGACGTAAATTTTTAGCTCTCTCACCGGCAGCTCGAGGACGGACAGCTCGAGGGTCTATTTCCCTTGTCTAAAATCGAGACGTAAATTTTTAGCTCTCTCACCGGCAGCTCGATGACAGACAGCTCGAGGGTCTAACTCCCGGCTCTTAGTTCTCCGAGGAGTAAACGATCCATGAGGACCCCTTTCTTTGAGTTTGAAGTCGAGGCTACTGGTCACGTGACCGAAGAACTCGATCGGATTGATAATGGCGGACGGAGTGAAGATTTGGAGGTTAGTCATGGATGTATTTTGGCTAATAAAAGATGGAATTGAAGGTGAGTAATTATTAATTATATATCAAATTAATCCCCATGTTCTGGGCTATCGATTGATATACAATAAATATGTAACAGACATACAACGACAAAGTTATAAGTACAAACAGTATAGACACGGTCTGAAGAGGGTGTGCGAACCTGCATTAGCGCCGAATTTGTATGCGTAGGGGTCTGTTTTGCTTTGCGTCCAGCTTTTGTTTTGGTCAGCTGTGCCTTTGAGCTCTTTGTTGCATGGAACTTTAAATGTTTTTGGAAATATGCCTTTTGCTGCACAATGCTACCACATGGTAGTGGTTTATAGCGTTGTTGGCAAATTGTTTATCAATATGGAACAGTTTACATGGCAAGACCCAAATATTTTTGAAGACAACTATTTTCTGTTGATTCAAATGTGACTTAGATATATGATCCTTAATACGTGAAATATAATATTCAGTCCGTGAAAGGGGGCAAAGAGCGCAATGATAATGCTTTCTCTTTTCGTTGCACTTCCGTCCCTCCACGTTGCACAGAAGTGCTAGTTCATTTGGAGAAATACCCCCTTCTTGGTGACTTATTTCTGATATACGAGGATCATTATCAGTATCATCTCCTGAAATATTGGTTGTTTGAGCAGACTGACATTTTGCCCGTTTATCACCGTCAACTGAAGAAGGGGATGGTGGCAACATCTCCTGGTCTGTGTCTTCGTTTACATCAGACGGCACCGAAGTATCCTGGTACTGCTCAACTTCATCAGAAGACCCAAAGGCATGTGCTTCTCCTGCGTTATCTCCCTCCTCAGATGAATCTGTTTCTCGCGTAACCTCAGCACTTTCCTCGGATCTCCTGTTTTACTGATGAAAACCTTTCAGGAGATGTTGAACTGCGTGCTCCTGTTGCTTCGGAAGGGCTTATTGTAATTTGCGTAAGCATGCGCAAGTTACGCATACATGCGTAAGTTACGCATTTTACAACAAAATGCGTAAGATGATGCGTAAGATTGAAGTTGTGCGTAAGATAGTGCGTAAGATGATGCGTAAGATTGAAGTTGTGCGTAAGATAATGCGTAAGATGATGCGTAAGATTTAAGTATGCGTAAGATTTAAATTTGCGTAAGATCGTGCGTAAGATGATGCGTAAGATCGACCAACTCATTTGCATAAGAAATATTGCCCCAGAATCGCATAATGCGACAGAAACAGTCTTTCCAAGTAGATTCTGCTGATCCTAATCATACATATCTGTTGAGATTAGTTGCCGCTCTTCGCCTTCTGTCTTTTCCTGTTATACACGTAATATTTGTTTCTAATAAACTGCTTATATGAAATTCAAGACTCTCAGATCGCAAAAAATAAGAAACTGTAGCATGTTTTTGTTTATTCTCACCTGTTTCCTGTCCTGCATCATAATAGTACTCGGAAAGTCTTGAATAATGTCTAAACATCGGAAAGGCCCGGAAAGGCTTCAAAAACCCTTGTTCAGGAGGGCAAGTTTCTAAGTTATAAGGAAATACGTGTAAGCAATGAGATATGAATTGTATTCACACAGAAAGTGTATTACAAATAATACTAAAAATTGTAATTTCTGCTTTGATTCGGCCACCTTTGTCATTCATCATGATTCAAAGTTGAACCCAGGGAAGGGGTACTTAAAAGCTGAATAAGTTTTGCAAAACTTGCTACAAATATGGGTCGGGTTTATTTATGTGGAGGTAAATCCTTATACGAAACCAAATCAACTAAAAACCCACTCGTTGTATACCCCCAAGTCAATGTTGCTGATTTCTCTAACTTGGAAAATATCAAGCAGCAAGCGTCCGGAGTGAATCCAAACAACATTGACTTTGGGGGGGGGGGGTGGTTCGGTAAATATTTCAGTTTAATTGGTAGGCAGTCTGGTTTTTTGTTGAAAAAGCCTAAAAAATGAGTTTGTGACAAGAGGTTTTGGCGAGAATTGTATTAATCTTTGCTTCAAACTCTCTATTCGTGTCTATAATATTATCTCAAACATTTGCTGGGTATAAAAAGAGAAAGTTACAAGAAAGTTAGAAAGAAAGAATCTTTCGCAAATTACAAGAAGCCCATCATCTTACGCATACTTCAATCTTACGCACGATCTTACGCATTATCTTACGCACAACTTCAATCTTACGCACCATCTTACGCACGATCTTACGCACACTTAAATCTTACGCATCGTCTTACGCATTATCTTACGCACACTTAAATCTTACGCATCGTCTTACGCATTATCTTACGCACACTCATCAAGAAGGCGTAACTTACACACGCTTACACAAATTACAATAAGCCTTCAGAAGAAGATTGCCTATCAACGTGCTCCTTTTTAATATCTGGCAGTTTTGGTCCTTCCTTAGATGTGCGTTCATCTTTATTGGCAGGCCTATCCTGTTTCACAGATGGAAACCTTTCAGGAGGTGTTGAACTGCGCGCTCATGCTGCTTCGGAAAAAGTTCGCCTATCGAAATGCTTTCTGTTGGAATGTGACTGTTTCAACCTTTCCCTAGATATATGCTCAGCATTTTCGAATGGCATATTTCTTTTCATCGACGAGGGCCTTGCAAAAACATTTGCGCTACCATCTTCAGCTGCTGAAGATGACGGTTGGTTCATTGAACTGCCATTGCCTATTGATCCATCTATGTTGCCACGAGCCAATGACAAGTCAATGAAACTAGTAAATAGCCATTTTGCAGCCGTTAGTTGCAGGAAATTATTGTACTGTGACACGTGCTTGATGTAACGGAAATGTGAGAATCTTTTGGAAGGTAATCCTCGGAGAGAAAAGAAAGATGCATCGTCTAATACTGCTAGAGCCATGCACATAAGTGTTGAAATTCCACATATTGTAGAATCTTTCTGAAGCGGAAAATAAGACCAGCATTTGTTGTTGCAAACATGACCATTTTCACCAGTTCCTTGAGAGGTGCAATTAATGGATCTGATTTTACACCTTTCTGCTTGTTCCTTGTTACCCACCACCACCAGTGCTAAGATGTCTTTAAAAATCTCTTCTAAATCAACAGGAAATAGATAACCCAAAGAATCCCCATAAAACAGCGTGTCTGATTCAAAATAGTACACGCAAGTAGCAAAATGGTTTCCAGCATAGTAAACACCATCGATATTTGCATAATCAAGATATGTGATATTGTTGACCTTGACCACATTGACAAAAAAAACAATCTTTTTTGGTAAAGAAGCTGGCCATTTCCTTTTGAAAGTGCGTGCTACTTTAGCAGCAACCTGACTAGCATCATTTCCTAAGCTTAAGGGTAATGCATATGTCTCTCTAGATTGCAGATTGATAATTGCAACAAATCTGTCGAGTTTTTCACTGTTTATCCACCTAGAAGCAACAAGCTGTTTTAAGCTATCGACTGTTATTTTTACATCATTACACATTTCGTTGCCAGGTTTATTTTGAATATGTGAAATGAGGCGCTGTGCCATCGCAATGTCAACATTAGGCGTGCCAGCTGGCTGGTGCACACCATCTGACACCTTTGCCAGCCATGTCAGCTCTTGCTGATACCGGGTGAGCCAGAAAAAAGTTCCCACTTTCGACAGGCCAGGATAAATCACACACTAGGCCAATTTTAGTTGTTTTTGATTTAATCTTTAGTCAAGATCCTATATTATTCTGGGTTATTTTTTGTAGATTTTTCGGATGCCAATTTATCGATATATTAACGATTTCTTGAAATTTTTTGGCCTGCAGACTGCCCAAAAAGATTGAAAAACAGTGATCAAAGTTCCTACAGATTGAACTTGGCAGAACAAAGGGAGTGCTCTTCGAAATGACTAGGGAATTTGGAAATGGATTCGGTACAATCTGTCGCACGAGCGGTCGTTCAATGATTGCGCAAGTTTAATTCAAAGAAATGATAAAACAACTGAGAGTCTTTATATTAATAAAAATGACATTAAACTTGCGCAATCATTGAACGACCGCGCACTCGTGCGACAGATTGTACCTAATTCATTTCAAAATTCCCTAGTCATTTCGAAGAGCACTCCCTTTGTTCTGCCAAGTTCAATCTGTAGAAAATTTGATCACTGTTTTTCGATCTTTTTGGGCAGTCTGCAGGCTAAAAAATTTCAAGAAATCGTTAGTATATCGATAAATTGGCGTTCGAAAAATCTACAAAAAATAACCCAGAATAATATAGGATATTGGCAAAAGATTAAATCAAAAATAACTAAAATTGGCCTAGTGTGTGATTTATCCTGGCCTGTCGAAAGTGGGAACTTTTTTCTGGCTCACCCGGTAGTTTTGTGTTCTGTTCTTTAGTTGCTTGGTTTAATTCTACAGTAAGTTGTGTTTGTTAATTTCTGCCATGCGTAATTCTTTTATGTGCACAGCGTTGATGATGATGTGGACAAACACTAATCATCTTCTCCCCCCAATAATAAGATAGGCGGTTTATTGGCTGTGTGTATTTTGTTCAGAGCACTCAAAACCAAAGCTGGGATCCAATGATCAGAGAACACCACTTCCATTCCTTTAATTGAAATGTACACTGTGGTGAGTTAATTTCTGTTTTACAAATGGCCCACTCACTTGTCTTTTCTGGAACAAAATAAAAAGAAATGAATACAAACCTATCAATTTCATTTTGTGGATTGTAAAACATATGTTTTTTTTTTTTTTTTTTTTTAATTTCAATATAAAATTTTACAAGAACGAACTACTTAAGACACTACGTACAAGCTACTTTACTAAACTACGAGGACGATACCACGGAGTGCAAGAGACCGTGACAACTCCGCAGCCATTAACATAGAGAACATGTAACTAAACTAGAATTAAATATACGGCTACGAAAAATACACATAAACGATTTTTACTGATAATTACTAAGGTTCGTTTCACTTTGCATGTCGGGCTAACTTTGGGCAAGCAGGTCTTTTTACAAAATGGGTGAAATTGGAGATTCGATATCAGATTTGGATGGATTTGTGCCCAATGAGCCTAACATCCAATGTGAAACAAACTTACAAGCAAAAGAAATAGAGGTAAGGGGACTTGGTGATTATTAAGTGTAAAACAAAGGTTTAGAATTTCCTTAGTCAAACCGACCAGTTTGACTATATGTTCTTTCAGATATTGAAGCTGCTCTTTGAAGTAGAGTTCAAGCTGTTCATGTAACTCACGCCACCACCTCTCAATCTACAAAAATGCTACTCAGTTATAATGAATTAGAAGTTATAAGATAAAAACACCAGACGGTCATGAACGGTCATAATATCATATTTGGTACAAATTTGACAACATTGGTTGAGGAAATGGCCAAAATTGGTGTAGCCAAGGGTACCATTTTCGTAAAAACAGGTCTTGAGAATGGTCAAAATGGTCTAGCCAGGGTACCATTTTTGTAAAAATTAGTCTAGCCAGCAGTACCCTTTTGAAGATCCTTGCAGCAGACCCGTACCCAAAATTTAGCCAAGAACCCCCCCCCCTCCCCCCACTGTGATTGAACTGGAAATATCCCGCTCACTACTAATGAGCACCAATTGATCAAGTAGTTTTTCTCTCATTTTTGCGAGCAAGTATGTGGTGATCAATTTCACTTTGCTGTGAGATCACAAGTGACACAAAAAGATATCAGAATGATGATATCATATTTGGTATTAGATGACAAAGAAAGTGAGATTAAAGACTGAACACAGACATACCCCAACCTTAGAAATTTTATGACATTTTTATTTTTCTGACGAATGTAAATTACCGAATCTAATTTACCCCCCCCCCCACATAATGCCCTGTGGCTCCAATGCAAACACTGGGTTTTACTGATAAAAAATAGCTAAATCAGCAGAACTGATATGGAAAAGTTGAAGTTCAAATTTTTACCCGATTAGATGTTGATGGACCATAGACCACTGTGGCCACTGGATCTTCAGTTCCCAATTCAGACATCAAAAAAGCGTGGATTGTAGCCATGTCTCCGGTCTCAGTTCCTTTGTCAATGCGTAAATGCTGACCAATCATTCTTGTCTCGAAAAGGTATTCAAAATACCATCTGCCAACTATTCTTGGGTCAGAATTGGTCGTCCAAATTTTCAACCAAAGTAACTTCCTGCTTGCCGAATCAAGACATCCATTTATTATATGGCGTTCAAAAATACGGCTTCTCGGACCGGCAACGGCGCAATCTGATTGGTTCTTGATCGGTCCGTAAAACCCGTATTTTTCGTTCGAAGCCGTATTGGACCGGCGTAACCTTGGAAACAAAAAAACAAAAGAGGCTTTTGTTTGGGCCTAAGCCGTAAAAAATGGATAGCCCAGATTTTAGCTTGGGTCTCGACGACTTATTTGGCGTTGATTTTGAAGAAGAGTGTCGAAGAAAAGACAAAGAAAATGAGAAGGTAGTGATTATCGAAAAAACCACTACCAAAAAGAATGACGACGAAGAAATAGATGCTTTCATTCTAGCACAAAGGAACGAAAACACTGCAAAGAAGACGAAGTCAGATGTAAATGTTTTCGAAAGTTACTTGAAGAAACTGGGCGAGACGAGAATCCTACACGACATAGATTATGAGATGTTGGATACTTATTTAGCAAAGTTCTTTATCGAAGGTCAACGAAAAGACGGAAAGGATTACGAGCCAGACACCCTGTCTGCTGTTAACAGGAGTGTGCAAAGACACCTGAATAATGCAGGAAAACAAATAAATTTTAAAGAAAATCATATCTTCCGTCGTTCGCAAGGAGCCCTTGCAGCAAAGAGAAAGCAGCTCAAGAAAAGGGGCTTAGGAAACCACCCAAACGCTACGAGAGAGCTTGAAGTGTCGGAAGTGGATAGTCTTTACGAGCAGGGCCTATTTGGCTATGGTGATCCTGTTGCAGTGCAGAGAACTTTATGGTGGCATATTGCTCTACATTGTGGGTTCAGAGCAAGAGACGAATCAAGGAAACTATCGTTTGGAGATTTTATCCTTTCTCAGGATCCCACAACTGGCAATGAGATGCTAGTCTTCATTACAGACAGGGGTAGCAAATGCAACAATGGAGAAAAGGAGCAGGCTCCTGTCAAGACATTTCAACCAAAAATACAAGCAACTAACGATGAAAGATGCCCAGTACAGCTCTACAAATTTTTCAAGACTCACCGACCTTCCAATGCCAATGCAGAAGATTCTCCATTTTTCCTCCGAACAAAGCAAAAGTGGTGTCCACACGATGAAGTATGGTACGAGAATAGGCCTCTTGGTAAAAATCAGTTGGGTCAGTTCCTGAGTTCTGCTGCAAAACAAGCTGGTTTCAAGGGAAAGAAAGTTGCAAACCATTCGGTCAGAAAAACATCAATCGGAAGATTGCTAGATGCTGAGGTACCAGACGTTTACGTTATGCAGCATAGTGGTCACAAGCGAGTCGAGAGTCTGAAAAGATACAAGACACCATCGCTTTCCCATCAACGCAAAATGTCTAATATATTAAGTGCCAAGACAACATCGGCCTTCACTGCTTCTTCAGAAACTGTACTTCCTTCATCGGATGTCTTGAAGCCTGTCCCTGCCCCACTTTCAAGCTCAGCAAGAAACGATAACAGCATGACAGGTCTCTTTGCTGGTGCAAGCTTGTCAGGTTGTACTTTTAACATTTTCCCTCAACTCGATAACCAAAAAGAGATCCATAAGAAACGAAGAAGATTTTGTCTTTTGGATAGCGACGAAGATGATTAACTTTGAACAGTTCGTTTACTTCAGGTTCAACAAGATGACAGAGAATGTTACACGTGACATGACCGTTGTTTTGATTTCGAACAATAAATGTTAAATGTTACTTCACTTCTTCAAAACGAAATTATTTTAATTTCTAGAGGTTTGAATAAACACTTGAAATGACCAGCAGAATCAGGCAATGAGAATAGATGAATTATAATTTGATTATGAAATGTTAATATTGATGTAAATGATGCTCCTTGAGTTGTAGAAGAGAAATTCAATCTGTTTGCCCTTCCTTACCCTAGCATAGATATACTAACCAAAATTATAGCAGATCGAGAGTAACGTTAGCAAAACAATGATGTTGAAAAACCTTTGCCATATAATAAAGCCTTTATTAAACGATTACTCGATCCATGCTGGAAAATATTCAGACCTTAGCTTTTTGTACGGACCTCACTGCGTTCGGTCCGTACGTCAAGCTGCGGTCCGAATATTTTCCAGCATGGACCTCGTAATCGTTTAATAACCGCATAATATTGCCAATGGAAACATGTTTTTTTGATAACCCATCAGCTTGGCATGGCCATCCAGGGAATGTACCCAATTAGGACCCCGTGTTACGAAGGCTCCTTTGACTCTCTTTCTTCTTTTATTAGTGAGGGCCCGGTTTTTAAGCCCATCTGGATCAAGGTCATACATCATGTCGTAAACTGCATCACGAGGAACATTCAATTTATGAACCTGTCTTATCTTCCCATGAAGAGCTCGATAGCCCAAGAGCTTGCCAGGTCCATCCAGCTCTCTTTGTACTGCAACTCGCAGTTCATCGACGGAAACATCTTTGTTGTGTCGCCTTATTCCAAAATGACTGCAACGCCTGTCTAATGAGCGCAAACTCCATGCATATTGTTCGTAATCTCGTTTCATAAAATCGAGGACTTCCTGTCTATGTAGCCCTTGACTGATATATTGCTCTAGATCTTCATTTTCTTTCCAGCTGTCGTTGCGGACAGTCAATGCCCTCGCCGCCATGTTTGGTTTGTTCGCGCCAAAAGTAGGTGAATGAGTGGCGCAAAGCATCATGGTATACTGTGGCAAAGCTCGGCTTGCGGTGTGAAAAATTTTCTCCAAATTTTATTTCATTTCAAAAATTTACACACAAAAAACGCAAATAAATTAAAAAGTAAAACAAAATAAATGTTTTTAGAAAAATAAAAATAAAAAGATCAAAATAAAAAGAAATAGAAACAAAATAATTTTGAAATCAAAATAACACAAAAAGTTTTTTTTGGAAAATGAAACAAAAACAAAAATAAAAACAAAAATCAGTATAGAAAATGAAAAAACAGAAAAAATAATTTAAAATTGTAACTTTTCAAGATTAATTCTTAATGGCAAACCTCGGCCACCATAAATTACCTCAATAGGATTTCCGCATCCCAACTTCCCATCTTGAAAACTGATGGTCAGCTGGCTGGATTTTAAGCATGCGTTTGTTTCACTGAATTTGATCAAAGTATTATCAGGTAACATTTGAAAGCACTCATCATCATCATCGTTGATTACCGCTCCATCCTCTAGAGCCAGGCTATCTTTCCCATTAATTTGCAACTTCTTAGCACCTGAAACAAAATTCATTCTGATGTGAGTATTAAAATGCGACAACTTTATTTTGCAGGCCAGCAGGTCAAGTAATCTGCGGGTCAAACACGAAAGCAAACATGTGGGCCAAGGGCCCAATACAAAGATGTATGTGTTGTGTTTGATATTTTAGGCCGTGTAATGGTCAAAGACCAATCCCTTGGGCGATTTTGATTTCTGTTTGGACAATAACAATATTTTCATATGTTTTCACAAGCCTTTGTTTCAATGTCTTTCAATCATGGGATCCATATTCGTGCGTGGCATTGAAGTGCTTTGTGCCAAAGAATGTCCTGCTGTTCAAATCGAGAACAAAGCCAATCTAAAAATGCAGTGGGCGTTTAGATTGATCACATGAGTCTCAGTTTTCCGCACTGAATTGCATGATGAAGTGAAAGTATAAACATCAGATTGAAAGTATTGAACGAAGACAAGGAATCTATGTCAAATGATTGCGAATCGCGACTGATTCGTTAATTTCAATGGTTGAGTCGCTGGAACATTTTAGATGGATTTGGAAATTCTCTTGATATTGTTTGATAAAATTGGTTGATAAATTTGGTTGATAACGTTGCGAGGATACATGAACTAACTATTATTCAGCACATTTGATTATTCATTTCTCAATTCTAGACAATGTGCCTTCTAAGTATTTGCAGGGGGAGGAGACATTTTTAATCTCGATTCGGTGGCTCCCAAAATCAAATAATAATAATTTGAACATAATCTGAAACTGAAAGTAGGTAGGGAGACTAATTCAAACATATTCATTCAACTGTCCAATTCGTCCGAGAGTTCTCCATTTTAATGGGGCCTAGTTCCTGCCTAAAGACTCGGAGATAGAGATGCAATCCTCATCTCGAGTGCAGATGATACGATTTGGCTTGACTATTTCTGTCAATCAGATGACGATAATTTGTTGTACTGTTATCTAAACCCATTACGGGATGTGCTTGACGTAAGCAATACATTTCATGCTTTTTCATGACATGTCTGGAGGCCACTGAGCCCTTAGTGGAAGAAAAGAACTGACTGATAGACTTTTTGCCTGGCCCAAGACTGATATTTATTGGCTAACTTTTGGAAATCCAATTAATGCCTCTTGGCTATTCTACAAAGAAGAGTTTGGATCAAGGAATACGTTTTTTATATATTTTACATGAAATGTTTGACTGAGTGGAATTCCAGCTTTAGTCACTGTTGTAAATATTCAAATTACTCAGCTTTCTACAAAATGTATAAAAGATATTTCTTGATCCAGGCGCTTTGGAATATCCAAAGGTCTATAACATTGTAGAAAACCCTCTTTAACAATTTGTTTATATATTTACAAATAGGTTGTCCCAAAATAAACGTCACATTTTGACTGCCAACTGCAAAGAAAGTGCTTTGCTTCCAAACCATAGTGATGTCTGATGCGGTATATACTTCCTCTAAACTCTGTATTTTCATCCAACCATCTACAAGAGATTAGAGAAAACATATTTGTCATTGAAAACAAACAGGGTACCCAGGCCCATCAATGGCAGGGATAACCTGATTTGAATTTTTGAACACCAGCCGTGATCTTACATGACATTAAAAATGTAAAGGTATCCTGATCCATTGATGTAGTTCCCTAATTATTTTGGATGACCTCTGTGCAAATGGATCAAAATCAGTCTGTTTGATACCATCCAGGGGGTACAATACAATAGATGTTGATGGTACAGGCGTACGTGCCACCAATACGGGTGGGTTTTTGGTTTGGATGCGAAATTCTTTTTAAATAAGTGTCATCTTTCAACAGATTTCAATAAAAGTGGGGTGGTTTGGCTTAAATTGGCAAAATTAGTTTACCAAAATTCATGACAAGAATGGGCACACAGGAATATTTTGGCAACAGAAGTGGGTAGCAAGCTGCCTGGCAGTAGAAAGCTGCCCATCAACAAGTTATGTAGCCCCCACGGGATCCAATATTTGATAAACCACACTTGATGGCCCCAAATCACTTTATCAAAAGCCCTTGTGGCAGTGGAGTAATAGAGCAGTGTGGGACCCAGGGCTCAAAAAATTTCCCCTACTGGTAGCAAGGTAAGTAAGCACCTTGGTTTCTCCTTACATGCTTTCTTCTTCTCTCCCAATATACTTCCTAACACTGGCCCCATTTCCTCACTCTCCTAGTTTCTTTTCCTTCCCTTTCCATCCCTTCCTTCATTGCTTTCTCCCCTTTTCCTTGCTTTTCGTTTCTTTTTCCTTTTTCCCCTCTTCCTTCCTGGGAAATTTGAGCATTTCAGCTACCATCCTGGTAGCACCGCTACCATGCTAGTTTGTTTTTGAGCCCTGGTCGGGCCCTTAGCCAAAAAAGTGTTTGGGGGCCCCATACTTATAGGCATCAAATCAAGTCCATATAAATAGCTGGTTTTAACACTATCCTAATTTTTTGCTGACAAAACGGTGATGGCCCTTTCTTATCCTTATCATGCTAAAGTCATTGGAGACCAAGACTTCTTAAGGCGGTTGCAGGGTAAAAACTTCAAATTCAACATTTCAATGGTTACTGAAGAGTTTTTTGCATTGGAATACTCTTCTGACTCTAGGAAAGAAATTTTCAAAGAACATTTTTAAATTTCTTAATTTATGCGCATAACTAATTAGGTTTTTGCTGCGAAAAATGGGAAAGGTTTTGGCGGACTTAACTCCATTTGTGCTTGTCAGAATGTTTTCAAAATTTCAGGATACATTAATTGCTTCTGTTGGCTTGTTCTGAACCACATACTTTAGTCACAGGCTGCAAAATAGCCTTACCAGGAAGAAAATGTTGGACGGGTAAAAAATTACATCCTACCGCCATGAACATATTAATTTATTTCAAAAGAACAGATAAATTTGTTCAAGTATTTGTGGTTCAGAACATGCTACATAACTTGGTCTTTTAGCTGAAAAAATTCAGCTTAATAACTGCAGCCATTCTAATTCTTTTTGTCCGCCAAAACATTGAAAAGTCGGTTTTTTCAGAAATCCGGGAAAACGCAAAAATAGTTTTGTTGATTGTTAAAAACAAACTATTTTGTTGAAATTCTTCAAACTTGTTTTAGAGCAAGTTCAGTTTAGATCTATGTGTCTGTAAAACATCTGATAAATCATTTTTCAGCTCTTTGTAATTAATTTAAGACATTTTCTATGGTCATATGAGCCTTCTTTACCAAAAATGGTCTAACGCAAAGAGGTGTAGAAACTCCCATGTTTGTGGTTGCTGTTATATACATGATAGCATGCATGCACATTGAATAATGGTAGCCATACCACTACTAAGCTAAAAATCTCCACTCTTGTAGGCCACTTCTTCATTTTCAGTATCTTTGTCAATATAACCTTTTTTGATGGCTCTTAATTGTTTGCGACGCTGCTTCATCTCTGGTGTATCTTTCCGATTTGCTGTCTTTATTCGGTGCTTATCACAATCATTGCAATATCGAACAGCATAGGCACCTGGTTCTATGCAGAGCATGCTAAACACATTTATAACTCCAGATAATCCATCATTGAAATTAATTATTGCAGAAGCTACTCCTGTTTCCAAGGTAAATCTTTCCACATAAATATCCTTTGGACACCGCTTCCATATGACTTGATTCAATGATTCATTTACATTCTGTGTCTTGCCATGAAGACATTTGCTGAGCAAGGCATCTGAGCTCAGATCTTGAAAAATTGGCTTGATCTTCTCATGGATGGCCAAAGGAATGCCAATTTTTTCCCTGTATGAATTCTTCCCTGTTGACTTGTCTGACTGAAACTTGCACCATGAGTTGGGACCACGTGGACAGAAATGATGTCGCTTTTCAAGATCCTCATTTTCAGAGTAATGGTACAGAGGGGCACCAACGGATTTTTTCATTGCATAGACACTGCCAACATTTTGCCTTATGGCCATTCCCATGGCATTTTGAAGTGTATTAATTAACTTTTCAGTTAAGCGCCCACGGCCTCCAAGGGGTTTTCCATCATTCAACTTCCCTTTGAAGTTGCTCTTCAGCTTCCTCAATCTACCTCCAACCCTTTTTTGCACATGCCCAATGCACTCACCCTTCTTAGGAATTAGTCCTGGATAAGGATTAGAGTCAACAACACTTTGATACGCACTGCTGTCCCCATCACCAATGTAAGTTTTGTAACGCAGTCTATTGACAGCTACGGACCGACTGAATATTTCCACAGCAGCCTTTGATTCCATTGAACCAGCTGAGCCTTTGTGATTTATTGGACAGCTGTGATGCACCTTGAACTGCTCATATGCATTTTTGTTTGACTCTTTCTTCCTCTCCCATGTCTTACACGCTCTGCAGTCTTTGCTCAGCACTTGGGCATCAACACACTTTCCGTTTACATGGGAAATGGCTGTCACAACACCATTCATAGATGCATACCCTCTCCTTTGCCATGTGCCATCCAAGGAAACATCGATATCAGAAACAGAATCTTCATTCATGCTTTTCTCAACTGCTTTTTGGCTTTCTAAGGCAGCCTCTTTCATGCTTTTCTGACATACAGACATATAAACATCATGTATGTCAGCATTTCTGTCACTAAATGTTGTTTTTGCCATTGGTGGCATCATGTTCATCAGGCCGCAAAATTTCTCCATGCCTGAAAACCCTTTCCCAATTTCTCTAAAAGCTATAATGGCTCTATTATTTACTTCAAATGGTCTACGCCCACTTCTTGGTGCTAACCTTTCTGAGTCTGAATGGATATGTCTTGATGTGTGAAATCTCTTTTGCCATTTACAAATGGCACATTCTAACTCAAAAGTGTGGCACAACCCAAACTTTTGTTTATCATTGTGTGTGACAGTTAATTCCTTGCCATTACATTCTGGGCAGGCTACACAGGAAAATGTTTCCATAAAGATTGATGAGTCAATCAAAAAATAAAAGCTGTTTTTTCTTCTGATCCTGTCTCAGAGCTTGTATCTAATAATGGAGGCATCATCATCAACTTCTTTGCAGATGCAGATGTACCTTGCCTTGAGTTTCTCGGTGCACTACTAGTGAATTCTCTGTCGTGAGTAGATAAAGACTGCAAGCCAGAGTCGTCTGAAGCAACACTGGTTTCAACTGCCACCTCCATTTCACTTTGACTTTCTCCACTTGGCCTAGATGCCTGACCAGTGTATTTTCTTTGCTTGTGGAGAACTCGCATTGCTGTGTGCTGATTTCCTTGAAATATTCTCCTTCCTGAGAAACGTTGCTTTCTTCTCCTAGAGCTACTTCCCATCTTGCTGAAACGAGCAGTCAATTTTGTCAATAATGATCCACAACAAGCTAGCACAACCTTATTTCCCAAGCACGAGTCTACAGCTTCTACTTGATGTAAAAAGGCCTTGAAGTACTTCATGTATACCTAACTCATTGCAATCCACTTCAATCTACAACAGGGTTGGAAATTCCCCCAAAACCAATCTTTTTTTGCAGTTTTTGGTGGCAAAAAAAATGCAAAATACGTTGCTAGGGCGTTGCTATGTAATATTTTTCGTACCTGTTCCTCTCTTTGAACAAATTTTGTACTTTTAGGGTGATGGAAGGAGACTATTGACCTGGTAATCACGTTCCCACATACATGAAGTACAAAAACTAAGCAAAAAAATTTTTCCAGAATTTGACAAAAAACCATAAAATTTTACCCTGCATCCGCCTTAATCATTGCATTATCCTCAGGAATTCCTTTGGTTTAATTCCAAGAGCGATTTAAAATCACAACTTTTGTTTTTGATTGAAAAGAGGTTGATAATGGTCATGAGCGTGCTATTAATGGAAACTCAATGTTTCAATTATATTTGAGTCAAATTTTAGAACCCAATTTTAGAACCTCTTTCTTTGTTTTGTTTTTATGAGATCACAATAAAATGACTCATGGCTTTTTTGTCAAGTCATCTTATAAATTTGTGTGTTTTATTGAGGAAAAGTTACATCTAAAAATACATTTTCTCACAAAAATTCTTGGAGGCCCCTTCAAAGGACCATATTTTTGGTGCCCCCTACTAGTTCCATGCCTAGAAAAAAGTTTGAGCACCTCACATAATAGTTTGATGTTTTTGTTCACAAAGCCCAGGCAGGGCCAGAGATTCATATTTTACTGACTTTACTTGACCTGACCAATGAATGATTTGTCACATCTGTGTTGAACAGTTCAATCTGCTCCCAAAAAAACCCGTTAAAAAGATAGGCTCTGTTCTGATGAAGCAAAGATTTGCGATACAAGATTTACAGTTTTTAAGTCGAGAACACGCCCACTAATTTAGGCCCAAATTTAGCAGAAACGTTTGATTTGTTCAAACAGGTTTGCAAACTTACCCATCATCAGGATGTGAATATTTTCTTTGTCCTAAATATCTTGCCAGCCTTCTCTGGCACATCCTTGATCCTTTGAGACGTTGAGTGTTGTCACCAAAGCCGTCTTTTGCTTTGCAGAGCGTCCCAATCCAGCTCAGCTCAACTTCCCTCTTCGTGTGTTCAAATATTCAAAATTACAACCGCCAAAGTTTGGATGTGCACGTGCGCAATACGCAGCACCTCCGGAGCGAACTCTGTGAGAGGCATTTCGCAGCGGCATCCTGTTTCGTGTCCAAAGTGTATTTTGATGAACATGAAGGCTTTCTGCATCTTCTTGCATTTGAAATAAGGAGACTTCTTAGAAAGGGGGAACTAAAATCCTACTGGGTGACCCAGAAAAAAGTGACCCAACGCAATCTTTTCAAGTAAAAAGGTAAGTGGCCAATTGAAATATTTCAAACGTTGTTCTGTCGTTAAAAGACTAGCCTACATTATGAGTATTTTTTTGCAACGGCAAAGTTCCCAAATTAAGGATTTTGAGGAAAAGGGCTGGCTTGAAATCCTCAAAAAATCTTCCAAAACAGGGGATCAATTTAAAGCCATTTCAGATCTTCAAAACAACGAGGAGCGTGTTTCTTTTTGCCTGAGAATATCTTTAAGTACCTAGGGACTATAAACTTGCTCTGAAGACTTCCGACTGGGTTGCCTATTCCCAGGTTGAAATGAAACACGCTCCTCATTGCTTTAAAGATCTGAAATGGCTATAAATCAATCCCTTGTTTTTGACGAATTTTTGGGGATTTCAGGCATGTTCTTTTACTCGAAATCTTTAATTTTGGAAATCTACCGTGCCGAAAAAAATTGCGAGAAATACTCATAGCATAGGCTAGTCTTTTAGCAACACAACAACGTTTGAAATATTTCAATCGGCCACTTACTTAATTTTCTGTAACAGATTGCGTTGGGTCACTTTTTTCTGGGTCACCCGGTATTAAAATAGAGCTTTTGGTGAAAATGGTATACATTTTTAACAATTTTGCTCGTTTCATGCAAACCATGTACAAACTGACCCAATCTTCTAAAAATAACCATTGGAAAGAGAATTTTGGACTCAAAACACCTCTATGGATGGCACCCATCATACACTCAACCACTGGGTTTTTATTCCTTTCTAAAAGCGTGCAGGATATAAATGTTATCATAAACCATCAGATTGAACGATCTGATAAATAAGATTGAAATCGTACCGGATTTTAACATGTTGATGATCGAGTTTGTGATTATATTCCTTTCTGAAATCGCATGTGATTTTAATGTCCTCACAATAACACAACAATTTCCAGACCTTACAAATCGGATTGGATCCGTTTAGGATTTTAACATGTGGTTGATCAGAGTTGTGATTGCATCCCTTCCTAAAGCACACGCGATCTTGATGTTCTCATAATCCAAGACAGATTTATTGAACTTTAAAATCAGATTGGAATCGCTTGTGATTTTCAAGGTTTTGGATCAGACATGTGATCTTTATCCTAGAATCGCACACGATTTTGTTGGTATTTGCATTGTTGAAAAATTGTGCACAGCTTGTATATACAGACAATCGGATGCTTATACATACGCTTGAAGAATCACAAAACTTATTTGCTGCTGTTAAAAATCATAGAAGGATCATATGGGATTTTGTACAGCTGAAATACGATTTGTGATTCTCAATAGTAAAATCACTATGGTGGGATTACAAGGTATGTCCAATACCATAGGTCTTGTAAAATCATGTACGATTTCACACCTGATTTCGAATTTCTGTAAAATCCAAATGTGGGTTTTGGGCTCATTTCTATCTGTACATTTTGGATATGTATATTGTTTGTGAACATGTGCTCCCATCGCATGGCTCCCATCATGGAGTGGGCTCCGTTGCGAAAAATAGTTTGATTCACACCGAGACAGCATAAAGAGGCGGAAGTTTTGTGAAAAGTGAAAAGTCAACCGCACAAGTTGGGACAAAGTTTTATAAATTGGAAGAAGTTTCTACTTAGGAACAAGTTTTATAAATTGGAAGAAGTTTTGTAAAGAAGCGCAAGTTATATAGATTGGAAGAAGTTTTATAAAAACACATAAGTTTTATAACAATGCACAAGTTTTATAACAACTGGAGGAATTGTGTAGATAAAAGCAAGGAATCACTACAAACATGAACAACTTTTATATCATTAGAAGGAATTTTGACCGTACATTCTAAAGTAAGGAATGACCCACAATGACCTGCAATGATCCACAATGACCCACAACCATCCACAATGACCCACAACGACCCACAATGACCTACACAACGACCTGCAACAACCCACAACGATCCACAATGACCCACAACGACCCGCAATGACCTGCAACAACCCACAACGATCCACAATGACCCACAACCACCCACAATGACCTACCATGATCAGATAAAGAAGGTTGATTTCTTTCTACTCTCGAGTACCGAATAAACGGGAAGGGGTGAGAATAATCAGGGGCTTAAAATGATTCAATCTAATAAAAGTTGGGGCTTTAAACGACCGGGGGGGGGGAGGAATTGGAAAAGATTGGAAATAGCATTTTCTTAGTAAACACGTATCTTTTTTCATATGTATTGACAAATTATGTTCACTATCATTGCAATTTTTCAATAGTTAATTAAAGGGGGGTTGGAATAAAGCAAGGGGTTTGGCAAATTTTTCAAAAATTTATAAGCAGAGGGGACGATTATTCGGTACTTGAGAGTACATTTGAAAACACAAAATCTTTTGAAAGAGGCCATCAAATGCATGTAACAAGCAATCTAGTTTCTAAAGAAAACCAAAGAAGGTCACATGGCATGACTATGACATAACTATCATGAATAGTTTCTTAACATATACTTTTCCAGTACTAGTGTTTCTTAACTTATAGCGATCTGAGAGTTGAGTTTCTTATGGGCAGTTTAAAAAAATACCCGTATACCCCGCCCCCACACCCTCCAATTCTCTTGTCATTCCTTCATTATTAATAGAATACATATTCCATTTTTGACAATTCTAATGCACTTGTTTATTATAAACCAATTTCTTATAAGAAAAACATGTGTAACATCTACTCTGTACGCAATTTTGGCCTAATAATCATCTGTAAGTTTTGCTTACATCACAATGTAGGACCTTGACATTTTTTGAGGGAAGAGGGGCTAAATGAAAATGTCAAAACGTAATGAAAATAAGCACTTTGTTCTTCAGCATGAAATGAAGACCACAAGTACAGGCTGAGAAATGAAGAAAAGTCTAAAAATCGAAAAGAGGCAAAAATAATGGAACTGAGGCTAGTAATCATTATCTTTCATGGTAAAATCCTTTTGTTGCTGATTGCTGTTGGCGGTTGTGGGTCGTTGTGTAGGTCATTGTAGGTCATTGTGGGTTGTTGTGGATCATTGTGGATCGTTGTAGATCATTGTGGATCGTTGTGGGTTGTTGCAGGTCATTGTGGGTCATTCCTTACTTTAGTAAATACCGAATTTTGACATAAAAGAATTTACATTCAATAAAATGAGGAAACGTTTATAAAATGAAACAGAAGTGTTTTTGAGGAAAACGGCGTGCCATACCCGGTTTGTCAAAAGCAACTCAAAACAAGCTGGTGCAAATCTGTGGTGGTCAAATCAGTGAAACAATAAGAAAATAAATTAATGAAAATTTTTTTTATTCAATTCCTGCAGACAAACTTGCGATTGCAGCAAAAAAGAGCAACTTCCTCTTATAATAAGGTATATGCACAGCAAACACAGAATAAACTAAATATTTCTGAGATTCGTACATTGCAATGATGGGCTTTCTGGGGAAAAGCTGGCTTAGAAGATTTTAACTTCTCTTAAGAGCATAGGCTTGTAATTAGAGAACTGCCGTGGTCAGGGATATGATGGTGCAGCAACAATGTCTAGTTTGCGCAAAAATTTGAAAGCATTCTACTCGCATTGTGCAAGTCATCACTTGAATCTTTGTGTTGCACATTGTTGTGATATCTCTTCAGTGTCAAGAGCCATTGATCATACAAAGTTAATTGCTGAAAAAATTCATTCTCAACTTTAAAATTTCCATGTTTTCCTTCCTGGAAGAGTGACATTTAGCTTAACCTTGTATTTCCGTGCAGGGCTGTCTATCTAGTGTCAACCGCAAAGGTTGAAGGGAAATGTTGGTTTGATTTCAATAGATACCTTGATTTGTAAAAACAGGGAGTGAGCTTCTTAACGGTTTTGTTGGCATTTACTTTTGAGAATGTTCTCTGAACTTTAGCTGTGCTCCGAGGAAGGGCAGTAACTTCAAGCATAAACTTAGCCAGATTGATATGTGCTGGGATACATTTGCATTCTTTGCCAAAACCAGACAATTTCTTTCTTTTCCCATCCTTCATCCTTGACCGTGTTGTCAATAAGCAAAGATATCCATTCTTTATCAACGGTTTGGATGCTGATTCCTTGATTTATCGTTATCTTTTAGAGGCATTTGGCAAGCAAACCTGCTGATTGAATAAAAGCAGCACCTTTCAAAATTCTTTCTTAGTTGACATCTCAGGATATTTTTAACATACTAACTGGTGAGATATTTGCCCCAGTCACCGCTTTGCTTGTCCCAGCAGTGAAGGGGGTATTAGTACTTTTCCACCGTGGCCAAAGTCAAAGCAGGGCCATTCCCATTGTAAATTTTATTTGCATTCTATAAAACAGGGAACTTATGGAGAGATGTTTGGCCCTGATTGTTTAAGTCAAATTCGTTCTGATATCTGTCAATCACGGGGAGGGATCAGCAAAATAAAGATATCACAGTTAATGGGTCTGGCACTGTATATGCAATTCGCCTCAGAAAAGTGACACAGGCAGGCTGTGGCATATGAAAGAAATTATCAGCTTCTTTCCTTGCATAGTATGGCAACTGTAACCACATAGTTACCACATAGTATGGCAACTGAGAGAGTAGTATCAGCAAAATAGAAGTTATCACAATGAATGGCTGTGGCACTGTATATGACACAGGCAGGCTGTGAATACAGCTTCAGTGTTTGTGCTGGATTGTTCTCTAAAAGGTGTTTTGGTTCATGGTAATTCTCTATTTCTTGTTCCTTAGGCAAAGAAACCTCCAGCAACAAGAATCTTTTTGTTGCCCTTCTTCACAGTTATTCTTCATTTAGGCCCATGGCGAGTTTTTTTCAGGCCTAAATAAAAGGCCAGGCAGCGGCCAGGTCCATAACACAGAACCTGTGGGACTGGTAAAATATTTGTTCCGCCAAATCGAGTTCTGTCTTTTGTCCTCGCACTATAGGGCCGAAAACCAAAATGCGGAACTTGCGGAATTTCATCTTTAAGGCCTATTCTTCCTCCCCTTAAGTTGGACTTTTGTTCCCATTCCATGACCTCAATCCTCCTCGACAAGGTGAACAGTAAACTACATCGCAAGTTGTATCACATCCCAGTTGTATACAAAGGTAAGAAAATTTAGCTTCAGCAACCAAAATCAGCGTAAAAAGAGTTTCTTACGTTGACAGAGAAGTTCCACAAAATCAAGTTCCGCATTTTCTCCTTGCGGTATAGGGCCAAAACAAAAACGCGGAACTCAAGGAACTTTCTTTTAAAAGCCTATTATTTCCTCCTTGGTGATACAAAAGTGTGTCCTTAGCGTTTTTCATCCCTTTCAGCTGCATTTTAAGACGATTTCTGCTTGCTAACCTGTTAGACCAAAGTAATAAAAGAGAAGAAAACATTCTTACTATGAGTCACTGAATTATGAACTTAAACACAAAATGCAAGAATTAATTACGACTGAACCGAACGCTATTTTTAGGCTATCATTAGCTAATATCAAAATAGTTAATAGTATGTACAGAGATCGATTTTCAATGAGATTTTGATAGAAAGGTTAAGTTTAAAAATTTGGTAAAAAGTTTGCTAAATCAAGGTCCGCGGTATAGAATTTTGGCCTATAGTTAAATTCTAAAACGCAGAACTTGACTTTGCGGACCTAGTAGCAAGTCCGTGAGATAAAGGTTTGCATTGTGGAATTTCAGCCTATAGCAAAGTTCTAAAACGCGGACCCTGATTTCTCGGAGCGGAAAGTCATCATTCTCGGGAAGTCTGTGTTATAGGCCTGGCCGAACTAGTACAGTACATGAGATAGTTCATCACATCATACAATTAATTTATTTCAGTTCACAATTAACCGCATGCTGGCAGGGAGGAAAATTACATGGCCTAGGCCGTATTCCAACAAGAAGGAAAGCCTATGCCTATTTATGGCCTAGGAAAGGCCACCATCTTGCAGCTTTTTATAAAAAGGCTGGCTGACTGACTTGCCTTATTTGAATGGTTTGCTTTCTGCATAGGAAAAGGTTCCAGGCACTCATCCTCCTGTTGCAAAGTGCTCTCATTAAACTTTGCCCACTACCTTTGAGTCTTGCAGTTGATTCTGATGCTGTGGAAGGCAAATGATCAGAATAGGAGAAAATGCCACCTTTCCTCTTTCCACTGAAATCTTTGGCTTTGGAATCTCGATTTTTGTTTCAAACGAAAGGCATTCATATTTTTTGGTATGTAATGAGATATTAGTGGAGCACTATCCATCGATAAATGCATTTTCCTCTGGCCCTATATGCTTTCCTTAAAAAAGTTGGAGATGTCTTATCTCCAACGTTTCTCAACTCCAACTTTTTTACCTTGCCCTATATGCTCAGAAATCTGTTTATAGCAGTGATACTGACAGTTACACTAAAACATGAAAATGTTCTTGCTGAACCATTAACAAGCCTATTTGATCCAACAGCAAGAAACATTGACCCTGAATCATTGGGTAGCTTGTCCAAAGAGCTTTACCATTATTTTGAAAACAGTTATTCTCAAAAAGCATATGACAGCATAGGGCTCAAATCTTTAAAATCTTTAAAGAGGTAGGTGTAAAATTCTATTCCATTTTTCTTTGAATTGAACGGCTTGAAAGGAACTTATAGTACTTTGCTGCAAATCTGTCGTGGAAATTGGTGGATATCTTGATTCTTTTTCAAAAGGACGGCAATTTAATGATTTTTGAAAAAATTTATGGCCAATTTTGAAAACATTTAGATCATCGTAAATCCTAATCCAAAGAAGGAAAAATCATATAACTTCCAAGAAAACTGTAGTTTACGAAGGCCTACAATATGGTGAAAAGCAGAAATCACTGAAACTAATCAAAATATCAACAAATTGCCACGGCAGATTTACAGTAAAAAACACTAAGTTCCTTCCAAGCCATTTAATTTGAGGGAAACCATAATAGAATTTTACACCGACCTATGTAAAGATTGGAGCCCTATGCTGCATATGACAAACTTTGCACAATTACAAGTAGGGCCCCATCGCCCTGCTCTGATCATTGGCTGCTTTGAGTGCTTTTTGTGTACAATCTCGCAATATTTGTTTATGAGGGGAATGGGTCCTTCAATTAAACCAACGCGCGGAAAAATACTTTGCTGTCACCATGAGCTTCAAGCTCAAACATTGTTTACTTTCTTTGGCATGCGGATCCAGCAATATGGGAAGCTGAAAAAGGCCCACCTGCGATGGAATCATAAGTAGTCGTTATTTCCCCTTTCGTGCTTCCTGGCAGGAATTATATTTTCTCTCTTTTTCAATGATCAGGTTACCACACAACACTTCATTGTGGCGTAGAGGGAGATATTCAAGAATGAATAGGCACATCATTTTTCACAGTTCAATGATGATTCACTATTCAAAACATTGCTACTATTGCAATACAAGGCTTTGTTAGATAGATAAAACAAAATAAAATGAATAATGTAAAATTGAAAACAAATAAAATTGAAGCTGGTAAAAATGAAAATTCAGAACTTGTATTTCACATTTCACATAAATTTATGTATGACAGGAAAAAATATACTAACTAGGCTACACAACATTCCTAATGCTAAAAAGATACATTTGGTAAGGAAAGGGAAACCAAACCTGATTTCAGGTATATTGTTATTCAAAATTTGTCATTGGTCAAATAAAAATTCACTAAAATTATCAGAAATGGCAACCACACCTGCAAACAGGTGTAATATACCGGTTAAAGGGAACTGTCTGTCTGTCAAAAGCGAATCAGTTTGATAAACAAAGAAGTGCCCTTTTTATTTTCAGGAAATGCCCCTTTAGCTTAAGAGTGCCCTTGAATTGAATACCGCACTTGTTGAGATACAGTATTCACGAGAAAATTCAACTTTTGATGTCATCTTTATCGTAAATTTTCAGGATGAAGTCTGCTACTTAAAAAACATTGAAGGGAGAATAGCTAAACTTAGGAATGCTCCAGAAAATAATCTGAGGCTTGGATCTAAATTGTTTGCTTCAGAAATTGAGGCTACTTTCATTGAACACATCACTTGAAATGAACTTATGGTACTTTGCCATACATATGTCAAGCAAATGTGTTGATATCTTAATTTTGCTCAAAATGGTGGCAATTTAATTGTTGTTGAAAAAATCATGGAAAATTTTGGAAAAACTTAAATCATCGTAAATCTGAAATCAATAGAGGAAAATGGATACAAATGTCAAGTTTACCAACCATAGTTTATGAAGGTCTACAATATGGTTGCAAGCAGAAATTTGTAGCTTTTCTGGTTTAGAATTTAGAAATTTGATGACTTTGTGGCCTCAAATTTAATAGATGCCGCCTTTTTCGGAAACTAATTTCCACAGCAGACTTAGAGCTAAAAAACCCAAGTTCCTCCCAAGCAATTTATTCCAAAGAAAACTATGATATAATTTTACACTGGCTGTTTTGAAAGATTTGGGTACTATGTGTTGCTTATCTCGTTGTTTTTCTTTTGCAGTTTGGGCTCAAGCCCTTTTAGTTCAGGCTCCAGATATTTATCTTCATTTTCCCTTTTCCGCTTCAGTGATTCCTCATGCTTCTTCAAAATAGGTGTTATCTCTTGGATGAACTTTATTTGAGTCCATGGCTTTGGTGGATCTATTGTCGAGGAATCCGTCCTCTTCAAGTTTGGTACTGTTACTTGCTCTTGCTTTTGATCTTTATCTGCCATGTTGGTGATTTTATAAGGCCGTTTTCTGAAGGTTGATACCGTTGGCGACTTGTTGCTGGTTTACAGTGAAGTGAACTCTTGATTCTTGATTCACACTAGTTTGATGGCTATCTTTAAAACACGGAATATGGAATGATGGAATGGAATGATGGAATACCCATTAAAAATATGGAATTTGTTTCTGAAACATCAATGGGGCGTTAAGTTTGCTTTTAAATAATGCTGTGCCGGTGAGAAAATCAAGAAAATCCAGTGAATAATCGTTTTCGAGCACCATTCCGTGTTTTCTCAAATCATTCCGTGTTTTCTAAATCATTAAATCATTCCGTGTTTTCCTTGGGAATCCCAGATTTTTTCCTTCTCACTTCAGTTCAACAGTTAAGTGCCCCTGGAGGATTATAATGAAAAGACTGAATTGAAACGCATTGTATGTTTGTTCTCAAAGCGTGATAATTGATTTTCATTCAGCCACGCGATTTTCATAAGAAACTTGTTTATCAGAAACTAGCACTAGGGTGAGGAAATAAAAGCTATCCCCAATGAGCTCACTTCTTTCTCGTCGCCGAAACCTTTGATTGAAAAAACTGCATATTCTTGTACAATAGAAAAGATTGGGCTTGTACAGATTTCGAAAAAACCAACAATGTTTTTGTGCCCATTAAGTTTCTGCAGCAATTTCGCCTCCTTCAAAAGTTCTCTTTCGTGGCCTGTACGCCTGTGATATCATGTGGCTGCTTTTATCGCAATCTGCCCTCCTTTCTTCCTCCCCGCCGAGTCTTGCTGTAGTGAGGCCAGCATCACAGAGCCAAAGCTCCCGTGACAATTCAATTGGCCTTGGCTGATGTCGTTCTGTCGCAACTTTGGCAGATCCTCTGCAAGTTCATCATCCTTTGAACTGGAAATGCAAGTTTGATCCTTTAGGGACGGTGTGATCGTTTGTTTCAAAAGAATTGAGACCTTCCTTATTTCTGAAGAATTTATCGCAAGGTGGGGTGATGTGGGTCTATTGGGGATTTCGCCACGACGCACAGTCAGCGAAGCTTATAGCATCAATTTTTCAGTCTAAGACATTCAAAAACTAAATCGAACACGTGTTACAGTTGGTGTTACAGTTTTATGGAATGGATGTTTCTAAGGCTAAGGCATTGTCGTAATCTTAACCAAAAGCAAATTGGATTTACAGAAATATCAACAGAAAAGTTGGGTTGAGAATCGGGATGCCTCGTACATATAAAAAAAACAGGCAAGCATTCAAAATACAGCGAAGGAGACCTCCAGAGTGCGTTAAAATTGATCCTAGAACAGGGAAAATCGATATATTCCGTCAGCAAAGAAAAGGGTATACCGAAGGAAACTCTCCGCCGTTGGATAACGAACCCCCCATCAAAGGCTGGTGGAGGAAGGCGCCCAGTGTTGACTGTTAAAGTGCTTATGCAACCAAATAATCAATCTTTTGTTTTGCTGTTAAAATTGAAGACCATATCGTCCACATCAATATTCAAAAAACCAAATTCAAATATCTTACTCCAAAGTATTTTTATAAGCGTTCAAAGTTGCATCATTTAGTCATTTGCGTGCGACAAAAATTTTTCTCTTGTGACGTCATAAGTAGTAGGCACCAGTCTTTACGAGTCACGAAACACACAGCAAACATTTAATATTCAACATGGCGAGTGGCATGCCAAAGAAACATGACGATGGGAAACACCGTGTTGCGGGTGGAGTAAACGGGGAGAGCTGTGGAAACAGCCAACATGTTCCAGATAGATCATTTGATCATTTTCCTGATCGAGAAAAAGAGCCACAGTGATACATACAGTGGATACGCTTCGTTCGGCGGCATAGGCCTAAGTTGTTTCCTGGAAATAGGACAGGGGACTACGGCTTGATGCAGTCAACTATTAAGTCAGTTTCTTAGTGGCATGCTTTCAATGACTGACATTGCATATAAAAATGATGAACTTATAACTTGTATGTGAAAAGCCAAGTTCAGTTTCTATGGCTAGAATGATCTATTCCTACTGCCAAAGGACCAACTATACCGGTCTGTATACTAGGTGAATGAAGGGAGGTCAAACATACACTAGGCCCAAAATATTTTGTAATCAAACTGCGAAAAGCAACGGAAATAGTTTGTACTTCGAATTCATTTTTTAGAAAATACTAGAAATGCAGTTTTTCTCATATTTAAACTTGGTTACTTTTACCATGACGCATATGGTTAAATTTGACAAATTTGTAGGGTCCATGATGATGGATGGCAGACTGTTAGAAACCATATAGGCCCATCAAACTCAATTGGATCATAAACGATCAACGTATTTACATTGCAATGCAAGGAAGAAGGAATATAATAATAAGATTGCAGATCACGAACACTATAAATCAGAATAAAAAGCAAACCATTCTTGCCAACTATCAACGTTAACTCAACTCGTCGGTCAAACCTCGCTTCAATCGTTGCCAGTAAAATGCCGTCTTTGTATTCGTCGAAACGATAGACTGGTGCTTGACCATGAACAGCGAGAGGCTCACCTAGGGGCGTTTGTGCCAAGATTGATGACACCATAATCCTCCTCACTCTCAGTATCTTCATTTAAAATTGACCCAACATAACAGAAACTTAGCTCAATTCATATGACGACATTTTAACTGAGAACGATCGAAACGCAATGTAAATTGTTCGCAATCTTCCCATGTGGCCTAAATAACTCCCGACAGTGCAATTCAGTTGGCTACTACTTATGATGTCATTAACAAGTTCAACATTTCGCAACAGGTACTTGTTTTTACGGCCGCATTTTTCACACTTCCTGGTGGCAGAAATTTGTGAAAGTGTTACCAAAATGATCAGGAAAGATTAAATTTTCTAAAATTGGTGTTACCTCATTTTTGATAATTTGGTTGCATAAGCACTTTAAAGATGAAGAGCAGTTAGTTGAAGCATTGACCTACTGTGCATCTAACGGCTTCCCTTCAAGACCGGGACGATGTAGCAGAGATGGTGAAAACATTTCTAAAATTTACGGGGAGAAAAATGTGCTTTAAAGATGGGAGACCAGGCAAGACTGGATGATCTCTTTTATCAGACGCCACAAAGAGCAACTGGGAACAAGGAAGGCAGAACTACTTACGAAGGCCAGGGCACAGAGCTTAACTCCGGAGGTGGTGGACAGTTTTTTCACCCTTTTATCAACAAAATCTATAACCTGGATGAGACTGGGCTATCGAGTGATCCTAGATCAAAGAAAGTCCTTGTCCCTCGTGCATCCAAAGATGCTTACTTGATGTCAGATAGTGGCGGGAAGGCCATGTATTCGGTGCTATTTTGTGCTTCTGGAACGTGCATATCCCCATTTGTCGTTTATAAGGGATTGCATTTGTATGGCAACTGAACCTTTGGAGGACCACCAGGAGCAACGTACAGTGTTACCCCAAGTGGCTGGATGCAGGAATTTGTATTTGAGAGCTGGTTTATCAATAGCTTCATTTCACATGTTGCTGCAACCCCTAAACCAATTTTACTGATATACGATGGGCATGGTAGTCATCTGACCTACAAAACTGTTTCAAAGGCCATGGAAAGTCAAGTCATAATCCTTTGTCTACCCCCAAATTGCTCTCATGCCCTACAAACCCTTGATGTTGGCGTATTCAAGAATCTTAAGTGCGAATGGCGAAAGATCTTAAAGGACTGGTTTTGAGAATCTCGTCTTGAAGCAATTGATAAATCTGTTTTTCCGACCCTACTTAATAGTCTTTGGGGAAAGATGAATTGAACCTGACAAAAAATGTTGACGGTTCAAAATAAATCATAAAACATCTTTCTTTAGCAATAGACTTAGTTAATTTCATGCTGTGTGAAATCTTCCACACCAGGTTAGGAAACAAAACAGCAAATACCTGAAAAAAATTCCCTCAAAGGACCACCAGTGTCAATGGCTGCCTCACCAATGAACCTTACTTTCAATTTTGCATTTAAGGAAAACTTTCTCCTATTTCTTATTCCACAAAATTGCCCCCGTGAAGGAGATTCGTATCAGAAAAAAATCACAGGAGTGGATGGACCAGGAAGTCCTCGAAGGGATTAGAATTCGCGACAAATTACTGATAAAATTTAGGTCATCTAAAATTCACATTGATCATGTAAATTTCAAGAGAGCTCGCAATCACGTCCAAAACTTGATTAAAAAGAAGAAAAAATCCTATATTGTTGGGAAACTAAACGAGAACATAGGAAAACCGAAAGATTTATGGAAGTGTCTAAAATCTCTCGGATTGAA
The DNA here is from genome assembly GCA_039566865.1 of Aurelia coerulea. Classification (NCBI taxonomy): domain Eukaryota; kingdom Metazoa; phylum Cnidaria; class Scyphozoa; order Semaeostomeae; family Ulmaridae; genus Aurelia; species Aurelia coerulea. The sequence goes on from CM076947.1 coordinate 14,256,695, forward strand.
ACAACTCACCCCCTAAAATTAGTCTAAATGATAAAGGCAAACCATATTTTGACGATAAAACAAATGCCGAAATTTTTAAGGACTTTTTCTCAAATCTGGCTTCAAATTTAGTGAAGAAACTTAACCCATCCCCACATAAACTAGACAATGTGTGAAAGTACATGACTACATGACTAAAAATAAAAGAAAGGAAAAAAGGAACATGGGACATGGGAGATGGAGGATTTCTGAAAATCGGTTTGGCATAATTGCAAACCGTTGGCGTGTTTTTCGCAGGCAGAGTGCTTCAAAAAATATTTATTGCCCAAGTAATCTTGCCGATACAATAAGCAGCAAAGGGGAGATAATTCCTGGTCAGTGGAGAAGTGAAGCGCCAACTCATTCATTGATTGCAATACAATCAACAGCCCATGGAAAAAAATCCACAAAGAATGCAAAGGAAACACACAAGCCATTACGTACAGCGCGTCGCCCAAGAAGAAAACAATGGGAGACTTGATGTACGTACACACGAACCTGCGCAGACGCATAAACAGGGACTCTGCTATATTTGCTAAACATTTAGGCCCCTTCCTCATTCCTCTACTCGGTGGGGCACTGCTGAGTTGGTTTTTGTAGGAATTGAAATCTTTTATTAATACTGTTTACATTGCTTTGCTACGATAACATTAATTCAAAGGAAGGAGTGATTGAAAATCGGAAATTGTCTCTTTCCTTTCCATTCTGTCTGCCTGAACTTGAGAACCATCGAGTTGATAGGATTATGGACAACCTGTGGTACTTTGGTATTACGTCAATCTATTATGATCTATTTGAGTGAACAATCAGCAAGTCCAACATTTGAAAGAAGAGGCACTTCCGCGTTGACAGAGAACAATCGTTTCAAGCCAGTGACAAACCCAAACAATACATTGTTTTCAATTCAAGTTTATTATTTATTATAAAGCTTCCAGACAACAGAATGCCTCGTTTCGATGACGAGGCGATATCAAATACCGGCGGGAAACTCACAAAGTTGGCGCCTTTTCCACCATTTTCCTGTTTGGACTGTTGACTGTTGTTGCAAGATGGACAAGAAGAACCGTTCGACATTGACAAGTAAGTGATAGCCGGTTTTTCTCCACAATTCTTTATTTAAACTCTGCAAAATGGGCTTCCTAGTTGGGATATTTCAACAGTTTTGACAAATCTTTTATTATTTGAAGATCTAGCAAGGGGCCTGCAGTTTAGAGGCCTACACGTACAAGTATCTCTTTATATTTATAAGAAACAAAGAACTTTGGCCAGTACTGAAACTTTCTTAAAGTTATCAGATTTTGAATACGCACAGTTCCTTACGAGTTCCTTAGAAGTTCCATATCAATCTTCATGTTCATTGCCTGTGCCCTCCTGAACAATTCAAAACAAGGTTTTGTATGCCTTTCCAATGTTTAGTTAAATATTACTCAAGTGCCTTGCTAGTGATGTGATATAGGAAACAAGTGAAAATAGATTCAGAATATGTTGTCTATGAGTTATATTCCGCTCGAGTTTGAAACAATTGGAGTGCTCATTTCTAACAAATTACACATGAAATGCCCTCATTAGTTTTGACTCGTCTTCACTTGCTGATCAAAGTCAACCCCTGTCACCCCATCTGCTTTTCACTTACACAGGGCCGTAGGAAGCATCTTCTGATTGGGGGGGGCCATTGTTCTTAAAACAATAGAGAAGAACGATACATCTGATTAATAATTGTGACGTAGCACCATTACTTTCAAAATTATTGGGGGGCTTCAGCCCCCTGCCCCCCCCCCCCCCCCCGCTTCCTACGGGCCTCTATTCATGGTTGCAAAAGTGAAAGAAGGATCAAGCTATTGCGCTGTCTGGTCATATTAAACTTTTGATGCACAATCCTCCTTGAATGCCTCTCGTGTTTATTACACTCTACTATATTTCTCCATTTCTGATCAGAATATGAAGACCAACTTTCGAAAATTGATCAAAGTCAATTAGTCAAAGGGCAGAAGGGGGGGGGATCCTTAGTGGTTTTAAGATGAAGGAACAATAGACGTCCCTCCCCTCGGTTTGCATCCATATCTATAGAATTGAACATAATTCATTCACTAATGTCAATGTTTTCTCTTGCTCAGAGAAAAATGTCTTCAGAATTGCAACAACGACAGCTGATCGAAGCGAAGATGAAAAATATGCTCTGAAGGTAAATATATCATCTAAGACATCAAAGGAGACACTCCGTAGTCCATAATAAAATTGGAATTGCTTCTGAAAGGCAAGCCGCCTTAATTCGAAAAAAATTAACAACTAAGGCCAGAGAATTGAGGTAAATTTTAAGTGTGTTTGATACCCAGGGGGGGTACTCCCTAACTTTCAATACGGGGGGGTCCATGCCACTTTTTCTTTGCTGACCCCTAAATATTAAGCCTAATGATTTGGGGACCCCAAATATTGAGTCTAATGTTTTGGAGACCCCAAATATTGTTATCTATTTCTGGGGCCCCTTACATGTTTTTGAATGATTTCAATTTGAGCCTCTTGATTTTTCTCAGTTTTTGAATAATACCAAAGCATTTATTTCGTGATTCGCAACTTCAGGGCCAAATTGCAGGATTCTTCCTTTCCTCAGATTTGTTGACCCCAAATATTCAATTGTTGTCCATGTTGTAATTCACAGACCCCAAATATTGATTTGATGTAAAATTTCGGACCCCAAATATTGGCACGGACCCCCCCGTACTAAAAGTCAATGAGTACCCCCCCCCCTGGGGTTTGATAAAGCTCTGTTTTCATCTTGTGATAATAATTGCATCACCACTGAATATGGCATGACTCATGTTTGATATACGATGCAGCTAGGCACTCGTTATCAGTCTAGTCTCTTGAGTGGCAATCTTACTGTTTGCTAGGCAACGCTGTCTTTTTATATCTAGACAGAGAGTGACTTTAGAAATTATAAATACATGCCATTTGTTTCAGGTACTACTACAAAAAGAAAGTGAAAACATTCCACGAAAATTGTTGGATGGTATCAAATTCCCTTCAATACGTCAAGTGACAACTTATGCTCTGTCCCCTTCAAGTGAGGAGGCTGAAGAAAATATATGGAGCCTAGATTTCATTCCGTCTCTCACAGAGTGTGAATCCTTCATCAAAGTTCTCACCCAGATGAAGGGCACTATGAAAACAGTTCATCTGAACCAAATTGGGGTGTTTGGAATAAACCAATTGCTAATCATGAAGCGACTTCACCAGCTTCGAGATATTCAAAGAGAGATCTACGAGGAGGAAGCTTGGTTTCAGAAAGACGTAGTGTGCCCATCCAAGGTATGTCCAAACCTAGACAAACGTAGCCTGGAACAGCTTCAGTGCAAACTGCTAGAATATCATAATGGCAAGGTCGTGTTCTACCGCTACACTCTTGTTCGAGACATAGTTTCCCTTTGCTGTAATCGATGGGCAACCTTAGGGTTGCTCCAGGCTTTTGTGCAGCTATTGAACAAGATGGGAACTTCCTCACGTGTTATCATTCTGAACGGAATAGGAAATATCACTGAGCAGCAGTTGAGGTTCTACCTCCAGCTGGATACGTTGAAATCGAATCTTGATCATCTCTTCATCCTGTTAAATGTGGGTAAAGATGGAAAAGGAGAAACATTTGTTGCTGACTGCAACAGAAATGGCAACCACTGGGCAATACTAGATATTGATCTTAAATCGAAGAGATACCTATACTGTGACACACTAGCATGGCCAGTCCCCCGTTACTTGAACAACGACTTGATGCCGGTTCTCACAGCATTAGAAAGTGTTTGCAGCCAGTCGGTACCAAAACCTGGAATGAGGAATCCAAATCTTATAAGATGTGCTCACTTGTCGGAAAATATCGATGAATTTGGCAAACATCATTGCAGAGGCAGATGTCTGGTTAATTTACCATTACAAAGATGCAGTAACATATGCGGGATAATTTCTGTTTTCACGGCAGCCATTGCTGTCGTATATCCTAGGATTTGGACAACTCTGAAGGAAACCCAACAAGAAACCAAACATCCAGCCTTGTGGTTTCGATCGCCATCGGACCACCCAGAATATATCCGCAAGTGCCTCGGTCAAGTTCTGGTAGACGGGAAGTTTAGAGAGGGCTGCCTTGGAATTCTCCCTGAAGCAGTTGAAAGTATAGAAAACGAATTTAATCTGCTGAAAGATTCCAGTCACCGAAAACGACATGCAACAGAAACAGAAATGCCATTTAGCCGCATCGAATTGAATGAAGAGGGTGTTGGAATTCTTAGAGCCAGAGGGACGCTGAGGAAAGTTCTTAGTCGCAAACATTCATACACAAGTCAGGAAGAGAAGAGTTTAGAAAATTCAGAGAGAAGTAAAATGACAAGAAATTCCGAAAAAAGCAAGACTGACTCAGAAAAAGAAAATGCGAATGGGAACTATGTTAGGAATGGTCGCAAAAGGGAAGCTAAACAACATAAGGATATAGATAGCGAAGTAGATGGTCAGAAAGAGGAACGACGAGGCACAAGTAGTGGCAGGAAGAGCCAAAAACAGGAAAAAAGTATCTATTTAAGTGAAAGAAAGGATAAGAGATGGGGCAATGATTTACAGGATATGAGCGAAAGAGACGATGGTAGACGGAGCGAAGGTGGTGATCTAATCGGAAGAGACAATGATGCGAAATGGTACGAGGGTGGTGATATTAGCGAAAGAGACGACGAAAGATGGAACGAGGGTGGTGATTTGATGGGAAGAGACAATGATGCGAAATGGTACGAGGGTGGTGATTTTAGCGAAAGAGACGACGAAAAACGGACCAATGGTGGTGATTTGATCGGGAGAGACAATGATGTGAAATGGTACGAGGGTGGTGATATTAGCGAAAGAGACGACGAAAGATGGAACGAGGGTGGTGATTTGATCGGAAGAGACAATGATGCGAGACGGGATGAGGGTGATGATATTGAAGAAGGAGGCGGCGAGAAACGGAAGAAAGCTGGTGGTTTGAAAGGAAGAGGCAATGGTAGACGGAACAAAGGTAACGACAATGATAAAAATGGATTTAAAGATGAGAGGCGAGGTGACAGCGAAGAACATCCCGAAAGTGAGGTGACAATCAGAGATAATGGTGGCATTAGAAGTCAGGATGATCAAACACTTGGAGGATATAACCAATCTAAAGTTAAACAGGTAAATTAATCCTTCATTTGCTTCCTAATTTTCTGGCTGGAATTCGATTACGCTATGCTGTCAGCGGTGTCGTCAATATTGCATTGGTATGAACTGAAATAGTGATGAAAGTTCTAAGCGCACTTCCTCCGTGGAATAACTGAGAATTGAGTTTAGATTAATCTGTAGTATAGTGTTTTTGAATCAATTGCTCTTGGTAATTGATATTTTCCGTCTTTTCACTTGTGCATCAATTTACTTTTTCGAAAATTTGCTATTTGCATCTAGCATATCTTGTAGCATGATGATAATCCCACAAAGTAACCGTCCTTCACATATTTGGTGGCAATTTCTTTCCACAGGAAGCTGAAACAGGTAATTTGCACAAGTGATAAATGAAAAATTAGCCACTAATTAATCTTGTTGCACCGAAAGAAGCGAGGGACAAACCTGATGAAATACATTGCGTAAATTTGTGTACCCTTTTCATGAATCCTACATCTACAATCGAATGACTTCATGCATAATGTATTTTTTCTTCAAATTTAGAAAAATGGTGGAGGCAAAATATACCAATGTCCATTCTGCGACCTGATATTAAGCGATCGAAATTGTTTATATAAGCACAAGAAGCGAAAACACAACCACAAGCCACAGAGTCAAAACCACGTTAGATGTCCACTTTGCAAGGATTACAGGTAATTTATATTTCCATAATGGTTCCCTTAGAGGTGCCCGCTCCACGGAAAACACAGGAAAAGGGCAAATACAAATCTATACCTGGTGAGTCAAAAAAGGCCCGGTGTTTGAAAGGCTGCTACTCCCTGAATATATAAGCAATTATATTTTCCAATATCTAGTTAGATAGCTAACATGTTCAAAACTTTTAGAAATTTTCCTGGCTGAAATTGGTCGCACCGTAAGATTTTACAGTAGATTTTCTAAAATATGTCCCTTCGAGAAACCTTGAAAAATGTGCTAAAATCATGAGCAATCCTCCCTAATGTGTGCTAAAATCATAAGCAATGACTTGCGACGCTTTAGCATGTGCTATCATTTTAGGGGAATGAAAATGTCTCCCCACTAGTATTAATAACTTATGCAGGAGGATGCCATTCTCCCAAGAGGACACAATGCATGAATGCATGCGAGTGTCGTTACTGCTAGGAAGAATTTGGGAGACTAATTTGGAAAAGTAAGGGAGAATTTGTTTGTCGTTTTCTTTCGTTTTTGCAGGTTTTCGAAAAGGGCGTTCTGAGAAAATGTCTCATATCGACAGAAAGGAATGGCCGATTAAAGCTGGGTAAATTGCTGAACCTAATTTGACACATTGGGAGTAAAACAAGACAGTTTTCAATGTCATTGCTTTAATACTGAGGGAGCAGAATTCTTTCAAACTCCGGACCTTTTTATTGACTCAACCGGTATAGATAAGTTTGAAAAGAAAAATATAGTTTGTAAGACGAAACCATGGTCTGGAGGGATGATGCAGCATCTTAGTGGAGGACTTCCTCTGATGATTGCTCTTTTGGCCACAGATAGTTAGCAGTTACCACATTGATCCAGAGCAAGACTCGGAGCAAGTCCAGTAGAAGCCTTGTTTTCTTCAAATGACGGTTACGACACGAGCAAAGCTTCAAATCAAGAAGCAAACCTCGAAAGGACAATAGAGTAATTAAGGATGCAGCGGCCACTTCGATTTGACATTTGTATATATTATTTTCATTTTATTCTTCGTTGAGTTGTAAATGTACGATTGATCTTACAGGTGCAATAATCTGGTTGAGTTGGCGACTCATTTATCAGGGTACCACAAAAGAGAAGCAGTAATTACAACCACCAATTTGCAAACGTACGACGACTTCTTGGCCTGGAAAAAGGATGTCGAAAAGAACACAAATTCTTGGTTTGTTCAACACAGGCAAGCGAGAGAAGGTGTGCGCCATACAACTGTATGGTTTTATTGCAACAGAACAGGTAATGTAAGAAAACGCGGGGATGGGAAAAGAGCATTTAAGATTCAAGGGTCATCAAAAATTGATGAAAAGTGTTGTGCCTTCATGAGGGTGACTATTGATAATGATACGAAAGAAGTCCAGGTAAAACATTCACTGTCCCATGTTGGGCATGATACGAGACTGGGACATTTAAGGATTTCGGAGGAGCTGCGGACAAACATTGCTGGCAAGTTGGCAAGGAAGATTCCTGTGGAGGCAATTCTTGATGAGATTCGTGACAATCTTGGCGCAGACTTAAACAGGGACCATCTAACTAGCAAGCAAGATATTCACAACATAATGCACCAGTTCAACATCACTCACGTTCAAAAACATTCGCAAGATGCAACTAGTGTGCATTGCTGGGTAAACGATCTAAGAGACAGGGAGTACGATAGTGTTCTTTGCTACAAGCCACAAGGAGAACTAAAGTATGGCCTTCCACAGAGCGACTTCCTCCTTGGAATTCAAACAGAGTTTCAGAAGGACACAATGAAAAAACATGCTTCAAAGCTGGTGTGTCTCGATTCAACACACTGTACAACGGGATATGATTTTCTGTTGGTCACGGTACTCGTTAAAGATGAATATGGCGAGGGTGTACCCGTGGCATGGCTTATTTCCAATCGAGAAGATGTTTGCTCATTGGATCCTTTCTTCGCTGCATTGAAGGAAAGAATCGGAAACGTTGAAGTAACGGATTTTATGAGTGACGATGCAGAGGCATTCTACAATGCATGGACGAGAAATTTTCCACCTCCAAAACGACAGCTTTTATGTGCATGGCATGTTGACAAGTCACTACGTACAAACATTTATCGAAACGTAAACAATATTACAGAGCAAGTTAACCTTTATAAAATTGTCAAGGTTCTCCAAATCGAAACCGACCAGAAAGAATTTAAGATAAAAAAGCTGCAAGAATTCTGCGCCTTTGCTGAAGACCGCTACCCTACCTTTTATGACTATTTCAAGGCTGAGTTTTTGAAACGCCAAAAGCTGTGGGCCTATTGCTACAGGGCTTCAACAGCTGCCAATACAAATATGGCTCTTGAAAATTTTCATCGTGTACTGAAAACTTGCTACTTCCAGAGGAAACGAAACAAAAGGGTGCACCATTTACTCGGTGCGTTGTTAAAAATTGCGAGGGATAAGGCATTCGAAGCTTGGGAGAAATTGGAAAAAGGAAAGCGAACCAACAAAATTAAAGAGATTGACAAGAGACATAAGAATTCATTATCATTGCAAACAAATGATGTAGAGAGAGTATCAGAAAACGAATGGAAGTTCCCTTCACCAACACTGGAGAATGTGATCTACTCAGTGATAAAAGAGTCTGACTGTGATCAATGTAAGATGAAATGCAGTAGTTGTGGTGTTTGCATTCACGAGTATACTTGTTCGTGTCCTGACTTTGTTATACATTCGGTACCCTGCAAACACATCCATTCTGTACATACAGCAAACCTTAACACGGAACAAGCGCAAACTGTGACTGCATTTCTAGAGAATGAAGCAGAAGTAATTGAGAATGAGAGATCATACTTTGAAAGTCAGATTAGAGATCCAATGCTGAAAGACGACTCGTGTGAGGAACTTAAAAAGAACATTGCTGGAGTAGTTGATGTGTTTGTAAACCGTATGCAAGAATGTAGAAATCGCGATGCATTGAACGCAGCCCGAGCACATATAAGCAATGCATTAACGGCCAGGTCCATAACGCGGAACCCGCGGAACCCGCGGAACTCGCGGAATTTTTGTTCCGCGAAGTTGAGTTCCGCGTTTTGTTCTCGCAGTATGGGGCCGAAAACCAAAACGCGGAACTGGCGGAATTTTTCTTCCGCGAAGCTAAGTTCCGCTCTTTGTCCTCGCGGTATATGGCCAAAAACCAAAACGCGGAACTCGCGGAATTTCATCTATAAGGCCTGCTCTTCCTCCACTTGCCTACAAAGAAGTTTACTTGCATTTTATCACTTTTAATCAACTTTTAGTCGACCGTTCTTCCCATGCCAAGAGATTTGTAGCATTTTCTTAAGCAGCTACTTTCACGTATGTTACTACGCCGTCAGCCAAATCTGCTTCGAAAATGAGTCAAAAATGGTCCGTTTAATTTCCCTCTTTCTGCAAAATCCATTGCAAATCTCAAAAACATACAGGTGAATTCAATAATTCAACTCTCTTCTGGCAAATTGAAATCGAAACAAGCTGACTTTCTCACAGGATTGAAGGCATATAAATTGAGATGAAATTTTCCACTTCGGCTCCAAGCGATAGGAGATTTGTAGGTAGGCCATTTGTTGTCATTTGCAAATGCCGTATTGCTTTGGTCTTGGACTCGATACTCGATACTTTGATCACCTGGAGCTGTGGGAGAGCTTCGAGGATAAGGATCGCGTGTCACACGAGGCAAAGAAATGTACATTGTGAGCATACGCACGCGAAATGTGAAAAATGCTATTCTTGTCCATTCCCCTACTTCCTGACCCCAATCCACTTGACAATATTTCGTAGGACTAGCTTTTGCTGGACATAATCCAATACTCTCAACAATCCTAGTCGAGGGAATTGGGGTCAGGAAGTCCACTAAAAAAATCTATTAAAATTGATATAGCGCAGGTAAAATTCTTTGTAGGCAAGGGGAGGAAGAATATGCTCTTTAGATGAAATTCCGCGAGTTCCGCGTTTTGGTTTTCGGCCCCATACTGCCAGGACAAAACGCGGAACTCGACTTCGCGGAACAAAAGTTCCGCGAGTTCCGCGTTTTGGTTTTTGGCCCTATGCTGCGAAAACAAAACGCGGAATTTGATTTCGCGGAACTTGTCTGTCAACATAAGAAACTCTTTTTACGTTGATTTTGGTCGATTAAACCAAAGTTTCTTTCCTTTATATACAACTGGGATGGGATACAACTAAGTAGCGATGTAGTTTTGCTGTTCAGCTGAGCGACAAACAATATTTCGCAGACCTCTGTTTTATTGGGCATAAATAATTCAATACTCTCGACAATCCTAGTCAAGGGGATTGGGGTCAGGAAGTGGGGGAATGGACAAGAATAGCATTTTTAACATTTCGTGTGCGTATGCTCACAATGTACATTTCTTTGCCTCATGTGACACGCGATCCTTATCCTCGAAGTTCTCCCACAGCTCCAGGTGATCAAAGTATCGAGTATCGAGTCCAAGACCAAAGCAATACGGCATTTGCAAATGACAACAAATGGCCTACCTACAAATCTCCTATCGCTTGGAGCCGAAGTGGAAAATTTCATCTCAATTTATATGCCTTCAATCCTGGGAGAAAGTCAGTTTGTTTCGATTTCAATTTGCCAGAAGAGAGTTGAATTATTGAATTCACCTGTATGTTTTTGAGATTTGCAATGGATTTTGCAGAAAGAGGGAAATTAAACGGACCATTTTTGACTCATTTTCGAAGCAGATTTGGCTGACGGCGTAGTAACATACGTGAAAGTAGCTGCTTAAGAAAATGCTACAAATCTCTTGGCATGGGAAGAACGGTCGACTAAAAGTTGATTAAAAGTGATAAAATGCAAGTAAACTTCTTTGTAGGCAAGTGGAGGAAGAGCAGGCCTTATAGATGAAATTCCGCGAGTTCCGCGCCCGGTGGGTGCAATTCAATTGTATAAGGTACACCACGCTCGTCCATACCATTTCATAGGATACCCTTTTCTCTGACTTTCTAGCTGGTAAAAATACCCCTTATCATGGAAAATTTTGAAGGTAACCCCTCTTTAAAGGAGTATCACTGAGCCCTAAAGAAATCTGTGTACAAAAACTGGTCCTGAGAGAAAGGTTTGGGATTTTTGCACTTCATTACGATTCACTATTCTGATATCTCTTTGTTGGAAAATAGTAGAATCCAATAAAACTTGGGTATCAAACTTGGACCAGGGGAAATTGACTTTTATTCTAGGGTCCCGAGTCCACCAGCATTTAACCGTTTTTGGGTCGGGATATTTTCTGAAGAAAAATACCCCGTTTTTTCTGAGATTCTAGGTCCTAGGATTCTGCTTCGAATGTGCCCCTTTCTCAGCGAAATCATGGACGAGGGTGGTGTCATGTTTTCATTAACATTGCACCCACCGGGGTTCCGCGTTTTGGTTTTTGGCCATATACCGCGAGGACAAAGCGCGGAACTTAGCTTCGCGGAAGAAAAATTCCGCCAGTTCCGCGTTTTGGTTTTCGGCCCCATACTGCGAGAACAAAACGCGGAATTCAACTTCGCGGAACAAAAATTCCGCGAGTTCCGCGGGTTCCGCGTTATGGACCTGGCCATGCATTAACAGTACTAAATGGAATCTCCGTCACAAATGAAACCATTCAGCAACTAGAAATAACCCAAAAGTTTCCATCGAACAAAACTTTTGACAAGCAGCCTAGATTTTATAGCACAAAAAAGAAAACAACAAAGAAGAAGAAATCGTTGACCAAACCGACAATGGAGGAAAAAGAACAGATACGGGAAATCTTAGAGGAAACTGTTCCAAACGTCTGCGGAGTATGTTTTGAGGAGAATGATCGAACGAATGATAGGATAGTGCAGTGGTTACAGTGCTCTGGATGTGACATTTGGTTACACAAGGCTTGTCACGAAGAAAACAACGAAGGACAAGATGATTATTGCTCATTGTGCAGGCAAGAACGTAATGCGTAATAGCGATCACATTTTAGACATTTATACCAGAGGGGGCACTTCAATTGAACCTTCCCGTTTATTTGAGTTTTACTTATGCAACTTATGCCAAATAAATAAAAAAACATAAAAAAGTTCTTTAATTCTGAAGCAAACCAAACTTGCTTATTAATAAGATCAATACTCAACACTGGAAACTATCTCCTTCTTCCCATGATACAAAACATGTACAAAAGTCTTGTGTTGTCATACTTTAGACACTGACTGCTATGCTGAGTGCCCTGTGTGGGAGATCATCTGTGGCTCTATAGCTATAAATGAACGACAAAAACTTCAAAATCGGGCTGCAAGAATAGTTATTAGCAGCAGATATGATGCTGCTGCAAAGCCTATTACTCAAATCTAAGTATGCAATACAAATCTATCAATTATCTGGCCCCGATCTGGCCCTCACTTGCCTTACAGAAATGTTCTGAGGACTGTCAGATACATGCAAGAGAGAATTGCGCAATACAAGAATTGATTTAAAAATTCCCATGTGAAAATCTGTTTGTGGCAAAAAATGCTTCTCATATGAAGGCCAAAAAGGCTTGGCTTGGACACAAAATTGTCTCCCACATTAAAATTTTGTGAAAAAGCCTATTTAACTTTACGATATTGGTGATTCTCTCGTTCATATTCATCGTATCATATGATTATATCCACGGTAATTAGTAGCTAACAATAATTTTTATTTTAGTTTTCTTCCAAATTACTTGTAAATTTTGATCGTTTTTCATTTGCAAGATATTCAGCATGTCACATTGTAAAGCACTGCAGGAATACACGCATTTTTTATCAGAAACTATGGTCCGGGGCTAGGCAGTCTCTTAAAGTTTTGGGCTATTTTGCTACAAAAAGTTTCTTACGTGTTTCTTACATTCTTTATGCTGGAAGTGTAGAGTTAGTTTGGTTTTCTCAAGAGGGCTCCAAAATTACTTGGTAAGATCTCAAACACGATCTCAAACAAGTAAATAACATAATTCGCACTAAAAAAAATGTACAAACCGTTGCTTTAAACTGTACGGTGGGAATGGGAAAATTAAAACTGCAAATTACACAAGTTTCTTAGCTTTTTAAATTTAGGTAGGGTTGTTTCTTAACTTTGGAAAAATTGAGCCTACCGTTTCTCATCAGCGGTTTCTTATAAAAAATATGCGTATCATAAAATGCATAAAATCAATGGTATGCAATTTATGACGATCAACTTTTCATCAAATTTTCCATGAAAATCTTCCCTAATGTTTGTTATTCATTTCTTATTCATGAACTAAACAGTCATTTGTCTTAGTTGCTCGGGAAATGTTAAGAATTTTATCTGGAAAAGGAATTATTTATGCGCTTGCGACGGCGCCAACTTTGTAGAATTTCCAGCCGCTATTTGATATCGCCTCGTCATCGAAGCGAGGCATTCTGTTGTCTGGAAGCTTTATAATAAATAATAAACTTGAATTGAAAACAATTTATTGTTTGGGTTTGTCACTGGCTTGAAACGATTGTTCTCTGTCAACGCGGAAGTGCCTCTTCTTTCAAATGTTGGACTTGCTGATTGTTCACTCAAATAGATCATAATAGATTGACGTAATACCAAAGTACCACAGGTTGTCCATAATCCTATCAACTCGATGGTTCTCAAGTTCAGGCAGACAGAATGGAAAGGAAAGAGACAATTTCCGATTTTCAGTCACTCCTTCCTTTGAATTAATGTTATCGTAGCGAAGCAATGTAAACAGTATTAATAAAAGATTTCAATTCCTACAAAAACCAACTCAGCAGTGCCCCACCGAGTAGAGGAATGACGAAGGGGCCTAAATGTTTAGCAAATATAGCAGAGTCCCTGTTTATGCGTCTGCGCAGGTTCGTGTGTACGTACATCAAGTCTCCCATTGTTTTCTTCTTGGGCGACGCGCTGTACGTAATGGCTTGTAGGAAACACGAGAACTGTTCATGAACTATTTTTGCAATGAAGGAGCTGTTAGCTGGCAATGTGCACTTTGCTGAGAACAATTTATATTGAAAGTATGATGATCTAGCATTGTTTAACATGAGAAGCTTAACCAAAAACATTATTTTAATTTTATCAAAGCCGACCAACCAACGAATCAACCAACCAACCAACCAATCAACGACCAACCAACAAGTTTCTGCTGGTGTAAGAGAAAAGGAAAGAGAAGAGAGAGTTATTCAGCGCACAGTTTCAAAAAGATTTAGAAAAAGACACAAGTGAAAGATAAGATTTCGAGTGACCCGGTGAGACCGTTTTATTTTACTGTGTGGTAACGCCTTGAAGCTTAAAGGGCCCTGGCCAACATTGATGCTTTGCGCGCATAATTCACCCTCGATTCCCTGTGTTCTTGAGTTTCTGATGTTCAGAAACTAATATGGCTGCTCGCAGTAAAAGGGATGGAGAAGGGTTACAGTAATTCAGAGCATACAGTAAGAATTTTTGATGGAATGGAGAATCAAACGAACAAATTGCAACGGTTTATGAACTCTGAAACCACCAGGGTATCGTATTATTCGTAGTTTTTATTTTTTCAATTGACCACCTGTGCGGTTTCTTTCAAACAGGATATCAACGGTTTCCATTCCTCTGAATATGATGTTGATACTAGATTGCACTAGCAGAACCAGCAGGGACTTGAAGAAAAATATAATAAAAATGAACCGTCCAGGTTTCGAACTCGGGTCGCGTGCGTGAAAGGAGGACAAGACGACTGCTTCGCCAACCAACCGTTAGCTAGCCTGAACACTGGAATCGTACATTATCTTGATAATAGCCGAGGGCCGCAAAGCATCGATGTTGACCAGGGCCCTTGTCCTTTGCTGCTTAAATTGAGTCATATTAGTCAATATGGGCAATTCAAATGATGGCGCCGCCGCTGACGGAGACCTTGGTGCGAGGATGAAAAATGTTGAATCGACTGTCCAATATCGAAACTACCCTGCAGCGTTTTATGGCGACGCCACAGAGAGAAACTGCACCAACTCCATCGACAAGTCAAGGGAATATGTCCCAGGAAGGTAGGCCTAGCATCCCGCTGCAAAGGGGTCAGGGTCCATCCTCTGAGGTCCCAAATTTCATACCCATTTCAACAAGTCAGGGTACTCAAGCTCAAGGTTTACCAACAATAACTTTACCTTTACAAGGGTTTGCTTCTGTGAATAATGAAACATTGGTGTTCAACCCTCAACAGTTGTTAGGCTAATTTTCTGCTCCAGCGATTTCAGTAATAGGTGGTCTCCCCCCAGTACCAGGATATATTGCCAACATGATCCAAAAGAATAAATATGTGGATTTTGCTCTGTTACGTTTATGCAACTTGAACAGTCTACCAACAGTTGAGCCCACAAGTATCCAATTAGCACGGCTCCTCCGCACTGACCTTCAACCAGTTGAGTCCTTTGTGGACTGGGCGGAGGCATGGGCAGTTTACGCCGCATTGGTCGCAAAAACAGCCCCTGAAAAACCTGCCCCATTAATTTCTTATTTTTTGATCATGGCAAAAGCGCACCGTGACATCCCGGGTAAAGGCTGGATGGAGTATGACAGAGCTTTTCGGAAACAAGCTGCCGATAATCTTAATCTTTCTTGGTCAGTGATGGATCCCACGTTGTATCTATCCACTGTTCTCACAGAGGGTGCCCATAATTCAGCCATAAAGCCCCAAAATCAAGGCCAAGGATCAAGTGTGCTATAATTGGAATAATGGCAATTGTAGCTTCCCCAGATGCAAATATAGGCATGTTTGCTCAAGATGTAAGGGGAATAACCCCCGCCTGTCCTGCGAGTCTAAGAGCCACACCCGTGGGGAAGGGATCAAGAGACACGGAAGCCCTCCGCCAGATGATTCTAATAAGAAGTACAAGTTACAATGACTCGGTGCTGAGACACTTTCAAAATTTCCGCGAGTTCCGCCGGTTCCGCCTTATGGACCTGGCCGTTATGAATGGTCTAACTTTTGGTTTCAATTTAGGTTGTGTGGGGGGGGGGGCAACCGGTATCTGCTAGCCGTAATTGTCCAACTGCATATGAAAAACCTGATGTTATAGATGCATATCTGAAAGAGGAACTAAAGCATGGCTCAATTGCGGGCCCATTTCAGCTATCTCCGCTTTGGTGTAATTCCTAATAATTCAAACAAACCGTTTTGGTGTAATTCCTAAATCGACACCAGGCAAATGGCGCTTAATTACTGATCTGTCACACCCATCTGGCAGTAGTGTGAATGATTTTATCCCCGATAGTTCTGCAGAAGTTTCGTACGCTGGTATCCCAGAGGCCATTGCTAAAATTATGACTTTTGGGCAGGGAGCTAAAATGGCAAAATTTGATCTTAAAAGGGCCTATCGTCTGTTGCCAGTGCATGAAGACAACCGCCGTTTGCTTGGTATGCGTTGGAGGGGTAATGTGTACATCAACCTTGCCTTTCCCTTTGGTTTACGCTCGGCCTGTCAAACTTTTACCAGGTTTGGGGACGTTTTACAATCCATCTTTGAGCAACAAGGTATCAAAGCGCAGGTTCAGCATTATTTGGATGATTACTTTTTAGTTGGGAGGCCTAACACAAGTGAATGTGGCGATTCTCTCAAGACATGTTTCGAAATATATAAACTTCGGGGGGTGCCTCTTGCTGAAGATAAAACTGATGGCCCTACAACCACAATAACTTTTTTAGGGTTTGAATTAGACTCTGATAAACTAGAATTGCGTCTACCAGAGGAAAAAGTGTTGAAAATTAGAGAGAATATTCGACCATGGGCAGGTGGTAAGGCAGGAAAAAAGCGTGAACTCTTATCGTTATTAGGACGCTTGCAACACTGCTGTCAGGCTATTGTTATTGGCAGGCCATTTTTGAGACGGCTTATTGATAGGGCTCATTCAGTTAAAGAATTGCACCATCATGTTCGCCTATCGTGTTGGGAACTTGATGATATAAGATGGTGGAACACACTATTCTCTCAGTGGAAAGGGCGTAGTCTCTTCTTATTCCGCACATGGGAACGAGCACCGGATCATTACACTACATCCGATGAGCAGGCAGCATTGGCTATGCCGCCATTTATGAAAATATTTGGTTTGCGGCAAAGTGGCCCCCGGGCGTCGATAAGCTCAATATAGCGATCAAGGAACTGGTGCCAATTGTACTGGCGGGAAAGATGTGGGGTGAAGCCTGGGAACGGAAACATATCGTGTTTAGGTGCGACAACATGGCTGTGGTCCAATGTCTAATAAATGGGACTTGTAGGGATCGTCACCTGGCCTTCTTGCTGCGAGAACTTTCGATTTTGGCAATTTTAAACAATTTTACGTTTACTGCAATTCACCTCCCTGGCGTTAAAAATCGCTTAGCTGATACACTTTCTCGCTTCAATTTCCAGGCCTTCTTCAAAGCTGCAGCCACAGTCTCAGAGGAAATACCCCAGACTTTTCTGCATCGTCTGCTGTTCCCTCCCTGGACCAACCCTGGCAGCATTTAATCGAGAATTCTCTTGCCGAAAATACCAAAAAGACTTATGCATCAGCTCAAAAGAAGTTTATAAATTTTTGCGAACAGTTTAGCCTTATCCATAGGAACGGTTCCCCACTTCCTGCCTCAGAACTGACGTTGCTACGCTACGTAGGCCATCTAAGCAAAACCCGCAAAGCTGCATCTGTGCGTGGTTACCTTTCCGCAGCTAGATCTCTTCACATCAAGGCAGGCTATGGTGATCCATTAGCGGGATGCCCGCGGTTGCCCCTCGTCACAAGAGGGTTGCGTAGGGTGAATTCAGAGGTCCCAAAATCTAAACTGTAAATCACATCTTTCGTCCTCCATATGATAAAACTTCAGCTGAATTTCACAAAATTTGATGATGTTATGTTTTGGGCAGCATGTTGGACAGCATTTTTCGGATTCCTAAGAGCAGCAGAGTTCACTACGCCCCCCTGAAGGATTTAATTCAGCCAGGCATTTAGACATTTCCGATTTAAGTGTAGATAAAAGCCAGTAGCCGACAAAGTGTTCCTTCATTTGAAGTTTTCTAAGACCGATCAATTCGGAAAAGGTTGCACTGTGGTCCTCAGGGGCGGATTCACACTGGTGCTTGCGGTGCTTGGGCACCAGTCAGATTTTCAACTCCTTTCTAACTTTGAATGTAGAAGTTTTGAAATGGATAATTGAAAATATCCTGTTTTCCTGAGTTTCTTTAAATGGTTGATTCTATCGAAAAAATAAAAACTTGAATTACTTTCAACAATCCCTATCAAGACGAAGAAAACTGCGTAGCGATATTTTCCATTGCAAAATTTTGACAGCGACCCCCTGTTTTCAAAAAGCTTCCCAGCCAATCACGTAGACATTCAAAGTAATGCAGAGAAAGGAGAAAGAAAAAAGACAACCCCCTGCTTGACTGGACTTGACTTCATTCTGAGGCCTTTTGTACGTCGCTGCATTCACTTGGTTTCGCGGGAGCGCCAGTCACATTTGAAATTCATTATGCTAGCCAATCTGAGTTCGAGTTCAGAAGAGCATTGTAGGCGGGAGCCCCAGTCAGTTTTGAAAAATATCATCCTAACCAATGGATGATCGAGACGACTGGGGCTCAATTTTGGCTGGAGCCCTAGTCAGATTAAAAATCATATGTCTTTCGAAGGTTTTTAGGCGGGAATTACAATCGTTGCTCGCTATTATGGCCTAAGTTCGTCTCGTTAGTCTCTGCAACCGCATCCGTCCAAAGTAAAATCCAACATGAATGATTGAGTCGAATTAGAAACAAAATTCAATAACAAATTATCGAAGAAGGAAGAGAAGGAAAATGCTGTTGTAGAATTGAGAGAGAAAGCTGCAAAGTACCTTGAATCACAGAGAAGGGAGAAGAGTTGTGGAACGCAGTTACCAAGAAGTGACTTCGCGTCACTGCAATTTCCTGAGAGTCAGAGGGGGAGGGCAAATGATTTGCAGCCGGTTCGGTTAGTCTCCAATTCAGTTGAAAAAGTTTCGAATTTGATACGCCGCGAAACTCAAAGAATATGCTTTGTTAATTCATTTGTTTGGCTGGTTTCTACATAAATTCACCTTTCAAGGAGAAAGACCCTGATAATCCAGACAAAGCTTAATTCTGTAAGAAATTCGTAGGCTGGTAGGCCCTTCTACTAACTAGAAACTAGTATAGCTTTTAGGAATATCACCCTTATTCACTTCTGTCCTCCTAAACCTTTCAAGATATCCTTCACATTCATTTGGATTTGATACATTGAAATATTGAAATCGTAATAAATAGTTTAAAAGCTAGAAGGACCCCTGGGTGTTTTGAGTTGTGTTTTGTGTGTGAGTCATCCTGCAATGCAGAGAGGAAATCAAATTTGCAGGAGGGAGGAAACGAGGGAGGAAACACAAAAGCTCCGCAATCATTTAGATGTAATCAAATTTCATCAATTATTCCAGCTGTCACGCAATTGTATTATTCTGTTGTACCATAGTAAAGTAATTGGACAATAGCAAGAATATGTAATATTGGTAAAGAGAACTTTTGAAAAAAACCCAACAACACTGACCTTTTGATATCAAAAGTTTCTTTTGTCTTCTTGGCTTTTAGCTGCATGAATTGTGTTGTAGTTTCTACCACTGCCACTTATTTGTTTCTTGACATACATCACATTATTTTGGAAGGAAAGAGTTTTATAGTGGTCAAGATATGCATTAAAGTGAAATTTTGCTCAAGAGTAAAGGTTAAACAACGACAACTTTGCCAAGAGGTTGATTAATTTTGCTTTTGAAAGTTGCCTAGTGCTTCTCAAACACAGTACTGATAAAATGTTGAACCAAGAGCTGAAATAGTTTGAAATTTACTTCAGCTGGAATTTAGTTGGTGATTAAAAACAGGGGTATACGGTTTACAGCTTCAGCACATGTCTTGAGGGTACAGAATTGTCAAAGTGGATCAAAGGCTAAAAACACAGACATAAACTGCAAAAAGTGTTTGTCATTTTACTGAGCAAAATCAGCTTCAGGCATTCCATCACATAACTACTGTATAAGATAATCTCATGTTTCTGGTTTAGTTTCTGTGTCAAGATGCTTTCTTTCATTCAAAATAATTCAAAGCATTTGTGGGTTTGCAATTCTTGCTAAGGATACTTTTTTATCTTTGTAGAGCTACTGGAAATGGCAATTGTTTGTATAATGATTGTTCGATTGCTTTGATTGGAGATGAATCCTTGGCAAATTGTCTTAGAGCCTTGACATGCATAGAGCTGTATGTTTATGCAAGCTACTATGCTGATCATCCACACTTTAAAGATCTTGAAAAGTCTGGGAAAGTCAGTAAAAAATCATCATTTGTTAACTCCCTGTCATTTCAGGCATTTGATGATTATGTCCTTGGTGATTATACCTCTGCTGTTTGTGAGGAAGCTCAGATTAATGTTTTTGATGCCCGGTATTCCTCTTTTCTGTGTTTGCTTGCCCTGTCAAGAGTTATTGGCCAGCCTATTGAATCATACTTTCCAATAGTCAATGATCACCAAGATGATGTTGAGCATTTGACAAAATCTGAGCTGATTTTCAATGGCTGTATCATGCCAAGGGAAAGTATCTCCCAAAGTATTGAGAAAATTCACCTGTTTCAATGTGCCTATGTTCCAATTGAGTATTTGTAAACCAAGATCATCCCAGAGAGGAAGGATCACTTTATTCCCCTGTTTCCCCCCAGCAAGCTGAGAGCTGCAACAAAAATCACAGGCAGAAAGAAAAGGAAAGCAGCTGAGACAGTTTCAAACCCATCTAAAGGCCCAAAGCTCAATCCAATACCTTGTATTGCTCCTCAGGTTATCACAATTGATGAAGTTCCTTCCTCCTCCAATTCTCCTTCTGCCAGACATACTAAGGCATTGATTTTGCAATCTGCAAAACACCAAACCAGAATTGATAGCATGTTTGTTGCATAAGTTGCACAAAAGTTGCATGCAGTTTTACCAGTTCGTGGTTCAACTACTCAGGTGGCAGTCAGAGAATATTCGGCATCACCAAATGTAAAGAAAGTCAATGTCAGCAGATTGTTTACAAGAGAGCCCCTACAGTGGGAAGATCTGAATGGCTATGTAACATGCAAGTATGATGACCAGTGGTGGCTTGCTTACATCTTAGAAAAAAAGGAGGACACAGAAAGTGTAGAGATCTCATTTCTCCATTCAGCTGGGCCATCACCATCTTTCACGTACCCCAGAAGAGTAGACAAGTTGGTCGTTCCAAGATATGCACTCTTGACAAAAGTAGAGCCAACAACTGCAACTGGCAGAACATATACTTTAACAGAGAAAGAACAAACTGAGGCTCTTGATACATTAGAGAATATTTGAAAAAGCTGTAGCGTACTGTTTTAGTATAATTATGACGAAGATTTTGTCCTCCTTTAGAATTTTGCAAATAAGCGTTGCAGTGAAAGTACTTAGCATTAAAACATCTCTAGCTCTAGAACAAATGCAAACACCAGAATAATCTTTGGCACATCAATACTATGGTAACTAAGGATTTCAAAAAATGAAATTATTTTGTTGGGGGGTTGAACTAATTGGGCTCCAGGGGGTCCAAAGGAAAGAAACATATATTTGTTCTACAGCTGCTGTTCTGCTTAGGATTTGATGTTACAAATGCAATTTTCAGATCCTACACACAAAACCCTTTAAAATGAGCCATTCCCCACCTCTGTAGCATGTAAACTAAACAAGTTACAAGTATTTCAATAAATCCGGGGGTTCCGTTTGGGCGTGAAAGCTCAAAAGCTGGAACCCCTGTATTTTGGAAAGGGGGGCATCTATAAAGCTGAAAAATTGCACATGGTCTCGTCTCAATAGTAGAACCATGTGTACCAAATCTCATTCATTCAATGTCAGCATTCTCACTCAAATCTTACTATGGATAAAATCGTAACCCACCCACCCACCCATCGTGCTTATAATAATGTAATAGGCCTACTACTAAGACATTAGATAACAAACAATGTGGGATAAAGAACATGCAAATTATTATGAAGAATGCAAAAAACCTTTACGGAAAAAATTTTGGGGAGGCTTGGGCCTAGAAATGGTATCTCCACCTAGTAAGTAGATAGGCCAAGCAAAGCGAAAAGAAGGAACGACAAACAAATCTAGGATAATCTTTATTGTATGCTTTCTTTAGTTTTTTGTAGTCAAAAGACAAAGACAGCATCTTACCTATGTCCTTGGTTCTTTCGTCGACCACGTGATCACTTTGGTGTGATGAAAATCTACCGTCTCTCTCAATCTGAGTCTACCATCGACCATGTGATTGAAAAGCGCGGGAAATAGAAGCCATTAACCATCCTCGTTTTGAAAACGAGGAAAGTATGGACAATTTTTAACAAGTATGCGAACATTTTTTAACAAGTATGGAGAATTTGTAACAAGTATGAAAAATTTCAAAAGTACCAAAATTTTGAAACAAATATATACAATAAAGTATTTTGAAAAAGTATGAAACATTTCTAACAAGTATGGACATTTTTTAACAAGTATGGAAAATTTCAAAAACTACCAAACTTTTGAAACAAGTATGAATTTTACAATACTATCCTCGTTTTGAAAACGAGGAAAGAACAAAATATTTTTAACAAATATGAAACATTTTTATCAAGTATAGAAAATTTTTAAACAAGTAAAGAACTTTTGAAAAAAGTAGGAATTTTATGATACTATCCTCGTTTTGAAAACGAGGAAAGTATGGAAAATTTCTTACAAGTATGAAATATTTCAGACAAGTATGAAATATTTGTAACAAGTATTTTGTCAGCATTGGCACTCAATACCAGGTAGTCATTTAAAAGGCTCTTGTCACCAGTGTGCTTCCTCTGCCCCCCCCCCTCCCCAGGACGAATAGGGTTAAAAAAATGTTGTGAATTTCAGCGAAACCCCACCCATGCTTATGGAAAGTCTACTGACAATAGGGCCCTTGTTTAGATAATTTTGGGCCCAAAAATCCACCCATATGGGCGGTACATACCTGTACCCTAAATATGCTCTGTACCCCTCAGGGGTCGCCAAAAGAAATGTCTCCCTTTTTGTGAAAGCTGGTTTAAGAGAGGTCAACTCAGCTAAAGATTTTACGGCTGTTGCTAAGAGGTTTGCAAGAAAACCAAGGCGATGCTCTACCCAAAAGAAAAAGATCATGAAGCAAGACCATCTCTTGACGAATCATGGTCGTTTGTGCTACATATTCCAAAGATTCAAAGTGTGGATAAATTCATAGTGATTTAAGATAACGTTGTAGATGTCATGCTGCACTCAAATTCTACTTTAATCCATCATCATCGATTTGTCAAAGAAACAAATTATCAAGATAGTTAGAGTGTACTTGGCTACGCTGAATTAACTTTTTGGTTGTATCACCATAAATTTTGATAGCGTAATCTATTCTTGACTGGATAAAAGCATTGCATATAGACTGCAAACAGTTCTTTCTAGGAAGGTGACAAATTTTCAAAATTTCCCCATGAAAACACCAAGTGGAATTTCGTAATTTTTAGAGAAGGGGAAAAACCCAACCATTTAAAAGAAATTGATGATAATGATAATAAAATAAATTGAACTAAACCATCATAAAAAATTAACAGAAATAAAATGAATAAAAACACAACTGTTAAAATCTTGAACGTTTCGATTAAAATCTTCGTCAGCACTACTTTCTAAAGGACAACCGAGAATTTATACTACGTGATAAACAAGGCAAGGTAAAACTAAAGATAAAGTAAAATTACATTTTTACTACAAAGAACCCTATTCCCAGGAAACATGATAATATAAGGATAATGATAATAATAATAATATAATAATAAAGCATGCCTCCTAAATACGGCCAGGATTGTTAGACAAGTACTGGACATAAGAGACTAAAAAGCAAGAAGAACTATTTATATTTTCTATAGAGACAGCATGCACACTTTTTCAAGTTACGGGATGTAACCTGAAAGTGGACTATGCATTACCTGTTGTATTGTGATAAAGATTCAAATGATAGTAATAATAATGATCATAATGATAATAATGATTGACAAAGAGACAAACAAGGCCCAGGTAATAGACTTGGGAAATAAGCAATAGGGAAATTCCCCATTTTGTAAACATTGTCAATTGTCATAGTTGTGGCAATTTGTTTCTGCAGATATTTCATTATTGCAATCTGATGTTTCTTGTTATCTCTTCTCGGTTTTCTGTTTTGTCCTAATATTTTACGCAGGGTGTTAGGCGCAGGGTGTCAGAATGTTAGGCGTGTTGCCAGGTGCCACTGTATAGAAAGGAGAAAATGAAGAAAGGATGCAAATTGAGTAACCAGAAGTTTGCAACATGCACATAAAAATATATCTACAAGTTAAGTCAAAAGTTAAAATCAAGTTAAAATGTTGTTTCTTCAAAAAGCTATTAGTGTTTTCATTGTTATTTTCTCTGTTTTCTCTCTCGTGATCTTCCCCATCGAGGGGCTTCTTGTACGTGTGTGGGTCTTATTTCGGTTCTTGTTTTGCTTGATCACTCACGCTTTGTTAACTCTATTCCACCTGGGGGGGGGGCATTATGGCCCCCCCAACCCAACATTGATATACAGCTTTTTAACGACATGAGACAGAATGCTGGTACCAACTGACTTTTCCTAAAATTTAATGCTCTACAAAATTCTACAAATTTCGTTTTAATTATATGAGTCATGTGACCACTGAATGCCCTTATTTGGAGAGATGTCACAAAAGAAAACACTAAATTGCTTATATTTTAGTCAATCCTTGTTCGAATTTGTTGTAATTAGTGTCATTGGATTGCTCTCATCGAGGGCTTTCGTATGATATATAGTTTGCTAATTTGCATTCATGTTTAGAGTTTTTAGACATATGATGTCACATATATTTATGACGTCATTGTTCGAAAAGGTGTGAAAAAAATTAAAAATTAATATATTATTTTGCGAGAAAATATGATGTTGTACAATATTTTTAACAGTTTAAAAGAACAAACTTTGTTTTCTCTAAAATATAGGACATTATTGTAGTTTCCATACATAAGCTTATTGCAGACTGGCCACAACATATCTAGTTGCCTAGCAACAAGTCACGTGACTAATTAAACGCTCATTACTTAATTAGAATCACAAAAGATTGTTGATACTGTGTACAAAGTTACAACTTCAGAACTCTTTTGGTTTTGGAAATAATTAGGGGGGCCATAATGGCCCCCCCCAGGTGAGGAGTGAATAAAAAGAGCCCAGGTGGAATAGGGTTAAAGGCATATGCCCTGACTTTTTTAGGGTATCTTACACCGAGTTTTCGTCATATATTTCATTGGCGTTGGTGACCAGCGTATTGATTTTTATGAGCTCATTTTTTGTCAGGTGTTGGTAATTTCTGGCATGTATTAAGCAGATCTTCTCTTTCAAAGCCTTTGTCGCTTCACTGAGTTCATCAGCATACTTTCTCGTCAGGTTGGAGTGGGGGTCCTCTTTAAATTGTAGGCTGGTAATGGAGGAAACCCCTCAAAAATCCTCACCCTTGAATGGTAGTAGTAGTGAGACCGCCAGTAGCCGCAGAGGTCCCCGTAAACATGGTTTGGAGGGGCCCCTGGCACCACTGGGGTTCATTGAACATGGCTTTCAATGCGGTACTCTTTGCCATAATTTTTTTGACTTTTTCCCGGCTAATCAAGGCATTTTTTTCGATCTCTTCTTTAAATACCGTTTTGATGATGTACGTTTCTTCTTTGGTGAAAGTGTGTCTTTCAGTGGGTTTAACCTCATTTTCGCTATCTGAACTGCTTTTTTCACTGTCCATATCATCGTCAAATAAATCATCACTGGGATTTTCCTCCATTTCTGTAGCGCTTACGAAGGGAGAATTTTGGATGTCCTTTTTGATCCAGTATCGGAGCCGATCATATATCTTTCTCTCCTTTCCTTTCATTCCACGGTGGATATCTGCAGCTGCCTGCACTTCACAAAGCTTTATTTGACCTTTGGCTAGGTTTCTTGCAAATATTGTCCTTAACTCTTTGTAATCTGGCTTATCGTCCCCGTTTTTTGTTGTTGAATTTCTCATTAACGTTCGCATAGCTGTTGCAGTGGCTGCCAATTTTGTCTTTTTTTCTTGTGCAAAATATACATTTTCCGCCGTTCTCACTGCATGACTCATATGTAAGGCTAGATCAAGTTTCAGTTGTGGCTTGCACGAGTGAATGTGAGTGACATGCACAGTGATCCAGAGCATGGAATAAATGCCAAAACACAAATAGTTGCAAATGCAAAAACTTTCACACCTATCATAGAGAGGACACTTTGAGGTATTCAGAACAAAAATCCGTATAGAAATCGGACCAACTACTGCAGAGAAATTGCACTTTTAAGTTGCCAAAAATTGCCAGGCCATGTTTTTGTTTACATTTCCGGTGTATCACTTTTGAAATGGGCCTAAACCAACAATTTCAAATGTTCATTTCTCCAGTTGTATTCGTCCGATTTCAATAAAATTTTTTTTAAATTGACCCTCAATGTCTGCGCAATTATACAACGTATCAGTTCTATGAATTTACATCAATTTATTTAATTTATTTGGCACATATTTGTCAAGGGGTATTTTTAGCAGTAGAACTACTCAAGACCCTAAATTTCTTCTTTCCTGGTGCAAACAAAAAAAGTGAGGAAAAAAGAGTCTTAAAAACTCATTTCGCACTAAACTTCAGGTATCGATGAAGGTTTCTGCCAAAGGGTTCGTTCAGGTTCGTACATGTAAAAATTTTATAGCTGATATAAAAAATCGAGTCATTTAGGCCTATGTATGCTATTTTCTGTGATTTTCAATGATAGTATGTATATTTTTGTTCTGAGTGTTTCCAATGCATAGTTTTCGTTTTAATTGCACAGCTTTAATAGCGAGGGTTTAAATTCTAAATAAAAAGAGGCATTATTTCATTACCTAACAATCACATTAACATTTAAATGACTTGAATCGTACACGGGTTTAACATGGTTTACACTAAAATCACGGCAACAAGCATCTTATGTCTATGACTGTTAAGATACAAAGCTTGGGCTTGAGGTCCATTTTTTGATCTTGGAAACTGCACTAATAGGTTACAGGAAGGTGTGGTGTGCGGCAAAAGGATTTCTGTCATGACCCAATCCCAGAATTTAGGGAAGATTTTGATACCTAATCTTTGAATACGAGTTACGTTTTCACAAAGAAAAATTTTCGCTGCAAAACCACTGCAATATTTTTGTTTCACGTAAACAAAGCATTAGCAGGACTTTAAATTACCTAACATTAAAGTCACGGGAAACAGAACAGTGTCAGAATGTTTCGTAAATGATAAGCCCCAGTACCAGAAAATTCACAACAAGATTATGAAAGTATACCCCGTTTCTATAATTTCTGACAAAAACTCCCCTAAATGCCTATATGACCAGAAATTTGAGAACCCCCTCGCCTGGGCTTTTAGTCTATAAAGTGCACTTCTGTTGTATAAGTCTTGAGAAACGAACTTCATCTTGGACTTCAAATTAAAGGTCTCACGAGCCTTAGCTTTTTGGTTCATTACATGTCGTGGGCAATGATAAAAACTATATAGTTATCATGAATTTTATGAACTTATAGTTACTCCATAGGCTGTGTATTTATCACTTTATCTTTCTTTATTCAATACCTAATGCTGAATTTAAAAAATCCAAAGGAACTTTACATTTATTTTTGGTTAAGGTTGAAACTGATTACAGAATCGCACAGACTGAAACTATATTCTAAAAGTTATCTGCAGTTTAGAAGACTAAAACTGTCACTTCAAAGAAAACCTCTTGGTTTATAATCCAATTAGAGTTTTTGTGGAACGAGTACATCTGAAAATTTAGAGGAACTTTTGGTTGCAGACTGTGAAAAAGTTTTGTGTCAGTAAATCATGGCCCCTTTGTCCGGATGCTCATCAAATTTGCACCAGATATTCCCCATGCTAGACACGATCCATTGAAGCGACAAATTCAGGCATGTGAGAATGAGACTTTCTTTGCATCAAACCAAGAAGAAGCGCTTTTTCCAAACATGAAAAAATGAACTATAGTTAATAGATCGAATGGTAGAGTTTGGACTTAAGCCTAGTGTTCCCAAGTCATAGACATAAAATGCTTGTCGGCTAGACTACGTTTGATCCACTTAAATGCTAATATGCTTGTTAGGTAATGACATAATTCCTCTTTTTATTTAGAATTTAAACCCTAGCTATTACAGCTCTGCAATCAAAACGAAAATTATGCCATGGAACCACCCAGAAACAAGAGATACATTCTAATCACGGAAAATGACAGAAAATAGCATACATGGGCCTAAATGACTCGATTTTTTATATCAGCTATAAAATTTTTACCTGTACGAACCTGAACGAACCCTTTGGCAGAAACCTTCATCGATACCTGAAGTTTAGTGCGAAATGAGTTTTTAAGACTCTTTTTTCCTCACTTTTTTTGTTTGCACCAGGAAAGAAGAAATTTAGGGGTCTTGAGTAGTTCTACTGCTAAAAATACCCCTTGGCAAATATGTGCCAAATAAATTAAATAAATTGATGTAAATTCATAGAACTGATACGTTGTATAATTGCGCAGACATTGAGGGTCAATTTAAAAAAAAGTTTATTGGAATTGGACGAATACAACTGGAGAAATGAAAATTTGAAATTGTTGGTTTAGGCCCATTTCAAAAGTGATACACCGGAAATGTAAACAAAAACATGGCCTGGCAATTTTTGTCAACTTAAAAGTGCAATTTCTCTGCAGTAGTTGGTCCGATTTCTATACGGATTTTTGTTCTGAATACCTCAAAGTGTCCTCTCTATGATAGGTGTGAAAGGTTTTGCATTTCCAACGTTTTGTGTTTTGGCATTTATTCCATAATTTTGACAATCTGGATCACTGTGCTATGGTGTGATTTTGGTCCACAAAATATTTTTCCCAGCAAGATCAAATGCGGCTTGTGTAAAACGCAGGTCATGCAGGTTAAGAAAACGCGGGTTAAATCATGGTGGCCATGGGCACATTGGCTTTAGGCCCTCCGCCGTTTGCACAATGGGTTCGCGGAAAGCGTTTGTTTGGTCGTTGGTTGGATTTAAAGACAGGACCCCTTGAGTTTTTGGTAACAAGTTGTTGGGTGTTTCAAACAAAAATGCGTTGCCAAAATAATAAAACATCTATGCCTTTCTTACATTTTGTCTGAGATGGCAATGCGCATATTTCCGCTGTGTTGTGTTGTGGTATGGTAAAACAAAACTCATGAAATGCTTAACCCTTTGAGCCCTGCAGTCGCAAATCTGCGACAACAAAGCGCCCACGCGTAGGCCTGCAGTCGCAGATTTGCGACGAGCGTAGTTCCTCGCGTTGTCGCGCGTTTTCATCGCAGAAAAGTCGCCATTTTCATTCATACGGGACTTCTTTCGATAGGTTATGTAATAAGCTTCAGAATGATGTGAAATACCGATGTAGGTTCCAGTGAAAATTTCGGAGCTACGGCGAGTTGAAAGTTTTGAGAGTTCCATATTATTATTGCGTGTGAATCAGCTGATTTGAATCATGGAGCTTCGTTCTGAATGAACAGCAGTACGGAGAGATGTTTGGTGATTGAAGCAGCAATAACGAAGGTTTTATTTTATGGCCAAAGAAGAAGGCCTCTTTAGTTTAGTTAGGCCTTGTCTAGGCCCAGAAAACATCGAGCCAGAAGACGATGTGCGTGATGTCAAATAGATGCAGCTGCTGGCTGGAGCATATCGTTACAGCGGCTGGCTGGAAGAATACTGAAGGGACTGGCCTCAAAGTAGACAGTTCCGAGCTGGAGATATTCCGAGAAAGCCGATGTATAATTTGAACAACATTTGCAAGACAACTGAGAGATTATTTTTTACTGCCATTACTTATTAGTTAGCAATGTGCAACTGTATGGTAACACTGATGAGGCCAATGGACGACTGAGACTTTATTTTTATTGCTATTACTTATTAGCTAGCAGCAACTGTAAGGTAAAATGAGGAAGGAATCTTGAAAAACGAACATCAATCACACAGTCACAACAGTTGAGTTTTTATCTTGAAATTTATCTTACAAAAAGTGATCTGCTGCTTGAGAGTGGTAGCTTGAAATGGGCTTAAAGCTACTAAAATGCATGTTCTTTCGAATTAGTTGATATATCTGTTGAATTGTGCTGTTTCGCATGAGATTTTAGGGATTTTACGCGAGAAATGAGTAGAGAAGCAACGGAACACTTTGAGGTCAAAGGTCAGGTTCGTTCAAATGTTAGTCTATGTGCCATACATCTGAAGCAGGTTTGATGAAGAGAGAAGAGACCTGAGAGGCAAAAACATGTTTATTTCATTCACCAAAGCAGGGCTTATGACATTTAACACTATAAATTGCATGCAGAAAGGAACACGATGGCCTACTCCAACTTCTCGCTGTAGTTTGAGATCGTCTTCTTCGCCAAATCGTGTCATTTTTGGTGATCTTGAGAAGCTGGAAGCTAAAATACTAAGAAAATCACCTGCAACTTGAAGGAAGATAC
This sequence comes from Aurelia coerulea, assembly GCA_039566865.1. NCBI lineage: Eukaryota > Metazoa > Cnidaria > Scyphozoa > Semaeostomeae > Ulmaridae > Aurelia > Aurelia coerulea. Next base: position 14,287,117 of record CM076947.1, read on the forward strand.
CTAAAGTGAGGTTTGGTGGTAATAAACAACAATTTCAAACAATTTTGAACAAATTTGCAATACTTCATTTTGTGATTTGATAATTTTTTCGCGCCGAATTTTACATTTCAAAATAACAGGTCGATTTTGACGATGCGTTGCAAAACAATCCAGGTGGGCAGGGAGTGCGTGCGAAAACAATGCAGGGCTCAAAGGGTTAAGGAACCTTTCACTAAATACAACAAAAATTTGAGAAGGCTGTGAAACTGCAGAAACCTTTGGTACCCATGACATGGTATTTCTAACATTTTGCAAAAAGCAGGTACAAGCAGCTAAACGCTTAAAAAGAGTCTGCCTGCATGAGGTATTGGTTTCCTGAAAACTCTCTTTGATAGATGGGTGTGCTACTTGACTGATCCAATGCCTAAACTTTCTTAGAAAACTAACAATGATCTCGACAAATTTAGTTCTTGATTACAAAATGTCAATTCCAACATACAGCGTTTTGAAATAGATTGTATTATGTTGGAGAGGTTTCCGGGGTTTCCCCTAGCAACAAATCTCATTATGTGGACAAATGATAATTTGCATTCAAAATTTCCCAAATCAAACAATCGTCGATACTATGAAGGTTTCTTATCACAATGTAGCCATATAACCTTTGGACTATCATACTTAAAACATCAGTAAGCTGTAAGCCGAAAGCCAGTATGCCCATGGCCTCTAGTTTTGACCCGCACAATTTAACCTGCGTTTTCTTAACCTTCATGACCTGCGTTTTACACAAGCCGGATCAAATGCCGAAAAGGTAGCATTTTCAAGGAGGGGTGTTATAGCCGGCATGCTGTAAAGTGGATCTTGCGTCGTAGCCACGTTGGATGGAGCCTAGGGCAACTGGGGCGGCTGGGGCAGTTGTCGTTTGACTTTGTTCTCAATGCTCATTGTTAAGTCCTTCTTTAACATAACTTTTCTGGAAACCAACTTGAATCTTTGCTAAAGTTACAAAAACAATGTGCTCGAATGATATTTTCTGTTAGCAGAAGGACTCATTGCAAACCCCTTTTTATTGATCTTGCCTGACTTCCAATCTACCAACAGATTGAGTAAAACTCTTGCATAATGATGTTCAAAATTGAATCAAATATAGACCCTCCTTATTTAACCAATTTGTTTCAACGTCCATCTGATCAGCACAGCCACAACACACAATCTTCTTCTAAGAAATCATTCGCATGCCCTGGGGGGCAAGGCAAGCTTTATACAAAATCATTTGCTTTTTATGGAACCAAGTTGTGAAACTCTTTGCCAAGACATATGAAGGACATAACATCATTGGAGCTATTCAAAGCAAAGTTCAATACTCATTTTATGGACAAATTTATTTCTCAGTCTGATCTAAAATGTGGTTTTACAGTTTAATGATTTATAATGTTTTAACATCTTATGTAATTGAACTTTGTAACTTATTCCTTTTAACTTTTTATTTCAATTTGTGAACCAGGCTTTAAACAAGCTGTTAGCTTAGACCTGTCATTCACTATAAAGAAATTGTACATACATTCATACATACATACAACGACTGAAAAGACTCACTAACAACCTTTTTAACTGAATAAAGTAACAATGAAGGTTGATTTTTCTCAGCCTGAGGTTCTACAAAATTTGCTCTAATTCTAGGGAGTCACTAATTCAAGATTCAAGAACCAAGAACCAGAACCAAGAACCAAGAACCAAAACTCCCTAATTCAAGAACCGGAATTCAAGAACCAAAGTTAAACACCCTAATTCAAGAACCGGAATTCAAGAACCAAAGTTAAACACCCTAATTCAAGAACCAGAATTCAAGAACCAAAGTTGAACACCCTAATTCAAGAATCGGAATTCAAGAACCAAAGTTGAACACCCTAATTCAAGAATCGGAATTCAAGAACCAAAGTTGAACACCCTAATTCAAGAACCGGAATTCAAGAACCAAAGTTGAACACCCTAATTCAAGAACCGGAATTCAAGAACCAAAGTTGAACACCCTAATTCAAGAACCGGAATTCAAGAACCAAAGTTGAACACCCTAATTCAAGAACCGGAATTCAAGAACCAAAGTTAAACACCCTAATTCAAGAACCGGAATTCAAGAACCAAAGTTGAACACCCTAATTCAAGAATCGGAATTCAAGAACCAAAGTTGAACACCCTAATTCAAGAATCGGAATTCAAGAACCAAAGTTGAACACCCTAATTCAAGAACCGGAATTCAAGAACCAAAGTTGAACACCCTAATTCAAGAACCGGAATTCAAGAACCAAAGTTGAACACCCTAATTCAAGAACCGGAATTCAAGAACCAAAGTTGAACACCCTAATTCAAGAACCAGAATTCAAGAACCAACTTTGGACACCCTAATTCAAGAACCGGAATTCAAGAACCAACCTTGGACACCCTAATTCAAGAACCGGAATTCAAGAACCAAAGTTGAACACCCTAATTCAAGAACCGGAATTCAAGAACCAACTTTGGACACCACTTTATAATATTTTTGGCATTTACCAACGGACCCTGCGGCGTTATGCATAGTTTACATCAAAGTTGGTCTCCATACCGTCCATTTCATCATGGGGGTGAATACCAAGAACTTTAAGAAGTTTAGATTCCAGAATTCAGAATTAGAAATTCTTTGTGCAAAAGATTCTCTTTCGGCCTTCTCTCGCTTTTCATGATTCAAAATTACATAATTATCACATTTCAAAACAGGCTTAGAATATGCAGCATTCTGCTTATGCAGGCCTAAAATTAAAAGCCAGAATAACATTTAAATGTTTTCAAAATCTCACTTAAAGATATGTTTTATATGTTGATTAAAACTTTTCATGTTGCTTTGCTTTTTCTAACCCACGTTTAGGAGGGGGGGAATATCCAACCTTTTGAGAGGGTTTAGCGGCGCTCCCCGGTTTAAATGTTGCAGAGCAGCGTCTGTTCATCCAGGCAGACTTACGACTTTTCGTCCGTTGTTTCCTTGCGTTCTTTGATTTTCTGATAACAGTAGTCTAAAAACTTGTCTAAAAATGGCCCCCTTTTCAAAATGGCCTAAACTAGCGGGTTCTCTTACACTCAACAAAATCGCTTCAAAGTCTGACACGGAGCTAAGTAGAGGCAATCTATAAATAAGACAAATAAACGCCTACGCACGTAATAGATGATTGCGCTAAAGATGGCGGCGAGGAATTTTTACCAAGATGCATTGCGTTCAGATAAAGATTCTTTAACGATTCTATAGGAATTCGATTAAAGAACGCAACGCAGTGCATCTTGGTAAAAAAATTCCCTCGCCGCCATCTTTAGCGCAATCGTCTATTGCTCCTCTAGGTTAATTGTAGATCTGCATATGCAGTCCTTGGGTTAGCTATTTATCTCCGTCAACTAACTTTAGTACAAAACATAAGATCCTTTTGGATGATTACAAAGTCCGTCCTGAGCTAAGCAAGCATAAGAAAATCTGAATATCGAGTTCTTCATAACCCCAAATGATCGTTGTGATGCTGTTTTTAGCTACAGTCAGAGGGATGAATGTTGCTGCTAAAGTCGCCTTCAATAGCAAATCAAGCGCCTTGTAAAACGACAAGAATCGCCCGAAAAGCAATATTTTGATCTTTATGTCAAACGAAGATGATACGCAACAAATCAAAAATCATTACCCCTAGTTGGCTTGGTTCGTGCATGAAACTATTGGTGCATCTGTCTAAAATTAGATGTCATGTGAGATTAACGATAACCCGAAATTACTTATGCAGAACTCTGCAGAACGTTTCTATTCGCGGGCATCTAATTTGAGACAAGCAGTCACGAAGATAACATCTGTGCAGAATCGTATGTATGAAGATGTTTTGGTTCAGTGTGATCATGTGCCTTCCCTCAGTGAATGGCGCCATTGTTTGATGGGATTCTGCACCTTTCCTCTCAACTTCACCTGCGACGTTTGCATATTTGCATCTGTAGCTGTGCAGGAGGGGGTCCTTCTACCTTCGGTGATGCTGCGAATGCTAGCCTCTGTGCAGGCCGCCGGTTACATCATCCTCTAAAGTTGACTTATTTGCATAATGAGTACTATCAACAAGTGGCTAATGATGCGTTCGTTCTAGAAAACGATTGTTTTAACGTAATTAAGCTGCTAATGAAGTCAAGAACGTGCCAATTCTGGGTAAATTTGTTGTTGTGCCAGGGTAAACATCATGGTGATTTATCCATCTTATGGTGTCAAATCTGTCTAACATGAAACATGCCGACGTCAAATTTTTCTATCTGATCGCGGGAAACTTCTGTCTTGTGTGAGCTTTCTTTATTTCAGTGCCAATTAGCAGAGGTAGAACGTTAATCAATTGCTTTAACGAGCGTGACGGACTTTCATTCTTTCTTTCTTTCTGACTTTCTGACTGACCCGGAGCCCCCTCTTAGATTACAAAGTTGGACTTTGTAATCAAAAATGATGTTTTCCTGACCTACTAATCGCAAAATACATTATATACCTTTCAAGCGGTAATCTTCCTCTATAGAAAAAAGATAGATCCATGACAGAGGACTCTAGGCCGTATCAACCGTCTTTTATATGCAACAACAACAACTGTCTAAATAGCGCCTCCTTATTGGTTGAAAACTAAATTTAACTAGATCAATATTTTAAAATTTAACTAGATTGTTGACTTGCTACAAGTCTTCGTTTGCCTTCTATTCGTATTGTCATGGTGTATAGTTCATACCGCGCCGGAGGCGAACGAGCGCGCAGCGCAAGGGCGGCGGAGGAGGGGAAGGTTCTTCCTTCCTTCTGACTCCTTCATTTAGAACCCTCTCATCTGAGGCCTTGACATGCCACTGTCTGCGATTTATACTGAGACTTGTAGCAAGTCAAACTAGATTGGTGAATACGGAAGAACCCGGAAGAACCACTCTACGCGGGACCCGGGGGTGGGGGGTGGTCACTTCAATAGGCAAGTGACGGCGCTGTGCCATTTTGAACTGTAAAATCATACCCTAAAATTTATGAATTTTTCAAAAGCCATACCCCAAAATTTACGGACCATTCAAAATAGATACCCTAAAACTGACCAAAATTCGAAATTCTGAAATTAGATCGAATTCAATACCCTGAAGCGTTTTTCTTCCAAAATGACACCCGAAATTTATGTTCATTTGTGATGTTACCAAAAATGACACCCTAAAATTTATTTTCAGCCTGAAAAAAGTTACCCCAAAAATTGCACATCCCGTACTGGTACATATGGTAGTAGTGACCCCCCCCCCAGGGATGTGGGACTTAAATTTTTCAAGAGTACGGTTATGACTGCCTCTTGACCTCTTGACCAAATTGTATCAGTAAATCAATTAACACAGAAGAAACAAAGGACGAAAACTCATAAGTCTAGATCCAGGCCTCACGCAACAGCATCGTTTTTTACCATGTGGTCATCGTTACAACGTCGGTTCGCGATGGAGAACTTTGAGGTTGGAGATGGAGCTCATTCAAAAAGACTCTGATACAACAAAATTGAAGGTGAGTTGTGTCACTAGTTGAAACATTGTTTGACGCTTCCTTGGATTAAGTGTTGTCAATTTGGCTATATTGCTTGGGGCTTATTGTTCTATTGTGTTGAAATCCAAGCGTGGTCAGTGGATATTGTGCGGGGCTGGTAGGCAGTTTCTTAAATTTTTGGGCTATTTGGCTACCAAAAGTTTCTTTCGTGTTTCTTATATGTTTAATGCCGGAAGTGTAGAGTTAATTTTGTTTTGTCCAAAAGAATCCCCAAATTCTATCGAGTACCGAAAAACGGGGGTGGGGGGGATGAGAATAATGAGGGGGCTGGAAATGGTTCAAAATAATGGGGATACCCAGTAGTTGGGCAATTTTCTACATTTTGATTCCAAATCTTCAGATATAGACATATTTTGAAAGAGTGTGTACAAAGCCAAGAAACATGATGTATAATGTAGACCCATAATGGCTACCATGTCACCATGGTAACCATTTAACACTGCGGATAGTCAAAACTCAATCAGATTGGTAATGCAATTTCTTGGAACTGATACAAGCATGAATGGAGATTTTCTCACATGTTTTTGTTGCAAAAATTTTTTTCAAAGCAATAAGTGAGTGGTAAAACGCACCACATAAATTTAATCATGATGTCCCCAATGGAGAAAACAGAATTCCCGACAAAGTCCCTTTTAGTACAGTAGAAACCCGTATAAAAGAACCTGTTTTTATAAGAACCTAGAGGCTGAAATTCAATCTTTAAAACCCCCTAAATAAGAACCCCAAGAGGCTGAAACTGGGAAAGGTTCTTATATAATAGCTTTAATGTAAATTATTAAAATGACAAGAATGTTTAGAATTCTTCACATCCTGATCAGACTTCTTCATTGGTACAAAAAAATTTTTCTCAAGAAATCTCAAGAATTCTTGGGCTGGAAAACCGTGTTAATGTGTGCAATGCCTGCTTATATATAAGAACCTTTTTAAGAACCTTGCATGCTGGAATTTAGAATAGCAGCCATTTAATTAAGAACCAATTCAGGCTGCCCAGAAAAAACCTAGGTTCTTTTATGCGGGTTTCTATTGTACATTGCATGGCTTATAGCCCATGTATTACACATACACAATTTCTCTTCAGTATAACCCAGGCCATATTGAAAAAAATAGATTCCTAAGGTTGCCTGAGCCACAATTTACGCTTTTGAGAAAACAACCTTTATTTAAAGTTTTGGTTTTAGTTATCTCCAGTAAATGAAAGTTGTCATCTTTCATAAAAATCTTTTAGATTTACTCCAAGAATCATAAAATTGACAATATCAAGTATAAATAAGAGCCATCTTTTATTTATCATTTGCATCATGATAAGCCAGAATTGGCTTTTTGCCAAACTGAGCGCATTTAAATTATTGTTTTTGCTGCAAATTAGACCCTTCAGTAGTGTCAATATCAATTATCAGCACTATCTAAAGAGCTAATGTCAAATTGCCATTAGGTTTGCTTCTGGGTCTTCTTGCCCTTCATTCTTTGTTGTTAAAATTTACCACTGTGTAATGATAATGGTTTTGAATCCACAATCATGCAGGTGTATGAGAAAGAACCCTTATAAAGCAGGTCTTGGCTCATTTCTGTTTGATCTTTTTGTTCATTACAGCTTCTTCCCTTACAATGTCCTTGCTTTCTTCTTTTCGCTTCTTGTCTAACTTTCTTTTCTGCTCTCCCTGACCATTATTGGCCTATCTTTAGAAAGCAGTAAGTAGTAGGCCCAAGGAATTTTTCCTCTGGCTCTAGCTAAGGCCCATCCTATCATTTTCTCTTTTGTTTTCTTTTTTTTTTTTATATTCAATATAAAATTTTACAAGAACGAAGTACTTAAGACCCTACGTACAAGCTACTTTACTAAACTACGAGGACGATACCACGGAGTGCAAGAGACCGTGACAACTCCGCAGCCATTAACATAGAGAACATGTAACTAAACTAGAATTAAATATACGGCTACGAAAAATACACATAAACGATTTTTTACTGATAATTACTAAGGTTCGTTTCACTTTGCATGTCGGGATAACTTTGGGCAAGCAGGTCTTTTCACAAAATGGGTGAAATTGGGGATTCGATATCAGATTTGGATGGATTTGTGCCCAATGAGCCTAACATCCAATGTGAAACAAACTTACAAGCAAAAGAAATAGAGGTAAGGGGACTTGGTGATTATTAAGTGTAAAACAAAGGTTTAGAATTTCCTTAGTCAAACCGACCAGTTTGGTGAATGAAATTTAGAGTCAGTTCGAGAACATGTTTATTTACGTCACTAGAAAGGTCTTTATCACCATACAATAAAAGTTGTACCAGAACGTTGTTCGAGAGGGTGTTGATTTGAACAAATGGTTGTAATACTACTGAAAGGCCAGCGAGAAGATCTCGTCGTTGGATGCTAAATGAAGGACAAAGCAGCAAAAAGTGCTCCGTATCCTCAATACCGTCATTTGTAGGGCACATTGGGTTTATGGTGTCCTTAAAGTTGTGCTTAAATTTGTGAAAATTTAATTTACTGAGACCGACTCTTATTTGGGAAAGATACGATAAACCTAATGGGTCATGAATCCCAAAGACAGGTTTTGCAGGGGGACGAATTATTGATAAAAGCTTTGACTTAAAGGCAGCAATGGACGGTGTAATCCTAATCTCAGGATCGAGTTTATTCCATTCAGTTATGCAGTTAGGATAGAAACTATCTCTTTCTCTTTTTCTGACATCGCTTGGCAATACTACTTAGTGTTGGAATATTGCCTCAAAACGTTGGTGTCTTCTTCTTCCCATAATTTGAAAAGTTGTCTTGCCAATTCCTTGATTTACTCGCAAAGAAATACCATGATTTCGAAAGTAGAGACAAAACTGATCTCCGGAACAAACTTTGATTTTACAATCTAGTACTTCATATGGGCAATCTCTAGAGTACTTCATAGAACACTGCACAAATCTATAGCTCTAAAATCCGGACCAATGGCCTGCAGGACCCGAGAAAGTAAATAAAATTATGAAACAACTTTTGTTTATCTCAATCAAACTCCGTTTCCAAGGTGTTGCTAAGCAGAAAAATTAGACAACTACTTGTAAACCTTGCAATTACCAAAAATCTATGCCTCTTATGGATTTCTGATGCTAAACATCATTTTTTCCAATGATTGTTTGGGTAAATCAATTTAGAAAAAATTTGACAAAAAAACAGCATTTTGCCAAAAAAATACTGGCCATCTCCCTTAATAAATACAGTAAGAACATTTGCTTAGCAGGAATTATTAAAAATTATGTTCACTATCATTTCTATTTATCAACAATTAATAAAAGGGGGTGAAATAAAAGTGGGCGGGTTAGGAAAGTTTTTAAAAACTTAATAAGCGGGGGGGGGGCGATTATTCGGCACTCGAGAGTACTTAGTAAGATCTCAAAACACATAAGTAACATAATTGGCACTCGAAATAATGTCCGAACAAAATATTGTTGAGTGTGACGGGAAAATCAAAAATGCAAATTACAAAAATTTCTTAGCTTTTTCAATTCAGGTAGGGTTGTTTCTTAAATTTTGAAAACATTGAGCCTACCATTTCTGATAAGCGGTTCCTTACAAAAAAGGATATGTGGTAATACTCCATCATAAGAGGAGGGGAAATAGGTGTATTTTATTGCCAACAAATTAACAACAACTCCAGTACTGGCAAAATGTAACTTAAGCAACAATTTATCTTTGAAATCCTTATAACTTTTTTACTTTTCACTCATGTTTTTGTATCACATCATTTGGAAGGTACTTGAGTGATGTCTAAACATTGGAAGGCTTCAACCAACAAATTGTTTTGAAATGTTCAGGAGGACACAGGTAGTGAAGACAAAGATTGTTATGTACCTTTAAGAAACTTGCAAGAAACTCTACTGGTATTCAAAATCTAACGATTTTAAGAACCTTTATCTCTGGCCCTGCTTCTGTGATTTGATTTCGATTTGATTCCTTTTTGCTTGTTTCTTATGAAAAATATATGTATTCCATCGCAATAGGATGGATGGGTATTATTGATACCCATCCATCCTATTGCGATGGAATACATATATGTATTATCAGCCAGGTCTAAACCGCGGACAACGCGGACGGCACGGACCAAACGAGAACAATAGTCCGCAATTTTCTCGTCCGCGTTTTAGACTTTAACACCGTGAAATCTAAAACGTGGACAAGGATTTTAGAAGACCGCGGACCATTCAAATATAACAAATTTGAACGTTCGTTACCTAATTCTCTGTTTCTCTCCGAAGTAAACATTGTCTCCTTTCTTCCGTATTGCACCAATACTGTTCTTGGAATCTGTTGCACCCTTCGTAGATCTTCAAGCAATTCTCAATCAGTTTTCCTTCTTCCATTTGTTACTAGTTGTATTACAAAGACAGAAACACTCGCGGAAACACTAATGAAATTCTTTGAAATTTTGCATGACGAAAAACAGAGATTTAAGGACATTTCTCACGGCGTCAACAGACCAGAGGAAATGTATGAAATTGACAAAGCTTTAGAGAAGGCGTAAAGATTACTCGAAGTATCAAGTGAAACAAAGAGCTTCATTTGGCCTAATTGGGTAATTATCGAATTCTGGACGCAAATGTTGCTACTGGGATCCGCAAATGTTTCTACTACTGGGATCAATCATCAATTAGGCAAGGTGATTACAAGAATTTTCAATAACAAATTCGTTATATTTGAATGGTCCGCGGTTTTCTTGTCCGCGTTTTAGATTTTTACCAGTGTGAAATTCTGAAACGCGGACGAGAAAACCGCGGACAAGTTTGTGACTTGTCTAAAATTCCGGAATGGCTGTGATGATAAAGCTAGTAGCCAATCGAAAAAGGAAACATGATTGAGAACTGACTGAAGAAATGTATTTTTTCGATTCCCTCCGCTCGTTTCACTTCGCCTATCTGTATTTAGGCCCATCCTTCCAAACGGCCATCACCACCTGCATGCAATCTCTACGAAGGGTTGCAACGGATTTAAGAACAGTCTTTGTGGAATACGAGAGGAATTGCGCAAAGAGATAATAATTTCTTCGGAGAAAAACAAAAAATTAGGTAACGAACGTTCAAATTCATTATGTTTGAATGGTCCGTGAAATCGTTGTCCATGTTTTAGATTTTACCAGTGTGAAAGTCTAAAACGCGGACAAGAAAACCACGGACTATTGTTCTCGTTTGGTCTGCGTGTCCGTGTCGTCCGCGTTGTCCGCGGTTTAGACCTGGCCATGTATTATCACAGTTTCATCCAATACCGGGTGTCCCAAAAAATGTATGCGGATTTGGTTCACTTCAGGGCCGTGAATTTACCTTCAATCAATGTCTAATCACTCTAAAAATGTTTCTAGATAATTAACTTGAACATAGATACCTCGTTCGTTGCCATGGGTACTTTGAGAGCAGACATGTTTATATTGAAATCTCAAGTGTGCCTCTTCCTGCAAACCAGTGCTTTAGCCTTTTGGCCAAAGCAATTTCTCAAGGCACAGCGTATAAATCAACGATAGCCTTCATAGAATTTGAACAATATTATTATTCTGTTTTCCAGAAGTCACCCCCAGTCACCCATTGCGCAGTTTCTTAATTTTACATTAATTTAAATTCTTAATTTCGATGTGCTTCAGGAATTTGCTTAGGCCAAAGGGCTAAAGCTCTGGTTTGCAAGTGGATGCATATCTGAGCTTTCAAGATTGATATCTCTGCTCTCAAAGCACCAATACCCAAAAACGAGCTATCTATGTTCAAGTTAACTATCGAGGAACATTTTGAGAGTGATTAGCCATTGATTAAAGCTAAATTCACATCGGTAGAGTCAACCAAATCTGTATACATTTTTTGGGACACCCTGTATTTCAAAGAATAAAAACACAAAATTGGCCCTCCAAGCAGAGTGCCATACAGGGGCGTCCCCAACCCAAAAAAAGATTAGTATGCCTTTGTCAAGTCATAACGAATTGCTTGCTTTTCTTACCTATAAACTTCTAAAACAAGATCTACTTCCTCAGGCTAATTTTCGCTGGACATGGCATTCAAATTTCCCCTGCCAAAAGCTACGGTGGAAAGGAAAAGGACCATTCCAAAGTGCCTGGAAGGAAAGATGTTTAATTTCAATGATGTGCGTGACAAAGATTTCGTTGGGGAAGGTGCCTATGGAAGTGTTTTAACTGGCACATACAAAGGTACTACTATTGTAGCAAAGAAGATGTTAAGCCAAGATGAAACCAGCCGAAAGCTTTTCGTAAAAGAGGCCCGTTTTCTGCAGCAACTGGACAGCAAATACGTTGCAAAATTTTTAGCAATTTGTGAGAGACCTCTTGCTATCATGATGGAGTATGTTCATTTTTCTTTTGTGCCATTTGGCATGGAAACCAGCGTTAGTTCACTGAAAGATTTGTTAAGTGTGCTGCATGAGAATTATAATTTCAAAGCATTTGAACATTTGCCTCTTTTTGCTGCTGGTGAAATTTCAAGAGCTGTTGACTTTCTGCACATGCATGGCATTGCCCACCGTGACCTCAAAACGTTAAACATATTGGTCTCAAACAGCCATTACAGAAATAGTGATGATCTCCCAGGAATAAAAGAGGTATTTGAAATGAAGCCAGTCACATGCAAGGTTGTTGACTTTGGTGAGAGCAGGTCAAGCAAACTGCAAACTGCAACAATCTTGCAGTCACAAACCAGCAACATTGGACGTGGTACGTTACTATTCATGGCCCCTGAGCTTGTCCTGAATGATGTGGCTGTAGCATCACAGACTGACCTCATTTCTGGGGACATTTGGAGCTTAGGGATGATTTTCTTTTGTTTGCTAAATCTAGATATGATCTTCCCATTTCAATTTGAAATGAGCAATTCAAATGTAGCTGTAGATGTTGCCTTGAAGAGGCTTCTTCAAGACAAGAGGCTGCCAATAGAAAGTAAAGAATATCAACACTTAAAAGAAAATCAATTGAAGCCTTTGAAGAAGCTAATGCTATCTTGCCTACAATATGAGCCTGACAAGCGGCCAACAGCAGCTGAAGTATTGAAAATGTATGAAAATTTGATAAAAGGAGGAGAAGTTAATGAAATAAATCAAAATGAGTTAACAATAGAGACAGAAATTCAAATTAACTACGAATCTGCAACAGAGAATTTGATTCAACAAGATGCTAGCAGTACAGAAGAAGTTGATAGAATAGTTCAAAATGAGCCAACAATAGAATCTGAAATGCCCATTAGTTACCTTCTTACAACAGACAAGTTGACTCATCAGGATACTAGCAGTTCAGAAGTTTCTTGGGTGAGATCTGTATCCAAGGTACTTGGGACACCTGACTTTCCCGTAAGCATTGATATCAATGAAGATACAAACATCTCCACTGAAGTAGACGTGACAGAGTGCGCCTCCATGTTTGCTTCATCTACGGAGCCCCAAGAGCAGCACAATGGATTTCCTGTTTTTGAGTCAGGCAGAAAAACGATATACTCTTCAAAAGAAGCTGCAGAAGCTCTTCTAAATCCTGACATTAATCCAAAGATAGTCTGCGAATCTGTACCATCAAGAGTTCAGAAAAATGTTTCATTCATTGTAAACCTCAATGCATTGAACCATCAGCGGGATATCACTGCAGATGATAATGGGTCTTATAAGAGTGGCCAAGGAAGGAAGTGTTATGTTTTTGCAAATTTCCAAAAGAATGCAACACTGTGTATCGATGCGAGTTCAGAGGATAGAGAGGTAGAACCAGGAGAGGATAAATTTATATTGACGAAATACAGTGGCAAAAGTACATCATGCAATAGCTACCACCGTGCTATCATCAGACTCAGACAGATAGGATCCTTCAATTACTACCAATATGCCCTTGTTCAATACTTCTTTGAGGGCCAAGAGCACCAATTTGATGTTGCATACCATGGAAATTCAAAACATCATGCACCCTACAAGCAAACAGCATTCAGTGTGAGAGAAAAGCTAAAAGATGTCCTTGTGCAAAAGAGCCCGGCTGAGGCAGTAAAGTGTGTCAGCAGAAATGAGGGCGGTCTTCTCAACAACAACATCAGTGCCATGCTGCCACGTAACAACAAACAAGCAGAAAATTTTAGGCAGCATAACAAGAAGAGCAACGAAGAGTTCCCAGTATCTTTTGCAAGCACTAAAGATGTATTAGCAGATATCATGGAAATGTGCAAAAGAAATATGAATGATTCCAGCAAGGCATTCATCTGGCGGGTTGAAGGTGCACCAGAACCAATGTGTGTGATTGGAACAGAGCAGTGCTTTCGAGACATAGAGAGATTTTGCTGCAATGCACCTTATGGTCTCAATTCTATATTGACCATTGATCCAACATTTGACCTTGGTGATTTCTGTTTCACACCAACAACATACAGAAATCTTGCGATAGTTGATTCTAATACAGATGTCACAAAGATCCAAATGGGGCCAGCCCTTGTACACTATCGCAAAAAGTTTAGTACCTACCACTACTTTACAACAAGCCTTGTTGGGATAAGACCTGCCTTGAGTCAAATGAAGAGCTTTGGTACTGATGGCGAAAGTCCACTCATATCAGCTTGTGAGAAAACTTGGCCATTCGCCGATTCTCTTCGACGTGTAATTCATAGCAAGAAAAATGTGCGCAGTCACTTGTTATCTTATTTGCCATCTGATGTTACTGATGAGCTCATTTCTCAGATCTATGGAAAGAAGGAAGGTCAACATCACCAAGAGGGACTGTGTGACACGAAAGACAAGGACACATTTCAAGCTATCTTGCTATCTCTGGAAGATCAATGGAATGCCCTAGAAGCTCCTCACAGGGGTCAAAGCTGCAAACAGCCATTTTTTCATCAATGGTTTTCAACAAATGTTTCATCTTATATGAGAGATTCAATGTTGAAGGATGTCAGAGAGAGGAATGGAATAGCAGGATTATTCACAACAAATGCAAGTGAAAGTTTGAATGCCGCAATCAAGCGAAAAGTCAAATTCAAAGCATCAGAGCTGAGCACTTTTCTGTTACACATGCAGCAATTTTACGATGACCAAGAGGAGAAAGTCCGTTCTGGGTTCATCGGGGAAGGTGATATCAAGCTTTCACCATTGTATGACAAATTTGAGATGGGAGAAGCATATATCCATCTTTCTCATGCCAAAAAATTGCAGCATGAAAAGCTTTTTTATGCAACTGAGCTGGTAGATGGAGGACAAAAACCTCGGAAGACACAAGTTTTAAATCAAGGTCACCAAGAAGAACAAATTCCAGGTTTGACAATAAGGCATTCTTTCTCAGTATTACAGAAAGCCTCACAAATATTGAGTAAGGGTCACATCTTGCCATCATTTGAGAAAGGATCTTACCATGTTGTTGGGTCGTCCCTGGATGCAGTTCCACACTATGTCAAGAGAGTAAAGGATGGAGAATACAAATGTGATCCTGATGACCCAAGGAATGGGTGCCTGGCTTTTAAAAAGGATAAAATTTGTGCACATGTTGTAGCAGCAGCTAAACAAACTGGTGACTATGACACGTTGATTGTCAAGTTTGGAAAAGGAAATAGACATACAAGCATCACTGATGTAGCAATGCATGGCATCGAAGAAGGCAAAGGAAAAAAGTCTGGACCTGGTCGGAAAAGACGGTCAGCCGCAGTTGAGACTGTAACACCTGTCACTGAGATTTTCAAGCAGCCATTAAAGATGAAAATTGTCAAGTACAATGGCAACCACATTGCTGTTCAACCAAGCAATAAAGATTTCTGTGTAGAGCTTTTAGAAGATCACCCAAGGGTCTACATCTGTGCAGGATGTCATTTGAAGTTCCCCCGCCACGTCAACGGCAAACCTTTTGGAGCTCCTGAAAACATGGTTCTCAGCCATTTGGAACAAGGATCAAAGCGTCTTCCAAGTGGCATACTGAAAATTTTTGAGAAGAAGAGCAAGAGGTATGTGTGTATTTTCTATCATTTCAGTGGGTCTACTGTGTATCAGTATGTTGAGACCTGAGATGGAAAAGATACAACCTGATATGCAGTTCATAAGCACATCAATAATCAATAATCAATAACGCGGAACTCGATTTCGTGGAACTCGCTGGATAGGCTATTCGTTTGTGGAGACAGCTATTCTGGGTTTCTGATGAAGACTTGGAGTGTTTTTATAAACTTAGTCACAAAAATATATTAGGGACGTTAATCTTGAAAAGACACAGGTTGCTTTTTTGAGATGAGCCTAAGTACACAGACCAGAAACATTCTTCTTAGAAAAAATGTTTTACAAACGTTCCAACACTTCAAACTAGTAATATTTCTACAGGCTGACATTGATACTGTGGCAAAACTACGCATTTTTGAAATTTTAAAAGGTTCCACGAAATCGAGTTCCGCGTTATTGATTTTGACCATATGCAGAAGTCAATAACGCGGAACATCAGATCGCGGAATTTAATTTCCGCGGTTCCGCGGAATTTTCACGTTCCGCGTTATTGAACTGGCCCTCAAAACTTTTGGTTTTTCTGGGGGACCATTGGTAGCTCTTAACCCTCATCCTTACTTGGGGGGGGGGGTGTTTCACCTCCCTCAACGTTTTTTCCTCAGGGTTAACATTTGAGACAGTCTATAAACCAGGGACTTGCTCTATTCTGTAAAGTTTCAAACAAGGAGGAGAACGAATCACCAATCATTGATTTTAAGATGGTTTCAGAAAAATACCCTCTGAGCCTACAGCACCAACTGCTTGGGAGGATAGCATCAAGTACTTGCTAATTAGTTTTCTTCGTTTGTCATTAGGTTATTGATATTTATCAAGCTGAAGAGATGTTTGTTTACACGTTTTTTTTTATATAAGAAACTTGGATCAGCACTTAGTACTAAAAATTTCTTAATTTCGCATGAAAATTTCGGTGTTTTAGTAGTAAAAGTTTCTTAATTAGTTTCTTATTTTTTTTGGCCTAAAACTGCGGTATTGTTCAAAGTTGAGCCTTCTTCTCGAGAAACGGCTTCCATTTTGCATTGACATTGTCATCAAGAAGAAGCCATGCACATCAAGGCAAAAATTTACCAATTTTGCAGTTAAAAGTCAAGAAAAGACGAATGTACCTTTGTTAGAGAGACATAGAATAAGAGAGACATACAGAAATAAAGTTTTAGAGTTTCTTAAATGTTCTTAAACGTAGTACTAGAGTTTCTTAAATTTTTGGTCATCGTAGTACTAGTTTCTTATAAACCAGTTTCTTATAGAAAAAAAAAACGTGTATAGCCATTGATAGAATGAAAAAGAAAACAAGTATTACCAGTTTTCAGTGTTAAGCCCATATCTTAACCCTATTTTGGTTGGGGGGGGGGGAATACTGGACTTTTTGTCATAACTCTGCCAGGAGAACAGTTATGGCCCTGTAACTTTCTGACTTTGCTGCTACTTATTATGCAACAACTCAAGAAGTTTTATAAAAATATTTTGACAAATGAAGGGGAGGGAGACAATTTTCGAGACCTGACTCTGTCAAAATCGTCAATTTTCAAATATTAATTTTCGCGAAAAAAGTAGCAAAATTGCAATATTTAGCAAAGATATTGTGCATGGTAATGCTCTTTGATGTCATCTATTATAATTTTCATGTTTGGATGGAAATTATGCTCCAAATTAAATTTTATCGCATTTTTCCTGATTTTGACCGATTTTGCCACTTTTGTTGACCACACAAAGAAAATGCTGATGCAAGCAGTAATGGCGCTTAATTTTAGGCTAATTTTTATATTTTCATAAAGTACATGCCTGGAGCTATTAGTGCACCAATTTTGGTTGCTCTATCTATTTCCAGTCAAGAGTTGGTAGGGGGCTTTTTTGCCCCCCCCCCCAACCAAAATAGGACGTGTCAGATAGCCCAACCACTATAGGGTTAAAGGCACACTGTCCCCTCGACAACTTGCTTCATCCAAAGAAAGCAAAGTCATTCATGCATAATTTTCATGGCCATGGAAATTACGCATGAATGATCCTGCCTTACTTGAATAAAGGAAATTAGCGTAAATTTGTGGAATATTCAATAGAGATCTTTATCGATTTCTTTCATTCATCAAGGGGATAGTGTGCCTTTAAGAGATTCATTGCAGTTCAGATTTTTTTCATGGAGAAAATTACCTTTTATTTTTAAAACCACACATACTACGGAAATATGTTATTGCAAATCTTTTGTAGAAATTACTTATATTTTCTATCCCTACTTAGGTCTGTATTTGTGGTGATTGTGTATGATGCATTGTACCAGTAAATATAGTTTTGGATGTCAGTCTGTCCAGATTTATTTTCTTATCAGAATGCCCAAAAAATAGTTAAAATGCTTTTTTTTTAATAATTTGTGTTGGTGATGGTAAGAAAGTCATATCAAAAGAATCTTTTTTACTTTTAGGTATTATCATCCAGTCATGACTTGCATCAGAGCAGGAAACAATGGAGGTAACACCAATTTCACAGGAGATGATGTTGAAATAGCTGCAGTAATTGATCGATTGGAAGAATCACACATAAAGTTGCTGCAAATGAACTTGCAAATGGACTTGCAATGAACATGAAAAATGGTATTTTGATACAGATACCAGTAATGTCTTGAATCTTTTCAAAGTCTGATGGGAGGAAGAAACCTGCTGTACATTTTGAATTATATTATTTATCAAAGATTGATATCAATTGATATCATGCCTTGCTGTAGCTGTGTGGAGACTTAAGGAAATACTAAAGTCTGTGTACGCAGACTAAAAATTTCCTGCAGCCTAAACATTTTGCAAATGTTTCCTGGGAAAAGTGTTCCCCTGTTCCCTGACACTTTATTGACCATCTATTTGGACGGTTTGAAATACGATTTTGGTTATTGCAGCCCCCAGTTTTTGGTAGCGTTATCCCCTGAAGCAAGATTCCAAATACTTAGGGAGTTTATTTTAGCAAATTTTGTTACTGCTGACTAAAACGTTGTCCAATCCGTCTTTTGAAATTGTAAGGGACAGATTTTAATAGGGCGAACTACTGCAAGTGCAACTGGTCTTCGTTTATCCAAATTATCCTGACAGGGAGCATTTTTGATTTTAAATTTTCAAAGGGATGCTGACAGAAAGTTACTTAAAATTTTGAATAGTTGGTATGCCACTATGATCAAGATGAAATAAGAGTATCTCGATATCATAAACAGACTATATACTAGGCAAAATGTAGCATGTGTGCAGCCTCAACTCCCGGGGGGGTACTCCCATTGTGGCCTGACAGGGGGTCCAGTCAGGGTTAAAGAGGGCCAACGCAAAATTTTGAAAAATGCTCTCAAATGGTAGTATATTTTTACAGTAACCCTCAAATGGTAGTTCCTGAATGTAAAATTGGGCCATTTGGTAGCATCTAGTAGTGAACATTTTTTGCAGTTTTTCAAAATTTTCTATTGAAAAACTGATTGAAAGAAACGTTCAAAATTCATTGATAATTATTGCTGCGACGACCATATTGCCATGCGGAGGAGGCTACTGAGTTGAAATCTTGTAACTGGCCAGGAATCTTGGAATTACCCCAATTGGTAGTATGTGTTTGACAAATAGGGCCATTTGGTAGCCATTTTGTTAGACCCTCAAACTGACTGGACCCCCCTGTTAGGCCATGATGGGAGTACCCCCCCCCCCCCCCCGGGCCTCAACTCCAGGAAAAGTAGATTAGTTTTATCAGTGAAATATTTATTTCATATCATTTACAATGGTTTTACACATACATATCATTTTATCTCCTGCCTTTATAAATAAACTTTTTCCTTTGAGGAGGAGTTGAGGCTGCACGCAGGCTGGGAAAAATGATTTTCCTGCCATTTTGATCATAAACGATATACCTACATTGGAAAATTGAATTGCTGAAGAAAAGTTATGTAAAGTAAATGTTTGGTTTTTTTAATATGTTGTGTTCAGCAAAAGCTGAGTTATGTTATGATTTTAGACATTTTAGAGGGGCTGGATGGGAAAAACTTCGAAGGTTTGTGTGGATGAAATATCACATGATGGTTGGGGTTCACAGGAAATACATGTCTTACTTTAAAATTATAATTCATCAAACTGGGCAGATTAAAAATTTTGGGGATCACTTATCCAGCCCCTTTACAGCTGATTTTTATGATGATTGATGATTTGAGGGTATGAAAGCCAATATTTTATGATGATTTTTAGCAGTACGACATGCATTTCTATGCTTTGTACTCTTTGCTTTGACAAATTTCATAGTGAATGACAACTATCCATTCCAAGTTATCACAAATATGCAAATACCAAACAAAGATTGACCCTCTGCTGCTGTCTACAGTCACAAGTACAAGTAGTGGTGGAAAATTAGTATGAAATTAACAAACTTGCCAATGTTGTCTGGATCAGGCTATATAAATAAACAATGGTTGGTCAAAAAGTTAGTGATGTAACTCTTTCCAAAGAAGTGTATCACAAAAAGCGTGATTGGCCTATATCCTTCTATATCCATATGAAATTGGAAAATTTAGCAAACACAAAAGTAGAAAGAGAGGTACTTATCAATGTTATACCAATTTTCCCCTTTGTTCGCAAAGACTGTTTTCAACAGTGGCAAACTATCTACCCTTTTATGTGATGTGCATCCAGCTTTGAGAATACCCGGGCAATTTTTTTGATCAAGGATCCTAGAATTTCCTTGCTTTTCCTTGAGAAAACCTTGATCTGATCAAGGAATCCCCAGGAACCTTGAACAGGTAGATCTGAACTGACAAAAAACCTTGAAATTAGTAGATCAAGGTCCTTGAGAATCCTTGAGCTGAGTTATAATTTCAAGGTTTATTTCCAAACCTTGAGAAAATCGTACACACCCGAGGACCTTGAAAAACCTTGAAATGTCCCCAGGTTCCTAGAATTTCCTTGATCAATCACACAAGCTCGAGGTCCATGATAAATCCTTGAACTGTTTCCAAGTCACATGGCAGCGATTCACATTTATGATTGGGCAATACTTTCGCGCCTTGGCGACTCTTGGATGGCGTGAGTATTTTGATGTGAGACGGACAGAATTTTCTGAAGACGGAGAGGCCTAACTCTTTCCGTTGCTGTTATGGCTGGCAGTTGTTACATTTAATTTTCCGATGGAGAAAGTCAATTGTTACAAAGATTTGCAAGAATTTGATGGAAGAAAATATTGGTTAATAATTGAAAGGTTTGTTTGCGTTTGTCTTGGTGTTGAACTTGCAAAGAAAGACAAAATGAGACTAAAGATTTGCCGCGGCATCGAAAAGTTTTGATTTGAAAAACTGTACGAGTCTCGAGAAACTTGAAGCGAGGAAACATTGTTATCTATCTTGGGCTTTTGAAAAGAAGATGCCGTGCTTCTAATGTTTGCATTCTTTTTGTTGCATCTATTTTTCATATGATGCTCTTCATCAGAAAGGTAGACGAAAAAACATCCGCGAAATCCGTCTTCTTGTCTACAACCCGTACGAAAAAAGCTGGGAATAAAGCTGGGAAAGCTGGGAATAGCACTTAAAAGCTGGGATTTCCCCAGCTTTCCCAGAAAGCTGGAAATTCAAAGCTGGGAAAAGCTGGGAAATGAAAACCTAGAAAGCTGGGAAAGCTAGGACTGACGAAAATTCGTGATTTGAATAGAAAGGGAAAAAGTGGGAAAGCTGGGAAAGACTTTAAATCTTCCAAATTGTAAAAATTCCTAGAGCTGGGAAAGCTGGGAAAGCTGGGACTGACATGAAATCGTAATTTTACAAGGAAGGGAGAAACTGGGAAAGCTGGGAATCGCAGACAAAAGCTGAAAATGCTGCGACTTTTCGACTTTTCGAATCGAATTACTCGCGCCATTTTTGCACTCGACACTTTTTCAAACATTCTTTGGCTTTCTGGAGCGAGCGAGACAACGAAGTGACGGTCGCTTCTTGAAGTTTCCTGGCCGCTTACAACAAGAGCAAACAGGTTAGGTGTTGCTTTTTTCTTCACAACTCTTTGCTTGAAAACATGCTTAATATTTCACGACTATATTTCGTTGGTATCTATTCACTAGACGCTAGGTAGGCTGTCTGGGAAAGCTGTGCAACCGGACAAGACCATAAACTTTCACTTTTTGTCATTAAAAACAAATGTCGAATATTTGGTCCTGCCTAGCTGAGGGACTAGACGTTAGTTTATTTCATTTGATATGATTACGAACGCCGGTTTTCCAAATATGAGTTTTATTTGCAATCATTTTGCACGTCAATGCAATGTGATAAAATGTGTGCTGGTTATGTATCACTGGGTAATTCAATATCAGAGCATTTCGTTGAGAGTATCAGTTAAGTTTCTTATTTCGGATGAGTTAAAGTTAAAAAGCTTTGTCAAGTGGTAAAAGGAATATGGAAATATGACATTTAGCGCCGCCTGCTAAACTGCACTCGCCGTTATTATTAATTCAGCGAACCCATTGTATCTGGATTATTATGTAAACAGCTTATTTTTAGAATTTAGGGTACCTACCTTGAGGAGTTTCATATTTACAGCATTGTTAGGTAAATAGAGTTTTTGTTGGAATATCGGAGAAGTATGTTGTTTAGATTATTAAAGAAGTATCGTATTTAGATCATCAAGAAGTTCGATTATCATAGAAGTATCTTATTTAGAGTATTGAAGAAGTATCTTATTTCAATTATTACAGCAGTATCTTATTTAAAGTATCGAAGAAGTTATATTGTTTAGATTATCATAGAAGTATCTTATTTAGAGTATTGAAGAAGTATCTTATTTCGATTATTACTGCAGTATCTTATTTAAAGTATCGAAGAAGTTATATTGTTTAGATATCGTAGAAGTATCTTATTTAGAGTATTGAAGAAGTATCTTATTTCGATTATTATAGCAGTATCTTATTTAGATTATCGAAGAAGCATCTTGTTTCGAGTATTATAGCAGTATCTTATGCAGAGTATCATAGAAGTATCTTATTTAGAATATTGGAGAAGTATCTAATTTAGAGTATAGAATTATCTTGTTAAGTAATAAGTACAAGTATTTTATTTAGAGTGTTAGAGTTCATCTACCGTATTTGAGCGCTGTAGCAGAAATTGCATGGAAATAGAAGTAGATTAGTTGTTTTACCATAGTGACTCTCTAATAGCCCCATCCCTTCTAAGCCAGATTTGTGTAAGCCCCACAACGCTTACCCATCTCTAAACTTGAATATTAGGTGCTATGGAAAGAGTTTGACAACATTTTCATGATTTTATTGACAGAGCTCTGACACTGCTCCATTTCTCTTTCAGGGCAAAACAAGACTGAAGACAAAGATTCCAAGGAGAAAACACACAGAAACAATGTTCATAGAATTATAGGGTGAACTAGAGAAACAATGTACCATCTACCATCTGCAATCTACAATCGGAAGCATGTATTTTCCATAATCATCCATTTCTTTGCCTTCTTGAAGTACAACTTCTGATGTTCTGGTTTCAAATTGCCAATTTGCAACGCGTATGTTCTGATTATCAACTGTTCTGAATATCAACGCTTTCCTCCAGCTTTCTCTCATATCTTTAGGAATTTCTGCTACTTTGTGCAAGCTTTCCTGGGAATTTCCCCGGTTCCTACGAGTCCCAGCTTTCCCGGCTAATCTCATCCCAGCTTTTCCCGGGAATTTTGCTCATTTCCCCTGCAGAAGCGCCGGTAGGGGGGGGCAAGGGGGGGGGCGGTCGCCCCTCCAATGTTCTACAGGACCACTTTTCTAATTCCTCTAATTCCGGTGTAAAATTATTGGGGGGGGGGGAGGGGGGAAGGCCGATGATTTTGAAAATTATAATGTCAGCATAGGCTTGTACAATCTTGCTGTCTTAATTGCATTTTTCCGACGATCTGTAGGGCACTGACTCGGAATTTGTTTCTTGTGGTGAAGCCCCTAGACCACCGCTCTATGTACCCTCTGAGATCTAGGTCAAGGGGTTTTTTACATTGCAAATGAGGAGAAAGAGTTGGGTATGGGGGTAATGTAGGGTAAGGATCTTTCGGAGAAATGATGGAAAGTGACTGGGAGAGTCGCTCTAAGCCAATGTATAGGTTGGCTTTTTGAAGAATTTCCGAGACAAATTATCAGAGAATTGCCAAGATTTTCATTTTAAGGCCAGGCAACTTTAAAGTTTTTGCTGAGCCTGATGCCCTCTTTTTCTACTCTCCTATGCAGAGGTTCCCCTGTCATTTTGCTTGCTTTTGCATTTTGCTTGCTTTTGCATTGCAAAGATTTTTTCCTACACTGCTTAGCGGAAAAAGGAACCCTCTGCGTAGGAGAGTACTCTTTTTCAC
The DNA here is from genome assembly GCA_039566865.1 of Aurelia coerulea. Lineage (NCBI taxonomy): Eukaryota > Metazoa > Cnidaria > Scyphozoa > Semaeostomeae > Ulmaridae > Aurelia > Aurelia coerulea. The sequence continues at coordinate 14,310,962 of CM076947.1, forward strand.
AAACCATATACTTCAGATTTCTGAATCTGAGAGAACTTGACAGCTCGTCGATAATTCCATTACAGAGTGGCGTATTAGATTGGTCGCGGAAATTTTTGGAAATCCGAAGTTGGTCGTTCGGTGGCCGGTAGGACGTCATTTTCCTAATTGTGGTATCCTACTTGTGTTATTTCAACAGACTCATTTATCTTTATGTCAACCTATAAAAGGGGCGTTGGTCACACTTACAGCCAAAGTAGAGGGCGTGGTCCAAGACAATTTTTCTGGGGCTCCGCCCCAGACCCCGTTCTCTTCACCCCCCCCAATAAAAAATCCTGGCGGTACCACTGTTCCCCCTGCTTCCCCAGCTTTCCTGGGAATTTCCCGGGTTTTTACAATTCCCCAGTGTTCCCCAGCTTTCCCGGGAATTTCCCGGGTTTTTACAAGTCCCAGTTTTCCCAGCTTTTCCGGGATTTCCCGGGTTCTTGCAAGTCCCAGCTTCCCCAGCTTTCCCGGGAATTTTACTCATTTCCCCAGCTTTTAAATTTCTGGGAAAGCTGGGAATCAATCCCAGAAAAATCCCGGGAATTTCCCGGGAATGTCCCAGCTTTTTTCGTACGGGAAAATACGTAGCCTCTTGTACATTTCATTAATTTTGACTTATTTCCTGTACTATATATTCAGCTAAGAGGTGATGCACAATTTAACAGATATTTTGAAAGAACATTGAATTGATAGCGGGGTCAACTTCTTAGTTTCTAACGAAAAATACGTACGAGGACAGTTTGAGGATGCTACGAGGATGTAACGATTTTGAATCAGATTGCATGAAAAGTCTGGTTAATCCGGTTCCAACCGGTACACACCTTGGTTAAACCTAGGTTAAACCTAGGTTTTGACGTGTTGAAGGAGAGGCTTAATGACCTAGGTTAACCTTGAGAAAACCTAGGTCTTCCGTCACGTGATCCTATTCGATTATCCCGAGATAACCTAGGTTAGACCTAGGTATACCTAGGTCGATGAATCGGTTGAGAACGTCCATATATGGCATCCTTGAGCATACCTAGGTTTTCCTTGAGCTTTCCTATCTTCCGATACAGCTACGTTGTTCCAATTTGAAACCTAGGATTACCTAGGTCTGCCCAAGGATTACCTCAAGGAAAACCTAGGCTCAAACCTACAATCGTGGACAAAATATATTGGAACAACGTAAGATTCTACAATTTCATTTGAAAAACCCCCCTTTTACCCCCGATACAATGTTGTTTGGATGTTTTCAGCTTCAAGATGCCAACCAACATTGTTTCGGGGGTAAAAGGGGGTGGTGCAGATGTAAGAGTGAGAAGAACTGAGATAATCACCAAAAAATCAACTTTGTTCCAAATATTTTGTCCAGGATTGTCTGGCAAAAACATTGATTTATTAGACTTTGCCTGTGAACAGTGAACGTTGTATAACGTTTAACTTGCTTCTTTTTCGATCAAACATGTAGCCATCATCTACATGGAGGAGAAAGAATATTTTGCCACACCTCAAGTGACACACCCAACGAACACAAAAGAATTATTATAGAATTCAACTAAATCTGCAGTAATGATTGAATAAGGACATAATGATTTTATGCTTCTTTTAAAAACTATTGGAATCCAAATAGAGCAGGGACAGTGCCATTATATGATTTGATCACGGGTAACCACAAGGGTAACCACAAGGGTAACCATGATTTCATACTATTTTTCGTTGAATAAGCACGGGTAACCACGGGTAACCACGGGTAACCATAATATTTATAAGGAAATATAACTTTCCTTTTAAATATCATGGTTACCCGTGGTTACCCGTGCTTATTCAATACAAAATAGTATGAAATTATGGTTACCCTTGTGGTTACCCGTGTGGTTATCTGTGCCAAAGCCCATCAGTGTATACATAAGATAATTGTGATGCAAACTTTGCAAATACCACATAATCCTAAGATCGGCCATCTTTGCGAAAAGCTGCCATATTTGTTACCATAGAGATTTTTCATGCCAAAAGACTCCATTATTTCTGAATATCAGTGTGTTTATTGGAATTATGGATGAATGGCCTGAACTTATTTCTCTACCAAATTATAAAGAAAAGTCAGACATGACCGTACTTGTCGTAAGTACTATAAAATTGGTTTATGATATGTTGTTCTGACAATGTGTGAAGATTTCAATCGTCAATACTGAGCCCTTCCTTGCTAATTTGATCATTTATCCTGTTAAAAGTGTCAAATGATACATTTTTTCACTGATGCCATCTTACTGGTAAAGATTCTAATTATTTTTCGCATTTTCCCCTTTCTTTGACCAACCCTACAAGTTTCTTCATACAGACAATCGTGGACAAAATATATTGGAACAACGTAAGATTCTACAATTTCATTTGAACAACCCCCCTTTTACCCCCGATACAATGTTGTTTGGATGTTTTCAGCTTCAAGATGCCAACCAACATTGTTTCGGGGGTAAAAGGGGGTGGTGCAGATGTAAGAGTGAGAAGAACTGAGATAATCACCAAAAAATCAACTTTGTTCCAAATATTTTGTCCAGGATTGTCTGGCAAAAACATTGATTTATTAGACTTTGCCTGTGAACAGTGAACGTTGTATAACGTTTAACTTGCTTCTTTTTCGATCAAACATGTAGCCATCATCTACATGGAGGAGAAAGAATATTTTGCCACACCTCAAGTGACACACCCAACGAACACAAAAGAATGATTATAGAATTCAACTAAATCTGCAGTAATGATTGAATAAGGACATAATGATTTTATGCTTCTTTTAAAAACTATTGGAATCCAAATAGAGCAGGGACAGTGCCATTATATGATTTGATCACGGGCAACCACAAGGGTAACCACAAGGGTAACCATGATTTCATACTATTTTTCGTTGAATAAGCATGGGTAACCACGGGTAACCACGGGTAACCATAATATTTATAAGGAAATATAACTTTCCTTTTAAATATTATGGTTACCCGTGCTTATTCAATACAAAATAGTATGAAATCATGGTTACCATTGTGGTTACCCGTTTGGTTACCTGTGCCAAAGCCCTTCAGTGTATACATAAGATAATTGTGATGCAAACTTGCAAATACCACATAATCCTAAGATCGGCCATCTTTGCGAAAAGCTGCCATATTTGTTACCATAGAGATTTTTCATGCCAAAAGACTCCATTATTTCTGAATATCAGTGTGTTTATTGGAATTATGGATGAATGGCCTGAATTTATTTCTCTATCAAATTATAAAGAACAGTCAGACATGGCCGTACTTGTCGTAAGTACTATAAAATTGGTTTATGATATGTTGTTTTGACAATGTGTGAAGATTTCAATCGTCAATACTGAGCCCTTCCTTGCTAATTTGATCATTTATCCTGTTAAAAGTGTCAAATGATACATTTTTTCACTGATGCCATCTTACTGGTAAAGATTCTAATTATTTTTCGCATTTTCCCCTTTCTTTGACCAACCCTACAAGTTTCTTCATACAGACAATCGTGGACAAAATATATTGGAACAACGTAAGATTCTACAATTTCATTTGAACAACCCCCCTTTTACCCCCGATACAATGTTGTTTGGATGTTTTCAGCTTCAAGATGCCAACCAACATTGTTTCGGGGGTAAAAGGGGGTGGTGCAGATGTAAGAGTGAGAAGAACTGAGATAATCACCAAAAAATCAACTTTGTTCCAAATATTTTGTCCAGGATTGTAGGTAATCCATGAGCAATGCACCTAGGTTGACCTTGGTAAATCCTAGGTTATCCTTGAGCAAATTTTGGCCGGGTAATGTTCATTTAACCGCTTAAACTCGCTCTTGGATTGTTTGTAAAAAAATTAAGAAACACCAAAACAGGGAAAATTTTCCAACATGTTTTACTTCCCTTCCAATTCTTTGTTCTTATTTCCGCTTCGTGAGCTTATTCAACCTGAGTGAACGATTCCGCTGAATTATTGACATCTTCATCCATCGAAACAAGCAGAGAAAATCCCTGCTTTACCCCGCGCTTTACCTTTGTTTGTTCACACAAATTGGAAATTGGAAATTTAAAACATAGAGCAATAATGGCTACCCTGATTCAAAGACCGAACGAATCAGGCTAAATATGGCATCATTCCACCGTAAATAATCATTTTATTTCATCAAACATGCATGGTTGATTGATGTAAACCATGCATTACACTAGGATTCGTTGGTAAATGCCAAAAATATTATAAAATATTCTTGAATTCCAGTTCTTGAATTAGGGTGTCCAAGGTTGGTTCTTGAATTCCGGTTCTTGAATTAGGGTGTCCAAGGTTGGTTCTTGAATTCCGGTTCTTGAATTAGGGTGTCCAAGGTTGGTTCTTGAATTCCGGTTCTTGAATTAGGGTGTCCAAGGTTGGTTCTTGAATTCCGGTTCTTGAATTAGGGTATCCAAAGTTGGTTCTTGAATTCCGGTTCTTGAATTAGGGTATCCAAAGTTGGTTCTTGAATTCCGGTTCTTGAATTAGGGTGTCCAAAGTTGGTTCTTGAATTCCGGTTCTTGAATTCTGGTTCTTGAATTAGGGTGTTTAACTTTGGTTCTTGAATTCCGGTTCTTGAATTAGGGTATCCAAAGTTGGTTCTTGAATTCCGGTTCTTGAATTCTGGTTCTTGAATTAGGGTGTTTAACTTTGGTTCTTGAATTCCGGTTCTTGAATTAGGGTATCCAAAGTTGGTTCTTGAATTCCGGTTCTTGAATTAGGGTGTCCAAAGTTGGTTCTTGAATTCCGGTTCTTGAATTAGGGTGTCCAAGGTTGGTTCTTGAATTCCGGTTCTTGAATTAGGGTGTTTAACTTTGGTTCTTGAATTCCGGTTCTTGAATTAGGGTGTTTAACTTTGGTTCTTGAATTCCGGTTCTTGAATTAGGGTGTTTAACTTTGGTTCTTGAATTCCGGTTCTTGAATTAGGGTGTTTAACTTTGGTTCTTGAATTCCGGTTCTTGAATTAGGGTGTTTTACTTTGGTTCTGGAATTCCGGTTCTTGAATTAGGGTGTTTTGGTTCTTGGTTCTTGGTTCTGGTTCTTGGTTCTTGAATCTTGAATTAGTGACTCCCCTAATTCTACCTGGCTCAGAAGAGTTGCAAGGAGCATTCCAAAAATCCTGGAAAGACACATGACTTTGAGGGGTCGTAACATGAAGATGTGCCTTGCAAGAGACCTTAAAACAAGTTGAACATTTATGAATGTAACCCCTTGAACATTGATTATTTGGCAACTCACAATATGCTACTTCAAATTTGTTATAAAAACGACAAATTTGAATACCTGAAGAATTGTCCTGTGGTTTGGAGCTCACATTTGGCTTTGTTACACAACTGTTTGGATGGGGGTTTCTCAATGGTATTGTTTGAGGCGGCTGAGAGGCAAACAAAGCTTGGGGTTTCCATGAACTCTCGGATTCCTTGGGTGGTTGAATCACGGCTGACAAGTTCTTTGCCAATCGAAGGTTGTAATTTCGACATGAAGGCATGAATTAATTCCACATCACCATCTTTGGAGTGGTGGATACCCGGAATGAGCTTCTCTAAACTGTGTTGTGTTTCCAAAAATCCATGGGAGAAGTCAGCAACTGATTCCTTTGCTTGTTGGTTCATGGAATAGTAAGTGGTGACAAGCTGATGGATTTGTTGTTCTTTTGGGACACCTCTTTGTTTTGTAAGTTGGGTGAGACAGTTCTTGTAAAACTTGATGAACTCTTCGTTGGAAGTTTTGGTGGTGATCCTGGCGGCATGGGTCGCTTCAAATGTGCAAATAATGTTGAAAGCTTGAGCATCGTTTTGGCATTGTTGTTTGAGGTAAGTAAACCAGAATTTGGCAGCAACGCCAGAAGAAGAAAGGACATTGGTGAGTTGTTCGGCAAATCGATAGAGATTTTCTTTTCCCGTGAACTATGGCAACGTTAGTTGCGGCAGGCGAAGGGGGGAGCTTGAGACTTCTTTCGCACGCACAGACTGAAACAGCTCATGGACGGCATGAGACAGGTTTTGTATCTGCTGTTGAGTTTGTGAAGAGACATCTTTCGCGGTGATCTGTTGCTCTTTTACAACGGAGGCAAGACCATTAACCAGACGAAGAACTTCTTCATACGACAAAGACATGGATCGATATTTTGGGCCTTACACCCTTTCTGTGACAGGCTTTGAGTTGTAGATAGAAGTCATGTATGCATGTCATAAGTATTCACAATAATAAGCTTCCAGAAAATAAGGAATCAATCTATTTATACTTAACTACAAAACGGAAATAATCATAGAGACAATAAGTGATTGACAGCTAACTACTACGCATGTGTAAAGGAAATGCTGAGTCCAACATGGTAGCGAGGTTAAAGGATGACGTATATGAATAACGGTCCTGTTACAGCCCAATGGCTGCGCGGTCCCTGCTACTAGGTTGAGATGTTTCTCATTATGAAGGAGACAAAAGTTGGCAGACTTACAGCGGAAAGAGCTGCTCGGAACTATCTCTCACCTAACTATCCTACATCCGATATGTGGTTGCATATGTCTATGTGAACAGATAACTAATGATCTACAATATAGTCAGTTTCCAGACACGTATCATGTTTATAAATAGCTAACTGCTACCCGTACTTAACAAAGTACCAGTTACCTTTGTCCACATGAAAAGACAAAACAAAGTTTCTTTTCTCCAATATGGATGGCTCTATTTCGATTTTGATGTGCATTTGCCGTCATTCTCTTTGGAAGTCATTTGCTATTGAGTGAAACTGATTTAATCTACCTCTGAAATGCTTCATAAACGACGCAATAGACCGTATAGCTATTCTACTAAAGAGCCTTGATCCAGCGTCATTTTTATACATTTTATACGCGACATTTGGTTGTGTTGAGTTTTGTAGCACTACTGTGCACCTTCGAAAAGTCTACAAATTGTAGCAAAATTTGCTCGATTCTGATTCTTTTCATAATAGCTAAAGGGTCTATTGCCTCACGTGGCACTTAGCCTAGTGAAGCGTTTCGCAAAACATGAACCAAGATTAAAACAGTTGTCACTTTTTGAAAGATTTGTGATTGAAAAATAGTTACCTATTTTCATGTAATTTAGTGAAACGTGATCGATCCATTTGCTATCGCAACTTCGCCATGAAGCGTACAGCGAAGAGAGAGATGACATCAATGTGATCAAAGTAATTAACGTAAACACGTAAAAAAGTTTCTTCATGTCACTGCAAAGTTGACCGTCCCTACTTCAATTGCATTGTTCTTTACTAGGTATACAGGTACTTTTTTTATCACAAACTAAGGATTTGGGACAGTACTGAAAGTTTCTTAAAATTATCAGATCTGTGCCTAACAAGGTGTTTTGGACATTACTGGAGCACTTTCTAAGTGATATCATACAGGAAGTAAGTGACAATGAAGAAAAACATGCTGAAGATTCTTAATTTTTTAGCGATATGAGAGTCTAAGTTGCTTATAAGCGGTTTCTTATAAAAAAGTATGTGTAGACATTGTAAATTCATATCGTAACCGATGCCAGTTGGTTCTTAGCTTACTGGATGAATCATCCTTAGCTGTTTTTATGGAAACAATTTGTTGTTTTTCTTGCCTTTTAACCGTGTAAAATGTGGCTATCCTAGTACCCCAGTCTAAAAATTTGGGGGTATTTTTTGGAAGGGGTCTGCATGCTATTTTTGTCAGCGTATCAAACTGTGTATCCTATCCAAGTTTCATGCTCTTATCACGATTTGCACAATTCTGCCCTGGCTATTAAGATTCTTTCCTGCTAATCTCTTTCTACTCGCAATTGCTATACATACCGTCACCCTATAAGGCATTCAAGTGATTGCTTTACTACTAGGTTTGGACGGTAAGCACTGTTTAGTATCGACATAATTCGTCTGAGGCTCTTCAAGTCAGTTATGTGAATATGGCATCGAAAAGCTCCAGTTTAGGGAAGGCCACAAAGAGAGGCTATGGTGTGTGCCTTGAAAAAGCTTATGGAAGACTTTATCCAACCCGTAGGAAGTCAAATCATCGGGAATGTGGCTATTTTCTTGGTGGATCATTTCTTGTTGAAGGTGCGAAGAGCTCCCACCTTGGTTCAGAAAGCTCTGTGGCAATTGTTGAGACTACGGACGCGGAATGTCACAAGATTTCAATACATTCAGTGCAAACATCAAACAGAGGCACAAGGCAGTTTGCTGTACACATACCCACAAACAAGATTTGTTTTGTTGAAAAGTGCAAAAATCCTTGAGGGACATTTAGAACCAGTAAAAACTGGAATAGTTCAGCTGCAACCATCTCAGTAGCACGGCAAAAGATGGAATGTACAGTTGTATATTCACAGAGGAAAAAATCTGTGACAACATCCCCGACCTTGAAAAGCGGCAACTGTTGAGTGAATTTCAAGCAAGGAGCAAACCTATGTCATTGCCATCAGTTGTGAAAGTTTCCGTGAAGAACTATGCCATTCTTGGAGACCTGTCTGCTTTTGAGACACTTGGATTTGCCCATGTTTCAGTAGTCAAAGATCAAAACAGGGAACACAGGTATGTAAACAAAGGTAATTTTTATTTTGCAAATGACCAGCTTCTCCATTGAACATTACAGAAAAATACACGTTGGTGGCACTTCTGTGTAGATCGCCAAAAAGTTAACAAACTCCAATGCCAGGCAAATACAACATATAACAAACAACGGTATTTTTAAATAGTTTTCAAAAAACAGTTAGTACTGGTCCAAACTCTTTATTATTCATTATTAACTTGTTTGTTATTAACAAAAATATGTGTCACCCATGTCCGTTTACCTTTAATAGAGAATTTCCTTCTTATAGCCCGCATTGCAAAACAAAACAAGCAGTAAAGGGCAGAACAACACACGCAAACAAATGCTATACTGTATCCTGTGAAAAAATCATTTTACATTGTTATATTATGTGAACAAACTGCTGTTTTCTTTGGGAGAGCATACTTGTGTTATGAACATTTGGAGTGAGGCAAAATGTTTCCTTTCTTTTTTCAGTTGAACAGAAAAGAGCCTGTTCTCATCTACACTTTTTAGCTCTTGCTAAAAAGCTACGCGAAAACCAAGAGTGTGACATTGATGACCACGCCCTGTATCTTCCATGTCTGAATCAAAGATACTACACACAAATACCAATCACATTGCAACTTTGGAAATCCAACTGAAAAGGAAGATACCGTACATAATCCCTCCAGAGATAATAAACAAAGCAGATTAGATTCGTTTTGAAGGAAAATCCATGTCAAGTGGCTTGAAAACATTTGCACCAGACGAGACAGCTTGTGTGTGTTGCAACTGCCTCCTAGGCGAGGCTATCTTTCAACAGGGCTGCCGTTCGGAAATGGCAATGACATATTTTTGTCACATAGTCATACTTTCCAGCGAATCAACATTAAAGAAAAGAGATGCAGAAATCTTGACTGTGGAGCCAAAAAACAAAATTTTCCGTATGCACTTGGAGAGTTAAAATAACGCAATGCCATATATTTTCCTGCGGTTTTGAAATATGATTTCTTTCTAAATGTAATCCGTGCCATGAATCATATTCGAGGTGTTTGAAGCTGTTTTGGTGCAGTGCAGAACATTGCAGCCAGCAGAGCAGTCAGGTGGACAGGTTTTGACTCGGGTAGAGCCCCATCACTTGAGCATCACAAGAAGGGGTCTCTGACTCGATTCTGGGATCTGGGATCTACTTCCGGGATCTACTTCTGTATATCTGGGATCTACTTCACTTCACATTTTCATAATCCAGACTGGAATTTATGAAATTGCTCCAATTGGCATCCTGGCACAGATTTTCTTCCTCCTAACACAAAGGCGTGGAGAAGAGTTTTGGGGATAAGCTGGACTGAGAGGAAAACAAATAAATGGGTCCGAGAAAGAATTGGAGTCAAAGAAAAAGATGGTATTCTTGAACAGATAAAAAGCGAAAGATGGCAAAATATATGCATTGGAAACAGAGACCGGAAAGTGTGGTCATGGTGGCAATAGAAGGAGAAAGAATGGGGAAAAACAAGAGAGGAAGAAGAAGAACAGCCTGGGTAGTTAACATCAGAAAGTGGCCTGGAGGAATGTTGATGGTGCGCAATAATGCACGGAAAAATGGAAATGCAGTATTAAATGTTCCCCCGTCTTGCAACATCTAATATTTGGAATTTTTTCAAGTTTGTGAATTACATTCTCAGGTTTCTAAAAGTACTTTTAATTGTGTTTTCTGGGCTACCTGGACATGTCTGTTTGGAAATTAGAATACCATTGGAGAGTAGTAAAGGGTAAAATGAAGAGTAAAAAAACATTTAAATGTTGGATCAATTTTAGGGAACCACCTGGTTTCCTAAAAAATTCCAAAATCTAAACAGCGATAGGCTCATCAAAAAATTATATGTTCAGCTTTCAAAAAATGTCCAAATGGTTCTTATACAACAAACAGTCTCGGACATATTCAAATTTAAAAGTTGGACACTTTTTTGGGACACCCTGTATCTTATACAGGGTGTCCCAAAAGTGTCCGACTTTTAAATTTTAATAACTAAGTATCTTCTGCAAATCTTTCAAGCACAGTGCCATTGTAGATGAACTGAAGTCCATTTATGAAAAACTGACAAATTATGATATAATGAAGGGTTGCCTTGGGTGCTATACACAAAACAATTGTGAGGCAATAAATTATCTCATTTGGGTAAGATGTCCCAAATCTAAGCATTCTGGAAGGGACCATCTTGATGCTGTAGCTGCTGTAGTAGCTTTTAATGATGGGAGCAGTGGGATTGGAAATGTGCCGAAACACCTGGGGATAGAGCCTGGACATAATATGATGTCCGGTGTTTTCAAAAGAGACCGCAAACGTAAAAGAGAGAGTAACACACATGCAACTATATTGGCCAGAAAAATCAGACAAATCTAGAAGTAAAGCAAACAAGAGTGTCTCCAATCAGACCATGTCATAGAGCAGACTATCAATAGGGAGCGAAACATGCCCTGGAGGAATCACTTCCTCCTTCCATATTGGCCTAGTCTGGCTATACTATATAAGCCTGTGCTCAGATTCTCTGATCAGTTCTGGAAAATTGGCATTTTCATCGCAACAAACATTTTCTCAGTCAATCTTCGGCCCCCAAAGGGCCCTTGGGCCTCTTGGGGTCCCATTTGCAATCATCAGCGATGTGTTACCATCTTTTCATATTCATTAGCAATTTAGCAACAACGTTTGTCTGCACTGCACAATCTTGGCTTCTCAACAACAACAACTAACAAGGCTGGCATCATAACAAATCGTGTTTTTACCATCATCATATGGCCTAAATCGAAGGATCATTTCATCCGAACTTCAGCTCAACTCCGACATCACTCTGGCTTGATATTTGCTGGGCACAAGACGCTGGCCATTCATCATTTTGCATATGTGCATGGAGAATTCCAACAACTGCTGGCTTTGGGTTTTTCAGTGCCCTTGCTGACTTGCTATTTCATCCTCAGAATTTTTGTCGTCCGTGCACTTCTTCCGCAACTTGTTTCCCTTTGCTCTGCTCTGGACAGTCCTGCTTGATGGCTGCTTCTCGCTAGAACGATCCTTTTCAAATTCTCACAAGATGGAGTGATTCCACTTTGCAATTGTTGGCTCTGATGGCAAGAAAACGCTTTTCAATCAAAGTTTGTTCACCTTATCTTCTTTTGTCAAATAACTTTCGTTCATCTCTGAACATTTTATTTTTTGATTGCCACGCCTTACTTTGCATAATATGAAGTGAGACCTTGTCTCCAAGGTCAGCCTACGCTGGCCCGTGCTTTCAACTGGCCCTATTAACCGGGTTTCAGGAAGCCAACGATGGCTCCTTGTATTTTAGGCTTTTTGTTTACATCATATGGTTTTCTGGCTGGGGTTCCTCCCTAGATAGCAGTACCACCTCCTACTCAATATGGTCTCACTTCATATTCCAGATATGTATTTTGTGCCTTTAGTGTACTTTCAAACGTAAGTTATTACCAGCCTTCAAGTAGCTCATAAAGTCTTGATTGCTCGTTTTAACATGGGTATTTGTGTGTTCTATTTGTGTTTGTATAATTATAGGTAGTTAAGTTTCGCTTTGCTCCAGCCCAAAGCTTGCTCATCAGTAGGTTTTTCATGCAGCCTTGAACTACAGGCCTTAGCTATACAGCTTCATTTTAAATCATCTGGTTGGCGCTCAAGCCACACCTTCCTGTGCTGCACAGCTTTGGTCTGGGGCAAGCATTTCATAAATTTCCGCAACGGTTCATGGTCCCCCGCACAAAAACCATGTCGCTTTCGCATAGGTTTAATGGTCACCCTCACAAACCATTCACACAGGCTCATGGTCCTTCATCCCATGTCACAGTAATTTTGTTCCAGCCCAAAGCTTGCGCATCAGTAGGTATTGTTCCAAACAGCCTCTAACAACAGGCCTATAGAGAAACAGCCCTAACTACAGTTTCTCTGCCTGCATCTGCATTTCAATTCATCTTGTTGGCGCTTCAAGCACACCTTCATGTGCTGCACAGCTTTGGTCTGGTACAAGCAGTCCGTATATGTTTTCGCAACGGTTCATGGTCCCCCGCACAAAACCATGTTGCTTTCGCATAGGTTTAATGGTCACCCTCACAAACCATTCACAGGCTCATGGTCCTTCATCCCATGTCACAGTAATTTTGTTCCAGCCCAAAGCTTGCGCATCAGTCGGTTTTGTATTCAACAGCTAAAACAAACAGGCCTATAGAGAAACAGTCCTAAATACAGTTTCTCTGCCTGCATCTGCATTTTGATTCTTCCTATTGGCGCTTCAAGCTGCACCTTCATGTGCTGCACTGCTTTGGTCTGGTACATGCATTCCGTTTATGTTTTTGCAACGGCTCTCACACAAGCATTCCGTGTATGTTTTCGCAACTGCTTCCATACATGTTTTCGTATATGCTTGTTCCACCCCTAAGCTTGTTCAACACAGCCTACAACAACAGGCCTTAGAGAAACAGCTCTTTGGTATAGTTTCTTTGCATGCATCTGCCTACGATTCATCTTGTTGGCACTTAGCCACGCCTTCATGTGTTGCACAGCTTTGGTCCGGTACAAGCATTCCGTAGTAAGTGGTACAAACCATGTTGCTTCACATAGGTTCAATTGTCACCCTCGCAAACATACACACCGGCTCATGGTCCTTCATCCCATGCCGCTGTAATTTTGTTCCAAACCATCTAGGCTAGCTCCTCTTTCATGCCTTCCTATCATTGGGAGTATGTTGTGACACCCTTGTTTTCGACCTGGGCTTATTGGTTCTAGGAGCCTCGCAGCTTCAACTGGCGTAAAGTCACCACTTCACCAACTCAGACCCTATGTTGCTCCTGGCTACCCCTAAACAGGCTTATATCCTGCAACAGCATTCAACAGCCTATGGGGGGGGGGGGCGCACACAACCCAACTCTGGGTCTACCTTCCAACTAATGGCAATGCTTCAGTGGTACATATAATCACATGATTCTCCATTTGCAAGCACCTATCCCACTGTACTTCAGGGCCAGGCTAGGTAAGGTTTCAACCTAAACAAACCAATATACACTTTATGCCACAACCCACATCCACAACAACCATTCCACATTATCCTTTGGATTTGGGGGAATATTTCATATTCATTCAAATTCAATATACACTATTTTGGTATCTTATTGTTGTTTTAGATTAATTGTTTGTAATTGTTGTATTTTAATGTTAGTAGTAGTATTAGTCTTATGGGAGTATTCTGTAAGTTGTCTTTAGCAATAAATACAACTTTGGCCCAACACGTGGCTATATCTCATGGTCTTCTAATTTAAATCGTATTCACTGTTGTTTTTTGTCGTATTGCGGTGTTTCTGCCTTTAACTTATTTATGATTGAATATGTTCTGTCCAAATATTGGACAAATGTCTCCTTGTTATAGACCTCCATAACAGCATTCATCAGTCCTTGGCTGTAGTCCATCATTATTTTACATGGAAGAAGGTCTGATTTCATCTTCATCATTTTGCTTTCCATCCTATGGATGGTTTGAAGAAAGAGAAATTGGATTTTGAATATTGAAAGTTTCTAAGCTGTTTATGAAATGAATAAAACAGCCTGTGAAATCTATTTGCAGTGCTTGTTTAGTTTCTTACTTTTTTGTGATGTGAGAGATTTGTTTTTTTTAAAGAAGTTTCTTGCATGAAATATTTTTATGATAGTCCAGGCTATCCAACAGTTTAAAGTGCTTATGCAACCAAATAATCGATCTTTTGTTTTGTTGTTAAACTTGAAGACCATATTGTCCACATCAATATTAAAAAAAATTCAAATATCTTACTCCAAAATATTTTTATAAGCGTTCAAAGTTGCATCATTCAGTCATTTGCGTGCGACAAAAATGTTTCTCTTGTGACGTCATAAGTAGTAAGCACCAGTCTTTACGAGTCACAAAACACATATCGAACATTAAACATTCAACATGGCGAGTGGCATGCCGAAGAAACGTGACAGTAGGAAACGCTGTGTTGCGGGTGGGGTAAATGGGGAGAGCTGTAGAAAGAGCTAACATGTTCCAGATGGATCAATTCATCATTTTCCTGATCAAGAAAAAGAGCCACAGTGGATACACTTCGTTCAGTGGAAACAGTGGATACACTTTGTTCGGCGGCATAGGCCTAAGTTGATTCCTGGAAATAAGACAAAAGACTGCGGCTTGATGCAGTCAACTACCGAGTGTCCCAAAAAACTGTAATCAAGTTTGAAAAGTTCTGACGCTGACAGTTTAAGTGCCCTCGCTGCCGAAAGGTAAACTTTTCATGTGGAGGCTTGGCCGCCTTCACTAATCTCTCAAATGAAGAGCAACAATATGATCTTTGAGGCAGGGCAGGTGATTGGTTGCTGCGCAGGAATTAATGTTTATCGCATAATTTGATAAAGAGCTTTTGGCTAGACACATCAAACAAATCCAACTGTCTACAACTGGACAAATTGAAGCGTCCTTGTGCCAGGTTTCTTTTCCAAATTATCAACAGGTTGACTGCTATAGAGTTGAGGTATCATTCTGTACCTTGAATTCATTTTGCACCATTTCAAAAAGCTTTCAGAAGGCAATATCTTCAGGCAGCCAAGGGGGTGTCTACAAAACGTGGCCTACACCATTGGCCCACCATTTGGCTTACCTTTGGCTCACCTTTGGCCTACATTTGGCTCACCCTCGGCTTACCTTTGGCTCACCCTTGTCTTACCTTTGGTGCATATTTGGCTCATTGCTGGATCAATGTGGCACACCTGTAGCCCACCATACCTACTTTAAGAGCTCTATTAAGCCACCCAAGGGGCTTATTTAATTTTTATGAGGATTTATTTCCAGAGGGGGGCGTAAAGGAGAATGGCTTATTAGAGAGGGGCTAATCCACAAAATCAAATGACCAGGGTATATATGATAGATTTTCAGTTCGTGATAGAAAGGGCAGGTGCTTACTTATAATTTTGGCTAAGATGGGGGGCTCATTAGACAGGGAGACAACAAGGACAGATAATGTTTCATTCAAATATCGAATTTGTTTACATTTTATAGCTCAGCCAATCAGATCACTTTATTTTTCTGACGCCATTCTGCCTGACGTCACATGTAAACAAGACGACCAAAGAAAGATGTGGGGATAATGGGGCAAAACCTCCCTCCCTTCTACTGGCGCGGTGCGTCTGGTTTCAGGCCCTAACCTCAAGATTGAAATTTATTTTTGAAATGTAGTGTTTCCCCCACATTTTCCTCTGAGGCAGCCAACCCAACACTCCTTTTGGAGTCATCTCTGCAGTGTGCGTTGCAGCACCTTCCTCGGAGGCAAGAACTTCTGAGTAACAGGCAACACTGCCCTCCTCCATTGCAGACAGAAGGTCCTGAAAATTATCGACAATCATCTCCTCGGCTGACCATTTGCGGGTTCCAATCTCAGAATAAATTGGAACCATGATTGATAGCACATAATTTAGAGGCTTAGGAATAAGCATATCAGACACTTCAGGGCGGGAGCAAGATGTAGAGCAAGACAAAACTGTAACCAAAATAACATCCATGATGTTTTGGTCCGTTTGCTGATAACATCATCCCCAGTAATTGCTAAAGCAAGAGAACATGTTACCAAAGAACGAAACAAGCAGCATAAAAAACAGATGAATGTACCAAATTAAGAGGAGACCTACATTAGGCCCATGTTTGAGTAATGAAACTGTTGTTTCTATGAACACAATTTTTAAAGCTTTGAGTTTGGAGAGATGGATTTTACGTTTTGAGTATAAAGTTGGATTTGAATTGAACAATTGTGTTAGGGTTCTCATGAAAGACTGGAAACATATTGTGTTAGAGTGCTCATGAAAAACCAAGGAGAATGTTCAGGTAAGCAGGTTCATTGCTTATCAAAGTCTGTCTCAAATAAGATGTTAGGTGAGAATTGCGACAACACACACATTGCTCATGGAAAATTGTCCGACTGTTTATATTCGCCATCATTTTCACGTGACAAGGTATTGAGCATTCCTATGGAATGAATGAAAAACAGGTGGGTGACGTCAGAAGACACAAAAAACGCAAAAAAATAGATAAATAACCATGTGGAGAAATTCAGGGAATCAGACCCAGAATTCGCCACAAGGCTTTCTCAGAATTTCTTTGTAGATGATTTGTGCACAGGAGCAAAGGACTTGGAAGCTGCGAAGGAGCTTTTTGAGAAGTCAAGAGAAAGAATGCTGCAAGCTGGATTCAAACTGAGAAAATGGAAGAGCAATGATGCAGAATTGAGACATTACATGGAAGGTACAAGCAAAAACCAAGGAGCAGATGAAACTGATGCAAAATCTGAGGTATCATACACAAAGGAAACATTGAATGCAGGACAGGAACCTGAGAAAGGTAAGACAAAAGTTTTAGGCCTTATTTGGGATGTCAATAAAGATGATTTAGAAATTGACTGAACCAAGATGAGTAATGAGGATTCCAACAAGGTTACAAAGCGTTCTCTATTAAGTTCCCTTGCGAAAGTGTTTGACCCATTGGGTCTTGTTAGCCCTGTAACTTTGATGGGAAAGATACTCTTCCAGGAGCTATGTACCGACAAAACTGACTGGGATGAAGAGTTGCCTGCCAAGAAAAGAGAGAGATGGGAAACACTGTTGAGAGATGCACAGGCCGTTAAATCAGTAACTGTACCTAGAACATTACACGAGCCAGAAGGAAACAAGGTCAAATATTCTTTGCATGGATTTGGGGATGCAAGTACTAAAGCATATTCCGCTGTAGTGTACCTTGTTGCTGAAACAGAGACAGGTAAGTACTCTCGACTTATTTGTTCCAAAACACGTATTGCCCCCTTAAAAGGTTTGACCATTCCGCGTTTAGAACTCATGTCAGCTCGAATCTTGGCAACTTTGATGGATACTGTGAAGAACGCATTGGCACAACAAATTGAGATCAGCGAGGTAAGATATTGGTTTGACAGTAAAACTGCTTTACATTGGATATACAATGCAGGTGAGTGGAAGCAGTTTGTGCAGCAACACGTCAATGAAATCTTGAGATTGTCAGATAAAGAGTCATGGAAACCATTGTCCTGGTAAGGAAAACCCTGCAGATTTGGGCAGTAGAGGAGAATTAGCCAGCACCCTTGTGGGGAAACCCATTTGGTGGGAGGGACCAGTGTGGCTGAGTCAGGGAGAAGAATTTTGGCCCAAAGGTACATTTCTTAGTGAATCTGATGAAGTTTTGAGTGAGAAGAAGAAATCAAGTATTGTTTTGACTACAGTTGAAAGTTCTCAAGGGTGTCTTGAACAAGTTATTGACATCTCTCGTTTCAATTCTTTTACAAGGTTAATTCGAGTGACAGCCATGGTACAAAGATTCATCAAAAACTGTAGGATGAAAGGAAATGCAAACAAAGTACGTGGAGCAATTACATCCTAAGAAATGCAGACTGCAGAGGATCTATGGATCAGAAATGTTCAATTGCTGTTCAGTGGTGAGAAGGGTAAGAAAATGCTTAAAAGTCTTTGTGCTTATGAGGAGAATAGATTGATCAGATGCAAAAGTAGGTTGGAAAATGCAGATCTTGAATTTGATACAAGGAACCCTATTGTTATGCCTAGAGATCATAAATTTACTGAATTAATTATTCAGGATTGTCACAACAGAGTGAAGCATTTGAAGGTAAGATCAACTTTAGCTGAGGTTAGGACAAAATACTGGATTCCTCGTGGACGTCAATTGGTCCAGAAGATACTGCATCGATGCAAGATATGTATTCGCCATGAAGGCAAACCTTACGACGCACCATCTACTGCTGCTTTGCCTGAGTTTAGAGCACAGGCTAGCCCACCTTTTGCCAGAGTAGGTTTGGACTTTGCAGGCCCTTTGTTTGTCAAGGATGGTAAGAGAAATATGAGTAAAGTCTACATAGCACTTTTTACTTGTGCAGTTACTCGTGCAGTTCACTTGGAGCTTGTCCAAGACATGTCAGTTGATGTATTTTTGAGATCTTTTTGCAGGTTTGTTGCAAGAAGAGGATCACCTACGATGGTAGTATCGGATAATGCGAAAACTTTTAAGTTAGCCGCAAAATTGCTAGGACAGTTGAAGATTGATGATGATTTCTTGTCTTATTTGCAGGGTGAAAGGATTTTTTGGCGTTTCAACTTAGAGCGCAGCTCGTGGTGGGGCGGGTTCTTTGAGCGGATGGTGGGAACGGTGAAACGATGTTTGAAGAAAGTTATGGGCAAAGCAAGACTTGACTATGATGAGTTGCAAACCATTTTGATTGAGGTAGAAAGCATCGTTAATTCCCGTCCGCTGACTTATGTTTATGATGAACTTGAATCAGAACCTTAACGCCTTTACATTTGTTGTATGGACGCAGACTTGCAGTGTTGCCAGACAAGAGAGATCCAGAACATGTTGATCGAAATGTCAATTTCTCAAAACGTTATCGTTATTTGGTTTCTAAAATATCTCATTTTTGGAATAGGTGGCATCAAGAATATTTGGTTGATTTGAGAGAACAACACAAAATTGTGGAAGGAAGAACATCATCAATTAAGATTGGAGACATGGCATTGTTAAAAGAAGACAATGTGAAGCGACAGTTGTGGAAAATGGGTATGGTGAAAGACTAATTGTGGGTAAAGACAATCAGGTAAGAGGAGCTAAAGTACGTACTATTTCTCGTGATAAACCTCAGTTTCTCTTTAGACCTCTTCAGAAGTTATATCCTCTGGAAGTTAGAGACGGAGATCCTGAAAAGACAGAGACAAACGAGAATGTGACAGAAAAAAGTGAACAAAAGTTGAAAGATGTGGAGTTGAAAAAAGTGAGAAATGAGGAAGAATTAGGAGATTGTGAGGAGGAGAACGGAGAACGAGAAAAAGGTGAAAGAGTCAGTAGTGTGCGGCCCCGCAGAGCTGCTGCGCAAGACGCACGCTGGCGAACTCGTCTTCTGCTTGACTCTGGCGAGTCAAGGAGGGGGGACGTGTTGGGGAATTGCCCTGGGAATCACCATACCATTGCGAGGCAGCATTGTGCTGCCAGTAAATTTCCCAAGATCTAGGGTAATATCGTAATATCGTATGACTGTAAGTTGAGCCAATCAGAAGAGGACTCATATTATGTATTGTTGAGTAATTTTAAGGGTGTGAGCAGGTGGGGGGCGGAGAGATTTTGTTGGATGGAGATGAAAATGGAGTAAAATTGAGAATGTTGCATGTTGTGATCGTCATTTCTACATGAACCAGCAAGACGTGAAGCGTTCAATCGGCACATTTCACGGCAGAAACTGATGTTGTTCAGGAAAGAGGAAGAACACGTTTATCAACAAAACCAGTCTTGGTGATCCCAATGCTGCAAGGAAAAGAGGGTTTCAAACAAGGAAGATCGCTAAGAAACCAGCTGAAGACATTAGACATGTGACAACTTGGGCCCATCAATAAGTCTAGGCCCAAATGTTATGATGAGGCCTCACCCCCACACCAAAGTTCACTCACAAGAGAAGGGCAGAGATTTTGATCAAGACACAAATGACAAATCAATGTATTTACCTAAGGTGAAAGGTCTAGGTAATCATGGAAGCTCATTCATTGCCTGAATCAAATATTAGTTAGGCCTACAAGGCAAAGAGGATTTTTACAGAGTTCCAAACTTGATGATCATATTGCAGTCTTTATCAAAATGGAAATATTTTCAAGATGTTCACTTGTGTAGATGCTGAAACAGGACTGTTGTGAATCCAAGGATCTAGAATTTACGTCTTGTGTAAAACGCAGGTCATGCAGGTTAAGAAAACGCGGGTTAAATCATGCGGGTCAAAAATTGTGGCCATGGGCACACTGGCTTTAGGCCCTCCGCCGTTTGCACAAGAGGTTTGCGGAAAGCGTTTGTTTGGTCATAGTATGGTTTGGTCGTTGGTTGGATTTAAAGACAGGACCCCTTGAGTTTTTGGTAACAAGTTGCTGGGTGTTTCAAATAAAATGCGTTGCCAAAATAATGAAATCTTATATTTTGTCTGTGTTGTGGTATAGTAAAACTCACGAAATGCTTACGAAGGAACCTTTCACTAAATACAACAAAATTTTGAGAAGGCTGTGAAACTGCAGAAACCTTTGGTACTCATGACATGATATTTTTAACATTTTGCAAAAAGCAGCTACAAGCAGCTAAACGCTTAAAAAGAGTCTGCCTGCATGAGGTATTGGTTTCCTGAAAACTCTCTTTGAAAGATAGGTGTCCTACTTGACTGATCCAATGCCTAAAATTTCTTAGAAAACTAACAATGATCTTGACAAATTTAGTTCTTGATTACAAAATGTCAATTCCAACATACAGCGTTTTGAAATAGATTTTATTATGTTGGAGAGGTTTCCGGGGTTTCTTCTAGCAACAAATCTCATTATGTGGACAAATGATAATTTGCATTCAAAATTTCCCAAATGAGACGATCGTTGTGACCATGAAGGTTCCTTATTGCAATGTAGCCAGGCAACCTTTGGACCAACATACTTAAAACATAAGTAGGCTGTAAGCCGAAAGCCAGTATGCCCATGGCCTCTAGTTTTGACCCGCACAATTTAACCCGTATTTTCTTAACCTGCATGACCTGCGTTATACACAAGCCGTAGAATTTCAGGAAAAGGGGTACTTTTACCGAAATCTGTCCGTGAATGTTTGAAGAGGGGTTTATTTTTAGAATGCTACAAGCAAAAAAAGTAGAAGTGATTTGTTTCACTTCGTTGGTCAGCCAAAAGTGTGAAGGATAACTTTTTATGTTGTTAAAAAGAATAGATGTGTAAAAGACTGAAACTCAAAGTATCATATTATGACAAGTGATGAGGCAGCATAAGGCTTCAACACAACATCATATATTTTATGTGCATACAAGCACAGAGGCCAGACAAATCCGCACACTTCTAGTTAATACCTCATTACAGTATACCTAGGTTAGTATATTTCTGAACAGTTTGCTGAGCATTGCTTTTACGAATGTGCACTTTGGTGCTGTTGAGTACATTTGGCCTGCTGAGGCATCTGTAGTCACTGATGATAATACAATACCTGATTGATAAAAAGCATTAGTCTCCCCCGTCATGCCATGTTTGAGTTGTTGGGCCTGGTTTTGCTACTTATGCAGCCAACATACAGCAATGTCAATCCAATCCAACTTCATGGTGATCAAATCTGAATTCAGATTTATGTAATTTTTGTGCTTGAATTCTTCCACTAGGCCATTTGACATATTTTTGCTCTTGTTTGTTTTGTTATCCTCATAGCCAAATCACAGGTGGTGGAGAATAGTTCAGTATTTTTAAAATGGGATTGTTCAGTTTTAAAATTAGTAAAAACAAACCTTTCTTACCAGTTAAATGTGTCTGATTTCTCTGTGAATTTGATGCTTTGAACTGCTATTTACTTTATTCAGGCCAATGTGCGAATGACTGTTAGTATTTTTGAGACAACAGCAACAATACTAAACAGTCGTTCGCACGTTGGCCTAACTAAAGTAAATAGCAGTTCAAGAAGGATCAGATTCACAGATATATAGAGGCCAACATGAACTTCAATATGAGGCTAATGTTGATCGCAATAGTGATCTTGATCTTGATTGCCACTCTTGATTCAAAGAGTGATTGCCATGTGCATCAGAAACAATAGCAGACACATAGCAGTGGAGCTGGGGAAACGAGATTACAAATTACTTAGCTTAGCATTTGGATATTATATTTTCTGCGTATACTGTTATTCCCGCTGTTGGTATCAGGTCAACGGTTTTTTGGACATCTTTCATTTCAAATGTGACTATAAAGTTATGATGGATTTTTCTTGAAAACAAAAGGATGTTGCCAAAGGTGTACGAGATTTTGTGCATTAAGTGAAATTCACCTCAGTTTAGGCCCATTGAACTTGCAGATTAATTTTCAAAGCTTTGTCTCCAGAATACAATCCTGTTTGCTGCGTAAAATCCTAGATGCAATATCACAAAGACGCCTATATTGTCTCGCACATTTTGGGGTTTCCCTGTGCACATTCAATACAACAAAAATAACTCTAGGAAAAAACCAGCAAAGTCTGCCTGGAAGAAATTCTGACAGATGTGACGTCAATAAGAATCCTACATGACGTGCGGAAGTTGTCATTGAAAGTATATGAATATAAAAGAAAGAATGCAGCCAAATTGATGTAACACACTATTTTGTCTCGTTCAAATAAACAATACCATTTATTATGAAGAGATTTGCACGAAGACCAAAATGGAATGCAAAGAATATGAGAAAATGCCAGGAGAAAATGCCAGGAGAAAACGCAGAGACCACAGGGAAGCGCAGAAAAGTTGTTTAAGTCAAAACGGAACATAAGTTCTGCAAACTACGAGATGATTGTTGTTTTGCTGCATTCTCAATACAAAAATACGCTGTTTTTCAAAAAGAGATAAATCAACAGCAAAATGAACCTGTGATAAAACTCCCAAAATTAATTTCACAGTTTACCAGAAATAAGGAAATTCAAATACTTTCGATTACATTTATTGAGAAATGTTTCAAAAAGAACCATCCAACTGCGAAGTGTCTGCCTTTATATCTGATGGACACAGCAATCACTCTTTGAATCAAGGGTTGCAATCAAGATCGCAGTCACCATTGCGATCAACATTAGCCTAATAGTGAAGTTCACATCGGCCTCTTTCTAATATTTTTTGCTTGGGGGGGATGCTGTCCCTAGCGGCGAGTAGTCTCTTGGGTATAATTCAATTGCTTGTGTTGTGAAAAGATTTATTTGCGCCTTGCTGAGCAGGGAGTTGATTGCAACTTGGCATCAAAAGGAATCTTTCTTGGTGTAACCCTTTTGATTGCAACCCTTTAAAAAGGAATTGTTAAGTACTATGTGTACCAGGTCAGCACAGTTCTTAACGCTGACATTTCTATGAAGCATCTCATAGTAAACTGTACGAATTTCAAGGTTTTGTTTGCTGCAGCAGTTGAGGTACGAGTAAGTTTACATCTTGGCTCCTTTGAGGGCTGATAACTCAATGTGGCAGAATTTCTTATACATTATTTTTTATAAGAAACTAAGGTCCAGGGCTGGTAGGTAGTTTCTTAAATTTTGGGCCATTTTGCTACCAAATGTTTCCCATGTGCTTCTCTCAAATTTTTGATTTAAGGGTTTCCAGTGTACCTAGCTTAAGTAATTATTTAGTCGACGTTACTAAAACACGGAACAAGAGGAACAAGGCAGTAACAAGCGGAACGAGTGCGGAACAAGCCAGTAACAAGCGGAACAGGTCAGTAACAAGCCAAACAAGCATGGTACATTTGTCTCTATCCCAAGGGAAGTTCGAAATATGTTGAAATGAAAGAGTAGCGCGGCATTAGATAATAAGTCGAGAAGATAATAGGGTAAAGAGCAGAAAAAAGGCGCCGCATGTCCCAAAGGAGTCCAAAGTCATTGCAAGGGGACATGAATAAGGAAGCAAAGGTGTGTGTCTGTTCTTTCTTCTGCTCTTTATTGTTGCCGCAACTTTCTCATCATTCTTTTTTCTTTTTGGCTTTCTTTCGTGTTGAATAGTCAAACGGTTGGGGGGGGGTGGGTTTGGAATTACCCTCCCTTGCTATGTTTTGTTTATATCAGTATTATTTCTCAGTATCAATTTTTTCAATGTTTTCACTATTTGTAATTATTTTATCTTCTGTCTCATCAAAACAACTATGATTTAACCCTACAACAACTTGACAACACTAGTAACAATTTGCTGTGGGCCCTTGGGGGGTGGGGTTGGAATTACCCTCCCTTGTTATCTTTTGTTTATATCAGTATTATTTCTCAGTATCAATTTTTTCCCTATTTGTTATTATTTTACCTTCTGTTTCATCAAAACGCTTTTCGAGGCAGAGATACTTGAATTTGCGTATGTTTTGTTCACAGGATTAGGAAAAGAATTCAAGGCATTATCATTGAGGTTCACCAAGAGCCACCCAGGGCCGACCCAACCCAACCGTCCAGTCAATGCTCATGAATATCGAAAATCAATACCAATAGACGATTCCAGTAAAGATGGCATTGAGGGCCATTTGACGAAGATGCATTGCATTTAATGAATGAATTTCTATAGAATCACGGTCACGGTTGATTGCATTGTAGCACGCAAACGCAAATCATTTTGGTCAAATGCCTCCCAACGCCATCTTTTTCGTAATTGTCTATTCTATTAACCTGCACACAGACTTTGATCACTGAGGAGGAGAGGAGAGAAAGGAGAGAGAAACTAGAACTAGTTCCTCTTTCCTCTCCAGTAACCAAAGTCTGCAGGCAGGCTACTATTCTATCCGCTGTTGTTGAACGTATAAAAATGTTGCCGCTACTTGATTGATTGATTAATTGATTGATAGATAGATTAATTTGAAGGGAACAATGCTAAAGAATAAATACGAAGGGTATCAAAGTTGACCAAATTATTGGTTTAGCCAAGGGTACCATTTTCATAAGAATCGAATATGCTCGCGGCAGACCCGTACCCAACATTTTCAAAAAATTACTGTGAAAATCTACCTCCATAATTTAAGATTTAAGAAACTAAATACATTTTCTTTATTTCATTTGTTTCCTGTATAAAACTATTCAAAACTTCAAACAGCTTTGTTTCGAAATATTCAAGTGCACATACAATGGGAAAAGATGAATGGGAAAGAAAGCCGAAAGGATTAATAAGAATGACGAGAAGGTTGCGGCAACAATAAGGAGCAGAAGAAAGAAGAGACACACCTTTGCTTCCTTATTCATGTTCCCTTGCAACGACTTTGGACTCCTTTGGGACATGCGGCGCCTTTTTTCTGCTCTTTACCCTATTATCTTTTTGATTTATTATCTAATGCCGCACGCTAATCTTTCATCTCAACATATTTCAAACTTCCCTTGGGATAGAGACAGATGTTCCTTGCTTGTTCGGCTTGTTACTGGGTTGTTCCTCGCTTGTTCCACTTGTTACTGACCTGTTCCGCTTGTTACTGGCTTGTTCCGCACTCGTTCCGCTTGTTACTGCCTTGTTCCGCTTGTTACTGCCTTGTTCCGCTTGTTCCGTGTTTTAGTAACGTCGATTACAAAACTCCATTTTTTCAGAATTTGTTTCAAATTATCGACCGCTGAAGTTTGCACTTTATGATCTTTCAAACATGGTGATGCACTTTATACATATCTTCAACTTTTACACCTTGAACAATTTTTTATGAAGTTGAGACTACAAAGAGAAAGTTTTTAAAAGAAACGTTTTGCACCCACACTTTGCAAGTTCTTTGACATTCAAGAAATAGAAACTTTCCATAAGCAATTCAACAGTTGACTCAAAGCATTTCATGGGCAGAACTTCATCTTGATATACTTCCTAACAAAATAACTGTCAACTCAGAATGTATTTCTATTCTTAAACTATGTATTTATATTTGGTAAAGGTGGTACGATAAAATATGGTATTAAAATGGCAGATGCAACGAACGAAACAAGTCTAAATAATTGGCACACTGAGGCCTTTCAAACTTATGTTATCATCAGAGTGTGACTAACTAAACCAATGCAAACCTTTATATACGTATGGCTAAGTAAAATGATACATGATCAAGATAAATAAGGTCAATTCAAAAGAGCATGTCCAGATCTGAATAGTTGGTCTTCATATGTGGTCAACAGCTGTGGGTTCTTTAATTCCATAAAAGCGTACACTTTAAAGAATGGTTCTTTTAGGTTAGTATTTCGATTTCCACATTCAAAAACGTGACGTGGGAAGATACATGACGAAATCCCCGTTCTCGACTCGGATATGTGATTGTTCATTCGATTACGCAAGTTTGTTGTTTGTCCAATGTAAGTGACCCTACCTTGGCATAGTTTACATGATATAAAGTATACGATGTTCTTTGAATGGCAAGTAATATGTGATCTGATATTCCAGACCGTGTTATTTGCGGTTGTAAACGATTCAACTGGTTGTAGATATGATCTGCAAAGTTTGCAGCAAGAATTGTTACATCAATGAATTCCAGGTGTTGCTTTGTTTTGAGTCCTGGGTTGCGAGCTAAAGTTTGAACTTGTCAGTAACGATTTTATGTTTCGGGGTTGTTTAAGCGCAAGGACTGTTTTCGAGTTTTCGAATTGTTTCGTTGTGAGTAAAATTATTAAGCAGCGATCGTATTGTTTTCATCATATTATTGAATTTTAAACATGGATAATAAGTGGTTACAAGAGGTAATACACCCTTTTTACATTTCTGTGGTGCAGGTCCCTGTACTTTAGCACGATGGAAAGCAGCTTTGATTTTTTCCAATGGGTAACTGCAATCTAATAGCCATTCTTCGAGTTCTTTTAAACGTTGTTGTACTATTTCGGGATCAGAGACGAATACAATTATTCTTTTGGCGAGATTAAATGGTATACTTTCCTTTATGTGTGATGGATGAGCACTGTTATAATCGAGGTACTTGTGTATACTTTGCTGCAAGATAAAATAAGACAGCTCTGTTGATCTTTGACATGAATTCCTCTCCACACAAGACAGAGATGTGCTGGAGAGTCTCGTATTAGAGCTTAGTTGCAATGGGCAAGGGAGCCTAAACTTCTTTAAAAATATGGTAAGTATACATAGTTTAAGAATAGAAATACATCCTGAGCCCGAAGAAGAAATCAATGTTTCAGATTGGTGCAAATCTGGAGTTTGCCGGCAAATGAGAGAAGAGGAAGAGAATGTCTGTTGTAAAAAAGCAATCTGTGTTACATCGTATCAGATGTTTAAAAGCTGTATTGTTGAAAGGGGTGTCCTTGAGCTAGCAATAAAGTACCACTGCGACTCCAGGGCTGAGGACTTTGCCTTTTCCACGAACAGTTTAACCCTATTACTACCGGGGGGGGCAAAGTTTATTTGATGTAGTGCCGTCGGTTCAAAAGATAAAGAGCTGAAACTTTGCGACTTTTCCTAAAATTTCATTGGCTAATTAAAATTTGTAATTTTTTTTCAAAATGGTAGACACTGATCACGTGACCAACCTCTTTCCAACACGTGGTCCGCCAGACAATTAAAGAAGCAAGTCCAGTTTTAACAAGGATGGTCAAGAACGTCAAGAATACCACCATTCCATAGCTCTCGATGAGAGCTTTCAAATGATGTATAGTTTTATCCATTTTTGATGACGTCAGCAAATTTTACGTTCATGACGTCATCAAAGTTTATGACGTCATATAAATAACAACAAATGTATTAGATAGCCTTATATGGTCAAAATTGGTTCTATTGATTGTTATCAACAATTTTGAGGCATTTTAGATTATTTTCATCAGTAATTAGGGGTTTAAGGTAGAAGACCCCTTTTTGGTAAAAATTCTTTATTTTGAAGAATGTTGACAAGATCTTATGTAGGATGGATACAAAGAAGGAAGTGTGGAAAAAATACATGTTCTATTTTTAGAAATTAGTTACCATAGCAACAATAGGAGAGGAACAATAGCAAAAAATGCATGTAATTGTGTCCAAAATATCTGCACATTCCTACAATGTATAAAGATGAGATTTTCAGCATATGTTACCAATACATGGTTCTCTGCAACTTACCTACAAGCTTGAGCAAGGTATTGGAAATTTTTTTGATATTTCGAAAAATTGAACAACATGCAAATTTGCGCTTTATGTCAACAATTTGACACAAAGAAAAAATTTTTTTTCTCAAGACATCTGGAATTTTTTAAGGGTTTATTGCATAGCACACATTATGAGGAATATATCCTGAA
Source organism: Aurelia coerulea (assembly GCA_039566865.1). Lineage (NCBI taxonomy): Eukaryota > Metazoa > Cnidaria > Scyphozoa > Semaeostomeae > Ulmaridae > Aurelia > Aurelia coerulea. Next base: position 14,339,285 of record CM076947.1, read on the forward strand.
AATTTGGTTGAGATATCTTTATTCTAAGAAAAGTTGCATTGGACAGAAAACGCAAACCTGGGCGAAAATCTTGTTTTGAGAAAAATCAAGTTAAAGTTTGATGTTACAAAAACCAAATGAAATCTTTTGCTATCCACAACATTAATCCTTCTTTTCTTGTTTCTTCTCATTTTCAAACTTTGTTTTGCCTCTTAGCTGTCTACTCACAAAACTTTTGACTGTATAATTATCTTTCTCTTCACAATAAATGTCTTTTTGACTTGACTTTTGTAAATGTCTGACCATGTTAATGTCCGCAAGGCCTGTACTGCACATTGTGATGCCCGCAATTACATCAGATACTCCAAGCTCAAATAAGTCTCTCAAATACCCCTTTCCCCAATATATTCAGTTTTGAATCAGCTTTCTCAAATCCTCTCATGAAATGCTTCATTCATATTTTGTGTCTTGTATTGGAGCCATTTACGCATGGTCTTTGATTTACGGAGACGATAATATATCTCCTTACTTCTTTGATCTCAGAGATTGGTAAAAATTCCTTGCTACTGCAAGACCTGCTTTGCAATATCTAGTCCCCTTTCTTGCTTGATTTCAACTTGCACAAGCTGTAATAACATCTGACCAGTAGCTATGACATTCTTTATTTCCAGATTATGCGCATACATCAGCAACCGAAAGCAAATTGTTACTTGGCATAAATGCAAAATTTATGAACCAATTCAGAATCAAAGCATGTTGTAATGCTCATGTGCCTTTGGGGTCTATTAGTTGAAATTCAACCCTGTTTCAGCATCTACACAAGTGAACATCTTGAAAATATTTCCATTTTGATAAAGATTGCAATATGGTCATCAAGTTTGGAACTCTGTAAAAATCCTCTTTGCCTTGTAGTAGGCCTAACTAATATTTGATTCAGGCAATGAATGAGCTTCCATGATTACCTACATCTTGCACCTTAGGTAAATACATTGATTTGTCATTTGAGTCTTGATCAAAACCTCTGCCCTTCTCTTGTGTGTGAACTGTGGTGTGGGGGTTAGGCCTAGGCCTCATCATAACATTTGGGCCTAAGCCTTATGGGCCTGAGTTGTCACATGTCTTCAGCTGGTTTCTTAGCGATCTTCCTTGTTGAAACACTCTTTTCCTTGCAGCATTGGGATCACCAAGACTGGTTTTGTTGATAAACTCGTTCTTCCTCTTTCCTGAACAACATCAGTTTCTCAAAATTGCATTTCGGTTGTAACTTCAGAAGTTTTTTGAGTTTTCGGCTGTCTTTAAAACCTCATTTAGCGATACTAGTTCTCAAAACGAGGCTAATCACAGGTAAACCAACTTTAAAAGCTAATCGACCCTATGCCAGGGGTGCAGGGGGCCTTGGTATCGCAATTTCCAATATCTTTATCGTTGCTAAGGGCGTTGCTATGCATAAAAATATTACCAAGCAGTACATTCTCTCAATTTTTTCAGGTTTGCACCTACAGAAGAGCTTAGGTGTCAGTTGCACATTATAGAGCAATAATTATTCAATCAAAATCCATAATAAAAGAATTTGATTTTTTTGGGTCCAAAAAAGGGGTCTTCTACCTTAACTTTGGGATACATTCTAGTCGCAATATGAAAGAGATTTTCAACTAAGAACTTAAATATTGCCAATATTGCTAATAGTAAGTAAATACTGCAATTTCCCTCAATTATGACATCATAGTAACGTCATGGATGTAATGACAAATTTAAAAAGTAGCCTATTGTGTAGATTTTGTTCCTATACACCATTGTACTAAGTTTCATCCTCATATCTGCAATATTGGCAAAGTTACGGAGGGGGGCACTTTGTGCCCTTCCCCCCGGTACTACGATGGTCAAAAAAGCCCGGTAGTAATAGGGTTAAGGAAAGCAGCCTACCAACAATGTGTAATGTGGAAGTATGGAAAAATGGGTCGTGGTAACAGAACACTGTATCCCAAACAAGTTGTGGTTGTGCATGCTTTCAGTTATTACTTGAGAGAAGCTTTTTTCAAAAATTGTTACCCAAGGTTTACTCAGCAATGCTCTAATTTTGATATAACTGCTAACTGTAGGGAAGACAAACAAGGATGCATGCTATTCTTCTGTAAATAGTTAGGAACTATTATTTTGTTTATTTCTTAGGCATTCCACGATGGCAGTGGAAAGGAATGAATTTGGCTTCAGAGGCCTCCAAACGAAATTTGTTGATGATGGGCTAGATCAAAGCTTCAAAATATTAAAAATGCAAACATTACACTGTGGAGAAAGTGGTAGCAAGAAGGATAATGCTTTAACAGTTATAGATAATCTTTCAACCGCTTTAGCATCCAAGGAGAAGGATGATCTTGGATTCAAAGCTGTTTGCATTGGAAATGATAGCTTTCTGCTAAGTGCAATGTTTGTATGACAAATATTCTATTCAAAATATATGTTACAAAATACCATGAACTTTTTGTAATTTGCGAGAAATCTCCAAAATTGGCCCATAAACATAAATTCAAGTGAGTTCATGGTTGTTAGAAGAGTCTTTCTTATTTAGCGTAAGCATTCACGGTATTCAAAAGATAACAAAAAGCTTCCTTATTTTTCAAATCTCTCGCCAACAATTCACATATTTTTCGCCACTTACAATATGCCATCAGAGTTTCGTAATTTTTGAAAAATCAACAAACGGTTCATTAAAAGGTCAATTAAAAAATTAAGGGGGCCATAACAAAATCCAAGAAGGATTTATTAAATGTATTCATTGTGAAAAAGAAATAACAGGAGAGGCCTTGAAAGTTGAATAGTAAACTGTATCATTAATGAAATGAGGTTGGACATACAAGATTGCCGTGGTCAGTGATAAGATGGTGCTGCTAATATGTGTGGGAAGAAATTTTGAGTTGCAGCCCGCATTTTTTAGAATGAATGAGTTGGTCATAAACATGCATTGTGCATCCCAAATAATTTATGTGTATCCAAGTTATCTCGAATATTCTTCAACAATAATCTGAAGCGTCAAACTCTTTTCGCTAAAATGGTTAACAAGCATTTTCCAAATTATAATCACACAAAGCTAATTTATGTATGCTGTACACGCTGTGATATTCGTATTGATGGCACGCATTAAGGGATGTATGTTCCAATCACAGAAGCACTGTCCACCATCAAAGACATTGCTGACCAAACCTGGGATAGCCCTGCTTATGATGCATATACCATTTCCTCGCTGTGCTGCAATTTTGAGTCCACTTGTAATTGCAAGGAAGTGCCTTGGCTATATGAGAGCCACTATTGTGCAGCTGCAGGGGGTGCATATTCACATAATGAAAGGCACAAAGAAAGTAGATGTCATGATGACGAGACTCAACACCACTTGAGACTTTATCAACGGTTACTATGCTCTTTGGTTAGAAAAAGCTTGCAAAATAGCTGAAAAGGCTTCTGCTGTCGTTAAAAGCCCAATATTCTGTTGCAGGTAGATGGAAAAAAGGAACGTCCTTCTAAAGATACACTCCTAAAGATACACTGAGAAAGAAAAACCAAGCTACACTTCTAAATTTAGTTTTTTGGCAAAGAAGGATTGACAGAGAGTGAAGACAGGCGAGATTTGAAAAATGCTTATCAGAATGTGAGCCAATAATGAGAGATATCAAAAAGCAAGTCCCTTAGGTGCGAAAGTATCCAACTTAAACTGCCAAAAACCTTCCTCAACCCTAGTATCCCCAAACAACCAATCAATAACCTGGGAAGTAACATCCTCAAGAAAACTGTGATGCCCTACCGTGATGGACTCACCGACAGTTGAAATGGGGTAAAAGAGATATTGTTTTGCATAGCCTGGACAATCTTCGTTGGGGAACCTTCGCAAATCCTACAGTAAGTCAAACCTTTTTGTTGATTTAAGGAAAGTGGATTTATCTCCAAAACTACTTGAAAAATATTTGATTTGTTTTGCCCCTTCTATAGCTTGGCAGTTAATAGTCAATTTATAACAGAAGATGCTTGAAACTTAGTCATTCTATCACTGTGATATTACAATAAGAGAAGAATATTTGCCTGCTTTTCCAAAATATCTCATAACTATAGCTGTCTGCTTTTTTCAAGTCAAATCAAGCTGGCAGTATTTCAGATGACGACATTACTGGTGCAAGTGGTATCCCTTCTCTTGCTCGGAGAAACGAGCAAGGGCTAGCTGATAAAGGTTGGCAATACACCAGAGATAAATTTGGTTTGATCATTGAAAGCCAGATCAATTGGAAGGCAAAATGCAGTTCTATGAAGCTGATGATGTTGAAAATCGGAAGATATCACGTTTGAGAATCCACATTGAGCACCTCATCAGGAGAATAAAAGTCTACAAAATGCATAACTCGACAATTCCAATTCGTAATGTTAATGTTTCTTCAAATGTCTTCAAAGTTTGTGCCAGACAACCTGGCTGTCGAATGAGAATACTGTCCAAATGCCCTCACCAAGGAACATCAGAGAGCTGCCTGCCTGCCTAAATGAAATAAAGGGCTAAGCTTAGCTAAATGAATAGACGCAAATGCTTTTTCAATATACCTCTAGTCCTGGCAAAAGCATGACTTTGTTGGGACCCCAGGGGGGGGGGACTTGGTAGTTCAAGGTGACGTACCCGTTGCAAAATTTAGGGTCCTGAATTTTGCAATTTACTACCCTTTAGGGTAGAAAATTTTCAAATTTACTATCGCTTAGGGTTGTGAAAATCGATATGATTAGCTCGCGGAGTTTTAACAAAGTTTGTTGAATTGAATTTTTGTTAGTAAGACTCTGTAACAACAGAAATCAACCAGTTATTCACTATCTTCAGCAGCACCTCAGGTTATTGCAATTAATTTTTATCAATGATCTACGATTGACCACACTGCCATATGCCCACAGAGTTGGAGAAAGTTCTCCAAATCCCACCTTTACTTCTACAGTATTAAACTTGCCTACTTTTGGTTTTGTTACTAATAATCACAGAAATCATGCTCTTAACTTTTGGCATCTACTTAATAACAAGCAGAGTCAATAATTTGGAGAGGAGGAAAGACAAATCTCCACTTTCTCTGTTATAATAATGCAGCCAATAATACCTAATCACTCAGGGCCTAATCATCATAATATAGATAGGAGCATCCTCTTTCTCTACTGTGTTACTCCAAATACAGATACTGTGTTATTCCAAAGTAAATCTACGTAAATGAAGTCTTTTTTTGCTCATATCTGCTATACAATAGCACTATTGTTTCTGGAACAATTGACCTATTGTTATTGCTGCTTACGGAAAAAGTTACTACCGCTTAGGCTACAAGGTACTACCGCTTAGGCTAAAAGCTACTACCGCTTAGGCTAAAATCTACTACCGCTAAGGGTTTAGGGTTTTACAACATTTTGCAACGGGTACGTCACCTTGAACTACCAAGTCCCCCCCCTGGGGATCATTGATTTCATGGATGATAATAACAGGAGAGCGCCCGTGCCCAATGGCCAGGGCTGGCCGGGGCGATTCCAGAACTTTTCTATTTATTTTACCAGCCCCGGCCAGCCCCGATGCAATGAGTGTATTTCTGATCTACTAGTCTGCTTGTGTGATCTTATTAGTTGCTCACACTGCCATTGTTGCTTAACTAGGCATACCTGAGAGGCCACTGAGAGGCATGGAGCTTACCTGGACTCTTTGAGACAGACTGTATCACATCTATGCCATCTAAGGCTTGAATTTGAGCAGCTTTACTGTATCAACCTTCTTTCGACATGAAAAAATTGTCGTAAAACCAAAACCTTTAATTACAATTTAACCTTTTGGCAATCAAATAAACAAAGTTTTTGAAAATTGGTCCATTGGTTATGGATATGTCAGCAATAAAACGATAACACATCATTTTAGGACACCCGGTATAGTGCTTATTTGGTACTACTATTAACCACTCTCTTAATCACCCTTCCAACAGTTGTGTATATTCGTTGTTGAGTATTTGAAATTTTATTCCTCGTCATTCCCAACATATGACAGTAATTCCATCTATGATGATACTAAAACGAATATCTACACATATATTTTTGTAAGAAACTGCTTATCAGAAACTACCGCAGACTCAATTTTTCGAAAGTTAACAAATAACCCCCAGGAGGTACTTATTTTCTAACTTGCTGCTTACTTTGTAACTTTGCATGTGTTACGCGTATTTCTAATAGGAAAGCAAGGTCTGGTGCTGGTAGGCAGTTCCTTAAAGTTTTGGACCATTTTCTACCAAAAGTGTCTTACCTGTTTCTTATATTTTCAAAGCGTAATGAGAAATTTAAAGTGTACACAATTCAGGCTTTCGGAAAGTTATTATGTGATTTACGTTAGCATTTTCCTTCCAGAGAAATTTAAAATTGTTGACTATCGCCCCTTTTTACACCCTGTACATTTCACACAAAGCTACTATTAGGAATGTTATGGACTCCCTATGGACACTATTATTCTAGTATTCTTATGTAATCCGTGCCATGAGGCAGTTGATAGTTATGCATGTTCTGTTCGGTTGAACCGGCCTTATCTCTGATGTTTACACATACTTACTCTACGGATATGTACAAGATATAATAAAATGGCGACGAGAAAAAGCGAATAACGAAGACTTGCAAAGAATATGGCTGCAAAACTTGACCTGGCACCATTACCGAGTTTCGATCCACACAGCGATCAAAGTAACCTTGCCGCACGATGGAAAACCTGGATTAAACGATTTCAAACATTCATCAAAGCAGCAAATATCTCGAACAAAACCCAGCAGAGAGCTTTGTTAATCTACCAAGCAGGCCCTGAAGTCCAGGACATATTCGAAACACTTGCTGATACGGGAAGAGATGACGATTTGGATACAGCAATCAAAAGTCTCACAGATTATTTCGCCCCAGCACAAAACACAGATTTCGAGATATTTCGTTTTCGTCAAGCAAAGCAACAAGCCCAGGAAACTTTGGAAACTTTTCACACTCGTTTGAGGAAACTGGCTCAAACATGCTTATTTCCCACAGATTCAGTGGATAACGAAATAAAACAGCAAATCATTCAAGGCTGCTCAAGTTCTTCATTGCGGAAGTACGCCCTGAAAACAAAGGAGGTCAAATTACAAGATATTTTGGTGAAAGGCAAAACAGATGAAATCAGTAAAGAACAGGCCAAAGAAATAGAAAAACAAACCACAGAGCCAACGGAAAAATTGCAAGCTATGAAAATCGAGCACAAAAAGCACAGACCGAGTCGCAGAGGAATACCAAATCAACAACGAAATTCTGCAAATACACCCGCAAGGAAGCCAGCTACTTGTTACAACTGTGGATTCGACTTCCCTCATCGTGATAAACCCTGCCCCGCCCAAGGAAAAACGTGCAGTTACTGCAAGAGACAAAATCATTTCACTCGCTGCTGCAAACAACGTCAGAAAAGCCAACAAAACCGCGAGAAAGTAAACAAAGTACAGGATAATACCAGCTCAGATGACAGCTCAGAGGAATATGTTTACTGCATGGATAAAACCAACGCGCACACCAAGAAATTGGAGACTAAGCTTACAATCAATGGACAGGAAGTTTTATTTCTCATCGACACAGGAGCAAGTGTCAACATTCTGGATGAAAAATCTTTCGACAAAATCAATACCAAAGAGAAACCAGTCGCAATCAAGAAGTCAAACACAAAAATCTTTGCCTACGGATCCAAAGCACCGCTCCAGCTGCTAGGAACTTTCGAAGAAACTGTCGAAACAAATAAAAAGATTTCTCTTACACGATTTCACGTTGCAAAGAATGTCGAAGGAAACTTGCTCAGTTCTCAAACGGCTCAAGAATTGCACCTTATCAAGATCAACATAAACAACGTGCAAACAGAAACAACAACAGCCAAACAAATAAATTCAGCCAAGCCTACGATTCATTCACCAGCTTACGTCAACCACTTGTTGGAACAACACAAGAAAGTTTTCAAAGGCGTTGGAAATTTGAAAGACTTTGAAGTCAAATTACATACAAATCCTGAAGTAAAACCAGTCATCCAAGCACAACGTCGTATACCTTTTCACATTCGAAAGAAAGTCGAGACAGAAATAGACCGACTCGAGGAAGATGACATAATCGAGAAAGTAGAAGGAGCTACACAATGGGTAAGCCCTTTAGTAATAACCCCAAAGAAGAACAGTGAAGAAATCAGAATTTGCGTGGACATGCGTCTGCCTAACACATCAATTTTACGCACAAGACACCCTATGCCCACAACGGATGAACTGATATCTGATCTAAACGGTGCGTGTCATTTTTCTAAACTCGATTTAAAACAGGGATACCATCAGCTGACACTGGCAGAAGAATCGCGAAATTTGACAACATTCACAACGCACAAGGGACTCAGGAGATACAAACGACTTTGTTTTGGAGTAAACTCAGCAGCAGAAATTTTTCAGAACACTATTTCTCAGACCATCCAAGACATTAGCAATGCCAAAAACATGTCTGATGACGTCATAATCTGGGGAAAGACCCTGGAGGAGCACAATACTGCATTAGCCAAAGTATTGCAACGCTTTGAGGAGAAGGGAATCACTCTCAATGAAGGGAAATGCCGTTTCAACAAAACACGTCTTCAATTCTATGGCCTAGTCTTCAGCAAAGAAGGAGTTAGCCCTGATCCAAGCCTCGTAAACGATTTTGCCAACACGCAGCAACCAAAGAACGTTAGTGAAATCAGAAGTCTACTAGGAATGTCTCAATACTGCGCAAAATTCATTCAAGACTATGCATCAATCACAGAGCCCCTGCGAAGGCTGACACAGAAAAATGCACAATTTCAATGGGGAAAAAGCCAACAAGAAGCATTTGAGAAACTAAAGAAAACTCTCTTATCGGATCCAGTGATGGCCTACTTCGATATTGCTAAGCACACATCAGTCACTACAGATGCCAGTCCATACGGAATTAGCGCTATACTGTCCCAAACATCAACACCAGAAGCAACGGATCATAAGATTGTAGCATATGTATCAAGATCTTTGACACCTGTCGAACAGCGGTATTCTCAGACGGAACGAGAAGCATTAGGACTAGTATGGGGAATTGAACGTCTTCATCTATTCCTATATGGAGCAGGAAACTTCGATGTATTTACAGATCACAAAGCACTCGAAACAATCTTCAACAATCCAGTTGCCAAACCACCCGCTCGCATCGAGAGATGGCAACTACGACTGCAAAATTACAGCTTTACCGTGAAGTTCAAGAAAGGATCAGATAACCCGTCAGACTACATGTCGCGTCACCCAGCTTCACATCGCCCAGAGCAAGATACAATTGCCGAAGAATACGTAAACTTCATCACCAAGAATGCTGTTCCGAAAGCCATGACATTACAAGAAATTGAAGAGGAAACGGAAAAAGATAAAACCCTCCAAGCCGCAATTGACCTAATTCGCAAAAATCGATGGCATGAAGTAGATAAGATTCAAGATCCTACCATCAACAAACAAGATCTCAAAATCCTGCGTAGCATCAAACAAGATCTTACTGTCAAAGGAAACATAATTCTAAAGAGCACAAGAATCATCATACCACAGACACTACGTCACAAAGCGATAGAACTTGCTCACAAGCCAGGACATTCAGGTACAACTAAAACCAAATTGTTACTGCGTGAAAAAGTATGGTTTCCATATATCGACAAACTAGTGAAAGAATTCGTCGAGAAATGCACTGCTTGCCAAGCAACGGGACAAGAAAACAGCAAGGAACCAATGCAATCAACGGATTTACCACCAGCACCATGGCACACAGTCAAAGCAGATTTTTTTGGACCAGTACCATCAGGAGAATATTTGCTCTCAGTCATCGACACTTACAGTCGATTCCCTGAAGTCGAAATTGTTAAATCAACAGCAGCAGGAAGTATCATTCCAAAACTTGATCGTATCTTCGGAACACACGGAATTCCAGTCAAATTTATATGTGACAATGGTCCTCCATTTAACGGAATCGAAATCGAAGAATACATGAAAACATGGGGAATTGAATTCAAACCAGGAACACCGCTATGGCCCAGACAAAATGCAGAAGTAGAATCGTTCAATCGACCACTCAAGAAACTACTTCAAACGTCTAAAATTGAAGGAAACAATTGGAGAAAGGAACTCCATCTATTTCTACTAAACTATAGGTCGACACCGCATTGCACAACTCAAGTTGCACCCGCCGAACTTTTGTTCAATCGTGTGATAAGAACGAAAATTCCAGTTGTAAAGATTACGTCGAAACCATCAAACAAACACAAGCTTGTCCAACAAAATGACAAAGATAGCAAGGCAAAAGCGAAAATATACTATGATAAACGTCAGCACACGAAACCATCTGACATCAGAGAGGGAGATCTCGTACTTGTAACACAAAAGAGAAAGAACAAACTTACAAGCAAATTCGATCCAAAACCATATCGCGTCGTTGAGATCAGAGGAACTAAAGTACTCGCCGAGAGAGAAGATAATAAGATCACTCGAAACATTTCGTTCTTCAAACGATTTTACAACTCCTTTGATTCAACAACAGAGTCTGAAACTGATGATGATGATACAGTTCAAACAGACAATAACATTCAAAACGATACTGAACCTGAAGCTGATGTTGTACGCCAATACCCAATGCGATTACGCACAATGCCTATGTACTATGGTCAAGTTATAACACATTGAAAGTCACTTTATTAATAAACTGCTGAGTATATAATCAATGTTAGTAAATTTTATTCTGAAGAAGAGGAGAGATGTTATGGACTCCCTATGGACACTATTATTCTAGTATTCTTATGTAATCCGTGCCATGAGGCAGTTGATAGTTATGCATGTTCTGTTCGGTTGAACCGGCCTTATCTCTGATGTTTACACATACTTACTCTACGGATATGTACAAGATATAATACAGTGAACTGTGAAGCAAGAAGAATATTGACAAATTTTATATTGAATATATGCGTAATTTATATAAGTTAAACCCACCTGAACCCATCTGAATCCATCTGAATCCATCTGAACCCAGCTGAATCCATCTGAACCCAGCTGAATCCATCTGAACCCAGCAGAGACCAACCTGACGCAATAGAAATCCCAAGAGGTCCTGTGATTCGTATGAAGCACACAAGCAGGGAATTGGCATTTAACACTTGTTCATAATGCTAATGGCTCTGTTTGGAATTATAGCCCTTCAGATTAACAAACACGGAAACTCAAAGGACGTTTTAGTCAAATAAATGACGAAAACAATATCGTGTACACGTGAAGGTGAAAAAGTTAGGCCTGATGATTTAGTAGGAGAGTGATATCACTGCCAAAGAAGTCCATGACAATTTTTCGACAGTTTACCTATACCTTCATAAAACGCAACCAGGAAAGAAATTGCTTGAAATTTCCCGAATTTTTTTGAAGAAATCTACTCTTCAGATGTTTGGGTATTAAAGTTTGGATGCCGGCTAAAATATCTCCTGGATTGGCGGAGTTATGGGCACACACAAATCGATAAGACGCTTTGAACCCATAAAATGCCAAAATGAAAAACCGTCCGAGCCAATGAGATCAGAACGATTGTTATTCAGCTGTTTTCATTAACACCACACAGCTGTTACAACGGAATTTGGATTATCAAAACACAAAATCGAGAGGTTGCTTTCCCAAAACGAGTGATATCTCAAAAAGTACAAAACATTTCTCAACTCTGAAAAAAGATATTAGGAGGTTAATAAATTTCCCATTAAAATCAATTAAAATGAAAAAAATTTGGGGACAAAGTTTGCCCCCAATATGACATCAAAGTGTCAAATTAATGATCTCAGACATGATTTTAAATGTTTTTAACAACATTACTTCTAAAAACTATATACAATTATGCATTTTCTACAGTAAGAACCCGCAAAATAGAAACCTGTTTTTTCAAAACAGCCTGTTTAGTTTCTTTTTAAAAGGCCATTAATCTGGCAACAGGCTGAAAGGTTTCTTATGACATGGTTAAGAAACCATCAGTGATTTCAACTTAAATATTTAAACAAACCCAGAGCAAACACTATCGAACGGTATGTTCTTGTTACGTCTAAAATTACTCAACCATATCATACATACCTAGTATATAGATAGAGATGCTTTTGGATCAAATCTCTAAAAAATGTTTGGCACCTAATTTTAACAAAGATCATTAAATATGAATTTATTTGGGTTCCTCCTATAAGAAACCTTCTTAGAATCAGGCTGAGAAGTTTCTTATATGAAGGCACCATTTCTCAAAAAAATCAGCCTGAGGTTTCTTATAAAGTGGTTTCTATTTTGCGGTTTCTTACTGTACTTGAATATGACTATATAAATTGTTAGGTAACATTATCTGACATAATGGGGGTAATGCTACCCCTTTATGACGTCATAAAGGGAAGATTTTATGACGTCACATGTAAATAACATGAAGCAAAATTTACAAATGAACTACAGTTGAGAAACCAGGTGATTTTGACTGGCCTGTTACTATGGAAAGACTTAAGAGCCAACTCTGAGCAAATGGGGGGGGGGGGTAATGCTCTCATATGTGTCATCACATAAAGGGTAAAATTTTGACATTTTGTTGTGATGTCATATCCAAGAAATGAGGTATCATTTGAAAGACCGAAACTTGGGTACTTTTTACTTGACTATCACCTATCACTACTGAAGGGTTTCAGGAACATGATGGCTTGTGGGGTACTGATACCCTTTTACAATATATGGCCATATATGACAAGGCTTTATGAGGTCATATTATTTGCAAAACAAATTTCTAGTATTTCTAAAACGCTATCGTTCTGACAATGACAAGGAGAGCAGCATCTTTTATAAATGACATAATTCTTAAATATCTTTATCCACACCCTCCCTTGGCACTCATCGTAATGGACAATGAGCAACTTGTGCCGTTGCACATGGGTATGAAGCTCATGCTGACTCAAAATATTAATAAAAAGATTGGCTTTGTCAATGGCCAAGTAGTGACCGTTACTGGAGTGTCTGGCAATACCATTGTCTCAACCCATCCATCAGGCTCTATCATCAACATCTTCACCGTTACAAGAATCATCAACGACATTCCCACAACCACATATCCATGCATGCCAGGCAATGCCACAACCATTTCCAAGATCCAAGGTCAGACACTACATTTGGTCATTATTTGGCTTGACACCAATTGTACTCCACCAGGAACGGCATATGTTGCTCTGTCACGTGTCAAATGCTTACAGGACCTGTACTTCATGACCCCTCTAACACGTCACCAATTCACACCTGCAACTCATACCATATGATGATTTTCATTTCACACTCTCTGTAAACCAATTCATAATGCGCACTGTAACACAGCTCTTGCCATGACCTTATGCACTGTATACACATTGCAAAAAACGTTTCATAAAAGAAAAATAAAAAAACACTTCCTTTTCGTTCACCACTTAGACGTAGTAAGGAAGCTTATTAGGATATCTCCTAAACTAAGAGTGGTCATTTTCATATATAACTTACATTCGTAATACTTTCAATATGTTGCATTAATAGACATTACTTTCATTTCAGATGTCTCGTCAATATGAAAAGAAACGCCCTGGAGCATGGGTTCTATGAAGATACAATGTTAGCCTTCGGCCTAGTTTGGCCTAAAATGCCCAAAAATCAACAATATTCACAACAAACCTTCTTTCCTTTGTTAATTAAAGTATGCTTAGCATCAATAAGATGATAAAACCACCATGTTTGCTCTTCTTCGGTGTTCATCTGCTATCTTATAATCGAAAATATTCAAACACGCTGCAAAAGCAGCCACCATGCAACAGCTTACACAGTTAGGCCTATCACGTGTAAAATGCTCCTACAGGAGAGGAACCGTTTGAAGGAGCAACTAAGAGAAAAGAACAGGGTAAGACACCACAGCTTTCAACAATAAAGCTCCGCAGTAGAGAGCTCGTAACGCTGCCATGACCATATTTAGAAATCGGTCCGGACAGTTCTCGTTGTCGAATAGGGGGATTGCGCGCCAAATTCAAGAACTGTATCATCTACGAACTATAATGGCGTCCAACAACAACAAGGAGAACTCAGGAGGAAGAAATGGAGCTTTGTGCAGGTAAGATACTGCTTTTCGGTTGTTAATAAATAGATTGATGATAAAGAAAGAAACTAGAGACTAAAAATTAGAAATTATTGTCGATTCGATATTTTCCAATTACATTTAGTGTTGTTGACTCTGAAAGTGAATAGGCCTATAAGCCAACTCTGGCACGACAATATGTATGGAGATTTCCTAATTACGACGAGGTTACAGTTACGATTCATTTGTCTGATACATGTACGCAAATGAAACTCCAAGTTAGTACAATCTCTTTTTTCTGACAGCAATCACAAGGAGATTATTCGGTCCTTGTTTGTTGAAGGAGAATCGTTTTCAGAAACGATCAGCGCAGCCTACCAGGCATATCACGAGAAGGCCATCCAATGTGGGAAAATACCTCTCAATAAAAATCACTTTGGCATCTTGTTGCAATCTTCACGAAAATGCAAGTTTAAAAAAAGTTACAGTACGGGATTCAACTGGAACAACGAGAAGATGCGGTTAGTACGCAGATAAAACTTTGTTTAAAGTAATACACGTATTTTTTTATAAGAAACTGCCCGTAAGAAACTCAACTTTCTGATCGCAACTCCAATAGTACTGGGAGAATAAAAGCTAAGAAACTTTTTTGATAAAGGAAATCCTTCACATATTTTTATTTTATTTTCACTTGTTTCCCGTATCATGTTACTCGTAAGGCACTTAAGTAGAAAAACATTATTTTGAAATTTTCCGGAGGACACAGGTAATGAGCATGATAATTGTTATGGAACCTTTAAGAAACTCATAAGCAACTCTGAGTACTCAAATTTTTATAATTTTGATAAACTTCCAGTACGGGGCCAAATTCTTACTTTCTTATTAAAAAATACATGTACTTTCACTTGTTTCCTGTTTTATGATGCTCGTAAGGTATTGAGTAATATCTAAACATCGGAAAGTCTTAAACATTGTTTTGAAATGTTCAGGAGGGCACAGGTAATGGACGTGATAATCGTTATGGAACCTCTTGGAAACTCGTAAGAAACTAGGAGGTACTCAAAATCTGATCATTTTAAGAAATTTTCAGTTCTGTCCCAATCCTTAGTTACTTATTAGCCATTTGTAGGACGCTTTTATGTGAAACTTGGGTGAGGCAATATTGCTAAAAGTTTCTTGATACAACAAGAAAATTTTCATCCTAAGGTTTCTTAATTTATTTCCAAATGCATTAATCATCAAGCAGTCTCTAACACTGCTGTAGATATCTTGATATTTAATACATCATTTAGGTATAGCCTGTTGTGATATATTCAAAACAAAGAATGATACCCTAGTTCAATTCAGTCTTATAAAAAAAGTCCAATAGGGAGTGACATGACCAATGTATGCAACTGTTAACTATCATTTAAAGATTTTTCTTACATTTTGCACAGAAATATTACTCAATTTGGGCAGCATTAAACTGGTGCTTCTCAAGAGCAAGCCCATTACCATTTCTCTGTCAATCCCTGCCACATGTTATTTTTTGGGAGGAGAGGAATGGTGGAATTTTCTTAATTGGTTTTGAGTGGAAAGTGAAAAATTTTGCAAAGGCTTATCTGGATACATGCAGATTTCTTATTTCTGTGAAAAGTATCCATTCCTTATCCATTTCTGATATTGATTAGCTTGAAAACTGTATAACTCATCCCTTACCAAAAACAATGTGCTTCATATACTGACTGTTTTGAGTATGATTTGAGTATGTTTGAGAGCTTGATTCAAGAACTGCTTATGCTAGCTTGCAGCATGCAGACTCACAACTGACTCAAGGAAAAATGCCCTGTGAATGGACTTAAACCCCATTGAGAACTTGTTAAAGAATTTGCAATATGGCTTATCTGGATGCATGCAGATTCCTTATTTCTGTGGAAAGTATCATTTCCTGATATAATTAGTTGATCAACTTGAAAACTGTAACTCCTCCCTTGCCAAAAATTCATTGTGCTAGCCTACTGACTGTTTTGAGTATGATTTGAGTATGTTTGAGAGCTTGGTTCAAGAACTGCTTATGCTAGCTTGCAGCATGCAGACTTGCAACTGACTCAAGGAAAAATGCCCTGTGAATGGACTTAAACCCCATTGAGAACTTGTTAAAGAATTTGCAATATGGCTTATCTGGATGCATGCAGATTCCTTATTTCTGTGGAAAGTATCATTTCCTGATATTAATTAGTTGATCAACTTGAAAACTGTAACTCCTCCCTTGCCAAAAATTCATTGTGCTAGCCTACGGACTGTTTTGAGTATGATTTGAGTGTGTTTGAGATCAAGCACTGCAGCGTGCAGCCTCACAATTGACTCAAGGAAGCATGCCCTGTAAATGGACTTAAACCCATGAGACCTTAAGATTCTAAGGTCAGACTTATGATCATTATTGAAAACAAGCACCATTCAAGCTCATTTCTAGTTCAAGCTTGTTGCAAGCTGACTTGTTTCTTAATGGCTCTCAGATGTACACCAATCCTCAATGTGCAGTCAACTTTTTTTTAGTCATCCTTTAGGAATTTAGAAATCTCATACAATGACCTATAATATTTTCATTTACTTTTACATGTACAGGAGCATATCAAGGAATAAAGATTGCTACATCTGAGCAAACTGTTGATGCCACCCCTTTGCTGCAACTGACTCCAAATGTGCTACATCTGCATGATATTGCAAAATATTGGCCAGAGGTGAAATTTAAGTCCCCAAACTTGCATAACTTTACATTAGTACAAGGACATGCATCTATTCAATTCCACATGATGACCAACATTAAGAAAAATGGATACTTCCTGCAATGGATACTAATATGCACAGGGATACAATTTTTCCATGATCGTGCTCGGAAACAGTAACTATCTGCGGTCAGAACTTTCCCATTTACAACTGGTGGTAGCTGATGAAAATCTCCGGTGAGAATGAGCTGAATGCCACCAAATGGTTTATCACCGACTTTCATGCAACGACCAATGTATTCAAGACTATCAAATAGTTCAGCGCTTAAAAGAGAGATTTCATCAATTAACAGTATTTGGGCAGTCTTCCATCTCTCATACTTCTCCTTGTCTGCCTGCACCTTCTGCAGTAACTGGTATCTTGACTCTTTACCAAGACCAATGCCGGCCCATGAATGGAGAGTCTGTCCCCCAATCAGATTGGCTGCAGTCCCGCTAGATGCAGTAGCTGCTACCTTTTTATCTCCAAACCTGCTCCTTAGCTTTTCTACAACTTCTTTTAAAATTGTTGACTTTCCGGTACCGGCGTTTCCAGTAAAAAAGAAACTTTTCCCTTCCAAACAAAGGTCAATTATTCTCTGCTGTTCTTGGCTGAACAGCGTACAAGCCATAACTCCATAGCAGTGGATATGTTAAACGGAAGCATCATTTTACTTTTACGTTTTTGCTAAAGAAATGTTTATGATTTGTTTTTCATAACTTTCAATTGTCCTTTCACAATATCTCTATTGTGCCACTTGAAATATTATGTCGGAACAGGTTTCATATTATGCTTAATGTTAGGATTGCCCCATGACCACAACAACTTCAGCATACACGTATTTTTTTTTGTAAAAAATCACTGTAAGAATTTGGGCCAGTGACGAAAATTTCTTAAAATTATCAGATTTTGAGTACTCAGAGTTTCTTAGAGGTTCCCATAACAATCTTCATGTTCACTACCCTCGTGAACATTTCAAAACAAAGTTTTTAAGCATTTCTAATGTTTAGACATTACTCAAGTTCGTTCTGAGTAATATGATACAAGAAATATCTGAAAATATAATAAAACTATGATTTCCTTTATCACAATAAATAGGTTCTTAACTTATACTCTCCTAGTACTGGAGTTTCTTAATTTTTGACGATCCGAGAGTTGAGTTTCTTATGGGCAGTTTCTTATAACAAAAATACGTGTTTTCATTCGTTTCCTGTGTCTTATCCATGTATTTTTGATAAGAAACTAAGAATTGGGACATTACCGACAACTCCTTAAAATTATCAAATTTCCAGTACTCAGAGTTTCTTACGAGTTTCTTTAAGGCTCCATAACAATTTTCATGTACTCTACCTGTGCCCTCGTGAATGTTTCGAAACAATGCTTTTTACTTTCCCATGTTTAGATGCTACGCAAGGACGGTACAGGAAAAAGTGAAAATAAATAAAAAATAT
The DNA here is from genome assembly GCA_039566865.1 of Aurelia coerulea. Taxonomy (NCBI): domain Eukaryota; kingdom Metazoa; phylum Cnidaria; class Scyphozoa; order Semaeostomeae; family Ulmaridae; genus Aurelia; species Aurelia coerulea. The sequence goes on from CM076947.1 coordinate 14,357,590, forward strand.
GTCGAGGATTTCCTTTATCAAAATAAATAGTTTCTTAACTTACATTTTCCCAATACTGGGGTTTCTTAATCTTTTGGAGATCTGAGTTTCTTATAGACAGTTTCTTACAAAAAATACGTGTTCTAGGTAGTAAACATGACGATTGCTATGGAACCTTAAACAAACTCACAAGAAACTCTCTGAATCCAAAATCTGATAATTTACAAAACTCTCTGTACTGCATCAGATTCTTTGTTCAGATTGTTATTAAGGAGCATATATTCATTTCTGGAAGGGTTTATAATCATGATAAATGGTAGATTTAAGGGGCATGTGCGAGCAACTACCCCCCCCCCCCCTCCCTTCCACGATAAAGACTCGGCTTGGCGCTCCTTTTTTAGCGGGAGAAACGCCCCTCGTCCTGAGATAGAAAGCCTACCGTTGACTGCGGCTGAACCCATGGCGAGAAGGCCGATGAAAAAGAGAAGGCTGATAGATTCAACGGCTACCAGCCCATATTTTGTTTCCCAAACATATCCGGAGGTAACGCAACAACGCGTTCTTCTCATTTGAACAAGATTCAAAGCAATGCCTTTACCTGCCATTTATCTAAATTTCAGGACCTTTCTTTTCTTTGTGAAACATTTTCATCAATACTTTACCCCCGTCCTGACTTTCAATACAGGGAAGCAAGAGGTATAAAAAACAATAGGCAGCGTTACGAGCTCTCTACTGCGGAGCTTTATTGTTGAAAGCTGTGGTGTCTTACCCTGTTCCTTCCTCTTAGTTGCTCCTCCAAACGGTTTCTCTCCTGGAGGAGCATTTTACACGTGATAGGCCTAACTGTGTAAGCTGTCGCATGGTGGCTGCTTTTGCAGCGTGTTTGAATATTTTCGATTATAAGATAGCAGATGAACACCGAAGAAGAGCAAACATGGTGGTTTTATCATCTTATTGATGCTAAGCATACTTTAATTAACAAAGGAAAGAAGGTTTGTTGTGAATATTGTTGATTTTTGGGCATTTTAGGCCAAACTAGGCCAAAGGCTAACATTGTATCTTCATAGAACCCATGCCTCCCACCCGATGAGAAAGTGTTCGAGCGCCCTAAGACCTGTTGGGTGTGAGTGGCTCATACGCCCCAACACAGCCATTTTGGAGCTTGGCTCAACCTTAAATGAGAATGTCGACCTGCTGCGTCAGGATACGCATTTTCTTGATGGCCAGAAAACCGAAACATTCATTCAGCAAATTCGTCCCCTCGGAGATGTCCTGAAGAAGTTTCATCGGGACTACGAGGGGCCTAACACAGAGGAGGATAAGCGGGCAGCTGCACTTGGAATTGTTGATCCCTCTCCCCAAATGAAAGAGAGCATGTTGGCGGCCATAGAAGTTGGGGGTGCCCTGTTTCAAATGGGCATCAACTTCATGGTTGCCAACAGGCTCTTTTCAAATCCTGCTAACTATGCAAACCTGTTGACATTTGCTCCTCAACAGGATCCTCTATTCAAAACTAGCAAAAACATTATGGACTTGTTGCCCCTCCTCCACATTCCAAAGAGTGGAGCGGCAACAGGTGCTAATGACAATTGCTGCACTAACTGGTGCACCAGCACCAGCACCAGCACCAGCACCAGCACCAGCACCAGCACCAGCACCAGCACCACCATATGCACTAGGACCAGCAGCAGCGCTCAGACAGCACACCTTACAACCCGCATCCCCACACCATCCAGGACCATATCAGCACCCATTATATGCACAACAACAACAGCAGCAACAACAACATTATGGACATCCTCCCGCACAACAAGCACCAACATTGACATCTGCGCACCACCAATATACGAACCAACAACAACCACCACCATATCAAGCACAACACCCATATTATCAACATCCTGCACCTGCACCACCAACACCGTCCACATTACTGCTCCAACGTGCACCATATTTTCAACCATCCACTCCTCGCCATACACCACTACCATCCCATATCATTCAAGGGCCAGCACAACCATCCCCATTATTGCCTGCACCACCATCCCCCTTTCCATTGCCTGCATATCCATCTCCAACATACATTCCCTCTCCAGCAGCATATCCACCTACCAACATACCATCCACACAGCTCCCACAAAACAATCTCCATATCCAAATCCCATCATACTCACACATGCAACAACATTTTCGAAGCACCCCCATGGAAACCTCTTCCCATGCAACTCTCGCAGCACCACCACCACCAGCACCAGCACCACCCACCATCAACCCACTGAAACGTCCATCACCACCTCAAGACACAATTCCAATTCATAGCAAAAAATCCAAAAAAAAAGAAGAAGGACAACACACCAACAACTCAAGTATCTACACCAGCACCGCCAAAAGAAACACCCCAAGAGCAAACACCGAAGAAAAAGAAGAAGAAAAGTAAAAAGAACTAACACTTTACAAATGACATTATTTTACTGAACACATGATAACTTTACATTTTCAAATATTTTGCATCGTCTCTTGTCTCCACCTCCTTTACAAGAATAATCAGGGTGGGAGGGAGGGAGTAAGGCGGTGAAATAAATAGATAGTGTTTGTCTGATATCTGGTCTCTTACACAAGACATATTTTCAATGATGATTTCAAACCTAAACCACAGAATGTCCTAACATACTTTTACCGTTTCAAATTCCAAAAGCGCGGCACCATCCACATGCATCTTTTGGTTTGGTTGAATGATATTGGTGCAATGCCACGCTAGCGAACCTATACGCACTACTGTGGTGGATACGCCATACAGGGGCGGTATATTATCCTTACTGTGGTGGATACGCCATACCGGGGCGGTATATTATCCATACTGTGGTGGGGTATTATCCTTAATGTGGTGGATACGCCATACCGGGGCGGTATATTATCCTTACTGTGGTGGGGTATTATCCTTACTGTGGTGGATACGCCATACAGGGGCGGTTTATTATCCTTACTGTGGTGGGGTATTATCCATACAACGAAAATTTCTCAAGAATATTGAGGCTGGACAAAATTTATGGTATTCTTATAGCTATAAAAAAGACTATAATAAGGTGAAGTGCGAGATAAAATCCTCTGGTTTTAAAAAAATCAGTCACTTGACACATACACATATTTTTTCGTAAGAAACTAAGGTCTTGGGCTGGTAGGCAGTTTCTTAAATGTTTGGGCCATTTTGCTACCAAAAGTTTCCTAATTATGTGCTCGAAGTTTCTACGTTCGAATCAATGCAACTAAACAACAAGAAACGAATACACTTATTTTCTTAATAAGAAACCGCCCATAAGAGACTCAACTCGCAGATCGCCAAAAAATTAAGAAACTCCAGTACTGGGCAAATATAAGTTAAGAAACCAGTTATTTTGATAAAGGAAATCCTTAAACTATTCCTAATTAATTCTCACTTGTTTCCTGTATTATATTACTTGTAAGGTACTTGGATAATGTCTAAACATTGGAAAGGCTTAAAAAACCTTGCTTTGAGTGTTCACAAGGGCACAGGTAGTGAACTTGAAGATTGTTATGGAACCTCTAAGAAACTCCTGTCCTAAGAAACAGTGAGTACTAAAAATATGATAATTTTGAGAAAATTTCAGTAATGGCTCGAATTCTTGGTATCCTATCAAAAACATTTTGTATATGATAGCTGAATACCACAAAAAAGCAGCATTGTGTAGCTACTTTTTAGAGATTTCAACACTCTGGGCTGATCAAGCCTCTTCTAAAAACTTAGAACCTTGTGCAAATCTGCCCCTGCTAGCTGTATCCACCACAGTAAGGATAATATGCCGCCCCGGTATGTCATATCCACCACAGTAAGGATAATACCCCACCACAGTAAGGATGATATACCGCCCCGGTAAGGCGTATCCACCACAGTAAGGATAATACCCCACCACAGTAAGGATAATATACCGCCCCGGTATGGCATATCCACCACAGTAAGGATAATACCCCACCACAGTAAGGATAATATACCGCCCCGGTATGGCGTATCCACCACCTTAAGGATAATATACCGCCCCTGTATGGCGTATCCACCACAGTAGTGCGTATAGCTTCGCTAGCGTGAATGCAGTATCCACGCATATCTGCTGATATTCCACCACCGAACTCTCCAATCTTTAGGGATGTTACCAAATTTCAGAAGAGCAACAAATCGTCCTTGCCTATTTATACAGAGCCAACGTCCATCCTGGACGATGGCATTAACAAACACCTTCAAATTTCCCACTCCGCTGAAGCCTTCCAATTGGGACTCTGGGGTTACATTGACACATTATTACCAGTCCTGCAGTGCTCAACGGATGTGCAGACAATGGATGGGAAATCTATGCTCTTGAAATATGTACCTGCATATGTGACAAAGTGGAGGGAGTCCTACCACATTGACACCATGGAAGTCCCCAACATTGCTCCGTCCACTGCTGCATTCAAATATCTTGCAACTATGGACGTCTGTAAGCCTGAAATATGGGTCCTCCTTTCAAATAATAAAATTTCTTGGACCCCTTCCACTTGGAAAAGCTTAATTGCACCAACTCCAACAAAGGCAGAAACAAATACTTTGCTCTTAAAGTACCGCATGCGACCACCTCAATTTGATTGATTGTCTTTCACTGAATGGTTGCGTGTGGTTGATGAAAGCAAGACTCCCCCTGTCCCTTACAAGGATGGGAAAAAAGTTCTCCTTGGTCTCAAAATGTGTTCCATCTATAATCCATGTTACTTTTTTCAATACTTGCTACTTTATGTAGCACACAGGGATCTTTCACACATATTACCATTAGAGAACCAAAACTTGCCAGCTCAGATTAAATATTTCTTCAGAGCTAGGCAACTCTTGCAAGATACCTTCGTAAACACTGCCTCCTTCCAAAAGTTTCTAGACCAAGGAGGACACAAACATCATTACATTCAGACAGTCATGGCTTAAATTGCTGCTCTGAATGAATTGTGCCTTCTTCATTGTGACATGCCTTTACCAGTCACCACCCTAGATGTTGATCATCTACAAGCAACAGTCCATGATGCATTGGAAGGCCAACGGCTAGCGGCATTTTCTTATTTTAAATCTATGCTGGAGAGCAGAGAGGCATCCCTTCTCACAAATTCTTCTCGCGAAGCTGAATGGAAGAAATTCTTTTTGTTGTCTGGGAAACCAAGCAGGCATGTCTATTTCATTATTTTCTAACATCATTGCCACCGTCACCAAACTCGTAAGGAGACCTATGATCATCATGCGTGGCGATTTTGCACAGCAACAGCCGATATCTACTGTTAACAATAAAACACAACAAGTTGAAAACATCCGCACATCGCCACACATAATGAAACCTGTCAACACCACAACCTTGACACAACAATTCTGTGCCCAAGACTTTACCCAAGGTGCTATGTGAAGATTTGATAGTTTCTGAAGATATATATGAAAAACTATCACAATTTCCAGAGCCAAAAATTTTAACCATGACAAAATTAAGTATTGCAACCAAGATACTTTTACGCGTTGTAAAAATGTGTTATGAGCTAAAAATAACTGCTCTTCAAATCATGTTCCTTATAAAATGGGGCATCTTTTGTCGTGTAATGAGAGGAAAGTTTGACGTTGGTAAGTATAATAAAATAAGAAAGACAATCAGCAACTATGTCAAGTTTGCTGTTACTATACAACAAAAGATGAGGAATTTCATGAGGAAATTGATGATGAATAGACATATTTGAAATTGGTGTGTATTTTAACAGTGAGGAGCTGCATTCAGTGAAAGAGCAATAAATAAGATATTGAATAATGAATAGAAAGATGCATGAAATAAAATAACAAAACCAATTAACTACTGAAGATGTCTTTAATTGTCATACAATGAGTTTATTTTGTGGACTTCTTTTTCTTTGTTTTCTTCACTCCATTGTCAGCATCTGATTTTGTTGTCTCTGTTGTTGTTGTTGTTGTTGTAGTTTCAGTTGGTTTTGTTTTTATGGTTTTCTTTCTTTCGGGGCGCAAGTATACCTAAAGTTTAGACCCAGGAGATAGAGCCTCGAACAGCCGGTGAAAGAGTGTAGACCTTAAGTTTAGACCTGGGAGATAGACCCTCAAAGAGCCGGTGAGAAAGGTGAAATTGCGGGAAGAAGTAGTACAGCACCTCAACCAAATATTGACAGGGAGAGAATGTATAAGAGGCAAGTATGTAGACGTAAATTTCCAGGCACGGGAAAGTCCCACACCATTCTCCATTGCATAAGACATGCGCTAACTATATCTTGTAAGGTAGCTGATGCTGTTCCAACAGGTACCTTAGCATATACTTATGCTTCTTTGCTTGGCAATGATGTCACCTGCGACACTTTGCATAATTTCTTTCAATATGCAGAACTGACTGAGAACAGGCATTACAGTTTTGGCATGGCAGCATTTGATGTACTATTTATTGATGAAGTATCACAAATTTATATTTCATTATTTTCTCACATCATTGCCACCATTAGCAAACTCGTAAGGTGACCTATCATCATTATGTGTTGCGAGTTTGCACAGCAGCAGCCCATAGCTACTGTTAACAATAAAACACAACAAGTTGAAAACATCTGCACATCGCCCCACATAATGAAACATGTCAACACAATGACCTTGTCGCAACAATTCTGTGCCCAAGACGCAACCTTTGTCGCCTTCCTTGATTATATAAGGACCAACAAGCCAACAGAACGCCAACTATTGGAAATTACATCTGGCAGGGTGCTCTGTGAAGATTTGATAGTTTCTGAAGATATATATGAGAAACTATCGCAATTTCCAGAGCACCAAATTTTAACAATGACAAAGGCAGCTGCCCATTTCATCAATCATGTCATCATCGAGGAAACATTTAACGAGACACGTTTAAGTTCAGTGATCCTTGATTATGGCACTGAATATCCAATCTACAAGCACATGCGTCTTATGTTAACAAGGAACTGCAATAAAGACCTTGGCTTTGTCATTGGGCAGCTTGTCTCTGTTATAACAACGGAAGGTAATACAGTGGTAGTGAAAACATTGCAGGATAAAGTATTTTGTGTATACCCCATTACAGACCCAACCAACCACATGCAAAAGTTTCCCTGCCTCCCAGGGTATGCAACTAATATTGCCAAGATGCAGAGACAGACTTTATCCAAAGTTAGTTTGTGGTTTGACACAGATACTTTAACTGCAGGCACGGCATATGTTGCTTTGTCAAGAGTTCGAAAACAACAAGACATGTTATTCCTTACACCAATACATAAATACCATTTCATTCACACCAACATTGCTTAAAATTGTTGACATCATTATATATTCATTCACATGAAGTATGTAGGCCTGAAGTTTACACCCGCAAGGTAGACCCTCAAACAGGCATGCTTTTTATGTGAAAATGGAGAATTGCGATCAAGATATGTCAAGTTTGCATTTACTATACAGCAAAAGATGTTTCATTTCATGAGGAAATTCATGATGAATAGACATATTTTGAATTGGTCTGTATTTTAACAATGAGGAGCTGCATTCAGTGAAAGAGAAATAGATAAGACATTGAATAATGAATAGAAAGATGCATGAAATAAAATTGAATAAAATAACAAAACCAATTAACTACTGAAGATGTCTTTAATTGTCATACAATGAGTTTATTTTGTGGACTTCTTTTTCTTTGTTTTCTTCACTCCATTGTCAGCATCTGATTTTGTTGTCTCTGTTGTTGTTGTTGTTGTTGTAGTTTCAGTTGGTTTTGTTTTTATGGTTTTCTTTCTTTCGGGGCGCAAGTATACCTAAAGTTTAGACCCAGGAGATAGAGCCTCGAACAGCCGGTGAAAGAGTGTAGACCTTAAGTTTAGACCTGGGAGATAGACCCTCGTACAGCCGGTGAGAAAGGTGAAATTGCGGGAAGAAGTAGTACAGCACCTCAACCAAATATTGACAGGGAGAGAATGTATAAGAGGCAAGTATGTAGACGTAGATTTCCAGGCATGGGAAAGTCCCACACCATTCTCCATTGCATAAGACATGCGCTAACTATATCTTGTAAGGTAGCTGATGCTGTTCCAACAGGTACCTTAGCATATACTTATGCTTCTTTGCTTGGCAATGATGTCACCTGCGACACTTTGCATAATTTCTTTCAATATGCAGAACTGACTGAGAACAGGCATTACAGTTTTGGCATGGCAGCATTTGATGTACTATTTATTGATGAAGTATCACAAATTTATATTTCATTATTTTCTCACATCATTGCCACCATTAGCAAACTCGTAAGGTGACCTATCATCATTATGTGTGGCAATTTTGCACAGCAGCAGCCCATAGCTACTGTTAACAATAAAACACAACAAGTTGAAAATATCTGCACATCGCCCCACATAATGAAACATGTCAACACAATGACCTTGTCGCAACAATTCCGTGCCCAAGACGCAACCTTTGTCGCCTTCCTTGATTATATAAGGACCAACAAGCCAACAGAACGCCAACTATTGGAAATTACATCTGGCAGGGTGCTCTGTGAAGATTTGATAGTTTCTGAAGATATATATGAGAAACTATCGCAATTTCCAGAGCACCAAATTTTAACAATGACAAAGGCAGCTGCCCATTTCATCAATCATGTCATCATCGAGGAAACATTTAACGAGACACGTTTAAGTTCAGTGATCCTTGATGATGGCACTGAATATCCAATCTACAAGCACATGCGTCTTATGTTAACAAGGAACTGCAATAAAGACCTTGGCTTTGTCATTGGGCAGCTTGTCTCTGTTATAACAACGGAAGGTAATACAGTGGTAGTGAAAACATTGCAGGATAAAGTATTTTGTGTATACCCCATTACAGACCCAACCAAGCACATGCAAAGTTTCCCTGCCTCCCAGGGTATGCAACTAATATTGCCAAGATGCAGAGACAGACTTTATCCAAAGTTAGTTTGTGGTTTGACACAGATACTTTAACTGCAGGCACGGCATATGTTGCTTTGTCAAGAGTTTGAAAACAACAAGACATGTTATTCCTTACACCAATACATAAATACCATTTCATTCACACCAACATTGCTTAAAATTGTTGACATCATTATATATTCATTCACATGAAGTATGTAGGCCTGAAGTTTACACCCGCAAGGTAGACCCTCAAACAGGCATGCTTTTTATGTGAAAATGGAGAATTGCGATCAAGATATGTCAAGTTTGCATTTACTATACAGCAAAAGATGTTTCATTTCATGAGGAAATTCATGATGAATAGACATATTTTGAATTGGTCTGTATTTTAACAATGAGGAGCTGCATTCAGTGAAAGAGAAATAGATAAGACATTGAATAATGAATAGAAAGATGCATGAAATAAAATTGAATAAAATAACAAAACCAATTAACTACTGAAGATGTCTTTAATTGTCATACAATGAGTTTATTTTGTGGACTTCTTTTTCTTTGTTTTCTTCACTCCATTGTCAGCATCTGATTTTGTTGTCTCTGTTGTTGTTGTTGTTGTTGTAGTTTCAGTTGGTTTTGTTTTTATGGTTTTCTTTCTTTTGGGGCGCAAGTATACCTAAAGTTTAGACCCGTGAGATAGAGCCTTGAACAGCCGGTGAAAGAGTGTTGACCTTAAGTTTAGACTTGGGAGATAGACCCTCAAAGAGCCGGTGAGAAAGGTGAAATTGCGGGAAGAAGTAGTACAGCACCTCAACCAAATATTGACAGGGAGAGAATGTATAAGAGGCAAGTATGTAGACGTAGATTTCCAGGCATGGGAAAGTCCCACACCATTCTCCATTGCATAAGAAATGCGCTAACTATATCTTGTAAGGTAGCTGATGCTGTTCCAACAGGTACCTTAGCATATACTTATGCTTCTTTGCTTGGCAATGATGTCACCTGCGACACTTTGCATAGTTTCTTTCAATATGCAGAACAGACTGAGAACAGGCATTACAGTTTTGGCATGGCAGCATTTGATGTAATATTTATTGATGAAGTGTCACAAATTTCTATTTCATTATTTTCTCACATCATTGCCACCATTAGCAAACTCGTAAGGAGACCTATCATTATTATGTGTGGCGATTTTGCACAGCAGCAGCCTATAGCTACTGTTAACAATAAAACACAACAAGTTGAAAACATCCGCACATCGCCACACATAATGAAACATGTCAACGCAATGACCTTGATTCAACAATCCTGTGTCCAAGACGCTACCCTTATTACCTTCCTAGATTACATAAGGACCAACAAGCCAACAGAACGCCAACTATTGGAAATTACATCTGGCAGGGTGCTATGTGAAGATTTGATAGTTTCTGAAAATATATATGAAAAACTATCACAATTTCCAGAGCCACAAATTTTAACCATGACAAAAGCAGCTGCCCATTTCATCAATCGTGTCATCATCAAGAAGACATTTAACGAGACACCTTTAGCTTCAATGATCCTTGATGATGGCACTGAATATCCAATTTACAAACACATGCGTCTAATGTTGACAAGAAACTGCAATAAAGACCTTGGCTTTGTAAAAGGGCAGCTTGTTTCCGTAATAACCACGGATGGTAATACAGTGGTAGTGAGAACATCGCAGGATAAAGTATTTTGTGTGTGCCAATTTACTGACACCCACTAACTACACCAACAAGTTTCCCTGCCTCCCAGTCTATGCCACCACTCAAAGCCAAATGCCTGAACACTTCCACACCATTGGCCAAGAAAAAGAAAATGAAAGAAGAAGAAGAATATCAGTGCACAAAAAAGAAAGAAAACACATTGGTGTTATATTAATTACAGCAATAAAGAAAACCATATGTCTACTGTGGATGAACCTTTTGAGATGTATAAAGTCTATGAAGGTGATCTCAGATATGATATAGATGTCCCAGTTGAGATTAAAGAAACCATCAGAAAACCATTGCGTTGAGAAAACAGGTAATCCTGGTCTCCGGGAAAAATTCGAAATACCTGTTAGGAAGGCAATTGCTTTCCTTGACAATTTCTGGATCCAAAAGTAGAAACAGTATTGAGAAGCTTTTGCAAAAATTAGTAAGGCTAGATTTGGAGAATGGTTGTGATGTCGGATTTGTAGAAGATCCAAGACAACATCTTTAAGTTTCTTCAAGGTTCACTGCTTTTCTGCAAGCTTCTTCAAGGTTCAGGGCAATGATGTACTTGCATTTCAATTGATCATTTGAACATACACAGCAGAAAGTGTTTCCTAAACAAAAGACAGCCTATGAAATTTGACCTGACCAAGTAGCATAAGGTTCAAAAAGGCAAGTGGTCTTCTTGTATCAATAAAAAAATAATACAGTTCATGAATGGTGATAAAAGTTCTTCAGAAAAGTTTAGTTTGCCCAATACTCCAATTGATGGGTTCAGTCTGGAATCCTTATCAATTGAAGCATATCACATCGCTGGGGGAGTGTACAGAGAAGTATGTACCCTTAAATCCATAAATTATTATATTATGTATTATATTATTGTTTTCTGAATAGCTTATGGAATGGGTAACAGTAAATATGCGAGTTTAACCCAGTCTGTGAGTATTTTACCACCTGCAACGCTTGCTGAAGGTAATAGTTTATAAACTTTAAAGGCATTGAGTCATGGTAAATAGACCGCATATACCCAATTTGCAAAAATTGCTGAGTCATGATAATAGCTTATGCAAATCTGATTTGCTGTAATTAAAACTGCACACATCATATTCTCACCTGAATATGTTCTTAAAGCTGTATTATTGGGGTTTCCCTATGAATTCAACAAGGTGTAATTTTGCATAGCAAAGAAAACAAGGATCTGACGACCGTCTCTTGTCTCTTGTCTTACGACACAACTGAGAAAGTGAGGCTAGGGATTTAAAACAAAGCGCTTGCATGAAAATGTTCAGGATTATCTCAATATAAGGACAGCAATGTGCTTAGGGTCAAGTGATGTAATTGAATAACAAGTTTTTGTGGGGATTAGCAAAAAGAGTTAGGTTTAACAAATGCGAAACATAGGCGACGCACCATGAGATGCCAGGCGGGACAGTCAGTGGGGTTCGATATAGCCTCGTATTTGTGAAGTTCATCTGTGATCACATGAAAACAGACTGATCACATGAAAGCAGACGGACCTCCAGCGGAGAATCGCTATTTACCATGACTCAATGCCTTTAATAAAGCATTCAGTTACCCTGTGCCAACTCAACTCTATCATTCGAGGGGCAAATATGGCAATTAAGACAAGAAGACTAAGTTCCACAAAATGCTTGCAGAGGGGAGACATCAAAATTAAGATGAAGCTATCCAAACTTAACAAACCACCAGAAGAGTTTACGGAGATGCTCCATTTGATAAGGAACATGACTGTCAAGAGCACCTGTTTTTAGCTCATTCCACATTTTCACAACGCGTAAAAGTATCTTGGTTGCAATTCTTAATTTCAACATAAAAAGCAATGTCTTACTTTCTTATTTATCATACTTACCAATGTTAAAGTTTGCTGTCACTATACCACAAAAGATGGTGGGCACTTTTTCGGATATGCCACAGTATGCTCCTTCTCAGCTGTTTATAGTTGCTGCGCAGCAACTAAACTGAGCCTCGCTTTGTCATTTGCTGTGTTTTGGCGCCAAGACTTGTATTTCTTATTCAAAGATTAGAAATGGCTGCTCACACCGATGTGGTTGACAATATCGAGGAAGCTTTAAGAATTAAAGAAGATTACGAAAGAGAAACAACAAGTAAATTTGTTGTTTTGACTTCTCCCAAAAATTTTGGTAATTCAGGTGAGTGTTTCTGGAAGAGCAGTTTGGCATGTTCTTAATCTTTTGTCTTGCACTAAAAGGCCTATGTGTTTGTATACCTCCTAATCTACTGCTATAGGCCTATTCTTGACATTCTTTGTAGTTGTTTCTTGTTTTTTTATCGTTCTTAACAAAAAAAAAACCTTCCATTTCATACTGCAAAATGAAAAATAGAAGGAAGCTCAGTGCTCAGATTTTGATGATTTATTTGCTAAATATGACACAATACATACAAAGCAAAACTTAGGAAGGAGACTGGAAGGAGAGGCGAGGGTATGGTATGGTGGGGTTGTGGCAGGATTGATCAGAAAATGACAAATTATCATCACATGACTTTAAAATTTCACATTTGGCCATTTGTATTATGCAAATATGGTCACATCTAATCCTGCAAGACTGTGGAATTCATTGGGAGATTTCTGAGTTGCTAGCCAATGGCAGGGAATGTTACCTCTAAAAATTGAAAAAATTATAGTTCTTTGTCTTGTGTTGAACTGTTGATCTGTGTTGATCCAGAGGATGGGGATATCTAGACATCCATTTGACCCGTTGCACCATTTGACCCACAGACCCCCTCCCACACCATAAATAAGGACTTTCACTGCAATGTTGTGGTTCTCTAACTTTATTTTGTTATTTTGTAGCTGTTGACTTGAAAGGCAAGAAAATTTATTGGAATGCTTCTTCGATATGCAGTAGGAATGGCCCAATTGTGGAGGAGAATGGTTTTTATGTACCATTTATCATTTTGGAGAGAAAAGTATACAACTGCCATCATGGTATAGATAAAAGCATTTCAAGCAAAAAGAAAGCCAAAGAGAATGCAGATGCAAAACAGGCAAGGCAACACAGGAATTTATGACCTGTTACCATTCATTATTGCTACCGCATTGTTATTATGCTATACAGTAGATGGCTTTGCTTTCTTGTGTTTGTTCAATCAAGGGATGCCAACATACCATATTTTGTTTTCTGACAAATGAGAAATGTATCTCCTTTGTAGAAAATTCATAATAAGAGCAAATAAAGGTCATTATGAGGGGTTGAAGACACAGGCTTTTGCCATATTCTTTTGGGCATCTTCTGAAAACGGTAGAGTTAATAGTAAGCTAAAATCCTATTCTTTTGGTGCCATTCTATCGAAAACAATAGACTTCACAGACTTCAGATCATTTTCTATCAAAGCCCATTCTTTTGGTCATTCCGTTTTTGGTAGACTTCCGAGAGATTTTTGTCGTACTTTTGGGCTTTACTGAAAACGATAGGCTTCCAAGGCCTCGGAAACCTTCTGCTCCTGAAGCTGGTAGACTTCCGAGAGATTGCAAAGAGATTTGTTTCGTGAATTGAAAAGTTCACAAAACATTCAAAAATACAATGAAAAATTATGAATTTCTCCTGGGATTTGAAAAACGAAAGTACAATGCATTGCAATGGCTTCAATTCGCTCAGCCAAACATAACATTTGAACTCTCAATCTTTCAGAATCCTCATTCTTTTGGGATTGTCTCTGCGAAGTCTGCTAACTCTACCATTTTCAGAATTCGCATTCTTTTGGTAACTGACAGTTTTCTCTGGGCAGTCTACCATTTTCAGAAGACTTCCCAGACTTTAGATGCCAAAGAATACGGTGACCATCCAGGAATACATCCAGCACTTGAAGTTGAAACCACAAAAAAGCAAAAACCTCACCTTCAATGGTCAGGAAAAAATTGAATCTTGATAGCTGAAATTTGATTATCTCACACTACTTTTTTTCCTCAGACAGTTGTTAGTATCTTGAAGCCTTGCTATCTTGAAATATTTTATGTGAGCATGAGTTTGAGATAGCTGGGTTCAACTGTTCAAGCTACAGTACAGGCCATGTTCACAATAAAAATTCTTAAGAATTCGGAAAAAATTTCAAGAATTCTCCCCATTTCGATAAGAATTCTTTAACCATGTGAAAGAATTCTTTGGAATTCTCAGGCAGGAAAACTATGTTAATGTGCACAAGGCCTGTATTTCTTGTTGCGTAATATTAGATGTTATGTTAATCTAACATTATCATATTCTTAAGATTGGAGACCACAATGTGTCCAAACGAAGATTTTTGGTGCAGCCAACAAAGAAACTGGGATGTCAAGCAAATGTCATTTTCCGTGAAATTGTTATTTTTCCAGATTTCAAGGTACCAAGATACAGTATAGTTATACCTGTATAACATTATATACCTTGATATCAGTGTATCAGACAATAGTTTTGTTGGTTTGGAACAAGTATCAAAGTGGACTGTTTTTAAAGATAAATTTTTCTATAGCATACAACAAAATTGGCATTTTGTGATAGAGGAAAACTAAGTACCGGGTGTCGCAAATGATGTATTATCGTTTGATGGCTTATATGTCCATAACCGATGAACTGTTTTTCAAAAACTGGTAAAACCACAACCAACAGATTACAATACAATTTAGCCTAGCGATCAAATAAACAAAGTTTTTGAAAATTGGTTCATTGGTTATGGACATGTAAGCAATCAAACAATAATACATCATTTTGGGACACCCGGTACATATATTTAAGAAAAGATGCAAAAATTGCTATATTACTATTGGTAAAATTTTGCAAGTTAACAACTGAATACTGATGTTTAAATGATGCTTTGCAAAATTTGATGAAACTGTGATCACACCCCTTCACATTGATGATGATTCACATTCATTATCAGCTTATATTAAAAATATATCTATAGTTTCATATTGAAATAAGAGTAGTTTCACAAGCACATTACAAGTTATTTTTTTGGAACGAAGATATGAAACCCCAGAAAATGGCTGCCTTAGTTTCTATGCAGCTTTTGCTGTTTGTATGTCCAATGAAATATAATCTCTTCAACTTTTGTAACAGATTACAACGGAAACAAAGTATTTCAAAGATAACACAAGCAAAAAGCTAAAAGAGCAGTGGGTTACTGGAATGGTTAAAAACTGGAAACGCTGTATCCATGTACAATTTGCAAATGTGAATGAACACACTGGACATCATATTGGAGAGGTACAACATGAAGTTTTTTTCTGGAATTGCATAAACTTATTGTGAATTAACAAACGGTTTCATGACATATTCCTTAAATCAATTAAGGAATTTCCTGTAGTCTACAAATATTACAAAATGTTTACCCTATGCTCAAAGACTTGGCTACTGTATTTAAAAACAGAATAGCTTTCCTGGATCCCTTCAAGTTTGTTGAATTATAGTAAGGGTGATGTTGTGTGAGAGGAAGTTTCTAATTGATGGTAGCAATATTATGCGATCTTATTTTGGACCAGAAAACTTTCCACTGTGATCCAGATTTCCATTTTAGTGTAATTAATGCCAAAAAATGAAAAAATCTGATTTGTACAAAACTGATTTTTTTATTGTTAACCGTAGCCTGGGGTATGTTAAAACTCAAAAATTATTTCAAATCGGGGAATTTAGTGCTGAGAAAACATTATTTCCAGTCAGCCCTAAAAAGTGTATTTCAAGCTTCTTTCATAGCACAGCAAGCCACAAAATAGCACTAACTTTCAAATTAAATTTCTTGGCTTGCACTCACTCGATTTTCATGATCTTTGTTTTGTTTGACAGATTAAACCTTGCAGAGTATGTGGTTGAAAAGGTTGATTGAAAATTTAATGTTTTGGATTTTGCGAATTCATAATGGTTACCAAACATTAAAAAAAAACTAAAACTGAATCACGAAACGCTTCTTCAACACTAAAAACAAAAAATCTATATTTGAGAATTCTTGTAAAGCCTATTGCAGAATCAAGTTTAACCTATTGGCAACACTTTTGCAAAAGGGCTAAGTAGACTATACTCTCAACTAATTTTGGCTGAGGAAAGAACCCTGAAGTACAATTTTTAGGCCTGACTTGAAATAATGTTTTCTCAGCATTTAATTGTCCGATTTAAAAAATGTTTGAGTTTTGACATATCTGAGGCTACGGTTAACGATAGAAATGTCAGTTTTGTGCAATTCGGATATTTTCATTAGGAAATATTTTCATTTATCAATATTGGATGGCAGGTATTTGGAAAATGGTGGATTATTAAGGGGTTTACTTTGCATCTATTTCATGATATATTTTGCCTGCAGTCTGAGCCATTACAAATGTTTACCCTAGGCTGGTGGTCTGTCTCAAAGGGTAGACCCACTGATTTCACGCAGGATTGAAGAAGTTATGGACGAGCAAGGTGTCAGCAATGTGAAAGAAATGAAACGGCATCTGGAGTATTACGTAAGGAAAGAATTGTTCCAAGGGAAGGAAAAACCAGCAAGATCAAATCGACGTTATTACCCCACGAAAGCAATGATAAGGAACAAGATGTATAACCTTCATGTGAAGAAAAGGTTTTCAAAAATTGATCAAGAGAATGTAGCTGCAGCTATAGCAGAATGGCGAAGGGAATCTCCGGCAGATAAGTTCTTCTTTCGACCATACGCTGAAATCGATGACACAGCTTTAAATGAGGACTTGGAATCTGTAGCCGATAAACAACGTGAATCATGCGATTTGAGAGTGCTGTCAAATTTATCACGCCAGAAACTATTGGTTGTTCACCAAACTGTCTTCCAACAGCACTTGCTTCGAAGATATGGGAACACCGCATGTTTTTTAGATGCAACCTATAAGACCACCAAATATGTTCTTCCTTTGTTCTTTCTGGCAGTTAAGACTAATGTAGACTATCAAGTGGTAGCATCCTTTGTTGTGCAAGATGAGCGAAAAACGTCCATTCAAGAAGCACTCGCAATTGTGAAACGCTGGAATCCAGAATGGAAACCTACAACATTTATGACAGATTTCGACGAACAAGAAATTGGTGCCATCGAGGAAACTTTTCAAGGTTGGTGGTATGAAATTTCTCCAAGGTTGCTCCCAAATATATTGATCAGCTGAATATGAAACTTTAACAATCTGCAAAGCTCTCTGGATGTCTTAATAAAAAGTTTTCCCGTTTTAAAAATCGCGAAAATTCGACTATCGAACCTGTCATAAAAGTTTCCTCTCAGAGCTCTTTTGTCAATGATCCCAAATTATTTGAGGATGGTAAGATGTTTTGTTTTCATTACTTAAAGGGTATGAAATAGTGCATTGAAAAACGTTATTCTGAGCTATACTCTTTAACCAACATAGTGAGATTTTTTCATTTTCCTTTATGTCTACAGCACTAGTTTGCGTTTCCTTATTATGATACAAAAAGAAGTTAATCTGGTAATCATCAGTGTTTTTTGTCAGCAGACTTCACAATCTGGCAGCGCTAAAAAGATCAAAACCTATAAATTTCTAAACCAATCACAAGATCAGCTTTACCTGGAAAAATGATTTGGTCATTGATGTACTTGCCAAATAAGAAATTCAAAGATCGGCCGTATAATAGAATTTTCGTGATTTTTGAAACGGGAGTCCTTTTCATTTGGGATCCGGTACTTTTGTTCAAGTTGTCTTGCTCTCAGATGCCTTGGTTGACTGATATGTATTCAAGTACTTTGAATTTCGGAACAACTTTGACTCGAACCAAATAGTTTGTATTTTGTGATGGTCCTCCTTCAGATGGTCCTCCTTCCTTGAAAGTGTTGTGATGAAAACTTCATATAAACCATTTTAAATTTTAGGTTGCAAAGTCATAATATGCGATTTTCATCGGGAACAGGCCTGGGACCGTTGGCTATCCAAGAGCACAAACAATGTAAGACCTCATAAGGAAGCGATACTTGCACATTTGAGGAAAGTTGCAAAGGCAGAATCAATCGAGGAGTTTGAAATGGCGGAAGAAACTTTGAAAGCAAGTGAATTTTGGAATGCAAACTACGGCAGTAAACTCAGAGAATGGTTTGAAAACACTTGGCTTGAAGAAAAGGAGGTTAGCATCTTTGTCTTTATCTTAAGGATGTTTTTTCGTGACAGTGGTAGATTTGAGAATCTGAGGCGGATGTTACAAACCATAGCCGTAATCCGTAGTTGATTACCTTGCATGCATGCATGCTTTCATACCCTGCCTCCTTCCCTGATAAGGATTTCAGATCGCTATCTGTCATATCTGAATTTTCATTGAAACTACTGAAGCTTTTCTAATTCTAGTTCTTTGAATTTAATTTATTTGTTCAATCAAGAGCACGACAGTAGTCCTTTGCGTTACCGGTTTGAACATTATTTGAAGAATGAAATTGCCTTAAACAAGGGACTCATAACTAATTATGATGGGGTAAAATGCGCTTTGCAAATATTCTGTTCCAAATATAGTTTCCGGGCTACCGCATCAATTGCAGTTACCCTTCATCTTTTCCAACGAGGACTGTTAACAGTGCAACATCGGCTTAAGGCCGTCGATGCCCACATTGATATTCGGTAACTTCAAAATCATCATGATGTTATATCTTTACAGCGATGGGTATGGGCATTCCGAAAGCAACAACTGCAGACAGTTATTGTTACAACAAATAATGGCGTTGAAAGGCAAAATAAAGAATTCAAGCGGGAGTTCTTGATGCAGTACAGAGACAAGTCATTGAGCACCATGCTTCGTGTCCTAATAGAGTCATTCCTTCCAGAAAAACGGGACTCGTAAGTATTATTTTTCATTTATCTACAGTTTCTTTGATACACTACGCGTATTGCAGTGTGCGCAGCATGCATAAAACATGTTTCTAACAGGTTCTGAAGATCATGAGCTACCTCCAGATTAGGACATTTTGATTTGATGTATATTTAGGATTGTGGAAAGAAAATTTGCAGTAAAAATTTCTGGTAGAGCCAATGTTGCAGTCAACTAAAGCTGTAAGTGTAAAGGAGTATATTCTAGGAATTTTGTGCCCAAAGTATCGATAGCCTCTTCAAAATGCGCCTCACATTTACATCCTAGAACTTTTTAAGAACTTGAATGTCATTTTGCGAGTCAATAGAAAAGTCACCAAGATTTTTGAAATCCTTGCTGTTGCTACAAAAATATCGTGTTCTTTGATTTGTAACTTGGATGCATATCGTTGGTCGAATCAGTTTTTGTTCATGATTTCAAATCAAATTATGTTTTGATAGACATTTCTCCTTCGTTTCTGTTCCATGAATTTTGCAAAAATTGATCTTCTCTTATAATCCATTGCATGTTCTGTTTCATTTGACTTTTTTAGGCATAGTAAATTGATTTGCATGGGCCCACGCAATAAATACAATCTTACAGAAATAGGATGGCCATGATTTTAAAGAAAATTCTTTCCCCTAGGTATCGTAATTTGAATATGCACTTCAGTGGATATACGCGCAAGTACAATTTCGATGTTCCCGATTTCATGCGTGATAAGCCTAGAAAATTTGTCAATCATATGCGAGAAAGAATGACAGCTGCTGCAGAAATTCGTTCAACTTCTGTGAAGGAAATAGATGAACAGAATGGTTTGTTCAAAGTTCAAGGGAGAGGGAAGGACACCTGGTACAAGCTGAATTTTGCTGCAAGTTGTTCTGATGAAATGCCACATTGTCAATGCCCCGATTGGGCACAAAATCTGTTGCCGTGCAAGCATTTCCTAGCAGTCATGAGAGAGTACCCAGCATGGAACTGGACTAAATTCCCCAAAAGGTATAGAGAATCTCCGTTTATAACATTGGATGACTTCATCGTTGCAAAGGTTCGTCCACCAAGTGAGATCGTTGAAGACTTCGAAGAAGTTGAGATTAGTAGCCAATTAGATTTCAAAGAGCTTCCCACATTTACGCCAAATCATCGAAGCAAAGCTCACCATCTGGACAACTTCCACAAAATGACAAATACCAAAAAACTCTTGACATTCCACTTCGACGAGGCAAGCGTCCTGGTAGTAACAGAGTCGGGATTGGTGCAGAAAATGCCAAACGCGCTTCCAAACTTGACATCCGATGCCATTTGGAGAAGAAATCGACGCAGGAGGATTTCGTCGAAAAAGTCCAGGAAGAAGCGTATTATGAAAGCATGTATGATTTTTATGAAAATTTACTCTGGGAAACCGAAGGAAAAGATGAAGCCCGTGATCTATGGACTCCACTGCGCGCAGACCAGACAAGCACCATGCTTGACAAAGCGTCCGATACCGACATAGAGATAACCTGTGTCAAGAAAGGAGATGAAGGACCTCGTAAAACTAAACGAAATCTTACGCTGACAACGGGAGAAATTAAGACCATTGAAGAGAATCACATGCTGACCGACGAGTCAATTAACATATCGCAGAACATCCTCAGCAGCATGTTTCCTGACTTCAAAGGTTTCCAGGACACCGTAGTTGGTGCCACTCATGCTTTTGATGTTGTCCCAAAGGGACAAAAATTTATCCAAATCTTGCACGATGGTGATCTGCACTGGGTATGCATTTCACATTGCCTTGACCCACATAAGAGTGGCATCAATGTTTATGACAGCCTAAATAACGGGGCTGTTCCCAGGTTTGTAAAGAAGCAGATTGCCAGTATGCTGTTTGTTCGCGAACCAGAAATCCATCTCAACATCGTGCCGGTCCAGCAACAAACGAATTCTGTTGATTGTGGAGTATTCGCTGTTGCTTTTGCCACATCTTTGGCATTTGGAGAAGACCCCACACAAATGAAATATGACACTGCAGCCATGCGACCTCACTTGTTGAGCTGTCTACAGAAAGACTCCTTCAGTCCTTTCCCAGTGACCGAAAAGGCCTCTAAAAGATGCAGTTTTGCAAAAAGCAAGCGTATAACGATGGAGCTCTTTTGTAGCTGCCGAATGCCATACGAGGCACCAAAGTCGAGGAAGGACTATATGGCCGAATGTGACATCTGCCATGAATGGTACCATCAACGCTGTGAAAAGATATCAATGAACATTTTTAACAAAAGAGGAACTGATTTTACATGTAACGGATGTTCAAAGAAAACTTGCTGAAGTATAGATATTGATAAGTTATACGTACTTTATTTTATAAGAAACTGCCCATAAGAAAATCAACTCTCAGATTGCCAAAAAATTAAGAAACTCCAGTACTGGAAGAATATAAGTTAAGAAACTATTTAGTTTGATAAAGGAAATCCTTGACATATTTTTACTTTACTTTCGCTTTGTTTCATGTATCCTATTTCTCGTAAGGTACTTGAGTCATGTCTAAGCATTGGAAAGGCTTAAAAAACCTTGTTTTGAAATGTTCACGAGTGCACAGGTAAGGTACCCAGTACCCAGGGTAAGGTAGTGAACATGAATATTGTTTTGAAACCTCTAAGAAACTCTCAAGAAACTCTGAAGACTGAAAAACTGATAATTTTAAGAGACTTTCAGTACTGGGCCAAATTCTTAGTTTCTTATAAAAAAATACGTGTAGATGTTTTTTCTTAAAAAAATACGTGTAGGGATCAGTGCCAATTGCGTTTTTCGGGCACGCTTAGAGCAACGACGACTGTTTGGGAATGTTGAACATATATAAACGTGCATGCTATTATTAAACTTTCCCAAAGGTGAGTTTCAATCTCTAAAATCATAATAAAAGGTTCAAAATTATAACCTTTATGGACCTCACAAACAATTTTTTAAATACAGAGTGCATGCTCAGATCTCAGCAGGTATTTTCCCAGAGAAGTTAGTTTCTCGAAGGGGTAGGAGGTTGGCCAAGTTGTGGATAGAGGTGTGCCGCCAGCATCTTCAAAATGGCACCGTTGCCTACAACAATTATAGTGAAATTAGTGGCCTTGGCAAGAGTAATTTATAGATTTGAAGTACCTTCTCATAAAGATTCCCCGCACTCCTTGTGGTTTATTTACTGCAATGTGTACTCTTGCTTGAATGAATCTTGGCGTCACAGTAACATTGATGGTCAATTAACTGACAAATGCCGCATGAGCGTATGGGGAGATAAATTTGGGTGGAAAAAAAAGTGTTTGCGAAAATTTTGCCCGGCTTAAGACTACTTTCTGCCCAATTGTAGCCGATTTTTGCAACTCTTATAAACGTTCGGCGTGTTGTGTTACTTAGAGTCGACACAGAAAATAGGCTTGTGTGTGTTTTAAGCCAACGAGTATTCAATAACATGTTTACGCAAAACTCATACCGTTTTATACTATGGGTTGTTTACGCGAATGGAAAATCCCCTGGGTATAAATATAATATTAACATGAATCCTTCAATTATACAACATCTCCCTTTCTTGAGTTCATAAGTTGTCCATATTTTCCAGTGCTTTCAAGGAAGGTTTTATTGTTCTCTTCGGTCTTGTCAAAATGTTCAAAGGTGGAATTCTTGGTCCCTGAGAAACTGACTGACTGCTTTCAGTTGACTGACTGATTCTGGTTGCTGCTGTGACTGGTGAAGGTGGTGGTAAGGGAGTGATCTGTACCCGGTTACGCTTCACTTCTGAGGTAGGTGTTGCTATGACATATTGCCTTGGACTATGTGACTTTTCAACAACAACGCCGGGTTGCACGTGACTCTTGATTTTCACTTCCTGTCCTGTGCATAAAGGAGGTAATGGCTTTGCATGATGTCGTGCATTGTAATACAATTGCTGCTTTCGCCGGTATGCTGTCTCTCTTTCATTCAACTTGCCGAAATCTGGCCACTTTGGATCAAGTTGTGCATGGAAAACAGGAACTGTTGTTCTCAGCTTTCTTCCCATCAACAATTCTGCAGGCGAGAAACCGTTTTGCAGCGGAGTCGATCTGTACGCTAGCAATGCCTGATGCTTGTCTTTCTCCTTCTTCAAGATGTTCTTGATTGTTTGCACTGACCTCTCTGCTTCGCCGTTTGACTGAGGGTAGTATGGACTGGATGGGTTTAGTTTGATGTCCCAATCTTTTGCAAAATGAGTGAACTCACTACTGTCAAATGGAGGTCCATTGTCGGATCTAATCTCTTCAGGTATCCCATGTCTTGCAAATACGTCCTTCAATGTATTGATTACATCAGGTGCTCTTTTGCCTTTGTTCATACCTGCAACTTCAACGTATCTAGAAAAATAATCTACTATTAACAGATAATCAGATGCCTTGGTGTGGAAGAAATCGATACCCACAAGTTGCCAAGGTCTTTCTGGAAATGCTGTGGGATTTAAAGGTTCAGGGGTATTTGTTTTATACCCTGCACAAATTCTACAAGATTGAACCATATCATGAATTTCTCTACTAATTCCTGGCCACCAAACTGATTGTCTAGCTCGACTTCTACACTTCACTATACCTTGATGTCCTTGATGAATTTTATCTAAAACATCAAGTCGCATCACAGAGGGTATCAAAATCTGCATAGATTTCAAAATGACATTTTGAACAATGGTGAGTTCCCCCCTGAAATTCCAATAAGGTTTAAGAGAATCAGACATTTTATACTTCTCTGGCCATCCTTCAAGTATAAATTCTTTCAGTTTGCAGCATACAGGATCATTCTCTTGTGCCTGGATGATTTGCTGCAGCCTCACATCAGAAACTGGCAATGCTTCAATTATGTTTGCTACGTACAGCGTCATCTCATCATGATCAATCAGACTCTCTGCAGACTGCTCCACTGCTGACAAACGTGACAATGTGTCTGATGTGTACATTTGCTTGCCAGGAATGTGAATCATTTCCTTGATTTGAAATCGCATAAGTCGCATTCTGAATCTCTGGATTCTTGGAGGAAGTTTCTCTACCATATATGTAGTCAACAAGGGAATCAACGGCTTGTGATCAGTTTCACCAATGATTTGTTTTCC
Organism: Aurelia coerulea; assembly: GCA_039566865.1. Lineage (NCBI taxonomy): Eukaryota > Metazoa > Cnidaria > Scyphozoa > Semaeostomeae > Ulmaridae > Aurelia > Aurelia coerulea. The sequence continues at coordinate 14,382,099 of CM076947.1, forward strand.
CAGGATGTAATCACTTGATCGCTCACATGTCCACGTGAAAGCAAGACATTCTTTCTCGATTTGACTGTATCGTGCCTCTGTAGGCGTAAGTGCTCTTGAAACATATGACACTGGTTTCCAGTCCCCATCCTCTTGTTTCTGAAGAATAACACCACCAATGCCATAAGAAGATGCATCTGCATTAATTTTTGTTTCCTTATTTGGATCATAAAGTGCTAAAATAGGAGAAGACACAAGTGAATGCTTTACATTTAGAAAGGATTTATCCTGTTCTGGGCCCCAGTACCACTGATTATCTTTGCAAAGTAAATCTCTCAATGGTTTTGTTTCACTTGCCAAATGACTTTTGAATTTACTGAGATGGTTGACCATTCCAAGAAAAGATCTTAATTCTTTCACATTTTTTGGTTTCTGCATAGAAGTAATTGCATTTACTTTCATTGGATCAGCAGAAATTCCATTTGAAGAAATAATGTGGCCTAAAACTTTCACAGTTTTCACATTAAATTCACACTTTTTCTGATTCAAGGTTATATTAGCTTTAGCTAATCTATTAAGGACAGCTGTTAGTCGCTTGTCATGCTGCTTTTGATCAGCACCGTGGACTTATGTCATCAATGAGTACTTCAACTCCTTCCAAACCTTCAAGTTTTTCACTCATACATCTCTGGAATTGTTCACTTCCAGTGGAAATACCATATGGTAGGCGATTGAAACAGAAACGCCCCCAAGGGGTTAAAAATGTTGTCAACAAACAAGATTCATCAGATAATTTACGTTGCCAAAATGCACTGTTAGCATCCATTTTGGAGAAAATCTTTGACCCACCAAATTTTGCTAAGGTGTAATCCACAGAAGGCAATGGGTGGACTTCTCTCAAAATGTTTTCATTCAATTTAGTTAGATCAACGCATATGCGTACATCACCATTTGGTTTTGGAACAACAACCATAGGTGCACACCACTGGGTTGGTTCAACAACATGAGAAATTACTCCTATCTCAAGCATTCTATCTAACTCTACTTTTGTTTTCTCAAGAAGTGGTAATGGTACTTTTCTAGGCACTGTCAAAGCAAATGGAGTAGGCTCGGGTATCAATCGGATTCTGTATTCGCCCTCTAATTCTCCAAGACCTTTGAATAGAGATGGGTAACCTTTAATGATTTTTTCTGTATACTTTTCATCAACTTTATTTGTATTAGTGGTCACTGTTTCAACTTTTTGAATTAAATTCAATTTAGAACTAGCCATTCTTCCTAACAAAGGTGTTTGAAGACCTTCTACAACATAAAATTCTTCATGTAAAGACTGGCTGTTTGCAGTTAATTTTCCAATAAATTTTCCTGAGCATTTGATTTTATAATTACATGGGCCTAACAATATTTTATTTGTTGGCTCCAATTTCAGATTTTCTTTTTCAGCAAGCGTTTCAAACAGCGAAAGAGGAATGACAGAGACATCTGCCCCTGAATCTAATTTGAATTTCAGCTTATTTTGGTTCAAGCAAACCTCAGCCTGCCAAGGCATATTATGAGTACAACTACTCCTCACTGCATCGATGTACACTTCACCAAGAAATAAATGATCGTCATTATCAGCAGAATAAATTGGAAAGATCTCACCTGAGACTTCATTGACTCGTTTGGTTCTGCAAGCCTTTTTCCAGTGTCCGGTCTTTCCACATGAATTACATTGAGAATTTCGTGCTGGACACTGACTTCTTTTATGGAGAGGGCCAAAACACCGGTCACATTTCTTTGCATCTGGCTTCGAAGAAATTTGTTCATTCTGAGTTGCTCGTGTTTGTTTTGCTCCTCTCGACCACTTGTGTTGATCTTGTCTCTGCCTTGCATGTTTTGCATCTTTCAGCACGTCGACGTTAGGCCCTGTAAAAACTGAACGAGTCATTAAACTTTGTTGTTTTCGGACAACCTCCTTCTGGCGAACCAAATTGACAGCTTTTTCCAGCGTCAAATCTGCCTCCAGTTGAAGTCGCTCTGATAAGGCTTTATCCCTTATTCCAACCACGATTCTATCTCGAATTAATTCGTCGCGTAGATCATTGAAGTTACAAAATTCAGCAAGGGTATACAAATCAGTTATAAAATTATCAACAGACTCACCCTCGGTTTGTACACGCATATTAAAACGAGCACGCTCGAATATCACGTTGCGTTTGATTATGAAGTGCCCTTCAAATTTGTTCTTTACTGCGCTGTACTTTTTCTTATCATCTGCAGTCATTTCAAATGATTTCAAAATATCGTCTGCTTCATCTCCCATGGAATAGATGAGTGTGTTCACCTGACTTTCTTCGTCTTTCTTGTTCAGCTCTGACGCCAGTCTGAAGCGATCAAATCTTCGGATCCACTTCGACCACTCTTCGGGCTTGAACGAGAACCTCTCTGGGGGTGAAACCTGGAATGTTGCCATTTTGCGAGCTCACAGCTGCGGCGCCTTTAAGTCTTCGACCGTAGTCTTACGACCGCTCTTCCCCAACTGTAGCTTTCCAAGTTCAACTCCAGAATGTAGCGTTGAGGCTCGTTAGAATACTCCTGTCACCATGTTGTGTTACTTAGAGTCGACACAGAAAATAGGCTTGTGTGTGTTTTAAGCCAACGAGTATTCAATAACATGTTTACGCAAAACTCATACCGTTTTATACTATGGGTTGTTTACGCGAATGGAAAGTCCCCTGGGTATAAATATAATATTAACATGAATCCTTCAATTATACAACACGGCGTTAAGAATGTAGTAGCTCACCTCCCAAGCCCCCTGTCTCCTACGCCTATGATAATTGGTAAATGTGGTGTTGTACCGACTCAATGAGATGTAAAGAGTGAAACAACATTCTTATCAAGAAAAAATGCGATGATATACACATATTTTTTATAAGAAACTAAGAATTTGGGACTCTAATGAAAGTTTCTTAAAATTGTAAAAAATTAAATTTCTTACGAGTTTCTAGAGGTTCCATAACAATCTTGATGTTCACTACCTGTGCCCTCATGAACATTTGAAAACAATTTTTTAAGCCTTTCCAATGTTTAGACATTACTCAAGTACCTTACGAGTAATATGATGCAGGAAACAAGTGAAAATAAAATGAAAATATGTCAAGGATTCCCTTTATCAAAGTAAATAGTGGAGTTTCTTAATTTTTTGGCGATCTGAGAGTTGAGTTTCTTATGGGCAGTTTCTTATAAAAAAATACATGTATTTGATATTTGATTGATATTTGATGGTACTTTCTTATCATGAAGTTATACGTGTACTCTTTCAAAATTTGTTTCAAGTTCAAATCAAATAAAAACTGACCAATTCCATTTGCTTTCACGGAGATGGTACTGAGATTGTAAAGACACGAGCTTCTGGGCTCGAGTTTCTTTCACTGTGGTTGCGTAGACGTGAGCTGCTGCGCTGGCGCGATCTTTCTCTCACAATAAAAACGAGGCTTTGAATATTTGCAAAATGACAAAGCGAGGCCAGTTCAGTTGCTGCGCAGCAACTATAACTTGCTGAGAAGGAGCATACTGTGGCATATCCGAAAAAGTGCCCACCACAAAAGATGCTCCATTTGATAAGGAACATGACTGTGAAGAGCACGCCTTGACGGAGATTTTCCCGCAAAATTACGACACTTTGTGGCAATCTTCACTCATTGTTATCAGGGTATGGGTAAGTAGGGAAACAACAGCACACAGAGTGCTTCTGTCGAGAGACAAATACCTGTCGGTCCAAGTGTTGCGATGCCTCTTGCCCTAAGCCTAAACGTATGGTTGGTTTTGGTTTAGGACTGTTGCTTGCATTATGGCAAGCTCAGAATATGATGTTCATACCAGATTGCACTAGCAGACCTTTTTGATTCACCCAGGAGGAATAAACATCTTTCTGCTAAATGTGCTGAAAATAAGTAATAAAGATTCTGGTCTGCACTGACCCTCTATAGGTAAAGTTTACAAAAATTGCTGAAGGTAGTGGTGCAAAAAAACAGTAGCAATTGTAAGGAAAAGTAGATATGGTTCTTAAAAAGCAGTTGCATTGACTCCTGCATTTGAGAATAATGTCTCGTTCAATTCCTACCCTCACCATCCAGTGGCGGAAATTATGGGGGGCTGGGGGGGCAACTGCCCCCCCCCAATTCAATATGACTCGGAAATTTTACTTAAAATCGGAAAATTTTGACTTTGGGCCGTTGATTCGGAAAATTTTTGGTCTCTCCTATATGAAAGTTCGGTCTTTATTTTTTCCGGTATTTGACAAAGAATGAAAGAAAAGCTGTCTCCATTTCATGTTATCAATCTTCGTTCTTCTGAAATCTACATCCACATCTACACAAAAAAAAATATTTCTGCAAGGTCATTAGCCACTAGGGGGGAAATGTTTTCAATAGACAAAAGGACGAGATCATCATTAGATGACCGAAGGAGACAATAATGACTTTTCATCAAGCTTTTCGTCTCGTCAGCCGGAACTGTAGCACTTTGATGTGTCGTTGGGGTGCCCTGCTTTTCTTTGCACTTTTGCAGTTTCAGTGTATAGGTTTTATAAAATGACAATTATGTCACAAACTAACAATAGCATAGAATTCTCTCGCTCGATGTGTTTCGTCTCATGCCAAAATTCCATTGCTGCACCGTTCTGTCTAAAGAAGGTCATGATTTTCGATTCAATGTGTTACTGTTTTGGTGGAATGGATTAATCTTACAGCATGCCTCCAAAGCCAAAACGAATAAAGATAGAGTGTCTTGAGTGCCATAAGGAACTTGATAGCGATCGAAGGATCAAGCACAACCAGATATTTCATCGAAATCTTGTGCGTCAAAGAAAGCAAATAAAATTCAAAGCCGTTGGTGCCTCAGATGCTCCATTTTTCAAGGTAAGTTGCAATTTGTCTGTCTGATCCAAACAGAAACCTGCGTGAGATACATTCCATCCACGGGATAGATCCACACGTGTTTTTTTTTCATAAAAAAACTTGGATCGGCACTTAGTACTAATTTTTTCGCAGTAAAAGTTTCTTAATTAGTTTCTTATTTTTTTGGGCCTAAAATTGCGATATTGTTCGAAGTTGAACCTTCTTCCCAACAAAGGGCTTCCATTTTGCATTGACATTGTCATCAAGAAGAAGCCATGCACATTAACGCAAAAAATTTACCAATTTTGCAGTTAAAAGTCAACAAAAAGATGAAGGTACCTTTGTTGGAGAGACAGAATAAGAGAAACATACCGGGTGTCCCAAAAAAAGGTAACAAATTTGATTGGGGCTAGCGATAAGAATTCAAGTTGAATCAACCCCTGATAAGTTTTGAAGTACTCTTAGATAGTTAACTTGAAGATTGATACCTTATTTGTTTGAAATTGGTGCATCAAGAGTTGGAATATTTATCTTGAAAGTCCAAATTTGCCTCCTACTCCAAACCAGAGCTTTTGGGGTTTGGCCTAAGCTGTTAACTCGCTGTGCTGTGGAATCTCCTCAATCATAGCTAAGTACAAACAAGAAACCTCATGCTTAGGAACACATTTTAGTGGAAATCTGACTCTGAACTTTACAATCAGATTCAAGAATTTAGCCCCGAAGAGACCCCTTTCTTGATTCTACAAAAACTTTTAATTATAACTGCCTGAGAAAAGTTATTTATCAGCGAAATAAGTCCCGTAGGCTTTAACACATAGATAAACTTGCAATCTTCATTGCTTGAATGAAATGTTTTTTGCATTATCTCTCACAAAATTATTACGAAAGAAGCAATCGTATATCCCCAGGGGAATATAAAAAATGCTAATCCGTGCTTGGCATGGTGTACTTTCGTAAATGCATTTTGACTGGAGAAAAATATTCCTTGGTGACTATATTCATTAATTTATTTGTTTGTTTTCAGTTGTTTACGTTCTTTTCAAACGGGTACCCAAAGGACCGATCCTTGTCCAAAAATATCTTCGACTGAGGAGATTCCCCTAACAAGCGCGTTAGCAGTTTAGGCCAAAACCCAAAAGCTCTGGTTTGGGGTAGGAGGCAAATTTGGACTTTCAAGATTAATATTCCAACTCTTGATGCGCCAATATCAACAAACGAGGTATTAATCTTCAAGTTAACTATCGAAGAGTACTTCAAAAGTTATTTGGGATCGACTCGACTTATACTCTCATCGCTAGTCCCCATCAAATCTGTTACCTTTTTTTGGGACACCCGGTACAGAAATATAGTTTCAAAGTTTCTTAACTGTTCTTTGGCGTAGTACTAGATTTTCTTAAATTTTTGGGCATCGTAGTACTAGTTTCTTATAAACCAGTTTCTTATAAAAAAACGTGTACTGTACTAGGCACAGACAGGCCCTCCAATAGACCTTTTAGCTATTCTACAAAGGAGCCTGGATCGAGCGTTATTTATATAATTTTTTAATACGCGAGGCTGCCAGTATTTTGTACACCCAAAAATTTTACAAAATGTAGATCCATGTCCATTTGTAAGAAATTTTTAAACATTGAAAAAAAATATGACGGATTTTCTACGCACAATTCACTCAGTTGTTGAGTTGTTGGTTTGCATTTGAAAGTACATCCACATAAGAGGCACATGTCTGTCAGTACACATTTTAAGGCTTTCCAGTAGTAGTAGTGGTATTAATAGTAGTAGCAATATTCATTCATCCCGGATAATTTGTTTCGAATCGTTTCCCAAGTGATTTCTTACAATTTGTCCTGTTAAATTTCCAAGAGCAAATATTTCCTAATTGCGATAAATCATGAGCCTCCTCGATAACTATATAAAATTAATAAAGATTTCTCAAAAATATAGAACTTGCATTTACGTTTCGCTTTCGCTTCATCAGAACTGACCTTACAATAATGTGGGTTCTACCTGTAAACCTAAGTTACAATAGGGTAACATAATAGCAACGACCTAACAAAAGGGACCTACTTAATACAAAATGTCAAAACACACCTAGATGAAAGGGAAAGAGAGCCGAAAAGGAGACAAAGGGAATAACAGGAGAGTTGCAGCAACAGTTAGGGGCAGAAAGAGGGATTCGTTAATCTCAAGAGAAGTTTGAAATGCGTTGCGACGTGAAATAGCGGCAGAAATAAAAGAGCAGAAAAAGGCGCCGTCTGTCCTAAGAGAGGTACCTACCTCGCTTTAGTACCTCTCTTGGGACAGATGGGTGCCTTTTTCTGCTCTTTTATTTCTGCCGTTATTTCACGTCGCAACGCATTTCAAACTTCTCTTGAGATTAACGGATCCCTCTTTCTGCTCCTAACTGTTGCTGCAACTCTCCTGCTATTCCCTTTGTCTCCTTTTCGGCTCTCTTTCCCTTTCATCTAGGTGTGTTTCGACATTTTGTATTAAGTAGGTCCCTTTTGTTAGGTTGTTGCTATTATGTTACCCCATTGTAACTTAGATTTATAGGTAGGCCCCAAATTATTGTAAGGTCAGTACTGATGAAGCGAAAGCGAAACGTAAATGCAAGTTCTATATTTTTGAGAAATATTTCCTAATTGCTGTGCTGAAAATCAGGCAAATGAGGAGTTGATCATACCAAGGTTCTTTCAAATTTTCAGCTCAACAGTGCATCTAACGTTAAAGTGCATATGAAACGAAATTTTTTATTGTCTATTTTAATAGAACTTTTCATCCTCGTTTTAATGGTGCAATCGGTTTTTTCATCGGCCTTATAATTTTGGAGATACAAAGCTCCAAAAGTGCGAAATTTTTGTCAAAAAGTGGTCCAACCAGAACGCGGTCAGGCCGTTGCGTACCAGACTCATGTGACGTTATAGGTTTTTCAATTCTCAAGTCCTCATTGAAAGAACAAAGGTTGCTCCAGTGATCGCAATGGACGCACTGCAAGGCTCTTCATGAAGCTCGCTTTCTAGTCGGGTTTACAGGCACTTGCTTACGTTTTTGCGACTGAAGGTGGAAAGCAGTATTAATCAGTGATCATGAATTTGACTTAGCAAGCTAAACTTGTCGTCTGGAAGTGGTGAAAATGAAGGACAGATTCCGGCCTTGCGTTGCTTATTATACCTGGCCAGGCGCCTATACACAGCACCGAAGCAAAGTGGGAAGCGGAGAACTCTCGAATGAAAGGGAAATTGAAGCAACTTATATCAATGATGATCCCTGCAATTAATCAAAGCATTTGTTGGTGAAGAGCTCCGATCCTTCAGGTAACCATTTTTGCAACCAAATATCTTATTATCACGCTTTTGAAGAACGAGAGTTGGCCTCGGTATCTTGTCTCTTGATACACAACAATTTCACGATGCACAGATCTAAAAACAAAACCGACGTTTCAACTGAGCTTTATCCATGGTTAGATGGGGGTTAGATTTAGAGGGCTGTCAGAAAAAACGGTTTCCTTGATCTCGAAATTCCCTTTATCTCTATTTTGAAGGTGAATTTGAAGTTTGAAAACATGTGCCTAATTGCCGTATGAATATGAACAGCAAATATTGTATGTAACACCCACCATTCCTTTGTGGTTCCATGTCGTTGAAGCTTCGGAATTTATTCTCTGATCAATCGTAATAGCATGCTTTTATCAGTTCTGACATGGAAGAGGATATACACGTAGGAGTAACGGGTTTAGTTTATGAACTTTTGTTTCGTCAAGTCTTTTCTACAAACTCTTGCTGAAGTTGTAAACTGACATCCTTTTCAGTGTGGCATTGAAACATTAATGCTCTCGAAATTCAGTGAAAAGCAGACTCAAATTGAAACTGAATTTTATTTTTAGGTCAGGAAGACTGAGCAGAGAGCAGCTTCAGGACATGCACAGAAACTACCAAACATGAGATCCTTTTGGATGATTACAAAGTCTGTCCTGAGCTAAACAAGCATAAGAATATCTGAATATTGATTTCTTCATAACCCCAAATGATCGTAGATGCCGTTTTTAGCTACAGTCAGAGAGATGAGTGTTGCTGCTAGTCGCCTTTAATGGAAAATCGAGCGCCTTGCATAAGGACAAGAATCGCCTCAAAGGCAATATTTTGGTCTTTATGTCAAATCAAACGAGAATGATACGCAAAAATCAAAAGTCATTACCCCTAGTTTGCTTAGTTCGTGCACGAAACGATTGGTGCATCTGTGTCAAATGAGATGTCATGTGAGATTTACGATAACGCAAAATTACTTATGCAGAGCCCTACAGAACGTTTCAATTGCTGCTATTCGCGGACGTCTAATTTGAGACAAGCAGTCACAAAGATAACCTCTGTGCAGAATGATATGCATGAAGATGTTTTGGTTCAGTGTTATCTTGTGCCTTCCCCCAGTCAATGACGCCATTGTTTGCTGGATTCTGCACCTGTCTGTAGCTGTGTAGGAGGGGGGTCCTTCTACCTTCGGTGATGCTGCGAATGCTAGCCTCTGTGCAGGCCGCCGGCTAGATCATCCTCTAAAGTTGACTTATTTGCATAATGAGTACTATCAATAAGTGGCTAATGATTCGTTCGTTCTAGAAAACGATTGTGTTCACATAATTAAGCTGCTAATGAAATCAAGAACGTGCCAATTCTGGGTAAATTTGTTGTTGTGCCAGGGTAAACATCATGGTAATTTATCCATCTTATGGTGTCAAATCTGTCTAACATCAAATAAGCCGACGTCAAATGTTGCTATAGGATCGCGGGAAACGTCTGTCTTGTATGCGCTTTATGTGCGCTTTCTTTATTTCAGTGCCAATTAGCAGAGATAAAACGTTAATCAATCGCTTTAACGAGCGTGACGGAAGTGGGTTACTTACTTACTTACTTTCTTTCTTTCTTCCTTTCTTTCTTTCTTACTGACTGACATCGAAGCCCCTTCTTAGATTACAAAGTGGACTTTGTAATCAAAAAGCATGGGAGACTTTATTCACTGTTACTGTATTGTATATGCTGAGGATCACGTACTTAATAACTCATGGACTCAAAGACAGACTCAAAGACATTGTGTTTTGAGCAAGGTTTTTAAAACAGTTGAAGCCATTTTTCTCATCTTGAAATTGGTGCAATAAATTTTTAAACCATGGTCATCAATAGTGCCCTATTACACGTACTTTTCTTATGAATTAAGAAACTAAGAATTTGGGCCAGTACTGGAAGTCTCTTAAAATTATCTGATCTGTGCCCTCTTGAACACTTCAACACAATGTGTTTTTTGAAGCCTTTTCAATGTTTAGACATTACTCAAGTACTTTTCGAACAATATGATACAGGAAACAAGTGAGAATAAAGAAAAACATGTTTGAGTTTCTTAATTTTTTGGGGAGTCCGAGTTTCTTATGAGAAAATACTTGTAACCTTAGTACTGGGAAAACATAACTAAGATTAATTATTTCGATAAAGAAATTTCTTGACAAATATTTACTTTATTTTTACTTGTTTCCTGTATCATAGTATTCGGAAGGTACTTGAATAATGTCTAAACATTAGAAAGGCTTCAAAAAACTTTGTTTTGAAATGTTCAGATTGGAACAGGGCGGAACAGGGAGTAAATATGAAGATTGTTATGGAACCTATAGGAAACTAGTAAGAAACTCTTCTTAGTTTCTTATGAAAAAATATGTGTATGCAACAGATGACAACAAATAGAATCCAGTCAAAGAGGGAAAAGAAATTTCGTATCTGATTATACTATTACAGAAAAGAAATGTCACTAAGGTTCTTTAGGTGTTGCTCATCCACCAGGAAAGTCCTTGCATCCAGCCTTTGCTGTTTGTGTCATATTTTGATATGCAAACATCTACAATTTCAGTGGCTGGAGTTTTGAGTAGCCTTGATTGAGTGTTCTAGGGGATAGGAATGAAGATAATGATCACAATCAACGAGTTACATTTATCTTGATATAATTAGTTTCTGTTTCCTAAGGTGTTTATTTACATATTTTTGAAGACGGTGTTATTTTTGCAAACTGTTTGTTTACCTGCCTCCGCTGTATTATCAAACTTCTACAAACAACCTTTCTCATGGGAAAATTATGTGATTCTACTGTTCAAAACAAGAAACAAAAGGTGATAATAGTCTGAGTTAGAGCTTTATCCTTCAATACATTTTGAACAAGGAAACATTCCCAGAAGAATTGGAGTCTTTCAGCGTTGAAATGAGAGGCGTTTACAAATGAAATTGACCTGCAGTCGCAAATAATTTTGTCAGGCCCATCAGCATCGCGCGTTGACAGAAATGACGTCCTCTGACTCTCGCCCCGACTCGCATAACGCGAATAAAATTATTAGGCAATTCTACATAAGTTGGATAACAGTCTTATTCGCTATTCTACGTTTTCACTAAAGTTCTTGCTTCACTAAAATAAACTTGCTAATATGCTGTAAGCAAGACCAAGCAAGTTGCTTCGACATAGCAATCATATTGGCCTGTGTGTGTTGTTATGGCCAGCCACTTCAATCGATGAATCTTCAGCTAATGAAGCCAACAGCTCATGGTAAAAGAATCAAAAACCAATCATCAAGAGTCGAAGGTTGTTCTTCCATAAAGTACTGTTGTATTGATGCTTTGGATGTCAAAAAAATGCCTCTGAAAACCTCAGCAGACTCGTCGAGAACGTCGAAGTGCAACAGGCCACTGACCGGCACTATTATGGAAAGCCTTTTAGTCCGGTGGCTAGAGGGGGAGCATTACCACCTAGAAGGAGACTTTATGAGACCCACTTTTTCTGGGGTAGTTTTTGGTGTAGATTTCGAATCTGAGTGTTGATCAGGCCGTTTGGGGGGCTTTTTCGAGATATGGGGGGTCGAAGTATTTTCTGGGGAGGTGTCTTTTGTTTTACAGTATTCTTCGTTTTTTAAGCACAAACACTGTTAAAAACAAGCATGTCAGTAAGAAATAAGAAAATTTAGTCGTTTGTAACCATATGGGCCACTTCCGATTATTGGGGGGAGGAAAGGGCCGAAAATTTCCGAAGTGGTATCACTTCCATTCTGTATATTCCAATGAGCAGTCAAAAATTCCTACTAACCTTTTAATTTTAAATTCGTCTACCCAGCCTCTCCTATTTTAATCGTCATTTTCACCATCAGATACATCATCTGAACTAGCGTCTCGAATTGCAGTTTTATCGTCATTGCTCGCAAGAAAGTCGCAAATGTCTTTGGGGTGCGCTTCCAAAATCCAATCAACGGATAAATCCTCATTCCAGCCGTATAGCTGAGGGTCGTTGTGCTGCATGGTAGGAGTTGATGCTTGTCTCCAAATTCTAGCCACGTAGTTGGCTCGCTTGATGTGCTTGATAAGACTACTCTGGCATGGAGGAAGGGGTGATAAATCTATGACCTTTTCATCCCTCGCGAAAGTTCTCCAGAAGATTTCTCGGTGGGCGTAATCTATAGAGGTGTGTTGTTTTTCACCATACAAGTGGTAGGTAAACTTTGTAAGCGATGCAATAACATTGTCTGGGGCATCAACTGACAAACCAAGCTCTGCAAATGTGGACAAGAACTCTAGCGTACTCTTTGCCGATTTCCAGTGTTTGGTACTTTCACAACGGACCGCAAGGCAGAAGAGCCCACAGGCAGAAGAGCCCACATCTCTTTTTTTTATCCAATAAAGAGAAATCCTTCGAAAGGATTTGATACAACTGACAGGAAAGTAAAAATTACTGCAAAAGGAAAGACAATGGACATTGCTGTTCAAAGAGACATTCTTCTGCCTTGCGGTCTGTTGTGAAAGTACCAAACACATTTAGAGAACTAGCACTAAAGTTAGTGCACGAAATCCCAAGAAGATACGAAGTTATTTACATTGCTTGTGGTACATATGCATGCAGATCCATCAAGAATGCCGAGAGGTTGCTAAGAGGAGACAGGGAAACAGAAGCATTCGTGATAAATAATCATGACATTCGCATTCCTGCAAACTTCGCTAGGTTCCTTTGCAATGGAAATAATAAAGAGCGACTCTTCGAAGTAAGGGAGGAGGTTAGGGTGGCAGAAAAAGCAGCTCTTGGTAATCGCACAATCCATTTCTCCCGTCAAAATGGCTGCACCAGAATACGTAGAGGAGGAGCGACACCCTTTGAAAATCTCCAAACAAACCACGAGGAAGCAGACACAAGAGTATGCATTCTGCTATACCACGCATTTAGAAGCAATAACGGCGGCATTATTAAAAGTGTTCTTCGGTCAAGCTCCGGGGTCATAGATATCCCTACAATCCTTCTCACCAATGAAGCTCCAAATCTTATAGTCTACATAGACAGTGGCACTGGTAAAAATCGGAACATCTTAGAATTGGCTTCGTGTGATTTTCTTCCCTAGAAAAGGCAGCACTCCTCGGCTTGCATTCATACAGTGGAAATGAATAATGATTATGTGTCTTCCTTCTTCAGAAAAGGGAAAAAGGCATGCTGGAAATTGGCAAAGAGTACGCTAGAGTTCTTGTCCACATTTGCAGAGCTTGGTTTGTCAGTTGATGCCCCAGACAATGTTATTGCATCGCTTACAAAGTTTACCTACCACTTGTATGGTGAAAAACAACACACCTCTATAGATTACGCCCACCGAGAAATCTTCTGGAGAACTTTCGCGAGGGATGAAAAGGTCATAGATTTATCACCCCTTCCTCCATGCCAGAGTAGTCTTATCAAGCACATCAAGCGAGCCAACTACGTGGCTAGAATTTGGAGACAAGCATCAACTCCTACCATGCAGCACAACGACCCTCAGCTATACGGCTGGAATGAGGATTTATCCGTTGATTGGATTTTGGAAGCGCACCCCAAAGACATTTGCGACTTTCTTGCGAGCAATGACGATAAAACTGCAATTCGAGACGCTAGTTCAGATGATGTATCTGATGGTGAAAATGACGATTAAAATATGAGAGGCTTGGTATACAAATTTAAAATTAAAATGTTAGTAGGAATTTTTGACTGCTCATTGGAATATATAGAATGGAAGTGATACCACTTCGGAAATTTTCGGCCCTTTCCTCCCCCCAATAATCAGAAGTGGCCCATATGGTAACAAACGACTAAATTTTCTTATTTCTTACTGACATGCTTGTTTTTAACAGTGTTTGTGCTTAAAAAACGAAGAATACCGTAAAACAAAAGACACCTCCCCAGAAAATACTTCGACCCCCCATATCTCGAAAAAGCCCCCCAAACGGCCTGATCAACACTCAAATTCGAAATCTACACCAAAAACTACCCCAGAAAAAGTGGGTCTCGTAAAGTCTCCTTCTAGGTGGTAATGCTCCCCCTCCAGCCACCGGACTATTTGTTCTCGCGATGTTCTTTGTGAACTGACAAACCTATTAGGTCAAAGCACAACATCGGTACCAGACCCCTGAACCACTTGAATCGCAGCGTTGAGAGCTAATAACATAGTAACGAATTGCTTTTCCAAATTTTCAGCCACATGTTCGTGATCAGCGACCTCGAATTTACTATTATCGAAAATAAAAAATTTCGTTTCATATGCACTTTAAAGAATTTTCGGAAAGGAACTTACCATGAATACCTTCCTAAACTCTTCCCTGTTGTTGGTATAAAATATATTTGTAATTGGCGACATCGCCTTTTGGAGCGAGCTGCTGAAGCACACTGCGGTCCAGAGGGCCTAAATTTCCGACGTCGCCCTGATTGAGGGTATCCAAGCTGTCACTTCGTTTCATGTAAATCTAAGACAATTTGATGCGAAAATTACCAGCATATCAACGATTAAAGAGTTTTGGTTGCTATGAAATGTTTTCTGATTGTGTTTGTTGCGTTTTGTTACTGTAACCATTGATCTTTGTTACCACATATACGTTCGAAGATTTTTCAGCAAGCTGACATCAATTCTCCCTCCTTCTATGACCTGCACAATATATAAATCAATTTCTAATATAAAGAAATATTTTACTAGTCTTTCAATAGAATCAACCTGTTTTTGTACCGTAAATTGTCCTTTTACCGTAAATATAGGTCGCCTGTGGTGCTTCGGTAGCGCAGATTTTGTTCGAAAACCGGAAGATACCACAGGGCCCTCAATCAAGGCGACCTTAGGCCAATCAGACGGCTTACAAAGAGAAACCCATCGTGGCGGAAACGGATTTTTTATTGCATATGAAGTACTTCTTCTAGACACGCTTGGCTTGTTTTGCGGCCATTTTTTGTTGGGAAAGTTAAAAAAAACGTCAAAAAAACAAGCAAAAACCAAAACACTGCAACAAAATTTGAACGGAAAAATGGCAGATACTTACAGCTCAGTTCTCAGGTGAGCTTCTTTGAACACTTTCTCTCTGTTTGTGGACGGAATTTTATTCAACAAAAACGAGCAAATATTTAGCAAATCTTGTCAATGAGATATTTCATGAACGTTTTGATTCTAGCTCAGGACAACTCACGTTATTCTGCAACAAACCACAACATAGTGAAAACCGGCCGAAACTCGTTTACCCTCAATCAGCACGACACCCCTCTATAGTTTTATAAATTTTTGATGACATCAGCAAATTTAACGTTCACGACGTCGTCAAAGTTTATGACGTCATATATATAATAACAAATGTATTAGGTAACTTTAAATGGTTAAAATTGGTTCTATTGATTGTTATGAACAATTTTAACCCTATCTGTACTGGGCGATTTTTTAGGTATTTTGTACTGGGGGGGGGCGTTTTTCGCCCCCCCTCTTTTTCTCCAAAACTACAAAAGATATAACAATAAGACTTACCCCTATTGTTCTTTAGACAATTGGCTATTCAACTATAACAATGACAATTAATAAGTCACGTGATTCGTTGCTAGGCAACCGAAAAACTGACGAAAATTGGCAAATTTATACCTTCTTAACCAGAAAAATTCTATTTAATCAACCACTCAACCGATTTTCTCCAAATTTGTTTCAAATAGTAGGAAACATGTCATAGTTCAAATATACATACTTTGCAAAATTTTTTAGTTTCTATTTTTAGCACAATTAGCCTTAGATTAGCCTTTTGTTGCATGCTTTTACTTTCATCGCAGGTTTTTGCCAGTCCTGCCCTTTTATCTAGTAAATATAGACTCAAAATGAATCAAATTAATAAGATGAAGCAAATTAGACTAAAAAAATTGATATTTGACACTTCTTTATTAGGTAAATGACGTCATAAATGTGAATGACGTCATAGATATTAAATTTTGCTGACATCAGCAAATTTAAAATAATTATACATCAAATGAAAGTACTCATCAAATGCAATCGAATGGTGCATGTTTGAGATCGATCAAGCAAACGACACAAAAACTACGGACATTTTAAGATTTTTTTTGTTGACTACTCTCCAAATATGGTATTACTGTGGTCACATGATCAGAGGTAGAACAATGAAATGTTAAGAATTTAATTGCCTATGAAATTTGAGTAAAAGTCACCAAAACTGGTGGTTATATCTCTTGTCGTTTTAGCGTAATGCAGCAAAAACTGGCAGGGGGGGCGAAAAACGCCCCCCCCCCCCAGTACGAATAGGGTTAAGGCATTTTAGAGAATTTTCATCAGTAATTAGGGGTTTAAATGACACAATGACAAACTGATGCAAATAAATGATGAATATATGATATAAATAACAAGCTTAACCCTATTACTACCAGGCTTTTTGGACCATTGTAGTACCGGTTCGTAACTTTGCCAATATTGCAGATATGAGGATGAAACTTAGTACAATGGTGTATAGGAGTAAAATCTACACCATAGGCTACTTTTTTAATTCTTCATTACATCCATGACCTCACAATGATGTCATAATTGAGGAAAATTGCGCTTTTTGCTTACTATTAACAATAATGGTAATATTTAAGTTCTTAGTTGATAATTTCTTTCATACTGCTACTAGAATGTATCCCAAAGCATCACTGAAGAAAAATTGGCAATGAAATGTCAATTTAAGCTTGTTATTTATATCATATATTTATCATTTATTTGCATCAGTTTGTCATTGTTTCATTGTATAAAAATGTATAAAAATATCAGTCAATCCGGGCTCTTTTGTAGAATAGCTAAAAAGTCTATTGATACAAAGATCTTTGGAAGAAACTTGCGCAATTTCTCTTTTTTCTTCTAACAGCTGTAAGCTTCAGTTTAGGGAGATCCTGCCTTCCACCACTATAACTGATGCTTTTTGTTCCCTCTGTAGTCACCCTAAAAGAATGATAAAAATCAATAATAATATTGTCAAGAGCAAGAAGGAACCAGCATACTGTGCAACAATAATTACTATGCATGTGAATCTGGGAGAATAACATCTTTTACCAGTGTCCATCCTCCTACATGGTATATACAGTGATGCTTGGGAAAAAATCAGTATATCAATTTAGATATGCTTCTGATACTCATAATACTTCCATCAATAAACCAACATCTGTTGTATCAAACTTTATAGTTCAGTTGCTATGCATAGCAAACCCTTCTAAAATGTCTGAATGTCTACAATGGTGGCAGAAACTCTTACTTTGGCTCGTCCAAGATTACTTTTAGTTGCTTCTAAACTTGCAAAACGATTTGATAAGAGCAGATAAGGGACCTAACCATATGAAGCGAAAATGTAAGGGATGGCCTAAGGCCAAAGAACATTTCAGTAGGATTCACCTGAATTGAAGTAAGATAAGATAAGCTGCCAAGTCTGAATCATTCCTAAATCTTCCATTGGCTTTCTGCAATTTGCACTGTTTGTGAACTTGAGCTTTCATATGTAGACGTATCTGTCCCTTCAGTCAAACAGCCCTGTACAACGTTATCTTTTCCTTGCCCGCTGCAGTCCGAACAGGCTTCTTTTTCGTGGACTGATCCATGAAATAATTTCAAAATATACCGGGTGTCCCAAAAAAATGTATACAGATTTGGTTGACTCCAGTGAAGTGAATTTAGATTTAATCAATGGCTAATTACTCTCAAAATGTTCCTCGATAGTTAACTTGAACATGGATACCTCGTTTGTTGGTATTGGTGCTTTGAGAGCAGAAAGATCGATCTTGAAAGCTCAAATTTGCGTCCTCTTGCAAACCAGAGCTTTGGCCTTTTGGCCTAAGCAAATTTCTAAAGCACATCAAAATTTAGAACTAAAATTAATGAAAAATTAAGAAACTTCCCAATGGGTGACTGGGAGGTGACTTCTGGACAACAGAATGAAATAAGATCGAATATTGTTCAAATTTTATCAAGGTTATCTTTGATTTATACGTTGTGCCTTAAGAAATTGCTTAGGCCAAAAGGCTAAAGCTCTGGTTTGCAGGAAGCGGCAAATTTGAGCTTTCAAGATGGATATATCTGCTCTCAAAGGATCAATACCAACAAACGAGGTATCTATGTTCAAGTTAACTATCGAGGAACATTTTAAGAGTGATTAGCCATTGATTAAAGCGAAATTCACTGCGCTAGAGTCAACCAAATCCGTATACATTTTTTTGGGACACCCGGTATACATAAATCAATCTTTCTGGCTTTGGTGATGCGAAAATATTCCTTAATAGACGAAAAACATTCAAATCTTCTTGATGCCCTGCGATTCTCTTTCCTACAAAACTTCGCTACAGTTCCCGTGGTGGATTCACCCCATCCACGAGCTTCACCACAACAAGAATATCCCGCGACCTTACACGTGACCCAAGCCCCTTTAATGATCTTATAGCAGTAGCAGAGACTTTTGTTGACCATTCTGAGTCGATGAGTTCAACGAACGATTCGACAGTTTCTTTCAAATCCTTGTCTTTCTTTCTAAGTGCCATGCCACACATCAACAAAGGACGCTTCTTTGATGCATTCCCAATCTTAAGAGCAAGCGACGGTTTATTGAATGATGCAACGTGGTCTTGGTGTTCCTGTTCCTCTTGGCTATAGCTGCACATTGCTCTGACCGCTTTTATGATGTCATCAAACCACTCAGGATCAATAAAATATTGCAAGGAGCAGCTTTGGAATGTGACCTCTTGTCGAAGAGCAATTGCCAAACGTGCAAGTGTTCTCATTTTTTCCGAAGTGTAGCTCACTTTCGCGGAGTCTGTTTTCTCAAATAGGGCGTTAGCATTTAAGATGATCAACTCATCCCTCTTTGCAACAAATGAAATTTTGTCAATTAACATCTTTGAAAGCACTGTTTCACTCGGAGCACTATTGCACCCCTCTTGCATTCCAAACAGAAGCAGCTCACTCTCGCGTTGGAGACTTCTATGAACATGTTCATTGTCCCCCTTCACCTTCTGATTTCATTTAAAGGACATATCGCTGTGTGTTGCCATACAATAAAAACCCGCATATAAGAACCACCCACTTATAAGAACCTAAGGCCTAAAATGTTCTAATTTCACCCCATTACAGAAGAACCTATTCATCCTGAAATTCAAGGAAGGTTCTTATCTTAAAAAAGTTAAATGTAAACAACTGGTTTTAATAAATATGTGATAAAATGTTTTAAGAAATTTAGCCAAAAACTGAAGTAGAGACAAAGCATATGTAAAAAATTCCTTTTTATAAATGGATGTGATACAGATAAGACTAGCTAGATAAGGTTGTTCTTTATAAAAAAATGTGTCAGGATAGTGAGTACGTGAAAACCATGTTTTCTTATATTTGGCCTAAATTCCCGAAGGTCTGTAATTAATTCTTTTGATAAGAACCTGTTTAAGAACCTTGCATTCTGTTTTCAATGATGGTATCATATTCATCAGAATCAAAACAGGGTGATTTCAAAATGTAAGGTTCTTATATGGGTGTTTGGAAAACTAAGACCCAGAAAACGAAGACCTAAGACCTAAGACCACGAAAACGAAGACCCAGAAAACGAAGACCCAGAAAACGAAGACCACGAAAACGAAGACCACGAAAACGAAGACCCAGAAAACGAAGACCCAGAAAACGAAGACCACGAAAACGAAGACCCAGAAAACGAAGACCCAGAAAACGAAGACCACGAAAACGAAGACCACGAAAACGAAGACCACGAAAACGAAGACCCAGAAAACGAAGACCCAGAAAACGAAGACCACGAAAACGAAGACCACAAAAACGAAGACCCCAGCATATGTGGTTTAAATGATAGCAGAACGATGATGTGCATACATTATCTACAAAAACCAAAGGTTTCTGAAAGCAAGCTGCATATATTTTCTATTTCTCTCCTTTCTATTTCTTACTTAGTTTCTTTTATCTTATTACTCGGATGGTAATACTTGAGAAATGTCCAAACATTGGGCAAGCTTCAAAAACCTTTTTTTGAAATGGTTATGAGGGCATGGCATTTGTTTAAGAAACTCGTAAGAAACTCTGAGTACTCAAGATCTGATAATTAAAGTAAATCAACTTAGCTAGGGGGACAGGGTCCATCTAAATATAACCTATTGTTTGATGTTCTTGATCGATGAAAACAAAAGGAAGATTAGTGGCGCCTGCTGTTCTTTTGTGCTATGTTTAGATCGGGGTTTAGATTATGTCGCTATATTTACGTGTGGATTTCACGCAGGCTACAAATTGCCCAACATGGAAAGGCAGTAAGAAGAAAGAAAGGGACAAAGAGGGTGGAACACACAGACCAGGACACAGGAAAGCAGGAGGAAAGGAAAAGGGAGTGCATTCAAAGCGAGTCCATATTCGAATACGAGGCTTGGAACATGTGACTCCGCTTTCAGATTTGGCGGGCGGGAGAGATTCTTCTGAACGTCTTGAGCTGACAAGAAGTAGCAGCATGGCTTTCTGGAGCTATCTGTGATGCTGCACTGACCAAAATACACTTTTCGAAGTGTATCAAATGGCAGACATGTTACCGGGCCTCAAAACGTTTCTTTGGGAAGAGATAAAAGATAAAGATGTGATTGGTGCTGGAGCTTTTGGGGGTGTGATTACCGGCAAACGGGAGAATGGAATAACTGTGGTTTTGAAGAAGTTATTGCGTCAGAATAATAATAATGAGAGACGCTTGTTTTACAAGGAGTGCCGTCTTTTGGCTGGTCTAGAGAACAAGCACATCGTTAAACTTCAAGCTGTTTGCGAAAGTCCACTTGCAATGATGATGGAATATGTCTACTTCGACTTTGGGGTACTGGATATGGGCCTAAAGGGACGTTCAAGTTCTGTGAGAGACTTCTTGGACTTCGTGTCAACCAACGCTGTGGTTGATAAATTTGCGGATTTGGCAACAAAAATTGCTAAAGATGTTGCCATGGGACTAGATTACCTGCATTCAAATGAAGTTGCCCACAGAGATTTGAAGCCAGGCAATGTACTTATTTCAAATCAACACTATTCTCATTTCACAGACAAGAGTATGATCAGGCGGTTTTGGCAAAATGAGCCCATTTTGTGCAAACTTGCAGACTTCGGAGAAAGCAGATCCTCGCGTTTGCAGACAGCGAGTGTCTGCCATACAATGACACACAATGTTGATCGTGGAACAGTTGTTTATATGGCCCCAGAATTGTTGTCAAGCTCAAACGTTCATCCAATGTCTGTCAGCAATCTGATGAAAGGAGATATTTGGGGATATGGTATGGTCCTCTTCACTCTTCTCAATCCTGATCTTAGTTATCCATTTGAAAGAGAATTGTCACAAATAGCTGGAGAAAAGGGCAAGGCCAAAGATCTATTGCGGCATTTTCATGAACTGAAGCAGAAGCCAAACCATTCCAGCAAACATAGCCAGCTTCAAGCAACAAAATGGCCTGTTATAGACGATCTGTATGAATCATGTACCATCCACAATCCACTCAACAGACCATCTACAAAGGACGTGTTGCAACATCTTCGCAGTAGGAGCAATGATGCCAATGGTAAATGTAGAAATTTCTGTCTAAGCATTTCCCAAAACAGTGCAATTGAGCAGGCTGATCACCTTCTTGCAGCTGGAAATCCTGCCTCTCATCCAATTACAAATGATGGTTCAAACAGCTGTGCATTCCTTTCTGTTGTTACAGCTGCATCCTTGACACCAAATCCCCAGAAGGAGTTAAACAGAAGACAGAAACTACTTGGAGATGCATTAGGTGAAAATGAGTTCTGGAAGAAGCTTGTAGAGGTTGCTGATGATATCATTATTAGTAGTCCTGAAACTTTCAACCCTTTGAGACATTCTGGAAGATTTTATGATGTTTTTGAGGCCCATGAAATATTATCACATGCTGATATTATTGAAAGTAACATTGAGCTAAGTGAGAAAGTATTATGCAGTGATGGTGTGTTTTCTAAAGATGGCCGAACATGTCTGGAGAAAATCATCAACAACTTCTATACACGTTGTAATGAGCCTGGTGCTGCCATATTCACTTGTGGGCATTATATATTTACAATTGGAAGAAGGTTTGGTTCATTATTTGTTGTGGAAACACATCAAATACACGAAGAACTAGGAGGTAATGGCAATGGATTGCTCAAAGTATTTTCACCCTGCCCTGGATCACCATTTGACCTGTGCACTTGGATATGGCACCGTCTTGCAAGCAGCAAGGTTCCTGCAGACACTTGTCAGTCCTTTATAACTTTGCATGCAGCTACTTCGTATCCTTTTCTGGTAGTATTGTTGCAGAAGTTTCTTTTATGTATAATGTTCTCTTTAAAAACAACATTGACAATTTACAAATAATTCTTTACAGCATGGTAGTACATATCAAATCTAGGGCCATTTCATAGAAATTGAAATAAAAAGTGATTGAATGGAATGCAACTTACAACGGAACCATGAGGTAGGAAATATTGTTTTTACACCCCTACTATGAGAGGATTAGACATTGGAAATTGCAAAGCAGAAGGTGAGGTGCTGAATCTTCTACACATATACACGTGTGCATATGCAGGAACCTTTGTAACTTGGATGATCTTGGATGACCCCTGCAACATTACAAAAATCTTCAGTGAAGGCTTCCTCAATCAAAATGCACATGGCATCATTTGACACAATTTCTGTTCTGTCCAACAATGCTGGGGCAATTGGTTTGCTGAGTTCTGCCCATAACCGAAACATTTATCTCATTTATCCAAGTTGATGATTGAAAGATAGTTTCTAATGGTAGCACCCCAGGGAGGTTCTCGCTATTATGCACAGACAGGTATGTGCCCCCCATAAGAATGGGTTTAACAAGGCAAAACTCTCTGTAACAGGGTGAAAATTGGGTAAAATTTTCCTTATGGCTTGTCTGAACAAAATTTCTTAAGATTTTATTGTTTATTAGAGTATTACAGTTACAGTACATCATTATAAAAGTGGGTTGGTGAACTGTCCTTTGTAGTTAAAATATGAACTAATTTTTTTTACTTCCAATGAAAAGGGTGGATCTCTTGTACTTTGGAAAACTTTCCTGTTTTGAAAGCAAAAGCTACAGTACAAAATTTTACATTCAAAACCTCTTTCTTACCACGAGACTGCTTGAAAATTGATGAACCATATTGAACATCATAAGAGGATCAGAATTTCTCAGCTTTTGAAAATCTCTGCAAAAACTGCACTGTATATGCATTCATTTATTTATCATCCAACATTTTAAGATAATAGGACCCTTGACTACTGCCCATAGTGATATTATGGTGGAGAAATTGGGGCAAAAAAGAGCAAATGCTGATGACAATCATGAGGACATCAGAGAAAATCAGAGAAAATCAGAGAAAATGCCAAGACTTGAACAGGTATTTTGTTGTATATCAATAGTATGTTAGGCTGTTAATGTCTTTGTTGATATTAATGTGAACAAGTACTGCCTTGTGCACAATTAGAATTCTGAGGCTATTATGAAAGACTGTAAATGTGTTTAAGCAGGAATTCCCAAGAAACTAAAATTTTCTTAAGAATTTTGTAGGAATTTGTATGAACCTCTGAGAGTTCTTTTGCAGGAAGGCCATACAGTATGTGCACAATGCCTGTACTGTATGTATACTTGTTACAGCAAATATGAATGAAAGTGAATTACTGCCATGCAGTGGTGGATTTAGGGGGCAAATGGGGGCAACTGCCCCCTTCATGATGAAAACTCAGCTTGGCACCCCCTTCATTGCAAGAACAGTATTGTCTGGGGTCCATGTACTGTAAGCCACATAGTGAGCAGAGATATATGATGGCGGATGGTCTTATTATTGTTATTATCATCAATTTCTTTATCCTTGGATTAAAATACAAAGGTAGCTAAAGTAATAGCTAATTAATTCCAACCTTAAAACTTTAAAATACAAATATTACATAAGAAAATGGTGGATAAAATATTTACAAGTCATCAAAAGTATACAATCAATCAATTTCAATCAATTTAGACATGCTATACAGTATAAAAGCAGATATCTAAAAATCTTACAGTAGATTGATATATACATTTCTTTTCAGGAGGAGGATATTGATGATGTTATTTTGCTTGTAACAAACGCTGAAAAGACAATTGTGGACCCTGGGAAGGAATCGCTGGTTTGTAAATTTGTATTTAAATTTGGTTTGGACATCATTGGAATGAGAAAGGCAACACTTAACCCTATTACACGTGGCGTGGGGGGCATTATAGCCCCACCAAACAAACATTGCTATGCAGTGCTTAAACCATTGCTGTTAGAAAGCTGGTACTTACTGACTTTTCCTAAAATTTAATGACCTACAATATTCTGTAATATTTGTTCTAAATAGATGTGTCACATGACCATTATATGCCCTTCATGAAAAGAGGTCACAGAAGAAAACACTAAATTGCTTGTTTGTAAGCGCCCCAGACTCGATAAGCTCTGCTTCCTTTGGGGCGCATGAAATCATATGTAGTTATTTTTAACTAATATGTTATTTCATGAATCATTACCATCATCATTGCATTGCTTCTAATTTAGCCAATCCTTGTTTGATTTTCTTCTAATTGTTCTAATTGTATTGCTCTTGGCAAGACGTTTCATATGACATATAGTTTGTTAATATATATTTATATTTGTAGTTTTTAAGAACAATGACGTCATATATTTTTATAACATCATTGTTTGAATAAATGTGTAATAACTAAACAAGGAGAGCCAAGAAAAACGCCAAGTTGGGGCAAAATAATTCATCACAAGAAAACAAACGAGTTACATTAACAATACATTACAAGATACTGATACATAAATATATACCATGTAATTCTACATTATGTAAAAATTCCTCCCTTGCTGTTAGGCTAAATTGCAAAAGATAGTTGGGTGGGAGGGCGGTAGCAAAAATCAGCAGTATTAGGCATAGCTGGCACTAGCAAATTGCATCAGACCTCAAGACTGAGGGAAATAGTGTAGGGAGCATATTTATATGAATATGCTCTTCCCCAAATATGGCCAAAAGGAATTAGGAGCCCTAAAAGCTATTGGCTCAAAATTGCATCAGCTAGCATCTGATGCAAGATAGAATTTGCTGATCAAACATGACTGGAGGGAATCAAACAAAAACTGACTAATTTGAATCCAATTGGTTAATTAGAAGAACAATAGGTTTGCAATATTATTAGCGAGTTTACGAAATTACATCTTGCGACCTCAACTTCGACTTCATTGAAGGTTTTTTATTAGTGCGCATGCGCAAGGGGTATTCCCTTTGAAGAAGACGTTCTTGCTGTGAGGCGCCCAACCTCATCCATGCTGTCTTGAAGTCCTGGCAAGAACTTGGTGAAGGGTGAAGATTCAGAACATGGCAGCGCAAGGTGGAAAGACGAAGTCGTAAGTATCCTTTTCAGTTTCTTATCTGTCTAAGCTGACCTGCAGTTTGGAACAAGGGAAATGAAACCAAGAGCCATTGAACCCTTACATTTTGACAGGGGCAGATCGGATTGTAAATCATCAAATCGGCTAAAAGCCAACAAACGCGTAGGCCTAGCAAGTCCAGGTAGGCCTAGGCCACTGCACTGATCAGTTCACTGCACTGATCTAGGCCACTGATCTGCACTGCACTGATCTAGGCCACTGATCAGTGCAGTGGCCTAGGCCAGTCCGCCTAAACCTGTTCTTGGTCGACTTTTAGGACAACTTTTAACTCACAAAAAGGTGGGAACCTCCTCCTCATCCCTGCCTTTCCCTTCACTGCCAGTAAAGTGCTCTTTTCTAGTAAGACTTGCAGAGTTTTTAATTCTTGATTTGATGTTCTAATGCACGCTAGTGTGACAACATGTCATGACATTTTTTTGTATCTTCAAGTATTTAAAAAATAGCTTCCTTCACTATGCTGTCTGTTGTGAAATTTTACAGCTGATTTTAGTGGAATTAGCTTCTTGTGCTATTAAGATAAAATTGGCATTATTCATTGAATTTGGTGCACACAGATTGGGATCATAAATTTTGGTGATGTTGCAAAAGAAACTGAATATAGATGTTGTTTCTTATTTCAAAAGTAAGGCTTTCCAAATCAGCTTGCCAATTTTGTAGATAGATAAAGTTGTACAAGCAGTGATTGATTTGTCTCCATAACACTGCAGTTTGACATTTAGTTGTGTAATGATAATTTTGTTTCTTCCTCTTCAGAAAACCAATGCAATGGCTCAAAGAGCATGATGTTGCCCTAGTGAGGGAAATTCTCTTGTTCCAGCCATGGCAACATAGGCATGGCTCACCAGAAAGGGGTATGGTGTGGACACGAATTTCAGAGAGCTTGACAAGCTTACAGGAACCAAGGTTTAAGCCACTGGATGCAAGATCTGTGAGAGAACGTTATAAAGTTCTTGAAAAGCGGTTCAAGAAAGAAAACAATGAAGACAGGAGAGCATCTGGAACAAGTCCAGAGGAAGATGAGGTCTTTGTTGCTATGCGTGATGTTGTTGAGCAGTTTGAAGAAGCAGCTACTTTACATCAGGAAGCTGTGTCAGAGAAAAAGAAAAAGCAAGATGAAGAAGTCTTGCAAGCTGAAGAAATGAGAAAGGTTTCCCTAGAAAGCTTTGGAGAAACACGTAAAAGGAAGAAAACCGAGGAAGACAAGACCAGGAAGGTAAGAGGTACAGAAACAATGCAATACTTGAGAGAAAGAGCTATTAAAGATGATGAAGTTAAAAGGGAAGAAATTTTGTTGAAGAAAGAGGAGCTTCAATTGCAAAAGGAACAACAAAATGCTTTAGCTGAGCAACTAAGCAGACAACATGATCAAACACAGCAAATTGTACAGCAACAGCAACAACAAAATATACTCCTTTTGTCTCTCCTGCAGCGAATTCTGCCAAATAATGAACAGTAAAGACACAATTCATTAATAAAAGGAGTTACAGTTACTTTTGATCAAGCTCTATTCATTATTTTGTTTCCAAAGTTACAATAACTGAACTGAGATGTTTTAATAGACAAGAGTTTGGAACAAAGTTCTAACAAAATTTGTTTCATTGTTAGTTTTGTACAGAACAGGCCTTGTGCACATTTACATTATGATATGAATTTTTTAGCTGTATGAAAGGTTGTAAATTTTTCTATACACAAATTTCTAGGCAGGAAAAACCAATGTGTGCAAAGCTTGTGCTGTATCTTTGTGATAACTTTTGGTTTGAGTGTTTGTTACAATTTTTATGAGAAACTTGGATCAGCACCTAGTACTAAAAGCTTAGTGTAAAAATTTATTCAATTTGTTCCTTTTTTGGTGCATGAGTTTTTGATGCAGTTTCTATTTCTGCTACAGATATGTTTCTTGAGATCAGTTTCTTGCACCTGTCAAATGTAGACTTCAGAGAGAGTTTGCTGGCTGATTTGTCACCCAGAGTACTGGTGCCTTAGGGACTGGTTTCTTATAAAAAAGATGTTTTGTTTGCAAAGATCAAATCTTTATTACTTTTACTTACTTATGAGAAACTTGGATCAGCACCTAGTACTAAAAGCTTAGTGCAAAAATTTATTCAATTTGTTCCTTTTTTGGTGCATGAGTTTTTGATGCAGTTTCTATTTCCGCTACAGATATGTTTCTTGAGATCAGTTTCTTGCACCTGTCAAATGTAGACTTAGAGAGAGTTTGCTGGCTGATTTGTCACCCAGAGTACTGGTGCCTTAGGAACTGTTTTCTTATAAACAAGATGTTTTGTTTGCAAAGATCAAATCTTTATTACTTTCAAGTTAGTTGCAGAGAATCTTTATTCAAATTTTTTTATTCCTATTTGGTTAAATTAATTTGTTCATCTATTTATTGTTCATAAGTAAAAAACAATGTTATTTTCTTCAAATAAAGTAGTCTCCAAGTTGTGGTGGGTTGATACCAAAATATTCTGATGTGATTGAACCATACAAACAACTTCTTGCATTTTGAAGAAGTGTGCATACAATGTACATCTTGCCAACCGCACTCAGCTGCACTTTCAAGTTCTTTTTAAAGTCCAAAAATTTAAAAAATGTAACAATGTCCCCAAAAATCCACTCAACAGAGACCCGAACTTGACTCATTGATTTGTTCCACTCTTTTTGGAGAGGGGTCACATTTGCACCTTTAAAGGGAGCTTGAAGATGTGGTCGAAGTGGGTAGGCTGGATCACCATAAATACAGAGAATGTTTCCATCAGGGTCATGTGAATGTTGCTGCAAGGCATCAAGCAGTCTTGATTGGGCAAGCATACCACTGTCGTGGCGTTTTCCTTCCACCGGTCCATACAGTGCTGCAACTGATTGGAATTTGATAGAGTGGACTTTCTTATGTCCATTGTAAAGAACCCTTTGATTCCTACCAGGACGACAAACTGGTCGAACGGTACCATCAACGAAGCCCCAACAATTTTGCAATGCACCCCCCTTTTCATGGATCACTTGAGCAAATTGGAGCATATTTGCTGGGGACAGCCAAGGCTGCTCAAAACTTGTTAGTAAACGGCTCCATTGATCGTACAGTAAATTCATCACATGGTTTGATGCCAAACACAATTGGGGAACAGGTTTAGCAAATCTTGGTATCAGGTCAAGATATCTGCAGGGGTAGGCAAACCTTTTCAGTAGTGTGCACAGGGCTTCAATCCCGTCAACATGCAATCCGTTGTAGCAGATAATTTCCTGGGGGATTTGCATGGCATCCATTAGCAAATAGATGTCGTTGCGATAAAACCTGAACTCTGATTTACATTCATCATCTGACAAAGCATCCAGTTCAAAGTTGTCATAGGCCCAATATGGATAAGTAGGGCTTGTGGATGTGTTTACATCATATAATAACAGAAACTCCTCATTGTTAATCAAGTTCTGCTGGTGTGCAAAGAGCAAAGCCATTCTATTTTCCCTGAAGTTCGGCATTTCAAGCAGCAAAAAAACATATAAATTGTCTCCGACTATTGAAGAATGATCACAGAAGTGCACGTTTTGTGTGAAAATTTCCCGCCAAAATAATCTAGTGTTTCAGTTGACGTTTTCCCTCTTTAGTTGCTCGTAATGAGACTTTGT
Organism: Aurelia coerulea; assembly: GCA_039566865.1. NCBI lineage: Eukaryota > Metazoa > Cnidaria > Scyphozoa > Semaeostomeae > Ulmaridae > Aurelia > Aurelia coerulea. Next base: position 14,411,358 of record CM076947.1, read on the forward strand.
ATCAGAACCTCAACCGCAACTTCGTGCCACAATGAAGTTGGCGTTCAAGTTGCGGTCCTCCCTTCGTAAAGTCCCTATTTACTCATTGGTTTTGGATATAATTAAGGGGGCCATAATGTACCCCCCCCCACATGAGTAGTGAATGAAATGACCCCACGTGGAATAGGGTTAAAGATGGGAATGGAGGCAAAACTATATTTTTTAGAAGCCACATCACTAAAAATTCATGATAAAACCTTACAATACATGAAAAGAAAATAAAAACTCAGTGAAACATTGAAATTAAAAAGTCTTTCACAGATAAATTCATCAAATATAAGGTGAAATAAAAGCAAAATAATTGTGATAAGAAAAAACTGTCCTTTATCCTAATCTTGCACGAATTAACCAAGTTAAGTGTCTTGCTACTTTGTGCCATGTACACAAACCAGTAGTGCTCTCATTTATGGCAAAAGACAAGCATGTTCTTTTCTAGCAAAACTATTTTATTTATATATATATATATATACTTAAGGCTGCATTCCTGGATAAGCCCACTATGCAAGTCTGGAAAATACAAAAACCATTCCACTAATTGTATTCATACATTGTAGCCTATGGCAGTCGAGCTCATTGTATGAAATTATGTGATAAACATTGAAACAAATGGTGTGATTAAATCAGTTAAGAAACAAGGCCAGCAAAAATTGGCTACTAAATCAGAATAGTCTGAGAAAATGATTGGTTTGGTTGGCCCAAGCTGTCATACCATACAACAATATCCAGTTTTCTCCACAAATTCTCAAGGAGATTGAAGAAGATCACAAGATTCTAAATGATCCTTGTTTGAGAATTCTTACATACTGCTCCAAAATTCTAATCGCATTTTGACGAATTCTCTAAGATTCTAGAGGCTTTCAAGAATTCTTTTTATGTTGTTGTAATTTGCCAACTCCATATCATCTTATTTAATTATTATCATTTCTTTAGATTGATGATGTTTACGGTGACATCAATGCCTATGAGGAGGACATAAACACATCAATGAACAACAACTTGGTAAGTTAAAGTATTTTATCTTTTGTTTCAAGTAGGTTCTTTGCATTGTGTTTACAGCAAAATTTCAAGATTCTAGAGAGGCTTTCAAGAATTCTTGTTAAGTAGATGTAATTTGCCTACTCCATATCATCTTAGTATATTATCATTTCTTTAGATTGATGATGTTCACATTGACATTCGTGACTGTGAGGAGGACATAAACCATGAGGAGGACATAAACACTATTCACAGCAGCTCAATGACCAACTCCTTCGTATGTTACATTATATTATCTTTTGTTTCAAATAGGTTCTTTGCATTGTCTTTACAACAAAATTTCAGGAAACAAAACTTAAGAGTGAGCTACCCTTGAGTGCCAAATAGACATCCAACCAATTTATTAATTTTGAATATAGAGTGTCAAACCCCAAGCTTATTACAACAAACGTGGGTTCACAATCTGTTCCACTCATCTGATACCTTAAATTGGTCCTAGGCCTTGCACGCATTAACATGGTTTGCAATGACAAGAATTCTTAAACTTCTTAAGAATTCTTCAAAATAGTTATTTTCTAAAGATTTTACAGTCTCTCATGTGGCTCAACAATCATAATGTGAAGAATTCTTTAAAATTCTTAAGAATTCTTTAGATTTCTTGTTGTATTATGAATCATCAGTTCACGTCATGATTCACACAGTTCTCATAAAGGAGTACACAATTTCAATGCTTTATGTTTATTGAAATTCTTATTTTTTAAAGAGCCAAGACGTTCTGAAAATCAAATTTGGCCCCTTGCACTGTAAATTCAGAATTATACATGTCTTGGGGGTTAATCTTAGCCTGATAGGTGCCTCAACTTCTCCTCAATGTAAGTTGAAGCTATGTGCAGGCTAGTTAATGTAGGCTTTTCAAGTTATTTTCAAATATATGGCAAATATTACCAAAGAGTAATTCATCCTCATTCAAAATGTAAAAAATGGGAAACTTTTCAGGAAAACTCACATCTCTATCCCATCTCTAACAAAAGCTGAAAATTTCTGATTGAAATCATTTGTCAAAGAAACTGAACAATTATAGCGTTAAAATAAACACAAAAAATTTGAGTTTGAAGTCATTTTCTTGCATTTTACGAATGAATATTTGAAAGTGGAAACTTGATCATAATTTTATTTAGCACGTTTTTGTATCAAATTTTTATATCAATACAGTAGTTTTAACAAAAACTTTTACAATGTGTATATTTGACATACTGTATTCTTGCCCTGCGCCTCCATTTATCAAACATTTGAAAAATGTTCAACCCTCTGTTTTACAAGACTCTCTCTCCCCATTTATTCAGCACCTTTCCTATCATTTTTTTCAATACTACTTAATTTGTACAACCAAAAACAGGTCATAAAAAGTGAAAGATCTAGGCTATACCGTGCACTCTATGAATAGGACAAACGTCAACACACACCATTGTTTTCTTTGGCCTTGCTTTCTTTGGCCATGTGCTGGATTATCAAATACAACAGCTATTCCATTTAATTCTAAATCATTTGCTCATTGTTCATTGATACACTCCAAGCTACAGGACAACCATTCTTGTTGAAAGACAAAGCGTATTACAAAGCACAACAATTTTAGGACTACTTTTCTTGGTTTGATTAATGAATGAACCACCAATTTTTTTCGCAGATGACCTTTTGGAAAGGGGAATCTTCTACGCCCATTCTGCATCATGGAAAGGCACTTCGCTACACAACAAAAGAGGCCGTGGAAGTGTTAGTGTCAAAAGATTTCGATTCACGGACATGTAAAGTGAGACCATTAAAAGTACGTGAAAATGCTTCTTTCCTCGTTGATGTTTCAAAGGAAAGTAACTGGGAAGATGTAAAAGATGACATGAATGGTGTTTACTCTGGAGTATTACGCTGTGCCATTTGGACTGTGGAAATTGATGCATTGAATAATAGCATGGATGTCAGCGTTGTTGAAAAAAAGGAGATCAGTTTAACTGGTGCCAACCAGTATCATCTGGTAATGAATTCGAAGACAAACAAGGCATGCCCAAAGCTTGTCCGATCAATTTTTATCTTGAAAGACTCATTAGGCTCAATCGTTAATCAGAGATGCCTTGTGCAGTATCATATTCCGTGTGGGGAGAAATCTGTCGACTTCTGTGTAGCTGCTCATGGCAACAGCAGTAAAAGAAAACACATGCCATTTTACCCCACTAGAAAAAGCACTCTAGATCATATGAAGCTCAAAGTACAGCAGGACCAATCGGCAGGCAATATTTACAAAGAAGCAGTTAAAGTTGCAGGTGGTCCAGAAACAGCATCTACAAGAGGGGAACTGCCCAGATCAAGGAGACAAATATATGACTTAAAGGCCAAAGCAAAGTCACAAGGCGATCCTGTAGATGAATTGCTCATTTATGCTCGTCAGAAAGATGATGGCGTTGTGCTACGTCATGAAGATTTGCCACTTGATGTTTGGGTACTGGGAACAGAGATAATGTGCAACGACCTGGTAAAATTCACCACAATTGAAGATGAAAGCTATCCTTTCACAGTAGATCCCACTTTCAACATGGGACGATATGAGGTAACGCCAGTTGTGTATAAGAATCTTCTACTTAAATCAACGAGGACTGGCGAACATCCAATTTTTCTTGGCCCAACCATGATTCATCACCGTAAGGACTTCCAGACCTTCAAAGTCTTGTCTTCAACCTGTTCGACAAACTGCAAAGGTTTAGAAAAGGCTAAAGGCTTTATAACAGATGGAGAGGAAGAGCTCGTGAAGGCATGGAAGTCTGAGATCCCCAAAGCGAAGCATCTGCGTTGCGTTAAGCATTTTGAAAACAACTGCAAAGATAAACTGCGGGAAATAGGGATACGAGAGACAAAGCTCCAAAAAATGTTTCTAAATCCAGTATTTGGTGTCACCGGAAAAGTAGAAGGAGTCATTGACGGATATGATAAGAAGGATGTGAAGAACAGAATAAGGGAATGCAAAGAGTCGCTTGACAAGAAAGAAGCCGAGGTTCTACAAAAGAATGCAGATTATCAGACCCAATTTTCAACATATCTTTGGAATAGGCGTGACGTTATGGGGAAAACGATGAGTTTGAAAGCAAGAGAAAAAGCAGGTATGCCAAAGGATCCTAGCGGGAAGCCTTTACGTCCTTATACAAACACATCAGAATCGATGAATAATGTAATGACCAGAGCAAAAGAAGCGTTTTTGCGTCAGTGTGGTAGATCCTCAGGAGAGCCTCTAAGCAAAGTAGAATTCACAAAGCATATTTTCGAGGATATACACGCCAAGGAACAACATGAGTTGACTCTTGCGCTGATTGGTCAGAGTGAAGAATATGAGATGTCAGATGTGGCAACCCATCTTTCCGTGCCAGTTGATGACTGGTTTGACTGGAGTAAAGAACAACGCAGCGAGTATGTAGCTAAGTTCAACAAGATGTCAATTGAGGATGTCAAGAATGGTAAGAGTATCCTTGTGAAATCCACTATTATCAATGAAGAAAGTGAAGGTTCTACTTCCAATGAATTCCGAGAGTTTTCAGCAGATCCTGCAGTAGTTTTACGAGAAAAATTCAAGTACAAAGAAGAAATTGTTAATGCTGTGACAGATGGTGCTTTGGCCCTTTTGAATATGCCAGCTGCAATCCAGCTTCAGTCAACATTTGATGCAGCAAAACCTAAAAGGTACGAAGTTGCATCTAAGTCTGCAAAATATGGAAGAGTGGTATGCACCGTCAATAAAACTCATGTGCGATGTAGCTGCCCAGCTTACAAATTTGATAGTGTTTGCAAGCATTCTATCGCGGTAGCCGCAAAAGCTGGTATTCTACAAACCCACCTACAAGTGATATCGAAAGCCCCAAAGAAAGGCTGCCGAACTGCACTCGCGGAAGGAAGCGTAGATAAACAGGTTGCAGGGAAAAAGGGCTCAAGAAACAAGAACGCCTATCGACCGGCTAGAAAGACAACTACCAATAGCAAAGAAAGCAGCTCTGATGTGAATGATCAAACATCGCCACTGAATGGACAAATATACACAGAAATATATCACAACGATAATCCCTTTGTGCTACAAATTTTACCTGAGCAGGCAAAAAGATGTGGCCATTGCAAGAAAGATTTCTGCCACCGGCAAAGAATAATACCACTCGATTTGGTATTTGAACACTCAGAGCGTTGGTACTTTCCAGTTAATGGTGACTGGAACAAGAAACAAGCTTCCAACAAAGAAACATCGCGATTTTACCATGCCGCACCAACCTGCATACAGGGACGCTTCCCATATTTTAACAATGATTATATTGAGGTACCTGAAGACATCAAAATACAGTTGCAAGATTCGCACAAATCATACCTAATAAATGAATTTTCATACGAGATCTAGAGCCATAAAGTGACAGCCGACTTGATGACTATCAGTGTTTTTATCAGTTGATGACTATCAGTTTTGTTGAGAGAGATTCTCTATGTTTTTATGCAGACTTACATTCTTTTCAGTTGTTTAGTAATAGGCAGAGAAATTTCTCAAGCGATCTAAGGATCTGCCTAACCTTAGATTTTATGCTTGATTTCTACTAAATCCACCATGGAGATTCAAACTAGACTTGGAAACTTTTTATTCTTTTTACTGGAAGTGTCCATTTTGATGACGTCAATAACTGACGTTTTTTTAAACTAATGTGGGTGTAACTCTTTGCAGGTAAATCCTCAGAAATAAGGATTTGGACCATTTCATTTACCCATTGTTTTGGGGCATGGGCAACAGAATGGGTATATGAAATGGTCCAAGCCCTTATTTCTGAGTAAATAAATATTTCTTGGTGGCAGATTCGGAATCTGCATGGTCGAATTATTTAAAATTGAGAGAAGGATTTGAGCTGAAATCATTCTAAAAATTATGACATCATAGAATTGTTGACATCATAAAAACTTTGCTGATCTGGTCAAAATCCAAAAAATATAGATCATTGACGTCATCAAAATAGTTCACTTTACCACGTCTTATCCTACTTTACTCATTCGAACCTCGCGTATATGAATTTATCTTTGTTTTTGAAGGAATTTTTCTAACGTTTTTCGATAACTGCATTCCCCTGTGAGTTTAAAGAACTTCTTCCGCACGCTTCACGTTCCACGCAGGAATTCAAGTACCTACCCAAGGATATAAAAAGAATGAACACAAACAACTCTCCATCTCGGAGTTTAGGTTATCGTTTAAAAAAGGGGGGGGGGGGTAGCTATTGCAGTTTTTTATTATTCAATCCACCTTTTCAAGGTAGAGGCGCGAAAGCGGAAGTATTTTGTTGTTTGAGATTTTGCATTTTTGAGACTAAAATCTTATTGTGCGTACAAAGTTTAGTCTTGAGACAAATTTTCACATTCATATCTGTCTCTAGTTAGAAATTATGATGATGTAAAGACTTTCAGTTCATAAGGGCTTTGACCGTGGAAATCGGAGTTTGGACACAAACTTTGATTTCACGGTCAAAGCCCTTATGACTTTAATATCTTGAAATTGTCATAATTTTGAAATCAAGACATATATGAATGTGAAAATTTGCTACTTTGCTAAACTTTGTACGCAGAACAAGATTTTGGCCTCAAAAATGCAATATCTCAAATAACAAAAAACTTCCGCTTTCACGCCTCTTACCTTGAAAAGGTGGATTATTCGTTGTGTTCAGTGTTATTTACAATGTGATTTTACAGATGTTCATTGTTTGATTATTGATTTTGGCTGTGTATGATACAGTAAAAACCCGCGTATAAGAACCTAGTGGATTAAGAACCTACAGGCTGAAATTTTGAAATTAAACCCCAATTATATAAGAACCCATTCAGCCTGGAATTTGAAATAGGTTCTAATTTTTAGAGAGCAATGGGGGTCTTATTCACAACAGAAGTTTGTGGAAGAATAAAAAATTTTTATATTTCCTGATGAGAAGCTTTTGAAAGATTTTCTCTGGATTATAGAAACATTTCTGATTCTTCCACAAATTTCTGTCAGGGAATATATCTCATAAACTGAACTAATGTGGACTGACAGTAAATAATAGGCCTGAAGTTTGAATCTGAAAAATAAATCCCTGAAAGCCATGAATAAAATAAGAACCAATTTAAGAACCTGAACAGCCTCATTTCCCACTAAATACCCAAAACATAAGAACCTAGTTTGGCTGACTTGCAAAATTGCAGGTTCTTATACGCGGGTTTTTACTGTAGTCAACGCCACTACTCCTAACACGTGGTTTTTCTTGTGTAAATTCTCGGAAAATTAAAAGGTTCGTGATGGATAAGAAAATGAAAACATGTACAGAGATATCGCTCGACCCAGACTCTTTTAGAAAAGCTAAAGGGTCTGTTCTGGATTGGAATCATAACAGAATTCCTTCTTGTCCTTATTCAGTATGACAGATAGAGGAGAGCCCATATTTACAGGACCGTTATGTTCAAGTTTATCTTGTATTCATATGCGGTATGTAGAAAACTACTGCATCCACGTAATAAATTGTTAATTATCATGAGCTAATTACACGTATTTTTTTGCAAGAAACCAATAATTTGTTTTCCAATAGGAGTACTCATAGTTCCTTCTGAGTTTCTTAAAGGTTCCATAATAACTTTCATGTTCACTGCATGTGTCCTCGTGAACAGTTGACAGCAAGGTTTTTTGAAGCCTTTCCAATGTTTAGACATTCCGAGTAATATGATACAGGAAACAAGTGAAAATAAAGTAGAATTATCGGGGTCTTCGTTTTCGTGGTCTTCGTTTTCTGGGTCTTCGTTTTCGTGGTCTTCGTTTTCTGGGTCTTCGTTTTCTGGGTCTTCGTTTTCGTGGTCTTCGTTTTCTGGGTCTTCGTTTTCGTTGTCTTCGTTTTCGTGGTCTTCGTTTTCGTGGTCTTCGTTTTCTGGGTCTTCGTTTTCGTGGTCTTCGTTTTCTGGGTCTTCGTTTTCTGGGTCTTCGTTTTCTGGGTCTTCGTTTTCTGGGTCTTCGTTTTCTGGGTCTTCGTTTTCGTGGTCTTCGTTTTCGTGGTCTTCGTTTTCGTGGTCTTCGTTTTCTGGGTCTTCGTTTTCGTGGTCTTCGTTTTCTGGGTCTTCGTTTTCGTGGTTTTCGTTTTTGGTTTTTGTAGATAATGTATGCACGTCATCGTTCGTTGCAAGAACATCAAACACAATTTGGGTCACAATAGGTTATATTTAGATGGACCCTGTCCCCCTAGCTAAGTTTATTTACTTTAATTATCAGATCTGGAGTACTCAGAGTTTCTTACGAGTTTCTTAAACAAATGCCATGCCCTCATAACCATTTCAAAAAAAGGTTTTTGAAGCTTGCCCAATGTTTGGACATTTCTCAAGTATTACCTTCCGAGTAATAAGATAAAAGAAACTAAGTAAGAAATAGGAAGGAGAGAAATAGAAAATATATGCAGCTTGCTTTCAGAAACCTTTGGTTTTTGTAGATAATGCATGCACATCATCGTTCTGCTATCATTTAAACCACATATGCTGGGGTCTTCGTTTTCGTGGTCTTCGTTTTCGTGGTCTTCGTTTTCTGGGTCTTCGTTTTCTGGGTCTTCGTTTTCGTGGTCTTAGGTCTTAGGTCTTCGTTTTCTGGGTCTTAGTTTTCCAAACACCCGTTCTTATATGCGGGTATATAGTGTGCGGAACCGATTTACGGCCAATCGCGGCCAAGATAAAGCAGTCATAAAATTTCAAGGAAAAATACTCTTAGATATCTACAAAAGCAAACAGGAAAAGCTCCAAGCTTAACATTTCCCCTTTCTGCAACCATGCTGCAACTCACTACTACGTTGATGTCATCCAACATTACTGTGAAACTTTGAAGTTGCGCCTCAAGCCTTTGTACACCAATGAACCGAAAATTGTAGATTTATGAAAATTTTCGGGTCGGAGCAATTGCTGTATTTACCAGCTAGATTCTTCTGATATTAAAGAAGACATTGTCTCTGAAAATATCCCATCATAGTTGCCCCCTATCTCTGTATTTGAGCAATCCAGACACTGATATGAAGCTTCTTCAGACAGCTGAAGCTCATCCATATTGCTCATATCTTGGCACATGGTATGGAACCAATTTGAGCAACTGTCACAAAGGAACCAGTTAACGTTTTTGCCGCTTGTTGTTATGCAACATTGTGCCAATTTGCATTTCTCCAAAGCTCTCTTCTTCCTTGAACCCCTTTTCCCCAATTCGCTCAATTTAGCTAGCTCTGAATTTCTCTTTGCATTGCCAGAAATGACTGCACCTATTCGAGCATACCTATTCTCAAGGTCAACTACCACTTCTCCTATTTCTGTTAGTTGCTGCAATTTATTTTCAAACTGGATGGTCTTCATCTCCCATTCATTTGACACAATTTCCTTTTCTTCTACCTGGTGCACCAAAATAAACTATGCATGTTTGGCAGGCCACGATACATCGTACACAAGACCAATTTTGAAGATTTATGACTTGATCTTTAGCAGAAGGCCTGCATTAGATTCTAGGATTGTTTGCAAATTTTCCTGTTTTCAGTTTTTAGAGCTACAAGCGAGTTTCTTAAATTTTTTGTTTTCGAAAACACTGAAAATGATCAAAAAACGTCGAACAAGCTTTCTAAAGAATCGACATGAATGGACGAAGAGAAAACTTTTACGTGGTGATTTGAGATTTAGAAATCGACTAATTGTAAGCTGCTGCACGAGAGTTTGTACTATCTTGTGAGAAATGTAATAACATTTTCAAGAATATAAAGAAATTTCTTTTCTTTTGTAATGTCATTGAACGTATGCTTTGCTGCAGGCTGTGTTCCTGTATCAAGGGGGTTAAAAGACAAGTGAGGAAGAGTCATGGGGCCAGCAAGCATGGAGTTTTGTTACATTTTTGATTTGTGACGGCTTTTGGGGCGGCACTTTATTGAAACTACTACAGAATTTCGCAACAAGCCAATCTTTGAAATAACACTCGTGCAGAAGTTTACAATGATCAATTTCCAAATCCCCAAATCACGCTGAAAACATTTTCTCATTGTCCATTCATGATGAGTCTTTAGAAAATTTGATCAACGTTTTTTGATCGTTTTCAGTGTTTTCGAAAACGAAAATTTTAAGAAACTCGCCTGTAGCTCTAAAGATTGAAAATAGAAAAATTTGCAAAAAATCTTAGAATCTAATTCAGGCTTTCTGCTAAAGATTAAGTGATATATCTTCAAAATCGGTCCAGTGTACGATTTATCATAGCCTGCCAAAAGTGCATAGTTTATTTTGGCGCACCCGGTACTGCTAGGTGGTCAGATCCATCCACTTCATAATTTGTTTGGCATTCCGTTAAAATCATATTACATAAATTAAGAACAATGCCAACCATGACACGCAAGCCTGGAGGGACAACTCTTGCAAGTGATTTTAGAGAGACCAGCATATTTTCAATCAGAGAATAGTGATATTTTCCATTTTTCCTTAAGTTGTTATTGCTCCTGGTATCTAAGAGGTTCTCACTCCACGACTGGGCATAATGAGCAACTGTTCTCTCTTCACGTTGCACGTCTTGGGTGTATGTGGTTCCCCCCATGGGTCTGAAGGTGTTTCAATTCTACAAGGTCTGCAGCACTTGGAAATGATGCTGAAGAGCCTTGATGCCCCAAGCAATCATCTAAAAAGTGGTCACCACAAACAAAAATATTCAACTCTTTCCCCAAAATCTTCGTTGTTGGCTCTTGAAGATGTCATATTTGGTCACGGTATGGCATAAACACTTTCTACATATTTTCAAGACTATATCGGTTGCCTCAAACATACAGAAAATATGCACATTGTCAACAGAGCCTGCCTTCAGAGTGTTAAGGGGGTGTACCACTCGAAAATCTATTTCTTTCATTATACGTGATAACTGCCCAGAAATTTGCATGCAAAGGTAACATTAATTGTTGAAGTTAATTTCAGTGGTAATTAATGGGTGTGGCATTCCATTTCCATAGAAACTTGTAAACAATAGACACTGACCTTGCAATGTTGGGAACTGCCCCATTTGAAGAAGAAACTTTTCATTTAGGCAAACTATGTGTCAAACTAATCAGCAGTAGATGGAGAATGGGGTAAACTCTTTCAAATTGTGATTCACACCCTAGTGTTTAATTTATGGAGGGAAGATGCAAAAATGCAGAATCGCAAAAATATGTTTAAACTTTGTAGAGGTAGGTATTTTTCCATGGCCAAAAAAAATTGAAAATAGCCGAGATTATCCCATTCTACAGCTACTGAGAATCAAAATGAGGGGTTGTGTGTATCAATACACCTTCAATTGCCCAAATGGGGAGCGTCCCAAGAAGCACTGTGAGACAAAAGCCTGGTTTGTCAGGAATGCAAGTTTAAAGATAGGGAAAGATAGTCATATCTCTCGTATAGACCAGGTTGGAAAACTTGCTATCGCTCGCAGCTACGCTTGAATCGCAAGGTCAAAGCTCGAAGCTGAAATCCATATCACTCGCACCTCAAAAATTTTGCGCTCGCGCTTCGCGCTCGCTACTTGAGTTCAGTAAAGATCGATCAAATCGACAAGATTTTGAACAATGGCTTGAGAACGATTTTTATACGTTTTAAAGATAGGAAATCATTAGCTTAACAAAACACAAGATATGAATGAATACAATTGATTGAAAGTACTGCACATTGAATTTAAACATGAAAAATCAAAAAAGTGAAAACAGCTTAAGTAAGGAAGAAACCAACGACTGTCTACACTGTACAAGTCTTTCTGAAAACACAACTGCTATTAGTCCAAACGTTTCGATAAAAACGTTTTCTTGATAATAATTTGCAAAAACTATCACACATATTTTTGAAAGGAACTGAGAAATTATAGGAACTTAACTTATTGACCTGAAAAAGGCATCTGATACAGTTGATCATGATATTCTTTGTAAAAAGCTTGAACTTTATGGCATCCAGCAGCGAGGACTCTCTTGGTTTCGGTCATGCCTATCCAAACGGAGGGGATTTTGCAGGGTAAACGGTGTTGATTCCAACATTGAGGCTATTGAAGTTGGTGCTCCACAAGGCTCTTGTCTGGGGCCCCTTCTCTTCCTCATTTATATCAGTGACCTACCCTAGCACAAGCTGTCCAAGCTTCCACTGTGTCCATTTATGCTGACGATACCAGTCTGTGCCACCAGTCCACTGATATGACTCAGCTGAATGAGGCTATTAAGAGTGATCTTAAACAATTCACTAAGGCAACACACTTTCCTTGAACGTTGCAAAAACTCATTCCGTGCTCATTTCTACCAAGCAGAAACAAAACACTCGTTTTAAATGTCAAAATGAGGTCTTGGAATTGAATATTCGTAATAACAAGCTGGATGTAGTTAAAACAACAAAATACCTTGGTGTACAAATTGATAGTTACCTAGAGTGGAAAGAACAAATCAAGGCAGTTTCTATCAAGGTATCTCGGGCTGTTGGCTTTTTAAAACATGCAAAGACTTTTTTACCAAAAGAAAGTCTGAGACTCTTTACACAAGCATTGTTGAGCCCCACTTTTGATACTGCTGTTCTGTTTGGGGTTGTGCTGGTTCAACAGAAATTAACCGGTTGCAAAAGCTTCAAAATCGTGCTACTAGAATTACAACGAATAGCAGCTTCAATACACCAAGCAGACATCTTATCGAAGGGCTGGGTTGGGTTGGAAGACCATTGAAGAACTCATTAGTAATGAGTCTAAGATTATGGTCTTCAAATCTCTCAATGAGTTGGCTCCACAATACCTGTGTCATGTGTGACCTTGTCACTAAAAATTCACAATGCTCCTCCCATAACCTACGTAATACAGAGACTGACTTGAGGCTACCAAAGAAAACATCAGCAAACGGGCAGAAATATTTTTCTTTCCAGGGAGCTAAGATGTGGAATAGCCTTCCACCTTAGTCAAAGAAGGCCTCCTCCCTTAATAGTTTTAAACATTCTATTGAGGCTTGACTTTTCTTTTATTATAAATATTGTATAATCATTGTAAGTAGGTTTTTAGCTTTATGGTTTTTTATAATGTAGATTTAATTTATTGTATTCTGTAATTAAAAGTTTTTACTGGAGGGCCCCTTTGAAAATCAGCCTTTGCTGAAGGGTAACTCTCCCTAAATGAATTAAAATGAAAATGAAGAAAATAAGGACAGGACTCAAGCCCTATACTATTGTCCTCATTCCGTGAGTCAAAAAATGAACTTAACTGAAATGATTTCTTCTAGGGCTGTCCAATTTTCAAGAAAACGTTAAAGTGTTAGAAGCTAAAGTAAATATGGGTACTTCACAGATTCATTTGCAATTCTGTGGACCACTTTGGACTTTCTGTTCCGTTTAAAATAATTTTGAATTGATCTTGGATCTCGCAACAATGGTGATGTGTGACTTTCCAAGACCTTCCTTGCAATTCCCTCAACGAGATGGTCGGTTTGGTTTCCAACATATGGTAGCAACCAATCAATCTTTGTCCTCAGATCCATGATATTGTTTGACTGATGGCATCGCTGCTTTTGTGTGCCCATGACGGCATAGAAACTTTCGGCAATAGCCTCAGATCCTCCTGAAGCGATGGCAACATCAAGGGCAATCATGAACTCTGGACCAATCTTTGTATACACTTCCTTCACGGTGAACAGGGTCTCCACAAGCAGTGGCTCATCCAAAAAAGCAACAACCTCTTTTCCATTGAGCAACGTCAGCTTGAATGGCTGACGTATTCCTGCCACTGAAAAATCTGGTGCCAAAGAGACAAAATGCTGTTTGAGTGGTTTACCTCCACTTGACAGGCAACCAATGCCGTATTCTCTGAGACTACACCAGAATAACTCAACCATTACTTCTTTGAAGGAAAGGTAGACTGCTTCTGCACAGCTTTCATCCAAACGACCATAGTTGTCAGCTTTAGCTTGTACATGGGGAAGAAATGCAACATAATTGAACCATTTATGGAACTGTTCTCTTCCAAGCTTCAGGTACTTCCTCCTATCTTTAAGGCAATGTATTGAGCCTGATGACTGACTATCAAGTGAATGATCTCCTTGCAGATTTCCCTCTAGTGCCATCAACAATCTTGCAAAATCCATGCACTCAGAAAGAAGCAAAGATACCTCTGATGTGCGTCGATTGAGTTTAGCCTCGCAAGAATATTTCAGGTCTTCCGCAAAGCTTGTTAAATCTTCTATTGATTCTTCGACACTTCTTTCTTTCCAGTTGTACACAATAGACGTACCTCTTGCTGGATGTAATATTTCGTCTTGATTGATTAGTTCCCAGCCCTCCAAAAGTTCCACATCACAGAAACGGAAGGCTTGGATGTCTGCAAGATGCTTCTTGAAGCGGGGGGTCTCTGATACATTTTCCAAAATATCTTGTATCCACATCAGCATTCTGTTTCCCCAAAACACTATCTTCCAATGATAAAAATCAACTGATTGGGAGAGCACCATCAACTGAGAAATGGGGGCAGTGATATCCAGGAGACCAAGGAGATCAGACACAAAATCTTGACCAAACATCTTGTATTGTAGAGGGAAATCTTCGTCAGCTCCAGAATGAATCGTGGCAAATGCTGTGTGGAGAACTTCGAATCCCTTTTCAATTGCTTCCCATTGCTTACTTGCTGAGCTCAAAAAGCGCTGTGCAGCAAACGGGGTTATGACAACTGCTCTCTTTTTTTTGGCTGATGCACTGATTTCTAGCTGAGCAAAGCCTTTCCCTCTTGATAAAAGATGATTAAATTCATTTGCTCGCTTGATAAAATTTCTGAAAAGGCACTAGAAGTTCCAACTTTACCATCCTTGATGTCGGTGGCTGCTAGATTAAGTAAATGGGCTGCATCCCATATGGTTGTTTGACAAAACAGAAGGTCTTCAGGAAGGTTTTCGCGCCATGTTTCCTTGCGAATTGTTGACAGGAACTGTTCAGCTTGGTACTGCCCATCAGCTGTCGTTCCACAGTATCTGGATAGATCTTGTTGAGACATTTGCAGCTTAAGCTTGATCAGTCTGAGCAGGTTACTTGCAAGATCCTCAGCACTTCCACCACTTACATCAGGGAGACCAATAGTTGCTTCATCTGCAGAATCATTATCAATTGAGTCAGATTCTGAATCGTCATCATCGGAATTCGTGGCCTTTTGTAGACTAGTGGAGCTCCTAATGGATAAGCATACCGTTTGCCATTATTCTGGAAAACTACATATGCCGCTTGGCTGGTCCTCCTGTTGACTGTACCTTTGTCAATAACTCCAAAAAAATGAGGTGCCATCAAGGTGGCAGGCATTTCTTAAATTAATACCAATGAAGTTTTCTCATCAACATAAGCTTCTGCAGCAACAAGCAATGGCAACATTTGTTTCCTGCTATGGTTTCTCTACCCAATATCAACCTTGCAGTCATCCAGGAGGGTCAATAATGTTTCATAATGGGTAGAAGCTGCTTTCATCTTGACATCTGTGATCATACATTTTACGAGCGTCTTCGTAATAGAGAGGGCATTCTCCTTGCGGCGTTCTTCTTCTTCAAGCTCCTTTGAAGCCAAATAATGTTGCCGTCCATGAGCGGTTGTTGATATTCCTAACAAATGGGAGCGTAAAATTGACTTCAGAAGGCGCCAATCACTATTGGCTCCTCTGATATATCTATCTGTTTTTTCTTTACCGTGCCAGATGCCAGTTGAGGGATTTCCGTGGTCAGATGGACATTGTTTCCGTGCATCTTGGTAAGGTGCAAGATCTTTAAGTCTCTTTTCTTTCTCGGAGAGAGATGCAAAGCAAATATCGCATCGAACCACGCTCTCTTCCATTTCCTCATCATAAAAGAACTGGATACATGGCACTTTGCTTACCAATTCTGTGATGTTTCCTATCTTTTTCCACTCACCAAGATCTGCTGCTACTTCGCATGTTTGCAGGAGTGAATTGTTAGCTTCGCAATTTCCTTCAGCGTCGATGTGCATCTCCTTCATTAGTTTCACGACTTCCATTGCTATGTCTTTGGCTATTGGCATCTTCTCGGAAGAACTGTTCGTGTTCAATATGTCTTCGGCTATTGGCAGCTTTTGAGTACTAGCGATGTTAGGATTTCGATGTCCTATGTATGCATCAATTGTTGTCTGCTCACGAATCTTCGGTGGGGAGTTGAACTCAAGTATATTACTATCTTCGCCGTACTGATTCTCAGTGCTGCTTTCCAAATCCTCCCACAAGTTCGTGTCATTAAGAAGACTGTCCTCGCTTTCAAGATTATGTGTGCTTTCCTGGACTCCAGCGCATAAACTTGGTGACCTTGGATGACTACTGTCTTCCATGTAGAAGTCTGCCCTGTCTTCTTCAAGATTCATTTCTCCTTCTTCATTTCTCGGTCGGTTCGTTTCGGGCTCTTCTTCTACAACAGACACATTCTTACGTTTGACACCTTGACTGCTCAATTTTGATCTCTCCAAGAGCGCGACACCTTCAGGAGTATCGCAACAAACAGTTGTAATAGTGGACTCCAGGTGCTGTTTAGTGTTCCTGTGCCTTTCAATATCTGAGGGCATACCATTTGAGACCGTGTGATATTTTCGTCCATTCAGGAGGCATTCTTTACAGTAGAGCTTTTTGTAATTTCTCTTCTTTACTTTAGAGACCTTGGGAGCTGATGTTGTTTGTCTGGCAAAGAGTGCCCAAGAAGCTGTGAAGACAAAACAAAACGTTGACCAGTGAAATCACTTCGAACCAGCAATGATTGCAAGCTACTTATTTTTCATCAGTGACGGTTCTTGATAATTTCAAAAGGGGCTGGGTCTGAGCGGGTGCCGATTTTACCTCACATTTTATGATAATTTCTGGCAATAATGCAATGCTTTTGCTTAATTGCGTTCTTTTTCATCTCATTAGATTCTTCCTCAGATGCAAGAGTAGATGCATTACAAAAAAGGAATTTTGGAAGCCAAATTTTATGAACATAAATCTCTTCTCAAGCTTTTATAGCCAGAAATATCTGGGAGTCTGATATTACTATTATACAGCATATTTGCAGTACTGCATGTAGCAACTAATTTATATCGGGAATTATTTTCATCGTTTCGTTAAGGCGTTAATGCAGGCACAGTACTCTGGAAGACTGTTTCCAAACAAAATTTATTTCAAATGTGGATAGAAGATTGAACATACTTGTCGACGCCTTTGGCTTTGCTTCAGAGGCAGACGTAACTTCAGTCGATGTTGAGGTTGTGGCTTTCGCTTGAACTTCATCATCTGCTTCCTCAGAGCTACTCATTTTGGTTCACATTGAAGTAATCTAAAACAATATAAAATCAACTCGAAAATGGTTGGCAAAATGCATCCACCCGGCAGATAAATGGAGTCCTGGCTTTTCAAAGTGCCAAATGTGACAGTTTACCATCAGAGAACGGGAAGCTTTACACTATAAAGAAAGCGTTGGTTTCAATTAATTTGATTTACCAATAGAACTATTTGCTATTCTAAGGGCTTGTTTATATGGGGGGAAACATCTCACCTGCCAGACCCGAGGCTGACAGGCGAGATTTCACCTTCCCATAGAACCCCATTGCTTTTTCATTTCGCGTTTATATGATAAAAGCAACAGTGAGACCTCACTTCACCAGAGGTTAGGGTTAGGGTTATGAGGCGAGGTGAGTATTTTCCATATAAACGAAAACCACCGTTCAATTGAGACTATTTTTTAGAATAGCTAAACGGTTAAACTTGCTTCTCAGCCCCGGGGATGGCAGGTAAGGTAAAACATCTCATATAAACAGTGGCTGAAATTTTGTCTCATCTGTCTGCCCCGGGTTTGGCAGGTGAGATGTTTTTCCCCATATAAACAGGCCCTAAAAAGAATCTGAATGGAACGATATTTTGATACATTTTGTAGAATTTTGTAGAAGATACAGTGTGTCCTTTAATCAAATTCCTATATAATTTGCTAAAGAATTTCAATTTGAGCGCAATGCATCTTGGTAAAAACTTCCTCGCTGCCATCTTTACCGCTATCGTGTATTGATTATTCCTCCACCTGCGTAAGGAGGTGTGCCTCTTCTGCATACTGCTGCAAATCATAAGTGTCATTCGTTGGCACAATGTAGTCATGTTGCTCTCTTTCGTTGATAAGCGCTGTGTAGTGGATTTGGTTCAGGTACAGCACTTGGATTGGCTTTCTGTTTGCATGAGACTGGCTTGAAAATGGTTCCATCACATGATGATTTCTCGTTACATCTTCAAGGTTTTGAAATCTCAATTGCAGCTCTTGGAAGTTGTCATTAGCAAATACATATCTTACTCTGCTGCCTTCAACAAAAAATGAGCGGTAAGCGTATATTTGCCTGTTGAATATGTCAGCCATTGCCTTGATATGGAGGTCGCCACCAAATGTATAGTTTCTCCTGCAGTCTTTGATGTAATCTTCAAATTGACGGAACCCATCAATCTCTGCATATGCTCTGTAAATGACCTCATGCTCGTAAAATCTGTACAATACTAATAATCTGATGAATTTTGCCAGCTCGGCGTTGTCTCTGGTATCGAAGAATTGTTTCCAGATGCTATAGAAGAGGCAGTTTCCATCTCCTAACGTGGCCACAGGATACAGATTAGTCTGCATTGCAGGATGCAATTCTCTCAGACAATCACAGTCGATTTGCTTTTTGCTCCTGTCCAACAGGAGTGGCTCTCGCTCTTGTATGAGAATGATGAGGTTTTCAAAGGCATCTCTTTGAGCCAATAGCTCTTCTTTTCTGCTGGTCAATGTGACTGGCAGTGTTCCATGAAGTAAATACCTTGGAATGGGCGTCTCGTTGGAGTTGATTGCTTGGACTACAGCTGTAGCATTCATGCTATTCTTAGTCGCTGGTTGTGTTGAATCGCAGGTTTCTTCTTCAACGGCACGTTTGGATTTGGTGCCAAGCTTGCCCTTCTTGCCTCTGCAACGTTCCACCTTTCTCTTCTTTGTTTTTGAATGAGATTCGTCTCCAGTTTCAGTGCTTTCTTTCCTCTTCTTTCCTTTGCCCCTCTTCTTTGGTTCTGGCCGTGATGGATAAGGAGCGCTGTTATCCTTCTCGTTGTCTGGCAGCAGTGCGTCGTTGTTTTGCATCCATGTTAGAAGATCTTGATAGTAATCGCCCAGATGAATTGCTTTCGGATCATATGCCAACAGATGGAGATTGTTGATATCCTTGACCCTGGAAAGGGCCACATAGGCCTGACCACTTGCAAAAAAGCTCTTATTCAATTGAATGTAAGCTTTGTCCTGGGTCATGCCTTGTACCTTGTGCGTGCCCAGCCCAAAATCAATGGAAATTGTTGTCTGTAGAATTGAACTTGAGTTCCAGGGAATCCAAGACTCAGCTTCATTTTCGTGATGGCTGTCTTCCTCTTGGTCCTCAAATTCTCTACTGTGATGCTATTGGGATGGATTCTTGTGACCATGGCAAGTGTACCATTGATCCAACCATGTTTGATGTCTAGATTTTTGGTTACTACCACCCGTGCTCCAACTTTTAATGTAAGGCTGTCTTCCATTCGCTCTCTGTAATATTTCTTAATTCGAAGCTTGTCTGGGTTTGATAGCTCCTTACCATTTGCATCTGTGTCCACAGCCTCGAACGTTACAGCTGGCGTGTCAAGGGAATCCAAGAAGAATGAGTTCCAGCTGTCTCGTTCTCTCCTCAGAGAGCAGATGATTGCTGCATTGTCAATGTCGATATTGTCAATGTCAATGTCCTTCATGAGTCTTTGTTGAAGAATGTTGTTTCCTTGTTCAGTCAAAAACACCCATGCGGACATCTGACAGGAGAGATTGAAACTCCACGTTGTTCTGTCGCTTCACTTCCTTCAACATGACAATATTGAATCTCCTCCACAGTGAACTATTGAAGATGTCTGTTCCAATGGCAGGAAGTTGAGCAGGATCACCCATCATTATGATGTGTTTTCCTCCTAATGGCATCATTTTTTCCTTCTTGTTTTGTGTCATGTCCTTCAGTAGTTCGTTGACCTTGTGAAATGGCTCACTGTCGAGCAAAGGGAATTCATCAATTACCAGAATATCAGTTGCTTTGATGATTTCATATTCGGTTGTCCCTGACTCGATGTGGCTCTTTGAGTTGATGTCCATTTTGAAGAAGTGATGAACTGTTTCTCCATCAATCAAATGAGCTGCAACTCCAGTTGTGGCCAATTTCTTTGTGGTCATGTGCAAAGCAGCATTTGCATACTCCACAATGGCTTTCAACAGGTACAATTTACCAGTTCCAGCTTTGCCAATGATGCTTGTCAAGACTTGTTTCCCACTTGATAAGTTGGCAGTGATGTGGTTGAATACTGCTCTTTGCGATTGAGAGAAGGAGGAAACATAGCCATTGATGTTGATTTCTTCGCGTTCACCAAGAGCTAATGCACCCAAATCCGCTTCATCGTGCTTGATATCGACATCCTGCAACTCTTGTTCTTCGGTGTTGTGCATGTTTGCCCGTTGAATTGTTGTTACCACATCATTGAAGTTATTGAATTCATCCTCACCGATCCAGTTTGCATCCACCAATTGCTGTGCCATTCTTCTCAAGCGACGAATTGAGAATCCACGTTGATGTGCATCATGAAGTGCATTCAAGGCATCGTCTTCTTGCGATAAAAGATTCCTCAAAGTGCACTCCTCCATGTATGATTTGGACTGATTTTCCTCTGAGAAGATGTCCTGATTTCTTCTGAGTGGGCAGTTCAAGATGAGTTTCTGCATGTAGTAGTTCTCCTGGTTGTCACCATTGGGCAGGTAGAACTTCCACCTTGGGACTGCCTCCTTTGTTCTGCGCTTCCACCGTCTACCTTTTAGATCAGCGAGAACTCCTCTTGGTAGAATAGACTCTTCTGCATCTGATTCATCAGAGTTGCCATCGGAGTCCTCGCTGTCTTCGGCTGCCTCGGCGGATGCACCCTTTGCGATAGCATAGTTTGCCGCCCAATCTGGGTATAGGAGATGCTCCAGCTGGATAGGTCTGTCCATTAACTTCTGGAGGTAGTTGTCGTAGGAGACATCTGTACTGTCTGGATCTTCAGATCTTTTTTCCACGTGAGCTTCTATTGCAGCGGGCTGGCCTGCACTTGTGCACTTGCAGTCTTTTCACATACGAACGTAGTGCTGTTACTGTTGGATCTGCTGTATCTGATCTTGGCATCTCTGCACAAACTACGTCCTCTGGGATTGTTCCAGGTTTGCACCAAACGACCATGTGGTTGTGGATTGCCCCTCGACTTTGGAGCTCCTTTCGGTCCCAAAAGTCTAACACTTCGCCCAATGGACCATTCTTGTTGAATAGAACCTTTTCTATTCTTTTCTTTTCTATTTGTTGTAGGCGACAACTGTCTCGATGGAAAATGGCTTGTCGGGTGCTGTATGATCGTATTCAAATAGACCGTTGATGTCTCCAGGCTCTTCAAAGTGCCCCGGCCCGTGTTTGGCATGGTTTCTGATTTCCCTCCATCCATCGTTTTGCGTTAGAGTGATGAATAGATCTGGCTAACCAAATTTCTTTGTCATGGCAATGAGATCAAGGAATCGTCCAAGCCAGTAGCTGCGTGATCCAGTGATGGTTGATGGTACGATTTTGCCAAGGCGTTCGTAAAATGAGTCGCTCCTATTGTCTTTGACGGACTTTGATACCAGTTCCTCCACCCTGCCAGTTCGCTTAGCTTTTCGTGCCTGGGCTATGTAGAATAAGCGAGATTTGATCAGTCGATCGTACCAATGGAATGAGAAGCTGGTGTCCTTCCTCCAACGATTGTCTATGTTCAGCAGCCTGTGTTTGAGGTATTCTCCAGCTTTCAGTGGCGATTTAGCATCCCAGCATCCAGTTGCATATGGGAACAAATGAGGCCACAGCTTTGCTTCTAACAATGGATCGCTGTAAGAAACTCTTGTCAGGTCTTTTAGATCTTTCACAGAGTCGCTGTTATCTTGTGACCTTGGGTGTTGAACGCCAGCATGATCCTTTCGCTGATCCAGTTGTTGTATGTCATCTGGTTCGTTGAAACTGACGACGAGTCCACTCTCCTCATCATGCAAATGCTCCGTCAGGGAAGTGTCTCTGGAATCTGATACCTTGTCTGCATCGTTGAGGTGTACGATACGTTCAGGGTCAAATCTGTAGAGGGTTTCGTAGTTGGCGTAAAACCTGATGTACAAATGATTATGTTCGCGCAACCAAAACAAAGCTCACCTGATCCTTAGCTCTGAGTCTGTTGTGCTCTCTTGATTTTGACTGGAAATGTCTGCAGCTGTTTTGCCAACCAAGAAGCCAAACATCCCATAATAGTGGTTGTTCAATTTGGTCATCATGGATACTTGGCCTTGTACATGCTCCCATGTCTTCCTCAAATTGTCTCTCTTCTTGACGATCTTTTGGTAAATGCCTGCAATGGAGATTTGTCCCTTCTCACATGGACCTCTTAGAGCTTTGAGTGCATCTGGAAGGGTCTGTAAGCCTGTTTCTGGATCACCGCAAGTGTACAGGTCGATCGGGCCATCTTTGCAATTCCTGCATGATATCCAGTTGTTCTTGGAGTCTCCGTATGCCAACTCTCCAATGTCTCCAACTACTTGAAATACTGGTGGTTCCTCTATGTCTAGGCTATCTGGATCGATCTTGTATATGAGGTTCCCTTTGATGTCTTTTGTTATCAATCTCCCACAGTTGTAGCATGCATAGTGGAAAATGGGCTGGGATGCTAATCGTTCAGAAGAACGTCGTAATCTTCGCAGATAACCAAGGTCTTGTGGCAGGTTACACAGCGCTGGATTGAAGGCGAAATGTTGCACCTCATTGGTTCCATTAGTCGTTTCTCTGAGGATCTGTCTTTGTTTAGCTTTTTCCTTGCAAAGAACATTTCTTATGGAAGTAATGCTAATTGATTGATCTGGGTATTCTTGAAGCCAGAGTTCCCTCACCCTTCTGATATGTGCGGCATCTTTACCAGGTTTCTTGCTGTTGAGCTTGACATGATAACAGCTTTAATCTTGCACCTCTTTTTGGTTTGGTTATGCTTATTTTGTTATTCGTTCCTTTTTTCTGTTTCTTCTTTTTCTTGGAAATCTTTACTTTACTTGGAACAGTATCCACCATATCTTCTTTGCAGCTTGTGGTATGGGTATCTTCCAGTATGTTGGCTGCTTTTGCATCGGTTTGCTGTACGTCTTCCAAGATTCCTTGGGTTTCATTTGAAGTGTGTCGCGGCTGATCATCCTGCTGTACATTTTGCGCAATATCTTCTTGTCCATTGGTGGTTGGGTCTGGTTCATTTTTTGTGATGGGGCTGCGTATTTTCTTTAGTTCTGAAATCCTTATTTTGAGTGCGCCTTTGGTAATTTTGCTTTTTGGGAACAACTTCAGCCACTCAGCATAGACGATGGTAATGATTCTAGTTGTGCTGTCCCTGATCTTCTGTTCTACTGCAATCTCCAGACAATTCCATAAAGCGTTATTCAACTCGTCCGTCCAAGTTGTTTTTTGTACCTTTCTACCCATACTTGTTTTTTGATTTTTTTTTTATTGTGAATGCTAGTTTTTGTGATTTCTATTTTCAAGTGATAGAATGAAAATGATGTCTAGAAACAATAGATATTGGAATTTAGAATTTACCATCACTTATCGATGAGTTTGAGATTATTAGTCTAAGGTCTAAAGTAACAGGATTTACAACAGTAATGGCTATATTCCAGAGAGTTAATAGAATTTGTGTGTACTTCCCTCAAAAGAAAGTAAAGTTTTCATTCTCCTTATGTCGATGGTAGCAAAAGCAGTGAGATAGCATTTATTTGGATACAAAAAGCTGTGGAGCAAACATCAATAATCTAGTATAAATTGTGCTGCCTTGTCTCCATGTCAACTTTGCAATCATTATCAAACATCATCAACACTCGTATTTATACATTTATACATACTAAATACAAATCATAAAATTACATTGCAGACATATATGAGATTTAACTTTAATATCTACACATCATTCAGAGCCCAATTCAAATCAAATCAGTGCAATGAATTGAAAGTAATGTCAAAACTAATGTTGTACTTAACCTGTTAAAGTGAAGGAACTCATAACGAAGTATTATAGAAAACATTCATAGCTAAATCGGCTTGCCGGTTACATTTTTATGCGAACGTATTTGTCCATCGATTACAATATTCCATTCATACACAGGTGGGATATGACTGTATCATTCTATTGCATTTAAGAGATATATGATATGTTAACTTTGATATCTACATATTATTAAATTCATAAGCTCAATTCAGATCAATGCAATGAAGTGAACATAATGTCAAAACTAATTTGGTTCTAAACCTGTTAAAATGAAAGGACTCATAACGAAGTATTATAAAGAACATTAATAGCTAAATCGGCTTGCTGGTTTTATGTTTTACGTCTAAGTATTTTTCCATCGAACAAAATATTCCAGTCATACACAGGTGGGATACCATCTGATTATACTATTGCACAGGAGGGGCACATTCGATGTTCACTTTGATATCTACATGTTCCTTATGTTAAGAACCTGGAATTTACAATAGCAGCCAGTTAATTAAGAACCTATCCAGGCTGCCCAGAAAAACCCTAGGTTCTTTTATGCGGGTTTCTACTGTATGGGTAACCAACGAAGTTGTTTTGGACATATTGTTCTACTTTCATGGGCTTTCCTTCCAAGTACGGCTCTGGCAGCCAACACTTGCACTGCTCTGGTAACACAGCAAGTAAATAAGGCAACGTACACCTTTCTCATCTCACCTGAGCCATTCTTCACAAACAAAGGCCCAGCAAAGTCGACTCCTGTTTTGGTGAAATGTAAAGTTTCATTATCTCTAACATTTAGCAGTTCTGCTACTGGGGGTGATTTGTAGGCCTTACCTTCAAGTCTTCTGCATATCTGACATTTGCCAATCACTCTCTTAACCTGTTGTCTACCTTGCAGCACCCACAATTTTGATCTAAGCTCAGCTAGAGTTGACCGAAGATTATTGTGGTGGACTCTCTTATGGCAATCATTAATGACCAAGTCTGTAAAAAGACATGCTCTCTTTATTTTGCCACTCACCATTACCTCCATTTTGAGTGTTCACATTGGTCCGTTTTTGAATCTCATTGTTGAACATTGGAGTGTTTTCAAAAACCTCCGTTTTTGTGTGTTCACACTGATCAAGTGCTTTTTCAAAAACCTCCGTTTTTGTGGCGTTTGTGTGCAGATCAGTGTGAACACATTCACAAACAAAAACGGAGGTTTTGTCTCCGTTATTGTACAAAAAGTCAGCAGTATGAAAAGGGCCATAGTCTGCATCAGTCAGTGGAAATGCTGCGACCACGCTTCTTGCTAGCTTCTCCAAAAAACTTTGCAGATATTTGAACTTGTTGACTTTCGCTAGTTGTTCGTCCTCATCTAATGCACTCCGAAAACCATCCCAAAATTCTGGCCACTTTGCGATTTTCCCAGAAAATTTTCTCAATTCCAATTTTAGCAATTTCCTTTCCGCAAATCTGTCCTTGATGA
Source organism: Aurelia coerulea (assembly GCA_039566865.1). NCBI lineage: Eukaryota > Metazoa > Cnidaria > Scyphozoa > Semaeostomeae > Ulmaridae > Aurelia > Aurelia coerulea. The sequence continues at coordinate 14,436,956 of CM076947.1, forward strand.
CATCTCGTACGTGAAATCTTTCTGTTCTGAAAAAATCTCGTACACTTGCGAATGAGTGACCCTCAAATTCACATATGTTCTGCGACACACTCAGGCCATTCAAGTGAGTTAATCTATAAATAAATTTACAGATGAATATGAATCTGTGTTGTTACGAGTGAGGCATCATCAGGAAGTTAATGCAATCATTACACACACGGGATTATTAATATTAGGTCAGGCCTTTCTTTTATGTTTGGCTTGGCAAACACAAGTACAGGAGGGAATGAATACTCAATGCTCAAATTTATAAATAGAATGAAGAGGAAGTGGTCAGGCAGGGACAGTTCATCATACTGACATACTTTTCTTTGAATAAAATTCAAAAAGGGATCACTGACAGACATCCCCCCCCCCCTTCATTGCTTATGTTATAAAAGTTAAAATCATCTGATGCAGGAGCGGAGCAGAAGGCATTTTAATTCTCGCATCTTTAGGGCTTAAAATGAAACGATTACAAAACAGCTCCTAAATCAAATAAACATAATCTAAGCGACATAACTTTAGATTTACCCTTCTTCTTTCGCTATAAGCACATAACTTCTCTTAAAAACCATCTTTCGCTTGCACAAGGCGAGAGTTTGCCCTACCAGTTTTGGGGAAACTTTTGTGGCTTTGTTTGTTTTGAATTACTGGCTGAGAGAATTTCCTTTGTCTGCATCCGCTAATCGCTTTGAATTGAGGTGTCAATCAAACGCAACTTTTGCTATTGTATTACAAAATCTGCTCTTGTTGGACGTAGCTTAACTCTGATCAGCCCAATGAGACCACAAAGCAATTTGAATGAGACAAAAGGCGTGAGACCTAAGAACTACCGATCACACCAGTAGGATTATTTGCCTTTTTAGGTGTTAACGATCAAAGTTGAAGACAATAACTCGTTTTCCCATTCATCAAAACAATGAGCAGATGATTTGCAGGTGATTTACAAGTGGTTTCAGATGATTTGCAGATGATTTCAGGTGGTTTCAGGTGATTTCAGGTGGTTTCAGGTGATTTTAACTTTTATAACATACGCCCTTCATTGCCGTGGAGAGAAAGAAGATGAGGGGCAGCATCGCTAAAACATAAACTTGAATGACAAAAACAGGAGTATAGAATACAGGTCTTGCTCACATAAACAACATTAACATGCTTTTCATGTGGAGAAATGTTTTTGGTTTCTTAAGAATTCTCTTGCAAAGCAATAACACCCTGCATATGTGGCTCAGGAATTCTCATCATCACGTGAAAAAGTCTCAACATGCAATGCCTGTACTTTACGATATTACTGTTTTGTGACAATAATTGATTCAGTTTCCAGTTTAGGGTCGCTATTCTATGCAAATGGAAGACAGCTGAGAAAAATTTGCATAATTTACTGCAGAAACTATAAATATTTGCTAAACTTGTTTGTTATAAGCTCTCTTCAGTGTGAATGAGCATAGGAATCATTCGTCATACATAGCCGCATGCTCGTGGCCCATGGACGAGACCGCCAAGTCTCGTTTTCACGGACCAATCAGACGACAAATAAGCGAAGAATTCAAAAGAAACCTGTGAAGATTTTTCTAAATTATACCTACCTTCATAAAATGCAACCAGGACAAAAAACTGCTCAAAATTTCCGGAATTTTTTTAAGAAATCTACTCTCCATATGTTTGCGCACAAAAGGTTGGATGCTGGTCAAGATATCTCCAGTTATTGCGGAGTTATAACACCTCAAACTCACCACATTTGTATGTTTTCTGCATTTCTGGGCATCCAGCATTCTTAGTACATCATTCATTCTTAAAAATTCTTCTAAAACACTTCTCAAATATCACTATTTCCTATCAAGGCCATACCGTTGGCATGGGAACCTGTTCTTGCTTCGCAGAAGAGGAAATTAGACCTGCTTCCTTCAATGTCCGGAAGTTGGCCTACTTCCAAAATGAGCTAAATCATGCTTTTAGCCTTAGAAATTCCAATGTTACCTATCTTTTTCCGTTTGGTTAAGGTATCCTTTAGTTCTGTGCATCTACCAGAGTGTGGTTGGTCTCCATTTAACAATTTTCTTGCACAAAAAAGGCAGCAAATACCACAATAAACGTCAGTTGAGTGTCGCTTGACTTTGTCCAATTCCCTTCCTTTTTCTCCTTTTCCAGCAGCCTGAAGAATAAAAAACAGAAGACTTATTACAAATCAAGCATTAACTTCTCATTTAGTACGCTGTATGCTTACTTGTAACTGACTCCCGCATAAAAAAGGTTTACACCAGCAGTTTGTTACGTTAGGAGGTAAACAACAAGATACAACATTTATAAAAATGATTTGATCATCAATTTTTGACTACCGACTTCCTAGATTTACGAGAGAATCCTCGTACAATATGAAACGAACTTGTGGTACTAAAAGGAAGTTTAGTAACAGATGAATATATGCTATTCTGGCTTATTATATTCAACGAAACGAAGCGAAACGAAACGAAACGAAACGAAACGAAACCGAACGAAACCAATTCAATTTGGCTTTTTCCATTCCCAAGAGAACGAAACGAATTGTTTTTAGCTTTTGTTTCATTTCCAAGAGAACGAAACGCAGCCGTTTCGTTCCCCTGGGAACGAAACGAATGTTTTCCATGTCATGAAAGAAAATATTACGGAGTGCAAACCTTTTGTGATTTAGTAACTCAATGGCGTCAGAATTAGCCTGATAGCCAGAGAAATCCGGTCTGGTCGTCAGGCTAAGTCAGAATTGGACAAAGATGCATGCACTATGCATACAGTAATGAAATAATAGGTACTAGAAGAAAAACGGAAGCAAAAAAACAGACAGATTTTTCAGCACACTAATGAAAATACAGTAATAAAATGTGTGCGATAGGCCTATATGATGTCTCTTTCGTGAGTGAGCTGATATTGATCGAATAACAGGAAGCCTGCCAATTTTTGGTCGTGACAATACCGCAAGCCCTCGAATACACTTAACATAAGATCCTTTTGGATGATTACAAAGTCTGTCCTGAGCTAAACAAGCATAAGAATATCTGAATGTTGATTTCTTCATAACCCCAAATGACCGTAGATGCTGTTTTTAGCTACAGTCAGAGAGATGAGTGTTGCTGCTAAAGTCGCCTTCAATGGAAAATCGAGCGCCTTGTATAAGGACAAGAATCGCCTCAAAGGCAATATTTTGGTCTTTATGTCAAACGAGAATGATACGCAAAAATCAAAAGTCATTACCCCTAGTTTGCTTAGTTCGTGCACGAAACTATTGGTGCATCTGTGTCAAATGAGATGTCATGTGAGATTTACGATAACGCAAAAATACTTATGCAGAACCCTACAGAACGTTTCAATTGTTGCTATTCGCGGGCATCTAATTTGAGACAAGCAGTCACGAAGATAACCTCTGTGCAGAATGATATGCATGAAGATGTTTTGGTTCAGTGTGATCTCGTGCCTTCCCCCAGTCAATGGCGCCATAGACCTTTTAGCTATTCAGGAAAGAATCAGAATCGAACAAACTTTTGCTACACTTTGTAGAATTTTCGAATGTGCACAATAGTGATAGAAGCTCTAACGCCACTCGATCGAACGTAACGTATAAAAATGTATAAAAATAACGTTCGATCCAGGCTCCTTTTAGAATAGCTAAAAGGTCTATTGTTTGCTGGGATTCTGCACCTTTCTGTAGCTGTGTAGGAGGGGGATCCTTCTATCTTCGGTGATGCTGCGAATGCTAGCCTCTGTGCAGGCCACCAGTTACATCATCCTCTAAAGTTGACTTATTTGCATAATGAGTACTATCAATAAGTGGCTAATGATTCGTTCTTTCTAGAAAACGATTGTTTTGACATAATTAAGCTGCTAATGAAGTCAAGAACGTGCCAATTCTGGGGAAATTTGTTGTTGTGCCAGGGTAAACATCATGGTAATTTATCCATCTTATGGTGTCAAATCTGTCTAACATGAAATAAGCCGACGTCAAATGTTGCTATAGGATCGCGGGAAACTTCTGTCTTGTATGCGCTTTATGTGCGCTTTCTTTATTTCAGTGCCAATTAGCAGAGATAAAACGTTAATCAATCGCTTTAACGAGCGTGACGGAAGTGGGTTACTTACTTTCTTTCTTTCTTTCTTTCTTTCTTCCTGACAGCCTGACATCGAAGCCCCTTCTTAGATTACAAAGTTGGACTTTGTAATCAAAAATGGCACTCTAAACTGATTCATCTCGACTTTGCTAGAAAAAACGCTGAAAACTGGTACTAGCTAAGATAAGGCTCAAATCCTTACTGGTTGTCAGAGCATGCGGAAATCATCCAATTTCATGCTTGTCAGCCAATGAGATCACCGCTTTCTAGCCCCTGGAGACAAAATCGGTCGTTTGAGGTAAATTTTCTAGTACCCTTACTAAAACTGAAATGGATGCTAAAATACTTCAGTTATTTGCAATTTTTCTTAATAAATCAGTTGTGGGGATGTCCGTCCAGAGTTGTTTACATGTTTAGGCACACAGCTCGTTTGGGGCCGGAGCTGCGTTCATTTTCCGGTCGAAGAATATTGACCTTCGTTGAAATATCTATAGAAATCGCTACAAATGAGATATACAGATAAGAATTTCAGCGATTACGCATACTGACCTGAGCAATAACCGAAACTCTTTCACTGCTATCATATCTCAAAATTGGAGGCAATTTCTAACGATTTCTGGTAGAGACATCATTTGGGCCTAAGCTTTTTCTCGCTTAAAACTCACTCCATTGCACTTAAAAAGTAATGGTAAAGTTCTTGAGCTAGATAATGCGCTTACCCATGACTCAGACACCAGTTTGACTTCGTTTGCCTTCTTTAATTTGCCAAATTTTTGTAAGAAACAACCAGTTGTGGGCGAATTGCAAAAACTTTCCTCGGTCCATATTTTTCTCTACACAGATTCTCCGCTTCAAACAACAAACAGTGAACTTTGACATTGTATCATAAAAGTCTTGCATCGCACAGAACATTCCTTTTGAACGATCCCATGCGCTTTAGCGAGGCACTCGTGAATTGTATTCACGCATTTCGTTCTTTTCGTTCTTATTTCAATCAATGCAAAACATAAAAAGAACAAAACATTGTTTTGGGTTCGCTAAAAAAGATACCCGGTTTTGCACTTTTGTTTGTTTGCATTGACTGATTGAACCAAATGCGTGAAAACAATTCACGAGTGCCTCGCTAAGGCGCATGGAATCGTCCTATAGGAATGTTTTGTGATGCAAGACTTTTATGATACAAAGTTCACTGTTTGTTGTTTGAAGCGGATAGACTGTGCAGATAAAAATATGGACCGAGGAAAGTTTTTGCAATTCACCCACAACTGGTCATTTCTTATAAAAATTTGCTAATGTAAAAAAGGCAAACGAAGTCAAACTGGTGCCTGAGTCATGGGTAAGTGCATTATTCAGCTCTAGAATTTTACCATTACTTTTTAAGTGCAATGGAATGAGTTTTAAGCGAGGACAAGCTTAGGCCCAAATGATATCTCTACCAGAAATCATTAGAAATTGCCTCCAATTTTGAGATATGATAACAGTAAAGGAGTTTGGGTTATTGCTGAGGTCAGTATGCATAATTGCTGAAATTCTTATCTGTATATCTCATTTGTAGCGATTTTTATAGATATTTCAACGAAAGTCAATATTCTTCGACCGGAAAATGAACGCAGCTCCGGCCCCAAACAAGCTATGTGCCTAAACATGTAAACAACTCTGGACGGACATCCCCACAACTGATTTATCAAAAAAAAATTGCGAATAACTGAAGTATTCTAGCATCCATTTCAGTTTTAGTGAGGGTACTAGAAAATTTACCTCAAACGACCGATTTTGTCTCCAGGGGCTAGAAAGCGGTGATCTCATTGGCTGACAAGCATGAAATTGAATGATTTCCGCATGCTCAGGCAACCAGTAAGGATTTGAGCCTTATCTTGGTACTAGCTACTCCTTATCTCTAAGTCAAAGCAATTGAAGAATGCACGCACAAACAACTCTAAAAGAATGATATATGAAAAGAATGTATGAATCTCTCTCTCTCGAGATCACCTACACAATTCCACCAAAATCTATCAACCTGGCGTGTTTAGGTGGTTTACTAAAGTATGAGTTACGAGTTACGAGTTACGAGTTGCTTTTTAATGTACGAGTTACGAGTTACGAGTTGCTTTTATTGTACGAGTTGCTTTTTAATGTACGAGTTACGAGTTACGAGTTGCTTTTATTGTACGAGTTGCTTTTTAATGTACGAGTTACGAGTTACGAGTTGCTTTTATTGTATGAGTTGCTTTTTAAAGTTGCTTTTTAAAGTACGAGTTACGAGTTACGAGTTGCTTTTATTGTATGAGTTGCTTCTATCGTACGTACGAGTTGCTTTTATTTTAGTTTTTTTTATTCGTAACACAGATAGTAACAGGATAGTAACACAAGGGACAGTAACACAAAGGAAGTATGAAATTCACAATGCAACAGAACATAACATTAAATTGATTTAATTACTTAAAATAATAGCGAGCAAACGATACTGTTTTACGCATGCAAATGTAACCTCTTAAACAAACATAACAACAACTTCAACACAGGTGTGGATCCAGTCTGAACTTCGAGGGGGCAACTTTCAGCTTGCATAGGGAATGGATTGAAAGACTACGTTCTTACGAAATAATCTGGTTTTACTTCCTGTATTGCATGTGTTACACAAATTGAAAAACGTCTTTAGTTTCATAACGGGGTGCGCACTTTCTGCCAGAAATGGGGGCTCCAAGCAGGAATTTCTTCTTCGAGGGCAGCGGTTGCTATTATTTGCCCCATAGACATAACGTCCGAAGGATTAAAAAAGCTTGGCATTTTCGCGAAATCTTTTGATTGTAAGAATTTCAAAGTTTGGCAGCTGCAAATGCGACGTGCTCTCAAAAAGGTTTACTCTGATGATAGAAAACTACAGTATGTCCCAAAGATTGTGCCCCCATTTGTGCAGCCGCTGCAGAGGAGCCATAGATCTGTCATCCCGTTCTTGATACAATTGCATTAGGATAGACTTCAACTTAGAGTTTAAAATGTTGTATTAGCCTATCTGCGAAGTGGTTGCTGATTTATGGCACACCAAAGTAAAAAATAATTGCTTCAAAACAGCTCTTCCTTTGTTGTATTAAAATTTCAGAATCATTTAAACTTTGAGAAAAGCGCTCTAGCGTTGTGTTTTCATTGTTCTACATTTGAAAATGGCTGATTGAATGTTGTAACATAATCGATGAAAAACACGAATAGCAAGAATCTAAAGCAGCAATAGAACCCTTTCTTGTAGTATTCACTTGATTTTGGCTTCTTGGGAGAACGAAGGAAGAGCTGTTTTTGAAGCAATCGCTGTTGATTCATATTCTATACAACTGTGTCAAGAACTGGACAATGAAGCGTTCAGCTCCTCCTCAGCAGCCACACAGATGAACATTCACAAATGTGCCACGCCTCCCCCTGACCCAGTATAGTAACAAAACTGCTGTAAAATCAAGGGTGCTTTCCAATACTGTTTTCGTGACATCGTACACAGAGTAATTGCTGTCTTGTCAAGATGACGTAAGAATAATCTTGTGGTTTCAAATTCCGGTGTTGATGTAATACGAGATCAACTGTTATACGAGATGACCACAGGGAACCAGACAGCGTAATTTTTGATTGGTCAACACTAACAAATCACTTTAAAATCGCTGTGACTCATGCACGGGTTGACAGGACATCAATTGCTCTGTGTACTATGTCACGAAAACAGTAGTGGAAAGAAACATAGTTCCTACAAGGTAGGCGTCCTTGGTAAAATCTATCAAGTTCAATCAAATACAATAGGAGTGAAGCCAACTACAGAAAATCCTTCCATTTGAATGTTGGCGTGTTGCTCAGTGTTCAAAACGGTCCCTGGTTCCCTTTTTATCAATAAATTGTCTAAAGGCCGTACGTTGTGTAGCTGGCTACGTATATTGGTCGCACAATCCTTCGACAGACAAAATCGTAAAGTAGACTCTACCACTTTATCCTGCTTGCCTAGGTATATGATACCCTTTGTGTGGAGATGAAGATCGCCTTGTTTGATGACACCCTTTCTGAGGCAGCCAGAACATGTGCAAGGTTGTTTGGAGGTTTTCACACCGACAAACCAATCACTTTGCTTGTCAAACTTTGGATGCTCCTCGATTTTTGGATGGAAACTACGCACATTCAGGGCATCACATCTTTTCAAATGGACTGGTGCTTCTTCTGGTAGTGAAGAGAATACATTGCGCACGTCATCAACATCCAGACTTACTTGGGCAATCAAGGGACTCTCCAAGGGAACGTTTGCCAGTTTTGAAAAACACCAAACAATGTGAGCGCATGACTTTCGATCGGACCGCAGGTTTCTATTGCAAGAGCAATAGCACTCCAAGCCAATTTGCACTTTAAAATGCTTTTCACTTTCCTCCAACTCAACTTCAAGCGAATCATCAGAGGGCTTTGTCATTGACAATACTTTCGTTTTCTTCTCTACTTTATAAAAACGATGTAAAATCTTTTTGAAACAAGTTGTCTCCAATGAACGGCGTCGTTTAGTTTTCACTGACGGGAGGTTAGACACAGACTGTCTTTTTTGTGGGCGATCTGGTCGATGGGATCTCTTGACATCAAACACCATCAAGCTTTCATCCTCAGAGCTTTGCATAACGGTTTCTTCCCTGCTTTGGAAAATTGGAAAATCGGCCAAGTACTGCTCAGCTCTTTCAATTTGCCTTCTTTCATCCCTTGCCAACAAAGTACTTCCATCAGGTCCTTCTCCAATCGATCTTTCACCGCGTGCCCTATTTCTCCACTTTGCCTCAAGCCTTGAAGAATCAGTTATATCAGCTAATACAGCATCAATGAGAGAAAGATTCTTACCACCAGCAGCTTTCATCGACGACTGAGCAGCTTCTGCTAAACTTGACAAAGGAATATTGTGTACGGATTCCTTGTAGCATGTTGCCCATCGATGCTTGCATTTCAGCCAAAAAGCCTGAGCATCACGAAGAGGTTTCTGATTTGCAGGTATTTGTTTGTTTATCAGTGCTTCAAGGAGATTTCGGTTGGTTTCAAATACTTCCTTTGTGGAGGAATTCTTTAAAGAAGCTGATAGATTGCAATAAAATTCTTGGCTTTCTTTACTGACAAACTTTTTGTGTTTTTTAACGCTAGCATCAAAATGGTACTCACAGCTTGAAGTACGTTCATTTACAAAAGCAGTACCAAAAACTGCTGCCATTCCAATTTTGTTCCCTCCGTGCTCATCATCCTTCAAATGGTATGGATTGAATGTGTATGAAGATTCATCAGTATTCATTGAGTCGCATTCTGCTTCTTGCAACATTTTATTTATTGTTGTAAAAAAAAGCTCGCAGCATTTATTGTCTTCTTTGGGTATTTCCATCGTGGCCAGCTTTATCATCTGCCGCAATGTTACATCATAGTAGGAGAGCGTGTATGTTTTCCATCCTTTGCAGTGACTGTGAAGCACATCAAGGTGTACTGTTTCAGCAGCAAGCGGATGTTCACCATCTTTATCGAGTTTTCTTAGTATATCTGCCTTTCTTGCACTTGATTTGAAAACATGAGGTATGGATCCATCACTACCGTCGTTGAAACTGTATATCAAAAATTTATCTTGATTCGTCATCTTTCCCTTCAATTTGCGTACTGCTTCAAAACTATGTCCATCAGGCCTTAAGGCTCTCTTCTCTTGAGCTCTGATATTTTCAATGAATTTGGTATCGGTAAAAGAAGATGCTTCCCCGACAGCCGCCTCAAAGTCACCATTTTCGACATGCTTTCCAATAGACATTCTGATGAGTTGTTCTCTGGAAAGTTTAGGATTATCTCTAACCATCTTTGTGATGTCAGATTTGCTTTTTCTTCCTCGGACCTTCACTGTGCAGGTATGGTCTCCATGATGCTTGACCGTTGTGCTCTTTTTAGACAGATCTTTCTCGATTATCATTCTAGCTGTGCATTTGATCAATTCTGCCTGATGATCACAAACCATGCAACATATTTGACAATTTTTGGAAATAAAATCAGTTCGGTTGACACCAAATTCAGAAATGTTCTTGCAATCAAAATTTGTACAAACATAACTTCCGCGGCAATTGAGAACAAGACGTGGACCTTTCTTGAAATGTGAAGATTTGCTAGTTTGTGCTACACACCAAGGTCGTTTTCCTTTGCAGTTATCTAGCGATCTTTGAAGAGGAACTTCATATACTTTCAGTCCATCGATGTCATCTGGAACCGAAGGAACTTTCTCAACACTGGCAGATGCGAAGACATTCGGATTGATGTATCTCCTTGGTCCACAGTACTTGATTTCCTCTTCAGCAAATGATTCATCAGAGGCATCCCTTCCATCACTTTCATCACGTGAGGAATCAGAAGATAAGGAAATCAGATCTTCAGCAGTGTCATCAATCGCAAGAAATTCATCATTTCCAATTTCGGCACTGTCCTCAAATTTTACCTTCCTGCAAGTCTCAGCTTTGATAAATTCGTGCTTTATTGGAACGCTTGAAAAGGTTATTGGAGAATCACTAACTGTTATTATGGATTCAGTTGACATTTTGCGTTCTGGAGAACTAGGTTTTCGGGAAACAGCTCTTGCTTCTGAATGCAATACAAGATCGTAGTGTCCATTTAGAAATGCAACTTCAACTTCTGCAACAGGAGAAATCTGCATTGGCTCAAATACATGCTGTTGAAGTCGGTTATTTCGAAAGTAATGGACGATTATTTTACATGATGATACATTAGCAAGAGACTGTATGACAAGATCAAGAATATTTGATGCCAGCTCATACCGATTATTAAATTCATACTGCTCCAATTGATTGAAAGCTTCTTGCCTTTCCTCCGTTACAACGCTTTGATAGTGACTCCAACGATTGTTAATGTCACAAACAGCTTCCCTGAGCAGCGATTTGTAAGTTAAATAACGTGAAAGTACATCTTTGTGCTTACATGCAGTAAAAACTGCTCTCGGCAAACAATGTCCATCACCACGAATGGAAACTCGTTTCTTGTCAATCTTTAAAAGCAAGGCATCGATGGATTTGTACAGCGCGTCCAGCTCTTCTATGCTTTTGATGCTTGCAGCAACTCCGCATTCGGTGCAGGTTGAACTTGTACTGTCTGGATGCCTGAATGATAAAAATTATTACCATATACGTGTGCTCTTGTGCTTGATGCCCAATGCCTTAATAGACTTACGCTTTGCATCCTAGTTATCGCTACTACTACCTTAACCATTACCTCCCCAAGCGCTCAAGTTAGGACTCATGATAAGCATATGTTTCAAATCTTTAAATCAGCGTAAAAGGGCGGGTGTAAAATCTTTAGACCTTTTTCTTCTAACTGAATGGCTTAAACGAAACATTAGCTACCTGTTTGTAATTCTACCGTTGGACCTTTTGGAAATTTTGAATAGGTTTTGAAATTACAGCGTATTTTATATCTCAGCTCATTTGAAGATGTGACGTCATCAAATTTCCAAATCATAAACCACAAGAAGGACAGACTTTTGCTTCATACTATTTTGTAGACATTCATAAACCAAGCCTTTCTTGGAAATCATTTCATGTTACATCAAACAGTGTAGAAATTACGATGGTTTTAGGTTTTTTTGAAAATTTTTCTTCGACTCTCGAAGGAGAAGAAAAAAACCCAAATTCTGAAAACGTTGAGGATTTCAGAAAATTCCAACGGCAGAATGATAGCAAAATAGCAAAAGTTTCTTTGCAGCCATTCAGTTCAAAGAAATACGTCATTGAATTCTAATTCTAACTCTATTTTCAAATTAATTTTCAAAAGAATTAACAAAATCCTCTAGTTTTTAAGGCACTTATTGGCACAGCTCCTCAATACCCAAAAGATATGCTGAAACTAAGTGAAAGTGTGAGACTATTAAGATCAAACAAGATGTACATGAAACTAGATATTAACTAGTAACGAGAGAATCATTTGCCAACAGATCATTCAGCATGATGGGACCTCGGCTGTGGAATGACATTCCTAATCAATTAAAACAATGCAGTGATATTGAAACATTTCAGAAAAAATTAAAAACTTTTCTCTTCAATAAGTGTTAAATGGCCATTTTAGGTTTTTAGAGACTTTAGGAACTGTAAAGCGCACTTGAAGATTTAACTTCAAAACTGCGCTATATTAAGTAATAAATTTGTAATTTGTAATTGAATTTCACACCTTTTTAAAGATTAGGAACCTATGCTCTCATGATTCAGTTCAAAAACAGAACTTGACTTTTTGCCTCGATCTCTTTTCACGTTAATGCCTCGATAAAAGAATTTTACCTATCTCTGTGTGTAGCTGCATGCACTATTTCCCAGCCTCTTTGAAACGAAATCAGCAGAGCCTGCACGAGGCTACTATTTTATGAGTAAATGAAATGATCTGGATACTGGTTGATAACGATATTCGTGGAAATGATTTGTACAAAGAACATACTGAGGTTTACACGGTCATAGTCAATGATGATTATTTAAATTCAAATTTAAGTCCTTTTCTTGGACCACTGTTAGGGTAAAACACCTTTTCTGACATTTGTCTTTTGGTTTTGATTTTCCTCTTATGAAATTTGGCTTTATAACTTTTTACTTAGAATGAAGTAATAGCTTGATTTTATTCCAAAGATATAAATTGTAGATTCTTACTGAGCACATCCTGTGGCGCTTGAAGGTCCTTCATGGCTTTTCTCCTTTGATGCTTCGTCCTCGTCCTTATATCTTTGATGCGATGCAACACTGAAAAAAATATAGCATATTTACCATACGGAATCATATTAACGGCCAGCGGTCGAAATATTAAAATGTCTCAGAAATGCACAGTCATGACGAAAGAAAGTATTGGTTCATTTGATAAGATGCAATGCTTCTTCTGGGCAGTTATACCTTTCATTTAGAAAAATCTGACCTCTTACTCATAGGAACATGAGAATGTGATTTCATCGAATACCTACGACATTATATCAAGAACTCCATGCAGAAACAGCTACATCTTCTTCATGAAAACTCAGCAACAATGAAACTTTCCCAAATTGCTAATTATGGCACCAGAAAGGTTTTTTTATGCTTTTCCATTCATGCCGCCCATGTGCCTTTTTCAGGAATAAGAAGAAAGAATTGGAGCTTATGGGCGATTGGCGGAAATGGGTGATATTAAACTATTTCTATTCCTCTGTATGAAAAGTGGATACGTACCCCTCTGTTTCTTCCTGGTCATCATTGGAATCGTCGATGATTATGACGTCACTTGAAGCTTCCTTTGACAGACGACTGAAAAGTAACGATAATTTCTTGTATGAGAAAGCAACAGTCATTGGGATCCCATCTTCGGTGCCAATTTTTGTAGCTGATAGACAAAAGTTTATCACCGGGGCAAGCTAATATAATAACTTCGAAACAATATGCTCACCTTTTCCTTGGCGATTCTTGGGATTCTTTCTTTATGCTTTCTAAGTTAAGATAATCTTCAAATAATATACTAGAACTGTCGTCGTCCCTAGGTAAACAAACAGAGAAAATAGCGATTCATTGACCAAGGAAAAAATTTAGATAATCACAATAGTAGTATTACAGTAGATAATGACGTTGATTGATCGAGAAGAGGAAAAGATCCAGCAAAACTTGACAAGAGAAGTAGCTATTTGGAATTACGCTTACTTTCTTTTAAGTTGTGCGAAAATTTTCGATATAACTTATATATTTATATAACTTATGCAATAAAGAGCACACTTACACTTTCCTTGGCATGGAAAAAGAAGTGTTTGACTTCGAATCTAATCCACGAGGTAGTTTTTGTGGCTCACAGTTCTTCTGAAAGAAAATTTTAGGTGCTGTTGAATCTAAGAGTGCATCAGATTTAATACAGTGTCAACCCCATTTCACCTAGGGGTCATTATGACCCCCCACTTCAGTTATGAACTATAGTTCTTAGCTGAAATGAGCTAGAATTCTGAAACTTACTGACTTTTCCCAAAAATTGAATAGCCTATCACATTTTAACGTTTCATTGCTATAAATATAGCCACGTGACCAGAACGGTCCCCTATTTAAAAAGTGGTAACAAAGAAAATCACAAAAACTCTTATAATTCTCTGGTTTTCAATTCAAATGAATCGAAAATTGGTACCAATGGATTGCCCTTTAGACTAGCTCTCATTTGCTGTATGATTTGTTTATATTTGCAACAAAAATTTACATGACGTCATTAATTTTGATGACGTTACATTTATAACAATAACCATAAATTTTCGAAGGCTCATTTTCAATTGAAGAAAAATATGTCTTCCTTATTATAGCTACCTTATTTTCGAAGCTTAACGATTAAAATCCAAAATAAATAGTTGTTCTCCGTTTTCAGTACTGATGCTTTACCTGAGGCCCCTTGAGTACAGAGCAATAAACCACGTGATGAATTAGGATCAGATTTTCTATTAGCATTCTAATACACGTGGATACCGTTCTGCTAAATTGCAGTATCATATTAGGAGTTATAGAAACAGAGATAAACAGGGGGGCCATAATGGCCGCTCCGGATAGCACGAAGAAAATAGAGAATAAATGGCATCAAGCAGAGCAATAATGGTTGTATTATCAATACGTACCTTGCATTTATCGCTACATGTCACAGAATTGTCCTGATCTTTCTCGTTGTTTGAATTACAGTCACAACTGTTGGAAAATTGAATAGCCGATAACGTTAAAGATGGCCGCGAGAAACTTTTTTACCAATATGCATTGCGTTCGAACTACGAATCTTAAAGAATGCAGTGCAACAAACGTAGGTACGTACGGAACTTGCTGTCGACACATACATGTTGATAGGGTTCTGCTCATTTATGATGGGTTTTCTAATTCCTTGTGCAAAATAAGTTTGAAAGGAGCGTCTTCAGAAGAGCAAAGAGGCCTGTTCATGTTATGATAGATACAATTTGTACTTTTGTCTGAAGATGGCCTGAGTCAGCCGATGCCTAGTAGATTACCTATCGTCATCCTCCTGCTCGTCGATTCTTGCGCCACCAGCAATGCGAACTGCCCAGCTAATTAGATCACCTTCCCTGACACCAAGATCTTCACATGTCACTGTGCCAGTACGTGTATATTTTCCACTTATCAATAGAACGACGCCGTTTAATCTTACTTTGTCAACTTTGCACAGTTTCTTGAGCACTGAAAGATAACATGGAAATAAGAATTTACACTGCTCTACCAAACCTGGACTGAAGACGTGATTCCTTGTCTTCGTTCAAAGTTTTGGATATGATTTTTATTTTCTCTCATGGAAGGACTCACCAGACCCTCTTTTCGTACGAAAAGTCAAACTCAAACGTCATTCCGAATATCGCTCAACTTCGAAAAAGCGAACTTTGATCTAATCAGCCAAGCTAGGCACATGGCTTGCAGTGAAATATTAACTCCTGAGTGAGATATTCACTCCTGGCCACGTGTTAGGGACATGTCATTATTAATGATAGGGGTGGATGAATATTAGAAATTTTTGCCAAAAATTTTAGACCCCTGTATTCTAGCCAAACAAAATTTTCAATGCGCATCTGTAGTAGAACACATAACCCATGTCTGCCCCAGGTCCTGGGGAGGGGGGAGTACTTGACCTGGTTTTGGACGGGGACCTGCCATTGAAACTTCAGAAACATAACGGACCTTATACCAATTTTCCGAAAAAGTATACCCGGCGTTACTTATACTTGAAACCAAAATCGCGAAAATCGACACCCTTCTTCGTGATGGCCCAATGAGTAGTGCCCCCCCCCCCCCTCGGGTTACCAGGATTTGCATGTATAGCGCACAGTATAGTCTTTGTGGAATAAGTCTATCTCAAATCAGATGTCAGCTAACATGAAATCGACAGTAAAAACAATAGACGATTGCACTGAAGATGGCGGCCAAGAACTTTTTACCAAGATGTACCGCATTCTAATTACGAATCCTTAGCGATTCTGTAGGCATTCGATAAAAGAACGCAATGCATCTTGGTGAAAAGTTCCTTGCTGCAATCTTTAGCGCAACAAATTTTATCTAACACTTGAGCCAACAGTGGCGCTATTACGCTATTTTCGACAGTTTTTGCAGAAATTATTTCAAATCTTTTTGACATTTTGTAAGGTTAAACGCCTCATAATTTTATGCAAAAAGAGGAATAAAACTGTATCGTGCATCATAGCAATAATATTTCTTATCATATCTATTATTCGGCATTTCTTCAATTTTCAGTTGCCCTCGGAAAACAATAAAATTTAGAATTGATCTGATAAAGACAAGAAAAGTTACCTGATTGCGGTGATAGAGTCAGCTTCAGTTTGATAATCTGGCCACGTATGGATTTTATGTAAAAGTGACGAGACTCTGAACGTTTCTTTGGAACCTTCCTCTCTGTGCTTATAGACATTATAGCTATAGTGGCTAAATTTGCGACAAGCCAAGCCAACTGCATTGCAATTATATGGAGTGAAATAAACACAATCAAGGCAGCAGTAAACATGACCAAGAGCTGAAAAGGACCTTGAGAATTCAACAATTCAAAAGCCGTGGCTGTAGGGGTGCTTTTGCTGCTAACCTGTTGGATTAAAATACTTCTTTCAAACTTAACTTACATAATGAAATTATTCTGAAGTTGAGCAATAACCGCAATTCTTGAAGATAGGTAGTTTGTTTGCAGGAGTGCGAGGGGCATAGGGCAAAATTTTCAAGGGTAGAAATGGCCTTATCAGAAAATATTATATGGTTAGGGTTAGGGTGTCATCGGTGTCATCTTGACTTGTGAAATCACACGCTAAAATTCATAAATTTTCAAAAGCCATACCCCAAAAATTTACGTCCATTCAAGACATATATCTTAAGATTGTGACAAGGATTGAAAATTCTAGCCAAGGATATCGAATTAGATCAAAGTTAATGCCCTAAAGAATTTCTTCTTCTAAGATAGCACCCCAAAATGTACGTCTATATTGTGACCTTACCAAAAATGACACCAGAAAGTGTAATTTCTGCCTGAAAAAAGGTACCCCAAGAATGTCACATCCTGTACCGGTATAGATGGTAGTTCCCCCCCCCCCCCCCCGGAGCCCACACAGCTGCGCCTAAGATTGCTGCTATGAGAAGTTGGCTATAACACATACCTTTGCTATACTCTTCGCCTCAATCCATTGTTTGGTTGACATGATTGTGCCTTGCACGTACAAAAGCCACACGAAAATGCGCCGAAAGTAGAAAAAACCCATCTTGTTCTCAGATCTGATCTTTTTTCCAAACTATCCTATGGAGCTTGTCTAAAACGTTTGGAAATTTCCACTTATCTCCCAGTGATGAATTCGCGAAGCATCCACACACTCATATCTCTCCGTCAGTTATTATACTTTTGTGGACAATACTCCAAAAGGGCAAGGTGCCAAACACGAACTTCATCTCAATAGTGATTAGAATTGCTACTCAAATTTATTCTGTGACATGACGAAAGGAAAATTGCGGAGTTTTATTGGTCGGAAACAATTACTAATTAACGCAAGGAAAACGGCATCAAGATGCCGTGAGAAGAAGCAGCGCATGCCAAAGATCAGTCACGAGGGGCGTATCACTCTCTAAAAATATCGTGCTCTACCTGTGCTCTTTTGAAAATTTCAAAGCAAGGTTTTTTAAGCCTTTACAAGCACCTAATGAGTATTATGATGCAGGAAACAAGTGAAAGTAAAGTAAAATATTTCAAGGATTTCCTTTATCAAAATAAATAGTTTCTTAACCCATACTCTCCCAGTACTGGCGTTTCTTCATTTTTTGGCAATCTGAGAGTTGAGTTTCTTATGGGCAGTTTCTTATAAAAAGATACGTGTACACCTCTCGATCAGTCATATGACAGTCATATGACATACGTATGCAAGTTCTCTTGTACTAGGCTATTGATAGAATATTGAAAATCTAAAAAATCTAAAATTTAAAAATCATACGCAAACTCAGCAGACTAAAACAAGTTCGAATAGGTGTTGGCTAATCAAACAGCATTAGTTTTCACATTCACACAGCAGAAGTTATGGCTCCTGGGCACAGAAGATATTCTTTTCAACACAAAATATATCGGTAGTGTCATCGGATCAGTCACGCTATAAATTGTTTACTTTGGTGAAATATACCACCCAGTAGCGTATTCCGACCCCCTAGACCAATGTCAGCCCAGCCCCCTGTTTCTTAGCATATTTGAATTCGGTAATTATTTGTATGGTCAGCAACGAAGGAGGTACTAAGGATGGCAGAGAATTTAAGAAAAAATTCAATTTTGAAAGCTAAATTCAATTATATGATGGCGAAGCTCGAGTTGAAACTGTTAGATATGTCGAACAAGGTATCGGCAGCAATGGTGCAAACCAAGTAATTTATTTACAAATTAAGGATATTATATAAAAAATAACTCATACTCGTGATGTAACTCGTAACTCGTAACTCATGATATAAGAAGTAACTCGTGAAAAACACGTAACTCGTAACTCGTAACTCATGATGTAAGAAGTAACTCGTAAAATAGATGTAACTCGTAACTCGTAACTCATGATATAAAATGTAACTCATAGCACAGAATTTCAACTCGTAACTCGTAACTCGTAACTCGTAACTCATGGATTAGAAATCCACCGTGTTTAGCGCATTAGGAATTTTTTCACACAAAAGTTGTTTGAGTTCTTTCAGCACAAATGATTCGAAACAACTCATGATTTGAAAACAGTATTTCGCTCCTAAGGGATCCACTAAAGGGAGAATCGAATTGAAATCGGTATCGACACATGAGACGTAAGGTTATCAAAATCTAACACAATGTACCGGCATTGTGTGAACGGAAGTATAGGTAAATTCAACTTTATAAAAATGTAATGGTTACAAAATGACTGAAAAAGGGCCTAAAACATTGATCAAATCGTTAATACTCTCCTCACGCAGAACAATACGCAATGGGCATTTCACCTCTCTCATGAGTTATAAGACAGAGATTTTTAAACAAATACTAAAAATGTTATGTCCCATGGCAATAAATGTGCAGAGGATATCTCTCGCCCATGAGAAATTGCATTTTCTTTATTGTTCTGTGTGAGGAATGCTCTGTGATTTGATCAATGTTTTAGGCCCTTTTTTAGTCATTTTGCAACCATGAAATTTTTGTAAAGTTGAATTTACCTACGTTGCTAGTGCTCGTAAGACAGCGAGAAAAATCATAAAACTACCTTGATCTTACGGCTTTTAACTAGAATTTGAATCATTCAAATCTGTGAAGTACTCTTCATGCTATGAATTTTCAAAAGTGGGAACTTTTTTCTGGCTCACCCGGTACAGGCAAAGCTACAAAGAAGCTCTTTTACGATTTTGCAGGATGATATCAAACACAAAATAGGAGAATTGCAAGTTTATAACAACGTCAATGTCTTTAAATAAATTTCAAAGTCCAGAGAGCAGAGACATAGACAAATTCAGTTTGACATTTCCATAAGACGTTGAGTTGACATTATTCGACGGATCCATTGATAAAAAAATTAATTAATTGTAAGACTAAGCCATGTTTTTGTTTTATGTTTCAAAGCAAACGCTGTGCTTCATCTTCAGAATACACAATTTTCAAAAGCACGAGGCTATATTTATATGCATAGAGACAAACAACAAACTAAAGTGCGTAATTACAATTCCTACGTGAAAAGTAAAGAGGGGGGCAAGCTCAAAGGACAATAACTAAAATAAAACTAACGGAATGGAGGACTGCTGGGAATTAAGTGAAGGACGATCGCGTAAAATTAGTAGACTTTCATGAATGAGTAAATCAAAATCATTGCTAGCTCTATCCAACACCAAGAAATCTGCTAACGACGCGGCATGACCTGATTGGTTGATGTGGTCCCAGATGGCAGAAGGACTTACTTTGATTTTCTGACCTGCTTTATTGATTCCCAAATGCTCTCTGCAGCGTGTAATCAAATTACGAGATGTTTTTCCAAAGTACGAGGCATTGCAGCCATGACACTGAAACTCGTAAACAACTGAGGAGCGTACGAGAGTTGGAAAGCGGTCTTTAAATGGAAAAAATGATTGAATGCGTTTTGGGGATCGAAAAATAACCTGAAGTTTAATACCCGGATAACATTGCTTAATTATTCTACATATTCTAGTTTTAATCTGCAAACTATACCTGCCTAGATATGGTATACAAAATAATAGGGCCGTTTTTGGCTTCTGGGGGGCAGGGGGCCTAGGTGCAAATCTTTTATCCAGGAAGGATTTCATAATACAATCTGTCAGCGCCCTAGGGAAAAAAATTTGAGATAAGATCTCCTTTATTCGGACAACTTTTTTCAACTAAGTGCAAATCCCAATGAAAGTTCTTCATTGCTTCTTTTTTGGGGCTGGAGGAGGCTGCTGAGATATCTGTGTCCGCCATTTTTTTTTTAATGGCGTGTTGTACGCCCACACCAACACATGCGCAGTAGTGACCATTTCGTCTCGGCAGGCAGGCTGGAGTGTTCATATGGAAAAATTTTGATCCCGCCAAGTGGGATCTCGGCAGTACTTGAGTGAGATCTCGCCTACCGGGCCAGCCCGCCTACTCATATGAACAGACAACAAACTTTGAATGGGAAACAGGGATAAGGTGAGATCTCGGCAAAAATCTCCAGCCCGGTAAGCGGGCTGGCTCGCCTCGATATGAACAGGTCCTTACTTTTTACTCTTGAAAGTGCAGTGTATAGTTGACCCCCAACAAATTCGTAATCGGAATGAATGACCACTGACTTCAATTCTAGACCTTGCGATTTATGCACAGTGCTGGCCCAAGCAAGAACTAGAGGAATCTGTGATCGTGCTCCGACAACATTCCCCTCTTTGTTGGTATTAGTCCACGTTTTGCGTTCTATCCTATAGATTGCTCCGTCTTTCTCGACCAAACAGCTTTCGTCGTCTAGCCTTTCCAAAAAACTGCATGAAGAGCCATTATGTAAAACGCTGTTGATGTTATAAATACATATCAATGGACTGTTCTTCTTTACATGAAGGGTAGACTTAGCAAGACTGCGAAGTCCATTAAGATTCCCCTGGTCTCTGCTCTTATAGCTGATTTGCACTTCGTCGATTTTGGACAGCTGGACTGCATTGTGAAAATCAACCTCGTAGTTTGTATAGTACAATTGCATTTGATCGTTCTCTTTGTCAATTGGTCGAGATAAGGATCTTAGGGTTGATGTGCTGCAATCGGACAATGTCCCACACCTCACTTCTTTCAATACGTTCTGGAATTCGAGATCAATCCCTTGCCTGAAGACTGTTTCCAGTTTAACTGTATGTGGTATAAGTTCAGCAAAAGATGGACAGCTATAGGCCATATTACCCAAATCATGTTTTCCTTGCACTGGTCTAAGCTGCAACCAGTCCCCAACTAATATGGTTTGCAGGCCTCCAAAAGGCAATCGACTTTTCCTCACACAACAAGCAATTTCGTGGAAAAGGGCTAATATACGGCTGCTGCTCATAGAGATTTCATCCCAAATCAGTATATCACATTTCTCAATACGTTCAACTGTGAAGACATGTTTTGATGCTCTTGATACCAGCTGCTGAAAAGGCGCTTCGGCTGTGGAAATCCCAAGGAATGAACTTGCCGTGATAGGGGTACAATTCAACAGTTCTCTGTGACTTTTGTATACGTCGCAGGCAACACCAGTTGAGCATACGATTTGAATATGTTTGCCAGAGGACGCTAATCTTCTACAAATTTCTAGAACAGTTGCTGATTTGCCAGTCCCTGCCTCTCCATAAATAACAAAATTGTGGCCATCCTTTGCCAGAGAAATACACTTTTGTTGTTCTTTCGTCAACTGTTATGAAAATGAAATGAAAAGACATCGTCAAAAATCACTGTTCAAATTATCCACACACCGACAACATCCACGTTTTGATGAGTAGTGAATCGTTTCTTGTGGAAAAGGTCATATACTGTAAACTATCTATTGAACTCTCTTTCTATAAAGCCACTCCCATCTGTCCCAAAGGTTGAATAAGCCTTCACCCCTTTTCTCTCCAGTATCAAGCGCAACATCCTACCAAAAGTTTTCTATCTATCTAATTGAAACAATGTTAAAAGTGAATTTTTGTGTGGTTTTGGATTAAACCTACGTTGAATTTGTGTATTTCGACACCCAAGTTGTACATCGATTCCGAAAAATGTGAGGCAGAAGACCCGGAAAAGCTGTAATTGGCAGCCTTGTCATCTGACTATGAATGATAAGCCCCCTCCCCCCTGTCCAATAAACCCCTCTCCCTCTAACATAAATCCCTCTCTTAGAAACTTCTCAGAACCTGGCTGGAAATTTGCTAATCCTTGCAAATGGTCTTACGCAAAACCTCATTTTCAACGATTGAAACGACAACAGCACTGGATATTTGGCGTGTTTCTTTATCATGCATGCTTTAAATTTTCAGATTCAAGAAGATAGATGTAGAATGTGAAGTAACATTTTCAAATGAAATTGCCCTTACAACCCTTTTTTGTAACAAGAATACTGGGTTAATATATTGTAATATTGTAATTTAGGCATGTAAATTTGTTTTGTTCTTAGTTTTAGTGCTTAAGATTTTCGTGTAAACAGGTCAGGTTGTAAAACATATTTATATACCAGGTGAGTAAAAAAAAAACGTGGGGTGTTTGGCGGACTGTGACATCGTGTTTAGCCACCCGACCGTTGGGAACTAAATCATTCCGTGCAGCCATAAATCTGACTTAGGTCATAAACTTTTCCCCATCAAAATCCGTCATGTGATTCATTATTTAAAACAGATTTTCTTCCTAAAACTTTGTATGGGAGTCTTGCGAACTAAGGAAACCTTTAACCAAGCCCCATTCAGCATTTTAGCCTTGCCAAAGCTGCAGGTACACATGGTAATATCTGGGCAGCATGAGACAGTTCTGAAATAGTGTTTTCTCCCCTGGGATGCCTAGTTGCGTCATAACTTGTCCTGCAAAGAGAATATGTATGAGAAACAGTAAAAACGCATGCTTCTTTGTGTTGTAAAGAGCTTTATTTCAACAAGATCCACACAATGTTTCAACACAAAACTATTTCATTCTCCCCTGATAATACCATGTAAACACAATCTTTTTCAGATTGATGTGCAATGAATAATTGCAGAAGTGATAACTGCACTATTGGGAGCCATTTTCATTGTTTGGTCATCCATTTGTTTTTCTACAGACACAAGAAACTAAAACTAAACACAACAAATTGAAGCAGGTCAGCCTCCTGATTTAATTTCAGGTCCTGAAGCAGTGTTTGAACAATCAAACCAAACTGGATTTAAAATGGAGTTGGTTATCTTTGATTATCAACTCTAATAACATTTTGTGTTGTTGACAACTTGGTGCCACAATGAAAATATGCCTAAATCCAAAACATCTGAAAAGAAACGGCTTCTGTAAAATGCGGCCCGCAGGTCCGATAAAATACGGGTCCCACTCCAAGATTGGTGGTGGGTCTCGGTGTGTAAGGCATGCTACAGCGGTCGACGGGTCTTGTGAGGCTTATGCCCACTTCCTGTTTTCATCCTTGAATGCTTGCGTTCAATCCAACACTGCGCAGAAGATAGGGCTTGTTCTGGTTTGTTTAACTTTAGCAAGGATGTACCGTTGTGGTGCCAAACTTCAGCAAGGAACTCCTATGATATAACAGTGATGTACATGTACCGATCTAGTCAAGCACAAGTTCCGGAGAAAAGAACATGTACATGTTCCCTGGGAGTTGTTCCTACCTAACGTTTTGCATACGTCAAGGAACATAATTGCAGCAGTGTTATAAACTGTAATATGATTACTAAGAAATAACAAAGTCAATAGGAAATTAGAAACAGCGTAAGAAACTAAACTTAAAATTTGAAAACTTTCATGTTGAAATCACAAAAAGACGGGAGTGCCTCCTATTTCTATTTCTATGGTATTGAATGATGCATAGGGACTTCCCCATGTGAAGGGATCCCCTCCAAAGTACAAAGTTCTCCCATATTTGCATTGGGATTGAAATTTTTTGTAAGCTGTGACTGTATGTGACTCAGGATCTTTTCATTGATCAGGTACGATTTCACAATGTATTTTTCTTTTTGTGCTGACCTTTGTGGCGATCTGCGCTGCGTCACCATTCAATCTATATAAATTATTCAATCCCATCAATATTGCAAGGGTTTCGCTTGATGAATTGCAGCGGTGATGAATTGCTGTCACAGCAGGAAAGCTCATAGAAACTGGTGACTATCGCTTCGTTCTGTACAAAGGGCTCCTTGCCGCATACAACAGCCGTTTGTCTAATTAGGATATTGATAATTTTCTATTTCATTATTGATTAGATTTATAACTATTTTTGATTTTACTTCTGGGCGGAGGTTCAGGGCCGTTCAGGGCAAACTGAACTACCTTGAAAATAGTGTTTCTCTAGAGAGGGGGGGGGGGGGAGTATTCATCTGCAATACAGTGTAGTATTTTCCAAGTATATTCCCATTTTTGTTTAGCGACTTGTATTCAGGTTCTGCAATTTAACCATGAGCGATAGGACACCAAGTGTGTGCCACCTTAACGTTATTTTGGTAGCGAGCCACCTTAATCAATTGTTTTTAATGTTTTTGCCTATTTTTACTTGGTAGTGAGCCACCTTATCGCGGTTTCGCCATTTTGAAATTTTTGGTAGTGAGCCACCTTAAGTGCAGATCCACCTTAACCGTAAAGCCCTGAGAGGGAAAAACTTATGGGCAGGTTATCACTGGCTTTCGCTTTGTTCAGCCGTGGTCACATCCATCCAACATTGGGCATACCTTATACGGAATTCCGCCCGGGCGATTCTGCTCTGCTCTGATTGGTCAATGAAAATCAAGTTTTCAAAATCGGAGGTCGCGCCAAAACTCTTGGTCAGAATGAACAGCAACAACGGGAATATTTTATTGCAATCAGAACGAGCAAAAAAGAAATGGCGTGAAGTGTCTGCTTCGTTTGGCCAAGCTACCGGCGCTTCCTGTGTTGGACATATTTGAGCGAGCAAATCAAAGATCATGCTGTTCACAAGAAAGTTCTCCATGCTTCAAAGCTGTCATTCCAGGATCGTCCTCCCCGCACAAGGTAACCCTTCATTTTCGTTTCGTTTATCAGAAATTCGCGGCTGGGGCCTGCACCTTTCAGCCTGTGGGCTGAGAGATGAGATCCCACCCTTCTGTATGATCACAAAATCAATTGAACAATCGTCATTTTAAGTATAATCTCCTAAACATTATGTGGCCATTTTCTATTTGTTCCGTCGTAGCTGCAGGAGATGGGAGTTGGATGAGAATCTCGAACACAAATTTTGCTCCTCAACGTAGAATTGTAGGGCCTTGCTTCGAACTTATAATCTTCCAAAATCACCTTTTCTGGCTTTTTAGTTCCCCCTCTTAAATCAATAGAATCACTAAGTGTTGGGATGAGTGGGGGTGAGGGTTGAGGCTTTTAATTCAATCAAGGGCTTTTCCCATAGCTGTTGTCAATAACAGTTGTTGTCTCTCAGCCAAACTGTGAACTTTTAATACTGACTTCGCTCCCAAATCCCCCTTTGTGTTCCCTACCCTAAATCCAGACAAAAAATTGATTATATTGTAGCAGAGTCTATCTTTCTCCACAGCCCCAAAGTGTCAAAGTTTCCTCTCCATATCTGAACTGGCAAGAGGGAGAGATTTGTACAGCAAAGGATCCCAATCCCAGTCAGATACGAAAAAGAAATCTGCATAGTGCTCAAGAAAGTCTACATCTCTGAGTGCACTGGTAAATCAAACTCAATACAGCAGAGAGGGAGAGAACAAAATCATATGGTTGGCTCTCAGGCTTTAATGACAGTGTGAAGTAACTTCTTCAGAATCACATAGATAACTTTTTGATGAAGATATGATGGGATCGCATAGATACTTTGATGATGAAGAATCAGTTAGTTTTGTACAAATTGCAGAGCTTGTGCTCAACTGTATACTACAGTAGATTAATTGCAGGTTACATTGACAGAAGTACCCTAATGCTGCCAGCAATATAGAAGCAAAAATGTTTGTAACATATCTATAAGTATGTAAGGTATCTGTGTAAGCTTGTAGGAATTATAAAGTAACTTCCAGTGATAATGTCACATAAGCAATCCTTGGAACTGAAGCCAGAGAAAATCATTACCTCAAAGCTGCTGGATTTTAAAGAAAATTAGAACTGGACACATTTAACAATGTGTGTAAAGTTTAAAATCAGGGCATTTCAGACCAATAATGCCTCTAGAATTGTCTGGGAGCAATTGTCCCCCATTAAAATTTTGAATTAAGGGCCAGTAAAACATCTACTGTTTCCTCTTTTGCATTGTATTTCAGAAAAATTTCAATCATGGTATTGTAGAAATTGATTTTTTCTTGAGGTGGTAAATTGACATTCTTGAAAGATGATAAAACTTATACAATGGAAGCAAGCTATTCTCTTAGCATTGGAAATCTGTTTTATAACTGCACTTTTCGTCAGTGGCAGACAAAAAATAGCGAGGAGGTAAAAGTAAAAAGTATTCAGACTGGGGGTATAACCAGACCTACAATTACATTTTTTGTGAAATTTTTTAAAGTGGGGGGCATTAACCCTCCCAAACCAAACTCCCTGCCACTGGCCATGCCACTGAAGATTCCCCCCCCCCCCCCCATTCCTGAATCTCAAAAAGATACAGTTCTGGAATAAAAGGGGTTGATGGAAAATTTCCCCTTGATAAATATGGGTGTCTGGAATGAAAAGGATGAGTAAAAAGTTCTTGTAATCTCATGACATGCACAAGTTGTTTTATTTAAGCAATATTATGCAATTGAAACACAAAATTCAAACCAGTCAAATCAAATAATGCCTAAATCAGGTGAGTCCAAAGAGAGGCAGTGTTGGGCATAAGTTGAATACTCATGAAACAAAACAAATCTAAGACAATTACAAACTGCTACAAAGTGCTACACGATTATCTACTAAATTCAAAAGAGCAATTATTATTATTATAAATGTGTTTATAAAATAATCCGAAACCCTTACAAGTGAGCTACTGTAGGGAGAGGAGGGTGGGGAACTTGAATAGCAGATGAGTTAGGCAATGAAGATTTTGATGCACAACTATATATTTTCCCCAAGCTTTTATAGGAAAATACCAACTACCCCAAATAAGGAATGGGAAGACTTACCCTGAAGGTGTCTATTATTGATTGGCTGATGTAAAACATGGCATCATCATATGATACCTGAGTCATACCGAAACCAGAAACTGACTGATAGCTGAACGTCATAGGAAGATGTAGGGGAAGTAAAACTGCTGACTATCCCTATCAGGTGATAGGCCTAAGATCCCTCCTCTAGATTCAACCTATGCCAAACCCTCAATAATTTAGACTCACATTTGAGCAAGCCAAAATGTCCACAACAAAATTTCACAATATCAACTTCTTTTTTATCATGAAACCGAAGGTGTGATTTAATCGCTATTGAAGTTAAACCAAAGAAATTATCAAGGATAATGCTAGGATTAAGAACTATTTGGTTTCTTCTGCTAACGACTTTTGCACTATTGTCA
The DNA here is from genome assembly GCA_039566865.1 of Aurelia coerulea. Taxonomy (NCBI): domain Eukaryota; kingdom Metazoa; phylum Cnidaria; class Scyphozoa; order Semaeostomeae; family Ulmaridae; genus Aurelia; species Aurelia coerulea. The sequence continues at coordinate 14,464,664 of CM076947.1, forward strand.
GCAAAAATTTAGGATGGACTCCGTGCCTGTAAGCTTGAAACTAATAAACTAATAAAAAAGGGAGGGATGTATCTTTCTGAAATTGAAACATTTCAAAATTTGTTCCATGCACTACACAGCATAGAACGTACCCAAAGCCAAATCACAAGAAAAGACAGCAGTATCTCAATTCAACTATAGTTTCAAAATCCATTATTGTTTTTTCATGAATTATCATGAAGTATGCATACCCTTTGCACATTGATTTGTTCTTTCTCAAATCTAATTAACCACATTATTCAGCCAAATATAAAGCCCCAAACAACAGAGCAACTACTGTTATTGTTTGCCAAAGCATATGAGATTTGCTTGCCAAACAAATTTTGCCCTTTCACCATTTCACACACAAAATTGCTTCACCATATGAAGTAAGCAGGTTTCAAGAGCAATGATTTTGATAAAAGTTAAACAATTTTCTGTTTGCCACAAGAGAAATGTTTGTCAAACAATGTTTTGTGACATGGCCAAAGAGACAAACCTTTGCTTGGAGTGAATCTCATATGTATGCAGGGCCGTCGAGAGCCGAGCCGGGCCCCAGGGTAATGATACGAAGCGGGCCCCCGGCGCCGAAGGCGCCGGAAAATTTTTTGGACCACGCCCTTTTATCCTTGGGCCACGCCCTCCTATGCACTGTTAAAACGCTGCTTTTAGATGGAAACGCCCTGTTGAAAATGTCATTTTTAGGTGAAAACGCCTTTCTAAATGAAAACATTCCTGAAAGACAACTACAACAAAGCAAAAATACATAACTTATTTCTTGCGGGCCCCCAGAGGCCCCGGGCCCCCTGGTAACTACCCTGGCTACCCCCCCTCTCGACGGTCCTGTATGTATGGGAAACAACATTTGCTTGTTTCGGCAGGACTTCACAGTATAGATGAATTTAATTTACCACCTCGTTCACATTCTAACAAGGTACAAGTGATTATTTATTGTGGAGGGTGGGGATGGAAAACATCTGGGAATGGCTATCAAAATGATGCCTACTCAAAAAAAGAGGGACAAAGAATAATGCACATTTTAAGGATGGAATATTCATGAAGATAGTGCAAGATAAATCCTGTAAATTTCTAAAAAGGTCGTTCTTCAGCCAGGCTGTAGAGTATGGCAGTTCTTGACAAGATCTTGCGCATGCAGACCAAGGAGGCAGTGGTGTGCTCATGTGCAAGGTCTTTGATTCCTATGTTTTCAAAGTATAATGAACAAAAGATCTCATTCAAAATCAGCCTGCACACAAAATTTTCAAAAAAAATCTTATGGATGCAGCTGCCACACTCTGCAGACTGGCTCTTCAGACAGTAAGTTCACTTCTAGCCCTGCTTCACCTTGAAGTAATTCTTAGATGCAACTGCTTGTTTTTTTCTCATCACATTCAAAATATAGGTACTTTTCTTCTTTCATGTGCTTCAGCTGTGAAGATGTAAATCTTCATGCAAATGAAATTACAAGAGTATTGAAAATTCTTTTACCATACATACATGAACTTTAGTGGGGGGGGGGCTGATCATAATTTACTGCGACACTGGAAAGGCCACCGGAAAATCAGGGTGACAAGAATTCCATAAAATGTGGCACTCGCAGTTTCGGACACTGTGCCTATAACCTATACTGATCCTAACTACACCCCACTAGAACCCTACCAAAACCCTATAGGTGTGCGATGCTGCATTAGCCCCTAAAATGGCTGTACAGTAAATGTCTTCCACCCCCTCCCCACCATCAAGAATAAATTACCTGTCCCTAAATGCAGTCAAATCTGGTTTGTGAAGGACCTAATCTAAAATAGTGTCCTTGATGTCTTTTTAAACAGAGTTCAGCTCAGAACTGTCCTCCTCAACTTTGAATGATACTCTTCTTTATTTGAGAAACAGATTTTGAATCATTCATATTGTATGGGCCTTGCTTGGTTGGGTTCAGGTACTAAGGGTAGTGATGTGCAGATTCTTTGCCAGTGTTTATTATTTCAATCTTCTCTCTTTGCAGAAATCAAACCCGAATCAAATCTGTCTGTCAAAACAGACTTGCCATTTCAATCTTTCGTAATCGTAATCACGTCTTTTTTAAATGTTCATGCTTTGCAAAGCACAGAATGATAGTTTTATCGAGTTATAGGTAGCGAGACGACACGACGGCGTACATAACAGAATCTTGCCAATCTTCACTTATTTGCAACTCCAATTTAAATTCCATGTCTTGTCTGATCCATGGTCTCTCAGTTTGAATGCTGTCACCACCAATGTAGCACCTACTAGATGCTTTATGTACTGCCATAAACTTCCCAAATCAAAGCTAGGCTCGTTAGGAAAGGACACTGCTGTCCATATTGACCATTGACAATTTTGGCGTTTCGTGTTCGGCCTAAAATCTGAACGGCTTCTGCTTGTAGTGTAAAGTTCCGCAATTACTCCGCTACCACATGATCTTTGCGTGAAAATAAACGAAAAATAGGCCAGGAGGTGACTTTCATAATGATGAATTGATTAGGCTACACATTCTGTGTATATGATGACATCGTTGAAGTTCTGCTCTGATCTCCCAAAGATTCACCAACAAGGCCATTTCGATTTGCGAAAAGAATGTTGTAAGATGAACCCCCTGATTTTTTGACAGTTTTTGCTGGCTCGCCGCTGTCAGGTCTTTTGTTAAGCTCTTCGCCTGCGCAGTAGAAATGTTGGATGGATGTGACCACGGCTGAACAAAGTGAAAGCCATTGATAACCTGCCCATAAGTTTTTCCCTCTCAGGGCTTTATGGTTAAGGTGGATCTGCACTTAAGGTGGCTCACTACCAAAACTTTCAAAATGGCGAAACCGCGATAAGGTGGCTCACTACCAAGTAAAAATAGGCAAAAACATTAAAAACAATTGATTAAGGTGGCTCGCTACCAAAATAACGTTAAGGTGGCACACACTTGGTGTCCTATCGCTCATGTTTAAATATCGCTCTTGTGAAATTTTTTGGTTTGTTTCATCTTGGCATGCGAAGAACTCCTCAGAGTTGCGAAATAAATCACGTTTTCGGGTATTACCAGCATTAGTTTGGTTTTATCGAACAATTGCTAGGTAGTTCACTTTACCCCAGCCTGGGGTAAAGTGAACTAGGCAGAGCGGTCGCCAAAGAAAGCTCTTTTGTGAGACAATGGAAAAAGATTTGAAATATATTTTTGTTGGATAAACTGACCCAAAAACATAATGTCAAAACAACATTAAAAAATTTGCCCTCAGCTACAATATCTTTAGGATGTCCTTGAAAAACCTCCAAAAAAGTTCATTTTACCCCGTCTTACCCTATTTATAGATACCATTACTTGCGTTTGTTGTCAAAAAATGGCTCATATTTTCTTTATTCATGCTTCAAAACTAAGACTTTAAATGCCTTGGTTCTACTATAAGAATCACTTGAAATTCAAAGGCACGAGGGCACGCCAGAAATTGAGGCACGCTGGCACAAGGGCACGCCAAAAATAAAGGTACGAGAGCACGAGGGCACACCAACATCGATGGCATGAGGGCACGCCAAGAATATGGACACGAGGGCATACCAACATGGAAGGCACCAGGGCACGCCAATAATTTGGACACGCAGGCACGAGGGCACACCAACATCGTTGGCACAAGGGCACGCCAAAAATATGGGAACGAGGGCACACCAACATGGAAAGCACCAGGGCACGCCAAGAATTTGGGCACGAGGGCACACCAACATGGAAGGCACGTGGGGCACGCGATTTAGCAGACTCCAAAATAATATTCTGTAAGACAAAACAGAATTAACCTTACAACCTGAAAGGAAAGAAATAAAGTTCCTTTCAGGTTTTCAGGTTAATTCGGTTTTGTCTTACAGGAAGGATTTTAAGAGTTTTTCTCTTGTTACCGGCTTACTTTGGTTATTGTTTCTTTTACAGGGGTTAATAGTCTTCTTTCTACTGATTTTTGTGTTTTTGTTGCGATTGTGAGTTTAATATGATGAGTCTGTTATTTTGATGTTATTTTAAAATTTTGTACCACGAATCATTTGTTTAAAATATTTTTCTGTAAATGTTTTCAGAATTCCAGATGCCAGAATTCCAATTTATTCGCATCAAAATGTGCCATGTATGACTGCCAAGATAGCAAAATTGATTATCAAAGGAGACCAGGAGCAGGCATTGATTTGTACTAGAAGTCCCTTGCGGGTGGAATGAAATGCTTCTTTCCTCATTAGCTGGAAATGTATTGGGCACTGGAAGGACCCTCTTGCAGACATGCTGGGTCACTGGGTTCATATTCGAACAAAGAAGTCCTACTTCAAAGTCAATAGCTCCAACGAGATCATCTCTGTTGCTGAACAGGTTTCTGGCCAGGAAGATACCTTCTTAGTACGAAGATTCATAACAGGATTGAGACAATAAAACAGACTACATTCTGTGTTGTTACTCAGAGTTTCACGCTATACGGCGATCATCAGACAACTGAAAAACTCATTTTTACGCATTTTTACGCATTTATACATGATATACAGTGATGACATAATCTTACAACTATTCTTTACGTGGGGTCTCTTTTGAAATTAATTAGATAATATTTGTTCTCATGGCGGCACTTGGAGATTAACTCTGTTGTTCAGTAGGCGGGTCTTGTCGGCTTTGCTAATGCAGAGCTTTTCCGTAAGACACAAATTACACCTCTTTGTTTCGTTTGTGTAAGCCGCTGCTTGGTTGGAGATGGACCATTTCACGTCACACGCTTCATTCCTATCTTTATGTTCCCAAATGTGCTTTGATAATTCTGTACTGTTCTCGTATTTCTTATGCCTGAAGGAATTCATGTGGTTGTTGTGGCGCTGTTTGAATGTATTCTCTGTTAAACCGATGTACAGTTTGGGGCTTCTGTCGTTAATAGTGGAGGTGATTTGGGCATTGTAGATGATGTTTGCTGTTTGGCAATTTCCCTGCAGGGGGCACTGGTCTTTTTTTCGGCAGTTGCAGCCTTGCTTTGGTTTTTCTGATTCTTTTCTTATTATCTGCTTGTTGTGGGCTTTGATGATGCATGCCATGTTTTCCATACAGCTGTAGCTAACTTTGATGTTGTTTTTGTTGAAGATCTTATGGAGTTTTGTGTTTTGGGGGAAGTGCTTGCTGATTAGTCGGAGGAATGTGTGGCCAACATTTGTCTGGACGTTTTTACTGAATGGGGGGTTGAACCAAATTACGTTTCTTTGCCTGTTCTTTCTCTTTCCTTCGGCTGCATTCTTTTCTTGGTATGTTAGACTCTCTTCGTATCCGCTTTTCTTTAACGCATTGTCATAAAATGGGGCAGCTCTTTTGAAAACATCTTCGTCGTAGGAGATGTCGGATACCCTTCTGCTTATTGCTGCTGGGAGGTGCTTGATAATGGTTGGGGGGTGGTTTGATTGGGTGTTGATGTTGATGATTGGGTGTTCTGTACGGGCAGTATTTTCCGTTGGTTAGGTTAGGGTGACGTCGAGGAAGTTTACGATTTTTAAGTTGGTTTCTATCACTATCTTTAGTCCCAGGTTCTTGAAAATCTTGCTTATATCTTTTTTATCCTTTCTGCTTTCTTGCCTGACACATCCTTAAAGACTGCTAAACCGTCATCTCGATAGAGGCCAATTTGCTCTTTGTCGTATTTCTTTGCGAGGATGTCAAGGATGTAGGCTCCGACTAGCTCGCATATTTCAGCTCCATCATAGCTTCCCATGGTGACATCGAAGGTACCTTTGTTATCTTTCTTTGACCACGGAGTTTTCATGTCAAACAGCAAGGACTTCCTGGCGTGCATGATGATTTCAGTGTCTTGTTCCGAAACATTTGTGTACTGCTTTGCAAAACTGATGGCTTTTTTTAACAGGCTTTCCTTTATAGAGGGGTAGAATTCTGCAATATCGAAAATTATGAAAGTGTGCTGGGCTTTATTAGGTATGTTTTTGAACCATTCGATCACTGATGCGGAGTTTTTCCATTGATTTACCATTGTTGATGTTCTGATATCAGTGTTTATTCTGTCCAGGATTTTTTTGCTAACTAAACCCATTTCGCTTTTCGCAGGGTTGATTAATCTACAGGTGGGGTTGTTATCGAAATTTTCTTTGTGGTCTTTTAGAGTTATGAATGCTTGTTTTTTAGCCATGGTTTCCATTCTCTCTTCAATCTCCAGGTCGCTAGCAATTTTCTTGGCTTCTTCATTGATGTTATCGTAAACGTGTGAATCTGCAATTTTATAATTTTTCGTGATGTCATTTCTCAGCAGTTTTAGTACGAAGATTCATATATCTTCATCGAGAATCTAAAGATTTTCACCGTGTCTTTGTTTTAGTTGAAGACGAGAAGCATCATATATTGCCCCTCGTGTATCTTCAGTATTACTTCGATTCTGAAGAGCACCCTGTGTCTGTTACTCTTTCACATGGAAACTTAAAGGAAAAGAATGGTGTGCCATTTAAAAAAACCAGAGCCTCAGTATTGCAGAAAGTAAAGAGCCGTAAAGGTCCGGCCTCTAAGGTATTCATTGATATTTTTGAGGATGCAGGTGGTTTTGAAAAGGTGAAGTCAGCTGGAGAGCATTCTCGCAATATTCAGCAGATTTATAATGCAAGGAAAGAGCCACAAAAAGATGAATTGTCTGAGATTTTGGATTTATGCAAGCAGCAAGGCCAACATAATGATGGAGCTTTTGTTCGGAATGTTGGATGTGCACCTGAGAAAACTGTCTTTCTTGCTAATGACAGACAGTTAAAAGACATTGAAAAATTTTGCACAAATAACAATGCCTTTTCAGTCCTTGGTGTAGATCCTACTTATAACATAGGTCATTTCTATGTTTCTGTGTCAACATATCGCCATTTTATGTTACTCACCAGTGATAATGTTCATCCCGTAATGATTGGGCCTGTCTTGCTGCATTTCAAGAAGGACTTTGACTCTTACTTTCAATTGCCATCAAATATGCTACGCTACAACAAGAGGCTTGCAGATATCCAGTGTGTTGGCACAGATGGCGAAGTGAATGTGTCAGATGCATTGAAGTTAGTATTCACAAAGGCAAATCATTTGTTGTGTGACATTCATTTCCGAGACAACGTGGAGAAGAAGATGACTGAGCTTGGTATTGCAGGAAGAGAAAAGAAAGAAATGCTGCTGGATATCTTTGGAGTCAACAAGGATGGGGTACAGACAAAAGGACTTGTTGATTGTTGAGGATACAGGGAAGTTGATGAGATGTTTTTAACTCTCAAAGGTAAATGGTGTACTCTCCATGACAAAGGAGAGAACTTTGCACAGTATTTTGAGAATAACAAACTGCAGCTGGTAAAGAATTGTATGAATGCACAGATTCGCACAGCTTCCGGGCTCGGTTACCCTCCCAAGGTTTACACCCAGAATGCTAATGAATGTATGAATAGCGTTATCAAGAGACAGTGCATTGGCAGAAAGCTTTCATTGAGGGAAGCTGCACAGGTGATCGAAGGCTGTGTACGGCAGCAGGAAACATTTGCCAGACTTGCTGTGATCGGCCTTGGTAAATGGAAAGTTGCAGAACCTTATGCAGATCTTTCTAACCCACAGGAATGGTTTTATAACATGGATGCAATGCAACGTGGTTTGGCCATTGAACGGTTCAACAGAGCCCCATTAGTCGAAGAGGCAATGGTTGATGAACAAGCTGCTGCTGTTCACAAGGAGAATGAAAGATGGCAATGCCCGGCAGCTGATTCTCAAATGCACACTGCAAGACCTATCCCACTGAGTACCCTATCAATTTCTCCAATTGAAAGTGGGGTTACTTTTCCACCAATTTCCATCATCGAAGAAATGTTCTCAGATGCAGCTGTGATATTGAAAAGTGGCAATAACATTGTTGAGGCACCAGGTGCTTCTGGAGCTACACACATCGTTATGAATGAGCTGAAGCCTACAGAGCCATTCGTTGTATGCATTAAAGCAAACATCATCAGTTGTTTGAAAGATTGATGTTTTCGTTACACTGCATATAGGATTTGCCACCATATACTTTCAGTTGCAGAGAAACAAGGAAAGCTCCCAGACTTCATCGCTTGGTACAACAAGACCAACCGTTCAAACATGTCTTCAGTTGCTGCAATTGGGCATAGCTCTTCAGCTGAAAAAAAGCTACAAAGTCAACCCCAAGAAGGAAAGGCCCGGCCAACAGAAAAAAGACTCCTGTCCATGCTTATGACAAGTCTGTGATCCCAAATGCTGGAGGTGTGCAGAACTATTCGGCAACAATGGCAGGAGCTGCTACTGGCTGTCAAGCTGCAGCAAAGAGTCCAACTGCATCAATGCCTGATCCAATGCCTGGAACCTATGTGATAACTTTGCTGAAATTTTGCCATGGCAAGACGTCCAAATGTTTCGGATGTGGTGGAAGCCTTAAGGACAAAAATGGAGATATCAGACCAGCCCCACATGACTTGGTTGTTGTATGCAAAGGCATTCGCGAATATAGAAATGAACTTGGAATTATACAAGAAGGTTCTATGGGGAATGTTTATTTTCATTTCAACACTGACTGCATAAAGAGAAAGAACAAGTTTTTCATTCCAGTTCTTGCTCAAGTACAATTGGATGTTACAATTCACTTGCTTGACTGCCACAAAGTTCTGCTGAGGCAAGGAGGCATACAATTCTAAAACTGACGTACATTATGGACACATTCTATGCTATCTCAAACGCTGTTTTGCTATTTAGTTTAATTGATTAATTGTTGTTTTGTTATCAAGTTTTGATGATATTAAATTTTTCACATCTTCAGCAAAAACCCATACTTCAAGAGGGATCACAATGCAAAACACCAAATTGGTGGTATCTTGCTAGATTTTATTATTTATTCACTTCACCTTGTTTTGCTGAAGTCCTTAGGCGATGAAGGATTACCTCTTCATTCAAAGATATAATCGATTGCAACTCCTGTCACTAATTATTTGTATGCTTTTGCATACATACAGTGGTTTATGCGAGTCGTTTCAAATTCGTCATTTCCTTCCTTCGTTCATTTGTACTGTATGAAATTATAAAAAGATTCGGATGCAAAAAACCATAAGATTTAGCACACTGAGGCCTTTCTGACTTGTGTCGTCATCAGAGTGTGACTTAAAATATGCTTAAACAGAACTAAATTGAACTAAATAGATTGTACTGTAAGGGGGTATATCTTGTTGAAAAAGAGATTGCAGGCGCTATGAGAAGCCAAAATGACTGATCAACGTTTATTTGTTTAAATGCCGTCTTATATCTAATGAATTATCAACTTTTCATGAGTATGCTGAGATTGTTTTGGATTTTTGTCCACCTTTTACTGAGATCATTTGAACTTTATGATTTTTAAGATTAGCAACCCTGGTGATAGGTTTGTTTGGTTTTATTTAGGGTAGTGCTTCGAAAATAAGAGGGTTGTGGAATTGTTTACATTATGCATAGTGTAATATAAAAAGTGCAAAAATAACAGGATATGGAATGCCTGTCCAAGACCTATCGTTTAGTATTTATTGTAATCAATGCTTAATGTTGTGTTTGGTTGCAGAAGACGTGTCTTCTTCTCTCCTCGCTTCTCTCCTTCTCTAACATGAATAATAGGGAATATGATGCATGGTTCAAAAATGGGTAGTTAGAGTGTGCTTCTACAGGGTGTCCCGAAAAAGTGCGCCGTTTGAATGGCTACTGTGGAGGAGTCATAAATCTGACTTTCCTGTTTTCACGGTTCGTGCGGCGTTGCGTTTGTAAATATCAAGTTTTGACTGCAAAAAATTGGTAACCTTTTGCCTTAATGTGCATGGATTAGTCATGGTGACGATATCAATACAAAATGAAAGCCCTTTGTCGATAAGACGGCTCGACTTCCAACCATAACGCAATTTTAGATCCAAAAGTAAGAAACTGATCAATAAACTTCACTACTAAAACACCGACATTTTCAGGCCAAATTAAGAAACTTTTAGTAGTAAGTGCTAAGTCAAGTTTCTTATAAAAAACGTGTATATACCAGATCCCCTATAGGAGTTACTCACTCGCCTGGTCAATGCGCCTGGTCAGCCAATATTGGTCAGTGCGCCTGGTCAATGGTTTCCAATCAGCAAATGCATGTTTATATGCAGAAACTTTGATACCTTAAAATCTCTATATACCTCGCCCCTCGCCAAAAAGTTTGCACGGGAAAATACTGTGTCGAATTCATTTATCTGACTGGTAAAATTGTATGTTGAATCCATAAAATATAGGGCAAAAAAGAACTGAAAAGCTAGCTCTTTAAAGCCCCCCTCTGGAGTGTCCGAAACTAAATTTTACGGTATTGGGCAAATTGTTCCCAAGGCAGTATGGGTATATAATCTCAAATTCATGAGGGAATGACCATGGTCGGGTCCGGTCCGGGTCCTATGGGTCCTAGGGTCTGGTTTTTACCATATGCCCTTGACAAGACGTTTGTGAAGATCTGTTGTCCTCATGTTATGAAAATGGTGAAAAGAAATGTTTAAAAGCAGGGAAATTCTTCGCAGATACATCTTGCTATGGCGATATATGGGAAGATTGATTAATTGCAACTTGTTGCAAGGGGTGGAGGCAGTTACAAGGTGTGGTTTTATCATATTCATGTCAAAGCATATTTGCAGCCAACCAAACGCCGCAATATCGGAATTAGAGAGATACATCAATGAATTCAAATTAAAAACAGAAGAATATATTGAGGGAATGGAAGGGTGCCTAGACGATAGTAATAACATCTCGTCATATGACGTAACTGAAGACGCGGGAAAGCGCAGTTTTAAGTTGAGCAAGTCCCTCATCTCGAAAGTTTGGAGAGACAAAGTACTTGAATACAATAACCTTCTCCAACTAGAGAATACCGAAAAGAAGGAGCATATGGGGAACAAATATAATTTTCCTGATTTCATTGAATATCTGACAGCAAAACTCTTATCTTCCATCGCACTCTGGTCGCATATTCTGTCGGGTGATCTCAGTAAATGCAACAAATCTTACAAAGGTTGTTGGACCAAGGTTATCAACGAGAGCAGAACAAATGGTCACGTTGAAAGGTATTTTGGTCGCTTGAAAAATCCTTGGGAACGGAAATTATCACTAGATGTGTTTATTCAAAGAAAATGGGAAAGGAGAATAGGATTTTAACGTCAATTTGCAGATTCAATTCTTACAAGCGCGAGTAAGGGGAAAACAAGCAGACTCATGTCAGTTTTTGAGCAAAACTTGCATTGGCTTACTGGATCTCAAAACATGGGATCGGTGGCAAATGAAGCGTTGGATGAAACTGGTGTTAACCAGAAGCCAGTAATTGAACAAACCTGGATGCCAAACAGTAGCGAAGCTACAGGGCATGCTTGTCATGCTCAGCATGATCAAACATTTTCAAAAATAACATTTTTTTCAATGACAAAAAAAGGTGTCTGAGGTAATAGACTTTGAGCGAGGAAACTGTTTTCAATTTGCATCTCTTGATGGCGTCGTAGAAAGGAACATCATTGGTCTTGATTCCCTGTTCTAAAAAAGTCTCCAGTGCAGATTCACCTTCTGAGTTTGCTTGCAGTAGATCCTGTTGCACTTCAAGGGTCGCCTCCAGACCAGATGCAATATTTACCAGGCTATCGCTTGGAAAGAATGGATTTCCCCACGTTGAAAGAATGTCAAAGGCTCGTCCTACTGCTCCCTCATCAAACAGAATTCTTGCACTCCCAACGTCCTTGGTCACGGATAGACCGTCGTCTATGTCCAACATGCATTCCATCTTATGCATTGCTTTTGCGACACACCCTTCTTTGAACTGTGCCAGCTGACGTACTAAAGCCACTGATTCCTCCAGGGCATGTTTCGCTCCCTATTGATAGTCTGCTCTAAGACATGGTCTGATGGGAGACACTCTTGTTTGCTTTTCTTCTAGATTTTTCTGGCCAATATAGTTGCATGTGTGTTACTCTCTCTTTTACGTTTGCGGTCTCTTTTGAAAACAGTGGACATCATATTATGTCCAGGCTCTATCCCCAGGTGTTTCGGCACATTTCCAATCCCACTGCTCCCATCATTAAAAGCAACTACAGCAGCTACAGCATCAAGATGGTCCCTTCCAGAATGCTTAGATTTGGGACATCTTACCCAAATGAGATAATTTATTGCGTCACAATTGTTTTGTGTATAGCACCCAAGGCAACCCTTTATTGTATCATCATTTGTCAGTTTTTCATAAATGGACTTCAGTTCATCTACAATGGCACTGTGCTTGAAAGATTTGCAGAAGATACTTAGTTATTAAAATTTAAAAGTCGGACACTTTTGGGACACCCTGTATAAGATACAGGGTGTCCCAAAAAAGTGTTCAACTTTTAAATTTTAATGTGTCCGAGACTGTTTGTTGTATAAGAACCATTTGGACATTTTTTGAACGCTGAAAATATAATTTTTTGATGAGCCTATCGCTGTTTAAATTTTGGAATTTTTTAGGAAACCAGGTGGTTCCCTAAAATTGATCCAACATTTAAATGTTTTTTTACTCTTCATTTTACCCTTTACTACTCTCCAATGGTATTCTAATTTCCAAACAGACATGTCCAGGTAGCCCAGAAAACACAATTAAAAGTACTTTTAGAAACCTGAGAATGTAATTCACAAACTTGAAAAAATTCCAAATATTAGATGTTGCAAGACGGGGGAACATTTAATACTGCATTTCCATTTTTCCGTGCATTATTGCGCACCATCAACATTCCTCCAGGCCATTTTCTGATGTTATCTACCCAGGCTGTTCTTCTTCTTCCTCTCTTGTTTTTCCCCATTCTTTCTCCATCTATTGCCACCATGACCACACTTTCCGGTCTCCGTTTCCAATGCATATATTTTGCCATCTTTCACTTTTTATCTGTTCAAGAATACCATCTTTTTCTTTGACTCCAATTCTTTCTCGGACCCATTCATTTGTTTTCCTCTCAGTCCAGCTTATCCCCAAAACTCTTCTCCACGCCTTTGTGTTAGGAGGAAGAAAATCGGTGCCAGGATGCCAATTGGAGCAATTTCATAAATTCCAGTCTGGATTATGAAAATGTGAAGTGAAGTAGATCCCAGATATACAGAAGTAGATCCCGGAAGTAGATCCCAGAATCGAGTCAGAGACCCCTTCTTGTGATGCTCAAGTGATGGGGCTCTACCCGAGTCAAAACCTGTCCACCTGACTGCTCTGCTGGCTGCAATGTTCTGCACTGCACTAAAACAGCTTCAAACGAAAATATATGGCATTGCGTTGTTTTAACTCTCCAAGTGCATATGGAAAATTTTGTTTTTTGGCTCCACAGTCAAGATTTCTGCATCTCTTTTCTTTAATGTTGATTCGCTGGAAAGTATGACTATGTGACAAAAATATGTCATTGCCATTTCCGAACGGCAGCCCTGTTGAAAGATAGCCTCGCATAGGAGGCAGTTGCAACACACACAAGCTGTCTCGTCTGGTGCAAATGTTTTCAAGCCACTTGACATGGATTTTCCTTCAAAACGAATCTAATCTGCTTTGTTTATTATCTCTGGAGGGATTATGTACGGTATCTTCCTTTTCAGTTGGATATCCAAAGTTGCAATGCGATTGGTATTTGTGTGTAGTATCTTTGATTCAGACATGGAAGATACAGGGCGGGGTCATCAATGTCACACTGTTGGTTTTCACGTAGCTTTTTAGCAAGAGCTAAAAAGTGTAGATGAGAACAGGCTCCTTTCTGTTCAACTGAAAAAAGAAAGGAAGTATTTTGCCTCACTCCAAATGTTCCTAACACAAGTATGCTCTCCCAAAGAAAACAGCAGTTTGTTCACAGAATATAACAATGTAAAATGATTTTTTCACAGGATACAGTATAGCATTTGTTTGCGTGTGTTGTTCTGCCCTTTACTGCTTGTTTTGTTTTGCATTGCGGGCTATAAGAAGGAAATTCTCTATTAAAGGTAAACGGACATGGGTGACACATATTTTTGTTAAGGTAGAATACCCCCCAAAATAGAAAAAAGCTTGCTATGTAGAAACTGGCAGCATATTATGATACAGCATCATTGAGTTACCTATTTTTTGAAACAAAATTAATAAATCACTTGTCGTGTTGTCATGGCAACAGTTTTTGTCGTGAAAATGCACGAAACATGCAGCATCAAAAATTGAGATATCTCTGTACCCTGTTGAAATATTTCCTCCAAATTTTCAGTGGAGCTTCATTGAGCAATGGTCTGTGCTGTGCAGCAGAATGAAGGTCATGGTGATTACTTTTACTGAAATGTGAACTTCTGAAAACTGACCTTTTCCAAATGATCACCATTCATTACCTATTGCAAGTATGATTGTCTTTCTGCTACACAGCACTCATCAATGTCCAATGACCCTTTCCTTAAAATTTCATTGAAATATCTTGAATCGAAAGGAAAATGTGGCATTCAAGGTGATTTCGGTGACGAGAAATCGCATTTTGAGAAAACGCACTTTAAAGTTGAGTAAACAGTTTCACACTACAACAGTTGCCTGCACTGTATGTTAGTCCGTCTTTTTTATGAGTTTTTCATTATGTCCTTTTCTCTTGCTTCTCAGCCTTTATCTGGCTACTTTTGACAAGTCTTTCGCCTTCTATAACCTACATTGGTCAATTTTTCTTGCAGCCTGCTGTTGCATGTTTTCCTAGTCCATTTTCATTTTCTTTAGAATCTCTTAAGAGATCACGATGCATGTCCATATTAAAGCTTCTATCATCGTCATACAATCCAAGCTCAAATAGACCTCTTCCCACATAAGTATTTTTGGGGACTCTGTCCCATATCATTTTGTTGAAAGACTCATTTTGATTTTGAGTCTTGCCATGAAGACATTTCATTAGCAGTGCGCTTGATTGTTGTACAACTGCAACAAAGGTCGGCTTCAAATCTGCTATCATCACTGGAATTGGAACCAGTTCTGAGTTTAGGCTTCTGTGTTCCTTTTATTGGATCTGATTTGTACAGGCACTATGAGTTTTACGATCTGGGTTGGAAGTATGCCAGGGTGCATTCCATGTAAAACCTACGCCGAAGGTACGTCGAGCCCTAAGCTTTCGTACACCAGGTAATTTCAGGGAGGGAGAATACAGGTCATATATATTCGATAATATCAAAAGAGACTGCTAATTCACATAAGGAAAGATCGAGGACAACTTCAAATTAACGCCAAGGTATACAGATTTTCGTGTGCCATCACGCCAAGAACCGATTTTATTGAAAAATAACGCTGCTACGCCGACAAAAAGTCAGGTATGCGCCGAAGATCTTTGGGCCTAAGTACATGGAATGCACCCTGAGCAGTATGGAGAAGGTGCACTGAAGATGATGGCCTTGATATAAGATGATCGATGGCCTAAGTCGCTTTTAAATCACTGTAGTATTTAATTTTGGCCTTCTTGTAAGACTTTGACATGGTGATTGCCTTTAAATACTCTTTTACAATACTTCTGTGACCTTGCTTTTCCAATTTGAACTGGTAAATGAACTTGTAAAAGCAGCAAAAGATTTGAAAACTTTCGTCGACCATTGTGATATCTTGAAATGTTTTTGCTTTGAAGTAGAACTTTATTGAGTTGGATACTTGCAGTCATGGAGCACAAAGGAGGCTAGCAAGCCTCGTTTTGAAAGAGGGCTTCTTTTGGGGAAAAGAAGAGGGCCTCTATCATATTCGAGGGTCTAAAAATACTTTTGAAACATCACAACTCGTTGCTAAGGACGTTGCTAGGGAATGTTTACAATATTTTGATAGGGTTGACCTACAAAAAATCATTTTATGAATATTTACCCATTTGCTACCATGTCAATGTTATACATTTTCGAAAACTACAATAAATTCTCTACAATTTAGATGTATTCTCAAATTTTCACTGAAAATGCATCTTTTTTAGGCATTTGCTAATCCACGGCACTACAGCACTACGGCACTATGGCACTGAGTATCTTTATTATTACCCTGGGTACCAGACTCTCTAACGTTAGAGAGGCTGGTACCCAGGGTACTTTATTATTAATTTATAGAATTCTGTTTAAATATCTTCAAGAGCATAGTTTTGGCAATTGTCTGACCTGTAAACGCCAAGGTGTACATCAGCTGTGTACATCAAATTGTGTAACAACAACAACTATAGCTACAGCTGAATACATATTTTTGTCAAAAAATAGTAAAGTAAATACACTTCACATGGGATTTCCTTGGAACTTTTTCTTTGGTTACAAAGCAGAAGTCACTCTATCAAAAGAGCCAATGAAACACTCGAAGTCGAAAGATATTTGTTTCTTTGTTGGACTTTTTTAGGGATCTTTCTTGGGGATCTTTCTTGAAAGTAAAGGTAGCTTACTTTAGTTTGTTTTTGCTTCAAATTACTCTCATTTCGGCCGGTTTCAGCAGGTAGTAGTGCCGCAGCACCCGTTCTTCAGGAGCGGATCCAGGGGAAAATCTGACTGTAGCTGAAGGGGTTATGCGCCGAAGGCGCATCAGAGAAACGGCGGTATGCGCCGAAGGCGCAGGGTATTGGGGGTCCGGGGGCGAAGCCCCCGGAAAATTTTTTAGGACCACGCCCTTTTAAATAGTAGGAAACGCCCTTATTTAAAGGGGAACCTCGTGGAAACGCCCTAAATAGTACTTATCCGAAAAGAATCTAAGCGATAGTCTCCTTAAAATGAGAATATCTCGTAAAACCCAAATTATCATAAAAATATTTAAGACACCGCACATCAGTAAGGTGATACATTTGATCAAATATCATAAATTTAGTGTGCTATATTAAGTTTTGAGATTCAGTTAAAAGCGCTGAGTCCGCATAAATAGCGTGTTTATTGCAGAGACTTACTAAGCATTGCAAGCATGCGTTCCAAATCTTTTAACCCTATCCAGACTAGGGGGGGGGCACAAAGTGCCCCCCCTAGTAAACTTTTTCACACAGCTCATCGAGTATCTCTTCAATAGTCTAGCTTTTTTGTGACTTTTAGTTTCTATCTATGAGACATCTTTTCATGTCTATTTCAAAAATTTGACACTGATTCCGGGGGTCAACACATGACTTTAAATTGAGTGCTCCGCAAAAAAATTACCGTTTAAGTCATAGCTTTGGAACCACTGGCTCTATGACAATGAGACAAACATTTTTGAGCTCGTCTTGAAATAAGCTTTCATTTGATATATAGTTTATTGATTTTTGATGACGTCGTCAACAATTGGTTGTTGCGCATGCGTACTGACGAAAAACCATGTTATGGTTCATTTTTAGAAAAATGAGTGACATAATATGATGCAGCAGGTATTTTTATGTATATTTAGCATTTTTTGCTATTTTTAAAAGTAATTTATAATAAATTTTGGACAAAAATCGCTCTTTTTTTCGTATAAAATAAATAAATGCTGACATCAGCAAAAATATTAGCGTTACAAAGCAACAATTTCAAAATAAGAATTACAAAGATATAATCCCTCTATGTTTCAAATATCACATCGATATGTTTTATCAATTTGGAGATACAACGTGACAAAGTACATGTGGTTTTACACCCAAATTAGCAATATTTGCTGACGTCAGCACTTAATCACGTGACATAAACAAAAACAAATCACATCATCTTGTTTGCCTTATCATGTTTGTTACTTGTGCCAAGTTTCAAGTCTCTAGCACTTATGATTCTATGAAAAACCAGGGGGGGGCACTTTGTGCCCCCCCCTAGTCTCCCCAAAGTTTCAAAAATTAAAAGGGCTGATGTAAAATTCAATGACCTATTTTTTGTAACTGAATGACTTCAAAGAAACGTAAGCTAATATATAAATATAAAATTCTACCGTTGGACTTTTCTGAAATCTTCAATATTTTCAGAATTAGAGTAGTTTTCTTCTTTTTCAAGAATTCAAGAAAAATTTTCAAAAATACTTATACCCGTCGTAGTTTCTAAACTGCTTGATGCAACATGAAATAATTTCGAAGAAAACCATAATTTATGGATTTCTACAACATGGTAAGTCTATCACTTTTCTGGTTTATGATTTATAAATTTGATAATGTCAAATCCTCAAATGAGTTGAAATGTAGAATACGCTGTAATTTAACAAAATTATTCCAAATTTCTGAAAATTTCAATGGTAGCATTATAGATAAGTATCTAAAGTTCTTTCAAGTGATTCAATCAGAAGGAATAAATCATAGAATTTTACACCAACCTTTTTACGCTGAGTTAAGATTTGGAACCTATGCTTGCATTGCAATGAGTCAAGTGGTTAGAAAGACTTCTTTCGAAAATTTTCTAATTGATCGCCGAAAAAACTTGGAAATGAGCATGTGGAACAAACCTTTTAACTTATTACCTAAACCACTCCAATTCAATGTATCCAACCCAAACACAAACGTATCAACAAATCTCTGACAGTGAAACAGTCAATCTATCCTTAGTTCAAATTGTACGAGTATCCAGACAGCACGAGCTATCACATCAGTCAGAGACAGAATTCAAAATGTCTACGAGTTTCATTCGTCGTGGGTGCAACTGCGCAAATCGATCAATTACGTTGCTGGTTTCCAATGGGATCTCTCTGTGGACATTTATCATTGCTAGTCCGTTCATTCTGCTTTGGCTCATAGTGTTTCGAAGATAAGTTTTCAAACGCCGTAACACTGAGATGGAACGTTCGCAAGAGCATGAAGTGACAGGGATGGTGGCAGCTATTCTCAGAGCTTCATGTATGTTTGGAAAAGTTAGCTTGTCAACAAAAGGCAAAAGAGTGGAGATAGTAGAAGGAAAGGAGATTCGGGACATTTTCCATTTGTCTTCCCACATTCCTAGCTCAGTTGCAAGATATCGTGGCTCTGGAAGATCATGCTCATACAATGATAGAAACCTTGAAAATTTTACTACCCAATGTGCATTGCTAACAACTGTGGAAGGAAGGGCATAGAATGCATCCAGAACAGCCACATTTTTTTCAGAAAAGCGGGTTTGAATCTGATTTGTCAGGTGATCCAAGAAGGGTATCGAAAGGGCCCTGCGATAGTACTCACAAGGATTATCTGCTGGGGCATTTTCTCTATAACGTTGAATTCTCGCAGTTCGAGGTCGAGAAGGAACAGTCCCTAGCTTCGCTGCAAGATCTTTGGCCTCGTCAAACAATTTCTGGTGCTTTTCTTCCATTTCATTACGCATCCTCCTCAACGAAGTATACAGAAGATTGATATTCTCTACTGCAGCAATTACATCCAATTGCGTAGCTTGCAACTGTTTGGTCAATGGTCTCGTTTCTTGCAGCAGCCGGGACACCGTGACAAGGCAGATAAGAAATTCGAACGATACAATTGCATGAAACAGACTATTGGCATCTTTGATAGAATCGCTGTTCCAGGAACCATCATCATTATCTTTCACTGCCTCCAGAGACGCAACAACTGCAACAATGATTTCCATGAATACATCCAGACCATCCAGCCTTGCAATCCAACGAGTACGACAAACATCAATCAGATGTGAATGATTTGCATTTGGTACCAGATCAGGAATCATCTTTGTGAGAAGGGCAAATCGCTTTGGGTGTGCATTGAAGAACTGACTGACAACTCTTACGTGACTCATCATGTTTCGAACTAGGGGCAAGGTACAAGAAGAAGCAACGCACAGATTCAACAGATGTGACTTGCAGTGGGTATACAGGGCTTTTGGATGTTGTTGTTGTATCCTCGTCGCCGCTCCGTTACACTTTCCAGCCATGTTACCGGCTCCATCGTAGCCCTGACCACGGCAATTTTCCATGCTAAGACCAAGGCTCTTTACAGTGTCGAGTATCTTTGTCGATATTGCCAGACCAGAAAGACCTTCATTACAATGGTAAAATCCGAGAAAAGCCTCGCGAATTAGGGATGACTGATCAACAAATCGCAAGACTATGGCCATTTGCTCAGCGTTGCTTATATCTGCAGCTTCGTCAGCAAGAATGGAAAAATATTTTGCCTCCTTTATTTCTGCCACAAGGCTGTCCCTTATGATGTCTCCACAGATATTGATTACCTCATTTTGCGTGGTCTTTGAACGATACGTTGCTGATTTAGGGGCGTTATTAATATGTTGCTCAAACAAGGAATTGTTTCCACACCTAACGAGATACCCTAGCAAAGCTTGAAGATTTCCTGGGTTGTTCTTGGTCTCATCATAGTGCGCAGCATCATCACGGTGACCCCTTAGGGCGATATTTTGCCTTCCGCATAGTATTATGGCCTCTATAATCGGCTGCAGCTTCTTTCTGTTTATCTCTACCTGCTTTGAAATAATGCCACTGAACTGTACATCGATAGATGTCACCTTGTTTTCCATACACGAGCGAAATTGGGTTGCTCTGAGCGTTGAGGTGCTATGGATGGGAGATTTCAGGGCGTGGTCTCTGAATCTTTTCAGAGCAACATTCCAGTTGCAGCAAGGTGATTTATATAAATGCTCTAGCTTTGAGGCATTGTGGCTGCTCTCTCCACCAAACAAGACACAATTAATGCAAAAGGCACCATCAAGCTTCTTCGAATAGGTCAACCAGTTGAAGGTTTTCAACCATTTTGACTGAAACTTTCGACCAGAGGAGTTCGCTGGAAAGGAGTATGAATCATCTGGCTTCCAGACATTGCACATTTTATCATATCGTTGACAATCAGATAATGATGAAGCAGTGGCATAAAAGTTTCCAATATCATTATCATCATAAGTTGCAGATGTTTTTTGTTCACCAGACCTTTCCATTATGACAAAAGATGGTTCCAAGACGTCAACTGTTTCAGGGGTGGTCGAGGGTGGCATCGAGGGAGAGGATGTTTTAGTACTTGCTGGAGCAGTTTCTGGCGATTTTGACACTGATCGAGTTTCATGCTCTTCTGAATTGGGCCGGGGCACTTTCCTGAGCAAAGACACTATTGATTGTTGTTTTCTTTTTAATTGCGGAAGCTTTCGTTGCAGTTGAGGCTGATTCGTGTGAATGGAAGAATTTTGATAATGATTTGCATGTACCTTAGATGTAATGTTGGATGGATATAAGGAAGCAAACTTTTCGTTACTCAGCAGTGGCACATAATGATCCTTATTTTCTGGAATATTTCCTTTGCTCACAAAGTCAATTGGAGCCTTCGCACATCGAAATATGTGGATCTTATGTTTTGATCGATCATCAAAGACCCTTGGATACACAGTGCAGTTAAACATTGACTCAGCAGAAATGAGATCATTCGACTGCCCTTCTTCAGCTATCGGATAATATGCCTCGATTGGTAGCTTTATGGCACTCGAAAGACCTAGCAAGCAAAGAAATGAAGCGTAGCGATAGTTTCTTGCACTGGAAACAGCCTCTTCAACTATAGCAGAAAGTCTGTTGCCTCGTGGACTAGTAACTTCTGCTGACAAGCACATGAGAAAAGCCGCCTCATTGGTCAAAGCTGAGAGGGTTATGTGCGATGCATAGAACTCTGCATTAAGGTAGATCTCGATACAAGCAAGAGCCCTTAGGCAGATTGACAAGGACTCGTCACCAACGAGAGCAATAGAGCATGCATTGAATAGGTTGTTCCCATCGTCAGTGGTTCTAAAAAGGGGCGAAAAGTTGTATTGTTTAAAAAGCCTTTCCAGAGAATCAAGACTCCAGGATGCTTGCTCTTATCAGACAAACTATTTAATGTACTACGTGTTTTTTATAAAAAACTATTTTGTAAGAAACCAGTACTAAAATGGCCTTAAGACACTCTAGTACTTTGTCTGAAAAGTACTAAGAAACGTTTATGAGTTAAATAAATGCTGGGATTTTATGCCAAATATGTTGTTGAACCTTTGATATTAACTAAACGTATATTTTTTGAACAACATCTCAGAATGAAGTTACAGATGATGGCAATCAAGAATCAAACATATCAAAACGAGACAAATAGGAGGGGTGTTTACGATTTCTTCGTCAAGTTGTGTTAGGCCATGCATTCAATCATTCACATTAATCTAGTTTCCGTCCTCTAGCCTCTCTCCCGTCAAAGCTGCAACGAAACTGCCCCCTACTGTGTTCATTAGCAAATTCGTCAACTCCCTCTACGCATTCCCATTTAAAACTACCTGTGGTGTAATGACAAAAGAGCCTTTCATAATTTTGTTCACTCATTAACCTTACAAAGGTTTAACAAATAATAGAAGATCAATGACAATTAGACTTGATCACAGTGTAGAGAATTCGGCCTATTAGACCAAAGAATTGAACATAGTAGCCAATTGCCCGAGGATCCTCACAGAACAATATTCTTTTCTTAGGGTCTTTTTGTAACCGTTCTGAATCACATTTATCCCAAGAGAAAACGTGACACCGGATGGCTGGATATTCGCTTCAGTTTTCAGTTAACTTGAATTTCTTCGCATTATAATGTATTAATTACGGCTTCATGGCTTAGGCTCATATATTTCATTGACTCGATGGTAAAAATCGAGGGGTGTATCACTCTTCCGAAATGTCGTACGAGATTTTTTTAAATAATAGGATTTTTCAGGGTTTTTTATTGAAAACAAAAGGATTTTTGCCAAGGGTGTACGAGATTTTTACAGAGTGATACACCCCTCGGTAAAAATTGTTCAAGCAGAATGTCAACTGAGTTCAGCTCAATTCAACTGAGTTGATAAATTGAAAGAATGAGAAGGAAAGAAAATTAGTAATTGGAAAGCTGTGTAACATACCGAACAGGGCGAAAGTTCTGAGGAGCCCTTGCCAACTGCGTCTTTGGGAACTGCAGTGCAGAAAAGTCACATTCCCTGGGCCTACGAACGTCTTGAGGACTCCTTTTCGCAAGCAAAATAGAATCTAAAGTCTCCTTCCTTCTGCCTAATACGGCTTTTCTCTCCTCCTCGGACAGAGTTGGCCTATGCTTTAGTACTTCTTCTATCTCGCGTAAGGTCTCGTCCATTTTTACAGGCTAGCAGCGACGGCTTCTCACAGCTTCATGTTGACCTCCAGTTCTCGAATAAAACAAAGTGCAGCTCTGGAGGCCAAAGTCCACTGTTGCTCCCGCCAAAATCGAGCAACAGTCAACTCTAACTCTGATTGGCTATCACCCACATTTTCAAATTTCACTGTTGCTCCCGCTAAAAGTTGCCTATACAAGGCCGTAGCTGTTTGTGCGTGGGAAAACAGTAATCTGCGGACCACTATTGCTCGGAATGTCAGCCTTTGTGAAACCTCGTTTCGACGGACAGAACAAAGGTAAATGTCAAGCAAAGTGGTCCACCAAATATGCGTTCTCCTTCGCAGTAGTTCTCAACATCAAGGCTTAGTATACGGGGGGGGGGGGGTATAAAGCCTAATTTTAACTGCTGGAATCAACGTATTACGACTTCAACGATGAGATGAATTCACGGAAGGAAAATCTCTAAATTGAATAACTATAAACATCAAAAATTATTACTATTGTTTTGAAAATCTGACTGTTGCTTGAGCATCAATAGCAATAGTCTGGATCCGCTTCTGATAACTGGGGGTATTCTACCTTGATAAAAAACGAGTTAATAATGAATAATAAAGAGTTTGGACCAGTACTAACTGTTTTTTGAAAACTATTTAAAAATACCGTTGTTTGTTATATGTTGTATTTGCCTGGCATTGGAGTTTGTTAACTTTTTGGCGATCTACACAGAAGTGCCACCAACGTGTATTTTTCTATAATGTTCAATGGAGAAGCTGGTCATTTGCAAAATAAAAATTACCTTTGTTTACATACCTGTGTTTCCTGTTTTGATCTTTGACTACTGAAACATGGGCAAATCCAAGTGTCTGAAAAGCAGACGGGTCTCCAAGAATGGCATAGTTCTTCACGGAAACTTTCACAACTGATGGCAATGACATAGGTTTGCTCCTTGCTTGAAATTCACTCAACAGTTGCCACTTTGATTTTTGATCTTTGATGTCCCTCAAGGATTTTTGCACTTTTCAACAAAACAAATCTTGTTTGTGGGTATGTGTACAGCAAACTGCCTTGTGCCTCTGTTTGATGTTTGCACTGAATGTTTTGAAATCTTGTGACATTCCGCGTCCGTAGTCTCAACAATTACCACAGAGCTTTCTGAACCAAGGTGGGAGCTCTTCGCACCTTCAACAAGAAATGACCCACCAAGAAAATGGCCACATTCGCGATGGTTTGACTTCCTACGGGTTGGATAAAGTCTTCCACAAGCTTTTTCAGGGCACACACCATAGCCTCTCTTGGTGGCCTTCCCTAAACTGGAGCTTTTCGAAGCCATATTCACATAACTGACTTGAAGAGCCTCAGATGAATTATGTTGATACTAAACAGTGCTTACCGTCCAAACCTAGTAGCAAAGCAATCACTTGAATGCATTATAGAGTGACGGTATGTATATCAATTGCGAGTAGGAAGAGATTAGCAGGAAAGAATCTTAATAGTCAGGGCAGAATTGTGCAAATCGTGATAAGAGCATGAAACTTGGATAGGATACACAGTTTGATACGCTGACAAAAATAGCATGCAGACCCCTTCTTGTATTGTAACGCCATGAGAGACCGTCGTCAGATCCTTTTGTTTTCTTTGCTATGTGAAATTACACCTTGTTGACTTCAAAGGGAAACCCCAATAATAAAGTTTTAAGAACATAATATTCAAGTGAGAATATCATTCCAGGGACAAGAGACAAGTGATTGCGAAGATGATATTGAAAAAACAGGGGACGATGAGAGTGAAAGTGAGACAGACAAACATCTTGTCGAAAAACTGTTCGAGAATATAACAGTAAAATTCTTGACATTGAGCAAACACTCGCAAGCTCTGCATTGGCCATCTTACAATGATGAAGATACGGTTGAAGGTAGATTCATTTACAGAAATGACATAAAAATATTTGCAAATGGCAAAAAAGAAGGAAATTATTATGCAGTTCCATCTTATACTGAACTAAAGACGGAGTATTTCGAATACGGCGAAAAATATGATTTAAAGTAGAAAAGTAAAGAAGATTTAAAGTACTTTCTTATTTGGAAAAAACATATTTTTAAGGACTCTTCTCGTCTTAAGTTAGGATCGAAAAAACCGATGAAACATTTTAGCAATTTTAAAAAAGAAGCCGTGAAAGCTTTTTCAATCGGCCATTACATTAAAAGGTACATGCAGATAGGATTTCCTTGTTGTCATGATATTCTAGCCTTTTTCTTGGAAGACGAAATCAAAATCATTTCCAAATGGAATATCTTTTTCGATTGAGTGACCCCATTGCACTTTTTCAAAAAGATTATCTGATGCTTTGGTATTTATTTTCTGTTGTACTAATATTGTTCGCAAGCAGCAACACAAAGAGGTAACTACTAATCTTGTCAACATGTGAAACTAAACAAGTAATTTTAGGAAATAATGCATCTCTGTAAAGTTGGGGTGTCTGCAAACCACGCAATCACGAAACGAAACGGTTAAATAGCGAAACGAAATGGGGAATAGCGAAACAGCGAAATGAACTGCTACATGCAATAGAAGAAATACTAAGAGCATAAAATGAGCTGAATGAAGAGAGAACTGGACACTTTGTCTCGCTTCTTCTGTTTTTATTTGGGATTTAGGCCTTGTACTTCTAGACACGCGTAAACAATCATGTGCAGTAATGCTATTTAGGTTCCACGTACAAAAATCAAGTGTTTCAGGGCCCGGATTTATTTCTATATCACCACTCAGCAGAATGGTCCTAAACAACAACCATTGAAGATGTAATGCTGAACATGCTATGCACGCGGTGTAAAAGTAGACATAATGAGACTGAAAATACCTATATCGAACAATAACAATGACACCTAACGGGATTCGTTTGATGAGCTCTAATGTAATGTAAAGTACTATCTTCGCAGACCGATGCATGCAGGCGAACAAAGGCAAAAAACATAACTCTGGTGCAACGGAGTGAACTGCAAGAAACAATATTGTCAGCGTGAATGGCAGAACGAGTATCGAGACTGCGATGAACCAATAACAAAACCAAAATAATTTAACAATTTGAAAGAAATTTGAGAATGGCCTAAAATTTCTGCTCAGTTGGGATTTGTTTTGCAAAGACGCACGGAAACACCCTACTGTTGCCCTCCATTGATTGATTTCAACCGGCATCATCATAATGAAATCTTCTCGCTGGTCCTAGGGGGCAACCAATCATAATGCAACCACCAAGGAAAAGTAGGGAAAATGACAGTAACGAGACATAAACGAAACGAAAATACACACAGTTAAAAAGACGATTTAGGTAAACATAAACTTTAACACAATAGTAAGTTAATATAGAGCATAATACGGTGGCCTCTAGAGACGGCAAGTGTAAAACGCAGGTTTGCAGGTTGGTAAAACGCAGGCTTGCAGGTTGGTAAAACGCAGGTTTCAGGCCAAAGGGCTGTGGCTAGAGGCAAGGTGCCTACTAATTTAAACTACTGGTTATCTTCAAAATTCTCATTCCAAAGGCATAATATTGGACTGAATGATGGAAAACAAGGACTTTTGCTGGCAGATTGACTCATATTGTTTTGTTTGAATTAAAATGTTACTGGAATGCATTCAATGGTTTCTTGACAACAGTAGCATGATCTCATAAGACATTGTTGTGTAATATTTAAAAGGGCAACATGGTAAACAATGCAAATTTCTTTTCTGAAACTCCTTGGGACTTGTGAGTATTAAAATAGTGAGAATTTTAAATGCATGACCTGATATAAACATCAGATCATTAGATATATAAATAGCCTACTGTGCTGTCTTGTATCATATTGTATTCTATTACACAATCTAGACCCAAGCAGTAACAAATAAGGCTAAAGGAACAGTGCCGTTTGTCAGTTTCTTTTTCCTGTTCATAGAACTCCAATTTTTCCTCAAGTCATTTGTTTTTAAAAACTTCAGAACTGAATGAAAATAAATTATGCTTGCCTAATGTGGACAATGGAATGAATAAAAATGGGTGTGCTTTGCTAGTCCAACCAATGACCAAGAAAATAATTCATGAACAACAATATAATCACAAACATTGGTTACTTCCTCCATTTCTGTAAAATACCGAGAGATCGTTGATCTGTTCCATTCTTTTCCAAGTCTCCTTCTTTCTGATATTTGCCTTTAAGAACCCCGACTCTAGGTTTTTGTAGCAGTACTTTTAATTGTGTACCCACTTCTTATGATTTTCTTGTCGAGCATGATTGTTTTGAGTTTGAATAATCTATAGCTGCCCTATTCATTGCAGAGGGCATCTACATGGGTTCAGTATCGTGTGTTGTTCTAGAAAACCCATTTAAATGATTGGTCACTAATAGCAGGCCCCTTGCCTCTAGCCACAGCCCTTTGGCCTGAAACCTGCGTTTTACCAACCTGCAAGCCTGCGTTTTACCAACCTGCAAACCTGCGTTTTACACTTGCCCCCTCTAGAGACCTTAAAAGTACAAAAAACACAAGCCTGTCGGGTTTTCGAACTGTGGAAGCTTTGTGGAAACAGTTGAACAATCAATTGTTGAATTAGATCATTGTCAAAGAAGATATTAACATGACAAAACCCTTGAGACTCGTATAAGGTGACTTATTAACTAGTTTTTCAACATCTTAGCTACATTAGACAGCCAGACAAAAATTCCCTAGGGGAAGCTTTTGGCTTTCAATAGAAATACGTTTTGGATAACCAAAAAAATAAACTGGTTTGGCCTAGCAAAAATATGGATATCTAAAATAAAGTTAAGTTTTGAAATGATGAAAACAGAGACTGAGGAGAGGGGCATATCACTCTATGAAGATTTCGCACGATTTACACGAAATTTCCAGTCGCATTTAAGACCAGCACCCCTTAAAATATCCCAAAATATCCTTTGGTAAAAATCTTGACGGTAAACCATGGGGGGGGGGGGGAGGAGTCATTTTTAACAGAAAGTAGACTTTCTCGTTTCTATACTCCCATACCCACATAGATATTTAAAAAACGCAGCACAAAATTTATTCGAATGTTATTTGAAAATAAACAACAAAAAGGGAAAAGGTAAAAAAAACAGTTTAATAATACTCATTCGTTCACTTCCGTAGCTATGTCAGAATCTTCCCCAGAAATACTCCCTTCCTCTTGCTCCTCGCCGAATTTCTGCTTGATAAGGTCTTTGAACTCTGTTTCATCATCAAAGTAAGAAAAACCATCATCAAGTTTTGCACACAGTCTGCAGTTTATATCTGCAAACGTATAGCCATTCAAATTTCTGCCTTATAACATTTCGTTCGTTTTTCCAATTAACTTCAATCTCTTCTTCGTTAAATCCAGTCGAACTCTATACTGGTCTGAGTTCTTTCTCGCCTTATACACCATTGTACGAACAAGGGCAGATTTTGTAATACAATAGCATGAGTTGCTTTTGTTG
The DNA here is from genome assembly GCA_039566865.1 of Aurelia coerulea. NCBI lineage: Eukaryota > Metazoa > Cnidaria > Scyphozoa > Semaeostomeae > Ulmaridae > Aurelia > Aurelia coerulea. The sequence continues at coordinate 14,493,091 of CM076947.1, forward strand.
ACACCTCAATTCAAAGCGATTAGCGATTAGCGATTGCAGACAAAGGAAATTCTCTCAACCAGCAATTCAAAACAAACAAAGCCGCAAAAGTTTCTTTGAAACCCAGGTAGCTAGCTCGCTCATTGTGCATTCCAGAAACTGTTTTTAAGGGCAAACATGAGCGTAGATCGAAAGAAGAAGGATGCATGTACAGATCTGCGGCTGGCATTTTATTTGTTTGGTTCAAAAGCCATTTAGGAGGCAATTTAATTCTCTTATTTTTTTAGTGTAATCAAAACATTTACAGTTCAGCTTCTGGACCAAAGAAATAAAATGCCCGCGGCAGATGTGTAGATATATCCTTCCTCTTTCGATCTATGCTCATGTTTGCCCTTAAAAATAATTTCTGGAATGCACAGCGAGCGAGCTAGCTACCTGGGTTTCAGAGAAAACTTTGCGGCTTTGTTTGTTTTGAATTACTGGTTGATAGAATTTCCTTTGTCTTTGATCACTAAATCGCTTTGAATTGAGGTGTCAACAAAAGCAACTCGTGCTATTGTATTACAAAACCTGCCCTTGTTCATTGTACGGTGACGCCACGTTGTAAATCTGATTATCATCTGACGAAAGTTTTTGCCTTGGCTTTCCTTTATTTGCCCTATTTGGTGCGCTCTATCAATTGCAGAATCAGGGATTTTCACAGATAATTCATTGAAAATTTTCTTGACTTTTTTCAAACAATCTTCGCCAGTCTCAGGTTCCCCTGCCTTGATCTCAACATTATTTATCCGCAAACAGAGTCGTCTCTGATACTGTTCTTGTTCATCCGCAGTCTTCTGCAGATGGCTAATATACCTTTCCATGAGAACAAGCCTTGATTCAAGAATATTGATCTTCGACTGTTGGTCTTTGATTTTATTCAACAGTCCTTGTATATCATCCTTTGAAGCAAGATCCTCTTTGAGACTGTCGAGTTTTTTGTCCAAAATCTTTTCAAATGCTGAGCGTGTCATGAAATCCTCCTCCATTTTGTCAGGAGGGCCTAATTCTTCATTCTTCGACCGAGAACATGCTTGCCGCGGCATAACGATGTGTCGGCTAATACGCGTGCAAATCAGTATCAATGACCCATCAATATTCCCTAATCAAGTTAAATTTCTTCAACTTTTCTATCCCACAAAGTTATTTTACAAAACAACGTGTTTTGAAACCATATTTATCTTGCACACGAAAAAACACGTCCGAACCCTGCGGAGACACGTGGCCTGCTTATTTCTCATCCACACACATCACATACATTTTTAAGTTGCAAGATTTTGCCATCAAAGTTATGCCATGCTTGCATTAAATTGTATTATGGTTCACTTTTGAGAAAGGTGCAAATGAATTGTGATTGTAAGATAAGATATCTGGCCTGACGAAGATCCTCAAATACTGCAACAGTCTTCTTTCACAGCCTCAGATGATTGATAAATGCCAAAAGTGATGTCTAGAGGGAAGAAAGGGGACTTGGTTTATTCAGCAATGAAAATAGCACAAGGCGACATGGTAAAATTAGCCAGTAAGTAACAAGGTAGAAAGAACTTGATACATGTTTATGTTGGAGATGGATAACAGGATTAAAAATCATCAGAAACCTGCAACTAAAATATCCAATTTTCTTCAAAAACAGCAAACTGAAAAAGCCCTGTACAAAAATACAAGGCTACACTTGGCCTCGTACAGGCCAGGTTTTAGCCTTGTAGAGGGGATTATGACCTTGTTATGACCTTCTACACTCCCGTCACGAAAGTTTCGAATTTGGTTGCGAATGTGTTGCGAGAAAAACTTGTTTACAAATTTCCAAGGCCATTTTCACGAAAACCTTTTTATTAATGTCCTCAAAACTTTTCTGAAAGCTTCTACTGCCTTTCGAACTATTCATTCGTAAAAAAAATTCGATTTTATCAACATGTAAACAAACATTGGAAGGGCTTTTTGTCAAGATGGTAGCGAACAAAAAAAAAGAATTAACTTACGAACAAAGGCTAGAAACAGTGTTTTATCACAATAATGGAAAAAGCTATCGTGAAATTTCCAACATCATTGGATGCTCAAAGTCTGCTGCTTTCGACATATGCAAAAAATTTGAAAAAACAAGAAGCGTAAAAAATTTGCCGAGGTCAGGAAGACCAAGAAATCTTGCGACGCCAAGGGCCTAACGTGTCGTAATAACCGAGTTGCGTCAAAGCAGGTTTGTTTCTTTACGCAAAATTGGAGCAAATGTTCGCAGAAAATTGAACTTTACGAAGCTGTCGAGGAACGTTGCAAGAAAAGTCATTAAGAAATACAAATATTCTAGCTGCATAAGAAAAAAGAGAACATGCATTACCCCTATCAATCGCCGTTGTAGATTAGCTTGGGTCAAGGCTGTTACCCCTTGGAGTGTCAAAGATTGGGAGGATGCTGTCTTTTCCGATGAGTGTCATTTTGCTCTCAACAGTAATGATAGAGGAAGATTAAGAGTTTGGAGACAGTCAAAAGAAAAGGACGATCTTCACTTTTTTCAACCAGTCTTCATGAATGGTCCTTCAGTGATGGTCCTTCAGTGATGCATTTCATCAGCAGTTGCTGGCAAATTGACCATTGTTGATGGAACGATAAATGCTGCAAAATATTGCACTATGCCCGATGAGAATCTGCTTCCATCCATAGAGAAATGTTATAGCCACAAAAGTGCTCCCTTCATTTTCCAACACGACAATGCTTCTCCACATGCTGCAAGATACACAATGATTTATATCCAACTCCGTAATATCCAGCGAATCAGATGGCCATCCCAAAGTCCTGATCTGAATCACATTGACAATGTGTGGGGTCATAGGCACCAGGGTGACCTTGTGCAGGTGGTTGGAGTCATGACTCCAAGGGAAGCTGTAAGTGGCCTGAAGCTGACGATATTCATCGTGAAACTTCAGAACGCTTATCCATTCATATTTGCCAGCAAGCTCCATTATCTTGACCGTGTACGCAAGATAATCCGGGACGTTGTGAGAAGTGGGAAGCTTGTTGGCAAATAGAAGGTTGTGAAATATGCGGGTATTGGCTACCACCCACTGAGAAAGAGAGACACCCTCAAGCCTAGGCCGCTGCTGACCATACGAAATAAAAACCCTAGAGTCCCCAAAGTCAGATAAAGATCTCTCTGATTCTTTTGGCACTAAGGTAGATAAAAAGTCCACAATGCGCAAAACTTTCTCACCTAACGGGACTGAAGCTGGAGCCAGAAACATGTCTGGATGTCTGTCTTTATTTGCTGCAAATCGCTCGTGTCGGGAGATGGCAGCTTCATCAGGTACACCAGGCTGCTGTGGCATCCAGGTGGCTCCTTGGGCAGGCTGGCTTGTGGCTGTTCCCAACAAAATTGCTGAGGCTCGGAATGTCTTGTATTCCTGGCTTTCCTGGCTGGCCAGTGTTAGAATTTAGCAGCATTTGCACATTTAGGCCTTGGTTGAGCTGGCCATTATGGTCTGGTCTCGTATTGGCGGGCATGAGTTGCTGTGGCAACGCTAGGGCGGCAGATGATTGCCTCTGTTTCGAAACGACAGCCTCCTTCTCGGCAAGTTTCTTCCGCAACGTACTCATTTCCTGAAGATGTTCTTCTTCCAAGCTCAGCTGCTTCAGCTGTTTCTCCAAAGCAAGTTTTTCCGCTGAGGATGAAGGGGATGGCAATTTCTGAAGTAGTTTTCCTGAAAGCTGGGAGGCTGGTTCATGTTTCTGGGAACCAGCCTGAGTGCTCTTTTCATCGTCGCTCTAGTGAAGGGTGTCAACTTTTCCATTGCAGTGCGGGCCTGGCATGCCCCAAAGATGGTCGTCATGAGCAGCATGGCAGCCCGCACATCGTGGTACTCGGCGAGATTTCACTGAGGAATCCATTTCTACGGGATCTGACTTCTAAAGGTCATGTATTTGCTGTTTGTTACTTGATTGAGTCTCATGGCTATTTGTATTGATGTCAATTCTGGCAGCAGCAGCTTTGTGTAGGATTCTTAAACCTACACAAAATGGAACACCAGTAGCAGATTATTCATTGCATTCGTTGCTTTAAAAGAACGAATCAAAAGTAATATGTGGTCTTTATTTCTCTGTAAATTTTGATGTATCAGTTGAAAATGATTCAATCATTTGAGAAAAAACAAATGTGTCACAATTTAAGACCGACCAATTTTTTTTGGTAGTGTGTTAGGTCCTAACAACCTAACATCTCTTTCTCAGACTGCTTGCATCTCCTACTGTCTCTGTTACTGACACTTCAACAGAAAGTTGAGTTGCATTTCAAGAAGAATGTTTTTTTTTCAAATTTTGGTACCTTTTTCATAGGCGCAGGAGACGGGGGCTGGGCTCAATGTCTGAAAAATTTGCAAAAATCAGCCATAATCAGGCAGAAATCCGTGGCGCAAAATTTTCTAAACAATGGATTTTTTATCGGGCAAAATTCTATCTTCCCCAACGCTGATGACATCTTTGTTAATGTCTAGTTAACCATCCCCGTATTGCTAGTACCATTCAGACATTCTCGCAAATCCAGGTCCCATTGTACCCCTTTAGGACCCTTTTACGGATCCCATTATCACTCCAAATGTGGAAAAACAATGTACTAAACACATGCAATGTACCTAACAAAAGGAACACAAAGAACAGCTCTGACACACTGACAGACCTAACACAATGAACAAAACTAACACAACTAACATACCTATCAAACTGAACACAACTAACAAACATAACAAACCTAACACAATTTAGATGCGTTACAAACCTAACGCAATGCACGCGCCTAACAGACCTAACAGGACTAACAATCCTAACACACCTAACATAACTAACAGACCTAACAAACCTAACATAACACACTTAACTAACATAACATAACTAACCTTAAGTCCGCGGATTTTAAAGTCTGTGCTTTTGGTTTTGTCATGAGGCAAAACATAAACCGCGGACTTACAGTCCACCGATATAAAATGCCTGCGTTGTTGGTTTTAAACCTATTCTTCAAAACTCTGAGTTTAAAACATGTAAAAGATCTTTACTTCTTCATTATTGAAATTGCAAATTAAAAGTTTCTTAGCTTTTTAAATTCAGGTATGGCAGTTTTTTAACTTTCAAATAATTGAGCCTCACGGGGGGGGGGGGTACTTCATCTACAAAATACAGGGACATGGCACTGGACAATCTGAAATGGCACCCTGTCCCCGAGTAATTCCTGGAAATTATACCCTGTCCCGGAGTAAAATTTTAAAAATGATACCCTCTCCTTGAGTTTTAAGAAAGCAAATTTTCCCATTCACGTATGTCTTTATTTCCAAATAATGGCAATTTTAAGAATTTAAAGTCATAAGGGCTTTGACCGTGAAATCAAAACTTTGGCCAGCTTTTGTCCAAACTTCAATTTCACGGTCAAAGCCCTCATGAATTCAAATTCTTTCTATCGCCAATTTAAAAACAAGTTTATCATGGAGCCGTACTTATCTGAAGTAAAATCATTGCCTTCGTGAGTGATGATAAGTAAATTTCGACTTTCTGATCATAGTTCCCCAGACATCTGTCACGGATCCTTGATAATTGACTCTACTAGTAAAGATCCGCATCCACGGTTGCAGATCAATTCTGGACCAACTTACGGAATTATCATTGGCTGCCTTCATCCTGAATTTTTCATCATACAATAACCACCCCATTGACTAGTGGTATGCTGCTGCATAGCGGATAAGGTCCAGCTAGGCTACCAAATCTCTTGCTTGGGCTAGGAATTTATCGAAGATTATTCATATGTAGCAGGTGAAAGCAGTTGTCCAGCTTTCGATGTCCCTGATCTTTTTCTGGGTTCCTTTCCTTGTTTGAAACACAACGTGGACTCTTCGCCCATGGAGAGAAGATAGGAATTGTCTTTATTAGCAAGACTATTTAAGTTCTCTAGAAGAAATTTCAATAAATCCAAAAACTCACCACTTTGAATGGTTTGCACGAAATTTGCTGAGACATCTGGAGTTAAACCCCAATCAAATGGGCAGGAACTTGCTGGTGCTGCAGATGCTGTCACAGGATGTTCCCTTGCTGTTGTAGTCGCAGACATGGTTGTGCACCAAGTGAATGGAGAGATGTCATTTCTTTTGTCATTACTATGAAAGGGGCAGGCAGTGTCATCGTTGGAACATTCGCTAAGCTGGCTAGAGAAGATTGTCTTGGTAGTACTGCTATCTCCTCGCCATGTACCAGCGTCTGCATGCTTTTTTTGACTTCTTTCAACAGCTCAGCCATTCTGGAGTTGACAATGTCCTTCACGAAAACTTGCAAGTTGTCTGTCGTAGGATTGGATGAACTTGGCATTGCCATAGGTATAACTGCAGAAGAAGTTTCACCTTGTCCGCTATCTGCGTTGGATGTTGAGGGTTGCGAACTCAGTGTGGTTGCTTGTGTAAAACTTGAACGCTATTGCGGTAAAATTGTTCTTTATTTTGAGTATAAAAGCACAGGTAGCAGCGTCTCCAAAGAACATCCAGAGAGAAAAAAGAGAAAGGTTGGCTGGTTCTCGCCAACTGTGCAGGCCGCTTCAAACTTTTCCTGTCCAGTTTGCAGTTTGTATGTCATGAAGTTTGAATCAAGGATCAGGCAGGACTTGCTTTTCTCTCTCTATTTTCTCTAAATTAATAAACTCCAAAATCTCTGCAAAATAACTCTCTAAAATTCCTCAAAACGAATTCCCTTCGTACTCTCTAAAATCACTCTCAAAACTCTTCCTCAATCCCTCTATTGTCTCGAATATATGTAAATGTCCACAATATTGTCCTCTTACATAAGACGGGGGTTACTTCTACACACGTCATAATAATGACCAAACAAGCGTTAGTAACTGGACAGAAGAGTTGAAGCAAAGTGAAAAGAATCCAATTCTGTTTTATAAAATGCAAGGTAAACTTAAAAAACAACACAAAATTCGCATGGGACAACAGGTACGTCTTTAACTAAATACTGCATATGCAATATTCAAGATCAAACTACAAATTTCATTACTGATTCATCTAATTCAAATCTATGTACCAAGCATCATACCTGTTCTACCTTTCTTGAACCATCCCCTATCTGAAGCACCTTCTTTCCGTGTCTCTCCTTTCCGTCAGTCCCTAAGTCTTATGCCAGATTAAATAGCAAATATCTATATCATTTCTACGCACAAACATTTGTTGTTTTTTATGGGAATATACAATGGCTTTACCACGAATTGGTAACTGATGAGGGGAAGATGCCTCGTCAGTTACCCATTCATGGTAAAGCCATTCATTGACCCATTCGTTGTAAAGCCATTCTTTGCTGCTTGGGCTTGCATGCTTGTGCTGGCTGACGTTGCCTCCTGAATTGTATCCAGTTGATCCAGTTACTGATCTCGATACCAGGCTCTGCAGTAGCAGCAGCAATGATATTGTTATTTGTGACAGTAGTGTGACAAATGACACGACCCTCGTGTAAGCGTTGTAATTGTGATGCAGATGGTTGGCAGTGACGTACATGGCTGAGGAAAGAGAGCAGGAAATTGTCTTCCACTCGAAACTGGGTTGTTAGGTCAACTTTGCAGCATGCATCCATAAGATGTGCTTCAGTATGTATGTTTGGTACATGTGTAGTTCTCCCATCGACAGTCTGTAATAGTTGCTGTTGAGCAAAGTCTCCACATAAAAAGAGTATTGGTCGCACAGGCAGAATGCTGATCGTTGTCATGATATGATGGAAGGTGGGCACGGACAGCTGGGAAATTTTGTCAATGAATAGAACATCATGGAAGCCTATATCCCAATTGACAGTGGATTTCTTGTTCTGTGCGCAGGGTATCTTAAATGTGGCATGTACAGTGTCTGTTGTTAATTGATCACCGTACATTCCCTTATACACAGAAGCAAGTGTTCCAGTTGGAGTTGCAATGTGCACTGTCAAGTCCTCATGTAAACAATGTGAGATACAGGCTTGCAAGGTGTAGCTCTTTCCTGTCCCAGCTTTTCCTGTGACCATTATGGGCTTCTTCCAGCTTATCATGTCACGCTCGTTGTTAACGTATTCTGTCTCGCGAGCAGCAAGGAATTCTTTGAATATATGGAGAACAGACAGCTGCTTTCCTGATAACTGAAATTCTACTGGGGCTACTGCCATTTGTAGTGGTGAAGTGCATAGCTGTAGGTACTGATGTTCATATGCAAGCAACATATCCTTGATACTGGAAATGTACGCTAATGCAGTGTGTATATAATGATCTTTGTTCCCTTCAGACTCAAGGATATGTTGGCTAATGGCTAATTGAAATGTACGCTAATGCAGTGTGTATATAATGATCTTTGTTCCCTTCAGACTCAAGGATATGTTGGAAGTTATCATTTTGTAGAACATCAGGTATCAGGGGAGAAGCAGTCTTGAAATGGCGCAACTGTGATGGAAGGTTGTCATGAGTCAGCAAGATGGTATTTAAGCTGTTGTGTGGGAAATTCACGAGAAGATACTGGGAAAAGTACACTTCATTGAATAATGACAAAAAATTGATTCCCACGAACATAGGTAAATAATGACCACGATTCTTCTTGGTGTTAGCATGGTGCTTTCGTAACCACTCAGTAAATGTAAGTGCGTGATGCATTTGTGCTCGAGCATAATATGAGCGTAGAAGTGCATTTTCAGGAGCAGTGTCGGGAGTGGGTACAACAAAGTCAACTTTCACGCCGTGGGAATATGCAAGTTTATGTGATGATAATAGAGACCACATTTCTAGTTCACATAGGTTTAGATTGACGAGATAGCAGAAAGCTGCTGAAGATGGATTCACATCACGTGCAAACATACTGTCTCTATGAAACGTCTCACTCCACTTGGATACATACGATGCAACATACCGTAGGATCATGCCCTTGCCATTGGTAGTTTGCACATCCATAGAGCATGCTAATGATGGCAAGATGGTATCAATGTATGTTCGTAGGTTAAGTGCAAATGCGTCGGAATTGTGTACTATGTGCAAGATCTCTTTGCCATCGTTCGTGTCAACATGGGAACAGTTTGCAAAACTAGAGATGGTGATGGTTTTTTATATTTTTTTTTTTTTTTTTTTTTTTTTATATCCATTAAAAAGTTACAATACATAAATACAAGCTACGCTACTTACAAAATTACTTTACAATACTACTCGGACGATACCCCGAGGAGCAAAAGACTATGACTACCCCGGGGCCATAGACACAGAGGTTAAAAATAAACTACTATAGTCTGTCTCAAATTACATGCCACGAGAAATGTCTGCGATCAATTCGAATTTAAGAAGGGTGGTTTAGGTATCATCGCAACTACTGCGTGGCATCTAATTTGAGGTAGACTTTAAAAATACACGACTAAAAATAAAAGAAAGGGAAAAAGGAACATGGGACATGGGAGATGGTGGCTGTGGTTTTATGACTTATAACGGAGTTTGACATTTTCTAATCAAATCGACCAGATTTGTGGATGAATTTAAGCGTTAGCAGGAGTATATCTTTATTAACTTCATCTGGGAAATTTTTATCACCATACAATAAAATCTGCATTAGAAGACTATTTTGGAGATCGGTATGTCCATATGGTCGTATTAAAGCAGAAACTCCAGCGAGAAGGTCTCTACGTGGTACTGCAAGGGAAGGGCAAAGCAACAAAAAGTGTTCCGTATCCTCAATACCATCGTTCGTAGGGCACATCGGATTTATGGTATCCTTAAAGTTGTTCTTGAATTTGTGAAAATTCAATTTACTGAGACCAACCCTGAGTTGAGTGAGATATGATAAACCTATTGGGTCATGAATGCCAAATATAGATCTTACCGGGGGTCTGATTATAGATAGTAGCTTCTTTTTGAAAACAGCAACAGACGGTGCAAGTCTAATCTCAGGATCAAGTTCATTCCATTCGGATAAGCAATGAGGATAGAAACTAGATTTAAATTTTTCTGTTCTGGCCTTTATTTGCCCAACGACATCTTGGTTGCGAAGAGAGTAGTGTGACTGTTGAAGTGGTGGGATTGGGTCCTTAGTATAAACAGGAGTTAAATTATTAATGATCTTGTAAAGCAAAGTGAGGCGTCTGCTCCATCTTCGGCAGCTCAGTGATTCCCAGCCAAGCTCCGAGTACAACTTTTCTCGCGATGTTCCTCTCCAAGTTCCTGTAATAGCTCGCGCAGCAGAATACTGAACAGACTCTAATTTTTCCATCAAGCTCGGTAAAATGACGCTACCACTGAACTCGCATACTTTTGCTGGAATATGGTAAATAACATCCCCATAGTCGAGATGTGGTCGCACATAGAGCTTATATAGCTCGTTTAGGGTATGCCTGGGCAGATATTTGGAGAGATATTTCAGCAAGCCAATACCCTTTCTCGTTTTGGAGATAGCTGATTTGATATGGGCAGAGAAAGACAACTTTGCATCTAGTATAATTCCTAAATGTTTATGTTCATCTACTTTCATTACCGGTATGTTATTAAAGAGAATTTCTGGATGATCAAGTTCATTTTTTTTCCTTGAAAATATTAGTTCCACAGCTTGTTTTTGCGGATCAGGATTAAACGACATCCTCCAATCATGAGCCCATTGACTTATCAACTCCAGATCGTGCGTAAATTTCGAATAAACCTCATTGAGCAACTTCTGGATGGCTATGAGAGGGCAAGCTACGGGCCAGGCTGAAGATCTCAAGATGATCACAACCCCCTGAGACTTTCAGTAAGGCGTTTTATGGGAAAGGTGGAAGGTACGTCCAGGCCTGAATGTGTAGTATGCTCTCAAAGGAAGGATAAAAGACCACCCTGATGGTCTAGTCTAAAACACCACACGAGTGAACACAAATTACCACGAATGAACACGAGTGAACACGAATGACCAGAAATGAACATGGATAAATTTTATTTTATATATTTAGTATATTGGACAAAGGCCACAAGTCAAATGTAATTGCATTATTTGTTCAAATTTAATCCGTTTAATCTTCTATCCATACAAAAAGATAATTATCAGAAATGATCAGAAATGATAATGATAAAGATAGGAATCACTGAACAAGATATTGATTGTAACGTCATTCTAGAGATAGGCATCAGCAAAATCGCTAATGGACTCATCATTGAACTGCTGCTGTATTGCAACATTCACTCGTTACCAGTAGGATGTTTATATTCTTGGATGCAAAATTTAGCTGAGCCATGCAATTTAGAAGATATTTGCAGTCAAAAGAAATTCATAACAAAAGCGAGGCGTTTGTAGGAACATTTTGATAAACTAAGAAACTTAGCAGCAAAACGGGCAGAAAAGGAGAATTTTCTTGAGTGTATTTTTCAATTTGAAAATGGTTTGGAGGAAGGAGCCATACTCGTAGATGTGACGAAGAAAACCCTGGAGAGAAAAAATGATGAGCTGAGGGAAGTAACAAATACCTTTAACCAACTATCCAAAGAAGCAGAGTCTTTGAAGCATTCAAATGATTTGATAAAGCATGATTTTGAGAAACTTTTGAATATGAACGATCAGTTAAAATTAGAAATGCCAACATTGAAGAGGAAAACAGAGTCCTTAAAGACATTATTTCTAATGAAGATACATTAATTGAAGAGCAAAGCAGACATAGACAGAGCAGAAGTTGATTCTTGAGAAAATCACAAAGGAAAGAAAGGTAGCTGGTATCCAGAAAGCAAAGATATTTTGGAAAGAGAAAGCAACACGGGCTCATTCCATCAGCTCTATTGATTTAGATGCATTACTTAAATTAGATTGATCCGTTTTCATTATCCGTATCATTTAGCATCATATTTTATTAGTTTAACTTGTAGCATTTATCTGAAAATTTACATGAAATTGATTCAGTTTTCATCAATTATGTCCTAGTCCACTATACCGGGTGTAGTAAATGATGTATTATTGTTTTATTGCTTACATTTGCATAACCAATGAACCCATGTTCAAACAATTTGGATAGCAAACCAAACATCAAGCAAAGTGTGCAAAGAATTATGATGGATCAGCCAATTCCAGTTGGCCAAAGTAATTCCTCTTTTCAAGAAAGCTTGTCCACTAACTGCATCCAATTATAGACCGACTTCTCTTCTCTCTGTTTTTAGCAAAATCACAGAAAAAGTGATGTATAAACGTCTCTACAACTTTCTTGTCAAACGTGAAATTCTATATGCTTTGCAATTTGGATTCCGTGCAAGCCATTCAATTAACCATGCTCTGGTTAGTCTAACAGAAGCCATCAAGAACTCATTGGATAATAGAAAATTTGGCTGTGGAATTTTCATTGATTTGCAAAAGGCCATTGATACAGTGAATCATAATATTCTGTTGACAAAGCTTGAACATTATGGAATCAGGGGAATTTCTCTAGACTGGTTCACATCCTATCTCTCAGAAAGGAAACAATATGTCTCTGTAAATGGATCTAACTCTAGCCATCTCAATGTTACCTGTGGGGCCCCACAGGGCTCTGTTCTTGGCCCTCTTCTCTTCCTAATTTACATCAACGATTTACCACTATCATCCTCAAAACTAACATTCTAATTATTTGCTGATGATACTAACATTTACTATGAAGCTGAACATCTCAATCAGCTGCAAAAAGTGATTAACAAAGAACTAAAAAATATAAAGATGTGGCTTGATGTGAACAAATTGTCACTGAATATTGATAAAACTAATTTCATTATCTGTAAGTCCCCTCGACTGAAACCGTTAGCATCAAAATTGGTAGCCTCCCTGTCAACAAATCCTCTTATGTAAAATTTCTAGGCGTTCTTTTGGATGAGAGTCTTTCCTGGAAATATCACTTGACTGAGCTTTCAAAAAAGCTTGCTAGAACCTGTGGTATGTTCTTCAAAGTGAGACACTTTTTACCCATTAACGTTTTGATTTGCCTCTATAATTCTTTATTTTCACCTTTCCTTCAGTACGGTATTTTAGTTTGGGGTTTACCTATGAAACTTATATCAACCCTGTTTTTCTCTTACAGAAAAGGGTTGTAAGAGCAATTTCTTTTGAACATTTTACTTCACCCTCTTCGCCTATTTTCTTAGACTTAAAGCTGCATGATCTCTTTCAGCTAAAATTGCTTAGTTTTGTCTATGATAGTATCAATAAGATCTCTCCTGCTTGTTTTCATTCTTTCTTTCCATTAGTTGAATCTGTTCATCAACATGGTACAAGGCAAGCCACAAAAAATTGTATTTTTGTTTGTCAGACAAAATACCCTGCAATATGGTCTCAGATCAGTGCGTTACCATGGAGCAAAGTGCTGGAACAACATTTCTGTAGAGATAAAAAGTTCACCATCTGCTTATAGCTTTCGTAGAAAACTCAAAGCTTTTTTCTTTGAAAACAATTACCAACCATAGAAATATCAATATTTTTGCAAATTTTTATACAATATGAAAGAATTAATAATTTTCAATAGTTATCTTTGAAACAGGGGGTGCTCTCTCCTCGATTAGCCTAGCTACTGAGGGAGCTCCTCCTTAAGAAATTCCCCCACTTACAATTCTTCTAGTTGTTAATTTGATTTAGAATCTATTGTATATTTCCCAAATGTAATTTTCTTCAGTTGTGTTTATCTCAATAGTTATGTTAATTCTGATGTTGTTCCTTTTGTATTAGGTATATGTTTAGTTTGTGTTTATAGAATTGTAGGTAGTGGAATTTTAAAATATGAAACTGAAACTGAAATTTAAGCTTAATCTTTCATAAAAACCCAGAGCAAACACTAGCTGACAGTATGTTCTCGTTACCTAGCATTTTCTCTAAATTTACTCGACGATAGCATACATGTCAAGGTTATCATTATAGATAGAGATGCCTTTGCTTGAAATATCTAAAAAGGTTGGGCACCTGAGTTTCACAAAGATTTTCAAATATGAATCAGGCTGAGAAGTTTCTTATATGAGGGCAACATTTCTCAAAAAATTCAGCCGGAGGTTTCTGATAAAGTGGTCTATTTTGCGGGTTCTTACTGTATGTTGTATCCTTTAATGACAGGCAGATTGCAAGAAACGACAAGATCAAGAACACTAGGCCTAAGAGGTGGCTGATCAACCATATCTTACAATATAAGACACTTACTGATCCATTACTTTGACATTTTGCATGTTGAATATATCGATGAAGGATTGTTGTGTCCCGTAATCTTCCACATTGGGTAATTATTCAGGCAGGGTCGCGCCTGTTCTGGCTGAGTTGACTAAAGATTTGAAAATTCACTCTCTCACTCTCATGCTTGCAAAGGCCCAGTGGACCGCACCTCAAAAGCAGGGAACAAAGTGGAGATCATTTGCAGCCCTATTGAAAGAGTTGACAGAGGAAAGTTCGGACAAGGATGATGACATCCCACCAGCGTCACCACCTGCGAAGAAAACAAAAACACAAAAATACCCTAAAAAAACCAAAAAGGGATATGAGAAAACGAGGAGACCTCAGTGACCTGGATAGCGATGACGAGCCAAGTACCTCTGCGAAAGCATAACTGCTCACATTGAGACATTGCTTTGAACAATAGACTTAGCTGCTGCTGTTGACTTTCTTCTTAATTCAATCAATCAATCAATCAATGAAAATCAATGAAAGGAAACTTGTGTGCTGTTCAACCTTTTGTTATATCCAATAATGCAATGTTTTTGGAATTATGCTCATCGAGAGAGAAATATAAACTAAACTGTTCAAAAATAACTGATTTTGAGAAAAATAATTTGCAATTGGATCACCATCCATCAGAACAGGCAATTTTTGGTCCAGTTGAAATGCAACAATTTCAATGTTGTATAAGAATAAAAATGCTTGGAGAAGGGGAAACTTTTGAAAACAGATTACAAGCCACCAAAAGTTAAATCATGTAGAGAATCACCTGAAATACTTGACACTTATGAAGTAAGGGAAGAAGAAATGTTATCAGAGCTTGATCAAAGTATTGAAAAAATAAGCGAGAAAATTGTTCAAATTATGAATGGATAGAACAGAAACCCAAAGTCTTTGCATTGGAAGTCAAAGAAATAAACCAACAGTTAGCACATTATGGGGCTAAGAACACCAGGAAGCGAGAAGTTAGGAGAAGTGATAAATCACCACTCTTGAAAATGAGATATGGGAGCTGAAAGAAAGAATGAAAAGAATGGAAAAAGACCTGAAAAGAATGATAAATATTGTTCCAATAAAAGAAAGTGTTAGAGTTAACAAAAAGATTGGAAACTCTTCAAGATAAATTTGAGAACACTGAAGCAAATTTGAAATACTTTGAAGATTTATTTGCAGATCTCCAATGCCAAATTCAGACTTAAGAGACAAGGCCTTCATGTATGCATTTTCTAACGTCCTGAAAAGGCAGCAGGGAGTCTTCTGCTGTCTCTCGAAGAAAAGGTGGTAGTAAACAATCTTCAAACATCCTGAAAAAAAACCTATTTCCGTATCACTTTCGTCCTTTATGGATGTGCATCTGCACCTTGGTGTATCCTCGTCCCCTATGTACCTAGCGTACCTAAGGACTTTTATCCTCTGTGGATGTGCAACTATATCTTGGTGTACCCTCGTCCCCTATGTACCTAGTGTACCTAGGGACTTTTGTCATCTGTGGATGTGCAGCTGTATCTGTACCTAGGGACTTTTGTCATCTGTGGATGTGCAGCTGTATCTTGGTGTACCCTTGTCCCCTATGTACCTAGTGTACATAGTGACTTTTGTCATCTGTGGATGTGCAGCTGTATCTTGGTGTACCCTCGTCCCCTATGTACCTAGTGTACATAGGGATTCTTGTCATCTGTGGATGTGCAGCTGTATCTTGGTGTACCCTCGTCCTCTATGTACCTTGTGTACCTAGGGACTTTTATCCTTTGTGGATGTGCAGCTGTATCTTGGTGTACCCTCGTCCCCTATGTACCTAGTGTACATAGGGATTCTTCTCATCTGTGGATGTGCAGCTGTATCTTGGTGTACCCTCGTCCCCTATGTACCTAGTGTACCTAGGGACTTTTATCCTTTGTGGATGTGCAGCTGTATCTTGGTGTACCCTCGTCCCCTATGTACCTAGTGTACCTAGGGACTTTTGTCAACTGTGGATGTGCAGCTGTATCTTGGTGTACCCTCGTCCCTTATGTACCTAGTGTACCTAGGGACTTTTGTCATTTGTGGATGTGCAGCTGTATCTTGGTGTACCCTCGTCCCCTATGTACCTAGTGTACCTAGGGACATTTGTCATCTGTGGATGTGCAGCTGTATCTTGGTGTACCCTCGTCCCTTATGTACCTAGTGTACCTAGGGACTTTTATCCTTTGTGGATGTGCAGCTGTATCTTGGTGTACCCAAGTCCCTTTTGTACCCAGTGTACCTAGGGACTTTTATCCATTGTGGATGTGCAGCTTTATCTTGGTGTACCCACGTCCCCTTGTACCTAGTGTACCTAGGGACCTCTGTGGATGTGCAGCTTTATCTTGGTGTACCCTCGTCCCCTATGTACCTAGTGTACCTAGGGACTTTTGTCCTTTGTGGATGTGCAGCTGTATCTTGGTGTACCCTCGTCCCCTATGTACCTAGTGTACCTAGGGACTTTTGTCATATGTGGATGTGCAGCTGTATCTTGGTGTACCCTCGTCCCCTATGTACCTAGTGTACCTAGGGACTTTTGTCCTTTGTGGATGTGCAGCTGTATCTTGGTGTACCCTCGTCCCCTATGTACCTAGTGTACCTAGGGACTTTTGTCATCTGTGGATGTGCAGCTGTATCTTGGTGTACCCTCGTCCCTTATGTACCTAGTGTACCTAGGGACTTTTGTCATCTGTGGATGTGCAGCTGTATCTTGGTGTACCCTCGTCCCCTATGTACCTAGTGTACCTAGGGACTTTTGTCATCTGTGGATGTGCAGCTGTATCTTGGTGTACCCTCGTCCCCTATGTACCTAGTGTACCTAGGGACTTTATCCTTTGTGGATGTGCAGCTTTATCTTGGTGTACCTTCGTCCCCTATGTACCTAGTGTACCTAGGGACTTTTATCCTTTGTAGATGTGCAGCTTACCTAGGGACTTTTATCCTTTTTGTGAATGTTGTCTTTTATGGATGTGGATGCGTTTCTTCTCCCAAATTTGTTAGTTTAGTAAGCGCATTCATCAAAGTTTTGCAATTTGAACTGCTTTCTGCAGCTACCGATATTTTTACGCTCAGCTGCAAGGCTGTAGGAAGTATCTTAAATCCTGAGGGGGCACAATACTTCAAGAACGATTTTTCATTAAGCTAAAGGGGCAGTTACTGAAACAGAAATGATATTTCTTTCGTCATAATTGCAAAATGTTTAGGGCACGCTCCCCTAGTGCTTCTCCAGTTCCTAGGTCGCTGTTCAGTCCTTTTTACTCTCACTCATCCCCCTTCTTGGCACTTCCCTCAATTTCTAGACTCTACCACCACCTATATAAATAAATGTACCATTTTCAAAATTGCGTATTGCAATTTTAAAAATTGCGCTTACCTCTAAGTTTTTTGCCTCCTTTATATCTCTCCTGATACTTTGGCTTGTCTTCTCCGCTCAAATCCTCTCCGTTTTCAACTGTGCTCTCCGTCCATATATTCTAAGGGCTCTCTTGCACTCCGTTTATGGTTACTTCATGCCATTCTTTTCATCTTCTGTTCTCTCTTTCCTCCTTTTTTCTACCTTTCTCTATTTCTTTTTTCATTTTCAAGGCTCTAATTTTCCAATACAATTTCAATGCAGCCACCCTTCCACCTTCCCTATGAGTTCCCTACTCTGTGGCTACCCAGACTCCTCAGCTTTGAACAAATGTTCTGGGTTAAAGCAGCATATCTTGACATTGACTACACTTTATAAAAGAAGCCAGGTGGTAGACAAATGTTACATAATGAGAGTATCAAATAGTATAGTAAGTGAAGTGATGGCGGTCTTAGCGAAATGAACAGACAGTTTTTGGCATCCTACCTTTTGTTGGTTTAAATAGTGCAAAGGTGTCATTTATCAGTTCCAGAACTTTCTAGGTTCTCTCCTTTTATGGCTCATTGCAATTTTCTTTTTCACTTTGAGAACCTTGCTACAATGGTTGGGAGAAATTCCATTTCCCCCGTGGGTTGGTAAAGAGCATGTTGCCAGTTATGAGTTGCGAGTTGGTGCTTTCTGCGAGTTGCGAGTTAATAGTGAAAAGTGCGAGTTGGTACATTTAAGATGCGAGCTGCGAGTTAAGTAAAAAAAATTCAGATTTTCCAAAAAACATTCAAATCCGACCTTTGTTCATGCTCCCAAACAATTGACTTATTTGGTGTCCAAAAACCACCGCCATTAAGTTTTAAGACCATTCGATATGACATCGGCTGTCCTCCCTTCAGTGAAACTGTTTTAAAGTCTTTGGCAAAATTTTATGCGTTACTTACATGCTAGACATTCAATTTAAGTGATAGTTTAAAATTTTTGCTCCTTTCTGGAGTGGATTCAGAGTTTTGAAACAGGGGTGTGACATTCACAACGCCAACTTCTACACTGCCAAGCACAACGAATACAACTTCTTTAGCGTGTTAT
Source organism: Aurelia coerulea (assembly GCA_039566865.1). Classification (NCBI taxonomy): domain Eukaryota; kingdom Metazoa; phylum Cnidaria; class Scyphozoa; order Semaeostomeae; family Ulmaridae; genus Aurelia; species Aurelia coerulea. The sequence continues at coordinate 14,511,652 of CM076947.1, forward strand.
ACATTCATAAAGGCTTTTCGTACATTTGTTTAGTATCTATAATGTTAGCTTTCAATACAAAGAAATACCCACTTTGATAGATTTTATTTGAAACATACTTTTCTGTCAGTTTTCGCAAGTGTCCAATTACCACCGTCGTCCGATTACCACCGCCGACATGACACCCAATAGGGCATTGCTACCAGTTCCTTGAAAAGCAAAGCGTTTTTGCTAAATAGCATCAGATTTTACAGGAGTGTGATGCCACTCGAATTTGCCTTGTGAACATGCTTTTCCAAATCGTAAAAAACCCTCAGCAGAGCTCAAGAATTTACTTCAATTTCTTTTCTGAGCTCAGCAATTAACATGGACTTGCACAAGTCGTCTTGAAAGGGAAAGACAACGAATTAATGATTCTCCTTTAATTTTCTTTCAAGACAACTAAGGCAAGACCCCAGTTTACTGCATTACAGTAATATTCGTGAACGACTGGAATGAAAGCTGCAAATTGTAATAGGCCTGTGGCTTCTTATAATTGATTTCTTATAAAGAAAATTACAACGGTCTAAAAACGCTAAACATATAAAACAGTTTCAAATTCAATTCCAACTTCAAACAACCGTTTTATTTGGCGAAAATGCATTCATTCAAAAGAAAACAAGCAACTCTTAATTTTAGCTTCAACTCGCATTCTTAAGTTTGCAACTCGCACTTTTGAGTTTCCAACTCGCAACTTTCGTTCAACTCGCAACTTGTAACTCGCATAATAAGTGCAACTCGCAACTCACAAAACAAGTGTTATTTGCAACTCTCAACTACAACTCGAAACTTGCATTTTTCCCTTCAGCTTCTCAAAGGATTTGAACAGAAGCCATCTTTGGCAACGATGGGGTGGCTTCCTCCTCCCTTTGCCCTCTCGATACGCTCTATTGGAGATTTAGCAGGTGTCTCAAAAAGTACAAAGGAGCAAAACGAGAACATTTTAGGACTTTCTCAATTTTGACTTTGTTAATCCGGAGATATTAGCTTGGAAAGTCAAATTCAAGATTACACTGAAACCCGAGGTTTTGAGAAAGGGCCAAGCTATGATTTGATGTCATGGGCACATTTTTTACTTTTTAAAAGAGTCATAAACGCATGGTTAGGACCCTAACTAAACAAATAGCAGGCCCGTAGGAAGCGGGGGGGGGGGGGGGCAGGGGGGGCTCAAGCCCCCCAATAATTTGGAAAACAATGGTGCTACGTCATACGAATTAATTATATGTATTGTTCTCTATTGTTTTAAGAACAATTGCCCCCCCCCCAATCCGAAGCTTCTTCCTACGGCCCTGACAAATAGATTGAAAGTGTGGCAAGAAAAATAAAATTGTACCACATCTCCAAAGTAACTCCTCGTTCTTTTCTTTGATACAAGTAATTCTTTGCAAGGAAATGTAAGATAATGGCCGATTTCTCAACAGAAAGTAATTTCAAGGACAACTGAAACATCTCAAAATATGGCTCTTTTCAAAAGTAGAAACTAAAAATTACAGTCAAAGCTTCCTTTGCAAAAATGCTGTGATATCAAATAATAGCTGGGCCTCTTTTTAAAACTTCTGGTTTCAGGTGCATTCTAAATGTTGATTTTGCGAACTCATATTTCCGATGTTTGGTAGAAGGTTTAAGTGTAGCTGTGTATTCGGAAAGTTCCAATGCCTTATCCTTTAATAGCTCCTTTATTCAGTCAAACGGGGAGTCCCTTTTTAGTAGCCGGTATGTAAAAATCCTAGTTTGTTCAATTCACTATACCCTTCAACTCACCTTACCCCATTCGTACCCTACAACACTGACGAGACAACCATAGAGCTGAAATTTCGATGGTAAGTAAATCATGGACTAAATGTCTGTGTTATATTTATATTAGCTGCAGTTCTTTACCTGCATTTTCCTTATTTCTGTTTCCAAAAGATATGCGATTTTCATGAAAAGACTTTCCAATCTATGATAACCTTTACCGATTATAGATACACTTATTGGTTTGAAGGTTGAGAAACGCACCAAACATTTCAACTTTCTTTCCTGGGGTTCCTTTGGCAATCAAAACAATCATGATTGTATTGTATTAGATTTTATCATTGCTTCATTTGAAAGAAATTAGATCCCGCTAACTGAATTTGAAAGAAATCTTGATTGTTTTGATTGTCAAAGGAACGCAAGATTTATTCACCTGGTACAAGGCACCAACCTCCCAAGATATGATAAGAATAGGGGAGGGGAGACCGGGAACAATTGTAACACCGGGCAATTGTAACACTGGCTCCCACACCTTGCACAAAATTGCGAAAATTTTGATTTTTGCACAGAACATGCTCATTCTAATGCTCTACATACGACTTGAGACAAAATAATATTGATACAGGAAAATTGCGAAATTTTCTGGGAGGGGGGGGGGGGCATATTATTGAGCACAAAAGTAGAAACTTGTAAATTTGTCTCTGAAAGATTTTGCTCTTGAGTAATTTCATTTTCACATCGCAGACACGACGTCTATTTAGGATCAAAACTGCGATAAAACTTTTAAGCTCCACAGCTTATGAGACGTGAATATTGAAAATAACGATTGCTGACCAGGTTAGGGGCAATTGTAACACGCTGTTACAATTGCCCCGTTGTAAACTGGCCGATGGCTTGGTTTCGAGTCAGTTTCTAATCTGGCCGAACAATGTGCATCCATGCAGTATTAAAGAGTTAAATGTTGAATTTTGCAAACAAAAACTGTTTTTTCTCAGTCGATTCAAACATTTTCAGCTCATCCATCAAAACTTACAAAGAAATAAAGACCATGTCTTATTTTTCTTTTTTCCTTTTTGAAGCAATGAATGATTTGCTACCTGGTGCTATATTTGATGTACAGAAAGAAACAGAGTCGTGCAATAATTATCTGTAATTATTTTAAAGACTTGTAGCAATTGCTCCAACCATGTATTGCAATTGCCCCATGTTGTAGGGGCAATTGTTACATTTGACCTACGGGTCTTAAAACTATCATAGAATCACATGAATTTGTCCCACATGATGGAAAAGGAGGTATATTTCATTCCAAAGGATGCAACTACCATATCATCTACCTCTAAGAGCGCAATTAATCATTATTTAGGATAATACATCCACAAAGGATAAAAGTCCCTAGGTACGTAGGGGACAAGGGTACACCAAGATACAGCTGCACATCCACAAAGGATAAAAGTCCCTAGGTACACTAGGTACATGGGGGACGAGGGTACATCAAGATACAGCTACACATCCACGGTGGACAAAAGTCCCTAGGTACACTAGGTACATAGGGGACGAGGGTACACCAAGATACAGATGCACATCCACAAAGGACAAAAGTCCCTAGGTACACTAGGTACATGGGGGACGAGGGTACACCAAGATACAGCTGCACATCCACAGTAGACAAAAGTCCCTAGGTACACTAGGTACATAGGGGACAAGGGTACACCAAGATACAGCTGCACATCCACAATGATAAAAGTCCCTAGGTACACTAGGTACATAGGGGACGAGGGTACACCAAGATACAGCTGCACATCCACAAAGGATAAAAGTCCCTAGGTACACTAGGTACATAGGGGACGAGGTACACCAAGTAGCTGCACATCCACAAAGGATAAAAGTCCCTAGGGGGTACAGGGGACGGGGTACTCAAGATACAGCTGCACATCCACAAAGGATAAAAGTCCCTAGGTACACTGGGTACAAAGGGGACGAGGGTACACCAAGATACAGCTGCACATTACAAAGGATAAAAGTCCCTAGGTACACTAGGTACACAGGGGACGAGGGTACACCAAGATACAGCCACATCCACAAAGGATAAAAGTCCCTAGGTACACTAGGTACATAGGGACAAGGGTACACCAAGATACAGATGCACATCCGCAAAGGAAAAAAGTCCCTAGGTACACTAGGTACATGGGGGACAAGGGTACACCAAGATACAGCTACACATCCACAGTGGACAAACGTCCCTAGGTACACTAGGTACATGGGGGACGAGGGTACACCAAGATACAGATGCACATCCACAATGGACAAAAGTCCCTAGGTACACTAGGTACATGGGGGACGAGGGTACACCAAGATACAGCTGCACATCTACAATGCATAAAAGTCTCTAGGTACACTAGGTACACAGGGGACGAGGGTACACCAAGATACAGATGCACATCCACAAAGGACAAAAGTCCCTAGGTACACTAGGTACATGGGGGACGAGGGTACATCAAGATACAGCTACTCATCCACGGTGGACAAAAGTCCCTAGGTACACTAGGTACATGGGGGACAAGGGTACACCAAGATACAGCTGCACATCTACAAAGGATAAAAGTCCCTAGGTACACTAGGTACGTGGGGGACGAGGGTACACCAAGATACAGGATGCACATCCACAGTGGACAAAAGTCCCTAGGTACACTAGGTACATGGGGGACGAGGGTACACCAAGATACATGCTGCACATCCACAGATGGACAAAAGTCCCTAGGTACACTAGGTACATGGGGGACGAGGGTACACCAAGATACAGCTGCACATCCACAATGACAAAAGTCCCTAGGTACACTAGGTACATAGGGGACGAGGGTACACCAAGATACAGCTGCACATCCACAAAGGATAAAAGTCCCTAGGTACACTAGGTACATAGGGGACGAGGGTACACCAAGATACAGCTGCACATCCACAGATGACAAAAGTCCCTAGGTACACTAGGTACATAGGGGACGAGGGTACACCAAGATACAGCTGCACATCCACAAAGGATAAAAGTCCCTAGGTACACTAGGTACATAGGGGACGAGGGTACACCAAGATACAGCTGCACATCCACAAAGGATAAAAGTCCCTAGGTACACTAGGTACAAAGGGGACGTGGGTACACCAAGATACAGCTGCACATCCACAAAGGATAAAAGTCCCTAGGTACACTGGGTACAAAGGGGACGAGGGTACAGAGGGTACACCAAGATACAGCTGCACATCCACAAAGGATAAAAGTCCCTAGGTACACTAGGTACATAGGGGACAAGGGTACACCAAGATACAGATGCACATCCACAAAGGAAAAAAGTCCCTAGGTACACTAGGTACATGGGGGACAAGGGTACACCAAGATACAGCTACACATCCACAGAGGACAAAAGTCCCTAGGTACACTAGGTACATGGGGGACAAGGGTACACCAAGATACAGCTGCACATCGACAGATGACAAAAGTCCCTAGGTACACTAGGTACATGGGGGACAAGGGTACACCAAGATACAGCTGCACATCCACAAAGGATAAAAGTCCCTAGGTACACTAGGTACACAGGGGACGAGGGTACACCAAGATACAGCTGCACATCCACAGATGACAAAAGTCCCTAGGTACACTAGGTACATAGGGGACGAGGGTACACCAAGATACAGCTGCACATCCACAAAGGATAAAAGTCCCTAGGTACACTAGGTACATATGGGACGAGGGTACACCAAGATACAGCTGCACATCCACAAAGGATAAAAGTCCCTAGGTACACTAGGTACATAGGGGACGAGGGTACACCAAGATACAGCTGCACATCCACAAAGGATAAAAGTCCCTAGGTACACTAGGTACACAGGGGACGAGGGTACACCAAGATACAGCTGCACATCCACAGATGACAAAAGTCCCTAGGTACACTAGGTACATAGGGGACGAGGGTACACCAAGATACAGCTGCACATCCACAAAGGATAAAAGTCCCTAGGTACACTAGGTACATATGGGACGAGGGTACACCAAGATACAGCTGCACATCCACAAAGGATAAAAGTCCCTAGGTACACTAGGTACATAAGGGACGAGGGTACACCAAGATACAGCTGCACATCCACAAAGGATAAAAGTCCCTAGGTACACTAGGTACATAAGGGACGAGGGTACACCAAGATACAGCTGCACATCCACAAAGGATAAAAGTCCCTAGGTACACTGGGTACAAAAGGGACGTGGGTACACCAAGATACAGCTGCACATCCACAAAGGATAAAAGTCCCTAGGTACACTAGGTACAAAGGGGACGTGGGTACACCAAGATACAGCTGCACATCCACAAAGGATAAAAGTCCCTAGGTATACTAGGTACAAAGGGGACGAGGGTACACCAAGATACAGCTGCACATCCACAAAGGATAAAGTCCCTAGGTACACTAGGTACATATGGGACGAGGGTACACCAAGATACAGCTGCACATCCACAAAGGATAAAAGTCCCTAGGTACACTAGGTACATAAGGGACGAGGGTACACCAAGATACAGCTGCACATCCACAAAGGATAAAAGTCCCTAAGTACACTGGGTACAAAAGGGACGTGGGTACACCAAGATACAGCTGCACATCCACAAAGGATAAAAGTCCCTAGGTACACTAGGTACAAAGGGGACGTGGGTACACCAAGATACAGCTGCACATCCACAAAGGATAAAAGTCCCTAGGTACACTAGGTACAAAGGGGACGTGGGTACACCAAGATACAGCTGCACATCCACAAAGGATAAAAGTCCCTAGGTACACTAGGTACAAAGGGATGAGGGTACACAGAGGTAGACATATAGTTTCGGAGTTGTACATAGGCGCAGACTGTTTTCGGTAACAAACGTGGATGGTTGCACAGAGTCTGTAGTGTGAGAAAAGGGAGTTTCGGGACGTTAGAAGATGCATATATGAAGCACATTCCACTTAAGAGAGGGATGCAATAAAAACGTTTAAAGATGGAAAATATACTGATGAAATTCTTACAGTTTACTATGAGATGCTTCGTAGAAATGTCAGCGTTAAGAAATGTGGTGACCTGGTATGCATAGTACTTAAAAAAACTGGCTAATGTAGATGTAGATAAACTCCAAAAAAAGAGCTTGGCAGCAACAATGCTTGTTGAAATGGAAACTTTAGCAAAGTTGCAAGTCCGGGAGGCGTTGTTGTCAAACGATAATAATGTTATAATTTTGAGGAGGTATGAGGTTTTTAGTGACCACTGCAACTGGAGCATACACCTTAGCCACAGAAAATATGCATTCTGGTGAAGCTGCTACAACATACATCAATATGTTTTTAAGGATATGGCTGAGCTAGTGGTCCCTGAAGGGGCAGTAGATGAAGATGTTGGAAAAATCATTTTTTCTTTTAAAAGTTTAATGACTGATTGCACTATTATGAACACCACTCCCTTTGATCAATTTAGCCATTGGAGGATTGTGAGATTGATGAATGGAATTGGACAGAGATGATTTACGTTATTGCGAGGATCAAAACAGTTTGGTTGTCGGAGATTAAAATGGAGACAAGCGAGTGGGTCAACTTGGTTAATGTTATTGAAGAGTATAAGAGATTGGGAAAATTGAAGTTGGAGGAGTTGAGATTGTATGGTTGCAACATTGATGATGAATTGAAAGAAAGGGTAAGAAGATTTAAATATTTTTCCTCTTTTGATGAATTATAATAAATATTTCTTCATTTCAGCATTTTATTTTCTCATGTTTAATTATCATAATATTCCAAGTTTCATGTGTTTTAGAAGTAATTTTAAGGTTATTGAAATTAACTGGATTTTATTCTTGTTGCCTAAAATAGTTTTACAGATGATTTAATTCATAAAATTTATTAAATGTAAATGAGGCATCAAGGAAAGGAAATTTGAAAGGGTCATTGTGGGTCAGCTAGAAATTGGCCACACTTTGGTGCTTTCCATGATTTTAGTAAATCACTCAGATTTATCTTGGAAAGAACACAAACCCACATTTTGGTTAATCACTGACAAGGGTGTCTTGGGCGGGCAGATTGCTTCTGGTTGCTTCCTGTCTATGCCAAAAGATGCTCCTGGAAAAAGCAATAAACCTATGGTTCAAATTATTCATTTAATATGTCTAAGAGTTATGTGACTTTGGTAGTCATGCATGTAATTCTCAATGATACAAAATATCTTTCACATCCATTTTATGCAATTTTATCATTTCATATGAAATGCCAGCCTCTTCCCAAAAATTAAGAAGACCAGCTAGAGCAATTAACTTATAGGTTGATTAGCAGTTAAAAAAATTTCCTCAGTTTTTGGTAATAGTCGCAATATGCATTACACAGCCAAATGACAGTATGAGGTACAGTAGGGGATGTACAGGGGTAAATAAGTAATGTTGGTCAGAGAGAATGGTATGTAGTGAACTGCCAACATTCATTAACCATAGAAGGGTAATTATAACAGCAGCATCTACACCAGAAGTAGCTAGAGAAAACCTAATTTATCTGATGAAGATTTTGTCAAATTAATTTAAATTTTTCAATCTTTCCCCTTTTACCAGAATCTCACAAATTTTAACACCACACCATGTATGTATGTATGTAAGTATGTACCGGGTGTCCCAAAATGATGTATTATCGTTTGATTGCTTACATATCCATAACCAATGAACCGATTTTTAAAAACTTTTTTATTTGATTGCCTATAAAGGCTAAATTGTATTTTAAGATGTTGGTTGCAGTTTTACCACGGCCTTTTCAGGTCGAAAAGAAGACCGATAAACCTGCTCAAATTCAAGCCTTAGAGGGCATGAGAAAGAAACGGCCTATTTGTCCGGTCAACATTTAAGATGTGATACAAAGGCTGAACTCGTATTCGTATTCTCTGAACTCAGTTTTAACTAAATTCGTATTCTCTGAGCGACGTATATTCTCTGAGCGACATATAAGTTCAGCCTTTTGCATCATACTAAAATGTTGACTGGGAAAGAAAGCCGTTTCTTTTTGAAGAAATCGGCCTAAACCATAACCAACTTCCTTAAATACAATTTAGCCTTTCACCAATCGGATAAAATAAAGTTTTTTAAAATCGGTTGATCGGTTATGGACATATAAGCAATCAAACAATAATACATCATTTTGGGACACCCGGTATGTATGTATGTATTGTATGTATGTTCTTATATCTGCTACATTAGCGGGACATCCATTGTGTTACACACCTACCTTAGCGGGACATTGGTGATTGGCGGGACTTACCCAGGGTCCCGCTAATTTTCTGTCAATTTTCGATGTCCTTACCATGTAGAAACGTCAAAAAATGCATCTTTGTTAGGTCCCGTGAAGTTGGTGAAAAACTTACACTAAAAAAAGTTAAAATGCCAACTTAGCGGGACCAAAGTTTTTTTGTGTGTTCCCATGGCAATTCCGTCTCAACAGAGTGGGAAATGCAATGTAAATGTGCCTAGTGTTGTATTACATGAGTTGTACTTCTGAAAAACACTCCGGAACGCTTACACACCATGTCCCGCTAAGTTGGGTGTGTAAACATTTGAAGCTGCTGGTCCCGGCAAGTGTGTAATATTACGAACAAATACTACCCATTCGAAAATGAGAATACCAGGAGTCAGTGAGCTGCGATGCTTGAGTTGCTCAAGGACATCAAACGAACCATAACCGTTATCTATTCAGTGCTGTGGAATGTCTAATTGGACAGAAGTGTAGGCCAAGATATTTGTGCCAAAAGTCACGGAAAATTTTCGGCAGTAGATCTTACAATTTTTTTGGATCGAGTGAGTCTTTTACATTTTGTTACCAATGCTGAGTGACGTTAGAGCTTCAAAAACCTCTCTTCACACTTGAACATTTTACAAAATGTACAAACTATCATTCAATTCAGAATTTCATGAAATAGGGAAAGGTCTATTTTGAGATCTAATAGAAAGGAATGTTCTCCTGTTACTTCCGAAGGCAATGTGAATTATCGCTGAAATCCCAGGGAGGAGGGGTACTGGACTAGGTAAATGAAGGTCATATATGGAAACGCATTTACACACCTGCCCCAGAAAATGTCCCAAAACTATATACACTCTCCCGTAAAACTTTGATAACAATATGATATTAAACACTTTTTGGCAATTCAGTTTTGCTTATGACAACCCAACACATATATTCCCATCTACATGATCGACTCTTTGCATTTGATATTGTATCAAGCAACCACCACGTCAAGTTTCATAAGTTGTTTTTTTTGCTTGTAAATTCTGTATCTCGTTAGATGTTAGGCGTATCTAACCTGACATCTAACAAATTAAAAAATAAGAAAAAGGCATCATGCTATTGCTCTATTATGCTATTGCTCTCTTGACATCATTTTGTAGTTTAGCAGTCCGGATCAGACATCTAATGTCAAACAGACTCTAGTACACTTTTCATAAGTTTCTATTCGCGTGTTGGGCTATCTGTAACTGTATGCAGTTTAAAATGTTTCATTTATTGGCCATGTGGGTAGTCAAAATCTTTTTGCTCCTCAACGTATCTTCCTTCTAGTACTGAAAGTAATTTGGTTTGAATTGAAGGTAGATTAATCTGTAATTTTTTTCCCAATAATTCTAATGGAGGGTATTTGGTTTCACAAAAATGAAACCAAATACTGGACCAAAAAATTGCAAAATAGCGCTAACGCTAGGAAACTAAAAAACAACGCTGTTAATACGGTATACCGGACTGTAGCAGTTTGATTGCGACCTACATACACCTTCCTCTATCACAATTTGTAGTTTGATCTATTAGATCGTTTTCGTAGTTTTAGATAGTTAACAGACAAAAGAACGATGCGAGAACGATGGGAAAAGTTTCATTAATGCACTTTCAGGAAAACTGCATTGACGGCAGAAAATATGAATATATGGAACAGATCTTATATCATTGTCATACCATTGCATTGATCTCAACTGTTTTAATATTCGGCTCAAAGGTGTACATGTATTCGAATGTGAAATGGTTTGAAAGGAAACTTTTCAAAACAAGAAGTAGTAATAGAATAATAATCATAACAACTAATATTTTGGCAGGTTGACTTGTTCAGACGTGAGGCAAAAAGTAGAATGAAGTGAAAATAGTTTAATATAAAATTAAAGGATGAGAATTTTATTGGAGTCGAAGACGTTTTTTTGGACATTTACAAAGACTTCGATGGTTTTGTTTCTTTTTGAATAGCAAGATGGATATTTCGTCGTGGGTTGCTTTTTCAAATCGAAAAATGTGGGCTCCCTGGTTGGCAAACCACTCTTTTCCAGTTTCAGTGCGCATTTTCGGTAAAACAACACAAGAGCCATTGCCTTCAATGTTTATTTCATGCTGAGATTTTTTGAAGTAACCATTCATGTCTTTGGGTAGTAGATTCTGCAATGATTTACACACGTCAATGGCTACCCTTGTGTTTCAAGCTTTTTCAATACTGTCCCATGACGTTATCTTTGCTCTTGGGTTGAAAATTCTGGCTACTCTATTTTGTATGTTTACAGTTCCTTGGGGTATGGAATGCTGTAGTGGGTACAACAGTAGTGGCCGTATCAATGTGTTATATATCGATTCTACTGCATAAGGGCTGACTTTTTCGAAAATACTAGAAAAAAGCTTTACTCTGGCTGTCGCTATATTATATACATGTGTTCAAAATGTTGATGTAGGCTCAGATGGTTATCCAAATCTACACGAAGGTACTTGTGCGATTTTGTCTCATGAATAGTTTGACTGTAGATTTTTATGTATACGTTTGGCTGTTTGGACAACTGTTGATGTGATCCATATAGCACAAATTCAGTTTTACCTTTTTCAAGCCAGTCTGCAACTTTTTGCATTTGACTGTAAAGTAAATGTTCTATTTCATTTGAGTTCTTTCTTGCATGATATAAAGCAGTATCGTCGGCATATAGTATAATGCCAGCATCAATGAACGGAATATGGATGTCATTAATTATTAGCCCAAAGAGAAGGGGCCCCAGGACGGATCCTTGTGGGACACCACATGTAACGTTTTCTTCGCATTAGTTGGTATAGTAAAAAATTACTTTTTGTTTCTTATTAATGAGATAATTACGTATCCATTGTAATTCCACATAATCTATACCATAACTTTGCAATTTTTCCAGCAAGGTTGCATGACATTATGTGTTGAAGGGTTTACGGAGGTCAATATAGACAGAACACTACATAGCCCTTTATCAATGTTCTATCTAACCTTTTTGACAGTAAGGTAACTGCATGTTGCGTAGATCTCCCTTTTCTAAACCCAATCTGGTCTGGGCACAACAGGTCATTCGATTCATGGTACTGAGGCCGTGATTATTAATGATCTTCTCGATAACATTCGATGGAGCAGGCTTTACCGTGACAGGCAAAAAGCTGTCCAGATTGTCGGATTGCCTGATTTGAAAATATGGGTGATTTTCCCACATTCAAAGTTTTGATTCGTGCAAATATTTTGAGAGAGAGAGAGAGAGAGAGAGAGAGAGAGAGAGAGAGAGAGAGAGAGAGAGAGAGAGAGAGAGAGAGAGAGAGAGAGAGAGAGAGAGAGAGAGAGAGAGAGAGAGAGAGAGAGAGAGAGAGAGAGAGAGAGAGAGAGAGAGAGAGAGAGAGAGAGAGAGAGAGGGAGAGAGAGAGAGAGAGAGAGAGAGAGAGAGAGAGAGAGAGAGAGAGAGAGAGAGAGATAAGGGACTCCCCTCTCCTTCGTTTTTCTTTCCTGTCAATTCGTCTCGAAGATGCTTTATTCCTCAACAGGAAAATGGCATTACATGATGTTTGGACGTTAATTTTCAATACCGCATACCGCATACCGCATACCGCATACCGCATACCGCATACCGCACTGTGAAAGTTCGATACCGAAATACCGCAAACAGCAATACCGCAGACCCCGAAGTTCCCCTCCTAATGGAATACACATATTTTTCATAAGAAATGTTTATGCCAAAAAATTAACAAACTCCAATACTGGGAAAACATTGCTTAAGTTTGGTCTAGAAAGCATCCTAGAATGTTTTCGATCTTAATGAGCAACATACCTCATTTGTTGAAGCAACTGGAGAATCGTATGTTGCTGCTGCTTGTTATCCTGAGCCAAGTCGTGACAGTAATAAGAAAATCTATCAAAATGAGCAATTTCTAATCTGATGCTATTACTGTGCACTGTATACTAGCTTTTTTAATAAATCTAAATATTTTTATTGAAGGGAAGACGCCCGGATCTGACGGAAGGACAGGATTCGAGCAATTTTGAAGCCCAGCACGCAAGCGTCACGAAAAGGGTTGCCGACTCAATGCAGTCCTTTCTACTCCTGCGATCCCAGTGCTTGGGGCAAAAAACCACGATAAGTTGGAAAATTGTGGGCAAGCCTTTGAAAAGTATTTTTATGGCTTGCGCGCCTTTGCTTTGCCTTATCTTGACGAGCTGACACTTTTTTGTGAGAATAATGTTTAGAAGAATAGTCAGGCACAGCATCATACAATCTTTCAGAAAAGTATAAGAGGGACATTTTACAAGAACATTAGATTAGAGTACAGCATTTCTGCAACACCTGTACACCTGGTATTTTGTCATGGAATTGCAGCACTTTTTTCTTTTGATGACGATTGATGCTTATCGTTCCCCAAAAAATGTAGAAAAACTGCGTCCTTTGAGAACCAACTTCAAGCTTGGTTTATGTTATTAGGATCTCTATCGATCAGAAAAATTTTAATTTCAATAACATCGCGTAAAAATTCGCAGCAAAGTCAGCTCTAATGCACTTTTAACAAAATCCCTTCAATAGCAATTGCGTTGTTGAGTCAGCTTGTTCTAGCAAAATTTAGGCAGTCAAATCAAACATGTTGATTTGTAAGGGAACGACGCTTCAAACTTGGGAGCGAAAAATATTTGTGTCCTATGAAAACATCAGTCTTGATTCATGGAGCATATCTTAGACTTCAAAACATAGGGCCTGAACAGTTTCCTCTTTGCATTTTTGGTTACTCTTTGAAACGTTTAATAAAGCACAAATGAGTTGGTAAAACTAGATTCCCATACAGAGGCGGATCCAGACCGATGCAACCGATGCAAATGCATCGGTCATTCTGACAAGATTGACAATCCAGAAGTCTGTGTAGTACCAGAATGTTATCAGAATCAAATCATTTCAAGTCTTTTGTGCAGCTACTGTAAACTGTTACTCCATTTGCTGCTTCAGCTTTCAAATTCATGTGCTGAGATGAGAGAAATTTTACAATCACATACTGTAAAGAGCGAAGCCTCCCGAAGCCTCCTTTCTCTCTTGTTTACACTGCCCCTGCGTAGCAACCTCGTAGCAAAAGCAGTCGCCGACAATGTGACCCATTATCCAGAAGAATAAGTTGACAAAACAATCACAATCGCCCAATTAATTATTCCCACTATTGAGATAATGTGTAACGCGCGTCTCGACAATCACAAAGGGAACAACTAAAACCAACGCATAAACAGGAGAATCTTGCGTAACCATTTTGAAGAGTGCATCGGTGTCAATCAGAGCGGCTTTGACAGCTCCTTTCTTCTCAACAATAGACAGCAAAAATGCATCGGTCCCCAGACCTCTGAATGGAGAAAAATCAGCGTTTTGCACCGGTTGACCGATGCAGTCCAAAGGTTACTATTGAGCAATAGAGAGCCCTCCTCTATTATTCTTGTTCGCTGTTTGGTTATCTCCCGTCCAAACAAAGAGGTCCAAATGAAAGTGCAGTGCACCAGAACCGTTCTTCAAAGTGGATGATGAAAATAATTATGATGGCTAAGTGTGGCAACTTTGCCGTTGACTGAAATATTCAGTATTCTAAGCACCAAATCAACAGACGACAAAATTTGGCCTGTCTAGGCCAAGGTGTAAACAACACGTCGAAAAGCACTGGTCTGAATTGGTCTGATCCGAGGTAAATTTCCTTATCCTACCTAGTACAAAGGAACGTCTTTCTGCCCAAAAATTGTGAAAAAGGGCGTTGCCCATGTTTTCCGAGAGTTTGAAGGGCTTGGTCACAAATAATTTCCTGGGGGCATCGCCCCCAGACCCCCATTTTGCATCGGTCACTCAAATGTCTGGATCCGCCCCTGATTCCCAGTCTTGTCCATACACATATTTGTTTTTGGGTCACTTGGAGGAACTTGCAAGGAAACACACTAAACATAACGGGACATTATACAAGAAAATTAGATTGATATAATTGCAGCGTTAATTTTGCTGAAAATACCGACATTTGTTAGTAATGTCGTTTAATCAATCATTCAGAGTCGTATTTTATGTTGATGTTAAAATCTATCTTGGATTACGGTATGAAATTCAATATATTATTCAAAAATACTCAATTTGAAAAATATCGTAGACTTTTACCAAAATCAGCCCTACTGCATTTTTGACAACTTCTTTTAAATAGCGATTGACCTGTTAAGCTGTCCGCTTGGTCCAGCGAAATTGACGCAGTGAAATACTAACGACAGGAAAAGAAAGGAATAGCAAACGGCTTCTATTGAATTGTCATATTCAACAGGAAAAGTTGATCTGGACATGCAAGGATACACACCTACACAGGAAAAGTTGTTTAGAAGGACATGCAAGGATACACACCTACCATAACGGGACATGATACAAGAGCATTGTATTGGAATACAATTTACAGCAACAACTGGCATATATTGACATTATAGTTCAGAAATACTCTATTTGCAATAATATCATACAATGTCCTAGCAAAGTCGGTCAACTCAATTTTAACAACGTTTCAAGATCGATCGAGCTTTTATTGAATTGTCAAATTCAACAGGAAAAGAAGTCAAAGCCAACGAGATGGAAAGAAAATTGTATCCTTTCTTTCCATCAATTTGTGCTCTAACAGAGTGGAATCTTCTTGCAATTCCATAAGTTTCGTCTTTGCACGTTCTAACGAAAAAGACTATAGATCGGAGGAGACAACGTTACGAAGAAATGTATCTTTCTGAAAAGGAGATAGGACGCTTCAAACTTGTATGCGATAACAAGCGAGAGGGATTTGACTTAAAAAGAAAAAACGTTTCCTTTATGACAGAAAAAATCAACGAGAAGGAAAGGAAAGAACATATTTCCAACAACAATTTACTCCAGTGCTGAGTTTTTTTTGAGAAGATCAGATTCTCAGTGTACAGAGTTTTGCCGAGTTTCTAAGTTTACATTACAATCATCGTGTTTATTTCCTGTACTTTCGCCAACACTTTAAATTAAGGCTTTCTGCAGGATTCATAAGACCTTCCGATGATTATGCATTACCCAGATTCAGAATATGTTAAGTATTTCCTGCAACAAAACAACTAGTTTCTTATGCTATAATTTCCCAATAATGGAGTTTCTTAATTTCTCGGCGATCTGAGGGTTGAGATTTTAGAATCTGTTTTTTAAAATGAATATGTCTGTTTGTGTAAATAAAAGGTCCACTTTTGTCACATCGCCTATTCTCCTTTTTTTATAGCCGTTAGTTGGCTGGCTAACGGCTGACTGCATACTTTCTCCAAAAGCTCTATCTTGCTGGCAACCGCTTCCCATTGTCCTTCTTACACATGTTGTTTTGGTAACTTAGAAGGACATGCAAGGATACACACCTACCATAACGGGACATGATACAAGAGCATTGTATTGGAATAAAATTTACTACAACAGCTGGTATATATTGACATTATAGTTCTGAAATACTCTATTTGCAATAATATCATACAATGTCCTAGCAAAGTCGGTCAACTCAATTTTAACAACGTTTTCAAGATCGATCGAGCTTTTATTGAATTGTCATGTTCAACAGGAAAAGAAGGCAAAGCCAACGAGAGGGGAAGAAAATGTATCCTTTCTTTCCATCAATTTTTGCTCTAACAGAGTGGAATCTTCTTGCAATTCCATAAGTTTCGTCTTTGCACGTTCTAACGAAAAAGACTATAGATCGGAGGAGACAACGTTACGAACAAATGTATCTTTCTGAAAAGGAGCTTTGACGCTTCAAACTTGAATGCGATAACAAGCGAGAGGGATTTGACTTTAAAAGTCAAAACGTTTCCTTTATGACAGAAAAAATCAAAGAGAAGGAAAGGAAAGAACATATTTCCAACAAGAATTTACTCCAGTGCTGAGTTTTTTTTATAAGATCAGATTCTCAGTGTACAGAGTTTTGCCGAGTTTCTAAGTTTACATTACAATCATCGTGTTTATTTCCTGTACCTTCGCCAACATTTTAAATTAAGGTTTTGTGCAGAATTCTGAAATCTTTCGGATGTTTATTCATTACTCAGATACAGAATATGTTAAGGATTTCCTACAACGAAACAACTAGTTTTTCAAGCTATATTTCCCAATACTGAGTTTGTTAATTTTTCTGCTATCTGAGGCTGAGTTTCTTATAAGTTTTGTTTAGAAATAAACACGAGCAAGTGACGATCTACGCACATTAATTATAACTGTTGCAAAGGAAAATTGCGTTGTCACAAGGACGGCCACTCCTGCCGTTCGCGTAATATAAAATCACCAGTCATTCATTAATTATCAATATCGAAAGTTCAAAAATTTATGGCTCTGTTAGTGTACAATAAATGTCCACTTTAGTCACATCGCCTCTTCTCCTATATGTTTAGCCTTTAATTGGCTGGCTAACTGATTTGTTTAGCAATTAGCTAGCTGCATACTTTCTCCAAAAGCTCTATCTTGCTGGCAACAGCTTCCCATTGTCCTTCTTACACATGTTGTTTTGGTAACTTAGAAGGACATGCAAGGATACACACCTACCATAACGGGACATGATACAAGAGCATTGTATTGGAATAAAATTTACTACAACAGCTGGTATATATTGACATTATAGTTCTGAAATACTCTATTTTCAATAATATCCTACCATGTGCTAGCAAAGCCGGTCAACTCAATTTTAACAACGTTTTCAAGATCGATCGAGCTTTTATTGAATTGCCATATTCAACAGAAAAGAAGGATAAGCAAGCAAGAGGGGAAGAAATTATCTTTTCTTTACATCAATTTTTGCTCTAACAGAGTGCAATCTTCTTGCAATTCGATAAGTTTCGTCTTTGCACGTTCTAACGAAAAAGACTATAGATCGGAGGAGACAACGTTACGAACAAATGTATCTTTCTGAAAAGGAGCTTTGACGCTTCAAACTTGAATGCGATAACAAGCGAGAGGGATTTGACTTAAAAAGTCAAAACGTTTCCTTTATGACAGAAAAAATCAACGAGAAGGAAAGGAAAGAACATATTTCCAACAAGAATTTACTCCAGTGCTGAGTTTTTTTGAGAAGATCAGATTCTCAGTGTACAGAGTTTTGCCGAGTTTCTAAGTTTACATTACAATCATCGTGTTTATTTCCTGTACCTTCGCCAACATTTTAAATTAAGGTTTTCTGCAGGATTCATAAGACCTTCCGATGATTATGCATTTCCCAGATTCAGAATATGTTAAGTATTTCCTGCAACAAAACAACTAGTTTCTTATGCTATAATTTCCCAATAATGGAGTTTCTTAATTTCTCGGCGATCTGAGGGTTGAGATTTTAGAAGCTGTTTTTTAAAATGAATATGTCTGTTTGTGTAAATAAAAGGTCCACTTTTGTCACATCGCCTATTCTCCTTTTTTTATAGCCGTTAGTTTTAACGGCTGACTGCAAACTTTCTCCAAAAGCTCTATCTTTCTGGCAACCGCTTCCCATTGTCCTTCTTACACATGTTGTTTTGGTAACTAAGAGCGACATTCAAGGATACACACCTACCATAACGGGACATGATACAAGAGCATTGTATTAGAATAAAATTTACTACAACAGCTGGTATATATTGACATTGTAGTTCTGAAATATTCTATTTGCAATAATATCATACAATGTCCTAGCAAAGTCGGTCTATTCTATTTTAACAACGTTTTCAAGACCGATCGAGCTTTTATTGAATTGTCATGTTCAACAGGAAAAGAAGTCAAAGCCAACGAGATGGAAAGAAAATTGTATCCTTTCTTTCCATCAATTTTTGCTCTAACAGAGTGGAATCTTCTTGCAATTCCATAAGTTTCGTCTTTGCACGTTCTAACGAAAAAGACTATAGATCGGAGGAGACAACGTTACGAACAAATGTATCTTTTTGAAAAGGAGCTTTGACGCTTCAAACTTGAATGCGATAACAAGCGAGAAGGATTTGACTTTAAAAGTCAAAACGTTTCCTTTATGACAGAAAAAATCAAAGAGAAGGAAAGGAAAGAACATATTTCCAACAAGAATTTACTCCAGTGCTGAGTTTTTTTTATAAGATCAGATTCTCAGTGTACAGAGTTTTGCCGAGTTTCTAAGTTTACATTACAATCATCGTGTTTATTTCCTGTACCTTCGCCAACATTTTAAATTAAGGTTTTGTGCCGAATTCTGAAATCTTTCGGATGTTTATTCATTACTCAGATATAGAATATGTTAAGGATTTCCTACAACGAAACAACTAGTTTTTCAAGCTATATTTCCCAATACTGAGTTTGTTAATTTTTCTGCTATCTGAGGCTGAGTTTCTTATAAGTTGTGTTTAGAAATAAACACGAGCAAGTGACGATCTACGCACATTAATTATAACTGTGCAAAGGAATATTGCGTTGTCACAAGGACGGCCAATCCTGCCGTTCGCGTAATATAAAATCACCAGTCATTCATTAATTATCAATATCTAAAGTTCAAAAATTTATGGCTCTGTTAGTGTACAATATATGTCCACTTTAGTCACATCGCCTCTTCTTCTATATGTTTAGCCATTAATTGGCTGGCTAACTGATTTGTTTAGCAATTAGCTAGCTGCATACTTTCTCCAAAAGCTCTATCTTGCTGGCAACAGCTTCCCATTGTCCTTCTTACACATGTTGTTTTGGTAACTTAGAAGGACATGCAAGTATACACACCTACCATAACGGGACATGATACAAGAGCATTGTATAGGAATAAAATTTACTGCAACAACTGGTATATATTGACATTGTAGTTCTGAAATATTTTATTTGCAATAATATCATACAATAGACCATTTTGACATTTAGAAGAGGGCCTGGGGAGAGCAAAATTTTTCTGGTAAATGGCTGCCACAGCTCAATTTATCGTTCGTGAAAGCCCTGGGGCTGCCATTTACCAGAAAAATATTGCTCTCCCCAGATCCTTTTTCTAAATGTCAAAATGGTCTATGTCCTAGCAAAGTCTGTCAATTCTATTTTAACAACGTTTTCAAGATCGATCGAGCTTTTATTGAATTGTCAAATTCAACAGGAAAAGAAGGCAAAGCCAACGAGAGGGGAAGAAAATATATCTTTTCTTTACATCAATTTTTGCTCTAACAGATTGGAATCTTCTTGCAATTCCATAAGTTTCGTCTTTGCACCTTTTAACGAAAAAGACTATAGATCGGAGGAGACAACGTTACGAAGAAATGTATCTTTCTGAAAAGGAGCTTTGACCCTTCAAACTTGAATGCGATAACAAGCGAGAGGGATTTGACTTAAAAAGTCAAAACGTTCCTTTATGACAGAAAAAATCAAAGAGAAGGAAAGGAAAGAACATATTTCCAACAAGAATTTACTCCAGTGCTGAGTTTTTTTGAGAAGATCAGATTCTCAGTGTACAGAGTTTCTGCCGAGTTTCTAAGTTTGCATTACAATCTTCGTGTTTATTTCCTGTACCTTCGCCAACATTTTAAATTAAGGTTTTCTGCAGGATTCATAAGACCTTCCGATGATTATGCAATACCCAGATTCGTAATATGTTAAGGGTTTCCTGCAACAAAACAACTAGTTTCTTATGCTATAATTTCCCAATAATGGAGTTTCTTAATTTCTCGGCGATCTGAGGGTTGACATTTTAGAAGCTGTTTTTTAAAATGAATACGTCTGTTTGTATAAATAAAAGGTCCACTTTTATCACATCTCCTATTCTCCTTTTTTTATAGCCTTTAGTATTAACGGCTGACTGCAAACTTTCTCCAAAAGCTCTATCTTTCTGGCAACCGCTTCCCATTGTCCTTCTTACACATGTTGTTTTGGTAACTAAGAGCGACATTCAAGGATACACACCTACCATAACGGGACATGATACAAGAGCATTGTATTAGAATAAAATTTACTACAACAGCTGGTATATATTGACATTATAGTTCAGAAATACTCTATTTGCAATAATATCATACAATGTCCTAGCAAAGTCGGTCAATTCAATTTTAACAACGTTTTCAAGACCGATCGAGCTTTTATTGAATTGTCATGTTCAACAGGAAAAGAAGTCAAAGCCAACGAGATGGAAAGAAAATTGTGTCCTTTCTTTCCATCAATTTTTGCACTAACAGAGTGGAATATTTTTGCAATTCGATAAGTTTCGTCTTTGCACGTTTTAACGAAAAGGACTATAGATCGGAGGAGACAACATTACGAAGAAATGTATCTTTCTGAAAAGGAGCTAGGATGCTTCAGGCTTGAAAGCGATAAAGAGCGAGAGGGATGTGACTTAAGGAGTAAAAACGTTTCCGTTATGACCGAAAAAGTCAACGAGAAGGAAAGGAAAGAACATATTTCCAACAAGAATTTGCTCCAGTGCTGAGTTATTTTAGAATACCAGATTCACAGTGTTCAGAGTTTCTGCCGAGTTTCTAAGTTTGCATTACAATCTTTGTGTTTATTTCACGAACATTTTAAATTATGGTTTTCTGCAGGATTCATAAGACCTTCCGATGATTATGCATTACCCAGATTCGGAATATGTTAAGTATTTCCTGCAACAAAACAACTAGTTTCTTATGCTATAATTTCCCAATAATGGAGTTTCTTAATTTCTCGGCGGTCTGAGGGTTGAGATTTTAGAAGCTATTTTTTAAAATGAATACGTTTCTTTGTATAAATAAAAGGTCCACTTTTATCACATCTCCTATTCTCCTTTTTTTATAGCCTTTAGTTTTAACGGCTGACTGCAAACTTTCTCCAAAAGCTCTATCTTTCTGGCAACCGCTTCCCATTGTCCTTCTTACACATGTTGTTTTGGTAACTAAGAGCGACATTCAAGGATACACACCTACCATAACGGGACATGATACAAGAGCATTGTATTAGAATAAAATTTACTACAATAGCTGGTATATATTGACATTATAGTTTAGAAATACTCTATTTGCAATAATATCATACAATGTCCTATCAAGGTCGGTCAATTCAATTTTAACAACGTTTTCAAGACCGATCGAGCTTTTATTGAATTGTCATGTTCAACAGGAAAAGAAGTCAAAGCCAACGAGATGGAAAGAAAATTGTGTCCTTTCTTTCCATCAATTTTTGCACTAACAGAGTGGAATATTTTTGCAATTCGATAAGTTTCGTCTTTGCACGTTTTAACAAAAAGGACTATAGATCGGAGGAGACAACATTACGAAGAAATGTATCTTTCTGAAAAGGAGCAAGGATGCTTCAGGCTTGAAAGCGATAAAGAGCGAGAGGGATGTGACTTAAGGAGTAAAAACGTTTCCGTTATGACCGAAAAAGTCAACGAGAAGGAAAGGAAAGAACATATTTCCAACAAGAATTTACTCCAGTGCTGAGTTATTTTAGAATACCAGATTCACAGAGTTCAGAGTTTCTGCCGAGTTTCTAAGTTTGCATTACAATCTTCGTGTTTATTTCACGAACATTTTAAATTATGGTTTTCTGCAGGATTCATAAGACCTTCCGATGATTATGCATTACCCAGATTCCGAATATGTTAAGTATTTCCTGCAACAAAACAACTAGTTTCTTTTGCTATATTTTCCCAGTACTGGAGTTTCTTAAGTTCTCAGCGATCTGAGGGTTGTGTTTTCTAGAAGCTGCTTTCTAAAATAAAAAATATGTAAGTTGCGATCTTCACACATTACTTATAACTTTTGTAATGGAAAATTGCGTTGCAACAAGGACGGCCACTCCTGCCATTCGCGTAATATTAAATCACCAGTCTTTGATTCATTAGAAATATCTAAAGATCAAAAACTTAGGGTTCTGTTAGTGTAAAATAAATGTCCACTTTAGTCACATCGCCTATTCTCCTATTTTTAAAGCCTTTACTTATAGCAGCTGACTGCAAACTTTCTCCAAAAGCTCTATCTTGCTGGCAACTGCTTCCCATTGTCCTTCTTACACATGTTGTTTTGGTAGCTAAGAGGGACATTCAAGGATACACACCTACCATAATGGGACATGATACAAGAGCATTGTATTGGAATAAAATTTACTACAACAGCTGGTATATAATGACATTATAGTTCAAAAATACTCTATTTGCAGTAATATCATACAATGTCCTAGCAAAGTCTGTCAATTCTATTTTAACAACGTTTTCAAGATCGATCGAGCTTTTATTGAATTGTCATATTCAACAGGAAAAGAAGGCAAAGGCAACGAGAGGGGAAGAAAATATATCCTTTCTTTACATCAATTTTTGCTCTAAAAGAGTGGAATCTTCTTGCAATTCCATAAGTTTCCTCTTCGCCCCTTCTAACGAAAAAAGGCTATAGATCGGAGGAGACAACGTTACGAAGAAATGTATCTTTCTGAAAAGGAGCTTTGACGCTTCAAACTTGAATGCGATAACAAGCGAGAGGGATTTGACTTAAAAAGTCAAAACGTTTCCTTTATGACAGAAAAAATCATCGAGAAGGAAAGGAAAGAACATATTTCCAACAAGAATTTACTCCAGTGCTGAGTTTTTTTGAGAATTCCAGATTCACAGTGTTTAGAGTTTTGCCGAGTTTCTAAGTTTGCATTACAATGGTCATGTTTATTTCCTGTACCTGCGTGAACATTTTAAATTAAGGTTTTGTGCAGAATTCTGAAATCTCTCGGGTGTTAATTCATTACTCAGATACAGAATATGTTAAGGATTTCCTACAACGAAACAACTAGTTTTTCAAGCTATATTTCCCAATACTGAGTTTGTTAATTTTTCGGCTATCTGAGGCTGAGTTTCTTATAAGTTGTGTTTAAAAATGAACACGAGCAAGTGACGATCTACGCACATTAATTATAACTGTTGCAAAGGAAAATTGCGTTGTCACAAGGACGGCCACTCCTGCCGTTCGCGTAATATAAAATCACCAGTCATTCATTAATTATCAATATCGAAAGTTCAAAAATTTATGGCTCTGTTAGTGTACAATAAATGTCCACTTTAGTCACATCGCCTCTTCTCCTATATGTTTAGCCTTTAATTGGCTGGCTAACTGATTTTTTTAGCCCTTAGCTAGCTGCATACTTTCTCCAAAAGCTCTATCTTGCTGGCAACGGCTTCCCATTGTCCTTCTTACACATGTTGTTTTGGTAACTTAGAAGGACATGCAAGGATACACACCTACCATAACGGGACATGATACAAGAGCATTGTATTAGATTAAAATTTACTACGACAGCTGGTACATATTGACATTATAGTTCTGAAATACTCTATTTTCAATGATATCCTACCATGTGCTAGCAAAGCCGGTCAACTCAATTTTAACAACGTTTTCAAGATCGATCGAGCTTTTATTGGATTGCCATATTCAACAGAAAAGAAGGCAAAGCAAGCAAGAGGGGAAGAAATCTTTCTTTACATCAATTTTTGCTCTAACAGAGTGCAATCTTCTTGCAATTCGACAAGTTTCGTCTTTGCACGTTCTAACGAAAAGACTATAGATCGGAGAAGACAACGTTACGAACAAATGTATCTTTCTGAAAAGGAGCTTTGACATTTCAAACTTGAATGCGATAACAAGCGAGAGGGATTTGACTTAAAAAGTCAAAACGTTTCCTTTATGACAGAAAAAATCAACGAGAAGGAAAGGAAAGAACATATTCCCAACAAGAATTTACTCCAGTGCTGAGTTTTTTTTAGAATACCAGATTCACAGTGTTTAGAGTTTTGCCGAGTTTCTAAGTTTGCATTACAATGGTCATGTTTATTTCCTGTACCTGCGTGAACATTTTAAATTAAGGTTTTGTGCAGAATTCTGAAATCTTTCGGATGTTTATTCATCACTCAGATACAGAATATGTTAAGGATTTCCTACAACGAAACAACTAGTTTTTCAAGCTATTTTTCCCAATACTGAGTTTGTTAATTTTTCTGCTATCTAAGGCTGAGTTTCTTATAAGCTGTGTTTAAAAGTGAATGCGTGCAAGTGTCGATCTACACACATTAATTATAACTGTTGCAATGGAAAATTGCGTTGCCACAAGGATGGACACTCCTGCGTTAGCGTAATATAAAACCACCAGTCTTTCATTAATTAGCAATATCTAAAGTTCAATAAATAATGGCTCTGTTAATGTACAATAAATGTCCACTTTAGTCACATCGCCTCTTCTTCTATATGTTTAGCCTTTAATTGGCTGGCTCACTGATTTTTTTAGCCCTTAGCTGGCTGCATTTCCATTTCCGAAAAAACATTTCCGTTATGACCGAACCTTAAGAAAATTTGTCCGTTTTGCATCCTCAATCATTCTTGAACCTTCAGATATCATATTTTTTATCCCCTCAGGCTTGTCGTCCGGTTGACCATTCCTCACGAAGCTTTTATAAGCACGACTCTTGTTTCTTAGAAAGTTTTGACAATTTGCGTTATCCACGGTGCTATTATTATTATTATTATTATTATTATTATTATTATTATTATTATTATTATTATTATTATTATTAAATTGAACTAAAAGCACCATCAAAAAACAACAGAAAATAAAATATATGAAAAAACACACTGTTATTTGTCAAAAACGTTTCGATTAAAATCTTCATCAGTTTACTTTACAACTCCGGACAGCCGGTTAATTTTATTATTATTATTATTATTATTATTATTATTAATATTCATATTATTGGTTCAATATAGCGTGTCCTCTGTTAAAAAGTTTGCTTTCGTATTCTAAGCGTGATTTATTGTCCTTAAGTTTCATAAATGCGTAAATTTTGAAGAAAGGTTCTTTAAGGCTTTTAATAGATTTTCCGCAGTTATGTACATGTTTTTGAAAATTGCAAGAAGAAACTCCGCTTCTTGACTCAGATATGTGATTGTTCATTCTTTGATGTAAATTCGTTGTCTGGCTGATGTATTTCATTTGACCATCACATAAATTACACGAGAGAAAATATATGATGTTTTTGCTATTGGAGGTAATTTCTGATTTGATGTCCCATATTGTTCCATTTGTAGTTTTGAAATTCTTCACTGGTTGTAGATATAAACGGCATAATTTGCATTGTGCTTTATTGCATAATTTAATTCCAGGTTCTTGTCTCACAAAGGGGATGGATGTAAATTTCGCGTTCGTTGTCTTGAATGCCTTTAAAAAGGTTTGAAATGGTCTTGATAACATGGCTATGATTTAAACTTGGGTAAAATGCCGTAACAAGTGGTATAACATCTCTTGTTTTATTCGGTGCAGGACCTTGTAATTTTGCTTTGTGGAATGCTTTATCAATTAAGGAGTTGTGATAGTTGCAATTCAAAGGCCAGTTTTTTAATTCTTGTAAACGGAATTTAACTATCTCTTTAATTCTCTAATTGTAAATATATATACCGTATGTGGCAATGAGGATACGGAGCACCTTTTGCTTCTGTGCCCTTCTTTTGAGGCTCAACGACAAGATCGTCTCGCTTGAACTGTTGACTTTTGCTAAAATTTGTTCAAGTTTGCTGTAACGCATCCTTTATCCCGTGATGATGAACACCTTTCAAACGACTTGAGCTGAAATAAACTCCAATAGACCTTTAAGCTATTCTACAAAAGAACCTGGATTGAGAGACAAGTTTTTGTAAATGTTCGTAGGAGAGGTTCGATTGGGTGGCGTTCGCGCTTCTATCACTGTTGGGAACATTCGAAAATTTTACAAAATGTATCAAAACATCGTTCGATTCAGATTCATTTTCAGAACTGCAAAGGTCTATTGACTCTACATTTCGTAAAAAAAAAACCGGTCGCTTTGATTAAGTTTTGTGGAAACTTTAGTTACATGACATGCAATCACCAAGCCCCTTGATGTTCCTTTTGTCGCACCAAGATCTTTCTCTTTGTAAATTTTCTTTTTCAAATTAGATCCACTATATAACATAAAAGTGTTGCGCTTGCTGCATTATTTTGATGCATCACTACACAACCCTCAGTATCCATTTAGCTGGTAGTATCTATTGGTATGTAGTTCAACATTGCTCATGTCATTGTTTTATGTTCCCCATGTTATGGTGTCGTCCCTGTTGTGTTGTGTTGTGTTATGTTGTATTGCAATTAGAAAGTATATGAGATGTATAGCAAATGTCTTATACAAATAATCAAGAACCTACAGCTGTTTCAAGGAATATTAAAATGCGTCTATCCGAGAAAAGAACCGATATTACTCACAATTTGATGAAAAGGTCACCTATGGAGTTTCACGCATAACAGTTGAGTATTAGGATAGCTACAAGTATTTTTTTATAAGAAACTAAGAATTTGCGCCAGTTCTGAAACTTTCTTAAAATCATCAGATTTTGAGTACTCAGAGTTTCTTACGAATTTCTTAGAGGTTCCATAACAATCTTCATGTTCACTACTTGTGCCACACTTGTGCCCTCGTGAACATTTCAAAAAAATTGTTTTTAAGTCTTTCCAATGTTTACACATTACTCAAGTACCTTACCAGTAACATGATACAGGAAACAAGTGAAAGTAAAATTATATCAAGGATTTCCTTTATCAAAGTAAGTAGTTTCTTAACTTATCTTCTCCCAGAACTGGAGTCTCTTAATCCTTTGGCGATCTGAGAGCTGAGTTTCTCGTGGGCAGTTTCTTATGAAAATACGCATACTTGTAAGGTAACTTTCACACATATGCTATCTCTTGGACAGTGAAAGGCTAAATGGCATTGATTCAGATAATTATCTTCATTCTACGCGAGAATGTAAGAATGCCGCACCACCAGACAGGAATCGAACTCGCCCAAAAATTTACACATATTCGTTTTTGGTCACTTGGAGGTACCTGCAAGGATACACACCTGACATAGCGGGACATTTTGCAAAATCATAATAAAACCTTTCTAGAACATACAGTATTTTCTAGAGTGTCACAGTTTGATTTCAGGAAGAAAGAAATGTTTTTGTGAACAATTAGTAACTTTACACAGTTTACCGATGAATATTTAGTTTTGCAGTCTTACCGGGACATTTTCGTAAAGCTTGAAATTTGGCAACTTTGCGGGACGGGAAATGTTTGCTCATAAAAAGGAAAATATAACTGGCATCAAGTTATTCCTTGAATGTAAGGTATCACTAGGCCAAATATTCTATGAATTCACCAAAGAGAAGCTATTTAGAGTCCGTCCCGGTAGAGTGTCCTCACAACGAAGTCCCGCTAAACTACCATTGATTTGTATGTATGTATGTATTGTATGTATGTAAGTATGTGTAAAGTGTGGATTCACAAAAAAAAGAAGTTAAGAAACTACAAAAGGAACACATGCAAGTGCAACAAGAAGAAAGTTCAGAGCAAATAAGGAATTTGTATACTTTGCAAATGCATAAAACTAAAGAGATACTTACTTTGTCTTTTTAAATTGCCATTTAAGTCCCGAACAGTTATTTCCTTGAACTCAACATTGAAGACTGATTTCATCACCACTCGGAAATAGTTCTTATATAAAGGCCTCATCCCTGAATCCGTGGCTTTTCTCAAATATTTTTGGTATGCGTCATCAATTGTGATTTTTTCTCATTGTTGCTGATGGTAAATAGTCCTTGTACAATTTCCTTGTGGCAGCTATAAATAAATAGAATCATAATGTGAAAATTTAGATTGCTACTGGTAATGGTTTTCCTCCCAGCAAATGGGCCTAATATGGATGTGCGGCGATTTCAAGAAGCAACTATTTCACATATAAGGTATCATCAGCCTTGCTTCATTTGAAAATATCAGCAGCTAGCTTGGTATGAATAACTAAGTGAGAAGAAATCAAATTCTTACCCGAAGCTCTATTTTCCACAGAAGCTGTACGCTCCAACAGTTGCCATCTTTCATCAACCATATTATCAATCCTTTTTTAAACTGGCGCACTCTTGTTAAATTTTGTAAAAGCGCGCGAAACCACACCACCCCCAATCACATTTCGTGAGGTTTCAGGACACAATAAGAGACGGCGCATGTCACACCCATCCTCCCTCCCTCTCCACCCTTCCAACGCTGGCGTGAGATTAACCTCATTTTTTTGCTTTCGTTCAGGTCAGTTCTCCCAATTCAAAATGGAAGATGATGGAGCATGCGGTTAATTCCAACTTGAGAAAGGATGAGTTATAATATGTTGTTTGAAAAGCAAAACCAAGAAAATTCTTCATGAAAAGGTAATGGAAAGGTAAGTTTTACACACGTTAGAACTTAACTGCAGTGGGAACAACTAGAATCTTGTCTTTCGGCCCTTGTTACAACATTATACAAATAATACAGATAAGTAGCCAATACACCAATACAAGAGGTGAGGTGGCCCGTTAGCAAGATGGCTCCCCTTCAGGTGAAATCCTACTTACCTGGTCACAGCTTTGTAAACAGCAGTTTGTGTTTATATGTATGCCGGGCTGGCCAGTCTTGACAAGATCCCGGATATCGACAATGCACATGCACACACTATGCACACATTAGAACAGGACGTACGGTGAAATGAAATGAACGTGAACCAATGGCAAAGGAAACCACACTAGCATGGATGTTAATGGGTGCAATTCAAGATCATCAACAAGACAGAACCAGAAGCTGTGTAATTGTGATGGTAGAGAAACCAAGTTCAATTGTAGAAGACTGAAGAAGATGCTTGGAGAAGGAAGAACTTTTGAAAACAGACTACAAGTCACTAACAGTTAGATCATGTAGAGAATCACCTGAAATATGTGACACTTATGAAGTAAAGGGAGAAGAAATTTTATCAGAGCTTGATCAAAGTATTGAAAAAGTAAGCGAAAAAATTGTTCAAATTATGAATGAAAGTTTTGAAAAAACTGAAAGAGAGACTGTACTGAAAGATAGGAAACTGATGGATTTAAAGGGCAAACTTGAGAGGGAAGAACAGAAAACCAAAGCTCTTACATTGGAAGTCAAAGAAAGAAACCAACAGTTAGCATATTATTGGGCTAGGAACACCAGGAAGCGAGAAGTCAGGAGAAGTGAAAAAATCACCACTCTTGAAAATGAGATCAGGGAGCTAAAAGAAAGAATGAAAAGAATGGAAAAAAGATCTGAAAAGAATGATCCAATTGTTCCAATGAAACAAAGAAAGTTTCAGAGTTAACAAAAAAAATTGGAAACTCTTTAAGATAAATTTGAGAACACTGAAGCAAATTTGAAATACTTTGAAGATTTATCTGCAGATCTCCAATGCCAAATTAAAGACTTAGAGAGGGATACAATACAAACATTTAAAGATGGAAAATACACTGATGAAATTCGTACAGTTTACTATGAGATGCTTCATAGAAATGTCAGCGTTAAGAACTGTGCTGACCTGGTACACATAGTACTTAAAAATTCCTTTTTAATGGGTTGCAATCAAAAGGGTTACACCAAGAAAGATTCCTTTTGATGCCAAGTTGCAAGCGACTCCCTGCTCAGCAAGGCGCAAATAAATCTTTTCACAACACAAGCATTTGAATTATACCCATTAGGCTACTCGCCGCTAGGGACAGCATCCCTCCCAAGCAAAAATTATTTGAAAGAGGCCAATGTGAACTTCACTATGAGGCTAATGTTGATTGCAATGGTGATTGCGATGTGGATTGCAACCCTGGATTCAAAGAGTGATTGCTGTGTCCATCAGATATAAAGGCAGACACTTCGCAGTTGGATGGTTCTTTTTGAAACATTTCTCAATAAATGTAATCGAAAGTATTTGAATTTCCTTATTTCTGGTAAACTGTGAAATTAATTTTGGGAGTTTTATCACAGGTTCATTTTGCTGTTGATTTATCTCTTTTTGAAAAACAGCATATTTTTTCAAGGGCGCCTACCTTGTAGGAAGTGTGTTTATTCACGGTACTTTACGCAGTGTCCTATGACCCAGTCCTGTTAATCTTTGTATATCATAATAAACTGAGGGGTATGCAACTTCTGCACATAAACCAATCAGCGAGCAGGATCTCAAGAGAAGATTATCACAAGCGCGTTCTATCCGTTGTGGTTTGAGTCAAGCAAAATTGTTTACATAAGCCTTTGTTCAACCAGATGTGAAAAGTGACACCGTGTGCAAACTAGGGGGTCGCGTGAAAAGTCAAGATTATTGGAGGACAAGCGTAGTACCCGAGAATAACATTCAATGCACGTTTTTATAAGCAACGGCTTTCAAGAAAGTTTACCTGCACCTCCAAAAAATTAAGAAACCATGATAAATAGAAGAGATCAAGTTCCAAGTTAATAAACATTTTTCAAATGCATTCTTCATTCAAATTCTACAGTTTCCTTTCATGCACAAGGCAAATCCTTAGCCTAATTGAGAATTTAAACTTATTAAACGCTTGCATGCTATGAACCAATTCTTCCTTTATATTATGTTATGCTACTTTGAATTAAGAAAAGTACTTGCAAAATCAATATTTCAACAACAAAACGGTTAATTTAAACAACTTTGCTTACCTCAGACTTGCCCCAAGTCTCTTCCGCGAAAATAAAACCAAAATATATCCGAAGTCAAGTCAGACGACCACAGACACTGCGTGACAATAAGCGAACAACCAGCTGAAAAATTTCTTAGCAGTACCAACCCCCAGCTCAATTTACGGCCAAAGTTTTGTTTACTGGCCATAGCAGCGGGCTCTGACCACAGCAACGTGTAACGCGCTTGTGAGAAAAGTGAACAATGGAGTTAGGAAAAGTTGAATACCCCTAAGTTTTTCTTGTCACTGGGATTTTCAAATTCTAACGTCTGTAGAGTTGACCAATCAAAAATCACGCTATCTGATTCCCTGTGGCCAGATCGTATAACAGTTGATATCGTGTTTCATAACACCGGAATTTGAAACCACAAACTTATTCATACGTCATCTTGACCTTGAGAGGACTGACGCTGTGTACTGCTTGGTCACGGTACGGTTCTAGGACACTCTCTGTACTGGGTCACAGGACACCCATTACTCTACAGTACTGGGAATAAACACACTTCCTACAAGGTAGGCGCCCTTGATTTTTGTATTGAGAATGCAGCAAAACAACAATCATCTTGTATTTTGCAGAACTTATGTTCCGTTTTGACTTAAACAACTTTTCTGCGCTTCCCTGTGGTCTCTGCGTTTTCTCCTGGCATTTTCTCCTGGCATTTTCTCTTTTTGTTTGCATTCCATTTTGGTCTTCGTTCAAATCTCTTCATAATAAATTGTATTGTTTATTTGAACGAGACAAAATAGTGTGTTACATCAATTTGGCTGCATTCTTTCTTTTATATTCATATACTTTCAATGACAACTTCCGCACGTCATGTAGGATTCTTATTGACGTCACATCTGTCAGAATTTCTTCCAGGCAGACTTTGCTGGTTTTTTCCTAGAGTTATTTTTGTTGTATTGAATGAGCACAGGGAAACCCCAAAATGTGTTGTGCACAGCACACAAGTAGTGAGACAATATAGGCGTCTTTGTGATATTGCATGTAGGATTTTTCGCAGGAAACAGGATTGTATTCTGGAGACAAAGCTTTGAAAATTAATCTGCAAGTTCAATGGGCCTAAACTGAGGTGAATTTTACTTAATGCACAAAATCTCGTACACCTTTGGCAACATCCTTTTGTTTTCAAGAAAAATCCATCATAACTTTATAGTCACATTTGAAATGAAAGATGTCCAAAAAACCGTTAACCTGATACCAAAAGTGGGAATAACAGTATACGCAGAAAACATAATATCCAAATGCTAAGCTAAGTAATTTGTAATCTTGTTTCCCCAGCTCCACTGCGAAGTGTCTGCCATTGTTTCTGATGCACATGGCAATCACTCTTTGAATCAAGAGTGGCAATCAAGATCAAGATCACTATTGCGATCAACATTAGCCTCATATTGAAGTTCACCTTGGCCTCTTTCTAATATTTCTTGCTTGGGAGGGGTGCTGTCCCTAGCGGCGAGTTGTAAGCTACATCTCGTAGAAATCTGTTGAAAGCAGAGTGTTATGTTTTTAGTGTTTGCTAAAGTAAGGAAATGCTGAAGATTAATAGTCTGCTGCTTGAAATTTACAAAATGGAATGGCCACTTTTCTACATTGAAAAACTGGAATGATAGGGTCTACTGTGGTAGAATGGATAAGACAAAACATGTGAATAAATTAAGTAAAAACAGATGTTCTCATTTTCTCTATAGCTAGCTACATCTGTTAGCATCACTCTCCTTCAACTTGAAGTATTGAATGTTGATTGAATAGTCCACAATATACAATCTTTTGGCAATCAACATCACCCATTTTACCCCTGGTCTACCCATTTTACCATAGGCTTAGTAAATCAGACCCTGTTGCAAAAGGAGCGGGGGAAATGGCAACCAGAGGATTGCCCATTCATGATTCATGATTCTGGTTTCAAAGAAAGAGAAAACTTGGCCTAGCCTAAACGCCTGGCCTATCGTAGCCTGGCCATATAAACATTCATCCAGGTTGAATCTGAGTACCATATTATTTGGACATTCATTCAAGCAAACACATTTCACAAAAGGCCTCCCCCTCCCCCCAACAAGAAGCTATTTTATTAAGATTTCAATGTTAACTTACCACTCACGTAACGACACTGTGTCTTCAAATCTGGCTCAAAGTTGTGATGGTCTGATGCCATCATCCTTGTCTTGC
Source organism: Aurelia coerulea (assembly GCA_039566865.1). NCBI lineage: Eukaryota > Metazoa > Cnidaria > Scyphozoa > Semaeostomeae > Ulmaridae > Aurelia > Aurelia coerulea. The sequence goes on from CM076947.1 coordinate 14,545,299, forward strand.
CTTGAGGTTCATCTTCGCGACGACAACCTTCCCTTCCTAGGCAAGGCCCATCTTCAGATTAATTTGAGCTTGCTCATTCAGAAGCTACCTAGTGGCTCGTGATGGTACGGCAAATAACGTCCATCATGCGTTGTAACATCTTCTATATCGCTGGATGCATCGTCTGGGGCTTGTGATTTGTTTGTTTCGCTGCTATACATATTTTTCGAGAGGACTTTACTCTGCTTTGCCAATACGAAATGAGTGCAATGAGTGTGGAATGTTGGTCTTCTCTTGAAACGTAATAAACACAATACGTCACACGCACCGAATGGAGGCTCACTCGCACCAGGCTCCGCAGTCACTTTTTCTTATAATCTGAGTCATTACTTTTGTTAATTATGCCACAATGGCTCATTAAATGATTATTTTGATAATAAATTCAGAATCAGCACCCAAAAATTAGCCAATTTCGATGAAAACACTTTTCGCTTCATATGCCCTTTAAGAAAGATCAGCTAAAACTTAAAAATCGCTGACAATCCTATTGTTTTAAAGAATCTCGTACACCGTTTGGAAAAGTGATACACCCCTCGGATTGAGTAGTATGACTATTGACATTTTAATGTGATTTGCAAATTTGCAAGCAAGAACCGGTGATATGTTCCCTCTGCTCCTTTGACTGAATGAGAATCCCATCAAAAAGTTTACCAGAATGAATTTCTTGTTTTTGGTAAGCAGTTATTTTGTTTAAACATTTCCATGTTGTTTTTACGTTACTTATTGTCACCAGTAATTTAATTCATTCAATTTCAAACAAAATAAAAGATGTTGTGTTGCAGACATAATAGGCCCATTTCAAAGAAGTTATGTATGGGAGACAAAAGTTTGTTGTAGTCTATGATGTTGTTTTGAGCTGACTTGACAATAGGATTTACGAGACAAGGAATTTAGAATACTAGCTCCCGTCTGTGTGTAAGAAACTCCCTTTTTATCTGATAGGGCGTTTCAGTGAAAAATTTAAAAAAGGTGCGTTGTCTGAGAGTCTAAAGGGGGCAGCCCCGAAAAAAATTTTGCAGGGGCTTCGCCCCCGGACCCCCATTTTGCTCGCACTTGTTGGTACGTACATCTGTACTCTCTTAACTCTTCCTTTATAGCTTCTCTGGGGGAGAGGCACTGCGTTTTCCTGTCTTTTTTCCTCTTCTTCCTCTTCTGTTATAATTGTGCCATCTGCTACTACCTTTTCAGATTGAATATGCTCAGCTCCCCATTCCACACCGCTCGTTTCAACTTTCTTGCCTTGATAGATTTTCATCGGGCATCTTTTCCAAATAAGATTGTTTAGATACTCATTTGGGTTTTGTGTGAGCCAATCTAAGCACCGTAAAAATAATGATTCATCTGAAAGTGCATCGTAAATTGGCTCCACAACATCCACTATGGCTTTGGGCAGTCCTTGTTTTGGCTTGTATGTGTTGGTGCTGTTTGCTATGTCCCTATGCCATCCACACCATGACTCTTTGCCTTGAGGACACAGATGATGTTGTGGGTTTTCGGCAGATGACGCAAGATGATAGAGACCAGCTTTCACATCATTTACCATGCCCGGCAGATTATTTTTGTTCTGCCGAATGGCAAGGCCATAATAGTTCTGCATGGATTTTGTTTTACTATTTTGCAGCGATAAATAGCTTTATGGAATGAAAATGAAACATCAGCCTCCAATGTCACAGCTGTCATGCAAAGTCCGATAATCCTTGGAGATTTCCACAATTTCAAACCTCAGAAATTATTTCTTACCTCGCGTGAAGATGCTTATCACTGCAAAATAGTAAGGCAAAATGGCGGACTGCTGGTTTCAGTCGTCAGAAAAATTGGGTCTTCTGAAGGTCGTTGCTCCATCATTTTTCAACGGATTTTTACGGGGATGGTTGCAAACTTTAATAGGCCTTTCCCATAATTACGTCATCACCCGTGCGGCGCGCATTGCATTGCGGGACTAGTAGTTAAAAATCTGATCTCGTGTTGTGATTTGTATAGAGTTGTAAGGAAGTTCGCGGAAGTAAGTAGATTAACGTTGTCAATATTGAAGAAAATCATGGAAAGATCATCTGAATTCACCAATGAGCAGATCCCTAGTTTTTTTCAAAACTCTAGTCCGGGGATCTGTGCAACAGAATTGCAGATTAAAGAAGTTTTGGCGAAGGAAGAAGACGAATGTTCTACAAGGCCTAAGGTCAACATGGTCAAAGGCGATGAGGTTATAGAGGAAGCAAGAACAAATAGAGAGGGCTGGACAAGGTCCCTTGAACTCTTACCGAACTTTGATAACGAGAAATTGGACAACAAATTGATAAAGAATTCAGTTACGATGCCCAATACTGGTACTGCACCAAAGGCATTTCGAAACAAGAAACATGGCTATAGACTGTGGAAAGAGGGATATGTTCGTGGCATCTTAGTTAAACCTAACATAAAGACAAGCCAGACATTGTTCCTTGTCAAAGCGAAAGTACATGCCTCTATGAAGAATGTACAGTATCATGTTTATGTTCATTTGAATCAATGTGATGGGGAGGTGCTGTTTGCAAAGTGCACATGTAAAGCTGGTCAAGGTGGTTGCTGCAAGCATGTTGCTGCTCTCCTCTACACCATTATTGACTTCATCAACATGGATGTCAAAGAAGTTCCTATGGATCTTACCTGCACCCAAACAGGACAGAAATGGCATGTTCCCTCTGCAACAAATAGCCAGGCAGTCAAGGCTTTTAAATTTAAAGATCTTGTTTTTGAAAAAGCAGAGGAAAGCAAAAAGAGGAAAAGGCCATTCGTGACTGGGAACAGGGATGCCTACTGTGCTACACCATCATTTGCGCAAGAGACTACCAGTGAAGAACTTGAAGAGTTAGTTAGCAAATTGAGGCTAGCAGGGAAGGCATCCCTGTTTTGTGAATCATTGGAATCAAATGAATTTAAGCCTTGCACTGATTTTGAGACATCATGTCAAAAAGCTATTGACCGAAGAAACTGCCAATCTGATGATGGTAGTGTTGACGAGAGTAAAGCCTTCATGAGTCAACTGTATGAGACTATACCCAAAGAATGTAGTGCTGTTAATCTCAACAAGGATGTTCACAATGCCATCTTGAGCAAGGTAGGAATCACAGTTGAAGAATCAATCAACATTTGTCGTGAAACTTTAACTCAGAGTGAACAGCCAATTTGGTACCTGGAACGTTCAAAGCGGATTACAGCATCTCTCTTTGGAAAAGTGATGAATAGGAGACCAAATATCCATCCAAAGTCACTGATAGATGCAATCATGCACAAGAAACAAAATGCGAGGGGCTCTATGCCTGCAGCCTTGAGATGGGGCATTGATAATGAAGATGTTGCCATTGAGAAATACATGGAAATTGTCAATGATGCTGAAGTAAAAAAATGTGGGCTAGTTGTTAGCCCTCAATGGCCATGGTTAGGGTGTAGCCCAGATGGAATTATTTTGAAGAATTCCATCCCTGTTGGATGTATTGAAGTAAAATGTCCATATTCAAAGAGAGACATGAAACTTGAAGAAGCCAGTGCCAGTGACAAAACCTTTTTCTTGAAGTCTTTTGAAGGCAAGCTCAAACTCAAAAGGAATCACATGTATTTTTACCAGTGCCAGGGAGTATTGAATATTCTAGGACTTAACTGGATTGATTTCATCGTTTACACTCCAAAGGACATTCATATTGAAAGAATTCAAGTGGACAAAAACTTGTGGCAATCAAGAATTCTTCCAGAATTAACAAAATTTTATGCAGCCTATATACTGCCAAAAGTGTAATTTTAGTATAAACTGGTCATCAAAGTGGTGTTTTGTAAAAAGTTTGATTTTATTGTCCAATCTAAAAATTCTGTGTTGATCTCATTATAGGCTTGATTTTGATGTTTTCAGTGAAACGCTTGTATAGAATGAGTTTCTTACAATCATGCACAACAAGAAGTGAAACAATTATGAAGCTTGGACAGAGAAAGAAAGCTTGTAGGGGTAAAATGGGAGGCTAGGGCAAAATGGGTATTGTTCTTTTCCAAAGAATGGGGGATCATTGACCACAATCAACATTAATATAGCCTGCACGCAACCTCAACTCCTCCAAGTTGAGGCTGCACACAGGCTACATAAATAACCATATTCAATATTCAGTACTTCAAGGAGAGTAGAGTCAAGTTACTGTATCTGAAGATTTCCATAAAATCATTCTCAGTTTTTGCCTTTACCCATTTTGAGGTCAGAAGACCTTACATGGGCTTTGTGAAAATTAACATGGTTTTCCTGCTAATTCCTTGAGAATTTTTTTAGTTCCTCAGGAATTCTGGCTTGTTTAAAATTTACAATCTCACATCACTAAAGAATTCCTATTAGAATTTGAAGAAAAAAAGAAAATTCCCAAGTCTTTTTGAGGATTCTGGATCATACTGGAAAGTCAGGCTTATCCATTAATAAAAAGCACTTTAAACTCAGATGTCACTAATAGCATGTTCAAAAGTTTATGCATTGTTTTCTACAATAAGAGGTGGAAGAAAATTAGTTAGATAAGAACATATTATCCAGATTTTGTTAAGTTCTGCACCCATATTGATGGGGAAAACTGACTTCAAAATTCGAAAAGTTTTTATTCTTGAAATAGCACGCTCAACATGAATACGCACAGCTGCAATTTGCCGAGTCTCAACTTCCTCCTTGATGGACAAATGTTCTTTACCCCTCAGAAAGGGGGGGATGTTCAAGCTGACACCTTTTGGGAGGTCTACTTCTACGTCAAAGCCCTTGTCAGCCATAACTGAGTCTCCTTCTTCAAGTAGCTGGTAAATTCCACATTCAGAAGTTGCTCTCTTATCACTTGTTCTTCCCGTAAATAGGTCTGAGACATATGAGACAGCACCAGCAGGTGTTATACCAACAAGCCCTTTTGGTGTATTGTAATGTTTATAGTTCGAGTAAGTTGCAGCTTGAGACCTCACTGAGCTCGGCTTCTCAATGTATATTTCTGTGCAATCTATGATAACTCTGGTGGTTGGGTACATCTCCTTGAAAGAATTTGGCATTGTTTTCATTATTGCTGATTTGGAAGGCCAGATTGGGTAAGTTCTGAACTTGCTGTGTAGAAAGTCCAGCCAGGTTATCCAGATCCTTGAAAACTGAGAGCAAGAAATTCCAGCTCTGAAGGCTATGTCTTCTTCCAGCAGACCAAGGCGTAGTCTCACAAGTACATAGAAAAACTCTTGTTCTGCTGTCAAAGCTCTCTTCGGTCCTCGTTTCATGTACCCTGGTGAGTTTATATTTTCAGGGTTAGCCTTTGTTCCATGATAAACGAGGTTATTTACAGCTGGACCAAAGGAATCAAAAATGATCTTGAAAGTTTCATAATCTGTAAATCCAGTATAAAATCTGAATGCCTTCGGATTGGATTTGATATCATCCAATGAAAAACTATTTTTTTGTTTGCTGTCCACTTCAGTTAATCTTTGGATCTTATCTTTCAAACGCACATTTTCACGTTCAAGCTCTACTATTCTGGCAGTAAGATTGTCCTCTTGACTTTTCATTGGTCCTTGCTGTTGGTTACTCTCGTTGTCCTCTTCTAGTTGAACCTCACTTATTCCCTGGCTCACTTCGTCATCGACATTCAACCCACTCAATTGCTGGTCAAGTTCTGTTGCATCTTGCACCTCAGCTTGGCTTAATGTCCCGTTTTGGTTTAAGGGCTTTTTACAACATTTTGGCACAAATTCTCTGTTCCTTGATTTAAGTGTGGCCCTCTCTTTCTGCTCTTTCTTGTGTTTTGTTTTTGGGACAATAGTGGGGATATTATTCATGTATGTTTTTTGCCCCCCAACAAAATGTTTTGAGCACACTCTGTGTCCCAACCCTGGGTCCTTGAAATCCTTTCTCGAAATCATGTGTAACCATTTCCTTCGCAGTTCTTGTTTTTCTGCACTCTTTCCGTTCGGAAAATTATAAAATGAGAGTTCTGGATTCCGTTTGCTATTGCTGAAGCAGTCAGGAACACAGCATGTAAATCCTCCAACGAGAGCTTTCCCTTCTCTTCGCCTGTTTTCCTTCCCGTTGCCCATGTTGACCTTAGGCCTTGTAGAACATTCGTCTTCTTCCTTCGCCAAAACTTCTTTAATCTGCAATTCTGTTGCACAGATCCCCGGACTAGAGTTTTGAAAAAAACTAGGGATCTGCTCATTGGTGAATTCAGATGATCTTTCCATGATTTTCTTCAATATTGACAACGTTAATCTACTTACTTCCGCGAACTTCCTTACAACTCTATACAAATCACAACACGAGATCAGATTTTTAACTACTAGTCCCGCAATGCAATGCGCGCCGCACGGGTGATGACGTAATTATTAGAAAGGCCTATTGAACATCTGAAGAGCACCATCATGCAAAATTTTGGCGAGAATCTTTTGCCGTTTTACCGCAATCTTCAGATAAAGGGGGCACAATTTTTTGGGACACCCTAGAGTAATTGATGCTCATGGTGAATCTGTTTTCCAGTTTATCTCCGAACATCTTCAGCTGAACTGGTCATTGGACTTATTGAAGCCATTCCAAAACTGTCAGATCGTTATCAGCTATTTGCTGCTTCATCAATTTTGAGCTGCACTGAAAATGGTAAAGTGTCTTTCTGTCTGCTGAACCCAACACAACAGCCAGTACTTTTACATAAAGGAACAACGATCGGTCAGTTTTTAGAAAACATGCTATTATCTTCTATCTGGATCCTGAGCCTTCTATTTCCTCAGTTGAGCCTTCTGCTGATATGGAAGCTAAGAAAGAGTTTCTCTCTTGCTTTGCTTCATTTGCGAGTCAACCGTTCTCCGACTCTGAGAATGAACAGTTAGGAGATCTTCTTGAGAACTATACTGACATTTTTGCTTCATTCAATTTAGACCTTGGCTGCACATCTATAGTGCAACATGCCATTGATACAGGCGGTGCTGGGCCTATTAAGCAGTCACCATAAAGGGCTTCTCAAGCTCATCGACAATGAGGGCCAGAGAATGTCCACAGCTTTGTTGATGATTGCACAGCTCTGCAGCTCTATTCTATGCAAAAGAGATTTGTAAGAATTGCTTTGATGGGCTTCAATTTCACAAATCCACATCACCATTGCATGAGGCCAATAGTGATTACCAAATCATCTGATCTCTCTTTCTTCTCCTTCTTTCTAACACGGGATTTCCATTGGGACCCTTTGCTTTTTCGGTATTCTTCAAATGACTGCAGCCTTGCTGCCTGCTTACTAAGTTGAGGAGTAACTGGCCCTACACCGAGAAATACAGTAATGATACAGTATACCGTGTGAGCCAGAAAAAAGTTCCCACTTTTGAAATTTCATAGCATCAAGAATACTTCTCAGATTTGAACGATTCAAATGCTAGTTAGAAGCCGAAAGATCAAAGTATTTTTGTGATTTTTCTCGCTGTCTTACCAGCACTAAAAGTATAGGTAAATTCAACTTTACAAAAATTTCATGATTACAAAATGACTAAAAAGGGACCTAAAACATTGATCAAATCGTTAATACCCTCCTCACGCAGAAAAATACGCAATTGGCATTTCACCTCTCTCATGAGTTATAAGACATAGATTTTCAAACAAATGCTAAAGATTTAAAACCCATGGCACTAAATGTGCCGAGGATATCTCTGACCCATGGACAGTTTAATTTTCTTTATTGTTCTGTACGAGGAGTGCTTTTTGTATTTGATCAATCTTTTACGCCCTTTTGCAGTCATTATGCAAACATGAAATTTTTGTAAACTTGAATTTACCTACATTTCTAGTGCTCCTAAGACAGCGAGAAAAATCACAAAGCTACTTTGATCTTTCGGTTTTTAACCAGAATTTGAATTATCCAAATCTGTGAAGTACTCTTGATGCTATGAATTTTGAAAAGTGTGAGCTTTTTTCTGGCTCACTCGGTATCAATTAATTAAAGCATTGATACCGGGTGTCCCACAAAAATTGTTTTCATTTATACATTGTTCATTGCACCAACAGCGGTCATTGTCAAGGAAGATGGAAAACAGAGAAAGGTGGAAACTTTTTTTCAACCGAAGGATAGGGCTATGTTGTGAAAGAGCTGAAAGCAAACAAAGCGAATGTAGAAGTATGAGTACAATAGCACGCTAGCAAACCTATACGCGTAATAGTGGTGGATACGGGTAAGAGGGGCAGTATATTATCGTAGATATGGTGGATACGATTAGTAGGGGTGGTATATTATCTTAAATGTGGTGGATGCGATTGAAAGGGGGTGGGTTATCATCTTAAATGTGGTGGGATATTATCGTAAATGTGGTGGATACGCGTAGCAGGGGTGGGATATTATCTTAAATGTAGTGGATGCGATTAAAAGGGGGTGGGTTATTATCTTAATCGTGGTGGATACGCGTAGCAGGGGTGGGATATTATCTGATATTTTCTTCACGTGCCTGTCATTTTTTATCTGATCTGCACACTTTCCATCATTTTGGTACGCCACAAATAATTCAAAAGCTTCCTGAAACTCAAGGAATGATTGCACCTTCGTAGAGCCATCTGGAAAAGGTATTTCTGTAAGTAAACAGTCCAGTAAATAACGCAGAGCACGCAAATTGTGTGATATTTGTGTTTGATCCTTAAATCTATCAATAAACCCTGTCAGGACTTCGTGGTTTTCATGAACAGAGCAGGCTTGAAATGAGGTATGAAAAAAAATTTTTTTTTTTTTTTTTTTTTTTATATTCAATTTGAAAATTTACAAAAACGAGGTACTTAAGACCATACTTACAAATTACTTAACTACATAACAAAGATGATAACCCGGGAAGCAAGAACCCATGACTATCCCAGGGTCATTACATAGAACATTAAACTAAATTACATCTAAATATACAATTACAAAAGTTACATATAAGCGATGTATAATGACAATTACAAACAAACAAAAAATGAAAACAAAAATAAAAGGACCTTGTGGCTGTATGGCGTGAAAACAAAGGCTTAGTCTATCTTATACAAACCGACCTGTTTTGTGGATGAACTCTAAAGTCAGTTCGAGTATACCTTTATTAACGTCACTCACCGGTCTTGTATGGTCTTTATCACCATATAACAAAAGTTGTACAAGAACGTTGTTAGAAAGGCTGTTGATTTCAACAAATGGTCGTAATGCAACAGAAACTCCAGCGAGAAGATATCGTCGTTGAATATCAAATGAAGGGCAAAGCAACAGAAAGTGCTCCGTGTCCTCAATACCGTCATTCGTCGGGCACATTGGGTTTACGGTGTCCCTGAAATTGTGCTTGAATTTGTGGAAATTTAGTTTGCTGAGACCGACCCTTATTTGGGAAAGATGTGATAGGCCTATCGGGTTATGAATACCAAAGAAGGATTTTGCAGGGGGGCGAATTATTGATAGAAGCTTTGTCTTAAAAACAGCAACGGACGGTGCTAGCCTGATTTCAGGGTCAAGTTTATTCCATTCAGACATACAGTCTGGATAGAAGCTAGATTTAAATTTTTCTGTTCTTGCCCTTATTCGCCCAATAGCATCCTGGTTGCGAAGGGAGTAGTTCGACTGTAGAAGTGGTGGGATTGGCTCCTTTGTGTACAAGGGGGTAATATTATTCAGAATCTTATAGAACAAAGTCAGGCGTCTACTCCACCTGCGGGAACTTAATGATTCCCAGCCAAGCTCTGTGTACAGCTTCTCGCGCGATGTTCCCCTCCATGTTCCTGTTACAGCAAGAGCAGCAGAATACTGAACAGACTCTAGTTTTTCCATTAGATGTGGTAAAATGATGTTTTGACTGAATTCACAAACTTTTGCTGGAATGTGATAGATAACATCCCCGTAGTCCAGGTGCGGTCGCACATAAAGTTTATATAATTCGTTCAGGGTATGCCTTGGCAGATATTTGGAGAGATACTTTAGCAGACCAATGCCTTTTCTCGTTTTAGAGATAGCTGCTTTAACATGTGCTGAGAAGGAGAGCTTTGAGTCGAGGATTATACCTAAATGTTTATGCTCATTCACTTTTTTTACAGGTATATTATTGAAGAAGATCATCGGATGATCTATTTCATTTCTTCTCTTTGAAAGTAGTAGTTCGACAGCTTGTTTTTGCGGATCGGGATTAAATGACATCCTCCAATCATGGGCCCACTGATTTATCAACGCCAGGTCATGGTTCATATCCTCGGCAGCTGCATTAGGTTCTTGAACAACCGTAAACAAGGATGTATCGTCGGCAAAAAGCTTGACGTTACATTTCAAGTCAGAGGTGAGGTCGTTGATGTATACAAGGAAAAACAATGGTCCTAATATAGAACCCTGAGGCACTCCTGCTAAAATATCTCCCCAATTAGAACATTGTCCGTTCAAAACTGTTCGCTGCTTTCGATCCTTAAGAAAACTCTGGATAAGCGAAAGAAGTTGTCCTGAGACACCACATCGTTTTAATTTATAAATAAGACCATCATGCCATACCCTGTCAAATGCTTTAGAAATATCAAGATACACGGAACAAACATCAAGAGGAGGATTACAGTCAAATGCTGTGAAGATTGTATGCGTTATTGAAATTAATTGGTTGACTGTTGAGTCACCCGGACGAAAACCAGATTGATTGGGATTAAGTAAGTCACACGAAACAAGATGCGAGTAAAGGGAATTATACATAAGTTTTTCAAGCATCTTCCCAAAAATTGGTAGCAGAGAAATAGGACGGTAGTTACTCTTTACATTTTTTTCATTTTTCTTGTGAACCGGGACTACATTTGCACACTTCCAAGTTTCGGGAAATACGCCACGGTTCAGACAGTTTGTGAATATGATCTTAAGAGGAGTAACTAATGAAACATCGCTTAGTTTTATCATTCTTATAGAAATTTCATCCCAGCCATGTGCTTTGTTAGGATTAAGTGATCTTATGATTTCCAGTATTTTTTCCTCAGAGATGCAAAAATCACTTATCGAAGTAGAATTTCCTGGGGTTTCAAGAGGAATTTTACTACCTGTGTCTATTGTCATGCATTGGAGAATGAAATAGTCATTAAATAGCTGAGCTTTTTCAGTAAAATCAGTTATGAATAACCCATTCTCTAACAGGGGTGGTATTATAGGAATCTTCGCCTTATTAAGAACTGTATTGATTAAAGACCAGTGCGTTTTGCTAGTGGTCCCAGGATTTGCTAAAGTTTGCCCTGTTTTAAGAAGGTAATTTTGTTTGGCATTCTCGATCATTTTTGCACCTTCCGATATCATACTTTTGATTCCCTCAAGCTTGTCATCTGGCTGGCCGTTCCTCACGAAGTTTTTATAAGCATGATTCTTTTTCCTTAGGAATTTTTTGACAGCTTGTGTTATCCAGGGTGCTTGGCGAGGTTTAATCATTTTAACTTGGTTGGGAATGAAGTTAGAATAAATGTTCAAAAGGACTTCGTTTAGTAATTTCACCTGTTCATTAGGGCATGTAACTTTGTCAAGATGCTCGCACCAGTTAAACATTTCGATGCTTTTCATAATAGAAACGAAGTCTGCTTTATCATAATGCCAAATCCTGCGGGTATAAGGAGGTAGTGCTACATTTGAAACAGAAAGTTTTCCATAAATAATTTGATGATGACACTGCTCATGTAATGACGTATGAACACCAGACTCGATAAAGAGGTTTGGTTGATCAGTAAAAATGAGGTCAATGCAAGATTTGGAATTTCCTATTAAGTGCGTTGGTTCGGAAATCAGCTGATAAAGACCAATGTCTGCTGTTATTGGCTCAAATACTCTTCCCTCGTTATTTTCAATATCATTTTCCCACCATTGGGTTGATCTACAGTTGAAATCACCAGTAATTATAACGGAAAACGGATTTTCAGCATGCATTTTGGATAGCATCAGCTCAAAATTGATCGTGAAGTTATCAAATTCACTCTGATCCTGACTTGGACTTCTATAGATTACAGCAAAAAAGTACTTTTTCCTATTTAATTGGATCTCATACACAATACACTCGGGGAGGGTCACCAGGTCAGAACGTCTTTTTGAGGGAAGGGAATCCTTGATGTATAACCCAACACCGCCTCTTTTCACATTTTGCGGATGGTTGTTTTTGACAAACGTGTAGCCATTTAGTGCCAGTTTATCTTCGTCAACGGTGCTATCAAGGTGAGTTTCTACAATCCCAATTAAGTCATAATTATACACCGAGTTGTATGCCTCTATAAGGGAAACTCTTAAAAAGTCATACGCAGCAATGCTATTTAAATTCCAAGTACAAAAATATAGTGTCTCGGGGCCAGGGTTTGTCTCTACATCACCACTGAGCAGAATTGTCCTGAAAACCAGCCACTGCATATGAAGTGTGTTGCATGTTATACACCCCATATAAAAATAGGTATACAGGAAAAGAAAGTGCTTGATAGCTACATGCTTATATCGAACAAGAAAAATGATACCGAGCGGGATTCGCTTTAGGAGCTCAAAAGTCGTGTAAATTACTATCTTCGCAAAATGATGCATACGGGCGAACAAAGGCAGGAAACATAACTGTAATGCCAAAGAATGCACTGCAAAAAATTGTATTATTAGTGCTAAGGGTAGAGCAGCGATTGAGATTGCAATAAAACAACAACAAAACCAACAAAGTTTTAAGAGTTGAAAGAGAATTGAAAGTGGCTTAACATTTTTACTCAGGGGTAATCGTTGTTGAGTGGAAGCACAAAAACACCCTATTGTTGCCCGCCATTGATTGATTTCAACCGGCATCGTCGTGAAGATATCTTTCCGCTGGTCCTAAGGGAAAATCAGCCACACTGCAACCACGCCTTACAGATTCTATGGTACATAACAAAAATTGAAAACAAAATGAAAACTTAAAGATACTTAAACAAAAGAAATCAAAACAAAGAACTCTAAAAACAAAATAATCTAAATCTATGCCTTGGAGGATGCAAAGCATTCAAAGAAACGAATAGTTGACAAAGCCTTGCTTGGCGCTTTATAAGAACGCTTCAGAAAAACTACAAAGGCACTATTTTTTTTTTTTTCGTGGCCATCAAGTAACACGTTGTCAATTTGATGAAAAACAGAGCGCGTAATGTAAAGACAAGAAGAATGCCAGGCGTCAAAAAGGTGATGTCTTGTGAGAGGAGCCCCCGAGAGAGCAAAGTTATAACAATCTACGATCACCCAGCAGAATAGAAAATCTTTTTCATCCGCAGTACGCTCCGAAAGGTTTTGCCCACTGGGAATGAGAATTACGCCAAACAAATGTTTAGCAAAACGATGGGCAAAAAAACATGGCTGCAATCGTTTGATAGGTTTTCGGGAAATAATAACAAAAGGGATCTTTCGTAGACAGTGTTTGGCAAATCCACTGTAATGCCTATTTTCACAATACCAGCGGCAAATGTCGCAAATGCAAGTCAATCGACCAATACTGTGTCTCTATCACACCAAATGCCAGGAAAAAAGAAACACAATATGCCGCGATTAGAATCATTTAAGATTTCACATGTGTAATCCTGCGCTATCACAAATTTTGCCTGCCATTCGGTGAGACAGATTCAAATACCACCTGTTATTGATACCGAAGCAAAAACAACAACAACAACAAAAACTGGCCAGGTGACTAGGGAACCCACGGCCGACGAGAACCCCACTCCCCCAAAAAGCGTACATAGCGTTTTTAGGATAAAATCATTTTGAGGATTTCTGTAGGATTCATTTTAATTGAAAAACAAAAATTTCCAATTGTGTACGAGATTTTCCGGAGTGAAACGCCCGCCAGACCACGCCCACCACCCATGTAAAATCAATCCCAAGGCTTCAAAAACTCGAGCAAGAACTTACAAAAGTATAAAGGATGTATAGAGACATTCTAGTTTTGGTTGAAGCTCTGTATTGAGGTTACATGCATGGAGGAAACAGGACCCCAACCAACCGGCAGTACCAATTCACTTAATGCTCAAAATATATCAGTTATGCAAGTTCGTCAAGAAGCTCAAGGAACTCAATCTTTGTATTGAAAAATTTCAGGTCTCCTGCCACAGTCTTTAGACCCAACCTACAATTTACGTCGACAAAAACAGCTTCAACACCGGGGTTTTCGGAAACATGGAGTTTAGATTGACTCAGCAACTTGGCTCTTCTCTGAGTGAGATCCAAACGAACTGATTTGTTGGCTAACTTTTTTCTTCCTCGGTAGACCGCTGTGCGTTTATCCCAAGAGTAAAATTTCACGATAATTGCTTGATGGTCAACTCCTTGTTCCTTGTACTTTTTACCAATACGATGTGCCCTGTCTATGTCTTCGTCTTTGATGTCAACTTCCATTTCATGAAAAACTTCCTTCACTTTTGATTTACAATTCTCTCGAGCAGAGGCAGAGGTTTCCACAGGTATTCCAAAAATACGGAGGCATGTCCTCCTGCTATATTGCTCCATATCATCGAGTTGAATACCTTGAGCTATAAAAATTTCATCGTATTCCTTGAATTTATCCTTCATACCACTCTCATTATAACGACCAAGTTGCTCCTCAAGGTTTTTCATATGGGCATCGTGTACTTCTGCTTTGGCTTCCAAAGCTGCGATTTTACACTCCAGTGGTTTCGTCGCTTCATCCAATTTCGAGCTAAAAGAGTCTTGAATTTCAACTTTCAATTTATTAATGAGGTCTTCCATAAACGAGACATTTACAAGGGTAGAAGTAGCAGATTTAATGGCATCTTGTACTGCATCATGGACAACTCTAATGATGGTTTCGGGATCCATGGTGCGACTGAAATTGGCTCTTGTCAGCTACAGCATGTTAGGCCCAACCAAAGACAAACAAACGCGAGTCGTGAAACTTTCAAACCGGCAGGTTCATTCAGCATTAGACCATGATTTACTCCAAAATTTAATTCCTAAAGGTAGCTAAGTACTGCTTGCAGTTAAATTTTACACTTTGAAACATATCAAAGCGCCAGCAAGTCGTTTCTTTAAGGACGGCTCAATGCATGACCGTCCGCCATGCCGCCAAGTCTTATCAACAAAATCATTCTTATGAACAAAATCATTCACTTTAGAAGTATTTCAGATTAATGTACGCTTCTCGTGTCCACTTTTCACAAGCTTTTGATCCATAATTCAAGCGTGCACTTTTTTTGTGATTTTCATCTACTCAACTCCAAACAACGATTAGGCCTACGATTTGGAATCGCCCTTTGTTGTTTTTGGCGCCAATGTCTTAGATGATAGTGAGGCTCATTCAAAATGCTTCGTTGT
This sequence comes from Aurelia coerulea, assembly GCA_039566865.1. Taxonomy (NCBI): domain Eukaryota; kingdom Metazoa; phylum Cnidaria; class Scyphozoa; order Semaeostomeae; family Ulmaridae; genus Aurelia; species Aurelia coerulea. The sequence continues at coordinate 14,560,598 of CM076947.1, forward strand.
TTCGTTGTTCAGTTATTATCAGCTTCACTTCACGCCACGCAACATGGATTCTGTCGAAACCAATGCACTTGAAGAGTTTCTTGCTAAGAATCACTTTTCTGACTACTTACAGAGCTTCTTAGAATGTGGCTACGACGATCTGTTTTTTATCATGAACCTTGACGAGTCGGACATTCTGGAAATGCTAAAGGACGTTGGCATGACAAAAGTAGGCCATGTTAAAAAGTTTGTGGCTGTTTGGAGGGCGAAGAAGTTCTCACCAGTGGAAAGCCATCAAGAATCTTCAAAGAGCCAACAAGAGACAAGCGCTACTCTGCCAACTAGGTGTAAGTTTCATTTTATCATAGCTTTTTTGTCCTTGCATGCATTGATTTGGGTTGTTAGTCATCAGCTTTGGTTGGGAACTGACTGATTTAATCACAAACTAGCGCATGTAGTAGGCCTTGCCTTGGCCTCTGTTTGTGGAGAAAAAAATTCCAAATTCTTCTTGTTTGTTTGCTGTGCGATAATACAAATAGTTATATCGGAGCCATTTAGCTAGTTGTCTGAATTTTCAATGCCAATATTATACACCAGTGTGAATAACATTTAATCTATGATAAATATCTATGTACTTTGAAGAGAAATTTATTCAGTTTTTCGTATTTTGTGCATGTGTTCATGTATGGTTTAATGTGCTTAAAATTACATCACAACAATCTAACAGAGTTTCCTTTGCTTCTAGTACCAAAAGATGTTGAAGAGCTTTTAATCCCTTCCCCTGTCAATGAAAAGCAGAAATTTTACAATGATGTCATCCATGCCCTGCACAATGCAATCTACTCATTGATGGCCCAAGATGCTTTTCGCAGATATGCATGCAGCCAACGTGCAGTTCGATGGCAACTTGAGACAGCAGCAGTGAAATTTGTCAACGTTCTTGGCAGCTCTTCAAGCAGTAAAGATGGGCATTGGATCAATGTTTATAAGTTTGCTGAAGCTGGGATACCATTAAGATCCTCAGACATTCGTGCTGCCCATGCTTCAAAAGACTTCTTAGATGGCCACAGCAAAAAAGCTTCTGTTCTTCTGAAAGAGGTGAAAGAAAGGAGAGCAAAACTTATTTCATCACAATGAAGTACTGCCATGGAAGGCCAACGAGTTGGAGTTTTATACCCGCATAATAGAAGATTTGATGCCTGTCATCAATAAGCTTGCTAGCATTGCGGGTGAAATTAATTTAAAGCTGAAAGGTACCTCTTTCTCTTGTGATCGAAAGAGTACAATTAAGAGAAAGAAAGCAAATGCTGCCAAATCAGAGAAAGAGAAGAAACAGAGGGTTCTAAAAAGTGCATGTGATGTTCTGCATATTATATGCAAAGATGGTGGGTCATATGCACATCACATCTGGAATGGAAAACACAAATTTGTCCTTGAAATGGATATGCTCGATCTTCAGAGTTTCGACAAGCTGTTGCCAAAATTTCATCTTCGTGGGATTAAGTTTCTTCTTGAAAAGGGTTTATTTGCAGACCATGATGGAAGCTCCAAGAAGGTCACAGGCACAGCCAAACAACTTGAAACTTCCCTTGCAACAACATCTTCAATGAATGCTTATAAGAGTACAGAAAAGAAACAACGCACAATTGAAAACTTGAAAAAGAGAAAAATTACTGCATTAGTGATATAACGATGTCATGAAATGATAAAATTTATGGTATAAAGGCAGATGTGACATCTACTAAGATATAGTGGTCACTAGAACTTTGCATCTCATTAAATTAGTTTTCTTCAGAATTTAACTTGGAAAAATTTCATACCCCCTCAAAAATTCCCAAAAAAATTTCATACCCCCCCCCCATTTTCATTTGAATAGTTTTCATACCCCCATCAATTCTAACCCAGCCCGGTACCCAGAGTTATAAATGACTGGCCCCTAATGGCGGATCATGGCAGATGCTATGAACAGTTGTAGAGCTGTGGTTTGCGGTATTTGCTATTCAAAATTGTGTAAAAAGAACGACTTTAATCTTTTCAGTGGAAAGAACGATTATAATAAAGATTTGAGAGAACTGCCAGTTGGATGGAGACTGCTGATAAAGGCAAACTTCATTGGCCGCTTTAACAATAGGCATATGACATAGGAGTCAGTCACTTTGAGACATCCTGGGTGAGCCAGAAAAAAGTTCCCACTTTCGACAGGCCAGGATAAACCACACACTAAGCCAATCATAATTGTTTTTGATTTAAACTTTTGCCAACATCCTATATTATTCTGGGTTATTTTTGTAGATTTTTCGTACGCCGATATATTAACAATTTCTTGAAATTGTTTGGCCTGCAGACTGCCCAAAAGGATCAAAAACAGTGATCAAATTTCCCAAAGATTGAGCTTGGCAGAACAAAGGGAGTGCTTTTCGAAATGACCAGAGAATTTGGAAATAGATTAGGTACAATCTGTCCCACGAACGTGCGGTCGTTCAATGATTGTGCAAGTTTAATTTCCAAGAAATAATAAAACAACTGAGAGTCTTTGTTCTAATAAAAATGACATTAAACTTGCGCAATCATTTCCAAAATCGCATCGAAATATATTGATAAAATGGCATCCAAAAAATCCACAAAAAATAACCCAGAATAATATAGGATATTGACAAAAGATTAAATCAAAGACAACTAAAATTGGCCTAGTGGGTCATTTATCCTGATCTGTCGTAAGTGGGAACCTTTTTCTGGCTCACCCAGTAGAGCAGCACTTCACAGAAACCAAATCTCCCTTCCAAAATATCGGAAACTTTTTGTTAGCAAACATATTTTGGAATGTGCCAAATCAAAATCACCCATGTTTACCATTTGTCAATTCTTTAAATTACACAATCAAGACAACGCACTCCTAAAAGAGAAAGAAAACTACTTCATAATTAAATACAAACCGGCATTAAATTGATAAGATTAGCAAAGCTGCAATCTTTATCTAGCCTCTCTAAAAATCACTATGACGTTGATGTGATGTATTGATGATACGTTAGATTATGTAAAATTCATTTGTTTAAATTCAAAGTAAAGTCGATGTATACGTAAATAAGTCTGCGTGAACAGACACAACTAGTAGCATACCGGATGCGCCAAAATAAACTATGCACGTTTCCCAGGCCACAATAAATCGTACACTGGACCTATTTTGAAGATTTATGACTTATTAGTTAGCAGAAAGCCTGAATTGGATACCGGGAGTTTTTGTAATTTTTTCTTCATTTTCGGTTTTTAGAACTAAAAGCGAGTTTCCTAAAATGTTAGTTTTCGAAAACACTGAAAACGATCAAAAACATCAATCAAGTTTTCTAAATGATCGACATGAATGGACAAAGAGAGCACTTGTTTGTGGTGATTTGCGATTTAGAAATCGAGCAATTGTAATCTGCTTTACGAAAGTTTGTACTAAACCCCCAAAACCCCCCAAGAACGTTTTCTCTTTGTTCATTCATGTTGAATCTTTTAAGATTTGATCAACATTTTTTTATCGTTTTCAATGTTTTCGAAAATGAACATTTTAAGAAACTCGCTTCTAGCTCTAACAACTTAAACGGAAAAGCTTATAAAAAGTCCTAGAATACATTGACCAAATGGGACCAATGATCAAAAACACTTGAAATCCTATTGTTTTTGAGACCATCGAATGTAGCGCGCCTCGCGCTCAAAACAACTGAAATCATTGCACTCCCATTTGCTTTGCTTCTTCCGTTGGCCACAGGTCGGCGCTGCGCGCCTCCCTGAGAAGTAGCATGGTACAACGTATAACAACATTCATTAGATTTAAACATTCTAACATGGACGACTGGGGGCAAGCGAGCTTGCAACGACATAAAGATGTAAAATGAACTGGACAACGTTGAATATGGAGACAGAAAAAGTACACAAAGGTATGCCTGATAGTTCTGGTTATTTGCAATGATATATAATCCCTATAACAAATTCCATGTATCCCAGTACCAATGTTCAGAATTGGCCGTAAATGTCAAGTGGCAACATGTACCGGGTGTCCCAAAAAAAACGCAACAGATTTGAAAAATTCTACTGCAAATTGTTTCATACTCATTATCCAACAATTATTTTTCTTCAAATCTGCAGTAATTAGATTAAATTTTGATATATTTTTCAGTATTTTTGGTGACTTGGTTGTAGAGTTAAAAATCAGCAAACTTCAAAATTGCCCCCAGGTCAAAACCAGAGCTGCTGCATTAACAATGATGAATCATAATGTCAAATTGTAAAACATGACAATCCCTGCAATTGCAACGAATTGCTGACAAACACGCATCACGCGATTTAATTAAACATTTAACAGACATTTTCATAAAGATTTCTGTCAACAAACTACCATGCTTCTTAAGTGTCCATGATGGTTGCTTGCTTTTTCTAAATGACTAGGTCATTATTAGATTTATACTTTCAATTATAAATGAACTCTGAAAGCTCCCTCAAGAATGGATAACTCATGAATCCGTACGAAGTCCCTTTGTTACAGTTTCTTAATGAAGATGTGTGCTTGTTAATGTATTCATGTAAAATTTCAGATATTGCCATTCTTTTAACTTTACAGTATACTTTGCACTAATGCTGGTAGCTCTGGTTTTGCCCTGACAGCAAATTTGAAGTTTGTTGATTTTTAACTCTTCAATCAAGTCACCAAAAATACTGAAAGATATATCAAAATTTAATCTAATCATTGCAGATTTAGATAAAAATAATCATTTGATTATTAATTTGAAACAGCTTCCGTCAGAATTTTTTGAATCTGTTGCGATTTTTTTGGGACACCCGGTATCGTGGGATGATTGGAATGGGGAACATGTTGGCACACTGATAAACGCGTGTGCCTTCGCAGCGGTCTCTTCGATACTGTCTGAAAGATCCACAGCTTTCTTCTTGATTCACCAAGCCTGCGTGGCGTGCAGACTCAACTATCCCCTGCTGTCTGAATATAAATCAATCATCATATGTGACACATCTTTTGAATACCAGCATGGCAGTTATGCAATACTGTCTCTTTTACCTTTCAGCACGTCGGGGAACGGCAGTAGCCTCTTTAATGCATGCTCCAGGGCACTGTTTGGAGATGAATCTCTTTCAAGGCATTTGCGTGGTCTTACAAGCATTGAACTTTATCTGAATGCCAAGTTCTATGAATCTCATCCTTTGATAGAATCGCAACATGTGCGAGATGCATTCGATAGCAGGGAAAATCCATTACACGACTGTGTGTCCGAATTTGCACTTAAATCTTTGCTAAAAGAAAGTCATCATTCTGTTGTTGCTGCGGAGGCCTCAAATTTTGTGAAGGACTTTTCCTTCTCTTCCTTTCTTTCAATGCTGGCCCTCTCAAGTGTTACTGAGAAAGCAATTGAGTCCTATTATCCTCTTCGTACCATTGACGGAGACAGTGAAACTGAAGTGGAAAACAGAAATGGCAGCAAAATTTTATTCAACAATACAATCCTTCCAAGAAACTGTTCCTCCCAAACAGCTGCTGAAATCCACATTTTTCGTTGCGCTTCAGCCCCAATTGACTTCTTGCAGACAAGAAAAGTCCCGGAAACCAAAAACCACTTTGTCCCTCTTCTCCTCTTACCCGAAGGATCACTTGAAACAAGGAACAAAAAGAATGAGCATGCAGCAAAAAAACTGCAAACTTTAACTGCGCATAGAAGTGCAGCCAACACCAGCAAATTAGCAACTCAAGATCTGTCAAGCGAGAATCTTGCTGGCAAAAGGAAGCAGCTATCAATAAAATCTTTTGTCACCGAAAAAGCAAAATCTGATGATTCTGCTTTACAAGCCCCATCTTGCACTACTTGTTCATTGCCGCCTTCTTTCACCATTCTTTCTTCCGAAAACCTTTCAGAGCAGCAAAATGATGAGAGCAATTCGGATCTTCCTTTGCCTTCTACAACAAGTGCTGCTTTTGCCCAAAAGGACATTGGGAACTTTTACCAACAATCATCTTCACTCAGTGATCACATGAAGTATGATCTCCTGTGTCATGTATGGAAACCAGGGAGGGATTTTAAGTTCCCTGCTAATTCTTCCAGGCGTCGTTTTCAGCATTCATGGCTGCAGTTGTATCCTTGGCTTGCATATTCTCAGAAAATGGATGGCGCATTTTGCATGAGTTGCGTTTTGTTTGGAGGTGAATATACCCATAATGCTTCGAAGCTGAATTTTCTGTTCAAAGAACCTTTTAAGAACTGGTCTAAAGCGATCCAGAAATTCAATACCCATGTCGTAAATTCTCCGATCCACAAAACGGCAACACAACGTGTGTCCCACTTTCGTCGTTCCATGGAGAATGAGGCAGCATCTGTTGACGTCCAATTAAGCAATCTGCTGTAGGAACAAGTTTCTAAAAATTGTGAGAAGCTGAAGCCAATAATTCAAGCAATCTTGTTGTGCGCAAGGCAATGCATCGCTTTGAGAGGTCACAGAGATGATGCTAAGTTGTATGAGGTAGATTCCAACAATCCAGGGAATTTACAGGCAATTCTTTCTTACTTGGCTCAGAATGGAAATAATGTCCATTTTCAAGACCATCTTTTGAATGCCCCTAAGAATGCCACATATCGATCACAGACAACACAAAACGAACTTTTGAGACTTTGTGGTGACTCCGTCCTCAAGTCTTTAACACAAGAAATACGAGATGCGAAGTATTTTTCAGTGTTAGCAGATGAGGCTGCTGATATCAGCAAAATTGAGCAAATGTCTGTTGTCGTCCGTTTCGTGGACAAAGAATCAAACATCAGGGAAGAGTTCTTGGGATTTACCCAATGCAGTGAAGGGTTATCTGGTGAGGCCATCGCAAAAACCATCAAACAGGCTTTAGATGACTTTGGCTTAGATATTGAAAACTGTCGAGGGCAAGGTTATGATGGTGCAGGGAGCATGGCAGGCAAGTGCTCTGGTGCTGCTGTTAACATTCAAAGAGAATACCCCAAGGCACTTTATGTCCACTGTCGCTCACATGTGCTTAATTTGTGCGTTGCATCGGCATGTAAAATCAAAATGGTGAAAAACATGATGGGACATGTCCGTGTCGTTTCAGCGTTTTTCAATGTTCACCCAAAGCGATTTGCATTGCTGTGCGAAAATATCAAATCGCTGCTCCCACAAGCAAACCATAGTAATTTGATTGATGTATGTCGCACAAGGTGGGTTGCACGTATTGATGGGCTGGACATTTTCATAGAGCTGTTCGAGCCAATTGTTCAGTCGTTAGCTGACATAAAAGATAACGTCCAAGGAAATTGGAATCCAGATTCGTGTTGTGATGCATCAGGACTTTATTATGGCACTGTTGCGTTTCAGTTTATTGTAACGCTTATTGTTGTGTACCGGTGTCTTGCTTGGACAAGGCCCTTGACGAAGCAACTTCAAGCGACTGATTATGATATCGTGAAATGCGTCGAAAAGGTGAAATGTCTACTTTCAAAGCTCACAAGTCTACGATCTAAAATCTCCCAAAATCACAACGCTTGGTTCGAAGAGGCCACTTCCATGGCTCAGTCCGTTGGCACGGATCCATCTATGCCGAGAATAGTTGCAAGGCAAATGAATCGTTCAAACGCACCAGCTCAAACACCCTCCCAGTATTATCAGCGATCTTTGTCCATCCCCTTCCTTGACCATCTTTGCAGCCAGATCGCACTGCGTTTCTCTGACTTAAATCTTGCAGTGCTTAGTGCATTTCATGCACTTCCAGCCAGAGTAGTTTGCCAACATGACTGGCAAGAGAAATTCAAGGACTTTCTCTCTTACTGTAGAAATGATCTTCCGGAAGCCAGGCATCTTGAAATGGAATTAGAGATGTGGCAGGAAACATTGGAAAATTACGAAGGCACGCCACCAACATCCGTACAATCGCTCTTGCCACTCATCGATCAACTCACATTTCTTAACATCCACACTGCTTTCCAGATTCTTGCAACTTTGCCCGTTACAACTTGCTCTTGTGAGAGGTCCATATCTGCCCTTCGCCGCTTGAAGTCTTACCTTAGAAGCACGATGAAACAAGATAGGCTCAATGCTCTTGCTCTGCTGCATGTTCATCGTGGCATTCATGTATCCAGTGAGGGTATCATTGATGAATTCGCTCGAAGGCATCCACGTAGAATGAGACTAATTGATATATTAAATACCGATCCCCAATAGCATACAATTACAACTATCAACTAAATCTACAGTTCATTTACTCATCATTGATTTAACGGTATTCTTAACAAGTTGACGCAAAATCTTAATTATTTAAAAAAAGCTAATCGAACAGCAAAATGATTTTCGAAACGATATCATACAAAATTGCTTTCACACAAATTTTACAGAAGGATTAAGTGTTTCATGGTTGAAATGATGTTGATTAATTGACCGTTAGATGAGTATCCGAACTGCTGAGTATTTTCTTGCGTCATGAAACGGCAAGCATCAGTTATATAATGTAAATAAATCTAAGAACTATGCAAAAATTGCGAAGTCTTGCTAAGATAATCATTATGCTCGCAAGCAGTTATGATAAAGAGAACATTTGATATCTTGCAATAGAACATTTCAGATATTGATAGCCCTGAACTCTAAGATTACTTTAGTTTTAGAATGAACTGTATCCATAGTTAAAGTTTGCAAAGAAAACGTGAATACTGCTCTCGTGACTTGGATTTCAACTAAAGTACAAGGAAAAATTGGTAAATTTCCATAAACAATATTACGAGTTTAATTTTTTTTCAAGGGCGTGGTCATCATTTCCGGAAGAGTAAAGGGCGTGGTCACCAAAAATTTTTCCGGGGGCTTCACCCCTGGACCCCCATTTTTTGACCCCCTTCGGCACTCATAGCACCCCTCAGATTTTAACCTGGATCCGCCCCTGGCCATAGGGCCAGGGCCATTGATTGGTAAAACCCTACTATGGATAGCCACTAACTTTGGGCTTAACTCCAGAGTACTTCAGATGTTAATGTTTTAATTGTTACTGGTTTATCCATCAGAACTATGACGTCATCAAACTATGCAACGTTTTCCCATTACGTTCAGCGGAACTTCTCTTGTGCACGAAACCTGCCAATGATTTTCGTTTGAAAACATCACAGTTATCAAAGAGAACTGAAAACAAAGTTCCTTTTGAATCAGTGCAAATTCTGCGCCTCCGCAGTGCAATTGTCTTATTTTCAAATGTACCGTTAGCCAATTCTCTTACTATTCATTCATTTTCAATGAGATTAAATTCGCTCCACCAAACTTGCATTCACCCTGGACGGCATTGAATGGTATATTGTGCCCGATGAATTGTAGTCCAAAACTTTTTGTTGAAGAAAAATAAACTTTTTGCATAGCAGCAAGGTGGATTTACACGGTCAGAAACACTAAGAAAGGGATCATAACGTTGGTAACGTTTGCCCTATTCTAACAAATTTTCTCTCATTCTAATGAGAAAAATGAACTTTATTAGCCTATAGCAGTATTTGCATCGATATTTTCGTGAAATATGATTTCTGCCGGTTATCCAAAAAGTTTAACAGAAACTTATCCGGAACTGTTTATTTCAAGTTTTTTAATTTTGGAGCGCCGTGAGATTTCCACCTTCCAGGCAATTTTTACTTCGTTTTTTTGCATGAATAGGAAAACTTTGATGTTCAAATGTGGAATCAAACAAATTTACCAAAAAAGCGTGATTTATCCCAAAATTATTGGGCATTTTCTATGGAGCGCCGTTGGGAGAACCGAAGAATTCACAAGAAACCGGACCTCAAACAATGACCCCAAAATCTTTCTTGCAATGATAAGTCATTTTCAAAGAGCAGCGGAGTACACAATCATACGATAGTGGAAGAAAGCTCAGAATCCTAATGTATGTCACTTTTTATAAGGGAATCTTAATGTGAATGAAAATTGCAGCAATTTTACCACGCCCATTTTTAAGAAGGTGCTCAGCGAATTTAACGAACAACGCCTATTTCGCCATAGATAGCTGAGAACTCACTTCTTGTGTTGTGGATGACGGTCTTAAAATTTCACACAGAAATCTCTATGGGTTCTCAAGCTATGAGTTATTATTTGTTAACAATCATTTTCAGACAATCTTGGCCAAAAGAAGCTGGGGCACAGGCAAATTTCAATGTCTTCATGATGTTTCCTAAAATTTCGAGGAGAAAAGATACGTTTAGAGTCTCCTAATCCCCCTTCCCCCTACTTCAATGTTGAGAAGGTCGAAAGGCGTTTGATTCAAGCAACTTTGAAACGGAGGGAGCGGGGGGCACGTAATCAAAGACCAAAGTAGTGCAATTTTATGATTTGTCCCAAGTATTTTGGCCAAGATTGTAGCTTATTGCCAAAGATCAGTTGTGATTGCCCAAGGTAAATACAAAAGGAAATTGAATAATCAGAATTTCAACCAAACTGAGTTATTAGCACTATTTGTTAGGGTCCAACTAATATCTTGTTTAAAGCAGCTACGAGAATGTTTTTTTCATACTATGCTTTTGATTGTCTGTCAAAAACTAGTCACTACTTTTTTTACCTTTCCTTTTGCATAACACCATTCATAAGATCCCGATTGAACAGTGTGCAAGGATGGAAAATGTGCTGAATTTTTGGTTAGAAGGTAAAATTGTATTATCAGCTAGTTACAGAGTTTGAACATTCAGTCCTCTTAACCCTATTACTACCGGGCTTTTTCGACCATCGTAGTCCCGGGGGGAGCACAAAGTGCCCTCCCTCCGTAACTTCGCCAATATTGCAGATATGAGGATGAAACTTAGTACAATGGTGTATAGAAATAAAATCTACACAATAGGCTACTTTTTTAATTCTTCATTACATCCATGACGTCACAGTTGAGGAAAATTGCACTTTTTGCTTACTATTAACAATATTTGCAATATTTAAGTTCTTAGTTGATAATTTCTTTCATAGTGCTACTAGAATGTATCCCAAAGCATCACTGATTAAAAATTGGCAATGAAATGTCAATTTAAATTTGTTATTTATATCATATATTCATCATTTATTTGCATAAGTTTGCATAACTACCATAAATCTATCGTCAAGCTACAGCTACCAAACCTCGAGAGCCATAATCTATATCTAACTATATCATGTTGTTGCCCCCCCCCCCCCCCCCCCTTGAGAGCCATAAACGATACTATCAAACAAAAGGACAATCTTTAATATATCTTGCAATTTAGGCTAACTCGGGAAAACTCAACCTGAAAGTATACAGTTTGGGTACACTGAAAATTATCAAGTTATGTTGCTTATCTGCAAAGTAAAATTTGTGAAAAAGAAATGAAATACAGAATAATTAGCTACAAATACATGAATTTACAGATTTTTACAATGTTTTCAATATTTACAACGCTTCCTTTTTCCAGAAAATTAATATCAGTTCAAGAACCCAACCTGAGCCACGAAAGGTCTACATAGTCTACAATTGCATTGTTCTCCTCTCCAAATTTTGATTTTCCTTTTAAAGCTGGAGAGGGTTTCTTATATCTTTGGGTAGTGCCTGCCATAGTCTACACCCTCGAAACGATACCGTCTCCAAGCCATTGCACATAGTGCCCGCTTGTGGCAATAGTAGACCATGGCAGCTTCTTAACCCATAATGACTGTGTTTTTCAACAAAGATCTCCTTCATGAAACTAGGATTAGGGATGCCCCTCTGCAGTTTGTAGCGTGCGCAGATAAATATCTCATTTAGAACCGAAATCATATTCATTTTCCGGTCGACAAATATTGACCTTCGTTCAAACATTGATAAAAGTCGCCACAAATAAGATATGAGGATAAAAATCTCAGCAACTGTGGATATTGCCCTAAGAAATAACCCAAATACTTTCCCTTTTATTACATCTCAAAATCGCATGCGATTTTCAGCGATTTCTGCCAGAATGTCATTTGGGCCTAAGCTTCTCACCCATTAAAACTCATAGGTTGGCCCCAATAAAGCTTAGTTTGTATTGCTGAGCTAAATGATTCACTTACCAATGACTCAAGCGTCAGTTTGACTTCATTTTCCATTTGATGTTTCCAAATTTCGTTTAAAAACATCCAGTCTTGAGCAACTTCTGCAAATTTGTTTCGTTCCGTCTTTCTCTACAAGCGCAAGTACCTGCTCAAATGTCGCATCGCTAGGTTATTATGATACAAAGTAAGGCGCGCGATTTGATACAGTCGCTGCACTTGGAACAGATTTGGCATCTCTGTCTTTCTCAATGCATTCAAATGGAAACAAAAGGGTTTAAACACTTTTTGGTGCACTTATGAATAGAGGTTACATAAAACAACAAAAATTTGTTTTTTGTGCTGAACGCTTACAGCTTTCTTCCCTTTTGCTTGATTGCATTGATTTGAGAATAGATTCGACAAAGCTGCTTACAAAAATGTTTCTAATTATGAGTCTGACAGTGTATTGGACTAGAATTCGTATAGATATTGCTTCAAATGATGCCCAAACTGAGATGCACAAAGTTCTCGTTCACCGAGCGAAAATTCCTTCGAAGTACTAATGCAGGGAATCACCAGTTGCAACTTTCTTTGCTTATTTGTTGCTATGGGAAACACGGCAAAGGGCGCAGCATTGTTGTCAATAATGTGTTTCTTATCTCGCTTCTGTTGTGAGATAAAGTAGAGGAAGGGGTCCGACAAATCTCCACTACACGTCTTTCTTTATAAGAAACTGGTGTATAAGAAACTAGTACTACGATGACCAAAAAATTAAGAAACTCTAGTACTACGCTCAAGAACAGTTAAGAAACTCTAAAACTTTATTTCTTTGTGTCTCTCTTATTCTATGTCTTTCTAACAAAGGTACATTCGTCTTTTCTTGACTTTTAACTGCAAAATTGGTAAATTTTTGCCTTGATGTGCATGGCTTCATCTTGATGACAATGTCAATGCAAAATGGAAGCCCTTTCTCGAGAAGAGGCTCAACTTCGAACAATACCGCAATTTTAGGCAAAAAATACCGCAAAAAATAAGAAACTGATTAAGAAACTTTTACTACTAAAACACCGAAATTTTCATAGGAAATTAAGAAACTTTTAATACTAAGTGCTGATCCAATTTTCTCATAAAAAAAATGTGTATTTTCCAACGCATTGCAACAGAGCTAATATCATATGTCTTAATTTGCAGAACTTTCAGCAATGGCTCCTATTCTTAGTTTCTTATAAAAAAAGATGCATGCATTACTGGGGCATTAATATAGATATTGCATGTAACAGATTTACAGCCTGTCATGCTAAAACCGCAAAAAAACACTTTGAGGAGTGGGGCAAAATATGCCAGAGCCAAAATGTGCTGCGTTGTATTATATTATTGTATTGTATTGCTTGTTAACTTGTAAAGACCAGATAAAGACCAGTACAATCACCAAACAATAATTGTTTGTTGCTTTGGAGGATGTGTGTGAAAGCTTCGTACAGTCCTTTCAAATTTGAGGATTTCAAAGGGAATTCCCCACATCACTTTGGGGAATCTCGCTCAGTGAACGAGAACTTTGTGCATCTCAGTTTGGGCATCATTTCAAGCAATATTTATACGAATTCTAGTCGAATACACTGTCAAACTCATACTTAGGGTATTCGTAATAAAAGATACAAGACCATAGTGCCATAGGGCCATAGTGCCATTGATTGCTAAAACCCGGCATGTTTCGCTAGGCGAAAGTGTTGTTCAATGGGGAGTAGTTTATCATAGTCTGTTGATTAGAGTCTGTCTAGTAGAAAGGCCATTCTTATTTTCCGACATATTGTTTGAAGCAGCGCATGGATTCTAAGAGATATATGACATTTCTGCTTTTGCAGTTGGATTTGTGGTAGATTTTATACCGGGTGACCCAAAAAAAGTGACCCAACGGAATCTGTTATAGAAAAAGAAGTAAGTGGCCGATTGAATTGCTTTGGGCGTTGTTCTGTCTCTAAAAGACCAGCCTACGTTATGAATATTTTTTGGATTTTTTTTCGGTACGGTAAATTTCCCGAATTAAGGATTTTGAGGAAAACGGCATGCCTAAATTCCTTAAAAAGTCGTCAAAAACAGAGGATCGATTTACAGCCATTTCAGATCTTCATAGCAGCGAGGAGCGTGTTTCATTTCAGCCTGGGAATTCGCAACTCAGTCGAAAGTTTTCAGAGCAATTTCATCGTCCCTAGGTACCTAGAAATATTCTTACCTCAAGGGACAAGGATACTCGTGCTTTTCGGTAATTCTTGAAGACTTCGATTTGTGCGGAAAGTTGAATTCCTTTGAAATGGCAGGTGACACAAGTGGCTTGGACCCTTGAGAGGCTTTACCTTGAAATAGGACTTGGCTGCAGTAATTTTCGGAAGAGATTTTATCAAGACGAAGGGGGTATTACAAAACGCGGAAATAGGCTGTTTCTCGTACGGAGAATGGAATCAGAGACAGGAAGGCATCGAAATTGGAAAATTGTCTAAATTGAACAAACGAACTGAGAGATTCACTACATCAAAAAGATAGACTGTGAACTGAACGGTCAACAGTTTCTTTTCGACTACCCTGACGAGCCCAAAAAAGGAGCTTTTGCCATTCACATCGAGTCTGTTCAAGTCGTTTGTTTTCTAACGACGCTAAAGATTGCAACTCATCCAACTGCTACGACCTAATAAAAACCAGTCCTTAGGCCTGGGCAGAGGGTACTTAAGTAGATTTTTTCGACTGGGATGTACATTTTTTCAGGATATCGTTTTCACCTATTTTCCCAGAGCGGGGTATCAAAAGAAGGCAATTTTTCGGGAGCCGGTTGTCAAAACATATAAAGGGGACTTTCTACTAGATTGGGTTGTTATTTAGTCCAATTTTCATGTTTTGGAGTATACTTCGTTCCAGCTTTTTTTTAGAATAGCGTATCGTTTCGAGGGAAAAAAGATTGGAGCAGGGTAGAAAAAAATGTTGTCGTGGGCAAACCCTCGTACAAATTTAGGTCAAGTACCCCCCCCTCGGGGCCCTTAAAAAATCAAAATCTAGATAATATCTCTTGACACAAAATTGTGGCATCCAGACTAAATCATATAGCCACTACCAAAATAAACTTCCCGCCGTCTTAAAACAGCAAATACTTCCCTAATTTACTGGTCTTGACTTAGCAAACATTCAGCAACTCGTAATATTGACACCTTGGGGTTGACTTTCCTCTTACCCTGGTTTTAGCTCTTATTTCCTATTTCCGGGCTGGCCCGATAAATTAACTCTCGAAATTAAGCATTGTCTGACTAAATTCCTGAGTGAAGATTGTGATTAAATCAAATTATCTGAAGAGTTTCTGAACATTTTCGTCTGACACTGGTCACTGAGCATGCAGTGTAAGTGAAAGTTTCTGTGCTTGGACCAATGATAGTGATCTAGCAACGTTGAATTGAGTTTCATGTTGCAATGTTCATGATTGATAATGTGCTGAGTTGCCAAATTTAAAATTTCGCCGTCAGGAATGCTTTGCAAAGTCTACCAAACTTAAGTTCTATCTTTTGGGACATTTTGTATGAAAATAATTCTGAAAAATTGAGTCAAATGAAGTGAAGTCTAGCCTTAAGAGCAACTTGCTACCACACGAAGGTGATGTATTTTTTGATACTGGATTGTGCCAGATTTTAGGTTCAACGCAACTAAATAATATCCATTACTTTACTCATCATTGAGCCAATGTCCACCTTTTTCAATGCATGCCTCAGATCTTCTTACCATTCCGTTGAACACATTTCGTAGCATGTAATTTGGAATGTTCGTTATCTCTCTTGTTACTGCTGCGCGTAGCTCTGGGATATTCTGTGGCTGCTGATATTGGTCTGTAGACCAAATCTTATTTTTTACATATCCCCACAGAAAAAAAGTCGCATGGGGTTAAATCAGGGGAGCGAGGGGGCCAAGGCCAATCACTCCTTCTACTGATCAGCTTTCCTGGAAACTGGCCACGCAGGTAGCGCATCGAGATGTTGCTAGTGTGTGCTGATGCCCCATCTTGCTGCCACCATGTTTGCTGTCGGTTGACGTTCTGTTCGCGTTAAGGCGGATTTACACTAGGCGAATAAATTCGTGCGAAGCGAATTTTTTGATGCATATGCGCAGACAATTTTGGGCAGAGCCCATTTTTGAGAATTTACTTTGAAATCGCAGCGAATTTTTCGCTTCGCAGAAAGTAGAATCCATTTCAACTTCTTCGCGGCGAATTTTTCGCAGCAGCAAAATCAACCAATCAGAACACGTTTTTGCAACAGCAACAACGACATTCCAGATTGTTTGCTTGCAGAATGGCCTAGCTCCACTAGCTCACAAGAAAGAAGATATTGCGTACGAAGGATGGCCGACAAAGATACAAATAAAATACTACAGAGCTTGCTGCAGAACCAGGCAAATGCAGACATGCTATCTGCCTACCTTGCTGCTGTGCAGCAAGAGCAGGACATCGATGCTGAGGCAGCAGAATCACAATCACAAGTAGAAAATGCAGATTACGATTTGGAACAGGAAGATGAAATTTCAACAGTAGGCTGATCCGATGTGACTTCGCTTCTTTGCCTCTTTTGTAGCCTAATTTCGATGAACCTTCAATAACAATATGAACCGTGGGTTTAGGAAAGTAGACTATACTTTGGCAAAAATGCAAAATATGAAATTATACAAAGAACTAGACTGTAGTTCATTCTCTGATCTATTCATTTTTTATGTTGCAGGAGGGGGAGGCAAATGAAAATCTTGAATTTGAGAAAGAGGCATTCATTGAAGCTGTCAGGGAAGTACGCTGTTTGTGGGATGTTAATAGTCCAATGTATAAGGATAGAACATCAAAACAGAATGCATGGAAGAAGTTGGCAACAACTTTTAACAAAGAAGGTGCAGTAGTATTTTGTTAAGATCATCCACCATACAGTCTCAAGAGCAGGGTTTGTTGATGCTTGATTTGTCAGCAAGCCATACCAAGGATTAAAATATGCTAAGCCTCAAAGGACAATGTACTTTTCATTGTAAAACCTATTGCTACTTTTCCCAATAGTTTGGAAGAAAACCTGGTGTCTGATTTCATCTTGCAAACACCAATCTCATTACATGTATTTCTCTTATAAGAAACTGCCCACAAATCTCAAATCACCAAAACATCACCTTCACTCTCAGATCGCCAAAAATGAAGAAACTCCAGTACTGGGAAAATATAAGTCAAGAAACTATATATTTTGATAAAGTAAATCCTTCACATATTTTGCTTTACTTTCACTTGTTTCCTGTATCATATTACTCGTAAGGTAATTGAGTAAGGTTAATCATTGGAAAGGCGTAAACAACCTTGTTTTGAACTGTTCATAAGGGTACAGGTACTGAACATGAAGATTTGTATGAACCTCTAAGAAACTCTGAGTAGTGAAAGTATGATAATTTTAAGAAACCGTCCATATACTGGTCTAAGTTCTTAGTTTCTTAAGTTGAATAAAAAGAAAAATACTTGTAGCCTGCTTGCAGACTTGACTGGTTTCTTTGTAGAGAGGTTTCTAAACAAATCGGTTGGGTCTTCACGCAGGCTACAGTTTCATTATATATCAAATGATATTAGAAATGGTTGCATTTTTATTTGATTTCAATGTGAATTGATCAAAATCACAAGCATGCCAAGATTGAGCCAAATTCTTGGAGAACCCAAGTCATCTAACAACAGTGTATATTTACAGTAAATTATAATAACTATCAAAAATGAGATTTCTGTGAGAGAAAAATGAGAGAAAAAAGAAGTCTTATTTCTTGCAGTTGATTTCCTTCAGAAGCAATTGAAGAATTTGAAGGATACCTTGAAAAAGTGCCTTGACAAGCGCAATCGTATGATCCGGTCTGGTGCAGCAGCTGCAACTTTGCCCAAATGCAAATATTTTGAGCAGATGGCATTCCTGCATGAAAAGAGTGCAAATAAACCAACCCAAAGTAACCTTTCCACGACTGATGCTGGTTTTCTGTTGCCAGCAGGTGAGCCATTTTCATCCCAGTCAAGTGTGCCAAGTCCAAGATGCAACTCCACAGCAGGGTAGAGGAAGATAAAAACAGAATCTAAGAGGGCCAAATGTGTTGATCTGACAGAGTCAGATCTTAACCAATCATTGATTGATTGTGATAATATGATTAAAAAGTCACTGGCTGATGATGATAATGAAGACTCCCTGTACTGCCGCAGCCTCATACCAATACTAAAAGATCTCCCCAAAAAGAAGAAAAGACTTGCAAAGATTAAAATTAGCCAACTGCTTTTTGATCTGGAATATTCTGAAGATTAGTCTAGAAGACAAAAGCTGACTGACATCACATTGTTTGATTTGTTCTGATTTAGTATTTGTTACTCAAGAATGTATGATGGTATGTAATGAAGCACTGACACTAAGTAAAGTACTGGGTGTCCCAAAAAAGGTACTCCCGTTTGAAAATCACCAAAACTTGATTACACAGCCGATCTTCAATTTTCCTATTTCGTGAAGTAGATCAAGGACCAAATTATTTTCCAAGACATAGCTGATCTTGTAATTGGCTTAAAAATTAGCAAATTCAGCTCTTTTCAGGGCTACCTGGTTTTGAATCATACTGCAAAGAAGTACTGATGATTTCCAGATCATTTTCTTTGTGCGTGTAAAGCTTTTAGTTTGGCCATAAATGACAAAAAGAAATGAGCACTACCATTGGAGACTTCAATAATGATGCAAAAATTAAAATATTTGACTCTTAGGCAAGGTTGAGTATTTTGCGTAAAAACTATAGCTCAAAATAAGGTTTTTTAACGTGTAATGTTTCTCCCTTGCTTTATCAAAAGCAAACATTTTATCAGCTATGAATATTTTTGGGTCTTTGACAAAACAACTTAAAAAGAAAATTCTATCAGAGGTCTCATAATCAATTATTGGTGATTTTGTAAACAGGAGTACTTTTTTGGGACACCCGGTAGCTTGTTGTTTGAGAAAGATGATGTGATAGAAAACTCAATTTTCAGTGCACTTTCTTGCAATGCACGTTCATGAAGAGAAACTTGAAAATCCTAGGCATGCTGATGAATTGAAAGGATAAAGCTTACAAAAGCATTCAGAAGTTTAGACAGTTTGCTAGATACTGCATTAAAATTAATTTCCTACTATTTTTTCATGCTTAATGAATAAAGCATTTTGTGCAGTGGACTCTGACTTTTTGGACCTCACTTAATTCTGAATAAATCATAAAATCAGTTACTGTTCTTTCAAGCTTTCCTAGTTACCA
This sequence comes from Aurelia coerulea, assembly GCA_039566865.1. Classification (NCBI taxonomy): domain Eukaryota; kingdom Metazoa; phylum Cnidaria; class Scyphozoa; order Semaeostomeae; family Ulmaridae; genus Aurelia; species Aurelia coerulea. The sequence goes on from CM076947.1 coordinate 14,579,855, forward strand.
TGTTTAACTGCCATTCAACAGATCCTTCTGGGGAGCAGAAATATTCTCTAAAGTTGTCTCTAACTTCTTTTGCCTCTCTTGAATAATTGTTAGAGCACATTTGAGGTATTGTTTCAAGTGCTGAACTGGCAGGCATCTCTTTCCTCCATTCACCTTGTCTGAATCCGGAGGGGCCATCTGTATCTGTGTAATTCGTTGGGCAGTAGCTGAAATTATTCTGAGAATGTTTGCTCATGAGAAAGTTATGTAGTGCAACCACTGCTTTTGTTATCAAGACAGCTTTGCCAACTTTTGCAATGATTGGTCTTCGAAAGATTCGGAAACGGCTGGTTGCTATACCAAACGTATTTTCAATAATTCTCCTGGCCCGAGATAGTCTATAGTTGAAAATCATTTTATCCAAAGGAATGTTCCGGTTCGGATATGGCTTCATCATGTGCGTTTTTAAACCAAACGCGTCATCAGCGACAAATGCAAATGGCAGAACTTTATCGCAATGTATGCCAACTCTTTCTTGGTCTGGAATATTTAACTTTCTATTTTCAATTGCGTAACCAAGATGACTATTGTTATAAACGCTGCCATCACTCTGCCTTCCTGAATCGCCTATATCCACCATTAGGAATTCGTATTTAGCATTGCAAATAGCTAGCAATACTATGCTGTGTGTCTTTTTGTAGTTAAAATACTCAGATCCGGCATTATGTGGGGCTTGTATCATGACATGTTTCCCATCGATTGCTCCGAGGGCATGGGGAAAATTCCATTTGTTTTCAAACTCTCTAGCGATGGCTTTCCATTCGTTCTCGTTAGATGGCACAGCAAGGAACCCTCTTTCATTTAGCGTCGCCCATAGTGCATCACATGTCTCACTTATTATTTTTGTAATTAGTGAAGGGCTAATTCTGAAGCTTGCAGCTATTGTAGATTGAGCATCTCCTGTTGTCAAGTATTTTAGCGTCACTGAAAGCCTTTCACTTGGTCCAACAGGATTTCGCATTTGTGTACTTTCTTTTGTAATTTTTGGTGCTATAAAAGATAGCAGTTCTTCGTATGTGGATGGAGACATGCGAAAGTATTTGAAAAAATATTCTTGATCATGCAAACGTAGATCTCTTACCAACAAATGAAACTCTCCCTTTTCAGATCGATCCAGAAATATCTTTCTTACCCAGTATCTTCGTTTTTGCTTCTTTTTCCTTCGTTTTAGTAAAATCAGTTTTAAAAGTGTAAGTTTTTTCAGTAAAAAGATTCTCCATACAGCCGCCATGTTTTCCTTGTTTTGGCGCTAAGATTTCGCACAGTGGAAATCAAAAAGAAAAATTCGAGGCGAAAAATTCGGATCGAAAAATTCGCTTCGCGCGAATATATTCGTCTAGTGTAAATCCGCCTTTAGTAATAACTTCTGAATTCAAACTAAAAATTGCCTCATCGGATACTATAAGGTTGTCCAGAAATTCCTGATTCTGTTGCACAGTTTCAATGAATCGACGACAAAATGCTAAACGCAATTCGGGATCTCCAGGCTCCAATTTTTGCCGTGTGATTAAAACATAAGGATGGTACTTGATTTCCTTTACTGCTCGCAGAAAGGAAGACCGGGTAAGTCCAAGTCCATTTCGTCTTGAGGACCTGTTACCGTGTTCATCAAGAGCCGCTTTCACTCGTTTCAGGTTTTCTTCCGATCTGGCGGTACGGGGTCGACCACTACCCTCTTTGTTCCTGTTACGACAAGTAGAATGAGTCTTCAGTTTGTCATACATCCTATAAATAGCGCTCTTACATGGTGGTCTTGTAGCATCCAATCTGATTAGCCATCGCCGAATCACCTCATTTGCATTTTGAACACATGCCATCTCAAGACAAACCCAAGTCCTCTGCTCATTGGAAAACTGAGGCATTTCTTTCAGGGAATCTTCGACAGCAAAATTTCAAAAATAAAAAACATGGCAAACGAGGAGGACAGATAACATAGATCGATTTGAAATGTGATTTTATTTCATATACCACGCGTTTTAACTTTTTCCTGGGCTCTCTACTAATCGTTATTTTAACCCCGTGCCGTTTTTAAATAATCATGGCCAGTTCAGCATTTGGAGCTGAAAATAATTCTTCTTTGTAAACTCATGGAAAAAGCAGGAGTATTCTTGTCTCTTGAGACAAGGACACTTTTAGGTACCTAGAGACTATAAACTTGCTCTAAAAACTTTCGACTGAGTTGCGTATTCCCAGGCTGAAATGAAACACGCTCCTCGCTGTTTTGAAGATCTGAAATGGCTGTAAATCGATCCTCTGTTTTTGACGACTTTTTAAGGAATTCGGGCGTGCCGTTTTCCTCAAAATCCTTAATTCGGGAAATTTACCGTACCGAAAAAAATCCAAAAAATACTCATAACGTAGGCTGGTCTTTTAGAGACAGAACAACGCCCAAAGCAATTCAATCGGCCACTTACTTCTTTTTCTATAACAGATTCCGTTGGGTCACTTTTTTTTTGGGTCACCCAGTATGTGTTCTTAGTTAAAAGTTAGTGAAAGAATTGGAAAATTAAACGAGCACTTACCGAAGGGAAGTGTGAAGTTTGATTGAAATTCTGCGTCATCTTCAATGGGGAGCAAGGAATTACATGAGATATGCGGTGCATGCGTGTCAAGGTCAGTCTTCAAAGCAGGGTAGCTTTCCTGATAATCCAACAAGGCATATTTATTATCCAAATTAGCGAATTACTATGAAGTTAAATAGTAGCTTGGGTGAGGTCATAATATGGGAGGGCATGCAATTCCTTGCTCCTCCATTGAAGATGACTCAGAATTTCAATCAAACTTCACACTTCCCTTCAGTAAGTGCTCATTTAATTTTCCAATTCTACGTCATCTCCAATTACGTCACCAGTAATTACATGAGGCTTCAAAGACAGGAAAGCTACTCCGTCATTTTATAACATATTTTCATGCCATATATGTTTACATACCGGGTGTCCCAAAAAAAAACGCAACGGATTTGATCGGGATTAGCGACAAGAATTTAGGTCCAATCAATCCAAAATAATTTTTGATATAATCCTCGATAGCTAACTTGAAGATAAATAACTTGTTTGTTGATATTGGTGCATGGAGAAATGGAATATCAATCTTGAAATTCCAAATTTGCTTCCATCTCCAAACCAGAGGTTTCGGGATTTGACCTAACTGAAAACGTCTCGAGGAATCTCCTCAGTCATTGCATAGTGTAGTAGTGTGAGCATGCTAAGGCACACACATGTTTAGGCACACATTTCAATTGAAATTTGAAAGCTAAAAATTGACAAACATAACAATGTCGAAGGGAAAATTCACAAAGGAATATATTTGTTCAATCATAGTGCACCAGCAAAAGGGCCAAGCACGAATGAGCAATTTTAAGGATCTTATCCATGGATAATTTTCCCTTGGGTATATTTGATTTCTTGTTCGCAATAATTCGAAGAAAGATTAAACAAAATGCATTTCATTAAAGTCATGGAGATTGCAAGGACAAATTCATTTTTCACAACCAAGCAAACTATTTCGCGTATTACTTTCTTTTATGAGACAGATGCAATGCTAACTTTTCGAAACTTTTGAAGCATAAAAAAAGATGTCTTATCAAGTCAAAATTGATGAATTTGATTTAATTTCTATTCAAATATTTTCCTCAGCATGAGGCTTTATTCTCTTATTTCTCGGTAATTCAGGAGATTCCCCAAAATAGCGCGTTTGCAGTTTAGGCCAAAACCCAAAAGCTCTGGTTTGGAGGTTCAGGCAAATTTCAACTTTGAAGATTAATATTCCCACTCTCAATGCACCAATATCAACAAACAAGGTATCTATCTTCAAGTTAGCTATCGAGGATTATATAAAGAATTATTATGGATTGATTGGACCTAAATTCTTGTCGCTAGTCCCGATCAAATCCGTTGCGTTTTTTTTGGGACACCCGGTATCTAAACACAACATTTCGTTGGACAAAACACAATATTCAATAGGTCTATATTTGAAAACGCAAATTTCTTTGGATATAACATAATTTTAAATTATGTTAACATCATCTCAGAATAATTTAATGTTTCTTCAACGTTTTTGGAGTAGAATTGTTTAAATTTTGCAGCATTACTCCACCATGCAGCTGTCATAATAGTGGCTAATGGCACGTCCTTGTTTCTTGCTGATGATGTAGATGCAGCTCTAATACTATGAGGTCCAAATCTTTTCACGTTAATGCCTGCATCAGACATGATCTGTTTGCATCATCTAGACACTGTTGATTTTGAAACTGCTTTGTGTGGCTTTTGATAGCTGATAAATAGTTTTTCTTCTTTTTTCCTTTTATTCTTAGTCACTTTAACCCTATAGTGGTTGGGCTATCTGACACGTCCTATTTTGGTAGGGGGGGGGGCAAAGAAGCCCCCCCTACCTAACTCTTGACTGGAAATAGATAGAGCAACCAAATTTGGTGTACTAATAGCCTTAGCATGTACTTTATGATAATATGAAAATTAGCCTAAAATTAGCCGACAATATTGCTTGCATCAGCATTTTTCTTTGAATAGTCAAGAAAATTGGCAAAATCGGTCAAAATCGGGAAAAATGCGATAAAATTTAATTTGAAACTCAATGTCCATCCAAACATTAAAAGTATGATAGAATACATCAAATAGCACTACCCTGCAAAATATTTTTGCAAAATTTTGCAATTTTGCTACCTTTTTCGCGAAAATTAATATTTGAGTATTGGCGATTTTGACAGAGTCAGTTCCCAAAAATTGTCTCCCTCCCCCTCATTTGTCAAAATATTTTTATGAAACTTCTTGAGTCATTGCACAAGAAGTATTAGCAAAAAGTCAGAAAGTTTCTGGGCCGTAATTGTTATCCTGATAGAGTTATAACAAAAAGTCTACTAGGGGGGCAAATTTGCCCCCCCCCCAACCAAAATAGGGTTAATATATTGTTTCATATTTTAAACAACACACAGTTTGTCATTATGACTGTAAGGCTTGAATTCCATTGGTTTCAAATGGTGTCCAGATCTAGATTGTTTGAGTAACGAAGGTATTACAATTCTGCATGTGTCTCCAAATTATATTCCACCAAGTTCTATTGCATGAATCAATGCTTTCGAAAACGAACATTTTAAGAAACTCGCTTTTAGCTCTGAAACTGAAAAGAACTGAAAGCGGAAAAATTTGCAAAAAGTCATAGAATCTAATTCGGGCTTTTTGCTAAAGATTAAGTCATGGATCTTTAAGATCAGTCCAGTGTACGATTTATTTTGGCCTGCCAAATGTGCATAGTTTATTTTGGCGCACCCGGTATCTTGCAAAGTATGTTGACAAAACAGAGCCATCATTCCAAATGCAACTGTCAAAGGATGTATCAGACACAGTGCACGCTGTTTCAATTTGTCATTGATTTCTTTCCACGGAAAATTTACTGACCAAACGATAAAGGCCAGAAAGTATTTCAAATATAAAGCAGCAAAGAAACTCTCTGTGCAGCAGCACAGGGAGTTTCACTTGGGTGCTGTGGACACCAGAGAAAGATTGGAGAGACCAAGGTTAGAACTTTTATGATTATTCTTAAAATCCTGGTAAATGCATCATGCATCCGTTTTAAGTTATACTGATCTTTCCTAAAGGGAACAGCTTCCTGTATCCGTGACTCACCAATCTGTCTTTTCACCTTATTGATTTTGTAAACCAAACACCATTTTGCTAATTTGTAATAGTTGGAGACTTACAAAATTATAACATTAAAACAGATATGTTTGCTGCGAAAAAGTAGCACGCATAGAATGAGAGGATGCTCATCAACATCGCCTTCACTCAATGAAACAAATGAGAGATTCCCTTTCATATCACCTCACATTTCATGGCTGAGAGCAACTATATAACAGTTAATATTTTATTCACAGGGAACATGATAAATTGAGGATTGTCCTTGGTGGAGACAGGCGTGAGAGGAGGAGAAGGGACAAGTGGGACGAGAGGAGAGAAGAAAGACGGGACAGAAGGGACAGGGACTCATATAGGTATGAGAGTAGATATAGAGAGGAAAGGGGCAGTAGGAGAGGAGAGAAGAGGGCTGCCAGCCCTCATTATTGGTATGAGGTCAGCTCCTCCAAGAGGGCCTTCGGAACAGTTTTGGAGGTCCTGCGAGAGATGGATGCATAGATGGTGGTTGTGTAAATATAAGAGAACTGGAAATAAACCCTTTTCAATTACCAACATCTTTTCATTGGTCTCTTGCAGTGCTTAACTGGCAGCTCTAATATTATTGCATAACAAAAAATGATGTTCCTTTTTGGAACGAATATATTTCCTTTGCAAAATACTGCTGCGAGAAGCTGTTGCATTCATCCTAAATCGACTACTGCAATAATGAAGCTTTTCTCCTGTCTTGCTGACTCTTACTAACTATCATAACAACTTTAAAATCCCCCCTTGCTGTCTCGTCTCTATACAAAATAAAACGTCCTGAAATTTGAAAATATCAAAAAGTCGTCCCGTGTCTTCTTCTCCCATTAAACGTGAATAACCTGCCTTCACCTGGACTTGCTACAAGTCTCTCTCTCTTGTTTAGTCCGAATTGTCTGGAAAAAGCAAGTCCACTGAAAATGACGAAACCTGAATAAAAATGAAGAAAAAAAGAAGAAAAGGAGGGGAGGAGAGAGAGACTTGTAATACTCGTCCACCAAAGCGAGGCTGCATGTGTTTGTTGCTATCAGACGGACAAAATATTGTCCGCCGGCAACTCCTTTGAAGTCTGAAGCTGACCAATGACAGCCTTGGAAAATGGAAGGATGTTTCGAGGGACGGGGGAGGGAAGAGCAGAAATGTTGAACTGACCGAGGAAGTAGTACAATGGCGGCGTATGACGATTTTGTTTCTTTTGCGTGTGATAAACTTGGCTATGAAAAACTTGAAGATTTTCAGCGCAATGGTGTGCTTGCTGTTCTTCAAGGTCAAGATGTCTTCGTAGCAGCACCTACTGGGTCAGGAAAGTCCCTTATTTTCCAGTTGATCCCGTTTGCCGTGCAGGAAAAGCTGAAGAAGGAATGGCCTAAAAGTGCAGAATTGGAGAAGGACAATTTTGTGCTCATAGTTTCTCCTCTGATTTCATTGATGCGGGATCAAGTACGAAGATTAACAGAGAAAGAAATTTGCAGCCTGTCACTTTCAGATCCAGATGTAACGACAAAACAAGTTCTGATGGGAAATTACAGATTTCTATTTGGATCTCCCGAAAGTATCATGTCAAGCAACTTCAGAAGTGTTTTGAAGTCGCCTGAATTCCAAAGAAGATTATCATGTGTTGTGATCGATGAAAGTCACAAGATTATCATGTGATCTTTTTATTATAGTACAAGGAATTTTGAATCATGTTTCAAAAAAAGTTGTTTCCAGGGGATGCTGTTGTATAGTTATTTCATCATTTCATTATGGGCATTCTGAGTGCATTCTGACAGATGATTTCCTAGTTCTGAATTTCAAAATCATATCAGATGCACATTTTTTTGTAAGAAAGCTCTTATCAAGAAACTCACCTATAAAGATCACCAAAAAATTAAGAAACTCCAGCTTTGGAAAAATATAACTTGTGAAGCTATTAATTCTGAAAGAGGAAACCCTTATAATACTTTTAATTAATTCATTTGTTTCCTGTATCATATTACTCCCAACATACTTGAGTAAAAAGGCTTCAAGAAACTTTGTTTTAAAATATTGATGAGGGCGCATGTAGTAAACATGAAGATTGTTATGGAACTGGTAAGAAACTGGTAATAAACTCTTGAGTTATAAAAATCTAATAATTTTGATTAACTTTCAGTGCTGGCTCAGATTCTTTTCTAATAAAAATTAATTGTAATTTAGGGTAGTAGGATTAATGTAGGGAAGTAGAATTGCAAATATATTATATATACAGGGTGTCCCAAAAAAATTGTGCCCCGTTTGTCTGAGGATTGCGACAAAACGACAAAAGATACTCACAAACTTTTGCATGATGGTGCTCTTCAGATGTTCAATTAAAGTTTGCCACCATCCCTGTAAAAATCCGTTGAAAAATGATGGAGCTATGACCCTCAGAAGACCAAATTTGCCTGATGACTGAAACCAGCGGTCGGCCATTTTGTCTTACTATTTTGCAGTGATAAGTATCTTCACGCGAGGTAAGAAATAATTTCTGTGAGGTCAGAAATAGTGGAACTCTCCGAGGATTATCGGAATTTTCATGAGAGCTATGACATTGGAGGCTGCTGTTTCATTTTCAATCCATGAAGCTATTTATCGCTACAAAATAGCGAGACAAAATGGCCGACTGCTGGTTTCAGTGATAGGGCAAATTTGGTCTCCTGAAGGTCTTCACTCCATTATATGTCAACGGATTTTTATGGGGATGGTGGCAAACTTTAATTGAACATCTGATGAGCACCATCATGCAAAAAGTTGGCAAAAATCTTTTGCCGTTTTGTCGCAATCTTCAGACAAATGGGGCACAATTTTTTTGGGACACCCTGTATATATATTTATATCGTATCTTATATAAAAAATCAACCCTTCTGATTATGCATCATTATTTACAGGGGAACTCAAAGTCAAAATATGAGAAGATTTCGTCATATGTATGGACAGCTAGCTGAGCTCCGCTCATTGTGGATGGTTGATCATATAATCCCGTATGTAGCAATGACAGCTACAGCTACAAAGGCAACCACTGCAACTATAATAAGAAATCTTGAATTGAGGAACCCACTTAAAATTATCCAGTCACCTCACAGAGCCAACATCCATTATTCTGTGATAAGAATGAAACATGATAACATAGAAGAAATATTCAAACCACTCATTGAAGATTTGAAAGGAAACAGGTACAACACAGAGAGAACTATAATTGTTTGTCAACGGTTAAACACTGCTCGTTCATTGTACAGATTGTTTGATAGTCATCTGAGAGAACATTTTCCAGACATAAAACCATATGAAAAGTACCAAGGAAACACAGAGGATGCAGCGAAGGAATACATTTCAAAGTCATTTGCAGATGCTAATGGATCAGTAAGAGTTCTTATTGCCACAATTGCTTTTGGAATGGGCGTTGATTGCAAAGGCTTGAGATTGGTCATACACTTTGGTCCTCCTTCTGATATTGAGAACTATTGCCAAGAAACTGGAAGAGCTGGCAGAGATGGGGAACAAAGCTATGCATTGCTGATAATGTATCCAAGATGTGTAAACTCAAAGAGAGTTTCTGCTGCAATGAAGGACTATTACACAAACACGGAAAAATGTAGACAGGAACTCATTTACCAACAATTCTCAGGTCCATACAAAAAAGTTTCACCAATTCATAATTGCTGTGACATTTGCTGCAAGAAATGTTATTGTGGTTTGAATAATAAGGCATGTTCCAAAGAACGTGAAGTTTTGTTATCCTTTGAAAAAACGGATACGCAAGGAAGTATCATTGCAGCCATGTGCTACTAATGCGGTCCTGTCAGACACAGCACAAACTGAATTGAAGGAAGAGTTACGGCAATATAGGTTGACAATTACAAAGCCAACCTCAGAGATGTACACAGGGAGTGAAATAACATCTGGCTTTCCAAGGAAAGCAATTGATGAGATAATTAGCAACTGCATGAAAATTAAGGAGCCTAAAGATGTAATGAGGTTCTCATCTATCCTGAGCAGTGATCTGTGCACACCTCTGTGGAAAATTGTCACTGAAGCTTTGAACATTGATTCATTTGTAAATATCAACATTCCTGGAGTTTCTTTGCCTGAAAGTGAAGTCGCTGCAGAATTGCCCAACTCAGATATTTCATGTGAAAGGCTTATAAACACAGAGGATGCAGCGAAGGAATACATTTCAAAGTCATTTGCAGATGCTAATGGATCAGTAAGAGTTCTTATTGCCACAATTGCTTTTGGAATGGGCGTTGATTGCAAAGGCTTGAGATTGGTCATACACTTTGGTCCTCCTTCTGATATTGAGAACTATTGCCAAGAAACTGGAAGAGCTGGCAGAGATGGGGAACAAAGCTATGCATTGCTGATAATGTATCCAAGATGTGTAAACTCAAAGAGAGTTTCTGCTGCAATGAAGGACTATTACACAAACACGGAAAAATGTAGACAGGAACTCATTTACCAACAATTCTCAGGTCCATACAAAAAAGTTTCACCAATTCATAATTGCTGTGACATTTGCTGCAAGAAATGTTATTGTGGTTTGAATAATAAGGCATGTTCCAAAGAACGTGAAGTTTTGTTATCCTTTGAAAAAACGGATACGCAAGGAAGTATCATTGCAGCCATGTGCTACTAATGCGGTCCTGTCAGACACAGCACAAACTGAATTGAAGGAAGAGTTACGGCAATATAGGTTGACAATTACAAAGCCAACCTCAGAGATGTACACAGGGAGTGAAATAACATCTGGCTTTCCAAGGAAAGCAATTGATGAGATAATTAGCAACTGCATGAAAATTAAGGAGCCTAAAGATGTAATGAGGTTCTCATCTATCCTGAGCAGTGATCTGTGCACACCTCTGTGGAAAATTGTCACTGAAGCTTTGAACATTGATTCATTTGTAAATATCAACATTCCTGGAGTTTCTTTGCCTGAAAGTGAAGTCGCTGCAGAATTGCCCAACTCAGATATTTCATGTGAAAGGCTTATTGTAATTTGCGAAAATTTTCGCATCATGCGAAAAATGCGAAAATTCGCAAAATACAAAAAAGGTGCTTGAAATTGTAAAATGCGAAAATTCTTAAATTCCTGTTAAATCGAAAACTTAACGCTTCTTTCTCCTCAATGATCAAAACAAAATAAGCCAAGGATAACGGGGACAAGGTTACACAACCACCTGGTCTTGTCTTGCTTTGCTGCTGTCGTCCATGCATGCTCCATGGCCTAAAAAAGTTCTGATTCCAATCGAGATCCAAAGCATAATCAATTGATTCTTCAAAGTCAGCATTTGCCAGTCATGATCACCCTTGAAACCAAATCCACGCCTATAAACCTCAACATGTTGTTACAAAAGCTCAGAATGGGCAATGCAAAATGTTTTCGCAAATTACAAAATAACATCAACTTTTTGTAATTTGCGAAAAATATCCAAAGTGGCCTATAATCACAAATTCCGTTGAGTTTATGCTGTTCAGAAGAGTCTTTCTGATTTAGAGTAAACATTAGAGGCATTCAAAAGATACGAGAAGTCTTGTTAGGGACCGTTTGTTGATTTTTCGCAAATTACAAAATACCATCAACCTTTTGTAATTTGCGAAAAATATCCAAAGTGGCCTATAATCACAAATTCCGTTGAGTTTATGGTGTTCAGAAGAGTCTTTCTGATTTAGAGTAAACATTAGAGGCATTCAAAAGATACGAGAAGTCTTTTTAGGGACCGTTTGTTGATTTTTCGCAAATTACAAAATACCATCAACTTTTTGTAATTTGCGAAAAATATCCAAAGTGGCCTATAATCACAAATTCCGTTGAGTTTATGGTGTTCAGAAGAGTTTTTCTGATTTAGAGTAAACATTAGAGGCATTCAAAAGATACGAGAAGTCTTTTTAGGGACCGTTTGTTGATTTTTCGCAAATTACAAAATACCATCAACTTTTTGTAATTTGCGAAATCCAAAGTGGCCTATAATCACAAATTCCGTTGAGTTTATGGTGTTCAGAAGAGTCTTTCTGATTTAGAGTAAACATTAGAGGCATTCAAAAGATACGAGAAGTCTTTTTAGGGACCGTTTGTTGATTTTTCGCAAATTACAAAATACCATCAACTTTTTGTAATTTGCGAAAAATATCCAAAAGTCGCCTATAATCACAAATTCAGTTGAGTTTATGGTGTTCAGAAGAGTCTTTCTGATTTAGTGTAAGCATTAGACGCATTCAAAACATACGAGAAGTCTTTTTAGGGACCGTTTGTTGATTTTTCGCAAATTACAAAATAACATCAACTTTTTGTAATTTGCAAAAAATATCAAAAAGTTGCCTATAATCACAAATTCATTTGAGTATATGGTGTTCAGAAGAGTCTTTCTGATTTAGTGTAAACATTAGAGGCATTCAAAAGATACGAGAAGTCTTTTTAGGGGCCGTTTGTTGATTTTTCGCAAATTACAAAATACCATCAACCTTTTGTAATTTGCGAAAAATATCCAAAGTGGCCTATAATCACAAATTCCGTTGAGTTTATGCTGTTCAGAAGAGTCTTTCTGATTTAGAGTAAACATTAGAGGCATTCAAAAGATACGAGAAGTCTTTTTAGGGACCCTTTGTTGATTTTTCGCAAATTACAAAATACCATCAACCTTTTGTAATTTGCGAAAAATATCCAAAGTGGCCTATAATCACAAATTCCGTTGAGTTTATGGTGTTCAGAAGAGTTTTTCTGATTTAGAGTAAACATTAGAGGCATTCAAAAGATACGAGAAGTCTTTTTAGGGACCGTTTGTTGATTTTTCGCAAATTACAAAATACCATCAACTTTTTGTAATTTGCGAAATCCAAAGTGGCCTATAATCACAAATTCCGTTGAGTTTATGGTGTTCAGAAGAGTCTTTCTGATTTAGAGTAAACATTAGAGGCATTCAAAAGATACGAGAAGTCTTTTTAGGGACCGTTTGTTGATTTTTCGCAAATTACAAAATACCATCAACTTTTTGTAATTTGCGAAAAATATCCAAAGTGGCCTATAATCACAAATTCCGTTGAGTTTATGGTGTTCAGAAGAGTTTTTCTGATTTAGAGTAAACATTAGAGGCATTCAAAAGATACGAGAAGTCTTTTTAGGGACCGTTTGTTGATTTTTCGCAAATTACAAAATACCATCAACTTTTTGTAATTTGCGAAATCCAAAGTGGCCTATAATCACAAATTCCGTTGAGTTTATGGTGTTCAGAAGAGTCTTTCTGATTTAGAGTAAACATTAGAGGCATTCAAAAGATACGAGAAGTCTTTTTAGGGACCGTTTGTTGATTTTTCGCAAATTACAAAATACCATCAACTTTTTGTAATTTGCGAAAAATATCCAAAAGTCGCCTATAATCACTAATTCAGTTGAGTTTATGGTGTTCAGAAGAGTCTTTCTGATTTAGTGTAAGCATTAGACGCATTCAAAACAAACGAGAAGTCTTTTTAGGGACCGTTTGTTGATTTTTCGCAAATTACAAAATAACATCAACTTTTTGTAATTTGCAAAAATATCAAAAAGTTGCCTATCATCACAAATTCATTTGAGTATATGGTGTTCAGAAGAGTCTTTCTGATTTAGTGTAAACATTAGAGGCATTCAAAAGATACGAGAAGTCTTTTTAGGGACCGTTTGTTGATTTTTCGCAAATTACAAAATAACATCAACTTTTTGTAATTTGCGAAAAATATCCAAAGTGGCCTATAATCACAAATTCAGTTGAGTTTATGGTGTTCAGAAGAGTCTTTCTGATTTAGAGTAAGCATTAGAGGCATTCAAAAGACAAAAAGATAACAAATACTATAACTTTTTGCAATTTGCGAAAAATCCAAACCCAACTTAACACAAACCATACAGCACACCCATAGTGCAAAAACATAACATAACGGATTCATACATGTAAAATTTGGAAATTTTACTATCAAAATGAAACTAAAATGCGAGAACAGTTTCTGGTTGGGGGGAAGCTAGAACAATTGTGTCTAATTACCCATTAAACCCACCCATAGTGCATAAACATAACATAACGGATTCATACATGTAAAATTTGGAGATTTTACCATTAAAATGAAACTAAAATGCGAGAACAGTTTCTGGTTGAAGCTAGAACAATTGTTTCTGATTATCCATTAAACCAAAGGTTTACTGAGGCAAAGCATACCAGAAATAAAACAATCTTACCTTGAAAGGTAACTGCTCTCTTGATATCAAGAGGTTTATGTAGGCAAATCTATCATTTAATGGCAGACAAGTTCAAACCCATTTCAAAATTACCTGAATGATATAGGTTACTTCGATTTGAAATCATGGGTATTTTTTCTCCAAATATCTGTTCAATGAAACCTTCAAAACATGCCCAAAACAAGTCTGTTTGCATTTTCCATTACGAAGAAAGGCCCATGCGGATCTTGGAAAGTAAAGTCTGCACGCAGGCTAGCCTAAAATCACAACAAAATTTTTGACGATCGAAATCGCCCGGAAAAAAGTCTTGGGGTGATACTTTCATACTCTCAAAGGGATAACACGTCCAAACACATTTAAAGGCCATTGCTGACTTTAGGCACGTTATACGCATATGAAGGTTTCTTGTAGGGGCTTTCTTGGGAAAATACCAAGAACGGAGGTTGCAATGGAACGGAGTGGCCAATTTCATTTATGTAAATCTGAAAATCTGATTTGAACATATCCACCATTGAATAATGTATTTGCCAATATCATTGCCTTGCTATCTAGGGAGCAGCATTTTAAACGGGAATTACTTTTTTATTCACCCAAACATATTTTTGTGAAACTTTGTGCTTTGTAAATTAATGTAATGCAAGATTATTTCATTACTCTGTCAGTTTTAGGTTAGCACCTTTGAAAATGCAGCTCATCAAACAAATACTCATAATGGTTCTCTTCAAGAAAGTGTAGGCTGCTTTGGTGAACTCGAAGAAGTCCTTTCCAAAAGTACGGATGTCGTTTGATTAAACATGCCTTCTTTGCACAGTAGTATTTTCTTCCAAGGTGCTTTGGACTCGTAAGTGTGCAGCGCAGGAATTTCCCATTTTCATCTCTGACTGGACGATCGTATCTCTCCCTGTGACTAACAATTAGCTCTCCACGTACCTTCGTTGGTTTTCTCTTTGCAAAAGGCATTTCGCAAGAAACACAGGATTTGGCATTCTTACATTCTTCTCTGTCACTGAGATGGACTATGTAGAACAGCTCGTCGTTATGCCAGTAGTCTTTGAAGTCGCACTCTTTTTCGATGTCCAGCTCATCGTCATAAATGGCAGCCCTTTTCTTGTCTGGTTCACCTGCTTGAAGTTGGATGCGACATGTTATTGGTCGTTTACTGACATTGTTTGCACCTTTTCGTCGTTTTTTCTCATGCACCTTTGCCCCTGGGCGTTTCGGCTGGTTGGCCTCCACAATCTTTGCAAATTGATTTTTTCTCACGCAGTAGCTCTTGAGGACTTGCAGTAACTCGCCATTCTTCTCAGCAACAGCCATGACATGAGAGCAGATGCCGGCCATAGCTGTAAAAGATTTGCAATGGCAACTGAGGGCCTTATTGTTGTCAAAGTAGACAGTATGACAACTGTCATAGTCTGTTACGCAAAAGTTACCGCTTAACAGTTTAGAGTTTGCAATTCTCATAAACAAATTCTGCCTTGTTCCACAGTTGGCGAAGGATCGTCACTGGAAGATTCATGCAAATAGATGGATCTTCAAATGAGACTGACAGTGGTCTTCCAACATCGAAACTCTTTCTTTGCATGTTTTCTACATTGGAGCTAAAAATCTTCTTCAGAATTGCCTTCCGTTGATCAACATTCATTTGCTGCCAATCGTATGGTGATACACTCAGATTTTGCATTTCCTCACAGAGGCGATATTCCCCAGTACGGTACACTGCCTTGATCATCTCTCTTTTCTGCTGCTCAAACACTTTTTCTTTGATGTTTTCAAGGAAAGTGCAAATATCAAGGCTTTGGTGATGCTGCTCTTCTTTAATCACGAGATTCAGACTCTCTGTGGTGTTATTTGTAAACTTCCCTGGTGGATTTCCTAGGTTAGCTGATCGACGTACAGGTTTGAGCATACACTTTTTTATTGTTTCAGGAATTGAGCGATTTCTCCCTTTCGTCATTTTGAGCCAATCATTGAAATGCTCAGGCCATTCTCCCATTCTTTCTCTTAATAACCTATCAAAAGTTTCCTCATCTTCAGCATCCACGAGGCCTTCAATGCGAACTCCATCCTTTTCCTTTCCCAAAATTGTTACAACAATTTCATTTATCTTTTCAGCATCGACTCCTCTTCCCGTGAGATACCTTTTAATGTCATCAGCAAGATTTGAAAAGCATCGTAAGTGAATGCTCAAACCAGAATCATCAACTGGGAATACTTTTTCAAATGCTTTTTCCATTGCAACCTCACCATCAGTTCCATATATCAAATTCTTAACACCAGACGTAGATAGCTGTGTAGCCATGTATTCATAGTCAGACTCTTCTTTTGTGGCACTAGTCATTATGGATAACAAAATGCCAGGGTGATGGTCCTGTCTGTCTCGGTATATAAAGAGAGGGTGCTCTACTGTTACAGTTGTAACATAAAAAGGGCCACATTTGTAGGTCATGTCGATTCCTGCTGGCACTGCTGTTTTTGAGGAGGGTGAGCAAAATTTCTTTATCCATCTTAGATTGCATTCAGTGGTGGCAAATACCCGTGGTATAGTTGAATCTTTCTTTTCATTTCGATGAAATGAAAAATCACGAACAAAATCACCAGCTTGAACAAGGGCAACTAATTTAGTATAGTCGGGTGCTTTATCCCTGCCAGTATTTCGAGCTTTTGGCCTATTTGGAATTTGGCGGAGCTTATTACATACTTGCATTCTGTTGCGTGGAATGTCACTTGGTGAAGACAGTTCAATTGGTCCACCTGCTTCGTTTTCTATTGCAGTGACAATTTCCTTTGGTCTCATGTAGCTGCCTAACTGCTTAATTTTAGAAAGGACAGAAGGCTTTGTACGCATATAAGTCTCCTTGGACTTCTTCTGGTTTTTGTGATTGCGTCTGATCATCTGCTTGCCTAATTCTGTATTGCACAGTTCCTCAGACCCTGACACTTTGTAGGCAACGATGGCATACCCAGTTGTAGATCCATTTTCGTTTTCAAACTTTGTAACACATCTCTGCAAAACGAAATCAGACCTCCTGATGTAACTGTATTGTTTGCGGTGTAAAACTTGCATGTGAGTGTGTGACAATGAGCCGTTCACTGCCGCGGCAGCAGCATTTCTCTGGAAATTAAGAATATTGCCATCCTTCATCTCGAGAACAATATTTTCCTTTGGACATGCATGTTCATCGTATATAAAGCCATCAGTGGTAAGATCCGCAGCCTCAACAGCTTGCATGTCTATTACATACACTGCATTTTGAGTTACACCCGGTGGCACGGAATTACAAACCAAATTTGCATCAATAGCACCACCAACACAGATATCGATCTTTTGTTTCAATTTCGGCATTTTTTTAAATGCAACAGGATATTTGTCTTCCAGCTCCATTCCTAAATAGAAGAAAGATTCGTTGACATCAATATTTGATCACATGAAAGATGTATCATTCCTTGTTTCGGTCTTTTTGTTTAGAATCACACGCTGCCAAAGCCTCCTGTTATGTGTCAGATACTATGTGGATAGAAGAGTCTGATTGGTCAATAAGTATCCAGGCTTTGTCCGAACTTGTGAATGGCACCAATCAGACTTGTGGATTTTGTGGACACATAATTCCATGAACACATGAATTAAAGCTCATCAACAGAAAGACTATTAAATTTTAAATGATGCAAAGTTTATTTCAAAACTGTTTTTAACTCACAAAATGTCTCCAGGTCATATAACCTATATTGCCATACCAGCCTAGACCGGAGGTACAGGCAAAACAAATCAGTTTTGGCATTTAGTTTTCATGCCAGTCTAGCTTAAAATCAATTATAAAGAATGTTTCCACCCTTGTCTAACATGTGCAGAGCTAGTATCATTTTTGGCCCAAGAGCTTTTCCCCAAAGTAGATGTTCTTAGCAATTTAAAATGCAAACACTGCAAACATGAAAAATGTTTCTGTAGATTGCTCCAAAAGTGAGCCATTTTCGCATGCCTCATGTTATCAGAGTTCAATGAGATATGAGTATTTCTCAAACACAAACATACCTTTATCAACAGAGGTTGTTTCTTTATCATTCATCTGTTCTTTTGCAGTCTCTCTGAACAGGATCCTGAGAAAATGGAAGCTACTATATTGTCTCAAATTATTGTGACACGGGCGCCAATATAAAATATGCACTTTTGGCAGGCCATGATGAATCATACACTGGACCGACTTTGAAGATTTATGACTGAATCTTAATAGCAGAAAGCCTGAACTAAATTCTAGGATTTTTGCAAATCTTTTTGTTTCCTCTTTTTTGGACCTAGAAGCGAGTTTCTAGAAATTGTCGTTTTTGAAAAAAAAAAGGTTGATTAAGTTTTATAAAGAAACTTGACATAGAGAAAACTTGATTGTGGTGATTTGGGACTTAAGAATTGATCAATTGTACTCTGTTGTATGAGAGTTGGTTCTAGGAGAAAAAGTGAAATTATTTCCTTGATATAAAGAAATGTCTTTCATTTTGTAATTGAACTGAATCAATTCTAAAAGACAAACAGGGAAGCGTAACGAAGCCAGTGTTTCACTTTCAGTG
Source organism: Aurelia coerulea (assembly GCA_039566865.1). NCBI lineage: Eukaryota > Metazoa > Cnidaria > Scyphozoa > Semaeostomeae > Ulmaridae > Aurelia > Aurelia coerulea. The sequence continues at coordinate 14,598,317 of CM076947.1, forward strand.
TTTTCAAAAACAAAAATTTCAGGAAACTCACTTATCGCTCCAAAGACAAAACAAATTTGCAAAACAACCTGGAATTTCATTTAGGCTTTCCGCATTATATAATAATAGGACTTCTAAGTTGGTTCAGTGTATGATTCATCATGGCCTGGCAAAAGTGCATTTTTTCCGACGCACCCAGTATAAAAGAACAGCTAAAAACTTTATGTGTGTAAGTTGTAAGAATGAGGCATTCATTGCAAGATATTTGAAACGAACGAAAGGCTGCAAATTTACCCTTGAAGCACTGAAACATTCTCATAATAATACTTTGAAAGATAAAGAATCTGAAAGGTTCTACAGGCTTACTCGAAAGGTTGTTCGCTTTTGGAATTGGAGGATGTAGTGCTGCCAGGTTGCTGCTGAGGTTTTAGAATAGAGCTGAGAAAGATAAGAAATACGTAATACTAACAAGGAGAGAATATTGATGTAACAACCTTTGCACTTTGCCAGAGGCTATTGAACATTCAAATACACGAGAGCATGATCAGGTGCCTACAGTCAGATTTGTCACAAATGACCATTTTTGTGATGAGTTCAACAGTTACAAAACATCAGGAAAAATATGAAATTGTGATAGAATTTCCAGTAAAACTGAAACCAATAAGCTTTCCATGCGTAAATGACTTCATGAAGTGCAAAATGGTAAAATATCTGCAAAGAATGTGTGATTGGGAACTATACAAGATATCTCAATTCTACTCACCAAATGTCTCCATAGTCAAGTGAACTAAACTCCATAGCTTTTTCATGTTTCCAGACTTCATTGCTGTAAAGGAAATAAAAAAATCTCTCAAGTGGGTGGCATTTAAAATTTAAATTATGGTTTATATTCAGGTTTCTGTTTTCATGCATCATCAGTCATAATGTTTTAGTTAGAAGCAAAACCGGGAATTAAACTGGAAGTTTACATTCTTTGCAATTTCAGTGCACACGAGACTTTTTTCAGCAAAGAAGCTTTGCTAAAATATATCACACTTACTAAACTTCCTCATTATCAAATGGAGTACCAAGATCCAGACGTTCATCTAGTTCTTCATTTGCTCCTTCATTGCTGTAAAGAATATAAACATTATCAAATACTAATATTAGCAAAATGTAGATTATCCTAAATACAGAACGAATGATGAACCAAGAAAGTGGACTGAAGATTTCTACCCCACCTACTACCCCAATTTTTCATTACGAATTTGTGACAAAGTGCAAATTGAGAGAACTGCTTCTTTGTGACATGATTCTTAATTTGCTTCAACAGACTTGGAATCTTCTCCTGGCACCAGGGTATAGGGAAATTTCTTCAGCAAAGATTTATCATAATATGTATACTAGACATCTATTTGTTACTCACTTGTTTCCTTCCGTGTCCCATGAGGTAAGATCAATTTTTTCCACTTGTTTCGCTTGATCATTACTGTGAATAAAACCTTATTGTGAAACTGAGAAATTGATTTGAATTGGTGCTTAAATAGTTTGGGCACAAAGCAAATTATGGAATGTCTCTTTGGACTAAATTTTCAAAATTGAATTTGAGCATTTTGTTTCTCAGAGAAAGCTGAAAGACAAAGACTTTCCACATGTTTTAATTTTGTTTTGTTGAATTTCCCACCAGCAGTCAAATACAGCATAATAAAAAAGCACACTCACTTCATAACTCTAAATGCAAAGGTTACTATAGCGCAGGGACTTTCCAAGCATTCTTCACCCGTTCCTAACACCCTCACATGAGTATATTCATATGATGGTGCGCACCATCATGCGGTATCATTCACGTGATGGTCTGATCATATGCTCCAGTGAAACCATCACCATGACAGTTTCAATGATGATGGTCTGTGATACATGAAGTAGTTGTTGTAGGTATAGGCAATGGACGAGCGGAATTGGCGGTTCTTTCACATTCTTCGAGAAAATATTTTATGAAATTGTGGTTGTTAGAGTGATAAAATTGCCGATCAGAAGTAAGTAACTGATGAATCATATTTATAACTTCTGACTGTATTATTAAAAACAAGTCAGCTGCCTATTTGGAATTCTTTATGCATGTCGGAGTGGGAAGACTGAATTTAGGCCCATTTTGGCGTTCATTTATATCACGAATTCTGTGCACTTTTATTCTACTTTTTTTGCATGTACAACATATTTTTCAGTCCGTTGGGACCTCTTTATAGAATAGGCCACCTCATACCGATCCTTTCTGGAGTTTAATAGATATTTAAACCTCCCAACTACCACTATTACCAGGCACCAAATCGAATTGTTTGTAGTGTTTACCTTTTGGATACAATATCGGCCTAGGCCTATACATTTTTACATGCAAATCATGTCAATATTGTGCTCCATGATTGATTCGCCCCTTTCTTGTATTTCATGATCTTTCTATAATTCATGTCAACAACAATTCTATGTTAAATGTGTAGGGTCTACTGGGGGTAAACTGGGGTGGGGGTAAAATGGTCAGGGTGAAAATTGTGGATAAATTTGCCAAGAACATCATTCAGAGTTTTCCTCCTTGACACAGTGGATGTTGATTTGATTTATCAGTTCTTGGTCTACTGTTTTTCAAGAATCAACACCACCCATTTTACCGAAGGATACCCATTTTACCCTAGTGGACCCTACTGATTTATAGGAAATTGACATAAGATTGCAAAAATTGATAGAAACTCTATCCTAGAAGTACAATGTGTGAGAAGTACGAGGAAACTTTGAAAAGTTAAATTTAAGAAAATTATGCCAAAAAGTTTTAGACCTCCCAAGAACCCTTTTTCTTAATTAGCCGTTATATGTGTTGATACAAATCCTGGTTGGTGTTTTAAAAGTTCAGATTTATGCAAATTTTATATAAAAGCGTGAAAAAATCAGCAAAGATCTAATAACTGTAGTAAATAGAATATCAAACTCCTGAAATTAAACTGATGTCTATTTTTGTCTGCTTTGGGTGGAAAGAGGGTGGGGGAAGGAATTGCCCATATTCAAATGGGGTGAAATATTCTGCTGAAGGGAAACAATTATTTAACCTTGCCTACCTGCATTATGTTATATTTTCTCCATGCAGGGTTTTCTGATGCCTATACGACGCGGAAAAGCATTTCTGACAAGCCGACGATTTCACCAGGGAAGGATTGTCAAACGTCAAAGGATTAGCCAACCAGTATTAGAATCGAGAGAGGAACGAGAACAGGATCAAGAAGACGATTGTAACTTTCAATCTCCAGAGGTTGATTTTTTAGACGATACCGAGGATTGTCCAGTTGAGTTCAGTAGAAAGCGGAAAACTAGACCATATGATACATACATACATACATACATACATACATACATACATACATTTTTTATTTGTTCTGCAGGTTAAAAGTTCGGCAGCTCTGAGGAGCTGATGTGGACCTGCAATTTAAAAGCTACACTTAATAACAATGGACTAAAGAAATCTAAAATTTTGACTTAAAAGTAAAAGTAATCATCCTTTTTATTAGATATAGTAATGTTTCCCTTAGTAAAGTTAAAATCATTTATGAGCTTGCAATAATGCAATAAAATGAGAGACTAAACTCAATTTTTTATGTAAAATTGCTTTGGATATGATTTAATACAGTAAAGCGTTGCTTGCCCTAGTTACAATGGTATTTTGTCAATCTTGAAAGTATTATCTTTTCATCAAATATTGATACAGAGTTACGCTTGTGCAATCTTGGGATGATTTATTGTATATTTAAGTATTAGTAAACAAAAACTTAGTGAAGCCCTATGTGAGATAAGTTAATTGTGATGTTTTCGCTCTTGTCTTCTATTTCATGTATATTCTTAGCTAAATTTAAATGTGAATCTAATGCAAAAGATGATTTAAGAATCCTTATCAAATAATAGTGTATGAAAACGTCTATCTATCCATCTATCTACATGTGCTGAAGAGGAAAAATAAGGATAACTTTATGAACTTCTAAACAATTTGCACTGAAGGACATGATTGATGGGATGACAATATATAAAATGCCTTATACGTTATGAAATAGGCCTTACGGCTAGGTTTTAAATTGGCTTATGATTGCAGGGTAAAGGATAAACACTGTTTTCTCCATCGTATATTACACTGTTGTGCCAAGGTTCAAAACTTTGGAAATTCTGAAGAGTTCTTTTGCAGAAGATTGTGTTATCTAGAAAATTTCTAGACAATTCTGTTTATATTACCATGTTTCATCTTTTCAGGTCGTTATGTTGCAAGAACTATTCGGTTTTGCGCATGTGAGACAGAGGCAGTCACTCTCCTACGGTACAAATTGTGGCCTTCGAGCCCATTGAGGTCAAATTGCGCAATTTCTACGGAGCTGCTGGACTTTTTTATCGCACTACAATGTGAAGCCCATGTTTCCTTGAATGGTTTCTTGAACAGCTTAGTCTGGTTAGATGAGCATCCGTCTCACGAGAAGGTACGATTATTTCTTTGATATGTTATTATTGTTGTGTTTGATAATTCAAGAAGAAATCGTTGGCCACTTTCGATGATTGGTTACCTTTCATGAATACTTCGTGAAATGATTTTCAAGATTCAAAAACCCTTTCTATATCAACTATTCAATATTAAAGGATATTGTAATAAGCATGTTAATGTACCTTAAGATAGATTACGCAAATCAATGAGCGTTTGTGAAATAATTTGACAACATTCGTCAAGGCTACTGGTTTTTTTTTAACAATTTCTTAACAATTGGTGCTGCTTTTATGAAGATTGATACAATCTATTTTGTGTCAAATGCGTGGGTATTTACAAAGCAAACTTGTTTGTTATTTGAATAAAAAAACTGAAAGAAGTTACAACAGGTTAACTATTCTTCCATATTTACTTGATTGTTTTGATGTTATTTATTAACTAGCTACGGCAAGTGTCTGGTTTTATGCCAGTGACCTTAATGCATGTTATTACAAAGTTTGGATCAGTTGCCTCATTTTTCTCCTCCCCTTGGTAATTTGTTGTCATACTGGATAACTAAAAACTAATTTTGTATTTTTGTCTCGATCCTCAAGAGACTACTACATAAGAAACTTAGACCTTGATCTTTTCATCCAAAAACAGGAAACCACAGAGTAAAGTTCCGCCTTTGGCAAACGACTTTATAAGAAACTCAGATCCTGGATTTTGCAAAACGATAGGAAACAATGAAATGATCAAGGGAGAAATAGGCTGAGGTCAAATAGTGGGTCTCTTAAGCAAGACTAAAGGTAAACAATTGGCCAACGTCAATCGACAGAACTTTTCATTTGAATCGTCGATAAATCATACACTATGTTTCAATTGTGCTGACTTTTTGACAAGAAGGCATAATATGTAAACATTTAGAGTCACACTTTTAAAATTTGATTTCTCTCTTCTACCAATCAAGATCGTTAAAGGGGCTAGAGTTATTTCGCTATAATTCCAGATCAAATATATTTGACCTTGTTCCTCGTTATGATATTCAATTCATGAACCACTTTCAAACAACTGTAAAACAATTATTACTGCGATAATTCTTTTGAGCCGATCAGGTGAGACAAATATGAATAAGATTCTTGCGTGAGATTCCGTGTTGCTCTGCAGACTATGTAGCATGGTCGCTGATGCTCGCCGATGGTGTACCTTTACAAGATTAAATAGTCCTGAAAAATCGGCGATCATCAGCGATTAACTCTGTAAAGCATAACTTCATTACTGCAGTCAAAAGTTTATCCTTGTTAAATCATAATTCATGGGTGTTTATATCGAATCCCATCCGCGGTATTTGCCGTTTAAATTGCCATCCTTATGACACCGGCATAAAGCATACACATCTTCTTTGTTTGCTTTGTTCTTGTGTTTTTCTAGTTTTCCTTTACAAACAGGCACGAAACTGCCGAATGCTTCGTGGAGATTAGTTTTTATTCATGAAGCTGCTTCCTAGCTGATTACAATTCAGCAGAATTGGTCCTATAGAATGGGTAAACCAGATCAAACATTTTATCATTTAATCGAACGATCTAGTAAATATTCTTACCAAATATAGGGCATCGCCTGCATTTTCAGAAAGTTTGAAGGGTATGGTCTTGCAGAATTTCGAGGGGTTCGTCCCAAACCCCCTCATTTGTCAAGTGCTGGCTTCACCGCTGCGTGCGAGTAGGTCTAGAGATATCACATTGCATTGGGCATTGAGTAGCTGAAGAAACTCGCATAACAGTTTTTTGCTCTCTTCTTTGTGACCTCGCTCTATTATCTGCATTAATTATTTTTGTTCTAGAAATGTATAATAAAGACTTTACTCAGTAGTGAGTCCGTTGAAGAGTATAAGCACCTGAAAAGAACGTTGTCAACAATCAAGTTTGTTTGTCCAGATTATGAAGGTTTTGAGAAGTGCCCAGCTTGCCCTAAGGTTTATAATTTGATTTCTTATTTCTTCTTTGTTGTCACCAGTCTGACATTTAACAAATATGATGGTTCCAAACGAATATTCCTTGTAGTATCTTATCCTTTCACATTTTGTCCCTATTTATGTCCAGTTGACCTAATGTTGCGCCCTCGGTAGGGTAAGTACGATCCCTATTTCAATTACCGTTCCCTTGTTTTCAAATCAATAGCATTGGTAAATATGTTGTTTCATAGCGGGGGTGTTTAATTTCATTTAAAAACGCATCTTGTTTAAATCGGCTATTTGCTTCTATTAGTGATTTTTGAAATAAGATTCCTCGTATGAACCCTGGGAAATTGCATAAAAATTGCACATCTAGCGTAGAAATCAGAATCTTGTATGAGAATCAACTTACTATTACAGACCAAATGAAAGCAATTCTTGGTACCAGCTTAGTAAAATTAACATGTCTCCGAAAACTCATGAGCTTGAGTTCATTGTTTCCCTGCGTTCTTTGATTTTTAGATGTTGCTTCTCTCAAAGGGGATTCATAACATTACTATGAAATAAGGGGCAAATTCAAAATTGCCTTGCTTTGCAAGAGTTGCCCTACACCAACGTGCTTCCAAAAATTCGCGTTAAATCTGGTTTAAAGAGCTTCAAGGTCGCAAAGCAAACTGTCAATACAAAGAATGATATTTCCCTGGCCTACTCATTGCTAAATGCATACCTTTCAAGCAATATTCTTCCACTGTATCAACAAAATCAATCCATTGCAGCTTCGAGAACTCAGGGAACGAAGTATACTTTACTTTGAGGGGTAGCTTGCTTTCTTTTAGAAGTTGGGCCTAAACACAACTTCCTTGGAGGGATTGTTTTCTTTTAGACCAGGGACCTAAGGACAAATTACTTTGAAGGGTGGTTTGTTTATTTTAGATCAGGGACCTGAGTAAAATCTACTTGTTGGGGCAGTTCGTTTTCTCTTAGATGAGGCGCCTAAGTACAATTCACTCTTGAGGGACAGTTTGTTTTCTTAGGGGCCTAAGTACAATTTACTCTGAGGGGCAGTTCGTTTTCTTTTAGATTAGAGCTCCAAGTACAATCCACTCTGAGGGGCGGGGCAGATCGTTTTCTCTTGGATGAGGGGCCTAAGTACAATTCATTCTGAGCGGAAGTTCGTTTTCTTTTAAATGAGAGGTCTAAATACCATTCACACTGAGGGGCATTTCGTTTTCTTTTCGATGAGAGGTCTAAGTACCACTTCTTTCGAGGGGCAGTTCGTTTTCTCTTAGATGCGGGGCCTATGTACAATTCCCTATGAGGGGCAGTTCGTTTTCTCTTAGATGCGGGGCCTATGTACAATTCCCTATGAGGGGCAGTTCGATGTCTTTTAGATGACTGGTCTAAGTACCACTTACTTCGAGGGGCAGTTCGTTTTCTCTTAGATGCGGGGCCTAAGTACAGTTCTCTCTGAGGGGCAGTTCGTTTTCTTTCAGATGAGTAATCTAAGTACTTACTTTGAGGGGCAGTTCATTTTCTCTTAGATGAGAGGCCTAAATACAATTTACTTCGACAAACAGTTTGTTTACTTGCTGACGTTGGTATACATCTTGAAATCTTCCTCGCAGTTGGTTATCTTCAAGTTGTAGATCTGGATCGTCCTTGCCGCTGTGTGCATCATCATCTCTATTTTCCTGTTTTCTGTTCTTGAAGTACTAATGCCAAGTCTGTTGATGAGTGTTGCTGAAGCATAAGAACTTCCAGCTCCTGTATCCAGTAGAGCTCTGCACTTGACGCCGTTAACTTTTACAACTACAACTGGATATGTTACTGGTTGAATTTCAGATGTCATCATTGTCTGCTCAGCTGCTTCTGGTGGCTTGTCGCAAATGGATGTGTGATGTCTTGATCCACATTTCATACACCCTTGCTTGCTGCACTCTGCTGCTCTGTGACTGGAACCCAGGCAGTTAAAGCAAAGTCTCTTCTTGAATACAACTTGTCGGCGTGCTTCAAGAGAACTGATTTTAGAACAATTGCTAGCTTTGTGAAAATCTCCTCCACAATACACACATTTCCGTCCTTTCCACTGCTTCTGATCAGTTTGAAGTGTCCTGTCAATTTTACTTGGTGATCCGACGTAATCTTTCTTTTCACTTGCAATTGGGTTTCTCTCGGTCCACTTGCGAAGGGCTTCTAGGAGCTGTGGAAATTCCCAGATATCCCAGTTATCATCATTTCTCACAAGGTCGGATCGTATCCCTGGCAGTCTATCCAGCAAAAGTCTGATGTATCCATTTATTGTCTTCAGCTTTCCCATTGTCTGCATCGCTTGAACGTGCGTTACAAGCTTCTCGAAGAATTCATGTATTTTCACAGGATTCGCTCCATTGGTTGTGGGTAGATCCATTATGCCTTTCACGTGTGCTGTGATGATCTCACTCGGTTTCCCAAACTTTGATTGCAGTATGCTTTTGGCTCTCTCGTAACCCTCAGATGTAAAAGGCAACCCATGAGGAGGCGAACCTTTGAATCCAATAGCTCTTTGAGATATGAGAATTTGGAAACATTCGAAATCTTTGTACTGTCTATTTCTGCACTGAATTGGTTCCAAAATCTCATCCAGTCGATTGGTGTACCATTGAATCTTGTAATGCTTAGCTTTGGCAGCTTCACCTTTACGTCGTGCTCCTCGTGTACGGGCCTTTTCTCCTCACTATGATTCATTTCGTATTGCTCTCTGAGGTGAAGTTTCATTTCTTCAATGCGTTTCTCCTCTTCGAATCTCTTCTGCAAACGTAGCTCTTCCTCGTGCCTTTCGCTCTTGATTCTTGCTCTGTCCTTGTGCTGATCCAATGTTTCAATTGCATTGGTTAAATCTTCAATCACTTGCTCATAATGTTTCACTTTCTCCTCGAACTCCACTCCCCATTCTTCAACTTTTTGTGGGTCTTCGTTTTCAGCAATCTTGCAGTCTTCCACACTGTTTCTCAATGCGTAAAGTTCCTCCAATCGACTAAAAATTGCTTGTAGATGTCTTTTTAAATCTCGCTCCCGGTTATCATGTAATATTTGCGATGTTTGTTTGTCTTTAATTTCCAACAGCTTGAATTTATCCTCTAGTTTCTTCAATGCTTCTTTCCAACCCATTTCCAATCGTAGAATTACTGAATTAGGACTAATTCACTGAGAAGCTTGTTTTGTACTTGATTCTCCAGAAACTCTCTTCCGTCACTGCTTTGTGCACCCAGGAATTTGTCCCGTCGGAGGTGCCACTTTGTCGGGAATCACGCTTTAATCCGCAACAAAACTCACGATAGATAGACCCACAAAGAATCTCGATGTTGAAGCTCACTTGATCACAACTGCGTATGTCTACTCTCTCTGATTATACTGTTGATACTGTTACGCTTTACACACTTGCACTCACTCACACTGATCTCTACGGTAAGGCTACAGCTTTTATACTGTTTGCTTAGAATGTTCTCGTAATGCTGCGTAATGCTGTATTATCATGACTACTCAAATTATTATGAAATACTCCTAATTTGTCCAAAGTCCAAAGAATTCCTTTGTGTTTATTCACCCTACCCCTAGAATGCTCCAGATAAGCCCCTACGTGTCTAGATTACGATTTCGTACGATTACGCAATTTCTATACGAAAGCGAGGCTACATGTTTGTCATTAGGCCTAAAATGACGAATGGCGAAGCAAGATGATTCAGCTGTTGACTACAATGTGGCATGCGCAAGCGTTAGTTATTACTGATTTATAACTATTCTAGAATATTCTCGACAGTTCAAACCTTCCTTTTGAACCAGTAATCTCCCTTAGCTTTCTTGTTTTGTTGTTTATTTTGTGTAATGTATTTTTGATTTTGTCGTTTTTGATCTTTGTTTTGTGTATTGACAATTAATTTGAATCGTAAGTACCATCCATAGTGAAGACCTGGTGGCTTTCTTCACTATGGATGCTACAGTGTAATGTAAGTATAAATATTGTACTTTTTTAATCTTGATAGAAGAAAAAAACAAAAAAAAAACAAAATTGTCCATACATAAAACGTAATATTTAACTTCAATTAAACATTCATATGACGCCTTATTTTGGCGTCACGTGACCTCTTTTAGACCATGTGACTTCTTTAACCCTAATCCATATGGGCTTTTTTTGAGCTACCATTTATGGGGGGGGGGGGGGTGCTTCCCGCCCCCCTCTGAAAACTGCTTTAGACTCATCCGAATTCAATACAAATTGGCACAGGGTGGTAATTTGTAGCTCGTAGCGTAATTTGGGTGTGGCTGCCACGCCTTGTGACGTCACAGTGACGTCACAAAGCTGAAAATCTGTGAAAATCAGGCTTCCAAGTTGATTTCAAGTTTAATGAAGATTTTGCATTAACTTTGTGCAGTTTTTGGTTCAGTTTGACAACATATGTGGTGATAAAATATTATTTCATTGAAAATAACGATTTTGGAGTGATATTTTGGCAGAAATTAGCCGATTTTTATGAGGTCATGTGTGCGATTAATTATTCTATGTAAAAAGAGACCAAAAGAACCTGCAAAATGGTGATTATCTATAACAAATGTATCATTAGAGTGTTTTTCATTGAAAAAGTTCGAAAAAAACTTGAAAAAATAGCTAATTAGTCCAAAATGGCAGCCAAAATGACGTCATTATCAAAAAAAGCTGACATCATCAAATTCCAGAAATTCTGGTATCAAATTGAAGCCCTTCGTTTGCTGATTCATTTGCTGTATAATACATCATAATTAAATTAAATAATTCCATTGAAATCATTGAAAACAATGATTTTGCTGCTACCACCTTCCAAATATGGGCATGTCACGTGACCTGTGAGTCCTATTGTTCAAAAATTTTTCCGACAAAATGTGGCTAACAGATAATTAGTAAAAGTCGGGGAGGCTGGAGGACATAGCAAACGCGTTTTAAAAATATGGCAAATAAAACCTTGAGGGGGGGGGGGGTGGAACCCATGTGGATTAGGGTTAACATCACATGACCACTAAAAGGGCTATAAAAAGGCATGTAACCTTGTAAACGTTCATTCTCCTGATGATTTCAAGAACAGTAGAAGAATTAGAAGAGAAATAAAGAATTAAAGAATTCCAAGTCGTCTTTTTATTGCGTTCACCTTTATATTATCTATGGTTTCAAATATGTCTTATCATATTAGTTGGAACATTTGTAAATATAAAAATGATGTTCTGCAGCTTTCCAAAATGTCCTTGCTCTCCTTTGTTACAGATTGAAGAAAGGCAAATTTTTAGTAAAATTGCAGACCAGATAATGATACAATACCATTGTTGCAAGGCTTCCAAGCTTTGTTTTGTCAAATGCTCTACGTTTTCCTCTGTTTGCCATATATTTGACCTATATACTGTAAAAGAGCAGAAATTACCTGTACAGGCCAAGTTTTAGCCTTGTAGCAGGGATTATGACCTTGTTATGACCTTGTACTAACCTTGAAGAAAATTACAAGGCTATCAGAAGATTCTTAGTTACAACTAGTCTAGCACAAGGCTTCCACAAGGTTTCAACAAGGCTAATAAGAATTTTTCGAGCCATTTACAAGGTTACAGCAAGGATTTTCTAAGCTAGAACAAGGTTACAAGGCCAATAACTACACGGCTTGTACATGGTTATTACATGGCATTGTATTTTCCTACAGGTAGTTCTGCATGCCATAATTTCTCATTAAAATTCCCACCCTCGCCATTTCCCGAGACAATGCGTAAAACACAGGTTGACAGGTTCCAGGCTTACAGGTTACCATGTTTACAGGTTACCAGGTTTACAGGTTGCCAGGTTTACAGGTTGGAGAAAATGCAGGTTGACAGGTTAAAGCACAATAGTCAACTTTATAGAAAATTTCTGTTGAATTCAAAATATTTCTTGAAAAATCAAATCATTTCGCCCATATATGACACAACTAATTTCGCTACAAACACTTTGCATTTTGCAGATTTCTTCATTGTGATATTAACTTAAAGATACACTGTTGTGGCACTGATTGGATGAATAAGACGATACAAAAGAATAGAATTAAGGAAGCTTCAGTGGTTACACTGTACACTGAAATTAATGAAGGTGACAACAATCCGACTCCCTATTCTCAAACAAATTATGACACAAGAGCGGCTTCGTAATGAGCGGCTTAGTAATAATTCGAAGGACAGGTTTTTTGTTAGTTCTTTCAACATTACGATTGACCAATCACAGGTGTGACAGTGTGCCTTTAAAAGGAATACACAATGGTAAGTAGGCTTCTCTATAAATAGGCCAAAGGAAACACTTAGACACAGCATTGTCTCTTTGCTATCCATGGGTTCATGGTGCTTGTGTACCATTGATTTGAATGGGATATTTTTAAATAGTGTTGCTCTTTGCAAATGCAAGCTTTTAACCTTGCACACACCCTTTAAGCCCTTTTTAAAATTAAAGTTAGCATCTTAAAAGTACACATCCTTTAGCATTGAAACAAATGCTAACAAAACAGACATATCTCTGCATAAAAATATGGTAAGGACTTATGATAAACATTCATTTTATCGATTGCATATGGGAAATCACTTCTGTAAAATAATAAAGTGTCCATTAAGTCCTTTAAGAGGAGGACCTTCATAGAATTACCTTGACCCCAGCAAATATTTTTACATTGGTTGGGATTTCCTTTGCCTCGAGAATATTTTCTACACGAGTTTTGTAAAGCAATTTATTGGTATTAACGAATTAAAACACTTTCTGGTGCCTGGGCCTTACAGTTACTTATTAAAAATAGGTAAATTTCTATCTGGTTTGCCCTCCATCAAATGCTTTTTGGCTGATGATGATGATGGCTCGTATGTTGCTGTTCCATCGTAATATGACTGTAATTCGACCTTTCTTAAGGCAACCCTGGAATGTTGTGTTAAACACAACAAGAGCAACAAAGGCACCTTTTTCAAAGCGAAGTCCCACCCCAAAGCCATCCATATCAGCCATCGGATTCGCCACAACAGCAGCACTACCAACAACGAATACAACTGCAACCAAAAATGCTTCAACAAAACTTACAAAGTTACTACGAATATCACCAGCATCAAGCAACATCTCAAGAACAACAACCCTACATCTCTAAAGAACAGCCACCTTTTTGGAAACTTTGGTCTTCCAAGGGGACCCATGCCGTTGGCAATTAACTATACAGGAGACCGGCCAGTCCAGTGAGCTCTTTCATGAATTCTTCTTCAACTACTCTATCATTTTTAAACGTAAATGGACTTTCACAAAACAAAATCAATGATCCTGACTTTTTACCCAGCATATTAAACTATGTGACTTTAGCTTCTTAGTAGAAACTTTCACAAACAAGGACTCAAAAATAGGCTTTAACGGTTACTCGACGCATATTTCCTACCGCAAAAATGAGTTGAAAACAAGCAAAAGATCATCTGGAGGCCTAGTAATATGCTACAAAAACAAATTCAACAAGGCGATAGAAACAGTAAGCATGACCATCTTCTTTGGATAAAATTCAAGAAAAATTATTTCTCCCTCAAAGAAGACATTTTCCTAGGAGTAATGTATTTGATCCCATCTAATTCTTGCTCACTAAAACGCAGAACAGACTGTTTTGAAACGTTAAAGGAAGAAACAATAAGTTTTTCAAAAAGTGGTAATGTAATCATAGGTGGGGATTTTAATAGTAGAACAGGTAACCTAAAAGACTCTATAGATAGTGACACAAATGACTTTGGAAACTCAGATCCTGAACAAGAAATTGACAATGGAATAAAAAGATTCTTGCAAGATAAAAAAAGCAATAGTGCTGGAAAAGATTTAATTTATCTTTGCACTACCAATAAACTAAAAATATTGAATGGGCGTACTTTAGGAGTTTTTAAGGGTAAAATCACATGCTTTAAGTCAAATGGAACAAGTATAGAAGACTATGTAATATGCAGCGAAAAACTGTTAGATAAAGTGCAGATATTCAAAGTTAAACCAATAACTACATATTCTGACCACTGCCAACTACACCTAGAAATAAACTTAGAATTGAAGAAATGTAACTATTCAAAAAGAACTAAGATATCAAACCTAGAAACAGTAAAGTGTAAATTCAAATGGAAAGCTACATCAAATGAAACCCTTACAAATTATTTTACAGTCACTCTAATGAAGGAATTAGAAACAAACATAAACAATGAAATAGCAGAACAGTTAACAAACTTTCTAGAAGTAGCAAGCAACAAATGCTTATAAATAACTAAAATAAAAAGAAATAATAGATCCAAAAAGAATAGAATTAAGTTAAAAGCTTTTGATGAACAATGTTATAGAAAACGTGTGGAACTGAACAGAATCGGAAAACAAATGTGTGAAGAACCAACTAACCCATACATCAGAAATGTATATCATCAAAACAAAAAGGAATACAAGCGCATGTTTAAACTAAAACAACGCAATGAAAAGGAGAAACTACTTGAAAACTTAGATAATCTTGAATCACAGAGTATCAGAGAGAGATGGAACTCAATTAAGTCAATCATCCACGACAGCTATACTGATCCAACCAGTGAGATTCCGCATGAAGAATGGATTCCCTTCTTCAAATCATTAGGCTTTGTCGAAGAAGAACACTGACAATTAGATAACACACCAGAACTACCGTCTAATACAATTAAGAAACTCTCACAATCCCAGAAAATTGAAATGAACTTACAACTAAATAAAGAAATGACAACACAAGAAATTTTGCAAATTGGAAACAAACTAAAAAACAACAAGGCTGTTGGATTTGATAATATCTCAAATGAACTTATCAAAGCATTCATCAATCTTTAACTAGGAACAAAAATAATGAAGATACTATTTAATAACATACAAGGCAATGTCCTGAAAAATGGAAATTAGGGTTAATTAAACCAATTTTCAAATCAGGAAATAAACTAGACCCAGGAAATTACAGAGGAATCACTCTTACATCTTGCCTTGGAAAATTTTTCAATCAAATTATTGCCCCGCGCCTAACCAAGAGCTTTGAAGATAGAAACATTTTAGCAGATAATCTAATTGGCTTTAGACCTGAAATGATAAGATATTCGTTGAACAGGTGTTGTTGAGTACTATAATTGTGATTAGATACAGACATATCTAACTGTTTCATTGCTTCACAGCTAAAGCCATCAATTGTAAAATTGCCAAGGCTCCTCATCTAAAGGGCAACTTCGAAATAGGGTGTTCCTGACAGCATTGCATGAAGGAAAGAAGATGGACGGGTGAAGAAACCTAAACAATATTTATCGTACTGAAGAAGACTGACGGTTGCGGTTTATGAGAGAAAATTGCTTGCGGTTGATGGGTAAGAGCCATATAGCCCCCAATGTGAAAATATGACTATGCATGTAGTGCTTCGTTTCCATTGATTAATAAAAAGCTAAGCAACGAATTCAAACAGCTCCAAATGAATTTATCAGGTTCTGCTTAAACATGAATAACAGAGCAATCAAACCAAAGAATTTAAAAATATAAATTGGCTCCCTACTAAAGGGAGATTTAAACAATGTACTGCTACAAACGTTTACACATGTTTCGATAATTCAGCCCCATCCTATATGTCTGAGATGTTCTTACCAGTTAGGCAGAGCCGGATTACTCGAAGATCTTAAAACAAAATACAGGCTTGGTTGTCCGGTATATATCATCGCAAACCTTAAATTAAGATTTGTTCATTGCGGCTTTAAATGCAAATTCGATACGATGATTGGCACAGTGTATTGTAAGAAGCCATGGGCGACTTTCTGACAGCTCTGTAAGAACACCATGATAAATGCCAGTATTGACACTGACTCCATCGACCGCTGCAGAGACAACTTTTCAGTGTAACTTTTGGCTTCCAACTGAATTGCTCCTGCTTGCTGACTGCAAAATGCTGTCAATACCCTTTTTGATTGAATCAGCATCAACTCCACCATAGTCCCTCATTCCCAGCAAGGATACTACAAGGTAGCAAGGGATGCCGTTTCTCTCGACTCGGATTATAACGAGTTCTTTTTCCGTACCCGTTTTCCTCGCTTGAGAGCCACCAGAAAGAATTGAAAAGAAACGTTTGCTTGCAATGACTGCGGTGCATTTTTCACAGATTGATGTTGCGATGCAGTGAATGTATTCATGGGCAGCTTTGAACATCTTCAAACAACTTCTGAAGCTTACATTTCCTGGGGTAGAGCTCATCTGGGCCTTCATTATTAGCGTCATATTCTCCAGAAATTTAGTCATCAACATAGAAACTTGCCTTGATATCTTCCACGAGCTCTGGTTCATCCTCCTGGTACCTCTGCAGATTATGATGGATTGTAGCATTGAGGATTAATGGGCTGGGCCCAGCTCCAAATATTGCCCCTGTGAATCGGTATTCAACAACAGGTGATTCTTCTTCAGCAATATCCTTGATCAAGAGAAATCTCATTGCGTCTCTATCTTGTTGATCAATTTCAATCTGCAAAAAAGCTTACTTGATGTTAGCTAGCAGAACTGTCTTGTGCATCCTGAATTTCAACAACACAGAAAATAGGAGTGGAGTTAACGATGATCCAGTATGCAGGCACTCATTCAGGGACTTGACACCCTTTTACGTCTTGGCAAAGGCATCGTACACAATTTGCACCTTGGTAGTGGCAGCATCTTGCCTGATAACACCTTGGTGTGGAATATAAGTTATGCAATTTCCGGTTGGTGTTTCTGGAACATGTTCATTGATGCCTTCCTCCAGCTGCTGCTTAATTATTTCATCATATTATTTCAGGATTTCAGGACTCTTCTTCAATCTCCTTAATTTGCTGTTCAGGTTTTTTGTATAGTATGTCGAGAAATTTCTGTCATTACATCAAAGTTACAATTTGAAAGATGCTGACTGATATTTGCTTGTTTGTAATGTCATCAACAAGACAGAGTTACATTTTTGGGCTCAGTGGTGCATATGTCTTATGTATAAAGTCTTGGATTGTTTGAAAAAATAATGTGTTTATGCATACTTTCCATTGTGATGAATCTTTGCACACACAAGCAAACAGGAGGGGTTTATCACCCTTCCGAAAAGCCATACGAGATTTTTTAAAACAATAGGATTTCTAAGCATTTTGGCTTAAAGTGAATTAAGCGGAAAGTTGAGTCAGCGGAAGCTATTGTTCTCATGAAAACAATAGTTTCCGCAACTTCCGCGGAATTCACCTGGCCGTATCTTCATGAAATTTTGCGATGATCCATTAACCTTGAAAATCCTTCCGCTGACTCCACTAATCTTGCGTTGGTCATTGGGCGATTTGAGATCAGCCCAAAGGATTTCTGCTGCAAAACTTGACACTGCCAAGCAAACTCTACTGTCGGGGAAAAATTGCTGTCTTGTATGCAATCTTGAGGTGTAACCCAAGCAATACATGTCACTCTGAGCCGAAACCTTCAGGGTACGGTTTTTTACCTTTGCTGGCAGGCAACACTTCTCGCCAAACAGTACCAGCTTTGGTTGTGGGATGATGTAGGCATCATTGACCAAATATGTGTGACTAAACCCACAAATGGTCGGAGCTCCATTGGTTGTGCTCACCAGAATATTCTTGCAATTTATGTTGTTATGCAGGATACCATTCTGGGCATGTATGTAATGTATGTAATTGCATTATTTAGGCCAGCGGTCAGCCGGAAAAGATTTTTTTAATTTTTTTATTCAATATAAAATTTTAAAAACAAACTACTTAAAGCACTACGTACAAGCTACTTTACTACACTACAAGGACGATACCACAGAGTGCAAGAGACCATGACAACTCCGCAGTCATTAACATAGAGAATTTGTAACTAAACTAAATTAAATATACAGCTATGAAAAATACACATGAACAATTTCTACTGATAAATACCAGGTTCGTTTCACATTGTATGTCAAGCCAACTTTGGGCAATCAGGTCTAATTCACAAGAATGGGTGAATGGAGATTCAATTTTTCAAATTAGAATGGATTGTGCCCAATGAGTCAAACATACATGTGAAACAAACTTACAGCAAAAAGAAAGAGAAGCAAACGGACTTGGGGACTATGAATTGTAAACAAACGCCAATGCTGTAATTTCCTTAGTTAAATCGACCAGTTTGGTGAATGAACTTTAGGGCCAGTTCAAGTACATGTTTATTAACGCGCTAGAAAGGTCTTTATCACCATTCTCTTCGCTATCCAATTTTACTTTTAAGAGCGGGACAGAAGAGCTTGGCAAACAAATTACGAG
This sequence comes from Aurelia coerulea, assembly GCA_039566865.1. Lineage (NCBI taxonomy): Eukaryota > Metazoa > Cnidaria > Scyphozoa > Semaeostomeae > Ulmaridae > Aurelia > Aurelia coerulea. Next base: position 14,616,994 of record CM076947.1, read on the forward strand.
CTTTGGAATATCTCCACGGACAAAATGAGATGTGGAATATTTGGGTGGCTGTTCAATGTTGTTAATATCTGATATTCCTTGACGGCAAAGTTGTTTCTTATATGCGGGACACTACTGTAGCAGCTGACAAGTCTACCACAAAGAGCTTCATATTCACAATTGGACAGTAACAGCACTTTGCGATGCATGTCTTCCCAAAAATGAATCTATTTAAAGTTTTATTGAAGGAAAATTGTCTCAATAATTTAGTTTTCTTGAGGGCATTAGAAGGTATGATGCACCACTTGTGGGATACTGTAAATATGTTCTGAGCATGTGCAGTAATGCTATGAATATGTCATTGAAAATCTCTTATTGAATTTTACAATGCGTTTAATTTCACATGGGTAAAATTGTACGATAAATTTTCTCAATGGAAATTTTCTACTGAATTTCACAGTGTGTTGAATTTCACTTGCAAGTAAAATTCCACAATCAATTTCTACACTGGCAGGTTTCGCATTGAATTTCATGGTGTGGCAAATTTCACAGCAGTGAAACTGTATGCAGTTGATTTCGTTGGTGGATTTTACATTCAATTTCACAGTCTGGTGAATTTCATTGCTGGGGATACGAATCGTCAAAGTTCAAAGGAACGGTCGGTCATCCCCCAAAAAGGAAACCTGTGATCATGCGCAGAAAGCATGTTTGGTTTTGTGGAAAGGATGTGGGCGGATAATCCGGCCACAATCCAAACAACAATTAGCCAAGAGACAAAAGAGATTCTCGCGCATGGTAATAGGTTTCCACGCAGTTGATCTGCTTTGAACTTTACCAGCATAACAAAAGGCTCAGACAAAAGGGGCAGTCCTCGGTATCCTCAACAATCACCACTGGCGAATCTCACCACACTTTTACCTGTGTTTCACAACAAGTTGAAAACAAAGCAGCTCAGTATTGCACCAGATTCTGTTCAGTCCTATTTCTTGTTTTCCATGTGAACTTTTCCAATCGTTTTCATAGTCCAAAGTTGTTTAAAATGTGGTTTTAGCCATCTGTTGAGGTCTCTCTTGTTTAGTTTTCATCTTTTATTTGCAGATATAGATTGAAACGCATGATGACTTCTTCCAAAGATATACTCAAATGGCTTTATTCCTCTGAGATCTTTTATCATCTTAACTTCATCATCAAAAACGCCCTGTTTACTGTGACGCGTTGAATTAGCAGGTACCCCTGTATGTTTGTCAAAATTCAAGTATACGTCTCTAATGCGGGGAACTGCTTTACTCCTCAGTGGGTTACGCAGGTTAAGAAACGCAGGTTAAATTGTGCGGGTCAAAACTAGAGGCCATGGGCATACTGGCTTTCGGCTTACAGCCTACTGATGTTTTAAGTATGGTAGTCCAAAGGTTACCTGGCTACATTGTCATAAGAAACCTTCATAGTCTCAACGATCATTTGATTTGAGAAATTTTGAATGCAAATTATAATTTGTCCACATAATGAGATTTGTTGCTAGGGGAAACCCCAGAAACCTCTCCAACATAATAAAATCTATTTCAAAGCAGTGAGTTCTGGGATATCATTGGTTTGGCATTTTGTACAGTGGCATATGTATTCAAGTTGTTTGGATGCTTCTCCTAGGTAAGATTTTTTAGTCCATAGTACGATAGCTCCTCCTTTGTCAGCACTTTGGATAACAATTTGTTTCTGTTTGGCTAGTGTATCAATTGCTTTTCCTTAACTGGCAGACAGGTTAGATGTGTTTGTTTCTCGCTTGTTTGTTTCTGTTATTTTGTCAAAATAGGCCAGGTCTATAACGCGGACCTTGCGGACCACGCGGACCTCGCGGACCAAGACCAAGGAGGTAAAATGGTCCGCGAAAAAAAGGTCCGCGTTTTAGGATTTTGCATAGGGGCAAATCCTAAAGCGCGGACCTCGCGGACCTTTTTTTGTTTTAGTTCCTGCTTCCAACGCTGATTTGCAAATTCATCACGATGTTGTTTCTTGCCGAGATGAAAAAGATCTGTACTAATCACATTTCCCTCCCAGCATGTGCAAGTCTCTCGTCGCCAGTTAGGGTCTGAAAAATCTTGGACGAAGCTAGTAAATGAAATATCAACACCAACGATATCCTGATTCATTTCTTTACCTGTATACGTGGCATATTCGTAGTGATGCAATCCGAATCATCTCCAAGTAAAACCCGTTTCTCGCAATAGCCATGAGTTTGATATGACTTCCTCATTAGGCCTAAAAGTGGGCCTAAGCTTATCACCCCTCGGAAATCAATAACACCATGTGCGAAATAAGATCGAAGTCCAATTTCACGAGAGCTGAGAATTACGACTAGAGCACAATAATGTGAAAAGAAATGGCAAAAGACACGTTGGTTTTTCCTCTCCTGAAAGATTGGGGCCTGATAGACATACAATAAAAAAGTCCGCGAAAAAAAGGTCCGCGTTTTAGGATTTTGCATAGGGGCAAATCCTAAAGCGCGGACCTCGCGGACCTAAATAATTTTCTATCCTACATGCATGAGTAAATCCAATCATGAATGCGTGTTCAATTTTTATTATCCCCAATGTCGTATTTCTTGACATAGCTTCGCATTTCAAACCCTTTTGAGTGTATATTTCTCGAACGAAATTTTTTTACTGCAAAGCGAATCGAAAAACCCCACACACTGCACATTTGAGACTACGACTACAGTGTGACTATTTTTCTCAATCAGTGAATTGTTATCAGAATTGAAAATTGAAAAGTGAAAAATGAATTGAAAAAAACCCCCACACTGTCGTAGTTTCAAATGTGCATTGTGTGGGGTTTTTCGATTCGCTTTGCAGTAAAAATTTTTCGTTCGAGAAATATACACTCAAAAAGGTTTGAAATGCGAAGCTATGTCAAGAAATACGACATTGGGGATAATAAAAATTGAACACGCATTCATGATTGGATTTACTCATGCATGTAGGATAGAAAATTATTTAGGTCCGCGCTTTAGGATTTGCCCCTATGCAAAATCCTAAAACGCGGACCTTTTTTTCGCGGACTTTTTTATTGTATGTTTATCAGGCCCCAATCTTTCAGGAGAGGAAAAACCAACGTGTCTTTTGCCATTTCTTTTCACATTATTGTGCTCTAGTCGTAATTCTCAGCTCTCGTGAAATTGGACTTCGATCTCATTTCGCACATGGTGTTATTGATTTCCGAGGGGTGATAAGCTTAGGCCCGCTTTTAGGCCTAATGAGGAAGTCATATCAAACTCATGGCTATTGCGAGAAACGGGTTTTACTTGGAGATGATTCGGATTGCATCACTACGAATATGCCACGTATACAGGTAAAGAAATGAATCAGGATATCGTTGGTGTTGATATTTCATTTACTAGCTTCGTCCAAGATTTTTCAGACCCTAACTGGCGACGAGAGACTTGCACATACTGGGAGTGAAATGTGATTAGTACAGATCTTTTTCATCTCGGCAAGAAACAACATCGTGATGAATTTGCAAATCAGCGTTGGAAGCAGGAACTAAAACAAAAAAAGGTCCGCGAGGTCCGTGCTTTAGGATTTGCCCCTATGCAAAATCCTAAAACGCGGACCTTTTTTCGCGGACCATTTTACCTCCTTGGTCTTGGTCCGGGAGGTCCGCGTGGTCTGCGTTATAGACCTGGCCGTCAAAATATTCTTGTAGATGTGGAAAAGTATCACCTGGTGGGACCCAAGAGGATTCCAGATTAAATGGTTCATAATTTTTTTGTGTAGGGTGGTAAAAGAAATGAAATTGTAGTTTCATTCTACGTGTGAATTCAGCAAGCCCTTTCGTAACATCCTTGTGCTGTACCCGTGCAGAGGTGGGTATGAAAGATAGACCTTTTTTAAGGAGTAAAGTTTCCCCCATGGTTAATGTAGTTGTCCCTAAATTGACAATATTATTGATTGGTTTGTATTGTGTAACAGCCCTGTGCAGCTTTTTCTTTATCGCATTTGTTCTAATTGTGCCATGTTCCTTTTTCTGATTTTTGTTCAAAATTTTCCTTAATGTTTTCCTTAACTGTGGTCACGATAGAGAGTGAGAAGAAAAGACTCATCAATTTTTTGCCCAAGTTCAAGATTGAAAATATTAACAATTATAAATAATATATGGTAGTATATACAAAGTTATGCAAATTTCATTGTCAGTTTCCTCTTCTGTTCATGTTCATGTTGCTGCTTTTTGTTGCTCGCTGTTCTTTTTGCATGTTTCACATATGGGACAGTGCTTCTTTTTGTCCTTGCCTGTTTTACTATTGTGCATTGATGGACATAGCCTTGATTCCCGTTTCAGCATTTTTTTATCTGCCAGTGATCGAAGTTCTTGTCTTTCATAAACGATCCGTATTTGTTGTGATTTGTCTTTCAGGGAAACCAGCTGTCAGACTTCCATGTTTACAGCAGCATGAAAACTTTCCCCTGACTGTTCACTGAGCAACCCGATAGTTTTATGCTTTTTTACAAACCTTGGAACAGAGAAGATTAACTCGCGACCTTTCCTTTGTATGCTTGCATTGGGAATGTAAATTGGGTATAACTGGCCAAATTTTGTACACTTTAAACACAGAATGGAAATCTCATCATCTGAAAGAAACCTGTTAGCCATCATTAATGCAACAGGGCAACATTTCGTTTTCAATAGACCGATAAGTTTGTTTTGATTTGGGGACTGACCAATCAGATCACGCTATTTGCAAAGATGGCGGCCCGCTGTAAACAAGCAAACCTCAGAAAAAGGGCTAAAACCTATCTTTGTTTTTGTTCCACGGATTTGCGGTTCTCGAATATTTTCAAGCAATAACAACGAATTTCTTAAATATAAATTCTGATGCACACTTCCAATGTGCATTTTCCCGATATTCGGCCTAAATCAAGAGTAACCGGGTGTTGAAACTAACGAAAAAATCGCACGGTTTCAGACCATACCCTCGCCATTACTTGTTCAAATAATTTGCCGGAAAATTACTTGGAAATTAAAACATGCCCGAAAAGATTATTTTACAAGTCATTCCACTTTGAAATTGACAAATAAAAATAGATCTTTAGTCCTAATGAGTTAAAGTCAAAGGGGTTGACTGCTTCGTCTATCAAAAGTGTAGATTTCCAGGAAGGGGGCGTGTTGCTATTTTATGTTAAGGGTCATAGAACCATATCAGTTGGACATTTGCAACGAACTGATTTGGAGAGCGCTTTGCAAAAACAACGTTACATAAAAATAAACTATCGAAGCTAAACTTTAACTGAACTAACAACCATTGCTCTGGCATATCAGATTGGCACCATCTCAAGATTCTGTCCTTCAGTATCAGCGCCCTTTGATCGTCTGTTGCCTCCACCCCAACGAATTCATCTGGCACTGTTCCATCGTTATCGTCATCTCGTTGTCCTATCAAGATATCATGACTCACTAGCAGGACTCATCACATAATATCCGGGTTTGTCATATTTTCTGTGAGATGCAAGCTAGTATTCTTGAAGTTCAGAGAGCCTCGATAGCAGGGTTGGATCCACAACTCCCATAATCCCATATAGCTACAACAGACATGCAGTCTAATGTACAGAAACAAGGACGGGTAAGTTTTTACTGTGATGAAAGTTTTTTCGTTATAGTTGGCAAAACTGTCCCATTCATGGTAAACAATTTTATAATCGCAGTTAAAAGTACACCAAGTCAGCAGAGTGGAGGACGCATTACACGTATTTTTTTCATACGGGCCAGTACTGGAAGTTTCTTAAAATTGTCAGATTTTGAGTACTCAGAGTTTCTTGCGAGTTTCTTAGAGGTTCCATAACAATCTTCATGTTCACTACCTGTGCCCTCGTGAACATTTCAAAACAAGGCTTTTTAAGCCTTTCCAATGTTTAGACATTACTCAAGTACCTTACGAGTAATATGATACAGGAAACAAGTGAAAGTAAAGTAAAAACATGTCGAGGATTTCCTTTATCAAAATGAATAGTTTCTTAGCTTATATTTTCCCAGTACTGGAGTTTCTTAATTTTTTGGAGATCTGAGAGTTGAGTTTCTTATAAGCAGTTTCTGATAAGAAAAAATACGTGTAAGAATTATGTTTCGTTGAATCTAAGTTGTTGAACCAATTTGACTCAATTGAAATCGCGGAAAAAAATGAGATTTTGCATTCCAAGGGCCGCTTTGTTTGTTTTTTCAAACATTATGAAACCAAACTACACACTCGGATTCAAAAGCTACGAACCTTTTTGATTTGAAGTTAAAATTTTCCTAGGTCACCTGAAAGTATTTTGGTACTGTGCAGTACTGAAATATTTCTGAATTTTTTTAGTGCAATTTCTGTTAATACTTGCTATGGAATTTCATCATAAAAGGTACTCCCAAGACATAAAGAGACTAGTCACAAAATTTTTGAGTAAAATGGCCTAAAACTTAAGAAACTGGTAAAAAAATTTGTCTAACCACTCATAGTGTGCATAAAAGCCATTATGGTGATCACGATGAAATTTTACAAACCGGATCAACCAACTTGGTCATTGCTCTCGTTGAAGTTTGACCATCTCAGATTTGATATTAACAATCTCCGTTTCTTTAGCATTCTTTATTCATACTTCAAGTAAGGGAAAGGGATTCCCACATTTCTGTGAAAATCCTCCAGGCATCTCGCGAACTTTTTCCGTAAACACAGGCATACTTCAGAACATTAGGCCAAAATTTGGCCGGCACAAGAACTAAGATTTTCCCGCCAAAACTTTCCCGCCCAAACATTCCTATAAAATTTCGCCCCCTTGGAGAGCTGAGATGAACAGTGAAGGGGCATGTGAAGAGAGTGAAAAACGCACTTTGGTTCTTACAGCAAAAATATCGAGTCCCCTCGTCAGAACATGTTTTGCAAAATGTTAGATAGGCAAGAGATACACTGTTTCTATAAGCAATAAAAAGCCACTTGACCTTTGTGGGCTCCTTCACAAGTTGGGATTAAAAAATAAATTTGAAAGTGTCAATTTCAAGGTCGTATGACTTGTAAAATAATCTTTTCGGGTTTGTTTTGATTTCCAAGTAATTTTCCTGCAAATTATTTGAACAAGTAATGGCGAGGGTATGGTCTGAAACCTTGCGATTTTTTCCTTAGTTTCAACACCCTGTTACTCTTGAGTTAGGCCGAATATCGGGAAAATGCACATTGGAAGTGTGCATCAGAATTCATATTAAAGAAATTCGTTGTTATTGTTTGAAAATATTCGAGAACCGCAAATCCGTGGAACAAAAACAATGATAGGTTTTAGCCCTTTTTCGGAGGTTTGCTTGTTTACAGCGGGCCGCCATCTTTGAAAATAGCGTGATCTGATTGGTAAATCCCCAAATCAAAACAAACTTCTCGGTCTATTGAAAACGAAATGTTGTCCTGTTCATTAATGCATGGATGTCTGCAAAAAGTTCAAATATCTCTGCAAATTTTTCTTTCATATGACTTCCTTCAATTATTTTGCAAAGGTCTGCTGAGGTTTTGAGAATCTTGCTGCAGTGGTTCCCCACAAAAACATTACCATGGTAGGCTTGTTGTATCACCTCAATCTTATCTAAGAGGCCCTTTACATGAGAAAAGTAAACCCGGGTGGAGTTTCACCCCGGGTTGAGTTTTGCTGAATGTTGCGAATTTGGCTTGCGTTTACATGAGATTTGTCAACCCGGGGCGACTTTCAACTTTCATTGTTGTTGTTAATGCTATGGTGCCAACTCAACGCACGATTCTTTATTCTAACATTTATTTTAAAGTTTATGCCCACAACGAACTCTCAGCGTTGCATTGCAAATGAATTTCATGATGTTGCTTCAAATCATGCCTCAACAAGCATCAAGCTTTGAAGCAGGAGATTTCACGTGTCACAGAGGAAAAGAATCGTGCGTTAAAAAGATATAACCAACTTCACAGATTCTATTCTTGAGCAGAAGAGTTCTTCCACAGCCAAGTTTGAGTAACTAAAGGCTTCTTTAGCGCTAAAACACGCAAAACCTTGATTTTCAAACCTAAAATTCTCTTCGAATTCATCAACTCGCCCCGGGTTGAGAACAATTTGCGTTTACATGCGATTTTCACCCCGGGGCGAATATTCCACCTGGGTTGAGAAAGCAAGTTGAACTCGCCCCGGGTTGAAATTTTCTCATGTAAACGATTTTACAAATAACAAAGGTTTTTCCAGCGGCCGAGTTGAAACTCAACCCGGGTTGAAACTCCACCCGGGTTGACTTTTCTCATGTAAAGGGCCTCTAAGTTAGCCGAACGCTCTCTTTCTCTTGGACCCATAGCTGACTCCATTTCCTGTTTGATCCATCACATTTTTCTTGCAGCTTGGTAATGTCAACTTGGACCTGCTCTTCAGCATCCAAACATGTTGCTGCTTTGTGTGAAATTTCATCCATAACATCTTCTACAGAAGATATCCCTTTCTCACATGCCAAACAGGAGTATTTATCATTTTTCCTTATAGCCAGTTCTTCAGCTGCAATGAATCCTTCACAAAGGGTGTGAAACCATCTATCACAGTTGTCACAGCATACCCATAATGGGTGATAGTCATGTGAAGTTGCTACACAGGTTACTGATTTACAGCTTCCCTCAAAATCCTTTTTCTTTGGCACCTGGTTTGTTTCTCTCGCAATCTTCTTATTTTCTTCCAAGTCACCACTTGCAACTGCTTGAAAACGGTTTACTAAGTTTTCAAAGTCTGCAAGGCTTTCACTAACTGTTTTCAACTCATTTTGTTTTTCTGACAACTGCAGTGATACCCCTTGCCAGTTGTTGTTGACTTTTTTTCTGTGCATAACTTCATCTTCGTTCGACTTGGAAGTTTCTTCGTCAAGATTTCTACATTCTTTATTTACCAAGTGGAACAACTTCAATGTGATTCCTAGGGTTATGTGCAAGCCTAGTGGTACGACATATATTAGGTCAGCAACTGGAAAAAGCATCTTCTGGATAACAGAGTAGTGAAACTTGGCATTCTTCCTGTTGTTGTTGTTATTTCTGTCATCACAAGTATTCTCTATGAATATGTCATTGTAATGTTTCACATCTCTTAAGGCACCTTCTCAGTTGTCAGGTGTATGGGGAAATCCACCATGGTTTTGTAAATGTTTCAGCTCTACCAAATCTAATGATGATGGGTAAGATGAAGATGATCCTCCATGTCCAAGCATGTCATCTTGAAAATGGTAGTCTCCACCAAGGAAAATACATACTCTTTTCCCATTTATGGTTGATTGATGCAAATCTTTGATTTGGTTTATGAATGGATGAAACACTTTCCACATGTTGGTGAGAGAATCAGAGGCTTCAAACGTGCAAAGAATATGGTTATTGTCCACATACCCTATCTTATTGTCGTTGACAACTGAAAAAGTATATTTCATATGTGCTCCTCCTTTGTCTCCACTGAATAACAGCCATAATTTATCATCAAAACATTGATGGTCCCAGAAGCCAGTTCTATTGCATGTGCTTGCTATGAATTATTTCAAATCAATTACTCTAACATATGGGCATGGTGAAACGAGTTCATCACTTGCAACTTTATGTAAGCAAATGTTCCCACTGTCAACTTTCAGGCTGCTAACATGAGCTGTGTTCCCCTTCCTGACTTTCCTCATTTGCCTTGCAGATGGAATGATATTAACGTTTTCATTGCTAAAGCATTTTCTCAAATCACGCATTTTATTGTCAGAAATTCGTAGTAATTATTGCAGGTTGACTGCAGCTTTTGGTGACAGCATTCTGCTGTTGACAAATAGCAGCATTCTCTGCTGCTGCATGGCTCACAGCTGGGTATGAGCGCATTATCTCTGTCAGGACAGCACCAACATTTTCCTCACTCTGATCATCTTCTTTGGCAGCAATGAGCTTCATCACTTCCATTGTATACTTAGCTCTGTTCTGGACTTCCTTTGTGGTTGCATCTGTGCTCATCTTTGATCTTATTGGTAATTGAGCAAAATAGCTCTGCTTGCCACTACTCACTTGAGATTTACCATCTAACTTCCCTGGATATTTAGTTCCTTTGAATATGCTGGGAATGGATGTTGGAGCATGATATTTAACAATCGAATGGGATACACCTGAGATTACTGTGTTTTGCTTCTTGTTTTTCATCTCTGGTACAGGACTGCTCTGTCTGTTTGCTAATGAGTGCTTTCTTGTGGCAGCAAAACGTTTTTTTAAGATGAATGCATCATTGGTAGCTTCTTCTAAGGAATTTTCCAAACTTTCCTTTTCTTCATTCAAGCTATCAATTTCTTCTGAAAATGACACTGTTGTTGACTGCAATGTGTCAGTGAGCCTCTCAATGGCTATTTCAGTTTGAAGGTCTAATCTTTCTGTTTCATCTTGTAAATAATCAGCTTCATATCATATTTTGCTCTTTTATAAGAAAGGTCTTTTTCTTTCAGTTCCTTTTGCAACTGGCATTGTTTCCTTTTTAGAGCAACTTTCCTTGGAGTATCTGGGGCTACAGGTGCTACTTTGTTGGTACTAAATTTGAAAGGCTGATCCAGAAATGCTTTACGCTTGTCGCTTTTTAATGGCCAGCATTTTGTTTCCATTGCGTTAATCCGTTGTCTTACTGTATTCATTCTGTCTTCCCCAAGCAAATGTAGATCAGTAATTGCACAGTGATCCAGGGAGTGGAAGAAATACCAAAACATGAAGTTTTAAAATTCCAATTTATTTCATGCCCATACCATGAAGTACACTCTGAGTGTTTATGAAACGCAAACATTTTAAAAATTGGACTACGGATAGCCAAGAAAATGATTTTTGAAGTTGGGCCTAATTGCTTCATTTTTTTACATAGGCACTTCCCGAATAACGCTGCCTGGATTGAATTTTCAAAGCAATATTTCTCTGCTCAGGAAGGTCCGACAATTTTCGTTTTGATCTTATTTTAATCCTCTAGTCGTGTACTTTTAGGTAATTGCAGCAATGATTGGAAATATTTATATTTTGGTTCATTTCTATGTGATTCATAATGGCGGAAATTTGAAAAATTCATATCTTTAGAAATCAGTTTAAAAAGTCAACAGTTGAAATGTAAAAATTGGGGCAAAATATATTTACTCAAAAATCTCCATTGTACCACAAAAATAAGAATGATCATAATTCTTTTTTGGGTACGATTCAGAACACACCCTTTGAGAGAAACGTGCACAAATAGTTCCTTAAATTTTGTAGTTTTTTGGTAAATACATTTTGCCCCAATTTTTACATTTTCACTGTTTAATTTTTAGAATGATTTTTAAAAATATGAATTTTACAAATTTCCGCCATTATGAATCACATAAAAATGAACCAAAATATAACTATTTCCAATGATTGTTGCAATTACTTGAAAGTACACGACTAGAGGATTGAAATAAGATCAAAACGAAGATTGGCGGACCTTTCTGAGCAGAGAAATATTGCTTTGAAAATTCAATTCAGGCAGCGGTATTGCGGAAGTGCTTATGTAAACAAATGAAGTAATTAGGCCCAACTTCAAAATTCATTTTCCTGGCTATCCGTTGTCCAATTTTTGAAATGTTTGCGTTTCATAAACATTCAGATTGTACTTGATGATATGGGCATGAAATAAATTCAGATTTTGAAACTTCATATTTTGATATTTATTCCAAACTTTCTTTTGTTCCGGATCACTGTGAATTGGTGCTAGTAAGAGCAGCCAGGACCAAAACCTCTTAAATTGAAAGCCACTGCTTTGCTGAAGTATTGTAAGATCTCTAATAACCCCATTTGTTATAAAACTGAGATCCTAAAGCCTATCACATTCTGGAGGGTCCTTTATCAGGTCTTCATGTTTCAGATTTATTGTTATCAGGTAGTTAAAATGAGGCCTAGCCACCATTACAAAATGTTTATGAAAACTTACAGTATCTGTTTCTCATCTTTGCAATCTCATCTTTTCTATCTAAAAATTCATATCAAATTCTTGCATCTGTGGGCATCTGTGATAAAACAAGAACAAACCTGCAACAACATTATGCACAATCTGTCATTTTGATTCATAGTTATTTGAAAGTCCTGGGCTGTACATTAACCAATGAATATCCTCACATTGTGTAATGGACCAATCGAGAAGCTTCCTTGCTGGTGAAGTCCGCCCTATTGTTGCTGTCCGAAAAATACAGTGTGGCCTAAAGTCTGACTTGCGGAGGCTAATCAAGTACGGCGGGGCATAAAATGCCAAATAACATCTGTTCTTGGTACATTAATTGACTAAAAACTAGAAACCCCGTGAAAATTGGGCTAAATTTAGTAACCTTTTCCCTTCCTAAAGTTTTGATTGCCAAAATTTTCCAAGAAAACTTCGCTTCATTGTCTTTGATTGGGTATCAATCAAATCCTCATGGTTCAGCCTCCTTCGTGTGCAAATTTCGTGCAATTATACACACACAGAGTAAGTGGCCCGCCCCGCGTGAGAAGCAAACTCGGGTTGAGAATTTTCAAAAAATAATATCGCAATTTTTCATGAAACCAGCAACCGCAATAAAATATGAAAAAAATACAAGACAATAAAATATCGGAAAACTTTTCCTTCCAATCAATCTAGATGAGTTAGAGGTAAGTTCTCATTAAATATTTTATCAATTTGAGGCTTAGAATATAATTAATAGAACTTTTAAAACGGACGATTTCAGTGTAAATTGTGCAGAATGGCCATTTTTGCAGCGACTTCGAACAACACTTTCTTCATTGCGTAACAGCTGTGGATAGGGGTGCTCATGTTTAACTATGCATCATTTCTTAATCTCCAAGCATGACTTTTTCAAGTTTCACTTCTGGTAAATGCAATTTTACCAACATATGACAGCATAATTCATCAGTTGCGTGTACACCAAATGGAAATGAGTTTTTTCAGGGTTACATTCCTATTGTATGCATTATGTTTTAGGGTGTATTTCTCAACATTTTATATCCAAAGATTTTCTCATTCAAATTCTCATTTTCTTTTGTATTTCTTCCCCGTAAACTCACAGTGTACATCCCAAGGGCTTACTTGTTCATTACCACCCATATATAAATGATCACTTTCATGGATTCCTTTTTGATTTACTTCTTTTATTACAGCATTCATAAACACAATTTCACGGCACACATTTAACTAACAATTGTTATTTCTAGTATTTATTTATATTATTTCCTCATATGTGAATGTGCCTCTGGCATTCAGGAATGCCGGATGAACTCTTTGTAAGAGAAAAGGAACATCACTGCCCGTTGAAGTGCATGAGGGTGCTGGAAAAGATTACTTGGCATTTCAAGCCAAAACAAAGAATCCAGCCTTCAACAAAAGAGTATTCAATGCAGGCAGAGAGCTTGTCCCTCTTTATGATTATTTTGAACAAGTGGGATGCATCCATGGATCCAATGTTCCTTTCAACCTGAAACTTACAAGGAGATGGTTGGAAAGAAATATAACAAGATCAGCATCTTTCTTCGTGGAAAAGAAGAATTATATGGTAAGACTCATTAAAAATTTGGAGCAATTTCCTTCATCTCATCGTATTCACTTAAAATACTCTCAATCTAATATTCGCTGTCATCACTTTTTCTTGGCGCTTCCTCCGTCTCTTCATCAGGATTTTCTTTGTGACGTTGACTCACACTTTGCACACCATTCTCTGTACTTTTTAAAATGTCTTGAGGGATCACCTCCGTTTCCTGTGCCTCATGTATCACTGAAATGGCCTCTTTTTTAATGATTTGACGTATCTTTGATCTTTGAGATGATGTACCTTAAAAACGGAATGGGAATTTAAGTATTTCATGTGGACATTTCCAAAAAGAATCTGGTAATTTCAGAAGTTAGTGTCATCATTCAAAAGATAGAAATTGAAGCCCTTAGAACTGCAGAATGGTTTGCAAGCAACCATATGATGGTAAATGAGGGAAATCGTTTTGAAATTGCCCTCCGCTGTCTTTCCTGCAAATATATTACTCATGTTATATCGAGCATATATAATGATCAATTTACAAGTATCTTTCTTTCTCTGCTGTATTGTTTGTCCCAGTATTATTTGCAGCTTTTTATTGCATGTAATGGCCATGGGGCAATCATGCTGCTTTGCTCCTAGCGGTATTGTCAAAAGAATGCAGTTGAATTGGAAGACAAAAGTAGTAATGCTCTTTAATTATCGGAACAATAAACATCAATTGGAGTGCAGAAGAAAGTTGCCTGGAATGATACTGGGGAAAAAACATGTCTCCCACAGCAAGTAAAATCAATTTATGTAGAGCTTCTTATTTTGTTGATACTGAAAAATCACAACAAGAAATTTATCTTGTCCTATGTCAACTTTTCCACTTGTCTGGGTGTTCATTTGCAACAGAACATTGAGCAATCACAGAAATCATGTGTCTGTTTTGAACCCTGGGTATGAAACATGAAAAACCGCATCATGATGCATAAAACATTTTAAATAATGAGATGCCATATTAGTAACAGAGCTACCTACTAGTTTGTGTTCTGTTTTTGCATTGTTGAGCTAGATTACTGGGAATACACCAAAGCATTGTACCTTTTCTCATTTTTTACCCCGGCAGGTGCACGTGAATTACAGGAGCACATACGTGCTTGTCCATGAATTCACAATGAGACCCTTTCACTGACAATCAGTTCCAATTTTTGACCCCTATCACTGACTTTTCACGGCCGCTCAGAATGTGAAAATTACCCTTTTTATTGAAAATTACTGACATCTCAATAACTCCTTTGAAAAGAATATCAGTAAAGAATATCAGTATAGAATTACAGTGCCAATTCCCTGCTTTCTCCTTGATCATCTCTTATTCTCAAAAATACAGACCCTAATGTCATTATAAAATGGAAAAATGTTCAACAATTTGTGGCTAGTAAGTCTTTCAGAACCAATTAGCCATAAATCCCATCATTTCAAGAACTTTAAGAAAAAAAAAACAGCAAAATGGTAGATAATTTATGTACAACAATTTCTCAAGCAAATGGGGCAAAAGGAAAGATAAGTAGTCTTTAAAACAAAGCTGTATACAGGATCTGAAAGATATGCATTCTGAGGGGTGAACACAGATAATTAATTTTTTTAATCTATGGTTTGACCACCTTTTGCCCAAATCCTACCAATAATGCAAAAGCAGTCATTACAAAAAACATTCCGTAAGATTCTTCACAAATTTTAGAACCAAATGTAAACATAACTTTAGAAAAAATTGTAGTCTACAATACTCAATGATCAAAAGCATGTTATTAACTCGCAATTGCATAAAAACCACGTATGACAACTGAAAATTTCTACAACTAATTGTTAATACAAATTTCTACAACTACTCGTTAATACAATACGAGGAATGATGCCTTCAATACTACAGTGGAAGGTTCATCAGATCTACACATACATAGCAGATAGGCCCTAATATAAGCCCTCTAGAATTTAGCCATACAATAAAGGAATGAATGCTAAATGACTTCCATAAAGAACCAATTAACAAACAGTCAACAATGTATAACAAAATAACGTATGCTAGACTTAGACCCACCAAAAGTCATGTCTTTCCTGTTTCCTGACTCGCTTCTTTCCTGCTCGCTCCATTCCCACCATGCCATCAATGTTTTGTTTTTCCGAACAGTGGCGTGGTGGTTGAGGCTGCCTCATGCGTATTGAGGAAATGAGGTAGTACTAAAACAGGGTCTGCAATAGGATCCAAAATCTTTTAAAACCCTATTCTTTTCACTGGCTTATCATATTTTCTAGGTAAATATAGCTTTTATTCATGAAAAAGGTCTGTCTCTACGGACAAGTTTGGGAAGATGAGGACCTCTATTGCCAGCCTGCGTGCAGCCTCTACTGTCACTGCGGGGTGGAGAGGTGGAGGAAAGAGCGGAAATCTCCCCCAGTAGAGTCTGCGCATCAGCGAGCTATTGCTTGTTCTAGAGAAACGGTCATTAGAGTACTTCATGTTGCACATACTGAATTGCGTGCAGTGGTTCACGTTCTCAAGATGGCGACGAGTAGCAGCGGTGATAGGCCTATGAGTGATGATAATCCTATGAGTGATAATAATACTCCTAGGAGTGATGATAATCTTGAATACATCTGGTGTGAATCGATGTTTATTGAAGCATTAAAGATGGTTCGCTGTTTCTTCAACATAGATGAATTGAAGGGTGACCAGGAGAGAGCGTGGTACAACTTTTTCAGGTTCAAAAAACATATTTATTACAGTGCACCGACTGGCCGCGGAAAATCCCTCATTTTTCAATTGATTCCACTAATAGCTGACGTTCTTGCTGACAACTTGATTGGAACAAGTAACATTTTAGTGATAAGTCCATTGCTGTCTCTAATGCACGACCAAATCAAGTATGTGAACACAGCAAAGACCAGAAATGTTTCTTATGCGCGCGCATAATCGTCATGCATGGCTCCTGAATACGAGGCGAACTGATCACGTGATAATCACAACGATGGAAAGCAGAAATTAAATCAGCTGATGCTATAGCCAGCAGCGGACGATCGAAATGAAGAACTTACTGAAGTGATTATTTGTAGCTTATTTCGCAATTTCCAGCAAAAGATTGATATCAATCAGTTTTAGTTTCAATCCAAGGCCCCTTTCAAAACTCGACCAGAAACATCTGGGCCAGTGTGATGGATGATACAGACCAAACTCGAAGAGCCACAACATTGAATGACAGCATTGCAATCTAGCATGAAAATTTTTACTCGATTTAACAAAAAATAATTAGGTCTTTCTTCTAAATGATCAGTGTATTGCATATTTCCTTTCATTTTGTCTGAAGCAGATCAAAAGAGGTTACTATCACAGTTCTAAGTGTATTTCTTGCCAAAATTTGAGCACCAAGCAGAATTCTCATCTTGAAGGGGGGAGGGAGGACAATCCCACCCCTTAAATCCCAGCAAATGATTTAGACTTAAAATGTTACAATTGGTTGGTATTAAAAGTATGTCACCCAGCTGAATGGCTCCTAAAAGCAATGACACCCTTTTGTTGTAGAAGTCACAATTTTCTTGTGAGGCACAACATTGTGCCTGTTTGTACAACAATAGGATACCATTGTTTTTAGGAGCCAATGTGCTGCAATACAGTACTCCTTCAAACCAGAGACATAGGAAGCAGTTAGGGAGCCGGGGGGGCTTGACAATTCAAGGACAAACACCTCCTGAAACAAAAGGGCACTTTGCTATCATAATTGCAAAATGTTAGGGGGCATGCGCTCCCAGTGCCCCTATGGCTCCTACGCCTCTGCTTCAAACTCATCTGCCTTTTTCATGAAGCACATAAATTTGATGAGCATAATTTACAATAAATGCATCTTGGTAAAAAGTTCCTCCCCTCCTCCCCATCTTGAGCATAATTGTCTATTCTGGACCTTTGCATCTAATGGTAAAATACAGTTTCAACAAAATTTTAAATTTTAAAGATCCCACTATTTCATGGTCAGTTAAGGAATTCAAACAAGAAGACACAACAACTATCATTGTAGTCACAGAAAAATGCCTAAGACTTTACAGACTTCACATCACTGACTTATTCGGAATCATTCAAACATTAGGAGCAGGAAAGAATCAATCTAAAATTCCTTAGATTTTTTTTACATACTTGGCAATATTTACGTAAGCCTAAATGGAGATATGGCAATGCCTCAGGATTAGGTAGAATTCAAACAGTGTCCAATCTTCTGTGGGAATGTGTTGAAAATCTTGCAAGGTCCAACCAAAATTTGCATCTTGCAGGAGCTGTATCCAGACCAAACACATTTGAAGGAATATGTGATTTGATGTAAAGGGTGTAAAGTATCTGAAAAAACAAGGGAGAAATTAGAGATTTTTTGTCAAACTGTTCTTTCCACCAAGTGCCAAATTGCAAAAATCAGAGAATGAGAATAGGGCTATGGACGTACAGTAATAACTGAAACATCATCGTGGAATTATTGCTAAACTTTGTAAAACAACTGAATATGCTTTCTTGCTAAGCAGCAACCAAACTTGGGGCCATTTGTAGGTCAATCAATCACAAATAAATTCTGGTATTTTGATATCAAAATTTGCACTTAAAGCACTTAACAAGTAAGTCATAAAATGACAACCAAAATTATATTGTTATTATGCATTGAAGAGGCAAATTGTTCTTGTAAAAACATGATGAAACAAGGTAATAGAGCATCAGAGCACGAGGAGACTCTGAATACAAAAAGGCAGGACTGAAAAACAAAAGGCCATCCACTGACAACAACAGCAAGAATGCTAAGACAATAGAATGGCCTAGGCATGGATGCCGTGGTTGTTGAAATGCTGTACAAACTAAAACACGAAAATTAACAATGTTAGCCAATTTTTCGATAAGATCGGGTTTGAGAAATTTGAAGCTGAACATCTCGCCAACACAGTGATGATAGTCTCGTTTTGCGGCAGGGACTAGATTTTGCGCAAATTTCTGTTTTCTGGGGCTACTAAAATGTCCTTCTCTCCCGTCAGAAAACGACCTGCTGCAAGAAATTAAATATTTTTGTGGACAAACAACGACAGGATGGGTGATCGGAATACGATTCATGAAATTATACATCCTAACGAAGCTGGGATAAAAATTTCCATGGCATATTCATTGTTTAGACCTTCCTACAAGCTGCCTGTTTACATGTAAACAAACAAGAGGTATTTTTCGTCATCGAAAGCAGCCCTAACTTTATGGCAAAAAATGAAACACTTAGCCAATTTTGCAAGAATACTGACCTGTCTCAAAATGATGCTCACATCCTGCAGATAATGTCCACAAACGTTCATCTTGCGGCAGGGACCAGTTTTTCCACAAAATCCTTTTCTCTTTTTTGATTTTTTCTTGCAAAATATCGTCTTCAGCCCAAGGATAAGAAAGGCAAAAAATCCACCTTTATCGAAGCTTTCCAGGGTCAATGATTTTTTCAGCCATATTTGATCCCCTTCTCGACACATTCGGCGTGTTCTCAAACTCAAGCCGCGTCTCAAGAGGCCTGGATCACAATAGATTCCTTCGCAACTGCGTGCAGTCCCCAGAAATTCACCCCTCTCCCACCTTGCTGTTTTTGGCGGCTGGCGCAGACGCAAAAGCACTTTGCACAGCGGTCGAAACATTTCTGGTCTTTGCTTGTGAACACACAAACTGGACTGTCTGCTGCTGGTATTTTAAAGGTCAAGACCAAAGTGTGCTTGCTGATATTGAAAATGGAATGTACAGTATTGTTTATGCATCACCAGAATCTGTCTTATCATCCTCACGTTAGCAACACATCCTGAGTGGGAGCAGATTTGCTGACTGCTGTATTGGAATTGCAATTGACGAAGCACACTGCATTAAACAATGGTAATTTTATTATGTTTATTCATAATAAAAACAGTGGGGTACACTGTCACACATTTATGTTCAGTCGTGTATTGTGTTGTTTGTTCCCGTGTTTTGTTTGTTGTATTGTCTTCTAGTATCTTATATTGTAGTGAACTGACTATTGAGTAGAGGCCCCAAGAGGACTGGACACACATCGTTAATTATTGAAGGTGTGACTTGGAACGCAACGTAATTGAATGAGGTTGTTTATCGTTTTGGGGGGAAGGTTTGTTTTTTTGGTGGAGTTAGCGCGTTGGAAAATGTCGTTGGTATTAATTTATCCGAAGTATGGTTTCTTGATTACAAGTCGCTTTTAGGCCATTTATTATACTCGTGACAATTGGGGGAAGGTTTTTGTGTGGAGTTAGGGCGTTGGAAAATGTCGTTGGTATTAATTTATCCGAAGGATGGTTTTTTGATTACAAGTCGCTTTTAGGCCATTTATTATACTCGTGACAATTGGGGGCTCAGCCGGGAATTACTCTCCGTCGCAGAGGCTGTTTGTTGGAAACCGAACTTTCACAACTGCAAAGGAGCCAAAGAAGCACACAGCGCGCCTCTGCCAAAAAACCTGCGTGAATCGACATTAATTTGCGAGAATCGACATTTTAACAACACCAACAACATAGCAACAAGTGGTGAACCAGAAAAATGGCGGAAATGGAGATGACTTTGAACGACTATAAAATCAGGTAGGTACTTTGCATTCACAGTTTTTAGGGGAGCTACTTTTTAACTGTTCATTGATTGAATAATAGTGGTTTTGTTGTTGTTTCTTTGTGCATGGGAAGCCAAGAAGAGGGGAGGGAAGGGGCTGCTGAAATGGCCGCCGGGACGGGACTTGCTGCAATAAAAACATAGGCCTAGACTGAAGACTTCTCAGCAGTGAGACAGATTCATTGACTCCATTTCGAGAGATCCTTCGGAAGTCATTTCTTTTAGTATACAATTGGTGATCTACATATGTGGTACTATAAATAACATTCATTGAAAAATTAACCAGTAGACATAGGAATCCCACAGTAGGATTTAGAACACACCTTTTCGTACTCATGATTTGCAAATTGGATCAAATACAAACTTTTGTTCGTGTCTCATCTCCGTGCAATTTTTTGGTAAGCTGTGTTGTGTACGCATTCTGTGTCTGTGAGAAGACTGTCAGAAAATCTATCTCGGTGCATGGTTCTAAAACGTTGCTTCAGACCATCATTCCTCAGATACGGCTTTATTTCTGATAACTTTCCAAAACAAACTTTACAAGCAGTTTTGTTATTGATGTAGGCCGAGTGTATTATGCGTTCCGCCATTACTAAAAACATGCGTTGTTGGGCATGCCGAAGCAGCAACAACAACAGTTAAGGATTTTTTGGCAGAGGCTGAACTCGCGCTTCGCGCTCGCTTTTTTGGCGCCCTCGCAGTTTCGAGAGCTTCAGTTGAAAGCTCGGTTTCCAAAAAACAGCCTCTGCGATGGAGAGTGGCCGGGAATGGCAACAAAACGACAGTCAGCGAAAAGATGAGGTTTCCTGTATTTTCAAGCTGTTGGGAGCTGAATTTGTGATGTTTTAAAATCGCTTTTTGGAAGATTGGTTATCGGGAATCAATATAATTTCATAGCGCGGTGGCAAACATCAAGGGAGATTTCGTTCGTTATGCTGAAAGTTTTGAATAAAGCGAAATAACAGCGAAAAGAAGCCAGTAATTATGGATAGATTAATACAGTGTGGTCGCGAGCTTGGGCTCGAAGGAAAGGATTTACAGCAGTTTATCGAAGAGCAGCAGATTATCGAGAGAGATGAGCGGGCAGAAAATCGAAGAGTAGAGTTAGCAAAATTGGAGTTGAAGGTTGCTATAGAGAAAGAGAAAAAGGAGACTTTAGAGCAAGAGCGGTTAAAAATTCAGGCTGTTTTGGAGCTGAAAAGTGAGGGGGTAGATATGTCAATGAATTTCCAAGGCACAGAGGGTAGGCAAAGAGCTAAGGGCCCTAAGTTGCCTGCTTTTGCTGATGGGAAAGACGACTTGGACAGTTATTTGAAGAGATTTGAGAGATTTGCGATAAGTAATGGATGGGAGAGATATGAGTGGGCGACAGCCTTAAGCGCCCTATTAACAGGGAAAGCACTGGATGTTTATTCAAGGTTGCCAGATGATACTGCGTTAGATTATGAGAAGGTTAAAGAGGCATTATTGATTAGATATCAATTAACAGAAGAGGGGTTCAAGAAAAGATACAGAGAATCAGACCCAGAAGAGGGGGAGACTCCTGATCAATTTTATGCCAGGATTGATGGGTACTTAGACCGTTGGGTTGAGCTTTCGGGAACGGAAAAGTCTTACCAAGGATTGAAGGAGTTGATAAATAAAGAGCAATTTCTAAGCAGATGCCAGCAAGACCTAGCAATCTATTTGAAAGAAGTGGCTCCACGTGACCACGATGAAATGACAAAGCATGCACAGCAATATCTTAGTGCACATGGGAAGCAGCTTGCTCGCAAAAGGAATAGAGTTGGACATAACCTAGAATCTTCAAGCAGCCAAGGTCAAGCTAACGTTAAAGCAAAGGATTATGGGGAATTCAAGTGTTTTATTTGCCATAAAACGGGTCACACAGCTTTCGAGTGTAATTTTGAGAAGAAACCAGAGCGGAAATGTTTTAACTGTGGTGGCCTAAATCACGAAGCAAAGGACTGTCCTTCTCCAGGGCAGGGTAGAAAGAAACCACCGACAAAGGCTGCAGGATCATTGTCAATCAAACAAGAGCTAGTTGATAAATAGAACAATGATGAGAACATTGTTCGGGTAGCAACAGAGGCAGCAGCAACACAGGCAGATATTGAATCGCGCATAATAGGGAATGAGCTTACTATAGGTTGTGGCAAGAGAATTCCTATTATCAAATCTGCATGTATCAAGCCAGCAATGGGGAGTGAAGATAGCATGCCAGTTGTAAGAGGGAGAGTAAGGGACAGATCAGTGAGTGTATTGAGAGACACAGGCTGCAGTGGCGTTGTTATTAAGAGAGACTTGGTCACAGAAGAGGAACTAACAGGCAGATTTGGTTACAAGCTTTTGATTGATAAAACAATTAGAAAAGTACCTATTGCAAGCGTTTTCATTGACACACCATATTTTACTGGGGAAGCAGAGGCTCAATGTTTACCAGATGCAATGTATGACGTGATTATTGGGAATATACCAAATGCTAGGGGCCCTGAAGATCCTGACCCATCGTGGGAGACAGCATGTGCCGTTACAAGAGCTCAAGCAAAGAAAGGGCAAGGTATACCACCACTTAAGGTACCTGATGTGACAAAATGTGCAACGGTTACCAGAGAACAGCTAATTCAATTTCAACATGATGACGATTCATTAGAGAAGCTTCGAAAATTCACAGAGCCAAAGATAAAAGAGGATCAATCTGTGCACTTTGAAGAGAAAGGAGGAATTTTGTATCGTGTTTTTAGCCACCCAAGGGTAAATGGAGGCAATGAAATACGGCAAGTAGTTGTACCAGGAAATCTGAGAAATCAAGTCATCGAGTTGGCGCACAGTTCGTTAATGGGAGGTCATATGGGAATAAGAAAGACAAGTGACAGAATTTTGAGTAACTTTTATTGGCCAGGCCTTAATGATGACATTACACGATTCTGCAGGACATGTGATATATGTCAGAAGACTGAGAGCAAAGGCAGGACAGCAAAAGTGCCACTACAAAAGATGCCCTTGATAGACACGCCGTTTAAGAAGGTTACAGTTGATTTAATTGGGCCTATCTTCCCTTCTTCAGAGAAAGGTTTTCGTTATATCTTGTCTATGGTTGATTATGCTACGAGATATCCTGATGCTGTACCATTAAAGAACATTGATACAGAAACTGTTGCAGAAGCTCTGCTTGACATGTACAGCAGATTAGGTTTTCCAGATGAAATTTTAAGTGATAATGGTTCACAGTTCATATCAGAATGCATGGAAGAAGTTTCAAGATTACTTAGCATCAGGCAGCTAACTTCAACGCCATACCATCCGATGTGTAATGGTTTAGTAGAGAAGTTTAATGGAACCTTGAAAGCAATGTTGAGGAGATTATGCAGTGAACAGCCAAGACAGTGGCCTAGATATATCAATGCAGTATTATTTGCATACAGAGAAGTACCTCAAGAATCTACTGGGTTCTCGCCATTTGAGTTGTTATTTAGGAGAACAGTGAGAGGACCAATACAGATACTGAAAGAGTTGTGGACCAAAGAAGTACAGGAAGAAGAAGTCAAGACCAGTTATCAGCATGTTGTAGAGTTGAGAGAGAGGTTAGATCAAACCCTAAAGATTGCACAAGAATCACTAGAGAAATCACAAGGACGTTACAAAAAGTACTTTGACAAGAAAACCAAAGAGAGAAGCTTCCAACCTGGTGATCAAGCTTTAGTCCTGCTACCAACTAACAACAACAAGCTTCTTATGCAGTGGAAAGGCCCGTATAACGTGGAGAAGAGAGTAAACAAGAATGACTATGTGATCAAGATTGGTACTAAGTCAAAGGTGTACCATGCTAATTTGTTAAGAAAGTATCTGAACAAAGAAGAAAGAGATGTTTCAAAGAATGTAAGGAGTAGTGAATTACTGAAAGCAGCTGCAGGAGATGTAGGAAAATAATTAGAAGAGGAAATGTTCCATGAGGAGAATTTACTAGAGATAGGTAGTTTAAGTTCGAAAGAGAGTTACAAAGATGTCAAGGTGTCACCAAAGCTTGTCACAGCACAGTCAGATGATTTAGAGTCTTTAATTCAGGAATTCAAGCCATTATTCACTGACAAACCAGGATCAACCAGGTTGCTAGAGCATACCATCGACTTGACAAGCGACGTACCAGTTAGATCAAAGCCTTATTCAGTGCCATACGGAGTCAGAGAGTCACTTAGGAGTGATATTCAAGAGATGCAGGACCTTGGTATCATTAGAGACTCAAATTCACCATATGCATCACCTGTGGTTATCGTCAAGAAGAAGGATGGTTCAAATCGAATTTGTGTTGACTATCGAAAACTCAACAAGTTAACAGTGTTTGATCCAGAGCCTATGGTAACATCAGAAGATCTTTTCAGAAGATTCAGTGAGGATAAATACTTCTCAAATATCGACTTGAGTAAAGGATATTTGCAGATTCCAGTAGCAGAGAATGACATCCACAAGACTGCCTTTGTAACTCCGGATGGATCATATGAATTCTTAAAGATGCCTTTTGGGATGGTGAATTCAGCTGCAACACTAGTGAGATCAATGAGGAAATTACTTGCAGGTTTAGATAACGTAGATAGCTACATAGATGACATCCTGATTCATACAAGAACGTGGGAAGAGCATATGCAAGCATTGAGAGAGTTGTTCAGTCGTATGTTGAAATGGGGTATCACTGCAAGACCTTCAAAATGTGTTTTTGGAGGAGAAGCAGTTGACTTCATTGGACATCAGATTGGGAGGGGTGAACTTGGTTTACATGATGAGAATGTCAAGAAAGTTAGAGATGCACCAAGACCAAGAACAAAGAAAGAGGTAAAGTCCTTCCTTGGACTCACTGGATATTACAGGAACTTTATTCCTAACTATGCAGCAATTGCATCACCATTGTCTGATCTAACAAAGAAGGGATTGCCAAATGAAGTAGAGTGGAATGATGCACATGAGAAAGCCTTTGGGACGTTAAAGAAGATGACTGTAACTAAACCAGTTCTTCGCTTGCCAGAGATTACAAAGCCATTTGTATTGAGAACAGACGCATCAAACACAGGAATCGGTGCAGTGTTACTACAAGATCATGATGGTAAACTATTTCCAGTCAGTTATGCAAGCAAGAAATTGTTAGAGAGAGAAAAGGCTTACTCAACAATAGAAAAGGAGTGTTTCGCCATAGTATGGGCAATAAAGAAATTCATGCTGTACCTTTATGGAACAGAGTTCATTATACAGACAGACCACCAGCCATTAGTTTACCTGAATAAAACCAAATTTGTGAATGATAGAGTTATGAGATGGGCAATGTTCATTCAGAACTACAAATTCAACTACCAAGCAATAATACAACATACACACAGACTTAGCCAATTATTAGGGGGGCAAAGCTACTGTTTCAATTACAAAGAATTGTTTGTTTCTATTGTTTTCTAACAAAATATGTTTGCTCTAGCCCACCCTGGGGGGGGGGGTAAATGACGTAAATTGCACTCAAAATAATGTCCAAACAGCTGCTATATCTGTGTACAGTGTCAAAACATTTTGAGTGTGACAGGAAAATTAATATTGTAAATTAAAAAAGTTTCTTATAAGAAATAAAAGTTGTTTAGCTTTTTCAATTCAGGTAGGGTTGTTTCTTAACTTTCGGAAAATTGAGCCTACCATTTCTTATGAGCGGTTTCTACTATGAGAGTATAAACAGACAGTTATTGCTACCTCACATCTGCAATTTATTGCATTTATTAAACTGTTTGTTTCATTTATCTGGTTTTTGTGTTAACAAAGGCTTGCTGGCCTTTAGCGTTAAGAATATGATAATATTTTCCCATAACAATAGGGTTAATTGCCCTTTCCTTCTTAGCATTTTTGACAAAAGAACATATTGTAAATTCATCAATTTTGCTTTTCAGGGGGCTTTGCATAGCATCCAAATCTGCATTCAGAAAATGGTTTGGTATGATTGGAGAAATCAGATCTTTGCTACCAAAAGTGGTTCAAATGGCAGTTTTCACTGCAACTGCAACCAAGGCAACAAAGCATAGGATCATTGACGTCTCGGGCATAGATATGTCTGAAACATTCGTGCTAGAGAAATCACCAGTAAAAGAGAATTTGCGGTTTACTGTAAAATATGTTGGTAATGGCATCCCACTCTCCGAGATATTTGGCAGCCTTGTTCAAGAAATTAAAGCAAAAGGTATTGAAACAATTCGCACTCTCATCTTTTGTCAGACAAGAAATCAAGCAGCTGTAATTTGGAAAATGTTTGTTTTGGAGCTGGAAGAGAATCTTTACAAAGACAAGTCAGAGGATGTGAAAGGGAGATTGGTTGAGATGTTTCATGCTGGAACTCCAAAACAAGTAAAAGACTTCATTTTAGAACAAATGAGAGATGGGAAAGGCCACATCCGTATTCTCCTGTGTACCATTGCCTTTGGCATGGGCATAGACTGCAAAGGAGTGCATAGAAGTATTCACTTTGGCCCATCGAAAAATGTGGAGAATTATTTGCAGGAATGTGGCAGGGCTGGCAGAGATGGGACTGTCTGTCATGCATATTTGCTGTACAATGGCTTTACCCTTTCACACAGTGAAAAGGATATGAAAGATTTCATTTCTGCAAATAGTTGCAGGCGTTCTTCTATTCTGTCCAATTTTCCAAAGTCTCGAGGAATCAATTTTGAAACAGTTTCTCAAAATGTTGGCTGTAAATGCTGTGATTTATGCGCTAAAGCATGTCAGTGTCAATCAGATGATTGTAGTAGACATGAATTTGAATTTTTGATTGGTACAGTTACCAGTGCAAATGCTGAGATGGCTAAGAAGCATTCTGTGACAGATGAAGAGAGAGAGAGTTGGTAGAAAGTAAATTGTTGGAATACAAGGAGTCATTGCAGCATACTATTGTTTCCAATCTGAAAACAGTTTTGTACCCAAATGTTTTATTTCTGTTCACGGACTTCCAAGTCAGTCAAGTATGCAGTTCTTGTGAATTTTTGTTCACAATTGAAGACGTAAATAGACATGTTGAAATATGGAGAAAGGAAGACAGTCAAAAGATATTGAAAGTGGTAAAAGAAGTTTTTGAGGACATTGCAGAACCACTTTATGAAAGTGCAATGGAAATATAATTTCTTGATGACACAGACAGAGACGAAGGAAATCTTGAGTTGGATGAGGATTGGATGGAAATTCAGGATGACTCTGAAATTAACTTTTCCAATTCAATTGATTTATCAGGTATAGAAGAAGATGCAAGTGAGTTTGATGATTTATTGGACAATCTCTGCAAAAGCTTAGATTATTACATGAGTATTTCCGGTATTAAACCACAGTTGCTTTGTGATTCTGATGTAGATGCCAACTCATTTGCATCAACATGAGCTTCAAGAAGTGAATTGACGATTACGTTAAAGATGGCGGTGAGGAACTTTTTACCAAGATGCATTGTGTTCTTTAGTTGAATTCCTATAGAATCGCTAAATATTAGTACAGTAATTCGAACACCATGCATCTTGGCAAAAAGTTCCTTGCCACCATCTTTAGTGTAATCGTGTATTGAAAAAATTACAATCATATTCATTTCTTACATACATCTTTGCATTTCACTCGTATGACAACAAATTGTTCATAAAATCATGCAAGGGTCAAACACTAGGGAAATATTTTAGAATGCATCAAAGTTCATATTTTCAAAATCCCTTTGCTAGCACATATTGCTCAAATATTTAAAATGGTCAATGTAAAATTCTATTGTAGTTTTCTTTGAAATAAATGGCTTGAAAGGAACTTAGTGTTTTTAACGTAAATCTGCATTGGCAATTTATTGATATCTTGATTAGCTTCAATATGGCGGCATCTATTAAATTTGAGGCTATGACGTCATCAAATTGCTAAATCCTAAACTAGAAAAGCTACAGATTTCTGTTTGCCATCATATTGTAGACCTTCATAAACTACAGTATGGGTTTCTTAGACGTTATACAATGGTTCCTCTATTAGTTTAGGATTTAAGATGATTTAAATTTTTCAAAATTTTCCATTCATTTTTTTAAAAATAATGAAATTTCCGCCATTATGAAAAAAATCAATATATCAAAAATTTTCCAAGGCAGATTTACAGCAAAGTACCATAAGTTCCCTTCGAGCCATCCAATTCAACGAAAACTGCAATAGAATTTTACATTGAGCTTTTTAAAGATTTGAGCCCTATGCTACAGTATGTTAGCATGTTGATTGTCCTTGTTAAAAAGAATGTATTCCGTCTGAAGTTGATTAAGCCAACATGTGAATGCAATATAAAATATAACACAAAGACGTTCCTTTCAGATCACAGTTAATGTTTGCAGGGTTTGCATGCAAAGTCACCTTTTTGCCCTGTTTAATTTGATCTTCTTTTTGTGCTGCTCTATCCATGCATACATTCCATGCAAATCAAAGTCTTCTAGAAGTGACTCTTGTATTCCATCAAAGACCTTGTAGTTTCTACCACTTGTGATGGTAAGAGTTATGTGTCATAAGGTTATCCACAATTTTCTTCAAGTCCTTCTTTGCTGATGTTTCAGTGTGCTTACCTGACCTTTTGTAAGTAGTGCAGGCACGGTCATAGTTGTCAACTAGCTTCTTTGTAACTGTCACAGCTTTTGCAATTCGATCAACTGCCTTTTTATTGGTGCAGTTGGGTCCTAAGGACCTTATTGCATTCTTCATGAAATTGTTGTTGTGCTCTATCATCAAATCCATGGGTATATTGCCTCCAGAACTCTCTATGGATTTGTGGAATCTATTCCAGATCAAGCTATTATGAGCATCTTTCCTGGAAAGAAGAACCTCAATTTGGATGATGAGGTAAAGTGCTTCAAGAGCATACTTTCGAATCCTCTGACCATCAGCCTTCAAAAATGGGAGCATAAATTTCCAGCACCTCACAAGGCGTGCACCATCTCCTTCTGAAATAGCATCATAGAAGTTAAGAACTATAGCACCAAAATCCAAAAGTGATTTTTGGTAGTTAAACATGGCATCCTTGTCACTGTTCTTTTTTTCAATTGCATCTTTCCCTGTATGCAGGCCATGTGATTTTTCATGATCAAATCTTGCCTTGCCATCAAAAGTAAAGGTCTTATTGCAACCCACTTCCCTACATGCAAAGCGGCCATCTTCTGTTTTGGGGTTCACTGCTCTGAGCCAATCAGAGTATGCCTGTTTTTTTCAGAAGATCTCAATTCTTATCAGCATTTACTACATACTCATCAACAACTCTGCTGCATAATCTACGAAAAAAGGCTCTTCTCTCCTTTACAGACATGCCAGAGATGTTTTGCGGTAACATCTCCTCTGATGGTTGCTCCTCCATATCCTCTATGCCAAGGATCACCATAAATGCAGCAACGATCCTTGCATGCACTTCAAGGATGAAAAACTTCTTATTTGCATCTAACCCCTTTGACACATCAGTGACAACGTTTCTGCGGTTCACAAGAGTTCGATCACTAAACATTGTGCACTTATCCATCATTGACCTTGCATCGTAGAAGTGGTCATATCCCAACTGAAATAGATGTGAATATATGCATAAAAATATGATTTAAGACACAGCTTAAAGAGGGAGAGAATCTACAGTACTTGTGAGTTTATATTTCTCTCTGCACATATACAGAAGATATTTCATTATGAGGAAATCCTACTGTGCTGTACATCACTCTGATTGTCTTTCATTTTGTAGAAATTCTAGTATTGTAATATTTGATGTATATTTACTGGACAACAAAGAATCTTACTGTAGTTAGTGATCACGATACAAATAGATGAATGAGAAAATTGTAAGTTAATTCCGTTAGCAAAATAACTGAATAACTTGAACCACTGGAATGAAAAAATTGAACTGAAGTGTTTGGTCTTGATCTGTTTTTGTCTTTTGCTTCTCATTATTACTTCTGGAAACCACTACAAGGGCAGGAGTAGGGCCTGTAAATATTACTTTAAGGGAGGCAATTTTAGTGGGAAGAAACTTAACACGCATTTTTCGCGTTTTTGGCCAAAATTTGCGAAAAGTTAAATCCATGTTAGTTATATATGTCATGTTTTTCCAACTCACAAAAGTTTCATCCTGCAAAAGTTTCTTCCCTTAAAGTCAACTGTTTCAAAGTGAATTTGCTTGGGTATTTAGAAGAGAGGGATGTTCATTGTAACATAACTGAGTATTATAATTTACAGTAGTTTTTGATATGTCTGTTGACAGATTTAGTTTCATAAGTACAGTACATACTTGCAAAAACTTCATTCCTGCATGAAAATCTCCAGCTTCCAAGTGTAAACCATCAAGCCGTTCAATTTCATCAAAGCCATTGCTCAGCTGTAGCAAAACATTCACTCCTCTCTCCACAGTTCCCTGATCACCAACAATTGCAAGCGAACTGCATTTTCCATCATTGCAAGGGACATATTTTGAATGAATTTCCCTCATTATCTCCTCCATCCCGGCGGATTCATTTGAATTTGAATAAATCATTCCAATAAATTTCTAGAATGAAAAATAGAAATCCTAAGATTTTTGAAAGCATATCAAGATAAAAAAGCAAAAGTCTATATGATATCCATACCTATTGCTGCAATAATTCAAAAGTATTTCACAGTTATAAATACTGAATACCATTTGAAAATCTTCTCAATGAGGATGGTTAATCAGACATTATTCTGTGGCTGTCATATTCTATGGCTGCCATAACAAGGTCATAGCCATTTTACAGGGCACAGTTTCAGCAATGTTGGTGTATTTTTAGTCATTGTATAGTACATAGCACAAAAATTTATTGTATAATACTGATAAATTGTCTCAGAAGAATCCATAATTCACCCATCTCAAAGAACCTTTCTTAGTTATTGACATCATGTACACAGTTCAGGCCTTGCACAAATTAACATCACAAGAATTCTTCACATACTGATATTGAACTATATGAAAGAAGACTGTAAGTTTGTAAAACAAGAATTTTTCTACAACGCTTATTTTTAAGATTTAATATTAAGAATTTTTCGGCAGGAAAACCATGTCAGGTATGCTAGGCCTGTACTGTAGAGTTCAACTTGCAACTTTTTACCATATATTCTTATTCAGAATGTAAGAATTGGATTTCAATACTTACACTGTCTGTTGCCCATCTTGCTTCAGCAGAATATGCATGCTTTATATGTTGAACAACAACATCTCCAAACTTTTCAAGACATTTGATATTGGCACACGCAATCTTGCCACATAAATCAATATAATTGTCATGTTGTTTTTTGTAATCATTGATGTTTGGTAGTAATGTAGAATTTTCCATTTTGGTGATCTCATTTTTCATTGGACAGTTCGTGGACAGGGTGTCGTCATGAACCCTGTTTTCAACTGCTGCGACTGATACCCAATGTTCATCGTCATTCTGGTGATCCTCTGTCATGGAATGGACCTTTGTTGTGTCAACAACCACTTTTCTATCCAAAGATTGTTTAAATACTTGCTCCTTAAGGAAAGAATCATGATCTTGGCCAAATTCATCCAGTTTCTTGTAAAGAAAATGATGTGAAACTACCAGACGCAAAGCTTTTAATCTTCTAAGTCTGCTCTGCAAGGCAAATATAAGAAAAATGTTAGCACAGTATGGCATATCCCTCATCTCTTTTTAAAAATACCATCTTCTGTTTATGCATCTATGAGGTAACCCTACACAGCGTACTAAGAGAAAGATGTTGGTGTTCAGACAATTTGTGTAAAACTGAAACGTTGAACCAAATGTGACAACCGTCCAATTGTCTCGTAATAAAGAAGACTTTGACTTGTTATTTGAAGACATTTAAACAAGACAGTTAACAGTGTTGAATTTCATTAAAGAGCCTTCAGGACATTTCTTCAAAAAGTAAATGTTTTTCCATCAACTGCTACTAGTGTTGCACCCGGTGTATACCACAGAAGGGTAAGACAGTTTGTGCTGACAATTCATTTTAAATGATATACAATTTCAAAGGTTTAGAGGCATAGAGTCTGTCAGTTTTAAATGCCCAGACTTGCCATAGTTCCAGAGTGTTGCATAATTATGCTGATGAGCAACTGCAATATTGTCATTTTAGACGATCTGTTTTTTAGGCAAACAGAGGCTGCCATACAAACAGAGGCTGCCATACAAACACATGAAGTCAGATAGGAGCTTTCTGACAGCTTCTTGTTATGCCTCAGAGCAGCAGCTTGCAAAATGTGCCAAAAAAAAGTGGTGCCTCGTTTAGCATAAATTCTTTCATTTTCTCAAATCTGAAGCTGACAACATCCTCCTTGCCTGTACATCTGAAAACATTTGCAACTATTGTTTTCTTGTTCCCCTCAGATCCCTTTGAACATAAAGACCTGCATTCTCTGTCGATTTCCTTGAGCATGAATCCACTCCACGAATTCTGTCATGCCTCCAAGCAGCATTGGCTATCTGTTTGTAAGTTCCACGACAAAGCATTTTTCCTAATGATGCTAAGTCATTTGGCAGCTTTCTTTCTTTCGCCTTGCTTGTCCAATTTACTCTGATAGTAACCTGCATCTGGCCATTTCCTCTAAAATTTATTGATTTGGCTGACTTTGAAATTTGACTTTGAAATTTTCCTTTGAGGGCTTTCATTTTTATGAACCTCGCTAAAGCGTGGCTCGATTATGTATCGAGCTAGGCCTGCACCCTCGCTATTATCACTCGCCATTGCTAATCTCTTACTTGGGTGTCCTGTTGGTGTACTGGTAAGGGCAGGTGTAAAATTATAAAATTAAACAAACACTTACGTGTGCAGTTTGATTGGGATTATTTTCCATACCTAGAACCAGAGCGATGTGGGATTTATGTGAGCGACGCGGCGACCTTCGGCCTGATTAAAAGACATACCAGGAGCAGCTGCCAGTCCTAAAAGCTAAGTAAAATGAGGTTTCCTACGAGAAAAGGGGGTTAAATACGTTGTTTGGGAGGGTGGGCACATAAATCCCACATCGCTCTGGTTCTAGGTATGGAAAATAATCCCAATCAAACTGCACACGTAAGTGTTTGTTTAATTTTATAATTATTTTCCATACTAGAACCCAGACCTCTGTCTGGTATTTATATGAGAGTTCAAAGAAGACTGGCAGAATATGTCGAGGGATAATACAGGTTTAGCAATAAATCAAAGATTTTTCAATCAAAACTCAATCTATTTATCTGACAGTACTGTTTTACTCAAGTTGGCCTCTACAATAGGCTTATTATAATGAAGTCCAAAAGTCCTTGAATTCGACCAACCAGCAGCTCTGTTGATCTCTGACATAGATAAACCCAAGCTCTTTGCCTTTGATACTGCAGCAGACCTTGTGGAATGTGAAGTAAAAATTTCAGTATTTATACCAGCCAATTTTAATGTTTCCTTTACCCACCGAGATATTGTGGATACTACTACTGGGTGGTGTGGCTCCTTGTGACTGATAAATAACTTAACAAATGGACCACGGAGCCTAAATGAATGGGAAAGGTATGCCTGTGTGTTCTTAACAGGACACAGACTGTCACATAATGGATATGATCGAAAGTCTATTGGAGATTGGTGAAAAGTTGGCCTAGTGGTCTTTAGTATCTGGCTAATGTAACAAATAACTTTCTCATCAGTTATAGAAATAAAGCGAACATCAATTACTGAAAGAGTCTGATCACGTTGACCTGAGAGCAAACAAAACAATGTTGCTAGTCTGTAAGACAAAAATTTGAAAGGAATGCTGAAAGAATCTCCTAGGCTACTTAAATATTGTAGTACAATCTGAACATCAAAAGTACATGTATATTTAGGAAGTGCTGGTCTAAGCTTGAACATCCCTCTCAACAGCTTCTTAACAAGATGATTATTGCCAAAAGTTGATCCATCAGGAATATGCATAATGACTGACAATGCAGATCTTGCTGTGTTCATGGCAGAGTAGCCAAGACTCTTTTCAGTGAAAAGCTTTGTAAGAAAATTGATTCCATCTCCTATGGACCATTCTACTGGAGAAATATTCTCCTCCTGACAACAAGTGAGCCATTGTCTAATATAAGTAGAATATCGCCTAAATGTAGCAGGATTCCAAGACTCCTTAATGATAGAGATAGCATCTCCAGACAAACCTTTCAAGTATGTTTCCTGCAAGAGATCAAACCAGCACGAAGCCTGAGGGACCTCCAAAGTGGGTGCAGTGCATCTGGTTCGTTTGTCAGCAAGAGCAGTTGTCTGCTGGGAGGAATGACAACCGATTCAGACACTAGCATTCTCATAAATTGTGGATACCAGCAGCTATATGGCCAGTCAGGGACCACCAAAAGACCTGTAGCTTTATCTGTGAAAATCTTGTTCAATACCCTAGGTATTATAGAAAAGGGCGGAAAAGCATAAAATTCCATATTTTCCCAATCTAGAGTGAATGAGTCAACAAATAAAGCTTCTGGGTCTGGCCATAAAGAAACAAATGGTCTCAATTGGTAATTAAGGCGTGATGCAAATAGACCTATTCTTGGTTTAGACCCAAGAAACGTTTGAATAAATTTAAACACCTTTAGATTCAATCTCCATTCAGTTGTAAATTGATGAATCCTAGATTCGGCATCAGCCTCTATATTTTCTATTCCTGGAATATGACATGCAGTTATCCAATTGTTTTTGCCTATTGCCCATTCCCAAATTTCATGAACCACTTTATTGCAGTAAAATGAATGTGAGGTGCCCATTTTGTTGATTGAAAATACTGCTGTCATATTATCAGTAAAAACCTTGATATGACAGACTCTCCTATCAATAAGAGATATCAAACCAAATAAAATGGCTTTAAGCTCTAATACGTTAATGGAAAACTCTTTTCTGCCTTGGACCAAAATCCATGGGTCTTTCTTTCATAAAATACTGCACCCCAACCCTGACCTGATGCATCTGTTGTTAGCAAAACATCTGGGTTAGACAAAGAAATGTCATTTTGAGATTGATCCACATTATCTATCCACCATGATAATTCCTCTTTGGATTCCAAAGACAAGTGCATCACAGCATCAAAATTTCCAGGTGAATATTTTAGAGCTGAACTTTTATCATTTTCTAGTGCTCTATAATATAGTGGCCCAAACTTAACTGCAGGAAAAGTGCTGACAACAGAACCAATTACTTTTGCTACCTTACGAATAGTTGGAGATTCATGCTGTAGTAAACTATTACAAGCATCTTTGATTTTAGTCTTCTTAGACTCAGGGAGATATGCAATCATTTGTTCTGTATCTATGCAAAAACCTAGATATTTTAAACACTTGCATGGAATAAATGAAGATTCTTGGGCATTGATAACAAAACCTAAATCGTCAAACAATTTGATTGTTTCAATGAGTGCCAAAAGGCATCTCTGATAAGATTCGTCAATTATCATAATATCATCAATATAAGCAACAATGATAAAAACCTCTGTTGCGGAGACATGCCAATGCTGGTTTTAGCAATTTTGTACATTTTCTTGGCCCAGAAGACAACCCATTTGGGAGACAATTAAAATTGTATAAACTACCTTTGAATTTGAATTTTAAGAATTTATTATGGTCTTGTTTTATAGGGACCGTATAATAAGCATCTTTAATGTCAACTGTGCACATGAAACATCCAGGTCTCAATAAATTAACAACGCTTGAAAATATGTCCATCTTACAATGAATGTAAGGCATATTTTCATTTAATGCACATAAATTGAGAATCATCCTAAATGAGTCCTTATCCTTGGGAACCAAAAATATAGGAGAGATAAATTCATTTATCTCATGTTTGCTAAGACTAATAACAGTCTTATCTACAAGTTTCTCAATTTCAGTTGATACAAAGGCTTCCTTCTTTGGAGAAAAATCTTGAAAAATACTAACAGGACTGACAGAAGTCATATCATCTATACCTCCATGTCTGAAGTTATTTGTTGCCAAGCAGGTAGTCTACATTTAAGCGCACCACCTGAAAAGGTTTCTGCTTTATAATGAAAATAATGAATGACTTCGGGTAATAAACAGAAAAATTATTTACATTTAACTCCTGTATGGATGCCGACTCCTGAATGGTCTGCTCCTACCTCTGGACAAAAAAGAACCTCGTTGATTTCTTCCCTGCTGTCCCTAGTTCCGTGAAAAATTGCTGTTAGACTGGTTGCTCTGATTATAGGAATTTGGATTTCTTACTGCATTCCTTGCAATGCGTTTAGCTTCCTTCTCTTGCTTAATTACTTTCTCTATATCATCACCAAAAAGGTGCTCATTAATAATGTTGGAAGCATCACATATTCCTTGACAATCTTGATCAAGGATAGGCCTAACATTTGACTTATGTTTGTTTATGATAGAAAGACTGGCATTCGCAAGTAGATTAATTAACTACCGGGTGTCCCAAAAACAAGGTAACATATTTGATTGGGGCTAGCGAAAAGAATTTAAGTCGAATCAATCCCTGATAAGTTTTGAAGTACTCTTAGATAGTTAATTTGAAGATTGATGCCTTATTTGTTGATATTGGTGCATCACGAGTTGAAACATTAATCTTAAAAGTCCAATTTTGCCTCGTACTCCAAACCAGAGCTTTTGGGGTTTGGCCTAAGCTGTTAACTCGCTGTGTTGTGGAATCTCCTCAATCATAGCCAAGTACAAACAAGAAACCTCGTGCTTAGGAACACATTTTAGTGGAAATCTGACTCTGAACTTTACAATCAGATTAAAGAATTTAGCCCCGAAGAGACCAGTTTCTTGATTCTACAAAAACTTTAAATTACACCCTACACGAGAAAAGTTATTCATCAGCGAAATAAGTCCCGTAGGTTTTAACACATAGACTATCTTGCAATCATCATTGCTTGAATGAAATGTTTTTTGCATCATCTCTCACGAAATTATTACGAAACAAGCAATCGTATATGCCCAAGGGAACATAAAAAATGCTCATTCGTGCTTTGCTTGAGGTACTTTTGTAAATGCATTTTGACTGGAGAAAAATATTCCTTGGTGACTGTATTCATTAATTTGTTTGTTAGTTTTCAGTTTTTTACGTTCTTTTCAAACGGGTACCCAAAGGACCGATCCTTGTCCAAAAACGTCTTTGACTGAGGAGATTCCCCTAACAAGCGCGTTAGCAGTTTAGGCCAAAACCCAAAAGCTCTGGTTTGTAGATGGACGCAAATTTTGGCTTTCGAGATTAATATTTCAACTCTTGATGCACTAATATCAACAAACGAGGTATTAATCTTCAAGTTAACTATCGAAGAGTACTTCAAAACTTATTTGGGATCGATTCGACTTATACTCTCATCGCTAGTCCCCATCAAATCTGTTACCTTTTTTTTGGGACACCCGGTATATCAAAAGCATGTAAAACAACAGATTTGGAGTCAACAGAGACATTCTTTTTCCGCACACAAGACTGAGTCTGCTATTTTAGAAGCTATTTGAGCAGCCTTACACACAGATTGGTGCATAGTGTAGAGCTTCTTCTCATTGCTGTTAAAAGGATCCTTAAAACTAGGCATTTTTCTAATTAATTTTTGGCATTGAAGGTGTAGAAAGGGGCTTTATATTGGCTGGCTGTTTGTGCCTCTTAAATATCTTATTTAGGCCCTTTATGTTTGGTTTAGACCAGATCTTAGCCACCCTAGTTGCAACCTTATCTGGCTTGAGAGGATCACCTAGCTCAGCAGAGTCATACTCTGAAAGCAAGTCATCATTGATGGAATCAAAAATTTCATCTTCCATATTCAGTTGAGGCACAGTATTATCCTCGGGTGCATTTGCTTTCCTTTTCTCTGAGAAGAGGGAGGACAAATCAATGCCTCCAGAATCAGATGTGCAGCTCCTTGCACGTGCACCTTTATTAGGGTTCTCTGAGACAATAGCAGACAAAGGCTCCTCTTCATTCCCAACAAATGAGTTGTGGGAAGGACATATTGACACAGTCTCCTCAGAATACTCTCGAGAACGTTTATGGAGATTTGTAACACGACTCATGTCTGGCCTAACAATAGTGAACGGTTGTTCGTTCTCCTGTTCAACACTACTGCACGTGTTTGCATTTACAAATCTTTGAAAACAGCCAGTAAGTGCTCTAAGACCCTCCTTTATATCAAACAGAGTGTTGTCATGGTTTATTTCCAACTTAGATTGAATCTGTTGTAGGCTGGCTCGAACTACCTAATACAGAGTGAGCTAAATTTTCCCCACGTGGATGACCTGTGTCAACAAACTGCTGAGACAGGGCAGGCCTAGGCCTACCGCTACTTTCAATCAAATCATTATCGTAATCATCGGAAAGAGATTTATCTTCCATCTCCAAAGGATCTTGAAAGAAAATAAAACAAATATAAGAAAACTTACCCAAAGGATGGAAAGAAAGACGAAATATCAAGAATACCTCGACTGCTGCTCCACTTACATCTTAACCAGGTGAAAGTACCACTGTCAAGGCCGAAGGTCGCCGCGTCGCTCATATAAATACCAGACAGAGGTCTGGGTTCTAGTATGGAAAATAACTCGTTGTTGGAGGTGCCATTGTTGCGACATCTGACGAGGTGGAAAACTTGGAGCGTAATTTTGTTTCCACATCTAGAATCTTACCCTTGAAGTTTTTTCTTCAGAGCAGAAGGTCTCGACAGCCGTGGCAAACATATCGTGAATGCCTAGTCGAGTTCTTCACTTCGAAAGGCAGATCTTCTATCTCGTTTTGCAGGTTGTGACTTCTTCCCACAATTAGATTCCAATCATGTTTCAGTACCAGCTTTATGCTGCAGATTCCATAAAATTATTCTCTTGAAATCGTTGCCATACCATCATGAATTTACACCAGCTTAGGCCTAGGCACACAGCAAGCAATGAGAGGCGCCATTATAGAAACACGCAAAAGCACGCAAAATCACGCAAATACGTCATAGTTTCATACCAGCCAATCAGATTTGGTTTAGCCTTTTTCATAAACTAGAACAAGCAATAGGTCTCAGGGGAAAAATACTACGTTCATACCTTGCCAGTCAATTCGGACTGGACGAACACACAAAAATGCATTATTGCATAATATGGCAGGTCGAAAAAGCAATTTAAACTATTCTTTAGTTAAGAAAAGATACAGTTCATTCTGCTCCGTGCCGCGAAACCATGAAACAGTAAAAATTCCCATTTGAAAATCCCAGTTGGCACAAGACAACAATAACAGCAGCAAACAGTTGTCCCGAGTCCTATTTGTTTCAATTCTTCTCACCTTAGGATAATTCACACAATCAAAAATGATTTAAATCTAAATTATATTCAGTTACAAAGCAACGTTTTCTCTTGTGAATAAAATTTCTGCCCGCTCGGGACGTCAAGGTAATGAACGAATTGTCAACTCAATTTTTGCGTTGCTCGTCGAGGGAGTCCCCACCATCACGGAGCAGGACGGCGTAATAATCTCTCTGGTTTTGCCTTGAACATGAAAATGAAATGTTTGAGCTCATAACTCCAATTTCAGATTACTAATTTCTTCCTACGATATGCCGAACTGTAAGTTGAATTATCTAGCAGGTAACTAGAATGCATAGAAATTTCCAGATTAAAAAGATTTTTCTCTGTGCTCAATCAAACGTCGGAACTTTTTTTTGGGACACCCGGTATGTTTATTTTGTTGCTTCATTATGGCGACATAACATGCTGTATCCGCCCATAGCATCATAAAGGGATACGGTCGAGAAAATATAAACAAACTGCGCTTCAAATTCCTGATAGGCCACTTAGGCCCATTAATTTTTAAATCTTATGATCCAAAAGTTTCATTTGTATCCACAAAGTCTATTTTGGTAAAGAATTCATTACGAGCCACAAGCTTCAAGTCCGCCTTATGTATATTCAACTCGCTTTCTACCAAGATGGCGGACGGTCGTGCTGAGTGAGCTCTGATGTCATGCATGGCCTTACAACAGCCTGAAGGGCTGTATCGTTATTTATTTAATTAATCAGGATCGGTTTTTAAAGAAATTTCAGTTCAGTTGTATTTATTATGGGTATTATGTGAAGATAGAAAGTATTTTTGGATTTTCGTTCCCAGCACGTGCAAAATGACTGGGTCAGAATTCGTGACCTTAGCTGTTTGTAATCAGCTACTGGAAATGCAAGAAAAATCGTTCCGTACTTTAGTGTCAATGTTGACGGACAATATTAAACAAGAAATTAAAGAACTGCGGTCTGATATTGGTGACTTGAAAACAAGTGCTCAATTCAGTGCGAAAGAAATCGACGATTTGCAGGTCAAAGTTCAGTTTCTCGAGGGAAGCTGTTCGCAGGTGGAAAACATCACGAGAAAGCAAGTCTACTTGGAAAACCAGAGTCGGAGAAACAATTTGAAGATCCTTGGGTTGGAGGAAAAAAGCCCATCTGAATCCTGGAATGAGACAGAGGAGCTAGTGAAAGAAAAGATCAAAAATTTGCTGGACATTGAAGAAGAATTAGTCATTGAACGGGCGCACCGTATTCAGAGAAATTCGTCCTCATACTCTGCACGTGGTCTTGGCCATGGTCGAAGAGATGATAATGATCCGAAGCCAATAGTTGCTCGCTTTCTGAATTGGAAGCAAAAGGAAATGGTGTTGCGTAAAGCTCGAGAGGTACGACCAGATGGGATTCGATTTGTACAGGATTTTGCAGCCGAGACACTGCAACGCAGGAAAGAGCAGATACCCAAGATGTTGGAAGCCAGGCAAATGGGGACGATAGCATTCTTCATTAGAGATCGGTTGGTGATCAAACATAAGCCACCTGATAAAGTTTGTGCTGATGACTCCCAGATCTCTTTCAACCTTAATGATGGAACTTGAATATTTTACAGATGGACTACCCAGTGAACAGATTTAGGTATGCCTTTTTGGCTAAATCCTACTGTATTTTGCGTTGTTGTTATTATTTAGGCCTATTATTGTCTGAATATATTTTCTGTTATCAGTGTCAGTTTTCAACATAGGTGATGTCAGGGACAAGAACTGATGCCTCTCCATGTGGCATTTGCCACAAAAAAATACCTGAGCATTATAGATCAGTTTTCTGTGACTATTGCAATTTTTGGGTCCATATACGATGTAATAATATATCTGTCAAGGAATATGAAGAGCTTCAAAAAGAACCTGAACATGTCCCTTGGTTTTGCTTAAAATGTACTGAACTCATGTTTCCTTTTGGTTCAGTTGACAATGAA
Organism: Aurelia coerulea; assembly: GCA_039566865.1. Classification (NCBI taxonomy): domain Eukaryota; kingdom Metazoa; phylum Cnidaria; class Scyphozoa; order Semaeostomeae; family Ulmaridae; genus Aurelia; species Aurelia coerulea. The sequence goes on from CM076947.1 coordinate 14,658,326, forward strand.
GAATTATTTAACCTGGATAATTTTGATTTCCCATCTTTTGTTGATTCAGCACCATCCTTTGAAATTACTTCTGGTCTTACAAACTTGCCCAATTTAGATGATTACGATATTGATGAACATTTACCTTCTAACATTAACTCTAGTTATCATACTCTCCAGGACTTATCTACCCTTGATACTTCAGATAATGATCTTTCCTTACTTCATTTGAATATTAGAAGTCTCTCTCTTCATTTAGATGAGCTTGTTTCAACTCTTGCAACTTTGAAAATAGATTTTGATGTTATTGGTGTGTCTGAAACTTGGAATTCTTTTGAGAATCCTATTAAAACTAATGTTGAAATTCCTGGTTACAGTTACTTTCCATGTCAATCACATAGTCAAAATGGTGGTGTTGCACTTTACATAAAATCAGGTCTCACTCTGATTCCTAGACCAGATTTAAGCAAGGATAGCACTGATTTTGAGTCGGTTTGGGTTGAAGTTGAAAAGAAAAATGGCAAAAATTATCTGTTTTGCTGCGCCTATCGCCATCCAAGCACATCCTTTGATACCTTCAGTGAATATCTGCAAGAAGTTCTGTCCAATCCAGCTGTGTTTAATAAACAAGTCTTTATCCTTGGAGATTTCAATATCAACCTTCTGAATTATAACTCTAGTACACCTATCACTAATTATGTTAATTTCCTCTTCTCTAAGCAATTCTTGCCTTACATCATCCACCCATCTAGGGTATCTGCACATTCTTCTACTCTTATTGATAATATTTTTTCAAATGTCACAGATAATGAAACCATAAGTGGTAACATTTTGACTCAAATAACAGATCATTTCCCTCAGTTTCTAATTGTCAAGCATGCAGGAATGACTTATAAGAATTTGTCATATTTTCAACATGATTTTTCAAACCTCAGTGAAGAAAATCTCCTAAATGATTTTGCAAACCTTGACCTTACTTTCTTGAATGACAGTGCTTTAGATGTGAATGCTAAGTTTAACAGACTCCTATCTAGCCTTGATGAATTAGTGAAAACACATGCTCCATTGAAAAAACTTACCAAAAGGGATATTAAGTTCAGGAATAAACCTTGGATCAATGGCAAAATCCAAAAAATGATGCGCATCAGAGATCGGATACTTATAAAGCTAAAAAAGAACAGCAATCAGTCTCTTATTGATCTTTATAAACAGTTTAGAAATCGAGTTTCAGTTTCCTTGAAAGAAAGTAAAGCCAGCTATTTCTATAATTACTTTCAACAGAACAGCAACAATATGAAACAACTATGGTCAGGTATTAAATCAGTTATAAGTATTAGAAAATCAAGCAACGTGAATGTGATTAACAAGCTTAAGGACTCGAATGGTAACATTACATCAGACCCAGCGGTTATTGCAAACATTTTAAATAAATTCTTGTTAATGTTTCTCATGACATCACTAAAAATATACCAAGATCCAATAAGTCACCTGTGGATTTTATGGGTGACAGAGTTGGAAATTCGTTTTTCATTGCACCTTCAGTTCCTTTCGAAATATCTGATATAATCTCAGTCCTAAAATCTGGAAAGTCCCTAAAATCTGGAAAAACTTTCAGAATTGGAAAGTTTCCTATCAAGCAAACTTGTTATGTGAAATTCCTTGGTGTTCTTCTGGATGAAAATCTTTCATGGAAGTATCACTTAACAGAACTTTCCAAAAAACTGGCTAGAACTTGTGGTATGTTTTTCAAAGTAAGACACTTCTTACCCATCAATATTTTAGTCTGTCTTTATAACTCTTTATTTTCACCGTTTCTACAATATGGCATTTTAGTTTGGGGTCTTACCCATGAAACTCATATCAATCCAATATTTTTGTTTCAGAAAAGGGTCATAAGGGCTATTGTGTTTGAACACTTCATTTCTCCCACTACACCTCTCTTTTCTGATTTAAAGATTTTAAAGCTGCGTGATCTATTTCAAGTGAAACTGCTTTCTTTTGTATACGATTGTGTAAATAAGATCTCTCCTTCTTGTTTTCATTCTTTTTTTGATTTAGTTCAATCTGTTCATCAACATGGTACACGGCAAGCCTCTAAAAATGATATTTTTCTAACTCAGAAAAATACTGCTCAATATGGTCTTCGATCAGTTCGTTACTTTGGAGCTAAGTGCTGGAATGACATTCCCATGGATATAAAAAAATCACCCTCTGCTATTAGTTTTCGTTGTAAACTCATAGCTTTCCTCTTTGAAAATAATTATCAAAATTGATCTTTGAATAGTAGGCACAAGAAGGTCACCATCCGCCCTAGTCATTTAATCTCACTGAAAGTATATAATCTCGATCAAATGTATATGAAATTCTATTAAAACAGGGGGTGCTCTCTCCTCGATTAGTCTGACTACTGAGAGAGCTCCTCCTTTAAGTAATTCCCTCCATACAATTTATCTTTTCTCTTTGTTTTGTTGAATATATAGTTTTTTAATTTTGCTTACTGATGTATCAATTTTCTGTATCTTATATTCTTGTAGTTTAGTTATTTGACTGTTTAGTTATTTCAAAACATTGAAGTGGAATTTAAAATATATGAAACTGAAACTGAAACTGAAACTGAAACGAGAGAAAGCTTAACGTATTTCTCGTCTATATTTGCGCAAAGCTACTACTGATAAAAGTTTATATAAAGAGATTTCCGCGTTTTCGAAAATCACCTATAGCAAAAACGAAAACGAGGAAAATGCGGAAAAAAATTTTATTCTACAAAGGAGGAGGCTCTATGTTTATTCTGTTGCTTCATTATGGCAACATAACATGCTGTATCTGCCCATAGCATCATAAAGGGATACGGTCGAGAAAATATAAACAAACTGCCCCTCAAATTCCTGATAGGCCACTTAGGCCAATTAATTTTTAAATCTTATGATCCAAAATTTCATTCGTATTTACCAAGTCTATTTTGGTAAAGAATTCATTACGACAGAAAGCTTAACGTATTACTCGTCTATTATTTGCAAAAAGCTACTGATAAAAGTTCATATAAAGATATTTCCGCGTTTTCGAAAATCACCTATAGCAAAAACGCGGAAATTTCTTGTTTGTCTTCTTGATGGAATATTTGGCTTATTTAGAGGTTTCTTGCCTATATTTTAACACAATAAACACTATTTCTCGCAATTCAGAAACTTCCAATGTTTTTCCGCGTTTTCGACCTGGCCCTTGGCATTTCTAGGACAGGATCAACACCTTGGAGATAATAATTGCATCATTTTTCCCCGGCGCCATTAACATTCCTGATTTGTGAGTGGGGACTTGACCAATCAATATAAATTTTTTGGTCATGTGATTTTGTTTAACCAATCAACGGCTTTGCAACACACCCAAACTTACCTAGCTATAAATTTCCAGCAAGCATTGAACAAATCCTCTTCTTTTTCTCGGTTTTGGGCGGCGTATAAAAAGCAAATTAGCAATATCAGTAAGAAATCAAAATCTGACAACAAATGCCAAAAGAAAAAACCGCTAGACACAGTGGTAGAAACACAACACAAGCAAGTCAAGACCCAACGAGCCACCGCCTGCACCAAGAGCACCTCAAGCAGAAAATCTGCCCCGACCGAGAAGGCCAAGAAGCCAATTTACCGCCATTGGTGCCCCAAGTGCCGAATTTACCCTCAAACGAACCTCCAGCTCAAAATCAGCCAACAAAAAATCTGCCGTCAAGGGCATATGCACCTCCCATTTAAAATCCACCACCAGAACCTGCATCTCCCATTGAAAATCAACCCCAGTGGTACCAGCAACGCCCATGTCTAATAGCCTAACAACCCACATCACGCATTTGGTGCAGAAAGTCGCGCAAGAAAGTTTAAAAGAGGCCACCAGTGAAATTTTCAGGCAAATAACCAAAATTACACTTGGTGCAACCCAACAGCCAGCCCAAATAACGCCAGTGCCACCTCAGTCCTTTTAGATTCAAGAGCTGGAGACTTTTGGGCAACAATTGCCCTTCACAGCCCAGCCCACCAACTGGACGTTCACTGCCCCAGATTGAGGTTTCAGCCTGTAAATCCCAAACAGCTTATGTCAAAGCCATTGCAAGTGGTGAGTTTTTTTATCTTTCAAAACTATTGCCCGAGAATTTGCATGGTCTGGGTGCCCCTGATGAAGAAGCATCTTTTCATTTGGCTCTAGGCGAAAATTCCACAATAAAGTTGTGAAGCAACCAGGCACCAAAAAAGAGGACATGCAGAGCTGGACGACATCATTCACTACTTACATGAAAATTGTGGTCGATAAGTTGCCTGGAAGAGCAAAAGAACTTATAGTGTATTTAAATTTAATTTGTTATGCTGCATCCTACCACCAATCATTAGGGTGGCTACTTTACGACTGTAAATTTTGTTGTAAAGCTGTTAATGATAAATCCCTAAATTGGGGCCAAATAGACCTGCAGCTATGGATGTGTATCTTTACTGTAAATCAAGCTAAGCTCTTGTCTGAGCACTCACTTTTTCACAATGGACCCTCTTTTATTAGGTCAAGTTCCGGGCCAGGGATCCCTGCAGGGAGGGACAACAAATGCAGCAATTTCAACCGAGGACCTAAATGTGCCTTCCCTCCCTGCAGGTATCGCCACGGTTGTAACCAGCCTGGATGTTAGGGACCACACCCTAGCGTCCAATGTCCTCACAACACCAGCAGTCCCCCTTCTTTTCACGGCCCTCCAAACTATGGTCTTCAACCCCAACAGCCACCACTATCTTCCCTCCCAACAGGTTGCAACAACAGGAGCAACAACAGCAGCAACAACAACAACAGCAAAATGGTACCACTAGGTAAACAGCAAGTAGAAATTGTAGATATTGACAAAGAGAGGCCATTACACCTATCAAGGTTGAAGTTTTAAAAATGCAACTTGATGGCCATCCTAATCAAATTTTTGTGAACAAATTATGCTGTAAGTTGATGAATGTTGCACACATCGGCTACAACGGTCCTGAGGTGAGTAGACAAGCAAAAAACTTGCCAACTGCAGCCTTAACCCTATCAGGCCTAGGGTATTTGATGCTCTAGGAAGACTAGGGGGGGGGCTCATTCAGCCCCCCTGTTTTATTTCCGTTCTGAACGATGTAGAGCCTTGAAACTTGGCATGTGCATAGAACATCATGAGCTGCACCCAAAAATGAAATCTATTTTTAGTTATGTCACGTGACGTGCTCATGACGTCACAAAATAGAATTTTCAAAGTCAATAGGGTTCAGTACTAAAAATTTTAAATCGTTGATTGTGAGAAAACGAAAGGCAATAAGGACATGGGTCCAATTTTAGTGTATTCTATGGTTGAATAGCTTTTGCTTTGCAAAGGAAATTTTTTAAAAAGTGATGACGTCATCACACAGGAATTCGAAGAATGTGCGCATGCGTACAGCCAAAATACGCATAATCATACGTTTAAATTAAAAACAAATTATGCAGTTGGATAGAGGATCAAAAGTAGCATATATTCCTCTAATTTCATTGTTTTACTGCATTTGCTGTAGATTTTATTAGCATTTATTGAAATTTTGCAAAGACATCTCTCAAAAATTGATCGCGTTTACCCCCTGGAATGAATCTAATTTTTCTAAAAAGTCCATTTTTGATTATAAGAAGGATAAAAACTAAAAGTCAGAAAGTTTCAGCGTTGTAAGTGCACTTGGGAAAAATCCACAGAAGAAAAGCCGCTAGGGGGGGCTGATTGAGCCCCCCCCCCCCCCTAGGCTTGATAGGGTTAAACCCATGTAAAGTAACGGAAAACATTGTTAAAGAAGTTTCTTTAGGCCGTACAGCTTGGCCGTTTGATCACCATCCTTTTCCGAATTTACAGGTATCTCCGTTAGGAATTGTACCAAAGAAACATACAGAGAAGTTCCGCACAATTTTTCATCTCTCTTACCCTAAAACAGGTGACTTGATTAATTCATTTATTGATCAGGAAGGGTTTTCATTAAATTATGTCACTGTAAATGAAGCTATCAAAACATACAGCTTTTAGAGCCTAACGTTTTTATGGTAACGACCGACATTGAGTTTGCGTTCCGGTTGTTCCCAGTACACAAAGATGACTGGGAACCTCTAGGCATGTGCTGGCAAAGTAAGTATTACTTTGAAAAGTTCTTACCATTTGGCCTCCGCAGCAGACCTTTTCTCTTCAACCAGATTTCTGATGCACTTGAATGGATCTTAAGAGAGCACTGTGGTATTTCATTTGTTTGCCATTTTTTATATGATTTTCTGATTATGGAATCAAACCCTGATGAAACCAAGGGTGAAGGGAGGTGCGCATTAGTCTGAAAAGCATGCTCCTGGCTTCTAAGGATTTAGGAGTCCCGTGTCACCAAGTAAGACAGCTGGACCAGCTAGTGAATTGGAATTTCTTGGAATTATACTTGACACACAAAAAATGAGGCAAGGCTCCCTTGCAACAAATTAGAGCTTTTGCAGGAGGAGTTAAAAGGCTGGACATCTAAAACAAAAGCCACACTGGTGGAGCTACAATCTCCAATTGGTTCTCTAAATTTTGCATGCAAGGTAATACCACCAGGCAGACCTTTCCTCCAAAGGATCATAAATCTCACTATTGGCCTTAAAAAATCATTTCACCATGTTCGCCTAAACCAGGAATTTTATGTAGACATTGAAATGTGGCAGTACTTTCTGCAATCGTGGAATGGTAAAGCTTTCTTTCTTAACAATTATTGGGAAAGTTCAAATGACTTATTATTGTTTACAGATGCACGAGGATCTCTTGGGTTTGGGGGTTTGTATGGTCCACAACAGTGGTTCCAAGGAACATGGCAACCACACCAAGTTCTAGGTTATGCGAATGAAACAATTGCTTGGCAAGAACTCTATGCAATTGTTGTTGCTTGTGCTATCTGGGGCCAACAGTGGGTCCGCAAAAAGGTGCTATATTTAAGGGTGATAACTTGTCTGTAGTTCATATAATTAATGGTAAAAAGGCTAAATGCCCAAAAATCATGCACCTGGGCCGGCATCTAACATTGGATCCATTAAAGAGAGTTGAGAAAGAGAGTTGTACATCATGTGGCTCAGAGCAACCAATCGCAAAGAAGAAGTGTGTCTGTGGCCAAGAATTTGAGGTCAAAGGACCACCTGCAAAGAAGAAGCTGAAATCCTTCAACACAACAAGGATGAAGGAATACATAAGAAAATATGTGAGCTCTTGTTGATATTTTGCAATTTCACCAAGAATCCTCAAAAGATCCTTGAGTATTTTCTGCATTCTGACAAGAGTTCTTGATTGTGGTATCAATTCCCTTCCATAAACCTTCCCGCCGGTGCCACTCTTGCTGCCCTTGCTTGTGCATCCTGTTAATAGCCCCTCCGACTGACGTCTCCAAATCCTCCCAGTTGGACCTTGTCCCTGACTTTTTGGATTCCTTTTGTAGGCAAAACTAATACCATCGAGGTAAAATGCAATCTTTTCTGTCCAAAGGCTGTCGTCGTAACTTGAAAGTACCATTTTTGCAAAGTCAGCACGCGTTTGTTTATCTTTGTTTGACAGCAAACCTTTTCTCCTGATTTGGCGATAATTATAGCCGTGCTCGTTTAAAAGCGACTTACTGTCCGAACTGAAACATTTCCAGAAATTCCTGCACTTTCTATTAGCCGTTTTATTGTCCAGTTAGGCTCCGTCTGGCGAAGAAGTTTCATTTGGCGCAAAATTTGTCGTTTCGTTCGTGCATCCAGCTTTGAGGGTCGACCACCGAGATTTCTCTTTGTTGTTCTCACACTGTGCTTTACTGGTGGTTCTGCCCAAATACGATAAACTTGTCGGCGAGAGACCTTGAATTCTTTGCTTAAGTCGGATGGTTTGATCATACTATTTTAAAACGGTGAAATCTAGTGAGTCTAGTAGTCTAGTGAAATCAATTACTACGTCAAACAACAGTCATGATTAGTATGCTTATTGTGATTAAATTTTTAGAGAAGCATATAGATTTGATTTTATCAAGATTCAATTACTGTCCCAACTGATTTCTTCTTATTTTTAGTGCCCAACGTACACCACCTTTTTACCTGCGCTCAGACAATCCTCGCCAAAACCCTTGGCACAAAAGAGGAAAATGTAGATACTGAGAATGGAAACCCCCCTTGCCCCCAAAGTCAGCCATACTTTCAATTTAAAATATTCTGTTCTGATTCAAACTGGATTTTCTGTTTGATATCCCTTACATATTATTGATTCTTCCCCAATGGATGTGGGCAAGATCTCCCCAAAGAGAGGGGCTGTAGCAAAATAATAATTATGATAATAATAAGAGAAATATGTATACAGGGTTAAGCCTTGTCAACACTACAAGTACTGTTATCAATAAGGGCCCTGTATCCATCCTAGCTACCACCAGGGAATGCCACTGCATTAAATTCTTTGAAGAAAGTACTTTAGTTCCAACAGATTTAGCTAGAAAAAATATGTAAATGAAGTTTCCACAAAATTTATTCACATTTCGTCACACCCACTTCCCCCAAGCTGACCATTTTACCCCGGGAGTAAAATTATGTGTGTAAATTCTTTGAAAAGGATAGCAGAGTTTTATGAAACTTATCGTAAAAGCTTGTATAAGCCACGAGGAGGCGTATTAAATTTCAGAGACGGCAGGAGTTCTCTTACCATATACTTTGTGGATTCAATATATAATTATTTTAGGAGTGAAATAGGCAAATTCCGCACAGTTATATCCCAAACCATACCAAAATTAACGGCCAGGTCTATAACGCGGACCTCGCGGACCCCGAGGACCTTCCAGAGAATCATGACTTTCCGGTCCGCGAAATCAGGGTCCACGTTTTAGAATTTTGCTATAGGCTGAAATTCTAAAATGCGGACCTGTATTTCGCGGACTTTTTAACAGGTCCGCGAAATCAAGGGCCGCGTTCTAGAATTTTACTATAGGCTGAAATTCTAAAACGCGGACCTCTATCTCGCGGACTTTTTGCTAGGTCCGTGAAGTCAAGGTCCTCGTTTTAGAATTTAACTATAGGCCGAAATTCTAGACCGCGGACCTTGATTTTGCGGACTTTTTACCAAATTTTTAACTTAGCCTTCCTATCAAAATATCATTGAAAATCGAACCAATTAGACAAGAAATAGGATCTTGAGAACCATCGCCAGTATCCCTCGAAGTTTTTACTGTAGTTTTAGGCCCAACGGCAAGATATGTTTCGATCAAAGGTTGTCGGCGGATAGTTGTTTGATAGTCGGAGGATTAATATCTCCAAACACAAGATAAATGTTCTCAAAACTCTGATAAACTTACAACATTTGTTTGCACTGCGAATGTAGATCCACTTTTTCCAAAACGTAACTGTCCCTGTCGTGCCTTGACTTGTATCATACTGATGTCATATTATCTAGCAGAAGGAAATTATATTGGTCCTTCAAAGTGTGGGTTCGCGTTCTAGATCTATTCTTTTGGGCAAAATTCTAAAGCGAGGGTCTTATTTGACCCAAGATTTTGCAATAGACAAGAACTGCCCTTTTTATTTTCAGGAAGTGCCCCTTCAGCTTAGTCATATAGTGCCCTTCTAGTGCAGTGCCCCCCCCTAGTTTGAGATGCTTCCTACGTCCTTTAAAAAAAATCATGTCTACATGTCTTCCAATCTGACCTGTAAGAAGAAAAAGAAGCAAAAGGTAACCTACCTACTTACGGAAAGTGAGATAGTTAACTTTTTAGGCCTACTCGGCTGCAAAAGGGCAAGGCTACTCCATAGGTAAATTGTTTCTTCTTTCACAATGCTACGGTGGGAGGCATTTAGTATTCACGGTTGCTAGAGAATTGCTGATCTTATAGAAGCCATCAATCTCGTCATGAAAAAAGATTAATGAGTGTAGCGTTGCGAAGGCGAGAACTGGCTTCCACGTATTATTTTGTGTAAGAAAGCGCTCTTTAGAAAGTTTGCCAGAGTTTGACAGAGTTTTGAGAATTTTTGTCTTGTGTTTGGAGATATTAATCCTCCGACTATCAAACAACTATCCTCCAACAACCATTGATCGAAACATATCTTGCCGTTGGGCATGAAACTACAGTAAAAACTTCGAGGGATACTGGCGATGGTTCTCAAGATCCTATTTCTTGTCTAATTGGTTCGATTTTCAATGAGATTTTGATAGAAAGGCTAAGTTTAAAAATTTGGTAAATAGTCCGCGAAATCAAGGTCCGCGGTCTAGAATTTCGTAAATTCTAAAACGAGGACCTTGACTTCACGGACCTAGCAAAAAGTCCGCGAGATAAAGGTCCGCGTTTTAGAATTTCGGCCTATAGTAAAATTCTAAAACGCGGACCTTGATTTCGCGGACCTGTTAAAAAGTCCGCGAGATACAGGTCCGCGTTTTAGAATTTCAGCCTATAGCAAAATTCTAAAACGCGGACCCTGATTTCGTGGACCGGAAAGTCATGATTCTCGGGAAGGTCCGCGTGGTCCGCGTTATAGACCTGGCCCAAAATTAACATATGCAAATCAGTGTGCACATGAACATTTTTTGAAAAATCTTGTTTATGCAGTTGCCATGCTCTGTGTTCCGCAAGAGAGGGGCTACATAGAGATGTGAGATGGTTGCCACATTTGTGCTGATCCCCCCCCCTCCCTCAACTTATTACCCCATTGTGAACTCTCCATTGACCGAAAAAAATTCTAATTCTGACAAGAAGCATTTAAAAATTATTAGAAAAATTTGGGTGCACCGAAGGAAAAATTGAAACAAAGCTTGGAAATATCATTGGAGCAAACATATATAAATTACAAGTAGTTAAAAGTGAAAGGCATTTTGTTTCATTTGAAATTAGGGGTGGACTTGCCATGCCCATGGTTCGGCCTAAATGTCTGATGAATGAAAAAACGCTTGTATTTACTTGTGGCGTTGCTCTTTTTCCAGTGGTCTTGTACCTGGTTACAGAGCGATGACATGTCTTACAAATAAGACCCTCTCTAACGTTGGAAAGGCTAAAAGTTTCTCTCACATCCTTCTTCTCTAAAATATTCGAAGGAATTTTGATGAACTGCTGGTCTGATTTCCTCCCGCAGACTTGGCATCCTTCCCGGCTGCGCTGCAAACGTCGTGGCGTAGCACACACAAATCCAAATAAATGGCTCAAGATGAAGCACAAGAAAGCTAACTCACACAATTTCATTTCTTTTCAAGTTGAAAAAATGATGAAAAAGACAAACAAAGCTGAGACAATAATCCTAGAGACAGCTGATTTCCGACATTTACGCGCCAAATTTTGCTGCTGCAAGTCTGCAAGCCGTTTGGCTAAACTGAGCCTCGTTTTCGTTTTTACATTTTTTCTGTATGTTGCTCAAGTTGGGGATCATACTATTTTTCGACTTCAAGGTTAGCTAGGGGTCGAAAGAATGGACTTTAAATTAAACGCTTATCTCAAAATCTTCCTTACCCGACCAGGTTTCCTTTTCTGCATTGATAAGCACGCCATCTGGCGAAACAAGTACAAAGGTGTATTCATCAACGCCACTTACAACACATTTACCTTCGTGATCATGATGATGTTTTGTCTTCAAATCCTCAACGATGATAGAACCTACCTCAGAGAAATTCATGTTAGGAAATAGAGATGGCAAAATTTTGTACAAGTAGTAGCAATAGTGTTTACCTCATTTGCTGTACCATGATCCAATGCACGCTGTACATCAGAAGAAAATGGGGGAGCATATGCACTTCTATGATATTCATTCCACTTTTGCTGCTTTTTTTCAGGGTTCAGAATACAACGATGTTATAAAGGGAGCTACCAGACACTGGGTGGATTTTCTTCAGGTTATACCATTGCTGTGAACGCTGCTCGATAAAGATGGAATAGCTTTGTTGCTTCATGTCATCACCTGCAATAACCTTTGGCATGCATATATCATTAAAATCGCAATTAGGAATCTCAGAGGTGCTTGTCCATGACTCACCTTTTCCGTTCAGAGCAGCCAGCTGTTCACTTGCATTATCAGACAGTTCCAGGCCTTTTTGAATGGTACTCTCTAGTTTAAGAACGGTTCCATGTATAGAAAGAATATCTTCCAATTGGTCCTGTCACGTTACTTCAACAATTCTAGCGATCTTTCTTTCTTCTGTTTAAGGTCACGTAGTTGTCTGTTATTGTCCCCTAAAGTGCGTACAGTTTCAATTAGTATCTTTTATATATTATTTTTTCCTGATATATCTGTGTTGGAAGAAGATTGTCTTAATTTATCAATATTTTGTTCATAAAGGGAAAGAATTGATGTTTGATTAATTCGTCTTTGTTGAAGGGTTTCATTTTCTTCACACCCCCAGCAAATCTATATCCCCCACTATCCTCCCTAAAACCGGGAAATACTTTTTTACCATCCCACTTTAAACACATTGCTGCTCCTGGTGGAGTGGACTTTACTGCCTCCTTTATAGGCTCTTCAAAGATTCCTGGTTGTCATCGTTATTGGAGCACAGTACCCAAACAACTTTCTATAAAGTTTCAGAAAATATACGAATTCAACTTGCTGTATTTGGATGCCTAGACCTCTGGCTGTTGCTTGAGTCTCCGGCTTCTCATTTGTATCATTGGCGATGATTAAATTTCCAATTGCCTCGTAATGTGTATCAATGGCTGTGATGGCTGTGTCCCAAGACATCCGACACGTGTCTCCAGGTCTTGGCAAGGTATTTCCGAAATTTTTACTGCGCTTTGGGCTACTTATGAAAAATGACACCAGCTTGTCCGCAGTACCAAAAACAATTGCAATTTTTCGAATGGACATGGATGTTTGGGAGGCACAAAGGGACATTCTATGCGCCACACAATGATTGTAGTAAGCTGCAGGGAAATTGTCTTGGATTTTTTTTAACTCCATTGAGTCCTCCGCTCATCCAAGGGGCACCACCATATGACTGTGCAACCACCTTGGTTTCACTCGTTACTGGCTTCATGTTGTAGCTTTCAAGAGTTCCTAGTAGGATTGCTGTAAGGCGATCGGCTGACGTAATGCCAGAGGCATCAATCAACCCTAGTAGATGTTAAAATTTGATTTTAAAATTTAAATTTTTTTCATTGGAAAGCTTATTGAATTTTAAGGAAAGTCAATGAATTTCAGTGTCTCAATTAATGTTATCTGAGGGCTACACACAAGTTTCTACATGGCCCCTGCCCTGACTAGGGTTATGAAATGAGGTAAAATTCAAATCAGGGTAAAGTTTCTTATTAGAAAATTCATGCACTATCGATCAACTACTCAGACATAAAATTTATGAATGTGATAAGAAACATATTATTTTGATTTGCACTGGTAAATTTTCACTTCCAGTGAATGATATAATTATTCTAGGAAGGTGTTGTTTGCTTAGTCTTGTTAAGAAACAATCTTTTTGAGACATGTACTAGTTTCTTACAAAATGGGGTATTGTTTTGAAAATCAGGGTCTGTGTTTCTTAAATGTATGGTTCTTATATGGGGAGCATGCTGGTTCAAGTTCAAGTTTTCATTTTAAAAATTCCAACATACAAATTCCAGCTAACAACAAGTACAAAACTACATTAACAACAACAAATAATATCAAAGTATACAAAAAGAACTAAACTAATTTAAAGGAAGTTTTGTATGTAAGGAATTTCTTAAGGAGGAGCTCTCTCAATAGATAAACTAATCGAGGAGAGAGCACCCCCTGTACTAAAAGTCTATTATTTTATGGTACTAACGTTTTTAGTTCATTTGATGATTGTAGAAATCTTCACAGACATTTTAAATTAAACTTGGTATTTTGTGGAGAATATATAAGATTTGCGTTTACTACGAAAAATGAAGACTGTTTTTCAGTGTTCAGTGTTTCAGTGTTTTCAGGAGATGGTTTGATGACATCAGTAATGCTGTTCCAGGATTTCACGCCTGCATATCTAACAGATCTTAAAGTTAGTTGACGGAGATAAATAGCTAACTCAAGAACTGCATATGCAGGTCTAAGATTAGCCTATTGTATTTGATGATCTCAACACGCGTGTGCTTATCTTTTCACTAGGGGAGCAATTACTTGCGCAGGCGTTCTTTGTTCTATTTTTAGATTGCCTCTACTTAGCTCCGTCAACTAACTTTAAATCATAATGCAAGGTATTTTTACGAGTCATAAAAATGTCACCTTTAGAAGCCTGCCTTGTATCATGATGATGAACAGATGCCAAGGTTTCAAAAAAATTGTGAAAAAAGAAAGGAGAAATCCTATTGACAGCTTCATACACTAAAGTAAGCAGCTTTAAATCAAATAAATCATATAACTTAACAATTTTTAAATCAGAGAAAATTTGAGTAGATGGAGATGTAAAACTTTTGAAAGCAATAGCTCTGACAACTTTCTTTTGAAGGAGATATATTGGTTTAGTATGGATGTCATATGTTTCATTTTGAATCTTGAATTCTGGATCTTGAATTAGGGTGTTTCATTTTCAGATTCATTTTGAATCTTGAATTCTGGCTCTTGAATTAGGGTGTTTCACTCTGGATCTTGAATTCCGGATCTTTAGATCTTGCATCTCAAATTAGAGACTCCGGAATTTCAGGGATATATGGATCCCTCGACCCTCCTCTCAAATGCAAATTGTAAGTTGAGTGATGAGAAGAGGTTTGTGTATAAATTCTTGAGCTCCTTAAAGGCTCTTATTCAACCAGCAACCTCTGTGCGCACTACCATCGCGGCAGCCATTTTCATGGACCACAAAAATCACCAAAGATGTTCTCCACGTAATCCGTCCACTATTCAGCAATCATTGTACAAACTGGAACAATTTTGTGTGAAATAAATGCTCCGAACATTTTTCTATGGATCAGTGCGTGTATTTGTTTGGTCCATAACCAATTTAATCAAATCTGAGGTGCCCGAACAAAGCAAGATGAAACCTGTGAGGAGGGGTAGGCCAAGAAGAGAAGAGTCGCTACAAAAGATATACGTTGTGGAATCAACATTTCAGCAATGGAATGATAGACAAACTGAGTTTGGAATGGAGAAAAAGACAAATAACGGTTTTGCATTATTCCTCCTCAATCTTTTGATGGATTCAACTACAGGAGTTAATGTTGATGATGTTGACGATGATAGGCCTAAGAAGACTCATCAAAGCAAAGATGGAACGTCAATGGGTGAGTAATACTAATATTTTGTTGTGATTGTTTAGGCCAACCAATGTGTAAGACATCCCAGACATGACAGCCAGATAAATACACTATGTTAATGTACATTTTTATACTCCCTTCCCCATATATTATATGTGTACAACTCAATCAAGTATGCAAGGGCCATCTGAACCAAACCATCCAATCCAGAATAGATTCCATGTTGATCAGGAGAATGAAGATCCTTATGTTCTAGAATCTCAACTGTGATCTGCTTATTCTATGAAGCTGGTTTGCCGATTAATTTCAAAACAACTTTAAAGTTGATTCTAATCATTGTCGTTTTATTCACTGACTGAAAATAGAAAGCTTAGATAGATGGTCTCCCTACGAGGAAATATATCTATGAAAGAGTATTTAATATTTACAGGAGAAACAGTGCATTTTGAGAATTTGATACATTTCTCTACGCCTGTTGCCAAAAGAAGAAAAGCATTCAACCTCTCCACTGCAGAGAGTGTCAGCTCAATTGAAAACAGGTAAATTTATATTTATTGGGTCTGCAGGGGAAATATTAGTAGTCTTGGGGGCATGGCAGAATTGATGGCCAGAACGCCAGAGACTGGATCTTCAATCAATATTTGCAACATCAAGGAGGGCAGTTTTAACAATTGTAGTTAAAAAGAGTGAATCAAGTTATTCTGAAAGGCATAACTTTTTGGAAATTTGGATGTGGGGAATTGTTATAAGAAGACAACAAATTTTGTTCAGTTGGTTTACACAAGGCCTAATCTTTGTGATATTTGCCAAATTGTGGGCGAAGGATAGTCCTTTTACAAAAATCGCTCTAGCTATTTTGAAGTGCTGACCTCAGACCTTAGTATCAAAAATTTGGCATGGAACCCCCCGCCCCAAAATACAAGCTTGAATTTAGTTTTGAGGTGAGAATTTCTCAATTTCAACCAAAGCCTTCTATGATATTTCAAATTATACAAAAAATTTTCCAGTTTAATTCTTTTGTTTTTATCTTCTTTAGCTTCATTGATGTAACTGGAAACTCATCAGACATGTCCACACTGGTATTAAATCCCATCAGTAGCACAGCACCCGAGCACCAGGATACATCATTCACAGCAAGATGCCACAGTGCCAATTATGAATTTGGAATGCTTCCTGGAATTCCATTTGAAAAACCACCCATAGAATCTTGCAATGATTGCACCAGTGACTTGCCAAGTGACACAGATTCTTCAACGGACAGTTTGTGCGATGATGTGTCTACTTCTTCTAGCAGTTATGGTTCTGATTCTGTTTCTGATGATGTTAGTGAATATTCCAGTGAATATTCTGAGTGCAGTCTGCTGTAAGTTTTATTAATCTCACTGTAACAAGTCATATTCACATAAACTTAGATTTATTTGAAGGAAACCTTTCAGCAATTTTGAGCTCAACATCTTTTCTTTTGACTGAATATTCCAATTTTCAATTGTAAACTTATCAGTGAGATCCTTAAACCCCCAGCTCAGAAACATGTCATTGGCAATTTCCACCTAACAGTTAACTTGAGGAGGGGGCATTGAAATTCTCTAAACATTAGATAATTTGCTTGAAATTTCACATCGTGGC
Organism: Aurelia coerulea; assembly: GCA_039566865.1. NCBI lineage: Eukaryota > Metazoa > Cnidaria > Scyphozoa > Semaeostomeae > Ulmaridae > Aurelia > Aurelia coerulea. The sequence goes on from CM076947.1 coordinate 14,675,077, forward strand.
ATCGCATCAGATTTTGGATCAGTCATTGAATGGGAAGAACTACATACCAATCAGATTTGTGATTCCGTTGAAATATTTTGGTGGATTTCATAGACAAACGTGAACAAAGAATATAAAGCAAAGTTAGGTCCCAAAGAGAGCAATTTACTGATATTGATGGTCCAAGAGTAAAATATGCATATCAATGTATACACGGAGAGCCCGGAGGGGAACATGGTTTCCCTCAAATGGCCAGGCCTGCATCAAGATAGCTATATGCTTTTTCTCTTTCTTGCAGGTTGGATGAGTTGTCAGATACTGAACTAGATAGTTTGATAAATACATTGGATCAGATATCTTTGAATAACCAAACAATGACTTTAGAGAGTAACACATTATGTGATGCTATTACTGTCAGTTCTTTGATTGTTACAGAAGACAAAGTTGATGTTAATGAAGTAATGAATGTAACAGTCCTCGAGAGTAATACACAGATTCATCATGTACAAAGTCAGGAACTTTCGCAGTATGCTGTAGAAAGCATGTTACTGGAAAATGAAGAGAGTCAACTGCAGTCAAACCCTGTTGTAAACCTAGAACGGGACATAGACAATTTGAAAGGTAATCTTCAAAAACGTTTTGGAACACTGTCGTCAAATTTTGAAGGCCTTGAGAGAGAATTTGAAATGTGTGAGCATCCAAGAATCGTTGTCAGTTTAGAGAAGCTGGAGGATTTAAAAGGAAGGTATTGTGAAGTTATGATCAATGGAAAAGTATGTGGTTTGGAAAGAGAGTTATCTGTGTATGGTAAAGGTTCTGTAAAGCATTTGTCATGGAAGTGTAATAATAGTCACCTTGGGACATGGTGTTCTTCTGAGGTGCTTTCAAGAAAGCACTACAGTGATGTGTGTGTCAATGACGTCCTTATTCCTTCCTGCATTCTCCTATCAGGAAATAACTACACAATGTTCAAGCTTTTTTGCAAGTTCCTGAATTTAGCAAGCCCAGAAATGCTTTCATTCTCAAGGAACCAAATTTTTTTCTGTTTTCCTGAAATTCTAGAATTCTGGGAGTGTATGAAGAAAGAAACAGTTGAGGCAATGAAACCATACAGTGATATTTGCATCTGTGGAGATGGTCGCAATGATTCGCCAGGCCATTCTGCACGCTATGGTGTATATGTTGCAATGGAGCATTTTACAAAAAATTTTCTAGATTTGGAAGTAATGGATGCACGTGAGGTTGGAGGAGTGTCAACTAACATGGAACGTGAGGGAATGACAAGGATTCTCAAACGGTTGTGTGACAAAATTATGATAGGTGAAATCATCACTGATGCATCAACATCAGTAACCAAGCGCATCAGAGAATTGAAAGAAAGTTGCCCAAATCTGATCAGTACATTTCATGCATATGATACATGGCATAAGGCAAAATGTCTCAGCAAAGCTCTACACAAAAAGGCGAAAGAAAAGGGAAATGGAGATTTAATTCCATGGATAGAGCCAATTATAAATCATTTTTTGTATGCGTGTGAGCAATGTAAACAGGATGTTTCAAAATTGAAGGTACAGTAATCGTGTGTACAATCAAATTTTGAAAGTGCTGGTTCTTCAGATTTTTTTTTTTTTTTTTTTTTTTTTTTTTTTTTTTATATATTCCAATAAAAAGTTACAATATATTTACGAGCTACACTACACTACTTACAGAACTACTTTACAATATGAGCTACCCTACACTACTTACATAATTACCCTACAATACTACTACAACGATACCCCAAGGAGCAAAAAAGCAATGTCTACCCTGAGGCCATTAACATATAGATATATAATATAAAAAAAGAAGAAACTAGTCAAAATATAAGACAAGAAAATAAATGACATGAACAAAAAGAACAACTACATAAAATCTACTCGTAAATTCAGATTTTAAAACAAAGTTTTGGTGCAAAGCTATTATATCATCATTAACGAGGCAATGGTTGACAATTGTTGGCTGAAATGTGTAGAATAAGAGGTCTATCCTTGGAAACTAACAGTAAACAGCTTTCTTGGGTATATGTTAGGCTGGATTGTTAGGATTGTTAGGCTGGAACTTTAATGTGCACAGCACCTACTGTGTAGAAACTAGATAGAAGCAGATGACCTAATTTTTTTTATCAATTTTCATTAAATGTGTGCCATCTCTATGTGAAAATTAAAATTATTGATTTGCAGAAGAGGGAACTTAGTGGAGAGAAAGAAACATGTTTCAAACTAAATTTGTATGTTTTGCTTTCATACTGTGTACTGTAGATTCATTTAATACTCAATCATGGTTATAACCAAACTGATATAAAAATGACCTTGGACTTTCTTTTGTACCAGAGCCAAAATGGAATGGGGTGGGGGGGGGCAGGAAAAGTAAAGGAACATTTGATTTTGCTAATGCACCTTCTGTTTACACTTTACTTCCAAATTTATTAACCTTATCTCCTAGAGGCTCATCTTACTTGAAAATTACTTAGTCTCACGTTGGTGTAGTAAATAGATTCTCATTGCAGGAAATGTTGGTTGGTATTGTCCATCATGTGTGTGGGGAACATGAGTGGGGCCTCTCACAGTGTTTACATGGGCCACTTTCTGAAAAGGAACCAAAAACCTACTTGAAGAAAAAGTCAAAGCCAGCTGAAGCACTGAGAGAGATTATCTATGACAAAAAACTTCTCAGCAGTTTACATTTCTACACTCATTTCAGGTTTGAATGAACTTCTACAACACAGGCCTTTGCATCAACATGACAAGAATTCTCCAGATTTCTTAAGAATGTTTAAGAATTCTCTGCATTATGTTTAGAATTTTTGGGCCATATCGAGCATTCTGAATTTATTTATTTAGGCAAGAATTTGTAGATGAGAATGTCCTTAAGAATTCTTGAGAATTCTTATGCAGGAAAACTTTGTTAGTGCACAAGGCCTGTACTGTGTCCTTTTTGGGTTCTCAGTGTTCTTTAATATAAAAACACAGACATCAATACTGTTTTCTTGTTTGAAAATTGTAAGGAAATTGGAATATGCTTTGGGAAATGCAGCCAGATGATAAATTTTATAACCAATGTATAACAACAAACAGTTTCATTTTAATGAACCTCCTCAGGACAACTTGATAACAACAACATTGTATTGATATTAAGTATAAATCGACAAATCCATTAGTACTTTAGTGACAATCCAGTTAAATGAGTAGACAAGTCCTTGTTTGTGATATAAACAATTAATAAACATTACGAAATATCGAAAAAAATGTAGAATGTTTCTGCACTTGTGCCATCCTCAGCTAAAGAATCAAAAATACATGTGCTGATTATGAAAACCAATTAAGGAAATTCTTGAGAATACTGTTTAAAAATGCTTCCAGTCCTTCATACATCTGAAGCATTGTTATCTTAATTTGGAATCCAGTCCTGTTTTGAAGGGAGAATTGCTTCATTGTATCTGTAAATGATATATTGCATTCAGAACAGTTATTCAGAAAGCATGAGTCTTTAGAGTTTTTGCTCACCCAGATTGGTTTTTTGAAGAAGTTGAATGAATTGTTTGAACTTGAAAATTCACTGCCAATCACTTTTACATTTGCAGACATACCAGTGACCTTGAGAGTTTCAATAGTATGATGACAAAGTATGTACCAAAACGAATAGCCTTTGAGTATATGTCATTCATTTGCCGAACTGCCCTCGCTGGAATTGACCACAACATGCGTGCGTTTAGAGAAGTTGCCACAACAAAGGATGGACGAAATTGTTACAAAAGAAGATACTCCAAACGATCCAAGCGCTATCATGCAGAGCCATTGAAAGTTGGCAAGAAATACAGTCATGTACCATCATTGCTGGCCCGAATTCTGAAGAGAAGAACATTACACATGCAGTCCGTCTCAGATAGATTCCTGAAAAGTGGCACTGATCCTAAGCAGATAGCACCAACTATTGCCATGAAAGGACCGCCACCAGCTACAAATGTCCTGGTAGAGGAGGGACTAGCCCGTAAACAGAATAAATGAAATGTATTACTTCATAGTACAAACTTTGTGAATCATTGAAAATGGTGAACTAAAAATGATATACTGTATCTTGCATTTTCTATAATTATCTTGAAATTTCCCTTTCAGATGACTTGAGATTATTTCCTAATTGATTATAATTCCTTCCAAATCAGCAATCATGATTCAAGTAAATCTTTGATAGTTACATTTTTTATTGGAAGTGCATATTTTCATGTTTTGAAAAGTTTTGCAGACAGAAAAATAACTCTGAATCAATTATGCTGACACTTCTTTCCACTTTTGTTCACTTAGATTCTAAAGATGTAGTATAAAGTACCATACATGCCTCAGGTAAACTAACTCAATTTTCTCGCATGAGAATTCAAAATTATTCTTGTTCAAAAATATTTGCAGTTTTTTGTACAACTGAAGACTCCTTACAAATCTGTGATAGGGAAATCTGAAGAATTCCTCATGAAAGTGATTTTGAGTTAGTGTACACAGGGCCTGTGCTGGAAATTGTACTTTATATTGCATTCAAGATGATTACATGCCTTATTTAATTGAACATAAAAGTTTGTATGCTATTGATTACTACTAACGATATTTAATGACAAGAAAACTTTTAATGACAAGAAAAAGTAAGCTGACAGAGTTCCAGAAGCTAATTTCCAAACCTTGCCACTCCTACATGCAAATACAAAAAAGTCTGGGAACCTAAGGGGAGGAATTCATAAAATTCAACAAAATCATCGATGAAGACTCTGAATGGCTTTACATTCCTGCAAAGAAGTTAACCCATGATGATGATTATTCATGAAACTCGTTTGTGTAAACCAACTACTGTGACATTATCGTTTGATGAACCCCAGAAGAATACCAGCTTATCAAGTCTGGTCGCTTACAAAGAAACAGAACAAGTATAAAGCTTGAACATAAAACAGAGACAAAATCAAAACTCACTGTTATATCACGACGACGTTCTCTTGGTTCTTCATGCCTATTGATATAAGCTACAAGTCTTCTTTGCCTATCCCTGCGAGTCTCCTCTTCCAATGCACCTTCGTCAATGGGAGCAACCGCAAAGCGCTTCATTTTTATTAGTCTGGGCCAGGGAGCGCCGAAGTCTGCCTGGGTCTGGGCCTAGCTGCATTGCGTCTCCTTCTCGGAATCAACAAAAACGGAGCGCGCAAAGGACCATGGTTGAATAAGAGCCTTTAACTTTATCCTTGTAGAAATGGAAAATTGCACAATACTCTGGCATTTTGGATGCAAAAAAAGACCAATTATTAGCAAATAGCTAGATAAAATTGGCAAAAAACTATCCAAATACCTGCTTGACAACATTAACTTGTAGTTTCATACGGATATTTTGTGTTTCTAATAAATTAACTAATTAAATAATGAAAATGTGACTCAATGCAAAATTTTTAGCTCAATAACTATCATTTAAAACCATTAATTTCGCATATTATTGGTGAAATCAAGTACATTTATCGATATTTGAGGTAATTCCATTAGTTTTACATGAAAAAATCACTCATTCATTAGAAATATGACATCATAAAGATTGATGACGTCATAGAAATAATAAACTGCTGATGTCAGCAAATATGAATAAATTATATATCAAATGAAAGGCAAGGTTTCATAAATCTTGTCGATCATAAACGTTTATTCCAAAGGCACCATCCAACGTTCATTTGGCTATTGTTTTCAAGTTATATTTCCCAAACAAACCATTTCTTCCTTGGAAATGGTCTGAATACCCCCTTGAAAGCTACTACAGTTGCATTAGGTTTCTTAACGGCAATGACGACGAGTTCTCTACTCTTGAGTATATGCACAGAGATATTTGTTTTAACTAAAAACAGCTCGTTAGTAACCTTCAATGGGCACGATGATTGATTTTATGATAATTATGCACTTTGGAAGTGAAACAGTTATTCCCGGGGGGGGGGGGCACTTAGTACCTGATGTGTTATCATGCGCGTACAAAAAAAACGCAGGAATGGGTGCCTTTCTTCAAAGTAGGCACGGGCCCGCGCGGGCCCGTGTTTAGGGGTGCCGATTTGACCATAGTTTTACAAAAGGGTGTCTTATTTTGCATTTGATAAATCTGAACTCCTCTGCAATGATATCTAATCAAAATTTCTAAAATAGAGTTTGTAGCGAGTCAAAGAACTTAGCAGACCAGCACAAGATGGGGTAGGAATTCGGGAGCAGTTTCCTCTTCTACCCTGGGTACCCAACTCTATGAAATAGAATCTTTAACATCATTTTTAACATTATTAACATCATGTCACATTATTAACAACAAAAACGAAGATGTGCGATTGCTTTTTCGCCTCTTAATCGCTGCTAGCCTCTGTGTCATGTACTCATGCATTGAAAATGTCATGAGAACACGATAAGGAGGCTTGCTACGATAAAGAGGCGAATAAACAATCACACAGCCTCGTTTTCGTTTGCACGATATGACGTCACTTTCGCTCAAATTGCTTATTTGAATATGTAATTTCACAAGAAGATGACGAGAAGTCGTGGAAAAAAGTATTATACATCATTCATTGCAGTATTATCTTGTATTTTATTATCAATCATACCAACCCCGGACTTGTCCTTTAAAACCGAAGAGACAATGGCTTGGCATAGGTGAGGTAAGAATTTTCTGAGAAATGTCAAAGCTTCCATTTTAGCACTGGCAAAAATGGAATCAGGGGATACATTTTACGCCAAAGTAATGGGTGCATCTTCAAAAATTTTCCTCCTGCTCCGATGTAGCTATAGAAAAAATGTCACGAACCATAAATGTTTTCTTGCCACAAATGGCAAACATGATGTTGGGAGATGCTTTCTAAGCCAAAGTAAAAGATGTTTCTACAAAAATTTTCCTCGTGGTCTACTTTATTGGATAACTGTCACAAAACTATCAAAGTTTCCTTGTCGCTATTGGTAGCATGATGTTGGGAGGTGCATTTTCAGCCAAAGTAAAGGGTGTGTCCCAAAAATTTCCTAACGGCTTCGCCCCCAGACCCTCTCATTTCAATACCCCCACTTAATTTACCCTGGCCAAGCCACTGTGGTAGCATCCATAAAATTTGATTTTAGAGAGTCTGGTACCCAGGGTACTCCTCTTTAAATCACACCGGCACTTTTAGCAATTTTAGTAACTGACTTGTCAGTGATTATGGTACCTGAAATTGAGAAGCTCTATTTGGACGCGGGAAATGGTATGTTCTGCAGAAAATTTTCCGCGATTAGGGTATGTATTTCGCTTGAACATGTCGGCGTTTAGGGTGCATATGTTAAACCTTTGTATGAGCATGATAGAAAAGTATAGAAGATTGTAGAGACCATGTACCTCCGGTAGTGTCATTGATTGTAAAAAAAAGTGGCTGGGCAGTTCTTATACAGTAACTTCCGGATTTTTCATGCTGTGCTTCTGCCTTCTGCAATGTGGACCACCCATCGCGAACCGTGAACAAATGATGCCAGATGGAAATGTTGGAAAGTTGCTACAATTTGCATTAACATTCAAGATGTCCAGCTCCAAAAGTGATAGCAACGATCTATATTTTCCTATCTATATATTTTATTTTTTTCTATTCCATTAAGATTTTACAACAATATTACCAATTACAATACTTCACTACTTACAAGCTACGCTACAATACTGCAGAAACGATGCCATGGGGAGCGAAATACTCTGTCTACCCTGTGGCCATTCTAAAAATAATTAATAAGCTACATAAAACTACACGTAACTGCTACTACAAGTAAAAGGAATGTTTAAATACAAACGGTAACCGAGGTACACGCGAAGGCAGCTTGCAATCAAATACGGTAATTGCAAGTGTAGGTTTGAAAGTTATAGCCAATCATTGTGAATTTGCAAATTCGATTTTTGATTGCAAGCTGCCTTAACACATTACACAATTACAAACGAAGAGAACTGCTAAAAACAAACACATACAGAAGGGGTTTGGGTGTTCTACGTAGGGATATGAGTAATCTTCAATCAAAGCGTTCTGTTTCGAAAATATAGTTCATTGTTGCATTCAAGATTAATCTGTTGGCTTCCAAGGGCAAATTTTCATTTCCATATAGAAGAAGCTGTAAAATATTGTTGTCTGGAGCCTCTGAGTATCCGTTTGCTTCAAGTACATCATTGACACCAACGAGAAGACTGCGTCTATGCTCTTTGAAAGAATTGCAAAGCAGCAAGAAGTGTTTTCAGTGTTCCGTGTCTTCTATGCCATCGTTAATTGGACACATTGGGTTGATTGTATCTTTAAAATTATGTTTAAATTTGCGGAAGTTTAGTTTGCTTAGCTCCACCCTTAATTGAGTTAAATACGCAATCCCTTTTGGATTATGAATACCATATACCGAATTGACAGGAGGCCTAATCTGCGAAAATAATTTCTTCTTGAGGACGCTGACAAGGGGATTCTCTTATTTCAGGATCAAGCTTATTCCATTCAAACAAAGAGTCGGGGTAGAAACTAGATCTGAATTTTTCCGTTCTTGCCCTTATTTGCCCTACTACTGGTTGATTTCGAAAAGGGTAGCTAGTTTCATGCAGTGGTGGAATAGGGACCCTTCTATAATCAGGGGTCACGTTATTGATGAATTTATAAAGAAGAATAAGACGCCTACTCCATCTTCTAGAGCTCAAGGATTCCCATCCAAGCTCATTGTACAGCCTTTCCCGAGATGTTCCTCTCCAAGTTCCTGTCACTGATAGGGCAGCAGAGTATTGCACAGATTCACGCCTTTCCATCAAGTAATTTCCAGAGCAAGTGTCTCTTTGAGGCACATGATAAATTACATCGCCGTAATCTAGTTGGTGTCTTACGTATAATTTATACAATTCATTCAACGTACTTCTAGACAGATATTTGGACATGAACTTCAACATTCCGATCGCTTTTCTTGACTTAGTTATTGCCGCTTGTATGTGAGCTGAGAACGAAAGTTTAGAATCTAGTATTATGCCTAAATGTTTATGTTGATCCACTGTGGATACGGGTGCATCATTAAAGAGGATCACAGGATGATCAATTTTCGAATTTTTCCTTGAAAAAACTAATTCAACAGCTTGCTTGCGGGGGTCCGGATTAAAGGACATTCTCCAATCATGTGCCCATAATGTAATAAGATCCAGGTCATGGTTCAAATCGCTTGCTGCTATGTCAGGATCTTGAACAATCGTAAAGAGTGATGTATCATCTGCAAAAAAGTTTGACACTGCACTTCAAATTCTGTGTTAGGTCATTTATGTATATTAAGAAAAACAAGGGGCCCAAAATCGAGCCTTGCGGAACACCAGCAGAAATATTCCCCCAGGTGGAAGCCTGACCATTCAAGACAGTCCTTTGTTTCCTATTTGACAAGAAACTTTGAAGGAGTAACAGTAGATTTCCAGAAACACCACTTCTTGCACACAAGGCCGTCATGCCAGACCCTGTCAAAGGCTTTAGAAATATCGAGATGGACAGACCGAACTTCTAGGGTAGGATTACAGTCAAAGGCTTCGAAGACAGAATGGGTTATGGAAAGCAATTGATTAATTGTTGAGTCACCTGGACGGAAACCTGATTGGTTGGGATTGAGTAAATTTTCTCTCTCTAAATGTGAATACAAAGACTCGTAGATAAGCTTCTCTAAAATTTTGCTAAAAATTGGAAGGAGAGAGATGGGGCGATAGTTTTCCTTCAGATTTTTCTCATTTTTCTTGTGAACAAGTACAACATTTGCTCGTTTCCAGGTTTCAGGAAAAATGCCATGATGCAAACAATTTTCGAAAATCAATCTTAATGGTATTATTAATGAGTCATCGCATATTTTTATCATTCGCACTGAAATTTCGTCCCAACCGTGCGCTTTGCTCGGATTTAGATTGCGAATGATCCGTAATATCTTCTCGTCGGAGATGACAAAATCTCGAAGTAGGGATGCGGTCACGGGTAAATCACTGGGAATTTCACTTCCAGTATTTAATGTTGTGCATTGAAGAATGAAATAATCATTGAATATTTGAGCCTTTGAAGAAAAATCTAGCACAAATATATCGTTTTCCAACAGATATATCGTATTTCGGGTATCTTAGCCTTGTTGAGAATCTTGTTGATCAAGCACCAGTACTTTTTGGTGCCAGTGGAAGGATCTGATAATGTACGACCAACATTAGTGAAATATCTATGTTTAGCATCTTCCACAAGTTTTGATCCTTTGGCTATCATATTTTGAATACCTTCAAGCATATCTTCTGGTTGACCATTCTTGACAAATGATTTGAAATCTATATTTTCAGCAGACCCAAACTTGGTCCATCTGTAGACCTAAGATCTAAGAACCTAAATAGTAACAGACCCGAAGAATTTTACCCTAGACCCAAAAATTATGTGTAGACCCACTTCGAAAAGTGCCTTGGGTCTGACTTGGACACCCCGTACAGAACAAAACGCATTCTAACCCAACAGATAATTGCAAAGAAGGGACTGATAAAAGGCAGAGCAAAGAAAAATTCTCGCGACTGGTGTCACCCGAGGGAAGCTAGCCCCGATAATCCAGACCATTTGCGTTTCTTCGCCCATACTTGGACAATCTATGACCTCTTAAAATCATTCGAAGAGGCAGACATCCGTATCCAAGAAGAATTCCAAGATCTTGGAATGCACCAAATAATCGCAGAGGAACCACTGTACCAAATCTTAAGTCCTGAAGATAGAATGCAAAAGCTCTCAGAGGAGCTAGCTGACGAGAGTTCCGAGACAGCAATGGCTAATTTGTTTGTAATGACCTCAAGCCAAAACCAACCAAAGAACTGCAACGAACAAGCTGCATCCTCGTCAAATACGAAAATCGCAAAAAAAAGACAGAAATCTGAAAGATTAGCCCCCAAACTAAGTGCTAGTGGTCATGAGATGACTGTTAGTGCCTATGTCACCATTTTTAAACAACGAGGGGATAAGAGAATGTCTGGGCTCAGGAATATCTTTAGATTTCGGCAAGCCGATGATGATCCTGAGCCAGAACGGAACACTGAGATAATTGTCAAGGGTGGTGACCTCTTTCTTACCAAAAGAAACCATTTGGTGGAGATTTTACCGTTAAGAAGCCCAAGGAAAAAGTTCCTTATTGAAAGCAAGCTGCTAGCAACAACATTTTACATAGGAATCTCTTACCGGCGCCAAGAAAATGGTAACATTTACTATGCAGTCCCAGAATATACAGCCAGGTTGGTAGTAGTAGATCATATGTGCCCCCATTCACATTGGCCAGTTAAACCAGCTTAGATTAATCAAACCAGATTGTCAAACCCTGGGTTACAATTGATCAATTCAACATATCGAAGTCACTTGATTGTTTGAAATTTAATTCGGTTCAGATAAAGCTGGTTCAACTGTTTTTGTGAATTGGGACATTGCCAAACAATTCTCCAAGATATCTCAGGTGAAATGTTTGCTTGTTCCTAAGCAGAGTTCGCAAAACAAAGGAATATTAATTTTTAAAGTTCAAATTTGCCTGAACCTCCAAACCAGAGCTTGTGACTTTTAGCCTAAACTGCAAACGCTTATTTTGGAGAATCTCCTGAATTCCTGTGAAATAAGAGAATAAAGCCTCATGCTGAGGAAAAGATTTTAACAGAAATTCAATCAAATTCATCAATTTTGTCCTGAAAAGACATCTTTTTTATGCTTTGAAAGTGTCGAAAAGAAAGCATTGCACCTGTCTCATAAAAGAAAGAAATCCGCGAAGTGGTTTGTTTTGGCGTGAAAAAAAATTAATTCTTGCAATCTTCACGACTTTAATGAAATGCATTTTGCATAATCTTTCTTGGAATTATTACGAAACAATAAATCAAATATACCCAAGGGAAAATATCCATGGATAAGATCCTTGAAACTGCTCATTTGTGCTGGGCTCTTTTGATTTTTCCATTATGATGGAAGAAATATATTGGACAAACTTTTTTCCGGGTTTCAGGTTTCGGGTTCAGGTCTCGGGTTCAAGGTTTCGGGTTTAAGGTTTCGGGTTTAAGGTTTTGGGTTTAAGGTTTTGGGTTTAACCCTATTTGGACCGGGTTGAAATTTTGATGTTTTTGAGCGGGGGGGGGGGGGGGGGGGCCGCGTTTTTTGAGAGATACTACAAGAGATATAACAATAAACTCATGCCAAATGTTCTTTTGACAATTAGCTTGAGTGAATTATTTTATATTTTTAGACTATGGTTAGTAATAAGGAGCCTCGCAAGCTCCGTCTGTACTTTTAAGACCTCGGGTTTTATATTTTCCTGTGCAACACAAAACCGGTTACACTTTTTTTTATAAGAAACTTGGATCAGCACTTAGTAGAGGGGTATCGCCCTTTTGGAGCGGGTTTTGTAAGGAGAGCAGGTTTTCGCAATATAAAGCGAAATTTTGAATAAAACTTACCATGAGTATGATCATCTACTCTTCCTCTCCCTTTTGTGTGAATCTTGTCACTAATTGTGATTTCAATTTGCCATAATATCACTTTTTATGCCGAGAGGTCTGAGCGGCCTAATTTCAAAAGGTCGCCCATTTGGCCCTAGGAAATTGTTAAAGGAGCCATAGCGACCCATCGGGATTGTTTTAAATTGCCTGACGAAAACGAGGCTTGAGCATGTGACATAGCACGAGCTCATACAGAACACAGGTGCACCATTAGGGCGATTTAGGCCCGAGAGAATGCTCTGATAATCGAGGCATGCGGTGGCAAGATCACTTGCGTGATTTCAAGGATTCCTGTTAATTCGTCATCTCAAAGGTTGAAGCTCAACGTTAGGCCATCCAATTTAGATCAGGGTTGCAATATTTGAACTCAATCAGCGACAAGAGAAATGACCATGAAAAAACAGATTGTAAAAGAACATACCCTCGATTCTCCTTCAGGTTAGTTCAACTTTATTTTCATTTCGTGAAGGAACAAAATGATATTACACAGCGAGGACAAGTCACGATGTTGGAGGTGACTTCTAAAACGAGGTGAATTCTAAAACGACGATATGGCAACAGATAAGTAGATAAGACAGCAACACCAAATCTACGAACCTGTTTACTATCTGCTTCCAAAAAAACTTGACTCCTCTCCTTCTGCCAAATTGAACGCTTTGGTCTCGCATATTGTGTAGCAAAATTTGTAATAATTACGTTGGCTGCATCGAGCATGACATCATTTGCTTGTGCTCTGTATCTCGCAATACATACATAAGTTCAAAAGCTACTTTGTGAAATTGAATACATTCATAAACCAAAAATTTAAGGTTTAGGCTTAACATAACATAAAACGAATACCTATTTTGCATGCAAGTTTAACAATGATTGCTAGATAGGTAGCTTGAAATAGGCATGGTGGCTGAACGTGAGCAGCATTAAGGCACATGACTTTCATCATGAAGATGAGCCACCAAAATGAACATACACATCCCAGTGGCCACTTTCTTCATTTCTTGAATCGAAGAGCGCTACATAGTCACAAAAAGGAACTGAACAGCTCAATGATTGATCTAGATGTAATCTACTGCAGAGAAGAAGCAATTTTTTTCAAATTCTTGATACAAGCCTCTTGGTCAAGATTCTGCTTAATTAAAGTAACTGCAGCAATTCAATTTTGTTTTCTAGATATAAATTAAACAACATAAAATTCACCTTTTGTTCAAAAATTTCCTGCACCCTAAAAATCATGATTTCCTGGGAACGGCATTCCCCTGTTCCACACTTTCTCAGCCTCTGCGTCACAGCTTTTTGCCTTGCAAGAAATAAAGAGAGAGAGAGGGAGACTGTTGCTAGCATACAGTAAGTGCTGCCCCTTTCTAAAGTGTCATTTATCTCCAGGAACACAAACCATCAGAAGTTGCCATAATGATGAAGGAGATCCGAGCCAGTGGATGGGAGACTGAAAAACTGCTAGCAGTATCAGTGTATATGTGGTGCCGTGAATTGCTGCTCGAAATATCACCTAGAAAAGTCGATGAAAATGAAATAGAGCCTTGGTATGGAAGTTTAACTGCAAGGGGAATATTTCATGATTGGCCTAATCTATTTCACCCTTATTGTTTGCTTCATGCCCTAACTTTGAGATGACATGAAGGAATTTATTCTGCATGGATAACAACAGAAGTAAACTGCATAAGATAATGTTAGCCCTTTTAGAATGTCGGTAGCTTGCGAACTTGGCACACGATTGGGAAATGTAACCTCTAAAAATATCTAAAATTTCTCTGATTCTGTTCAGGTTGCGTCATGAAATAAGGCAACTGCTTGACGATGGTATTGAGCCTCTCCATGTAGCTGCAGGAAATGAAGCCTTGTATCACTCGCTCTCGATGTGTCTTTTTGGAAAACCAAACTTTTGGGCACATTTAAAGCTAGGAACTTTGATGTATGGTATTGCTAACGAACCTAAAATGGTGGAGAAGGTATTACACAATTTATGTGTCGTGTTGTAACATATCGGAAGAATCTACATCCTTCTCCTGGTCTCTAAAGAGTGTGATATTTTACAAATTGTCCTTGTTCTCTTTTTTTCTCAGTGAACTTTCTTTGACAGCTTAGATAAGAGCCACAGGATTTTGAAGCACAGATTGATCAAATTATTCCCTGAAATCTATATTTTATTTGCCTCGTTAATTGGCGTACCGGTTTTGTCATGATTCCATGCGATATTGTTTGTGTCCTCGTTTTTCCTTGTAGATCAAAACTGGCATGGATGGAGTTTACGAAACGGATGGCCTACTTAAATTCCTGACGCAAAATTTTGACATTCCAGATTCATTTGAAAGTGCTGCAGCAAAGATTGCGTATGATTTCCGGACGAACTTTTTTCCGGGTTTCGGGTTTCGGGTTCAGGTCTCGGGTTCAAGGTTTCGGGTTTAAGGTTTCGGGTTTAAGGTTTCGGGTTTAAGGTTTCGGGTTCAAGGTTTCAACTTGTAATTACTTGGAATTGCTTGGAATTGCTTGGAATTGGAATTACTTGGAATTTGTAATCATTTGGAATTGGCAGCTCTAGAAAAGTGACGAATGTACACCCACCTTGTTTTCTTACCATTTAACATCAAGTAATAAACTATAAGAACGAAACAGAAAATAATCTTCTTTGCAATCGAACGTGAACTGAAACGATAATAATACGGGAGACTTCACTATCGGATCACACTGGTGTGTATGCGCCAGAATGATAAGGGTTTATGATCGAAGATTTTACAGTTGACGCAAAACACCTTTTCGATAAAATAAACTACTGATGCAAATCCCTGTGTGACCGGATGGTAGAACCCCCCCCCCCCCCCAGGCATTAACGTAGCAAAAACAAGCAGCAAACTGCAATAGGCAGCAGCAATAAACTTAATAGTAATCTCAAAATCAATTTTTCTGTCCATGTAACTTGTAAAGTGACATTGTTATTTTGCAGTCAACGAATCTACTTTTCAAATTTCTTCAGCACACCTTTAAATAAAGTTATCATTACTACTAGAGAGGTTGGTAAACTGATTTCTCGTTGCTAGCGCCCACTCTCAAATAAGCCCCTCTTCTACATATTGTACTATGCGCATACTACCCGTTTTTTAAAAGAAACTGGTTTCTAAGAAACTAGTACTACGTTGACCACAAATTTAAGAAACTCTAGTACTACGCTCAAGAACAGATAAGAAACTCTAAAATTTCATTTCTGTATTTCTCTCCTATTCTATATCTCTCTAACAAAGGTACCTTAATCTTTTCTTGACCTTTAGCTGCAAAATTGGTAAATTTTTGCCTTGATGTGCATGGCTTCTTCTTGATGACAATGTCAATGCAAAAAGGAAGCCCTTTGTCGGAGAAGAAGGCTCAACTTCGAACAATACCGCAATTTTAGGCCCAAAAAATAAGAAACTAATTAATAAACTTTTACTAGAATTACTACTAAAACACCGAAATTTTCATGCGAAATTAAGAAACTTTTAGTTCTAAGTGCTGATCCAAGTTTCTTATAAAAAAAGTGTAGCCGGTTTTGTGTTGCACAGGAAAATATAAAACCCGAGGTCTTAAAAGTACAGACGGAGCTTGCAAGGCTCCTTATTACTAACCATAGTTAAAAAATATAAAATATTTCACTCAAGCTAATTGTCAAAAGAACAATTGGCATGAGTTTATTGTTATATCTCTTGTAGTATCTCTCAAAAAACGCCGCCCCCCCCCCCCCCGCTCAAAAACATCAAAACCCGGTCCAAATAGGGTTAAGTCCGAAACCTTAAACCCGAAACCTTAAACCCGAAACCTTGAACCCGAGACCTGAACCCGAAACCTGAAACCCGGAAAAAAGTTCGTCCGTATGATTTCAGGTACATGATTTTGGAAAATCTGGATAGCAACGGTCAAGGAGGTGAAATATTGATAGTCCATGTAATGTGCAATGACAGAATCTGTATCAACCATTAAGTGCTTCATTTTATAAGATTATGTTATGTCTATCGTTGATTCGCTTCTTGAAGTATGTGCTACGAGGCAACTTTTGGCATCGCTATTGGATTAGATTAGATTAGACAGTTTCGATTTTCATGTATGCTAAGATGTGTAGCTGTCTTTGCTGGTACATTGGACAATGCAAATAGATAGAAAATTACTGAATGAATACCTTCTTTAGTTGTTACATTTCCATTTTAGATTTTTTAATAGAAATCTCACCTTTCTTGTTTTTCCAGGCATTGTCAATATAATTGTTGCAACCAATTTCCTTGAATGCAACCTCATCCCCAGGGCATTTTGTCATATTGGGACGGAGATGAAATTTTTTTAGCAGTAGAAAAGTGAACAAAACGCAAACTGTAAAAGGTTGCCTTGAATGGTATTGGTACAAATGTTTCTTGTTTCATCCTATTTCGTACAAACTCTTAACAAAACCGCCATGACCGCTACTGTAGCAAAAGTTATCCTCTTTCTCTTAGGTATCATGCGCAGTTCCGAACCTGAACGGATGATTGTAAGAAATGTCAAGAAGGTAAAGCGGGAGAAACTAATGAAATGTTTAGAGGAAGATCTGGTTGTGGGACCTGACTCAAAGGAATATGAGGTGCTCGTGCATGACCCGTTTTGTTGCGAATTTAAAGTTATGGACGAGGCCAGCGGTGAGGACCACACACGCGGTACAAAGACATAAGAAAGATGTTCGAACCAAAAAATCCGATACTTGAAAAATACAACGAGTTGAGTGACAATGAAGGAGAAGAGTGGTCTTGATGACGCAGAAAATGAATTTCTAGAAAAGTCCCCCTCCCCCCACTAAAAAAAAGCTAAAGCAAGTTCCCAAAAAAAATCCAAGCCAACAAAAAGGTCTAATTCGCCAAAAGCTAGTCCAATAAAGACAGCAGCAGCAGCAGATGGGATTGTTAAACCAAAAAAGCCCGTTAAGGACAGTTGCACTTATCTCTGTCAAGGTAAAAGCTCTGACAGAAGCACGGCCAACAGTGACACAATAAAGTCCTACACGGAGCATATATAAAATCTCTCGGAAAGTGAAAAGGCACTTATCTCCCAAAAAATTGACGAATTTAAGGCTCAGGATGAGATGGATTATGTCAATAGTCCTCTCATCGATCCAATACCACAAAATCTGGGGGTGTCAAAGAGCAGCCAAGGCCAATACAACAATAATGCAGAACTTTATGGGGCAGTGACTGAACTTGGATGGCAAATATCAATCTGCCGTGCTAACCAAAGGGTCCTGCAGGAAAATTTGAATGAATTAAGGCATGAGCTAAGTCAACTGCCCAATAGACTTCCCTTGCCAAAGAAAGTGTTTTAAAGGTTCCTCTGGATTATGAAACTCCTGACGAGCCGATCAATATTTTGATAAAGGCAGTATCTAGTATCCCAAAAGGATTGGGTACAGGAACATACAGCCTTCCTGGTGTATCTCACGTGCCATTAAACCTACTGTCAACCTTCACCAGCAGCAACACTACAAGCGAATGTATGCCCACAGCAAGGCACTTGCCGATGCAGTTTGAGACGATTTCCCCACATCCGTTTGTAAGCCAGGATTTTCAACAGGAAGAAAATGAGGAAGTACGGAATTTGCAGCCCTTCCCTACCTCCTATGCTTTTGCCTTGACCAATGAAAATCCTCGTGACAACCAAAGTACGGTACCATCACTTGAACTTCTCACTGCAAAGACACCCGATCATGTCAGGAGACATATGGATGTTTACAAACTACGCGAGCTGAAAGCCCGCAGTGTTTCATGAAAAAATCTGGCAAAGTTGCTAAGGTTCGAAATATTTGAACGAAGCGAGCTTGCTTCCTCAAATGTTAGAGAAAAGCGCATAAAGGGCGTTGAAAAGAATGCCCTTGATGCCGCAATCATGCAATGGATTAGAGAAACTGTTTTTACCATGTTTCCTGGTCGCTACATGATCAGGAAAAGCTCTGGGGCGAATGTGTAAATGGAATAAATAAAGTCATTTCGGACAGTAAAGCAAAAAGTAAACAATGAAAAATAAGTTAATGGAATCTTTGTTGCTGAAATCCATTTGTTGAACATTACGTGAATCATGTTGATATAGTTGGCTGCAGTAATCCTTGCATTTTTCAAGTCAGAAGTGGCTATCTTTCCGCTCAGGAGGGGGGAAGGGTGTATCTCGACCTTTATTCTGACTGGGATGTACCATTTTTCCAACAGGTTGGTACCCATAATTCTAAAAAAATTAGGGCCACAATTCTGCAAATCCAATGAAAATTTGGGCCATAATTCCGGAAATTATGAAACATTTCCTGTAATTACTAAATATTTGCAAAATTTTCTCCAGAGCAATACCATAATTCTAGGAAATTTGTCTGAAATGATACCCATAATATCGTTACGTTTTGAGCAACTACCGATAAATCGTGGGACATTCCGTACCAAACAGTAATAAGATGCCATCCCCCAGCAGTCAGTAACTTTCATGCAAAAACAGTTCCCAGAAAAGCAACAAAATATAAGCTCATCATAACACCCTTTTAAACGTGCTGTTATACAGAAACAAAATTTACAGAGCATTGTTTTCAATATGCAACCCTTTTATCTAATTTTTTAACAATCTAAGAGTTAGTTTCGCATAAGTATATGAGGTCATGACAAAATATATGTGTAAAAATACCTTTCCTTTATTAGGACTTCTAACAGCATTGCCTCCAATATTTTTGTAAGAGACTAAGGTCTGGGGTTCGGTATAGGCAGTTTCTTTAATTTTTGGACCAATTTGCTACCAAATCTACAGGACTCCCAAATCTAAAAAATCTAGTAAATAACATAATTCGCACTCAAAATGATGTCCCAACAGTTCCTATAACTGTACAGTGTCAACAAATTTTTGAATGCGATAGGAAAATCAAAATTGCAAATTACAAAAGTTTCTTATCAAAAGTTTCTTGTTCAGGTAGAGTTGTTTCTTAACTTTCGAAAACTTGAGCCTACCGTTTCTTACACGCGTTTTTCTTTTAAATATATTGCTTCCTTTTTTGTAAGAAAACGCAAAGAGCCTGTCTTTGCTTCCATTTCCAAACCAGAGGTTTCGGTGTGTATACAGTAGTTGTTGAGTAGTGCATGATTTTTCTAATAAGAAATTTTACCCCGATTGGGATTTTACCTCGTTTTATAAGAAACTGTGTCAGACCTGAAATTGAAAAGGCTGTTTCTTATATGCGGGACACTACTGTATTTTATTTCTTGTTTCGTAATAATTCCAAGAAAGATACAAAATGCATTTCATTAAAGTCATCAAGATTGCAAGAATTAATTAATTTTTCAGACCAAAACAAACTACTTCGCGGATTTCTTTCGTTTATGAGACGGATGCAATGCTAACTTTTGAAATTTTTCGAAGCATGAAAAAGATGTCTTTTCAGGACAAAATTGATGAATTTGATTGAATTTCTGTCCAAATATTTTCCTCAGCATGAAGCTTTATTCTCTTATTTTACAGTAATTCAGCAGATTCCCCAAAATTGGGCGTTTGCAATTTAGGCTAAAAGCCACAAGCTCTTGTTTGGAGGTTCAGGCAAATTTGCACTTTCAAAAATAATATTCCAACTCTCCATGCACCAATATCATTAAACAAGGTATCTATCTTCAAGTTAGCTATCGAGGATTATATAAGAAAAATACTATGGATCGATTGGACCAGAATTTTTGTCACTAGTCCCGATCAAATCCGTTGCGTTTTTTGGGACACCCGGTAACTGATTGAGATGATGACTGATTGAGAAATTCTACCATGTTTGTAAGCATTGGGAAATTGTTATGAAATAAAAATCAGCTTGTTATAACAAAGATGGCATTGCATTTTCTGAACTATATACTGGGACGATCCTAACTTTGTAAATAAACCATAATGGAACATTTGGCATTATCGGCAAAAGGACCGATTTTCACATTTTTTCAAATCATAAGTTGTTCTGATGTATGTTTATTCACACTTTTATGACTACTTTTGCCACCATCTGCAAATTGTTTGGATCCTAAATAAATTCTGAAAAATCGGCGATCCGGCCTAGCAGATATCCGATACATCCCTAGACTCCTACCTACAATGACTTACATCAGTTAATTAGAGAAAACTTTTGAATTGTTTTTATTTTGTAGGCCAATTCAAATTTAGCAGTGAAATTGAAGATTGTGCCTAAATTCTTAGTTTCTTTGATTATCTAAATCTGTTCAATTCATAGAAGTTGATTCCAGTTGGTCTATCAGGTGCACTTCAGTAGAACCATCAAATAGTTCTCTTGACCTTTTTTAGTTTCAAAAGTAACTGCATAATATGTATATGGCTTTGTTTTTGAAAAAAAATGATCAGTACACCAACCAACAGCCTATGAATGTTTCTACTCTCATATATGGAATTTTCAAATTACTTAACATGCAACCTATTATATAAGAACCTTTCCCAGTTTCAGCCTCTTGGGGGTTCTTATTTAGGGGGTTTAAAAGATTGAATTTCAGCCTAAAGGTTCTTATAAAAACAGGTTATTTTATGCGGGTTTATACTGTATTGTAGCATGATTACCACGAAACTTGGAAAAACGAAATTTACTTGCACACCAAGCAAGGTTCACGATGCACTCAGACGTCTCGTGCAAGAAAAACGGATTGAGTACCGAGGAGAAGATGGCGATGACTCCTACTACGTGCTAGATATCTCTGAATGGCCCAATTTACCAAGGAAAGAGAATGCCAATAATAAAATAGATAACGTAATTGCAGTCGAATCTACCAGGTACACAAGTGGAGTTATTGAGGACAGTAGTTGAGAATAAAGATGAAGTCACAAGAAGCAACATTAGTAGGAGTAGGGATTTGGAACTCAAGGGAGGAAATTACTCTTTTAATGAGATTTGACGTAAAGATTTGCTGATTGAGAGTTTTCAGACGGTTTTCATAAATGCAAACAATGAGGATGGAAAGCATGATTCTTTTTCCATTTCTAAACTAAATTTTTGGGTTTTCAAGAACAAGCACACCCCCAATAATTCACCAAAGCCCACATGGGAACCTTTCATCTGCTTGCACATTTAATGAATAGCAATTCTTCCTATTTATGAAAGTTGCTGGATTTTTGTCTGGCTTCTTTATGAAAACATGTGTTCCATCAATTCCACCAATGCATTGTGGAAAGCCGTGTTTTTCTTCAAATCTTGCTGCCAAATATTTCACATCTTCCTCTGTTCTTGGAAGATTAATATATTTAGGCCCCAAGTTTTTTTTGTAATTACAAAGCAGACATTCTTTACAATCTTGGACACAGAGAACTTTGATATGGCAAACACATTTGCCACTTTGCGATATCTTCCCTCATCTGAAAGGTAGGATAGCGCTACAGCTACTAGTTTTTCCACTGAAATAGGGACACAACATATTTGTTTGTTGCTTTTCCAGGAATGGCCTAAGCTTGCTGCAAAGGTCGACAAAACTCTCCTTTGACATTCAGAAATTTTCTTTCCATTCTTCTTGCACAATGACATTGTTCACAAACTTTCTCCACCAAGTATTTGTTCTCCCAGGTCTTTTCCAAAATCTTCGCACAACACCTCTCCTTTTGTTAATCCGGTTTGCTATGATGCCAAGTCGGCGAGAACTGTTGTCAATTATTGAAAGCAGCTTTGATCTCCTTATTCTATGAAAGTTTTCCATGATAATTGCAAGAAGAGCGTTTAATGTTGTCACACTAGCCAAATTGCCCAATAACATTATCAAGACAGCTGCAAGTTTTCTTTGTAAATCATCTTTGGCAAGCATGATTTATTTTCATTCAGTTCGGAACTTTTTAAAAACAAATGACTTAAGGACAAATTGGAGGTCTATGAACAGGAAAAAGAAACTGACAAAACGGCACTGCTATTTGCTACTTCTTGGGTCTAGATTGTGAAATACAATACAATATAATACAAGACAACACAGGAAGCTATTTATATATCTAATGAATGCCGAATGCCAAATGATTCTATATACGTATGCATGGCTCTGATGAAGGCTTAATGCCGAAACATGAAAAAGCAAAAAAATGGCTTCTGTCGTGGTGTAAGATTCAGGGATCTCAATGACTTCAGATTTCTCCAACATTTTATTGCGCTTGAGTGGCGCAGTGGAATGTTGGAGAAACTTTTGACACAAAGACCCCGGGTTCGATCCCACGCAGAGGCACATTTTAATTCTCGAATTGTGGTAGCCCACTAATGATAAATATATTTCACCGTGTCAGCTGATGCCGAATGATTCTATATATATCTAATGATATGATCTTTGTAGCAGGTCATGCATTTAAAATTCTCACTATTTTAATATATTATTCCCAAGGAGTTTCAGAAAAGAAATTTGCATTGTTTACCATGTTGCCCTTTTAAATATTACACAACAACGTCTTAGGAGATCATGCCACTGTTGTGAAGACACCACTGAATGCATTCCAGTAATATTACCTTATTCTAATTCAAACAAAACAAAAGGAGTCAATCTGCCAGCAAAAGTCCTTGGTTTCCATGATTCATTCCAATATTATGCCTCTGGAATATTTTGAATATAACCAGAAGTTTAAAATAGTAGGCACCTTGCCTCTAGCCACAGCCCTATGGCCTGAAACCTGCGTTTTACCAGCCTGCAAGCCTGAGTTTTACCAACCTGCAAACCTGTGTTTTACACTTGCCAAGATAAGGCTCAAATCCTTACTGGTTGCCAGAGCATGCGGAAATCATCCAATTTCATGATTGTCAGCCAATGAGATCACCGCTTTCTAGCCCCTGGAGACAAAATCGGTCGTTTGAGATAAATTTTCTAGTATCCTCACTAAAACTGAAATGGATGCTAGAATACTTCACTTATTCGCAATTTTTTTTGATAAATCAGTTGTGGGGATGTCCGTCCAGAGTTGTTTACATGTTTAGGCACATAGCTTGTTTGGGGCCGGAGCTGCGTTAAATTTCCGGTCAAAGAATATTGACCTTCGTTGAAATATCTATAGAAATCGCTACAAATGAGATATACAGATAAGAATTTCAGCAATTATGCATACTGACCTCAGCAATAACCCAAACTCCTTTACTGCTATCATATCTCAAAATTGGAGGCAATTTCTAACGATTTCTGGTAGTAGAGATATCATTTGGGCCTAAGCTTGTCCTCGCTTAAAACTCATTCCATTGCACTTAAAAAGTAATGGTAAAGTTCTTGAGCTAGATAATGCGCTTACCCATTACTCAGACACCAGTTTGACTTCGTTTGCCTTCTTTAATTTGCCAATTTTTTGTAAGAAACAACCAGTTGTGGGCGAATTGCAAAAACTTTCCTCGGTCCATATTTTTCTCTACACAGATTCTCCGCTTCAAACAACAAACAGTGAACTTTGACATTGTATCATAAAAGTCTTGCATCACAGAACATTCCTTTTGAACGATTCCATGCGCATTAGCGAGGCACTCGTGAATTGTATTCACGCATTTCGTTCTTTTCGTTCTTATTTCAATCAATGCAAAACATAAAAAGGACAAAACATTGTTTTGGGTTCGCTAAAAAAGATACCTGGTTTTGCACTTTTGTTTGTTTGTATTGACTGATTGAACCAAATGCGTGAAAACAATTCACGAGTGCCTCGCTAAGGCGCATGAAATCGTTCTATAGGAATGTTTTGTGATGCAAGACTTTAATGATACAAAGTTCACTGTTTGTTGTTTGAAACGGATAGACTGTGCAGATAAAAATATGGACCGAGGAAAATTTTTGCAATTCACCCACAACTGGTTGTTTCTTATTAAAATTTGCTAATGTAAAAAAGGCAAACAAAGTCAAACTGGTGCCTGAGTCATGGGTAAGTGCATTATTCAGCTCTAGAATTCTACCATTACTTTTTACGTGCAATGGAATGAGTTTTAAGCGAGGACAAGCTTAGGCCCAAATTATATCTCTACCAGAAATCATTAGAAATTGCCTCCAATATTGAGATATGATAGCAGTGAAGGAGTGTGGGTTATTGCTGATGTCAGTATGCATAATTGCTGAAATTTTTATCTGTATATCTCATTTGTAGCGATTTCTATAGATATTTCAACGAAGGTCAATATTCTTCGACTGGAAAATGAACGCAGCTCCGGCCCCAAACAAGCTATGTGCCTAAACATGTAAACAACTCTGGACGGACATCCCCACAACTGATTTATCAAAAAAATTGTGAATAACTAAAGTATTCTTGCATCCGTTTCAGTTTTAGTGAGGGTACTAGAAAATTTACCTCAAACGACCGATTTAGTCTCCAGGGGCTAGAAAGCGGTGATCTCATTGGCTGACAAGCATGAAATTGGATGATTTCCGCATGCTCTGGCAACCAGTAAGGATTTGAGCCTTATCTTACACTTGCCGATCAAGACTGGATGAAGATTCTTCTGACAGTGACGATAATGAGGGATTTCCTCATGGAAATTTACAGTCATTGTTTAAAGGGAAAGGAAGAATAAGAAAAAAGAACAGTGTGCAGACAAAACTCTGCGCAAGTTGCATGATGATTTTACTGAATATTGTTGAACGAAGTTACATGCTTTTTAGCTATTGTTGGAAAAGTTAGGACAGCAAACACGTACTCGTTGTTAGCTTTCGTCAGGACACTTCTACCCAGTTCTGGAAATTTCGTAACCATCGTTGTCGTAGTAATTCGCTGAGAAATGCTTGTTCGCTTATCTTTACGTATCTTTAAGAAACTAATTGCAAGAGACATTCCAGGAACATTATAGCTTAGGCCCATCAGCATGATGTTGTGATGAGCCTCGTTATCGTATCTAAATAGTCTTGTTATTGTAAATTAGGGGTTCTGGAACGATCTGGGGCCTTCTTGCTTAAGTCATAACTTGTAATTGTAGCAAACTTTATCATGGCGATTCAGCACTCTAGAATTCTCGATTGTAAACATATATAAAGGCCAGCTTTGTAGTTAGAATTTAGTGAGAAAGAAAATTACATCGAGATATATCGCATCAAAAGCAAAATCTGTGAGTTCTTTAGTGTCACTGGGAGTTCTATTGGGTGCAGGACTATTGGAGCAAAGAATTCCCCACACTAAAAGTGGCGATCCTGCCAGGACACAAACTAGAAAAACTCATCAAAGAACAAGATGGCTTTGAAGAAATCATTTGAACGGGATCTTTCAAAAAAGACTCTTCAACTAGAAAACATTGTGGAAACTTTACATTCGGGAGAAAAAGAGGACATTTTGGTGGCATATGAGAGAATCTGCGAAACCATAAAGGATTTGGAAAATGCGAAAGACAAAGCCATAAATGCCATGTTCGAAGAAGAGGACCAGTCACTAGAATCAGTGAAGGACTGGAGTCAGATGCAGAAACAAGAAATCAACGCATTTTGGGATGTGCGAAGACAGCTGAAGGAAAAGTTGGCCGCCCCTCAGGAGGAAGAGTTACAAGAAAAGCGGCAACAGGAACAACATCAACAAAGGCTCGTTATGGAGGAACAAGCGAGAATGGCAAGGGAACAACTGCAAGTGACAGAAGCAGCCAAAATGCGACAATTACAACTTGAGGAGGAATGGATGCAGAAGAAATTGCAAATGGAGCTCGAGAGCATACAGCAGAAAAGGGAAGACGAAGCAAGAAAAACACAAGTAGTTAAACTTCAGAAATACACTATTACACCATTTAAAGGGGATCACAAGGACTGGCTGCAGTTTTGGAATCAATTTTCGGTGGAAGTGGACGTATCAAACATCTCAGAAATTAGCAAATTCAATTACCTCCTTGAACTGGTTGAAGGAAAACTGAAGGACGATATTCTGGAACTTCCACACATGCAAGAAGGATACGAAGAGGCAAAAAAGATTTTACAGGAAACATATGGGAAGGACATAAAGGTACGAAAAGACGTTATAGTGGAATTGGAAGGACTGAGGCCCATTACGAGCATCAGCCAGATACGAGAAACTCATGACTTCTATAACAAGCTTGCGAGAGTCGTGCGAACGCTTGCGACGATGAAAAAGCTCGAGACAGCACAGAGCCACGTCTACACTGTAATGGATAAACTGGGACCAGTTAAGGTTACTGTATCCCTTCAGTGACCACTCACGGTGTTTTCTCTCTTGATTATCACGCCCGCGACATAACACGTATAAACTATACATCATTCGATTCGTCATTAAATAGGGAGTATTTACGAGCCTAAAAGAATACAAATATCCGAAAATTGGGCGTTATACATCCGAAAACGTGAAAATCGGACCTTCCCCCCCTCTAGAGCCTTCCTGTCCTCCCAGATATGTTTCATTTAAATATCAATGAGATTTTTGCGTTCTCAACACATTAATCTAGCAAAGAGTGTCTCAAATTTCTTTTGCATGCCTTAGCTTCAGAATAATTAATAAAACAATTTTGCCCCTCGCTCCCTGGCCTCGTTTTGAGATTCATTCAAATGTTAAATTTGGACCATGCAATTTTTCTCAAAAGTGAGACACACTTTGGTCCCCCTATGCCTTTTCTCTCTGTCTGCCAAATTTCAGCCAATTATATCAAGCCGTTGGGTACAGGGAGCTGTATGAATACCCATTGGTTGCTGAAAAATTGATTTTGAGAAAAGCGCTGAAACAGTTTCTTAGCGTACAGTTCGGCATAACGGAATAACCAGACCCAGGACCAGTAGGACCGGACCCTAACGGACCAGACCCTGGGGGAATACCCATTACTTTCCTTCCAACGTTTGTTTGCAATGGCGGCCAACACAGAAGTTTCGCTCCAAAGTAAGATAAGGCAGTCACTGCTGTAAGTAAATTCTACCTTCTGGATGCCAGAACAAACGCAAAAATGCATGGTATATTAAATCGTCTAACCAGCAGACAAACTTTGATCCAGCTTCAAGCCATTGCCCACTGGGCCTAAGCATTTAACTACATGGCCTAAATATTTTACCTCTGCCTTGCTTGGTGATTCAAGTTGTTGCAATGACGTCGTGATGCCAGCCACGTTGTATTCCATCTCCACAATCAATTTCTGGACTTGATTCTGGCTTCTCCATGCTCTTTGCAAGTTAGTTTGGGACTGCAAAATCATTTAGCAGGCACCTTTTTGATAACATATTTGTTCGTAATGTTTATTGTGAAGGCACGCATTGACCCGGGCATTGACCCCACTTGTCTTTGGTAAATCCCATGATCACAATATTGCATCTCAGAATGTGCATTTGTCTACATTTGTTTTCTCGTATCATGCATGTGCACTCACCTTTTTGCAGGGCCGTAGGAAGCAGCTTCTGATTGGGGGAATTGTTCTTAGAACAATAGAGAGCAATACATCTAATTAATACTTGTGGCGTGGCACCATTGTTTTCAAAATTATTTGGGGCTTAAACCCCCCTGCCCCTCCCTCCCGCTTCTTACGAGCCTGTATTTTTATAAGAAACAGCTCATAAGAAACAGTAAGCTAAAATTTTCGAAAAATACTACCCCACCGCCTGTATCAATATGCTAAGAAACTTTCGTAATTTTCATTCAAAAATACTATTACTGTTGCTATTACTGTACCGTGTCCAATAATTTTTGAGTGCCAATTATGTTATTCCTTTTTGTTTTAGATCTTATTAAATAGTTTGGAAGTCACGACATAGTTTGACGACTTCCTAACCAACGTCAAAGCGAGGGTAGGGCACTCCCCTAGGGTCTGGTCCGTTAGGGTCCGGTCCTAGTGGTCCTGGGTCTGGTTATTCCGTTATGCCGTACAGTTCCACTGTTGAAAATGATTAACTTCAATCTGGCCACAAGAGTAAACAGAGTAATCCTGTATGTATTTAGTGCAGAGTTTACAATGACATAATTGGTATTATAACCGCAAAATCCATTCAACAGGAAATTAAAGGCACTTGTAATCTTTAACCTTTAGTTCTCAAATAATCCTCCTCATGTAAACAGCATTTTCCTAGCAGAAAATACCTTGCTTTAAATTGCTTATAATTCGCTGAAAAATAAAGTAAATTTCCTTGAAATTATTATAAATTGTAGGTAGATGTGTGTGCTATCCAATAATCTAAAAATCCAAAAATTGATCGGAAAAAACTTTTTATCGTCCTGAAGGGATACAGTAACCTTAAGGAAGCCTTGGTACAAAAGGACGATGACTGGGAAGAGTGGGATCTAGAGCAGCTTGTGGACAACTTGAGGAAGTATGTTGATAGACATCCTTTGCCAGTGGAGGATTCAACATCATCGAATCGTAATGTTTACAGGAAGCAGTACCAGGAAAACATGCAAGAATGGAAAAAGAGGGACAAAATGATGATGGCAAATGCTTTTCAGAAGAATTTTCGAAAATCACCTGCATGTGTTTATTGTGGTAAAGGCAATCATGGTAGTACCGACTGCTTCAAGATTTTGGATGTCGCACACCGGAGGGAGATACTGAAGAAGAACAACATGTGTTACAATTGCACAGGGACAGGGCACATGGCATCAAAATGTAGATCAAGAGGATGCATCAAATGTGGAGGAAGGCATCACACGTCTCTCTGTGACAGTAGCCCGGCATATCAACAGCAGAGCAAATCTGACGTCAGTCAAGCTTCAGAAGAGGGTTTACGGGCAATGGATGAATCAACAACGCTGCATGCTTCAGTGGTGGCAAAAGTGAATGGAGTAAATGCAAGAATCATACTTGATAGCGGAGCAGGAAGCTTGTACGTGTGCACAAGTCTTTTGACGCAGTTGGGAATAAAGCCATTGAAAGTCGAAAAAAGAGCTATTGAGCAGATGTATGGTACAATTACGAAGCAAGTGGAAATATATCCTGTAACAATTACATCAAACGTTGTGGATGGGCTCACATTTGATCGGAAATGCATAAATGGAGAAAAGGAAATTTTGACTTACTTACCAAATCCTCGAATCGACGACTTAAAGAAGAGATACAACAGGCTTCGACGGCTGACCTTCAGCGATGAAGAAAATCAACAAGAAAAGCTACCAATTCACATAATTCTTGGTGCAGCAGACTATCAGAGGATAAAAACAACCGAACTGCAAGTTCTTGGACCAGATCCGAACAAAGACTCTGGAGCTGAATTTAAGATGCTTTGCTGGACATTGTCAGGAAGGGCATTACACCCAAGTTTACAAGCAGAGAAAACATTCTTTCTGAAGTCAACACGCGATGAGTTTGATCCGATGAGTTTGATCAGCTGACAAAGAAGATAATCAGAGGATGTTATAGCTGCAAAAGATTCCATGCAACTGCATATGCAACCCCACCAGAAGGAAATTTGCCTAAGGATCGCACGGGAGGAGACCGACCTTTTCAAGTGATAGGCGTGGATTATGCAGGACTAATAGCCTACAAACAAAAGAACAAGGAGGGTAAAGCATACATATCACTCTATTCTTGCAGCTTAACGAGAGCTATACACCTAGAGCTGTTGCCAAATCAAACAACGAAAGAGTTCCTGATAAGTTTGAAAAGATTCAGCGCAAGGCAAGGCAGACCAGAACAGAACAGATTGACTCTGACAATGGAAGGACATTCGTTGCAGGTGCTAAATGGTTGAAGAGGGTCTTGAAAGATGAAGCACTACATAACACGCTGGCAAGACAGAACATTGTATGGCAATTCAATTTGAGTCCTGCTCCCTGGTGGGGAGGACAGTTTGAGCGAATGGTGGGACTTGTGAAGCAGTCGCTGTAAAAGACAATCGGCGGTGCAAAGCTCACTTGGAATGAGCTGAATGAAATCATGTTAGACATTAAAATTGCCCTAAACAACCGCCCCTTAAACTATGCAGAGGATGACAACAGTTGCCAACTTTGACACCCAGTATCCTGGTCCATGGTGAGCCAAATCTAATTCCAGAAGAAGAAGCTGATGGAATTGAGGATAAGGATTTGCGCAAGAGAGCCAAATACCTTCGTCGATGCAAGGATGTGTTGTGGTCAAGATGGACGGGGGAGTACATCAAAGCACTCAGGGAGCGACACAACCTAAAGCCCAAGTCAAAACAGATGGATTCCAAAGAAGGAGATGTGGTCATCATCAAAAGTGACCAGCGGAATCGAGGAAAGTGGAACCTTGGAATCATAGTCAAACTAATCAAGGGCCGTGATGGAGTTGTGAGAGCTGCAAGACTGCGTGCAGGGAAATCTTACTTGGAGCGACCAGTACAGTTCTTATACCCCTTGGAGTTGTTGTGTGACGTATGGAAGGAAGAAGAGCAAGCACTTAACCTGGGAGCAAGAGAGTTTCGGCTGAGGAGGAAAGCCGCCACAGATGCAGAAACAGCCGTCCAAATCATTGCGGATGAAGAAAATCTAGACTTTTGAGGGACATAATATTTTATCTCTTTGCGATCAAATAGAGGAGTGTGTCGTGGATATTGTATTTTCAGGAACATTCCAGAACATTCGATTACACAATTGCTTTGTTTACTTATTTTGTTATTGTTCGCTGGTTAGGTCAACGTCATGCTTAAATAGATTACTAGCCTTTACATCACCGGCTGCAGCTTGTACCTAAATTTAGGCCTGTTTACATCTAGAATATTCCATGTAGCCTCGTATACAGCAAACTAACATAAATCAGAGTATGTAGAACAATTTAGCGGGAACTGGAACATTTGTATTAGAGCTACTTAATACTTGATACGAGGGATACTTAATTTAGAAACTTATTCATTGCTGACTGTAGATGATATCAACGCTTGGTAATCATGACACATAATTGTAGAACAGTAAAAAACATATATATAGCCAAATTGTAACCCAGCTATCAGTTGAAAATTGTGAGTAGAATAACAAGTTGAGAGTTGAGAGTATCTACGTTGAATCACAATCGAGAGCTGTATTAGATACACTGCGTGAGTTTGTGCTTATTACCTACTATGAGAGTTATTGTCGTGGAGAACCAGACCAAATTCCCGACATTGAAAAATTGAAAATTTACATACCTACCGAAAATACCTATTGAAAATTTACATAATTTACAGAACAATTTCGCTCCCTGGAGCTCCAGTTGCAGTGTTCACATGTAAAAGATCAAAATTATGTGTGAGAGAAGAGAATACAGTACTTTTTGAATTCAAGGCAAAATAAAAAGATGTTACAAAGAATTCATAGCAATTGTAAAATCCAGTTTATCAATAGTCATCATGCTAAAAGGAGATGCTCTTCTCTTTGCACAACCTACCATCCAACCAAAATTTAATGTAGTACGTTAAAATGTGAAATTGCATATTTTTAATGATATACGTTAAAACAAACTATTTGTTTGCATTTCTTTCTTTGCCTCACTTTCATATCCTATTCAGGATGAGGCTAATGCGCAGGTTTGTTCAAAACAGGAAGGAAAGATGGCGGGTGAAAGTAAGTTTGCAATAATGTCTTCACCACACTTGAATGATGCACTCTATTTTACTACTGCAGTTGTATCATGGCTTCAATTAAATTTTCTGATCTGGATCACGCAAGTAGATCTTTTTTTGTTATAGCTGGAATGATGTTTTGCACCAACTGCACTAAGAAGACTTGCATGCAGGCCTAGGCTTGTGGTAGTATGATGAGTAAATGAAGGCCTTACAGGACCAGGGTAGGCTAGGCTTTTATGCACTTTGGCAAAGACTTTGTGTTGATCATGTTGTAAACAAAGAAAAACTTATTTAGGCTGATGACATTCATTCAAAATAAAACATATGAATGAAAGTGGGAATGAATGATATGAATTCAAAATATAAATGAAAAGGGGAATCGATGACATGGTGTAAACCTTTAGTTGGGGGTATGTAGCAAAAAACAAACTTTCCACCCTGCTGGAGCAAGACTGAATTATGTTTTTTATGCGCGCGCAGATATCCCTCGAAACCGAGGCAATGGGGAAATCAGAATTATTACAAACGCTCCTTTCCTCAATTCTAGAACTGACCACAGCTGAAACCATAACAGCAACAACAACGAGCATAGGTGAAGGTCACATGGAAAGAGCTTAAACTGAAATACCTGAAATACGGAGAACATCCCAAAACAAAAACAAGACAGTTTTACACACAAGCAACCCGCGGAGTTTTACCCAGTTTATTAATCGCAAGCCAGTGTTGTAAAGAAATCAAACTATTTGATTCTGGGCAATAAAAATCTCTTGCAAAGCCTGAAGTTTCTGCTCTCTCAACTAACCCTTCGATGGACTAAAACTTCCCGCCCGACGTGCGTCACTGCGAGTAACATCGATGAGCGAGTACTATTTTCTGAACGCAGTCATGCTTACCTTGAAGTAAAAATTGTTCTGTAAAATGTAAAAAATTAGCTTTGCTCAACGACCAATTTGCCATAAAGGGAATACAAACATGAAATCAATGTCACAAGAAATTTGCGATATACTTCAAAACAACGAGAATTTTGGCCTAATCTATCATAAACTGACCCCCTGGTACATCAAACCAAACATCAAGTAATCAATACTAACATAGGCTACGGACGGGGGTATAATTTTGACTTCACCTTGAGCTGTTGTCGTTGCTCTCCATTGTTTGCGGCTGCTAGATTGTAAACAAACAAACATGGCTGGCTGGGAAATCAGCATAAAACCAACACGTAGATATCTAATTTTTACAATGTCATCCCCTATTTTCCCGGCGGTACCGATACGATTTTCTGACAGCCAAATAAAATTTCGATCAATACAAAAAGTTTCCTGAAAAGGCTGCGGCCAGATTGTTTGCAAATTACATAGAAATTCGATCAATTTTTCCTCACTATTTTTGAACCAAAATCTAGCAACCTTGAAATTTCTTGGCTTGTGAGGCTCAGAAGAGTCAAATAGGCTTGCAATTCAATGAAATAAACAACAAAGTATCTACCTCTTCAAAAATAATTTTACTGCTTGTTTATTTCAAGGATTTTGAACACTAGGAGGGTTTACTTTGGCAGACCAAAATACTTAGGCCGATAACCATGTGAAGATCACCGGTACTTCGATAAAAAATTGAAGTATGATCCCCTATTTTCCCGAATAGCTCACCTTACTCAAAATGTTGCTCAGATCTTGGAGAAGGATTCCAGAGATGATGGTGAAAAGGCTGCGGCCAGTTTTGGAGTATTTTACAAAACATCAAATCCTTGAATTCGTCGTCTTTTGTGACAATCACCACGATATCTATTCCACGTGTTTGGAGCCCTTTTAAAATGTTTGATTAACTTCAGCTCTCGTCCAAGTAATCTTTAACTTTCAACCTGTGCATTTAGCCAAGTACCGAAGACAATAGGCCAATTCCCAGGGGTCAGGAATCTTCGAAAGTCTATTGTTTGTTTTTCCTGGCAACTTTCCAGATTCACAGATTCCAACTAAATGCGGGGGCGCAAGGTCCTGTCGGTCAGCGGCAAAAACATAATTCAGTCTTGCTCCCTGCTGGTATAACATTGTGTTTAGTCAGCAGTGACTTCTTTCAATGTGACTCCTTGAGTTTGACATTGAATTGAATTCAAATGAGAGCATCATTCCTTCAAGACCACCAAGAAAGTTTGCATTTTGCATGTGCCAGTTGAGATGGCTTAAACAGGAGGGTGCCGAGAGCTTGGCCAGAGCTGGGCCGGAGCCAAAGGCCCTTTTTGTATTTTTTCGCTAGCTCCAGCCATTCAATAGAGGAATGTGAAATGGAAAGATATCTTTTTAATAACTGCTAGAACAAAATTTGGTGTTGATATCTGGTGTGGTTTATCATTAACAGTCTTTAGTCCCATATAGATCTTTGTTTCCCACCATTAACATTGATTTGAGCCAATACCCTTTTTACGTTTGTTTTCAACTGCTCCGGCGAGGCTCAGGCAAGCTCCGGCCATTGGCCATTGGCCGGAGCCTCAGCACCCCCTGCTTAAACAAGATTTCAACAGAAATTTTGTAATGTCTGTGGTAAAAAACGGATCTTTTGTTTATCTGTGACTGTGTGGCCCTCACAGAAAACTTTGTAAGTTCCTACACACCCAATATATCTTGAGTGCTGACCCTATTATTGTGTTATGCAATTTTAGAATAGTCCTCATATCTTGTGCGTGCTCAGCCCAGATATGAAACTGAAAGTTTGCCTTGCGTCCACAGTTCTGGGCACTAAATTTTTGTGAAACAATTTATTTAGTACTAGAGGAAACATGGGCCCACTGTGTAGCAACGCGAAAAAAGCCATGCAAGCAATTCTCGTGAATGAAGGAGTGATCTTCCGCACATTCTACATGCTTTCCAATTTGCTGCTTTGCCAGCTTTTCAGTATGGGTTTCATTTTGCAAATAATGTTTTACTCTGCAGTTGCTTTGCTAAAGGCGAGACATTGCAGACTTTCGTCCATATATATGTAATTCATTTAAAGTAGGCATAAATATATGAGTAGCTATGGAATAGAAACTAATTCAAGTCTGACGCAAAGTAAATTTAAATTTCCAGGGCAAACTTAGTAACCAAAAAGCAGGGTTAATGCATGAACAACAAATTACAGTAGATTTTGGGTAAGAAATTATTATCTGCTTAAGTTTTTACAACATTGATCTTATCATCAATTGTATCAAAGAAGAAATGCTTATTTTGTACCAACTAGGAATTACCTACTGCACTGCATGTTATTCCATTGAACTCTGATACTGATAAAAAGTGGGTGTGAAACATACGGATGTGAACAGCTGCTTTGAGCATTGAACCAATTGGTTAAATATTTTCGTCTGGCATTGGTCAAGTTGAATCTTGTTGGATAAGATTGATACCAACAGATTCATAGTGGAGAACAAATGTCAAATGTTATTGTCATTGGCATCGTACGCATCCAAGCATGTTTGACGTGTGCTAATGGATGTTGTTTCACATGCGAAATTGAGACGGACATCATTTTGTACCTTAATTGCTCCACCGATGAGACAAATACCAAATACTAAAATTATCATTCTAAATGTCATTCTATCTTCTTTCCTAGATACTTGTATATTTTGGATTGGCTAGATCCTTAGATAATTACTGTATATTCTGGATTCTCTACTTTCATCAGCCACAAAAGTATACATCTGATGTAAGACTTTCAGTGAAAATCTGGCCAGATCGTCCGGCCACATTTTAACAATTCAAGCCGGAAAGTCCAGTTCCAGCCAGATTATGGAAATCCTGATCTGGTACCCGCCTAAATTCATGATTTAACACCAAAAATTTAGAGGAATTGACAATGAGATTTGAGTTGTGAAAACAATAGACTGGACTGTCCAGTCTCCATAGATGCAGATCTGTACAGTATGTTTTCCACATGGGTCACAACACAACACAACATCACAACACAACATTAAATGTATCTCCATCTTAAAGCAATGGAAGCACTTTTTTTGAATATGTTTCATTCTACTTTCCATATTCTAATTGCAGGGAGGCACAAACCAAAGCGACCGGATGTTATATTAAAAGTATGTATTGTTCACAAATCCTGCCTTTTACAGCAACTTGTGTTTGTTCTTGTTGTGATTGTATGATTTATGCATTACACAATCAAAGTCAATCTGCAATATTTCAGCAGTTGCACATATCTCTATGAACTTGTTGTTTACAATTTTTTTCAATTAATGCCCTTGTTTTTAAAACTTGTCACAAGAAACAATGCTTATACATCACAGCACTTGTGCACATTAACATGACAAGCATTCTAAAGAATACCTATGACTTCTTAAGAAACTGAAACAATGATTGTTAGGAAATTAAGCATATCCCCAAGGGTTCATGAGAATTATCAGGCATACAGTGTTATGTGCCTTAGCCATCTGCCCATAGTGTAGGCCTTAGGCATATTAACATTGTGGTTTCCTTCCTTAGAGTTTTGTACTTACTCTTGAGAATTCCGGTTTTAAAAATTTGCAGTTTTTCATATGGTTAAAGGATTCTTATCATAATCTGTAGAGTTTGTGTAAATTATTATGAATTTTTGTCATGTTATTATACACAAGGCATCCACTGTATGTCAAAATGTATTTCAGAAATGTGAAAATTGCAATACAGGCAACCCACCAAACAAATCAGCAAAACCTCTTGCCCGACCAACTTCGAATTGGCACAAAAAATATATTCAATTGATTGACTTGGCCTACTCCTACTTTTATTGATCAGTTCAAGCTCAAGTTGTCAAGATGGAATGCTTCTCAGTAGCACCAATCTCTTTCTTCATTATTGTTCTTTTTCTAGGAACTTATGCTTCATGAGCATCACAATCATGACATAGAGCCCCATCGCCATTTTCCGATCACCTGGCTCCTGAGAGCGCTTTGGTGTACAATCTCGGGATGTTTGTTTACAAGAGGAATGGGTCCTATAATTAAAAAAGCGCGCAAACAAATACTTTCCTGATGCCATGAGCTTCAAGTTGAGACGTGGTTTACTTTTGTCTGGCATGTGAATCCAGCGATATGGGAAGATGAAAGAGGCCTTCCTGTGATGGAATCGCACGTAGTCGCCATTTTTACCTTCGTGTTTCCTTGCAGCAGTTATATTTTCTCTTGTTTCTCTGTTATTGTTTACTAGAACCGCAGTCAAAACATTTCAAACTTTACTCCAACTCTCTAAGCGAATATTTAAAAAAAAAATTCGATCATAATATCTTCTCCTACCCAGCCGGGGGGTAAAGTTCTAACTGCAGTCAGATAGGCTACAGATCGCCCTATTCCGATTGAGGTTTGGCTTCGAATTCTGGGATTCTCTCTCAATGAAGAGACAGGGTTTAAGGTGAAATTGAAAAAGAAACCTCACCAGGGGGTTTCACTGACATTGGATGCACGTGAGATAGGGTTTGAATTGATGCCAGGGGGGGGCATTGAAGTATGGGAAGGGGACTGTGGGGGACTATGAGGGAAGGTGTTCCCAGTTATCTTGTAACATACTGTAAATTTCAATTGAAAATTGCTTATGGTTTCATTAAACAAATAAAGAGGCAAAATGTTACTTATCAAACGATAACTTGAGATAAATATCTTCCGTTATGTGTACAGCATCCATTTCAATTGGAAACTGCGCTTTCTTGAGCCCTCTGCGGTGGTGCTGTTCGAAATTCATGCGTGAAGTTGTGTGATCGGAAAAGGGCGATGGAATGAAGATGTTGCGATTTTATCGCTGTGTTTTCCGAAAAAGATTGTACAGAAGACGGTCGCTAAATTTACAATAACTGGCTTCTATCCTTTAAACTATGAAATAAGGAATAATTCATTAGCATTGACTTTTCCAATAAAATTACTTGGGCCAAGTAACTCGAGGTTTCTTTTTGAGTGATCGGAAAAGGGTGATGGGGCTCTAATTGTCTTGACAGTCAACAAAACACATCTGGTAGCAATCTTGGCTGCAATCTGTTTTCAACTCCTGGTTTGACAGAATAATTTGCTGGCCAGGGTAAGTCACCAACGGAATTAGGAGAAGCGATGTTG
Source organism: Aurelia coerulea (assembly GCA_039566865.1). Taxonomy (NCBI): domain Eukaryota; kingdom Metazoa; phylum Cnidaria; class Scyphozoa; order Semaeostomeae; family Ulmaridae; genus Aurelia; species Aurelia coerulea. The sequence continues at coordinate 14,713,003 of CM076947.1, forward strand.
CTGTCCTTTCTGAAGTTTGAATCATGTACAGTAATGTCCCGCATATAAGAAACACAAATTTAAGAAACCCTGATTTTCAAAATAGTAGCCCATTTTATAAGAAACTTGTTCAGGTCTGAAAAAAAGCTTGTTTCTTATTTAAAAACTATGGATTGAAACCTTGGAATTTTTCAGCTTGAGACTGTTCCATATTTTTGGCCCTTGGTAAGATAGACATTTTTGGCCTGTGTTACTCTTACAAAATGGGACGTTTGGTCTAAACTTAGACCTTCGCATTATTCGACTTTGGTCGGCTGGATAGAATATTTCGTCAGCATAAGCTGGAGCAGTTCCATTAAAAAATTTCATTATATTTACACAGATATTTTGATCTACTCTGTGCTTAGTGGGGAGCCAGTTTATAGCTTTGAATTCTGTAGCCCCAACGTAGAGATCATGTCAATCATCATCAATAGAGATCATGTCTGGTTCAACAGTATATGTTTTTGTAATACGAAACTTTACCCTGATTTGCAAGTTTATCTCATTATATAAGAAACGGATCAGACCTGAAATTGAAAAAGTTGTTTCTTATATGTGGGACACTACTGTATTTCTTGCATTATATATTGATTATCAACTTTATGCGCAGAGCACTCAATAGTTCCTCAGCAATCAAGTTTGGGAGAGAATTATCTTAAGTGCTGCTTGAGTTTACATTTTTCGTAATGTTTGTAATTTTTTTGTTGCTAGGCCTCCAATCAATTTTGGTTCCAGTCAGCTTTGGTGTCTAATGTACAGTAAGAACCCGCAAAATAGAAAGCCAGTTTTTTCAAAGCAGCTTGTTAAGTTTCTTATTATGGAATGGTCATTAATCTGGATACAGGATGAAAGGTTTCTTATTGCATCGTTAAGAAACCTTCAGTGATTTCAGCTTAATATGTCATGAAAAGAGAATGTAGCCGCTGTGAAGGCGTTGTGGTTGTTTTTGGTGTTGCTGTTGTTAGTTTAGGTGTTACTGTTATCGTTGTTAGTTTAGAGACTTTGGCTCAAGGGGCGTGTCAATGAAGTCAAGAAGCCGCCGTGATTGAGACATTGGAGCATGTTCAGGCCAAACTGATTGTTATCTTGTCTTATCTTGTACAATGTTGAATTTGATGATATATGAATAACAAAATGGCCGATATCGTTTTTGCTCGTCTCGCTGAATGAGGATTCACACAGCGTTACAATAACAATGTAGGCTCCAATCATAAAGTTAAAGACTGCAGATACAAGAAATCTTGCAAAGTGTGCTCTGGACGTCATCTGTCATGTTTTCATAAGGAACCCACAAGTCAACAAGAAAGAGTTACAGCAAACTGTATAAATGTTTGTGGAACAACAGATGAGAGTACAGAATATTCCATGATAGTTCCAGTTTGGGTCAGGCCTAAGAACCAACCAGATAAAGAAATACTTCAATATGCTGTTTTAGATGACCAATCAAATGTTGGATTCATTTCAGAAGCACTTTGTGACAAATTGCAAGTTAAAGGCCCTCAAACACAGCTTTTACTTTCAACAGTTCAAGAACAAAACGTTTTGATTGAAAGTAACCGTGTTTCTGGAATAGAGGTCTTAGACTACCAGAGGGAAAAATCCATAGAGTTGCCTACCATGTTCACAAGGGAAACAGTACCTGGTAGTCACCATCAAATTCCCAAAGCAGCTCTTGTTAGTAAATGGAGTCATCTTCAAAGTGTTGCAAACAAATTAATGCCTTGTTAACATAATATAGAAATTTCTTTACTTATTGGAAATAATTGTCCAAGAGCAATTCGCCCAAGAGAAATTGTTGTTGGTGGAGAAGATGATCCATATGGACAGAAATCCTTATTAGGATGGGGGGTAATTGGTAGGATATGCAAATCACAAAGTGATAACAGTACGCAACAAAGTTACTGCAACAAAATATTGGTTGATGAGAGAAGTAGCAAATTTATATTTCCTACCACAGTAAAAGAGATCTTATTCCCTGAGAAAGTCCTTGCAATTTTGGAGTCAGATTTCAATGAAAGGGGAAGCAAAGGAAAGTCCCTTTCAGTACAAGATGAAAGGTTTTTGAAGATATTGGAGGAAGATAACATAAAGATATAAAGATAACTACAAATGGGCATTATGAAATGCCACTTCCATTAAAGTCTGATGAAATATACTTTCCCAACAGTAGACCTCTTGCTGAAAAAAGATTGTGGCAGCTGAGCAGAAGAAAAGATTTCATGATGATTACCAAGAGTTTATGGCAAATGTTCTTGAGGACTGTGCAGAAAAGGTCCCAGAAGATGAACTGGGTCTCCAAGGAAATCTGATCAACTATGTCCCACACACAGGAGTTTATCATCCAAAGAAAAAGAAGATAAGAGTTGTTTTTGATTGCTCTGCGCAGTATCGAGGAATTTCACTCAACCAGCACCTTCTGCAAGGTCCAGATTTGATCAATGACCTCATAGGGATCCTGTTGAGATTCAGAGAAGAGTCAGTTGCATTCACTGCGGATATCAAAGGCATGTTCCATCAATTTTATGCTGCAGAACAACACAGAAATCTACTTCGTTTTCTTTGGTGGAAAGAAGGGGACCCCAAGAAAGAATTGGTTGAGTACAGAATGAAAGTCCATCTTTTTGGAGCTGCGAGTTCACCAGGATGTGCAAATTTTGGTTTAAAGCGTGCAGCTGATGATGGAGAGCAAGAATTTGGAAAGGAAGCTGCAAATTTTGTTCGCAGAGATTTTTATGTTGATGATGGTCTTAAGTCGGTAGAAACATCTGAAGAGGCAATATCATTGATAAAGAACAGCCAAGCAATCTGTGCAAAAGCTGGACTTAAACTGCACAAGATCATGAGTAATAAAAGAGATGTTCTTGAAGAAGTTGCCAAAGAAGACCATGTTGAAGTAGCAAGAAATATTGATCTCAAAATAGATCCTTTGCCAACAGAAAGAGTCCTTGGTGTGTTGTGGTGCGTTGAAAATGACAGTTTCAACTTCAAAATTGAATTTAATGACCGTCCGTGCACCAGAAGAGGAATATTATCCACAGTTAGTTCTATCTATGACCCCTTAGGTTTTGCTGCACCCGTAGTATTGAAAGGAAAGCAAATTCTACAGCAACTGTGCAGAGAGAAGTTTGATTGGGATAGTCCAATTTCAGAAGAATTGCGTGTCATATGGGAAAAGTGACGACAAGAAATAATGGATCTAGAAAAGGTGGAGATCAAGCGCTGCTACAAGCCTGAGAATTTCGGAGAAAGTAAGCATGCAGAGTTGCATCATTTCTCTGATGCCAGTCAATATGGTTATGGCCAGAGTTCATACTTGAGATTGGTTAATGAAAGTGGACAAGTTAGTTGTTCCTTTGTAATTGGCTAGGCAAGAGTTGTACCTTTAAAGAAATTTACAATTCCAAGGCTTGAGTTAACAGCAGCCACAATATCTGCCAAGAAGAGCGAATTCGTGCAATCAGAGATTTCGTTGCAGAATGTAAATGCGTTTTTTTGGACGGATAGCAAAGTTGTCTTAGGGTACATAAAGAATGAATCGAGGAGATTTCACACATATGTGGCAAACAGAGTGCAGCAAATTCGCAATGTTACAGATCCAGACTCGTGGTTCTACATTGAATCAAATGAAAATCCCGCCGACATTGCATCCAAAGGGATAACTGCAAAAGAACTATCACAGTCGAGCTGGTTGAATTGTCCAGAATTCCTGAAGAAAGATGGTTTATTTACCGTGGACAAAACTTTAACCTATAACATAGTCGAAGATGACCTCGAGGTGAAAAAAGGAACCACTTTGAAATCAACTGTCATCAAACCATCCATTTTCCTTGAATCCAGCCGTCTGGAACACATGTCTGATTGGAAATCGGCACGTAGAGCTATCGCGTTATGCATGGAGTTGAAAGAAAAACTAAAGCGTAAGAGTCAGAGGAGCTCAAACAAGGAACAGGACAAAGAAAACCAATCGTTACAGATGCATATCTCTCTGGAAAAGCTTCAAGCAGCTGAGAAAGTAATTTTAAAAGGAGTTCAATATGAAGCCTTTAACAAAGAGCATGAAGTGCTAAGTAGCCTTAGCAAGCCAGGAAAAGAGTTGAATAGAGATCAAGCCGGAAAAAGGAAAAACGAATTAAAGAAAACAAGTTCACTATATCGTCTTGACCCCTTTTTAGATGAAGATGGCATCTTACGTGTAGGTGGCAGAATCAAGAGAGCAAATGTACCATTTGAGTTAAAGAATCCAGTTATTCTTCCAAGAAAGGGACATGTTACAGAATTGATAATAAGATGTTATCACAATAAAGTCAATCACATGGGCAGAGGAATAACACATAATGAAATTAGACAGAGAGGCTATTGGATAGTTGGTGGTAGTTCTGCAGTTTCACATGTCATTAGCAAGTGCGTTAAATGTAGAAGAAAAAGAGGTCGCTTGCTGAATCAGAAGATGGAAGATTTGCCTAAAGACCGTTTAGAAGAAGTTCCTGCATTTACGTATTGTGTAGTCGATTTCTTTGGGCCGTTTTTAATCAAGGAGAAAAGAAGTACTGTGAAACGGTATGGTGTTATCTTTACATGTCTTGGTTCAAGAGGTGTGCATCTGGAAACAGCAAATTCACTTACTACATCTTCCTTCATAAATGCATTGAGTCGATTTCTCAACTGTCGTGGTACAGTTAGGAATATCCGTTCAGATCAAGGTACAAACTTTGTTGGTGCGAGTAATGAATTAAAGAATGCATTGAATGAGATGGATGAAGAGAGCTGCAAGAACGGCTAACGCACAGCGTGTGTAGAGGGATAGTTGGCCTAGAATATCATGAAAAAAAATCGCAAATAGCTGTCACTGTTGCTGAGAAAACGTAGGTAGTATCGAATCTGGGTCTGAATGGCACGTCGCGGAAAAGAAGGGATACCAACGTTGGATCGCGCTGAGCTTTGCTTTGACCTATTCGTTGCAGACTGGCTCTAATTACCAAAAAACATATTATTGGAAAATAGCTTACATATGAGAGATGGATTTTGCATAATTTATAACTGATAAAATCTTAAGCAGAAATTTAAATTGAAATAAAACTGAAACTTGATCACCGTTGGTATCCCTGCTGATTCCCTCGAATCTGATTCTGGTCATAGGGGCATTCAACCTCAAATGAAACCATTGAAATAAAGCTGGAACCTTACTTCCGCTGGTAGCCCTGCTGTTTCCTCGAATCTGATTCTGACCTTTGGACCCCCAGAATCAGATTGGAGAAAAATTTTAGTTGTTCCTGTTGTTTAGTTATTTACTAAGGATCATATGAACAATTGTGTACACCTTTTGGTGAGAAATTGTGCAGGATTGCTCAGTAAACGCTATTTTTATTTAAATTTCGGTGTTTTAGTAGTAAAAGTTTCTTAATTAGTTTCTTATATTTTAGGCCTGAAATTGTGGTATTGTTCGAAGTTGAGCCTTCTTCTCGAGAAAGGGCTTCCATTTCGCATTGACATTGACACCAAGAAGAAGCCATGCACATCAAGGCAAAAATTTACCAATTTTGCAGTTAAAAGTAAAGAAAAGACGAATGTACCTTCGTTAGAGAGACATAGAATAAGAGAGACATACAGAAATAAAGTTTTATAGTTTCTTAACTGTTCTTGAGCGAAGTACTAGAGTTTCTTAAATTATTGGTCATCGCAGTACTAGTTCCTTACAAACCAGTTTCTTATAAAAAAGACGTGTATCTGTGGCTGGATTGAAATTGAAGGAAGTTCATCAATGGTAACTAGTACTGAATATCTTGTTAATCCACCATGGCAGTTTCTTTGTTTGCTCCGCAAAATTCATTGCTAATTTGATAAGCGAAATTCAACCGTTATCACGTAATAAAATATATTTGCTTTGACAACTCTCAAATTAAAGCATTTCTCATTTTTGAGAGAAATAACTGACATTGCAGGCTTTGTGTGGTCTTAACTTTGGAAGAATACTCGAAGCAAAATCATTTTGTTGTTTATATTACATACATAACATCAATTGTGGTGTCAAGAGACGGATGAGACGTGCTCGTTCCTTTTCAAGCTTTACTATTTAAAGAATTCTTTAAATAGTACAACCAACAGGGCAGACATCGAACATTTTGATGCGGAATCTTGAGATAAAAAAAGCATCTCAAACCTGGGGGCGGGGCACGACACTTCAAGGACACTTTTTTTTATTAAGCTAAAGGGGCAATTCCTGAAAATAAAAAGGACACCTCTTTATTGATTACAAAATCTTGGGGGCACATGCTCTCAGTGTCCCCGGTCCCAGCCCACGCAATTAGTAAGTATTTATCAAAAATACGCGGTAAATTCAATAATTCCTGCGAGACTCGATCTTTTAACGCTAAGAAATCCATGTCCTATACACCATTTCTCCTTCAAAATCTTCCAAAAGTAGACCTTTAAATTACAAAAAGTTGACAAACAAGAGAATACAATTTCCGACAAATACTCTCCAGAGGGGTGCTTCGCCTCCAACCCCCCTCCACTTGCTTTGGCCCTGGTGACATATCCCAGAGATATCATAAGTATCACGCACTCGCGCCTCAAGCAAATTGACTTTTATTTAAACAATAGCATTACGTGTCAAAATTATGAGATTCCTTCCTTGAGTCCTGTAACAAGTAACAGTTTACTTCAAGCGAAATAAAACGGCCGAGACAAAATAGATTTTGAGAATTGACATGCAAATCTCAGACAGTCTGCGAATTTAACAAACAACAGTTTCAAAGTTAGCCGATGCTGACTTCGACGTAAAAGAGTGGGAAAAGAGTGGGAATGTTTTTACCTGGCTGGCAACTTGGCAAGGAAATTGTTCCCGCGGCCCTGGCCTGGATCCTCTTGTCCATTCCGTTGATTTCTCTAAATTAATTGGTTTTATGGCCTAAGCTAAGATTTGCTACCTGCCGTCAGATTTGCCCTTAGCATAGAAGATTCGAGGAGCTGCAAGAACGGCTAACGCACAGCGTGTGTAGAGGGATAGTTGGTCTATCATATCATGAAAAAATATCGGAAATAGCTGTCACTGTTGCTGAGAAAACGTAGGTAGTATCGAATCTGGGTCTGAATGGCACGTCGCGGAAAAGAAGGGATACCAACGTTGGATCGTGCTGAGCTTTGCTTTGACTTATTCGTTGCAGACTGGCTCTAATTATCAAAAACATATTATTTGAAAATAGCTTACATATGAGAGATGGATTCTGCATAATTTATAACTGATAAAATCTTAAGCAGAAATTTAAATTGAAATAAAACTGAAACTTGATCACCGTTGGTATCCCTTCTGATTCCCTCGAATCTGATTCTGGTCATAGGGGCATTCAACCTCGAATGAATCCATTGAAATACAGCCATTTCCTCGAATCTGATTCTGACCTTTGGACCCCCAGAATCAGATTCGAGAAAAATTTTAGTTGTTGTTGTTGTTTAGTTATTTTCTAAGGCTCGTATAACAAATTGTGAACACCTTTTGGCGAGAAATCGCGCAGAATTGCTCAGTAAACGCTATTTTATCAATTGGGAGTGCAAACATGTCAATTCTACCCATTTTGTGGCCAAAAACAGCAAATTTAAGATCCCAATCTGATTCTGGGACTGAATCTGATTCTGAATCTGATTTTCAATCTGATTCTGATTCTGGGTCTGAATGGCATGCGGTGCTACAAACGAAAAGTCGGAGATGTCGGAGCAGGGATTTTTCTCCCTTAATTCAGTAAATTCTGATTGTAAAATGCCCTTCTTCTAAGGCAGTTTCCCACGCTTTGTAGCAGTGTTGTTAGAAAATAGCCTCGGAGATTTTCCTCCGACTTTTCGTTTTCCCCTATATGCAAAAAACGAAAAGTCGGAGATGTCGGAGCAGGGATTTTTCTCCCTTAATTCAGTAAATTCTGATTGTAAAATGCCCTTCTTCTAAGGTAGTTTCCCACGCTTTGTAGCAGTGTTGTTCAAAAACAGCCTCGGAGATTTTCCTCCGACTTTTCGTTTTTCCCCTATATGCAAAAAAAGAAAAGTTGGAGATGTTGGAGCAGGGATTTTTCTCCCTTTATATCTGTAAATTCTGATTGTAAAATGCCCTTCTTCTACGGCAGTTTCCCACGGTTTGTAGCAGTGTTGTTAGAGAATAGCCTCGGAGATTTTCCTCCGGCTTTTCGTTTTTCCCCTATATGCAAATAACGAAAAGTCGGAGATGTTGGAGCAGGGATTTTTCTCCCTTTAAATCTGTAAATTCTGATTGTAAAATGCCCTTCTTCTAAGGTAGTTTCCCACGCTTTGTAGCAGTGTTGTTAGAAAACAGCCTCGGAGATTTTCCTCCGACTTTTCGTTTCTCCCCTATATGCAATAAACGAAAAGTCGGAGATGTCGGAGCAGGGATTTTTTTCCCTTTAAATCTGTAAATTCTGATTGTAAAATGCCCTTCTTCTACGGCAGTTTCCCACGGTTTGTAGCAGTGTTGTTAGAAAATAGCCTCGGAGATTTTCCTCCGACTTTTCGTTTTTCCCCTATATGCAATAAACGAAAAGTCGGAGATGTCGGAGCAGGGATTTTTCTCCCTTTAAATCTGTAAATTCTGATTGTAAAATGCCCTTCTTCTAAGGTAGTTTCCCACGGTTTGTAGCAGTGTTGTTAGAAAATAGCCTCAGAGATTTTCCTCCGACTTTTCGTTTTTCCCCTATATGCAATAAACGAAAAGTCGGAGATGTCGGAGCAGGGATCTTTCTCCCTTTAAATCAGTGAATTCTGATTGTATAATGCTTTTCTTCTGAGGCAGTTTCCCGGCAGTTTCCCAGTGTCCTTCTGTATATTTATATACGATGTACAGAGTGTCCTTTAAAAAGAAAATGTATGATATAATCATCAAAGATTACAGTAAGATTACTGACGAAAATCGGCGTACATACTAAAGTAAGGAATGACCCACAATGACCTGCAACGATCCACAATGACCCACAACGATCCACAATGACCCACAACGACCCACAATGACCTACACAACGACCTGCAACAACCCACAACGATCCACAATGACCCACAATAACCTACACAATGACCCACAACGACCAACAACGATCCACAACAACCCACAGTGAGCCACACAACGGCCCAGAATGACCCACAATGACCTACCATGATCAAATAAAAAAGGTTGGTTTCTGTCTACTCTCGAGTACCGAATAAACAGGGAGGGGTGAAAATAATCAGGGGTTTAAAATGATTCAATCTAATAAAAGTTGGGGGCTTTGGAGGAATTGGAAACATTGAAAATAGTGTTTTCTTAGCAATCACGTATCTCAGTACTAGAGTTTCTTAACTTATAGCGATCTGAGAGTTGAGTTTCTTATGGGCAGTTTAAAAAAATACCCGTATGCCCCCACACCCTCCAATTCTCTTGTCGCTCCTTCATTTGTAATAGAATACATATTTGATTTTTGACAATTCTAATGCATTCGTTTATTTTAAACCAATTTAAGAAAAAATTGTATAACATCTACTCTGTACGCAATTTTGGCCTAATAATCATCTGTAAGTTTTGTTTACATCACAATGTAGGACCTTGACATTTTTTGAGGGAAGGGGGGCTAAATGAAAATGTCAAAACGTAATGAAAACGAGCACTTTGTTCTTCAGCACGAAATGAAGACCACAAGTACTGGCTGAGAAATGACGAAAAGTCTAAAAATCGAAAAGAGGCAACAAATAATGCAATTAGGCTAGTAATCATTATCTTTCATGGTAAAATCCTTTTGTTGTCGATTGTTGTTGCTGGTTGTGGGTCGTTGTGTAGGTCATTGTAGGTCATTGTGGGTTGTTGTGGATCATTGTGCATCGTTGTGGATCGTTGTGGGTTGTTGCAGGTCATTGTGGGTCATTCCTTACTTTAGTAAATACCCGAAAATCAGAACTTTTTGTTCAGAAGTGGTGTTCCGGGTTTTGAAATTTTTCCTCCCGGGTTTTTTTCTAATTTTTGTCCGGGTTTGTGGGTTCTAGCACCCCTCTCCCGAAGCCCCCTTCCTTCCTTCCTTCCTTCCTTCCTTCCTTCCTTCCTTCCTTCCTTCCAACCTTTAGGGACAGTGCAAAGTTTATTTTATAACATGGCCGGTGCAAAACGTAACGGGGTAACTACTTTTTTTTAGCTTGTACAGAACTGGGTCAAAACTTTTTACAAAGCAAATATGAACGGGGCAGTACCTTTTTATAAGCTCAAGATGAAGTTTGAAATATGAAATGGCTAATTTTGAGGCCAAAATTTTGGATCATGCAAGTTGAGAAATGCTTGGAAGGATGTGTATAAAAATGACGAAAAATGTCCTTGTCAGTTACTTGCAAGAACGATTCATTAGTCATTTCTCTTCATCTTCAAAGTCGATTTCTTCGTTTACAAAGTCTCGTAAAGGCAAGAATTGATTATGTTATGGTCTTTGGCTAATTCATCGGTCGTACGATACAACATTTGTTGTTCATGAATACAGGGCAGATACATTTTTTAAGGAAAGGGTGACGGGGCAGTTGGTTTTTTGGCAATAATTTCATACAGGATGAGCAGTTTTTTTTGGAAGAATTTTTGTTCTCCACCGCCCATGTAATGTAATAAATTTTGCCCTGTCCCTTAGAGCTTAAATGCAATCGAGGATAAAAAACTGCCTTAGAAGAAGGGCATTTTACAGTCAGAATCCCTTCTCCGACATCTCTGACTTTTCGTTTTTTGCATATAGGGGAAAAACGAAAAGTCGGAGGAAAATCTCCAAGGCTATTTTCTAACAACACTGCTACAAAGTGTGGGAAACTACCTTAGAAGAAGGGCATTTTACAATCAGAATTTACAGATTTAAAGGGAGAAAAATCCCTGCCCCGACATCTCCAACTTTTCGTTTTTTGCATATAGGGGAAAAACGAAAAGTCGGAGGAAAATCTCCGAGGCTATTTTCTAACAACACTGCTACAAAGCGTGGGAAACTACCTTAGAAGAAGGGCATTTTACAATCAGAATTTACTGAATTAAGGGAGAAAAATCCCTGCTCCGACATCTCCGACTTTTCGTTTGTAGCATATAGGGGAAAAACAAAAAGTCAGAGATGAAAAAGTTTGAGAAATTGCTCCAACATCTCCGACATCTCCGACATCTCTAACTTTTCGGCCTTACCGAAAATGTATTGTTTTTGGATAACCTTGGTTGTCAGATGACAGAGGAATTTCATGCAACTTGCAGAGAATTAGCATCAACGGTTGTTTACCCATTGCCTCCAGAGGAAACTGACAAGTGCCAGCCTATTGATCAAGGAGAAGGATTTCTGATAAAGAAATTGATGGGAAAGGAACTAGATAAACATCTAGAAGAAAAGGACAATTTGGAGAAATGGCAGTCTTCTTTCAGTGCAAGTGAAAGGAGAATTCTTTTGACTGAATGGTTATGTAGTGCATGGGAGTTAATTAACTCTGAATATCCTGGCAACAGAAAGAAACTGTTTCAGAGAACAGGACTACTTATGACTGCTGATGGCAGTGATGACAATTTAATCCAACCAGAAGGTTTTGCAGACTATTCTTTTTAAAACTGGTTTATATAGGAAAAGTTATTTGTTTTCTGTATTGCTGTTTTTGTTCAATTTGTTCAGTTGGTTTTCTCAGAAAAAGTTTAAGTTTTGTTAAAAGATTTTCTCCATTTAGCATCATTTATAAGAAATTGGGAAAAAAATCAGGCTGGCTGGTTTCTTATAGAGGAGAAAATATTCTCTGTGCTGGCAGGCTGCAGTTTCTTATATGTACGTTTCTTATATGCGGGGACTTACTGTATTCCTGGTTCTAACCACACTTATAATTGAATCATCTCTTCCTGCTTCTAAATACACTGATTTGAACCACATCTTCCTGGTTCAAACCACACTTATAATTGAACCACCTCTTCCTGCTTCTAATCACACTCAATTGAGCCATCTCTTTCTGGTTCTAAGCACATAATTGAACCACTCTTCGTGGCTCTAGATACACTCAATTGAACCATCTCTTCCTGCTTCTAAATACACTGACTTGAACCACCTCTTCATGGTTCTAAATGCACTTATAATTGAACCACCTCTTCCTGGTTCTAACCACACTTAATTGAACCATCTCTTCCTGGTTCTAAATACACTGACTTGAACCACCTCTTCATGGTTCTAAACGTACTTATAATTGAACCACCTCTTCCTGGTTCTAACCACACTTAATTGAACCATCTCTTCCTGGTTCTAAATACACTTCCTTGAACCACCTCTTCCTGGTTCTAAATACACTTCCTTGAACCACCTCTTCATGGTTCTAAATTCACTGACTTGAACCACCTCTTCCTGGTTCTAGATACACTTCCTTGAACCATCTCTTCCTGGTTCTAAATTCACTGACTTGAACCATCTCTTCCTGGTTCTAAATACACTGACTTGAACCACCTCTTCATGGTTCTAAATACACTTCCTTGAACCACCTCTTCCTGGTTCTAGATACAATGACTTGAACCACCTCTTCCCGGTTCTAAATACACTTAATCAAATGATCTTTTGAATGCATTCCTTTAATTTCATTAATTTAAATCCTTTCCAAATGCTCTGACTAAGACCAGAAAAATCTGGTTTTAAACAAACTCAACTAAACTGTTCATTCACAGCAAACTGGCAATAACCTAGTGTTTGTATGTAAGAAAAGAACTGCCAATTAATAACCAGATAAATCTAAAAATTACGTAACAGAGATACAGTTCAATTTAATAATGTTTGCTGCCGCTGCTTGACACATGAAAACTAGCAAACAAGCTATCTTACACCTACGATACCATCATTTATGCCCGATTCGTTTGGTGTGTGTATCTGAACTGAAATAAACGTTCAGTAAACGCAGCAAGCACAGATTCGCTTCAAATACCTAGTATCATAAGAGTTCATAGAAAATTGTAATAGTCGTACCTTTTGCCATTACTTCGACTGAATCTGTCCTTCATTCATTTGAATCTCGCTTCGCAGCAAATCGTTCCTTTCTGCCGCCATTGCTGGTCTCCACGCAGCAGAACAGCAAAACATGAGTGATTCCGCAAAGGCAAATTTGCATAAGTAAATCGTTAATGCGCATGCGATCTGGAGCCCTTTTTCAGGAGATTTCTCAAGGCTGTCAACTTAGCCTGTTCGTATCCCCAACAAAACTATATAGTTGCTTGATCTAAAATTTAGTGGTAATGCAAATCTGTCATTTTTACAAGGATTTGAAAATTATTTTGAAAGGATTATTTGTAGATTTTCATTGCAATAGGTCACACAGAGGCTTTTTCTTGCCTAAGAACTCTGAAGAATTGGTGGGGAAATATCTAATTCTTTTGAGATTCTTGTTTAAACATTTTACAGTCTTTTGTGGCACTTCTAAAGGATTCTTATAGGCCTATCAGAATGTTAAGACTTCTTGAGAATGGCATGTTAATGAGCACAGAGAGGCCTTGCTGTATAATAGCATTTGTAAGGTATACTGTTTTCCTTGTACTGTAAATGTTCTCTATACCGGGTGACCCAAAAAAAAGTGACCCAACGCAGTCTGTTATAGAAAGAAAAGTAAGTGGCTGATTAGAATACTTCAAACGTTGTTCTGTCGCTAAAAGTCTAGCCTACATTATGAGTATTTTTCGCAATTTTATTCGACATGGTAAATTTCCCGAATGAAGGATTTTGAGAAAAAGGGCATGCTTGAAATCTTCAAAAAATCGTCAAAAACAGGGGATCGATTTTTAGCCTTTTCAGATCTTCAAAACAACGAGAAGCGTGTTACATTTCAGCCTGGGAATAGGCAACTCAGTCAAATGTCCTCAGAGCAAGTTTTTAGTCCCTAGATACCTAAATATTCTTGTCTCAAGGGACAAGGATACTCCTGCTTTTCTGTAAACAATTCTTGAACATTTCAATTTGCGTGGAAATTGCATTCCTTTGAAATTCCACAAGTTTACAAAGAACATTTATGTTCAGCTCCAAATGTTTAGGTACCTAGGGACCATAAACTTGATCTGGACATTTTTAACTGGGTTGCCTATTCCCAGGCTGAAATGAAACGCCTTGCTCATTGTTTTGAAGATCTGAAATGGCTTTCAATCGATCCCTTGTTTTTGATGACTTTGTGTGGATTTCAAGCTTGCCCGTTTTCTCAAAATCTTTAATTTGGGAAATTTTTAGTGCCGAAAAAAATTCCAAAAAATACTCATAATGTAGGCAAGTCTTTTAGTGACAGAACAACGTTTGAAGTTTTTCAATCAGCCATGTACTTATTTTTATAAAGCAGATTGTGTTGGGTCACTTTTTTCTGGGTCACCCGGTAGACCAGCCGATCTTGCAGAAATTGTTTGGCAAAGATGCCAATAAGTCTGAAAAAGTGCAGGAGTTGTGGTGCTAACTTACAAAAGCAGAAAGGTGATGCCAATGAGATTGAAGAACCTGCCCATCGGTATAGGAATACAACATTTCATCATTTGAATAAGGTTTTTAAGCACAGGGTATGATGTTTTCTCATTCCATGTGTTCAAATTTGCTGGCAGTGTGATGGTCTGATAAAGTGACATGCATCATTCATTTTTGCACCTTACTGTACCTTACTGAACCATTCAATAACCCCCCCCCCTCCCGTTTCATCCAGCTGAGCTACTGTAGTGACAGAGAAATATTGCTAGCAGTAAAGTGAACCTGTATTTAGATTGGCCCAGTCCCTATATCAAAGTAATTGCTTTTACCTGCTTTGATGTAATGTAGACAATCATTCAATAGGGACTTTATGAAGGGAGGACCGCAACTTGAACGCCAACTTCATTGTGGCACGAAGTTGCGGTCGAGGTTCTGATACAAAGTCTCATTACGAGCAACTAAGGAGGGAAAACGACAACTGGAACACTAGATTATTTTGGCGGGAAATTTTCACACAAAACGTGCACCTCTGTCATCATTCTTCATTAGTCGGAGACAATTTATATGTTGTTTTGCTGCTTGAAATGCCGAACTTCAGGGAAAATAGAATGGCTTTGCTCTTTGCACACCAGCAGAACTTGATTAACAATGAGGAATTTCTCTTATTATATGATGTAAACGCATCCACAAGCCCTACTTATCCATATTGGGCCTATGACAACTTTGAACTGGATGCTTTGTCAGATGATGAATGTAAATCTGAGTTCAGGTTTTATCGCAACAACATCTATTTGCTAATGGATGCCATGCAAATCCCCCAGGAAATTATCTCTGTGAAATCTGAAAAATTTGGAAACTCAGGGTTTTGGTAAATATTGGGAGTGCCTAGATAGTCCTAACTTGCATAACAGAGAACAATGAAACCATTGCAGCAAAACAGTAACAAAACCATCATTCTAATACAAAAACCAGCTAGCTAGTTTCAAATGTTATACAATTTTGTGCAGACAACTGTAGAAAAATAGAATCATTATTACCATACCAATACCAAACGTAATCAGCTGATGTCAGCCATTATAAAGTGAAAAAAGTAGATAGACACTATACACATTTTCTGTAAGAATTGTGGTATGGCTTTGGAGTGAGTTTCCAACAACTTTCTTTGGGCTTCTTAATTTCTACTCATTTCAATGAAAGGCTGATTTGGCACCAGCTTAGAACTCAAATTGTGAATGACTTGAGAAATGGGTATCAAATTTCTTAATCTTTTATAAAATTGCTTTAGAGTTTCTTATAGCTGTGTGTAATTGCAATAACACTGAATTAAACTCAGCACAGCTCAGCACATATGGCAGTTTCAAGCATTTTGAATCTCAGTGTTTTGTCTTGAAACAGCCAATAAACAATTGTTTTCCCATTGTCAAAAATATTTGTTGACATTTATGTGAAAGTATTTCAGCTCCAATATTAAGCAATCAACTTCTAAATATAAAACATGCATCTTATTGCACAAAGTTAAAGGGACTGTAAGCATATAAAAGTGGCTCAAGCCAATTGCGGTCAAGTTCTAGTATATCATATATCTGTATATACTGTTGAGGTAGATCAGTTCCCCAAATATGGTTCCACTGGTGTCACGGTCCTTTGTCTTTGCGCTGTTATTTTTATCACAGGCTAACATATGCTAAGATTCCCATCAAGAAGCAGTTTAAATAGCAGAATATTAACATTTTCAAAAGCAGAATATTAAAAAGCAGTTATCTCAAATGTCAAGTTTCTATGCAAGAACTGTGAATCAACTATGTCGAGAATTTCATCAACTGTTTCAGTCTTTCTACCTTTCAACTGCCATTTCACGATGGTTGCCATAAAAGCACACTGCCTTCCGTGTGATTCTTCACTCAAATATGCATCCCCTTGGTGAGTTGGTGTAGAGTTCCATTTGCAACTACTTTTGGCAGATCCAGGACTTAACTTTTAGAGCAGAGCCAGAGGGGACTGTTGCTTGATGAAGGTGTTGTTGGTCCAGGATTTATTTCAATATCTCCTGATCCCTAGTAGAGTAAAAGAAACACACAGAAACTCGCAACACTAATGTAGGTGTTATTTGGTGGCCTAACCCCACAATTCCTAATTGCAATTTTCCGTCTGAATTTTAAACACTGCTGCTTTATCCACTTCCTTCCGCTGCTAAGGTCTAGTTTATCAATATCAGACTTATTAGGCCCTGATGAAATCTTCCTGTCAGCTATAAAAACGTAGATCAAAACAATATTGGAGATGATAAAGAGAAAGCCTCATATATTTGTAATGAAATGAGGATAAAACAAAAGACATGATACTAACGAATGCGTGTGGAAGTACGCTTGTCCTTCTACGATTTGACGAACTCGACTCGACTCGACTCACGACTTTCGTTGTTGAAAGGAGACAACATGTTAAATTTATTTAGATTCAGTACAAATGTCTCTTTTTTCCGCAACCACCGAGCAGACAACTGAAGCGACAACAACAGCAACTTCTGTAGTGAATCGAGTAAAGTTCTTTTGTTCTCTTGGAATGCCCAACCACCGGTGAACGGTCCTCAAAATCTGGAAATCAATCCCGAATAGGATGCCGCTGCGCTCGCTACGCTCGGCTACGCAGCAAAAACAATGTTTTCTTGTATGCTAAAATTCTTGTATATAAAATCTAACTTGCATTTACTGTTCCAATAATGGATTTTTTAGATTAGTAAATGCAGAACAAATCGTAACTATTTCATCTACTAATGGTAACTGGAGAATAGGAAGTTCGAGTTTTAAGAGTCTGTATTCTTTTATTCTTCTTATTGCCTTCTCTACAAAAATACGCACATTTGCAATTTTACATGTCTTCTTGACATCAGATTGACTCATTTGCATAGAGCTAACTGTGGATGGAGGAATTGTTAGTGTGCACTGGTAATAGGCCAATAAATCCTTTATTTTGAAACCTTGGTCGGCCGTAACTTGGTCTCCTGGAGAAAGCTTCCTAGCTATCCCACAATCCTCTGTTATGAAAATATCTGTTGCTCTGTCACCGTAGCAGCTGGAAAGAAAACTAATTGCACCATTTGGAGTTATTCCAACTAAAAACTTTACGGTGTAATGATGCTTGTATTGACTCCAGCATGCTGCAGCAGTTTCAAGACTGGAAGGTGTTTCAATGAACAACTCAGTGCAGTCGATGATTACCCTACATTTTGGATAACATTTTCTGAAACTGTCCGGGTGGTTTCTTCTAACAGTGGCCCTGTCTGCCCAGACTATAAGACCCTTAAACTCGGTTGCCATAAGGCGAACCCACGTAAAGAATATGGTGGTCACAAGAGAACTCGCAACTTTGAACCGAAAAGCCAAATCATCAACCAAAAGACCGCATCTCAATCTCATCATCACCATCAGCAATTCTTGTTCAAGAGTAAGCTTTCGACTTGGCCCAGGTCGCTTACGAGAAAGACCAGCAGCAAATAGGTATTCTTCATACTCAGAAGTCTCCCTTGTCTTTGTTTCTCGTTTTGACGCCTTTTCCCCCTTCCAATATTGGATTTGAGCTGCCAGTGGTTGAAGATGGCTGAAAAATTTGTTGCCACAAAGGGCAGGTCATTGCTGTTTATTTGTGAAAGTGTAAGAAATGCTTAGGTAGGCCTAGGCCTTCGTTGATGACATCTTCCTGGAACCTCTGTCCGCTGCAGAACAACAAATTGTCAACACAAGAGAGAGCATAAAGAGAAATGCTGTCGACGGCTGGTGTAATCTGCATAATGCAAGTTGCATAATGCAGGTTGCAGGTTGCATAAAGCAGGTTGCAGGTTATCATTTATGGCCAAGGGCTGTATGGCCGTACCAAGGGGCCGTCTCCTTGATGGCTCTAACATTTTCCATCTCAGGGGGTCTGGTCACTACTATGCTCTATCAGTTCAATTATTCTTTGAAATAGCTTGCGCAGAGATCAATGCATGGGGATTAAATCACATGGTTACTCATAATTAGGTAATGACATTATTGAGGTTCTTCAGTTTGTCTGATGGTCACATGAACACACAAGAATACATTTGTAAACACATTTTACCTATAACAGCTCGACAGATTCGGTTGCAGTTTGGTAGCTGAGGTAACTCAAAACACGTAAACTGGGTGAACAATAGTTTCTGCCAGTAAAAATGGTTCCTATTTGAGGGGTATTTCACTCAATCGAAAAATCGTACGAGATTTTTTCAAAACGACAGGATTTTACGGATTTCTGATGGATTTTTCTTGAAAACAAAGGGATTTTTGTCAAATTTTAGGCCTCTGGGCGTAAAATAGGGTTAGATTTCTCCAATCATATTTGATTAGTCTACAGAGTTTGAAAAGGCTTCGTGCTTGAATTAACATCGTTCCCTCATTTCGAAACCTGAGATTTCCCACTAATATTTCAAAGATCCCACTATATTTAGAACCCCTTCGGTGTGCCAACAATGATAAACTTCTAAGAGCATAGAATTTCATACAAATATGAGGTCATGTTGTGAACAATATTTGTGGTTCGTTTCTTCATAGAAACAGCATTGATTTCAAGGCAGACTAAACTTACTCGCAAGCCTCCTTCTGCTTGCCAGTTGCCAATGAACATGTTATGACTGCACAATTTTTTTCACATACCAACAAATATAGCGACCCCCTGAGATGGAAAATGCCAGAGTCATCAAGGAGACGGCCTCTTGGTACGGCCATACAACCCTTGGCCATAAATGATAACCTGCAACCTGCTTTATGCAACCTGCAACCTGTATTATGCAACCTGCATTATGCAGATTACACCAGCCGACTGCTTTTTAAGAACCATATCTACTTTTCCTTACAATTGCTACTGTTTTTTGCACCACTACCTTCAGCAATTTTTGTAAACTTTTCCTATAGAGGGTCAGTGCAGGCTAGAATCTTTATTACTTATTTTCAGCACATTTAGCAGACAGATGTTTATTCCTGCTGGGTGAATCAAAAAGGTCTGCCAGTGCAATCTGGTATGAACATCATATTCTGAGCTTCCTATAATGCAAGCAACAGGCCTAAACCAAAACCAACCATACGTTTAGGCTTAAGGCAAAAGAGGCATCGCAACACTTGGACCGACAGGTATTTGTCTCTCAACAGAAGCACTCTGTGTGCTGTTGTTTCCCCACCTACCCATACCCTGATAATAATGAGTGAAGATTGCCACAAAGTGTCGCAATTTTGCGGGAAAATATCCGACAAGGTGTGCTCTTCACAGTCATGTTCCTTATCAAATGGAGCATCTTTTGTGGTATAGTGACAGCAAACTTTAACATTGGTAAGTATGATAAATAAGAAAGTAAGACATTGCTTTTTATGTTGAAATTAAGAATTGCAACCAAGATACTGTTACGCGTTGTGAAAATGTGGAATGAGCTAAAAACAGGTGCTCTTGACAGTCATGTTCCTTATCAAATGGAGCATCTCCGTAAACTCTTCTGGTGGTTTGTTAAGTTTAGATAGCTTCATCTTAATTTTGATGTCTCCCCTCTGCAAGCATTTTGTGGAACTTAGTCTTCTTGTCTTAATTGCCATATTTGCCCCTCGAATGATAGAGTTGAGTTGGCACAGGGTAACTGAATGCTTTATTAAAGGCATTGAGTCATGGTAAATAGCGATTCTCCGCTGGAGGTCCGTCTGCTTTCATGTGATCAGTCTGTTTTCATGTGATCACAGATGAACTTCACAAATACGAGGCTATATCAAACCCCACTGACTGTCCCGCCTGGCATCTCATGGTGCATAGCCTATGTTTCGCATTTGTTAAACCCAACTCTTTTTGCTAATCCCCACAAAAAACTTGTTATTCAATTACATCACTTGACCCTTAGCACATTGCTGTCCTTATATTGAGATAATCCTGAACATTTTCATGCAAGCGCTTTGTTTTAAATCCCTAGCCTCACTTTCTCAGTTGTGTCATAAGACAAGAGACAAGAGACGGTCATCAGATCCTTGTTTTCTTTGCTATGCAAAATTACACCTTGTTGAATTCATAGGGAAATCCCAATAATACAGCTTTAAGAACATATTCAGGTGAGAATATGATGTGTGCAGTTTTAATTACAGCAAATCAGATTTGCATAAGCTATTATCATGACTCAGCAATTTTTGCAAATTGGGTATATGGGGTCTATTTACCATGACTCAATGCCTTTAAAATTTATAAACTATTACCTTCAGCAAGCGTTGCAGGTCGTAAAATACACACAGACTGGGTTGAACTCGCATATTTACTGTTACCCATTTCATAAGCTATTCAGAAAACAATAATATAATACATAATATAATAATTTATGGATTTAAGGGTACATACTTCTCTGTACACTCCCCCAGCGATGTGATATGCTTCAATTGATAAGGATTCCAGACTGAACCCATCAATTGGAGTATTGGGCAAACTAAACGTTTATGAAGAACTTTTATCACCATTTGTGAACTTTATTGTTTTTTTATTGATACAAGAAGACCACTTGCCTTTTTGAACCTTCTGCTCCTTGGTCAGATCAAATTTCATAGGCTGTCTTTTATTTAGGAAACACTTTCTGCTGTGTATGTTCAAATGATCAATTGAAATGCAAGTACATAATTGCCCTGAACCTTGCAGAAGCTTGCAGAAAAGCAGTGTACCTTGAAGAAACTTGAAGATGTTGTCTTGGATCTTCTACAAAGCCGACATCGCAACAATTCTCCAAATCTAGCCTTGCTAATTTTTGCAAAAGCTTCTCAATACTGTTTCTACTTTTGGATCCAGAAGTTGTCAAGGAAAGCAATTGCCTTCCTAACAGGTATTTCGAATTTTTCCCGGAGACCAGGATTACCTGTTTTCTCAACGCAATGGTCTTCTGATGGTTTCTTTAATCTCAACTGGGACATCTATATCATATCTGAGATCACCTTCGTAGACTTTATACATCTCAAAAGGTTCATTCACAGTAGACATATGGTTTTCTTTGTTGCTGTAATTAATATAACACCAATGTGTTTTCTTTCTTTTTGGTGCCCTGCTATTCTTCTTTCATTTTCTTTTTCTTGGCCAATGGTGTGGGAGATGTTCAGGCATTTGGCTTTGAGTGGTGTCATAGACTGGGAGGCAGGGAAACTTGTTGGTGTAGTTAGTGGGTGTCAGTAAATTGGCACACACAAAATACTTTATCCTGTGATGTTCTCACTACCACTGTATTACCATCCTAATGATGACATGATTGATGAAATGGGCAGCTGCTTTTGTCATGGTTAAAATTTGTGGCTCTGGAAATTGTGATAGTTTTTCATATATATTTTCAGAAACTATCAAATCTTCACATAGCACCCTGCCAGATGTAATTTCCAATAGTTGGCGTTCTGTTGGCTTGTTGGTCCTTATGTAATCTAGGAAGGTAATAAGGGTAGCGTCTTGGACACAGAATTGTTGAATCAAGGTCATTGCGTTGACATGTTTCATTATGTGTGGCGATGTGCGGATGTTTTCAACTTGTTGTGTTTTATTGTTAACAGTAGCTATAGGCTGCTGCTGTGCAAAATCGCCACACATAATGATGATAGGTCTCCTTACGAGTTTGCTAATGGTGGCAATGATGTGAGAAAATAATGAAATAGAAATTTGTGACACTTCATCAATAAATATCACATCAAATGCAGCAATGCCAAAACTGTAATGCCTGTTCTCGGTCTGTTCTGCATATTGAAAGAAACTATGCAAAGTGTCGCAGGTGACATCATTGCCAAGCAAAGAAGCATAAGTATATGCAGCTACCTTACAAGATATAGTTAGCGCATTTCTTATGCAATGGAGAATGGTGTGGGACTTTCCCATGCCTGGCAATCTACGTCTACATACTTGCCTCTTGTACATTCTCTCCCTGTCAATATTTGGTTGAGGTGCTGTACTACTTCTTCCCGCAATTTCACCTTTCTCACCGGCTCTTCGAGGGTCTATCTCCCAGGTCTAAACTTAAGGTCTACACTCTTTCACCGGCTGTTGGAGGCTCTATCTCCTGGGTCTAAACTTTAGGTCTATTTGCGTCCCCAAAGGAAAAAAAGAAAACAAATAAACAAACACCAACTGAAACTACAACAACAACAACAACAACAGAGACAACAAAATCAGATGCTGACAATGGAGTGAAGAAAACAAAGAAAAAGAAGTCCACAAAATAAACTCATTGTATGACAATTAAAGACATCTTCAGTAGTTAATTGGTTTTGTTATTTTATTCAATTTTATTTCATGCATCTTTCTATTCATTATTCAACGTCTTATCTATTTCTCTTTCACTGAATGCAGCTCCTCATTGTTAAAATACAGACCATTTCAAAATATGTCTATTCGTCATGAATTTCCTCATGAAATGAAACATCTTTTGCTGTATAGTAAATGCAAACTTGACATATCTTCATCGCAATTCTCCATCTTCACATAAAAAGCATGCCTGTTTGAGGGTCTACCTTGCGGGTGTAAACTTCAGGCCTACATACTTCATGTGAATGAATATATAATGATGTCAACAATTTTAAGCAATGTTGGTGTGAATGAAATTGTATTTATGTATTGGTGTAAGGAATAACATGTCTTGTTGTTTTCAAACTCTTGACAAAGCAACATATGCCGTGCCTGCAGTTAAAGTATCTGTGTCAAACCACAAACTAACTTTGGATAAAGTCTGTCTCTGCATCTTGGCAATATTAGTTGCATACCCTGGGAGGCAGGGAAACTTTGCATGTGCTTGGTTGGGTCTGTAAAGGGGTATACACAAAATACTTTATCCTGCAATGTTTTCACTACCACTGTATTACCTTCCGTTGTTATAACAGAGACAAGCTGCCCAATGACAAAGCCAAGGTCTTTATTGCAGTTCCTTGTTAACATAAGACACATGTGCTTGTAGATTGGATATTCAGTGCCATAATCAAGGATCACTGAACTTAAACGTGTCTCGTTAAATGTTTCCTCGATGATGACATGATTGATGAAATGGGCAGCTGCCTTTGTCATTGTTAAAATATGGTGCTCTGAAAATTGCGATAGTTTCTCATATATATCTTCAGAAACTATCAAATCTTCACAGAGCACCCTGCCAGATGTAATTTCCAATAGTTGGCGTTCTGTTGGCTTGTTGGTCCTTATATAATCAAGGAAGGCGACAAAGGTTGCGTCTTGGGCACAGAATTGTTGCGACAAGGTCATTGTGTTGACATGTTTCATTATGTGGGGCGATGTGCAGATGTTTTCAACTTGTTGTGTGTTATTGTTAACAGTAGCTATGGGCTGCTGCTGTGCAAACTTGCCACACATAATGATGATAGGTCACCTTACGAGTTTGCTAATGGTGGCAATGATGTGAGAAAATAATGAAATAGAAATTTGTGACACTTCATCAATAAATATTACATCAAATGCTGCCATGCCAAAACTGTAATGCCTGTTCTCAGTCTGTTCTGCATATTGAAAGAAACTATGCAAAGTGTCGCAGGTGACATCATTGCCAAGCAAAGAAGCATAAGTATATGCTAAGGTACCTGTTGGAACAGCATCAGCTACCTTACAAGATATAGTTAGCGCATGTCTTATGCAATGGAGAATGGTGTGGGACTTTCCCATGCCTGGAAATTTACGTGTACATACTTATCTCTTATACATTCTCTCCCTGTCAATATTTGGTTGAGGTGCTGTACTACTTCTTCCCGCAATTTCACCTTTCTCACCGGCTCTTTGAGGGTCTATCTCCCAGGTCTAAACTTAACGTCTACACTCTTTCACCGGCTGTTCGAGGCTCTATCTCCTGGGTCTAAACTTTAGGTCTATTTGCGTCCCCAAAGGAAAAAAAGAAAACAAATAAAAAAACACCAACTGAAACTACAACAACAACAACAACAGAGACAAAAAATCAAATGCTGACAATGGAGTGAAGAAAACAAAGAAAAAGAAGTCCAAAAAATAAACTCATTGTATGACAATTAAAGACATCTTCAGTAGTTAATTTGTTTTGTTATTTTATTTCATGCATCTTTCTATTCATTATTCAATGTCTTATTTATTGCTCTTTCACTGAATGCAGCTCCTCACTGTTAAAATACACACCAATTTCAAATATGTCTATTCATCATCAATTTCCTCATGAAATTCCTCATCTTTTGTTGTAAAGTAACAGCAAACTTGACATAGTTGCTGATTGTCTTTCTTATTTTATTATACTTACCAACGTCAAACTTTCCTCTCATTATACGACAAAAGATGCCCCATTTTATAAGGAACATGATTTGAAGAGCAGTCATTTTTAGCTCATAACACATTTTTACAACGCGTAAAAGTATCTTGGTTGCAATACTTAATTTTGTCATGGTTAAAATTTGTGGCTCTGGAAATTGTGATAGTTTTTCATATATATCTTCAGAAACTATCTAATCTTCACATAGCTCCTTGGGTAAAGTCTTGGGCACATAATTGTTGTGACAAGGTTGTGGTGTTGACAGGTTTCATTATGTGTGGCGATGTGCGGATGTTTTCAACTTGTTGTGTTTTATTGTTAACAGTAGATATCGGCTGTTGCTGTGCAAAATCGCCACGCATGATGATCATAGGTCTCCTTACAAGTTTGGTGACGGTGGCAATGATGTGAGAAAATAATGAAATAGACATGCCTGCCTGGTTTCCCAGTCAACAAAAAGAATTTCTTCCATTCAGCTTCGCGAGAAGAATTATTGAGAAGGGATGCCTCTCTGCTCTCCAGCATAGATTTAGAATAAGAAAATGCCGGTAGCTGTTGGCCTTCCAATGCATCATGGACTGTTGCTTGTAGATGATCAACATCTAGGGTGGTGACAGGTAAGGTATGTCGCAATGAAGAAGGCACAATTCATTCAGAGCAGCAATTTAAGCCATGACTGTCTGAATGTAATGATGTTTGTGTCCTTCTTGGTCTAGAAACTTTTGGAAGGAGGCAGTGTTTACAAAGGTATCTGGCAAGAGTTGCCTAGCTCTGAAGAAATGTTTAATCTGAGCTGGCAAGTTTTGGTTTTCTAATGTTAATATGTGTGAAAGATCCCTGTGTGCTACATAAAGTAGCAAGTATTGAAAAAAGTAACATGGATTATAGATGGAACACATTTTGAGACCAAGGAGAACTTTTTTCCCATCCTTGTAAGGGACAGGGGGAGTCTTGCTTTCATCAACCACACGCAACCATTCAGTGAAAGACAATCAATCAAATTGAAGTGGTTGCATGCGGTACTTTAAGAGCAAAGTATTCGATTCTGCCTTTGTTGGAGTTGGTGCAATTAAGCTTTTCCAAGTGGAAGGGGTCCAAGGAATTTTATTATTTGAAAGGAGGACCCATATTTCAGGCTTACAGACGTCCATAGTTGCAAGATATTTGAATGCAGCAGTGGACGGAGCAATGTTGGGGACTTCCATGGTGTCAATGTCACATATGCAGGTACATATTTCAAGAGCATAGATTTCCCATCCATTGTCTGCACATCCGTTGAGCACTGCAGGACTGGTAATAATGTGTCAATGTAGCCCCGGAGTCCCAATTGGAAGGCTTCAGCGGAGTGGGAAATTTGAAGGTGTTTGTTAATGCCATCGTCCAGGATGGACGTTGGCTCTGTATAAATAGGCAAGGACGATTTGCTGCTCTTCTGAAATTTGGTAGCATCCCTAAAGATTGGAGAGTTCGGTGGTGGAATATCAGCAGATATGCGTGGATACTGTATTGCACCAATATCATTCAACCAAACCAAAAGATGCATGTGGATGGTGCCGCGCTTTTGGAATTTGAAACGGTAAAAGTATGTTAGGACATTCTGTGGTTTAGGTTTGAAATCATCATTGAAAATATGTCTTGTGTAAGAGACCAGATATCCGACAAACACTATATATTTATTTCACCGCCTTACTCCCTCCCTCCCACCCTGATTATTCTTGTAAAGGAGGTGGAGACAAGAGACGATGCAAAATATTTGAAAATGTAAAGTTATCATGTATTCAGTAAAATAATGTCATTTGTAAAGTGTTAGTTCTTTTTACTTTTCTTCTTCTTTTTCTTCGGTGTTTGCTCTTGGGGTGTTTCTTTTGGCGGTGCTGGTGTAGATACTTGAGTTGTTGGTGTGTTGTCCTTCTTCTTTATTTTGGATTTTTTGCTATTAATTGGAATTGTGTCTTGAGGTGGTGATGGACGTTTCAGTGGGTTGATGGTGGGTGGTGCTGGTGCTGGTGATGCTGCGAGAGTTGCATGGGAAGAGGTTTCCATGGGGGTGCTTCGAAAATGTTGTTGCATGTGTGAGTATGATGGGATTTGGATATGGAGATTGTTTTGTGGGAGCTGTGTGGATGGTATGTTGGTAGGTGGATATGCTGCTGGAGAGGGAATGTATGTTGGAGATGGATATGCAGGCAATGGAAAGGGGGATGGTGGTGCAGGCAATAATGGGGATGGTTGTGCTGGCCCTTGAATGATATGGGATGGTAGTGATGTATGGCGAGGAGTGGATGGTTGAAAATATGGTGCACGTTGGAGCAGTAATGTGGACGGTGTTGGTGGTGCAGGTGCAGGATGTTGATAATATGGGTGTTGTGCTTGATATGGTGGTGGTTGTTGTTGGTTCGTATATTGGTGGTGCACAGATGTCACTGTTGGTGCTTGTTGTGCGGGAGGATGTCCATAATGTTGTTGTTGCTGCTGTTGTTGTTGTGCATATAATGGCTGCTGATATGGTCCTGGATTGTGTGGGGATGCGGGTTGTAAGGTGTGCTGGTGCTGGTGCTGGTGCACCAGTTAGTGCAGCAACAAGGTGCTGCACGGAATTGTCATTAGCACCTGTTACTGCTCCACTCTTTGCAATGTGGAGGAGGGGCAACAAGTCCGTAATGTTTTTGCTAGTTTTGAATAGAGGATCCTGTTGAGGAGCAAATGTCAACAGGTTTGCATAGTTACCAGGATTTGAAAAGAGCCTGTTGGCAACCATGAAGTTGATGCCCATTTGAAACAGGGCACCCCCAACTTCTATGGCCGCCAACATGCTCTCTTTCATTTGGGGAGAGGGATCAACAATTCCAAGTGCAGCTGCCCGTTTAGCCTCCTCTGTGTTAGGCCCCTCGTAGTCCCGATGAAACTTCTTCAGGACATCTCCGAGGGGACGAATTTGCTGAATGAATGTTTCGGTTTTCTGGCCATCAAGAAAATGCGTATCCTGACGCAGCAGGTCGACGTTCTTATAGCTTATCAGCCCCAGTCTCCTTTCTTTTGTCGGTTAGAATGGGCATGTCGTAATATTTGCCCACTCTTTCCCTCACTGATCATTCGTTTGCATTTCTGCTCACAGTCAGTCATATAAGTTCTTTCTTGATCTACAATCGTTATTGAACTTTAACTATGGAATCACAAAACAAAAAGTCATCTACTGTCCGTCCAAGAGATTCAAGGGATGTCTGCCTTACTCTAGTAGGCTGGAAGAACCTTACAAAGACTGAATTGCGAAACAAGGCTGCTTTGTATGGTGTCAAGCAGATAGGAAAGAAGGAAACAACCGCTTTGCGACTCTAGAGCCTATTCAACGTCCTGGCGTCTGACAACGAATCTAGCGCCTCTGAAGCAGACCCAGCACCAGGAACCTCAATTACTGGCAAAGAGATGTTCTCGTGCCCAACCAGCCTCTCACTTCAGAGGGGGGGGGGCTTCGTTGGTTACTTTCAGCTTAGAAGATCTTGAAAAATTAATGCAAGAAGTAACCGAGAAGTCCAACCAGCAATATGCAGGGAATCCATCCTACTCTGGCGTCCTCCAACTATTGCCGACATCCACTGTTTCTCCACCACCAGCAACAGATGCCCCCAGCAAGCTTCCCAGCCACAACCACCCCCAGCTGCCATTCCAGAGCCTCCAATAACCACAACAGCCACCACTGTTGCTTCATTACACCAAGGTAACATTGATTGTTTGTTTCATTCACCTCTCAGCTCATTGCCCCCATTCTCCCCAAAGTTAATAAAATGTATGAAAGCAAAAGAATACATCAATTTGAACACACTCCTGTCAAATTCTCTCTACAAAACCACCTCTGACCAATCTTATGGCCTTCAAGTCCAACCAGGGGTAGGTGGGGACGAAACTGTGTCATTGACGCAGACCCAACGCACCGCCCAAAAAAATCATCAGTTTTATTGAATGGATGGAAGCATGGAATGTTTTCATAAGAGGCATGGTGCACTTTCATCCCCACCTTGCAATTTGCCCCCCCCCCCCCTAGTAGACTTTTTGTTATAACTCTGTCTTTCTGAATTTTTGCTAATACTTATTGTGCAATGACTCAAGAAGTTTCATACAAATATTTTGACAAATGAGGGGGAGGGAGACAATTTCCGGAACTGACTCTGTCAAAATCGCCAATTCTCAAATATTAATTTTTGCGAAAAAAGGAGCAAAATTGCAAAATTTTGCAAAGATGCTTTACAGGGTAGTGCTTTTTGATGTATTCTATTATAATTTTAATGTTTGGATGGAAATTGTGCTCCAAAAAAAATGTATCGCATTTTTCCTGATTTTGACCGATTTTGCCACTTTTCTTGACCACACAAAGAAAAATGCTGACGCAAGCAATAATGACAGCTATTTTTGGGTTAATTTTCATATTTTCATAAATTACACGTGTGGGGCTATTAGTACACCAAATCTGGTTGTTCTATCTATTTCCAGTCAAGAGTTAGGTCGGGGGCCAAAATAGGACGTGTCAGATAGCCCAACCAGTCTTGCTTCGATAAGCAGTTGGCATATCAGACCTTTAGATGGAAGCTTTTCTACAGATTTTCCAGTGAAACGATTAAGTACACATTCAATGACATCATTCACTTTATTAACTGAGACATTCATGGATAGCAGCTCCATTGTTGTCTGCCTAACAAAGTCATAGTATTTTCCATTAGCAAATGTCTGGATGGTTTTACCTGAAAGCATTGCTTCCAAAACCTCTAGCTCTTTTGCTTTTACATCTAGTTCCTTATTCCTCAGGGTGATTTGATGCTTTTCTTCTTCTATGACATCTTTCATTGCTTTTACACTACCCGATTTTGCTTTTGACTTTTTGTAATAGCTCAGATTTTGTTGGAGGTGCTTCTTTTCAATTTTCAGTTGCAGCAATTCAGCATTTTTCATTTCAAACTCTGACAGAGATTCATTACATTTCTCACTTGTATCCGACAATAGTTTTGTTTTGTCAAATTCCTGTAATTTGGCACTTTGATTCTCCATGATGCTTTTGTTCTTCTCAATTGTATCATCACGACATTTGAGCTTCTTGCTCAGGTTTTTGGTTGAAATCTTCCTTAACCTTGATAACTCTAGACTTGCAGTTTCAAATTCAATTTGAAGCTTTGATAGCTTCTCATTGAGACTGCCCTCAATTTGTAATGAACCTTCGCATAATTCGAAGATTTGTTCACTGTATTTTTCCTCTATTTTTGAAAGGTTAGCCAGTGACTCTTCATATTCCTTGGACATCACAGAAATGTCATTTTCAAGTTTTGAGGAGCGTTCTTTTTCATCAAGCAAATTACGCTTCAAGGAAAATTTTTCTCTCTTTGTTTCTCCTAGCTCCATGCGGAGCATTTTCTTTCTTGGAGATTCCTGCAGCAAGTCTGAAAGGTAATCTGCTCTTCTGCGAACTTTCGAGAATTCTCTTTGTCCAAAGTCATTCAAAGCTTTTCCTCTTAATGTCCTAGATTTATTGTACACTCTACCAATTTTGATGTACAAACTTCGGTCTCTTTCCACCGTCCCCTCACCATTATTATCTTGATCAACAGTTTGAAATTTCTGGTAAAATATTTCCATAAAATCTTTCCATGGAATAGATTTGCGTTCACGATAGATTTCAATTATGTGATTATTCAAAATCAGACGTTTTGTGCTGCCACTCGCCTCATCTGCCATTTTATGATTACGATCTATAAATTCAAAAAAGTATGAATAAAAATAAGGCTTAATATTTTAGTTAAATATAGTAGTATGTGTATAACAATCATTCCTTACTCAGCCCCTTGAAGTTTCCTAGCTATATCAATAAATCAGAATATAATTCAACATGATATGATTGATGAATAGAGTATGTATTTCTTCCAAAATCCAAGAACTGTCAAATTTCTAAAATTTACCTTCCAAAGTATTTCACGAAAACAATAACCCAACCTTTCAGGTTTATGCTCTAGGATTGCTATTTGACATGCACAGCTTGGATCTGTACTGCCGTTCACTTCCATAAGGTCTCTGACTAGGCCAATACGTGTGCCATCTTGGATTACCAAACTTCAAAACATGGGCCTACCGGCTTTCGAAAATCTTATCGTACCGCGATTTCGTGACTTATATCACAAAGCAAATTATCCCTTCTATACAAACAAATGATGAAGAATACGATATTAAGTGAAATAAACTTCTAAAACAACGAATTATTTCATTTATTCTCACCTGAAAACTCTTGTCTTCAATTTGTGCGTCTTCCGTGGAAGTAAATTCTTTGTTCATGTATAAAAAAAGCTTGAGTTGTGAGGTTGTGAAGTACTTCATATATGACATGATAGAATGGACACAAAGATGGTAAACGAGGCCAGAGCGGCTCCGGGCTGCAAAGAGACCATTCAACAAAGGTGGCCGCAAATTGAAATGCGCCCAAAGTTAGAATCAAACTTCTTCAGAGAGCTGTAACTCCTCAGCGAAGGCAGCTATTCTGAAAGAGTTTGGGCGAGTAGACAGATAGAATCTTCAGCTTTTAACCGATGTGATTATTTGAAAGATTTGCGACAAAAAAAGATGCCAGAAAATCGAAAATAAAACAATCAAGCAACATTCTTCCGATTTCAGGGCGCTTTGCGACACAGGTGACCTGCCTAATACCACCTCGCAGCCCCAATCTGAATCCGATAGAAAATATTTTCAAACAAGTAAAGGTAACGCTGGACAAAGAAGCTATTAAGAAAAATATAACTGTAGATACTAAATAAGATTTTGAATACTGTGTGTGGCAAACATTACTCAAGACTCCTATGGCAATGATAGAATCATAATTTTATCGATGAACAAGGGATTGCGACAAATAATTGCATGTAAAGGCAAACACTTGAAATATTGGTTTGATGTTAGAAATTGTTAGTCAAATTAGCACATATCTGTAACCTTCATGGGAATCTAAGCATATATAAGCCCTTGATAAAATAGATGTGCGAAGACAATAGACTATCACACGTGCCACACCATACTTGGGTAGCTGATCTACGTCAACAGAAAATACTGGGTTATTCCCAATTCCAAATTTCTATCTTAAAATTCTTGTTGACTGTTATTAATCTGGTAATAAAATACCCATCAGCGAAGGTGTTGTCAAATGAAATTAAACATCATTTTCATTTTGGGTCAGCTGGAAATTGGCCATACTTGGGTGCTTTCCTTGAAAAGAGAACCATGATTTTTGTAAATCATAAATTCAGAATGTCTCAACACAAACCCACATTTTGGTTAATCACTGACAAGGGTGTCTTAGGCGGGCAGATTGCCTCTGGTTGCTTCCTGTCGATGCCAAAATATCCT
This sequence comes from Aurelia coerulea, assembly GCA_039566865.1. NCBI lineage: Eukaryota > Metazoa > Cnidaria > Scyphozoa > Semaeostomeae > Ulmaridae > Aurelia > Aurelia coerulea. The sequence continues at coordinate 14,745,076 of CM076947.1, forward strand.
CCTGGAAAAAGCAATAAACCTATGGTTCAAATTATTCACTCAATATGTCCAAGAGTTATGCGACTTTGGCAGTCCTGCATGTAATTCTCAATGATACAAAATATCTTTCGCATCCATTTTATGCACTTTTATAATTTCATATGAAATCCCAGCCTCTTCCCAAAAATTAACTTATATGTAAATTCGCAGTTAAGAAATTTTCCTCAGTTTTTGGTAATAGTCGCAATATGCATTACAAAGCGAAATGACAGTATGAGGTACAGTAATGTTGTCGAAATAAGTAATGTTGGTCAGAGAGAATGGTAAGTGGTGAACTGCCAACATGCATTAACCATAGAAGGGTAGCTATAACAGCAGCATCTACAACAGAAGTAGCTAGAGAAACATAATTTATCTAATGAAGATTTTATCAAATTAATTTAAATTTTTCGTCCTTTCCCCTTTTACCAGAATCTCACAGATTTTAACACCACACCAATAGACCTTTGCCTTTGTATGTATGTAAGTATGTGTAAAGTGTGGATTCACATCAAAAAGAAGTTAGGAAACTACAAAAGGAACACACGCAAGTGCAACAAGAAGAAAGTTCAGAGCAAATAAAGAATTTGTATACTCTACAAATGCGTAAAAGTAAAGAGATACTTACTATGTCTTTTTACATTGCCATTTAAGTCCCGAACAGTTATTTCCTTGAACTCAACATTGAAGACTGATTTCATCACCACTCGGAAATAGTTCTTATATAAAGGCCTCATCCCTGAATCCGTGGCTTTTCTCGAATATTTTTGGTATGCGTCATCAATTGTGATTTTTTCTCAATGTTGCTGATGGTAAATAGTCCTTGTACAATTTCCTTGTGGCAGCTATAAATAAATAGAATCATAATGTGAACATTTAGATTGCTACTGGTAGTGGTTTTCCTCCCAGCAAATGGGCCTAATATAGACGTGCGGCGATTTCAAGAAGCAACTATTTCACATATAAGTTATCATAGCCTTGCTTCGTTTGAAAATATCAGCAGCTAGCTTGGTATGAATAACTAAGTGAGAAGAAATCAAATTCTTACCCGAAGCTCTATTTACCACAGAAGCTGTACGCTCCAACAGTTGCCATCTTTCATCAACCATATTATCAATCCTTTTTGAAACTGGCGCACTCTTGTTAAATTTTGTAAAAGCGCGCGCAACCACATCACCCCCAATCACATTTCGCGAGGTGTCAGGACACAGTTCTATATATGGTAGTGGCTGGGTTACAAGCCTTGGTAAACGAGGAAACAATAAGAGACGGCGCATGTCACACCCATCCTCCCTTCCAACGCTGGCGTGAGATTAACCTCAATTTTGTGCTTTTGTTCAGGTCAGTTCTCCCAATTCAAAATGGAAGATGATGGAGCATGCGGTTAATTCCAACTTGAGAAAGGATGAGATATAATATGTTGTTTAAAAAGCAAAACCAAGAAAATTCTTCATGAACAGGATATGGAAAGGTAAGTTTTATACACGTTAGAACTTAACTGCAGTGGGAACAACTATAATCTTGTCTTTCGGCCCTTGTTACAACATTATACAAATAATACAGATAAGTAACCAATACACCAATACAAGAGGCGAGGTGGCCCGTTAGCAAGATGGCTCCCCTTCAGGTGAGATCCTACTTACCTGGTCACAGCTTTGTAAACAGCAGTTTGTGTTTATATGTATGCCGGGCTGGCCAGTCTTGACAAGATCCCGGATATCGACAATGCACATGCACACACTATGCACACATTAGAACAGGACGTACGGTGAAATGAAATGAACGTGAACCAATGGCATAGGAAACCACACTAGCATGGACGTTAATGGGTGCAATTCAAGATCATCAACAAGACAGAACCAGAAGCTGTGTAATTGTGATGGTAGAGAAACCAAGTTCAATTGTAGAAGACTGAAGAAGATGCTTGGAGAAGGAAGAACTTTTGAAAACAGACTACAAGTCACTAAAAGTTAAATCATGTAGAGAATCACATGAAATACGTGACACTTATGAAGTAAAGGAAGAAGAAATTTTATCAGAGCTTGATCAAAGTATTGAAAAAGTAAGCGAAAAAAATTTTCAAATTATGAATGAATGTTTTGAAAAATCTGAAAAAGAGACTATACTTAAAGATAGGAAACTGATGGATTTAAAGGGCAAACTTGAGAGGGAAGAACAGAAAACCAAAGCTCTTACATTGCAAGTCAAAGAAAGAAACCAACAGTTAGCACATTATGGAGCTAGGAACACCAGGAAGCAAGAAGTCAGGAGAAGTGAAAAAATCACCACTCTTGAAAATGAGATAAGGGAGCTAAAAGAAAAAAAATGAAAAGAATGGAAAAAAGATCTGAAAAGGATGATCCAATTGTTCCAATGCAACGAAGAAAGTTTCAGAGTTAACAAAAAATTGGAAACTCTTCAAGATAAATTTGAGAACACTGAAGCAAATTTGAAATACTTTGAAGATTTATCTGCAGATCTCCAATGCCAAATTCAAGACTTAGAGAGGGCATTTAAAGATGGAAAATACACTAATGAAATTCGTACTATGAGATGCTTCGTAGAAATGTCAGGGTTAAGAACTGTGATGATCTGGTACGCATAGCACGTAAAAGATTGCCTATTGTAGATGTAAATAAACTCCCAAAAAAGATCTTGGCACCAACAATGCTTGTTGAAATGGAAACTTTAGCAAAGTTGCAAGTCCAGGAGGCGTTGTTATCAAACGATAATTATGTATTCTGTTTTGCACTGTGACGGTACAAAATATAATGTTGAGGAGGTGAGGGGTTTTTAAGTGACCACTGCAACTGGATTATACACATTAGCCATTGAAAATATGCATTCTGGTGAAGCTGCAACATACATTAACACTTTGCAATATGTTTTGAAGGATATGGCTGACCTAGTGGTCCCTGAAGAAGCAGTGGATGAAGATGTTGGACAAATCCTTTTTTCATTTAAGAGTTTAATGAGTGACCGCACTATTATGAACACCACTTCTTTTGAGCAATTTAGCCATTGGAGGAAAGAAGTTATACCTTTAGTAGTAAAAAACTACGAGCTATTACCAGATGAAGAATAGGAAAAAATAAGCAGAATGCATCATGTATGATCTTACATCTAAGGTTACGAGCAGTGCATTCATGGGTATTTTACCAATATTTGTTATTTTGTTCAATAAGTCTGTAGTGTTGCGTATGTATGATCGCACTTTTTGCGCAAGGGGTTCTATATAATGATTGATGTATTTTGATATTTTGGTTGTGTGGCAGTTTGTTCATGCCACAATTGGGCGGCCTGAATTATTATTTTTATGAATTTTTGGTAGTAGATAGAATCTAGCCGGTTTAACTTCTTTATGAACCTTTAAAATCTCAAATGCTTCTGCATCAATTTTATCTTGAGAATACATTTCATCTAACGAGTTGTTTATTATTCTTATGTACCCATGAAATGGGTCAAATGCCAATTTTTTATAGAATGCTGTATTATTTAGTTGGTTGTTGGCTTCCGTGAGATATTCTTCAATACCCCAGATAACGGTTGCCCCTCCTTTGCCTGCTCGTGTAATAACGATGTCCTCCCTTTTCAATAGATTCCTTAGCGCATTAATTTCCCCTTTCGTGAGGTTATTTGAGCGTAGTGCCTGTTTTTTTTGTGGTTTTTAATGTCTTCAATGACTGCAGACTCAAATGTCTGAATGGTAGTGTCTACGTTTTGCGGTGTAAATGAACTATTTCTACCGGGTGTCCCAAAAAAATGTATACGGATTTGGTTGACTCTAGCACTGTGAATTTAGCGTCAATCGATGTCTAATCACTCTGAAAATGTTCCTTGATAGTTAACTTGAACATAGATACCTCATTTGTTGATATTGGAACTTTGAGAGCAGACATATGTATCTTGAAAGCTCAAATTTGCCTCTTCCTGCAAACCAGAGTTTTAGCCTTTTGGCCTAAGCAATTTCTTAAGGCACAGCGTATAAATCAACAATGGCCTTGATAAAATTTGAAGAATATTATATCTTGTGTTATTCTGTTTTCCAGAAGTCACTTTCAAGTCATCCATTGGGATGTTTCTTAATTTTTCATTAATTTCAGTTCTTAATTTTGATGTGGTTCAGGAATTTGCTTAGGCCAAAAGGCCAAAGCTCTGGTTTGCAAGTGGGTGCAAATTTGAGCTTTCAACATTTATATTTCTGCGCTCGAAGCAGCAATACCAACAAACGAGCTATCCATGTTCAAGTTATCTATCGAGGAACATTTTGAGAGTGATTAGCCATTGATTAAAGCAAAATTCATATCGCTGGAGTCAACCAAATCTGTATACATTTTTTTGGGACACCTGGTATATATTTATATATATAAACGATGAAGAAGGCGTAAACAAAAGACAACTCGTTTCTTTTGCGACTAGTTTCGTCTGTTCATGCAGACTCTTCCAGCTAAATGATATACTTTTACTGCAGCTCTTAATTTGTACAAAGTTTGTCTATTCATATGACGTAAGATTATTTTATTCTACTTGATGTCAAATGTTAGTTTGTATGTAACTTTGTTTTTCTTTGTAATTGGTACTGGAATTTGGAATTTTAGTTTAGTATTAATAGTCTGCATGAACAGACAAAATATTAGAGCAATAATGTCAAATATTTAAGCAATAATATTAGAGCTGCCAATTTAACACTGCAAGAGATCAATGAAAAGATGTTGGTAATTGAAAAGAGGTTATTTCCAGTTATTTTATTTTACAGAACCATCATCTATTCATCCATCTCTTGCAGGACATCCAAAATTGTTCTGAAGGCCTTTTTGGAGCAGCAGACCTCAGACCAATAATCAGAGCTTGCAGCTCTCTCCTCTCCTCTCCTGCTGCCCCTTTCCCTCTCTATATCTACTCTCATACCTATAATCCCTGTCCCTGGTGTCCCGTCTTTCTTCTCTCCTTTTGTCCCGCTTGTCTCTTCTTCTCTCACCCCTGTCTCCACCAAGAACTATTCGCAATTTGTCATGTTCCCTGTGAATAAAATATTAACTGTTATATAGTTGCTCTCAGCCATGAAATGTGAGGTGATATGAAAGGGAATCTCTCATGTGTTTCATTGAGTGAAGGCGATGTTGATGAGCATCCACTTTTTCTACCGGGTGAGCCAGAAAAAAGTTCTCACTTTTGAAAATGCATAGCATCAAGAGTACTTCACAGATTTGGATAATTCAAATTCTGGTTAAAAGCCGAAAGATCAAAGTAGTTTTGTGACTTTTCTCCCTGTCTTACAAGCACTAGAAATGTAGGTAAATTCAACTTTACAAAAATGTCATGGCTGTAAAATGACTGAAAAAGGGCCTAAAACATTGATCAAATAATAAAGCACTCCTAGCACAGAACAATAAAGAAAATGAAATTTTTCATGGGTGAGAGATATCCTCAGCACATTTACTGCCATGGGATTTAAAATTTTTAGCACTTGTTTGAAAATCTATGTCTTATCACTTATGAGAGAGGTGAAATGCCAATTGCGTATTGTTCTGCGTGAGGAGAGTATCAACGATTTGATCAATGTTGTATGTCCCTTTTCAGTCATTGTGTAACCATGAAATGTTTGTAAAGATGAATTTACCTATACTTTTAGTGCTGGTAAGACAGCGAGAAAAATCACAAAAATACTTCGATCTTTCGGCTTTTAACTAGAATTTGAATCATTCAAATCCATTAAGTACTCTTGGTGCTATAAATTTTCAAAAGTGGCAACTTTTTTCTGGCTCACCCGGTATATGTGCTACTTTTTCGCAGCAAATATATGTTTCAATGTTGTAAGTCTCCATCTATTACAAATTAGCAAAATGGTTTTTGTTTTACAAAATTATTATTGCTTTGATATTCGTGGAGCAGTGGCCTTCCAAGCGGGGATCCTTTTTCTGACTAACCCAGTAGTTGCATATATTTTGGACCTCTGTAACCTATATCAAAGCCAGATGCAAATGAGTTTAAAAGTTCTACACAAAATTGTTTGTTAGGATAGTTAATGAGCTCAGATGCTAATGCAGATGTGTTTATTGGTGAAGGTGTCATTACTGGAAATTCAGCTGCTGGGCAAAATTTTCTTGGATGGTTACGGTCGCATCCTGGTGTGCTACATTTATGGGCGAAAATGCAAAGCCTCCTGTCACATCTGTTGCTGTTGTAGTGGTGGCATGGCTCTGCATGGGCAAGGGGAGATGTGGCACTGGGATTTTGCATTGACTGGGGGGGCACAAAAGGGCTTGTTTGGGCAATCTGCGGCTAAATAGCCTAGCTGCTGGCACTTGAAACAGGTGGGGGCATTATTCGCATGGCTATCTCTGATAAACTTATCATAAGCATATAAGCATATTTTAGTTCAATAAACGCTATTTCTGGCCTTTCAGAACCTTCACATGTTTTTCTGCGTTTTCAATGAAAGCAAGTCCTGCACTGACATTGCAACTCTTGTAGGTCAGATTAACTGAGACCTTTAGTCAAGTTGTTAACATCTTCACTATACTTGTAGGTCCTACGAGCACTGCCAAGTCACCTGCAATGAAAGAGGGCACTAGAGGAAATGCTTGAAAATTGCTTAAAAACTCTTGTTAGCAATATCACTTCATCTGGCTTAACAAAACTACTAAGCAAAAAAGGACAATGCTTTATTTGCTCACCCGAAGTATTTGATGTTCTCAGCAAGTTTTTGAAATCAGACGAGGATAATGCAACTGGCGACATTCAGCTTTTGAGCAAATTGTTCACGGGAGAGAAATGCTCATACCATTCATTATTCAACCGAAAAAATTCGTGAGATCGGTCCTGACACACCTTTTTCTATCCTTGGTGCTACTCAAGTATCAAATGCAGCTCGCCTCATATGCCGTATGAACAATGGACATGGACTAGTGGACAGATTTCATGCCGCAATACCACCTGCATTTCAACCACTCCCGGAAGAAGAAGCGAAATGCCAACGGCAATTGCAGGAATGCAATATAAACTCAATTGCAAGAATTTACGAACAGGTGGCAACCCTGCATAATGATGATGTCACCTACTATTCCGAAGATGAAGCAGAGGAATGCCTAAGAGGGTTAAAGTACGAGCACATACAACAGATAAACGAAGCATTAAAAAATGGCAAATGCACACCACAGACGAAAAAGTGTGATATAATACCAAGGCTAGCAGTCGGGATTCACGTGTTGGAACAAATAACAGTGCTACTTCTGGCTGGAAACGAAGTCCAACCAATTGCTCAAGGGATAGTGAAGAAAACACTGCAAATGGCAATAAACCATGTCAGTTATCTTTAAAAACAGAAAGATATTTTTCTTATCAGTAAGTAAAGATGTTAATTTGTTTTCTTTTCTTACTTGACGCAATAACTTTGTAACTATTCTTTTTTAATTAATACTATTTCTTGGGCTCCTGGGATCTTTTTAGATATTCACAAATTTTAGGTTTTTCTATGGAATTTCTGAGAACTTGCGAACATTTTTCAGATTTTAAAGATTTTTTCTGACATTGTGGGGAACTTAGACATTTTTGGGATTTTGCAGGAAATTATGAGATCTTTCGAGTGATTTTCTCCTCGATTTGGCTCACTGTGAAGCAGGCATGACAGTTGCAGCCCCGAAACAAAACACATTTCTTTCCTTAGATAAGATTGACTTGCAGTTCTTGTCCTCTTGTGATCTGAATTTGATTTCTCCACAAATGAACGCACAATTCACAAATTTATCTATTAATCTTAGAATCTTTTCTTTATATCTTTTTTATTCCATTAAGAATTTGCAATACATTTTAGGGACTACTCCACCTACAAACTACTAAACTAAATATCTTTCTGAAACAAATCTCAGAATCTGTCAGTACACCCAACTTTCAGTCTGTACCTAGTCACATCCCCCTTTTACAATCTCAACCCCAATTTTGAAGGTAGGGGACTTACTCCCACAAAAGCCAACATTGATAAGAAGTTTCGAAGTGCAAAATCAAAACAGACAAAATCTGGTATTCTGCAAACCAAATACTATCGTTATCCATATATTTTTCACCAAAAACTGCCCTGCCTTTCTTAATGAATCAATGATATTTGTTTCAGTTTATCACCACAATTTCAGAAGAGAAGACCGACCAAATCCCATAGCCAACATCATCAGATATTCAAGATGGGATCAATAAATTTCCCCGCCCAGCTCTACATCTACATCTATAAAAAGACTTCGCAAAGCCATATGGCATCAACGCAAAGGGGTCTAAGACCCAAAAGAAATTAAATTTACAAAGTCACCAAGTTAAATTAAATGACGCTCAATGTCTGACGCTTCTCTTTAAAAACCCCAATGAACATACAACAAATACGTGTTTCAGCCCTAATATTTCTTAATTAATTGCCAAGCCTTTATATACCACCGATTTCGAACTAGTCAAACTCTTCACCCAAGATGTAATTTCGGGTGATTCATAGTATCTCGCTTTCCTCTCACAGCACTCATTCAAGTTAGCGTTGTCGGCAACAATAGTGACATCGACAACCCATGCATCATCACCCTTCCATACGACAAGATCCGGTTTTCGGATACCAGTTTCAATTGCTATGACAGGCTCTTGGTTTACATCGAAGCCTTTTAACCGTAGTCTCTTGGAAAGAAAGTTGCAGATACGGTCGTGTCGTGAGATACGTGGACCCCATGTTCTTGGACAGACTTGCATGATGTGGCCCAATGTTTCGGGTCTCCTGCAGCAGTCGCACTCAACATTGAACGATGTTCTGTTCCTTCCACGTGAACTCCGTAGACCTGTCTGTAAGGTGTTACCACGCACCTGGACGCAACCTATGAACTCCTTTCCAGTCATAAGTGAACTTCCACTGGTAATCCAATCATGGATCTTGGGGACTTCGGGATGAGACGCCAGCCCTCTACCATCAACACTCGAGATCAGAAGATTCCTCCAAGCGATACGCTGTGCCACTTTGGACGTAGCTATAGCCTGGCCAATCGCGGGAACTTTCTCACTCCTCCTGAGAATCTTATGGTGGCGAACGGTACTCCTCATTGCTATTACGGCCGGGTCATGACTTACAATAAGTTTTTCCAGCCTTTGCTTTCGCATGAGTGGTACCAAGCATCGGAGGGATTGGATTCTTAGTCCACCGTCCTGGTCATGGGCGTGAAAGTAGGCAGTCGGTGTGTCTCTTGGCAGCCTCAACCATTTCCGCACTGCAGATCGAATGCAGACGTCAAGCCACTTAAGTAGCTTGTCCGACGGACCGGTGAGCACCAACTGGTGATAGAGTTTGGGCAAGAGATACGTATTTAATAAATACAGCCTCTGCTGTGGCTTCAAAGGAGCTCTTGAGAGGTTACTCAAGCCTTCATCTAACACCTCCTTAACCTTCAAGCGGTTGCCAGTAGCAGATACTTGAATGCCAAGGTATTTGTATTCTGCAGTGACAGACATTGCCGGAACCATTTGCTCACCTGCGTGCAAGAAAGGGGTTGGATCAACCAACCACTTTTTCGCCTTCCCGTCTACAACGACTCTCATGCTCGCGGACTTACCATCAGCGCCGGCACTGATTCTGAGGCCGCCCGTCTCCAAGTTGACTACTAATGCATCCATTTGGCTCTGAAGACCTTTTGGAGTGCTGGCCAGTAGAATAACGTCGTCAGCGTAAGCCAAGTTGTTAATCCTACAGCCGTTTACCTCAACGCCTATACCTTCATCGAGATCCGCGAGGGCCATATCCAATACCGAGTTAAAAAGATAACTTGATAGAGGGTCTCCTTGCTTCACTCCTCGGGCCACTTTTACGGTACTACTCCGAGCGCCCTTGATCTCAAATACCGTTCGAGATTTACCGTAGAACTCTCGAAGGTACTCCAACAAAGGTGGAGGGACACCCAAACGCCGAGCTGCTAACAATAGTGTCTGATGACTTACAGAATCAAAAGCTTTCTTCACATCGATGAAACACAGTGAAACTGGTTTCAACTTTTCCTTACACTCACTGAGAATGGATCCTAGCAGCCACACATTCTGAGCCGCTCCGTCCCCTTTCATGGAACCTTTCTGCCGGACATTGAATGGGAGTCTTTGCTCAAGTCTATTAGCCATGACCTTGTGATAGCATCTGATGATAAATGAAGCTATCGTAATAGGTCTATGCTCCAAGGGACGATTTGTATTCATCACCTTTTCCAAGAAGATGGTTCTGCCAATGCAGAGCATATCCGGTGGTGTTGAAGCGTATTGCCACAAATTGAAGTGGCTTGCCAACACTTCGGGGTCCAACTTCTTAAATGCCGCATACGGCAACCTGTCGGGTTCAGGTGAACTCTTTTTCATCACCTTGAGCACCTTCTTGACATCCTCACATGTAACCGGAGCTACTAAATCCCATAAAATTGGTCCTGCAGATGGCGGAGTCCTGTCATCCTCCAGTGAAGGAGTTTCCATTATCTCGCGCCAAGGTTGTTCCATCTCATCGAGTGGAACAGAAGTTGTCTTTTCTGCTCTCCAATTCCCAGAAAGCACCTCTTGTGCACACCGCTTTCGATCTTTCTTGTACAACCGTTGTATCTGGGCGCGACGCTCTGCCTGTCTTGGGAGCGTTCGTTCGGCGTTGGAATGCCGGCGCATCCTTAGGGGCAGGAATAGCCAACGAAAGGACCCATGCCTCAAACTCTTTATCGATGATTTCTCGAGACTGTGTGGTAGGTTGACCGGGATTTACACGGCAAGAAAAAGGATAATTTCAACATAATTTCTACTACCGGGTGTCCCAAAAAAACGCAACGGATTTAATCGGGACTAGCGACAAGAATTTTGGTCCAATCAATCCATAGTAATTTTTTATATAATCCTCGATAGCTAACTTGAAGATAGATACCTTGTTTGATGATATTGGTGCATAGAAAGTTGGAATATTAATTTTGAAAGTTCAAATTTGGCTGAACCTCCAAACCAGAGCTTGTGGGTTTTAGCCTAAACTGCAAACGCGCTATTTTGGGGAATCTCCTGAATTACCCTGAAATAGGAGAATAAAGCCACATTCTGAGGAACATATTTGAATAGAAATTCAATCAAATTCATAAATTTTTGTCCTGAAAAGACATCTTTTTTATGCCTCGAAAGTTTCGAAAAGTTAGCATTGCATCCGTCTCATAAAAGAAAGAAATCTGCGAAGTAGTTTGTTTTGGTGTGAAAAATTAATTAATTCCTGCAATCTTCATGACTTTAATGAAATGCATTTTGTATAATCTTTCTTCGAATTATTACGAAACAAGAAATCAAATATACCCGAGGGAAAATTATCCATAATGCTCTTTCGTGCTTGGCTCTTTTGCAGGTGCACTATGATTGAAGAAATATATTCCTTTGCGAATTTTCCCTTCGGCATTGTTATGTTTGTCAATGTTTAGCTTTCAAATTTCAATTGAAATAAGTGCCCAAAACATACGTGCCTTAACATGCTCACACTACTACACTTTATATATGACTGAAGAGATTCCTCAAGCACGTTTTCAGGATGGCCAAAACCCAAAACCTCTGGTTTGGAGATGGAAGCAAATTTGGACTTTCAAGGTTAATATTCCAACTCTCCATGCACCAATATCAACAAACAAGGTATCTATCTTCAAGTTAGCTATCGAGGATTATATAACAATTTTTTTGGATTTATTGAACTTAAATTCTTGTCGCTAGTCCCGATCAAATCTGTTGCGTTTTTTTTGGGACACCCGGTATGTGACATGTTGAAATCTCCTTTAGTTTCCAAAGTGTAAATTTTATTTCACTAATTTCACAACAGTTTCCTATCTTGGGGATTTATACTCTTAATCTGCTAAGCGTCTACCGTGCATAAATCAACACGCATAGTCTCCTCCTATGAAGATTTTCCATTTCCATTTAATTTCCAAACTACCCATCCCCACAAAATCTAACTACATTTAATCCGATATTTTTATGTAAAATTTTAGTATGAACAGCATACAATCAATAAAGAAATTGTTTCTATATTGGATTTACTATGATGTAACATATCTATTAAAATTGCTGTGCTGGCTGTTACCTCAGATATAGCCGTGAAGTAACAGAGACATTTGTTACATATTTGCCTCTAAATTTGGTCACAATAATTCGTCAGCTAAGGTCAAAAAAAGGGAGAACGAAAACAAGCATTTTCTCTCGGATCTTTTCCTTCATCTGTGGTCAGCTGGGGACGAAAGTACTTAGCAAATGGTTTAGCTATTCTTAGCTAATCAAGTTTTGTACAAAAAAGAAATAAGAACTTTTGAACTTCAATCAGGCCATCCTGCTCTTGTAACCAAGTCAAATTTTTAAGTTACTAAGGAGAATTCTCCAAAGGCTGATTCCCAATTGCTTGAGAAACTACAATCGCTTGTAAACTGAAAACTGAAGAAACAATGGCTTCGAAATATCCTGTCAAGGCTTTTATGGACGCGCAAAAGACACGTAAGTTAAACTTCTTTCATTCCTACGGAGAATCATTTTAGAAAAGCACATTGGCATGAGAAAATCTTTAGGAAAATGTGAAGCCTAATGTCTGGAAATAGGCTCCAGTCCTGCATACCTTTAAGGTACCGGGTGTCCCAAAAAAAACGCAACAGATTCACAAAATTCTGACGGAAGCAGTTTCAAATTAATAATCAAATGATTATTTTTATCTAAATCTGCAATGATTAGATTCAATTTTGATATATTTTTCAGAATTTTTGGTGACTTGATTGAAGAGTTAAAAATCAACAAACTTCAAATTTGCGGTCAGGGCAAAACCAGAGCTACCAGCATTAGTGCAAAGTATCCTGTAAAGTTAAAAGAATGACAATATCTGAAATTTTACATGAATACATTAACAAGCACACAGCTTCATTAAGAAACTGTAGCAAAGGGTTTTCGTACGGATTCATGAGTTATCCATTCTTGAGAGAGCTTTCAGAGTTCATTTATAATTGAAAGTATAAATCTAATCATGACCTAGTCATTTAGAAAAAGCAAGCAACCATCATGGACACTTAAGAAGCATGGTAGTTTGCTCACAGAAATCTTTTTGAAAATGTCTGTTAAATGTTTAATTAAATCGTGTGATGCGTGTTTGTCAGCAATTCGTTGCAATTGCAGGGATTGTCATGTTTTACAATTTGACATTATGATTCATCATTGTTAATGCAGCAGCTCTGGTTTTGACCTGGGGGCAATTTTGAAGTTTGCTGATTTTTAACTCTACAAACAAGTCACGCAAAATATTGAAAAATATATCAAAATTTAATCTAATTACTGCAGATTTAAAGAAAACTAATTGTTGGATAATGAGTATGAAAAAATTTGCAGTAGAATTTTTCAAATCTGTTGCGTTTTGTTTTTGGGACACCCAGTATGTGATGTCGTTCTGCGTGAAAATGCAAGTAACCGCACAAGAGGACGGAGAAACTAGTCTGATATCAGGAATTCTTATATCTACAATAACATATGTCTCCCATGTCTTTATCAAAGAATGATACCTTTTTACAACTTGAAATCTTAGCATTCCCTCTCCTTCTTGTCTAAGCTCAAGAAAAGCCAAGATTCAAGAGAAAGGCAAACAGGTAAGAAATTCATGATTTTTATTTGATGCCATAATCAATTCTTTCCTTTATTAACTATCCTTTCGGCAATCTTTAAACACAGATACCATCAAGGAGGAGCAATATTTGACCTAAAAACTTCGGCCTATTTCTTGTTGTTTTCACTCCTGCCTTTTTGCCTTTCTTATAACATTGAAAAGTATTAACGGTCACAACTGTGATCAAGTACATTACAGAGTACATAAAAGAGTCAGTCCATTTTATTTTAGTATCTTGATTCACGCATTTCTGATGTAGATAAACTCATTATCTATATATAAAGGGCCTGGGTACTAGATCAAATGCTTCTACTATATTCAGAGCCGAAGCCAGTTGGGGGGAGGAGGATACATTTTGCTCTCTTGTCAGATTTGTGTGTGTTAAATTTCTATCTTTAGAAGATTTTTAGGAGAAATGATTCAAAAAAGCATGAATTCATGACCGTTTAAAGATAAATTCTAACAGGAATCATTGAATATATGGCATATTTTGATAAATGGTTACTAATTGTGTGGATTGCAAGTTTAGATTGCAAAATATGGCTAAATTCTAGTTACTGAGGAATGAATTCACTCATGTTTCTACAACTGTTGTTGTTACTGTTGTTGTTGATAGTTTTATAGTCAGAAAATTTCGGTTCTTTCCCCCCTATGCAGTCATGGCTGGTATCTAGGTGGCCAACAAGTCAAACCAAATCTTTCTTTTTCAAAACCAAATCTTTCTTTTTCAAAACCGAATCTTTCTTTTCACAACCAAAACTTTCTTTTCAAAGCCAAACATTTCTTTTCAAAACCACTCTTTTCTTTTCAAAATCAAATCTTTCTTTTCAAAATCAAATCTTTCTTTTCAAAATCAAATCGTTCTCTTCAAAGGCAAATCTTTCTTTTCAAAATCAAATTTTTCTTTTAGAAACCAAACTTCTTTTTTAAGAAACCAAAATAATTGTTTTAGAAGCCAAAATTCTTCTTCAAAAATACAAACCATATCTTTCTTTCTGAAACCAAATCTTTCTTTTCCGGAATGCGAAGGCGCGTGCATGCCATGTGAATACTTGGCTAATGATATACTAAAGTTTCTTAGAATTTTTGCCATTTTAGTGTCCGACATAAAAAACTGTGTGTTTGATCAAGAATTGTTTAAACATTGTTTAGATATTATTTGGATTTTCTATACTTGCTAAAGATAAAACTGTATGTAACGGGGTTCTCAGGCACAGTACTAGGATAGTTAAAATTAGTGCACCCCTAGGGCAACAAAAAACCCTGAACAAGCAAGTCACCTATTTTACGATTATTCACTGGTAATTCTAGAAAACTACTGTTTTGACTAAAACGTACAACACTGCATCTTGGGTACATCTTAGGCGCATCCTTCACTACTACTATATCCATTAAAATTTTCAGAAAAGCTTTGCTTTCATAGATATTTATATATCAGCACCATACTTTGAATATCTGGTAAGTAAGACACGCTTCCATGCATTGGGCTAGAGAAACTAAGTCTACTATTTAAAACCTTCGATTAATGCAAATTTAGGCCCAGTTTTTCTTTTTCTATCCTTCAAAAAATGGTTTTAACCCAAGAGTTATACATTTCCCATTGACCTCGAAAAAACTGGTTTGGTTTATTTCTGCTCCAAGGATACCCTGGGTACCAGACTCTCTAACATGTTAGAGAGTCTGGTACCCACGGTACTCCAAGGACAAAGAGGAGTCAAACTATCTACATTGCTTGACCGCCCCTGGCATGTACTATGGCCTAATCTAGATTCGAGGAGAGAATTCATTGCAAAATTTTGTTCACTGTTGTCTGTTGATATGCAGTTTTTCGAGTACCCCGGGTACCAGAGCCAACAAAAATAACAGTATTAAAAAAGAAGGCTCTAGAACCCAGGGTATTATTCCAGCTATTCAGATAAAATGCCTCCATCAAATGTGACTGTACTCAGTACAATATCAATTGTGTTTGATCCTCAAAAAGTTAAGAAATCTGACTTTCTCAACCATGAGAAATGCTATAATGAAGAATGGTAAATGGGGTATAAAAGGCCAAAAAATTTACGATTGCCATGGTTTCTAAAGCACTGTGGTTTAAACACTTTCTATTGGTGTGTCTTATTGCAAGCCAATCAAAATTTTGCTGGAGCCCAATATCTCTCATATTTGTTTGTAAGTTCTAGCTGTCAGTCAGCAAACAGTAAGCCAGTTGATCAAATATGCTCTGTTACAAATATTCTCCCCAAATGCCAAATTTTCAAAAAGCCTAGTCTGGATAGGGTTAACTTAGTCAAGTCATCAAACGGATAAAATTAGGACTGACAAATTATCAGTGCTCTCCATCAGGAAGTGAGGATGAATCTATGGCATTTGCCCTATTATTTTCAGTTAATACTTTGGATTCATTGTACTCTGAAAGGTATTCCAAGCGTTAATCTCCCTTAATTTTCACCTTCAGCTCTTTGAAGCAAGGAGTAAACACGTGCTTCCTGAAGAAATGTCCTTTTGGAGCGATATGACACAGGAACTGATGTGTAATGTGATGTCAGACGAAGAACTGCACAGAACTAAGCCAGCTGATCAAGAGCCTCGAAGAGAGAAGTAAGTCTAAGATGCAAGCTTTAGAAAGACAAGTATTGAAGAAAGGAAGAATGGTGGCTGAATCTCCAATGAAGAGGCTTCCTTCGAAAAAAATAAAACAAGACCTTATTCGTTATGATGATGATGATGATAATGATGATGGGCAGTAAGAGAGGACTGTGATTTTTATTTACCATATTTCACATGCGAGGAGCAAGTTCTCCTATAATAGCCACAATATGGTAATAATGGAAATAATGATTATAAGAATAATGAAGAATTTATTTCAAGCTGGATACAAAGAGCATAGTTTACACCAGAACAGGGTAGCTAATTCCAAGCAACTAGATACATTTCCGACTGAATTTCAAAAACTTGCGAGTGCGGGAAGACGTCGTGTATTCACCTATTTTGATACAAAAATGTAACCATGATAAGAAACCATTTTGTGATAACAGCATTGGCTTTTCATCATCCATGAAACACGTGAAATATGGCAAATATACTTAGTTAAACATATTAGTAGCTAACTTGTAGAAGTGATATTATACTGGGTGAGAAAAACAAACATGGAAGGCGTTGGAATAGATACTGCTCCCTGAATATCAAAGCAATACAATTTAAAAATGTCTTTAGCCGACATATTCAATTCGATTTGGAAAATCGACACATCCTTGATCAACTATTTTTTTGCACTTCTATGGGAGATTTTCTACAGAAAAGCCGCTTCAGAACCGGCAAAAGAATGAAAAAAAACTACAAAATGTCTTCCGTTCTCCTTCCTAACAAAAATAACATTTTACAGGTGTTAGCATATGTTGTCCTCCTGGGAGAATAAAATCTCCATAACTAACAATGCGTTCCTTTGGCAATCAAAACAATCATGATTGTATTGTTTAAGATTTTATCATTGTTTCATCTGAATTTGAATGAATTTGAAACAAATCTTGATTTTTTTGATTGCCAAAGGAACGCAAGGTAAGTTTCTTATACTACTGGGCAAGAACTGTTTGTCGTCCAAAGAGAACACGTGCTAAGGTACGCAAGTCATTTTATTGGGGCAGAAATCGAGGGGGAATTCGGTCGCGATTTTGGACCACTATCGAAATCATTTTAAAGGGGCCTTCTCGGAGAATCCCTCCCCTTTTTGGAAAAAGTAGTTTATCTTAGGCAGCAATATTCCTGCTGACTTAGCATGTTGGCTTTCAACAAGATAATAACAAATACTATTGCTGTTGTATTCAGGGGTCAGTATCCTTTCAAAGGCCGTTCGTTTTCTACTGGGTGTCCCATAAAAAAGTACCCTGGTTTGAAAAATCATCAAAAATTGATTATCAAACCTTTGATGAAATCTTTTTTGAGTTGTTTTTTTCATAGATTCAAAAATATTCGTAGATGATCAAATTTTTACTTTTGTTAGAGCAATTTCACGTTAAAAACCTCATTTTGAGCAATGGCTTTCAAGCGAAGCACTCAGCTTGCCTAAGAGTCAAAATCTTCAGATTTTTTCTCATCAGTTTAGTCTCCAATGATAAGGCACATTCTTGTTGTCATTTATGACCAAATTATGAAGCTTTACATGCAACAAAGAAATTGACCTGGCAATCATCAGTGGTTTTCTGCAGTATGACTCAAAACCAGGTAGCCCTAAAAAGGACTAGATTTGCTAATTTTTAAGTGAATTACAAGGTAGGCTATATTTTAGAAAATAATTTTGTCCTTGTTCTATATGAAAAAAAAGAAAATTGCAGATCGGCTGTGAAATCAAATTTTGGTGATTTTTCAAACGGGAGCACTTTTTTGGAACACCCGGTAACTCAACGGCTACAGTACGTACAAAATGTCTCTGAGAGATAATCGTGTCTTTAATGTTATTGTGACGTTGTGTCCTGCTAACTGGCTGGGTATTACTTTGGTTAGAATATAGCTTTATCGCAGTTGAAAATGAATTAAAAGACAACATCAAAGCATGGAGTTTCACAGATCAGCTTCTCCACTGGCCCAGTAGAAGAAATTTAATCAAAAATTTTGTCTTAACATGCATTGCAATCACGTAAATAATGTAACGAAAGATTTAATGGCAAATATTATCCATCCTTCAGACAATGTTTCAAGGTCTAATAGGCATTGAAACTCCTGCAATATTTGTGGGTTCTCTTACACAAAACGAACCCTGCAACCACTGATTGTAGTAATATAGGCCTTTTTGTGTAATTCATACTTTTACTTTGCAATATTTGTAAAGCTTTATGCTAAATTCGTTGGCTCTGTTTTGATAAAATTTATCTGTGCGACATAGAAAAGTTGTGGGAGAAAATATAGTGAAAGGCTAGAAAGAAGTTACTTAAAATGTCTTTGTAGCTAAATAACTTACCAACATTGCCATCCTTTTTATGTGATCTTTATAGAAATAAAAAATTGGCAAAATCATTATTATTACTAACTTTTCATTGCGATGAAAATAGCAAAATAGTGATGATGCAGGCTTGCTGTTTAGCTGCAAAACAGCGTTTATATCATTGTCCTTTGATCCTAGTACTCAATTTTGCATTGCAGTTTTCTAAGTTTATTTTATGGTGCACCCTGTGTATTGTAATCTCTGTCATATTAATTTAGATATCGTCCGCTATCTTATGATTCATGCGTATATTTATATATCATCATGCCCTGACATTGCTTTTCAATTCGTCTCTGCTACATGCATGTTTGCAAAAACAAATTAGGATGACATCATGGGAATGATAGGTTTCTTGGTTGGTGCATCGTTACTGCCGTTTCAAGTATTCTATTTTCCTTCATCGGAGAAAGCGCTCGTGAAAATGGAGGGCCATCTCAAATGGTCAACAATTGTAGTTAAATTGAGCGAAACGAAAGAGAAGATAATTTTCCTTTTCTAGAACTCTAAAATAGATATATTGCGCAGAGAAAAATACGTCATAGAATACCGGCCTACTGCTACGCAATGAACACTTACAATGGAAACTACTGTGAAATTGCAAGAAAAATTATGCATTTAAACTTGCGTAACGCTTAATCTCCTAAAAATGTCCTCTTTACACGTGCGGTGTAAAATGAAAACATTAAAGATCTCACAACAGTTTCACGTTGAAACTTGCAATTTATCACGGGTTCCCTTCATTGGAAACGCCGAGTTTGCAACTTGATAAAACATTGGAAATGGAAACGTTCCTTTAACCATAATTTCTCAAGTTGAAAACTAATGCGTAAACCTCATGTTTCCTGTTCGTGTGATTTAGAAAAACTACAGGAAACTGGACCTTTAACAGCAGATTACGTCTTAAAAAACACGATGAAATTTGTGTATTTCTTGCCGTGTTACACTCTCCCAGTCAATATCACAGTGTAGATGGTCATCTGAGATCGAAGCACGCAATTGATGCGCCCAATCATCTGGTATGACATCCGATTGTACGACACTATCGTCAGCAACCGGAGCTGTGGTTTCGGTTTGCTGCCTAGTTCGAATTTCGACAAGCAATTCTTTGTAAAGCCTTTGCTTGTTCCTCACGTATTTCAATTGGTCCACCGAGAAGTTAGGGAATGCGGTTGGAAGCAGCTGATACACGGTGGACGTTTTTGTAATCAGCGGCGTAATCCGCACTTCTTCTCGAGCAATCATTAGCAGGGTCTCACGTGAGTACCTGCCTTTGATACGTTCCATTGGGAGGTTTTTGGAGTGGTAATACTCCGGGTGCGCCCGTCGCTGGTGCAGGCTCAACCCACTCTTACTTTTGTACACACCTCCGCAAAGTGCACAACCGAATTGTGTGGCAGGATCTGCCTCGGGTACAATTGTCACATCGGGTGATGCCGCGGCGGCAGCACCGACCCTTTCTCTATTTACTCGTCTTGGAACCCCGATATTTAACAGGAAGGGGGGTTAGCCCCGCCTGCTTGCCGCCTCCCTTTCGGGTTAGACCATGGTACCTTCTATAGAACATAGAGACGTACACGGGAGCCCTCTTAGCCGGAACAACACCGATGATTACCAACCTCCGCCTTTGGAACAGACTGTAGGATTGTAGTTATTATTTTGATGCAAAATAAGAATGCATTTCAAATTTTCACTTACTGGTGCCTTGTGAGGCTGGTTTGCTGCCAGTGGATTCACTGCTGGCCGTTTGTTCCTTTGCTGGTGGCCGTGTTCATTTGCTGGTTGCTGGTGGTAGTGTTCATTTGCTGGTTGATGGTGGTAGTGTTCATTTGCTGGTTGTGGTCTATGATTTGCTGCTGGTCGTTGCTGCTCGGCCTGAACAATAAGTATAAACAATAATTATCAAAAATAAGCATTCCCAACTTCTTCAATTACACAGAAGAAATTGTGTCTGTTCCTCTCTGAATAACAACAATTTGCAACTTAGATGTAAAAGTGGAGTAGCTTTCATTAATGCGCTTATACAGGTGGAATAAGATGCAATTATATCAAAAGAATCTTTTCTAAATTTTTAAGAATTCTTGACAATAGAATAGATTTCTTAATTTTAGAATATTAAAACTGTTCAACAAGGATTATTGCAAAAAAAAACAGTTGTTACATAGCTTTCGCCAAAAACAGGATTTATGAGTGCAACAAGATATTTATTTATATACTGGATGAGTGAAATAAAGGCAGTGAAATACCGGTTAGACAATGGTTTAACCGCAGTTAATACGACCAGAAGGCATAGGTCCCCCCTGCGCAGTTTCCAGCGCAGGCTTTTCCTCTGCGCAGGCTGTTTGCCTCGTGGACTGCAGCTCTGGGGACTTCTCGTTATAAATTTGATGTCCATGACAGATTCAAGAATTCATTTGGAGAGATCAAATTGTTTTCGTCAAGTTTATAGATTATTGTGCGCCAGAATTCATATTTATATCCAGTGTTTAATCATCGTGAGGTAGCATCTGGTGTTTGAGAGTTTATGGTGGTATTTCTATGTCAATTATCGAGCTTTGTGTTTGCGAAGACACAGCACAGGAAGATTAGGCCATTATATTTAGGCTGCATTATATTATCACGGAAGGAAGGAGACGTTTGCAAGCGGGGTGTTCCTGTGAGCCGTTCAAGTCGCTGGTATTTTTGGTGAGATTGTTCTATTTTAAAACTTACTGTGCTCCAATTATTATTTCTGCCAAGATACTTGTGTGTGCATTTTTGACAAGCCTAGGCCCTAAACAAGAAAACTTTTGGCATCCCATCTATTATTATGGGTGACAACAACGAAGATGGTACAGGAGGGGGGTCGGATGCTATGAGCAGGCAAGAGGCGATGGGGAGATTTGAGGAGCTAGACCAGTCTGTGAAGAAGATTTTTGATCTTCTTTCGGGGATGGCAGGTCAACAACAACAGGGTACATCATCGCCCCCTGTTTCAACCAGCAGTAGTGGCTTATCAGGAGCTGGTTCTTCATCAGGTACGTCAAACCTTCCCTTGCCAAAGATGGTGCATCCTGCAACTGCTCCAGCTGACATCCAGGTTACTCAGCAAATAATACCGACCACCTTGCCTGCTCAAAGCCCAAGCCAATTGTTTAGTGCTTTGTCTGGGGGGTTCCCGGCAGCAGCTGGGAGCGATCATTCAGTGGCGATACTGCAGGCCATTTCAACAGGCCCTGCAGCCTCTGTGTCCCCAGCCCTTCAACCAGTTCCAGGATACTTGGTTGATAAGATCAAAGAAGGGAAGTTTATGGACTTGAATCTACTGAGGCCATGTAATCTGAAAAAGTTACCTACTGCGGAGCCCAACCAGCTCCAGCTTGCCAAACTCTTCCGGACAGATTTCAGGAAGATTCAAAATTTTGTCGACTGGGCTGAGGCATGGGCGGTCTATGCCGGCGTCATTGCCAAAGAGTCCCCACAAAAGGTAGCCAGCCTCATCAGCTATTTTCTTCTGCTCTCAACGGCCCAGCGGGATGTACCTGGTGCGGGTTGGCTCGAATATGATGTTGCCTTTAGGAAGCATGTAGTGGATAATCCTTCCCCAGACTGGGGGGAGATTATCCCTACATTGTGGATGACCACAGTGCTGACTAGAGGCTCCCAACCCCATGAGTCAAAAGAGGGGAATTTTCACAATCAGCATAAAAGTGGTCTCCCCTGTTTTAAATGGAATGCAGGAGAGTGTACCCATGCCCATTGCCGTTTCCAGCACAACGTGTGCTCTGGGTGCCGTGGTCCTCACAGGAAGTTAGACTGTAATCAGGGCAATTCAACTTCCTCTCAGCAGCAAGAGTCGTCAAAAGGTCAGCCACAAACCGACTCTGCTCAGACCTCACGCAAAAGAGCTTACCAGAAATGACTACCTAAAGACAAACAAACGCGTTTATGGTTTAGCTATGGTGTTGTGTTACATTGTCCAGTTGCTATAACTCCTTTGAATTTTTACATGTGGAATTTATTGCTTGCCAACTCTACCTTTGAGGATGCCGATTGGGTACTAAAGGGAATCCAGTTTGGATTCTCCCTGGGTATCGGTCATGGAGCGCTGAAAACGGCAAAAAGGAATTGTATTACTGCCTTGAGCCAGCCAGATGTACTCAGATAGTTATCTGAAGGAGGAAGTTCAATATGGTTCAGTAGCCGGACCTTTTGATGTTCCTCCTTTGCCAGATTTACATGTCAATCGTTTTGGAATAATTCCCAAAAGTACACCTGGGAAATTCAGATTGATAACTGATTTGTCCTTTCCTAACGGAAACAGTGTTAACGAGTTGATTGACGACTCTGATGCGGAGGTCTCATATGCAGGTATACCTGAAGCTTTGGCCATGATAATGAAGTTAGGTGGGGGCGCTATGCTCGCTAAATTTGACATTAAGAGGGCTTACCGATTACTACCTGTTTCTGTAGCACGCCGCCCACTTCTTGGCATGCAATGGAAGGGGAAATTTTACATCGACTTGGCCCTCCCCTTCGGTATTAGGTCCGCGCCAAAAATTTTCACGCGTTTTGCTGATAGTTTACAGTTCCTGCTAAATTCCATAGGGGGTGTGAGCAACATTCTTCATTATTTGGATGATTTCTTTCTGGCAGCTCCCCCTGACTCACTAATTGGTGCAAGAAATCTCCAGACATGTTTCTCAATATGTGAGAAACTTGGGGTGCCAATCGCGGAGGATAAGACAGAAGGCCCTAGCACTGAAATTACATTTTTGGGTTTCACCCTGGATTCTCAAAAGCAAGAACTGCGGCTCCCCAACGAGAAACTGCTAAAAGTTCGCGCAGCTCTCTCCACCTGGGATAAGAAAAAGTCTGGTACAAAGCGCGAGTTGCTATCACTTATTGGCTTACTACAGCACTGTTGTCAGGCTATTGTCCTGGGAAGACCCTTTCTCAGGCGATTAATTGATCGGGCACACTCGGTGGCGGATTTACACCACTTTGTAAAGCTGTCTCCTTGGGAACGCGATGACCTGCAATGGTGGTTTCGACTGTTGCAGTCATGGAATGGTAAGAGCTTATTTTTATTTCCAACATGGGAACATGCACCGATGTGCTCTGTAACGTCCGATGCGGCAGGTAGCATAGGCTTCGCTGCTATTAATGGCACTCAATGGTTCGCAGGTGTTTGGCCAAGTGGGGCATCCCATATTAACATTGCCAGCAAAGAACTTATTCCAATCGTGCTGGCTGCTCACCTTTGGGGCCCCTCTTGGTCTCGCAAGCGCATTGCATTCAAATGTGACAATATGGCAGTTGTTCTGGTGTTACGCCAGGGTAGTTGCAAGGATCGTCACCTGGCATTCTTATTAAGGGAGCTATCAATCTTAGCTGTCCTTCATTCGTTCACATTTACGGCTGTGCATATTGCAGGCTGTCGTAACGTTCAAGCTGATGCATTATCACGTTCTGATTTTCAGGCCTTCTTCAAAGCTGCCCCCGATGCGGATACAATCTCGTTAGCGATTCCGGAGAGGTTGCTGCATCAGCTAACTTTCCCGCCTTGGACAGCTGCTGGCAAGGATTATTAAGCAATGCCTTATCGAAGAATACCAAAAAGACTTATTCTTCTGCCCAGAAACAATTTTTGAAGTTTTGTGAGGAGAACAATTTTGTGCACGAAAATGGGTCTCCATGTCCAGCTTCGGAATTAACATTGCTGCGTTTTATCGGGAAAATGAGCAAAACTTGCCAAGCATCAACGCTAAAGGTGTATCTCGCAGCAATCCGTGCCTTGCATGTCTCAGTGGGGTTGCCTGATCCTTTCTTAAATCTTCCGCGGATACCCTTGGTTATTAAGGGCTTACGTCGGTCAAAGAGTATGGAGAAACGTCCTGAAAAGCTCCCAGTATCATCTTTTGTTTTGCAGACATTGAAGCTACAATTAGATTTAGAAAAGTTTGATGATGTTATGTTTTGGGCAGCATGCTGCACTGCTTTTTTCGGTTTCCTTCGGGCTGCAGAATTTACAGTCCCAAGTTCAGGTTTTATCAGTAATGTGCATTTGTCAGTCTCAGATGTTTCCGTTGACAAAACGCCAGTCCCCAGTTTGGCCACCGTACACCTGGCAAGCTCAAAGACCGATCAGTTTGGGAAGGGATGCTCAGTCACACTCGCCCGCTCCGATTTTACTCTGTGCCCAGTAACAGCCCTCATGACATACCTTCGGGTTCGGGGAACGACTCCGGGTCCACTGTTTGTGTACTCAGATGGATCACCATTGTCTAAGTGCAAACTGAACAAGAAGCTGCGGCAAGTACTTTCTGCAGCAGGATGGCAGGGTCGTTTCACCCTTCACATCTTCCGCGTGGGAGCAGCCTCTACAGCGGCTTCATTAGGATTTCCAGACCACTTGATCAAAGCGTTAGGTCGATGGTCAAGCGAAGCCTATCAGGTTTATATCAAACTTCCTCAAAATCGGCTCGTTTCAGCCTCTAAATCTTTGGCATCGACAGTATCATTTAATGGCATCTGAGGATTCTAAACAATATTCGTCATGGTAGACTTTCGTTAAGTGGTTGAAGGCTGTGGTTAACTGTAGCTAATCCAAAAACAATACAACTCAGAAACAAAATTAAAAACGAACACTGTTCTGTTGTTGTTCTGTTATTTAAATGACCTTCTTGTTTGTTGAATTGTTTTTTCATTTGCTCTTGGCTTGCGCGACCATCTTGCCCTAGGTTCCCCATACAAGTGTGTGTGCATTTTAGCTCAGGCCTAGCCTGGGGTTAATCTCGGTTTCACATACAGGATTTGTTTCCTTTTCTGGTACAAGGCCAGAAACCAGATTTGGAAAGTTTTTGCACTGCTAACAGTGCTAAGCTATAGGTTGCGGCAGGGGTGCCGCGCATGGTTATTGACACCAGCAGCATCATCAAATCGAATACTCTTGATGATAATTGTGCCATGAGAAATTGCTGTGGCGTTGTCACTGCGCCGCAGTGTTTATTTCATGTTTATCAGGTGAGTTAAATGTACATGGTCTTTGGCCATGGTGTTTAGGTATTCTTTGTTGCGGCCATGGTATAATGCCAGGTTTATCAACCAAGGTGCAGATGTCTTTCGGCCTGGAGGCCATGCTTGTCAGCCATGGTGCCGCAAGATTTTGACCTTGGTGCCCTGTTTTTCGGCAATGGTGCCATAGTGTTTTGGCCATGGTGACATGCTGGTCGGCCATGATGCCGCTGTATTTGGGTCATGGTGCCCTGTTTGTTTGTTTGTTGGTTTGTTTGTCTTGTTTTCGGCCATGGTGCCGTCGTGTTTGGCCATGGTGCCATGCTTGTCGGCCATGGTTCTGTCTTGTTTTGGCCATGGTGCCATGTTTATCGGCCATGGTGCCGCAGTATTTGGGCCATGGTGCTCTGTTTTTCGGCCATGTTGCCAATGTGTTTTGGCCATGGTGCCATGGTTGGCCATGGTGCCGCAGTATTTGGGCTATGGTGCCCTGTTTGTTTGTTTGTTGGTTTGTCTTGTTTTCGGCCATGGTGCCGTCGTGTTTGGCCATGGTGCCATGCTTGTCGGCCATGGTTCTGTCTTGTTTTGGCCATGGTGCCATGTTTATCGGCCATGGTGCCATTGTGTTTTGGCCATGGTGCCATGTTTATCGGCCATGGTGCCGCAGTATTTGGGCCATGGTGCCCTGTTTTTCGGCCATGGTGCCATTGTGTTTTGGCCATGGTGCCATGTTGTCGGCCATGGTGCCGCAGTATTTGGGCCATGGTGCCCTGTTTCTTTGTGTGTTGGTTTGTCTTGTTTTTGGCCATGGTGCCGTCGTGTTTGGCCATGGTGCCATGCTTGTCGGCCATGGTTCTGTCTTGTTTTGGCCATGGTGCCATGTTTATCGGCCATGGTGCCATTTTGTTTTGGCCATGGTGCCATGTTTATTGGCCATGGTGCCGCAGTATTTGGGCCATGGTGCCCTGTTTTTCGGCCATGGTGCCATTGTGTTTTGGCCATGGTGCCATGTTGTCGGCCATGGTGCCGCAGTATTTGGGCCATGGTGCCCTGTTTGTTTGTTTGTTGGTTTGTCTTGTTTTCGGCCATGGTGCCGTCATGTTTGGCCATGGTGCCATGCTTGTCGGCCATGGTTCTGTCTTGTTTTGGCCATGGTGCCATGTTTATCGGCCATGGTGCCATTGTGTTTTGGCCATGGTGCCATGTTTATCGGCCATGGTGCCGCAGTATTTGGGCCATGGTGCCCTGTTTTTCGGCCATGGTGCCGCTGTGTTTGGCCATAGTGCCATGCTTGTCGGCCATGGTGCCACAGTTTTTGGGCCATGGTGCCCTGTTTTTCGGTTATGGTGCCATTAGTGTTCGGTTGGGACCATATTTGTCAGCCATGGGGCTGCGATGTTTTGGCCTGGGTTCCATAGCATGGTATCATGATTACTGTATGGAATAATGTAATGTTGGCAGCCTGGCTGCCACAGTTCTTGGTCATGGTGAGTTGATAGCCTTGGCTATATGCTCATGACCATGACTTACAGAATGGTTTTTATACTTGTGTTGCCTTCATGCTGGCACTGTATCCTCAGTTTACCTCTGCTTTTCTACCACTCTCCTTTGTGGTCCTATAGCTTCTCTGTCATTTTCCACTTTTCTCCTCCTGCACCTCGGTTCTTCCTTCTGGAATTGGGAGGGACAGGTATATCTAAGGCCTGTTAGCATCAGTTGTCGGCGCTTGGTGGGTACACGTGCGTGTCCTTTGGCCGGAAATTGTATTTTCCCTGTTCCAATCACCGCCCATAAAGGTTTGCATTGTTCAGGCAGTTAAGGGCTGACACATTTTTGCCCACTTCCTGATTAGGTCTGTTCCTGGTAAGTATTAAATACCGGTTAGACAATGGTTTAACCGCAGTTAATACGACCAGAAGGCATAGGTCCCCCCTGCGCAGTTTCCAGCGCAGGCTTTTCCTCTGCGCAGGCTGTTTGCCTTGTGGACTGCAGCTCTGGGGACTTCTCGTTATAAATTTGATGTCCATGACAGATTCAAGAATTCATTTGGAGAGATCATGAAAACAAATGTCTTTTCCATACTTTTTATATGGCACTGTTCGTTGCGAAAGAAAAAGAAAGGCATGTCTTAGTGATAGACTACTACAATTTCAGCGCTCTGATTGCAAACATAGGTGCATTGATTGTTTTTTTAATGAATCTTCAGAATACAGACGCACATACTGTCAACAAGATGCGGCTGGCTTTGCCGAAATATGTTTGTTGTGAATTTCTCCACCTTAAAAAAAAGCTGTCAAGCAACGGCCATATTGGGAATATTGTCCTGATCATTGTCCATTTTATCCGTTGGTCTGGGTTGACGGTCTTTGTACAGTTTACATATATTAACGTGTACAATAGTTTTTCTACGAGGTCCTTCTTCTATTTCAACATTTGCAGGTGACAACTTTCTAACTATACGACATGGACCATTCCAAAGAAGAGATAATTTGCTTGATAAACCTGATTTTACCTGTGGTGAATACAACCAAATTCGATCTCCTACTTTAAATTCTACTTCCTTAGCATTCTTGTCGTAATTAGTAGCTTGATTGAATTGAGCTCGCTCTATACTCTGCTGGGCTACATATCTAGCTTCTTGTGTACGTCTAATTACTTCTTGTTTATAATCGTTTGTTGAAACATACTTGCTAATCGGGGCAGAAAGTACTACATATAACGGTAAACATGGGTCTCTTCCATAAATTAGATAAAACGGTGTCTCTTTTGTGGAATCCTGTACAGCGGTTCTGTACGCAAACAATGCAAAAGGGATAAAGCGGTCCCAGTCCCTTTGATGCTTAGAGACAAACATGGAAAGCATTGTGCATAGAGGGTGGTTGAAACGTTCCGTTAGACCATCCGTTTGCGGGTGATACGCTGTGGTATTGACCTTTTTCACGGCAAAAAGATCAAAAATTTCCTGCACTAGCTTCGACAGAAAATTCTTACCTCTATCGGACAGAAGTGTATGGTGGGCACCATGTCTAGACATTAATTCCTCAACAAAAAGTTTTGCAATGACATCGGCTCCAGTGGTTCTAATTGCAAATGCTTCTGGCCACTTAGTTAAACTGTCCGTGAA
Organism: Aurelia coerulea; assembly: GCA_039566865.1. NCBI lineage: Eukaryota > Metazoa > Cnidaria > Scyphozoa > Semaeostomeae > Ulmaridae > Aurelia > Aurelia coerulea. The sequence continues at coordinate 14,773,822 of CM076947.1, forward strand.
TACAACAATGTAGCGGTTTCCTTGTTCTGAGGCAGGCAGTGGACCTAAAACATCTACGCAAACTCGATCGAAGGGTCCTTCTACGGGAATGCTTTGCATAGGCGCTGTGGCGGTGCGCTTGGGTGATTTCTTAGATGCGCAATCCTTACATGTTTCAATCCAATGCGTTATGTCCTTATATATGCCTTGCCAAAAATAACGCTGCCTTATCTTATCGTAAGTCTTTGCAATACCTAAATGACCTGCGACTACATCGTTGTGCATGCTTGTAAGGACTTCGTCTATCAAATTTCGAGGTATAACTAGTTGACAACACGTTTCCTGTCTACGGTATGGTGTGGTAGGGCTGAGCAAATGATACAAAATACCATCTTGCAATATGTACTGATCAGCCTTTACGAGAACTTTGCGATCGTCCGAAGAATTTCCCGGTAACTTACCTGTTTGCAGATAGTTGATAAGTTGCACTAAATCGGGATCTTTAATTTGCAGTTCTGGCATGTTAGCTAGTTCAAACTTAGGCGCAGAAATTGCACTAGCAATAGGCATACGAGATAATGCGTCTGCATTTGCGTTGCTGCGTCCTGGCCTATATTCTATCTCAAAATTGTACGCTTTCAAAGTCTCTGTCCATCGCGCTAATCTACCTTCAGGGCTCTTGAGGGTAAATAGCCATTTGAGCGGGTTATGGTCCGTATAAATGGTGAACAAGCGACCATACAAATAGTGCTTAAAGTACTTGATAGACCAAATGATCGCGAAAGGTTTCTTCTCTATGGTAGACCAGTTTTCTTCGTTACGCGTTATCGCTTTGCTCGCATATGCAACTACGACTTCGGATCCATTACGTATCTGACCTAAGATTGCTCCAAAACCTTTATCGCTAGCATCTGATTGGACGAAAAACGGCAGATTAAAATCTGGAAACTGCAAAACTGGGGAAGAAGTAAGCGCTTTCTTCATGTAAGAAAATGCTCTCTCCTGTTCAGGTCCCCATACGTATGGTACATTCTTCTTGCTTAGGCGGTACAGCGGCTCAGCGTGCAAAGAAAAATCCTGAATAAACCTCCTGTAATACCCTATGAGTCCTAAGAAAGACCTAAGCTGCGTGAGATCTTGTGGAAGTGGAAAGCTTTGTACTGCACCAACCTTACTTTCATCTGGGCGCAGACCATCCTTAGAAACAACATGTCCTAGGTACTTAACTTGTGGTGCGCAGAAAGTACATTTCCTGACCTTAAGCTTGAGACCACCTGTGCGCAAACGAGACAGAACTGATTCAAGTCTGCTTAAATGTTCTTCAAAAGTGCGCCAAAAGATGATGATGTCATCCAAATAGACCAAGCATGACTCCCAATTGAGACCAGCGAGCATAATTTCCATGAGGCGCTGAAACGAGGCTGGTGCACCGCAGAGGCCAAAGGGCATGACTGTAAATTCCCAAAGACCTGTGTGTGTGGAAAATGCTGTTTTGTGCATGTCCTCCTCCTTAAGGGGTACTTGCCAATATCCTGAAGCTAAGTCTAGCGTTGTAAAATAGCGTGCGCCACCTAGCGTGTCTAAAGTCTCGTCGATGCGTGGCAAAGGGTAAACATCCTTACGCGTGATTGCGTTAACCTTTCGAAAATCTACGCAAAATCGTGTGCTGCCATCCTTCTTACCTACAAGAACTACAGGGCTCGACCACGGGCTTTTAGAAGGTCTAATAACTCCTCTATTCGCCATATCCTTAACATGCGTTTCTATCACCTTGCGCTGCGTTTCTGGCACTCGATAAGGTCTCTGAAAAATTGGCAAAAACTGGCCGTAAAATAATATTGGGAAAGTGGGTATGTTGAAATGTTTTGTTGACAATGCTCATTGACGCACCTGTATCAATCAACAACTTACAAGAATGTTTGTCTATAAATCCATTAACAACACTTGCCGGACCACAAAGCAATATTTCTTGTGTGCTACAAATAAATTGATTACTGGGCGGAACAGTTACGTCGGGCACACAATTAATTTCCTCATTTCTACTTTCTGCACTCTCTATTTGCTCAATAACAGAATTAATGATAGGAGGATTTTCAAATACTGCTAACTGACCTCCACGAACAGTAGCAGATTCTAGTTTCCCTGGTTTCTATCACTTTCTGAACCAGATCTAAGATTAGGAAACTTTTTCCAGCATTTACGCTCTATATGTCCGTATGTTATAAAAGTTAAAATCACCTGAAATCACCTGAAACCACCTGAAATCACCTGAAAACCACCTGAAATCATCTGCAAATCATCTGAAACCGCCTGCAAATCACATGCAAATCATGTGCTCATTGTTTTGATGAATGGGGAAAAGTCTTATTGTCTTCAACTTTGATCATTAACACCTAAGATGGCAAATAATCCTACTGGTGTGATCGGTAGTTTATAGGTCTCACGCCTTTTGTCTCATTCAAATTGCTTTTTGGTCTCACTGGGCTGATTTTAGTATTTTATCTAAATTTTTAGCCGTTTTGGTTTCACGGACACAAGTGGACGGCGTTTTCGGTCACCCAGTTTCAAGTGTCGCAGGGTTTTCATGTGGACAATTTCAAAGGTGCTGCTTGTGTGGATGCGAAATGCGGATCTTTTTATATGGATAGACCTACAAATATATTAGACTAATAATACAAGTTTGTAGACTCATTACATAAGTCCCTCTAACCTTCGCTGTTGTTGTTGTTGAACATAGCTTCTGTGTTATCACTCTGTAAAAATCTCGTACACCTTTGGTAAAAATCCTTTTGTCTTCAAGAAAAATCCGTAAAAAATCCCTAAAAATCCTTTTGTTTAAAAAAATCTCGTACGCCTTTCCGGAAGGGTGATGTACCCCTCGTGTGTTGTAGCGACAAGTCTGCAGTAGGGGGGTTGTTGTTGTTGCTGTTGTTGCGATGACTGGGAATATCTCTAGAGTCTTGAAATTTATATGGAGCTTAGAACTTTTCAAAAATATCCGGATACGTGTTAGCCTGCATGGCAGACCTTTTCCTTTTGGAATTCGGCCTGCAACGCAGGCTAGATACGTGTGGACGTAGCTTAACTCTGATCAGCCCAATAAGACCACAAAGCAATTTGAATGAGACAAAAGGCGTGAGACCTATAAACTACCGATCACACCAGTAGGATTATTTGCCTTTTTAGGTGTTAATGATCAAAGTTGAAGACAATAACTCTTTTTCCCATTCATCAAAACAATGAGCAGATGATTTGCAGGTGATTTACAGGTGGTTTCAGATGATTTGCAGATGATTTCAGGTGGTTTCAGGTGATTTCAGGTGGTTTCAGGTGATTTTAACTTTTATAACATATGTCTATATGTCCGGGTTTCTCACAATAATTACATACTGGGCGACCATTAATAGATTTATTTCTATTCCCGGAATTATCATTTCTATTATTTCTATTAAGAAAATTATTATGGTTACCTGCAGTGTCCCTTTTATCTAAAAGCTTTGACAAAAGGCCAATGACTTGCGTCATTTGATCATTTTGAGGCTCCACTGCACTCACTCGTTGAGGGGCAAAGTTTTCTTCCAGGCTCTCCTCTCTCAGGGCAACTCTAATGACATCAGAAAAGGTTTTAGGGTCAGCCATTGTCACTCATCTCATTAAATAATTTCGCAAACCCAGTATAAAATGTTCACGGGCCGTCATCTCAATCACTTCATTACTAACATCACTGGAAAATGATCTGAATACCAGACGTTGAATGGCAGAAGCAAATTCATTTACAGACTCCATTTTCCCTTGCTTTCTAGCGGCTAAATTTCCATATGCTGAAGGTCTCATGTCAGCGGGGCTAAATCTGTCGGTGATAGTTCTCTTGATAACTTTATAATTAGATTTATCTCTGGTGTCGATTTTTTCAAAATGATCACCAGCAGGCCCTCGTAAATATGCCGAAATCATCCGACCACATTTTGCATCGTCCCATTCACTCGCACGGGCAATTCTCTCAAAAGAGGCAAACCAATCGAAACAATCGTCATTCGGATATCCATAAAATTTATCCGGGTGCACAAAAATTGTACTCACCGCAGAGTCATTCGTTCTCTGGGTACTCGTATCAGCATTCTCTCCTCCAGAAGATCCGGATCCACCATCTCAAAGTCAGCGGCTCTATTTCTCTGCAACTCCAATCTGTCATAGGCGAAGGCTAGGAACCTTGGATATTTTTTTCACCTAGGTCCTATTTGATCGTAATCCCAACTCTGTAGTCACCATTTGTGACGGCAGTAAGATTCGAGCGGTCAAACAACAATAAAACGACAAAGATTCATTTTCCAAGCGTTTTATAAAATTTGATAAACATGACTCCAGTGAGACATGGAACTTAACGTGATTGAAAGTTAAAGTTATCTACAATTCTACTGTGTTTAAATACAAAATTATGCGGAACCATTTGGGAAAATTAACCAATAAGAAATAAGAAAAACAGGAAAGTGACTAACGTGAGAATGGCATAGGCGTATGCAAATCAACCAAGAAATACAACTAGTCAGTCACTAAAAGTAAATACCGAAAAGGAGTAAGAGTCAGGGAAAGACGTAAGTAATACTGAAACGATGTAATAAAAGTTAGTCATGAGCTGAGACGGAAAAGCGGCATAAAAATCAAAGAAGTAAAATATGTAAATGACGAATGAGTAAATCAAGGAGAAGAAAATAAAAAAAAAATGAATGAGCAAAAAGGGGCCATCGTAACAGAAGAATAAATTAAATAGAGAGCAGCAAGCAGCAAGCAGCAAGCCTAAATTAAATACCAGCTGTTGGACACTTTGTCAAATATTGGCAATTATTTGAGGAAGCTATATAGCTATTTAGTAACAATATATTGTTTCAGTTGAAAAGCATTGTTTTTTTTATTTTGTTCCAAACAAAAGATCTTTGTTCTGACCAAAATCCTTACTGAAACCCTGAATCTAAGAGGACTGTCTATGCAAGTAAATCCTAAGCTGACCCTCTTTTCTTACAAAGTGTCTGGATAGATTTCTGACACACGAGCCTATCTAGACCGGCAAGTCAGGAAATCATTGTTATATTTGAAGAAAACAGTCAATATTTTGAAATTGCTTAGGATCTCTTTATGCACTGAGGGTATCTGGTATTAGCAAGAGAAATTTGTTTTCTATTCTGGATGTTTGATGAAGTATCTGCAATGCATTCAGACAAATGAACATGAATAGATGTCATTGTTTAAGAGCATGCATTTATTTGATCAGTTCCAGAGAAATTCATGATAATTTTCCTCTATTATGTTTATGATACTGGGTTAGATTTGTCTTTCTAAAGAGATTCACTAAATGCATGGTGCAGATGATTTTTATGAAATGTAGATGTTGGGCTGCATTGCTACGTAGGTTAATGTATCTTTACCCTAAACAGGTACATTATTGTTGCACATCTTACTTACGTACTTGAAAAGGATACCCAAAACCAGGTGGATTTTAGAAAACACACCCAAAACTGGTACATTATTGAATTATATGAAAAGGATACCCAAAAGCGGGGGGATTGTAGAAATCCGACCCAAAACCGGGGTTCACACATACCCGTCCTTGACTTTAGGCACCTACACCCCCGGGCGATTTTCCAAAGCAATGAAAATTCCACAGTTGCCCCAAATATACACCCTCCCTTGCAAACATTCTTCGCAAAGCAAGGGTCAAAAGAATGGTTCACATCTAGAGTTGGTAAAGTCACATCATCAAAGATTCCATTATTAATGGGGCTATCTGGACAAAAGGAATTTACCACCTTGCCTTGTGGTTGTGCATTGCAGAAAATGTTCACATCCATGTTCACATCCATGTTCACACCCGAGAGTGTAATTTACTGTATAATAACTTTCATCAAAATACTAAATACACTAGGTACCATTCAAGAAAACAAATGTATGAAAGTCAAAATGATTACCAATTTTCTCAATACTTTTTGAATCAAAAATCTACTGTACAACAATATATGCAAGGCAAGACCTTTATGCAAAGACTAAAGAAGTAAAAATTTTTTAATTTCATCCCTGCAGTAACAGTTGACGGAAAGGTGGTGGTAAAGTCACTGAATAATGCTATTCCAGCATCTCTTCTGATTGACATCCACCACAGACAAGTGACAGGTGAATGCAGTATTCAAGAAGCAATCTGCTCCGTCAGAAACAGCCTGTTTCCAGAAGGTCATACACCATACCCTTGCAGTAGGCAGACTTCAGAGAGCTTTTAAACATGCTACATTCACTTGTTGCAACATACTACTATCGGCATGCTATCAAACAATGGAAAGATCAAGGAGTAGATTTTGCCATGCATTTATATGTTCCGGAGGAAGATCCAGTGACTGGTGCAATACATCATAAAAGAGGTGACCATAATCACATTCTGAAGCGTATTGGTCATCACACTAGGGATGGTAAAAATCTAAAGATTAGATGCAAAGCCTTTGATGAAGCCATGCTAGACCCAAAAACAGGCTAACTCACACTGCACTGACAGTCCAGAGAAAGCAGTATGTTTCTGATGCAGAAAGACTACTTTCCCATCATGTAGCAAAGTTTTTCTTGAACAAGGGTTACAGCTCCGAGGCAAACTATGTTCGAACAATAGATATTTTGTTCTGTATTTTTCTTGAATTTGTTCTTCCTTTGATTCTGAGCATCTTTGTATACGGTCTTTCTCGCAAACTGATTCCCAGCGATCTTCTTTGCTCACAAACAAAAACGCTCAATAAAACATTGATAATCATCTTCAGGGTCCTTGTAAATAATAAAATCTTTAACCTTCACAACTGAACTGAACAGAGTCAATTGTCTACTCATTTTACTAATGTTCAAGACATCGATTCAATTCCAAAATTTGAGAACCAATTCCAAAATATTTGAAAACCCAAGAATTTACGACACGTGCACAACTCTTTCTCATTTAATGTGTCATGTGACTTTACCGTTGTCAGCGCAACCCAGCACCGCCTGGCTGGCTCCTACTAAAACACGGAACGCAAAACGAAACGCGAAACGAAACAAAACGGCGGAACAGAACAGCGAAACTACTAAAATACGGAACAAAATTACTAAAATGCGAAACGGAATTACTAAAATGCAAAATGGAATTACTAAAATGCGAAACCGACTGCTTGACAAAGGAGCGATCAGTGAAATACTCAATTACTAAAATGTGGAACGATTACTAAAATGCGTAACGGCATGTCAAGCCTCGTTCTCATTTGCTAGTCGGACAAAACACGGAACAGCGAAAACAGCGGAAGAAGTGCAAGTTTCATGGCATGTGGTATGGCAAAATTGGAACGTGAAAGCGAAAGTCTTTCCGTGAAACATGAAAAGCTTATATTTACGTGCATGATATGTTAACAGCCATTAATACTGCTTGTAATTTGATTTGTAGTGATTTTGATAAAGAAATAATTAATTTGGAATCAAACATTTCGAGTTTCGTTTCAAATAAGGTTACGTCAATATTGTGTAACAAAATTGATCATTTCCTATTTTACTGTTGTTGTTGTTGCTGCTGTTGTTGCTGTTGCTTCCATTCATCATTTTGGCGCAAATCTTCGCGGCTGCTCGTGCTCGATGCAATATGGCTGATTCGTTAAAGATACCGTTGACAGTTGTCATTCAATTGTATTTAATCGACAAAGAAAGCAAAAGAAAAAGCCTTGTGCACAAGGAGAAGACTTCATTTCCATTTTCAAATAAAGACCACAAGTTTCTGGCAATTTTGAAAAAAGATTTGATTGATTACACTGGCATTAGTGATTCTGCTAAAGAGAAGGGCCTAGGCAGCAATATTGATGTTTCGCTCATCAGGGCCACTCGAACAGCAAGTGGTGCGGAAAGTTTCACTATAAGAACACAGCTGCAGTGGGAATACGAGATGGCAAGACTCTTTGAACCAAACACTCTTCTTCAAGGTTAGATAAATAAAATGTAGTTCATGTTGTTTTAGCTCTGAAATAGCTTTGTGTGCCAAAGCAAAGTTTAGTAATCACTCGTCTTCATGTTTTACTACTAAATGTTTCAACTTTGTGCATACCGTAAAAGATATTAAGCCTTGGGGGGCTTATTTGATTTTGCACCCTCCAGAGGGGCCTTATTAGAGAGGGGAGGGCTTACTCACAAAATAAAATGACAGGGATACAGATGACACCTTTTTAGTTCTTTTGCACCATATTTTGCGGATTCAACATACAATTTTTTACGAGTCAAATACATAATTTCGACACAGTTTTATCTCCAACATATCAAAATTAAAATGCAAGATAATCTAGCTCAAATAGATAGGAAATCTTTGGTAACCACTGGAATTTGATATAAGAGGAGGGGGGGGCTTAATAGAGACGGGGGCTTACTAAAAATTTTGTCTCAGAGGGAGGGGGGCTATTCCTCGATGTATCACAGAATGAAATTTACAATGTTAACTATTTATAGTCTATTTAAATTCCAATTAAAGTTTATATATTCTATTTTCATTTCAATCTGTTACCATTGTATCGTAACTACGTTCTCGGGTTCTTGGGTTGACAGTATAAAATGCCTATACAATGATTATGGACTGTTATAGTGCCTGCGCTACTTAGTTCAATGAAAAGAAATAAAAATGCAGAAATTGTGAAGATGCTTGGGTTCTCGGGTTTTTGGGTTGACAGTATAAAATGCCTATACAATGATTATGGACTGTTATAGTGCCTACGCTACTTAGTTCAATGAAAAGAAATAAAAATGCAGAAATTGTGAAGATGCTTGGGTTCTCGGGTTTTTGGGTTGACAGTATAAAATACCTATACAATGATTATGGACTGTTATAGTACCTACGCTACTTAGTTCAATGGAAAGAAATAAAAATGTAGAAATCGTGAAGATGCTTGGGTTCTCCGGTTCTTGGGTTGACAACATAAAATGCCTATACTATGATAATGGACTGTTATAGTACCTACGCTACTTAGTTCAATGGAAAGAAATAAAAATGTAGAAATTGTGAAGATGCTTGGGTTCTCGGGTTCTTGGGTTGACAACATAAAATGCCTATACAATGATTATGGACTGTTATAGTACCTACGCTACTTAGTTCAATGAAAAGAAATAAAAATGCAGAAATTGTGAAGATGCTTGGGTTCTCGGGTTCTTGGGTTGACAACATAAAATGCCTATACAATGATTATGGACTGTTATAGTACCTACGCTACTTAGTTCAATGGAAATAAATAAAAATGTAGAAATTGTGAAAATGCTTGGGTTCTCGGGTTCTTGGGTTGACAACATAAAATGCCTATACAATGATTATGGACTGTTATAGTACCTACGCTACTTAGTTCAATGGAAAGAAATAAAAATGTAGAAATTGTGAACATGCTTGGGTTCTCGGGTTCTTGGGTTGACAGTATAAAATGCCTATACAATGATTATGGACTGTTATAGTACCTACGCTACTTAGTTCAATGGAAAGAAATAAAAATGTAGAAATTGTGAACATTCTTGGGTTCTCGGGTTCTTGGGTTGACAACATAAAATGCCTATACAATGATTATGGACTGTTATAGTACCTACGCTACTTAGTTCAATGGAACTTGGTAGGAGATTCCAATACAGTGGTAGGAGATTCCTTTACAGTGGTAGGAGATTCCAATACAGCTGCAAATGACATGAACCATGACTTGAACTTGATAAGTCGGTGGGCTCACGCTTGGAGAATGTCCTTTAATCCTGATCCGCAGAAACAAGCTGTTGAATTAACATTTTCAAGGAAAAAGCTCGAAATTGATCATCCAGTGATTCTTTTTAACAACGTACCTGTCAAGAAAGTAAATGAACACAAACATTTAGGAATTATCCTGGACTCAAAGCTGTCTTTCTCAGCTCATATCAAATCAGCGATCTCTAAAACGAGAAAGGGCATTGGTTTGCTAAAATATCTCTCCAAATACTTGCCAAGGCATACCCTAAATGAATTATATAAGCTCTATGTTCGACCCCACCTAGACTATGGTGATGCCATTTACCATATTCCTGCCAAAGTATGTGAATTCAGTCAACATATTATTATACCAAATTTAATGGAAAAGCTAGAGTCCGTACAGTATTCTGCTGCCTTAGCTGTGTCAGGTACATGGAGGGGAACATCTCGAGAGAAGCTGTACGCAGAGCTTGGTTGGGAGTCACTGAGTTCCCGAAGATGGAGTAGACGCCTTACCTTGTTCTACAAGTTTATAAATAATCTTAGTCCTGAGTATACAGTTGATCCAATTCCCCCTCTTCATCAGTCGCAGTACCGTCTCCGCGGACAGGATGTCATTGGGCGACTAAAGGCAAGGACAGAAAAATTTAAGTCTTCCTTCTATCCAAACTGTTTATGCGAATGGAATAAGCTTGAGCCTGAATTGAGACTTGCACCTTCTATTGCTGTTTTTAAGAAAAAGCTCTTATCAATAATCCGTCCCCCTGCAAAATCTGTATTTGGAATTCACGATCCCACAGGATTGTCCTACCTAACACAACTCAGGGTTGGTCTCAGCAAGTTAAATCTCCATAAATTCAAGCATAATTTCAGAGATACCATAAACCCAATGTGCCCAACAAGCGATGGCATTGAAGACACGGAGCACTTTTTGTTGCTCTGCCCTTCTTTTGATGTTCAACGACAAAATCTTCTCGCTGAAATTGTTGAATTATTACGACCATATGTACAAATCACCAATCTTTCAAATCATTCTTTGACGCAGCTTTTATTGTATGGTGATGAAGACCTTTCTAATGAGTTGAATAGAAATGTACTCGAATTAACTTTACGCTTCATCCACGAAACTGGTCGGTTTGATTAAGATCTATTGAGAATTTAGCCATGCACTAAGCAATCACCAAGTCCCGTACCGTTAGTGTTTCTTTTCCCTGTAAATTCTGTTTCACATCAGATGGTCAGGCATTTTACTTACCTAAATCTACACCAAATGAGTTGCACTCGTTGCATCAACAAATTCATCGCAACACTGACCTGACATCTGGAGTGAAACTGAATCCAGTATAGTATCCTTTAATTTATAAATTGTTCGTAGTGTGATTGTATACGGTTTAACGTTTCGTGTTTTTAGATATTGGCCATTGGGGCAGTCAGTCGCTCCCCACGGTATCGTACTTGTAGTGTCGTATAGTAATTAGAATTAGGTATAGTAGAATGTAAAGTATCTTGTAAAATTTAATTTATAAAAAAAAAAAAAAAAAAAAAAAAAAGTTCAATGGAAAGAAATAAAAATGCAGAAATTATGAAGATGCTTGGGTTCTCGGGTTCTTGGGTTGACAACATAAAATGCCTATACAATGATTATGGACTGTTATAGTACCTATGCTACTTAGTTCAATGGAAAGAAATAAAAATGTAGAAGTTGTGAAGATGCTTGGGTTCTCGGGTTCTTGGGTTGACAACATAAAATGCCTATACAATGATTATGGACTGTTATAGTACCTACGCTACTTAGTTCAATGGAAATAAATAAAAATGTAGAAATTGTGAAGATGCTTGGGTTCTCGGGTTCTTGGGTTGACAGTATAAAATGCCTATACAATGATTATGGACTGTTATAGTACCTACGCTACTTAGTTCAATGGAACGAAATAAAAATGTAGAAATTGTGAAGATGCTTGGGTTCTCGGGTTCTTGGGTCGGGTTCTGGTGGCAGAGTTTCTTAGCTGCTTTCAACGGCAAACGTTTACTTCACAACAAAGTTCCAATAGCTGATGTTGAAACAGATGCCTCTCAGGACGCTGTCGGCTCCTATTTTCGGGGGGATTGGGCTTATTCTTTCCTGCCTGCAGATGCCCCCCTTGTAGCCCCTCTCCATATAAATGTTAAAGAGGCATTTGCAATCTATCTCGCTGTTAGGAGGTGGGGTTCCCAACAGTGGCGTAGCCAGGGTCCTGTCTTTCGGGGGGCAAGATGCGAGCGAAGCGAGCAAAAACGGGGGCCTGGGGGCTTGCCCCCGGAAAATTTTCGGGGGCCACACCCTTTAGAATGCCGGAAACACCCTCTTTTAGACAAAGTCACCCAGAATCGAAGAATAAAAGGGCTAAGTTCATTAAAGTTGCAGATGAAAATTTACGTACTTGGAGTTGCCTACTCCCAGGACAAAAACAAGAATATACCTGAACAAAACAAGCAGATGAAATAGGTTCATTAAACTTTCGATGCCATTTTAAAAAGCAATCAATGACAGCTTCCCTTCTTCTTTTAGTCTTATTTGAATTCTAATCAAAATATTGTAGTTTAGAAACTCTAATGTTATTGCTAACATCAGAATACCCATGTCATGCGTGGCAGATTGATTGGAAAACTTGTCAGCAGAAGGGTTGATTGACCCATCGAGAGCCCACAAAGAATGCTAAGGGTTTGGGCCCATGAAGCAGGTTTTATATCATCGTTCGCCAACTTCAATTTTTATTCGCCTGTCGTCTTGAAACTCTTATCAACACGCTATAAAAACAGCAAATGCTCGTGCAGTTGAATGGTGACGTTTAGTGAGCATAACAAACAAAGCGACTGCAGCGGCGTGGCCAGTTTGAATAAAGTGGGGGTGTGACAATGAGGGGGCCTGGGGGCGACAGGAAAATTTTTGTGGCCACACCCTTTAATGTGGCTTAGAATTCATCTCCCATTATCATGCTTGCCTTCAGCAACAAGGAAACCTTGATCGTTTTGTAACAGTTATCCTATGAATCAGAGCACGACTAAATTTTTGAAGAAATACCCTTAGAATGCATCTCCCAATATCATGCCAAAGCTTGCCTTTTGCGACAAGGAAGCCTTGATCGTTTTGTGACGGTTATTGTGTGAATCAGAGCACGAGGAAAGTTTTTGAAAAAAGATCATTAACTTTGGCTTAAAATGCGTCTCCCAATATCATACTTGCCAGTGCCAAGATTTGAAATTTATCGGAAAATTCTTTCCCAACCTATACCCAACTATTTTCTCTTCGGTTTTAGATGAAATTTTTGAGAAGCGCACATTGACTTTCATGGCATTTTCGAAAAGAGGGGCACTGTCGATAAAAATTAAGGAAGGCATAAATAAATGCTAGATGCATCTGGGAGTGTAGAAATCGCGATGAAGTAGACCCGAAGTAAACAAGTGGCAGCATGTTGCCAAAGACGAAAAGTGTAAATACACATAGAAGTGCGAGCGAAGCGAGCAGAAATTTCTGAGAAGCACTTAATTTGATTTATATTTTTTCCCAAATAGATGCAATACACATACACAGTTAAAGGGGTGCCTAAGTCGGGTTCATTGATTCTAAGAAAGCTGCAATGCCTGGATGTGATAACAAGCCAAGCGGTAGTATGATGTTATACGAGACATACTATGATAGATGTTTGGAATTGCGAGCGAAGCGAGCAAAACTTTTTACTATCCTTGTTGACTTAAATGATGCAAAGATGCCATTTATTAGTTAAAGGGATTGACTTCCTTGTCCCCGTTTGACATTCACAAACAGCGCTGAGACAACTGTTGGCGGTAAATACAACTTACCCCCCCCCCCTTCAGTTTTTCAACGGATTTGGACGAATCACGAAAACCACCTTTGGCGATGATTGGAGGGGCGGCCGCCCCCCTTGCCCCCCCTGGCTACGCTACTGGTTCCCAATGGGCTAGCCATCATGTGATTATCCACTGTGATAATCAAGCCGCAGTAGCCATGATTAATAAGGGCACTACTGCCAACCCCATCATCATGTCATGGCTTCGACATCTGTTTTGGCTATCAGCTATTCATAACCTTCGTCTTACTGCTGTTTATGTTCCAGGCATAGACAATATTCGTGCAGACCGTATTTCTCGTATGCATAATGGCGTTGCATTATTACAGTTGTACTCAGAATTGTGTAGATACACACCTTCACACAGTGTCTCCAGTGAGCTCCTTGTCAACCACATGTCTCCGAATAGTGCTATGTTTCTTTGTTCTAGGTTCTGCACAGGTTTACAAGGAGCTCATTGAGGAGATTGCATCCTTGCGCAACCAGACATTTGCCCCAAGCACCAAGCGAACTTATAGCACACATCGTGATACCTACCTTCGGTTTTGCCATTCCATGAACCTTCCTTCACTACCTGCTTCGACACATGCGATTGGTTTATATGCAGCATATTTGGCTCGTACACTAAAAGTTTCCAGCATCAAGCAGTACCTTGGCATCATTGGCCTAATGCACAAAGAATTTGGCCTAAACAACCCGCTCGCTGGTAATTGGCAACTCTCTTCCCTTCTCACAGGGGTAAAACGAGTTCATGGCAATGCCCCCAAACAGAAGCTCCCAATCAATTTCGGTATTCTGCGGGGTATTCACTCGCAGCTTAATCTCACCTATAGTGTTGATGCTGCCTTCTGGGCAATATGTCTGGTTGCCTTTTTTGGTATGTTCCGCAAATCACATTTACTCATAAGTAAGGTGGGAAGCTTTGATCCTGGTAAGCAGCTCACAAAAGCCGATTTCTCCTTCTTTCCTGGGGGTGCCATGGTCCGGGTGCGCTGGAGCAAAACTATCCAGTTTAGGGAAAAGGTTGTTCAGATACCCCTGATTGCAGCCCCGGGTTCCCTTTTCTGTCCAGTCTCTGCTATCTCTCGAGCTTTTTCCTTCACCCCTAACATATCCAATGACTCCCAGGCTTTCCAGTGGGTACATTCCTCCCTAAGTATTCGGCCTTTCACCTATGGGTTCTTCATGACAAAGCTGCGCACATGCCTTAGAAAACTGTGGCCTCCACGGAATGGACTTTGGATCCCATTCTTTTCGGCGTGGGGGGGCTTCATTGGCCTTCCAAGCTGGCTTACCCCTTGAGATTATCAAGATTTTGGGTGACTGGAAGTCCAATGCAGTCCTGTTGTACCTCACTGTCCCCCTTGATATCAGAATCAAAGCTACCACTCTTCTTTCACAACATATACCACAACAATAACATTCCACCTACAACAATATCCTTTGGATTTGGCAGATTATTACTATACTGTAATAATAATTAAATAATATGTTTAAGGACTGTTTACTGTATCTTATTGTATTTTAGGTTTAGATAATTGTTTTGTGTGTTATGAGAATTCATCTTATTCCCAACACTGTCTCCTTTCTAACACATATCTGATTTAGGTGCACATTTAGGTAATAAACTAAATGTTAGTCTAAATCAGCAAGTGTTGGGTATAGGTTGAATATTGGAGGACCTTGGGCTTTCAGTCATACTAGGTCGGCCTAGATTTAGCAATATTGCTAGGGCCTATTTCCTCATAGTCAGTGTGAGTCAGGTATGATGGCATAACTTTGGTAGCCTATCAGTGAATGGCAAACTACGTAGTTCAGCTCCCTTTGCCATATTTGGGGCATCAATGGTAGGGTACAGTATATATAGGGGTTTCTGCTAGGTGTCCTTCACTTGCAAAATATTCATGGACACATAGACATCTCAAGTTTTTCCCCACCCTCCACTTCACATAGCACATAACACAATCATATTAATGCAGATTATTACTATACTGTAATGATAATTGAATAATATGTTTAAGGACTGTTTACTATATCTTATTGTATTTTAGGTTTAGATAATTGTTTTGTGTGTTATGAGAATTCATCTTATTCCCAACACTGTCTCCTTTCTAACACATATCTGATTTAGACATTAAATAAATATTTGGGGTCTGTGAATTACAGCATGGACAAAAATTGAATATTTGGGGTCCAAAAATCCGAAGAAAGGAAGAATCCTGCGATTTGGCCCTTGAAGTTGCCAATCATGAAATAAATGTTTTGGTATTATTCAAGAACTGAGAAAGATCAAGAAGCTCAAATTTAATCATTCAAAAATTGTTGGGGGCCCCAGAAATAGATAACAATATTTGGAGTCTCAAAAACATTTAGACTCAATATTTGGGGTGGATATCTAGATCTTTACTTCTTCGTTTTGTAAATTACTAAACTGACGTGGAATCCTGGAAGTGCAAAACACTACACATTGATATACGTACTAACATATCTAGTCATATAAATATTACCAGCCAAATCTAATAGTAGCAAAAGGGCAACAATTGTGTGGCATCTATCTCCTCCCAAATAAGTTGACCACGATTCTCGGCTTGGTTAAAGTTATTTCATAACCAACTATCCCCCAACTATCCAAAGAAAAGAAAACTTATGTCAGCAAGCTAATCAATAACTGGATACAACAGCGGCAGGCTTACTGATAAGATGAGCAACGTGTTGACCAACAAGTCAACACCTGAATATTTAGGCCTATGCCTATATGAATTCAATTTTTTTTTCGGCCGTTCACGGGCTTTAAAACATCATGGTATTGTGGTTGTTGTTGTCAAGCAGTCAGAGGCATTTTATGTTGTCAACCCAAGAACCCGAGAACCCAATCATCTTCACAATTTCTACATTTTTATTTCTTTCCATTGCTAGCATAGGTACTATAACAGTCCATAATCATTGTATAGGCATTTTATGTTGTCAACCCAAGAACCCGAGAACCCAAGCATCTTCACAATTTCTGCATTTTTATTTCTTTCCATTGAACTAAGTAGCGTAGGTACTATAACAGTCCATAATCATTATATAGGCATTTTATACTGTCAACCCAAGGACCCGAGAACCCAAGCATCTTCACAATTTCTACATTTTTATTTCTTTCCATTGAACTAAGTAGCACAGGTACTATAACAGTCCATAATCATTGTATAGGCATTTTATGTTGTCAACCCAAGAACCCGAGAACCCAAGCATCTTCACAATTTCTGCATTTTTATTTCTTTCAATTGAACTAAGTAGCGTAGGTACTATAACAGTCCATAATCATTGTATAGGCATTTTATACTGTCAACCCAAGAACCCGAGAACCCAAGCATCTTCACAATTTCTACATTTTTATTTCTTTCCGTTGAACAAAGTAGCGTAGGTACTATAACAGTCCATAATCATTGTATAGGCATTTTATGTTGTCAACCCAAGAACCCGAGAACCCAAGAATGTTCACAATTTCTACATTTTTATTTCTTTCCATTGAACTAAGTAGCGTAGGTACTATAACAGTCCATAATCATTGTATAGGCATTTTATACTGTCAACCCAAGAACCCGAGAACCCAAGCATGTTCACAATTTCTACATTTTTATTTCTTTCCATTGAACTAAGTAGCGTAGGTACTATAACAGTCCATAATCATTGTATAGGCATTTTATGTTGTCAACCCAAGAACCCGAGAACCCAAGCATCTTCACAATTTCTGCATTTTTATTTCTTTTCATTGAACTAAGTAGCGTAGGTACTAAAGTATAGGCATTTTATACTGTCAACCCAAGAACCCGGAGAACCCGAGAACGCAAGCATGTTCACAATTTCTACATTTTTATTTCTTTCCATTGAACTAAGTAGCGTAGGTACTATAACAGTCCATAATCATTGTATAGGCATTTTATACTGTCAACCCAAGAACCCGAGAAGCCAAGCATGTTCACAATTTCTACATTTTTATTTCTTTCCATTGAACAAAGTAGCGTAGGTACTATAACAGTCCATAATCATTGTATAGGCATTTTATACTGCCAACCCAAGAACCCAAGAACCCAAGAATGTTCACAATTTCTACATTTTTATTTCTTTCCATTGAAATAAGTAGCGTAGGTACTATAACAGTCCATAATCATTGTATAGGCATTTTATGTTGTCAACCCAAGAACCCGAGAACCCAAGCATCTTCACAATTTCTGCATTTTTATTTCTTTCCATTGAACTAAGTAGCGTAGGTACTATAACAGTCCATAATCATTTTATAGGCATTTTATGTTGTCAACCCAAGAACCCGAGAACCCAAGCATCTTCACAATTTCTGCATTTTTATTTCTTTTCATTTAACTAGGTAGCGTAGGTACTATAACAGTCCATAATCATTTTATAGGCATTTTATACTGTCAACCCAAGAACCCGAGAACGTAGTTACTATACAATGGTAACAGACTGAAATGAAAATAGAATGTATAAACTTTAATTGGAATTTAAATAGACTATAAATAGTTAGCATTGTAAATTTCATTCTGTGATACATCGAGGAATAGCCCAAAAAACGCCCCCCCCACTACGAATAGGGTTAAAAGCTCACAAAATGTATATTAGTAAGTTATACGAGCTAGGAATTATGCAAGAGGATTTATGACTCAAGAGTCAATTTTTGTTTTTTCTCATTTTGTTTTTTGTTTTGTTTGTAGTTCATTGATCACCAGTCTCTCAACCTGCACAACGTTTAGGGGCGTTATTAGCAGGATGTCTTTTTAGTGCAAGAGACCCGGTGAACCCAAGTTAAGGGCACCGTCAATGGCCGCTAATAATATTGAGTTTTGTTTTGTTCCGGCAGTTTATCAATAAGTCTTGGGGTGTAGTGATATTACAAATTCTTGTGTGAAGGAGGTGGAAAGTGGACTCAGGGGGGCATGGTGTAGTCGAATTAGGGCAAACAGAACTGTGCACGCTTGGCAGTAGTTGATAATTAGATACACGGTTTAGGTACACATGTGTCTTTAAAAAAGCCCATTAAGGTTACTGTATCCCTTCAGGACGATAAAAAGTTTTTTCCGATCATTTTTTGGATTTTTAGATTATTGGATAGCACACACATCTACCTACAATTTCTAATAATTTCAAGGAATTTTACTTTATTTTTCGGCGAATTATAAGCAATTTAAAGCCAGGTATTTTCTGCTAGGAAAATGCTGTTTACATGAGGAGGATTATTTGAGAACTAAAGGCTAAATGTTTCAAGTGCCTTTGATTTCCTGTTGAATGGATTTTGTGGTTATAATACCAATTATGTCATTGTAAACTCTGCACTAAATACATACAGGATTACTCTGTTTACTCTTGTGGCCAGATTGAAGTTAATCATTTTCAACAGTGGAGCTGTACACTAAGAGACTGTTTCAGCGCTTTTCTCAAAGTCAATTTTTCAGCAACCAATGGGTATTCATACAGCTCCCTGTACCCAACGGCTTGATATAATTGGCTGAAATTTGGCAGACAGAGGTAAAAGGCATCGGGGGACCAAAGTGTGTCTCACTTTTGAGAAAAATTGCTATGTCTGCTTTGCTCTTCAATTAATGTATCTTCATTAGAAGTAATTTCTTTCAGGACTCTGTTCTCCTCTTTAATGTTGGCATTTCTAATTTTAACTGATCGTTTGTTTTCAAAAGTTTCTCAAAATCATGCTTTATCAAATCATTTGAATGCTTCAAATACTCTGCTTCTTTAGATAGTTAGTTAAAGGTATTTGTTACTTTCCTCAGATCATAATTTTTTCTCTCCGGGGTTTTCTTCGTCAAATCTACAAGTATGGCTCCTTCCTCCAAACCATTTTCAAATTGAAAAATACACTCAAGAAAATTCTCCTTTTCTGTCCGTTTTGCTGCTAAATTTCTTAGTTTATCAAACTTTTCCTTCAAACGCCTCGCTTTTGTTATGAATTTCTTTGACTGCAAATATCTTCTAAATTACATGGCTCAGCTAAATTTTGCATACAAGAATAAAAACATCCTACTGGTAACGTGTGAATGTTGCAATACAGCAGCAGTTGAATGACGAGTCCATTTGCGATTTTGCTGATGCCTATCTCTAGAATGACGTTACAATCAAGATTTTGTTCAGTGATTCCTATCTTTGTACAATAACTATTAACCAATCTGTCACTCCTTCTTCTCTTAGCTGATGAAACCTTATCCTCATCATCCTCACCCTGGTTTTGTTCCATGATTATTGTAGTACGTAAAACATTCAAACATTCTGTATGTCTACAGTTTAATAGCTGATTAAGGTAAAAATTACAACAGTCTTAAGTCTATAGAATTCGAAAAACGAATATGTTCTTTCATTCAAGTTTTGGAGGTATACTACAGCAGCTTGCTTGCACAACGTTTTTTATCGTTGTTGATGTTTTTGAAAACGAACATTTTAACAAACTCACTTCTAGCTCTAAAAAAAGAAAAATTTGCAAAAAATCCTAGAATCGAATTCAGGCTTTCTGCTAAAGATTTATTCGTAAATCTTCAAAATCGGCCCAGTGTACGATTTATTGTGGCCTGCCAAACGTGCATAGTTTATTTTGGTGCACCCAGTAGCTAAGTCCATCGTCATCTTCCCCATATTGAACTTCACAGAAGAGCGAGTCATTTTCATTGATTTTGATCTCTTCACTCAGCTCCACATAGAAACGTCAACATTCCTTCCATCTGCGTAGTGGAATTATATCTCTATCTAAGAGCTTTCCTAACAAATCGTACAATCTTTCGATCAACTCGCACTTGGAAGTTACTATTCCTTTCTGTGAGAGCAACTGATAGAGCAAATGGCAATTTTACTTGTTTCCTGTTGTCTGTTGTGTGGGTCTTTCGCTTTAATAATAATAATAATAATAATAATAATATAAGTAATTAAGGGAGTGGAAGGTCGTGAGACCTATAAAGCCCTGCTACGTTCTGTCACACGACTAAATCGTGTACGAGAATCTG
Source organism: Aurelia coerulea (assembly GCA_039566865.1). Taxonomy (NCBI): domain Eukaryota; kingdom Metazoa; phylum Cnidaria; class Scyphozoa; order Semaeostomeae; family Ulmaridae; genus Aurelia; species Aurelia coerulea. The sequence continues at coordinate 14,794,380 of CM076947.1, forward strand.
TCTATGTGTTTTAGTCGATCATATGCTCGTTCAAATTGTTGCACTGTCGAATAGTTGATAACTTCGGTTGATAAATTATCCCAGTCATTAATGATCCTTTGCGTGAAAAATTGTTTACGAACCTTTAAGTTACACCTCTTCTTGAATAACTTTAGTTTATGTCCTCTTGTATTGCTTTGTTTCAATTCGAAGAGCAAGGACGGATCAATGTCCATAAAGCCCGTTAATAGTTTAAAGGTCAGAATCATGTCTCCGCGCTTTCTTCTGTATTCGAGTGATGGCAGGTCTAATGCTGTTAATCGATCACCGTATGACTTGTCCTTAATCGTTTTTACTAGTTTCGTAGCTCTGCGCTGTACATTTTCAAGCCTTTTGACGTGCTTGATTAGGTAAGGGCTCCATATAGCTCCAGCAGACTCCAGTAAAGGTCTAACTAAACTCTTGTATAAAATTAAAAAGACTTCTTTATTAATGAATTTGATTGTTCGTTTTATTGACGCGAGGACTCCATTTGCTTTCTTTACGCATTCGGCAACTTGTTTTTCAAACATAAGTTTACTATCTACAAAAACACCAAGGTCTTTTACATCTGCTGATATTGAGATGTCCGTTTCACATTTGTTCTTTTCGTCCTGAACATGATATCTCGGCGATGTGTCGAGCTGATTGCCAAGATAGAGTACATGGCATTTGTCTGTATTAAGTGGAAGTTGCCACTGTTTCGACCATTTTCCAACGTTTGAAATATCAGACTGGATTTGGACTTTATTTCCAGCGCTTGATGAATAGACTTTCAAATCATCAGCAAACATTTTCACTTTGCATTCATCTAAGATGTCAGGTAAATCATTTATGTACAGTACAACAAGTAATGGTCCTAACACACTTCCCTGTGGTACACCGCTTAATGCGTTACTCCAATTCGATTTGTAACCATTTAGAACGACGCGTTGTTTCCGATCACTTAGAAAAGATGATATCCAGGCAAGGATCTTTCCGTCAATTCCGTAACATTTCAGTTTGAGTAATAATCTTTCATGTAGTACCGAGTCGAATGCTTTCGCAAAATCAAAGTAGATAACGTCAACGCATTTTCCTTGATCTAACAATGAAGTTACTTCTTCAAAAAATTCGAGCAGTTGCAATACGCAGGATCTTTTGCAACGTAATCCGAATTGATCAGGTGAAAAAAGGTTATGTTCATCTAAATGATTTACGATACAGTTTTTTATTATTCTTTCCATCACTCTACATATAATCGAGGTAAGGCTAATCGGTCTATAATTTTCTCTAGCATGTTTGTTACCTTTCTTGAATATTGTTCCTTACCTTTCTCCCAGCCTTCGTTACTTCCTGTTTACGTGTCTCATATTTTTTAACCAGATTAGAATGAGATTTCTTGGAGTAAAAGGAGAACAAAAGCTTGAATTATAGCCAATTTCCAACTACTTTCGTGATGCTGAATATTTCTTTCTTTCTTATAACCTTTCAGGAATGTTATCGTTCAAAAACTTTAAGAATTCACCTTCAAAATCATAATCGGCTTTAGAGTATTACATCAAATAGAGACAAAGCAAAATGGCATAAAAATAGGCCCAGTCTCAGATTAGATAGATCACCTACCTTCACATGAGTTAAGAAATTTGCTGTTGAGCTTAAACTGCCACTGTACAGCTTTTTGCATGTTGTGCATTTTGCCTTTACATTCCCCTTTTCATCTGTGGTTGCAATGGAAAAGAACTGTCCGTCCAAAATTACTGGAATCTTTTCATGTGCTTGCCATATTTTTGCCTTCACACAGGCAGCGAAGCAAAGTGAAAGGAACATCTGATTTCGTCGGAACGTCCCATTTTGTTTTCACTTATAACGCTGTTACATTGCTTTGGTCCTGAGAGCTGATTCTATAAGAAAACCATCAGATGCAAAACAACGGGCGAAACAAGGTCCCGCGCTATGTTTTAGCGTTGTTTTGGAGAATGTACCAGTTGCAGCCTTCCTTAGTTATCACATGATACATCATATCACTGTGTGACGGGGTGTCATTGTACCGTTATGTTGCCGTACTTTTGGGCGACAAGAAAAAATAGCAAGAAAATGAACCAATTCATATCACAACAGGAAAATACAGTAGTGTGACCGCAGCCAATATTGATCTTGCCCTGAGGTTCCAGCTGCCATTGGAAAACTGGTCTTTGATGTTAGCATTGAGACAATCAAATGTGTCACACAATATGAGTACTCGTCACTCAACTTTAGCCTTATACCAATTCCTTTACTAAATCCCATTGTATCGTATGTTTTCGTGTAACAATTGTCATGAAAATTAACAGAGCAAAGAGAAGAGTACAGTCAAATGTGTGGTAGAACTCGGCGCAAAGGTGACGAGAGCATTTGCATCTTATTAAGAAATTTCCTATTTTTGCTCCAAAAACAGTGCTTTGTTGCGTTTCGTAACTTTGTGGATAGGATGGGGGCATTTGCTAATCCACGGCACCACGGCACCACGGCACTACGGCACTGAATATTTTATTATTATTTTATTATTATTTTATTATTATTTTATTATCGTTCAAATATTATTTTCAAAAACAGCAGTATGATGTTTTTAGGGACACTGGGACTACCTGTTCTTTATGGTTCCCTCTTATGCTAAAGACGATGGGACAGGGACTTTTCCACGCCAGTTTATGTTTCGTTGTATGGTTGTATGAATTTTCAATTGTGTATTCTTTTGTCGTACGAGATATTGTTGATTTTTGTAAGTTTTTTCTTTGCTAAGTTTGTAAGTTTCTCACTTTAAAACCTTCAAAAACAATATTAACATCATGTCATGCTGAGTGAAAAAAGCCAACAGAACAGCGCAAAATATGGACCTCGTTTTGTGTCTGTTCTAGGCAGAGAGACATTTAGATGCAATATTATTCGCTGACTACGAACGTGATTTGTAGCAAACTTTTCCAGTGCACTTGCTTAACTTCATTAACAGCTAGGAACAGAGCTCACATTTATTGCAAATTCTTATTCACGGCAAAAGGTGAAGCTTTTACTGCTGTATCTGCAAAAAATGTGTCAACTAAAGCCTGTTTTCAATCAGATGCAGGCAATGAAGTCCCAAATATAGTAATTTGGAAAGAATTCCTTGAAGCAACAACAACAACAAACACTGTTGAACGCCAGTGAGTGAAACAGAGAGACACTTCTTTTTGCAGCAGTTGGAACAGAAAATTTAGCAAAACAAAACTATGCATCAAAAGCCTGGTGGGGTCATTTCTTTGTGGATATGTAGACCATGTGAGTTCCCAAAACTTTAAATAGATCTCTAATCTCTGATTTTACCTGAAAATGACATGTCTCTCAAGGAAATTTCCACTGTTTGTATCAAGAAACAACTAGTGATAATCGCTGCATTCCAAATATTACCCAAATATTACATTACATTGCATGTCACAAAGAGGCAACTAACAATGTCAAATGTAACAGATATCATAATTTTAGTTGTTGTAATTCCTTTATTGTGGATTATGACTCATCTTATTTTGGAATTGTCTGACTTTGAAAAACTACCCTATTTTAAGAATCTACCGGGTATCCCAAACACAGTACTCCTGTTCAAATAATCACCAAAAATTGATTATCAAACTTCTGATAAAAATTTCTTTATGACTTGCTTTGTCAAAGACCACAAAGATATCTATAGATACTAAAATGTTTGCTCTTGATGCGACAAGGTAGAAAGATTGCACATTGAAAAACCTTATTTTGAGCTACAGTAGAAACCCGCATAAAAGAACCTGTTTCTATAAGAACCTAGAGGCTGAAATTCAATCTTTTAAACCCCCTAAATAAGAACCTCTAAGAGGCTGAAACTGGGAAAGGTTCTTATATAATAGCTTTCATGTAAATTATGAAAATGACCAGAATTTTTAGAATTCTTCACATTCTGATCAGACTTCTTCATTGGTACAAAAGATTTGTTCTCAAGAATTCTTGGGCTGGAAAACAGTGTTGATGTGTGCAAGGGAGCAAGGCCTGCTTGTATATAAGAACCTTACAGGCTGGAATTTAGAATAGCAGCCATTTAATTAAGAACCTATTCAAGCTGCCTAGAAAAAACCTAGGTTCTTTTATGCGGGTTTCTACTGTATATTTTTAAGCAAAATACTCAATTTTGCCTAACAGTCAAAACTTTCAGATTTTCATCGTCATGAAAGTCTCCAATCATAGTGTGCATTTCTTTCTGTCATTTATGACCAAACTAGAAGCTTTAAATGCACAAAGAAATTGATCTGGCAAGTATATGATTCAAAACAAGGTAGCCCTAAAAAGAGGTAAATTTGTTAATGCCAACTATGTCTGGGAAATTAATTTGGTCTTTGATCTAGTTGCCAAAAAACTGAAATTGAAGATCCCTCATGTAATCAAATTTTGGTGATTTTTCAAACGTGAGTACTTTTTTGGGACACCCGGTATGTCCTTGCACGCTTTGTTCTATGATACTCTTTCTGAGAGATGTTGGGAACTCACATTACATACATATGCATATAGAAGTGACCCTGCCTGGATCAACAGCAGTACGAATAAATGAGTATACGTCATTTTTATAAGCACAACCTGCAGGAACCAGAAGATGAGAATTCGGTTAAATCTTTATGCTATCCTGAAAACTAATAAAATTGCATGGCTCAAAGCACAGAACAAAAGATGTGGTTTTCAAATGTGATTACAAACTGTTATGAGTTCGGATAGGGGAGGGTCTAACTTCTCTGAAAGTTCAATTCAGAGGTAATTTCTAATATTCTGTATAATATTGTTGGTGCCTATAAAAAAAGCGTATACCAGCCAAGGAACAAAACATTTCAGCAATATTATTTCAACCAAACATTTCAGCAATATCAATTCAACAAAACATTCCAGCAATATTAATTCAACAAAAGCCCTTTCTGCAAACCCTCCTACAAAACTCGAGTGCTATTTCACTTTAGTTGGCAAGAAATATGGTGAATAAGAAGTATGCTTCAATAGCTCCACTTAACCACCTCTAATGCACAATTACGATTGCTTGAATATTTTCCGTTGAATTGTCCATGTTATTTCCTACTCAGGGAAGCAAATATTATTTAGACTATTTAGACTATCTCTGCAATGGAAAGTTACACGAAATCCTGTAAGTCTTGCACTCCCCTTGTTGGAGCAGGAAAAAACTTCCTAATACCAATCTTCCTAAGTAAAGGAAAATTCCTACCATAGGAGAAACAAGTTATTACCTATAAAACACCGCTTGAGCAAAGAGTAGCAGCTACCCCAATGATGATTCAGTACACATGTGCACATATTTCTATGGGAATCTCATTGCTGTTTGCTTTTAATAGGGGAATGCTTTCAGTGTCATAAGAGATATTATAGTCTGCAGATACGGATATAATGCAAGAGATGACTACTACATTACGTGCCTACGATAATGTTGCTCGTAAGCGTACGGGAAGTTATAATCAAGGAGGCTGCCCAATGAAAAGTCTATATTTTACAAAAATTTTCTCCCGACTGAGGGCAGGTTTTGCCCAAAAGATGCTAATTGTCGAAATTTTTCCAACGTTGAAGAGCTACCACCCCAAGCCCCCTAGCTCGTACGCTTATGGTCTGGCCCAAAAGAAGGGGACATAAACTGGTACCTTTGGCGATTCTACACAGGGTTGAGATGAAACGATATTTTTAGACATTTTGTAGTAAGTAGAACAATTTTGAATGTGCACAACAGAGATGAAAGCTATGAAACACCTCGATTGGTCAGTGTTTACAAAAACCTATAAAAATTTTGCTCGATCAAGACTATTTTGTAAAACAGCTGAAAGGTTTATCCTAAAACAGCCCACAGCTGATAACTTTCGATAAAATCGTAAATCCATTTGAAACATTATAAAGTAAAGTATATGCTCATTGCAACAGAGAACTCAAATGTTGCAAGCTACAATAGTGTAAAATGTACACCTGCTGATTTTCTGTAAGCAACTGGAAGCATCTGCAGTCAATGTGTATCATGCTTGGGTTGAACCATTGAAACTTGCTGCAAATGCATTGCCATGTATTACGGCGGTTGAAGTTGATGTGGTAGTACGTGTTCCAAGGCTTTCCCGATTCCCTGATTATTCCATCTTTCCGATACTTTCTCTTCATTTTCACTGTCAACACAAGCTCTTGCATCTCCATATTTTGTCCAGCTTCCAGCAGGAAATTATCACATCCATAGCATTGTGATACATTTTTTCTGCACACGTTCAGCTTTGTGAGCACGACAACTCCTTCAGGGATCCCAGTCAATGGGCCTGAAATCAAATAGGGTGCAGGTCTCTGTAGCAAAAATGGCTGGAACATGCTTGGTTGCATCTGCTGCAGCTGATCTTGATGGCCTCCTGTTGCGACATGTATAACTGTAGCTGGGGGTTGGGGAAGCTGATCTTGATGGCCTCCTGTTGTGGCATGTATCATTGTAGCTGGGGGTTGTTGATGATCAGAGATACCAGTAGCAAAGGTCGGTTGAATGTTGTGGACGTCGCTGATAACTGTCACTGTTTCAGCTTGAGGCTGAGTAGCATTTACTCGCACCGGTGTCATCTGATAGGCAACAGTTGCAACTTGGAAAATTGTCGGACTAACTGGTATATCATTTGGTTGTAGTGCTTCTATTCTACCTCTAGACTGACTGTCATTTGCAGAGTTGCTATTTGCCATGGCTTCTTTTATGATATGAGGAACATTTTGCTCAATTACGTTTGCTTTCAAAGGCAAGCGTAATCATTTTTCTGGGCTCTTTTGTGCGTTCACCTTCTTTCTGACAGGCTTTTTACGACCCACGGAAGAATTATCAATGTTTTTTGATGCAATCTTTGTGTAGCTTACTTTAGAAAGATGACTGAGGGACCTTGCATACCTTTCCAAAAATTTTGCATGTATTGCTGTCGCTATGGCATGTCCACAAAATCCATTCTGAACAAACCCAATACAATTATTATCGCAAATGATTCGGCAGCCATCGTCAATTCGCATGAGATGTGGTGGACCTCTTGGTTTTGAAATGGATCTAACTAAATACTCTCCTGCGGCAAACCCTTTAATCACGTTGTTATCTGCAAGATGTTTTTTGGCTCGCTGTATTGATGAAAATAGCGTGTCACTATATGTTGTTGGCAAAGACTCTTTTAACAGAAACAGCACAATATCACTTCTTGGACCTAACATCTCTTCAAAATCAGAATCCTTGGCATCAGGTGAATCTTGGTATTGTGCCAGTTGAGGTTTTTGGCTGTGAGACAATTCCTCTGTCAGCCCTGCTACATCTACTAAATATGTACTTTCATCGGAAAGCATCGCTGGCTCTTCTGCTGTTGGGTCTAATCTTGTCCTCAGGTTCTGACGGACATTTTTAACAGCATCTCTGCCAACTTTGTAGCGCATCGTTTGGTGATATGATTGCTTGTCAACCACAGCATTCAGAAAACCTTGTTTGAATGAAGATTTCTTTGTTGGGGAAATCATTACGTATTCGGTGCTGTAGTCTCTACAATGGTCTTGAAATTCTGCACGAACTGTGTACGGTCCATCTAGTCCTAGAAATGCTCGTTGTACATCATTCTCCTGTGCTGCAATTAACTCTTCGATTGACTTGCTAAATTCGTACATATCCAGTTTCTTATTCTTTTGCCACAGCTTTATGAGGCGGTTCATACTTTCTGGGCAATTGCTATAGAACTTCTCTGGATTACCTTGCAGTTCTGCAGCCAGCACTGCTCCTTTCATGACATGGTACTTTATTTGATCTCTCTTGTGCTTCTCGAAATATTCTTTAAACTTTTCTCCTGGCTCACCATGCAGCGAGACCCATTTATCATACAGCTCATTCAGTTTCAGCTCATACTCTTCGAATGACAGACAATCAATCAATCCTTTCCGCTGGTTGCTACCAAATATATCTCCGATTATTTCTTTCTTCTTCTCCTCAGTCATCGGTGGCATATTTCTTCGACAATTGTCCTCCTTGTGGCGTACGCAAATGAGCAAAAGAGAACTTGGAAAGGACTTGCAGGTCATATTTATCAGGGACTTCTCACCATCCATTCCGATGACCTTCACAGAATTCTCTAAACCTGGAGCAACTTCTTTCATTGCATCGCATAGCATTTTCACTACTCGTTCGTCCTTCTTGTGGCAGATCATTACTGGCCCAAGCATGGTAGGGCAAACCTTGCTTCCATTTACATACAGAGATGTATTCTTATACGTCATCACTAGGACATAATAACTGGGCTTCGTTCCCAATTCAAAGGTGAAGTCGCAGTCCAATGAAGACTTGAAGTCCTGTGCATCTGTGCAACAAAAATTTGCAATATTTTCGATCTGCCTGTTGTTGAACAAGATTATGTCGTAAGAGTGTTCATTGGTTTGTATTTTGCGGATGAATTGACTTGTTTTATCCTTTTCACTGTGTTGTTTCTTCATAAGCTCTCTCAAAGGATCACCCACTTTTGTTTCATTACGTGTTGTACTAGCAATAGTATATGCTTGCTTCTGTTTTGGTAAGTAACTCTTATTCTTTGCTCCATCAATTCCTCCCACTTCCTCCTCTGTGATGTACCTTGCCTTTTTTGGTGGTATCCCTTCCTTTAGCTTCTTTGAAATTTTATCTTTTACACTCTGGTACGTTATTGTTTTCTCGGCTGGTTGGATAAGCTTTGGGCCATTGATAAATCTATATCTTATTATGGCATTATCGATGCAGTCTCTGAATGGCTGGGCACGGCCAGTAGCTGTCTTTTTGGGCTCATAGAGGCATATGATGGCTTTTTCTAAGTCCGAAGACTGCTTGCATTTGTAATATCGTTTAACCAATCGGTACTGATTTTGCTGGTCACCTTTATGAAAGGGGCCTTCAAGTGCCTTGCTGCTTGATACATACGTGGACGTACATGCCCATGTCCAAGCATCAACTGTGACATCATTTCTGGACTCAAATGAGATAAATCCACAATGAATGTTCCATCGTCTTCTACATGCCACGGAGGTTTATTCTTAACAGTCTCATTTGCGATCACTTCCTTCTCCAGCATGACCCTCACTAGAGTCTTTGGTTGATCATTAATCAGCAATGACTGGTACTGCAGTGTGTCAAACTTAGACTTCATTGTCTTAAACAAATAGAGTTGGTCACCTTCAGAATCTGATGATCTGGCTAAGTCATCGGAGATAATTTGTACGCCATAGCTCTTATTGCAGCTGCAAAAAAAGTTGATAGTTCATTATTTGCAAAATTGAAGTACAATCCCTGTTTCGAGGGGGGGGGGGGGGATCCAGAATTCAAATTAAACCTTGGAGGCTAATTCACTTATAAATAGTTGTGGTGCTGTTAAAGACTGGTGTTTTAAGAGTCGATACTGACTTTTTTAGAGATCGTTATACGTAGCCTGTAATAGGGATTTTTCTTAAAACCAAAAATTGATTTGAATTCTGCTTGCATCCAAACTACCATGTTATATATATATATCTACTTTGCAATGTAAACCAAATGTGTTAATGAACGCACAGAGATAGTATCAATCGACCCAGAACATTTAGAATGTGAAATATTTTAGTAAAAATCAGTACTTGTACATATTTGTCCCTTGAAAATTTAAAATGTGCTTTATTTTGCAGGAAAATGTCTATGATTATGTGCTAAAATCATGAATTTCATAAACTTATAACTATTACCTACTTTATCATAACAATGCTGTCATAAATGATATTGAGTGGTGAAAATTGGCTCAATTTTCTATTTTTGCCAACCTTTACCTTGCTTTTAAGTAAGGGTTTGACCTTGGTTTGACCATAAAAGCATAACTTTCAAGGCTACCATGTGAACAAATAACTGTATCTCGAAATGAGCTATTTCTTCGTGAAAAAAATTGGGATAGATTTGGTAAATGTATATTTCAGAACAGTCACGAGAAGTAAGCTCAAGATTCAACCGAAAAATATGGATATCTTTTTCCATAAAAGAGAAAGGCCCAAGACCACTGAGACCTCCGGGCACATGGTACAACTGCAGGTTTACGAAAATTGAGCCGCAATGGCAGCTGGCGCGGGTAATTTGCCTCCATTCACTGACTGCTCTTGAGTAATTGATGAGTTCCTTGTTTCACAATGGACTTTATGCTGCACTGCACAACTACTTTATTCAACTACTTTACATTATCAGCCGACCCTTTCAATGCTACCAAAATTTTTCTATTATTTCAATTTCATACACCAATAGACTAACACAACACTATGGGCCACTATGGAGCGACCCCGGGAAATTATATAGCTCCCAACCCCCCACTACTAAATGCTAAATAGGCCCTGCTCTGTAGCCTTCTTTGCGATTGCAAAGCGATGACGTAATGAGTAATCGAAAGCGAGGTGCGTAAACGGAAGGGGAGAAAGATGGAAGTGACTTTTCATTTCATTTTATATTTCATTATCAAGGAGGCTACAGAGCAGGGCATCATTGTCAAATTGTTATACAATTTCCTCGGGTCCCTCTGATACTACTAGACTTCATTCTCTTACCAAAACTCAAAATCTAACTGGAAGTCCTCCATCCACAAGATACTTCCACACGAGCTCTCATTCGTTACTAACTATATGTATATATCTAAGTTAACGTAGACTTTTGCGAGAACTGTTGTCTTTGAAGATAATATTTGAACGATAATAAAATGATAATAAAATATTCAGTGCTGTAGTGCCGTAGTGCCGTGGTGCTGTGGTGCCGTGGTGCCGTGGATTAGCAAATGCCTAGGATGGGCCAACATCACGCTAACCACACTTATTACAGGCCCTTGCACTGCTTCATCTTGAGCTGCGTTGTGACCTGCTATTAGAAGAGGAGGTGCACTCTCTGAAAAATAAAAGGAAGATCCCTGTTGTACCTCAAGTAATGAACTAAAAGTAATGTCTCTCAACAACTTCTGTTTAAATAAATGGGTTTTCTACAGATACATCTATGCATTAGCAGAAACAAAATCTCCAATCCAGAGTACACCATTCAAGAAAGTCTGAGCTTTGTTATGGGTGCCATTGGCAGGAAGCAATATTTTGACATGATCCTATTTTCAGGTTTGTGACATTGGAAACCAAAGCGGTTTTGATGGAGATGGTGCAGAAGAGGATGCATAGCAAAGCGCAACTCCCTTGTCGAATGATGATGTGGTTACCTTAGGCAAAGTGGCAATATCCATAAAACATGACATAGGTCAATACGTTAATGGTTCAAGTAAAATCACTTTAAATGCTGAACTTCCTCTTGATATAGACGGTGCTTTTATCACTTATCCAAAGGTTTTCTGCAGTAATTGTCAAAGCTACACATCCAGGCCATGTTTCTATTCAACGAAATCATTAGTTGGTATAAGTTTTTAATTGAAGCACTTAGCTTTCTTAAATCAGGTAGCTATGGAGCAGTTTTTGCAACTGACCCTTTGGTTATCATTAATATCAAATTCAGCAGCATTAAGCATTAGTTGCATCATTATTACACTTGTGCTTAAATCAGATTACATGTTGAGTTGTCAATTGGCTTCCAATTAGCTATTTTGTTTCCATTCCACCATTCCAATAAAAAACTTACTAGCTATGGTATTCATAACTCGGTATTGTCATTGTTAGTCGGTATTGTCATCATGGACACAAATGATTACCATGATGCATGTTTAGAAACATTAAATAATAAGAACTACTATGAAGATGTTTCAGAAGATCCTAACCCTAACTACCGTAGAGAATTAGATGGAATAATCAGTGAGATGAGCAACCTTGCCTACATTGGAGAAACAGAGGAGACAAGACTTAGAGAAGGATCAAGAACACCCTGTTTTTATGGTTTACCTAAGATGCACAAGAGTTTCAGCAACTTTCCACCGTTACGACCGATTTGTAGCGGTTATTAATCATGCACGGCTAGATTATCTGAATGGGTTGATAGTTTTTAAAGCCAGCAGCAATGAAGACAAAATCATACATCAGAGACTCAACAGACTTTGTTATGCATATTAGACCGGATTTTTTCTTTAAAAAACTGGCAAAGTGGCTAACCTCAAATTTTATTTCGTATTTTCACTAAATTGACTATAGAGATTTCAAATCCAAGATGGGCAAAACAAAATTTTGACCGGAAGTCAACTTTTTTGGTGACGTCATCAACTTCAAGAAAATGCCCTTATAACCGCTCCAAATTTTTTCTCGCAACTACTACTGCCAAACAAATTGCATATTTGAATATCACACAGTCAGCGCTATTGAATAATGTATATATTTACTATTTTTGCTCACTTTTGATTTATAGGTATGATGTCATCATTCATTTATGACGTCATCCAAGTTTATGAATAAGTAGCAATAGTACAGCAGATTGTTGTGACAACTAGCGGGTAAATACAGCAATTGCTCCGACCCGAGAATTATCATTTTGAATCTGACGCACAACATCTTGTTGACGAGATAGAGATAAACAGGCGAATATGACTTTATCGGTTTAGGGCCTGTTCATATGGAGAAAGATTCCCCGGCATTTCCCCGGTGAAGCGGGATTCCCGGCTAGCCGGGGAAATAATCATCAACCTCTCATATGAGAAAAGTTTCCCCGGCATGCCGGGATAACTATAACCACGTGACTACTGGCGCGGTTTTTTATTTTGGCACTTGTTAACATTATGGCGCCTTCACGTAAAATTGCTGTGCTTGCTTCAATCAGCATAACCAGCCTTTTATCGATAGTCCTTCAATTGCAAGACTTGATACTGATGTGGGGAGTTTCTGCGATGAAAAGAAATGCTTCCTTGATTAGTTACAATGTCAGAAAGCGAAACATTTATTATCAGAAGTTGAAAAGAGTGAAACAAAGGCTAATTTATTGAAAGAAGAGGAGTTGCTGGACCAGACCTGGAAGGACAGAACAATGGTGGCAAAATATGATGAATCATATCTCTCCTCGTGAACTGTGGAAAAAACATTTTTGCATGCCCAAAGAATCATTTATGGAACTCGTAAATGAGCTCAGACCACATATCACACCAAATCCTAATTCCCCAAATTACAGGGCTGTTGTCCCGGAAAAGAAAGTGGCAATAACACTTTATTACCTCAAAGACAAGGGATCCATCAGCATGACTGCAAACACTTTTGGGGTTGCAATAAACACTGCTGGAAAAATCATTTTTGATGATTGTTATGCAATTTCAAAAACCCTGGGCCCAAAACTAGTACACTTGCCTGCTGATAAAGAAGAAATGAGGCAAAAGGTATCTGAGTTTGAGGCTAGATATGGAATGATGCAAGCCTTTGGCTGCATTGATGGAGCACACATTTCAATATTATGCCCAACAGAGAATTCCCAAGATTACTTTTGTTACAAACAGTATTACTCAATCAATGCCCAGGCTGTTTGTGACTACACAGGGTTGTTCCTTGATGTGGAATGCACATGGCCAGGCATTGTGCATGATAGTAAAGTCTTTGCCAATTCTTTGTTAAATAAGAAGTTGAGAAATGGTTTTTATCACTCACATCAATCTATTGGGAAAAATGATGTGAAGATTCCAAATTATCTCATTGGAGACCCTGCGTATCCACTTACACCTTTCTGTATCAATGAGTATGAGCATTGTTCAACTGATGAAGAGGTAACTTTCAACCAAATGTTGCGTTCAGCACGCAATCCAATTGAATGTGCTTTTGGCCGTTTAAAAGCACGTTGGTGAAGCTTAACAAGGAAAATGGATTTGAAATTGGAGTCTGTGCCTATTGTTGCCAATGCTTGTTTTATTCTCCACAACTTTTGTGAAAAGAATGAATCATAAGTAAATGAAGATCTTGGCAGGGCTCAATTGCAATACATGAGAAGTAATGAAGAAATTCACATAAACATTCCTGATCCAGTCTTCTCATGTGATGCTGCTGAAGGAACAGTGTGCAGGAAGACATTAACAAATTACATTAAGGAAAATTTGTAAAACAACATAAGGGACGTTTCTTAGATATGCTAATATCAATATTGTGGTGTGAGGCAAAACGAGAGGTTCACAGATTTCTGCCGCCCTTTTCAAGAAATTCAGTTTCAATCAGAAGCGTCGTGGCTGGGGGGCAGGGGGGCACGTGCCCCCCCTAGCGTCTGAAATTTGTATATTTGTCGGAAATTCGGATTTTTGGTCGGAAATTCGGATCTTCGGTCGGAATTCGGAAATTTTAAGGAAATTCGGAAATTTTTCCGAAATTTTTCATCTGTATGAATTGAAGCCTAGTAGCTACTATCACGACCCTATTTACTAATTGATTTTTAACAAGAGGGGCATTTTCCAAGAGTCTGAGGGAGGTCATATAAAAAAATTCCTAGGTGCCAGAGCCTTTGTTTGTCGAGATATGGTCCTCGGGATTCCTTTTAAAACCGAAGAGAAAATAGCTGGATATAGGTTGGGTAAGAATTTTCCGAGAAAGGTCAAATCTTCTATTTTAGCACTGGTAAATATGGAATCAAGGGATGTATTTTAAGCCAAAGTAAAGGACGTTCAAAAACGTTTGAAAAAACGTTCTTGAAAAAACGTTCGAAAAAACAAAACGTTCAAAAACGTTCTTCGTGCTCCGATATATAGGAGAACTGTCACGAAGCTGTCAAGGTTTCCTTGTCGCTAATGGCAAGCATGATATTGGGAGATGCATTCTATACCAAAGTAAAGAATCTTTCTTCAAAAAATGTTCCTCGCGCTCCGATTTATAGGAGAACTGTGACGAAGCTATCAAGGTTTCCTTGTCGCTAATGGCAAGCATGATATTGGGAGATGCATTCTAAGCCAAAGTAAAGAATCTTTCTTCAAAAAATTTTCCTCGCGCTCCGATTTATAGGAGAACTGTGACGAAGCTATCAAGGTTTCCTTGTCGCTCATGGCAAGCATGATATTGGGAGATGCATTCTATACCAAAGTAAAGAATCTTTCTTCAAAAAATGTTCCTCGCGCTCCGATTTATAGGAGAACTGTGACGAAGCTATCAAGGTTTCCTTGTCGCTAATGGCAAGCATGATATTGGGAGATGCATTCTATACCAAAGTAAAGAATCTTTCTTCAAAAAATGTTCGTCGCGCTCCGATTTATAGGAGAACTGTGACGAAGCTATCAAGGTTTCCTTGTCGCTAATGGCAAGCATGATATTGGGAGATGCATTCTAAGCCAAAGTAGAGGATCTTTCTTCAAAAATTTTCCTCGCACTCCGATTGATAGGAGAACTGTGACGAAGCTATCAAGGTTTCCTTGTCGCTAATGGCAAGCATGATATTGGGAGATGCATTCTAAGCCAAAGTAAAGGATCTTTCTTCAAAAATTTTCCTCGCGCTCCGATTTATAGGAGAACTGTGACGAAGCTATCAAGGTTTCCTTGTTGCTAATGGCAAGCATGATATTGGGAGATGCATTCTAAGCCAAAGTAAAGGATCTTTCTTCAAAAATTTTCCTCGCGCTCCGATTTATAGGAGAACTGTGACGAAGCTATCAAGGTTTCCTTGTCGTTAATGGGAAGCATGATATTGGGAGATGCATTCTAAGCCAAAGTAAAGGATATTTCTTCAAAAATTTTCCTTGCGCTCCGATTTATAGGAGAACTGTGACGAAGCTATCAAGGTTTCCTTGTCGCTAATGGCAAGCATGATATTGGGAGATACATTCTAAGCCAAAGTAAAGAGTGTGGCCCCAAAAATTTTCCATTTCAATGCTCCAACCTACTTAATTTACCCTGGCCACGGCACTGATTGTGGTACGCTCTATTCCCATACAGTTATAGCGAACTAATCTATATTATTGCTTCGATTGAATGCCAGATCAGTGTCTTGCTCTCTCTGTCTAAAAATCATTTTTGTAACCAAACTGCGCATGTGCATGATGAGGTCATTAGTTTTTACGTCATCATTCGTCTGAAAATCAGCAAGTTGTGGCCCCCCTGTCAATTGGTACCCACGACGCCCCTGGTTTCAATTTTGAACACAGAATATGATTGTCAATTATATGTTTTTAACTGTGCGTTAATACTACTAATTGCCCATCTTTTATTGCAGAAGCAAAACATCGAGTAACCTACTTCTCTCTCAATTTGCCCCACCACAAGCTAAACATAAACATAAACATAAAAGAAAAACATGAAGAACTTTTGATCCTAATTCAACAGTTTTTTATTCATGGAGGTCATCTGATATTTTTGGTGGAGATTTTTGAAAATATGATTGTTTTGGTGCTTGAAATATGCGTGAAAAAATATATTTCATAAATCAAAAAACATGAATTGCAATGCTTTCTGTTCTGACCCAGACATCCACAGACAATAGTGCTACATTCTTTTTGCAAAATTTGCCAAACAATATTATTTGAACCAACCTCCTGTATGAAAAATTGCTGAGGGGTTTTTGAAATTCCTGTTACTAAAAAGTTTAATATCATAATATAACTGCAAATGTTTATTCAGTAGGTTTAGCATAACTGAACACAAGTTTTGTTTGAGGTCTCTAACGGTTTTCATATATTGAACCATCTTGATCATAGGCATGACTTCCTTGTCTGTGAGGTGCCATATTTGGGGGTGCCATATTTTGGTAAAAGGAATTTTGGTTCACAGGAGCCCGACTTGACATATAGATAGCACGTGAAAGCATTTCCATTGAACGGCATATTCCATCTCCCAGCTGCTTGACAGAGTTGCTCATAGATTCAACTGACTTTGAAAAGGTTTCATTGGATTCCCTCATTGCTTCTGTCAACTCTTTTCTGAAGCTGGTATCATCTTTGGCTTCATTTATGAGCAGCTGGTCCCTCTGGGCTGATGACAGAGATCTTTGCAGGTGTTTCCGTTTATCATCAATTAATTTTGGCACAGCAGAAACATTTGCCTTACGCTTGTCACCAGCTTTTTTTGGTAAGTTGGGAGACAAAACATCTCTGCTAGGGCCTTGCTCTTGTATGGAACTAGAACCAGCAGAATCCAAATTTTCTGAGGTAAGAGATGATTCAATGCCATCAGATTCGCCATCAAAAACAGAGAACCCTTCTTCATCATCTCCTTCTTGATCCTCATCAAGGAAATCAGCACTTCGAACCCCAAATGGAAGAGAAGTTGTATTGGCACAGCCTCCCCATAAGTTAATGAGCTTATCATAATGCTCACATACAATCTTTCTACTTCCAGACCTCGTCCCACTCGTTACGGCTTTTGAGAAGTTTTGACGTATTTCTTTTACCTTCTCAATTATACGATTTTTTCCCTTTGAAATGAGATCGTTTTCTTTCTTCCAAGTAGCTTTTAGGCTCTTCAATTCTTGCAGAGAAAGGTCTCCTGAAGGTCATGGTGTTTTTGATATTGGCCCAAATGCATGAAGGGTGCTGTCATCATCAGGATTAAACTCTGCCATGCGAATCCGCAGTACATTATACATGGCAGGCTTGTCAGCATCGAAATCTAGGCCTTTGTAACTCATCTCTATTTGGTATGATATCATAGAGTCGATCAACTGCTCAATATGGGCATCTTCCCATCTAAAATTCTTGCGCTTTTGCAAAAATGTTCCAGTGGAGCACACAGCTTCGTCTCTTTCCGCCATTTTGAATACGACAAGTGAGGATGGCGCATGTGCAGCCAAAGATCTATTTCCCCGCCTAGCCGGGGAAATGTGTTCATATGGGAAAATATTTCCTAGGCTAGGCGGGATCCCGGTAGAGCTCAAGCGAGATCTTGGCTAGCCGGGGAAATGTTTTCTCATGTGAACGCTCGTTCTATTTTGTGTGGTAACGCTATATGAGGCGAGATCTTGGTTGAACGGGAATCCCGCTTCTCCAGGGAAATGCCGGCGAAACTTTCTCCATATGAACAGGCCCTTAGTCGTGTTGAATTGAAGTGAATTAATTATCCTCCTTCGCACAAGTTGTATGAAACTTGCAGGCAAAAGGCCCAGGCTCTTGTATTTGCACTAAAGTTTAAAATCTTCCAGCAAAGTTTTTCTGCTTTGTTGTTATTTGTTTCTTACTTTGTAATTTTTAAGAAAATACATTAAAAAAGTAAAATATGCTATTGATTTTCTTGAACATACGAAAGTTACTTGAATCATATTCCCAGCTAAAGCTTCTAAATTTGTACAGTTAGGGCCTGTTTACATGGGAGTTTTCAGCCCGTTTACCCGAGGTGAAACTTCAGCCCTCCCCCATGGTCAAATGCTTGTAAATATGAGTTTGCCATTACATGGAGAAAGTTTCGCCCCGGGCTGAAATTTCCCCCTGGGCTGAAATTTCAGCTCGCCTTGAGCTAGCCGAGATGAAACGTTAATCCCTTAATTAGTGTGTTAATCCCTATTGTCTTGCGAGAGCTGCGCCCATGTAATGGCAAAATTTTTTCAGCCCAGGCTGAAAAATTGGGGGCGCATGTGTAGCAGTAACTATTTCATGCTTCAATTCAAAAATGGCGGACAGCAGCGAAGTGCAAAGCGCAAATGATCTTGGCGAAGGCCAAAATGTTAAAGGAGACAAAGCCAACAGATTTCGTTGGAATCAAGGTGACAAAGTGCTGAACTTGATGAAATGTCTGGCAGGTTACAAAACGGCGATGGAGTTCAACAACAGTGACTTCAATGCCGATAAAGTCAAACAATATGAAGCAGTGAGACAAGCCATGACAAAAATATATGGTGTTGACAATCCTACTTTCTTTGGACCTCCCAGAGTAACAGAGCTGAATAAGGAAGATTATCAAAATGAAGAACTCAGAAAAGAAATTTTGCGAAAGCAGCAGCAGGACAAGGAACTCATCAAAAAAGGATATACTCGAATTCAGGAAAAACTGAAAGAGATACGTCAAAATTTTGCAAATGCTGTGACAACTGGCTCCCGTAGTGGCAGTGGTAAGATTGTACTTGAGCATGTCGACTACTTGAAACAGATATGGGGTGCTAGTCCTTCTACAAACCAATTGCCATGTGGTATAAGTTCTGAAGAACTAAATGATGACCAAAGAAGTTCTCAGGGACAGGATTCTCTTTATGAAGAGGAAAGTTTTATCTCTTCAGAAGGGAACAAGTCATCAGAGACTGACATAACAGACCATTCAACATGATTCACAACCAACAGTAGTCATCAGAAAGCGAAAAATAACAGAAAATCCAGCTCCAAGATTGATTGACAATAAACGCAAACATATGGAGCGTCAACTGAGTGCTTCCCAACGAGACCAATTGTTAATCAATGAATCAAAGGAGGATGCACAATTTAAGAGAGATATTGCAGAAGCAATTAGGCAATCTAATGCTACATTTGCAGAGTCAATGCAGCAGATGAGTCAGTACATTACAGAAGTTGCACATGGTCTTACAAGGTCAATTGAGATGATGAGCCAAGCAATAATGCAACAACCTATTCAGCCATACAATTTCCAGGAAACCCAACACTCCCAAATGCAGAATCAAAGAGAGACATCTGCAGTTCATCAACAGCAAACACAGTCAAGGCCAAACCATTCACAGATGCAGTTCTTCAGGTATCAAAATGATCAAAATGATCAAAATACCACCAATGAAGAGTTTTACTGAACATTTATTGAAGAACTTGTGAGTTTTGAAATCAGTATTTTACAAGGAGTGAATAAATTTATGATATAACATTGTAATTGACACACATATTTCATTCACAAACAAAATAAGAAACTTTAAGAAATGTTAAGGCTTTAAAAAACTGAAATAGAGCAAGTTGATAAACATGTTTCAATCTAACGTATATTTGGTTTCTTGATAACTGTAAATCCTCCATCCTGAAATAAGTGCCCCCCCCCAAGAATTGGAAGATGAATTCTTCCTCTCAAAATTCTTGCTTCAATTTTATGGACATTTTCTCGAAGTTTGAAATGAGAAAAACATCAAATTCAATTATTCTCAGCATGATGCTTTCATAACATTATTTGCAGTATATCATAGAATTTTGAGTGAGGATCCCATACACTTCAAAAGAGCAATGACAGCCCAGGCACCCATTTCAGGATATAGGGTAGAAGATACACCGGCAAAATGGGGAACTTTAAAACGGGGAACGGGGAACGGGGAACTTTAAAATGGGGAACTTTAAAACGGGAAACGGGGAACTTTAAAATGGGAAACTTTAAAACGGGGAACGGGGAACTTCAAAATGGGGAACTTTAAAACGGGAAACGGGGAACTTTAAAATGGGAAACTTTAAAACGGGAAACGGGGAACTTTAAAATGGGAAACTTTAAAACGGGGAACGGGGAACTTCAAAATGGGGAACTTTAAAATGGGGAACGGGGAACTTTAAAATAGGGAACTTTAAAACGGGGAACAGGGAACGGGGAACGGGGAACTTAAAAATGGGGAACTTTAAAACGGGAAACGGGGAACGGGGAACTTTAAAATGGGGAACTTTAAAACGGGGAATGGGGAACTTCAAAATGGGGAACTTTAAAACAGGGAATGGGGAACTTTAAAACGGGGAACTTTCAAACGGTGAACGGGGAAATTTAAAATGGGGAACTTTAAAACTGGGCAAAATTAATCAAGGGCAAGGCACCCATTTCAGGATATAGGGTAGAAGATACACCGGCAAAATGGGGAACTTTAAAACGGGGAACGGGGAACTTTAAAATGGGGAACTTTAAAACGGGGAATGGGGAACTTTAAAACGGGGAACTTTAAAACGGTGAACGGGGAAATTTAAAATGGGGAACTTTAAAACTGGGCAAAATTAATCAAGGGCAAAATTATTTGATTTCTCAAGAAATATTTTGCATTCCACATAAATATTCTAAAGTTGACTATTGTGTTCTAACCTGTCAACCTGCATTTTCTCCAATCTGTCAACCTGGAAACTGTAAACCTAGTAACCTGTCAACCTGGTGACCTGTCAACCTGTCAACCTGGAACCTGTGTTTTACACCTGCCATTCTTGAAGACGATTGTTAAGCCCTTTTTGGCAATGGCACTGACAGAGAATAAGTTATTTGCCAACTCTGGAACATACAACACTTCTGACAATTCTGCAGGTTTGTATTCTCCTCCAGCTTCAACTTTAAGCCAGACTGATCCTTTACCAAGTGCGTCTACAGTCTTGTTATCACCTAAACGTACTTTCTCTGGTACAGGAAATTCACTGTAATTCTCAATCCAATCTTCGCAACAAGACATATGTTGTGATGCACCGGAGTTTCTTTCTTCATCGCAGTGCCAAGGTCAACTGAAACTTCAGAGTGTTTCCTCTCCTCGTGTAGTAATCTAGCAATAACAAATTCCAAATTCAGATCATCAGCCAGCGATTCAAGTGCAACAATAAGATTGTTATACGAATCCGGAAGACTAAACAAAAGAGTAGCAACTTGGTCACCATCTGAAATTTGAGCTCCCACTGCAGCCAACTGCTCAGCCAAACTTCTCATTTTGTTGATATGTGCCATCATAGTATCACATTCCGACACCGATGCCGTAAAATATCTTTAGCGAAGAAACAATTTGTTAGCCAGTGATTTGATTTCGTAGTGACTTTCTAATTTCAGCCACGCTTCTCTTGCGGTTTCTGCTGAGCAAACCAAAGACAACTGATTGTCACTCAATGATAAACCAATGGTCGCCATCGCCTTTCTGGCACGCTTTCAAAATGTCTGCACTGAAGCATTCGTGGTTCCTTCTCCTGCAGGTTCCACTTCTTCACAAGAAACAATGCCCCAAAGATCCTTATCTTCTAGCACCATTTGCATTTTGAACTTACATAAATGAAAATTTGTTCCATCGAAATTATCAATGTGCTGTGACACAAACTCCATCGGTTTCGCAGCCATAATTGACGTGAAATCGCATTGAATTAAATCCTGTCAACAGTCAGCATTGTGACAAACTTTTACTCAAATTTGTCATAACTCCTGGGCCCATAACCTGTTGAAATCAGGAGCTTTACGCATAATAATAAGCGATGTTAGATAATTTCACAACTGTAACATAACATAACCGCAATCAACAAGTCAACAAACGAAGCTATCATATTACTCACAGCATGAAAAGCGTGCAATAAAAACAAAAGTAATACGTCATTGTTCGTCACATAACAATATTTCTATTGTTCTATTTTTTGTATATCTTAACACATCCTCCTCATGTTCCTGATATTTTTTTTCTAAATCTATAGATCTGCACTCTTTGTGGAGGTGTTTAAGTCCTGGATGTTCTTTGAATTTGTTAGCGACGTGCACCCTGCTTATAGTTGCTCCTTCTTCAATATCCCGATAGAAGACTGTTCCTATTACATTGTCTTCCTTTTTGGGTTTTATTTGTGGGTTTTATTTATTTGTGTACTCTTTCCCTCGTTTATTTCATCATCATCTTCATCTGGCAATTCAATTTTTTTTTTTGCTTTAGGGACTTTGTCTTCAAACTTGTCGTCACTCAGCTTGTTATGTATTTCTTCTCTTAATTTCGCTGGGAAATTCCTTCGACCATCTTGTTGGCTGTCCACTGTCGCTTCTGCAGTAGCATTTAGGATTTGTGCGAGAATGTACATGGTACCTTAATCTATCGTATACTGTTCTTTCTTTCCACGTAGAAGTTCAAATTTTTCAGACTTTTCTTTGACTTCTTCAATGGAAGGGTTTTGTCCCTTTGCAATTTTTTCGCTAAAAATTTCCTGTATTGTTTCATTTGTAAGCTCTCCTTTAGACATCCTTATTGCTTTCCTTAAAGATTCTATAGTTCCAATTGACTTGTTTTTTTGTTCTGCACGTTATAAACTTTGTCTGCCATTCTCTTCGAATGATTCATATGGAGTGCCAGATCCGATTTCATGACAGGATTTTGAGAGTGGATGATTGAGAATATGGATTTCCTGATCAAAGAGGTATTCGTTGAGTGACCTGTAACCTTGCTCCAAAATGAGGAGAGGTGTTCACTAATACTACCTGACTTCATTTCTTGGGAATTCCAAGTTAGAAAAACATTGTCTGTATACGGTGCTTCCTCTTCCTCTTCAACTCTTTGATTCCTGATTTGTTGGACAAAGGTATTGAGGAAACGGTAAGTTTCTAGAGTCATGCACATGTTTGCTGGTCCACTAGATTCGAAGGTCTTATAGTCCAGTATTGTTACCTGCATTGTATTTCCATTTCGCTCTGCCTTTCTCAATGTGCTAATCGTTACACTTGCCAAAACGCCAGATTGAGGGGCATTGTCGATTGTTAGGCAAGTTTAGATAGTCTCTCACAGTGTTATAGTCTGCCCTATTTATTTTCTTTTTTGATATGTCAAAGGATTTCAAATCTCTTTTCCCTCGGGGACAGCTGGTGATATGTTGAATACCTTGAAATCATCTGGTGTAGATAGTTTTTACAGGTCTTCTTCTTTTTTCTGCCATGCGCACTTTTTTAACAACTTTCTTATGTGTTTCAGCCAGTTTTTAAATTTGGCCTGGCATAAAATTATCTCTTGCTCGTTGGCTTCAATTATTGTGTCTACGCTCAAAAAGAAGAGATAAAAATGGTGGAGAACGTGGATGTATGCTTTCACCGATTCCGGCTGGAGCCTCTCCAAGATTCGATTTAACCAGTGCTCTCTTATCTTTGCTGTATCAAGGAGCACCCAAATGTCATCACCCGTATGCTCCACCTTTCTCCGCTTCACTCCCTCCCGCCCTCCCTGGTTGTTATTGAACTACCTGCAGATGAAAATGTAGCATACAACGAGAAGGTGCGAATGGACAGAAAGAACGATACAATTGTGTCTGAAAGTGCATGAAATATAAAATGTAAAGGTAAATGTAAAAGAAGCTTATGAAATGCAAACGATCATAATGTCAATAGTCACTGAAAAATAAAGTTTATATGTTCTTCTTCGCCTTCTTCTTCTTTTTTTTTTGGTGGTGCGTTGTCAATGGCGGGGATGGGTCGTACTGGTGGAATCTCTGTTGTTTGATGTGCATTATGGGACCTCTTCCTCTTGGTGGTGGTGACAGTGGATGTTGCTATTGTTGTGGGGTTGCATGATGGGAGGATGTTGGTGGGTGTGTTTGGTGTTTGGTGTGGATTTGGTGGTGGTGGAGGTGGACAGTCACTATGGGGAGAGTGATGAAAAAATTGTGTCAGTGGAGATGATTGATGAGGTGGACTTGTGCGGATGACAGGAACGTTGCGAAATGTGGAAGCTATGTCTGAATATGTGGGGATGAACAGTGTTTCATCTGGAGATGAACATGGAATATTGGTAATGGCAGTGGGTGGCAGGAACGGTGATGGTGTACTTGGTCTAGTGGGTGCTGTAGCGAAAATATGACGTGGATGTGGTGTAGCTTGAGGTGCAGTTGCCAAGAGGAGACTTACGGGGTCATGAACATTGACTTGCAGTGGTTCTGCTGCTCTTTGTGGAGGATGGTAGGGTGATGGTGGTGGCACTGGTTGTTGGTAGTATGGTGGTGGCGGCATGTAAGCATACGGTTGTGGACGATAATATTGTTGGTGTTGGTGTTGGTGTTGGTTTGGCTGTGGCTGTGGCTGTGGCTGTGGCTGTGGCTGTTGCTGTGGCAATGGCTGTGGCTGTGCATTTCCTTGTTGATGTGGTCCTGGTGCTTGATATTGGTGCTGAAGATAGGCAGGTGGATATGCAGGTGCATGTGGAGGAGGTGCAGCTGCAGGTGCAGGTGCAGGTGCAGGTGCAGGTGCAGGTGCAGGTGCAGGTGCTCCAGTCAATGCAGCCACCAGGTGATCAACGGAGGTAGGATCTGCCTGGGGTGCATTGCCGTGCTTCAGTTTCAGTTTCATATATTTTAAATTCACTTCATACAATTTATAATTTACTATACTAACAGCTAACTAAACTACAAGGAAAAGAAAATATTACAGAAAATTAATACATTGGTACGGAAAATTAATACAATATACAAATACAGAGAAAAGAATAAATTGTATGGAGGGAATTACTTAAAGGAGGAGCTCTCTCAATAGGTAAACTAATCGAGGAGAGAGCCCCCCCCTGTCCTACGAAAATTTGAAATTATGATGGACACATTTGATTTTCGTATGATAAAGTAGAAATTGTGCCAGAATCAAACATAGCTTTGAATTATTCATTGACCTTGTTCAGTAAGTAAATTTTCAGTTGCTTTTTGAAGGATATTTTCGATGGAGCATTACGGAGTTCAACGGGTAATGAATTCCAAAGTTTAGCACCAAGATATCGAATTGATTTTAAACCATATTGAAGACTGTTTATTCGAGATAAGTATAGATTTCCTTGACTGGCCTGTCTCGTTGAATATTGATGAACAGATGAATTGAATAGGAAGAAGTTATGAAAGCAACTAGGTGAAGTTTTATTAACAGAGTCAAAGACAAAGGTTAAAAGTCGGAGTTCAAATATCTCAGAAAGTTTGAGAAGTTTAAGATCTTTAAAGATTGGAAGAGAGGGTGACATGCGAGGCTGAAATGAGATAGCTCTGACTGCTTTTTTCTGTAGTTTAAAAATTGGATCAACATATGATGCATATGTTTGACCCCAAACAATAAGACCATATTGTAAGAAGGACAGAAACAAAGCATTGTACAAGCAAAGTAAAACATCTAAGGGAAGTAAGTTTCTAATTTTGAAAAAGATTCCACAAGTTCTGGCTAATTTTTTAGAAAGTTCACTGAGATGGTATTTCCAGCTTAGATGCTCATCTAAGAGGAGTCCTAAGAATTTGACAAACTTGACCCTTTTAATATGCTTTTTCCCTATTTTTATCGTAGAATCAGAAGGAACATTTTTAGAAGGAGAATGAAAGATAATATAGTTTGTCTTATCAATGTTTAATGATAATTTATTAGCATCAAGCCATTTCTTTATTGATCTAAGTTCTTTGTTAACGATTTTAATTAAGTTAGATAAATCATTTGATTCACAGTAGATGTTTGTATCATCAGCAAAGAGATAGAAATTAAGTTTCTTAGAAGCATTTGGTAGATCATTGATGTAGATAAGGAAAAGTAATGGGCCTAGTACAGAACCTTGTGGTACACCACAAGTAATTGAAAGTAAGTTAGAATTATTTCCATTGACAGAGACATATTGCTTTCTGTCAGACAGATAAGATTTAAACCACTCAAGGGCACAACCGCGCACCCCATGGTGTTCCAATTTTGATAACAAAATTTTATGATTCACAGTATCAAAAGCCTTTTGTAAATCAATAAAAATACCACAACCAAATTTTTTATTATCAAGTGTGTTTCTAATAGCTTCTGTCAAACTCACCAGCGCATGATCAATAGAGTGGTTTTCTTGAAATCCAAATTGTAAGGAATAAAGAACATTATTTATTTCTAAAAATCTATACAGTCGCCTGTACATCAACTTCTCAAATATCTTACTGAAGATGGGTAAAAGAGAAATTGGCCTATAGTTAGATGGTAGCTCAGGATTCCCTTTTTTGAATAGAGTTATCACCTTGGCTATCTTAAGTTTATCAGGAAAAGTACCAGACTGGAAAGACTGATTCACAAGAAGAGCAAGAAGTGGAGAAACTGAGGATCCAATGATTTTTAATAATTTTATGGGTATACTGTTAGGACCTACGGATTTAGATGGATTTAAAATATTGATTATGTCATTAATTTCTGTCCAGGTGACTGGAGTAAGGAAAAGTGAATTAGAAGTTCTGTTTGTTAAATAGTCCAGGGGAGACTTAGGTGTTACTGGGATTGTCTTTGTTATTTCATCAGCAACATTTACAAAAAAATCATTAAAAATATTTGACATTTTACCTGGTTCTGATGTTACATTTCCTTCCTTATCTTTGATTTTGTTAATTAAAGAAGATGTAGAAGATTTATGAGAGATGATGGTTTTTATACCTGACCATAATTTTTTCATATTTTGAGTGTTAGTAGAAAAATAGTTATGAAAATAATTTTCTTTACTTCTTTTTATTTCATTGGCAACACGATTTCTAAATTTTTTATACAATTTAAGGTTGTCATCAGTTGCATTTTTCCTTAATTTCAGCAAAACTCTGTCTCGGATTCTCATCATCTTTTGCACTCTATTATTTATCCATGGCTTATTTTTCAGTTTAATTTCCTTTCTACTCCTCTTTTTGATTGGTGCGTGCTTATTTGTCAAAGTACTAAGGTCTTGCAAAAATCTGTCAAATTTTTTGCTCACATCCATATCACTATTTTCTAAATAAGTAAAGTTAATCTGATGAAAGTCCTCAAGGAATTGGTCATCCTTAAATTTAGAATAATCATATTTGAATGATTCAGATTTATTATGACTGACCTGAGTATTTTTCAAAATCAAGAACTGGGGAAAATGATCAGTAATTTGCATTAAAATGTTGCCACTTGTTATATTAGCATTGGTAGCATTAGTGTATATGTTATCAATAACTGATGCTCTATGTTCTGAGACTCTAGTAGGATGATGAATACAAGGAAGAAGGCTGTGTGAAAAAAAGTTGTTGACAAAATCAGTTGTTGGTGTATGGGAAGCATAATCAAGTAGATTGACATTGAAATCACCCATTATAAATACCAGTTTGTTTGAGGATATTTTAGAAAGAAGATCCTGAAAGTGAGATGTGAGGTTTTCAACAGGTGAACTTGGGTGTCTGTAAACACAACAAATAAGGAAATCTTTATCCTTTTTGTTTTCAATCTCCACCCATATTGTTTCAAAATCATCAGTGCAAGAATCTAAGTCTATTCTTGGCTTGGAAGCAAGAGAATTTCTAATATACAAACCAACACCACCATTTTGAGTAAGTGATGAAGTCTTAAAAAAGGTATAGCCAGGAATATCAACATTAGATGAAATGGGATTGTTAATAGAATGCCATATTTCAGACACTCCAATGACATCAAGATTCAGATTAGAGTGAGCAGATAAAGAAACTAATTCATCATGATGAAGGGATAGACTTCTTATATTAGTGTGAAGAATAGAAAAGTCACTAGAAGAGGATGACTGTAAGGAAGACAGCTCAGGTAGAGTGAAGTAGCGAGAATCAATATTCTGAGGCATGTGCTCATCAATATCATAATCACTGAGATTAGGCAAATTCACAAGGTTAGATGTAGTTTCAAATGAAGGTGAAAAGTCAACAAAGGATGGAACATCAAAATCATAAAGTACTGATAATTCATCATTTCCTAAGGAGCCAAATGGAAACAAATCTTGGATACAGTGCTTACAAAACCAATGAACCTCATCTGGTTCTTTTTCAAGTTCTCTATATTCACGAGCAGAGATATCATTGCATTTGATATGGACAAAGAAATTGCATTTATTGCAAAAAATAGCTTTTTGACAATTGCGTATGTTTTTGTGGCAAATACCACATGGTATATCAACTGGATTTGTCATTTACATCTTATGAGTTCATAAAAAGACCAAGGTGCGGCATACTAAACTGAGAACAAGAAAATAATTGAAATAGGAATATAAAAAATGTATGTGCACATTCCATATACAATGAAATAATGCCTTTGATAATTTGTCTGAATACTTAGTTTGAAAAAGGAAATAAAATTAGATCAAGGATAATTAATCTAAGCATAAATAAGAAGTAACACAACAAACTTGATGGATTGAGTCAGTAAATGGAGACTGCATCAGAAAGTGTCAAATGATATTTCTGCATCACTGTTGTCAGGGGGCTTCTCTTTTGGACTCTCTGCTGGGCTTTGAGTTTGTCTCCCAAATCTGGACTGTCCCTCTTTGATCACCAGTTTATCCATAACAAAATAGGCTACTTTGCCTTGTTGACGTGCAGCAATCAAACTATCTTTCTGTAAGGCTCGTCTCTCTAATGTGCGCTTGGCATAGTCAGGAAAGAACTTTACTCCATCTGGCTTGAGGGACCTTGCTTTTCTAAGCACTGACTCTTTGTCCTTCCATTTGCAAAATTTAGCCACAATTGGCCTTGGCTGATTTGCGTATCTTGGATTCCTATTGGTACTTTTTATTCTGTGACATCTCTCTATCTCAAAGTTATCTTCAAGATTAAGTTTCTCCTTCAATGCCTTTCTCACAACCTCTTCTGTGTCATCCCATGTTTTCTCTTCATCTTTATCTTCCTGGATACCAAGAATCTTAATGTTGTTTCGACGACTTTGATTCTCCATGTACTCCAATTGCGATTCAACGTTGTCTGCATGGTCATTTATCATGTTGAGATTTTCAGTATGGAGTGCAATTTTTGTATCCATGGTGTCAGCTTTATTCTTCTCTTCGTCGACCTGAGCTTGTGTGAATTGCAAACTGACCTTGAGGTCATTAATTTCCGTTCTGACTGATTTAAGTTCATCTTTTACATCCTGGATTAACATTGAAAATGTTGTCTTGAATGCGTCTGCTTGATTCTGGATGAGCATTTTAATGACCTCCAAGGTCACAATCTCTTGACCCATGATTTGAACAACGTGAATTTAGGCCCACTTGTGGCCTAACTAACAGTGACTGAAACTCAAAAGTGATACGATATTTATTCTTGCCAGAGTGTATTATTCCATGAATGAGAATGTAATTGCAACTGCAACTGAACTTTATTTTATTAAAACATATTTGATGCAAATAGTTAATGCTAAACCTTAGTTAATCAATGTTAAATGGTATCGATAATTTCACGTGTTCTCGCTTCGCCATAGGGGTTGAAAATAGGCGATTGGCCACCATATAATTTATGCCCATTGAAAATAGAGCACCGCCAACCTCAATTGCCTGCAACATCTGCGCTTTTAATTCTGGACTTGGATTGATGATCGCTAAGGCAGCAGCACGTTTGTCAGCATCGGTATTCGGCCCCTGGTAGTCACGCTAAAGTGTCGCCTATAGCAACGGTAACTATAGAAATATATTAGCAGTAACAAAGTACGTCATATGTGTAAATATGAATGTCATGCTATTTATAGATATGGCTGTAGCCACTGGCGGGTGAATGAGTAATGAGTACATAAAGAGCAGCTACTGAAGTATATGTTACACATGCACGAGATAATCAGCATTACCGTGCATAGTGGTATTATAGTACTCTTGGGAAGTGCAGGTGTGATAATATGGACATTTCATTAATGTCAGTACTGAAGCCTTATAGGATATTTGAAAAAGTTGATATGGCGATTGAACAGAAGTTGCTTAGCAACTGTAATCATATAATTAAATGTCGCATGTTAAGTTGTACATAACCTGTGATAATGAAGTCAATACTATTTATAGATGTGGCTCCAGCCTCTAGAGGTAATGTATAGCAAATGTAAAAGTTCAAATTTGTGAAGGTAATGGTTTGAAATCTCTATACTTAAGCCTGTTAGGTGGAAATAAGACATGGTGCATAGATAGCTACTATTAACGATGAGGAAACAAGTTTACGCCATGTACAAAAGTAACCCACATCTTTTAGTGACTGACAATTAATGGTTGCTATAGGGATATTGGGTAAATAGCCACGAAATGGAACGTTTATTGAGATAAAGTGTCGCCTATAGCAACGGTAACTATAGAAATCTATTTGCAGTAACAAAGTACATCATGTATGTAAAGATGAATGTCATGCTATTTATAGATTTGGCTGTAGCCAGTAGCAGATGAATGGGTAATGGCTACCTTGAGACCGTCTACCTGGGCAAAATGACTTCTATGTTACACATGTAAAAGAGAATGACCCCTAGCATGCTCAGTGCTATTATCATACCCATGTCACCGCTTTGTGTCATACCTATGGACATTTTATCAATTTCAGTACTGAAGCCTTATAGCACATAATGTGCCGTAACTACAAAGTACCTGAGACATATGACATATAACTTGTCATGAAATTGGACATTGACCCCTACCGTCCTCAATGCTATTATCATACTGATGTCACAGGTTTGTGTCATACTATGGACATTTTATCATTTTCAGTACTGAAGCCTTATAGCACATAATGTGCCATAACTACAAAGTACCTGAGACATATGACATATAACTTGTCATGAAATTGGACATTGTCAAGTGCTACAATGTGACAATAAATGAAGTGGCACAGTCACAAGTACTAACTGTAAAGCAGTGACATGTTACACATTTCAGTACTTAAGCCTATATGGGAAAACTTCAAATGGGCGCGGTGCCCGAACCGGGTAACGCAAAGTTGCCAAATATAGTTTGGCATTGTTTGAGCCTCGATACAAGTTGTATAAACATGTGGGAGGTCTAAGTATTTTTGACCAAAAAAGTTGTAATATTAACATGTTACATAGGAATCTCTAAATCAGTATGCTACAGACTTAAGACTCAAACTACACTGTGTTATGTATTCCGAATCGGGTCAGAAAAGTTAGGCAAGTTTAGATAGTCTCTCACAGTGTTATAGTCTGCCCTATTTATTTTCTTTTTTGATATGTCAAAAGATTTCAAATCTCTTTTCCCTTGGGGACAGCTGGTGATATGTTGAATACCTTGAAATCATCTGGTGTAGATAGTTTTTCAAGGTCTTCTTCTTTTTTCTGCCATGCACACTTTTTTAACAACTTTCTTATGTGTTTCAGCCAGTTTTTAAATTTGGCCTGGCATAAAATTATCTCTTGCTCGTTGGCTTCAATTATTGTGTCTACGCTCAAAAAGAAGAGATAAAAATGGTGGAGAACGTGGATGTATGCTTTCACCGATGCCGGCTGGAGCCTCTCCAAGATTCGATTTAACCAGTGCTCTCTTATCTTTGCTGTATCAAGGAGCACCCAAATGTCATCACCCGTATCTTCCTTTTAGGGTCTACCCTCGTTAGGTCACTTGCTCCAGCCTTAGAGCATTCATATGCCACATCTTTCCTTCTTTTCACTATCAGTGGTGATACTGGTTAAGATTCATTTGGATCAATCCTTTCCTCTACAATTAATGGATTTAGATTTGGGCGTTTTCTTACAGCATCAATCGGTTTTGCCAACCTTTGATGGCTTTGTGTAACAGTCTGAAACAGTTGGGGAGTAGCTTTGCAATCTGTCAATGTGATCAGCTCTGGTTTTCTCATTCCAGCGATTCCATACGGTTGGATTGACCTAAAAGTTATTGTAAAAACTTGAATTACCTTTGGCATATTATTTCTTGGCTGCACTCTATTTGCAATTTGAGTAGTTGAGGCACCAGTGCGAGTTTTACCATTCCACAGTGATTTTAACTAAAACAAACTAAATCACTCAAGACAATTGAGCAAAGCTCATCTTGCAAACTTCATTACACCTGTTAACACATTTCCATGTACCTAACACTAAATTTTTCTATTTTATCGCAACACGTTAAAAAAATGACCACCCGTCACAACAGCAACGGCTAATTGAAGCATCTCACTGCCAGGACAGCGACTTCATGTGTACACAGAACCCTATCTGCCATAAACAATTTGTAGCATGCAGCAAATTTTGAAAAGCGCACATGCATCTTTTGTCACCAAAGAGGGCAGTTTTCCCATACAGAATATCAATTGATTTAGGCTTGAAGACTGATGTCAGTGAATTTATTTGCTTTGCAGTAGTCAGCTTCTGTACATCATTTCCAATCAATGCTCCTGAATGGTAGACAGCCCTCCTTAATTTCATGGAATCAAGAATCAAGTCCAAATGGGTCTTGAATGGTCCTTTTATTGATTGAATGGTTTGATGAGTTATCATCAAAAATGTTGTAATGTCAGTGATGGATTTTTGGATTGTTTTGATTAAGTTGCTGATTTCCTTGATTAATTTGCCTTGCTTTGATATAGGTTTTCTGGAAATTATAGCATCTCTTGAATTATTTGTTAATTTGCCATTGGTTCTTTCCAGAAAATGTCAATTTTGTTCCTTTTCTTGATAAGTTTTCTCCACCAAATCATTTTTTTCTTGTTGTTTCCCTACTAAGTCTTTGTCAAGGTCTTCCAACTCCTATGTCTTCTCTTGAACTGATTGCAGCAAAGAAACCATAATGTCACTTGTTGCACCCTTTGCTTCCAATATCTTCAGGTCAAGGCTAAGGGCTATCACTTCCAAAGAGTTGACATTTCTCAACCTTATGCCCAATGCTATGTGTAATGGTAGCACAGAAACATTATCAATAACCCAGCCTTTGGTGCCAACCAGTGGCGGGGTGGCTATGTTTTCCCTGGGGTGGCCAAGTCGATTTTGGTGCCCCTCCTGTGCAATGTTTCTATTAAAGTACGTGTTTCGATAAATGCTATGTAATATTGTAATACTAAGTAATGTCTTTTGCAAATGCCAATAGAAAGAAATTTTGCAACTTAAATGCGAACTTTCATGAGTAAGCTTTGACTGAAATTGCAAGTATGAATGGAAAAATAATGTGATCCTAATATTTGACCTTCTTGGAATTTATGTGTCGTAAATTGCTTCTCTAAAAACGATATAGCAATTGTGAGTGGCTGCTCACTCTAGTAGAGGCAACATTTGAAAACACCCTTTGACCTTGTCCCGTCTTGCCCGTTGTATTGTTTGTATCTTATTTTAACACTAAAAATGCGCATTTCTCATCAAAATCAACAAATAGGTCTTTTAAACTATGTATAATATGTCATTTTCATCAAAGTACATCTCGATCCCGTTCTACTTCTTTTCTTCCATGTAAAGTGTTAATGAAGCCTAACCAAACCAAAATCATCACAAAGCCTCTCTCAATTCTTCTGATGATCTTGCAAAAATGTCAACGATTCTTGCTTTGTTGAGCGACAGCAAAACTTTCTTTTCTACAGTCATAAACAGCAGTGACTCAAGGTTACTCTGTAACACCATTGATCTGATTTTTGATTTCACCCTTTTTAAGGCGGAGAACGAGCGCTATGCAGTTGCTTAACTGACTGGAATTGCAACTGCTATCGAATAAACCTTGCACAGTGTGGGATAAGCATCCACAAGATGATAGGTTGGATTGGCAAGGATCTTTATTGCATCTATAAAGGATGGAGATCTTTCATTGGAATATATTTTCTTGGCAGTTGCATCATCCTCATCATCACGTTCTTCTTCTACGTCGAGGTCTCATTCATTGTCATGCTCTTTTTCATCACTTCCTGAGTCCTTGTCAGTTCATAAGCACATCTGTGTGAATCGATGTAGTATGTAGAACAGAAGTTTCTCACACTAGGCTCTATGCCATAAGATGTCTTATGTGTCCCATCAAGCAATGACAATGACTTTAAAAGTGGTTGATTCTTTTCAAAACGATCTTGAAGAGAAGTGAGAATCCTGCCGAGAACACAGTTTCAACAATTTCGCGGCAATAAACGTAGCATTTAACGGTGTCAAAATATCTTCTTTACAACGGCTTTACAGTACCTTGTAAATGGCTTGTAAATGGTCACTTTACAACTTTTACAAAACCGTTGTAAAGTAATTGTAAACATCCAACTTTACAACGTAAGTAAATCTGGATGAACTGTTAACTTTTCAACAATTTTACAATATATGTTCTTATCATAAAAAGCCTATTACTCATGCATTGGGTTCTTTATATAAAATATTAACATTTTCATCACTTGATATGGAAAAGATAGAAAGTCAAAATAGCAGAATCTTGGCACCCTGCTTTGCATATTTTGATATTGGCGAATAAACGTTTGGTTGGGGGGGGGGGGAGGATCAATCCATCCAGGGGAGATAGGGTTAAATAGATATACATGATGAAATAATGACAAGGTCATATAGATGGCCATAACGAGTTGCTGTGAAGGGATTTTATAGCAATAATTAATTTCTACAGAACGATATTTTTACGGGTCCTGCACCTTTACCCCCTTCTCCGACACACAACGGTCCTGTTTACGATTTGAAGTGTAACTTAAATATTTTCAACTATCTACATAAGTAAGGCTTTTCCCTCTATCGTATAGCCAAATATTGAAGCAATACTTGACTGATCATCTATTAACTGAGATTTTACTTTCTCTAGAAAGCAATTACCAAGTGGCTATGGATCTGCATTAGTCCCCTGCTTGGGATTACGTTCTTGGCAATCGTGATAATATGCGTCATATGCTACCTTCACGTTTTAAGGTTTGTTTTCTTACAATCTTCAAATTCAAATTACGGTCAGGGCACACAGGTAAAAAAGACCCTAAATCCAGCATGCAATCCTACATGATTTTTCACAGGATTGCACTTGTGATTCTGAATCGCGTTCAATCTGACCCCTTAATCGCATGTGATTGTCACATGTGAAATCCCAATTGAAGCAGCACTAGAATTCTCTGACGGTACAATCGCATGTGATTTTTATTCTTTTGAAATTGTCTCTTGATTTTGCAGACTGGAAATTCGAGCATTCTTTTTACTTGGGTGGAATCGTATGGGAACAGACCCATAAAGAAATCAAAGCTTATGATTTTGAAAACTATAATCACACAATGATTCTTTGTGATTATATTGCTTGCATAATCACAACCTATGATTTTGGATTTATCATTCGTTTTCATCCTTTGTGATTTGATGTGCTGTATAATCACAACCCATGATTTATGGACTTGCTCACTCTCACATGATACTGAACCATGTGATAATCCAATGTGATTTTGTTCATAATTTGATACATTCCATAGTATGGTGGTCTCAGCATGGGTAGGAAGTGAGGTAAAGGGATAACTTTGCCTTTTCAGGCAAAGAAATGCTCTAACTGCAATGAGCCTTAAGCTGTCAACAGCGCTAGCGTCAACAGCAAGCCCCTACAAGAGAGATACACGGGACCAGAGTGGATATTAGCTTTTTACCTCGATTGCTACCACTCTTGTCCTACTCTCTTGTGTAATTCTTCCCATGCCAAGATCACAATACATACAAATATGCACCAAGCAGATTCAAAAATAGCTTTGTGGGTAACTCAATATGCACAGATGTTTGCATGTTCACTGAACTGCAGAAAGAAAGACAAAGAGTCAATGATAACTGCAGATGTATTGTCTTTCACTTTTGCCATCAACTTCATTTGAAAACAAGAAACTATGCTATGTTTAATTCTGCTTATAAAACTGTCTTGGCCTTTCAATTTGTATGAATTCTACTGAAAATATAGATAGTTTTGAAAGGGACCTCTTTGTTATTGGGGAGTTACAGTGTGTATGAAACTGCTTGAGCTGAAGCTCTTGAGACTGATTCTTATGCTTTTGACACTTCATAAATTAGAATATCAAAGCAAAGAAAGAGATTGGTCATGCCATTTATCCTGTTGCTCCACTTCTAATACAATTTATTCACTGATAGAGGACCAATTTCCTTACAATAAAGACCATTTCAAAACCCTTGCAAAGTCTGCAGGATAACATTGGAAAGTGAAGAGAAGAACTGACTTATGTGAATAAGCTTTTTGCCTGGCCCAAGACTGATATTTACTGGCAAACTTTTGGAAATTCAATTGATGCCTCTTGGCTATTCTACAATTAAGAGTCTGGATCAAGGAATGCTTTTTTATACATTTTAGATGAAATGTTTGACTGAGTGGAATTCCAGCTTTAGTCACTGATATTCAAAATTATTCAGCTTTCTACAAAATGTATAAAAGATATTGCTTGATCCAGGCGCTTTGGAATATCCAAATGTCTATAACATTGTAGAAAACCCTATTTAACAATATGTTTACATATTTACAAATACGTTGTCCCAAAATAAACGTCACATTTTGACCTCCAACTGCAAAAAGTACTTTGCTTCCAAACCATAGTGATGTCTGATGCAGTATATACTTCCTGTAAACTCTATATTTTCATCCAACCATCTACAAGAGATTAGAGAAAAAATATTTGTCATTGAAAACGAAGAGGGTACCCAGGCCCACCAATGGCAGGGAAAACCTGATTTGAATTTTTGAACCCCAGCCATGGCATTGATATGACATTATGGCATTGATATGACAATATGACATTGAAAATGTAAAGGTATCCTGATCCATTGATGTAGCTCCCTAATTATTTTTGATGACCTCTGTGCAAATGGATCAAAATAAGTCTGTTTGATACAATCCAGGGGATACAATTTATACAATTTATACAATAGATGTTTACGGTACAGGCGTACGTGCCACCAATATGGGTGGGTTTTTGGTTTGGATGCGAAATTCTTTTTAAATAAGTGTCATCTTTCAACAGATTTCTATAAAAATGGGTTGGTTTGGCTTAAATTGGCAAAAATCAGTTTACCAAACTTCATGACAAGAGAGGGAACAAAGGAATATTTTGGCAACATAAATGGGTAGCTTTCTGAGAACCAGGCAGTAGAAACCCCCTAGAAACCTTTCTTTTTCCTTTTTCCCCTCTTCCTTCCTGGGAAATTTGAGCATTTCAGCTACCATCCCGGTAGCACTGCTACCATGCTAGTTTGTTTTTGAGCGCTGATGGGGCCCTTAGCGAAAAAAGTGTTTGGGGGCCCCATACTTAAAGGCATCAAGTCCATATAAATAGCTGAGGGTTAACACTATCCTAAATTTTGGTGACAAAATGGTGATGGCCCTTCTTATCCTACAATCATGCTAAAGTAATTAGCAGTGGAGACCAAGACTTCTTAATCATTGCATTATCCTCAGGAATTCCTTTGGTTTAATTCCAAGACTTTTGTTTTTGATTGAAAAGAGAGGTTGATAATGTTCTTGAGTGTGCTATTAATGCAAACTCAATGTTTTAATTATATTTGAGTCAAATTTTAGAACCCAATTTTAGAACCTCTTTCTTTGTTTTGTTTTTATGAAATCACAATAAAATGACTACATGACTTTTTTGTCAAGTCATCTTATAAATTTGTGTGTGTTTTATTGAGGAAAAGTTACATCGAAAAATACATTTTATCACAAAAATTCTTGGAGGCACCTGCAAAGGACCATATTTTTCGTACCCCCTTCTAGTTCCATGCCTAGAAAAAGTTTGAGCACCTCACATAATAGTTTTGATGTTTTTGTTCACAAAGCCCAGGCAGGGCCAGAAATTCATATTTTACTGACTTTTCTTGACCTGACCAATAAATAGTTTGTCCCATCTGTGTTGAACAGTTCAATCTGCTTCCCAAAAACCCATTAAAAAGATAGGCTCTGATCTGATGAAGCGAAGATTTGCGATAAAAGATTTACAGTTTTCAAACCGAGAACACGCCCACTAATTTAGGCCCAAATTTAGCAGAGATGTTTGATTTGTTCAAACAGGTTTGCAAACTTACCCATCATCAGGATGTGTATATGTTCTTTGTCCTAAATATCTTGCCAACCTTCTCTGACACATCCTTGATCCTTTGAGACGTTGAGTGTTGTCACAAAGCCGTCTTTTGCTTTGCAGAGCGTCCCAATCCAGCTCAGTTAGCTAAACTTCCTTCTTCATGTGTTCAAATATTCAAAATTGCAACCGCCAAAGTTTGGCTGCGCACGTGCGCAATACGCAGCACCTCCGCAGGGAACTCTGTGTGAGGCATTTCGCAGCGGCATCCTGTTTCTTGTCCAAAACCACTATCGCGAAAAACATTTCCCGACGGTAAAAGTTTCTTCCGAAGCTCGCTGTCTGGATTGAAAAAACCCTTACCGTAAAGCTCTATTGAGCCTGCCTTGAGTGTATTTCTAATGAATATGAAGGCTTTCTGCATCTTCTTGTATTTGAAATAAGGAGACTTCATAGAAAGAGGGAACTAAAATAGAGCTTTTGGTGAAAAAGGTATACGTTTTTAACAATTTTGCTCATTTCATACAAACCATGTACAAACTGATCCTGTTTTAATGGAAAATCCTCTAAAAATAACCCTTGGAGAGAGAATTTGGGACCCAAAACACCTCCATGGATGGCACCCATTATACACTCAACCCCTTGGGTTTTTATTCCTTTCTAAAAGTGTGCACGCTTTGAAATGTTATCATCATAGGCGTAGGAGACATGGGGGCTGGGGGGGCTGCAGCCCCCCAACATCGAAATTTTTTTGCAAAAATCAGCCATAATCGGGCAGAAATCCGCGTTAAGTCGGGCAAAATTTTCTTAAACATTGGATTTTTATTGGGCAGCCCGCCAAATTTTATCTCCCCCTACGCCGATGGTTATCATAAACCACCAGATTGAACGATCTGATAAATAAGATGATAAATCATACGGGATTTTAACATGTTGATGATCGAGTTTGTGATTATATTCCTTCCTGAAAGCGCATGCGATTTTAATGTCCTCACAATAACACAACGATTTCCAGACCTTACAAATCGGATTGGAATCGTTTAGGATTTTAACATGTTGCTGATCAGAGTTGTGATTGCATTCCTTTCTAAAGCACACGTGATTTTGATGTTCTCATAATGCAAGACAGATTTATTGACCTTTAAAATCAGATTGGAATCGTTTGTGATTTTCAAAGTTTTGGATCAGACATGTGATCTTTATCCTAGAATCGCACACGATTTTGTTGGTATTTGAATTGTTGAAAAATTGAGCACAGCTTGTACATACAGATAATCGGACGCTTATACATACGATTGAAGAATCACAAATCTTATTTGCTGCTGTTAAAAATCATAGAAGGATCGTAATGGGATTTTGTACAGCTGAAATACGATTTGTGATTCTCAATAGTAAAATCACTATGGTGCGATTATAAGGTATGTCCAATACCATGGGTCTTGTAAAATCATGTACGATTGCACACCTGATTTCGAATTTCTGTAAAATCCAAATGTGGGTTTTGGGCTCATTTCTACCTGTGGCAAATGAAGAAATATGTTTGTGAAAGACACATTCATGGCCTTCGACAAAGCGTCGCAAACATTAAAATGAATTTTTATCAAAGCTTTTATTTTCTGTTACCTTCAAATTAGATTAAAAAGCACCCTGTCCCGGAGGGAAATTTTCAAAACTGATACCCTTTCCAAGAGTAAAAGTTTATAAACATATATCGGTGTACACGTTTTCAGGCATAAGTTTGTGAAAGACACATTCATGGCCTTCGACAAAGCATCGCAAACGTTAAATGAAGAAATATGTTTGTGAAAGACACATTCATGGCCTTCGACAAAGCATCGCAAACGTTAAAATGAATTTTTATCAAAGCTTTTATTTTCTGTTACCTTCAAATTAGATTAAAAAGCACCCTGGCCCGGGGGGAAATTTTTAAAACTGATACCCTTTCCAGGAGTAAAAGTTTATAAACATCTATCGGCGTACACGTTTTTAGGCATAGGGAAGTAATGGTAGACACTTTATCTGTTTAAAAGAGTCTGTTTTAAACATGCATATTGCCCCATTCTCCTGGTTGGGGGGGGGGGGGTCAATCTCCCCAGGTGAGATAGGGTTAAATAGATATACATGATGAAATAATGATAACGTCATATAGATGGCCATAACGAATGCTGTGAAGAAATTTTATAGAAATAATTCATTTGTACAGAACGATATTTTTATGGGTCCTGCACCTTTATCCCCTTCTCCGACACACAACAGTCCTGTTTACGATTTGAAGTGTAACTTAAATATTTTCAACTATCTACATAATTAAGGCTTTTCCCTCTATCGTATAGCCACATATTGAAGCAATACTGTATGATTGATCATCTATTAACTGAGATTTTACTTTCTCTAGAAAGCAGTTACCAAGTGGCTTTGGATATGTATTAGTCCCCTGCTTGGGGTTATGTTCTTGGTAATCGTGATAATATGTGTCATATGCTACCTTCATGTTTTAAGGTTTGTTTTCTTACAATCTTCAAATTCATATTACGGTCAAGGCAAATGAAGAAATATGTTTGTGAAAGACACATTCATGGCCTTCGACAAAGTGTCGCAAACGTTAAAATGAATTTTTATCAAAGCTTCTATTTTCTGTTACCTTCAAATTAGATTAAAAAGCACCCTGTCCCGGGGGGAAATTTTCAAAACTGATACCCTTTCCAGGAGTAAAAGTTTATAAACATCTATCGGCGTACACGTTTTAGGCATAGGGAAGTAATGGTAGACACTTTATCTGTTTAAAAGAGTCTGTATTTAAACATGCATATTGTCCCCTTCTCCTGGTTGGAGGGGGGGGGGTCAATCTCCCCAGGTGAGATAGGGTTAAATAGATATACATGATGAAATAATGATAAGGTCATATAGATGACCATAACGAGTTGCTGTGAAGAAATTTTATAGTAATAATTAATTTCTATAGAACGATATTTGTACGGGTCCTGCACCTTTACCCCCTTCTCTGACACACAACGGTCCTGTTTACGATTTGAAGTGTAACTTAAATATTTTCAACTATCTACATAATTAAGGCTTTTCCCTCTATCGTATAGCCACATATTGAAGCAATACCGTATGATTGATCATCTATTAACTGAGATTTTACTTTCTCTAGAAAGCAGTTACCAAGTGGCTTTGGATATGTATAAGTCCCCTGCTTGGGGTTACGTTCTTGGCAATCGTGATAATATGCGTCATATGCTACCTTCACGTTTTAAGGTTTGTTTTCTTACAATCTTCAAATTCATATTACGGTCAGGGCAAATAAAGAAATATGTTTGTGAAAGACACATTCATGGGCTTCGACAAAGCCTTCAATTGCGTCATTCCCCGTATGACATCAGAGGCGCCTCGCCCGAGATCTCTTAAAAATTGCTTAAGAATTTGGGAAGGGCTTTGCCCAGAATGGCTCATCGATGTCAAAACTAACAGGGCCATGAAACTTGGCAATGTGCAAATCGTCGAATTTTCACCTTCACAAACATCATCCGTCTACGAATCAATGTTTGCAATCAAGTTGAGCGATGGTAGTGCGTTTACATGAACAGAGTGTATATGCCTCGTTCTATTCGAACAAAAGAATCTATTCAATTACCAAGCCACCATCATGCATTTTACTTGATGTTGTGTTATCAAAAGGAGGCCCAGAGGCAATTGCCGAAAGTTACTACAGCATGATGCGAGCCCAGCAGAGATCTGGTGGTCAATCAGATGAAAATCTTGGAAGAAGAACAAAGTTAAGCTGGTGCCTCCCTTCATTGAAAAGTTGTGACGATATAATTGGGGAAAGTGTTAAAATATATCTTAAAAGTGATGAGAACATTCAAGCACACAGGCAAACTACGTTTTTTCTGGAAGAGCAAAGAAGTATGAAGTCTCAAAAGTAGTTGACCAAGTTAATGCAGAGATGGGACGATGTCCGTTTTTAGTCTGAACATACTGGTTTTTTTTTTCTCATTTGGTTCTGTTCAGTATAGTTGCTGGTGGTCTCTTTGTTATAAAGATGTCCAATTTTGACTTTATCATTAGATTGTAGATGAACTTTAGTGTTTCTTAAAATTAACATCAATAGACCAATATATCCCCACTAATACCCCACAGAAATGGTAACTAAAGACGTTTTCGTTTCATTTTTTATAACTCTGGGATTTAGCAGATAAAGTATCATGCGTAGCAAGCTAGCTCTTTCCCAGTCGAAATGCTGCCTTTCCGCATTTTTGTGATCCCCAGCGAATGTATGAGTTCAAAATTGTCTTGGTAGGTATACTCTGCAGGTATAGTACAATTGACTCAACTTTTAGATCGCCAAAAATTAAGGAACTCCATCGCTGTACTAGGACAAAATAACTTAAGAAACCATCATTAATTTTATTAATATATATCCTGCTGAGCATATTTTTACTTTATATTCACTTGCTTCCTATATCATGTTACTCCGAAGGTACTTGAGTGATGTCTAAAAATTGTAATTAAGGCTTCAAGAACAATATTTTGCGATATTCACCAGGGCACATGAAGTCAACATGGATATTTGCTATAGAGCCCATAAGAATCTCGTTGGAAACGGAACTATGAGAAGATAAAATCTGATCATTTTAGGAAGCTTTCATTTTCAGTATTGGCCTAAATTTTTTGTTCCTTATAAAAATAATAAATATAGAAATGCTGTGCTGACGACTCCCCTGGGGATCAGATGCATGGATTAAAGCTTGGCGTACCATTTTGAACTATTTCAAAACATTTGTAATTCTTAGAGTAGAGTCTCTTATTACTGTTCGAATCTCTGGCGTGCTTGCTACATGGATTCCACCCTGGGACTAGGCCCACTGCAACAGCGGTTGAATGCATCCATTTTGGGTAAAGTGCATTCTGATATTATATGAAAACAAGGAAATGTCAATTGGTAAGAGTTAGAAAGTAAAAAATTGAACTTACCAAGTACCTATCTCCAGATTTTGGAGTTTGAAAAACAATACTCTAATATTACATAATTACAATATATACAATCATTAAAAAACAAATTAACCTTATCTACAGATACATTATAAACAGCAACTCTAACTAAACCAAAATATTTAAAGTATCTACATAAATAAAAGTTATCTAATTGATACAGGACAACCCGAGTGAAACACAGCGAAACGCGGCATCTTCGAAGGAGAAATGAGGAATGAACGATGTGCGTTTTGCGGAGGACGGAGCACAGTCCGCATTTGTCTCCTCCTCTCTTTCCTTTCTCCTCCGCAAAAAGCGCATCGTTCATTCCTCACTGCTCCTTTGCAGTTTCGTACTTCGCTGTGTTTCACTCGGAGAAGACGCATTTCGTCTGGTTTCTTCCTGTGTTTCCACATTTCATTGTGCCTGTCCTTGATATTAAATTTTTGCTTTGTTCCCTAACGGTTAACAAGTTGAAATGCCAAGGGTTGAAATCCAGAAATACCTTGCAGTTTATCTGTTCCTTCAATGATTGGTGGCATTTCAATTTCAACATGAAAGTCTGTATTGATTGCATACAGCGTTACTCCTTTCTCCTCTTCTTTGTGCTCCCTTGCCAGCTTCACGCCAATGTTTTGGCCAAATCCAAGCTCATTTGTGGCTATATTCTTCAATCCTCCATGATCGCTGTTGGACACGAAAACGAAGTCAGTTTTCGGATACATTTTGAAGAATTTTTAGAACCAAGAGATGGCACGTGTAAGGCATGCTGGATGAAACAGATTCTTTAAAATAGCAGAGAAAATGGTTTTGATCAAGCTTATGACATGTGATATTTTCATTATTATTGACGAAGGCATGGCTACCTGTCACAGAGGGACTTGTCACTCTTTCAAGTTTCAAAATCTCGTACACTTTCAGCGAAAATTATTTTCTTTTCTAGAACTTGTCCTCCCAGTGCTCTAGATAAAATAGCTCCTGAATAACCTTCGTTTGAAAAGATCATGAATTTAAGAAATTCAATGTTAAACGTTAGGGCATAAGGAACAACAGTAGTAGGACAAGTAGAACAGTGTCCAATTCTTACGTTTTTATCACTGTTGTGATATCGTATCGCTCTTTAGACAACTAGAAAATTTAGTTTACTTACGTTACGAGTCTTCTGAGCAGTTTTAGGCTTGCTATGTTCCTTG
Organism: Aurelia coerulea; assembly: GCA_039566865.1. Classification (NCBI taxonomy): domain Eukaryota; kingdom Metazoa; phylum Cnidaria; class Scyphozoa; order Semaeostomeae; family Ulmaridae; genus Aurelia; species Aurelia coerulea. The sequence continues at coordinate 14,838,733 of CM076947.1, forward strand.
GTACACAGGAGCGAAAACGCTCCTTTCGAATGAAGTCCAGCTTTGTCTTCCCTTTTTCATAAAAAATTGCTACACATGTTATTAGCGCGGTCAACATTTCATCTCTCTCCATGTTGCATCAGTATCTCTGGTAACCTGGTAAGGTTTAATTGTTTGACTCTATGCTGATCATGAGAAACTGGCATGCAGTTCAATTTGGTATATACAAGCATAGTCACAAGGTAAGTCACAAGAGAAAAGTCTCTATCGTGACTACTGACTATGACAAGCCAAGGGCCGTTGGGCTCTTGTAATCTGAACCTTTGCAAAAACAATTCATGAATTAACAGTAAATCGCACTAGCAAACACTCTGATCTCTTTCAAATTTTGTCATCACGCCATCACGGAATATCGGACCTCCTTCACCTCATCACGCGCCCAAACATTTATTTTCACGTGCACGTAAGCAACGTGTATCAGGCCATAACGCGCGCAAAAAGCAGGTTTCACGTCATGATGAGCAATAAATGGCTGATCACGCATCACGCCAGATCGCTTGGAGGGCCACGATTTAGAGATTGCAAGAGCAATCGCTTGCAAGCCAGAACGTCTCAAGAAATGGTACGACCAAGACAGGTACTTCTGTTTCTGCCAAGAATATTATTGATTCTGGCCAAGTTTTCAACTCTGATGAGAGTGGATTCCCGCTGCAAGCAGGTAACACGGGCAAGGTTGTCGTTGAACGAGGTACTAAAGTCGCGTATCGATTCACTGCTGACAAAAAGACACAAATCACTGCATTTGCGTGTATTTGTGCAGATGGTACAATCCGTGATCCAGGTGTGATATTCCCTGGAAAAAGAGTTGTTTATGGCGGAATAAAACTGTCTTTATGTAAGCTAGGTACCAACTAATTTTTCCTTATGAAAATTTCGCATTATAACGTAACCAAGGCCAGTGAATAGCGAGGCCAGAGGCCATTGTGTGATGTATTGTAATGGAGAGGATTGCAGCGGTTTAGGCCCTGTCGCAGCAAAAATGATTTCACAATTCAATTGACGCTTGCAAGAAGAACACCAACGTCATGGATTCAAGGAACGAAGATCCTGATTCCACCTATGAACACATTAAAAGCGGTTCAAAACGAGGAAAAACTGTTGACACTCAAAAGTTCTCTGCCTTGCTGAATGCAATCGTAACATACTTGTTACAATTGGGTGAGGAGTTCAATGATATTTGTAGGAAAAGCTGTCGTGGAGAATTCTGGAAACAAATAGCGGAATCTGTTGGCTTTAATAAAACGGAATCTCATCGAAAGTATCTCCACTCCGCATCGCATCGCAGCAAAATAGGGCAAACATACGAGATTGTGTTTGTACATTGTTAACGTCTGCAAATATATCAATTCATGAAACTTCCCAGCGTGCAGGTGATAGGTCTCCTGGACATGACAAAACTATTGAGGGAACCAGTGAAATAACACACAGTTCTCGCAGATTAAAGGGCCCTGGTCAACATTGATGCTTTGCATGCATAATTCGTCCTCAATACTCTGTGTTCGTGAGTTTCTGATGTTTAGAAACTAATATAGCTGCTTGCAGTGGAAGGGGCGGAGAAGGGATACAGTAATTCAGAGCATCCTGTAAGAATTTTTAATGCTATGGAGAATCAAACGAACAAATTGCAATGGTTTATGAACTCTGAAACCACCAATGTATCGTATTATTCATAGTTTCTTATTTTTTCAATTGACCTGTGCGAATATGGACTTGAAGAAAAAAAATTATAAAATGGAATTGGCCAGGTTTTGAACTCAGGCGTAGTGCGTGAAAGGAGCACAAGACTACCGCTTTGCCAACCAAACATTAGATAGCCAGAGTCCTGGAATCACACATTATCTTGATAATAGCTGAGGGCCGCAAAGCATCAATGTTGACCAGGGCCCTTCAAGAGCAGAGAAGAGCTGCCTTCTAATTTTCTTTGTTTTGATGAAGCATTCCCTAAAGAACAATGAAAAGAACATGAATGAAAATGTGGCCTGTGTGATTTGTCTGAATGACGACGAGAAAGGGCATCAGTGCATCCAGTGCAGCAAGTGCCCAAGCTGGTACCACCTACCTTGCATTGGCAATGTAGACTCTGTAATGGATATGTTGAAAGACTCAAGAATGGCCCGGAACGACTTTCCATTGTGCTAAAAAGAACTGTAGTGTTCAGTCAGTTCACTTTGAATACTGGAGACAGAATAATAATAATAATAAATATAGACAAAGAGAAGAACTTGGCGATGTCTAAAGGCAATAAACTATTATACGATAATGAAGATAACCATAAGGAAAACTATGCACAAGAAAGAAACAAAGGAAGTGACGATTGAGGCATTGGTAGAAATGCAAAGCCTATTGGCAAAGGAACAAGATGTGAAAGGATAATCAGTGGCAGTGTGAATAGGGTATAAGAATACCTATTTAAAAATCATTTGGTCTTCTGTATCACTGAAGAATTCTGAAAAATTCTTGTCAAGTTGATGTGAGCATGGCCTGTACATTTCTTCTATAGCTTAATGTAAAGTTTATACACCAGAACACAACTTGCTTACAAGTGACTGGAAAGGGCAATGAGCTATATCACTTCCTGATATTAAGATAAATATTCCAAGTTTCATTCCAAAATCGTTAACAAGTTGTAAACTGTTGCATGCTGCAGGTTTTTCAGAAAGTGTAATTTTATAGTCCCTGTGGTTTAATTTGTTCATCTTCTGACTTGTCTGCTGTCATCAAACAGCCTGTTTTCTGAAACATCCTAAAAATAAAATGTTCTCTTGACTTCAATTCTTCCCATGCCTCTCCCACCCATTTTGTCGTCAGCACCCTCCTTTCCTTGGCACTAATTTTTCCATGCCATTTGTTTAGGTTATTTTCCTCCTCCAGGCATCTCTCCATACTTTCTCCAACCTTTACCTTTAAAGTTTTGCCAAAACCTGCATCTATGGGTTGAACTTTATCCGTATGATTGGCAGGGAGAAGGTATACAATTGTGTTAAGTTTTTCTCTGCATTCTTTATGGAAAGCCTCAGCCAGTTGAAAGCTGACATTATCAGCAAACAGCACCTTTTCTTTCCTGTTTTCTTTCATTCCAGGGACAAGTGTGTTCCTGAGCCATCTCATGTTGACCTCTTCAACCAACCAGGCATTCTTTTGAAAGTAGACATCTACTCTGTTGTCATATTCTGATCTTTCGTCATCCTTAATGTTCCCTTTTCCTCTAAAAATGATTGATGGCTTCACAGTCTGTTCACTTGATGCACAAATGCATAGCTGTAATGTAGTCTGGCGCTTTTCTAAGCCACTTGCTGGCTGGGACACCCATACTTGTTCGGGACCAGCTGCAGCATAAGTTGTATCTTGCCCAACAACAAATGGTAAAGGAACCTGATCAACATTAAATCGGTTTCCTGGAAGCCATCTACCATATTTTTCATCAAAGCAATAGGCACCTCTCCTTCTTTTGCTCTGGACAGCTTTTCTTAGATTCCTATGGAATGATTGGATAGCATATCTACCTTCATCAGCAGAATCTTTCTTTTTATTAGTTCTCCTTCTTAGTGAAATCTTGTGGCGTTGCTTATATCTTTGGAACCAGTTTCCACTTGCTTTGAAACTCTTAGCTTCCTTTTCTCCATACATTTGATTAATCTTAGACTTCATTGTTTTACAGAACCAAAGTTTTGATAACTTAGTACCTCTTGCTCTTCTCAGCTTAAATTCTGCAACAACTAATCTTGCTGCCAGTGGAAAATGTTCATTCCTACTTGGCCTCTTGGATGGCAACCTTCTTCTTTGTCTGAATACCTTAATGCTACCATTGTTTTCCTTTTTTCTATTGAGTGATGCTTCAGCAAAGACTTTGCTCCGTTCCTTGTTCCACTTTATCAACATTGATTTGTTGGGAATACCTCGAACTTGTTCTTGACCTTCATTTGAGTGAGAGTATCCAGTAACGTTAACGTTTGCACTTTAAAGTCTATAGTGTACGACTTCCTTTGATTCTGACCCCTCCTGCTACTCATGCTACTGATTTCAGTCGAAGCAGCTTTCTCAAAGCTTTTTGATGCAAATTCAAGACCAGGATCACTTTCAATGTTAACACTAGCATCATCTCTAACCAAATCAGCACCATCCCCAGTGTTTTCCTGGTCTTTAGATGTTTTACAAATTGTCAGCATTGTTGGGATGACATCACTTGTTTCAGACACTTGTGCTTAAACCAAATGTGTGAAAAGAGGTACTGCTCGGCCGTGAAAGTTGCTGCGCAGAATTTACAAGGAATGTTCTTTGTTTTGAGTTTCACACTCTGTACCTGACTTGCTGTTACATCATATTTCCGACCAGTTCTTGTTTCTACATGCTTCTTGAAGCCACAGCTAAACAATGTTTTATTCATTTTCTGGCTTGCCTTTAGCGTGAGTTAATAATCCAGTGGATAACATGTTGAACATCGATTAAGGACGCAATGCATCTTGGTTGCCTCTGTTTCAGAATGAGGTTTTAGTTTTAGGCCAAATTTGAAAATCCAAAGCCAAACAGCTAAACAATAATATCAGCAAGAAAGACGAAACAGTTCAGTTCAGTTGTTATTTTTAAATAATCTTTCAATGGCATTCCATCATGTATATGAGATGTTTGTAGAGTCGAGCATCTGTGGATATCATGCTTATAAAGAGGAAGAGGTATTTGTTGGTGAAATAATGATTTGTGAACCTGAAGAAGACAATGGGTATGATGAATATGCAGTGTCTGTTCAGAAGGAAAATGGCAAAATGGTTGGTCATGTCCCAATTGAACTTTCAAGAGTTTTTTGCAACTTTTTGAAAGATTACGGAAAAGTAGAGGCAGAGTGTATTGGAAGCAGGTATAATGCTGGAGCTGGAAAGGGCCTGGAGTTACCTGTAGACTATAAACTGATTGGTACTTACAAGTACCTGATCAGGGTTAAAAAGGAGATAGAAGTTGATTCCAGTTTATCTATCAAGTGCACTGCAGTAGAACCATCAAATAGTTCTCTTGACCTTTTTTAGTTTGAAAAGTAACTGCATAATATGTATATGGCTTTGTTTTTGAAAAAAATTGATCAGTACACCAACCAACAGCCTATGAATGTTTCTCCTCTCATATATGGAATTTTCAAATTACTTAACATGCAATCTATTATATAAGAACCTTTCCCAGTTTCAGCCTCTTGGGGGTTCTTATTTAGGGGGTTTAAAAGATTGAATTTCAGCCTCAAGGTTCTTATAAAAACAGGTTCTTTTATGCGGGTTTCTACTGTACTGTTTATCTATGTAACACCTTTCTACATGTCTGAGGTACACCCAGGTGGGGTACCAAATATGTTAAAAAGCATTAACAAGTTGAGGAGAATCTCTCTCATTGGTCATCAATCAAATATGTACTGAATCATTTTACCTTTCAAGACTAATTTCATTTGAAGAATAATACCAAATTTCAAATGCTCATAGAAGTGACAGTATGCCATACCAGGACAGGATCTTTGAAGTGTGAAGTAGCACTACCTTTCTATTTTCAGAAAATTTGAAAATTTGTTTGAAATTATTCTGCCACACCCTAAGAATTTTCCCCAAAGATTGCAGCTATGACTTTTAATTTGGTGCATCAATTAGAAGGTTTGGGTATAAGTAGTGATATTTGAAATCAGCACCCCTTTTTAGGTTTACCTGCCAATTTTCTATGTTATATCTTATACATGAGAATTATTACATGCATTTGCCATTGCTAAATTCCAAGCATATTCCCGTGAATCAATTTCACGAACATTGGAGATGAAAATTGTTTTACCATTAATTCTGCTGGAGTCGAGGAGATGGCTCAAGGCTACAATTGTCCATCGATTAGACTTTGATGACGTTGTGCAAGAGCCCATTATCTGGTCAGCTACATCTACTCCACCCTTGGTGTAGTCGTAGACTTTGTAGATGTAAGGCTTCAATTTGTCATCATCGGTCACACCTGGATAGACATTGTGAGTAGACAGCATAAGGACATTGCGTAGGCCGGTACTCTTCGTTTTAACAACGTATGAATGCACAGAAAGTGGCTGACCATCAAGGAAGAGGCTATTCACACTGAGGATATCTCTACCAGTTATAGCTTTTATTTCAGCTGGGAATCCTTTCCTGTTCTTGTTCATTGTGGCAATGGACGTGATTCCCTTATTTAGGAGATGTCTAGCTGTTGGAATTGCCCCATACAGACGATCCATTGAGATATTACGACCCTTGAGATTTTGGAATGCACCAAGCCCATCTACAAGCTTATTCACAAGTTCAACATTTCCACCAGAGAAATAATGTGCCGAATTTTGATCTTGTGGCTTGCCAGCATAGATGTTGGTGAAATGAATATATGGCCTTTCTAGACTGCATATGCTACGATACAGGAGTCCATATCTAGCTGGCTTTGACTTGTTGTAGGTCTTGAAATTGATCTGCTGTCATGTAGCATAAAGCGTTTCATCTAGGGAAAGATAGGCATCTGGAATGTATGAAGCAGCACAATGCTCATTAAATTTTTCAAAGATATCTCGAAAGGCTGCAAAGCGGTCTTTCAGCCATCTTTGAGGATGCGTTGTTAGGTCATCAAATGAGATGCATCTGAACAGAAAACTGAATCGATTTTGGCTCATCACTGCAGAGTAAACATGATGCCCCATGACGGGATTGAACAGAAATGAGGTCCCAATGTGGTTCTGGCCAAGAGCTCCACGAAAATACAACAATCCAAGAAAAGCCAAAATCTCCTCATAGCAAGTGTCCTTCAAATACGAATACTTACTTATCCGTGCTTTCCTTCAAGCCAAATTCAGCCACTACTTGCCTTATTTTTTCATTGGTGTGCCTCACAATCAATCCGATCATTTCATCTGTGAAGAAAAGCTGCCAGCATTCTAGCTCTGATGCGGCAGCCCTACTTGCTCGAGATGGACCAGGGACATTGGTGATAATATTGGCCTGGTTATTCCTACCTGAGATAACAGATGGCAGGTGTCTCCATGTCAAAGTTTCCTTGTCGATGGTGGATGTCACTTCATCAGTTAGCTCATACCGTTTGTAATTTTCTTCATTCAAGGCACTGTCAAAGCTATGGACTTTAGGTAAATCCCTCTTCTTTCTTTTATTTGAACAATCCATCATCTGGATTTCACCAACGTCCTCACCAGCTTCGTCTGTCTCTTCCAAAGCAACCACATTTTCATCAACATCCTCGCTTGCTCTGCATGTCTCTTCTAAATCAACTAAATTTGTCTCTTCTCCATCAAGCTCATTATCCGAATTCCTTTCAAACAGCTCTACGTCATCTATCTCACCAATCGATTCATTATCACTTGCAAACAAGTATTCGGATGCCTCTTCAACAGTAAATCGCTTTGATGCCATGACTTGAATGATGATCTAGTAACCTTGACTAAAATTTGAAGTGCTCGATAGATCAACATAAAAAAGTGGAAGGTAATGTGTGTGATCAGCTAATGAAGGTCTTCTCTCTCTTTTGATTTACTTCAACGCATTTATAAATAGCAAATAAAACCTTGGGTCTCCCTGGGGCCCCCCTTCCTTTACAACTAGCTTATAAGCTTGGCGAAATTATAAATGGTGTGATGATTCATTTGCAAACATTGCAATCTTTACGAAATAATATCTCACGAAACAGGATGTTGTGTTATATCGAAAGCTCCAAGTAGCTTCCTTAGTATCTGCTTCATGTCTTTGAGAATAATCTAAAACTTCCACTATTCGTTTGACATATTTAGGTTTCATGCAAATAAAATGCTACTATAACTTATTTTTTCAAACACAATGAACACTTGTATCTTTACAAGTTACAAAAGTAATAATTGCAATAAAAAATCAATATTTCAGTGCAAATTTCAAACAATTATCAGCCATTATGCTTTTTAATTTAAAAAAACTAGCAAATCATGAAAATACTTCATAGAAAAGATTCAATCTGCAGTCTAAGGTCACTTTAGGAAGGAAAGATTCTTTGCGACACTTGTCTAAGGAAAAACGGGCTTTACAATTTTTCCCCTGCAAAGAGCGGTAAAGAAATGGTTGTAAAAACGAACAAAAAATGTACAAAATAGAGAATGAACTGTTTCTAGTACTTTAATTAATGAAGATTAAGAAAAAATTGGGTTTTTTTTTATTTTTGATGACGTTATCAATTATGACGTCATTAATGACGTCATTTGCGGTATAATCTGCTGACGTCATCAAAATTAAAAATTTTTGGCAAATTCCAAGAGAATGCACCAATATCGATGATTTCTGCAAAAATCGTTTATTTTCAAACGATTTCACACCTTCAAATTACCTATGGTCTTTCAAATTTGCATACTACTCTCCAACAAAGGTGATGTCAGGTGACTTTGTCAAAATTTTTTTCACTAAAATGTAGCTAATACATATAAACTTAAAGTCAAGGAGTGTGAATTGCAAATGAATCAAACTGAGAGCACGCAAAACAAAAAACCTTGAGGGGGGGTGGAATCCACCCCCCCATGCGGATTAGGGTTAAAATCATCAACAGAGTACCCTTGTGAGCATTTTAAAACAAGATTCTTTCACGCCGTTACAGTGTTTAGAACGTTAGGTAAGGCCCTGCTCCAACATCTCCGACTTTTCGTTTTTTGCATATAGGGGAAAAACGAAAAGTCGGAGGAAAATCTCCGAGGCTATTTTCTAACAACACTGCTACAAAGCGTGGGAAACTACCTTAGAAGAAGGGCATTTTACAATCAGAATTTACAGATTTGAAGGGAGAAAAATCCCTGCCCCGACATCTCCGACTTTTCGTTTTTTGCATATAGGGGAAAAACGAAAAGTCGGAGGAAAATCGCTGAGGCTATTTTCTAACAACACTGCTACAAAGCGTGGGAAACTACCTTAGAAGAAGGGCATTTTACAATCAGAATTTACTGAATTAAGGGAGAAAAATACCTGCTCCAACATCTCCGACATTTCGTTTGTAGCATATAGGGGAAAAACGAAAAGTGAGAGATGAAAAAGTTTGAGAAATTGCTCCAACATCTCCGACATCTCCGACATCTCCGACTTTTCGGCCTTACCACTCAAGCACCTTCCCTGTAAGGAAAAAAGTGAACTTACGAGAGTATAAATTTTGTAGATAAAGCACTGTACTCGACAGAAAATTTCATCAAGAGATTCAGTTGCAAAGAAAATTTAGCACATTGCAGCCTTTCTGACTTTCACTGTACTGTATATCGTCATCAGAGTTTGACTTAAAAGATCCGAAAGAAACTTTGTTTTACGAATTTACTTATTATAATGAAAATTTGAAAAGTAAAACATGTTTAGGATTTCCTTTATCAAAATGAAAAAGTTTCTTATGGTAAATTTTCCCGGTACTAGAGTTTCTTAATTTTTTGTCATCTGAGAGTTGAGTTTCTTATTTGCATTTTCTTGTGAAAGTGTGTGTGGACCATTTGAGTAGCATTTAATAAATATCATAATCATGCTACATATATTCCTAAATGAATATTTTTAGAGTTCTGTAATTAATGTATGGTCTCTCATTCTAGCCAAGGAGAGTAAGCATGGGCATCGATGGAGTATGATTACATATCGCATTTGTAAGCCTGCTTCTAATCTGATTGCACTTCTATTTCTCATTATTGAAAATAATTGTGGATACTTGTTGCAGGTTGCTTACCACTGAATAGAGACTATTGCACCAAATAATATGGTATGAATACAATCTGTTCTTCTCCACAAAATCTCTCTCAACTGCTGCAGGCTTGCTGAGAATTATAAATGAGGATTGCATTACCCATGCGAGTAAGAGAATGGGCCAGGTAAACAACTTGGAGATGTTGGAGCAAAGATTCTCCAACGTTTCTCAACTCCGACTTTTTTACCTGGCATTATATGCTCTACTAAAAAAGTCGGAGATGTCTTATCTCCGACGTTTCTCAACTCCGACTTTTTTACTTGGCCCTATATGTCCCACTAAAAAGTCGGAAATGTCTTTTAACAATTGAAATAGGTGAAATTGACAAGTTTTGTGTTTCTTTTACAACTGATAAGAAACTTTATAGCAAGAATTAGTTGAAAAACGTCATTTTTAGTAAGAGCAATCTAAAAAGCAATCTAGCTTTATGATCCATATAAATCAATTCATACTGGGTGTCCCAAAAGTGGATTGGTAAAGTGCGAGTTACGAGTTGCGAGTTGATTTTTTTCTTTTTTTACGAGTTGTAAGTCTGGACGATTTTTCTCTTTTCTGCTCCGCGGAGTTCTTGACTTTTTTTATTTCCCCTGAAACTTACGCCCATAGTTCGTTATAGCGCAGGGTGGGGGTAATGTAGCAGTTCTAAACTTAAGAAACTACCTACCAGCCGTGGATATTAGTTTCTTGCAAAATGAGTGTATTTGATACCTATTTAGCATCGGCGTAGGGGGAGATCAAATTTAGGGGGGGCTGCCCGACAAAAATCCATTGTTTTAGAATTTTTTGCCCGACTTGGGGCGGATTTCTGCCCGATTATGGATGATTTGACCCCCCTCCAACCCCCTTGTCTCCTTCGCCTATGTTTTTGAGCATATATAAACAAGGCATTGTTTTTTAAAATTGGCCATGAAAAATGCTGGAAATATCGACGAAGGTACAGGAGATCACCCATTCTTAAATACAACGTGAATTTTAAGAACTTTCTAAGAACCTCTTAATAACCAAGTTTTCAGTACTCAAGATCTAATAAACTAAACAAACTATAGCAAGCTTTCAGTATTGGGTCACTGAGAGAGTTTTATGGGGGATTTCTCAATCTTTTCGGTGGCAATCGATATTTTTGTTTGCGCAAAACCCATCTTCAGAACTGAATTGTACGTCTTTGTGATAATAAACTATGCAGAAGAAACTGAACGCAAGTCTTAAAATACAAACTAAAATATTGCATCTACCGTCAAAGCTCGACATTAATTTTTCAAAAAGAAACTAAGGTCCGATGATGGTAGGCAGTTTCTTAAATTTTTGGGCCATTTTGCCAGCAAAAGTTTCTTGTGCGTTTCTTGTACCTTCATTGCCGAAAGTCAATTTGTTTTCTCTAACTGGATCCCAAATTACTTAGTAAGATCTCAAAATAAGTAAATAACATCATTTTCACTCAAAATAATGCCCAAACAATTGCTATAACTGCACACTGTCAAAACATTTTCGAATGCGATAGGAAATGAGAGTTGTAAATTACAAAAGTTTCTTTGCTTTTTCAATTCAGGTAGGGGTGTTTCTTAACTTTCGAAAAATCGAGCCTACCGTTTCTTATAGGCAGTTTCTTATAAAAGATGAATGTATCAAGCCGGAAATGGGGGCTTATTTGATTTCGGATCCTCCAGAGGGGGCGTATTAGAGAGGGGGACTTATTAGAGAGGGGGTTATTCACAAAATCAAATGACAGGGATACAGATGACAGCTTTTAGTTCTTTTACACCATTTTTTTCGGATTCAACATACAATTTTACGAGTCAAATACATAAATTCGACAGTTTTATTTCAAACCATTTCAAAATTAACATGCAAGCTCATCTAGCTCAATAAATGGGAAATCTTTGTAGCCACTGGAATTTGATATAAGAAGGATGGCTTAATAGCGAGTGGGTTTATTAAAAATTTGGCTCTGAGGGGAGGGGCTTATCAGAGAGAAAGGCCTAATAGAGAGGGGACCTTATAGAGCCTTTACGGTAGTTTTCAATTTCATTATGATTTTTTTTCTTGCAACGTATCACTCGCAAAGTCCTTGACTTATTTTTGGACAGTGAAACGGTCTCATAAACTGTGTTGCGAAATGGTCGCAATGCTATCAACTTCTGAGAAACTCCAAAGAAAAAGTTTTTGGTACTCAAAGTCAGATCTTTGAAAGGAACAATGTCCAAGCGGGCTCAGAAAACAAAGCTCTCAAGATAAACTTCAACCTAAATCGAACTAAATACTTCAAATAAAATTTGCCTGCAATAAATAAATACTGGAATAGAACATTTTTCTTACCTGGTTGGCTTTAAAATTGAGCATGGTTTACTTGGCAAGGTTATGGATACAGTGAGATAGAATGCATCAATTCTTTAAAAGACCATACCCAAAATCGATAAGCATATTTGCAGGATTCTGTTACCAGTGGCTAAGTCCGGCATCTTTGCAAATGTCTACATAATTTACAACGCATTTTACTGCTCTTAAATCAAACATTTTAAAAGTTTGTTTTATTTCTGCTTTGGCTTAATAAGTACATGCAAGGTTGTTCAGTGTCATACATTTTCCAATGTCGAAAAATGAAAGCAACTGTTTAGCTCGCCCAGGGCAATGCATTTTAGGCTAGAAAACTAATAAACATTGAAAACATGCACTCCAATCAAGCAAGGCACAAAAATGAATGGTTCGTTTTAAAACTATTATGCGAGTGATTAGTGAGATAAAACAAATATTAGAAGTAAAGAGAATAATCTCAAAATTCAAGCTGAAGCCTGTTTGGAACATGGGATTTAAATGTTAGAAATCGGTAGTCTTGGCAATATCCATGTTCAAATAAATGGTACATTCTTTACTCACCCAGTAAGCAGCTTCAAAACCGTCATCACTTGCCATTTAATAAAACATCGATCGCAAAGAGTCTTGCTTCAAATTATCGACAAAAGTGTACCTTAGAATTAGATCCAAAATCTATCTTTTAGATAAGCTTCTACGACTTCTTTGGAACTTTTCTTAAATCAACAGGCATCCCTAGATAGCAACTGGGTAAACATAACACAAAAACAAACATAGCATGAGCAATAAAACAACGAACAGTCCTAACGAGTTAACACCAACAAAACGGTTCTAGTATAAGAATCTAGCTTAAGAAGCGAAACAGTTGTATCGAGTAAATCAAAAACTGTATCCACCGTCGATCGATTGCAAACTCTTCTGCAAGATTTAAAATACTAAATCAACTCTTCTCAGAAGATAGATAGGGCCACGAAAATTTTTAAAATAGATATTCTGCCATGGCACTTCAAACCCTTGTGTCACCTGTTTGGGATAAACAGGGTCTTCATATCAATTCAAAAACATTCCTTGGGACTCAGGGTACGTTTACGTGATTTACAGAAGTACAAAATATGGAAATCAGGAGCGCTCCTGATTTGCTAGCAACTGACGAATTCCAGAAAAAATCCTTTTCAAGGAATTTCTTCCACCATCAAAATTCCAGTAGCCTAATTTTTCAAAGCTTTTCTCCACAAAAAGTTATTCTTTCCGACAGGATGAATTACAAGTTACAGTTAGATCTATGATCAAGCTAACCAAAAAAGACACTTTGAAGGTATGAGCAAACTGAAGACGGCATTTTCTGGGCAAATCCCAGTATGAAAATATTTTGTGCTTATACTTTGATGTGATAAGCTTTGGGAAACAGTGGATGCAGTTCTTGACTTCCCTTTAAACTTAACTGACTGTATATAATCAATCAAACGGTTATCTACGAAATAAAAACAATAACTAAATGCTTCTTTCAGTCACAAAAGTTTATATGTCAGAACGTACGCCTACCAAAAACATGGTTATACCTAATTATTACATCATGGCTGTTCGAAAAGTAAGATACCTGTATGTCAAGAGGTATCACACCGACACTGGGTAATATGAAACTACCATTGTAGTCAAAATCAAATCTTGACTAAATCAGCAAGCTTATTCTTTCAGGAAACGTTCAAACAATGCCCTGAATCCATCGTGACACAGATACCCTTTCTGCACCATGACTTAAAATACCTAAAATCTTCCATAACGAGGCTTTGGATTGGCCAATCTAACTACGTTGATGTTTTGTTTTTGCGACAATAGGTATAGGTAGCCAAGACTAGGCTACTAATCTACTGCAGCAGGTCTATTGTTCAGTTATTCTTCAAGAATCTTGAATTTTCCAAAAAATTAGAAAATAGGTCAACAGCAAGTCCAAAATAATAAGGTATATCGAAATATCCCTGCAGTTGCAAATATAATCAGATCATCTGGAGAAACGGAAATTGGATGGCAAATAAATAACCTTCCTTGCCCTTGTTCCTTTAAATAATATCTGCTAGGTGTCTCAAAAAAACATCTGTGCCGTTTAAATGGTTAATGCGAAACAACTATGAATCTGATTTTCCTCCTTTCAGATTATTCAATCGAAGGAGTTTCAAATTAGAGTTTGAGACCAAGCATGTGTAGATCCGATAAGTAATTGCTGATTTATGGAGCAAAAAAATGAAAATTAATGGCTCCTTGAAAACCAGACGATTTACTTGAAAGAAAAAACGTACATAGCCTGATTTTCTAATTTTCATAAGTGAATCAGATAGTCATAGATAAGATCTTGTGGTAACCAATAAGGAAAAACATATTAACCAGACCAGGAAATGCTTCCGTCAAATATTTGCTTCTCGAAAGTCATGAAATCATTTAAACCAACAATATTTCTGGCCATTGGATGCCTGGTGAATATTCGATTCACATTCTCCATGAATCTGCAACTACTTGTCTAATTTGCTATTTACTCAGGCTTGGTACCAAACTCTGACTTAAATTCTCTTCTATTCAAAGATTTGAAAAACAGGGCTCCATCACAGCACATATTCAAACGACAGACAAGTTTTGGGACATCCTGTATACACGTTAGTGCGCTAAATTGAAACAATTTAAAGGCTTACAGTCAAATCAAGGTGTAAAACGCCTGCTCTCATAGCTAAGCGATGTCAGTTAGGTGGTATTCCCTGGACGGAAAATCCTTCTATCTGAATGTTTGCTTTTTCCTCTTCCGTGAGTCTTCCAAGTAAGGGGTCCTTTCGCACAGTCAGATTTTGCAGTGGCCGAATATTGTTGTGTATGCCTCAAATGTTGGTGACACAGTTGCGGTTTATCAAAATCGCATCTGCTTCACGATTTTAACGTCTTTATACTTCTTTGTTTTAAGAAACTAAGAATTAGGGCAAGAACTGAAAGTTCTTTAATATTATCAGATTTGAGTACTCAGAGTTTCTTACAAGTTTCTTAAAGGTTCCATAAAAATCTTTTGTGTTCACTGCCTGTGGGCTTGTGAACATTTCAAAATACTTAAGAAGGTGTATATAAAGAAGGTGTTGTGGTGCAGTGGTGTAACCCTCTGACTTTGCAGCCAGAACAGTCAGGCGGAGTCGGTTCGATACCCGGTAGGACCCCACCATTTGAGCGTCATGATAAGGGGTTGCAGACTCTATTAGGTCTGCTTTATTTCTGTGATCCCAGCGCTTGGTGCTGAAAAACACAAATTCACCTTCTTCACCTCACCTACTAGTACTTAATTACACGTACTCATGTTCTCGTTTTATTTTACATGTTGTCCTTGTAGCATCTTTTCTATTGTTAAATATGATGACTATGATAGGGTAGATATGCTATTTTGCTCTTTGTGGCCTTGTCCATAGTGTTGTATATAGTTGTATGGTACTAACTTGAAGAGTAGATAATGGCATGTGTTGTAAAATTTTTATCTAGATCCAAATAAAAAACTTTTCAAAACATGGTTTTTCAAGTTCTTCCAGGAATGCCGGAGATGGGGGGTGATTGCCCCTTCTGCCCTCTCAACAATGGCCTAAATGTCACTGTCCTATTGTTTTGCACTTAAATTTGGAGTTTGGCTCCCCATCCGGCGTCCACGAGCCCTTTCAATTAATATACATTACTCAAGCACCTTAACATGATGGATGGGAAACAAGTGAAAATAAAGTAAAACTTTTCTTCCTTCGTCAAAATCTAGGTAGGTAGATTCTTAAGGTTACTTTCCCCAGTACCCCCAAAAAGTACTGGAGAATGGAGATTCCTGACATGGATGGTCACCTCTCCTCCATCAGATCACCATAAAAAATTTTGTGGAAAAGAGGTAAGATTCTTAAAAAAATAGAATAGGTGTAAATACTTGTACGTAAATATTTGTTACATCCCTATTTCTGTGTATGGTTTTATATATCAGACAGATATCTATCACCTCGTTCGTGCTCGTTACGTTCTCCATCCATGTGGTAGTACTAGAAGTGGGGAAAAACGACAGCCAAATCACAGCGAGTCGTGTATCTACAGAGGTATTTTACATCATCTGCAATAGTCAAAATTGTCTTCAGGGTTTTAAAAACAATAATGTGTGAAAAAATCTACAACTCACTTGATGTTATTTTGCTGCTCATCACCACCAGCCGGTCTCGGTGGCGCCGCCATTTTCCAGCATTTTCCAAGTCCTTCAAGCCAACCACGTGAACTTGTTGCAGCAACAGCAACATTTGAAGAAAAATGGCAACTCGCATTTTCCATTTCCGAACTCGCAACTTCCATGCAACTCGTAACTCGCAAGATAAGTGCAACTCGCAACTCGCAGTTTATGTGCAACTCGCAACTCGCACATTATAAGCAACTCGCAACTCGCACATTATAAGCAACTCGCAACTCGCATCAGTAACTCGCAACTCGCAACTCGCACCGTACCATATCACTCCCAAAAAAACGCAATGGATTTGATCGAGACTAGCAACAAGGATTTTGGTCCAATCAACCCATAGTTTTTTTTATATAATCCTCGATAGCTAACTTGAAGATAGATACCTTGTTTGATGATATTGGTGCATGGAGAGTTGGAATATTAATTTTGAAAGTTCAAATTTGCCTGAACCTCCAAACCAGAGCTTGTGGCTTTTAGCCTAAACTGCAAACACGCTATTTTATGGAATCTCCTGATTTACTGTGAAATAAGAGAAAAAAGCCTAATGCTGATGAAAACATTTTGACAGAAATTCAATCAAATTCATCAATTTTGTCCTGAAAAGGCATCTTTTTCACGCTTCGCAAGTTTTGAAAAGTTAGCATTGCATCTGTCTCTTAAAAGAAAGAAATCCGGGAAGTAGTTTGTCTTGGTGTGAAAAATTAATTAATTCTTGCAATCTTCATGACTTTAATGAAATGCATTTTGTATAATCTTTCTTGGAATTGTTACGAAACAAGAAATCAAATATACCGAAGGGAAAATCATCAATGGATAATATCCTTGAAACTGCTCATCCCTGCTTGGCTCTTTTGCATGTGCACTATGATTGAAGAAATATATTCCTTTGTGAATTTTTTCTTCGCCATTGTTATGTTTATCAATTCTTAGCTTTCAAATTTCAATTGAAATAAGTGCCTTAACATGTGTGCCATCGCATGCTCACACTACTACATTTTGTATATGACTGAGGAGATTCATCAAGCACGTTTTCAGTTAGGCCAAAACCCGAATCCTCTGGTTTGGAGATAGAAGCAAATGTGCACTTTCAAAATTAATATTCCAACTCTCCATGCACCAATATGAACAAACAAGGTATTAATCTTCAAGATAGCTTTCGGGGAATATATCAACAATTAGTTTGGTTTGATGGACCTAGATTCTTGCCGCTAGTCCCAATCAAATCCGTTGCGTTTTTTTTTTTGGACACACGGTAGACCATATCAATTAATTCATAGACCATAGAAATTATTCCATAGACCACATAAATTAATGGAAACACTATGGAAATCGAAAGGCAATTTTGACAGGAATGGCGCCCCATAGTATGGCGCAAGGTTTTTCTGTCAAAACTTGGTATGTCCACAGGAGTGTCACATCTTGAGTTGATCGCATCCTCTAGAGTTTTACAATTCTTGCAAACTTCATAGAATTTTAGATTCAATGAAAGACATGTTCTGCTTTTGCGGCATTTTCTTTCTTTTTGGGTTAGAATTTCCCTTCACTTGCCACATATACACCAATTTGATTTCTCTTAAGCAGGAGGCACATGTGGTGTATCTATTCAGTTATTGCCGTGGAGACTACAGCTAAGGCTTCTAGGCCTATCAATGATGTAACTGGTATGGTGTCTAGTTGCAGATCGTTGACAGTGGCAGTTTTGTCCATGATTGCATTGTCATTTTGTTTGATGATCTCTTCCTCTGCATCATGGGCATCATGTTCCTTGATAAACTCATCATGATGCTGTCGCCAACTGTAGTTGTTACCGGCAATGCAATGAAGGAATTGTAAAAGTTGTACCTATAATGGAAAGATTAATCTTTCAACTGTTTTCAAGATGCATTCAATGAGAAAGTTACAATCAACAATACCTAAGTGCAAGCTTAGCTTTTTTATAAATCCTTGGTAATCCTAATTTATGTTTTTATATTTCATCTTGTAGGTTGCTGTTTAGCAAAGCTGATTTCAAGGTACTGCTAAATGTTAAAGACAGGGAATAGTAAATAAAATATAGGCTAATTATAAATACAAAAAAACATCATAACATTTGGAAAAAAAAGTAAGAAAAATTTCACATTTTTGATCGAAAGAAAATGGCATTCTCTTCCACCTTATTCTTGCTGATGATGAGGCAGCTGTATGGTGGCCGATCGCTGCCAACAATAATTTCCATTATTTCTCAACTAATTTTTTGAAAATTTAAGGTACTTGTCTAGTCCAAAACTATCAATTTTTGGAAAAAATTTCAAATCTTTGTTTTTGAAGTAGAAATGTAGTGCAATGTTTGTAGTTTCTGTTTGTGCATCGCTTTTGGTTGTAGCTCAAGTATTTTGGTAGAAATAATACAAGAAACCCACGGTGGTCATGATAATTTCGCCAATTTCTTGATATCATCAGAAAGCTCTCTTCTTGGTCTGTCGATTGAAACTGTTCTTTGCTTTACTTCATGTACAGCAGTCATGAAATTTGCATTCGTTTTGGTTCTGGTAGAACAACAAAATAGATGTTGCTTAGTAACCATTGTAGTTTAGCGCTGCTGATTGGTCAATCGAGTCACCTGACCGCATTTCAATGTGCTTATGCTATGTATGCTATGCTTCATTCCATTACGAGATTGAGTTGTGTGTCTGCGATAAAGTTTTCGTCGATATTTGTACTCTAATTACACTATTTGATATCAAAGATGGAAGTACAAACAGTTAAACACATGATTAAAGTCAGGGGCAACGGAAAAGACGAATCAAAGTGAAAAGAATCGCGCAAGAACAGATGAAATCGCTTGTGCAATCCGAAGGCGAAGTTAGGCCCTATTATTATGCCAAACATGGGGAAGGCAACCATGCAGGTTCCTGTACTTTCTTGCGTCAATGAGGACTGACTTGTAGTTACTTTGAAGAAGTCAACAATAATTTTGAGATTGGAACTAATGAAAAGGAAGACAAGAGAACATTTTTCCTTATTGAAGAAAGTGCCATGAAGAAATTACTTGTTTTACACAACTGTCCGTTATGTAAACACTCGTACACTCTGTGGGTACTAGGAAGTAGTAACCAGGATTTTAAAAGTAAAAAAGACAGAACAGCAAAGAAAGAGAAAGAAAGGGAAATATTACATATGTCTCGTGGATTTAAAAAAATTGTTTTCATTCAGAACCATACTATATATGGAGCATTATGTACCATTTAGATCACAATTTTTGCTCAAGAAGAAGTGAATTACATAATTTTACCTATCAGACAACTTTCTTTTGGTAGTAGGGTGTATTTATTTGTCTCAGGTAGAAAGATAAAGGTTCTATCAAGTAAAATGGCTCCCTTGATCTGAGGTGGCGCCAAGCCTCGTAGAATTGCCAGTAAAAATATGAGACCTTCTTCGAATACGCACAAATTCAAATCCGCTAGTTTAGCAACGTATGGATAGTACATATGAATATGAATGTGAATGTGAATGTGATTTTCGCTAGAAACAAACAAACGAAAAATATAAATAATGCTTGCCTACCAACGAATAAAGCGAAAAAGAAACGATAAACTCAAGGAAAACATACTTACAATATTCGTAAACCCTTACTGCAAGCGCCATCTTCGTAATTCGTAAACAACGTTCCAAAAAAACAAGAAATCAAAACAAATCTAAGCGTGCAACGTCTTAGTTCGGTGCGCTAATGCGTCCTTTGTGTCCCGTACTCAATAAACAATGCGTCCATTGATTAAATGATAAAGGTGTTCAACTATAAAACAATAACAAATAAACAATGAGCTCTCCTGTGCAGCAACATCTGGCTCCCCAAAATGTGATATGTCTTTGATTGTATAGAGCATTTTCTCTTAAATATATATATGGCTCCTCGGCAGGAACTGAACCACTATACTATTGCTTCTTCAACGTCTTCAGTGGAACATAGAAGAACAAGCTTGTTGATTGGGCGCTCTAAAACTTGTTCTGAGTGACCAGTTTTGCTTCCAATTTTCACGCGAACGCTACGAACAAGTCCCTCGCTATCTTCTCGTACATCAACGATCCTCCCTCTTTTCCATTCATTTCTTGAAACATTCTCTTGAACGATAAGTACGATGTCTCCAACTTTGAAATTATCTCTTTGATTGTACCACTTGGTTCTCGTCTGCTGATTCTGCAAATATTCTTTGCGCCATCTTTTCCAAAACTCGTCTGCTAAATGTTGAACTCTGCGCCAGTACTTCCTTGAATACATGTCAACCCGCGAGAAATTACCCGGTGGAGGTAGTATAACCTTCGTCTTCATCGTCAATAAATTGTTCGGAGAAAGAGGCAAGCAATCCGGACTGTTCATGTTGTCAACTGTCAAGGGTCTTGAATTCAGGATACCTGTTGCTTCTGCCATGAAGGTACGTAAAGCTTCATCATTGAGAGATGTTCCATGAACTTGAAAGAGAGCAGACAAAATTGCCCGTGCCGATCGTATTTGTCTCTCCCATATGCCACCCATATGGCTAGCTGATGGTGGGTTTCTTTTCCATTTGATGAGAAGATAATCAGCTCCTTCGTTAAGTAGCTCTCGCTTAATCCTGTCATGATCCATCTCCTTAACAGCATCGCGGAATTCTCTTTCTGCGCCAACGAAATTGGTTCCCCAGTCAGAACGTAGCTGTCGAATGTTGCCTCTGATGTTGATGAATCTACGTAGGACCATGATGAAGGAATCTGTTTCAAGGGTGTGTGATACCTCGATATGAACTGCACGACTCGTCAAACACGTGAATAGACAACCATACCGTTTTAGTTCTTTCCGCTTCTCCTTTATGTAAAATGGGCCAAAGTAGTCAACTGCACTGTAGGTGAATGGTGGGGCTTCTTGCATTCGATCGCTCGGCAAATCTGCCATCCTTTGCTCTCCACGATGACCTCTGAGAAATCGACATTGAACACAGTCAGATATAGCTTTGCGTACAAGTGTGTTACATTGTAATATCCAGTATCCAGAGTTCCTAATCTCATTCATTGTTATCCCGCGACCTTGATGACGTACTCTTCTGTGACAGCTCTCTACTATAAGCCTTGATATCTTTCCTTTGTTTGGAAGAATAATGGGATGCTTGATATTTTCTTCCAAGTCAGACTTTTTCAAACGTCCACCGACTCGCAAAATTCCAAATTGGTCTACGAAAGGATCTAGCTGCACGAGGATATCGTTCTTTCGTAAGAACTTCTTTCTTTCCTTCTTGCTCGCGATTGTATCTTTATCAAAATCTGAATCTTTCAAAACTTTGAGCTGTTCTTCAAAGGCTTCGTTCTGTACCCACTTGAAAAGTAACTTCTCAGCTTCTTGCAAATCTTCAACTGCAACGTCAACGCGACTGAAACTCTTTTGTTTGATTACCTTCATGATGATAGCTAGCACTCTTTTCATCCGATACCAGCTAGATGAATATTTCTCTAGCTGTGATAAAACATGATTTCTCTCTTTGACATCAGTAGCATTGACCTTTACATCTCTCTTTACTTCATGATCGCTGTCATCTACTTCTCTCTCGATTGAACTGCTTGGCCAATTATCTTCAGATTGTTTCAAAAAGTTTGGGCCACTAAACCATTCACTGCATTCGATAAATTTCTTTCCTGTAAGCCCTCGTGACGCATGATCTGCAGGATTGTTCTTTGATTCCACGTGCCTCCACTGGTCTACCTCAGTGTAATCGTGTATCAACTTGACTCTATTAGCGACAAAAACATGGAATTTTCTCTTCTCATTGCTCAAATACTGCAAAACCAATTGCGAATCTGTCCAACAATATTCTAGCAAATTGCCAATTTGTAGCTCTTTAAATAGCAAGTAACCAACTTTGACTGCCACCGTTGCAGCTGTCAGTTCTAGGCGTGGTATCGTGAATGTTTTCAATGGTGCAACTCTTGATTTTGCCATGACAAGGGTGTTTGAAATTTGGCCATGATCGTCTAGTAATCGTAAATAGCTTGCTTCACCGTATCCAACCTCACTTGCATCTGAAAAATGATGAATCTGGGCAGACACAATCTTTCCAAAGTGTGATGGCTTGAAACTTCTTTTGATTTCGATTTCATCCAAGACTTGTAAGTCCTTTCTCCATTTTTCCCAAGCAGATCGTTGCTCCTGGGAGACCCCGTCGTCCCAGCTCTTCTTGTCAGCCACTATTTGTTGTAGAATTCGCTTTCCATGTAATAGAAGTGGACTCACCAATCCAAGTGGATCATAAATTGAACTGACAGTTGCTAGAATACCTCTTTGAGTAAGCGGTAGATCTTTGAGTGTAATTCGAAAGTTCAATGTGTCATTCTCAATATTCCATGACATTCCAAGTGCTCTCTCAACCGGTAGCGAATCTAGTTCCAAGTTGAGATTCTTGATATTCTTTGAACGATCTTTGTCTGGGACAGATTCTATTACAGTTCTGTCATTAGATACAAACTTGGTCAGATTGAAACCTCCTGAAGCACACATCTTCTTGGTTTGGGAAATGAGATCAATTGCAGATTCAGTACTATCCTTTGACTTCAGGAAATCGTCGACGTAGAAATCTTCTTTTACACTCATTGATGCTTCACATCCAAATTTTTCCTTGTTGTCTTCAGCTGTCTTTTGAAGTGCAAAATTAGCGCAAGCCGGAGAACTAATTGCTCCAAATGTATGAACACACATCTCATACTCAACCAGACATTCATCTGTGTTACCATTGGGCCACCACAAGAAACGTAGAAAGCTTCGTTGACTTTCCGGAACATGAACCTGGTAGAACATAGCCTCTATGTCTGCCATGAAAGCGACTGGTTCCAATCGAAATCTTGATAAATCTCCAACTAAAGAATTTGTCAAGTTTGGACCTTGCAGGAGTTCTTCATTCAGTGATGTTCCTTTGTAGCTGCAACTGCAATCAAACACTACGCGAATCTTGCCTGGTTTTTTAGGGTGATATACGCCATGGTGTGGTAGGTACCATGTTTTACCCTCTTCTACTTTCATTCTTGACTCGGATACCTTTCTAGCATATCCTTTGCTGATAATATCGTTCATGAATGCCACATAATCTAGTTTGTATTGTTCATCTGCAAATTTTTTCTTTATCCAAAGAGCTCTCTGCTCAACTTGCTTACGATTGTTAGGCATTTTCACATTGTCTTCACGGAAAGGTAAAGGTAACTGATAATGACCATCAACCAAGGTAATCTCCTTTTCAATCTTTGCCAAGAATTTTTCATCTTCTCTCGAATTCGATTTTTCATCATGCTGCAGGGAACTTCTCGTCGATACTTTTTCAGTTGTAGATTGTGGAGGATGCATTACACCTTTCTGCAACTGCTTCTTCATTTCTTTAGGAGTTGGCTCGTTAAATTCCTTTCTATACATATCCATCAAAACTGTTGCTGAATTCACATCTTTCACTTCATCTTGGACTGCAAAATAATGTTGTGAATATTGATTCGTAGTTGCATCGGTAACAGCAATTCGATTGCATCTCAAACTATTCACAGCAGACTGTCCACTCGATAAGGGACCAACAATGCACCATCCAAACGCAGTCCTTTGCGCAAACGGACCGCCATTCTCTTCTTTGATAACCTCTATTGGTCGCAAAACAGCTGGGCAATTAACTCCAATTAAAAGACCAATCGGGACGTCACAGTCAAGATCCGGAATATCATCTGCTATGTCTTGTAAATGCGACCATCTTCTCACTCTTTCTGGAGTAGGTATCTCATCTTGGTCAACTGGAAGATCACGACGACTGAAAACTTTTGGCAGATCAATTTGGTTGCTCCCATCAATGCTTGATACAATTAGATCATTAACGATATCTGCATCTTCTGTGGTCGTTCCTGTGATTGTTTTGATGGCAATCTTGGTGTTGACCGTTGGTGCATCTAAACTTCTTAAGATGTCTTTCTTTATGAATGTTCCTTGACTACAGTTATCCAGCATTCCATAAACTTTGATCACGTGATTCGGATTAGACTTGTGCCACAACAACATTGGCAGAACGCTCAGGGAAAGAACTTCAATGGGATCTTCACTGTTTTCGTCACATTTCGTACAGCCATTGCTTATGTGAGGTGCAGCTTCCGTATTAGACTTTGCCTTTCCTTTGTACTTGTGCGTACCATGCATTCCTGTTGGATGTGCAAATCCGCAATCTTTCTCTCTGCATACCAGCTTTTGTGTACAATTTGTAACACTGTGCGCAGGAGAATAGCAGCCAAAGCACAATTTATGTGAGATTACAAACATCTTTCTTGCAAATGGTGATTTATTCATAAAGGTCTTGCAGTTATCTAGACAATGCTTCTCTGAAGAAAATGGGCATTCTGGATCAGTGTTTTTGGTATTCGTGACTGAATCGTTTGCCTGGCCAGTTGCATTTGATTTTGTCACAAAAGATGTTATTCTTGGTCTTCCTGAATCTCGTTGTGGTCTGACACTATTCGATGGTTTCTTTGGTAGAATCTTTGACATAGCTTCTTTGCTAAAGGTGGGATCACTTGCAACTTCACTTTCTTTGCCAATAAATTCTACAAAATCACTAAAGTTTGCTCTTCTTGATTCTCTTGACTTGATGATGTACACCTGCGTAGCCCACTGTCGCTGCAGTCTCTCTTGTAGCTTTAAACATAATACTTGCAGCAATGAACTTGTGTTTAACTCGTGGACATATTCCTCGTCAGTTAAGCAGCCTTGGCATTTAACCAAATAAACATAGAATTCTCGCATTTTCTTGCTATCGCCATCATAAACTTTAGGCCATGAAATCAACTTTTCCATATGTGCATTAGCAACTTGTATATGATTTCCATAATGCCTTTCCAACAATTCTCTTGCTCTTCGGTAACCAGATCCTGGTGTTTGATACAAGCAAGTTTCAATCAAATTCTTTGGCTCTCCACTTGTGAACTCTATTAACAAAGCAAGCTTCTCTCTTGGGTCTGAAATCCTCGAATCAACAGCCATATCAAATAAAGTCGTGAAAATCTTGTACTTCAAAGTGTCTCCAGTAAATACTTCAGGAGTAACGTTAGGTAAACCTTGTCGACGAAGATATTCTCCTTGTTTTTCTAGCAAATGATATAGCATCTGGTTCCCATGATTGCTCGAAGGGGCAGGAAGTGATGTAGGGGCAGGACCAGGGATTAGGCCAGGAGAGGGGATTGGGTCCGGAACAGAAGTGGTTGCAACACCAGGAACAACAGCAGGATAGAAAGGCGTAGCTTGTGGCTGCAAGTTGCTTTTCCCAATTTTATGGCGTGCTTGTGTACTAAAGATTGGTGCCATATGAGAACGTTGATCATTTACAGTCAAAAAACTTTGCTTCTCCGACTTTGCATAGGCATCAGACAAATGAGACACAGTCGGCTTTCTCTCGTGGCTGTGTGTCATAGCATCGTGGCTGATTTTTGGAATAAGAATATCCTTGTCATTCAAAGAATTCAACTCGTAGTCATCATTTAAATATTCTCGATGAATCTTTTCCGTTGCCTTAGCAATCGCTATTTCTTTTTCCAATCGTGTACGATCTAACTCCAGCTCTACTTGCCTTTCTTTCTCAAAGTATTGCGCTCTTGTTTGTAATTCTACTAATTTCGCTCGATTTCTGATGACGTCATCCATTGTTCTGCTTGAACTATGAGAAGACTTGGACGATTTAGACTTTCTAGTACATTTAGAGCCATCTGATATTATGGAGCTGGGCTTCCTTCTAGAAAATGAAGCAGCTTGCTGATTAATCTTCCAAGACTGAGCTTCTTGTTGTACGGCTTTGACTTTATTAAATGTCTGAAGAAACAAGGGGTCACTCAGTTGCTCTTCCTCCGAGTCAAACTGACGTGTGTAATCCTGATAAGATTGCGTAACCTTTGCAAGTAATTCGTCAATCAAGTCTGTGGCATCTCCCGTTTTAAAAATATCATAAATTCTTTCGATATGCCCTTCAATCATTTCCCTGTACCGATCTTGATTTTTCCGTCGTAGATCCCTCATCTCCATCCGGTATGAAAGACCCTTTTCCGTTAACCCTCGAGTTCTCTGTGGGCGCGACTCTGCAAGTAAACCTGCGACATCATTAAATTCATTTTTGAGTAAGTTTTCTGTTCTGCAATCTTCGGCCTGCGAGGTTATGCCCTCACATTTATCCTTTTCACTACGTGACATTTTAGGCCATCCAAATTTGAATAAACTCTGTAATAACGTTTATTTTCGTGCAAACTGCGAAAGCCATTTAGGATAAACAAATATTTCCGTCGTAATTCTCCCAGCCAGAATATTCGAAAACGATGAGATGGCGCCAAGCCTCGTAGAATTGCCAGTAAAAATATGAGACCTTCTTCGAATACGCACAAATTCAAATCCGCTAGTTTAGCAACGTATGGATAGTACATATGAATGTGAATGTGAATGTGATTTTCGCTAGAAACAAACAAACGAAAAATATAAATAATGCTTGCCTACCAACGAATAAAGCGAAAAAGAAACGATAAACTCAAGGAAAACATACTTACAATATTCGTAAACCCTTACTGCAAGCGCCATCTTCGTAATTCGTAAACAACGTTCCAAAAAAACAAGAAATCAAAACAAATCTAAGCGTGCAACGTCTTAGTTCGGTGCGCTAATGCGTCCTTTGTGTCCCGTACTCAATAAACAATGCGTCCATTGATTAAATGATAAAGGTGTTCAACTATAAAACAATAACAAATAAACAATGAGCTCTCCTGTGCAGCAACACTTGATCATTAACAAACGTTTATTTGTGTTTCTCCGAAAATTTGCTTTTGGGAAGTTTCTTGAAATTACGCGATCTTAATCTCCAAGGTACTAATGTCAATAGTAAACTACTATATATCATTTTTCTCCTTGTTCTATGTAGAGTGCAATTGTACATATGCCACTATCATGGGCCCAAAGGTCTTGGCAATAGAAACTGATATAATCCAACAACTTTCACCAAAATTACTGAATTTCCTAATTTGAGGTTAGAATAAAATAAAATAAATAAATTTGAGCTTTTTAGGTAACCAATTGCATTCTCCTACATTTAAAAAGTTGGAAAATATACAGTTTTCATGCATTCATTGGACCCTTCCAGAAATTAAGACTCTGTAATCATTGATAGTAAAATGTCTTCATTCTTTGGTTTCCATGGTAACCAATTCTATTTTTAGATTTTAAATATGATATTCAGATTTGTCATGTCAAACTACCCCTGGGTTCAAGTTTTTAGTCTATTTGGATAAAAGACATAGATTTTAGAATTTGGACTAGACTAGTACCTTAATAGAAATGAAAAAATTATCAAAACACTCAATGGAAGGAAAACGAAAAGCAAGTGAAAGACACCGATATTAAGAAGAACTGAAGGGAAAACAAAATCAAATTAAAACTTAATTACAAACGAATTTAAAGTACATTAAAACAAACAATTTATAATCATATTTTATTTTTGAAATCAAAATAAAACTTTCTGTGGCCTGACTTTGCCAAGTCCATCATGCTTTGCGGGGTTTCCATAAGAGGGACAACAACAACAACAACCACTTGATCAGAAGCTGAGAAGAGACACGAGGTAACCGTTGCTAAATAGGCCTAAACCTCGAGGATGGCTGACGTGTGGAAACGACTTAAGAACGATATGAAGGTGAAAAGAACGAAGAATTTCCCTCAAAACAAGGGTAATCAACAACAACCAAAATGAGGAGGAATTGTCGTGCAACAACTAACTGCACATGTATTGGGGAAAGACCAAAAGTATGCACGCATAGGCCCACGAGAGTTTGTTTCCTTTGACGAGGACCTGGATATGACTATAGGAAACATTATATCAGAATGCGAGAGGCACTTTACTCCCAAACTTGGCAAGGATGTTGTTTGTGACGTGCTTGCTGGCGAGCAAGGGCCATCTTGTTCATTAATTAGTCAGCTACCTGACACGAAGGTGATTCATGTCAGGTTTGTCCCTGCCATGGCAACAACAGCCAGTGATGCCAACAACCCAGGTATACCATCACAAAAGAGAGCTGCTGTGAAGGAGGTGCACAAAGGATATGCTGGACCTTCCATGAAGGAACCCCCAGTTACATGGAGCGTAACTTAAAATTATGCCAAATACAGTCCTACCAAATTCAAGCGACCAGCCACATCAGCTGCTGAGGATTACCAAGTACCCAGTAGCTACATTGCACCACGCAGTCTTACAATTTCTGATATGTTAAAATTAGGGCAAGTAAATACACAGACTGCAACCGTTGTCATCAAGGTGTATGAGTTTGACATGGATCTCTTTTCTTAGGTCAAGGTTCCAAAAACTGTTGAATTTTGTGAAGAGAAAACTGCAGTTGGTAGAGGTGGTTTCCGTACTACATACAAGGCATCTTCAAAGCATCCTGATTTTAAAAGAACTTCATGGGTAGTCAAGCATTATTTGCCAGGGACCTTGAAATGTATTGAAGAAACTGGACAGACCATTGAGGAGCACAGTAAGAAAGTTGTACAAATGCATCTGCTGGCCAGAAATATTATCTTGCAATTGGAACAAGCAGTAAGGAAGACTGAAGATCAAGATTTGTTTGGCGAAGTTCCAAAGTACAAGAAAATAATCCATGGAGTCACAGAAGCAGGGAAAAATGTGACAATTGAAGAGTACATCAAAGGTTCCTTTGTGAAGTACATAAACAATGATGGCACAATTAGTCAAATTATTACTGGAGAAGCCATTGAGAAGCTGGAATGATTGGAACACTTTTCCTATGTAAAGTCGGAAAAGAAGCTGATGCTGGTAGACCTCCAGGGAAGTGGCCATGAACTTTACGATCCAGAAATTGCATCAACAGATTTAAAAGATGATGACCACAAATTTATGTATTCCACCTATTCCCCGGTCCAAATAGGGTTAAGGAAAGTCTGCAGAAAATGGACCCTTGTTTAGAGAATTTTAGGCTCATAAAACCCAGCAATATAGGCAGCACACACCCGTACCCTCAACATGTTATGTACCCCTCCCCGGATTACAAAAATTACATTTCTATATCAGACATTTGAGGACATGTGCTCATTCCTTTACCAATGTAGAATCATATAGAGACTTAGACAAAGTTTATAATCTTTACTTTTTGCCTTGTTGGCTCTCGGTGGCAAATTCATCATCTATTTTGAAATCTTAATTTAAGAATGTTTATGCTTCATTCCTGCTCTGTTTTGGTTCTTCTTCAATTTCAATACCAGTTCTTTTAATGTTTCGTAGAAAAAGGAAACAATCTTGCAAAAGAACAACATTTACATGGCGTGAAGCCAAAAGGACAAGAAATGATGAACTGCAGCAGGGGCAACATTTGTCATGCACAGCAAGTGACAACAATTTTTCTTTTGACAATGCACCATTGTAGCAGCATGTAGTGAACCTAGCACTCCACAAGGCTTTGTGCAAGAACTGAAACAAGTAAAGTGCATAGGGATAACAGAGCAGGATAGCAAGTAGATGGACAATGAACAGCACTAAACCAAAAATGATTATTAGATTGTAACAGCAATACTTGCCTTCTTGTCCTCAGCTGGATGTTTGATACAAGGTCCTGCAACTAAAAAGTAAAACTCATTAAATGAAACCCTTAAATGGGTAGTTGCAAAATATTTCTGTCATCATTAGTGTAGAAAAAGGTGTGCAAGTTCGGTAAGAACTGAACCGTGGATGTTTCAGTGCAGATCAATGAAATCTGAAGTACAATCGCGAATTCACTATCAGGCATATGTCTTTGTATGATTCACAAGTGAAATGATGAAGTGTACAGTGTGCAAAATCAATAACAATCTTGGATATTTTCATCAAGTCAATATGCTTGGAGACTTGTCAGTAATTTCAGTAAGTATGTTTGGTCTTGTTCGGTTCACAACATTTATCAATACCTCTTTAAATTTGGTGTCCTGAAAGCAAATTTTTCAACCTGGACTGGATGGGTCATACATTATTTCGATATTCAACACTTTAAAGAACATTTTCTGCACTACAATTTACCTTCTTGATTTGTTGGTTTCTTAATTTGAAATATTTGAGTACACTCATTTTTTTTATAAGAAACTAAGGTTGTGGGCTGGTAGGCAGTTTCTTAAATATTTGGGCCATTTTGCTACCACAGGTTTCTTACGTGTTTCTTATATTTTTATTGCCGGAAGTTTAGAGTTGATTTTGTCTTGTCTAAAGGGCTTCCAAGTTACTTAGTAAAATCTCAAAACGAGTAAATAACATAATTCGCACTCAAAATAATGTCCAA
The DNA here is from genome assembly GCA_039566865.1 of Aurelia coerulea. Classification (NCBI taxonomy): domain Eukaryota; kingdom Metazoa; phylum Cnidaria; class Scyphozoa; order Semaeostomeae; family Ulmaridae; genus Aurelia; species Aurelia coerulea. The sequence goes on from CM076947.1 coordinate 14,869,310, forward strand.
ACAGTTCCTTTAACTGCACAATGTCAAAATATTTTTGAGTGTGATAGAAAAATTAAATCTGAAAATTACAGAAGTTTCTTAGCTTTTTTCAATTCAGGTAGGGTTGTTTCTTAACTTTTGAAAAGTTGAGCCTACCGTTTCTTATAAGCAGTTTCTTATAAATAAAAATGAGTGTATGTACATACCACCAAGTTTTTTTCTCTTAAAAAGCATCCCATTTTGAAGAGCTTCGTCAGATGATGGCGAATCAAGCACTCGGAATGGTATTCTGCGCCTTCTTGGGGTCGACGAAGTGACGTTTGAGGCAGCTATTTTGGTTTCAGACTGCATTGCATGATTTGAAGATGTAGCTGCCGGTGTTGGTGCTCCTATCGGCGACAGAAATCCTCCAAAGCTGTTTGATTCCAGTAAGGATGCCATGCAATGGATTTTATAACATAGTGTATCGAAGGGTCCTTTAATTTTGATCATTTTCCAAACCCAAATCGAAGAATAGAATAAAGGGCCTAATAAGTAAAGCGACCTTGGCGCCAACCAAAGTGAAATATGCACGCAATAAAATCATACTCACGGGTCAATTGTCTGAATATTTGCAAACAAATCTTCAAAGGATGCAGGTCTTGTGGCAGCTGCTACATCAATAGATTGGTCGAATAAAAATTCAATCCCCAATCCATCGGTGGAATCCATTTGCCGTTTTTGTTTTGTGCACGCACGCAGCTGGAGGTTACAGCATTCACTGAGGCTTTATGACCGTACTCAAAGGCGCCAATCGATGAATGGCTAAGCAAGGCTGGAATTTTATTTTTTGTGATAGTAAAGCTTTAAGGAGACTTTAGATTCTTTTCGGATAAGTACTATTTAGGGCGTTTCCACGAGGTTTGCCTTTAAATAAGGGCATTTCCTGTTATGCAAAAGGGTGTGGTGCCAAACATTTTTCCGAGGGCTTCGATCCCGGACCCCCAGTATCCTGCGCCTTCGTCGCATACCTCCCTTATGCTGACGCACCTTCGGCGCATAGCACCTTCAGCTATAGTCAGATTTTTCCTTGGATCCACTCTTGATCATTTTACAGTGTGTTGCCTCAAAGCATAGAACATGATGTCAGCCCTCTAACATATCATGTTACCAATGTTGCAGCATCATTACAGAACAGCGCAAATGATGCGCCTCTCAACACTGATGGACATGTGGAAAACATTTCTATACATCTGTTGATACAGCCAGCACAAGAACAACAACAAGATGTTGGAGAAGGTTTTGGAAAGATTCTTGGTAAGTTGGCGGAGGAAAGCGCGACAATTGGAAAACCTTTCAAGGTTATTTTTAAGATGGAGATTTCCTGTATGATGGGAAATGTAGGAAAATGAGTGGCATCTTTGAAAAGGTGCCTATGTGTCGAATAGAGGTCTTTGTTACAAATGATAAAGATGACGAAGATGAGACATACAACGTTACATATTTGATTTGGAAATCAATGGCATGGGGTTACAACATTCGTCCGATGAAATTTGCAAACACTGCAGTAATAAGGTCTCATATAATACAAGAGTTCGTACTAAACCCCCAAATCCCCCTGAAAACATTTTCTCTTTGTTCATTCATGTTGAATCTTTTAAAATTTGATCAACGTTTTTTGATCGTTTTCCATGTTTTCAAAAACGAACATTTTAAGAAACTCGCTTCTAGCTCTAAAAACTGAAAACGGAAAAATTTGCAAAAAGTCCTAGAATCTAATTCAGGCTTTCTGCTAAAGATTTTGTCCTAAATCTTCGAAATTGGTCCAGTGTACGATTTATTGTGGCCTGCCAAACGTGCATAGTTTATTTTAGCGCACCCGGTAGTTGTTTCAATTGTGATTTTACTAGAACTTATTATGATCTAAATTTAAAACATATTAAATCCAAGGCTATGTGTCCAGCTTGATGAAGATTGTTATACAAATAAGACTGCAACTTGCATCATATGCCAGCTCCAGCAAGGAGCTCCAATCAGGACAAACAGTGGTTCCAGAATATCTATCTGTGTTGAAAGAAAACATTGAAAAAGATGATGTAGTCTCTGCACACAAAAGTCGATTCATAAGGAAAACAGAAGACTCGGAACAGATCACAAATGAGGATGATGAAATGGCAAGCACTGGTCAAAAGCGAAAGCAAAAGGGCACTCATGGACATGCTCCATCAAAAAAGAAAACAAAGCGATAAATCATAGCACAAGGAGCCCGCATAAAAAGTACTAGAAAGCAAACAAAATGCAGCTTCTGCTAGTGAGACACGGCAAAAGCCGTAAAGCGCACATAGCTCCTCCACAGATGCTGCTTTTGCCGTCTCTCACTCGCAGAAGCGGCATTTTGTTTGCTTTTTACTACTTTTTATGGGGGCTCCCTGTGATCATAGTTGTATATATTTGAAAATCCTCCCAGAAGCATGGTAATGGTGATAATAATTTGCTCTCCAAAATTGCTCTGTCCCCTCAAAATAGCCACTTTATAACCTGCAACCCTGCCACCTTGATTTTGATAAATGAAATCAATGCTAAGAGGCTTCCTCCAATTTTGCTTCTTTTGCTCAGAATTCCAACCTTTGGAGGTACAACACTTTGTAAGCGCTGTAAGTTTCAAATCATTGGCAGGCTTGAGTTGTTATGTGTTCCACTAATTCTTATGAACTCAAGTTGCATAAAAAAGAAAAACTATTTGCCAGTGCATTACCTTGAAGTCTAATCAGTAACCAATTGTTGGATACTTGAAACCAGTGTACTCATCGGATGGGAATGCACTGCGAATTTTGTTGACAGCACAAGATGGTAGGACTTTCCGCTGGTTTTTCCCCAAATAATGCCAGATACAACGTACAAATTGGTGGTAACTAATATATCTGAACAGCCTAAAAGAGAAAATTTGAGTACAGTTAATCCTTCAATGGCTGTTGAACTGATAGAACAGTTTGAATGAGTTGAACTCTTCTTTTGTTCAACAACTTCACTGTAAATCCATACGGTATTTTGTGTTCAGACCTAGTTTGATTTTCTTATAGTCTTGAATTGTAGCATGCCTGGCTCTTTTTGCTGCCTCTTGACCCAATCACAGTTTTCCAAATTTTTTATGAAATTTATAGAATAAATACAACTCCTGATTTGCTGTTGACAAGTTTTTAATTATTTCATCAGCATACATGTACATAGTGAGGAGGTATATACACGATTTTGAATAAATACATAAATTTAAACATAATCGCAAGTTGGATGATCATCAATGAACTCCTCATCTTCAATGTATTGGTATATTGCTGTCACAATTACATCTGTATTGAGGCAAACAGGCGTGAAACCATCAACTTGAGTTATGCACCCACAATCGGCATCGTCTGATTTATTTGATATTAGTTGTACCTCCCGACAACAAAGACTCTCACGACCTGTTGGCATTGAAACACAATGATTGCTGCCGCACCTACAAATGACAAGAGGCAAAACATAAACATAACGAATAAAAGGGCCAGGCTAAATACCAACACAACAACTAAGTGACGAAATGCAGGGAAATTTGCTGTGGTTTTTGTTACTGGCAAATATCTGACGTATTTGTACAAGAAACAAGGTGTTTTGCTGTTTGAAAGTACCTACCAGTCAGTGTTTCCAGTCCTTTCAGGGTTAATGTCCTCATCTTCACTTTCTTCGGAGTTTGATTACTCGCTGCTTTCTATTTCTCGATCAATCACATTTACAACTGCTGCTGGTGGGTTAGGCCTTGGCCTATGGCGCTGTCTTGATCTTCCACTCTTACTTGCACCAGGTAGTGGCTCGAACTGAAAAGGCTGTATCTCGATTCCATCAGTATTTACTAGTCCATAGTCGAATTCGTCGCTGCTGCTTGACATTTTCCAAAATATTTGCTCAACTAAACAAACTGTACGTAGGTTGTGCGATGGAAGCGATGATGGAATGTTCATACCCTACTAAGCACCCAAAGCTTGCCATATATCACCGTAGCGCGAGCCTGTAAATTTGAGGTGCCGGTATATCTGAGGTTTGCCGGTAAATATGAGGTGTCGTGGGACTACTCAAACACCTGGGTTATTGATTAAGAAGCCATTCAAATTAAACAATGCAGTATAGAAATCGCTCATTGTACAAGACACATTACTCTTTTGTGGTCACCGCTGTTGACCGCTTTTTGTCGGGGGGGGGGGGGGGTAAGGTTGGCAACAGACAGGTTCAGCAATACCTTGGTCCTTGGAATATTTACTCTTCAAAGAACGTTTAGCAATTCTAGCTAAACAAGATTCATAATTTGTTTCTTTTAATTTAGAAGCCAAATTAAAATGCATTCTCCAATCTACAGCCGAATTTATATAAATCCTATAAGAGTTTTTCATAAGAAACTCTTATGAGCGCTCAGCTCTCAGATCACTAAAAAAGCAAAACAAACTTGAGCAGCATAATTTGCATCTTTTTTTTCGTAATCTTCATATCTTAAATGAGAGTTGAGAAACGTTGGAGGATCTTTCACGATATCGATTTACGAGACGGTAGCTTTCACGTTCCTATTTAATGCCTGTCTCAGAACGTCTCAAAGATTTGAGAAAATTGAAAAATTGACAAACGATATACGAGGAAAGAGAAAAAGAAGCTTAAAAAGATGGGATAAGCTATAAGGTTTCTGAAAAATGCCACAGGATTTTGCGACGAAAGTGAGTAAGAAACCAAACCAATACTAAGGAAGGGTTGTTAAGTTCTATCTTTCGAAATTTTTGAAAGATGTCTCAATTTTATCAAAATTTAAAAACCGCAAATAGTATGCAACGAAAATGAATAAAAAAATTAACCCATAGTAAGGAAGGGTTATTAAGTTCCACCTTTCGAAATTTTGAAAGATGTCTCATAATTTTATCAAGATTTAAAAGCCGCAAATACTATGCGACGAAAGTGAATAACAACCTTAACCCATAGTAAGGAAGGGTTATTTGGTTCTACCTTTCGAGATTTTGAAAGATGTCTCATAGTTTTATCAAAATTTAAAAACCGCAAATTATATGTAACGAAAATGAATAAAAATTTTAACCCATAGTAAAGAAGGGTTATTAGGTTATATCTTTCGATATTTTTGAAGGTTGTCTCATAGTTTTATCAAAATTTAAAAATCTATTATTTTACTCGTGAGGTACTTAGTAATATCTAAAGATTGGAAAGGCTTGGAAAGGCTTGCTACTAGGAAACGAGGGACAGTAGTGAGAACTTTTAGATGTAGCAAATCCATGCCAAAGGAAACCAAATGAAATTGGATTCTTCTTGCGGATTTCCTTACGCAGCAAAAATCCTAACCCCTACCCTTCGAAGTTAAATCCTAGCGTTTGCTTTCCCGAACGCTATCAGAAAGAAAACATTATATGCGGCAGAAATCCTCAGACCGTTGACCCGACCCCCGAAAAAACCTATTGTTTCCTTTGAAACCAGACCTTGTGTCTCACCTTTGTCTAATTCACAATAAATTATGACTACTTGTCGCCTAAGAAGATTACCTTTGATCTTGCCGACCTCATATTTACCGGCAAACCTCAGATATACCGGCGCCTTAAATTTACCGGCTCGCGCTACGGTGGACTCTCAAGCTTGCTACAACACTGGATGTAGCTGGAAGAAATCTGCACTCCAAAGTATTTTTTATCCGGTTGATTTTTGTGAATAGCCCCCCGTCAAAATGACATTTGCACTGATTGCTGAAGCTTGTCAAAAACCAGAACATTGGCATGTATAATCTCTTCCAGTTTGCCCTTTCTTGCGTCTATGATGCTCAGGAGCGCATCTTTGCTCAACCTATGTGTGCCAATAACTACAGCTGAGTGGAGAGTCCTTCCATCTTTGAACAGCGTTTTAGTCATTCCTGATGAGGTGGTGACCATCACTCCCTTTCCTCATGCTTGCAAGATCGAAATGGCTCATGAAATCATAAAAGTCTTGCCAGTTCCTGCTTTCCCCAACAACACCGCATTATGACCTGTTGTAGCGATGTGTATAAAGTCATTATGCTCCTCCTTTACATGTGTCATCATCGAAAGAATTATCACGATAAAATCAAGCAAAAATCAAGGTAGGCCTAAGGCCTATTCAACTGTGGTACTCGTACCAGAACTGCACAAGATATTTTCCTTTCTGGGAACCTGGGAGACGGGTAAACATTTTCTGTGAGAGCTCTGTCAATGGTATGCACGAATTTGCCGCAAAACATTCTAATCTATTGGGTTTGGAGTAGCACATTTCAATGATTGACAGTTGAATCAGTGCTTTCATCTCTATCTGCTAAGCTCCACATTGTATATCTACTTAAATAGCAAAATAATATAAAGTGAACGATGAGAAGAAGAGGGACAACATCCACAGAGAGCAGGCATCGAGTTGATCTTTTTACTTAAATAGCAAAGTTTAACATGAATAGTTTATTCATTGCAATTTGCGTTGGTCAAAGATGTGTTCTTTCTTTTATCATGGTACAAAGTTTCTTATAAAATGTCACATTTTAATTGTTTATTTCTTCCTGTATCATTCTCGATCTTTTGGCAAAGATGGCTTCCAATACGAACAACCTTAAACAAAAAGCAAGCAACTATGCGATTACGAGTCTACGAAGCCTAAATCCCAAGTTAACTGAGTTCACGAAATGATTTTCAAATACTGATACAGTAGACTCTAACACGGATTCACAACAATGCTTTATACAGCTAACTTCCATTGCTTGTAGCGGCATCTCTATGTCTCAAAAAAGATCTTTTTGTGGGTAAAAGAACATCTTCAGCAAGGTTTTTGGGTCCATAACTTTTAGTTCAGCAACGGAATACCATAGTCTCTTTTTCAAGTCGCCTCAGGAATTCTTTATGCTGATCCAGTAGCAATTGATTGCATACATCGTTTAATGAACGAACAGGAACTTTTTAAATTTGAAAAAAATTGTTGCTTTGCCACAGTATCAATGTTAGCCTGTAGAACTATTACTTGTTATGGCCCCTGACGTGTTGGGACGTTTGCAAAACACTTTTACTACGAAAAATTGTTTTGGCCTATCCGGCGAGTTCCCCAAGATGGAGCTCCGCATTATTGATTTTCGCCTTATGGAAAAGTCAATGACGTGGAACAACCGATCACAGAGATTAATTTCCACGGTTCCACGGAACTTTTATGTTCCACGTTATTGACCTAGCCCTTCTTTTGAATACATCTAAACAAGAAGGAGTCCCATGATTTATCGAGATTATCTGAACAATTTTATAGAAGCAGTCCAAACAGCCACCACAACTACCACAACAATGGTGAAACAACCACAACCACCAACATCAAAGTATGCATAAACCGAAAGATACAGATAAAAAGCTAGACAATATCTGTAACCAAATGGATACATTGATGTCCCTGCTGAAAGCCCAGATGTCAACCTTGGTTGTGTGACAGGTTTATTGTTTTATTAACTTATTTTCAAAGACAACTATCAAATTTTTTGTAATAGCTCCCAAACAATGCTACGTACACTGCTGAAACGTCTTGACTTTTCCTAAAATTTAGTTGGCAATCAGAAAATAGAAATTTCCACACCTATTGTTCGACCACGTGACCACCACATGCCCATATTCGGAGAGTGGTCGCAAAGAAATTCTTTAAGACGGCTCTAATTTCTTTCTTTGTAACTTAATCTCAACAATATATCTATACCATTCGATTCGTCTCAATGAGTGCTGTCATTTGATATATAGTTTATTCATATTTGCTGACATCAGCAGTTTATTATTTCTATGACGTCATCAACCTTTATGACGTCATATTCCAAAAGAATGAGTAATTTTTGCATGCAAAACTGACGGAATTACCTCAAATATCGATGAAGGTACTTGATATCATCAATAATATGCGGAATTGATTGTTTTAAATCATTATTATTGAGCAAGCAATTTTGCATTGAATCAAATTTGCATTATTTAATTAGTTAATTTATTAGAAACCACAAATATCTGTATGAAACCATACGAAACTACAAATTAATGGTGTCAAACAGGTATTTGGATGGTTTCTTGCCAGTTGTATCTAGCTATTTGCCAATAATGGGCCCTTTTATGCAAATAGCTCGATTTTTACAAAATGTGCATTGTTTTTGGTTGCCTAGCAACCAATCACGTGACTCCTTTGTTCAATTATGACACAGTGCAAGTTTCATTGCCATAGCTGTTATACTTACGGAGAAGAGCAGGGGGGTGAAAGACGCCCCCCGTAGAGATCACTTTTTTTTACCCGGTTAAAATAGGGTTAACATATCTCCCAAGTTTTACTAGTAAAGCTTTTCCGAATTTTTACTGGCAGCTAAAACCTTAATTACATCAGTTAATTTTTAGCCAGCACTTCAATGTGCAGCACAAATCAGTTAAAATTTTAACATGGAACATTCAAGGAATTCAAAGTAAAACTCTGGGAAACAAGCGAGCACATCTAGACTCACAGGACAGCACACGACAACACAGAACACATCACAAACAAATTGTAAAATGGAACTCCAATTAAATCTTCCTCACATTATGGTACAAGCTTTATATCTTCATTTTCCCAATCTTCCATCAATTCATAATTTAAAACATCATCCACATCATCATACTTGATCTTGAAAAATGGATTATTGATTCAGAAAACAGAACTGTTCCGTAGTACCATCTTTCCTGACCCCTTCCTGATTTTTTCTGGCTCTTCTACTTTCTTTTCTTTTGTTTGCTGCTTTCTGCGATGTAATGCTTGCTTTTTGCAAATACTTTTTCTTTTTCCTTTAAAAATCATCCTTATTCAAAATCATTACGATGTCTGTACTAGATTCCAAATTTATGTCTTCTTCTTTTTCATCATTTGCACTGGTGATTATACTTGTAGCTTCACAGCAGAAACCAACTACAGAGGGAATGAACGAATCCAGCAGGAACACAGCAGACACAAAAGCAAAACACAATGCTGTCATTCACTAACTCAATGATTCAATGATTGTTCGCTAAAATTAACAGAAACGAAAATAAGTTAAATCAGACTGCAAAAATTCATAGAAATGAACAAGACTATGGAGATAGGATTTGATTGTTCTTGCAGTATAGTTCATGTGCACGCAATGAATTTTCAGAAATTCATCTCTTATCTTTCTGTATTCGGTCATCAAAGCAATATCTATATTTGGATCCATGACCTGAATCGTAGATTTTACTTGCAACTGACATTGCTTGCTAGCTCGGGGGTCCTTGTTTCCACAATCTGCAGATAGCAGGTATGCATAAAATGCATCTTAGACCTTTTCACAACTTTTCTGTTGTGACATGACAAGCAGAGCCAATAGTTTTGACTTGCCTCACATCATAAATTTTCTCACCATCACTTTCATCATCATCCGACAACAGTTCTACACTCCCGATTTCATCTTCAATGTTTTCATCTTCTGGGTCTTCCTCTTGGGGCTTTGATGTTTCACAATCTGCGACTAAACTTGGATCAAGGAGTTTGGCAGACTCTGGCTTTGGCAAACTTCGACTTTTTACATTGTGTGCATGGCTGCGATATACAATGTAGTAAGGGTCGCTTTTTACCAGTTTGTGCACCTTTGTCAAATGAGGGACAATTCTCTTGACCACAGCACCACAATCCTTAATGGGGAATTTTTTTGCAGCATGGTAATCCTTTTGCTTTGGAGGAGCATCCCGATTTTTCCATGTGTAAGGCTTTCTTGTTCCATACTTATAAGAAAGTCCTTTGGCCTCCTCTCGTGACAAAGGATGCATCAATTTCATGTGCCTTGCAAGGCCAGCACTGTTCACCTCTTTCTTACATCCAATTACAGGGCACATTTTTCTTCCTCGAGCTGAATGATATTTTTCTGCAAGAAAATAGAAGATTATCAGGCATTGAACAGAAGATTACCAGGCATTGAAATTACGGAAGCATTCTACAAATTTGTTGATGTTGTCAGAACAAACATTTGTGCATTTTACTTTTTGGCGGAACTGCAAAATAGATTCTAAATCATATGTCAAGTTTCATTCCATTGTCATATTGCACAATTTGTCCTGTGGTCAGACAGAGACACCAACAATAACTCGTCCGACTTCCTGCTGACTAGAGTGTTTAAAATACCTTTGACATTTCATAGGTGTATATATGTATGTGATAATGATACTAGATACCAGATACTAGATCGTGCCCAGACAGATCAGACAACCTAACCTCCGAAGAGAGAACCGCCTTACACGAATTAGCTAGCAAAGAAGAGATCATCATGAAAAAAGCAGACAAAGGTGGAAATTTCATAATTATGGATAAGCCTTATTATCGCGACAGCCTCGTTTTAGAAAACCATCTTAATCACAAATCATACACCAAAATCGATAAAAATGAAGATAGAAACATCATGAAAAGCTTGAACACACTTTTAAGTAATCACGAAGACTGTCTAACAAAAAAGGAAGTCGATTTTATTTCTAACTTCGAATGGAAAACAAGCAACTTTTACGCCCTTCCTAAAATTCACAAAAGTAAAGAAATAATTCGAATAATAAAGGAGGAAAACAAAATATATGTTGAAGTTGATCCACCCAATGATTTAAAAAGTCAGCCAATAATAGCGGGTCCAGTAGCACCAACCCAGAGACTAAGAAAATTTCTAGACACAGTTTTAAAACCTTTAGTTCCAACCTTGAAAACCTATATTAAAGATGATTGGCATTTCCTTCGTAAACTACCACAAGAATTTGAACAAGAAGTAGAGCTATATTCCTGCGATATCACAAGCCTCTATACCAGCATTCCATACGAACTCGGCCTTGAAGCTCTAACTTATTGGATAAACAAAAGACACGACCTCATTCAAGAAAGGTTAAGTTGTGACTTTATCGTCAACGCAGCTAAGTTTATTTTAGAGAACAATAACTTTTTATTCGATGGTACCCTTTGCAAACAGACAGCTGGAACTGCAATGGGTACAAAATTCGCTCCACCACATGAAAGGAAATATTAGATGCGAAAGAAAAGCAGTCAACGTATATATCAACTAAGAACATAGAAATCTAACAATACACTAGAAAACTATGTTTTGAAAATGAGATTGAAAGCAATGTATGTGGTGCCATTCCCGCGAAAATTATTTCAAATCATCATTAGGCATTCTGATTTCGTTATTCAGTACATATTCATCGTGATTAGTCATTCTTTTCATTATTATGCACAATTTTTCATTATTATGCACCACTTTTCATTATTATGCACCACTTTTCATTATTATGCACCACTTTTCATAATTATGCACAATTTTTCATTATTATGCATAATTTTCAATTATTAGGCCTACTTTTTCATAGTTAGGCACGCTTTTTCATCATTAGGCATAGTTCCTTATTATTAGGCAAAGATTGTCATTTCTTTGCAGACTTCAAAATCATTAGGGAAAACGATTCTTTCATATTTTGAGGCAAACACTTTTATGAAACCAATATGATGAAACTTTCATATTATGAGGCAAACATTTTTATGAGGCATAGTTTCTCCTTATTTACTGATGCAGAACGGCACGTGCTCGAGCGAGGCGCGAGCCATGTAGCATTGACGAAATGGCGGACGGCAGTGGTGCTAGCAACGTTGGAGAAGTCAAGCATTTACTAGCTCGCGCAATGAGAGCGGTACACAGCCTCAACATAACTGAATCTTCATCTATGGGTCCTCAAAATCCAGAGCAGTCCATCGTTCAAAACATACAGCCAGCAACAAACCACCCACCAATAATCATGTCTGCTAGTAGTAGGCCTAATTCAACTACAGGACCACTACATCACTTCAAGAAGGCCTGCTTGCATCTCCAGAAGGGGCTAGTTTAGCTAGGCAAAGCAGCAGAAAGAGAGGTTCCAGTAAGAAAACGAAATTGCTACAAGAGAGTTCTTTAGCATTCGTCGAAAACTCAAAGTTTTCTTTTTTGAAAACAATTACCTTACACCCTTGGTATTTTTTTAGATGGCCCTGCTTTCCATTTGAGTGGATGATGGGCTGCCGTCTTTGGGGATTGGCCTACTTGGGGGCTAGTTGGTTTCCTGGGTGTTGTTTGTCCTATCGGGGGGGGGGGGGGGGGGTGTTGCTCTGTATGGTCTTTGCAGTTGAAAAATGTGTCTTTCGTTTGTGGGGATTGTGTAGAGGGGCATGCCTTTGCTGCCCTTGGTGAGTGGTGAGGCAGTGTTCAAGGGTTCGGCTGGCTTCTGGGGGTTGGTCCTGTGGGAGAGGTTTTCTCTCTCCTTCTCCTCCGCCTTTTTTCTCCATCCCCCGCAGCGCCCGTTACCTTTTGCATTTTTGTGGCTCAATCGACAGATGAAAAAAATGAGACTTGGACAAGTCCACCAATGGCTGTGCTTCCTTGCCCTTTCTCTACCTATTTGATAACATTTTGTGCTCACTTCCGAATTCAGGCTGAAAAATTCTTCATGTGAACCGATAAGGTTGTTGAGAAAATCGGGGTTCTGTTTGTTTCTATTTGTGAATCCCTCAAAAAAGTCTCTTCTCTGCACTGGGTCGTGTGGCTCTAGCTTTTGTTGTTGTACTGAAATGTAGCAGTGATATTTATAATATAGCAGTGAGATGTAGCAGTGATATTAATGTCTTTCACAATTTAGCGAAAGATTCTTGGCGTCAAGCCAGCTCCATTACATCTAGATGACCTCGCACTATTTTCCATCAACACCTCTTGTACCCTTTCAACATTATCTGGGGTCCTTGTCATTCTAAGATGTCCACAATTTCCTTAGTCCTGTTGAGGCAGGTTCCATGCTCTAAAAATTTGTGATACAGTTGAGCTACAGCAGAGTTGGTAGGGGGTTGGACATCTGGCCAATGGGCAGCGCAGTGATGAAGAACCTCCGGTGAGTTGTTCCTTCTTGACATCTCGACGCATATCCATGTTCTCTGTCTAGTAGTTAGGCGATGCATGCTGGAGCCATAGCAGGGCGGATCCAGACTCATGCAACTGAGGCAAATGCATCGGTCATTCTCACAAGATTGACAATCCAGAAATTTGTGTACCAGAATGTTATCAGAATCAAATCATTTCAGGTCTTTCATACATCTACCATAAACTGTTGCTCCACTTGCTGCCTCAGCTTTCAAATTCATGTGATGAGATCGCTGAGATGAGCAGACATGTTACAATCACATCCTGTAAAGAACAAAGCCTCCCAAAGCACCCTTTCTCTCTGTTTTCACTGCCCTGCGTAGCAACCTCGTAACAAAAGCAGTTGCCAACAATGTGACCAATTAGCCAAAAGAATAAGTTCACAAAACAATCACGATCAACCAATTAATTCTATTCAGCTAATATGTCACGCACGTCTAGACAAATCACAAAGGGAACAACTAAAACCATAAAGTCTGTATCACACTGTCGGAAAAAGAGGTCCCGTGCAATTTTTGTGTTAAAATTGATTTTTCAATGGATTCATATGTAAATTTTGATGCTGAATCCGAAAATTAATGTTCCCAAGCCAAAAAATGCCTGGAAACATCATTTTTTGACATGCGTCAATGCATTTGATGCCATATTGGTATTAAAATCATGAGATCTATTGTGTTTACTTTAAGATGTAGATGAAGATGTAGATGTAGATGTAGATGTAGTTCTTAGAGCGTAAATGCTATATTTGAGGTGCTAAATCCAAAAAAAACAATGTTCCTGAGTCAAAAAATTTCAGGAAGCATCAATTTCCGGCATGCATCAATGCCTTTGGATGCTATGATGGTGTAAATATCACAAAATTATTTACTACGCTTATCAAAAGATGCAGCTTTAAGAGCATACATGCTATATTTGAGGTGCCGAATCCGAAGATCAATGTCCCAGAGCCAAAAAAATCCAGGAAGCATCAGTTTCCGGCATGCATCGCTGCCTTTGGATGCTATAATGGTGAATATATCACAAAATTTACTACGTTTATTAAAAGATGCAGCTTTAAGAGCGTAAATGCTATTTTGAAATGCTGAATCTGAAAATCAATGTTCCAGAGCCAAAAATTCCAGGAAGCATCCATTTTTGGTATGCATCGATGCCTTTGATGCTACAATAGTATCAAATCGTAAAACCTTTCATTTTTCTTTTAACATGCAGGTTGCACAGCGAAAATACTAAGGTGCTGAATCCGAAAATCGATGATGCACAGCAAAAAATTCCAGGAAGCATCAATTTCCGGCATGCATTGATGTCTTTGTTGCCATAATAGTGTCAAAATCATAAAAATCTTCTATGTTTACTTTGTAGTGTTGATTTTGAGAACGTAAATGCTATACTTGAGGTCTTGAATCAGAAAAACAATGTTCCAGAGCCAAAAAAAAATTCCAGGAAGCATCACTTTCCAGCATGCATCGATGCCTTTGATGCCAGAATAGTATCAAAGTCATACGAATCTGCCATGTTTACCTTATAACGTAATGTAGAGGGCGTAAATACTTTATTTGAGATGCTGAATCCGAAAATTGATGTTCCAGAGCCAAAACAGTCCAGGAATAGTCCATTTCTGGCATGCACCTCAAATATAGTATTTACGCTTTAAAAACTGCATCTTAAAGTAAAGATAATAGATTTTATGATTTTAATACCAATATGGCATCAAATGAATTTACGCATGCCAAAAAATGATGTTTCCTGGCATTTTTTTGCTTGGGAAAATTGATTTTCGGATTCAGCATCAAAAGTTACACAGGAATTTGATGAAAAATCAATTTTAACACGAAAATTGCACGGGATGACATAACGACCCGGACTACAAGAAAGTAGTCGCATTCTTTCAGAGTGCAAAGAGAGACAAAGTGTTGCAAGACAGTATTGCTTTGGAAAATGATGACAAACGCAAACGAAAGCTTATCAAACTCTGTACAACACGTTTCATTGAACGACATCAGGCAATACTGTGTTTTGCAGACCTCCTTCCCCCATTTTAGCTGCTCTCGATGCAATCCAAGATTGGGACGACAAGACCTCGGCAGTAGATGCCAAGATCCTTCAGAAGAGCATCTCTGAGTTTGAGTTTCTCGTTGCGCTGGAAGTTTTGACAAGAATGTCCGGCCATTTACTCATTCTGAGCAAAAGCCTCCAAACCTTTTGCCACAAGGCACCTCAAAACTTGACAATCTCTATAGCACGGCAAAGGGGCTAAACAGGTTCGTTGCACCATCTTGTTGGTTGTGATGGTTGTGATAGTTGTGCTAGTTGTGATAGTTGTGCTGGTTGTCATAGTTGTGATAGTTGTGCTGGTTGTGCTTAGTTGTGCTGGTTGTGATAGTTGTGCTGGTTGTGATAGTTGTGCTGGTTGTGATAGTTGTGCTGGTTGTGATAGTTATGCTAGTTGTGATAGTTGGTCTTGTTTGAAATAGTTGTGCTGGTTGCGATAGTTGTTCTTATTTGTGCTGGTTGTGATGATAAATATTTTAAGCATTCAATGTGTTGCAAATACCTTCATAAAGGCAAGGTGTGACAATAACTTTTCTATCTGCAATTGTTATGCAAATTATTTAAATATTCTTCAGTCTTGTTTTTTTGTTTTGCCAGTTGTGGTACAACTCAGCGCAACTAAGATCTACCAGTCCTGTATGGTGATGGATATATTATTAGTTGTCTTGAAAGAAAATTAAAGGAGAATCATTAATTTGTTGTCTTTCCCTTTCATGACAACTTGTGCAAGTCCATGTTAATTGCTGAGCTCAGGAGAGAAATTGAAGTAAATTGAGCTCTGCTAAGGATGTTTTTCGATTTGCAAAAGCATCGTCAACAAAGGCAAATTCAAGAGGCATCACACTCCAGTAAAATCTGGTGCTATTTAGCAAAAACCCCTTGCTTTTCAAGGAATTGGTAACAGTTCTCTATACACCCTCTTGCTTTTCAAATTTCGTAGGTTTTTTCGACAGAGTGATATATCACTCATGTTCGAAGTAGCTTCAGCATGATTTCTTGCGTATCCTTCAGTCAGGCCTACTCTGATACACGTTTTTTCTTTCATAAGAAACTGGAAAAGCCCGCAGAACTAAATTTTTCTTATTTTCAAGTGAAAATTTCAGCTTTTTAGTTCTAAAAGTTCCTTAGTGTGTTTCTTATTGTTTAGATGCATGTAGTTTCTTCCACGGCCAAGTATTCGTTTCTTGACAGACAGCACACTTTTTATCAAGAAGGAGAGTTCACTTTGCAAAGCACAAATTAATCATGAATATTACCAAAAAATAAAGGCTTAACGATAATTTCCCATGACATCCTTTTATTTGGCTTTAAACGTTTCTTAGCAATTCTCAAGTATAGTACTAGAGTTTCTTAAATTTTTCTCAATCCTAGTACCCTTTTCTTATGAGCCAGTTTCTTATATAAAAAGCGTGTATGTAAATTCGAAGTTAAGAAACTTTTCAGTCTTTTGTTATGAGTTGAAAAGTGTTTTGGGCATACAGCCTATTTGTATTACCCACTCAAGAAATACCAAAGAGATAATTGTCCGAGCTTAAAGAAAAAACCTTTATTAGCGGCTCTCTGCGAATTAAAAAATTGTTCTTTAACTCCCCTGATCTTGACACAGGCTCTCCAAAATATTACGGTGTTTTAGCTGCAAAAGATGGAAAATCCCAATTTTTTTTACCGAACTCGCAACTCGCATTTTAAATGTACCAACTCGCACTTTTCACTATTAACTCGCAACTCGTAGAAAGCACCAACTCGCAACTCGCACTTTACTAATCCACAACAGGAAGGTCCAGTTGGTTTGAGGGTCTTACGAAATGGCTACCAAATGGCCCTATTTGTCAAACATATACTACAAATTGGGAGTATTCCAAGGTTCCTGGCCAGTTATAAGATTTCAACTCAGTAGGCTCCTCTGCACGGCAATATGGTCGTTGCAGCAGTAATTATCATTGAATTTTGAAGTTTTTTTGCTTTGTTCAATCAGTTTTTACAATAGAACATTTTGAAATAATGTGGGAAATTTGTCCCACCACACGCTACCAAATGGCCCAATTTTAGGTCCACAAACTACCATTTGGGGGTTTCTATAAAAAGATACTACCATTTGAGGGTGATTTTCAAAATTGTTGTTTTGGCCCTCAATCAGGCCACAATTGGCTTATAACCTTTCTAACAATCTAAAATGCCTACTTCACATCAGCAGGTGATTTATGTATCTGATGGGCTTACTATCACAGCAACAGCCCCAAGGGACTTGCAACCCGTCCTTTGATGCGTATGCTCTGAAAACTACAAAGCAACTGCCAACAATGCATGGAAACCTCCAAGGTACCATCAAGAATTAGATAAAATTGTCTCTCATGAGTCGTTCTTGAGTGTGCAAAGATATGTTCAAACCAGAAAAGTTCATTCAAAGCTGTAGAAGAAACATCAATCAACCAATTTTCCTTTGAGGAGCAAGAGAAATAGGCTGATAGAATATCCCCTTGTTCTGAAAACTTGTTGTCAGTGCTGGCAGCAATAAGAATAAATTATATCAAGGAATAAATGAAAAAAACCAGACCGAGTCACTCAAACCAGCTCTTCTGACATCAATAGCTGTTTTTCTCAAATGCAGGAGTCAATGCAACTGCTTTTTGAGAGTCATATCTTCATTTCCTTGCAGTTGCTGCTGTTTTTTGCACCATTACCTTGAGCACTTTTGGTAACTTTACCGGGACAAATGCACTTTGGTGGACACAGTTTCCAAGGAAAACAGAGGTTGAATTGAATTGTATTGTTAGAACTAACTGCTGATTGGCTTTCTAAACAATAGTGATGTAAATCATATCACCTGATTGGATAATGCAAGATTAGAACGTAATTCGGCTAATTCGCAACTACTGGAGAACGTCAACATGACTTAAATATGGCCTAAAACTGCAGCAGGAACCGGCAATCAATGAATTTGTTTTGCTGCAAATTTTTGGGGGCTGCCGCCCCCAAGTCCCCGCTAGTTCAATAGGTATACTTTAGTCTTAGTACTGATACTTTTTCTATCCAAAATCGGTACAAAATTCACACACGGAGAAATGTTAGAAGTGTGTCCGCTAAAGTGCAAACTAGCCACTTTACCTATAGAAGGTCAGTGCAGACCAGAATCTTTATGACTTCCGTTCCGCACATTCAGCAGAAAGATGTAGGTTCTTCCTGGATGAATCGTGAAAAGGTCCAGCCTTTTGAGATGCTACCACATTCTGAATACATTAGCAATGAATTGTCTACAGTCTCGCATTGCCTATTCAAAAATGTGCTTATTGTTGCTAACCAAGTGCTGCTTGGGAGCCATGTCTACTTTTCCTAAAATTGCTGCTGTTTTGTGCACCATTGACTTTGGCATTTTTTGTAACTTTACCTGTTGAACGGCAGGGCACACCAAAATATTCATCATTTCTGTTCAGCACATTTAGCAGAGAGATATTGGTTCCTTCTATTCTGGGTGAATAAAAAAAGGTCCGGCGTTTGAGAGGCTACTGCTACCCAATTACATTGCTATTGACCCCGGTGAAAATTCTTATAGGATCCTGTCATTCGTAGGATCCTGAACAGATCCTACGTAGGATCTTAAACAGGATCTTATAGGATCCTGTACAAGATCTTACAGGATCCTGTACAAGATCTTATAGGATCCTGCATAAGATCTCATAGGATCCTATACAAGATCCTATAGGATCCTGTACACAATCTTACAGGATCCTGCATAAGATCTCATAGGATCCTGTACAAGATCCTATAGAATCCTGTACAAGATCTCACAGGATCCTGCAGGATCCTATACACAATCTTGTAGGATCCTGTACAAGATCTGATAGGATTATAAAGGATCCTATGAAAGATCCTATAGGATTTTAATGATTTCCTGGCAAGATCTGATAAAAATCTCTGATCCTGACAGGATCCTATAAAAATATCCTGCCACAAAGGATCTGAACAATGTCCTCTGACATGATCCTGTCTATAGGTTGATGTATAGTAGAGCAGTTCAAGGTTTCAAAACTTTTGTGAATATAATTAAGTTTTACTTTACACAACTTGCGATGACAGAATCAAAACAACAAGAAATCAAGACATTGTTGCACAACATCAGGAGAAATTATCATCCCATTTAGTTCTGCTATTCCTTCCAAATACATTCACTTTAAATTTATTTCAGCAACTGCACTTCACAGACTATTATTTCATATCTTTCAGGAATGTATTTGACCCCAAATCAAATACCGTATTTACCCTAACTAAAACTTACCTTATCCTAAAAAACCCCTGTTCTAAAGCTGAGCCCTGACTGCTTTATTCCATGACACACATGCTACTAATAACCAGCCAATGTTAGCATTTTACAACATAACTAAAATACAATGAGTTGCCATACTTGGTTCAATAGTGTCTACTGAGGCAAGATGGGTGGGACCGGGGTAAACTGTAAAATGGGCAATAATGGAAAAAAGGTGGATAAACTTTGTAAACATCAATCTTCTGATATGGATTTTCTCAGAAATATCCTCCCCTCTTTGAAGCACTGGATGTTGATTGAACATACATGAGCTACCCTACCCTTTTTGGTTGTGACAAGATTGTGACAAAATGGCAACAGATTCTCGCCAAACTTTTGCATGATGGTGCTCCTTCAGATGTTAAAGTTTGCAACCATCCCCATAAAAATCCGTTGACAAATGATAGAGCTATGACCTTCAGGAGACCAAATTTGCCCGATCACTGAAACCAGCGGTTGGCCATTTTGTCATACTATTTTGCAGCGATAAATAGCTTTATGGAATGTGAATGAAACAGCAGCCTCCAATGTCATAGCTCTCGTGAGAATTCTGATAATCCTCAGAGAGTTCCACATACAGTTAAACTATCTGAACTGAACTGAACCACTATTTCTGACCTCACAGAAATTATTTCTCACCTCGCTTGAAGATACTTATCACTGCAAAATAGTAAGGCAAAATGGCAGACTGCTGGTTTCAGTCGTCAGGCAAATTTGGTCTTCTGAAGGTCGTAGCTCCATCATTTTCAACGGATTTTTACGGGGATGGTGGCAAACTTTAATTGAAAATCTGAAGAGCACCATCATGCACAATTTTGGCAAAAATCTTTTGCCGTTTTCTCGCAATCTACAGACAAACGGGGCTCAATTTTTTTGGGACACCCTGTACTTATGATGTCATTAACAAGTTTAACATTTCGCAACAGGTAGTTGTTTTTACGAGTGGATTTTTGACACTTCCTGGTGGCAGAAATTTGTGAAAGTCATCAGGTAAGATCAAATTTTTTAAAACTGGTGTTACCTCATTTTTGATAATTTGGTTGCATAAGCACTTTAAATGGAATGTAAACATCACAGTCACAGTCTAGCCAATCGCATATGAGTATTTCCTGTTGAATTTGATAAGTTACCCAAATATGGTGTGGCACGTGTTACAGCCTTTTTTCTTTTCACAGCTATTTTAATGTAATGCTTAGATTTCCTTTAAGCTTTTTTACAGAAAATTGCTGTGGTATTTCAATTATTGCAATTTAGTTGACTACAGTCGTATGACAGAAAGGCAAGCCATCCAGAAGATGCGGTGGTGACACTGATTGGCAATGAAAACATCCCCATCCTATTTTCTGCAGACTTCTTGTCCAGCTCTGGTATGATAGTGTGACCTACATGACCAGTACCTTCCAACTCTATCCTAACTTACTCGCTGCCCAGTGCAACAACAGCAGATGGATCGTGATGATCTTTGTTCTTAATGTGATACTTCTTTGGAATCAGTTTTTGAAACCTATCCTTCTTGTTCGGATCTGACCTGTTTCTGAGTCAGGCAGTCAGGCTTCAGCGAGGCAGTCAGGCAATATAGATAACATAGACAATGAAGGATCCATTTGCTCCATTTTTATGCTACAATTGAAAAGATCTTCTAAAAACGGGTTTTGAGGAGGTTTTGGATATGCTTCTAATATGAAAATATGTGTACAGATCAGTAAATCTAGAAAGGGACAGAAAGAAAACCTACCATCATGCCTGAGTATTGAAGAATTGTTGTCACAAGGAGTTGCAGTGCTGTCATACAAGGGTTTCGATTCTTGAGACATATTGATGCTGCCATTCAAGTTGCTGGAAACCAATACCAATCACTTGACTTATCCTTTTATCGTAATTTTCTTGATGCACTCTTGATTATCCCAAAGAAGATGGGTGCTCTCAATTTCAATTCAGCTTCCAATTCCTCAAATGAAAACTGCATCATTTTATCATTAGAGGTTTGTCTCAATAAGCTCAATCATTATATGTGCATTTCCAGATAACGCAGAGTTACGCAGAGTCTCTCACTAGGTCCTATAGAGGTTCCTATTTAATCAGCTTTTGACAATTCTTGGAGAACTAATTTCAGCAACTCCTCAAACTTCCCAGGATTCGTCCTAAATTGCCAAAAGAAATATTTCCCTTTACAAATATCTTACAAAACCTTTTTGTTGGTTTTAGCCGAAGTCTTTTCCCTCTTAAAATTAACAGCTACATAATATGCCTTCTCATGACGCTGCCATCTTTGTTGTTGTGAAATAGACGATTACGGAAAAGATGGCCAACCCTAATTCACGCAATGAATGCTGGGAAAATGTCCCCTAGCAACTGCTTGGTTACGTAATAATCAAAATTTGTTGCTGCAGCGATAAAACCTTGACCGTAAACAAATACAGATTAGGCCGTCAGAGGTTTCAGGAAGTTCTTCCTATCGCTCAAGTGGTGTTATGCATATTGTTTTCCAGGATTGTTTTTTTACATATCGAGCTAGTGCAATCACAGAAGATGTTGTTTATCGTCTGTTTACACCTGTGTCGTCATTTTCTAAAACAAATTGCTGTAAATATTCACGTCTTCCCGACAAACAACACAAATGTCACAAGCACCGGCGGCACACAGGTCATAAGTACGCTCGCTTTTTATCACAAGGAAGAAAGATCTGGTAGGTAGTTTCTTAAATTTCAGGGTCATTTTTCTACCAAAAGTGTCCTTTGTGTTCCTTAAAATTTTTGAATAATGAATTTTTTAAAGGGCTTCCAATGTGCCTGTAGTCTGTCTCTAATTAGATGTCACCTGCCAATGCCCAGAAATAACAACGATATAGCAGTGTCTTGCGAGGGAATTTGCGTTATCATGAATCTCAGGTGACATCCTATTTGATTTAAGACGAACTTTATTTCACGATTCACAATTAGAAATAAAGTAATTTGAACTCATCACAATTAAAATCAAGTAATGTTTCTCCATTTCGAAGTTGAAGTCTCTTTCTTCCTTATGACACGACTTGGGCAAATTCCAGATCCCCATCTAAAACTTGAAATGGCTTTATTTTATGGCTTATATGTTACGTCTTTGTCAAGAAATTGAATGTATTTCTTTTATTTCTCCAGTTATGCGGTACTTTCCGAGAAAAGCTCCATCACACTAGCTTCGAAGAAAGCTTGAAACTTGATTGAGGGTTTATTTGACATATGTCATGTGTAAATCATTCTACCAACACTACATGTAGTTTGACAACATACCTACAGGAATCTCAGTCACTTGATGTATGTTGTCATAGTGCAGACCACGTGAAACGACAATTCGTGGTCTGCCATTGATAAGTAATGGTTCTCCACTACTTTTTCGACAAGCTTTGATCCTTATTAAATCGTCTTCAAGTACCAGTGGCACCTGGATCGTGTGTTTTGCACGAACTCCGTGCACATTGCTGTTTTCGTCATCTCCAGCCACATCGAGGTAAACAGCTACTTCGTATGTGGTCATATTTTTGACCTTCACGATTGTGTCAAAGGTGTCATCTATTGAAGAAGAGATGAATTTCAACTACTACTCTATATATGCAAAGATGTTGGCTATGCGTTCAGATGCATTAAATGTTTATTAACTTCATGTTACATGGCTGCTAATATAGCTTCAGAATTTTGTTGATCGAGAGCTGATGATTAGATAATTAATATCCTAAATAGGTTTCAAATAAACAAGATTCTTGAAGATTCAGGTTCTTAACTTTTCAAATGCCTAATTTATTTTATTCGCTCATTTATACCCCCAAAAGTTTTGATTCATTGAAATATTCTTCACTGGCATTTTGCCGACTTGTTATATCTCTTCAGACATTCATCGTACCCCTGCAAAATTTGAATGATCAGTATTAAAAGTTGAATGTGTTTTGGAGACATATTGGCATTTCAGTAATTTGGATGCGAACTGAAAGCTTTTTTCCAAATACCTTTGAGCAACACCAACACTTTATATATTGTCATAATTTGCGGTTTGAAGTACCTTGCCAAATCACCCCTGCACAGTGGGGCATCATCATGACATAGACCAAAAGTTTGACTTCCAGCAATCACTTCCAAATATAGCTATTTTGAAAGAGTATTGGCTAGGGGTCACCAAACTTTTTCAATTTTCTTTCTAACTCTTTGGTGATTCCTTCAAACGTATTTTTACATGGTTGCAGTCGTTGCAGTCAAATCTGTGCGCTTTCTTTATTTCAGTGCCAATTAGCAGAGGTAAAACGTTAATCAATTGCTTTAACGAGCGTGACTACCTTACTTTCTTTCTGACTTGCTTTCTTTCTGACTGACCTGGAGCCCCCTCTTAGATTACAAAGTTGGACTTTGTAATCAAAAAGGAAACCCACCAATGATACCATTCTTCGCAATTATCACATACAACCATATTCTCATTTTTGGCATGCTTGTATAAGTAGCCCCTCCATTCATTTTTTGTTCCCTCCACTACAAAAGACATTCAAAAAGATCGATTTTCTTATGAAGAAATTGTGTGTAAATAACGGGGCAGCTAAGCAGTTTCTTATGAAGAAATTACGTGTAAATAACGGGGCAGACTCTACATTGCCCGATTGCTACTGGATTCAAAATCAGGGCCTTTTTTAACATACCAGCTAGCTAGGCAATTGGTCCCTTGTTTGTATCTAATGTTTTTCCTGTAGAAAATGTAGAAAATGAAATTCAATAAATTGGGAAAAAATCGGACCATTTCGTCATTTTATACTGATTTATTTCGCTTGTGAAGATGATGCACTTCTTGCTAAATTAGCTGTGACAGTAGATGGAGCATGGCAACGTCATGGCCACTGTTCCAAAAATGGTGTAGATATCCTTTCTTTAGAACCTTGTGCAGTCTTGGATTTTTCAATAGAAACTATGACTTTGCAATGAATGTGTGAGGCATGGAGTTGAGAATGTGTCACAAGAAGAGCATGTAGAATAGACGAATAACCACAAAGATAAATGTGACATTAACCATAAATGAGCATCAGATAGTATGAAGATAGTAAGCAATGAACACAAAGTAAATTTTAACCCTATCCAGACTGGGGGGGGGGGCTCATTCAGCCCCCCACATACTTAACTGAACGCTGCTCCAAATTGGTTCAACAAACCAGGAAATGGTTTTTGACTTTTAGTTTCTATCCTTTTGAAGTGTGATTTTGTGTGAAATTTTGAAAAAAATTTTTAGGGGGCTGGGGGGTGGCTGTTTTATCAGAGTGGTTGGGGCCAACATTTAGGTAAGCTGTTTATGGGCGTAATTCCAGATCACCTCATAATCCTTTGATAGTATCCTTTTTACTGTCTATACTTATAATTTATAAGGTCTCTTGAATTTTTTCCAAGGACAATAGACCAATTATGTGTCATGTGACCTCATCAATGACCTCATCATCTTTAAGAAAATGGCAAAAATTAGTTAGCGGTCCCTCTGCAATGATATTTAGACCCCAAATGTTTTACATCAGTAATAAATAGATTAAAGCTGATCAACAGGATTGTTTCCACCAAATCTGTGTAATTTTGTTTGAATTTTGTGCACCATTGGTCGCAAACGGTATAAGATTCCCCGGGGTATCCTCATATAGTACTACTAACGATCAGTTTTCATGCATATCTTGAGAATCTGTTTTACAGTGAGAATTTTTTGACTTGAAAGTGTTTAGTTTGTCAAGATATTATCAAAATTTCACCAAATTACTATCCTCAACCCCACATTTCCCCCTTCCTTCCAACTAATTTGCTTACTACTGGGAAAAGATGCTGATGTCAGCATTTTTTGCAATAATCAAAACAAAAGTTTCAAAAGGAAAAATGAAGTATGCAACAATCACTTATCATTGAATTAGTTTTCATTGTAATATATGGAGAAATTCTCTATTATGGCAGCATTTGTCATTTTTCAGAAAAACAAGATTTTTAATCCCTCTGTCCGCCATCTTGGATTTGCGAAAATCAATTTTTTCACTTCATAAGTATATTTTCACCCTCTAACAATGCTTTGATTGGCATAATTTGGTTTCATGAATCAATCTTAGAAAATTATAAAGATTTAAAGAAAAGTTGATTTTTTCATCTTTTCGCGAACACGTGCCAGTTGGTCTTGAATAATTATGACGTCATATCTATTTTTAGAATTCTTTTTGTGAAAAATGATAGATCATAAGCACGGCTACCTGCATGGTGAGTTTCGTCTTTGTAAGTGAAGGAATGGCGATTTTAGAGAGGGGGGCTGAATGAGCCCCCCCCCCCAGTCTTCTAGTAGCTCAAAAAGCCCAGTCTGGATAGGGTTAATCAATGTCACAAACTTACTGTTCTACAATGCTACAACCGATCAAAAAATACTGTTTGCTTTGCTGCAGCCCATGATACTGTCAAAAACACTATTGCTAAGTTACATTTTTGTACAAACATTACCCCATGTTTCCAAAAAATGTTAAACATAGTCTGAAACTGACTCCTGTTAAGAATATATTTCAAAGCATCATTTTCCTTGCAAAGTAGTACAGTTGCCTTGATTTTTTCATTCACAAATGAAGGGAAAAATTCTTGAACAGTCATTGCACTGTAAAGATTATCCTAAAACTTAGAGACCCGTTTTGTCAAAAGTACAACATTTGATATAAATTCCCAATACTTACTAAAACGCAGAACCAGCCAAAACCAGCTAAAACGACCCAAAACCTGTTCTATAGCACTTTTTGAGAGCACCAGGAAGCAAGGGAGGTGCTCTCTCAAAAGTGCTGTATTTATTTGGCTGGTTTTTGGGTCGTTGTGGCTGGTTTTGGGTCGTTTTGGCTGGTTCTCGGTCGTTTTGGCTGGTTTTGGGTCGTTTTGGCTGGTTCCGCATTTTAGTAAGTACGAGGACAAGGATCATCTAAACACTGCGAGGAAGCACATCACATTTACCAAAAAATCACAACGAGAATGTTAGGTCAGCAAAAGAATTTGCAAGAGAGCTTGCTTGCAGGCAGTTTCTGATGATGAAATTTATTATTTCATTATTGTAGAAAAGTATTTTTTGCAGTTGAAATGCATTTGTGCCATCTTTGTGAGAAGATTTTCAAATTTGTTTTCCGGATTTGATACCAGCAGATCCAAATTCTACTTTGTACCGAATTTGAACCCAGTCGAACAACCTTGATATTTTGCCATTTTTCTGTGTGGAACAAAACATTCTGTTCCACTCCAGGGCACTCGTGCCAGTTTTGTGACAATTCTTTGGCAACGCTGCTATAAGAAATGACATCAGCAAGTCTGAAATATACTTTATACCAAGTATGGTCCAAATTGAATGAACATTACATGTTGATAATTAGGAGAGTATTCTGTTCCATTCAAATCCATTTGTGCCACTTTTGTGACACAATTTTTTTTAAATGGTCTCCAGATTTGAAATCAGCAGATGCAAATTGTACTTTTTACCGAATTTGGAGCCAATCGGGTGACTTTTATTTTTGTGCATTTTCTGTGTGGGACAAACAGAAAAAGACAAACAGAAAGTCCCATTTTAGGGCACTCATGCCAGTTTTGTAACAATTCTTTGGCACATCTGCTATGAGACATGACATCAGCAAGTCCAAAATATACTTTGTACCAAGTATAGTCCAAATCGGATGAACATCACCTCTTTATAATCAGCAGAGCATTTTGTGATATTCAAGTGCATTTGTGCCACGTTTGTGACAAAATTTCTAAAAATGATCTCCAGATTTGAAATCAGCAGGTCAAAATTGTACTTTTTACCGATTTTGGAGCCAATCAGGTGATTTTTATTTGTTGGTCCTATTTTTGGTGTTGGGACCGATGGGGACGCAGAGGCAGAAAGGGTTAACTTAGCCTTTTAGGACAGACAGAAAAAATATGTACATAAACATAAAAACAGCGATGCACACCATAGAAATAAGTCATCTTTTCATTTCAACTTTCACATATCTGTCGGCTGAAGTTTTTGATGATTTCAGCTGATTTATGTCGATCGGTACCAGTTGTGCTTTTTAATGGCGCTGACTTTACTCTGGAATTTTGTTTCAAGGATAATAGAGAAGAAGATTGACAAGTCTTACCAATGAATCCATTGTGGGCCTTTGTTGTGATAAGAAGCTCTTTCTGGCCTTCCTTTTCTCTTTGTTTATATCATCTTCGAATTCGTCCTCTGGTGCTTGATTATCCGGCTCCTCCCTCTCACCGTCATTATCAAAATTATTTTCTTCTCCTGCCGTCTTCTGTCATTCTCTTCGCATTTTTCCAGAGAATCCATTTTGAGGCGCTTATTTGGCGGATCATTTCCCTGGCCTCCGGTACCTTCTTGGTATGATTCGTTAGCATCTTCCCCCTTTGGCTCTGCATCTTCTTCATAAGATCCGCTCCCTTCCTCGGTATCCATCTCACCAATCTCACCCGAGGGGGCAATTCCTTGTGCCAACATATGCCTATGGAGAGCGTTGCCAATAATGTCCAGATCACCTGGCTCCATCACCGACTTCCCTAAAAGTGTCAAGCAAATTGCAGAATTTTTTTAACTCAGGAGACTTTTCACAGATACTGATTAGATGGTCTGCTATATGATTGAATTTTGCTCTGTGTAAGTTAGCCATTGCATTGCGACATTAAGACATTGGGGAAGAACTGAATATAGAAATCGTAGATTTTTATTAACGAGGA
Organism: Aurelia coerulea; assembly: GCA_039566865.1. NCBI lineage: Eukaryota > Metazoa > Cnidaria > Scyphozoa > Semaeostomeae > Ulmaridae > Aurelia > Aurelia coerulea. Next base: position 14,897,298 of record CM076947.1, read on the forward strand.
CTGATATGAGCGTTTTCTTTGCTTAATGTCTTTAATGTGCTTTTTTAAGTCATTGCTTTGCAAAATTGTTTGAATAGTAGTTGCATCATCTTAAGCTGACAAAATTCAATATTCATGTTTCAGCAGTTATTTGATAACGCTGTTTATATTGATGTAGGTACACATCTTCGATTGCATCGCATTTTGGCAGAAATTATGGGGAAAGGGGATGCTGCAGTTCAAAACACTTTGAATTAAAATTGCCATCTCTGATATCTATGACATTTAAAAGAACGAAATCCTCACCATCTCGATTCCTATAGTTTGGTGACATGAATTCAACCGTCCTTGGCCACCATGAGGGACAAAAACTTTCATCACCCCATAGGCCCTTTTGACCAACATTGCCTTCCAACACCACCTTGACGATGATGTTTCTTAGGTACGAATTCGGTATCTTCTTTGCAGCTTTGAATGAAATTAATGATAGAATACAATTACGTAAATTTATCCTGCTAAAATGATTGAACAGACATCTAAGCTAACTGCTATCTAAACATCATATCAAGGCTGCATTTCACTGCCTCGCGTTAAAACAAACATGGGATAAAAGTAATCCTTTTTAAAATGAGTCATTGATAACGCTAGTTTTACCATCAACCCGTTTTTATTTGTTTCAATCGCTTCCACCAGTTGCATTTGGCTATTTTATCCCCCTTTTTGGTTGTTTCATTTTTAATTTGAAGTGCTGTACTGTTGATGTGAAAGTAACTGGCTTAAAAGTTATCTGTTATAATGCATTTCCATTAGCCCTTTGGTGGGTCAAAAGATATCCGGGTTTAAACTTACAACTCATTACAGCTTTTTCTTACTGGGCTAGTGGGAGCGCAAAAGCGGATAAATGTTAACCCGTGTTCTTTCTACACCCGAAAAACGTAACCTCTAACATTTATTATAGCTTGGATACTGATTCTAGACAAGAAGAGGGGTGTAAAAAACAGCTCGTTATTTTCAGGCGAAGCATTTCTAGAGAATTTTCGAAATATTTCAAGGAAACAAAAGCATTTCTGTAAAAATTGTGAGAGATTTCCAGAAGACGATTTGCCTTTAGCTTCAAGATGCAACAATGAAGTAGGTATTTTTCTTGCAGTAATTTTGATTTCTTTATTCAATGGTTCCTTGGTTATTTTATGTTTGAAGCTATCTTAGGCCTGAGGTAGAAAGTAAAAATTAAATACCTAAACACTTGTCAGTGGTATCATCGGGAACACTTGCGGCTAGGGACAGCACCCCTCCCAAGCAAAAAACATTAGAAAGAGGCCAATGTGAACTTCATTATGAGGCTAATGTTGATCACAATGGTGATCACGATCTTGATTGCAACCCTTGATTCAAAGAGTGAATGCTGTGTCCATCAGAGATATTGCCAGATACTTCGCAGTTGGATGGTTCTTTTTGAAACATTTCTGAATAAATGTAATCGAAAGTATTTGAATTTCCTTATTTCTGGTGAACTGTGAAATTAATTTTTGGGAGTTTTATCACAGGTTCATTTCGCTGTTGATTTATCTCTTTTTCAAAAACAGCGTATTTTTTATTGAGAATGCAGCAAGAAACCACGTAAACAACAATCATCTCGTATTTTGCAGAACTTGTTTTGCCTTATGTTCCGTTTTGATTTAAACAACTTGTCTGCGCTTCCCTTTGGTCTCTGCGTTTTCTCCTGGCATTTTCTCATTTCCTTTGCATTCCATTTTGGTCTTTGTTCAAATCTCTTAATAATAAATGGTATTGTTTATATTAAATGACACAAAAGAGTTTTTTGTTTCATCAAGTTGGCTGCATCGTTTTTTTTTTTGTATTCATATACTTTCAATGACAACTTCCGCACGTCATGTAGGATTCTTATTGACGTCACATCTGTCAGAATTTCTTGCAGGCAGACTTTGCTGGCTTTTCCTAGAGTTATTTTTGTTGAATTGAATGTGTACAGGGAAACCCTCAAATGTGTTGTGCACAGCACAAAAGTAGTGAGACAATATAGGTATCTTTGTGATATTGCATCTAGGATTTTACGCAGCAAACAGGATTGTATTCTGGAGACAAAGCTTTGAAAATTTATCTGCAAGTTCAATGGGCCTAAACTGATGTGAATTTTACTTAATGCACAAAATCTCGTACACCTTTGGCAACATCCTTTTGTTTTCAAGAAAAATCCATCATAACTTTATAGTTACATTTGAAATGAACGATATCGAAAAAACTGTTAACCTAGATACCAAACGTGGGAATGACAGTATGCGCAGAAAACATAATATCCAATTGCTAAGCTAAGTAATTTGTAATCTTGTTTCCCCAGCTCCACTGCCAAGTGTCTGTCATTGTTTCTGATGGACATGGCAATCACTCTTTGAATCAAGAGTGGCAATCAAGATCGCAATCACTATTGCAATCACCATTAGCAACATATTGAAGTTCACCTTGGCCTCTTTCTAATATTTTTTGCTTGGGAGGGGTGCTGTCCCTAGCAGCGAGTCACGTTGGTTAGGATCAGTAAGAGAATTTACCCTATCCAGAACAGGAATAGGGGACCACTTAAGCGTAATAATTCCGGTTTTTTGGCGATACCCATGCTCCTTAAAGGCATTGAGTCCGCATAAATATCGCTCTCATGACCAATATCAACTTCTTTTCAATCATAAAACAAAAGTTGTGATTTAATCGCTATTGAAAATAAACGAAAGAAATTCCTGAGGATAATGCAAGGATTAAGAAGGCTATAGTCTTCACTGCTGATGACTTTAGCACTATCGTGAGATAACAAAGGACCGTCATCGGTTTGTCAGCAAAACTTCAGGATAGCGTTAACGCTCAGCTATTTATATGGACTCAATGCCTTTAACGTTATAACGGCCACAATCAATAACAAAGGGAGATAGCATATAATTGTCCTCCCATTGTAATTGTGCCAAAGGATGTGGTATATGTTCTGGAGATGGTACAATATACTTTCCATGTGTACACTTACAAGGAGGAGGTTTCTTCACTGATTTGTGACCATTTGCAAAAGAATAGAGCATGGGCAGTGTATAGAGCGAAGAACATTTCTCGCAAAAATCCCAGGATAAAGTCTTTATCCATTGGATAAGAGCATTTGTTGTGGAGGGGAATTCACCAGATATATCTGTATGTGGTGATACACGAGACTGTCCAAGAGAATTCCCTGCCAAAGCCTGTCCTCTGGTAGGATACATTAGAATATAGAAGAGTTGCTTCCAATGTTTCATAGCAATATCCGTGTTCCATGATATAGGAATGATGCTGCAGTATAAGAACAAAAATTCAAATAACAACAGGCAACAGGGGAATCGTTGAAACAGGAGTGTGTTGACGATAATGAGAGAATGACAGTGGGGATCCTTATATACCAAACATTTTTGAAAGCATTGGTTTATGAGTTTAAAAAAAATTTGGATATGTTCTAATACTTGCACCAATCCTTTACTGGTATGAGCTAAGAATAATTACGTTCACTTTCTCCTTCAGCCACTGGAGGTATGCCAAGGGTTGCCATATTGGCTTTTTTAAGCCAAATTTCACAATTTTGGCTTCTTTTCAACCTGTGTCTGGCAGGGGCGGGCAAGTGCTGTCAAATATTTGACCCCATGTTTGTCCAAATAAATTGGAAAAAATAACCGGTTACTTGATCACTCAGTGTGACTTTCCGGCCCAAAAGAACCAGTTTTTGGGACAAAGGTGAAATTTGAATAGCGATCTTCCGATTCCATCAGTTTGTCACAAAAATCAAGTTTTCTAACCTCCCGTCTCATGAGAATAAATAAACTTTGCCTGTAAGCTGGTTCTACCTTTGTCCATCAAATTTAAGCACAAAAGACCATTATCTCAATTTTTTACATAGGTGGTTCTACCTTTGTCCGCCAAATTTACGGAAAGAAGACGAGAAATTCTAATTTTTCACGAAAGTGCTTCTACCTATGTCCGGCAAATTTCCGGAAAAAAGACCAGGTTTGCAAATTTTTCACCAAAGCGGTACTATCTTTGTCTGGTAACCGGTTTTCGGACACTTGTACTTTGATGGTTACAATTACCATTTGATTTCGAAAACAGTAGTTGGTCGAAACTACCGGTTTTTTGGGACAAACATCGTCAGTGATACATCATGTTAAAATTGTCCGTCAAATTGAAGAAACATAACAGCGGAAATTTGCCATAAAAAACAACCAGTTTTTGGGACAAAGGTGGTGCAAATTTTTTTCGTGAACTACCGGTTTTCGGACAAAGGTAGGACCATGTTCCCAGTGTGACATGCCCGCCCTTGGTCTGGCTTGGAAAATTTTAGTTTGGCTTTGTTCTTAAATTTGGCTTATTTTTTGGCTTTTTTAAATTCATATTTTCTGTTCACAAATTCCTTGTTTCTAAGTCTTTTTAGCTGTAATAAGGCACCATTTTAGCAAATTAGGCCCTCCCTGGATGCCATATTTAGTTCACCGACACAGGTAGGCTCATTCAAAAAGTCTCTTGCTTCGTTCAGTTGTCTACGACCACAGGAGTCTACAACCACAGGTAAACACAAAAAATTTGCTTGTTTGGGCATGAGTGGTTTGAAAAGATCAGTAAGATACATAATACCATTTTGGTGCAAGATTTTATTTTCCACAATATCCTCACAACATTTCTCGGTTTGTCATTTCTTCTTTCTTGGTCGAAAAGTTTGTGTAGTTGTAGTAACGCTTTCTGTGATAGTGCGCCTCAATGGCAACACAATCTTTTCCCTGTATCACCATTAAAATGTCCTCGTCCTTCTTCCTGACAACTGCCTCACATGGCCTTCCTGTATTAATGGTTTCACATCTTGTCAGGCCTTCTTTTAGTCTTTTCCTTATAACCTGGTGAAAAAATGAGAGAAATGTAGACTATTTTTTTGTGAATGGATTATTATGGGGCTTAGATACATAAAGGTAGTGGCAAATACTTGGGATGAAGCGGTGATGGTGGGCAGCTTTAACTGTTGACTTGAACAAAGACCTTTTGTTTGAGAACAATTCTTTTGAACTAAAACAACAGCTTCATTTGCCAAAGTACCCACCACTGAGTAAAAGGCAAGTATTTACAGGTACATCATCCAGCCTTTACTTGCAAGTTTGTCATTGTAAGAAACTGACAATTCATTGCTTTTCAGTTATATATTTTTTATCAACAGTTTCAGAAAATACATTCATTCATTCAGATCATGCACAGTAAAAAAAAAAATTATTGTAAAAGTGAATATTTCCATGCAAAATTAAGATACTATTGGTATTATGGGATGGTCCAAATCATTACTATAACCTTGACTTGACCAGATCAAAGATTTTGAAGTTCAAACACATAAATCTGATATTTAATCCTATCAGTATTTAGTTCAGTATTCAGTTCGTTTAGCTAGCCCCTCGCTGCTAGTAATAATACAAGATATGGGACACTTACCCCACAGGTATAATATATTTCTTCTTTTTTTGCAAATAAGGCATGTCTTTGGCAAAATCCCTGTCAAATGCTTTGTTGCCAGTAAAGAGCCACAATGAGTTGAACGTGTTTTTTTGGGGGAATAACTTGGCCTAATCAAATCAGCCGTAATTTATATAAGTTAAACCCACCTGAACCCAGCTGAACCCATCTGAATCCATCTGAACCCAGCTGAATCCATCTGAACCCAGCTGAATCCATCTGAACCCAGCAGAGATCAATCTGACGCAATAGAAATCCCAAGAGGTCCTGTGATTTGTATGAAGCACACAAGCAGGGAATTGGCATTTAACACTTGTTCATAATGCTAATGGCTCTGTTTGGAATTATAGCCCTTCAGATTAACAAACACAGAAACTCAAAGGACGTTTTAGTCAAATAAATGACGAAAACAATATTGTGTAAACGTGAAGGTGAAAAAGTTAGGCCTGATGATTTAGTAGGAGAGTGATATCACTGCGAAAGAAGTCCATGACAATGTTTCGACAGTTTACCTACCTACCTTCATAAAACGCAACCAGGAAAGAAATTGCTTGAAATTTCCCGAATTTTTTTGAAGAAATCTACTCTCCAGATGTTTGGGTATTAAAGTTTGGATGCTGGCTAAAATATCTTCTGGATTGGCGGAGTTATGGCCACACACAAATCGATAAGAGACTTTGAACCCATAAAATGCCAAAATGAAAAACCGTCCGAGCCAATGAGATCAGAACGATTGTTATTCAGCTGTTTTCATTAACACCATAAAGCGCTTATGCTTATCACCCGCTTCTTTTGATACATTGTTCTTGATATTTCCAAACGGAGCCATCACACCTGTCAGGAGACCTCTTGGGAATTTCTATCGAGTCAGGTTGGTCTCTGCTGGGTTCAGATGGGTTCAGCTGGGTTCAGATGGGTTCAGCTGGGTTCAGATGGGTTCAGCTGGGTTCAGATGGGTTCAGGTGGGTTCAGGTGGGTTCAGATGGATTCAGCTGGGTTCAGGTGGGTTTAACTTATATAAATTACGTCAAATCAGCTGTTGTTGTCGTTTCTCCCTCCTCGCATGTTTCCCCAATCAGTGCACATTCGTCCTTGTTTTTTGGGAAATGCGATTCTTTTGCATAGTCCTGCTTGGCTCTCTCCAATTTCCGAACATATGTAAACTTTTGATAGCATCTTTTATGATAAAAAATAGGATGGTCTTGGTCGCGAGGACGATTCTCATTATCATCAATATATCGGAGCGAGTTAACCGCAACATCATACTGTTCCTTTCCTGGATACAGCTACCAACCTTCTCTCTACAAAAAAACTTGGCCAAGGTTACATCTGTGAATTTTGATAACTTAGATTCTGAAGCAACGGTTTCAAAATGAATAATACACAGACATAATTCTTCATCGTCATCCATGTTGTTTCTATCAAAGTGAGCAATTAATTGTGTGTACTTTGCTGACAACCGGAATACAACCAGAATTTACGCACATGCTTGTTCCATGAATTACACCAACACGAAAATAGGATTCGTTTACCATTTGTTGAATTGCATGGCCTAGCCATTTTTACACAAAATTAAACTTCAAATTACAAAAAAACTGCGGGGCGAGGAGTTGTGAACTTTTCAGAAATGAAATGAGAAGAAAAAGTTCTATTGACACGTATAATTTTATTTTAGATTAAAGATGTGTATTACAGAGGTGACACGATAGCGCCTCACAGATAAAGGCCTACAACATCATTTAACACTTTCTTGATATTTAGAAATATTGTTCAATTGGAAATATTGTCCCTAGCAACGGAAATCTTATACAGAATAAGACAACTTTTGTGTCTGTATTTTGGGCTCTAGCTCGGAAGAGAAATAGAGTCCAGAAGGCAAAACATTGCTGGTACAGGTCTCAATGGAATCCCTAACTTTAGTAACTTGGTGGCATACAACCTCCTTTTACTTCACAACAGACAGCCACCTACATGTCGCAAGTGTAATTCCCAAGATCACAAAGCAGCAGAATGCGACATCAAAAATTGTACCAGGTGTCCCAAAAATGTATGCATATTTGGTTGACTCCAGCTATGTGAATTTAGATTTAATCAATGGCTAATCACTCTCAAAATGTTCCTCGATAGTTAATTTGAACATAGATACCTTGATTGTTGGTATTGATGCTTTGAGAGCAGAAATATCAACCTTGACAGCTCAAATTTGCATCCAAATGCGAACCAGAGCTTTGGCATTTTGGCCTAAGCAAATTCCTGAACCACATCAAAACTAAGAACTGAAAGAAATGAAAAATTAAGAAACTTCCCAATGGGCGACTGGGTGATGACTTGTGGAAACAAGAATAATACCAGATCTAATATTGTTCAAATTTTATCAAGGTTATCGTTGATTTATACGCTGTGCCTTTAGAAATTGCTTAGCCCAAAAGGCTAAAGCTCTAGCTTGCAGGAAGAGGTAAATTTGAGCTTTCAAGATTAAAAGCAATCTGTCCCCTATTGTTCTGACCTTGGTTACGGCTTTATTTACCTTATTTACACTGCAGCTAAATTCATGCATCACTGAGTCTCAATGACCCTGATTTATTTGGATAAAGCGAATTAACACCAACTTCTGGAATATACAATAGAGATCTTTATTGATTTTATTTTCATTCATCGAAGGGGACAGATTGCCTTTAACCTGTCTGCTCTCAAAATACCAATATCCATAAACGAGGTATTTTTGTTCAAGTTAACTATCAAGGACATTTTTAGAGTGATTAGACATTGGTTGAAGCTAAATTCACAATGCTAGAGTCAATCAAACCTGTATATATTTTTTGGGACACCCGCTACAATTGTGGTGAACCTGGTCATATCCATAAACAAATATGTATTTATTGCCTGACAACATGTCCCATCAAGAGATATTATACCAGAAATTTACCTACTAACTTCAAAAGTCTGCCTTCATATCAAAAGGTTTGTTGGAGTTGTACCTATTTACAAAAGTTTCACAAACAACAATTAGTCTACCAACAGATGCAATGAACTAAAGCCCCGTTTACACTACACCAACTAACCGGGGTTCGCCCCAGGTTAGAACTAACCCAGGTTCGACTCAGATTTGTTTGCACTGCCTTTTGCACATATGACAGTGTAAACACAAACCAGGGGTGAACCTGGGTTTGTTGATAACTATGCATGCGCATAGTCGATGTTATGTTTGAGACTCCAGAAGCAAAATGGCGGAAGGAAATCAGATGTGGCGAATCTATTTCACGAGGCAAATCTATATCTTGAAATTCATAGTGCATAAAATTTGAAAGTAATTTCACTCAGGTGCAGAGAGTGCCAGGAGAGACAGCTCATTGCAGCTCAAAATAGAATTTGTCAACCGAATTTGTCAACTCTGTCGGTTTTACCGTCGCTGTCGCTCATGGTTAAAACACTTCAATGGTCACCAACTCGCATCAACAAACAGGAGAATTTACAGCAAATGCTTGTTGCGTTGGCGCATTCAGAATTGATGTGTAATTTGCAAACGGAATGCGTCCTATGCATCCTAACCAGCTTCACCACAGGTTTGCGTTTACACTGCATTTTGTGAAAGTTAACCCAGGTTCGCCCCAGGTTCAACCCTGGTTAATTGTGTTTACACTACAAAAATCAAACTAACTGGGGGGAAAATACAAGCAGCTTGCAGAAGCATGTGGATTCTTAGGGCAAGCACTTGCAAATCCAGTCATATACAGTGATACTCGTTTTGCTAACATTGCGAGGAAAGTGTACATGCATTTTAGAGAGGATTACGCTGCTATTGTTCATTTGTTTGAAGAGAACCAAAACTGAGATGAGATACGGTGACTCAAGGAGTAGGCAAAAAGCTGATGAGGCAGAAAAACTCCTGAATTCCATCTGTAACATCAAATTCGTCCTCAGGCTGTCCGGACTAACAAATATCTATGATAAGTACAGGTAATTTGTAAATGTTGTTCAGAAAGTAAATTCGCTTCCGCATGTCGTTTGGAAGAATGGCCCCTTGGTCGCACAATGGCATGCATTCTCTACAAATAGTGCAACAGATTCAAAGAACAGTATTTGCGCAATACGAGAGAACTGACGCAAACAGATAATGTTTACTTCGGAGAAAAGAAGAAACTTATGTAACAAACGTTGAAATTAATTATATTTGAATCGTCCTCGAAATCGTTGTCCGCATTTTAGATTTTACCAGTGTAAAAGCCTAAAACGCGGACGAGAAAACCGTGAAATATTGTTCTTGTTCGGTCTGCGTGTCCGCGGTTTAGACCTGGCGGAGAATGAACTGTGGCAAGTAGTGCAATATTTAGTCTGCTTTCCTTCGTCTGTAGGAAGAAAGCGGACCCAATGCATCTAGACTTCGTTCCAAGTATCTTCAAGATAACCTCATCACCCAAGAAGAGAGCAATTGAAACAAATCTTTGTTGTCATGAAAGAACACGTCAAGTGGGAGAAAGGCGACAACACAGTGAGTCTGCATCTTCGCCATATCTTTCGTGGATGAAGGCTGCTCTCACTGCAGAAATAGAACTGCTGTAAAGTGAGAATGACAGCAAGATGCTCGAAAACAGCCAACTGAACGAAATAGTTTCTTCACTGCAGCTTGACAATGCTTCATTGAAGTCAAAATTTTCCCACTTGAAAGACAGCATTTCAACCATGTAATTTGACCAACTGTCCCTCAAAAAAGATGACCACAAAGTTATATTTTTGACAGGTTTGCCATCTTACCAAGTACAGATGAAAGGGTTTGGTTTGGCTGATCCATTCATCCAAGGCCACTTCAACAGGAAGCTGAACGATTTTCAAGAGGTGTTCTTGTGCTGACGAGGTTGTGACTCGACCTTTGTGAGCAATACTTGGCCTACAGATTTGGCATTCACCAGTCAACAGTTTGTATAATTCTTTATTTAATAAAGGGAAGTTTGTATAATAAAGGAATGTGCTTAGAAAGACAATGCATTTAGCCCAAATTAAAGGAATAATGCATTGTTGGTAAACCGAACAGTTTTAAGTAGTCATTTTGACAGTGAGTGATGATGAGATTACTCGCTTGACAGAGGAAGAGGTTTCATGTAAAAATTTTTGAAGATAGCATTGCAAAGTTTGCTGCTGTGAAGAAAACTCAAAGTTCTGATAGAAAGCAACCTTTGAACGAGTGGACAAATCCAGCGTGTGAGGATACTACTACCCCAAGGGAACAAGGACAAATAATCGTTCAATAGAACCGAACCAGATGTTTACATTTGCACGTTAGCCAATCACAAATGAGCATGACGTCATACAAACAAAAGAAAGCGCGGAAAAGTACCCCTCAGGTTTCCTTCATCGTACATGCCAATTTCGAATTTTAACATTGGAAAATATTATTTTCTGATTTAATAGGAATTTTCCAAGAAATTCCTTGCGGCTTGTTTTAATAGAGCGGATAAAACTTGCCAAATCTGCATTTTATTTGGGCCCAGCATCTTCCATCTCAATTTCCTTTAGAAAGCTTGAATAAGGTGAAAGTAAACACCCTAGATCTTCCAAACTCACCAAGATATTAAGATATTAGATTAGTCCATCAAATAAACAGTCAAGAATTACGGCTTGCAGCTGACAGAAACAGCAACTCACAATTTTGCTCAAAGAATCCAAAGCGTTTCGTTTTTCATTCATTCAGTGCAAATAATTTTCTTTCTTTTTTCTGAAAAGTTGTTTGATTTCTTTTCAAAAAGTTCCCGTAGTTCAAAATATACTTCTTTATTCATTAATTTCAAATTGAATGCAACATTGCCCATTGGTTGAGAGGAGAGATGCCAGAGATATGGTGGGAATATCGCTATAGTTAGTGGTTGAATAATGAACAATTGATTTTGCTGGAGTTCAAATAAGAATGCCAAGACTTAAGAAAAACCCTAGAAAAAAATGCCAGAATGCCCAATTTCACGCAATTTCATGGTCAGCGAACAAGGATGATAACAGGTTAATAAACCTTCCTGCAAATGGACTTGCAATCGTTGCAAATGTACTCCACACTCTGAGGGAAGAATTCGATGGAAAGACGAAAAAGGACATTGCATTTTTTGCATTGCCTGCCTTGAGCGATGCTTGAAAAACCACAGTTTCCTCCAAAAATGTCCTCTGGAGATGGAGAGGTCCTCGGCAAGGAGGTAATTCATCTATGTTATTCTTCACAAGGGGTGACTTTCTTAGTTCTAGAGAGTTTCTTAAAATCTTGGTCATTCCAAACTTATTACGCAACTCATTGATCCCCAAACAAAAGTCATATGGGCGATGCTTCAATCCCAATGAACAAAGTTCTCAAGACAGCCCTGTATCCCCACACTGATTCAACTTCCATGACATACGGGTTGGAAGGTGAAATAAACAAAGAAACCTCACCAGTGAGTTCCATTGATTTTGGATGCACTTGAGGTAGGGTCTGAATGAATGCCAGGGGGACCTTGAAGTACGAGAGGGGGCCATGCTACCGGGTGAGTCAGAAAAAAGGATTCCCGCTTGGAAGGCCAATGCTCCATGAATATCAATGCAATAATATTGAAAAATGTCTTGTGTTATTGCCAATATGTTCAGTTAGGTTCAGTAATTTACCCGGCCTAAATGGGCCATTTCTTCCTGTGGATATGGGTGATTTCTGGAGAAAATTCAGTTAGGTAAATTTTATAGTAGATTTGAACATTTCTAACATAAAACTATATATTTGCCAATATCATTGTCTTGATATCCAGGGAGCCGTGACCTTTCAAACGGGGATTCTTTTTTCTGACTCACCCGGTAGAGTGTTGGCAGTTATCTTGTAAAGCATGTGAATTTCAATTGTAAAATGTTTATGGTGTTGTTAAACTAATAAAGACGCAAAATTCTACATATCAAACAATAACACAAGCTAAACATTTCTGCTTTGTGTACGCTTTTTGAGGGGCAAGTGTAAAACGCAGGTTTGCAGGTTGGTAAAACGCAGGCTTGCAGGTCGGTAAAACGCAAGTTTCAGGCCGAAGGGCTGTGGCTAGAGGCAAGGTGCCATTTTGGTTCAGAGAATATTGGTTTTGTTTTCATATTTTGGCGCTTTTGTTGTAGTCATTGTTCTTTAAATGGGAGAAAGTTAAGATTAGGGGAGACCAGGGCTAGTTATAACACTTTTCAGAAAGCCATAACAGACCTTAAGAATTATGCAAATTCTACATCAGCTTTAGCTTTTCTATGGCACTTGCTAATGAAAGCCTTGAGAATGGTGAAATATGCTTCATCGCTCTTCCCAGTTGAATGATTGGTTGAAAATTAATCGTAGCTGCAGCATGCTTAAACATGTGTCCTATTGAGTAGGTATCTGTAGCAATTGTTTGACTGCTTCCCGGAATATTTCTTAATTCGTGGGCAAGGTGTCTATGTACGGAGTTGTATTTTTTGTGCTCTTTGCTTCCGGGAACGACATTGTAGACCAATGGCCTAGAAACTAACGTTGTTTTACCAAAGTCTATTATTTTCACCGTATCAGCAATGATCATGTTGTCTGATTTGATATCATTATGTAGCAAATGTTTGGAGTGCATATGGGAGATACCATCTATAATTCCAGAGCAAATGAATCTTAAATCATTTACTTTGATGCCTGCTCGCAATCTTTGGGAAAAAGTTGGACAGGTTTCCATAAAATCATTTCGAGGAGTCCTAAAATATTCCATTAGAATGATATTATTTCCAAGCAAACCGAAGCAAAATGGAAAGTTTTTATGGCCACTTAACGTAAGACCAACTATTGCCTCAGCAAAAACTGCCTTTTTTGGAAAATTTTCATCCAAGATCTTGGCAACTACTGTAATGCCAAGCTTATGCAGCAAAGCGGTTTTGACTGTTCCAAACTGTCCTTTTCCTATTTCATTATTGTTAATTGTAACTCCATCATCTGTGAAAGTGGGAATACCGGGTACCATTGAAACTAAAGTATCTCGGGCACTCAAAAAAAGTTGTTTGTTGCTTCTTGACGTAGCTCTGACTGTCCGTGACTTTGAAATAGATGAGGTCATGAATATATGTGGCCGTTTAAAGTGTTCTCTCTGTCTTTCAGAAGTCTCTATGGCTTTTTTGCAAGTCAACACTTCCTTTCGCAATCCATCGATGGAGGCATCTTTCTCTGCAAGAGCTAGCACTTTCTTGGTATAGCCTTTATTTTTCTTTTGTCTAATTTTGGTTTTGCGATTTTTGGAAACTTTGCCAGCCTTTGATCTTGAATGTGAGCATTTTCTCGTCCTGTATTGTGGGATGAAAAGCAATCTAAGTGGACTATTTAGCTCTACGAAAGTCAATGTTTTACTCTATCATTGCGAAGACAAAGGAATATATGTGGGTACAGACTGTCAAAAATCACCATTTAATACAAAATGTTCTGCACCTCTAAATCAAGGAAAAGGCTGCAACCATTCATTCAACTACCAATTTTTCGAATGAATAAAGCGATCATTAAATTGATGAGAAAATTCAAGAAAGCATATCACAGAAATACTCACCTATTAACTGATGCAAAATGTGTGTCAATCAATTCTTTGGACAAAGTGGCTTCGTTACTGAAATCCCAGAAAGAATCGAGTCAATATACCATAAAAAGTTAATTCGGACTAAAAAGTAATTCGGACTAAAAAAAGAGAGAGACTTGTAGCAAGTCTACGAAGTAACCAAACTGCTAAGGTTGATTTGATCTTATGTAACTTTTCATTGTTCATCTTTGCATGGAACTTAAGCCAAAAATTTGTTCCCGAGGGCATTCTTAGTCACTCTCTATGGACTTGATTACGGCAGTTAGTTGGGCTTAGAATAGTTTGGATCAGGAAGTACAAAGAAAATACAATGATTGATAGTTCCAATGAACTGATCTTTTTCATAAGTATAGCGACCATACATTAATTAGCTCAATTAGAATCTTTAACCGCGTTCGTAGAGTAACCTGGTGTATAGAATCGTAGTGTAGAGAATCACCACATGCAAACAGGAGGTAACAAAAGTGTTACCGATGAAAGATTTTCCCTCCAGAACGAACTTCTAACATAAGGGAGAAAGCGATTTTATGGAAGCCCGACTCATGTGCTTTCAGTTGATGGTTAATTTCTGTAAGATAGATTGCTATGGAATTTTCAGACAAGGAAAAAGTATGCAAATTTGAAATTGAGACAGTGCTTCTTTCCAACATTGTCTTGATTTTATCATTTAATGTAAGTTGAACCTTTGCCGTTCCGTCAAGGACATCTCTTAGGCAAATCAAATCATCGAGGTATAGATTAATTAACAAGTTATTGTGAATTAAGCAGCTCTTAAGTTTGAAATCATTTTGCATAATTTGAAATGTTTGCTTTGACAATTTTATTGTAAATATATAGTCTAATAAAACTATTGCTCAGACATTTTGCTGTCAAAACTTCTCGAAGAGTTTTGCTATGTCAGTTTCCTTCTCTTTCTACAAAAATACAATGACCGCAATGTCTCCTACCTCTTGTTGACCCTACCTTATTTTGATCCATGCTGATCTTTTTTCCTTTTGTTAATTCCTCAGAGAGCAGACTTTGCAACCTCTACATAAAAATGAAATCATACGAGCCATGCTTTCAGAAAATTGCTAAGTCATTTGCAGCAGACCTTTCCTCCTGGAGAGATATTTTCCTCGTAGCCCTTGTTTGATATAACCTTGTTCTTAGTTTTGCTGCAGAAGGGCTATTAGATCGATGGCTTATTCACATTACAAGTGAAGATAGATACCTCTCGTAAAAATGTGAGCTTTCATCAGCCAAGAGGTCATCGATGGAAGGTGGTGAAGCGGCTAGCCTTTTGTAAAGAAATGCAAAGTAACTGAAATTAACTGAAGAGAAAGCATTTTATTGCAAACCATCTACCACTAGCTAGGTTCACACCAGAGTAAATCGTGCTAGAAATGTATTGAACATGTGACGGAAAGATACGCACATTTTCTTATAAAGAATTAAGAATTTTGGCCAGTAGCGAAAATTTCTTGAGATTATCCATAATAATTTCCATGTTCACTACCCAAACGGTGTTTTTTAAGCTTTTCCAATGTTTACACAATATTGAAGTACCTTTGAGCAGCATGAGACAAGAAACACATGAAAACCAAGTAATATTATGTTTAAGGATTCCTTTATCAAAGTACATTGTTTTTTACGTTATATTTTCTCACTACTGGAGTTTAGCAATAATTTGCAATCTGAGAGTTGAGTTCGTTGCAAGCAGTTTCTTGCATAAAAGGATGTGTGTAAGTCAAACCTCAGAAACTTTAGCCTCGATTTCGAGGTTTTTTCGCCGCCTTTCACAGCGTACCGAGTGTCTTAAAAGAGTACCCGTGTTTGACTAATCACCTAAATTTGATTACCATGCCAATCTTCAGATTTCACCTTTTGGCAAGAAGATCCAGTCCAGGGCGAAATTATTCTATCACCTGTGCCATGGTAGTTTTGTAATTGGTTTAGAAATTAGCAAATTTGGCTCCTTTTAGGAATGCCTGTTTTGAATAATATTTGAAAAAATACTAGATCAAAATAACAAAAGAAAAAGAGCACTGGTGAAATTTGGCTCTTACGCAAAGTCAACTTTTCTCTGAACGTACAGCTCCAAGTAGGCTCTTCCAATGTTTTGCCTTTAACTCGAATACCAGCTTTAAATATTTTCCATAATTAACGAAACAAACCAAGAAGAACATTTCATCATCGGTGTGATATTCATTTGTTGTTAGTTTTTTTTAAAACAAGAGTGCTTTTGAGGGAGCACCAGGTATAATTTCAAAAACTTTCAAATCCATCTGGAATGGAAAACGCACTAGAAATAAAATGAGTTCAGAAAATTCATTATCCCTACCCTAAAGATTTTCTATTCTACAATTAACCACGCTTAAATGTACGAGTAAGTATAGTATCGAAACGTCACGCTGATATTTATATAAAGGAAATGTGATGTGTTGAGATAAAGTGAGGATTGCGATGCATTTTCGAAATATTGGACGAACAGTTTTCTTTGAAAATGGAAGGCAAAGAAATAATTCGGGGTCAAAGGAATTGAAATAGGAAGGTGAGTACATTCATACCTAGATCTTTCTGCTTGATTAGTATTCTGAACGGGAGTTGAAGTCACACTAAATGTAATAATAATTGACATTATCATCAAAAATTAAAACAACAGATTCTGAATTACAACTATTCTATTCTGCATCCAACTCAATGGTGCACAGCGAAACTGTGAAAACTATATCTCATAGTATGGAGCTATCACTAATTGATTGTGAGCTCCTGTACCCCTTCATTACCCCTGTACCCCTTCAGGGTGATAACTTTTCCGATCAATATTTGGATTTTTATATTTTTGGATAGCACCCGGAGGTCACTACCAAATGAACCAGTACGGGATGTGCCATTTTTTGGGTACCTTTTCTCAGGATGAAAATGAATTTGAGGGTGTCATTTTTGGTAAAATCACAAATGAACATACATTTTGGGATGTCATTTTGGAAGAAAAACACTTCCGGGTATTGAATTTGATATGATTTCACATAATTGGTTAGAATTTCGAATTTTGGTCACAATTTTAGGGTATCTTTATATATTCATAAATTTTAGTGTATGATTTACAATTCAGAATGGCACACCCCGGTGCCCCGCCTATAGCAGTTACCCAACCCCCCCCCCCCCCCCCGCTGGGGATACCACGCACATTTAGTTATAGTTTCTGAAAATTTTGAGGAATTTTCTTTCGTTTTTCAGTGAATTATAAGCAATTGAAAGCAAACTGTTCCCTAGGTGCATAACTTACAATTGTTAGAAATTTTTCTAATACTCCCAATTTAAGGATGATTTGAATGATGTCTAGTTTCTACGTGATATGTCGCGTGTTTGACAATAAAAAGAGAAACAATCGAGACTGCTCCGTGATGGGGTACAGTAACCTTAAATCAAAATGGTAAAGGTCTAATTTCTTAGTCGGGGCCATCTAAACTTAAATTTTGATCCTTAGAAAAATCATTCAATCATGAAATGGTCCACGCATAGTTGCAACCAAGCTACCTGTATTTCTCCATCAATGACATTTCACTGGTGGGTCTCTTCATTTCAAAAATGTCATTTTAAAGATAGCTCAGCCAGCTCAGCATGTACATAAATAGATGCAAAAGAAGAGAACTGATGATAGGCAAAAACCAACCTGTCAAATTCTATCCTTCTCGGTGGGTTGCATGATTTTCTTCTTTTCATGAAAATAAAGAGCAAAGAGGTTTTTCAATAAAGTCAGTACAGTTTATTCCTTCTCGGGAGCTTTGTGGCTGAGAAGGAGACTATGAGGCTGGAAACCCACATAAGAGGTATAAAAGGTCCCTCAAAAGGTGCTTATATACTTGTTACAGAGTGAATAGATGCCAGTGCATTCCCTTTGTCACTTGAATTGCTTTTCAATACCAGTTGAGCCAGAAGAAAGCTCACACTTTCGATAGGCCATGAAATAAATCATATATCGGACCAATTTCTAATATTTTTGACTTAATATTTTTTCAATATCCTATATTATTCTTTGCTATTTTCTGTCAATTTGTTAGATGCCAACTTTTTGATATATTTACGATTTCTTGATTTTTTTGCTTGTGGACTGCCGAATAAAATCAAAAACAGTGATCAAATTTTTTGAAGACTGAACTGGCAGAATATAGAAATTGCTCCTCGAAATGACTTGGGAATTGGAATGGAATGGATCATGTCCCACAAGCGTCCGATTTTCTTAGTTTTTTGAAAATTTGAACTAACTACCGCATTCATTGCAACTCTCCGAGGATAGCTAATGCAGCAACCTCGTCCCCAGGGCCTTTTGTCTATCTCATAAGAAAAACCAAATTTAAAAACAAACAAACAAAATTAGAGCTTCTGTTATCGTCCGAGTAGAACTTTTGTTTCGAACCTCTTTGCGGCTTATCACCAAACAAAAACTGCAAATTGACCATTTGGTAGAGTTTCTTAATTTCTGAAAGAGGCTTGTAACCTAGTAACATTTTTGCTTAAAGTGAATGTAATATTAGTAACAATCCATCAAAAGACAACGTGAGGATAATTGTTATTGGCACAGCAACTGAACAAATGCTTGCATCTCCATTTGTAATTTGTTTAACCCTATCAAGCCTTGGGGGGTGGGGGTGGGGCTGAATCAGCCCCCTAGCGGCTTTTCTTCTGTGGATTTTTGCCAAGTGCACTTGTGGCGTTGAAACTTTCTGACTTTTATTTGTTATCCTTCTTATAATTAAAAATGAATTTTTTAGAAAAATTAAATTCATTCCAGGGGGTAAACACGATCAATTTCTGAGAGATGTCTGTGCAAAATTTCAATAAATGCTAATAAAATCTATTGCAAATGCAGGAAAATGACGAAATTCAGGAAATATATGCTACTTTTAATTCCCTATCGAACTACATTGCTTGCTTGTAATTTAAACGTATGATTATGCGTACTTTTGCTGTACGCATGCACGCATTCTTTAAATTCCTCTGTGATAACGTCATCACTTTTTACTAATTTTTCTTTCAAAGCAAAAGCAATTCAACCATAGAATACACTAAAATTGGACTCATGTCGTTACTGCCTTTCGTTTTCTCACAATCAACAATTGCAAGTTTTTAGTACTGAACCCTATTGACTTTGAAAATTCTATATTGTGACGTCATGAGCTTGACACGTGGCATAACTAAAAATAGATTTCATTTTTGGGTCCAGCTCATGATGTACTATGCACATGCCAAGTTTCAAGGTTCTGCGTTGTCCAGTTTTATGGGGCTAAACATTTCCAGAATTCGTAAGCTGTTTCCACTCTTTCATTGCAGAAATGTTTTGCCAAATCAATTAGTGATACTACAAACCAATGAACGGGGTATTTAGCGTTGGGAAATATTCCTTTTTTGCGCATTTTCTTCAGAAAGTTTCTTCACGTTTGCATTTAATAAAGCTCTGGCAGTGAATATTGAATTTCATCAATGGGCAAGAATTCTATATTGTGACGTCATGAGCATGTCACGTGACATATCTAAAAATAGATTTCTTTTTTAATTCAGATCATGATTTTCTATGCACATGCCAAGTTTCAAGGTTCTACATTAATTGTCCACAACAGAAATAAATCAGGGGGTCGAATCAGCCCCCACCCTAGTCTTCCTAGAGCATCAAATACCCTAGGCATGATAGAGTTAAAGCAAGTGTGCCATGGTAAATAGGCTCCTCTATAAATAAAGCAAAGAAATGACTCAGACACAGCATTGTTTCTTAGCAAGATAAAAATCTCATTCTTAGGCTACTCTTTGTTGGCATTGTGTGTAACTTCGATTTGAATAGGGTATTTTTAGATTTTCTGCTCTCTGCAAATGCAAGCTTCTAACCTTGCACAAACCCTTTAATATTCTGAGGGTTCACAGTAAGAAAAGAAATATTGATTATATACCAATACGTAATATAAAGCTTTGCACATAATGTTTTGCTATGGCTGTAAAGGTTCCACCAAATTATAGAATTGCAAAAACCAGTTGATCCCTGAGTTGATCACCACACTCTACCCTTGAAATTGCCCTAGATTCAGCCAATAAGATGAAAACTAGTACTAATGAAATACATTTGAAAACTTAAGGAAGCCATATGGATGGAAGTTGTACATAATATTCTTGAAACAAAATTTTAAAGATGAGCTAAATTTGAGATGTCGAAACATTTTTAAATCAGTCAATACGTAACCACAGCTAATAGTCATGGAGCGATTTTTGTAAAGTAACTTCTCTTAGGGATTGCATCTTTTGCCTTTGTGATAAAGATTCGATGCAAAGGCATAGGCATCTACTATGTAGATGCAGTAGGATGATTTATCAATATAAGAGTATTAAAGTAAATTTACGTTGCTGATAAAGCGTGCTCTTTGCTTGAAACTCTAGTTGCAGAGTGACTGTCCACTGATGTAGTTGCAACTTTTTGAAAGCTGAAAGAAAATGTGCCTTTTTAGAATGCTGTAATAAGTCAAATAAGCCATGATAACATAGAATTATGACGTTATAGATATCCTCACAATTTTAAGATTTCATTCACATCGTAGTGACGTCATTTTTCATGATATAGTAAATTTTCTGCATCTTCTTTGTTTGCTTGTTTGTTTTTTTGCTGGTTTGTTTGTTGCTCGCTTCAGTCTTCAAAAATTGAAAGTTATCGTTATAAATTATTAATTTTCGAGTTTCTAAAGAATTAAATTTCATTTCTTAGCAATGCCATTAATTTAATGCCTGTGGCAGGATGGGGCAAGAAATTTTTGCATGTCATCCTTGTAGTTTAAAGTTTGAGCTCAACTTTAATTGTAGAGCTATGAACAATCGTCATGATTTAAGATATGCTGAGCAGTATGCACTAGTGAGGAGTCTATCACTCCTTCAAAAAGTGTACGAGATTTCCAAGAAAACAATAAGATATTTAGCGGATTTCAGGGAATTCTAATGAAAATAATAGGATTGTCGTAGAATTCATGAGCTTTTTAGAGAGTGAATTGCCTTTCACGTTCCAGCACCGCACCGGCTGTGTAGTCTCCTGACGTCACGATCGAATAAAGGGACTGGACACTAACCAAAAAATACTCAGTGTCAAGACAAATGTGCTCTGTCATTTTCACGAGTAAAGTGGGAATTGCCTACAATTTGAGAATTTGTTATTTTACAAAGACTTGCTCCCTACAGCTCGATACTTCAGCAGTCCTCTGTTGCTACACAATTTGCACAAATGCACAATTTCTCCGCTTCAACATTGGCAAAGAAGAGATTCAAACTTACGAGGTCGATACCACAACAGGCGTTGTTTTCTTCTTTTTCTTGAATCTTGGCGGGGCCGAAGCCACAGGAGTTGACTGAGACCTTGGGCGAAAAAACAATGACCTCAGAGGGGAAACAACTAATACAGAGGCTAACAATACAACTTAAAAATATCAGTTTCAGAGCAATAAAACATGTTGCTGACCACTTGTACCGTTCATGCATTCAGGACGCAGAACTGCAACACATATTTTTAGCTCTTAAAGCTCAAATTATGCTGGTCGAGCAGTCTGTTTTATTGTTTTTTGCCTTACCAAGTTGAGAAAAGCGAAATGATGCACAAAAGATTATTACGAACAAACCTGGCATTTGTGCTTCCGTAGAAAGATTTCGTTTGATGCTTTGTCCAAGACATTATCTTCGAAGTTTATGAACGTTTACTGGAAACTTTCAGCGATGCAAGGATCCACAAAAGAAAGGGAGAGTTTGGCGCTCAACCAAATCCGTGCACTAGCATTTTTCCAACTGTGCCACATGCAATCGGCCCATTGTCAAATACTTTTGTTTTAAAGCCATCTTTTGTTTTGGAAGCGTGAGTGCAACTGTTATTTGACACATTGGCTTTATCACGAAATAAATCGCAAAATGCATAGCACGCACGCATGATATGGCAAGAAGAAAGCCTCTTTGTTATTCTTGTGTTTGAACTAAGAACTGACAACTGAGAAAAACTGAGATGAACTGAGAACTGAGATGGCTGCTCGTCAAGCTGGTATGTTTTAAATCCTTTTGCTCTTCCATTCCACATTGTAACCCAATATTCTTCAAACCAAATAAGATATAGAGATTTATACCCAAACTTCGCTATGGATAAACATAATCTCTGTTGATTACTGAAGAGGAACCACGAAATTTTTGCAATTGACACAACTTTTTTATTTGTTGGATGGTGAGCTGTTATTTTATGAGAAACAACAAAGAAGTGCTTTCTCTTTTGCATCTTTGCATGCAAAGCATGATGTGCGATTTTTTTCTGATTTTTGGTAGAGTAACAGTGTGTTGGTAAATCATTACTCAGAATGCCTTTCGCACCACCCGCTATCCTAGTTTTCATTTCATAATGCTACAAGAGAGGCACACCTCCAGAAAATGAAAGCTTTGATGAACCAAACGTTCTTTCAAGCATATTAACTGGAAACATTTCTAGCATTTTGGCCATTGTTGGTGATTCCTTTGTTTTAATCGAACAATAAATAATTCATTGTGCACGTAACCAACTATTACAAGTAAAAACAATTCTTGTAAAAGGGCAAATGAACACAGTTATGGGTTTTAGGAAGTATCAAAAGGAGTCGTTATTTGACAATCAAAATTATTCATGAATATTAAGCTTTGATCATCACTTCTTTCTACAGATTTAGCGTCAAATGAAGACAAATATTGTTCGCATTGCAAGGAAGTTGTATCAAAGACAACTTATTACAGCCACAAATCGTTGTTCTACAAAGATGAGAAATGGACAGAACAGTGCAACAGTTAGTATAACATGACATCTTTATTTCTTTTATGTCAGTTTATAGAGATGGATCGATCAAGTAATAAAAGATGCCTACGGCTAAATATTGCCAACGTTAAAAATGAATGATTCAAAGGAAGCAATGAAAACAGTTATCCCCCGCCCTGCCCCAATAACTAGATGTGCAATGTAACTGCTATATTTACTTTCATCAAGTGAGCTGAAATACTGTTCTTATCTCTTTCATAGAAGCCGTTGAAGTAACAGATCTACCGCCAACAAACAGCATAATTGCAGAGAATGAAAATGTCGGTGAGTCATAATTTAGCAACATATAATGTCGTTAGGTAGATTCAAACCGAGACAGAACCTGCATTATCAAATGGAAGTAAATTTCAACACGAAAGTGATGTTTATCAAAACTTGGCCGAAACTTAAACAGCAAAAATCTAGAAATAAAGAAATTTTGTACAAGCTCTATTTTTCATCAATTACCGAGGGAAGGTCACCTTTCAACGAAGGCAGGTTTTCAAGGGATCCTCTATTTATAGCTACAATAATAGGAAATACTTACGAAGCCAAATCCTTAAAATGATAACATTATATTTCAATTTATTCTCAATTTGTACAGGGAGAGTGCCAGCTAGTATATTAAATGGCAACTTTCAAGAGTCGTTTCTGCTTAAATTTAGGGTTTAGTGAAATTGCTTTGATGGCATTCAGCTTGCAATTAAGTTAAGCTATAAGTAATGAAAACCAAGGCGTTACTGTATCTCTTGCAGATAGTGAAGGTGAGCTTGCTGATATCAATGCTGATGAAGACTCAGAATTAGAGGAGCAAATGTGGCTAGATCCTGGAAGCTTGTCTGCAGGTGATAATGAGGTACCTTTCCCTTTCTTATTCTAAAATAGTTTCAGAAAGAGTTTCATGTCTTGTAATCTGCATCTTGATTTGCTAATAATTTATACAAAACTTAGCAATACCTTGCACATTTTATTGCACTACGGTATCTGTATCCGCGAGAGTCCTTGAACCTCCGTTCAAAAATTATAAGTGCTTTGGGTAATTTGGATTTACATTGTTGATCTAAAAATGGCTTGTCGTCAATGGTCAAAATATTTTTAGTTTATATTTTTCAGGAAAAGTAGTGCTAGGTGATATGTCTCAGACCTCATGAACGTAGAAAGTATCAATTTAAGACAAACGAAAGAAGCAATCAAATGAGAAAGAGGAAAAAACTGAAGTCCCATTAGCTAAGAGATAAAATTAAAAAATTGGAACAATTTCTTTTTGCGGCAAAAGAGCCTTTGCACTTGGTATTTGGAGGCATTATTAAATACCTAAAATGTTTGAAAATTCATATTTTTTCTATACTTTCTACCGTTCTTTTGATAAGGCCATATAAAATAAATTAATAGATTCTCATCACCGCCCGCGTGGAAAATTACTTCTGCGTCGAAATTTTTTATATTTTGTTTGTAAAATATAAAAGTCCCGCCCGCTCGTCATTTGCAATGTTTGCGATGTTTTTATATTTTATATAACGTCAAAACATATAGTTCTATTGTTTTTTATTTATTTGGAATTATTTGCTCCTTATGATACATACTTTTATCGAGCGAAAGATAGAATTTACCATAAAACTAAAAAAAATGTCAATCTGAAACAACGTTTTCACTGAATTGGCACAGTTTTGATCAATTACAAAGTTGTTATGGTTCAAGAACATTCAGACGGGAGGCTGATCTACGGATCCAAATCCAAAATGCACCGCTACAATTCGAATGGGGTCCACGCAAAATGTATTCATTTAGGAGCATGACATGGACACGCACTGAACCAAGACAGGTCGCTTGAGTTTGGGCCAAATTTCACAGCAATTTCATTGGGTTCCTGTGGCAGGGCTGTGGGAAATTTGCAAGAAATCACTTGACAAGAAATCACTTTAATTTTGAAAAAGTAGAAATTTCGTTGAAGAAACTGTGAGAAATTCCCTTTAGATTGTTGTTTGTAAACAGCTCCAACAAACATCAATAATCTTAAGTTGTTTGTCGCTGCTCCTTGTTCTTCCACGGACGGCCTACAGGGTAGAATTTATCTGTGCCAAAGACTATGTAAACAAAGAATTCAACGGAATAATGTGCTTCCCTCGCTGATTTGGCTAGATTTGCCAAAAAATTTTATATATAAATTATAAAATATAAACCTCCCGCCTCGCGAGAGTTTCCAAAACTTTGTGATGAGAATCTATTAATTTATTTTATGTGGCCTAAAGATGAATTACACATGCTATTATGATGTTTATGATGGTGCAACCTGGCACAACTTCAAAGACTCACTAGGTGAACCCTACTTCAGTGATAAAAGAAACCTAGCTGGTATGTTCAATATTGACTGGTTTCAGCCATTTGAGGGCAGTGATCATTCTATTGGAGCATTGTACATGGTTTTAATGAATCTTCCACGAGAAATAAGATTTAAAAGAGAAAATGTTATACTGATTGGGATAATACCAGGCCCCAAAGAGCCAGCATTGAACGTTAACTCCTTCTTGAAGCCACTTGTAAACGAACTGCTTGCTTTTTGGAAAGGAGTTAGTTTGTTTGGGAAGAATCAATTGCAACTTTATAGATTCGTTTTGCTGTGTATATCTTCTGATTTGCCAGCAACAAGAAAATGCTGTGGTTTTCTATCATACAATGCTAAAAAAGGTATCTAACTTTATTCCTTTCTTCATTAGTTTGCTTTCTTCTTTGTTACTTGTGACAATCTCCAGAACAAGTTGACTTTTGACTGTTCACAATCAGAAATAACAGATTTTTCAAAAGTTCCAAACCGAGTCCTTATTAATTCTCAGTGAATCGCTAATGACACTTCTGTTATTCCAAAGCTTTTTAAAAATTGCATTTGCTTTTGTTTGAGCATCTCTTACGTTTCTTTCAAATACAGAAAATAGCCACTTATTGCAAATTTTGGAATACCATTAAATACTTTCTCTTTCTGTTACTGCAGGTTGCAGCAAATGCATGAAATCCTTCCCTAGAGAAGCGTTTGGAGATAAAGCAGATTATTCAGGGTTTAACATTAATGACTGGATACCAAGAAATGGCCACCAACATAAGAGGCTAGCAGCCGAAACCGTTAAAGCACCAACAAAGACAGAGCGAGCTGAGCTTGAATCTGCCTCTGGTGTTAGATACAGTGAATTGTTTCGCCTGCCGTATTTTGATCCAATACATGCACATGTGGTTGATCCAATGCACAACCTGTTGCTTGGTACGGCTAAGCATACTTTTAATGTCTGGGTTGATACTAACATGCTCACAAATAACAAGATTGCCCAAATCGACGAATTGATGGCAGACGTGTCAAAAGGAAAAGAAATCGGAAGAGCAACAAAATCAATGAGTCATTATAGATCAATGAAAGCAGAAGAATGGAAAAACTGGGTTCTCTTATTCTCACTTTATTGTTTAAAAGATATTTTACCCAAGAACCACTTCAACTTATGGCAAATATTTGTACGAGCTTGCAAGATTTTGGTAAACACGTCAATAAGTGATAGAGAAATTAATGATGCACACCAACTTTTGATCTTGTATTGTACCAAATTTCAAGACTTGTTCGGCAAGAAGTATTGCACCCCTAATATGCACATGCACTTGCACTTAAAAGACTGTGTTTTGAGATTTGGGCCTGTCTATGCCTTTTGGACGTTTTCTTTCGAGAGGTATAATGGAAAGTTAGGATCTTACCACACAAATAATAGGGCTCTTAGCATCACAATGATGAGAAAGTTTATCGAGGGAGTTAAGATCTTTGCATCCTATCAACAAATGGAAGTCGATGATTTACCCTCTTTGAAAGAATTTAATTTAACAAACGATCATTTCACATCTACATGTATTCCTTTGGATTTGATTCGGCGAAAAGATTTTCTAAGTGACTGTGATTTAAGTGCCATATTACATTGTAATATTTCAGTGCCAAAATTAGATTCGCTGAGTGAACCTGAAAGAGATGAGCTGAGTGGAATGATTACATCATTATTCAACAAGAAACGACTTGTTCATTTGTCAAAATTTGTAAAATCGCACAATCGTGTTCTGCTAGGAAGGGAAACATTGTGTACACAGCATTACCGTGGTGGCTCTTTTAAAGATAACTTTGTTTTGTCAAGGTATCAAGAAAATGGCCATTCTGCGACTCGTCCTGCCTCTGTTGATGCTCTTTTTGAAATCGAATGTGAATTTGAAGATGAAGGAGGCCATGTCGCCACAGCAGAAATGATGTTCGCCAGGCTCAAATTCTTCGCAAGCTATCCAGAAGCAGATTTTTATGGGGAAAGATCTCCAATGAAACTTTGGTCAACTGAGATCTCAATGACAAAACTTGTTCCGATTAATTTCATACAGAGGAAAGTTTCGGTAACGAAAGCAAAAGCATATTTTGAACACACTGTTGTAACAAACAACAAGAGAAGTAGGGTGAGGGGCTCAGATATTGTGTTGTATGTCATATGATTTATCTCTTATTGCAACCATACTTAAGAGCTGATAGTTACTTGACAGTGACGAGAAATAAATGCAAAATATTTTCATCAGAAAGTTAATGACAGGCAAACACTAAAATTACCAGGTGAATGGGCAGGTATTTGGGCACATTTTTCCAAAATCTTTTCGTTTTTGACTTGCCTGCTTCTCTTTGGACAGTGGTGGTGGTTTTTGGACAGCGGGTTCACAATGCAAAATGTATCAAGAAAATCATGTTTCTGTGTACACTTGGCAAATATTATGTCTTATGCTTCATTTGTTTGTATTGTTTTCCTATTGTTGAATGCGAAAACAATGGCTTGACTATCGGTTCTCGTAATGACATTCCGGAGAGCTCTTGGTACACGCAAACCAATCTTTCAACTGGGAGATGGATGAGAAAATTTGTTTTTTGACCTCATTACAACTATCGGTTGATCTATGTGCTGATATTTATGAAAGAAATATGAAAATCCAAATCACATTTCAAATCTGAACTTTATTTATTCTCCCAAAAACTCTTTTTATTTTGTGTCTGAAAACCACCGCCACGAACTTTTAAGACTATTCGATTTGGCATCTGATATCCTTATTTAAGCGAAGCTGTTTTAAGTCTTTGTTACAAGCTTATGCGTTCTTCACATGCTAGATAGCCATCCAATTTCCTTTGACTGGCCATTGGAATTTTCTTTGAGTACCAAAAAATACCCTATTTAGAAATAATAACAATAATAGCTATATATATATTATATAATAATAATATATAGCAATAATAATGATAATAATAATAATGATAATACGCAGAGAAAACTAGCTAGTTTGTTTGCTTTCTCTGCGTATTATCGACCTGAAACAAGAATACTCCATCTTACTTGACGCTATAATAATGATAATAATAACAATAATGAAGTGATACAGAAAACGGCGTTGTTAGGAACTGGAAGATCATTGAGAAAGCTTCTCGAAACCTGAGGCTGAGGCTAGTTTTTCTAGCTTGCTTTCGGGAAGAACTTACCAGGAACTTTTTTCTGAGATGAAAATAACATAATAATAGTAATACAATGATAAAAGTAATAAATTTAACTTGAATTTAGCTGACATACACTAGCATGAAGCACTTTTTAGAGATTCCATTATGAACTCATTGACTGCAAGCGTTGCAGGCACAATGATTTTTGAAACATCTTCTATGAAAATTTTAATGGATATACATTTTTGGATGACTTTGTTTTATTTGGAACAGAATTCCAAAAATTTGGACCCAAAAAGGTATTAGATTTCATACCATAATTTGTAGTTTTGACCCGAGGAACAAATAGAATGTCGTTTTTTCGAAGATTATAGCTGGTAGATTTCAGGAGAAAACAGTCTCTCATAAATACTGGATTTAAGTTGTGCAAAGTTTTGTAAATTTCAACTGCCAATTACCCAGGGTACCAGACTCTCTAACATAAAGAGGCTGGTACCCAGTGTAACTGCCAATAGCCTAATAGAATGAATATGAATTGTAGTAGATTCGGCCTTGACTAGGAGATTACTTTATGATGAAGTATAATCTGAGAGTGCTAGTCGTAGGGATGTCCCGTTGATTTTCTCGAGTATTTGTTTAATGCTTTGCTTAATTTCTAGTCAAGCTCATCCTAACACGGCACCTGACGATTCAGCTTTTTTGAAACCAACTTCTTGTTTACCAATATTTCGTAATAACCAATATTTTGCGTTCATCAATATCTTTTATCTACTAATATTTTGATTATAACATTGAGTTGGTATACCTAGATTGAAATCAAAATTCATTTACATTCACCTAAGCATTTCGTATATCAAGAGAGTCTCTATTTGTCTGAATCCAACTCAGAGTGCTACCTTGCGCACTTGGATGGCGATTTGTTCGAATTCATATAAGAAAAATCTTTAACATTGCAGATTATCGTTTCTTGATGTCAGTCAGTTTTGATGCATACACGTTTCTTGCCTGTTTTCCTTGGAGATGTTGCGATTTACATATCTATCGATTTGAAGCTAATAAATCAAGATTCATGGCCATCAGATAAGATGATTTGCGTCGGAAAACAGACAGATAACTTGTTTGCATCAAAATTGACTGACGTTAAGAAATTTAATTTCCGAGTTTCCTTATGATGTTTTATTGGAAATTGGAAGTGCGGATTTAAATTATGAAAACAAGTAGGAAATTCCCCGTTTCAATTTCTGTAGGTTTGACACTGTAAAGAAATGTGTAGTTCCCGTTTCTACTGTAGGAATCTAGGTAGAGATGGCAAATTTCTTTACACTGAAAATGAAAGGAAATCTCTACATATTTTGCTGTGATGATTGTAAGAAATGTCCTGAAGGTAAAGCGGGAGAAACTAATGAAATGTTTAAAGGAAGATCTGGTTGTGGAACCGGACTCAAAGGAATACGAGGTGCTCATGAATGACCCGTTTTGTTGCGAATTTAAAGTTACGTAGGAGGCCAGCGGTGAGGACCACACACTGCGGTACGAAGACATAAGAAAGATCTTTGAACCAAAAATTCCCATACTTGAAAAATACAACGAGTTTAGTGACAATGAAGGAGAAAAGAGTGGTCTTGATGAGGCAGGAAATGAATTTTTAGAAATTCCCCCCGCCCAAAAAAAGGTAAAGCAAGTTCCCAAAAAAAATCCAAGCCAACAAAAAGTCCTAACTCGCCAAAAGTTAGTCCAATAAAGACAGCAGCAGCAGCAGATGAGATCGTTAAACCTAAAAAGCCCGTTAAGGACAGTTGCACTTATCTCTGTCAAGGTAAAAGCTCTGACAGAAGCACGGCCAACAGTGACACAACAAAGTCCTACACGGAGCATATATAAAATCTCTTGGAAAGTGAAAAGGCACTTATCCTCCAAAAAATTGACGAATTCAAGGCTCAGGATGAGATGGATTATGTTGATAGTCCTCTCATTCATGATGAATGAAGAGATGATGAAGCCTCTGCAGCTGTTGCAACATAGGACGAAGTGGAAACTGCAGCATTTTCTGCAACATTCGATGATGAAGAAAGTGACGGGATTGGATCAATGTCTACAGTCATGTTCCCGCTAACTAGATCCTCGAGCCAGTCATTTTTAAGATCAATGGCACTTGAGTTATTGACTGGCTTACTGATTTCCACCGGCCGCTCAGTTTCGTTGTATTCTTCGATCTTGCATCTCTTAAAAGATGGGGTCTTTGCTTCCTCTTCATCACTTGTAACCTCTCGTAAGGTTTCATCAAAGTCAACTTTTTTGCAGAGGTAAAGGGTAATTTTGTTATAATCGACACCTAACTCGATCTAAAAATTGAGCTTCTTGGAAATTTTGCAGTAAAAGAATATACTCTTGAGCACCATCAGAAGCATCACTATGGTAAAAGGACCATTTCTCGACGGCTTTTTGCTTCACAATGTAATATGGAGCTTTGTTAGAGACTACCAATGCTACACGTTTTCCTCTCTTCACCTTCAATTTCATCTCTCTTTCGTGCCATTCAACTAGTCCTATGTAGACTTGAATTTCTTTTTCTTCGTCTTTGTCTGACTTCTTACGTTTTGGCTGCACCAATGATTTCCATTCTCTGCCTTTCTCCTTCTTAAATTCAGAGAAGCTTTTAATACATTCTGGCTTTGGTATGCCTGTTGAAATATAGAACATATATATTATTTCAGTTATTTTGCTTATCAGAAGTGACAAAGTTGTTTCAAAACCAACAATATTGCGTTCAGCAGGCTGCCTGGTCAATATTCTTGAGTTGTATGGTCATTAATTACTCCCAAATGTCTCTCCTGACATAACTGCAAAGTTTAAGCCCATTTGATGCTAAATTAAAGTTATAAGGATAAGTGCGAAGATAAGGGCCTCTGGTTTTGAAACAACCCCTGATTTTGACTTTCTTTCTCAATAAATCAGCAATCGCCTGTCACATTTGCTCAAACTCAATGCCAAACTCTAAATTAAAATCTCTTCTATTCAAAAATTGGAAAAATGGGAAAGTTGGAGTTGTGGCTCCTCTACAGTAGCCATTCAAACAATATACAGGTTTTTGGGACACCCTGTACAACGAGAGGATAATATTAATAAGGTAACTTTTGAAACTTGAGTTTAAATACCTTGGTTAATCTCTTCGGGTGCTCCACCTTGTGAGGTTGACACTGAAAAGGAAATAGCTTTCATGTTGAGATGTCCATACAGTACTGTATATTGTCTATTCACAAATGTTCATCTTCATTGTCACATTTTAGCACTGCTGGTTGAGAGCCAAAGTAATTTGCTAGTCTTAGACAGTTAAACTTTATAAACTACAGAAAAAACTAATGGAATTAAGTTTGGCAAACTTTATAGTAAAGCTGTAGCTTTAGAGCATCATGGCATTTTAATAGTTCAGTTCAGTTTTCATATTCAATAGCAAGTTGAAAGAAAACATGCTTGAGTCAAAAACAAGACTTTTAAGTAACAAATATGTGTCCATAATAAAAGTTTCACATTATTCAGCCAATGAATCTGTTTTCTTAAGTTTTATTAGATAAAATTATCAATATCGATAATTATTCCCGGATAATTTCCTGCAATATGTAATCAAACACTTGTGTAAAAAAATCTTATTTATCTTCCTATTCTGAAAATCACTATAATGATCTTGTTTATCAACAATTCTTTCAAACTATGTTATTTGCAGCACAGCATTCGGGATAGCGCATGCATAGCTGCCATATAGATTGATCAAATTACAAAATGTGGATGGATGGGCGGACGGGCTATGTGACATCTTTTGTCAACCTAGCTTCTACTGTGACTTTGACGGAGGAGCTTTTTGTGATTGATAACAACAGTGACGACAGCTGCATGCAATGTTGCACATCTGCACTTTTGCTTTTGGTAGGAAAGCTGGTTTTGAGAGGAACTGACAGGAAGAAAGGGATTTAATAATTTGTGATGGGATAAAACACAACAATGGCAGTGTGTCAGTCGAAAGGTATTCATACCTGCAGTGTTGTTTTGGCAATCAAGAATAATTATGATTACAGTCACATTGAATCAGTTAACCAATGCTCAAATCTTGAACGACAGACTCGCCATTGTTTCAATTGGCAAAGGAATGCAAGGATACTTCTGCATGCCTCACTGCACTTGCATAATCAAACTACATAATTTGAATCCGTAATGTGTAGGCTACAATTTTCTATTGTTACTTCACCCTAGCAAAGACAATAACAACTTCTGTTAACCAATCAAATCTGTTGTAGCTTTATGGCTACATTCATGAATCAAAGCAAAACATTAGATGTAGCCACTTATCCACGCATCAACATTCTAGCCTTTGAACAGGAGACAAATATGTGGGATGCAGAGCAGGTAAACAAAAATGTTGCTGCATGGTCAGAGAACAAGATTTAATATTTGAACTGAGAGTGATATCATGCACTGGATGTTGAGTCACCTAAGGTCTCTTGAGATATGCAAACAGTTGGATTGTTCTGAAACTCGAAACTTCCCTTGCAAAAACCGCCCCCATGGGGGTACATAACTGGTATTATACTATCTATTCTCAGACCCTCCAAAAATCAAAGGGTCTGTGTAACAGTGGTAGATCAGATCTTTGTTTGGCTGTTGAGTTGGATTGTCTGGAACTAACATTTCATTAGTTTGGAATAATCAAAGTCAAATTGTCAAATCTTCAACAAATTATTTCAAATTAAAACAAGTGGCCATAGCGATCTGATCTGTTGCATTAATTGAATGCAATTGGTCACAGCAAATGATTTGAGATCATGATGCCTTTAACTGTTTAATTAGGCTTTTGTTTGTTGCTGTTTGATTTTCTTTTATTTGCAGCATTATTTGTGAGGCATTATGTTGAACAGGGGTATTTCAGTCATTCATAAGTTCAGGGAGTTCGTTGAGTTGTCATGTTACTAAACATGAGACGGGCATGAGACATTACAAAATTTGAAAAGAAACCTTCAGTAATTTGCAAAATTTATCCCTGAAAAGGTTATTATGGTCGATTCGCGAAAGTAAATTGATACTTTTATTGATTCTTTCCTTAAGGCCTAACTGTAGATAGGTATATAGACTATACTTTTTGCCTAGGCGTTTAGCCAATGGCAATGTGCGTGGTTCACAAATGGCTCTGATACTGTAAAAATATAAATACTAACCTTTGCCACAGGAAGAGCAAAACTTCCCAAGTTTGTTCTGTCCACAGTATGGACAGAACATGGCTTTATGCTACTTCAGATGCTTCAGATACTTCAGCCAGCCAAGATTGTTTCGTTGTTGGTTTGGTTTTGGCTTGGCACGCGGTCGTTGTTGCAAACGAGGCTTCCTTGGGATTCAATTTGAAATTCCGTGCGATCTTTGGGAATTCTGTGTGAAGCTTGGGAATTCCGTGTGAAGCTTAGGAATTCAGTGTGCAGTTTGGGAATTCCGTGTGCAGTTTGGGAATTCAGTGCGAAGCTTGGGAATTCCGTGTGAAGCTTGGGAATTCCGTGTGAAGCTTGGGAATTCAGTGTGCAGTTTGGGAATTCCGTGTGAAGCTTGGGAATTCAGTGTCAAGTTTGGGAATTCTGTGTCAAGTTTGGGAATTCCGTGTAAGGTTTGGGAATTCAGTGTGAAGTTTGGGAATTCGGTGTAGGGTTTGGGAATTCAGTGTGCACTTATGGGCCACCGTAGGAAACAAGTGAAAATGAAGTAAAAATATGCTCAGCAGGATATATATTAATAAAATTAACGATGGTTTCTTAAGTTATATTGTCCTAGTACAGCGCTGGAGTTCCTTAATTTTTAGCGATCTAAAAGTTGAGCCAATTGTAATATACCTGCAGAGTATACCTATCAAGACAATTTTGAACTCGTACATTTCGCTGGGGATCACAAAAATGGGGAAAGGCAACATTTCGACTGGGAGAGAGCTAGCTTGCTACGTATGATACTTTATCTGCTAAATCCCAGAGTTATAAAAAATGAAACGAAAACGACTTTAGTTACCATTTCTGTGTGGTATTAGCGGGGATATATTGGTTAATTGATGTTAATTTAAAGAAACACTATAGTTCATCTACAATCTAATGATAAAGTCAAAGTTGGACATCTTTATAACAAAGAGACCACCAGCAACTATACTGAACAGAACCAAATGAGCAAAAAAAAAACAGTATGTTCAGACTAAAAACGGACATCGTCCCATCTCTGCATTAACTTGGTCAACTACTTTTGAGACTTCATACTTCTTTGCTCTTCCAGAAAAAACGTAGTTTGCCTGTGTGCTCGAATGTTCTCATCACTTTTAAGATATATTTTAACACTTTCCCCAATTATATCGTCACAACTTTTCAATGAAGGGAGGCACCAGCTTAACTTTGTTCTTCTTCCAAGATTTTCATCTGATTGACCACCAGATTTCTGCTGGGCACGCATCGTGCTGTAGTAACTTTCGGCAATCGCCTCTGGGCCTCCTTTTGATAACACAACATCAAGTAAAATGCATGATGGTGGCTTGGCAATTGAATAGATTCTTTCGTTCGAATAGAACGAGGCATATACACTCTGTTCATGTAAACGCACTTTGACTTCACTACCATCGCTCAACTTGATTGCAAACATTGATTCGTAGACGGATGTTGTTTGTGAAGGTGAAAATTTGACGATTTGCACATTGCCAAGTTTCATGGCCATGTTAGTTTTGACATCGATGAACCATTCTGGGAAAAAGCCCTTCCCAAATTCTTGAGCAATTTTTAAGAGATCTCGGGCGAGGCGCCTCTGATGTCATACGGGGAATGACGCAATTGAAGGCTTTGTCGAAGCCCATTAATGTGTCTTTCACAAACATGTTTCTTTATTTGCCCTGACCGTAATATGAATTTGAAGATTGTAAGAAATCAAACATTAAAACGTCAAGATAGCATATAACGCCAATTATCAGGATAGCCATGAATGTCATACCAGGCAGGGGAGTAATACAAATCCACAACCACTTGTTTACAGCTTTCTAGAGAAGGTAACATCTCAGCTAATAGATGATCAATCATACAATATTGCTTCAATATGTAGCAATATGATAGGGGGAAAAGCCTTAATTATGTAGATCGTTTAAATTATTTAAGGTACACTTCAAATCGTAAACAGGACCGTTGTGTGTCGGAGAAGGGGGTAAAGGTGCAGGACCCGTAAAAATATCTTTCTGTAGAAATTAATTATTGCTATAAAATTTCTTCACAGCAACTCGTTATGGCCATCTATATGTCCTTATCATTATTTCATCATGTATATATATTTAACCCTATCTCACCTGGGGAGATTGACCCCCCCCCCCCCCAACCAGGAGAAGGGGGCAATATGCATGTTTAAATACAGACTCTTTTAAACAGATAAAGTGTCTACCATTACTTCCCTATGCCTGAAAACGTGTACGCCGATAGATGTTTATAAACTTTTACTCCTGGAAAGGGGGTGTTTGGAAAACTAAGACCCAGAAAACGAAGACCTAAGACCTAAGACCACGAAAACGAAGACCCAGAAAACGAAGACCCAGAAAACGAAGACCACGAAAACGAAGACCACGAAAACGAAGACCCCAGCATATGTGGTTTAAATGATAGCAGAACGATGATGTGCATGCATTATCTACAAAAACCAAAGGTTTCTGAAAGCAAGCTGCATATATTTTCTATTTCTCTCCTTTCTATTTCTTACTTAGTTTCTTTTATCTTATTACTCGGAAGGTAATACTTGAGAAATGTCCAAACATTGGGCAAGCTTCAAAAACCTTTTTTTGAAATGGTTATGAGGGCATGGCATTTGTTTAAGAAACTCGTAAGAAACTCTGAGTACTCCAGATCTGATAATTAAAGTAAATCAACTTAGCTAGGGGGACAGGGTCCATCTAAATATAACCTATTGTGACCCAAATTGTGTTTGATGTTCTTGCAACGAACGATGACGTGCATACATTATCTACAAAAACCAAAAACGAAAACCACGAAAACGAAGACCCAGAAAACGAAGACCACGAAAACGAAGACCCAGAAAACGAAGACCACGAAAACGAAGACCACGAAAACGAAGACCACGAAAACGAAGACCCAGAAAACGAAGACCCAGAAAACGAAGACCCAGAAAACGAAGACCCAGAAAACGAAGACCCAGAAAACGAAGACCACGAAAACGAAGACCACGAAAACGAAGACAACGAAAACGAAGACCCAGAAAACGAAGACCACGAAAACGAAGACCCAGAAAACGAAGACCCAGAAAACGAAGACCACGAAAACGAAGACCCAGAAAACGAAGACCACGAAAACGAAGACCCCGATAATTCTACTTTATTTTCACTTGTTTCCTGTATCATATTACTCGGAATGTCTAAACATTGGAAAGGCTTCAAAAAACCTTGCTGTCAACTGTTCATGAGGACACATGCAGTGAACATGAAAGTTATTATGGAACCTTTAAGAAACTCAGAAGGAACTATGAGTACTCCTATTGGAAAACAAATTCTTGGTTTCTTGCAAAAAAATACGTGTAATTAGCTCATGATAATTAACAATTTATTACGTGGATGCAGTAGTTTTCTACATACCGCATATGAATACAAGATAAACTTGAACATAACGGTCCTGTAAATATGGGCTCTCCTCTATCTGTCATACTGAATAAGGACAAGAAGGAATTCTGTTATGATTCCAATCCAGAACAGACCCTTTAGCTTTTCTAAAAGAGTCTGGGTCGAGCGATATCTCTGTACATGTTTTCATTTTCTTATCCATCACGAACCTTTTAATTTTCCGAGAATTTACACAAGAAAAACCACGTGTTAGGAGTAGTGGCGTTGACTACAGTAAAAACCCGCGTATAAGAACCTGCAATTTTGCAAGTCAGCCAAACTAGGTTCTTATGTTTTGGATATTTAGTGGGAAATGAGGCTGTTCAGGTTCTTAAATTGGTTCTTATTTTATTCATGGCTTTCAGGGATTTATTTTTCAGATTCAAACTTCAGGCCTATTATTTACTGTCAGTCCACATTAGTTCAGTTTATGAGATATATTCCCTGACAGAAATTTGTGGAAGAATCAGAAATGTTTCTATAATCCAGAGAAAATCTTTCAAAAGCTTCTCATCAGGAAATATAAAAATGTTTTATTCTTCCACAAACTTCTGTTGTGAATAAGACCCCCATTGCTCTCTAAAAAGTAGAACCTATTTCAAATTCCAGGCTGAATGGGTTCTTATATAATTGGGGTTTAATTTCAAAATTTCAGCCTGTAGGTTCTTAATCCACTAGGTTCTTATACGCGGGTTTTTACTGTATCATACACAGCCAAAATCAATAATCAAACAATGAACATCTGTAAAATCACATTGTAAATAACACTGAACACAACGAATAATCCACCTTTTCAAGGTAAGAGGCGTGAAAGCGGAAGTTTTTTGTTATTTGAGATATTGCATTTTTGAGGCCAAAATCTTGTTCTGCGTACAAAGTTTAGCAAAGTAGCAAATTTTCACATTCATATATGTCTTGATTTCAAAATTATGACAATTTCAAGATATTAAAGTCATAAGGGCTTTGACCGTGAAATCAAAGTTTGTGTCCAAACTCCGATTTCCACGGTCAAAGCCCTTATGAACTGAAAGTCTTTACATCATCATAATTTCTAACTAGAGACAGATATGAATGTGAAAATTTGTCTCAAGACTAAACTTTGTACGCACAATAAGATTTTAGTCTCAAAAATGCAAAATCTCAAACAACAAAATACTTCCGCTTTCGCGCCTCTACCTTGAAAAGGTGGATTGAATAATAAAAAACTGCAATAGCTACCCCCCCCCTTTTTTTAAACGATAACCTAAACTCCGAGATGGAGAGTTGTTTGTGTTCATTCTTTTTATATCCTTGGGTAGGTACTTGAATTCCTGCGTGGAACGTGAAGCGTGCGGAAGAAGTTCTTTAAACTCACAGGGGAATGCAGTTATCGAAAAACGTTAGAAAAATTCCTTCAAAAACAAAGATAAATTCATATACGCGAGGTTCGAATGAGTAAAGTAGGATAAGACGGGGTAAAGTGAACTATTTTGATGACGTCAATGATCTATATTTTTTGGATTTGGACCAGATCAGCAAAATTTTTATGATGTCATCAATTCTATGACGTCATAATTTTTAGAATGATTTCAGCTCAAATTCTTCTTTTGATTTTAACTAATTCGACCATGCAGATTCCGAATCTGCCACCAAGAAATATTTATTTTACTCAGAAATAAGGGCTTGGACCATTTCATATACCCATTCTGTTGCCCATGCCCCAAAACAATGGGTAAATGAAATGGTCCAAATCCTTATTTCTGAGGATTTACCTGCAAAGAGTTACACCCACATTATTTTAAAAAAACGTCAGTTATTGACGTCATCAAAATGGACACTTCCAGTAAAAATAATAAAAAGCTTCCAAGTCTAGTTTGAATCTCCATGGTGGATTTAGTAGAAATCAAGCATAAAATCTAAGGTTAGGCAGATCCTTAGATCGCTTGAGAAATTTCTCTCCCTATTACTAAACAACTGAAAAGAATGTAAGTCTGCATAAAAACATAGAGAATCTCTCTCAACAAAACTGATAGTCATCAACTGATAAAAACACTGATAGTCATCAAGTCGGCTGTCACTTTATGGCTCTAGATCTCGTATGAAAATTCATTTATTAGGTATGATTTGTGCGAATCTTGCAACTGTATTTTGATGTCTTCAGGCACCTCAATATAATCATTGTTAAAATATGGGAAGCGTCCCTGTATGCAGGTTGGTGCGGCATGGTAAAATCGCGATGTTTCTTTGTTGGAGGCTTGTTTCTTGTTCCAGTCACCATTAACTGGAAAGTACCAACGCTCTGAGTGTTGAAATACCAAATCGAGTGGTATTATTCTTTGCCGGTGGCAGAAATCTTTCTTGAAATGGCCACATCTTTTTGCCTGCTCAGGTAAAATTTGTAGCACAAAGGGATTATCGTTGTGATATATTTCTGTGTATATTTGTCCATTCAGTGGCGATGTTTGATCATTCACATCAGAGCTGCTTTCTTTGCTATTGGTAGTTGTCTTTCTAGCCGGTCGATAGGCGTTCTTGTTTCTTGAGCCCTTTTTCCCTGCAACCTGTTTATCTACGCTTCCTTCCGCGAGTGCAGTTCGGCAGCCTTTCTTTGGGGCTTTCGATATCACTTGTAGGTGGGTTTGTAGAATACCAGCTTTTGCGGCTACCGCGATAGAATGCTTGCAAACACTATCAAATTTGTAAGCTGGGCAGCTACATCGCACATGAGTTTTATTGACGGTGCATACCACTCTTCCATATTTTGCAGACTTAGATGCAACTTCGTACCTTTTAGGTTTTGCTGCATCAAATGTTGACTGAAGCTGGATTGCAGCTGGCATATTCAAAAGGGCCAAAGCACCATCTGTCACAGCATTAACAATTTCTTCTTTGTACTTGAATTTTTCTCGTAAAACTACTGCAGGATCTGCTGAAAACTCTCGGAATTCATTGGAAGTAGAACCTTCACTTTCTTCATTGATAATAGTGGATTTCACAAGGATACTCTTACCATTCTTGACATCCTCAATTGACATCTTGTTGAACTTAGCTACATACTCGCTGCGTTGTTCTTTACTCCAGTCAAACCAGTCATCAACTGGCACGGAAAGATGGGTTGCCACATCTGACATCTCATATTCTTCACTCTGACCAATCAGCGCAAGAGTCAACTCATGTTGTTCCTTGGCGTGTATATCCTCGAAAATATGCTTTGTGAATTCTACTTTGGTTAGAGGCTCTCCTGAGGATCTACCACACTGACGCAAAAACGCTTCTTTTGCTCTGGTCATTACATTATTCATCGATTCTGATGTGTTTGTATAAGGACGTAAAGGCTTCCCGCTAGGATCCTTTGGCATACCTGCTTTTTCTCTTGCTTTCAAACTCATCGTTTTCCCCATAACGTCACGCCTATTCCAAAGATATGTTGAAAATTGGGTCTGATAATCTGCATTCTTTTGTAGAACCTCGGCTTCTTTCTTGTCAAGCGACTCTTTGCATTCCCTTATTCTGTTCTTCACATCCTTCTTATCATATCCGTCAATGACTCCTTCTACTTTTCCGGTGACACCAAATACTGGATTTAGAAACATTTTTTGGAGCTTTGTCTCTCGTATCCCTATTTCCCGCAGTTTATCTTTGCAGTTGTTTTCAAAATGCTTAACGCAACGCAGATGCTTCGCTTTGGGGATCTCAGACTTCCATGCCTTCACGAGCTCTTCCTCTCCATCTGTTATAAAGCCTTTAGCCTTTTCTAAACCTTTGCAGTTTGTCGAACAGGTTGAAGACAAGACTTTGAAGGTCTGGAAGTCCTTACGGTGATGAATCATGGTTGGGCCAAGAAAAATTGGATGTTCGCCAGTCCTCGTTGATTTAAGTAGAAGATTCTTATACACAACTGGCGTTACCTCATATCGTCCCATGTTGAAAGTG
This sequence comes from Aurelia coerulea, assembly GCA_039566865.1. Classification (NCBI taxonomy): domain Eukaryota; kingdom Metazoa; phylum Cnidaria; class Scyphozoa; order Semaeostomeae; family Ulmaridae; genus Aurelia; species Aurelia coerulea. The sequence continues at coordinate 14,938,190 of CM076947.1, forward strand.
GGATCTACTGTGAAAGGATAGCTTTCATCTTCAATTGTGGTGAATTTTACCAGGTCGTTGCACATTATCTCTGTTCCCAGTACCCAAACATCAAGTGGCAAATCTTCATGACGTAGCACAACGCCATCATCTTTCTGACGAGCATAAATGAGCAATTCATCTACAGGATCGCCTTGTGACTTTGCTTTGGCCTTTAAGTCATATATTTGTCTCCTTGATCTGGGCAGTTCCCCTCTTGTAGATGCTGTTTCTGGACCACCTGCAACTTTAACTGCTTCTTTGTAAATATTGCCTGCCGATTGGTCCTGCTGTACTTTGAGCTTCATATGATCTAGAGTGCTTTTTCTAGTGGGGTAAAATGGCATGTGTTTTCTTTTACTGCTGTTGCCATGAGCAGCTACACAGAAGTCGACAGATTTCTCCCCACACGGAATATGATACTGCACAAGGCATCTCTGATTAACGATTGAGCCTAATGAGTCTTTCAAGATAAAAATTGATCGGACAAGCTTTGGGCATGCCTTGTTTGTCTTCGAATTCATTACCAGATGATACTGGTTGGCACCAGTTAAACTGATCTCCTTTTTTTCAACAACGCTGACATCCATGCTATTATTCAATGCATCAATTTCCACAGTCCAAATGGCACAGCGTAATACTCCAGAGTAAACACCATTCATGTCATCTTTTACATCTTCCCAGTTACTTTCCTTTGAAACATCAACGAGGAAAGAAGCATTTTCACGTACTTTTAATGGTCTCACTTTACATGTCCGTGAATCGAAATCTTTTGACACTAACACTTCCACGGCCTCTTTTGTTGTGTAGCGAAGTGCCTTTCCATGATGCAGAATGGGCGTAGAAGATTCCCCTTTCCAAAAAGTCATCTGCGAAAAAAATTGGTGGTTCATTCATTAATCAAACCAAGAAAAGTAGCCCTAAAATTGTTGTGCTTTGTAATCCGCTTTGTCTTTCAACAAGAATGGTTGTCCTGTAGCTTGGAGTGTATCAATGAACAATGAGCAAATGATTTAGAATTAAATGGAATAGCTGTTGTATTTGATAATCCAGCACATGGCCAAAGAAAGCAAGGCCAAAGAAAACAATGGTGTGTGTTGACGTTTGTCCTATTCATAGAGTGCACGGTATAGCCTAGATCTTTCACTTTTTATGACCTGTTTTTGGTTGTACAAATTAAGTAGTATTGAAAAAAATGATAGGAAAGGTGCTGAATAAATGGGGAGAGAGAGTCTTGTAAAACAGAGGGTTGAACATTTTTCAAATGTTTGATAAATGGAGGCGCAGGGCAAGAATACAGTATGTCAAATATACACATTGTAAAAGTTTTTGTTAAAACTACTGTATTGATATAAAAATTTGATACAAAAACGTGCTAAATAAAATTATGATCAAGTTTCCACTTTCAAATATTCATTCGTAAAATGCAAGAAAATGACTTCAAACTCAAATTTTTTGTGTTTATTTTAACGCTATAATTGTTCAGTTTCTTTGACAAATGATTTCAATCAGAAATTTTCAGCTTTTGTTAGAGATGGGATAGAGATGTAGAGTTTTCCTGAAAAGTTTCCCATTTTTTACATTTTGAATGAGGATGAATTACTCTTTGGTAATATTTGCCATATATTTGAAAATAACTTGAAAAGCCTACATTAACTAGCCTGCACATAGCTTCAACTTACATTGAGGAGAAGTTGAGGCACCTATCAGGCTAAGATTAACCCCCAAGACATGTATAATTCTGAATTTACAGTGCAAGGGGCCAAATTTGATTTTCAGAACGTCTTGGCTCTTTAAAAAATAAGAATTTCAATAAACATTAAGCATTGAAATTGTGTACTCCTTTATGAGAACTGTGTGAATCATGACGTGAACTGATGATTCATAATACAACAAGAAATCTAAAGAATTCTTAAGAATTTTAAAGAATTCTTCACATTATGATTGTTGAGCCACATGAGAGACTGTAAAATCTTTAGAAAATAACTATTTTGAAGAATTCTTAAGAAGTTTAAGAATTCTTGTCATTGCAAACCATGTTAATGCGTGCAAGGCCTAGGACCAATTTAAGGTATCAGATGAGTGGAACAGATTGTGAACCCACGTTTGTTGTAATAAGCTTGGGGTTTGACACTCTATATTCAAAATTAATAAATTGGTTGGATGTCTATTTGGCACTCAAGGGTAGCTCACTCTTAAGTTTTGTTTCCTGAAATTTTGTTGTAAAGACAATGCAAAGAACCTATTTGAAACAAAAGATAATATAATGTAACATACCAAGGAGTTGGTCATTGAGCTGCTGTGAATAGTGTTTATGTCCTCCTCATGGTTTATGTCCTCCTCACAGTCACGAATGTCAATGTGAACATCATCAATCTAAAGAAATGATAATATACTAAGATGATATGGAGTAGGCAAATTACATCAACTTAACAAGAATTCTTGAAAGCCTCTCTAGAATCTTGAAATTTTGCTGTAAACACAATGCAAAGAACCTACTTGAAACAAAAGATAAAATACTTTAACTTACCAAGTTGTTGTTCATTGATGTGTTTATGTCCTCCTCATAGGCATTGATGTCACCGTAAACATCATCAATCTAAAGAAATGATAATAATTAAATAAGATGATATGGAGTTGGCAAATTACATCAACATAAAAAGAATTCTTGAAAGCCTCTAGAATCTTAGAGAATTCGTCAAAATGCGATTAGAATTTTGGAGCAGTATGTAAGAATTCTCAAACAAGGATCATTTAGAATCTTGTGATCTTCTTCAATCTCCTTGAAAATTTGTGGAGAAAACTGGATATTGTTGTATGGTATGACAGCTTGGGCCAACCAAACCAATCATTTTCTCAGACTATTCTGATTTAGTAGCCAATTTTTGCTGGCCTTGTTTCTTAACTGATTTAATCACACCATTTGTTTCAATGTTTATCACATAATTTCATACAATGAGCTCGACTGCCATAGGCTACAATGTATGAATACAATTAGTGGAATGGTTTTTGTATTTTCCAGACTTGCATAGTGGGCTTATCCAGGAATGCAGCCTTAAGTATATATATATATATATATATAAATAAAATAGTTTTGCTAGAAAAGAACATGCTTGTCTTTTGCCATAAATGAGAGCACTACTGGTTTGTGTACATGGCACAAAGTAGCAAGACACTTAACTTGGTTAATTCGTGCAAGATTAGGATAAAGGACAGTTTTTTCTTATCACAATTATTTTGCTTTTATTTCACCTTATATTTGATGAATTTATCTGTGAAAGACTTTTTAATTTCAATGTTTCACTGAGTTTTTATTTTCTTTTCATGTATTGTAAGGTTTTATCATGAATTTTTAGTGATGTGGCTTCTAAAAAATATAGTTTTGCCTCCATTCCCATCTTTAACCCTATTCCACGTGGGGTCATTTCATTCACTACTCATGTGGGGGGGGGTACATTATGGCCCCCTTAATTATATCCAAAACCAATGAAGTTGTAGCTTGGTAAATAATATTGCAAACCTATTGTTCTTCTAATTAACCAATTGGATTCAAATTAGTCAGTTTTTGTTTGATTCCCTCCAGTCATGTTTGATCAGCAAATTCTATCTTGCATCAGATGCTAGCTGATGCAATTTTGAGCCAATAGCTTTTAGGGCTCCTAATTCCTTTTGGCCATATTTGGGGAAGAGCATATTCATATAAATATGCTCCCTACACTATTTCCCTCAGTCTTGAGGTCTGATGCAATTTGCTAGTGCCAGCTATGCCTAATACTGCTGATTTTTGCTACCGCCCTCCCACCCAACTATCTTTTGCAATTTAGCCTAACAGCAAGGGAGGAATTTTTACATAATGTAGAATTACATGCTATATATTTATGTATCAGTATCTTGTAATGTATTGTTAATGTAACTCGTTTGTTTTCTTGTGATGAATTATTTTGCCCCAACTTGGCGTTTTTCTTGGCTCTCCTTGTTTAGTTATTACACATTTATTCAAACAATGATGTTATAAAAATATATGACGTCATTGTTCTTAAAAACTACAAATATAAATATATATTAACAAACTATATGTCATATGAAACGTCTTGCCAAGAGCAATACAATTAGAACAATTAGAAGAAAATCAAACAAGGATTGGCTAAATTAGAAGCAATGCAATGATGATGATAATGATTCATGAAATAACATATTAGTTAAAAATAACTACATATGATTTCATGCGCCCCAAAGGAAGCAGAGCTTATCGAGTCTGGGGCGCTTACAAACAAGCAATTTAGTGTTTTCTTCTGTGACCTCTTTTCAAAGAAGGGCATATAATGGTCATGTGACACATCTATTTAGAACAAATATTACAGAATATTGTAGGTCATTAAATTTTAGGAAAAGTCAGTAAGTACCAGCTTTCTAACAGCAATGGTTTAAGCACTGCATAGCAATGTTTGTTTGGTGGGGCCATAATGCCCCCCACGCCACGTGTAATAGGGTTAAGTGTTGCCTTTCTCATTCCAATGATGTCCAAACCAAATTTAAATACAAATTTACAAACCAGCGATTCCTTCCCAGGGTCCACAATTGTCTTTTCAGCGTTTGTTACAAGCAAAATAACATCATCAATATCCTCCTCCTGAAAAGAAATGTATATATCAATCTACTGTAAGATTTTTAGATATCTGCTTTTATACTGTATAGCATGTCTAAATTGATTGAAATTGATTGATTGTATACTTTTGATGACTTGTAAATATTTTATCCACCATTTTCTTATGTAATATTTGTATTTTAAAGTTTTAAGGTTGGAATTAATTAGCTATTACTTTAGCTACCTTTGTATTTTAATCCAAGGATAAAGAAATTGATGATAATAACAATAATAAGACCATCCACCATCATATATCTCTGCTCACTATGTGGCTTACAGTACATGGACCCCAGACAATACTGTTCTTGCAATGAAGGGGGTGCCAAGCTGAGTTTTCATCATGAAGGGGGCAGTTGCCCCCATTTGCCCCCTAAATCCACCACTGCATGGCAGTAATTCACTTTCATTCATATTTGCTGTAACAAGTATACATACAGTACAGGCATTGTGCACATACTGTATGGCCTTCCTGCAAAAGAACTCTCAGAGGTTCATACAAATTCCTACAAAATTCTTAAGAAAATTTTAGTTTCTTGGGAATTCCTGCTTAAACACATTTACAGTCTTTCATAATAGCCTCAGAATTCTAATTGTGCACAAGGCAGTACTTGTTCACATTAATATCAACAAAGACATTAACAGCCTAACATACTATTGATATACTAACAAAATACCTGTTCAAGTCTTGGCATTTTCTCTGATTTTCTCTGATTTTCTCTGATGTCCTCATGATTGTCATCAGCATTTGCTCTTTTTTGCCCCAATTTCTCCACCATAATATCACTATGGGCAGTAGTCAAGGGTCCTATTATCTTAAAATGTTGGATGATAAATAAATGAATGCATATACAGTGCAGTTTTTGCAGAGATTTTCAAAAGCTGAGAAATTCTGATCCTCTTATGATGTTCAATATGGTTCATCAATTTTCAAGCAGTCTCGTGGTAAGAAAGAGGTTTTGAATGTAAAATATTGTACTGTAGCTTTTGCTTTCAAAACAGGAAAGTTTTCCAAAGTACAAGAGATCCACCCTTTTCATTGGAAGTAAAAAAATTTAGTTCATATTTTAACTACAAAGGACAGTTCACCAACCCACTTTTATAATGATGTACTGTAACTGTAATACTCTAATAAACAATAAAATCTTAAGAAATTTTGTTCAGACAAGCCATAAGGAAAATTTTACCCAATTTTCACCCTGTTACAGAGAGTTTTGCCTTGTTAAACCCATTCTTATGGGGGGGGGGGCACATACCTGTCTGTGCATAATAGCGAGAACCTCCCTGGGGTGCTACCATTAGAAACTATCTTTTCAATCATCAACTTGGATAAATGAGATAAATGTTTCGGTTATGGGCAGAACTCAGCAAACCAATTGCCCCAGCATTGTTGGACAGAACAGAAATTGTGTCAAATGATGCCATGTGCATTTTGATTGAGGAAGCCTTCACTGAAGATTTTTGTAATGTTGCAGGGGTCATCCAAGATCATCCAAGTTACAAAGGTTCCTGCATATGCACACGTGTATATGTGTAGAAGATTCAGCACCTCACCTTCTGCTTTGCAATTTCCAATGTCTAATCCTCTCATAGTAGGGGTGTAAAAACAATATTTCCTACCTCATGGTTCCGTTGTAAGTTGCATTCCATTCAATCACTTTTTATTTCAATTTCTATGAAATGGCCCTAGATTTGATATGTACTACCATGCTGTAAAGAATTATTTGTAAATTGTCAATGTTGTTTTTAAAGAGAACATTATACATAAAAGAAACTTCTGCAACAATACTACCAGAAAAGGATACGAAGTAGCTGCATGCAAAGTTATAAAGGACTGACAAGTGTCTGCAGGAACCTTGCTGCTTGCAAGACGGTGCCATATCCAAGTGCACAGGTCAAATGGTGATCCAGGGCAGGGTGAAAATACTTTGAGCAATCCATTGCCATTACCTCCTAGTTCTTCGTGTATTTGATGTGTTTCCACAACAAATAATGAACCAAACCTTCTTCCAATTGTAAATATATAATGCCCACAAGTGAATATGGCAGCACCAGGCTCATTACAACGTGTATAGAAGTTGTTGATGATTTTCTCCAGACATGTTCGGCCATCTTTAGAAAACACACCATCACTGCATAATACTTTCTCACTTAGCTCAATGTTACTTTCAATAATATCAGCATGTGATAATATTTCATGGGCCTCAAAAACATCATAAAATCTTCCAGAATGTCTCAAAGGGTTGAAAGTTTCAGGACTACTAATAATGATACCATCAGCAACCTCTACAAGCTTCTTCCAGAACTCATTTTCACCTAATGCATCTCCAAGTAGTTTCTGTCTTCTGTTTAACTCCTTCTGGGGATTTGGTGTCAAGGATGCAGCTGTAACAACAGAAAGGAATGCACAGCTGTTTGAACCATCATTTGTAATTGGATGAGAGGCAGGATTTCCAGCTGCAAGAAGGTGATCAGCCTGCTCAATTGCACTGTTTTGGGAAATGCTTAGACAGAAATTTCTACATTTACCATTGGCATCATTGCTCCTACTGCGAAGATGTTGCAACACGTCCTTTGTAGATGGCCTGTTGAGTGGATTGTGGATGGTACATGATTCATACAGATCGTCTATAACAGGCCATTTTGTTGCTTGAAGCTGGCTATGTTTGCTGGAATGGTTTGGCTTCTGCTTCAGTTCATGAAAATGCCGCAATAGATCTTTGGCCTTGCCCTTTTCTCCAGCTATTTGTGACAATTCTCTTTCAAATGGATAACTAAGATCAGGATTGAGAAGAGTGAAGAGGACCATACCATATCCCCAAATATCTCCTTTCATCAGATTGCTGACAGACATTGGATGAACGTTTGAGCTTGACAACAATTCTGGGGTCATATAAACAACTGTTCCACGATCAACATTGTGTGTCATTGTATGGCAGACACTCGCTGTCTGCAAACGCGAGGATCTGCTTTCTCCGAAGTCTGCAAGTTTGCACAAAATGGGCTCATTTTGCCAAAACCGCCTGATGATACTCTTGTCTGTGAAATGAGAATAGTGTTGATTTGAAATAAGTACATTGCCTGGCTTCAAATCTCTGTGGGCAACTTCATTTGAATGCAGGTAATCTAGTCCCATGGCAACATCTTTAGCAATTTTTGTTGCCAAATCCGCAAATTTATCAACCACAGCGTTGGTTGACACGAAGTCCAAGAAGTCTCTCACAGAACTTGAACGTCCCTTTAGGCCCATATCCAGTACCCCAAAGTCGAAGTAGACATATTCCATCATCATTGCAAGTGGACTTTCGCAAACAGCTTGAAGTTTAACGATGTGCTTGTTCTCTAGACCAGCCAAAAGATGGCACTCCTTGTAAAACAAGCGTCTCTCATTATTATTATTCTGACGCAATAACTTCTTCAAAACCACAGTTATTCCATTCTCCCGTTTGCCGGTAATCACACCCCCAAAAGCTCCAGCACCAATCACATCTTTATCTTTTATCTCTTCCCAAAGAAACGTTTTGAGGCCCGGTAACATGTCTGCCATTTGATACACTTCGAAAAGTGTATTTTGGTCAGTGCAGCATCACAGATAGCTCCAGAAAGCCATGCTGCTACTTCTTGTCAGCTCAAGACGTTCAGAAGAATCTCTCCCGCCCGCCAAATCTGAAAGCGGAGTCACATGTTCCAAGCCTCGTATTCGAATATGGACTCGCTTTGAATGCACTCCCTTTTCCTTTCCTCCTGCTTTCCTGTGTCCTGGTCTGTGTGTTCCACCCTCTTTGTCCCTTTCTTTCTTCTTACTGCCTTTCCATGTTGGGCAATTTGTAGCCTGCGTGAAATCCACACGTAAATATAGCGACATAATCTAAACCCCGATCTAAACATAGCACAAAAGAACAGCAGGCGCCACTAATCTTCCTTTTGTTTTCATCGATCAAGAACATCAAACAATAGGTTATATTTAGATGGACCCTGTCCCCCTAGCTAAGTTGATTTACTTTAATTATCAGATCTTGAGTACTCAGAGTTTCTTACGAGTTTCTTAAACAAATGCCATGCCCTCATAACCATTTCAAAAAAAGGTTTTTGAAGCTTGCCCAATGTTTGGACATTTCTCAAGTATTACCATCCGAGTAATAAGATAAAAGAAACTAAGTAAGAAATAGAAAGGAGAGAAATAGAAAATATATGCAGCTTGCTTTCAGAAACCTTTGGTTTTTGTAGATAATGTATGCACATCATCGTTCTGCTATCATTTAAACCACATATGCTGGGGTCTTCGTTTTTGTGGTCTTCGTTTTCGTGGTCTTCGTTTTCTGGGTCTTCGTTTTCTGGGTCTTCGTTTTCGTGGTCTTCGTTTTCGTGGTCTTCGTTTTCGTGGTCTTCGTTTTCTGGGTCTTCGTTTTCTGGGTCTTCGTTTTCGTGGTCTTCGTTTTCTGGGTCTTCGTTTTCTGGGTCTTCGTTTTCGTGGTCTTCGTTTTCGTGGTCTTCGTTTTCTGGGTCTTCGTTTTCTGGGTCTTCGTTTTCGTGGTCTTAGGTCTTAGGTCTTCGTTTTCTGGGTCTTAGTTTTCCAAACACCCCTGGAAAGGGTATCAGTTTTGAAAATTTCCCCCCGGGACAGGGTGGTTTTTGCACACATTACATTATTTACATGCCAAAGAATTCTTAAGAATTCTTGAGGATATTTTCAGTTTCTTAAAGGCATTGAGTCATGGTAAATAGCGATTCTCCGCTGGGGGTCTGTCTGCTTTCATGTGATCAGTCTGTTTTCATGTGATCAGATATGAACTTCACAAATCCCAGATCCAACTGACTGTCCCGCCTGGTGCTTGTGGCGCGTGGAATATGTTTCGCATTTTTTAAACACAACTCTTTTTGTTAATCCCCACAAAAACTCGTTATTCAATTGAATCCTTTGGCCCTAAGCACATTGCTGTCCTTTTATTGAGACAATCCTGAACATTTTCATGCGAGCGCTCTTCCGTTAAGTCTCTTGGTTACTATTGATCAGTTGTCTTGTAACGCCATGAGAGACGGTCGTCAGATCCTTTTGTTTTCTTTGCTATGTGAAATTACACCTTGTTGACTTCAAAGGGAAACCCAATAATAAAGCTTTAAGAACATATTCAAGTTAGAATATCATTCCAGGGACAAGAGACAAGTGATTGCGAAGATGATATTGAAAAAACAGGGGACGATGAGAGTGAAAGTGAGACAGACAAACATCTTGTCGAAAAACTGTTCGAGAATATAACAGTAAAATTCTTGACATTGAGCAAACACTCGCAAGCTCTGCATTGGCCATCTTACGATGATGAAGATACGGTTGAAGGTAGATTCATTTACAGAAATGACATAAAAATATTTGCAAATGGCAAAAAAGAAGGAAATTATTATGCAGTTCCATCTTATACTGAACTAAAGACGGAGTATTTCGAATACGGCGAAAAATATGATTTAAAGTAGAAAAGTAAAGAAGATTTAAAGTACTTTCTTATTTGGAAAAAACATATTTTAAGGACTCTTCTCGTCTTAAGTTAGGATCGAAAAAACCGATGAAACATTTTAGCAATTTTAAAAAAGAAGCCGTGAAAGCTTTTTCAATCGGCCATGATATTAAAAGGTACATGCAGATAGGATTTCCTTGTTGTCATGATATTCTAGCCTCTTTCTTGGAAGACGAAATCAAAATCATTTCCAAATGGAATATCTTTTTCGATTGAGTGACCCCATTGCACTTTTTCAAAAAGATTATCTGATGCTTTGGTATTTATTTTCTGTTGTACCAATATTGTTCGCAAGCAGCAACACGAAGAGGTGACTACTCATCTTGTCAACATGTGAAACTAAACAAGTAATTTTAGGAAATAATGCATCTCTGTAAAGTTGATACGCCTTTTTGTTAAATCTACTAGATTTTGTACGACTTTTTTCAATAGGAAAACCATTAATATCTACGTGTATGCTGGAAGTTGTATTTGTAGGTGTAATTTATTCTGTGTACGGTTTGGTACTGCAATCATGAACATTATAGCTTAAAGGGGCTGGGTCACGTAAAGTAAACAAACTTCTTTCGAAACGACAATTTTGCAGTTTTTTTGACAGGCCGTATCACACAGATTTTCCACTATTTTCTCAAAATGAAAGTATTATTTTGAAGAAGAACTCTTGAACTTCGCTGAGAAACAAACGAAACAACCATATGTTGTACGATTGCAGAGATATTTGTGGATTTTTAGAAGTAATTTTATTGTGGATTCACCCCATCCACCAAAATCTGTATAGAACACAATGGGTGCGTGCGGGAAACAATATAGATTATAAAGATAACAGATTTGTTTACGGTTACGTGACCCAGCCCCTTTAATTTCTTTGCAGTTTTCTGTTGATCTATTCTACGCAGTGATAATGTGGCAATTTGTTGGGGCAATTTGTTTGGGTATTAAGACAAGAGAGACTTAAGTTCATCAGTCTACTTATATATACTGATGATTTAAGAAACTTTTAGTACCAGCTCAAATTCTTAGTTTCTCTTTCATAGAGGAAATGCATGCAGCCGAGGGGCGTATCACTTTGTTAAAAGATTTGGCAAAAGTCATTTTGTTTTCAAGAAAAATCTATAAAAATTCCTTAACGATTCTAGGGTTTAAAAAAATCTCGTACACCCTTTCGGAGAGCAATACACCCCTCACGCGAAGAAAGCTTAAAGGATGAAGTAGCAGTCTGTATGGGACATTCAGGCAAGAAATCAAGCTTTAATTCCGAGTAATTCCATATTTCAAACATTTTAGTCTTGGCGAAAACTTCAGCAAAAAGTTTCCTTTTACCAAAGATCCTATTTGTTGGGGAGACGAGATAACGTTTGTTTGAAACGTATGTGTCCCCCGTGCAGTGGGTTAAAGCTCATGTGCAGTAGCGTTTAAGGCTGGAACTCTGCCAGGCGCATGGGCATTAACCTACTGCACAGGGGACACATAAGTTTCCTCGAAGTCATAAGTTTCCTCAAACGAACCCGTATCTTGTCCCCTAACCAGTAAAACATCAGAAGTGACACAAGCAGTGATATGATACAGATTAACTTTGAAAAGGAAATTATAAATCCTCAACCAGCTGTGATGTGAACGACTTGAGTTCCGCCTTTTGTCTGTATTGGATATTTTGTTCAAGTCAACTGGACACATAGGCCTACACATGCGTTTTGGAGAAATGGAGGGCACTTTGCTTGTTGCATTACCGTACTTACCTTGCTGGATGTTTGTTACCAACATGGAGAGTAGATACTTGTGGAACACATACTGACTCGTTTTGCAAGATATTGCCAATTTACTATGATGTTCAGTGGGAGAGTGTGGTACGATCACAATCCTTAGGAAGAGTGCAGCAAAGAACTTTGGCGCTAGATTTTGCCGCAATTTTTTACGTTGAGGAAAGGCAACACATCTGGTGAGTTTAAACGTTTTTATCCAATGCTACAACTCTCTGCACAAACCAATGCCACCAATCTTAGAGATTCGTTTTATTGTTATATTGTTCTAATTCTCTCTCTGTGGATTGTCTTTTTTATCAAAAAATGCGAGTATGATAGCACTCAGGTGAGGTGAGTGGGTTGGATGGTAAGCACGGTATGGTATGGTATGACGGTAGGTATGACCACGGTATGACTATAAATTTGTGAACTGTAAGCAATCAAGTAACAGAGAAAATAACCATTGTGTTCATGGGACGATGTTGCATATTCTTCTCTTCCGATTCATAAAACAAAACACACAGAAAGAATGTTAGAATAGAAATGCAACATGTTTAGTAGCTGGGTCACAGGGCAGTTTCCTTTCCTATGTCCTGTATAATTAATCTGCGGGTAACGTTCTTCTAGCGCAGGATTCTAACCTTGGCCTTCCAAAGCAAGATTTAATCTGTTATTGTTTCCACATATCTGTTGAAATATGACCATAACCATCAGGGCTCTTCAAAGAAACCATGGATTACTGGTATGTCCGTCAATCTGTCAACAGGATTATTTTCGGAACTATCGCACGCAAGCCTACTTTATGAAATGAGCACTCTGATTGGCTAATACGCTCAATCATGATTGTAACCTGGAGATTGTCATTAATCACGATCTAACATGATTGGTTGTGTGCTTGTTTCTGGTTATGACATAATTTTTCTGGTTACTTTATGGATTCCGTTCAGTGTAACTTCTGGCTTCCAACTGAATTGCTCCTGCTTCCTGACTGCAAAACGCTGTTAATACCCTTTTTCATTGAATCAGCATCAACTCCACCATAGTCCCTCATTTCCAGCAAGGATACTACAAGGTAACAAGGGCTGCCGTTTCCCTCGACTCGGATTATAACGAGTTCTTTTTCCGTACCCGTTTTCCTCGTTTGAGAGCCACAGGAAAGAATTGAAAAGAAACGTTTGCTTGCAATGACTGCGGTTTATTTTTCACAGATTGATGTTGCTATGCAGTCAATAGCGAACTTACGATTGCACAACGTAGCTCACTACGACGACGGTGAGAGGCATGGCACTAACGCGGCTGCGTAGTCCTTGCGCGCCAAGTATTTTTGTACGATCTGCCAAAAGACGACCGTGAATACTTGGCCAAAAGAAATCAAGAAATGTTGATCAACATGGCAAATCGCAGAGACTTGAATGATCTTCACAATGACGGAGATATGCAAGGGAAATATACAGAGAAAACACGCACTGAAATTAAAACTTTTAGAATATTTTGAAATGAAGTAGGATAAATAAGTAAATAAGCTAAATAAGCTATGAAATTAAATTGAACCTAGTATTAGACCACATTTTTTTCAAAAGGCATCTAGAACTTGGAAAGTTTCTAGTACTCTCTCCAAAGTTATTAGATCAAAGCCTTTAACCCTATTCCACCTGGGCTCTTTTTATTCACTCCTCACCTGGGGGGGGGGCCATTATGGCCCCCCCTAATTATTTCCAAAACCAATAGAGTTATGAAGTTGTAACTTTGTACACAGTATCAACAATCTTTTGTGATTCTAATTAAGTAATGAACGTTTAATTAGTCACGTGACCTGTTGCTAGGCAACTAGATATGTTGTGACCAGTCTGCAATAAGCTTATGTATGGAAACTACCATAATGTCCTATATTTTAGAGAAAACAAAGTTTGTTCTTATAAACTGTTAAAAATATTGTACAACATCATATTTTCTCGCAAAATAATATATTGATTTTTAATTTTTTTCACACCTTTTCGAACAATGACGTCATAAATATTTGTGACGTCATATGTCTAAAAAACTCTAAACATAAATGAAAATTAACAAACTATATATCATATGAAAGCCCTCAATGAGAGCAATCCAATGACACTAATTACAACAAAATCGAACAAGGATTGACTAAAATATAAGCAATTTAGTGTTTTCTTTTGTGACATCTCTCCAAATAAGGGCATTCAATGGTCACATGACTCATATAATTAAAACGAAATTTGTAGAATCTTGTAGAGCATTAAATTTTAGGAAAAGTCAGTTGGTACCAGCATTCTGTCTCATGTCGTTAAAGAGCTGTATATCAATGTTTGGTTGGGGGGGCCATAATGGCCCCCCCCCAGGTGGAATAGGGTTAATACAATAATTTTAATCATTTTAAAACAAGGAAACAATTAGTTAAGATCTATCATCAAGCATTCAATAATATCAGACATTGAACATCATTTAGGCCAGCGTTGTTGTCGCTTTCAATCGTTCAATCCTTTTCGAATAATCTGGTACAGAAATCAGTTTCATTAAAGCAAGTAAGATTAATGTCCTACAATTCAGTTCAAGTTGCAAACATCTGCATTCCACTGGCTTGTCTTTGACTCGATGAGGCCATGTTGTTTTGTTCCGTTCCCAAAAACTGCAATCTTTCTCCAACCTGTAAAACGAAATTAAAGGCAAATTACCAACAGAAAACGTCCTCTGCTGAAACAGCGATGTTGAAAGTATGCGAAAACTTACTTACTATGATGATTAAAGCAATGAAAAAACTTATAGAAAATATTTTACCTTCGTAGTCGCGACGACGTAGATTCTTGCTTTCTGCGTAGTGAACTTTCTGAGTACGACAAAGAAAGGGGTTTCCTCAGAGCGCCACACTCGCTCCAGCCTCCTGTTCGTCGTCATAGTGAGCTGTGTTGTGCAATCGTAAGTTCACTAATGTATTCTGAGCAGCTTTGAACACCTTCAAATCTTTTGAAGCTTGCATTTCCTGATGTAGAGCTCATCTGGGCCTTCATTATTAGCGTCATATTCTCCAGAATTTAGTCATCAACGTAGAAAGTTGCCTTGATATCTTCCACCAGCTCTAGTTCATCCTCCTGGTACCTTTCCAGATGATGATGGATCGTAGCACCGAGGATGAATGGGCTGGGCCCAACTCCAAATATTGCTCTTGTGAATCGGTATTCAACAACAGGTGATTCTTCTTCAGCAATATCCTTGATCCAGAGAAATCTCATTGTGTCTCTATCCTTTTGATCAATTTCAATTTGCAAAAAAGCTTGCTTGATGTTAGCTAGCAGAATTGTCTTGTGCTTCTTGAATTTCAACAACACAGAAAATAGGAGTGGAGTTAACGATGGTCCAATATGCAGGCACTCATTCAGGGACTTGACACCCTTTGACGTATTGGCAGAGGCATTGTACACAATTTGCACATTGGAAGTGGCAGCATCTTGCCTGACAACACATTGGTGTGGAATATAAGTTATGCGATTTCCGGTTGGTGTTTCTGGAACATGTTGATTGATGCCTTCCTCCAGCTGCTGCTTAATTATTTCATCATATTCTTTCAGGACTCTTCTTCAATCTCCTTAATTGGCTGTTCAGGGTTGTTTGCATAGTATGTTGAGAAATTTCAGTCATTACATCAAAGTTACAATTTGAAAAACGCTGACTGATATTTGCTTGTTTGTAATGTCATCAAGAAGACAGAGTTACAATTTTGGGCTCAGTGGTGCATATGTCTTATGTATAAAGTCTTGGATTGTTTGAAAACAAATTTGTTGTTGCATACTTTCCATTGTGATGAATATTTGCACACACAAGCAAACAGGAGGGGTGTATCACTCTTCCGAAAAGCCATAAGAGATTTTTTAAAACAATATGATTTCTACGCATTTTTTGCGGATTTTTCTTGAAAACAAAAGAATTCTTGCCAAAGGTGTACGAGATTTCTACAGAGTGATACGCCCCTCAGGCAAACAGACGAACATATCAAGTGACGAATTATTTGCTTTAATTCAAAGAGTTCCATACGCTTACCTTGGGTGCCATAATCTCTGTCCCTTGTCTACCATGTCCTTTTGCGCCTTCCAAAACATATTCATATTCCGATCATCTGGAACTAAATCTCCATCTCCATCTTGCTTGGTTTTGTTCCATTTCTTTCATAATTTCTTTCAACTCTCGGTGGTCTCGCTCCACAAGCTTTCTTGAGCTACGCTCTACTCTCGGCCGTTATTTCACGTTCCTCTCTCTCCATTCATCCTTCTCCTTTGCTGATTGTCGTATCTGTGTTATTGTTCATCCTCATTAAGATAGCACCAATTCATGCTGCTAAAGCATTACCTCCAGACTGCTGCATCCTGTATAGCCGATTTCGTAATAAATATGTGCCCAAGATTGCTGCATTGACTGCATCAAATTCCAACGCAACCGCTTGGTAGAAGGCTGTGACACATTTGAGAAATGGAAACTGTCTTTACTTCGGCATGATCATTCGCAATGACTTTTTCAGTAAAGCATCTGTCATCTGCCTCCTTTGTCTTGAGGCAGGCTACATTCTTGATTGTAAGAGCCGCAGCAAAGTTTCCTTCCCGCCACTGCATTTAATAATGTTACAAGTTCATCAACCGTTGACATTGGCAATGGAAGATTCCACCCCAGAGAATTCAGTTGAACAATAGCGTTTCTAATTTCAACCGAGAATGTCAGATCTGGCATGACTGCAACGATTTTTAATACCGGAAATCTATCCATATTCTTGTTGGTATCCATCATGAATTCATAACGGGAAGATTCGGTGCCTTGGGGAGTGGTGATCCAATGACTTAAATATTTTGTAAAGCCCGCGCTTTTTCAAAACCTCGTTATCAACAAATACTGCTTTGGGATCCCCCCTTATCACTCAGAATTTTCATTTATAACTGAGATTCAGTTGTTACGTCACACCTAGATCGATTTTCTGTATTTGGTAAGTGGAGCATCACGGGCCCATGGCGAATGAATCATAAAGGATTGTAATTGGCTAGTTACCCATAAGCTTTCTCAAGTGGGGCCAGTTTTTTGACAGGTTACTTGCAGAGGAGTGAAGCAACAACACATGCACAACGGTTTGAAAAAATGGCGGAAGAGGTGAAAGCTTGCTTCGGTGCTGTCTGTATTTGGCTTGGAGAATACAGTATTTGAGAATTTTGGAAATGACACAGCAGAAGCAAGTAAGTTGTGATTTAATGTTCATTGCAAACTGAATATACTATGCTGCAAACTGAATAAACACAGAGTTAGAGTAGCTTACTTAGGCCATTTAAATCACCCAATCTGTATGTATCCTATTACTCATGCTACTAGCTTCACCAATGATACACTTATAGCTGTGCAAGACAACCATCCCGTTATCTGTGACATTATGTCTACAAGTCACATGACAAGAACTCCCATTTACCATGGTATGCCAGTGATGCTCCTATAAAACCGACAGAGGACCATCTGCTTTGGCAATGGTCAAATCTGCAGCCTGCATTCAGTAGACACCCCTTGGGACACTATATCAATGTTTACCCTGTCACATCTCCAGTGTCAGCATCTACTTGCTACCCACTCTGACCTGCGTACTTGTGTACAATTGCAAAAATGCAAGGACAAACCATTGCCAAGGCGACCATCTGGATTGACACAATTATGGTACCAGCTGGTACATTATATGTTGCATTATCACGAGTAGGCAGATTGGAGGATTTACTATTCCTACAATGTTTAACACCATCTTAGTTCACTTGTGCTTAACTAGCAAATACAGACACACAAAAACGACTGTACCACTCATATGGCATTATCAAAAAACATAAACAAATTTAAAACACAAAAAAAGCTCCTCCCAGCCACCACATTGACGTAGTCAGGAGGTTTTAGAATACGCTTTAGTATTCACAACTAAGAGTGCCCACAGGCATTTGCATGCTATGTATTCAGTAATATGTTACTATGAACATTGTGTCTCTCTTTATAGATGTACCGGGTGACCCAGAAAAAAGGTAACGTATTTGATTGGGGCTGGCGATAAGAATTTGAGTTGAATCGACCCCTGGTAAGTTTTGAAGTACTCTTAGAAGGTTAACTTGAAGATTGATACCTTATTTGTTGATATTGGTGCTCCAACGGTATGTAATTCGGTACGCCAACGGTATGTTCTCTCTGAAAAAGGTGGACTGCAATAGTGAAAAAGGTGGACTTGTCCATCCTCTGTGAAATAGTAAACAAAAGGGTGCAATGTTGCCATACTGTTATTCCAGTGGAAAGACTGTGCCTCATCTTGGACAACAAATGAAAAATTTTCAGAAAAGTCACCTATCACAAGAAATTCACCTTCAACTAGACCTTCCTTTCTTTTGCACAGATACTGGGATTGCTGTTTTGCAATAAAATCATGTCGTTTAAGTCTTTCAAGTTTCTCAAGAAAACCTTCCACAAAATCTTCTATTGGCTCTACCATAGTCTCTAGTTTTGAGCGATCGGTAGATGTCCATTGCTTAAACTCTACTTCGTCAACATCGTTCTCTTCATAGTTCCTTAAAAGCATCTCTCTCAGAGGCTGTTTACCAGGGCAGTATGGGCATTCACCAAGATGACAGTTTGGTAATGAGGGATTACACATCATTTTAGCCAATGCATGTCCATAATGACTGACAGGAACTTCTTCACTAGCTGTCACATACGCCATCATGGATCCATTCATCATCAATTTTACGTTGTTATGGATAGTACAAACGCAAACAAAATGAGTGCCACTTGCTCCAGCCAAAACACATTCTTTTGGTCTTACCATTGCAAATTTTGATAAGCTTATCTTCATGGATGGATGTTGTGATTTGAACGTTTGATAAATTTCTTTAAGATTTCCTAACACTAGTCTTTTTTGAATTGCGTCTTCTTGCCGTCTTGAAAAATACTTAGACAATCCTTTTTTCCAGGCATGACTCTGCTGATATCATCTTGCCGATAGAAGTTTTCTACAGCCACTGAAACATTCTCAGGCAACTTTTTTCCAGTTTTTGGATTTGGGGTAGCAAGGATGCCTTTCTCGAATGATAAATGCTTTGCTTGTGTAGCCATTCTTTGAGAGCAGGCAAATTTGGACATCATTTTCCTTCGACTCCATGTTTGCGCAAAAATAGTCAAAACAGTTATCTTTTCGCTTCTACTCTCAGTGCTGTGGAACTTTGCAATTAGCTTTTGCACAATTTCTGCTGGCATTCCATCTTCCTCATCTGAAGAAACATTCATACTCAATGACGGAGAGGAGCTACATGCAGCATCAAACTTTCTTTCAAGGGCGTCTTGCACTCTCTTCTTTTTTTGAGGAAGGTAGCGAGATCTTGACTTCACCTTTTGTTGACTCAAAGAGCTTTCCCCTATTAGCCCTAAAGTTTCATTTAACCCTATCTGACCTGGGTGATTTGAAACACTCAATGCCTGGGGGGGGGGGGCGGATTCCGCCCCCCCTGTCTATCTTTGTTGTCATAAGAGATATGGCAGCCAAACTTGGCACAAAGGTAGTTCATTATGTAAACAATGAAAATTTGAAATCATAATCCAATTAGCGATGTTGTTGTTGTTGCTAGAGCATGATGATCATTATGATGTCATATGACGTCATATAAATGAAAGGTTGCTAAAAGGTCATGAAACTTTATTTTTCATAAAGAAATGAAAGATATAGATCAAAATATATATAAATTCTTAATTTAGACTTAATTGGACCAATTAAACATGATTAAAAGAGATACAAAGTATGTTGTTCACAGAGTGCAGTATGAAAAATTGGTAACCATGGAAACAAGGCTAAAAATAGAATGTCCAAATTGTTGCAATTTGATTGCTCTATGATACAAAGTTAAACTTACGAAGTATCAGATGCCTGCTGCATGTGTGGAAAACGGTGTAAACAAAAATGTACTAGGGGGGGGGGGGCGGAATCCGCCCCCCCCCCCCCCCCAGGTCAGATAGGGTTAAGTTTTCAAATTCGATTTCAGGTGGAACAAAGTTATCCTCCTCTTCTGAGTGCGGATTCTCAAGTGGTTACTCTTCGACCATACATTGCGGTCTTTGTAGCTGTTTTCTACAGTTAGTGCATATTTTCATTCCAACTTGAACTAAAGATGGATTGCACTTGGCTTGCTCTGCAGTTATGAGTCTCAAATCTTTTCTTCTCTTAGTTGCATGCACTTTGAATGGGTCACAGCAATATTTTCGGTTGTTCTGTAGACTTGTCACTTTTGAAAGTTGTTCTGCCATCTTAAATCTGGCAAAGAAGAAAACTGCCTTTCCAACAACGTAGTAACTGCTTTCTCCAAAGTCTGAGATCTGTTTGAAATGTCTAAGACTCATTTATGACTTTATTGGTTTTTATTGATCTACTGTTTCCTTGTAATAGACAGGTGTTATTGAGGAGGATTTCCTTATTTGACAATTACAAGATTAAAACAGCCATTTTCAGGAAACAATTAGAAATAGATGGGAATTCTTAAATAGAAAAGTAAATAATTTGGGATGTGTTGACTAACTTTCTCTAACATGACATCAATGCAAAGTTGCCATTTCCTGAATTAGGATGAGGTCTCATGCAAAATGACGCAAAATTCACATAGCTGGAGTCAACCAAATCTGTATACATTTTTTGGGACACCCGGTACATTAGCTCAGCGCAGGGCTTTTCCGTCAGGCTTGCGTTGGCGCAAAATCAGCTGACATTGAAAATAGGGTTCCTAGCCTCCGCAGCGTCGCAAACCCAGAGCTTGAAAATAACAAATGGCAACGTTGTGGTGTAAGTATGAAGTCTCATAATAAGCTAAACATCTTTATTATTAGCTTAGCTACAAAATGAGACCAGGCCAAAGCTCAGCAAAACACTAGACAAACTGAAAATTGCCAAACTTTGACACCCTAAAGTGCCCTGTCTGCGATTCCTGCCCCTGCCGCATCATGGAGCCTCCGGCGCCTCTGTCTACACTTCTCATCATCCTTTGCCGATTTGCAGCAATGGCCTTGTCTGTTCTTGGCAAGTCTGTCATCTCTGGATGGTCAACTGAAGTGACGAAGTCAGAGTCTTTTTTTACAACATAACTGTATGCAGTGAAATAACTGTTGCGTGATTCATTTTCATTTCATTTCATTTTCATTTTAACTTTTTTATCCATGGTAATCCACTCAATATTTACATACTGCTTTACAGGGAGCCATGCTAAAGTAATATTAAAAATTAGATAATAAATAAATATATAATACACTCCTATTTACAATAAATTGTTGACAAAAAAAAGAAAGAAAAACAAGAAGAGTCATAGTTTGGCTTTATATTTTTTTCGAAAAGTGTGGAGCGATGAGGACGCCTTGACACCACTATCTAGGTCTTTCCAGACCTTTGCCCCTCTGTAAGCAAACGATTTCTGACCAGTTGATGTTCTTAGTAATGGTAATCTAAGGCCCGTTTTAGAGTTCCTCAGCTGACGGTTAGTAGCTTCGGATACACTTTGAAATATGTTACTCAAGTAATCAGGGGCAAGGGCGTTAAGATTCCTCTTCGTCATTATTAAAGTTGACATTTATGCCGTACCGATTGAAAATCTCCATTCACACTCTCAACCAACGAGACTTGCTGAAAAGCTTCACAGCCATATGGTAATTAAAACCCCCATTCTTATGCCGTTCAATTTAAGCTACCCACATTCAAATGCTGATATTCCTTGCTGCAAAACATTTGACCACAACATCTGCAAAACTTTGATGACTTGGAAACTTGTCTGAGTCAGCTTGACTGTACGCGAGGAGATAGATGGTGCGCTGTGGTGAACTTGCTACCATTTTGAAGTCAAACTGTCGAATTTTCAAATTTCCCGCCCTCACTCAAGTGCATAAATTCCTTTCCAAATAGAGCAATATGGAGTATAATTTGTCGATTATGGAGATAATTGTAAAACAATATGTTTTTTAACTCGAAGATACAACTAACAGCGACTATAGATGTTGCAAACTGGTTTGGAAATTAAATTTCTTCTTCAAATGCGAGGAGTAGATATTGTAAATTTAGGATGGCTGCAGGCCTACAAGTTTTCAGGCAGAGGGAAGTAATGGTAGACACGTTATCTGTTTAAAAGAGTCTGTATTTAAACATAAATATTGCCATGTTTAACAAAATAAATTTTCCAACTTTGAATTATCCTTTCCCCATGCATCAGTCTTTATGAAAAAAAAACAGGCAGATTCCGATGAATTATTCAATTTTTTTAAAAAGCACGCATAAAATGCATTGTTGTGCTGCTTCGCCATTATAATTTAAAAAATGTAAGTTAGTGATTCAAAACGTCAATTTGAATTCTACTAATGCAGTAACAGTCATGTGCCAACGCCTCAGCTGCTTATTAAGAGATGTAACCAACTAGGCCAATGATGTAAAAATACCCAAAATGATCATATTTTCTAAGGGACGCTGCAAGGCCGCAGTAGCGTTCAAAAATTCAAAACAAATTAGAGGACTGCCTATATGAAATTATTGCAAGCCCTGTTAATTTGAAAGTATTTGAAGGAAAAACGTTAAAATGATCACTCCTTAAAGGTACTACATTTTCAGACAATAACTTACAAAATTGTTGAGCCACCCTGAAAAAAATGAGTTTTTTGCCCCCCCCCCCCTTTCCCCCATGTCAATGTTGTTTGGAAAAAAGTACTTGGTCATGCTGACAGACGTGCTTTGGCAACTTTTTAGTGGTTTTTCAACACTGACTAGGGGGGAGGGGGGAAAGCAGAGGCAAAAAAAAACTGAACATCTTAGGGTGGCTCAACAATTTGTTAGTGATTGTAGGCCTATCACGTGAATTTATTTCAACTGCAAAATAACGCTAAAACTTGCCAAAGAACAAAATAAAAAAAGCTAAAGAAAAACGTTAATAACAAACGTTAATAACAAACATTAATAACAACGAGTTTGCAAGTTGTTTTATAAAAAGAGTTTATTTTAATGGCAAAAAAGTCTGATATTTGCAAAAATCAACAGCAGTGAGCTACTTCCGCCATTTTCTTTTCAAGCAAACCTGAAGGGTCAAAGTCCAACTTGCCACCTGTTCAAAATGGATGCGTTTACCCGGAAAGGATCTATTGTTTACTTACTTCTATAGATTTCCTAACCTAAAACAGAACTCTATTCCAGAGAATGTTCTGTTTTTTTTTTCTGTCGCATAGCGCATTCTTATGACAAACACATACCTGTCAGCGATAGGACCCCCCCTCCCCCAAAAACTTTTTTTGCATTTTAGGGAGACTTTGGAATAAATTTTCCATCTTTATTTATGTGGTCAATTGGTTAAACAAATATTTTACCTGAAAGAATGTTTTGAAAGAACTGCCATTATTTGCCATAGGCCCTATGTACACTAGCGCCATTCTTAATTGTTTGTGCGCAATTAGGAGATTAACAGACTTCCGTACAGTTTAGATGGTCATGAGGAGAGTGGGGAACGTAGGAAGAGTAAGAAGGGTGCGGCGAGAATGGAGGAAAAGACAGTGGACATTATGTAAGATGCACCGAACCAACATGGAACAATGTGTCAAATATCCTGTCCTCGTTGTCTGCCCAATGCGCTGCTGTTGATGGGCACGACATCGAGCTACACGCGTCCACAAAGAGGAAGACAAGGAAAGTGAGAGAGACAGTGGTCCTGTCACTGAAGAAGATGACGAAGAAAGGATAGAGGCCTCATCAACATATAAAGGATTGGAATATAGCTGCAAACTGTTGAGGGAAGGGCTGCTAGATTTAGCCAGAGTTGATACTGCAGATGAAGGTGATGGGGAGATAGCATACACTCTTTGCAAGCATGATTTTATTATGTTTTATGCAACTAGACACACAGTGTATGCAGAATTAGCATTCAATTTCATAGCCCAAGTAGAGCTGCTGTTAAGTGAAAGGAAAGTTGCGCAGATACTGCACAGCAGAACTGTAAACTTACATGGTGGGGAGGGAAGAAATGTTCCCATTGACTATGCAGTGGAATTACTTAATGGTGAAGTTAAGCCAGACTTAAAAACATAAGTATGGAACTTAACTGATGAAACTATCAATCGAGTGGGAAAGTCACTCAAAGGATGCAAAGATATAGAAGTTAATGCTGATATTCAAATAGATTTCGTGATATTCTTTTGAGGCTGATGTTTCAATCATGAAATTTCAATCATGGTTAAACATTTTGTCGTTAAACAAAAAAATTAAATTTCAGGCACCGCCATGGGAACAAAGTTTGCACCGCCGTATGCATGTTTAACAATTGGCTACCTCGAGGACGGCATCCTTTTTCCAAAGATCTTAAGAAAATACTTTGACGAAAATTCATGTTTGTACATACAAAATAACTACCTCTGGTACATGGATGATGGTTTTATAATCTTACCTGTAAATATAAATGCGGACTTCTTTAAAACAGCCTTGAACGAACTCCACCCTGCTATCACGTTTACAATGGATGAGGCAAAATTTTCAAAAAATACAGAATCGCTAAATGTCCTCGAGGTAGAAGTTATCCTCTCAAATGGATCACTAATCACAACAGACATTTTCTACAAAGACACAAATCCACATGATTAGCTTAATTTCCAAAGTGCACATCCAAGACACATTAAAGATACTATACCATATAATCTAGCAAAAAGAATTATAGTTTTCGTTACCGATGAAGAGAGAGTTAAATTCCGTTTACAAGAATAAAGAAACTGGCTTTTGAATTGCAACTATACCAACCCCTTAATTGATCAAGCATTCCACAAAGCAAAATTACAAGGTCCTGCACCGAATAAAACAAGAGATATTATACCACTTGTCACAACATTTTACCCAAGTTTAAATCATAGCCATGTTATCAAGACCATTTCAAACCTTTTTAAAGGCATTCAAGACCCGGAAACAAAGAGAAAATTTAACGATACAACACCAATGACGACGTATGGAATCTGATAGATACTGACCTCCTTAGGGATTGTTGGTTAGAAGATTTTCGTAAGAATGCAAGGCCTAGTACCGTCACGGCATACTTACACTCACTACAATTTTTCTCTAGCTTCTTAAAGTTCCAAGAATCACTTGTCAATGTGGAGCAGGAGCGTTTGGTTGCCTTGAAAAGCAGAATCCAGCTCTGGCTGAAATCATTAACCAAAGCCTTGAATAGACACAAGTGGGAGAAAACGTTTAAATTGTTAAGGGTCATTCATGCCATGTTTTTTTGGCGCTTTGGGTGGCAGCATACTGTGGGTGGTGAATCCAGCTCTGACTGAAATCATTAACCAAAGCCTTGAATCAACACAAGTGGGAGAAAACTTTTAAATTGTTAAGGCCCATTGATACCATGTTTCTTGGCGCTTTGGGTGTCAGCATACTGTGGGTGGTGCTGGTGATGCTCAATTGTGGCGACATTGGCTCATCTATCTCCTGTTCCTTATTTGTTCAGGTGAAGAAGAGAGTAATCCTGCTTCTCAGCCTTTTGGCTAAGATCAGACGGCAAAGCCGTTGCGGTATCCCAAGGGACCCGTGAATGATGGCCAAGAAGTCAGCTCCCTTGTTCACCGCACCTCAAGGGAGCAGAGCTCATGGAGAGATTACAGGAAAATCACAGGAAAATTCAGAGAAAGTGAAAAGCAGGAAAACAAATATAGCTGCATTCCTTGCGGTATCGAAGATCGGTAAAACAAATTGAGAAAGGTAAAATGTTAAAAGATCTGAATGCTGACAACGTTGCTTCTGATGATGGTGATGAAATCCCCCTTGAAAAGGAAAATCTTCTGTTGACAAGACACCAAGAACAGCTAAAGAAGGCTTGTGAGGGAGGTCATACTGCCTTGCCATCCGAAGAAACTACCGCCCCACCAAACCACCCTTCGAATGGACAAGTGACTACGGAATGACAAATTGCTAGTTATGCAAATACTGCGGTACAGGCAACAGTAACAAGAGTAATCTCGTCTGAGGTCAGTCATCGTGCATGGACCGGAAAGTCATATTAACCAGTCTGCCTTGTGTAAAAAGCTTGTGGACTCCTGAATTGTACCGCAAAAAGTCCAGGTGATGCAAAACAAAGACATTGAGATAACATTTTCTGATTTAGAAGACAAAAACAATTTTTTTTAATTGGACTTTATTGACTTCAAAGTAGATGTGTGTTCCTCCACAATGTGTGTCCATTAACAAGCACGTAGATTTCACAAAGGCTATCAAAGACACAACTTTGTTTTCTGATGCTGCAAAATTCAGCATTATAGTAGGCCAGCTGCGGATTTGTCCCGTCTCCCCAACCATAGATTTCTCTATACAGCTGTGCAACTTTGGGGACATGGATTATGGCAGTTTCAGCCTCTTGGTTTACCTCAATAAGGATTCCAGTGCACTGGGCCTACCACTGACACTCAAAGACAAAGGGTTGAGGTATTCTTATTTTTTTCAAGCTTTCAAAGAGGAAATAGTCGCTTCAAATAACAGTGAAGCGTGTGGCGATGTATGATAAATAGCAAAAATAAATGATTACTCATCAAAAATTAAACTTCTATCGCCATAGAAAAACGAAACTAAACGTATCGGGCCGTGCCCTTCGTCAGTAGTAAAGGAACTTAGTAGAAGCGAAGATTATAGAAAAAGAAAGAATGTTTAATAGAACGCTAGGATCGAGCAAGTAACGGAAGAATTAGACGAGCGAAAATGGAACGCTCAGGAGCAAGAGGAAATACAATCATAAAAAGGAAAATTGCTTGTTAAGCCCTTTCGGAACACGTGTGTCCAGTTTAAAAATTATTCTTTTCTCGAGTGTCTTTCTTTTTCGCGAGTCTATGGGGGCATCCAACAGTCCAAGAATGTTCATATCATGAATGGAATGTCCTGCCGAATTAAAGTGTTGCGAGACGTTAATGTCGCCTTGGTCCTTCTTTCTTTCATCCTCGTGAAGCTTGTGCTCAACGTTCCTCATATGCTCTCCAAATCTTTCATTTAATTGTCGGCAGGTTTCCCCAATATATAAGATTTCACACTTGCTGCATTTAATGGCATAGATTAGGCATGTGGAAGAACAAGTAAAGCGTTTGTGAACAGTGAAAGAGTTGCCAAGATTTTGAATTACAGGGGTTTGAAAAACATGGTTGCAGGTACGGCATCGTGGATGTCTACAAGGGTAGGTACCAGGGTTTTCTTCTTTTTTCTTTAATTTTGAACGAACCAAAATGTCTCTTAAGTTGGAATCACGGCGAAATGCCATCAATGGTGGTTTTGCAAAAATGGCCTTTGTGTCCTTGCTCGTCTGCAGGATGTCAAAATTCTGGTAAATGATCCTCTTGATAGGCATTGATAGAGGGTGATAGGTAAGAGTTAGTGGGATCCTGTCTTCGCTGGTTTCGTTACGTTTGACTTGTAGGGCTTGCTGCCGTGAAATTCTTGATATGCGTTCAAGTGCGTTGTCAATTAAATTTTTCGGATAACCACTTTCCAGGAAGAATTTGCACATTTCTTTTGCTTTATCTGCAAAGTCTGGCTTGTTGGAGCAAAGTCTCTTGAGGCGTAGTAGTTGTGAGAAAGGAATTGAGTGTTTACATTTGACAGGATGCGAGGATGAATATGAGAGATAACGATGAGCGTCAGTCTCTTTATAGTGGACAGATGTGGAGATGATATTGTCTTTGATTGATAGTGTGATGTCGAGGAATGGTATGGATGTTTGCGTGATCTCTACTGTGAATTTGAGAGCTGGATGGAAATTGGATACAAAATCAATGAAAGCTTCAAGTTGTTCACGTGGAAGGGAAGTGGCGCCAATGATGTCATCTATGTACCGTTTAATGAGGTGAGGAAATGGACCTTGGTATTGTTGTGAAATGAGGTGTTCTTGGTATCCAACAAACAAACAGGCATAGCTTGGGCCTAGTTTACTGCCCATAGCTACCCCACCAACCTGTACGTAAAACTGTTGATCGAAAGAGAAGCCATTGGTGGTAAGAACCAACTCAGCAAGGCGAAGCAAGGTAGATGTAGGAGGATCCTTGGTTGTGCGTTGTTCAAGAAAGTGTTTGAGAGCATGGAGACCATCGACATTCGGAATGACAGTGTACAAAGACTTGACATCCATGGTAAAGAGATAGCGATTATCACCAGTGAAACGAAATTGATCAAAGATGCGAAGAGCATCAGACGAATCTTTGACAAATGTAGGCAATGAGTGGACGATGGGTGTCAGAATGGAGTCAAGAAATGTAGCGATTTGTGAGGATGGACATGAAACAGCAGATACGATGGGTCTTCCTGGATTGGATGGCTTATGAATTTTAGGAAGCATGTAAAAGACAGGTGTTCTAGGATGATTAGAGAAGAGTTGATCAGCATTATCGGGTAAATGTTCCTTTCTAATTTCTTCTTTAACAGCATTGATTATTACTTTATTGAACTCCTTGGTTGGATCTCGTGCCTTTTTTATGTAGAACTCCTCATTATTCTCAAGCTGTGATAGACCTTCTTCGACGTAGCGATCCCTATTCCAAACAACAACACGTCCTCCTTTGTCTGCTGGTTTTATAACAATATCCTCGCGAGACTTCAAGTTATTCATGGCATCAATCTCAGCTCCAGTGAGGTTACTTGTTTGGATCCTTTTGCTGTAATTTATCATAGATATTTCATGGCGACATTTCTCTATGTAGTAATCTAAGGAATTGTGCAGACCTTGTGGAGGAGTCCATTTCGATCTTGTTGCAAAAAGGTTGTCAATCAGTGTTTCTGTCGCAGAACGGTCATCATCTGATTGTGAATCTTGAATTTTGTTATGGAAAAAAGCCTTGAGACGTAAACGGCGGAAGAATGTCTCTGTATCGTGTAGTGTTTGAAACTTGTCGATTGTTTTCTTGACTGGAATGAATTTAAGTCCTTTGTTTAGAACTGAAAGTTCATCACGAGAGAGCGGCAACTCGTTTGGAATCTTACGTACAATGCAACCAGTGGTGGTATCAGCGGCGGGATGGTAGTTATGATTTGGACGGGCAGGAGTAATCAGCCTGTCAAATTTCGATTGCTTAACGTCCTTGAGAAATACAGAAAGTCTATCGTTCAGATCATGTATCTTTCTTCGAATAGCAGTGAAAGTGTCACGATTTCCACAAAAATAATTCAGTTGTTGGACGAGATTCTTCATCTTCCGTGAACATGTTTCAGAAGATTTTTTGAAATTAGATAATGAAATGTGCATCAGGTTTCTTGAGCATTGTAAAAGGTGTTTGTTAACTGCATGTGATTTGAACGATGAATGGAATCTAAGTTTAAATCCATTTGGAATAACCTTTTTGCGAAGGCAACGACCAAGAAAATATACATGGCTTGTGAAGCGAGTCTTTGAGAATGTTGTTACACCAAGCTCAAAGGCAACATCGGAAATATCTTTGGAATGACCTTGAACAAACGAAGATAACTGGCGCCGAAGGTCTTTGGTAAGGTTCTTTAATGACGGCATGTGATAATGATAAAATAGTTATAAATACTTGCGATCCAAGCTGCAGGATGGAATTGTCCACTTGCGGAGAGTACCAGTGGTAGATAAAGGTTGAAGCAGTAATCACGCCTGATAAGTAGGTATAATCGATTCAAATAACAGTGAAGCGTGTGGCGATGTATGATAAATACAGAAACACTGCGACAGAAACACTGATTGACAACCTTTTTGCAACAAGATCGAAATGGACTCTTCCACAAGGTCTGCACAATTCCTTAGATTACTACATAGAGAAATGTCGCCATGAAATATCTATGATAAATTACAGCAAAAGGATCCAAACAAGTAACCTCACTGGAGCTGAGATTGATGCCATGAATAACTTGAAGTCTTGCGAGGATATTGTTATAAAACCAGCAGACAAAGGAGGGTGTGTTGTTGTTTGGAATAGGGATCGCTACGTCAAAGAAGGTCTATCACAGCTTGAGAATAATGAGGAGTTCTACATAAAAAAGGCACGAGATCCAACCAAGGAGTTCAATAAAGTAATAATCAATGCTGTTAAAGGCACACTGTCGCGCTGTTCATTGGTTCACTATAACAAAGAGATAATATATGTTAATTTATGCGTCGAGCTTTGCTTTCTATCGAACCTAGCGGAAAATGGCGGCGAGAAGAAGTCGATTCTCTATCCCAGCAGACGATGATCTTGCAAGTGATTTCGGAGAGTTGGAACTTTACGTTTTTAATCGAAACGAGAGACCTACTCTTCCACCCGAAGCCCAACCACGACGTAACGTAGATTCATCACGACTGAACGAAGAGTTGATGACCGCAGCCAGAGAAGAGCAAGAGGCCATCACAGAAACTGCCCAATCCGATCGCCCCACTCATGGCACTACAGGGGAAACGGAGCAAGAAAAACAACGCAGGTCTTCGAAGCAAGTTACTTGCGATTGCCGAAATACATGCCAGAGAAAGGGGTGTCCATGTCGGAATGCAAGGGAATTTTGCGATGGAAACCTTTGTTCGTGTGGGAGCAAGAAAAAGGCATGCCAGAATCGTGGTAGGCCTATTCAACAAGACCCTCCTGATGAGCAGAGCAGCACAAGTAATGCCAGAAATTTAGGATTAGGCTCCAACATTGATGTTAAGGTAATTAAATGTTTTATAGCCAATATAGCCAAATAAATTAAAAGCCAAATCGATACCACTGATGTCACCCCCAAATTAGTCAAATTTATGACAACTCCTCCTATTATTACTCTAGATGCCCCATCACAGCTGGCTCGTGCCAGAAACCCACCTGACGAAAGGGTACTCACCCCCACCTAT
Organism: Aurelia coerulea; assembly: GCA_039566865.1. Taxonomy (NCBI): domain Eukaryota; kingdom Metazoa; phylum Cnidaria; class Scyphozoa; order Semaeostomeae; family Ulmaridae; genus Aurelia; species Aurelia coerulea. The sequence continues at coordinate 14,968,938 of CM076947.1, forward strand.
GGAAGATGTTTGTAAATTTTAGCTGCGTATTATATATGCCCCTGCTGGATCTTTGTTTGGAATTTGATGCATACAAGTTTTTGCGATGACCAAAAATTAAAGAAACTCTAGTATAGTAGTACATTAAAAAACAATTAAGAAACTCTAAAATTTCATTAATAGAGTAAGAGCCAGTAGATTCTAGTTTGTGTGGCATTGTGTTTGTAATTGGTGATTTTGTCATTTAATGTGTTTATGGCTTACAGTATTTGTGGCGACAATTTCAATGCAAATGTACAAGCCCTTTGTTGATAAAAAGGCTCAACTTTGAAAAATAGCACAATTTTAGAGCCCCAAAAATAAGAAACAAATTAAGAAACTTTTACTACTGAAACATCAAAATTTTCATGCGGAATTAAGAAACTTTAAGTACTAAGTGCTGATCCAAGTTTCTTGTAAAAAACTTGTATCTCTGCTCTGGATTTCTCTTCCATCCGGGGGAGGTTATGAATATTAACTGGAAGCACCCCTTGCAGCTTTCAAATTATGTTTTGGCCATATGTAACATAATAAACATCATTTGTTTCTCAAAATTGTGGATTTTGCTACTTTAGTAACGATGGAGACCCAAGATTTTCATTGGGGACTCTAACCAGGTATAAACTTGACTAGCTACACTAATAAAAATTATACAACTATACTGTACAATGCCCTAAATGGCACTGTTTAGGTAAGCCTAATAAAATATATTACTCTTTTTTCACAGGCAATATTATCTACACTTTCCCATGAACAGCTACTTGATATGGCAACCAGAGTTTTTCAAGATAGAAAAAGCTTGCTTGTTGACATCATAAATTAGGATAGAGCAACTACTGATGAAAACAGAAGACCTACATTTACCTCAGCGCCATCATGGTGTAAATGTTTAAGGTGCCGTGAAATGCCAACACAGAAAGAAAGAAAATGTTGCAAGCGCCGTAACTGTTTGACATTGGATCAAACTTTTTACGAGATCTGCCTCAATGGAACAGTCCTTGAAGTTGCCATTAATTCGCGATGTGACATTCGTGTTGATGTACCGAGTCAAGATACAAGGACTATGCGGCACACTTCATATAGACAGTTTGTTATGTGGCAACATGGACCCCTTGGTGCTGGGAACAGGGTTGTTATACCTTCATGCTGTGTATGGCGAATACGAGACAAATATCCATCACCAGATAACATGTACACTGGTTACAAGGACCATTAGCTTTTTATTTGAACCTTATTGGTACCTGTCCACGTGCTGAAATTCTGTTCAGTAAAACAACACTCATTTTTTATAAGAAACTAAGGTCATGTGATAGTAGGCAGTTTGTTAATTTTTTGGGCCATTTTGCTAGCAACAGTTTCTTATGTGTTTCTTATACTTTTAATGCTGAAAGTGTAGAGTTAATTGTGTTTTGTCTGAAGGGCTCCCAAATTACTTAGTAAGATCTCAAAATCAAGTAAATAACATAATTCCTACTCAAAATAATGTCCAAACAGTTACTATACTATAATTGTGCACTGTCAAAAACTTGTTGAGTGCAATAGGAAAATCAAAATTGTAAAGTACAAAAGTTTCTTAGCTTTTTCAACTCAGGTAGGGTTGTTTCTTAACTTTCGAAAAATTTAGCCTACCGTTTCTTAAGCAGTTTCTTATAAAAGAAATGAGAGTACTGGTTTAAACCTGATAAGTTGTCAAAAGCGTGTTTTCTTTTCATTAACTAAAATATTGGTTGGCCTTGGTGGCAGCTTGGCAATTGTAGGGCATCTTCTTCTTGGGTCTTCTGTTGATAATGGTTTCTGTCTCTCAACCTTTCCTGTATCCTGTTGACGCATACTCAAAATCAAGGCAAGAAGCTTAGGAATGTACGCATAATCTTTGGGCTCTTTTATCACTGTGGGGATCCATCTGCCTGCCTTTTTACTCCATCTACGTGAATATAAAAGATCACCATTTTCATTTTTGGCTTGCTTGAGGTTGCAATGGTGATTATGGTCTATGGTGGTCAGTTGATTCCGAACTTTGTAAGCTGGAAATCTGAAAACAGATCCATACAAAAATTTTCAGAACTCTTGAAACATGTACCATTATAGTTCTTGTTGTTTCCATATTAAAAGATATCAAAATTCTTTTTGACAGTAGCAAATACAGTAATTTCTGTTTGGATTTATAACATCCATATAACATACAGTATTTTGTTCTAACTGGAGGGTAATGTAACATTTTTATGATAACTTAATTATTACTCTACAGGATATTGTCAAGTGATTCCATTTTGTTATCATTTACATTAAGTCCATAAATGAATCTTTCTGACCTTGTCTCTGTGTGAGTATTTGATACATAAGAGGCAACACAATTACAGTATGGTATCAAATACCAGAAGCTTACTTGAAGAAAATTCGTTTGGGGCAATACATCAGAAGGTGATTGTGGTACACTTCCAGCTCTCCAGTGTGCCTGGAAAAAATAAGAAGTTTTACCATGCAATGTAAAGGAAATGGCGAAGGTGCATTTTTTAGCGCCAAGCGCTGGGATCGCAGAAATAGAGCAGACCTAGTTGATTCCGCGACCCCTTTTCATGACTCTCAAGTGGTGGGGTCCTACCGGGTATCGAACCCACTCCAACTGACTGTTCTGGCTGCAAAGTCAGAGGATTACACCACTGCGCCACAACACCTCCAAGGAGATACATCCCAAGGGTTAAACTAACAGCCAGCATAAAATTCAGAACCAAACTCTAGCCTAAAATAGAGGACAGCTTTTCATTTTGTGTCAAATATGGTCTAGGGGTGGCACCAGGGTAGGGCTGGGGGCTAAAACTGATCAGAAACAGAAATTTTGGATTGTACTGCACTATATCTTTGGGAGCAAATTTTGCAACATGAGATAAATATTACATCGTGTAAGTCATAAGACGTAACCCCTCTGTCATACTTTGCATAACATGTTTCACAATGAATACCAAAAATGCCATACTGTACCTAAAATCTGTGTAGAATTTAAGGCTGTTCAACCATCTCTTGTCAAGCACAATTGCACGGATGGCATTGAAATCGGGATCACTGGGAGAAAACCGGCCTGTTCTTTCTAGGGATTCCGTTGGTCCATGCTCACATTGATAATGAAAGTTACACATGTGTTTCAATAAAGTTAGCCAACTATCCTAGAAACAAAATAAAACAAATTACATCCAAGTGATATATTTACAGTGGGTGGCAGTGGTGGACACTTTGCCAAATATTGGGGGGCAGAGCTGTTGTTTCAGCTGAAAACATTATTCCTTTCTGTTGTATTCAAACAAAATATCTTTGTTCTAGCCACAATTGGGGGTGATGGCACCCCCACTACCCTCAAATATCTGCCACTGGTGGATGGTCCCTGTGAAAAAACCACATAATGAAACCCTTACAAAAAATAAAATTTAAATATGGTCTCAGCAGCTTTTATATAATACTTAAAAACAGCCTAAAAAGAAATAAATTACAAGAGAACATAGCATTTTTCACATGATACTCCAAAGAATATTGGATAAAGTTTTACCTTGAATGTCTCCAAATTTCCATGACAAATTTCCGAGCAGTGCCAAAAGTGGTTTCTGATTGATGGAATCCATTCATGAATTTTGTCATTTCCTCTCTCATTTGCAGCCTTGACAGATAATAAACAAAATTGAGATCAAAATAGAAAATCCAGGTCAGACATGTGTAAAAGCCATGGGGTGCTACAGGTACAGTAGCTACAACAGTATACAATCATTATTGAGGCAGAAAAAAATAAATTTTAAGTACAAGAAATGCGCTGCTTGTCAATATTCCTCCTTCAGAAGATACTACCTGTGACATTACAGATGAGGCAATGCAACATGTTTTTTTGTTAAAAGGGTACAAAGATGAATGAGAAGAATGTCATCTGAAGTTAAGAGCCTAGTGTAGACTGATCCAAGTTTCCGCTCAATGAGATTCTATTACCTGTGATCACTTTTTTGTGAGCTTAGATGACTTGTGCCATACATCTTTCTGGTACCTCACTGAAGAATAATCCTTATCTTTGGCTGAAAACAAATAAATGCAATTCTGAGTTGCTGGTGCTATAACTAATGCACAGGGATCACGGAGTCATTCTTGCTGGGTATGGGGCAGCAGCCTTTTTTACTCTTTGATGTGATTGTACAACTGAATTTCTATTGAATTCAAAACAATAGGTCTGTCTTACGCCAAAATATACCCTGCCCAAGAGAAAATCCATTGCTTACAAAAGCGTTGCCTGACTCGAGATGGATTTCTGCCTGATTATGATTGAATTTTGGAAATTTTGTTGAGGCTGTAGCCCCCCCAGCCCCCTGTCTCATATGCCTATGAGTAATACACATCTGGGAAAAGATGGGAATGACAAATTACGTTAAAGCACAAACAGCTGAAGACATTTTCAGATATGAAAAAGATGGAAATGATAATGATATGTACTGTACATAGTTTTGAAACAGTACAGACGACACATATTATGTATCAACACAATTTTCTTGTCTTGGAATTCTTCGCAAATGAGGTCCTACTTATTAAAATGTAAGTTTAAGAATCAAGTACAGTAAAAGTTCTTACTCATCATAGCTGATATCTGATTATGGTCATCTGTCACAAGACCCTTTACAGTTAGATGCTCCCTTAACTTGTCAAGACCACGTTTACATCCAAGCTTCTCCATGTTCGGACTCTTTAATTCAGCTTCACGGACATCAACCATCTCCTGGTGTAGAATGAGGTTTGACACGGAATCTATAAACGAATAAGAGCAGTAAGTAGCACAATGACCAGGAGAGTCATTCCTCCCATCACCACCAATGACAACTTCTTTGTTCCTGAATAAATCAAACATCAATGATTGCATCTCTTTCCACCATAGATCCACTGATGGGTTGACATAGTGCTTGGCAATTCGGTAAAATGAAACCTCAGATGGTATTTGAAGGTTTAAAAACTTAGCCAACAAAGAAAATTTAACATACAAGTTGCCTGACAATATTATTGATGACAACAGTTGCAAATTTGTGGCATATATTCCATTGACTTTTTCAGATGATGTCCACTTTACCAAATGTCCTTTGTCGCAGACAAGCCAAAGCTCCCCCACACTACCAATGAAACCATGCTTTTGTAAATGTCTCATTGAACCACAAATCTCACACTGTATGACTTCAATTAAATTTTCAATCTGTGTCAAGGAACATATAAATTTTTCATCCCCCACCAAACTCAAGTCCTGGATTATGTTTTTGTCCCTTGTAAATTCCTTGTAGTATTCTGGAGGAAGCGAAACTTTTGTTCTTTTTGCCGTAACCAAGTGTGATTGCATTATCCTCTGTAGGAGCCCATGACATACTAAAACAGTCTAACAGTGTTTTCTCTCCAGCTGTTATGTGGGGATTTGTTTTGTTTACAGTTTCAGTTTCTTCTTCATCAGATTCATTGTCTGCAGGCATTTCATTTTCTTCCTCTGTAGTTAACTTAGAATGAGCCAAGTGATGGTCAACACCTATCTTCATGTCATCAAACAGTTCCTCTATTTCAATAACATCACTTTCATCAGAACTTAACTCGTCACTGAACCACTCATCATTAATCTGGCATGCTTCTTGAGCTTCTGTGACATTTGTGCTGTTTGGCTCCTTTGTATGGCTTTCCTCTGCATCAAATACCCCAGAAACTTGAATTGTGTCTGAGTTGTGACTTGCACTATGAATGAAGAATGATTCACTTTGTATGAGTTTTTTCTTTTCAATAAATGAATTAACAAACAAAGTCATGCAAATTTTACCTAGTTTATCCAAAGTGCAATGGATTGGTTTTTATAAAACAATTTAAAATTTGACAGTTTCAGCATGTACTATGTTCTTAATCCACTAGGTTCTTACACACTGGGTTCTACTGTATACATTTCATACTGTATATTATACTGTATTTTGGTAAATTTTAAATCTTATACATACACATATGTTATTCAACGTGTTCCTTATTCATTGTACAAATCCTAAATAAATTAGGTGTTTCACTTAGTTCCCTGTATCATATAACTTGTAGAACACTTCAGAAATGCATAGAGACTGGAAAGATTTCATACCACCTTGGTTTGAAATGTTCAGGAGGGCATCGATCTGATGATTTTTATAAACTTTCAATGCTGGCCTAAAATCCTTAGTTTATCAAATTTCTTATCTGTAATCTGTAAAAGAAAACGTGTTTAGATGGATGTTTCCTAGATACACCTGACAAAACATACCTGTCATCCGCACCAACTGAGCTGACATTTATTGACATTGGATTTAATAATTGCCGTCTGACATCAGGTGCTTCTTTGGTCTTATGCTGGCTTGGAGGTACTGGTGTTGATATCCAATTTGGAGCCTGAGGCTGAGGTGAAGTAAAGCCACTGCAAAGAAAAAACAAAGCTTGAAATTATGAAAAGATCTTGTTTACCATGGCAATAAAATACTGATTAATCATCATTTTTCTTCCTCTTTTTGCGATCTTTATACTGTTGTGACATCACTGTCTATACAGGGAGGTAGGAAGTATCTCAAACTGGGCTCTGGCAGGACACATCAAGGGCACATCTTTCATGGGGCTAAATAAGGGGCACATCTAATAGAGAAACTCTAAATATACAGTTTACTCTAAAGGGGCACTGCTTTGTTTGTTGCAAAATCTTATGGGCATATGCCCCCAGTGCCCCCCTGGTGTCTACATCTATGACTGTCCACCAAAGCTACAGAATTATTTCCCAGATTCCAACATCACATCAGTCATTAAGAAGTCAAAGAAAAGAGAGCCCCCACTTAGTCCCACCGAGGGTATAAAAACGAGGGATTTCTTTGACAATGACCACCAGCGTGTGTGGTCTTGTTTATACAAGGCTTTCTAGTAGGTAGAGAGAGTCAATAATGGTTCAAATTAAACTAAAATATTTCACAAAGGATTACCTTTCAATTCTACTTTTATACGATGAAATCAAAGTAAGTGCCAAGTCATTATCGGTGTGTAGGCCTATTTCATTCTTCAGGTCTCGCCAAAGTTCTAACGTTGTATCATGAAAGGATACCTTCGCAAACTTGACCTTCGACGAAATATCTTTTTTCTTGCGTCCGCGAGAACTCTTCGATTCTTTCCTGCTCCGTGTAGAGGGCGTAGATGACTCGTTTGTCGCCATAACTTCGCTCGCCCTAGTAGGTGCGCTGTTCCATCTCCGCCATTTTGCAGTACACTGACAACCGTGCTCGGAGTCAAAACTAAATTCTATTGGTCAATCAACGTAATGCGTTCTGCTTGGTTAATTTCAATGTACAGCGAAATTCAACTTTCAACGACCAATGAACAGCGCGACAGTGTGCCTTTAAAGAAGAACATTTACCCGATAATGCTGATCAACTCTTCTCTAATCATCCTAGAACACCTGTCTTTTACATGCTTCCTAAAATTCATAAGCCATCCAATCCAGGAAGACCCATCGTATCTGCTGTTTCATGTCCATCCTCACAAATCGCTACATTTCTTGACTCCATTCTGACACCCATCGTCCACTCATTGCCTACATTTGTCAAAGATTCATCTGATGCTCTTCGCATCTTTGATCAATTTCGTTTCACTGGTGATAATCGCTATCTCTTTACCATGGATGTCAAGTCTTTGTACACTGTCATTCCGAATGTCGATGGTCTCCATGCTCTCAAACACTTTCTTGAACAACGCACAACCAAGGATCCTCCTACATCTACCTTGCTTCGCCTTGCTGAGTTGGTTCTTACCACCAATGGCTTCTCTTTCGATCAACAGTTTTACGTACAGGTTGGTGGGGTAGCTATGGGCAGTAAACTAGGCCCAAGCTATGCCTGTTTGTTTGTTGGATACCAAGAACACCTCATTTCACAACAATACCAAGGTCCATTTCCTCACCTCATTAAACGGTACATAGATGACATCATTGGCGCCACTTCCCTTCCACGTGAACAACTTGAAGCTTTCATTGATTTTGTATCCAATTTCCATCCAGCTCTCAAATTCACAGTAGAGATCACGCAAACATCCATACCATTCCTCGACATCACACTATCAATCAAAGACAATATCATCTCCACATCTGTCCACTATAAAGAGACTGACGCTCATCGTTATCTCTCATATTCATCCTCGCATCCTGTCAAATGTAAACACTCAATTCCTTTCTCACAACTACTACGCCTCAAGAGACTTTGCTCCAACAAGCCAGACTTTGCAGATAAAGCAAAAGAAATGTGCAAATTCTTCCTGGAAAGTGGTTATCCGAAAAATGTAATTGACAACGCACTTGAACGCATATCAAGAATTTCACGGCAGCAAGCCCTACAAGTCAAACGTAACGAAACCAGCGAAGACAGGATCCCACTAACTCTTACCTATCACCCTCTATCAATGCCTATCAAGAGGATCATTTACCAGAATTTTGACATCCTGCAGACGAGCAAGGACACAAAGGCCATTTTTGCAAAACCACCATTGATGGCATTTCGCCGTGATTCCAACTTAAGAGACATTTTGGTTCGTTCAAAATTAAAGAAAAAAGAAGAAAACCCTGGTACCTACCCTTGTAGACATCCACGATGCCGTACCTGCAACCATGTTTTTCAAACCCCTGTAATTCAAAATCTTGGCAACTCTTTCACTGTTCACAAACGCTTTACTTGTTCTTCCACATGCCTAATCTATGCCATTAAATGCAGCAAGTGTGAAATCTTATATATTGGGGAAACCTGCCGACAATTAAATGAAAGATTTGGAGAGCATATGAGGAACGTTGAGCACAAGCTTCACGAGGATGAAAGAAAGAAGGACCAAGGCGACATTAACGTCTCGCAACACTTTAATTCGGCAGGACATTCCATTCATGATATGAACATTCTTGGACTGTTGGATGCCCCCATAGACTCGCGAAAAAGAAAGACACTCGAGAAAAGAATAATTTTTAAACTGGACACACGTGTTCCGAAAGGGCTTAACAAGCAATTTTCCTTTTTATGATTGTATTTCCTCTTGCTCCTGAGCGTTCCATTTTCGCTCGTCTAATTCTTCCGTTACTTGCTCGATCCTAGCGTTCTATTAAACATTCTTTCTTTTTCTATAATCTTCGCTTCTACTAAGTTCCTTTACTACTGACGAAGGGCACGGCCCGATACGTTTAGTTTCGTTTTTCTATGGCGATAGAAGTTTAATTTTTGATGAGTAATCATTTATTTTTGCTAGGAAATAGTCGCCCTCGAAAAGAAACCAATCTCTTTTTTTAAAAACCAGATCTATCAGTCACATGATTCTCTACTTATGGACATTGCAAAACTGGCAACTGCTGAATGAAATGCGAGATATGGCTGAGCAATATTCTTGTAATATTCTTAAAAAATTGATGGTTCTGAGCCTAAATATCCTGATAAACATTCTTATAAAAAGAAAGGAGTCTACCCTGAATTTAGGGGAAAGGGCGGTTGGGGGGGGACTTTATTGGTTAAAGAAAGCCTTGATCTGATCCGATTGCCTCTATCATCATCAACAAACAAATTGATTGTGGCAGTGGCCACAATTAGAATAATAAAACTTCTTGCATGAAAAATCCAGGATGATAGAGGATAAAGCTCACCGGTTGAACAAAAAAGCTGAAAAAAATTCACCCAAGAAGAGAAAAAACTTACCATATTTACCTTGTCACCTTTGCCGGCGGTGCCCTCTCCTTCTTGCTCCTCTTGTCTCATTTGACCTCAATTTTATTGGCCTAAATCTTCCTATTTTGAAGGAGCGCAGTCACAGTACAAGCAACGGATTTGACTAGATTTCTCCACAAGGAACTCTTCACAATGGCAGTCTTGTGAGCTTCCTCTTGCAATGCCTTTCATATCTTTCATGTGATCCTCATCACAGAGATCGCAAAAGATTTCCGATCGAGATTGCAATGAAAAATGTTGGCGCCCTGATGTTGCGTTGGTTTGTTCGTTTTATGTTTGTTTTATGTAGGAAATCATGGGGAAATATCAAAACTCCATTAGCAAAGAGGTAGCCAGCCTTGGACAAAAATTTGAACCAAAACGTTGCTGGACGATTTCCCCCCACTGACACTCATGGACTTCTTGCAAAATGGCTGATGTTGCACAATATTTACTGATCACTGTTGTCTGCCAACCAACACCAGCAGCAGAGAATCCCAGAAGTAGTACCTGCAACATATGCAGCTCAAGGTTTGATACCTCGTCATCAGACAGTTCATGGTGGAAGAACCGTAAAACAGACAGTACCAAGAGACCCAAGTGCCTCATTTACTTTGGTTCAAAGTTACCATAATCAGAATATTGGACCAAGTACCAGCAGACCTACAGATTGTGCGAGGTTGAGGTCATCAGTCACAGGTAAAAGAGTGGTGCAATACTATGTGCGATAATATGTGAGATCGTCCGAATAATAAGACGGTGCTGTCTTGAAATAGCACGAGCAATACGATGTGCGATAATACTAGTAATAAGACGGATCCGTCTGGAAATAAGACGAACAATAATGTGTGAAATAAGACGCGTGATTCTGCACAATTTTAATAATACGCGCGTTATCGCACATATTATCGCTCGTGTTATTTCCAGACGGCACTGTCTTATTATTCGGACGATCGCACATATTATCGCACATATTATTTCCAGACGACACTGTCTTATTATTCGGATTATCGCGCATATTATCGCACATATTATTTCCAGACAAGACTGTCTTATTATTCGGACGATCGCACATATTATCGCACATACTTTTCCAGACAAGACTGTCTTATTATTCGGATGATCACACATATTATCGCACATATTATTTCCAGACAAGACTGTCCTATTATTCGGATTATCGCGCATATTATCGCACTTACTATCGCACATACTATTTCCAGACGGAAGGCTGTCTTATTACCAGTACTATCGCACAATCTATTTGTGAATCGATCCCATCCTATCGCTTGTCCTATTTTCAATCTCATTGAATGATTATTGCGCTCTATTGCACAGCTTATTATGCAATCGATGGACAATTTTCCTCATTTGCTGATGGCCGAACCAGCATTCGATACAGACAAAATAAGACAAAGTAAGACAAAATCGGACAAGGTTCGTTTACACCCATTTCAAGACATGTGATCGATCTCTTCATAAAACTTGACTAAAACTTCCCAAGAGTATGGTCACATGAATTGAAATGGTTAAAACAAACCTCAGCCGATTAAACATCCCAATTTTCATGCAAACTTCTCAGGCGATTTTCAAAAACGACATATCATTATGAGGTCAACGTCCTATTAATGAATAACTGCTAAAGGCTTGCAGCCAAATTGGAACATTAACAATTCGATCAACGTAACATCGAATGTTAGGAAATGTTTCTTTTGCTCTAAATGTAAATTGTTTATTTTTTCTGGATTTTCTTCTTCCTTTCTATCTGTTCTTCTTTCCTGAAATAGAATTGGAACAATCTAAGAACTCTTTGAACAATAATCATGAGACACCCTCCCCCCCTCCCAGTTAAGACCTGCCAGACATTAAAAATACAGCGGGAAATTATGAAATTGAACATTTGAGAAATATTATGGTATGAATTGGTTGATTTGAACCCGGGGGGGGGGGGGTACATGACTTGAGGATGGACGGGGGTCTGCCGCCCGGTTTTCAGAAAACTACCCTGTTCTAATTACCAAAACTTGCTTTTGATACCCACTTTTATGATTAATTTTGGCGGAAAACTGCCAACTTTAGCCATTTTTTGCAAATTTCAGCGAAACTACACCCATGTTTATGGAAAATCTGCCGAAAAAGGACCCTCGTTTAGAGAATTTTGGGCCCAAAAACCCACCCATATGGGCGGCACATACCCGTACCCTAAATATGTTATGTACCCCCCCCCGGGATTTGAAACAAACGAAACTTTGAATGGTTGTGTGCGGGTTATAGCCTGTGTTCCAGACCCCAGTTTGGAGGGTGTGGAACATAGGGTAGCCTAGCGACTAGCGAGCATGATATGGAATGATGGACGATGATGGTGGTCTGATGGTAGCAGATACAACGATTAGTAAGCAAGCAAATATACGGCTACGGCTGATGTAGGGATGTGGCAAACGAAAGAAAATTGTGTTTAAATGGTAGGTAATACATAGCATATAATTGTTATAGCTAATGCCTCAACGGGATCTGATCTGAAATGGACTATAGTATATATAGACTTTCAGGCCTAAAAAATTGAAATTGTTGTGTCGTGTGTGCTGTGAAGTTGGTTGTGGTATTGGTTGTGTGCTGTCAGGTTGGTTATTTGTGGTGTTATATTTACTTCGTTCTTGCATCCTGTTGTATTGAAGTAGCCGAGATATTTTACCTTATTGAATTGTTTGCCATATATCTGCTAAATAAATTATTTGAAACTTTATCCCTGGGGGGGGAGTAGGTACTTTACCAGGTTTTGGTCGGGGAGGAGACGTGCCATCGAAGCTTCAAAACATTTTCCGATATAGTATACCCGACACTGTATCAATTTTCCAAAAAGTGAACCTGACATTGTACCAATTTTTCGAAACTGTATACCTGACATTATGTAGATAACAATATCGCTAAAAATGGATACCGTTCCTTATTCCAAAAATCCTGAAAATTGTTACCATTGACGGTTCCTAATACCAAAAGGCGAAAATTGACATCCTTTCCTGATGGCACGTCCCTGTACCCAAAATATGTGCAGTGCCCCTCTCCCCCTGAGAGCTTTATCTGGAAAAATTTCAAGCAAGAGAAGCTTTGTACACATGACATGTCAAAAATAACAAGTTTTAATATAGTAGTTATAGACGCCCAAAGTAGCCAAAAACCATGTTCATTTACCTTAAAAACGGGTGGACCCTGAATATTGGGTGGCATCATCATCTTCCTCTTCCTCTTCATAAGTGCTCTTTGTAAGAATTTTATTTAAAATCCATTTCGTTATTTCAGTTGTGTAAATCTGTAATTAAGCGATAACAAGTATAAGAAATTCAGCTTTACAGTAATATCACCAACAAGTTAAATAGTTTTTTTAATGCAGTAACGTCAATTACTAATCTACTTCTTTCAGGATTAAACAGGTTTTTTAATAAGAAATTTAAAGACAAATGACGGAGATATAAGGCAATTTAAATCAGGGGCCTGGGCAATCTAAATATAGCCTATTGTATTCCATTGTATTTGATGATCTCAGAAGATTAGCAAATCAAATGGACAAATGAAAGCACTAAGCCATCTTTTGTTCTATTTTTAAACAGGGTGCTATATATCTGTCATTTGTCTTTAAGGTCCTTGGCTGGTTGGCAATTTCTTAAATTTTTTAACTGTTTTGAAGTTTCTTTGTTTTTCTTCTATTTTCAATGCCAGAATTATAGAATTAATTTTTTTTTCTTAAGGCCAAAGGGCTCCCAAATTACTTAGTAAGATCTCAAAACAAGTGAATTAGTTAATTAGCACTCAAAAAACAGTACTGTATGTCCAAGCAGTTGCTATAACTATACAATGGCAAAATATCTATGATAAATCCTTTGTCACCATGATAGCCTGATAAAGCCTACCATACTTTTTTATCATTCCATACTTCAACCAAGAACAATATTCCTGCAACCATGAGGTGAAGATCAGTACTTACCTCCATCGGAAAATTTGTCTTCATCATTATTTGCAATGCATACTGAAACAAGGAAGAATAAAAGTAATACAATACCATTCATATATTTAGCGGTTTTTGTTGTATAAAGAAAAATATATTACACATGTTTTCAATATCAAACCATTATACAAATCGAAGAAAATTTCTCTGAAACTCTTGCAAAACGTCTTTTCAAAAATACAAATGCTTCTTGCTATCTTGCAGCAAGCATAATTCTTCTTGCAGCAAGCAAATATAATTTTTCTTAATTTGACATGTTTAATTTATGCACCTAATTTGTGAACAAAATGACATGTTTCACCAATAGCCATACGCATTTTACCCCCTGATGACCATTCATAAATGATTCCAGACAGAACCTTTTCCTTTTCTATTTGTTTATGAAAATCTGCTGAAAAGGGACCCTTGTCTAGAGAAATGTAATGCATAGGGGGGGGGCACATGCAGATACCCTGAATATGTTATGTACCCCCCCCCCCCTCCTCCCTGATGGATACTTCAGACTTGAGAATAGTGTCTCATTAATTGGAATACTTTTATATAATTACCATGAAAGTGTATAGTCCTGTTTGCTTTGTTGTTGGTGAGACTTGCAACTCCATCTGAATAACGAAAAGGGTTGATGGTAGTCATTTCAATCAATCTCTTTAATGTGAATAACTTGTGAGTTAAAAAGGGAGATCTCTATTGTATTTGATAATCCAGCTCATGCCTGCAAAAGCAAAGCCAAGTAAAACAATGGTGTGTTTACTGTAGGTTTCTCTCTGTCCATAGGTCAGGTCATTCACTTAAAGGATCTGAATATATCACATCACATGACCATCTCATGTCATATTTAACTACAAGTATTAATTTTGTGTGACATAAATTTGTAGAGAAGTATACACAAATAGTTTCTAGAATTGATTTACCTCTGTTTCTCTGGAATATATGCTGTTTGTCAGCATCGACCAGTCTCCTCTTTTGGTTATGAATTGATCATAATAATGTCTGGAGAAAGAAGTTTGAAAATCCTAACAATAACAATTAAAAATTGCAGCTATTATTTTATTACCCTCACCCTCTCACCCCATGATAGGCTGGACAAATGTGGGGTCATTCAATTATTTCTTGAGTGAAAATGAGAGTTTTCCCTGCCTATTGGGGGTAAAATTCTGCTGTTAATTGGATGTGATGTTAGTGCCGTAAATAATTGATTCATTTGCTCCTAATGACAATTAAACTTACGCTATCAAGATGATGTCTTCATTGAGATCCTTCCCCAGTGGATCTAGGTGTATCAGAATTTTATCTGATCTGTTAACAACAGCTATCTACAATATATAAATATCACAATATAAGAATTTTAAAGCTAACTTGTTCAATTTTCAAGCAAATTGAGTGTCTAGATGATAAGAATTCTTCTGTAAGATTATGTATTTACTATTATTATTTATTATTATTTGGAGAGCAATCTAAGCGTCATACAAGCCTCTTCCCCTTTACTAGAAAAGCATTACAAAATAATCAGTATGATATCATATGATTAATATTATGTTAAAATAATTAGTTTGTATTTTTGTCAAGACGAAGATCTGGCTTTGTAGCAAGTCTACTGTATTTGTTTAATGAAAAAAAAAATGAAATGAAAATGCACTATGAAATGAAATGCTACAAGCGATGCAAGTTAATCATTGTTATTGTGAAGCTGTAGAAGGAGAGCGAAAACATTTACCGCAATGGTCCAATATTGTCTGCTTGAATTATCTCTTATAACAACTGGCGTTATAAGGTAAGTGCCTTCGGTTCGGTTCTAGGAGAAATATAATTTTATTGAAGAAAAGAATTGCCTTTCAGATGAAAGAAGATGTAAATGTGTATACATTTGGTATGAAATAGGACACGTGGGCTATCAGGAAATCTATTCATAACATGACATCTGGCTGTGAAATGTTGTTCACACATGACAGATCTTAGAACCATAAACTTAGCAAGATAAGTAACCTGTTGTTCTGCCCTCAGTTTGGCCAATCGTTTCACCAACTCATTGTCAATAATCTCAGGCTTTCCATTCAGCATTTTAATCTGTTCTGCCTTAATTGGCAAATAGCATCTGCTGCGTGCATGTGCATCCTATAAGAAAAAATTGAATGCTTTTCATATCAAAGACATCAGTATATGAAATATAGCAACGATTATACATAGCATCTGAAAAAACAACATACAAGCCTTGTTGTTACATGAAGGTAACTCATTCAAAAATGACCAAAAATCTTTCAAGATATATCTAGTGCAGTAAATGGTGTCCCAAAATTGTTCAACGTTTGATGTAAAAAATAATGAAACAATGAACGGGCTCCATAGCAAGATAACCATATTACCATACCACAGAAAAATTTCAATCCAGATTTTATCCCAACTGCATATCTGAATGGAATAAACTCGATCCTGAAGTCAGGCTTTCAAGGTCTGTTGCTGCTTTTAAGACAAATCTTCTATCATGATTTCGCCCCCCCCCCCCCTCCATGCAAAATCTGTTTTGGGATCCATATGACCGAATAGGTTTATCGTATCTTTCCCAAATAAGAGTCAGTCTCAGTAGATTAAATTCTCACAAATTCAAGCATAATTTTAGGGATTCCGTGTACCCAATGTGTCCAACGAACGACGGCATTGAGGATACAGAACATTTTTTGTTGCTTTTCCCTTCATTACTTCCTTCCGAGATCTCCTCGCTGGAGTTTCAAATTTATTACGGCAATTTGCCTAAATCAACAGCCTTTCAAACAACGGTATGATACAGCTTTTATTGTATGGCGATAAAGACCTTTCAAATGACGTCAACAGATGTACTCAACTCAAACTAACTCTAAATTTAATCCATATAACTAGTCGGTTCAAATAAGATAATTTCAGACTTTGGCACGCACCACATAGATACTATAGTCATACAAATTGATTTCTACAAACCTTCCTCTTGTTATTGAAGCTGACAGCACTGCCAATCAGATGGTGCTGGACCTAAAATTAACAGCATATAATGTTTATTTGCTGAAGGGCAAAGTTTGCAAACACAAGTCGACTTGCTTCTTTTGTGTTTTAGATCAATTTAACGCAGTAAACAGCCTACAAATAAAAGTTATAAAATGCAATAAAGACATCAGCAAAAGTTTGACATCACAAAACGCAATTTTGTCAAAGCTTTTTTTTATCGTCAGTAGTGATGTACTCATTTTCAAGTATTATATCCATTGTCGTACATTCGCTTCTGCAAATAAAACTTTAAATGTAACTTTGGCATACCTTTGCGGAGAGAAGCTGTGGGAGGAGAAATTGGCTCAATTCTTCACCATTGCACTGACCCCAGTTTGCTTTGAAGCTGTCATGAGCGATTATCGATTTTATCTATGGAAATGAGAAAGGATACTGAGTGAGGTATTGTAATTATAGAATTGCTGTTTAGAAGCAGGGATGCAAAAATAAGTTAGGCAGTATTCTGCAGGTCAAATACGTGAAACTACACATGCAAGGGTGTCTCAAAAAAAGTATCCGATTTTAAGATATTAATATGTCCGAATTTATTTTATGTATATGAACCATTTGGGCATTTTTTGAAAGCTTAAACATATATTTTTCTGTTGAGTGTATTGCTGTTTTAATTTGGAAATTTTTAGGAAACCAGGAGGCTCCTTGAAATTGACGCTAATATTTTCGTGCTTTTCACTCATTACTCTACCATTATCCAATGTTATTCTTATTTCTTAACAGACTTTTCCACTAAGAATAAGGCCAGTTTGGTCTTCCAACAGTAAGTATCATTGTTAAGGTAGACACTAGCAGAGCAAAGGTGAAAAAAACTTGTAAAAAGTTGATCATAACTTTGAGAACCCCCTGGTTTATTTGTATTTGTAAAATTTGAAGTGTAACAGGCTCAAAAGAAAATTAAATGTCTCAGCTCTCAAATAATACCAGAATGGTTCATTTAGATCAAATAGTTCCTGATTTATTCAAATTTAAAAGTCGGACTCTTTTGTGCCACCTTTATTATTAGAAACAACTAATAAGAAATGCAATGCTCGATTTTTCGAACGTTATGAAACAACTACGAAACTCAAAAGCAAAGATCCTAGGTCATTCAAAAATGTTTAGATATTGTACAGTAATAGCAACCGTCTTGACATGTGTTGAAATGGCCACTTACCAGAATTTCGGTGATCACATGGCGATGAACCTGTTGATGAAATTATATCATGGGCCAATAAAATTTACCTTGTCAAATGACAGAGGCTGGGTGTCCTCCCATGGCCAATCTTCATATTCCTTTGCCTCCTCAGTCACCCATTCACGGTAAAGCGATTCTTTGCTGCTTGGGCTTGCAGGCTTGTGGTGGCTGACGTTGGCTCCTGGATTTTCTTCAATTGCTCCAGTTGCTGATCCCGATACCGGCCCTATCATGTTTTGTGGTCGGTATCGGGACCATTGATTTTGCAAACGCCTTCTTCCTATAGCTAAACCCTCCATCCTCTTTCTCTTTGCTAGTTCTTGTCCATCTTCGTCATCGCTATTAGGCGGAGTTTCGATGCCATCGATTCCTTTACCTTGAACGATAGTTTTAACGAAATATATGCTCAAGGACTTGTTACAAAGAGATGTGAATGCAATAACTTCTCTAAAACTGTAGGCTGTAACTTGGATGACTCTACATAAATTCCGTGAAACCTCTGTCACTTCAGGGGGGGGGTGGTCTGTCACTGCACTGAGCGTATACTACAGGGTGTCCCAGAAAACGTGTGCGCTGTTTGAGTGGCTTCTGCAGAGCAGCCATAAATTCAATTTTTCTGTTTTTAAGATTCTTGACAGAAGAGACTTCAAATTAAAGGTTAAAATTGAGTTTGAGTAAATTTGATCACTAGTTGCTGAATTATGGATCAAGAAAGTCATTATGTTTTTACATTGTACTGCCTTCCGGAATCTCTCTACTTCTTCTCTATTGTCTGCGTTGATTTTCCCTTCCTTTCGGCGTTCTTGAAGCATGCTGTTTCTAATTCTCTGCAATAGAAAAAGATTGTTAATTTTTTTGTTAATGCCATAATATAAAACTAAAATGAAGTAACATGAAAAAGCAGAAAAACCCCTCAGCAGGATCGTCGAAAGAGGGGGGGGGGTTAAGGGGTTACACGTATTTTTTATGAGAAACTAAGAACTGAAGCTAGTGCTGAAGGTTTCTTATAAGTCTAAACATTGGAAAGGCTTAAAAAACCTTGTTTTGAAAAGACTTAAAAAATTTTCTTGAGGGCACAGGCAGTGACGCATTTACCCATGGGCCCACTGGGCCCGGGCCCAGGGGCCCCCTAAAATTCTTAAATCTAGGGGGCCCCGAGTAAAATTTGAAAAAACCTATGAAGCACTGTTTATTTCACTCTTGTGTTTGAATTGAGTGCTAAAGTCTTCAGACAACACCATGGTTCATGGTTTCATATTGACAATACGTGATTGGTGAGCTAGGTAGAAATTCGACAATAACATAAGTTTGTTCAAAAGCCTCTCGAAAAGTTCCTTGATAAAATGAGGAATATCGTTGATACCGAAGCCCGGGGGGGGGTACTTGACCAGGTTTTGGTCGGGGACGTGCCATCGAAGCTTCAAAAACATACCCGTTCCTTATACCAATTTTGCGAAAAAGTATACCCGACTTTATACCAATTTTGCGAAAAAGTATACCCGACCTTATACCAATTTTCCGAAAAAGTATACCAAAATCGTTCCTTAAACCAAAATCGCGAAAATCGATACCGTTCCTTATACCAAAATCGTGAAAATCGATACCGTTCCTTATACCAAAATCGCGAAAATCGATACCCTTCCCGATGGCACGTCCCCGTACCCAAAATATGTGAAGTACCCCCCCCCCCCGGGTACCGAAGCCGAAGTCCATAAAAAAAGGAAGAACTTGAAGAGGCAACAGCCCCATGAAACACAAAAGCCTATTTCGGATGATCTATTAGAGCAAATTGTGAAGGAGATGAAGCTGCAACTGCCCAAAAGAGGCAATAACCGCACTTAGATTGTTGCTCAATGCAATGACCGCACTTTGCCATGCAGAGTTTCCTCCAGTGAAAGAAATTTCTCCCGGGCTTTTTCCATGCTGACAGGGTCAACCGGTCAAGAGTCAACTAAGGTCCACAATGTCACAAGAGCGCGTTGTTGCTTGTGCCTAATGGATGCCAGGAAATTTTGATGTCCTGAGGCAGTGGCGCGGCCACCGGGGGGGGGGGGTATGGGGGGCAATTGCCCCCACTTTTGTCCAAAGATGGTCCTCGAGATTCCTTTAACCCTATTTTAACCGGGGGGGGGGCGTTTTTCGCCCCCCCTATCGGATTTTTCTTAATAGCTCCCAAACGATGGCACTTACGATGCTAAAACTCCTTGACTTTTCCTAAAATTTAGTTGGCAATCAGAAAATAGAAATTTCAATACCTATTGTCTGACCACGTGACCACCACATGCCCATATTTGGAGAGTGGTCACAAAGAAATCCTTTAAAACCGCTCTAATTTCTTCCTTTGTTACTAAATCTCAACAATATATATACCATTCGATTCGTCTTGATGAGTACTTTCATTTGATATATAATTTATTCATATTTGCTGACATCAGCAGTTTATTATTTCTATGACGTCATAAATATTTATGACGTCATATTCCTAATGAATGAGTAATTTTTCATGTAAAACTGATGGAATTACCTCAAATATCGATAAAGGTACTTGATTTCACCAATAATATGCGAAATTAATGGTTTAAATCATAATTATTGAGCTAACAATTTTGCATTGAATCAAATTTTCATTATTTAATTAGTTAATTCATTAGAAACCACAAATATCCGTATGAAACCATATGGAACTACAAATTAATGATATCGTTCATGTATTTGGATGGTTTTTTGCCAATTTTATCTAGCTATTTGCTAATAATGAGTCCTTTTCTGCAAATAGCTCGATTTTCTCAAAATTTGCATTGTTTTTGGTTGCCTAGCAACCAATCACGTGACTATTGATTGATTGGTACTATTTTTAGATTCTCCTTTGTTCAATTATGACACAGTGCAAGTTTCATTGTCATAGCTGTTATATTTGCGGAGAAAAACAGGGGGGGCGAAAAACGCCCCCCCCCCCCCGGTAGAAAATCACTTTTTTTTTACCCGGTTAAAATAGGGTTAAAACCGAAGAAAAACTAGCTGGGTATAGGTTGGGAAAGAACTTTCCGAGAAATGTCAGATCTTCCATTTTACCACTGGCAAATATGGAATATGGAATCAGGGAATGCATTCTAAGCCAAAGTAAAGGATGTTTCTTCAAAAAAAGATCCTCGTGCTCCGATTTGTAGGATAACCGTCACAAAATATTAAAGTTTCCTTGTCGCTGATGGCAAGCATGATATTCCGAGATGCATTCTAAGCCAAAGTAAAGGGCGTGGCCCCAAAAATTTTCCCGCCCCACTTAATTTATCCTGGCCACGCCGCTGTCTTGAGGGCTTTAGACCCCAAGAAAATCATCCGAAATTTTGTAGCAGTGAAGGCAAGACGAAAATCATGAAAAACCATCGGACAAGGGTAATTTTCTTGGGATTTTACCGAAATGAATACATTTGTACTCATTTTTTCGAGTTTTCCCCTATCAATTTGTTTAGTTGATATTAACTTGTTTGGCTACGACTGAATCTGGCGGTCTTGTCCATACAGGCTAACAGGGTACCAAGTACTACGATACAAATTTTTTCAAGTATATTCTAAGGGGTCCCAACTAGTTTTGGGCCCAGGGCCCCAACAGACTTAAATGCGGCCCTGGGCACAGGCCGTCAACATCAAGATTGTTATGGAGCCTCTGTGAGGAACTTGTAAGAAACTCTGATCTGAGTACTCAAAATCTAATAATCTTAAGAAACTCTCAGTACTGGCCCAAATTCTTACTTTCTTATAAGAAATACGTGTATTCTGACCTAAAAAATATCAGACTTACCTCACCGTATGTGCACGTGCTGAGAGCCCCCCTCCTAGGGCGCAATTCCATGAATCACTCCAGGGCCCGACCTGTCTCGACGGCCCTGCCCCCAGCCCCCCCCAGAAACGACCCCGCCGGACATTGAAAATTCTCCTCTGATTTTTGTGGCAGTTTCTTATGAAGTTTATGAAAGAATATGTGTACTTTGCCATAGAAAAAGAACGGCATTACCAAAATCGGACATTTCACATCATATAAATATAAATATAAATTTGAAATATTTCCGCGATGTTTCCATGCCTCCTAAAGAACGTTCACTTCCGTTTCCGGTCGTTGTGCATTGCGCTGGACTCAGCGCGCATAGATCATGTGTCATGTTACACATTCGTTCTTTTCATCATTGCAGCTACAAGAGCAAGTCGGAATTGATCAATGGCAAAAAGAATACGTTGTCGTTTAAACAAACAATTTGACGCAATTCAAAAAAATATCTTGAAACGCTAACAGGTTAGTAAGCAATTTATTTCAACCTTATCAGTCGCAATCATGTATGATCATTTCCTCATTTAACTCCAAAATGATGAAACACTGTTTTGGCGGTTTGGCAGTTTGGTTGCGAATTAGAAGATTTGAATCCCATTTGAAACATGAGACCTAAAATGTGTTGTGCGAGCTCTTTCGTTAACTTGTGAGCAGCCAAGACCATTTTTAATGTAATTGAATGCATTGATGAGTCGTGAATTGTATTTGACTATATGATTGTTAAAAGATGTAGAAAGATCTGAAATACCCCGAATGAAATCAATGCATGGACGAATTGCGAGATAGAGTGATGTCTTCTGCTGCAGTCGACAAATTTGAATAAGTCGTAAACATTTTACGATATTTACTGATGCGATGTAGCCAGGGCATAGTAAACAAAAGTTAACTTTGGATTTTAAAGCATTTTTGTCAACAATTATTTCATTTATTCAATTTGTTTTCCTTTTTAGTTGAAAGAATTTCTACAAATTTGAGTCAAATTTGCAAGCAGATGTGTCATGAAAGGAGAAGGGTGGACGTTGAATATAAAAGAGACTGTATGTATTGAAGTTAAACAAAAAGGACCAATTTGAGATTTATAAACTCTGATGTGTTTTCTGCAACAGTTTCAATTTTGTCTTGTCAAGTGAACATC
This sequence comes from Aurelia coerulea, assembly GCA_039566865.1. Classification (NCBI taxonomy): domain Eukaryota; kingdom Metazoa; phylum Cnidaria; class Scyphozoa; order Semaeostomeae; family Ulmaridae; genus Aurelia; species Aurelia coerulea. Next base: position 14,991,828 of record CM076947.1, read on the forward strand.
TTATTGGTTTTGGGGAAAAAACTTTTCAGCATTTCTTTTCCTTTTGCAACTCCAAACAAAAATTGGTGAATAAAGGATCTTATTTTTAAGCTAGAGTGGATAATTCCTTTGTGTTAAATTTTGGAGGGAAATATTTGATGATTTTCTCTGACTTGTTTGCAAAATTATCACAAATCTTTAATTTGCGAATACTTACATGGTTTTCACTGTGGAGTTTCTTATGTTTTCTATACATCCTCCTTAAATCCGTTTCACTTTTTATTTTTTGGCCGTCCTTCTGTTGTTGTAAAATTGCCGAATTCTTTGGTAGATGCTCTTTTGATTGGGCATAGGGATGCCACTCGCCACCATCTCAGCAATGACCGAGTCTTCCAGCCTTTTTTTCTCGGAATTTACGAGGTCATCAAACTTGCATTCTCCTACTCTATCTTCAATTTCAGGATCTCTTTGAAATGCAATTTGTAAAACAATCTGAAAACGCAAAAGAATTACAGTTGGAAAATAGAATTTTGGTGTAAAATTTTTCAGTTAACTTTTGGGTTTTTGGCTTTTTTTCTGAGCTTTTGCCAATATTTTATTTCCTTACCGTTGGGACGCCCCTCATCTTTGATGTTGCAGCTGTCGATGTCCCTTGGTTCTTGGCGGACAACTGCTGCTTCAACAGCGCATTCTCCTTCATCAATTCCCGCATTCTTTCTTCCGGATCCATTGTCAACGTTGAAAACGATCGTGAGGCCATTGTTGTGTCGGTTGAAAAAATTTTTTGTCGGTTGGATTTTGATCAAACTCAGTTTCCACAACATTCGGAATTTCATTCGCATGATTACATTTTCATTCGAAAATTTCTGTCAAGAAAAGTCACATGACAATTAACAATTAACCTTAAAAAGATTTTATTACCTTTTAAGATTTGAGCTTCCGAGCACGAATTCGTCAGAGGTCGAATCGTCCCTAAACGACTTTTTAAGATCTAATTTCCGAGCACGAATTCGTCAGTGTTCGAATCTTACCAAAGCAAAATATCTTTTCCAAAACCAATATGACGGGGGGCATGATCGTAGGAGTCATTTAATAAGAACATCTTTTAAATCGTTGTTTTTATCGTATTTGGTAAGAGTTTTGTTTTTAAATATATTAGTTAGTTATGTAGCTAGATGTTCAGTGATTTTTCCTCGGTGAAATATGTTCGTTCTAGATAATTAGACATCGTTTAGTTTCTTCAATTAAACTTGTAACTCCCCAACTTAAATTTCAGTATTTATTTGTGTGTTGTTCTCTTCAAAAATTTGTCTGGCTGTCGGATAACTTGTTTTTAACTGCTGTGTGAGTTTTCAATGGTTGAGGAGGAAAACAAAGATGGAAAATTTGGACAAATACATGATGTGCGAATGCAGTCATTGCAAGGGAGAAAATTTTCTGACGAACAGAACGGTTAAGTTTCATTGCAGGGCTTACGGTGTTTACGAGAGAAACGATGAATATCTCACATGCCTAGACCAAGTTGAAGGTAGTAATATTCTTGAAACTTACCTTTGCAAAGGATTACAAATTGGATTACAATGTTGATTAATGACGTTATGTGAAGCATTAGTTTTCCCGAGGGGCATTTCACTCATTCGAAAAAGCGTACGAGATTTTTCTAAACAAAAGGATTTTTACGGATTTTTGATCGATTTTCTTGACAACAAAAGGATTTTGACCGAAGGTGTACGAGATTTTTTGGGAGTGAAATGCCCCTCGAGTTTTCCTATGTCACGCAAAAACTGCAGTACTGGCAAATGTTTATAAATACAATCATTTTTTCACGCTCAGAACAATGTAAACATATTTTTGAGTGGCGTGGGAAAATCACAGCTGCAAATTACCAATCAGTGTTATAATTGCAGAATCTTGCAAGAAAATTCTTGCATTTTTTGACTGATTGGAGACAGAAATGGTTTCACTATAAACTCCCTATCAACACCAGAACAATGTTTCTCCTAAGGACGTGTCACTAATTTTTTAACCGCTTAAAAGAAACGGTAGGCTCAAATTTTTCGAAAGTTTAGAAACAACCCTACCTGGATTTAAAAAGCTAGGAAACTTTTGTAATTTTAGGCACAGTTATAATTTTTCCTGTCGCAGTCAAAAATGTTTTGCCACTATACAGCTATAGCAACTGTTTGGACATTATCTTGAGTGCAAATTATGTTATTGACTTGTTTTGAGACCTTACTAAGTAATTTGGGAACCCTTCAGACAAACAAGATTAACTCTACACTTCTGACATCAAAAATGTAACAAACACGTAAAAAACTTTTGGTAGCAAAAAAGACAAAAAATTTAAGTAACTGCCTACCAGCACCGGACCTTAGTTCCTTATAAAAAAATATTGAGAAACAAAATATTGTCTTATAAAAAAATTCTTATAAAAAAATGAGTGTCAGCTTTCCAGGTCACGCAATGACGCTGTGTTGGCTTCCTCATTCTTGATTCCGCGCGTGTCGACCGTGGCGCAGGCGGTGTTGGAAAAGAATATCTGCAAAATAACATTTGAAATACTATTATATATTTATATAATATAATATATAATATCATTTTTCAAAAAAAAGTCATGGTTTCACATTGCACAGCACACAGTATGAATAGTCATAGACTACCCTCACATGAGCAAACTCAAACCGGTCCGAGTTTAAATCGGTTTGAAACTCAATCAGATCGACCTGAAATTCATTTCTGTTTCTCGGGTCTGTTTGAGTTTTCAGAATTTAAGAAACTGCCTACCAGCCACCGACCTTAGTTTCTTACAAAAAAATGAGTATAAAAGTCTTGTATTCAGAAAGATAAGATTTTGTTTCACATAATAGTTTTGTTTTCAGAAAATAGACAGAGTTTGCTTGATTTATTTCAACTTTGTATTTCAACTTATTACAATCTAAGCATTTTCATAAATTCGAATTTTCCAGAAATATCACGAAAACTGTCATAAATAATCATTTGAATCACATGTATCAAACACATTTATATGACATTGCATGTATTAACAGAGTCGATTGCTAAATTCAATCAGTTGACACTGGTCACAGCAAAACGGGTGCACTATAAAAGATATACGTCCTTTTGGACCAACATAAATTTCAATCATAAACCGTGGATGAGCGAAAGGGAGGAACCGAAATGGAACAACACTCAGAAGATTAATCGGAACGAGGAGATGTTTCTTAAAAGTGGGCGACGATATGGGCAGCAAATGGGGCAGCAAAATACCGGGTACTCGTTTTTTTTTAAATTGCCCATACGAAAGTCAGATCTCAGGGCACACAGGAAGTGAGCATGAAGATTGTTATTGAACCTCTAAGAAACTCGTAAGAAACTTTAATTTCTTATAAGAAAATACGTATGGTAGTAACTTTAATAGTTTCTTGAGGGGTTCAACTTGATAAAAGATGCACGGACCGGAGGGGGGGGGGGTACTTTTCTAAATTTTGGGTATGGGTTTGCCGCGAGCACGTTCATGATACCGTTGGGTAGACTAATTGTACGAAAAGAGTACCCTAAGCTAGATCGATTTTTACCGTTCCCAAGACCAGTACACGCTCATTTTTTTATAAGAAACCAATCTTAATCTTACTAAGTAATTTGGAAACCCTTTAGACAAAACAAAATTAACTCTACACTTCCAGCATTAAAGATCTAAGAAGCATATAAGAAATTTTTCGTAGCAAAATGACCCAACAATTCAAGAAACTGCTTACCAGCCCTAGACCTTAGTTTCTTTTAAGAAAAATGAGTGTATCCTTGCTCGCGGTACATCCCCAGGTACCTTGAATATTGAAGAATCCTCCCCCCCTCCCCCCCCCCGTGAAAAGATATAACATTGGTTCATAAACAATAATGACAAAACCTTACACATCTTGAAATAATTGCAATAGTAACGTTGTAAATTTTTTGTGTCAGGAGCATCTTTGTTTAAGAACCAATATTGATTGTTAAATTAAATGTGGTACCCTTTTTAATGTCAACATTTTCTTCCCGCCCTCTTGCTCTTTTACGCTCCTGTTCCCCACTGCTCCCCTTGCGCTCCCTTTTCCTGTCTTTGTCCTCCAGCTGTCTTCCTCTGTTGTTCTGCTGCCTCTCATTGTACCTTTCCCCCCTCCTCTCTTCACCAGACAGAAGAATGTGCAATGTCATGCCATGTCTGTTTGAAGGGAAAACAACACTGTTAACATTCGTTCAGGTGCCCCTTCACAAAAATTAAAGCATAATGCTAAGCTGAAAAACATTCAGAAAAGCAGGATTAGTATGTAATGCTGTGCCAATAGACAAGTTCCTCAATTTTCATTTCATACTCTCAGATTCTCATTTGTGCTTGATACAAAATAAACTGGATGTGAGGGCCGCAGGAACGCCGGAGAGGGGGGGCGCGGGGGGGCAAGCGCCCCTCCTGCCCTTTCCTAATGGGGGCAAGGGGGGCAAAAGTGCCCTTTCAATGAAAAACCATAATTTTCTTTGAAACTTGATATAAAAGCCGCCATTGCTTCATTCTCTTATCAGAAACACACCAGTAACGAAAAATGAGTGGCAATTGTAACTTCAAAATAAGCAATATGCGATTTTATGCGATTCGGAATGAGGACATGTGGAGAAAGAGCCGAAAAATTTCGTGAAAGATCATGATTAATGTTCGTTAAAACATTTTTGATAGCATTTTAAGCCAATCTAAAGGGCGTGGCCACAAAAATTTTCCCGGGGGAGTACCCCCGGACCCCCCAAGTTTTAGGCTCGCTTCGCTCGCCTTCGGTCTCGATTGCCCTTACGTTCATAGTCGCCCCCCTTGCCCTACCATCGCTCCGGCGTCCCTGGTGAGGGGAGTTATCAGTGGAATTTTTTTTCGAAAAAGGGTCTTATGGGGAAAAAGGGAAAAAGGGTTAAACTGAATACGAAAATCGTGGGTGCTTTTTATTGGCCAACCCCCACATTTTATCTCCCCCTACGCCCATGATTTCAATTTGATTTACAGTATTACAAATTTATAATCTAAGTTCGTAGCTGAGAGTACCTACCTGATTTTCGTCAATCTCTCCCCCTTGTAATTTGCGAAGCAAAATTGCTGGTCCTCTCTTATGTGATAGACCTTTGCAATGTCCTTCTTTAGCCTTCCCAGCTTCTCCCTGGCGTCGTAGTATACATACTGAAAAGATCATGAGCTAATGTGAATTAAGTAGGACTGAAAATGGGCTGGAAGGCCACGACCTTTGGTATGTTAAACAAGACCCAAATGTTGTTAACAAAAATGCATAAAAGGATTTTAGAAAATGTGGTCTACACTCTTTTTTTTATAAGAATACTATAAATTTTTACTTCTAAATTTATTGCTACTTACTTTTATTTTTCCATCAAAATTTACTCTAATGTCAGCCATTTCTGCAAAATAGATAGAGATCGCTATTATGGCGCACCGTTTTTGACAAAACTACAATAAATAAAGTAGCAAGTTATGTTGATAAAAAGTAGCAAGTTATGTTGATAAAAAGTAGCAAGTTATGTTGATAAAAAGTAGCAAGTTGTGTTGATAAAAAGTAGCAAGTTATGTTGATAAAAAGTAGCAAGTTATGTTGATAAAAAGTAGCAAGTTGTGTTGATAAAAAGTAGCAAGTTGTGTCAACCAAATAAGAACATGTTTCAACGAAAATGAATAATTGAGTAATGATCTTTTACAACCAATGACGTTTTTCTATTGTACACTCATTTTTTTATAAGAAACCGCTTATAAGAAACGGTAGGCTCGATTTTTCGAAAGCTAAGAAACAACCCTACCTGAATTGAAAAAGCTAAGAAACTTTTGCAATTTACAGTTTTAATTTTCCTATCGCACTCGCAAAATGTTTTGACACTGTACAGTTATAGCATCTGTTTGGACATTATTTTGAGTGTGAATAATGTTATTTACTTGTTTTGAGATTTTACTAAGTAATTTGGGAGCTAATTAGACAAAAAAAATTAACTCTACACTTCCAGGATTACAAATATAAGAAACACGTAAGAAACTTTTGGTAGCAAAATGCCCCAACAATTTAAGAAACTATCTACCACCCCCGGACCTTAGTTTCTCTTAAAAAAAATGAGTGTAATGTTGTCTAGAACGGTCGGTGCGTCCTACGCTATAAGCAAATATTGTTTCTAACTTTTTTCATTGATATAAAAACGAAAGCATTAATGTTAAATAATTTCATATATACATTAATAAAATATTGGTTAAGTGACATATATCAAAATACTACCTTTTGATATTCGGAAACGAACAAGCAAAGACGCAGCAGGTAAAAAGAAACCAGCATCCCCATTCACACTGACACAGTTCAACCAGCTTCTTCTAAACCATGGTTAAGTTTCAACCAATCACTGCATTCGATTTGTTGGATTGACCAATCAAGTGCAACAGTTGATCACCTGATTTAGTTTAAGCTGGTTTAGCTCGCGGTATGAATGGGGTAGCCTAAACTAAACCAGGTTATCAACTGTTGCATTTGATTGGTCAATCCAACAAATCAAATGCAGTGATTGGTTCAAATTTAGCCTGGTTTAGATACACGTACAACACGACATTCCCTTTGGTAAACAAAATAATTTCTGTCCACTTGGAAATTTCCACTGACTGGAAATTGGCCTTTCTAAAAATTGCCAAAAAATTAAGAAACTCCAGTACTGGGAAAATATAAGTTATGACATGTATTTGTTTTGATAAAGGGAATCCTTGAACTATGTTTTGCCGTTCTTTCACTTCTTTCATGTATCATATTGCTCGTAAGGTAATTGAGTAATGTTTAACAATTTGAAAGACTTAAAAAAAACTTTGTTTTGAAATTTGTACGAGGGCGTGAACATGAAGACTGTAATGGAACCTCTGAGAAACTGTTAAGAAACACTGAGTGTTTGTCCAAAGAAATTGGAAAAGATAACCAGGTAACCAGTACGACTTTCCTGCAAAAACCCACCAGTTTTTAGGAAAAAGCTGAAATTTGAATATCAATCTTCCTATTCCATCAGTTTGTCAAAAAATAAGGTTTTCTAATTTCAGGTCCTGACACTCCTAGCGATGAATACGATGAGGAATCATCTTGCTATCTTAATTCAAACCATAAATCTAATGGCAAGAAGCTGTGTTAATTAACTTTCATCAGATCAAATTCAAAAAGTATGTTTCACAATAGTTTTTTCACAAAAGCCTTCAATTTTTAGCACAGGCTACATTCTCCTTTTATAACGAAAATTTCTAAAAATGAAATTTTTTTTAAGAACTTCAAGGCTAGACAAATTTAACGTATTCTAAAAAAAAGAGTTTACAACAAACCTATTGCGTAACAATAATGCTTAGATGCATCCATATATTGTCCATATCATCAAACAACTTCGAATTTAATATATATTAAAATCATATCCTCTTTTAGTAATCTTAATAAATTCACAATGATTTCAGGTCCTGGCACTCTTAATGATGCGTACGAAGAATAGTCCGATTATAGTCCTCATTCTGACAATGAATTTAATGGTAAGAAGTTTTCATGATACCAAATTCAAAACAATACATTCCACAATACATTTCACTGAAGCCTTCATTTTTTAGGACTGGCTACAGCAAGCAGATTGCGCAGCAGGGTGTCCCAAAAGGTTGTTCGACATTTGATTAAATATTCAGAAATAACAAAATACAGAACAGTTTCCATGGTAAGATAATCCTATTGCTGAGATTTTAAATTTACTTTAGACACTATAAGCTAGCACAACGGCTGAATATTCATGGAGTCATGAGCTTTTGGAGTTCAAGTTTGTGCGAAAGCTGGAACAAGACGCCCCAGTAACCTTTTTTTGGTAGCAATGTAATTTAAAAAGCACTTTCGATAAATAGGCTTTCTCTAACTTTTAATCAAAGTTATGGATGCTTGGAGGAATCCTGTTGAGCACAATTTGGAATGGCCCCGTCTCTCATCGATTAAGTGTTCACTCCATGTTTTTCGATCCTTGCATTCTCAAATAAATTTTGGCACGGTTACAAGAGTAGACTTACAAAGGGATGAACTCGTGTAGATTTAACAAAAGTTTCCATTGCAAATGTCTGTCCCCAAAACCAGTCTTTGGTGGACAGTAGATCACATTTATTCTTCAGAAACTGGGTTGATTAATTTTTTTTCTTGGACATACATAGGACCATAGAAATTACAGTACATGCCCACCCTTGGATTTACGACTGAGAAGATCAGGCTATGTTTGTCTTCAAGAGGACCAACTGTATTTCGATGTAATGTGAACACAACAAAAGGCTTTTTTTGTGCATAAATTTCCATCAGTTATTGTGTGGCTACTCAGTTCAAATCGACGAAGACACATTTTACTGTAAGATATTGCACAGCACAGTGTCAACTCAATGTCAATGTTGGCTTCTATAGGAACAATGACAGTGATAGCAATTGAAAGATATCGCGGGATAACGAAGCCGTTTTTAGCAAAGATCACGCGGTCGAAATTGATTCTTAGTCTAGCGGTTGTTTGGCTGATCGCTGTTATTTCATACACACCAGTATTCATGTTACGCACGGTACAAAACAGAAGATGCGTTGAAAGCCATGCAAAGCCGTGCCAAGATTACTTTTGAAGTCCTATTTGGTTTGCTCTGACATCAGCAACATAGGACAGTCTCCTTTTCCTCGATTTTGGGACGTCTTTCTGAAAAGCAAATCAGTTAGGGGCGTCTGGTTTAGCTTTCTCACCAATTGAACTGCAAAGGCTTGTAACTCCATGAATTCTTAGCGGATTCACAAGAATCAGTTTAAAATCTTAGAAGCAGGGTTGCATAACCAAAAACCTGTACTTTTTATCACTAATTTTTACTATTTAATAAAACGTCGAACAATTTTTCTGGGACACCCTGTAGATACATCCTCGAATTTAACTTCGAATTTAAACAACTTTGAATGTAATAATGATCATTTCCTATTTTAGTAATCCTAATAAATTCACAATGATTTCAGGTCCTGACACTCTTAACGATGAGTACGAAGAGGAATCATATTGCAATCTTAATTTAGACCATGAATTTAATGGTAAGAAGCTTATGTTTATTAGTTTTCATCAAACCAAATCCAAAAGAAATACCGGGTGAGCCAGAAAAAGTTCCCACTTTTGAAGATTCATAGCATCAAGAATACTGGATAGATTGGAATGAATCAATAATTGCTTCAATAATGACAGCTAAAAGATCGAAGTATTTTGTGATTTTTCTCGCCTTCTTATGAGCACTGGAAAAATTGGTAAATTCAAATTTAGAAAAACTTGCTGATTGCAAAATGACTGAGAAGGTCTTTGTACAGTTGAATTGGCGGAACTTACGAATTCGGAACATCGTTTATATATATAAGCTATATACTATATGAAAGCCTGTACTATAAGGAGTCTGAATATGCAATAATATTTGGGGTAACCCCCCTACGAGGAAAGTTATCGGCAAAACATGATCGCAGTGATTGGGCCTAAACTTCACATCATAAGTCGCTTACCGAACGTACCGCTTGGTCGGTACGAACACGAAAAAGTACGACTTCTTTGGCCTAAAACGAATTTCATGGCCTAAACAAGGCAGCTTTTCACCAACATTAACAACAAGAAACAAATGCTTTAGAAACTACTTTGTAAACTCACCCCGCCATATGAACAGGATTCTAACTCCCTGCCACACCAGGCTGTAAATGAACATTTGAGCGCCACTTCCACCTGGTTTCTTGCGAACTGGCGGCGCCACCGCCAAATAATTATCTGTTTCGCGCCAAAATCCAAGCTCACATCCAAGTGAGGCAACCTCGCTTCCATTTCTATGGGCACTGTCTATTTCTAGCGCTAGGGCTACAGGGCCAGAGGGTTTCGTCCTGGGGGTATCAGAGTATTTTCCTTGCTAAAAGGTAATACCTCTTATTCCTGTTTTTCTTTGCTTTTTTGGAAAAATAGGTCGATTCTGAAATTCTTATTTTTTCTTAAACTTTAAGGTCATAGGCTTTGCTTTTTTGGAAAAATAGGCCGACTTTGAAAGTTATTATTTTTTCCTAAACTTCACGGTCGTATGCGTTGCTTTTTCGCAAAAAATAGGCCGATTTTGAAAATGCTTATTTTTTCTCAAACTTTAAGGTCATAGGCTTTGCTTTTTTGCGTTTTGCTAACGATTAAGCTTGCACCTTCAAATTCGGTATGGTGTACAATTTATTGTGACCTGCCAAACGTGCATCATTCATTTCATGGCCATAGCTTCTTTTGAGGAGAAAGTAAAAATAATAACAACATATAACGCGTTTTAACTCCAGTATGAATAAAGAATAAAACTAAAAATGCCTACAAAATAGAAATGGTAAGATGTCAATGCTACATCTAGCGTATAAAGTGTTAGTGCTCAAAAGAAAATTATTAATTATAATGTTCAGCAATATGTGCCAGCATGTTGTCGAATGCTGCAGCTGTTTGGAGGCCGAATCGTTCCCGCCACAGGTATTCATCCAGATATGACGGCACCATATGCAGCCTTGAGCCGTAGACAGCCTTTAGCTTTTGCTTCGCCCTGGACCAGTATGCTTCAACGCCATTTGTGTGCACACCAGTGACAGGGTCGACAAAGTTATCTGCGTGTATGACACGGTCGTGCCCATAGCCGATGTTTGGCAGGTTGTTGTAGGCCGCCCAACCGTCGGAATATATCATCGTTCCGGGACGTACGTATCGTTGGATAAGAGGTAATAATGTGGGCGCGTCTCGGCTTTCTACAAATTCAATCCACCCAACTCTCCTTTGACGATCGTACATCCCGAAAACCCATTGATTATGCTGCTCTCGATAATGACCACGGTTATATTTTCTTTTAATCATTACCGATTCGTCGACCTCAACAATTTCACCGACGCCGCCAATGAGTTTGTCCTGCCACGGCATCCTTACCAGCTTTGCAGAGCATTCTTCTCTCAGGAAATTGAACCAATCGATGACAGTTTTCTCCGCCAATCCAATAACAATCGTTGTTGTTGACATAGACATCCCTACACACCAACAGTATATCACAAATATGAGCTGCTGGAGTGTAAGGTTGGATTGTGCGAAGAAGCTGCCATCTCTGATCGTTTTGCTCGAACGACATCTTGCAAATGAGCATCTCCAACGATAGCCATCTTGCCCATCTCTAGCCTGCAGCTGCATCTGGCGCCTGCAATTTCTGGCCGCACACCTCATCTGTGGCTTTAACAGGTTTCGTGCCTGCATCCACTGGATCAGTTGCAGATTTCCTTGGTACAAAATCTGATATAGATCGAACATATTCATGGCTATATTTTTTCGTTTTTCGTTGTAGTGGTGTATCAGTACAGTCATGAAATTTTAGTTTCTTTTCTGTGAAAACATCCTTTTTTATACTCATGGTTATGGCACATTAAATCATGCATGCAAAACAGCAGTTTCGCATTGTGCAGAATTGTTTTTGTTAGTTGCGTCATCATTCATAGCACAACAATAGAGCATGCGCGTATTAAAAAATGATAGGAACTCTAAAAATATAAATTGAAATAAAGTAAGCATCAGGCGATGAGCAATTGCCGATACGAAACAAATCTTGATTCAATTGCTTAGCACACATGACTGTGGGCGTGGTTGTAAACATAGTGTTATTTGCAATGCAAAGATACAGACATTCCACCCTACGATGTAAAATTTCATTCATGTATAGCATGACGCAACTCGGGTGTGATGCATTGCATCCTCATTTGATCATTCTGCTGTTCTAATTTGAACAGAAGGTATTTCCACTTTCATACCATATTAGGGTTTCAGGAGGAGTAGTTACGCTCTCTGACGACATATTCTTTAACGTCATCGTCCTTCAGAATCGATATAACAATAGCATTCTTCTTTCAATACATACTACTCTATTGAATCGAAATACTGACATTAATTACCTCCCACAGACAGCGTTCAGTCAATGCACTCACATTGTCTTCTGGACAATTTTTGCTGCAAATCTTTCCACAAGAACAATCGTCTTGTAAATTTATCTATTTGATTCCGCCGAAAACTTAAGTAGTTTCAAACGCATGATAAAAATGTGGAATGGCCCAAACTGTAAACGCAATGCTTGCCAATATGCCTCCGAAAGTTAGTTTTCTTGTATTCTTATTAATTAGTAAAACATTGTAAAAATATTCATTCATGTACATTTGTCTCATAATACAATTAATTTATCTATTTAGTTTCTTTTTTCATCGATTTGGATTAGTTTGTGTGTATATATGAAATTGTATATAGTAAGCTAGATGTAAATAATTCATGTAAAATAAGCGGACAAACAAACAAACAAAGGCGTAGGGAGGGGAAGGGGCTACAGCCCCTAACATTGGAAAGATTTGCGAAAGTCAGATCTCCAACAAATTTAGAAGCTCCAGTACACTCTTTTCTTTTTATAAGAATACTATCAATTTTTTCCAGCCTCAATATTCTTAAGACATTTTTCATTTTGAGCCTTAGCATATTCTTAAAGTATTCTTATTTTTTCAAATCTGATATGGTTTCAAGGGAACATAGTTCAAAGAATTGTCATATCATTATGAAGAAATGGTCGAATGAAAGAAAAACTTAAGCAGTTGTAACAATTAGAATCTTATGAACATCGCAAGACAGGCAACTGCTGGAAAATGAGACACAAATATGCGAGCTGAGGCTGAGCAATATTCTTATAATATTCTTGAAATTTGGATGATTCTGAGCCTGAATATTCTTATAAACAATATTCTTAAAAAAAAAAAGAAAAGAGTGTACCAGGAATATATAACTTAAGAAACTATTTATTTTCGTAAAGGAAATCCTTGACATATTTTTATTTTATTTTCTCGTGTTTTCTGTATTAAAGTATGTTCAATGTAAACAGTGAATGAAAGGCTCAGAAAACCTTGTTTTGACATGTTAACGAGGGCACGGGTAGTGAATACGAAGATTGTTATAGAACCTCTCGGAAACTCGTAAGAAAGACTGGGTACTCAACTCAAAATCTGATAATTTTAAGAAACTTTCAGTACGAGCCCAAATTAGTACTTTTAGTACTGGCACGAGGGTGCATAGAAGTCTATTTGGCCGCATACGAAGGCTTTCATCTTAATGATCAGCCATTCATTAGCACTTCCTACATGTATTACTGTTATGTATTCCAGTTGAAACAATGCAAGCAGCCCTCAGATTAACCAAACTTCTATCCAACCGCATGGAGATTTCTATTTGGGCGCAAAGAAGTCTATTTGGGCGCAAAAGAAGGCATTCGTTTTAATGACAAAAATTGATAAAAAATCATCGCTACTGTTTATACAACTATGCATTATCACTTCCTACATGTATTACTGTTATGTACCCCAGTTGAAGCAATGCGAGCAGCCCTCAGATTAACCAAACTTCTATCTAACCGCATGGAGATTTCTATTTGGGCGCATACAATTCTATTTGGGCGCAAAAGAAGGTATTCGTTTTAATGACTAAAATTGATAAAAAATCAACGCTACTGTTTATACAACTATTCATTAGCACTTCCTACATGTATTACTGTTATGTATCCCAGTGAAACAATGCGAGCAGCCCTCAGATTAACCAAACTTCTATCTAACCGCATGGAGATTTCTATTTGGGCGCATACAATTCTATTTGGGCGCAAAAGAAGGTATTCGTTTTAATGACAAAAATTGATAAAAAATCATCGCTACTATTTATACAACTATTCATTAGGACTTCCTACATGTAGTACTGCTATGTATCCCAGTTGCAACAATGCAAGCAGCCTTCAGACACGAAACAAATTTTGATCCAATGGGGTAATGAATATGACTGTGGTCGTGATCGTAAACGTTTCTTTATTTCAAATGCAAAGATGCTGGCATTTTCCCCTCCAACGTAACATTCCGACGTATAGCATTACGCATACCATGTATATCATTACGCAAAAAGGGGTGTGATGAAGTTTCCAAGTTCCTTCCGAGTAGTACTATACAGAAAAAGGTGCAATGCATGCGAAACATGATGCGGATCTATGTTAATTAAATATATGTTTGTTTAACTTATACTTTTCAGTGTTTTAGTTTGTGATTTTTATGCATTTTTATGATTTTTATTTGAGATTTACGTATCTTCTTGTTACAAAAATACTTGTACCATATGGCTGTTGAATAATTTCAGAATGGATATTTATTTTTCTACCTAATCATTGTCGTCTTACCACATTTTCGACCTGACGAAGTTGACTGCATTCAACAATGGCAATTGAAAAATCGACTCCAACTTTGACGACAACGGTTCATGGCTAGTGTTCATGGCGAGTTATATTTTAAACATTATCATCAGGTGTTTAAATACGAAAATATAAGAAAATATTTACGAGAACCGATACAGAGCAGAGCATAGATGGGTATAGGAATACACTTGTTGCAACTGCCCACAACAAACTCAACTCTCAGATTGCCAACAAATTAAGAACTCCAGTACTGGGAAAATATAATCCAAGAAACTATTTATTTCGATAGAGGAAATCCTTAACATATTTTGGTTCATTTTCACTTGTTTCCAGCATCATAGTAACGTTTAAACATTGGAAAGGCTTAAAAAGACCGTATTGTGAAATGTTCACGAGGGCACAGGTAGTGAACATGCAGATTGTTCTGTTTGTTAACAAAAGAAACTCATAAGAAACTCTGAGTACTCAGAATCAGATAACTTTAATAAACTTCGAGTACTGGCCCAATTTCTTAGTTTCTTATAACAAAATACGTGTATGAATGAAAATTGGTCAAATTTAATACTCTGCAGTATGGCCCCGCATTTAAGAAACCAAACCACCTAAACCAAACCACCTATATTGCTAATTAGAATTCACTGTAAAAAAGTTACTATTGATGATGACGTTATACTCCGTTCATGAATTCATCGACGTTGCAGCGTCATTGGATCGTCATTTGATGACGTTGTACTCCGTTTGTAAATTCCTTGCCGTTGAATCGCCATTTGATTATTCTGCTGTTCTAATTTGAACTGAAGGTGTTTCCACTTTCGTACCATATTAGGTGTCTCTAAAGTTTTAAAACCTCCCCAAAAGAAGACACGCTCTCTGACGACATAATATTTGACGTCATCATCCTTTTATTACAGCTCAACAACAATAGCATTCTTCTTTCAATATATGCTACTCTATTGTATCGAAATACTTGGATTAATTACCTCCTACAGATAGCGTTCAACTACTAATTTAGTAATTCTTATAAATATGGATGAAACATGAATGTGAATTAAAATTCAAGAACTATCACAAGAAAACATTCCCGAAATTGAACAGTAGTAAGAAATGGCAGCCATATACTCGATGGACCTCTTTGAAGAATCTGGCAAACCAGCGAAAACCGATGATGATTCTAAGGACGAACAGAATGTGCAAAGTACCACAAAACAAGTAGCGAACTGGTATGTATCAAATATTATCTGATGGAACAATAAGTAGTTCTATCTTTTTTGCTATTTTTTCCATTGAATATTTTTTTGTGGTTACATTTTTGGAAACTTTTGTATTAAAAATCAAATGGTTATTTTTTTGCGTTCATCGGCATTGACTGTTGGGAGAAGGGGGAGGGGGGCGTAAGGGATACAATAGCGTTGGAAATACTATTGTCTGTGTAAAGGGTCACCGAATGGCTAGTAGGTACGTACATCATGCTAGAAAAATTGAAGAAAGTGATACCCTTAGAAACGGCACATTCCCCAAGGACAAATATACTAAGATTCCAGCCCCCCTCCCTGGGACCACGATAAATCGTACACATACATGTTTTTCAAGATTTATAAAGCCTATATTAGCTTTTTGGTTTTTTGCAAATTTTTCTGTTTTCAGCTTTTAGAAAAATGTAGGCTAGAAATGTTAGTTTATAGAAGGAAGATCATCTAATTTATCTATTTCATGGCCTGCGTAGTAATTGCACTGCTTGATTGTTTGATACATTTACAGCCGACCTAAATCATGCGATGGGAATATTTTCTTAAACCCATCCCCAACCATCCTATTCCTGCAATTTAGTTGTTAAGAAGAAATCGTTCGTTCCCAATACTCCTATGACTCAATACCCACATAACTCAGAACGCCATGACCTTACTACATAGCAGCAATGTCTATAGTCATTCCATTCAAGGGAATATACTTGTTTCGCTTGTCTTTTGAAGGTTGATAGAGAAGTTCGAATATGATGACACAAAAAAGGGACGAAAATGGACACATAAAGTCGCTGTAAGTGAATTGGTAGAATTGGCCCAGGTAAAATTCCACGACAGACGTGTTTCAACCAAGCATCTAGGAATGGCGATGAAGACAGCCTTTCCGGAAATAAAAAGGCATCACACAGCATCCGAGCCGTACAGCTATTATGGATTAAAGTTGAAGGAGACGGCCGAAAATGCAACCCCTCAGCCACCAAAAATCAGTGTCAAACACGTTGCATGTCAAAAAGATGCGCAAAGGATAGGTATGCAGTCCGTTGAATGTCAGGCATCAGAGAAGGCCGCATATAACATCCCAGAGTCGGTGTTTAACGATATACCAAAAGACCGATATATCGACAGGAAGATGCTTGTTCCGATGGAAGGAGGAGATTCGTTTTTGGGAGAAGGAACTTTTGCTAGGGTTTCTATTATGTTGTACCGTAAATTGACAGTTGCTGTCAAGGAGTATAAAGAAAACGCGAGTTATTCTTTAAACTCAATGAGGAACCGCACAATAAAGGAAGCAAGAACCCTTATCAACATCACTCCACATCACAGCGTTCCGCTATTGTTCGGTGTGATTTTAAATTCTAGGCCTTATTCGTTGGTAATGCAGCTGTGCACCCGTCATGATACTTGTTTGACTATTTTGAAACTTTTGCGTAACAACTCCGAACAAGTCACTGACGGAGAAAAGTTAGCTATCCTTGAAAAATTGGCCATGGGACTTCACCACATACACTGCAATGGATTTATCCACAATGACTTGAAAACTGACAATGTTGCTATTGTGAAATTTAAAGTTGTGCAAGATAACGGTGACCAAACCAGGGAATGGACGCCAGTTATTTTGGACTTTGGCGAGGCCACAAGAACGTCAGTTTCCTTGAAAAGGAAATATCAATCCTTTCATTCCCATGTTGACCCAGACATTTTGAGCGGACAAGATGCACACTCCATCAATAGTGACATTTTCTCTTTAGGGGTTCTAATGAAGAAAGTTGCCGAATCAATGTGTGCAGGAGATGATAAAGACAAACTTATAAAAGTGTGTGAATCATGTCGAGCAAAGGACAACCGTCCGAATGCTCAAATGATAGCTAATTTCATTAAAACAATTAGATAGAAACTATTTTTGCCAGGTTTAATGATTTTTCCGTACTATAATGATGTATTTTTTGGATTGCAGCATCAGTTACTGATTTGGTTGTAAAATATGGGCACCATGCATTCCCCTCTTCTTCAACTTTTGTGTCATTCTTTATTTTGGCTTTGGAGGTAATTTAAGGGGTTCTAAGATGATTTTCAAATGATTAGATATAAATTTCAACTTTTCCCATGGTCATGTGAGCAAATATACCTTTTACCATATATGGTCAATTTGCTTTCATTTAAAAGTTACAGTTTTATTCAGCGTTTTAGGTTGTATCAACTATGTTGAAACAACTGAATGTTTTTACATCAAAATTAAAACCCTGACTGTAGATGACATATACTTCTATGCGCGAGGATAGATATCTTCATGCGGTTGATAGAGGCTTGGTAAATCTGACGGCTGCTCGCATTGCTTCAACTGGGATACATAACAGTAATACATGTAGGAAGTTCTAATGAATAGTTGTATAAACAGTAGCGATTATTTTGTATCAATTTTTGTCATTAAAACGAATACCTTCTTTTACGCCCAAATAGACTTGTATGCGCCCAAATAGAAATCTCCATGCCGTTGGATAAAAGTTTGGTTAATCTGATGGCTACTCGCATTGCTTTTAGTTGGGATACATAACAGTAATACATGTAGGAAGTCCTAATGAATAGTTGTATAAACAGTAGCGACGATTTTCTATCTATTTTTGTCATTAAAACGAATACCTTCTTTTGCGCCCAAATAGACTTGTATGCGCCCAAATAGAAATCTCCATGCTGTTGGATAGAAGTTTGGTTAATCTGAGGCCTGCTCGCATTGCTTCAACTGGGATACATAACAGTAATACATGTAGGAAGTCCAAATGAATAGTTGTATAAACAGTAGCGATGATTTTCTATCTATTTTTGTCATTAAAACGAATACCTTCTTTTACGCCCAAATAGACTTGTATGCGCCCAAATAGAAATCTCCATGCCGTTGGATAAAAGTTTGGTTAATCTGATGGCTACTCGCATTGTTTCCAAAGGGATACATTTACCTGACATATGCGCAAGAAGTCCAGATGAATAGTTGTTTTAACAATATCTCGTTAAAATTGCAACCTTCTGCAATTGGATACAAATCTTTATGCACTTGGCAATCGTTCAATTTTAAATAAAGACGCAAAAGCCTTTCACGTTATCGTTTCGGAATAGGCCGTACTACACGTTATTTTTTTATAAGCAACTAAGAATTTAGGCCAGTACTGAAGGTTCCTTAAAATCGTCAGATATTGAGTACCCAGAGTTCCTTACGAGTTTCTTAGAGGTCCTATAACAATCTTCATATTCAATACATGTGCCCTCGTGAACATGTCCAAACAAGGTTTTTTAAGCCTTTCTAATGTTTGCACGCCTCTCAAGTACCTTACAAATAATTTGATACAGGAAACAAATGAAAGTAAAAATATGTCAATGATTTCTTTTATCAAAGTAAATAGTTTTGTGCGTTATATTTTCCTAGTACTGGAGCTTCTAAATTTTTTAGAGTTGAGTGCGTTATGGACAGTTTCTCATAACAAAAATAAGTGTATATGCCGCACTTTCTTGGAAAATAGAGAATTTTCAAATTCTAGTTTTACTAATGAAAAGGCCTATTTTCCCAAAAAAGCAAAGCCTATGCCCTTAAAGTTTGGAAAAAGAAATAAGAATTTTCAAAATCAACCTATTTTTCCAAAAAAGCAAAGCCTATGACCTTATTAAAGTTCGGAAAAAAATAAGAATTTTCAAAATCGGCCTTTTTTGCGAAAAAGCAAAGCATATGACCTTAAAGTTTAAGAAAAAATACGAATTTTCAAAATCGGCCTATTTTTCAAAAAAAGCAAAGCCCACGACCTTAAAGTTTGAGAAGAAATACGAATTTCCAAAATCGGCCTATTTTTCCAAAAAAGCAAAGCCTATGACCTTAAAGTTTGAGGAGAAATAAGAATTTTCAAAGTCGGCCTATTTTTCCAAAAAAGTGCAAAGCCTCTGACCTTAAAGTTTAACAAAAAATAAAAATTTCCAAAATCGGCCTATTTTTCCAAAAAAGCAAAGCCCATGACCTTAAAGTTTGAGAAAAAAAAACGAATTTTCAAAATCGGCCTATTTTTCCAAAAAAGCAAAGCCCATGACCTTAAAGTTTGAGAAGAAATAATAATTTTCAGAATCGGCCTATTTTTCCAAAAAAGCAAAGAAAAACAGGAATAAGAGGCATTACCTTTTAGCAAGGAAAAAAACTCTGATACCCCCAGCACGAAACCCTTTGGCCCTGTAGCCCTAGCGCTAAAAATAGACAGTGCCCCATACAAATAGAATCGAGGTTGCCTCACTTGGATGTGAGCTTGGATTTTGGCGCGAAACAGATAATTATTTGGCGGTGGCGCCGCCAGTTCGCAAGAAACCAGGTGGAAGTGGCGCTCAAATGTTCATTTACAGCCTGGTGTGGCAGGGAGTTAGAATCCTGTTCATATGGCGGGGTGAGTTTACAAAGTAGTTTCTAAAGCATTTGTTTCTTGTTGTTAATGTTGGTGAAAAGCTGCCTTGTTTAGGCCATGAAATTCGTTTTAGGCCAAAGAAGTCGTACTTTTTCGTGTTCGTACCGACCAAGCGGTACGTTCGGTAAGCGACTTATGATGTGAAGTTTAGGCCCAATCACTGCGATCATGTTTTGCCGATAACTTTCCTCGTAGGGGGGTTACCCCAAATATTATTGCATATTCAGACTCCTTATAGTACAGGCTTTCATATAGTATATAGCTTATATATATAAACGATGTTCCGAATTCGTAAGTTCCGCCGTTGAATTTACCTACATTTGTAGTGCTTGTAAGAAGACAAGAAAAATCTCAAATTACTTCGATCTTTTGGCTTTTAACTCGAATTTGAATCATTCAAATCGATGAAGTACTTATGGTGCTACGAATTTTAGAAAAAGGGAACTTTTTCTGCCTCACCCGCTATGTTTCACAATATTTGTCACTAAAACCTTCACTTTTTAGTACTGGCTACAACAAACCGATTGGTAACAATAAACGCTAGATGCATCCATGTATTGTCCATATCATCAAACTACTTCGAATTTAATATATATTATGATCATGTCCTATTTTGGTATCCCTAATAAATTCACAGTGATTTCAGGTCCTGACACTATTAATGATGAATACGCAGAGGAATCAGTTTACAGCCTTCATTCTGACCATGAATTTAATGCCAATGGTAAGAAGCTGTATTGATTAGTTTTCATCAACCAAGTTAAACAGAATATATTCCGCAATATTTTTCATCAAATCCTTTACTATTTACCACTGGCTACGACAAACCGGTTGCGTAATAATACAAGCCATATGTGTCTATAAGTACAATTTGCGCTCCATATACTGTCGATAGCATCAAACAACTTCGAATTTAAAGGGAATCGACATAGTTAAAAGCTGGCCCGGGCCAAGTTAAAAATATAATCTATTGTATTCAACAACTTTGACGCCCATCCGTTTCATTGTGTGGCGAAGGAAACAATGGGTTTTTGGGCGTTTCTTCCGCCTATTTATAGCAGCTTGTCGATATAGCTATGTCTATTTCCTTTAATATCTATTATAATCATGTCCTTTTTTCAGTAATCTTAATAAAATAAATTCACAATGATTTCAGGTACTGACACTCACAATGATGAATACGAA
The DNA here is from genome assembly GCA_039566865.1 of Aurelia coerulea. NCBI lineage: Eukaryota > Metazoa > Cnidaria > Scyphozoa > Semaeostomeae > Ulmaridae > Aurelia > Aurelia coerulea. Next base: position 15,012,947 of record CM076947.1, read on the forward strand.
GAAGTTTCCAATTACAGTCTTCATTCTGACAATGAATTTAATGGTAAGAAGCTGTAATAATTAGTTTTCATGATACCAAATTAAAAAAAATACATTCCACAATATTTTCACTGAAACCTTCACTTTTTAGGACTAGCTACAACAAACAGATTGCATAACAATAAATGCTTAAATACATCCATATATTGTCCATAAACATTTCCTATTTTAGTAATCCTAATAAATTCACAATGATTTCAGGTGCAGACACTCTTAACGATGAATGCGAAGAGGAATCATATTGCAATCTTAATTCAGACCACGAATTTAATGGTAAGAAGCTGTATTGATTAGTTTTCATCGAACCAAATTAAAATAAATTTCATTCCACAATCATTTTTACCTTAAAACTATTAACATGTAGCAACTAGAAGATGATTGCAACGAAGGGAATATAGCACAAATCATTAAATTGTACAATCAAACATTTCTACATGGGTGTATTTTTCCATATTTTCAAAGTTGAATGTTTTACAGAATTACTGTCCTGTTTAAAGGATTCTGCAATCAAATCAAATCATTACTTGGCTCTGCTGCTTTTTTGCTGCAATGTCATCAACCCTTGGAGAAACGAAAAAAAAGAAAATTAATTAGCTAATATCGAAGTTTGATATGAATATTGACCTATTCTGCAAAGAAGCATACGCATCTAAATGAATGTATATATGAATGTGGACCCAATTCATTGTACAAAGAACAAAATGTATTGTTTATTGTAATTAAAAACTTTTAGTAGAGAGCCCCTTGAAAATTAGCCTTCGCTGAAGGGCAACCCTCCTTATGATTGAAAATGACACAAATGAAACGAAACGTGTGTGGACCCAGTCGATTGTGCAAAATCAACAGACAATGACCTGAAATACAGTGAAGCATACGCAACCAAATGTATGCCCACATATATGTGGACCCAGTCGATTGTGCAAAATCAACAGACAAGGACGTGAACTACAGTGAAGCATACGCAATGCCCACATATATGTGGACCCAGTCGATTGTGCAAAATCAACAGACAAGGACGTGAAATACAGTGAAGCATACGCAACCAAATGTATGCCCACATATATGTGGACCCAGTCGATAGTGCAAAATCGACAGCCAAGGACGTGAACTACAGTGAAGCATACGCAATGCCCACATATATGTGGACCCAGTCGATTGTGCAAAATCAACAGACAAGGACGTGAAATACAGTGAAGCATACGCAACCAAATGTATGCCCACATATATGTGGACCCAGTCGATTGTGCAAAATCAACAGCCAAGGACGTGAGATACAGTGAAGCATACGCAATGCCCACATATATGTGGACCCAGTCGATTGTGCAAAATCAATAGACAAGGACGTGAAATAAAATGAAGCATACGCAATGCCCACATATAAGTGGACCCAGTCGATTGTGCAAAATCAACAGACAAAGACGTGAAATACAGTGAAGCATACGCAATGCCCACATATATGTGGACCCAGTCGATTATGCAAAATCAACAGACAAGGACGTGAAATACAGTGAAGCATACGCAACCAAATGTATGCCCACATATATGTGGACCCAGTCGATTGTGCAAAATCAACAGACAAGGACGTGAAATGCGCAACCAAATGTATGCCAACACATATGTGGATCCCATTCATTCTTCACAACATCATACACTTAATTCAGCACGTGAAATATATTTTAAGAAGGACTTGTCTAGTCTCCTAGTAAATAATCATTCACATATTGTTTTCCATTCCAGATATGGATACGTCCGACGATGATGTTTTGAACGAAGACATAGATATTGCAATTGGAGAAAATTTGGAAGAAGGTTCGATAATATTCGTAAGGTTGCAGAACTCAACGCTAACATATTCTCTGTTCCAGTTTCATCAACTGTTAAATCCGCAACTTTTCTCATTTTTTTCAGTTTGATTCTTTCCAAAATTTTCCAAAATTTCCACTTTCAGAAATTTTAACTCTGAAATCTCAAAATCGTTTTATAAAGGTATGTGACGTTATATGTCGCATCATCATGAACAATTTAATTTCTTTAAATGAATGAAAATTTTACAAAGTTAGAGGAAACATCACATGGTAACTATCTTAAGGAACAAATCTTCTTTCTAGGAGCCATATAGCCCATCCTAATATGAGAACAATTAATTCAACAGTTCTTTTAACAAAAATAACTTTTTCATTAATGTGTTTATCTATTTCTTTAGCTCTTACATATTGAAGTTATATTTTTCTACCAAAGGAACCGACGAAGTCGGAGACGTCGTAATGGCAACAGAGGGAGAAGAAGTTCACTTGAACAGCCCATGCGAAACCAGTTCATCAGAAAGCGAGTCAATATTGCAATGGTTTGCACATTCTTTCCTTTGGTCGCTGTCAAGGTTTGGGATAACAAACGCCGCAGCTGCACACATTCTCCAGATAGTCCAAGCATTGTTATCACTGATTTCTCACCCTCTCCAGGAGTCATTCCCTAACACATTGTACAAACTAAACAATCTCGCAATTGAAGAAAAAGCAGGAGACTCATTTGCCAAAGTCGTATGCCCTTCCACAGATTGTAATGCAGTTTATGACTACCAGCAAACCTATTTTGAAAGGGACGGTGTTAATGTGGCAAAGAAATGCTCTGGTAAGGAATTCAGTAAGGACTGTGGAGAAGTTTTGTTGCATACAAAGAGATTGTCTCATAATAAGACTACATTGGTCCCATACAAAGTTTACATGTACAAGTCCCCTACCATATGGCTAAAAGAGATGCTACAGTCAGAGGTGTTTAGAAGTCTGCTGTCAATGAGATTCAATAGGGATGTAAATGACATGAAAGAAGATATCTGGGATGGAGACGTTTGGAAAGAATTTTCAAATGATACGAATGGGCCTAGCTTTCTCAGTCAGAAATACAATATAGCCTTCATGCTTTTTGTTGATTGGGTTAAGCCGTACAAGAGATCCCAATATTCAATAGGAACAGTTTACCTTTCAGTGCTGAATCTGCCTCGTTCTCAGCGGCTCCTAAAGAGGTGGATGAATGTCGTAGGAATTATCCCGGGACCAACAGAGCCAAAGAAGCATATGAATACATATCTCAAGCCTCTGGTTGAAGATCTGATACAGTTATGGGAAGGAGTAGAAGTTCAGATCCTTGACACCAAAGAAATAATCAATGTACGAGCTATGCTACTTTGTGTTTCAAGCGACATTCCAGCGTTGAGGAAAGTTACCCAATTTCTCTCATATACTGCCAACAAAGGATGCAATATGTGCAATTTCATGGGGGAACGTGAAAAAGGAGGAGACGGAGAAATCACCAGACGAATGAGCTATTTGGCAAAAGACTTTGCTTTTGAAAGTAGAACTAATCAAGAAGTTCGACGTCAATCAAATGAATACCTCACCGCAAGGAATAAAACTGCAGCATCTGCAATAGCAAAGAAGAATGGAGTGCGCAATTCAGAATTGCATCGACTGCCTTATTTTGATCCTGTGAAGATGTGTGCTGTAGACCCAATGCATGAAATATTATTGGGGTTGGTAAAGAAAGAAATAAACATCCTACTAAGCCAAGATGCTTCATCAGAGAACGCCCAATGCAGTTTGACAACAAAGAATAGAGAAATATTCAAACAGCGATTGAGAGCAATGGAAGTCCCATCTGATTGTGGAAGATTGCCTAGTTCAATCCTGGACAAGGCAAGCGTTGACGGAGTCACTGCCCAGCAATGGCTTCTCTTTGCATCGGTTTATGCAAGGCCATGCTTCTATGACCTTATACCAGCAAGGTCTTATGAATGCCTTCGATTGCTGTGCGAGGTAGTTGACCTTTGTGGTAAATACAGAATATCAGAAGCTGATTTGAATGAAATAAAGGTTAAGATTCAAGATCACCACATGCTGTTTGGTAGCATATACGGAAAATGGAATGTATCAATTAACAACCATATGGCACTACATCTGCATGAAACGATGCGAAGCTTCGGTCCTTGTCACACGGTTTGGTGCTTCGCTTCAGAGAGGTTAAACGGCATGCTAGCAGACCTCCCAACAAGTGGCAGAGTTATAGAAAAGGAGATTTTTCAAAGATTTTTGCTCCAGCAGCAACTTGCCAAAGGAAATTTTCTGGAATACCTTCCAGAGCAAATGAAAAATGATCTACAGAAATCTTGCCCAGCTATATTCAAAATTGCACAAGAATCGTTGGACAATACTGAATCTGAGAGGGTTGAAAACGAAAAGCACATTGAGAGAATCCGCACTGAAGAATTCCTTTCAAGTAATGGGCAAGTAGCTAATGACACATTTCAGAGGCAACGAAAAACAGAAATGCAAGAAAATGATTACAACTTTGCCCCTGCGGTTTTCCTCCCACCAGAAAGACATAACAAATTAATGAGTAATGAGCTATACGAGGAGACATCAGTTCACTTGAAAGACTTATTTGGCAACCGATTTGTTTACTTAAGCCCAAGAATGAACAAATATGGACGATGCAAAGTAAACAGACTGACGATTAGCTCCTCAATCAGCAGGTCGGAGCGTTCGTCTCTTTGCAAGGCATATTGGGCAGTTAATGAAAGTGAAAGGCCACAGCCATACTTTTGTAAGGTCCAATTCTTTTTTATCATCAGTTTGGTTGTAAAAAGTTCAGAGAGTGGACACGAAGAAAGAAAAGAATTGCATCTCGCATATGTACACTGGTACAGGCCTCAAAGCAATATTGCAATAGAAAGAAAAACGGGGCTCAAGCTTTTAAAGAATAGCTGCTATCAAGGGTTTCATTTGGTAAGCGTTTACAGGCTGATCAAAAGAATAATTACAGTGCCAGTAAAAAATTCATTATTTGTTGCAGAACTGCCAAACTAAGTATTTTAAGTCTGCAAGAGCTCAAACTGTCAAATGATTTGGACATATTTGCTAACTATTTGATTGAAACTTTGAAATTCTTAATATGTTAAATGTTAAATGTTACTTTGGATGTTAAATTGTTTATGCCACTGGGATTTTAATAAATTACTCCTGAAGATGGTTTTCCAATTTCCAATTTTTTTACGGATTTTTCACAATAATTGTATAATTGTATATGGTTGCTTGCATAGCTACTCCCTCGTCATGAGTATTACGTTTGAAAGGTAGAATCGCCATGGATAGCATTTTATAATTAGTAAAAACTAATACTGTGTGTGTTTGAAATACCACAGATCCCTCGATAAAAAGACAATACTGTTGGCAAATATGTCATTCAGTAATGAACATGTTCAAATATATTCTAAATTTTACCTGCCTGAAATCAGCCACTCCCTTCTGAAATTATAAGAGATTTTTTTAGGAAGCCCCTCCAAGAAACTTCCAAAAACTGCATAAAATCACTACCAAATTTCTCGTATGTCTATGCCTGATAGCAATTACTTGCACATGCTTTGACATGTTTTATCCCTGTGGGAGATGATAAAATCATCCCTTGGGGCAAAAACGATCTTTCCGGGCGATTTCATTTTCCCAAGAGGATAAAAATGTCAGAATGTGTTGAACTCATGGAGATAAGGCAGAAAGCCAGGGAAATGTTGGTCATTGTTTTGAGGCTCTTTTGACGATTTCTCGAAAGGGCATTCAGGAAAAAACATAACTTCATAACTTCAGAATGGAGTGTCCTATTTCAGTCAGGTCAATATTGAGGTCCATTTGAACATGTCTGATGTTAAAAAAGTTATGTTTCCTAATATCATCATCTTGATATTCAGGAAATGGTGATTTTTCAAACAGGGATTCTTGGAATTGAGGGAATTTCAGCAAAGCTTTTATATGATCTGAAATCAATGGGCTTAAAATGTATTTTGTCACTTTTATGGGCCAAATTAGATAAATACTACCCATTGATAATTTTGATAGTCTGATGTGCCATTTTAGTGCATTTGTGCCATTTTCAATACAAATGTTTTAAATGTCATTGCCGAATTTGAAATCAGCAAATCAAAAGCAAGTTTTGCACCAAATATGAAGCCAATCTTGTGAACTCTATTGTTGTACGTTTGTGTTATCAATTCTACTTTATTATGAACTTGTGACAAGGTTTTTGCAAAACCACTGAGAGATGCAAAATAAAGTCAAAAACTGTTGTCTTTTTGCAAAGCCTGTCCTATTATTCACATGATTTTTAATTTGTCTTATTTCACACATGATCATTCACTCCATCTTATTTCTGTCTTATTTCTCATCTCGTCCTATTGCACCAATTGTCTTATTTCACACAAGATCATTCACTCCATCTTATTTCTGTCTTATTTCTCATCTCGTCCTATTGCACCAATTGTCTTATTTCACACACGATCATTCACTCCATCTTATTTCTGTCTTATTTCTCATCTCGTCCTATTGCACCAATTGTCCTATTTCACACATGATCATTCACTCCATCTTATTTCTGTCTTATTTCTCATCTCGTCCTATTGCACCAATTGTCTTATTTCACACATGATCATTCACTCCATCTTATTTCTGTCTTATTTCTCATCTCGTCCTATTGCACCAATTGTCTTATTTCACACATGATCATTCACTCCATCTTATTTCTGTCCTATTTCTCATCTCGTCTTATTGCACCAATTGTCTTATTTCACACATGATCATTCACTCCATCTTATTTCTGTCCTATTTCTCATCTCGTCCTATTGCACCAATTGTCTTATTTCACACACGATCATTCACTCCATCTTATTTCTGTCTTATTTCACATATCGTCCTATTGCACAAGTTGTCCTATTTCACAAACGATCCTTCAGCTGTGCAGAATAATACAGCATTATCACACAGATTGTCCTATTGCACACGCCGTCCGGTTGCACCACTCTTTTACCTGTGAGTGTCTTCATCACATGATCAAATCTTCATCAAATTTATTTGCCGTAAAAGCCCTATTAAGTTTCTCTCTTTATGAAGCCTCCCCACTTATATCAAATTCCAGAGGTTACCAAAAATTCTCTATTTATTGAGGTAGCTTAGAAAACGCCCTGTCATGGAAACATTTATTAATTCTGGCACTTAACCATTTCGTCTAAGCTTCATGTAGATGAGAAATCCTTGTTTTCATATATAAGGACTCTTTGCTCCTGCAGTACTCTTGCGCTTACCAAATGAGATCCTGAGATCCTCTGAAGTTCAAGATAATCCTAGTAATGATTTACTGTTGATGATTTAATGAGTAGGTAAAGATCAAGCCAGAAAGAGGTCTGATAATTTTACATTTCAAGGACCATTCTGCTCACATAGTACTCTTTTTTAACATTTGACAAAGCAATAACACCAGCAATACAGTCTTCGCAATGTCTTGTAGACAAAATACCAAGCTAAGAATCATTTATTGCTTAGAGACTTTTTAGCTCATTCAATCCAAAGATTAAATGGCTCAGCAACTACTCCTAACTTTGACCGTTTGTAGCTCAAGAGCAAAGCGTGATAGAATCATGGAGATGAAAGGACCTATAAATTAAATTTTTCTCGTTTGAACGCTATAACCCCACTGACACTTGAAAAGGTAGCTACGATTCCACATATCAAATTTAGTTTAAAAGTCAAAAATGGCAGTTTTCTGTCACTCAAAAAAAACATGCCCATTAACAATTTGCCAGCCCTAAATATTGTTTCAGTAAGTAAGAATTAGATATCTTCAAATGAATTAGTATTGCAACATTGAAAATTCATAGTGCTCGTTTAGTGAAAATATATCACTCGATTGTGATTGACCACAAAAATTCACAGTGCTTGACTCAACTTAACCCTATTCGTACTGGGGGGGGGCGTTTTTCGCCCCCCTACCGGTTTTGCTGCGTTACACTTAAACGACAAGAGATATAACCACCAGTTTTGGTGACTTATACTAAAATTTCATAGGCAATTAAATTCTTAACATGTCATTGTTCTACCTCTGATAATGTGACCACAGTAATACCATATTTGGGGAGTAGTAAACAACAAACAAGCTGAAAATGTCCGTAGTTTTCGTGTCGTTTGCCTGATCGATCTCAAACATGCACCATTCGATTGCATTTGATGAGTACTTTCACTTGATATATAAATTTGTCATGTTTGCTTATGTCAGCAAAATTTAATATATATTACGTCATTCACATTTATGACGTCATTTCTCTAATAAAGAAGTGTAAAATATAAATTGTTTAGTCTAATTTGCTTCATCTTATTAATTTGATTCATTTTGATTCTATATTTACCAGATAAAAGGACAGGACTAGCAAAAACCTGCAATGAAAGTAAATGCATGCAACAAAAGGCTAATTTAAGGCTAATTGTGCTAAAAATAGAAACTTAAAAATTTTGAAAAGTATATATTTATGAACTATGACATGTTTCCTACTATTTGAAACGAATTTGAAGAAAATCGGTTGAGAGGTTGATTAAATAGAATTTCTCTGGTTAAGAAGGTATAAATTTGCCAATTTTCCTCAGTTTTTTGGTTGCCTAGCAATGAACCACGTGACTTATTAATTGGCATTGTTATATTTGAATAGCCAATTGTCCAAAGAACAATATGGGTAAGTCTTATTGTTATATCTTTTGTAGTTTTGGAGAAAAGAGGGGAGGCGAAAAAGGCCCCCCCCCAGTACAAAATACCTAAAAAATCGCCCAGTACAGATAGGGTTAATTAAATTAAACTAAAATCGATAAACCGACTGTGATTTAGCTGGTACTAAAAATTTCATTACAAATTCTTATAGGGTGAGTTCGGAAAAAAGACAACTTGTAAGTTATCATTACCAAGGTAACGCAGCACAGTAACTTTGCAAGATGACACGGAATAAAGAATATAGGAAATGCCTGTGCCCAACATGTCTAGCTGTCTTCAAAAGAGGACGAACATTAGTGCGCTCTGATAATTTAGTCTTTTCACGTAGGACTCAGTTCTCTCTACGTAACGAAGACAGTTTAAAGTTCAGAAAATTCAATGATAGGAGATATATCAGTTGCCTAGCAGGAGGAAGACCGAGCAAGAAATCAAAGCGAGACACATCTACTGAAGCGAAGGAAAAACTTAGAAAATGTGTATCCGATGCAAATGTTAAGTACAGTGCGTATACTCGCAAAGAGCAATGGGAGCGCATAACGAAAATGTATTTTGGTCAAAAGAATGTAAGCAAAAATAAGATTCGTTCCCTCTATGATTTTTATAAGAGAGCCATCCATCGCAAAGACTGTGATATGCAGAAATTGCCCAATGACAGCTATAAACCAGACGAGACTATTATCAAGGTAGAAACACCGAAGGCAGTTGAAAGAAGCAATTCCAATGATGCTTCTTCTTTCAGTAGCATTTCATTACGCCTGGATTCAGACATTTCAGATGCTGGATTATCGGATGCTGAGTTTGAAAATAACAAATCTGACTCAAACGTAAGTATGTATAGCGACAAACGTTGCAAGAAATCTGTGGAGAAGGCCTCACCCAGGAAAGAGTTAAACGAAGATGGGGGATCTGGTACCGCACATTACTCAGGCTCATGCGGAGACAATGTAAAGACTGGTGCTTGGCACAATGACGCTGCTGGGAGTCAAATGCAAGGGGAAAATATTGATATAAGCATAAGGAATACTGTTTATAAAGAACAAATATCGCCCGCGCCTGGAAGGGACTTCGCTGCTAGATCTGACACCAAAAGCGATCAAAGAGAGACATTAAATTTGACAGATTATGCAGCGAGCATATGTTCCAGAATTGCTTGCGATATTGCTAAGGAGATACTACCGCTAGAACGTCAACAATTTGGCATGCAGAATAGGGACAAAGTCGTTTTAGAAGACAGGAAAACTTCGACTGAAAGTGCCAAGCAGGAAGACGGTGGATTACAATGTATGAAAGACGCTGTAGCTGATCCACAGCCACAAGGCACATTTTACAGTGATGATGATACTAAGGATGACGAAGGCACATTCTCGACTCTTGGAATCAAGCCCTTGACACTAAGTATGGTAGCCGACAGCAACTTACCAAGAGATGGAATATTTACAGCTGCCCTACCACCGAACACATCTATTACGTTGCCAGATAGTTGGCACATGCACATTGGACCAAAGAGATTAATAGGTGACTGGACATCATTTTTGCACAAATTGATAAAGGAACAAAATCCACATTGCACACTTGTATTTAAAGGCAATAACGTATCCAGCCTCCAGTCAAGGAAAAAGAACTGCCCCTATATTAGTGGCTTTGCTGTATGTGCCCATCGGCCTCTTTGCAAAGCAGAAGTACATTCCGATGTTTCCAAAAGAGATACGGGAACAATGAACTTTAATTTTAAAGGGGTGATAAAACACGATTTAAGGGAACGAAGAGCGAGAAGAATGGCAGGAGAAACACGGGATAATCGGAAAACAACATTTGAAAAAAATCTCAACATACCCCCTTCAGATGTCTACAGAAAAAAATTTAGCAGATATCAAAGCAGGAACATTTGCTGCTGGTGACAGAACAGGTGCAGGAGTCTCAAGAACAGTGACGCAGCAAATGAGAAACGAGGTTCAGAAAGAGCACCGAGAGCCACAATTACTTTATGCAAAGCTGCTATCAATACAGAAGGAACTCAAGAAGGAAGACGAAGGAAAGGCTATGGAGCTGCGACATTTTGAGAGGAAGCTTTTTGGTTTCCTCCATTGCATTGAATTAGCACCAAGTCTGCGCTTAGTAATGCTTCATGAGCCATTGATTAGGCTTTACCATGGTATGGCACCAAGGGATATTTTGTACCTTGATGCCACTGGTACCGTTGTAAAGCAATTGAAATCTTTCAAAAGAATTTTATTCTATTCCTTATGCGTTCGACATCCCTATGGTTCACCTGCATCTTCTCAAGGATAAAGAATTTGCTGAGTCATGGTTTTCAATGGCTAATGCGAAATGAAGAAACCAGTAAAGGAGGAAGCTAAATAAATTCTATACAAATTTGTTTCACGCAGTTTCGCTGTAAGTGGGGGGGGGGGGCATTTAGTTAAAAGACTGTACGGGCTTTTGTCAGAACTTAAATTAAATGAACGGAGATATAGCGACATAATCTAAACATAGCACAAAAGAACGGCAGGCGCCATTAATCTTCCTTTTGTTTTCATCGATCAAGAACATCAAATACAATAGGTTATATTTAGATCGACCCAGTCACCCTAGCTAAGTTGCTTTTTAACCCTGTTGATTTACTTAAAGATCTTTATGGATATTTGATGGATTTTTCTTGGAAACAAAAGTAATTTTGCAATAGGCGTTCAAGACTTTCTGTGGAGTGAAATGCCATTCGGATGTTAGGTCACAGAAAGTGATCAGTTTATTCCCTGTTTTTTCCTCGATTTATTCTATTTTGCTTGAGCGGATAGCAAATTTTTTCCGCAGGATCAATTTTCCGAGGAATTCACTATGGGTGTAGGGCCAAAGTGAATTACGCGGAAAATTGATTCCGCGGAAGCTATTGTTCTTATGAAAACAATAGTTTCCGCGGCTTCTACGGAATTAACCTGGCCCCTTTTTATAGAACAGGTTCATGAACACTTTACGTTTCATTAGAGACTGCTTCACTTGGTGTGGCTTTGGATGCAGATTTGCTTGGCCCGGTTCCAGCCTTAGGCTTGTTGGCTTGCTATGGTCAGCCGTTTTGAATGTGTGCGATTGCGCATAACTAACAATTTCATGATTTGCGAGTCTACTCTTTCCTCTAACTGATTTTCAATCCTCTAAGTTATCACTCTTGTTTCTCTTTTTAAATTCCCTAAGGGCAGTGCCTAGATGTTTCTGCACATGCCTGACACATTCCTTCTTCTTAATCAAATAGCTATATGGCGTAACTAAATGGTTCTCCATACTTGGTGCTACACGGTGGACTTGGGTCAATCTCTGCTTCAGCTTCTTAACCCTATCTCACCTGGGCGTTTTGAAGCGGTCAATACCTGAGGGGGGTTCCACATTGCGCATAACTAACAATTTCATGATCTGCGAGTCTACTCTTTCCTCTAACTGATTTTCAATCCTCATGTGACATGTAGTGTTTTCAAGTGGATTCCAGCCCCACCTCTTTTTCTTCGCTGTTGTAGTAACTACAATCTTTAGAATTGGTAAATATATATATATATAAATATAAAAATATAAATATATATATAATAAATATATATATAGGGCTAGCTTCAAGTTAGTAAAGAACTGTTATTCGTCTTGCAAAGACGCATGCGTTACTCTTCACAATTCCACCTACCCACGAGCTTTTCATCAAGCAACTTGACCCTGGCATTCAATGTCAGGTGAAAGGCCTCATACTGTCTAGCTGCAATGATGAGCCCTGAATTGGGCGAAACCGGTCTGTAGCATGACTTATGAGGTGCTTTGATGATTTCTCTTTTCAATGCTTAACCTTGCTCACTGTGGGAGGATACAGTCCCCTCAGGGCCTCTAATAGCACTTGCATGGCGGTGCGGCTCTGGGGGCATTCGTCTTGCAAAGACACATGCGTTACTCTTCACAATTCCACCTACCCACAAGCTTTTCATCAAGCAACTTGACCCTGGCATTCAATGTCAGGTGAAAGGCCTCATACTGTCTAGCTGCACTGATGAGCCCTGAATTGGGCGAAACCGGTCTGTAGCATGACTTATGAGGTGCTTTGATGATTTCTCTTTTCAATGCTTAAATATATATACTTTGATGCAAACAATCAAAATCATATGATTATATCAAATTATCTCTATTGTCTCGTTGCTATGACAATAAGAAGATTTTAAGTTTGATTATCATGATTGTTACCAACATGGTTGAAACAATGAAATGAGGCACTAAATTGAAATCTTTTGTTTCAAATTTAGTTGGATATCATCAAATACATGTGTAAGTATAATTTTGCATATATTTGAGATACAAATTTGCAACAATTAAAAAACAATTATACAAATGTTATTGCCTACACAGTAAAACATTGGTTGCCATGGTTACGAGGCTATATCTAGCATCTTGAAATTGTCATCATTCGATATAGTATAGATATAAAGTCAAAGTAGCGGAGTTTTGGCATCCTGCATTGCATATTCTAGTATAGGCGAATAAAAATTTTGTTGGGGGGGGGGGTGGAATCCACCCCCCAGGTGAGATAGGGTTAATCCTTTAGTCTTCTTCTTGCCCCTAATGTTGTCATCAGGACAACGCCTCAGAGAATGACCCGTTTCAAGACATGTGGAGCATTTTAGCTATGTGTTATATTCATTGTGGATGTGACCAGGTTCACCGCTTTTGTAAAGTGTTTGATGTTTCATCCTGCTGCTTTGTGATCTTGGGAATCGCACTTGCAACATGTCGGTGGATGTCTGTTGTGAAGTACAAGGTTGTATGCTCCCAACCTAATAACATTAGGGATTGGCCTTGCTAGATCCATAGTTACAGTGATGATTCCATTTAAGTCCGTACCAGCAATTGTTTGCCTTATGAACTCTATTACTCTTCCGAAGTTAGCGCAGGTGCTATTGATTACTGTCAACTTCATATCTAACGGAGCAAGGAACACAAAAGTTGTCTTCTTTCTTTTGTAGGTATGGTCTTGGAGGGACAAGTCCTCTCCCCAATTCTAATTTATTAATTCTGTGTCTTCGGAAAATTATTGATTTTCTGCTAGCGTGGAGAAAGTCAAGTCAAGGGGATCCCGCCGATTTAAAGAATGTTCGTAAAAACGATTTCAAGAGGAACCTTCAATATTCTCATTTACATGAGTATTATTCCGTTTTGATTATGGTTTCGAAGTACACTTTACTTCATGTTTATTCACTTTGGTGTCCTGTCATCCACTTGAAAAGCTGTCCGTTCCAAGGGTCAAAAGTAAGGAATTATGTTGAACAGTTTGCGGTCCACATATTTGTAAATAATGCATCAAAGAATGCAACCATATGGAATGTGACTCCCTCGATTGACTACGAAGGCGCATGAATTGTATGCGAAGGAGCGTGTGGTGTGTGTACATTTGTGGTTTATACTCAACTTGTTTTGCAAGACTCAGATGACTGCCCGGCCCCTCAAAGTTCTCTCACTTTACTTGAAAGGAGTTTCTTAAGCTCTTGGAGGCTTCGAACACTGCGATTTTTCGATTGAACGGCACCGTTCGGATCATTTTAAATGCGGGAACAGCCAGACAGCTATGAAACAAAGAAATACCTATATTTGTGGGGGCCGAGGGCCGAGCGCCATGGTCTCTAATAGCGCCAGCAAAACCACCAACATAGAGAGAAAGGTTTGTAACAATTATTTCATGGAAGATCTTAGCAATTTGAAACTTAATTCGTATGTTGACAGATAAATATGGCCAGGAAATATGGTATGGCTCTTATTTTAATGAACTATAAAACAGGAACGCCAGTAAGCCACTTCAGAGTTTTGGAAGTGCATGCGCAGATGCCTATTTTTTTCAGGAATTGGGACCAATTATGGATAAATTCGAACTTCTCAATCCTTGCTTCTTGTTTCTGCCACCTTTGTTTACTTCAAGCAAAGCAGCAGTGACGGACGGAACTACAAAGGAAACTACAACAACTCTCCAAGATTTTCAACGTTGGAGAGTGCCGGAACTTAAATACTTTCTGTTTGATCGTGGCTTAAAGGTTTCAGGGAGGAAAGAGGATCTGACGGATTTGGCCTGCAGGGCACATCAAATGAATATTCTTGTCAAACTTACTGCAGACAAAGATAGGAAAAGAAAGAGAGAGGCATATGAAGCCTGGCTTGCCGTGAATGAATGCCAACTTCCTGATCCTTTGGCATCCTCAAGCGAAAATGGTAAAATAGCCTAAAATCGCCATGGCTGAATGAACATGATGGGGTGTGCAAATGGCCTCCTGTCTTCCAAATTGAGATTGACAAGTTCCTACTGACCGCTGATCAGTCGATTGGCCTCAGGAAGCAATTATTAAGTGATTGCAAGGAGGGGAAATCTTACAGGATGGTTAAATGAGATATATTTCTATGGAATCAGCCGCAAGCAAACCCATCAGATAAACTCATAACCTCACACTTTAGATCGAATACTTGATCGCTTTGTTAACCTAGACAATGATAAGGTAGCACTTAAAAGCACAATCACGCAGTTGACATCAGACTTATCTGAAAATGTCATTCAAATCTCAACTTTGAAACATGACAACAAAGCACTGCGAGATTCAATCAGTGAACTGAAATCAGCCAAAAATAAAATCTCCCAACCTTCTGTGAAACGGATACAAATAATCTTAAAAATAAAATTAAATCGCTGGAGAAAAAGTTTGCTGATTTGAAATCAACGGGGACCGATCTAAATAAAGATCATAGTGAATTGCATCAACAATATTTGAATTTTTGGAAAATTATAATGATGGAATTTGTTGCGATAAAACTGGTGAATGACTTCCCCCTCAACAAATCTGCACAATACAACAAGATATGCTTGTCGCTCAAGATGATGTGCCAAAACTTCAAACAAATTTTGATGCCCTTAAAAACAACATGAACGATAAGCTCGACCATTTTACCCAGCTAGCGAAAAGAGCAACAGTTCCAAGCCCGCTAGTCAACCCTGATATACCCATGTCAGTTTGTTCAAAACCTGTTGATGAACAAGTAAACTTGGAAAAGGCACCCCTGCTTTGCGAAAACGGATATAAAACAGGGAGACAGCATCTTCACAGCATTCCTATGCATCGTTAGCTATGGAATCATGTGATGCATCAACAAGTGATGGTACCATCAACAACACTGCACCTGTCATCAATAAAACTAATCTAAGTGAGAAAAGTACATTAATCACCCGGGGGGGGGGGCTACTTCACTATAAATTCATACAGGGGTGTGCGGTGCCAGAAGTTCTGTTAACTCATAGACTACCGGATACCGTTTATCCTATTGTGTCCTGTATCCCTGCAGGTCGAATGAAAAGTTCTCACATGTGTCCCCGCGAGGTGTTTTTGTTGCGAGGTAAAAATGTACTTCTGTTTTAAAACTTAGTTTTTCGGCAAGTAAATTGCTTGTTATAAGAAAATGAAGTATTACTATGTTGAAGGCAAAAGACTGAAGTTTTCGAATCAAAAAGAACATTCAAAATCAGTGGCCGCTTCTCAAAGATATGAGGGGCCTAATGCCAAAGAACGTCTCAGAGAAGACAATTTCAAATCATTCTCGTGCGACACTCTTTACTTGGTTGTAGAAATCTTATCATGAAAATATAAATGCTTGCTATATTGTTAAATATTGTTATAAAAATGAAATAAAGTTAGTTTAAATATCTACACTGCAGTCTAATTTCCTGTGTGGAACTCACGAAAACAGTCTTTATTCAAGACGCACAGGAAGGTAAACTTGTTCGTGGCTTCGTCGCTGCATCCTGTGCATACAAATCTCGACTGCGCATTTACTCCCCTACTTGAGCAATTTTTGCAGCGTCCCTTCCTCTCAACTTTCTTTGGCCAATGCCCACAGCCTGAAATATCTGGCCTTATTCCTCGTTTCCTTTTTCGACCATTCCTGTCTTCCCCAATCAACTGCTTTGCTAAGTTCTTCCTGAAATCCAAGAGTGTCCGGGTTGTTTCTTTCCCCTTTCGATTTTTAATTTCATGGTTTTTTGACTCGCGCATCAAAATAAGGGCATTTGAAATCGCCAGATCGACAAGAAACCAAAACAGATATGTCCACCATCACTTTGATGTCCTCGTTGTCGGGTAGGCAGTCCTCATTTGGTCACTTCGATCCACAGCGTTCATATTTTCGTTGTAGCTTTTTACAGGCCGAGGGCAAGGGATGTCTTTTGAAAAACCATCATGTTGTTTTCGCTTTACGGAAGTATGTGGCTCCTGTGGATCGTAATTTGAAGCAAGGATTCTGACTGGCTTTCTGCCCTTTTTTTCTTGCCATACATGAGCAGTGATTTTTCCCTTCTGCCATGTTTTGAACTGTCCTGGTTGCAATTTCATGTTGTTGTTTCCACGCTTCCCTCGTGTCTGTCGCATAGGTTCAGGTAGGCCAACTGCGTTTGCCTTCACTGTTCCACAGCCGTGCAATTTATTTTCGACTAACTCTTCATGCAGTTTAACTCCATTAAAATAGTTGTCAAAGTAAACATGATGGTGTTTTCCTTCGAGCTCTTTTGTCATCTTTCCTATGACCTTTTTGCCAAGATCCACTTCGCGCTGACCCCCACTTGGTTTTCCAACATAAACATCAATTTGCAAAACATATCCGTTGGTGCTGTCCGCTCTTGCCCAAACTTATTTACTCAAAAGGGATTGAAGTTTCGCTCAGTAGCAGTTAATTTTAGGGTGCATTTTATTTGACAGTTTTCACAAACAGGCATCATACAGTATTTGTCAATTTAAATATGAAAGATTTTCTCATCTTTAGTTTTCAGATAACAACAGTTTTCAGTTTTAAGATGTATTTATGCTATGGCCTGACTACACATCAAAATTTAGGGTAAAATGTATCATTTTTAGTTTTGCTTTAGGTCAACACATTTTGCATCGTAAGACGAATTTCGAAGATATTTGACAACTGTACAGCATCAATATATGCATGCTAATGTAACTTAAGCAGATAAAATTGTGTCGGCAGTTTGGAAACTGTTATCTGTCAGCAATCAGAAGGTATTGCCCAAATCTGTGTGTTTTCAAGCAACACCTATAAAATACAGTAAGATTCTAAACTGAATGAAAGCAGTCAGGTTGTCATACAGAAAATGTTTTGTATTTGTCAAAAGTATACATTTTAATCACTCAAATTTGTTTCAAAATTAATGGATAGTGATGTGTTTTACGGTAGAAGATGCAAAGGAAGTTAAATCTGGCACAAAGGTTTCAGGTGATATCTAACACCATTTGAGCTGATCGTGCCCAATAAGATCAAGAGGAGTAAATTTATCCTGCCAAAGATTGAAACAAGTTTAACTTTGATATCCTGAAGCCAGTGAATAGACAATAAAAGCTCAATTTGCTAGTTCAAAGCTCTGGGAACCTTATACTTTACAAACTTCAGTTGATAATGTCCTCTCTAAGGGCCATTGGTCTTGAATCATCAGCCTTCCTTGCTTTATAACTTTTCAGAAAGTGGATAAACTTTAACCTTATACTGATGGCTGTTTATCTGCATGTGTATTACACAAATTTGCGAAATGTATTCAGACAGTGATAGCAACTGCATAGAAATAAATTTCATTTTTAGGGTCAAATTATTTTTTTGAGTTTTAATCAAGACAAATTTCACCCTTGCCCTAGAAATCCAATATTTATGTAAATTGAAGGTTTTTATGTCTATTCTGCATAGATCAAAATTATTTTGCAAAGTGTCCCTCGATGTACAAAGCCATAAATGTGGACCATACAAATTCTTGTTTACCGAATTAAGGCCCTATTGAGCTCAAGGCTATTTTTTCCCAATAATTATAGATTTTATCCTTCTGCACCTGCCATTCTAATACGGCATTTCCTCACTTTTCACTTAGTTTTCTTCAGTTATAACATACTTAGAATTTGCAAGTGGCAAGATGGTTTGCATAAGGTGCACAGATGCATATATTTATGTAATTGGTGTAGACAGAGAGGGATTCGTTTGTCACACGTGCAGTTTTGGGAGACATTCTTGTAGACATGTAAAGTTTGTGAAGGAGCACTTAGATCTATGTAAAGAAGACCTTCCTGATTTCCTAATTGATCTGATCACGCATCACGCAGAAGCTACAAATAGATTATCGTTAACTAGCTGGAGAAATGCGTTATCAAAGCAACCTATTGCAGTGCAGTCAACAACTTTTTGTAACTTTGCAACAAGAATTTGCACAAAAGACGATGAATTAAACAGCAACCACAAACAAATGGAAGAACATTTTCTCTGTCGTGGGTATCACAAAGACATTCTCCAAGAACAAATCCTTAAAGCCATCATAACCCAAAGAAATACAACATTAAAGAAAGTTTTAAAGGAACAATTTATAAGAATCCCATTGGTAACTATGTTCAATTCTACACTCCCCCAAATTGGCAAAATCCTAAGAGATAGATGGGGTATATTAAACATAAGGCCAAAATTTAAGAAACTATTCTCGGAACCTCCGATCATTGCATTTTGACGATGCAAAAACCTACGAGAAATAATTGGCAGTAACACCATCTCTAACAGCAAAGTCGTAAGAAAAAAAGCCCGCAAAGAAACAGTTGAATATTGCTCACAATGTAACACCAAAAGAGGCCTTTGCTGCAACCATGTCATTAGAGCTACTGCAGAGGCATGAACGTAATACCGGGGGTCCCAAATAAAACGCAACAGATTCAAGAAATTCTGACGGAAGCTGTTTCAAATTAATAATCAAATGATTATTTTTATCTGAATCTACAATGATTAGATTAAATTTTGATACATTTTTGAGAATTTTTGGTGACTTGATTGAAGAGTTAAAGATTAACAAACTTCAAATTTGCTGTCAGGGCAGAACCAGAGCTACCAGCATTAGTGCAAAGTATACTGTATAATTAAAAGAATGGCAATATCTGAAACTTCACATGAATACAAACAAGTACATGACTTCATTAAGAAACTGCAACAAAGAGATCTCTTACTGATTCATGAGTTATCCATTCTCGAGGGAACTTTCAGTGTTCATTTATAATTGAAAGTATAAATCTAATATGGCCTAGTCATTTTTAAAAAGCCAGCAACCATCATGGACACTTAAGAAAGCATGGTTGTGTTTTGGTAGAAATCTTTATGAAAGTGTTCCTTCAATGTTCAATTAAATTGATGTGTTTGCGTGTGTGTCAGCAATGCTTTGCAATTGCAGGGATTGTCATGTTTTAATATTGCACATTGTTAATGCAGCAGCTCTGGTTTTGACCTTCGGGCAATTTTGAAGTTTGCTGATTTTTAACTCTGTAACCAAATCACCAAAAATACTGAAAAATATATCGAAATTTAATCTAATTATTGCAGATTTGAACAAAAATAGTTGTTGGATAATGAGTATGAAACAGTTTGCAATAGAATTTTTCAAATCTGTTGCTTTTTTTTTGGGACACCCGGTATATCTTTTTGAATGTACTCATTGTAAGAAACAATATGTGGGTAAATCGGAATGGCCTTTCAACTACAGACTTATAATTATTGTTCCAGAATAATATCAACGCAATACGATAAACTGCTACTGTTAGAGAAGCACTTCAAAGAGAAAAATCTTGTCTTTGAAAGAGACGCAAGATTCATAATAATTGAAAGAATTGAAAAATAAAACGTTGAAAATAGGACACAATTATTAAAGACACACGAGGACGACTGGATAAAACGATTGCAGACTCTTACCCCTAAGGGCCTGAACATTAAACTCAACCACCCTGACAAATTTTGATTTCGAAAAATCCCCCAAAATAACCCATGGGTAGGCCACTTTTTCCTTTCATAAAACTCTGCAATACTTTGTTTCCCTGTGGCCTATCATTTTAAAAGTTCAAATCTTCCTTTTGAACCAGTAATCTCCCTTAGCTTTCTTGTTTTGTTGTTTATTTTGTGTAATGTATTTTTGATTTTGTCGTTTTTGATCTTTGTTTTGTGTATTGACAATTAATTTGAATCGTAAGTACCATCCATAGTGAAGACCTGGTGACTTTATGTCTTTCTTCACTATGGATGCTACAGTGTAATGTAAGTATAAATATTGTACTTTTTTAATCTTGATAGAAAAAAAAAACAAAAACAAAATTGTCCATACATAAAACGTAACATTTAACTTCAATTAAACATTCATATGACGCCTTATTTTGGCGTCACGTGACCTCTTTTAGACCATGTGACTTCTTTAACCCTAATCCATATGGGCTTTTTTTGAGCTACCATTTATGGGGGGGGGGTGCTTCCCGCCCCCCTCTGAAAACTGCTTTAGACTCATCCGAATTCAATACAAATTGGCACAGGGTGGTAATTTGTAGCTCGTAGCGTAATTTGGGTGTAGCTGCCACGCCTTGTGACGTCACAGTGATGTCACAAAGCTGAAAATCTGTGAAAATCAGGCTTCCAAGTTGATTTCAAGTTTAATGAAGATTTTGCATTAACTTTGTGCAGTTTTTGGTTCAGTTTGACAACATATGTGGTGATAAAATATTATTTCATTGAAAATAACGATTTTGGAGTGATATTTTGGCAGAAATTAGCCGATTTTTGTGACGCCATTTGTGCGATTAATTATTCTATGTAAAAAGAGACCAAAAGAACCTGCAAAATGGTGATTATCTATAACAAATGTATCATTAGAGTGTTTTTCATTGAAAAAGTTCGAAAAAACTTGAAAAAATAGCTAATTAGTCCAAAATGGCAGCCAAAAGGACGTCATTATCAAAAAATGCTGACATCATCAAATTCCAGAAATTCTGGTATCAAATTGAAGCCCTTCGTTTGCTGATTCATTTGCTGTATAATACATCATAATTAAATCAAATAATTCCATTGAAATCATTGAAAACAATGATTTTGCTGCTACCACCTTCCAAATATGGGCATGTCACGTGACCTGTGAGTCCTATTGTTCTAAAATTTTTCCGACAAAATGTGGCTAATAGATAATTAGTAAAAGTTGGGGAGGCTGGAGGACATAGCAAACGCGTTTTAAAAATGCGGCAAATAAAACCTTGAGGGGGGGGGGTGGAACCCATGTGGATTAGGGTTAACATCACGTGACCACTAAAAGGGCTATAAAAAGGCATGTAACCTTGTAAACATTCATTCTCCTGATGATGTCAAGAACAGTAGAAGAATTAGAAGAGAAATAAAGAATTAAAGAATTCCAAGTCGTCTTTTTATTGCGTTCACCTTTATATTATCTATGGTTTCAAATATGTCTTATCATATTAGTTGGAACATTTGTAAACATAAAAATGATGTTCTGCAGCTTTCCGAAATTTCCTTGCTCTCCTTTGTTACAGATTGAAGAAAGGCAAATTTTTAGTAAAATTGCAGACCAGATAATGATACAATACCATTGTTGCAAGGCTTCCAAGCTTTGTTTTGTCAAATGCTCTACGTTTTCCTCTGTTTGCCATATATTTGAACTATATACGGTAAAAGAGCAGAAATTACCTGTACAGGCCAAGTTTTAGCCTTGTAGCAGGGATTATGACCTTGTTATGACCTTGTACTAACCTTGAAGAAAATTACAAGGCTATCAGAAGATTCTTAGTTACAACTAGTCTAGCACAAGGCTTCCACAAGGTTTCAACAAGGCTAATAAGAATTTTTCGAGCCATTTACAAGGTTACAGCAAGGATTTTTTAACAGTACACATCCTTTAGCATTGAAACAAATGTTAACAAAACAGACATATCGCTGCATAAAAATATGGTAAGGACTTATGATAAATATTCATTTAATCGATTGCATATGGGAAATCACTTCTGTAAAATGATAAAGTGTCAATTAAGTCCTTTAAGAGGAGCTTCATAGAATTACCTTGACCCCAGCAAACATTTTTACATTGGTTGGAATTTCCTTTGCCTCGAGAATATTTTCTACACTAGTTTTGTAAAGCAATTTATTTGTATTAACAAATTAAAACACTTTCTATGCCTGGGCCTCACAGTTACTTTTTGAAAATAGGTAAATTTCTATCTGGTTTGTCCTCCATCAAATGCTTTTTGGCTGCTGATGATGATGGCTCGTATGTTGCTGTTCCATCGTAATATGACTGTAATTCGACCTTTCTTAAGGCAACCCTGGAATGTTGTGTATCGGATTCACCACAACAGCAGCACTACCAACAACGAATACAACTGCAACCAAAAATGCTTCAACAAAACTGTCAAAGTTACTACGAATATCACCAGCATCAAGCAACAGCCCAAGAACAACAACCCTACATCTCTAAAGAACAGCCACCTTTTTGGAAACTTTGGTCTTCCAAGGGGACCCATGCCGATGGCAATTAACTATACGGGTTGCCGGCCAGTCCAGTGAGATCTTTCGTGAATTCTTCTTCAACTACTCCATCATTTTTAAACGTAAATGGACTTTCACAAAGCAAAATCAACGATCCTGACTTTTTACCCAGCACATTAAACCATATGATTTTAGCTTCTTAGTAGAAACTTTCACAAACAAAGACTCAAAAATAGGCTTTAACGGTTACTTGACGCATATTTCCTACCGCAAAAATGAGTTGAAAACAAGCAAAAGATCATCTGGAGGCCTAGTAATATGCTACAAAAACAAATTCAACAAGGCGATAGAAATTATTTCCAGTTCCAGGGATAAAATTCAAGAAAAATTATTTCTCCTTCAAAGAAGACATTTTCCTAGGAGTAGTGTATTTGATCCCATCTAATTCTTGCTCACTAAAACACAGAACAGACTGTTTTGAAACGTTAAAGGAAGAAACAATAAGTTTTTCAAAAAGTGGTAATGTAATCATAGGTGGGGATTTTAGCAGTAGAACAGGTAACATACACGACTTTATAGATAGTGACACAAATGACTTTGGAAACTCAGATCCTGACCAAGAAATTGACAATGGAATAAAAAGATTCTTGCAAGATAAAAAAAGCAATAGTGCTGGAAAAGATTTAATTTATCTTTGCACTACCAATAAACTAAAAATATTGAATGGGCGTACTTTAGGAGATTTTTAGGGTAAAATCACATGCTTTAAGTCAAACGGAACAAGTATAGAAGACTATGTAATATGCAGTGGAAAAACTGTTAGATGAAGTGCAGATATTCAAAGTTAAACCAATAACTACATATTCTGACCACTGCCAACTACACCTAGAAATAAACTTAAAATTGAAGAAATGTAACTATTCAAAAAGAACTAAGATATCAAACCTAGAAACAGTAAAGTGTAAATTCAAATGGAAAGCTACATCAAATGAAACCCTTAAAAATTATTTTACAGTCACTCTAATGAAGGAATTGGAAACAAACATAAACAATGAAATAGCAGAACAGTTAACAAACTTTCTAGAAGTAGCAAGCAACGAATGCTTATAAATAACTAAAATAAAAAGAAATAATAGATCCAAAAAGAATAGAATTAAGTTAAAAGCTTTTGATGAACAATGTTATAGAAAACGTGTGGAACTGAACAGAATCGGAAAACAAATGTGTGAAGAACCAACTAACCCATACATCAGAAATGTATATCATCAAAACAAAAAGGAATACAAGCGCATGTTTAAACTAAAACAACGCAATGAAAAGGAGAAACTACTTAAAAACTTAGATAATCTTAAATCACAGAGTATCAGAGAGAGATGGAACTCAATTAAGTCAATAATCCACGACAGTTATACTGATCCAACCAGTGAGATTCCGCATGAAGAATGGATTCCCTTCTTCAAATCATTAGGCTTTGTCGAAGAAGAACACTAACAATTAGATAACACACCAGAACTACCGTCTAATACAATTAAGGAACTCTCACAATTCCAGAAAATTGAAATGAACTTACAACTAAATAAAGAAATGACAACACAAGAAATTTTGCAAATTGGAAACAAACTAAAAAAAACAAGGCTGTTGGATTTGATAATATCTCAAATGAACTTATCAAAGCATTCATCAATCTCTAACTAGGAACAAAAATAATGAAGATACTATTTAATAACATGCCTAGTATGTCCTGAAAAATGGAAATTAGGGTTAATTAAACCAATTTTCAAATCAGGAAATAAACTAGACCCAGGAAATTACAGAGGAATCACTCTTACATCTTGCCTTGGAAAATTTTTCAATCAAATTATTGCCCTGCGCCTAACCAAGAGCTTTGAAGATATAAACATTTTAGCAGATAATCTAATTGGCTTTAGACCTGAAATGATAAGATATTCGTTGAACAGGTGTTGTTGAGTACTATAATTGTGATTAGATACAGACATAGCTAACTGTTTCATTGCTTCACAGCTAAAGCCATCAATTGTAAAATTGCCAAGGCTCCTCATCTAAAGGGCAACTTCAAAATAGGGTGTTCCTGACAGCATTGCATGAAGGAAAGAAGATGGACGGGTGAAGAAACCTAAACAATATTTATCGTACTGAAGAAGACTGACGGTTGCGGTTTATGAGAGAAAATTGCTTGCGGTTGATGGGTAAGAGCCATATAGCCCCCAATGTGAAAATATGACTATGCATGTAGTGCTTCGTTTCCATTGATTAATAAAAAGCTAAGCAACGAATTGAAACAGCTCCAAATGAATTTATCAGGTTCTGCTTAAACATGAATAACAGAGCAATCAAACCAAAGAATTTAAAAATATAAATTGGCTCCCTATTAAAGGGAGATTTAAACAATGTACTGCTACAAACGTTTACACATGTTTCGATAATTCAGCCCCATCCTATATGTCTGACTGAGATGTTCTTACCAGTTGGGCAGAGCCGGATTACTCGAAGATCTTAAAACAAAATACAGGCTTGGTTGTCCGGTATATATCATCGCAAACCTTAAATTAAGATTTGTTCATTGCGGCTTTAAATGCAAATTCAATACGATGATTGGCACAGTGTATTGTAAGAAGCCATGGGCGACTTTCTGACAGCTCTGTAAGAACACCATGATAAATGCCAGTATTGACACTGACTCCATCGACTGCTGCAGAGACAACTTTTTCAGTGTAACTTTTGGCTTCCAACTGAATTGCTCCTGCTTGCTGACTGCAAAATGCTGTCAATACCCTTTTTGATTGAATCAGCATCAACTCCACCATAGTCCCTCATTTCCAGCAAGGATACTACAAGGTAGCAAGGGATGCCGTTTCTCTCGACTCGGATTATAACGAGTTCTTTTTCCGTACCCGTTTTCCTCGCTTGAGAGCCACCAGAAAGAATTGAAAAGAAACGTTTGCTTGCAATGACTGCGGTGCATTTTTCACAGATTGATGTTGCGATGCAGTGAATGTATTCATGGGCAGCTTTGAACATCTTCAAACAACTTCTGAAGCTTACATTTCCTGGGGTAGAGCTCATCTGGGCCTTCATTATTAGCGTCATATTCTCCAGAAATTTAGTCATTAACATAGAAACTTGCCTTGATATCTTCCACGAGCTCTGGTTCATCCTCCTGGTACCTCTGCAGATGATGATGGATCGTAGCACTGAGGATGAATGGGCTGGGCCCAGCTCCAAATATTGCTCTTGTGAATCGGTATTCAACAACAGGTGATTCTTCTTCAGCAATATCCTTGATCAAGAGAAATCTCATTGCGTCTCTATCTTTTTGATCAATTTCAATCTGCAAAAAAGCTTACTTGATGTTAGCTAGCAGAACTGTCTTGTGCATCCTGAATTTCAACAACACAGAAAATAGGAGTGGAGTTAACGATGATCCAGTATGCAGGCACTCATTCAGGGACTTGACACCCTTTTACGTCTTGGCAAAGGCATCGTACACAATTTGCACCTTGGTAGTGGCAGCATCTTGCCTGATAACACCTTGGTGTGGAATATAAGTTATGCAATTTCCGGTTGGTGTTTCTGGAACATGTTCATTGATGCCTTCCTCCAGCTGCTGCTTAATTATTTCATCATATTATTTCAGGATTTCAGGACTCTTCTTCAATCTCCTTAATTTGCTGTTCAGGTTTTTTGTATAGTATGTCGAGAAATTTCAGTCATTACATCAAAGTTACAATTTGAAAGATGCTGACTGATATTTGCTTGTTTGTAATGTCATCAACAAGACAGAGTTACATTTTTGGGCTCAGTGGTGCATATGTCTTATTTATAAAGTCTTGGATTGTTTGAAAAAATAATGTGTTTATGCATACTTTCCATTGTGATGAATCTTTGCACACACAAGCAAACAGGAGGGGTTTATCACCCTTCCGAAAAGCCATACGAGATTTTTTAAAACAATAGGATTTCTAAGCATTTTGGCTTAAAGTGAATTAAGCGGAAAGTTGAGTCAGCGGAAGCTATTGTTCTCATGAAAACAATAGTTTCCGCAACTTCCGCGGAATTCACCTGGCCGTATCTTAATGAAATTTTGCGATGATCCATTAACCTTTAAAATCCTTCCGCTGACTCCACTAATCTTGCGTTGGTCATTGGGCTATTTGAGATCAGCCCTAAGGATTTCTGCTGCAAAACTTGACACTGCCAAGCAAACTCTACTGTCGGGGGAAAATTGCTGTCTTGTATGCAATCTTGAGGTGTAACCCAAGCAATACATGTCACTCTGAGCCGAAACCTTCAGGGTACGGTTTTTTACCTTTGCTGGCAGGCAACACTTCTCGCCGAACAGTACCAGCTTTGGTTGTGGGATGATGTAGGCATCATTGACCAAATATGTGTGACTAAACCCACAAATGGTCGGAGCTCCATTGGTTGTGCTCACCAGAATATTCTTGCAATTTATGTTGTTATGCAGGATACCATTCTGGGCATGTATGTAATGTATGTAATTGCATTATTTAGGCCAGCGGTCAGCCGGAAAAGATTTTTTTAATTTTTTATTCAATATAAAATTTTAAAAACAAACTACTTAAAGCTACTTACGTACGAGCTACTTTACTACACTACAAGGACGATACCACAGAGTGCAAGGGACCATGACAACTCCGCAGTCATTAACATAGAGAATGTGTAACTAAACTAAATTAAATATACAGCTATGAAAAATACACATGAACAATTTCTACTGATAAATACTAAGGTTCGTTTCACATTGTATGTCGAGCCAACTTTGGGCAATCAGGTCTAATTCACAAGAATGGGTGAAATGGAGATGAAATTTTTCAAATTAGAATTGATTGTGCCCAATGAGTCAAACATACAATGTGAGAGGGGTACTTCGGGGGGGGGGGGGTCCCAATACCGCAATACCGCACGAAAAAGACACCAAATACCGCAATACCGCACCAAAAAATAGCAAAATACCGCAAACGCTAGAAAACTAAAAAAATGCTGTTAATACAGTATACCGGTCTGTAGCAGTTTGATTCCGGCCTAAATCCACCTTCCTTCATCAAAATATGTAGTTTGGTCTATTAGATCGTAGTTAGATGTTTTACAGACGAAAGTGTGACATGAGAACTACGGGTAAAGTTTTGTTGATGTGCTTTCAGTAAAACTGCATTGACCGCAGAAATTATGAATTTATAGAACATTTCATTGTTTTGAATGTCGATTTTGCTATACATAAGGCCTGACTTTTTCGCGAATACGAGATAAAAGTTTGCTCTGGCTGACGCTTTTTTTTGTACACATTTTCCAAATGTCGATGTAGGTTCAGATGGTTATCCAAATCTACACCAAGGTACACGTTTTTTTTTATAAGAAACTGGTTTATAAGAAACTAGTACTATGATGACCAAAAATTTAAGAAACTCTAGTACTACGCTCAAGAACAGTTAAGAAACTCTAAAACTTTATTTCTTGTATGTGTCACTTATTCTATGTCTCTCTAACAAAGGTACATTAATCTTTTCTTGACTTTTAACTGCAAAATTTGTAAATTTTTGCCTTGATGTGCATGGCTTCTTCTTGATGATAATGTCAATGCAAAATGGAAGCCCTTTCTTGAGAAGAAGGCTCAACTTCAGACAATACCGCAATTTTAGGCCCAAAAAATAAGAAACTAATTAAGAAACTTTTACTTCTAAAACACCGAGATTTTCATGCGAAATTAAGAAACTTTTAGTACTAAGTGCTGATCCAAGTTTCTTATAAAAAAAATGTGTACTTGCATGATTTTGTCTCATTAATAGTTTGATTGTAGATGTTGATGTCCAGGTTTGGCTGTTTGGACAATTTTTGATGTGATCCATATGGCACAAATTCAGTTTTACCTCTTTTCAAGTTAATGAACAAGTTATTTTCATCAAGCCAATCAGGGGCGGATCCAGCCCGAAGTTGAAAGGGAGCAATTTTCAAAGAGGACACCAAATAAACAATGGAAAGTGAGCGCGCCGAGGGCGCGTGAACAATTTTTGGAGAATATTCTTTGATTTACTAAATAACGCCTTGATTAATATGTTGCCCTCATATTTAAGTCAAAACAGTTACAAAATTGTGCATTAGAGTCAGGACAAGGGGACGAGGGGCGCTTTTCTCACCAAAAAATGGGCGCTAAGCTGAATTTTCATCATGAGGAGGGGCAGTTGCCCCCACTTGCCCCCCCCCCCCACTAAATCCGCCGCTGAAGCCAGTCTGTAACTTTTTGCAGTTAACTGTTAAGTAAATGTTCTATTTCCTTTGAGTTCTTTCTTGCACAATATAAACAGTATCGTCGGCATATACGGTAGTGTAATGCCAGCATCAGTGAGCGGAATATGGATGTCGTTGATTATCAGCCCAAAGAGAAGGGACCCCAGGATGGATCCTTGTGGGACACCACATGTAACGTTTTCTTCGCATGAGCTGGCGTGATCAAAGATTTCCTATTGTTTCCTATTAGAGAAATAATCACCTATCCATTGTAATTTCATATCATCTATACCATAACTTGGCCATTTTTCCAGCAAGGTTGCATGACGTACTGTGTCGCAATATGGACAGCACCACCAAGTACGCCTTTTTCAACGTTTTGTCTAGACTTTTCTGACAGTAAGGTCACTGCATGTTGCGTAGATCTCCCTTGTCTAAACCCAACCTGATGTGGGCACAACATGCCATTCGATTCAAGGTACTGGGACAGTTGATTATAAATGATCTTCTGGATAACTTTTGAAAGAGCAGGAATTACCGTGATATGCGTATAGTTGTCCAACATTGTCGGATTGCCTGATTTGAAAATATGGGTGATTTTCCCACATCTAAAGTTTTGATTCGTACAAATATTTTGATTCTTTCTTCAGATAAAAATGTTGCGTGCTCTCCTCCACAGGTATCTTTTCAATGTCGAGCAGGTGGAGCAGGCACAAGGAGAGAGAGAGAGAAAAGGGACCTCCCTCTCCTTCGTTTTTCTTTCCTCTATCAATTCGTCTCGAAGATGCTTTTTTCTTCAACAGGAAAATGCATGTTAATTTTCCTACAATACCGCATACCGCTCTGTGAAAGCTCGACACCGCAATACCGCAAGTTTTTTCCGTCATTACCGCAATACCGCACAAAATTTACCCCCGATACCGCAATACCGCAAACCCCGAAGTACTCCTCATGTGAAACAAACTTACAGCAAAAAGAAAGAGAAGCAAACGGTCTTGGGGACTATGAATTGTAAACAAAGGCCAATGCTGTGAATTTCCTTAGTTAAATCGACCAGTTTAGTGAATGAACTTTAGGGCCAGTTCAAGTACATGTTTATTAACGTCGCTAGAAAGGTCTTTATCATCATTCTCTTCGCTATCCAATTTTACTTTTAAGAGCGGGACAGCAGAGCTTGGCAAACAAATTACGAGCTTTGGAATATCTCCACGGACAAAATGAGATGTGGAATATTTGGGTGGCTATTCAATATTGTTAATATCTGATATTCCTTGACTGCAAAGTAGTTTCTTATATGCGGGACACTACTGTAGCAGCTGACAAATCTACCACAAAGAGCTTCATATTCACAATTGGACAGTAACAGCACTTTGCAATGCATGTCTTCCCAAAAATGTATCTATTTAAACTTTTATTGAAGGAAAAATATTTATGTCTCAATAATTTAGTTTACTTGAGGGCATTAGAAGGTATGATGCACCACTTGTGGGATACTGTAAATATGTTCTGAGCATGTGCAGTAATGCTATGAATATGTCATTGAAAATCTTTTATTGAATTTTACAATGCGTTTAATTTCACATGGGTAAAATTGTACGATCAATTTTCTCAATGGAAATTTTCTACTGAATTTCACAGTGTGTTGAATTTCACTTGCAAGTAAAATTGCACAATCAATTTCTACACTGGCAGGTTTCGCATTGAATTTCATGGTGTGGCAGATTTCACAGCAGTGAAACTGTATGCAGTCGATTTCGTTGGTGGATTTTACGTTGAATTTCACAGTCTGGTGAATTTCACCACTGGCGAATCTCACCACACTTTTACCAAGTTGAAAACAAAGTAGCTCAGTATTGCACCAGATTCTGTTCAGTCCTATTTCTTGTTTTCCATGTGAACTTTTCCAATCGTTTTCATAGTCCAAAGTTGTTTAAAATGTGGTTTTAGCCATCTGTTGAGGTCTCTCTTGTTTAGTTTTCATCTTTATTTGCAGATATAGATTGAAACGCATGATGACTTCTTCCAAAGATATACTCAAATGGCTTTATTCCTCTGAGATCTTTTATCATCTTAACTTCATCATCAAAAACGCCCTGTTTACTGTGACGCGTTGAATTAGCAGGTACCCCTGTATGTTTGTCAAAATTCAAGTTTACGTCTCTAATACGGGGGACTGCTTTACTCCGCAGTGGGTTACGCAGGTTAAGAAACACAGGTTAAATTGTGCGGGTCAAAACTAGAGGCCATGGGCATACTGGCTTTCGGCTTACAGCCTACTGATGTTTTAAATATGATAGTCCAAAGGTTACCTGGCTACATTGTGATAAGAAACCTTCATAGTCTCGACGATCATTTGGTCTGGGAAATCTTAAATGCAAATTATAATTTGTCCACATAATGAGATTTGTTGCTAAGGGAAACCCCAGAAACCTCTCCAACATAATAAAATCTATTTCAAAGCAGTGAGTTCTGGGATATCATTGGTTTGGCATTTTGTATAGTGGCATATGTTTTCAAGTTGTTTGGACACTTCTGCTAGGTAAGATTTTTTAGTCCATAGTACGATAGCTCCTCCTTTGTCAGCCCTTTGGATAACAATTTGTTTCTGTTTGGCTAGTGTATCAATTGCTTTTCCTTCACTTGCTGACAGGTTAGATGTGTTTGCCTCTCTCGTGTTGTGGGTGTGGTTAGTTATATCTTCTGTTATTTTGTCAAAATATTCTTGTAGAGGTGGAAAAGTATGACCTGGTGGGACCCAAGAGGATTCCAGATTAAATGGTTCATAATTTTTTTGTGTAGGTTGGTAAAAGAAATGAAATTGTAGTTTTATTCTACGTGTGAATTCAGCAAGCCCTTTCGTAACATCCTTGTGCTGTACCCGTGCAGGGGTGGGTATGAAAGATAGACCTGTTTTAAGGAATAAAGTTTCCCCCATGGTTAATGTAGTTGTACCTAAATTGACAATATTATTGATTTGTTTGTATTGTGTAACAGCCCTGCCCAACTTTTTCTTTATCGCATTTGTTCTAATTGTGCCGTGTTCCTTTTTCTGATTTTTGTTCAAAATTTTCCTTAATGTTTTCCTTAACTGTGGTCACGATAGAGAGTGAGAAGAAAAGACTCATCAATTTTTTGCCCAAGCTCAAGATTGAAAATATTAACAATTATATGGTAGTATATTAACAATATATGGTAGTATATACAAAGGGCTATCTTTAAAACAGGGAACGGGGAACGGGGAACTTTAAAACGGGGAACTTTAAAATGGGGAACGGGGGAACGGGAAACTTTAAAATGGGGAACTTTAAAAAGGGGAACATTGGGAATTACCATAGTAATGTACCTTTTCTTCGTGGCACAGGCATACACGTATGTTTATAGGAAACTAAGAATTTCGGCCAGTACTGGAACTTTCTTAAAATTATCAGATCTTTAATACTCGGGAGTTTCATACGAGTTTCTTTGGGGTTCCATAACAATCTTCATGTTCACCACCTGTGCCCATGAATGTTCACACGTTTCAAAACAGAGTCATTGAAGTCTTTCCAATGTTTTGACTTCTCTCAGGTACCTTTCAAGTGGCTATCTTTAAAACGGGGAACTTTAAAACGAGGAACGGGGAACATTAAAATGGGGAACTTTCAAATGGGGAACGGAGAATGGGGAACGGAGAATGGGGAACTTTAAAATGGGGTACTTTAAAACGGGGAACAGGGAACTTTAAAACGGGGAACTTTCAAACGGGGAACTTTCAAACGGGGAACGTTGGGAATTACCATAGTCATGTAACTTTTCTTTGTGGCACAGGCATAAACGTATGTTTATAGGAAACTAAGAGTTTCGGCCAGTACTAAAAGTTTCTTAAAATTATCAGATTTTCAATACTCGGGAGCTTCATAAGAGTTTCTTAGGGGTTCCATAACAATCTTCGTGTTCACCACCTGTGCCCATGAATGTTCACACGTTTCAAAACAGAGTCATTGAAGTCTTTCCAATGTTTAGACTTCACTCAGGTACCTTTCGAGTGGCTATCTTTAAAACGGGGAACTTTAAAACGGGGAACTTGGGCTTCTTTGCCTGAATGCACCATCCTCAGATTTGAAACGAGCACGGTATCCTTATTGTGGTATTTATATTTGAATTTACACGTATTTTTTACAAGAAACTGCCTATTTTCTATAAGAATCTCAGCTCTCGGATCACCAAAAATTAAGAAACTCCACTACTGGGAAAAAGGAAATCCTTGACATCTTTTTGTTTTATTTTCACTTGTTTCCTGTATGACATTATTCATTTTTAAAGATAGCCATACACAAAGTTATGCAAAGTTCATTGTCTGTTTCCTCTTCTGTTCATGTTCATGTTGCTGTTTTTTGTTGCTCGCTGTTCTTTTTGCATGTTTCACATATGGGACAGTGCTTCTTTTTGTCCTTGCCTGTTTTACTATTGTGCATTGATGGACATAGCCTTGATTCCCGTTTCAGCATTTTTTTTATCTGCCAGTGATCGCAGTTCTTGTCTTTCAAAAACGAGCCGTATTTGTTGTGATTTGTCTTTCAGGGAAACCAGCTGTCGGACTTCCATGTTTACAGCAGCATGCAAACTTCCCCTGACTGTTCACTGAGCAACCCGATAGTTTTATGCTTTTTTACAAACCTTGGAACAGAATCAATCAAATAAGATGGCGGTCACAGGCGCTTTGCTTGTTTCTTATTTTTATGTTCTTGTTTTGATGAATAATTCAAGCTGCTTGAAAGTATGTTGGCCAGACATGTACAAAAGATTTGTGAATGGTGATTTTGATCAGTCCGAAAACAGTTTTATCAAAGACCAAGGAATTTTGGATTGTAAATTGCTTGGAAGGCTGACAGCGTGGGAAACATTATCAAATGGCCTATTTGCAGTAGAACGAAGAAAAACTCTGCGCCACAGCAGGATTTCGACTGGAAATCAGTGTTTACTGAACAAATATATTGTGGCTATGATTATCCTTTTAAGTGGGGACATATCGTTAAACCCAGGCCCAGGGATAAATCAAAATATTCAAAGAGAAGACGGTAGTCATCACGGCATGGACATGGGCAACCTCTTGCGCTGCAGAGGCATCAAAGTTTTTCATCAAAACATACGTGGCTTAATTTCTCATAAAGACGCTCTCGTGGAATTTTTATCTAGATTTGAAAGCGATCAAATTCATATTTTTGGTGTCAGTGAATCACACTTATTAAAGGATTCGATTTTAGATGGGCAAATTGAAATTCCAGGATACAAACTACAGAGAAAAGATCGTCATACTGGAGAAGGTGGAGGAGTGGCTGTGTATATAAAAGACACTCTGTGCTGGCACCGGAGGTATGACCTCGAGACGGATGACATAGAATGTATTTGGATCGAACTCTCCATCAACAAGTCTAGACCTATGCTCTTGGGTAACATTTATAGACCTCCGGACACATCACTCTATCTCCCCGGAGATTTCAATGAAAAACTCGAGACAATGCTTGAGAGGATCAATTGTGAAGAAAAAGAGACGATATTATTAGGAGACATGAATTGCGACTTTTTAAAGAAGGCGTCGAATAATCCATTGAAACATGTCCTTTCAAGTCAAGGCTTTGTTCAAAATGTAAAAAACCCCACGAGGGTGACAAAAGACTCGAAGACCTTGATCGACGTTATCCTATCGAACTGCCCTCAAAATCTTCCAAAAACAATCGTCATAGAATCTAGCCTGAGGGACCATTATATGGTGGGAACAGTACGCAAATTGAACAGTTTGAAGCTTCAGCCTTGCCTGATTACATGTAGAAATTTCAAACAATATGACAAAGAGAAGTTTATCGGAGATCTTAAAAATGCCCCTTGGGGAAAAGTGTACACCGAAAACAGCGCAAATAAGGCCTATGAGAACTTTGAATTGACTGTGAAGGGTATCGTTGACAAACATGCCCCTCGTATCAAAAAGAAGGTTCGAGGAATTCATTGTCCGTGGAGAACCCCTGAAATCAGTGAACTGATTAAAACTAGAGACTACCATCTGCGCAAGGCAAAAAAGAGTAACAATGATAATGATTGGTATAACTATAAGAAATATCGTAACAAGGTGACTGCAAGTATAAGGAAGAGTAAAGCCCAGTATAACCGAAATCTGATCGAAGAAAATGTAAAAAATCCAAAGCAGATTTGGAAAGTTCTTCAAACGTTATACCCTCAAGGCAACACTTCACAGATCAATTCAAAAGTCGTTGAAATAGCTGGAAAAATGGAAAATAATAAAGAAAAAATAGCTGATGGTTTTTGCAAGGCTTTCACTACATGTGCCGAAAAGCTATGCAGCCTTCTACCATCATGCTTCACTTGGCAAAATGATGGCGAGATTGAACAAGCACAGACGCGATTCTTTTTTAAGCATGTTACAAAGCAAAAGGTTCTCCGTCATCTCTTAGGCCTAAACTCGAATAAAGCTCCAGGCCACGACGACATACCAGCAAGGCTACTGAAGGGCGCTTCTTACGTACTGGCAGAGCCCTTGACCAATATCATAAATAAGTCGTTAAGTCAGTCGGTGGTTCCAGATAGTCCAAATTCCAAATAGCAAAGGTGATAACCCTCTTTAAGACTGGAAGTTTGAGCTCATTTGACAATTATAGGCCTATCTCGGTTTTGCCCACAACATCAAAAATTATGGCGAGAGTAGTTTATGACCAGTTGTCAGAGTACTTGGAGCAACAAGGATTGCTATCAGAGTCGCAGTATGGCTTCCGAAAAGGTTATAACACTGAGCTGGCCGTCACGGTGTTTACCGACAACATTCGCCGTGCGATTGACAGTGGTAAAATGACTGGAGCTGTGTTCATAGACCTCCGAAAAGCCTTTGATACGGTGGAGCATAAAGTACTCCTGTCAAAGCTGCCACTCAAGGGAATCGTAGGTGGCGAACTCTACTGGATAGCGAACTATCTGTCGGACAGATATCAGTATGTTCAGTATGATGGAGTTAACTCTGATCGTGAGCTAGTCAAATATGGTGTACCACAGGGCTCTATTCTGGGGCCGTTGTTGTTTCTACTACAGATAAACGATCTTGTCAAAAGTGTGAAAAACTGCAATATTCAAATGTATGCTGACGACACAGTCATCTACACGTCACACAGCAACATCAGTGTCATTGAACAAACCTTAACATCCGAAATGAACAATGTTTCAAAATGGCTCGACAAAAACAGGCTCATCATCAACTTAAAGAAAGGAAAAACGGAGTCAATCCTATTTGGCACAGCAAAACGCCTCTCTTCGAAAGATCCGATCCAAGTGTATATGAATGAAAAACTAATAACTGTTGCTGATGGGTACAAGTACCTTGGAGTTTGGCTGGAACCAACTTTAAATATGAACGAACACCTCCGAAGAGTTTTAAGAAAAGCAAATGCTCGAATAAAGCTGTTGTCTCGGGTACGTGATTCATTGTCGGTTTTTGCTGCTAAGGCGGTATACAATTCGTTCATTTTACCGACAATGCTATACTGCTCTACGCCAGTTGTTAAAGTTTCAGATACAATGTCAAAGAAATTTGAAAGTGTACAAAACAGAGCGCAAAAAGTAATCTACGGATCGCAGAATAACAACAGATGTAAACTTATTTCGGTCAACAATCAGAAAAAGCTGAAAGTAGTAATAGAAATGTTCAAATGCCGTCAAGGGACCTCCATACCAGCCCTCAGAACGTATGCAGACAATGTCGACCATAAACACGAAACAAGAAGCAATAAATCGCTACTTAGACTGCCTTTAGTTAAAACAGAAACTGCGAAAAGGTCACTTTACTTTCAAGGGCTGTACTGCTTTAATGAACTTCCAAGAGACATACGTTCCCTGGAATCAATTGTAATTTTTAAATCCAAGTTGAGAGAACACTTTTCATCGTAAGAAAAAAATGTAAAGGTAGAGGACAATTTTTTAAAAAATTTTAGAGATTTTATTGTAATTAACTCAATTTTAATCAAGGTTTTTTTTTCTAAGATCTTTTATGTTTTTAACAGGGCCCTTATTGATAACAGCACTTTTGTTGCTGAAAAGGCTACCCCTGTATAAAGAACTGTATTATTATTATTATTATTATAGAAGATTAACTCGCGACCTTTCCTTTGTATGCTTGCATTGGGAAAGTTAATTGGGTATAACTGGCCAAATTTTGTACACTTTAAACACAGAATGGAAATCTCATCGTCTGAAAGAAACCTGTTAGCCATCATTAATGCATGGATTTCTGCAAAAAGTTCAAATATCTCTGCAAATTTTTCTTTGATATGACTTCCTTCAATTATTTTGCAAAGGTCTGCTGAGGTTTTGAGAATCTTGCTGCAGTGGTTCCCCACAAAAAACATTACCATGGTAGGCTTGTGGTATCACCCCAATCTTATCTAAGTAAGCCGAACGCTCTCTTTCTCTTTGACCCATAGCTGACTCCATTTCCTGTTTAATCCATCACATTTTTCTTGCAGCTTGGTAATGTCAACTTGGACCTGCTCTTCAGCATCCAAACATGTTGCTGCTTTGTGTGAAATTTCATCCATAACATCTTCTACAGAAGATATCCCTTTCCCACATGCCAAACAGGAGTATTTATCATTTTCCCTTATAGCCAGTTCTTCAGCTGTAGTGAATCCTGCACAAAGGGTGTGAAACCATCTATTACAGTTGTCACAGCATACCCAAAATGGGTGATAGTCATGTGAAGTTGCTACACAAGTTACTGCTTTACAGCTTCCCTCAAAATCCTTTTTCTTTGGCACCTTGTTTGTTTCTCTCGCAATCTTCTTATTTTCTTCCAAGTCACCACTCGCAACTGCTTGTAAACGGTTTACTAAGTTTTCAAAGTCTACAAGGCTTTCACTAACTGTTTTCAACTCATTTTGTTTTTCTGACAACTGCAGTGATACCTCTTGCCAGTTGTTGTTGGCTTTTTTCCTGTGCATAACTTCATCTTCGTTCGACTTGGAAGTTTCTTCGTCAAGATTTCTACATTCTTTATTTACCAAGTGGAACAATTTCAATGTGATTCCTAGGGTTATATGCAATCCTGGTGGTACGACATATATTAGGTCAGCAACTGGAAAAAGCATCTTCTGGATAACAGAGTAGTGAAACTTGGCATTCTTCCTGTTATTGTTGTTATTTCTGTCATCACAAGTATTCTCTATGAACATGTCATTGTAATGTTTCACATCTCTTAAGGCAGCTTCGCAGTTGTCAGGTGTATGGGGAAATCCACCATGGTTTTGTAAATGTTTCAGCTCTACCAAATCTAATGATGATGGGTAAGATGAAGATGATCCTCCATGTCCCAGCATGTCATCTTGAAAATGGTAGTCTCCACCAAGGAAAATACATACTCTTTTCCCATTTATGGTTGATTGATGCAAATCTTTGATTTGGTTTATGAATGGATGAAACACTTTCCACATGTTGGTGAGAGAATCAGAGGCGTCAAACATGCAAAAAATATGGTTATTTTCCATAGACCCTATCTTATTGTTGTTGACAACTGAAAACGTGTATTTCATATGTGATCCCCCTTTGTCTCCACTGAATAACAGCCATAATTTATCATCAAAACATTTATGGTCCCAGAAGTCAGTTCTATTGCATGTGGTTGCTATGAATTCTTTCAAATCAATTACTCTAACATATGGGCATGGTGAAACGAGTTCATCACTTGCAACTTTATGCAAGCAAATGTTCCCACTGTCAACTTTCAGGCTGCTAACATGAGCTGTGTTCCCCTTCCTGACTTCCTCATTTGCCTTGCAGATGGAATGATATTAACGTTTCCATTGCTAAAGCATGTTCTCAAATCACACATTTTATTGTCAGAAATTCGTAGTAATTATTGCAGGTTGACTGCAGCTTTTGGTGACAGCATTCTGTTGTTGACAAATACCAGCATTCTCTGCTGCTGCATAGCTCACAGCTGGGTATAAGCGCATTATCTCTGTCAGGACAGCACCAACATTTTCCTCACTCTGATCGTCTTCTTTGGCAGCAATGAGCTTCATCACTTCCATTGTATACTTAGCTCTGTTCTGGACTTCCTTTGTGGTTGCATCTGTGCTCATCTTTGATCTTATTGGTGATTGAGCAAAATAGCTCTGCTTGCCACAACTCACTTGAGATTTACCATCTAACTTCCCTGGATATTTAGTTCCTTTGAATATGCTGGGAATGGATGTTGGAGCATGATATTTAACAATCGAATGGGATACACCTGAGATTACTGTGTTTTGCTTCTTGTTTTTCATCTCTGGTACAGGACTGCTCTGTCTGTTTGCTAATAAGTGCTTTCTTGTGGCAGCAAAACGTTTTTTTAAGATGAATGCATCATTGGTAGCTTCTTCTAAGGAATTTTCTAAACTTTCCTTAAAATAAATGAAGGCCTGCTAAAGCCTTCAAAACTGACTCAACTCCATCTCTTTGACATAGTGTCATGCAATTTAACCCTCACAAAGCGTTGTGTTTCATTGATCTACATGAAATCACTGTTTTCAAGCATTTTTATTTGTCCTTTCAGCAGAAACAAAGAAAAACGTGTTTTACTTCATAACTACCGAAACATTTGAGGCTTGAAGAGACTTTGAGTAATGAAATCATTCACTTTCATCATTCTAATAACAATTTTACACTGATTAAGTCTTAAAGTCCCTTATTGTGGTAGTTTTCATTAAAAAAACACGTTTTTGGTCGTTTTCTGCTGATGTGACAACTAAAAATGCTTGAAAACAATAATTTTATGCATAAAGATAAAAATCAAAAGTTTTCCGAGGGTTAAATTTCATGACACTATGTCAAAGAGATGGAGTTGAGTAAGTTTTGAAGGCTTTAGCAGGCCTTCATTTATTTTTATTGCAGAAAACATTGAAAAAATCTCAAAAATCTCCATTGTACCACAAAAATAAGAATGATCATAATTATTTTTTGGGTACGATTCAGAACAGACCCTTTGAGAGAAACGTGCACAAATAGTTCCTTTAATTTTGTAGTTTTTTGGTAAATACATTTTGCCCCAATTTTTACATTTTAACTGTTGAATTTTTAGAATGATTTTTAAAAATATGAATTTTACAAATTTCCGCCATTATGAATCACATAAAAATGAACCAAAATATAAATATTTCCAATAATTGTTGCAATTACTTGAAAGTACACGACTAGAGGATTGAAATAAGATCAAAACGAAGATTGTCGGACCTTTCTGAGCAGAGAAATATTGCTTTGAAAATTCAATTCAGGCAGCGGTATTCCGGAAGTGCTTAAAAATTTTCCTGGCTATCCGTTGTCCAATTTTTCAAATGTTTGCGTTTCATAAACATTCAGATTGTACTTGATGATATGGGCATGAAATAAATTCAGATTTTGAAACTTCATATTTTGATATTTATTCCAAACTTTCTTTTGTTCCGGATCACTGTGAATTGGTGCTAGTAAGCGCAGCCAGGACCAAAACCTCTCAAATTGAAAGCCACTGCTTCGCTGAAGTATTGTAAGATCTCTAATAACCCCATTTGTTATAAAACTGAGATCCTAAAGCCTATCACATTCTGGAGGGTCCTTTATCAGGTCTTCATGTTTCAGATTTATTGTTATCAGGTAGTTAAAATGAGGCCTAGCCAACATTACAAAATGTTTATGAAAACTTACAGTATCTGTTTCTCATCTTTGCAATCTCATCTTTTCTATCTAAAAATTCATATCAAATTCTTGCATCTGTGGGCATCTGTGATAAAACAAAAACAAACCTGCAACAACATTATGCACCATCTGTCATTTTGATTCATAGTTATTTGAAAGTCTCAGGCTGTACATTAACCAATGAGTATCCTCACATTGTGTAATGGACCAATCGAGAAGCTTCCTTGCTGGTGAAGTCCGCCCTATTGTTGCTGTCCGAAAAATACAGTGTGGCCTAAAGTCTGACTTGCGGAGGCTAATCTAGTACGGCGGGGCATAAAATGCCAAATAACATCTGTTCTTGGTACATTAATTGACTAAAAACTAGAAACCCCGTGAAAATTGGGCTAAATTTAGTAACCTTTTCCCTTCCTAAAGTTTTGATTGCAAACATTTTCCAAGAAAACTTCGCTTCATTGTCTTTGTTTGTGTATCAATCAAATCCTCATGGTTCAGCCTCCTTTGTGTGCAAATTTCATGCAATTATACACACACAGAGTAAATGGCCCGCCCCGCGTGAGAGGCAAACTCGGGTTGAGAATTTTCAAAAAATAATATCGCAATTTTTCATGAAACCAGCAACGGCAATAAAATATGAAAAAAATACAAGACAATAAAATATCGGAAAACTTTTCCTTCCAATCAATCTAGATGAGTTAGAGGTAAGTTCTCATTAAATATTTTATCAATTTGAGGCTTAG
The DNA here is from genome assembly GCA_039566865.1 of Aurelia coerulea. NCBI lineage: Eukaryota > Metazoa > Cnidaria > Scyphozoa > Semaeostomeae > Ulmaridae > Aurelia > Aurelia coerulea. Next base: position 15,054,559 of record CM076947.1, read on the forward strand.
AATATAATTAATAGAACTTTTAAAACGGACGATTTCAGTGTAAATTGTGCAGAACGGCCATTTTTGCAGTGACTTCGAACGACACTTTCTTCATCACGTAACAGCTGTGGATAGGGGTGCTCATGTTTAACTATGCATCATTTCTTAATCTCCAAGCATGACTTTTTCAAGTTTCACTTCTGGTAAATGCAATTTTACCAACATATGTCAGCATAATTCATCAGTTGCGTGTACACCAAAGGGAAATGAGTTTTTTCAGGGTTACATTCCTATTGTATGCATTATGTTTTAGGGTGTATTTCTCAACATCTTATATCCAAAGATTTTCTCATTCAAATTCTCATTTTCTTTTGTATTTCTTCCTTGTAAACTCAAAATGTACATCCCAAGGGCTTACTTGTTCATTACCACCCATATATAAATGATCACTTTCATGGCTTCCTTTTTGATTTACTTCTTTTATTACAGCATTCATAAACATAATTTTGAGGTGCACATTTAATTAACAATTGTTATTTCCAGTATTAATTTATATTATTTCCTTATATGTGAATGTGTCTTTGTAAGAGAAGAGGAACATCACTGCCTGTTGAAGTGCATGAGGGTGCTGGAAAAGGTAACTTGGCATTTCAAGCCAAAACGAATAATCTAGCCTTCAACAAAAGAGTATTCAATATAGGCAGAGAGCTTGTCCCTCTTTATGATGGTTTTGAACAAGTGGGATGCATCCCTGGATCCAATGTTCCTTTCAACCTAAAACTTACAAGGAGATGCTTGAAAAGGAATATAACAAGATCAGCATCTATCTTCGTGACAAAGAAGAATTATATGGTAAGACTCATTAAAAATTGAGAATCAACAGTGTTAGTCCCACCCCATCCCATCCCAGAGCAACTCCCCTCTCTTGGCGACACTGTGGTATTCTGAACTTGCGTCAAAATCATTTGCAACACAAGAAATAAATATCACTTGGCAGTAAAATTGGAAAAGATTTCATACAATTTTTTGGAATGTTGAATTGCTGAGGCTGAATCGAACTTTCAATAGGGCAAAAGTTTGCCTTCAGTCAAAGTTTAACTGTAAGTGTTTTCTTGTGGTTTTTCACAAAGGAATTCAAAATTCTAGCGACGGGTGTAATTTACGGAATCCGGAACTACGGAATTTGGGAATCCGGAATCACGGAACTATGGAATTACGGAATTCGGAACTGCGGAATTACGGAACTGGGTCACAGGTATAAATTGCGAAACACAAATTCTCTATATATTTTATGGGCCAATGATAAATATTTCTCAAGATATGGTCAATTAGGGGAACATTAAGTTTTGGTTGCTTTCAATTTTCATAGGTATGAGAATCAAGTTCCCTAAAATCTTAATTTTCCAAAATGAAGATATGCTTATATGCTGAATGTCCCCTGGGGAAAATATTTGTGGAAATGCATTTTTACCATATCTTTGAACGATTCTCACCATTCAATTTGCCTGCCCCCAAAATGGAAGTCTTCAAAATTACATGATAGTTTGTGTCAGAAAATTTTTTAAACACAACCACTCTCCCAGCCAATATCCGGTGTTTCTCGGAAATCTGCTCTCTCCTTATTTTTGAAAGAAGCTTCAAGACTCGAGGATGATCTTTTGATAAAAGCAGAATACCTTATCGAATGAGATATGGAGTTGTTAAATGGTTTGGTTTCTCATTATTTATTTAATATTCAATGTCCATCCCGGTCCATCCAACGGGGTCAGGTTTCCATTGGTCTCAGGAATCAATAAGCCTTTATGAAAACAGTATCCTAAATACTTCTAGCAAACTCTGCATCACGATTACAAACATTCTTGATGATTGGGTGGTCTAGAAAATGCATTTGGGACAAGGTTTCAAGTTTATCCTATTCTGCAATGTGACCTTTACCCATCTCAGATCGCTGTGGGTGCCACGGAAATGTTAATTGGTCACATCAATTCAACTTGATTGCTTACAATAAAAACACATTATCAAAATTTAAAACACTCAAACTTGAGATTTCTAGATTCGAAATAATAAATTAAACATTTTTCGTCGTTCATAAGAAACAGCTTAAAACTGTATGCTCAATTTTCGAAAGCCAAGAAAGAAGAAATGGTTACACTAATCTTTTATAATAAACCTTAGGTGCCGGGCTGGTAGATAGGTTCATGAATTTTAGAAACAAGGGTGGTGGCACCAGGGATGACAGAACCAGTGCTTGTGCAGTTACAATGCAATTAATATACAATTAATCGATTTCTAAATCCTAAATCACCAAAAAGCATTTCATAGAAATTTGATTTATATTTTTTTATCACTTCATTGTTTTTGAAAATTTCAAGGAACTTCATTATTCCTCTAAAAATTGAAAAGAACAAAAACTTAAGGTTCCCCTAAATGACCATATGTTGAGAAATATTCATCATTGCCCTTAAACTATATAGAGCATTTGCGTTCCACAATTTATACCTATGACCCAGTTCCGTAATTCTGCAGTTCCGAATTCCGTAATTCCATCGTTCCGTGATTCCGGATCCCCAAATTCCGTTGTTCCGGATTCCGTAAATTACACCCGTCGTATAAAATAAGCCGTTGTGTTCTGTGCGATCGTCTCCGGTCTTCATTTTGGTCACTTTCCTCAGCAGTTCTTGTCACAACGACAATTCTTTCATCCGTAGCAACTACTGAGTTTGAAGGCACCCTTTGTACTGTTCTCCTTACTGTCGTTTGAGATCGGTTGCCCTTTTTCTGCCCGATGTTGGCCACGTTATCTTCAAATCCTTCCACGGCTTTTTGGTCATTTTTGTCAAGACTGTAGGTTCCATGTTCATTTAAGATAAGTTTTACCATCATTATCACAGAACCACCCTGGATTGTCACAGGGCTTACTCCTGATATCCCATATGAATATTCGTCACCAACAATGGTTACATTGTTAGCTGTAAGTCTGGATATTGCGACTTCGCATCAAGGGCCACTGGCTTCTTAAATTTGATGACATTTTTGGCTTTATTTCTCATGCGTACAACCCTCGCTAATCGAACAACTTTCTTCTTGTCTTGCCTCACAGACACAGCAACTAGAATTTAGCCCCACAGTAAAGGAATTAATGCTAATAACTTGCATAGAGAACCAATTAACGAACAGTCAACAACGTATAACAAAATAACGTATGCTAGACACTTAGACCCACCAAAAGTCATGTCTTTCCTGTTTCCTGACTCGCTTCTTTCTTGCTCGCTCCATTCCTGCCATGCCATCCATGTTTTGTATTTCATTTTGAATTCGCATCTGCAAAAAGTGGCGCAGGAGCGTGGTGGTTGAGGCTGCCTCCTGCGTATTGAGGAAATGAGGTAGAACTAAAATGGGGTCTACAACGGAATCCAAAATGATTTACAACCTTATCCTTTTCACTGGCTTATCATATTTTCCAAGTAAAGATAGTTTTTATTCATGAAAAAGGTCTGCCTCTATGGACAAGTTTGGGAAGATGAGGACCCCTATTGTCAGAAGCCCCATCCCATTCCCATCTCAGAGAAACTCCCCCCTCTCTCGGTGACACTGTGGTATTCTGAACTTGTGTCGAAATCGTTTGCAAGACAAGAAATAAATATCACTTGGCAGTACAATTGGAAAGAGATTTAAAACAATTTTTCGGAATGATGAATTGCTGAGGCTGAATCAAACTTTCAATAGGGCAAAAGTTTGCCTTGAGTCAAAGTTTAACTGTAAGTGTTTTCTTGTGGTTTTTAACAAAGCAATTCAAAATTATAGAAGAAAATCCAACACAGAGTGGGCATTGATGTTATCCACATTTACCTGCCAAGGAAAATTTATCTTTTGGCAAACAAATCATCGCAATAAAAACATACGTGTGTGCTTTCTAAAGCATTTACTCAGCTTCGAATAAAATAAGCCGTCATGTTCTGTGTGATCGTCTCCAATCTTCATTTTGGTCACTTTCCTTGGCAGCTCTTGTCACAACGACAACTCTTTGATCCGTAGCAACTACTGAGTTTGAAGGCACCCTTGTTACTTTTCTCCTTACTGTCGTTTGAGATCTGTTGCCCTTTTTCTGCCCGATGTTGGCCACGTTATCTTCAAATCCTTGCACGGCTTTTTTGGTCATTTTTGTCAAGACTGTAGGTTCCATGATCATTTAAGATAACTTTTACCTTCATTATCACAGAACCAACCTGGATTGTCACAGGACTTTCTCCTGATATCCCATATGAATATTCGTCGCCAACAATGTTATACATCCTAACTGTTAGCTGTAAATCTGGATATTGCGACTTTGCATCAAGGGCCACTGGCTTCTTAAATTCAATGAAATTGTTGGCTTTATTTCTCATGCGTACAACCCTTGCTAATCGAACAACTTTCTTCTTGTCTTGCCTAGCAAGGCGCAGAAATGTTTTGACCGCTGTACATAGAGCACTCTGCGCCTGCGGGTTGTTTTGGAAATCGGAGAGGCCAGAATTTCGCCAGCGCCCGGTCTTGACCGAATCTATTGTGATCCAGGCCCCATGGGACCCGGCCTGGAAAAAGCGCTCGCGGATTGTGATCACGAGGGAAACAGCAATGGCGGAAAAAAATTTGGAAGTGATCATCCAAAATAAATATGGAAAATACGACATCAAAAATCACTGCAAGGAGACAAATTTTTGCTCAAATCATGGGAATATGAAAACAGAAATTGCACAAAGACTGGTCGCTGCCGCAAAACCATCATTTCAGGAAATATTCTACAGGATACAACCTTCATTTCAAGACAGGTCAGTATCCTCGGAAAATTTGCGTTGACCTTATTTTTGATTCAAAGTCAGGGTATTTGACAAATCAGAAAATCTTGCCTCTTGGCTTATGTTCAGAACAAGCTCGTGGTAGGAACAGAAAAAGTGAAAATTACCCCTTGATATTTTTATCTGGTGTTCCTTACGGCCTAATATTTCACAAATTCTAATGGAAAAAGCAACGCGATCGCCAGAAAGAGTAGGAAAAATAAAAGTTTCAACACCACCAGATTTTGCTGAGAGAAGAGCCTGTTTTTTGCACTGAAATTTGAACAAAAATTTTGCAAAATCTGGGCGCTGCCGCAAAACCAAAATACCCTGACCGTCAAGAGTAGTTATCAAACTGCTAGGTCGTGGTTTTCGTCTATTCCGGAAAATTTGCTGAGAGGAGCTTTTTCCATTTTGGTTTGTTGACTTTTATTTGAAAACAGAAGTGTCTAAGATGGCGGTTAGGCCACCTAGCCTAGGCCCACAGCAACGTTGTTGTTGTTTTGGTTCACTATTTTGTTATTGTTTGTTTCCTTTTGAACAACCATCTTTCTCTGACTGCCATTTGTTGATCAACAGCTTTGCAAGAAAAACCAAACAGAAAACTCAGAACATCACAAGGTTAATCTTTTAGGTAGATATGATAAACATTTTGCAACTCAATTGGTTTTTGCCAAATGTTCCTTTGGATTTCACCATTTTTAACCTGAAGAAGTTGGGGAGAAAGGTTAGGATAGCTAACCAAGCCCACCAAGGAGTGGTAAAAGGCAAGAGATAGTGCAGTCAAAGAAACTATTTATATAGGGCTAGAAGCCTGTTTCACCAACTTTCATCAACAATCATCAACAATATGTAATAATTAACTACAGGTATGCACTAAAAACTCTAAATATACATTTTAAACAATTGATCTATGTATCACAATGTGTATCTATACAACCTCAATGGTAGCTTCCTCCTTTTCTCTTTACAGAGGTGCAAAATATATTTTATTAACTACAACTATATTTGCACTGACATACTGTATCTTATTTTAGATTATAGTATATTCTGTACATCATTTAAACTGTACTAGGCTTGCCGCGCGTCGCCTACGGCGCCGCGCTGGCCCGCGGTCGTATTTGTCATTCAGGTGTATGGACAGTTGAATTTAGTGCGCCCGTGACAAAGGGATGAAATATATATAGCGGGTGTCCCAAAAAAAAAGTTCCGTCGTTTGATTGAACGCAGACAAAAAAGTTCATTATCTGGCAATTTCTGTTCATTTTAGGTACATACTGGACATTTCAACTAATAGCCTGCGTGCAGACTATATCCAAGGAAAAGGTATAGTCTGCGCAGCGCCGCTCACTGTTGTGTAGTGTGTGCTTCAGCATTTATTTCGCAATGGTGATAACAAGGAAAGCTTATTGTTGTAGCAGCCAATAAAATGACTTTCCCGTGAAACAAGGAAGCAATCAGATTTGAGAACGGCCATCATGTGATTAAATCTCAGGTTTCACTTTGTTCTCTAGGCAAACTTCATTAGCAACGCAATACTCTGGAATTTTAACTACCCTACTGCAGACAATAAACAGACGCCAAGGAGAAAGAGTCATTCAAATGCCATTGAAATAAATAGCTGACGCATAAAATACACGAAATTGAGCGGCGTTGCGCAGACTATATCTTTTCCTCAGTTAGGTATTGTCTGCACGCAGGCTATTCAACTAACAGTTTGGCATATCGTAGGAAGAAATCAGTAATCTGAAGATGGAGTTATTAGTCTGAACATCGCATCTTTATGTTGAAGGCAAAACCAGAGAGATTAGTACACGAGCCTTTCTGCATCATCGTGGTGGAGGGGGAATCTCCGGATGAGCAACACAAAAACTGGGTTGACACTTTGTTTCATTCCCTTGACGACGTGCAAGAGTTCCGCTCATTGAGTATATTTGAAGTAAAGGTCTGAAAATCGAATCTAATAGGTCTCAGGGGGAAAATACTACGTTCATACCTTGCCACGCACTCAATTCGGACTGGACGAACACACAAAAATGCATCATTGCATAATATGGTAGGTCGAAAAAGCAATTGAAACTATTCTTTAGTTAAGAAAAGACAGTCTATTCTACTCCGTGCCGTAAAACCGTGAAACAGTAAAGATTCCCTTTTGAAATTCCCAGTTGGCACAAGGCAACAATAACAGCAGCAAACAGTTGTCCCGAGACCTATTTGTCTCTATTCTTTGCACCTTAGGCTAATTCAAACAATCAAAAATGACTTAAATCTAAATTCCGTTCAAGTACAAACAACGCATTCTCTTGTGAATAAAATTTCTGCCCGCTCGGGAAGTCAAGGTAATGAACAAATTGTCAACTCAATTTTTGTGTTGCTCGTCGAGGGAGTCCCCACCATAACGAAGCTGGAAGGCGTAATAATCTCTCTGGTTTTACCTTGAACATGAAAGTGAAATGTTAGAGCTCATAACGCCATTTTCAGATTACTAATTTCTTCCTACGATATGCCAAACTGTAAGTTGAAATATCTAGCACGTAGCTAGAATAAATAGAAATTGCCAGATTAAATAGACTTTTCTCTGTGCTCAATCAAACGTCGGAACTTTTTTTGGGACACCCGGTATACATATTTTTTTATTCCATAATACATCGGTCTCAAAAGAACAATTGTGAAGAGGGACATAAGTATAATTCGGGAGTATCTTTGAGCACCAAGGCAAAATGTTGATACTTTGTTAAGAAGAGCTATTTAGCGCTACAAATCAATGCAGTCAGTTTGTGGCGTATTCCACTCTCCAAGGGGCTCTGTTGTATTTATTTGAAAATTTAGAGCATGAGGGAGCCGATGCGAGAACGAACAACAGTTGTTTTGCTTAGAATTATATCCCTGCTGTGCTTTCTATTTTGCAAACTTAGTACACACCCTCTACACGGCATCTATTTTTCCTTTTCTCTTTTCATTTTGCATTGCTCTTTTCACTTTTTATAAACTATTAACCTGAAAACTTAACTGTATACTTACCATAAAAGCTGTATTAAGCCCCCCTCTCTATTAAGCCCTCCTCTCTAATAAGCCCCTCCCCTATGAGCCAAAATTTAAATAAGCCACCTCTGTATTAAGCCCCCCCCCCCCTGTTATATCAAATTCTAGTGGCTACCAAAGAGTTCCCATTTATTGACCTAGAAAAGCTTGCATGGTAGTTCTGATTTGGTTTGAGATAAAACTGTGCCGAATTTATGTATTTGACTCGTAAAATTGTATGTTGAATCCGCAAAATACGGTGTAAATGATCTAAAAAGCTGTCATCTGTATCCTGTCATTTGGTTTTGTGAATAAGCCCCCTCTATAATAAGCCCCCTCTCTAATATGCCCCCCTGTGGAGGGTCCGAAATTAAATAGGCCTCCTGGGGGCTTAAGGTAGCATCATCCCGGTCATAGAATTACTATGAATATGGGTATATAACCAAGCTGAGATGGTACATAGGCATGATTGTAAGATTTTTGGACTGAGAAATTCAAAATGGCACCTTTCATGTTGCCATAGCAACCAAAAATAGCTGAAATTTTGCAAAAAATGGTACACGGAAAAGTATTTTTCATTCTCTACTGATTAAAGTTATCTCATTGAAATTAGCTGGACTTCATGCAAGAATGTACAATGCCTACCAAAAGTCCTTGGAGCATTTAGGCCATTTCTTGACAATCCGCAGCTCCAACCATAGCGATTAGGTATAAACAACCCCTCACCCCCGAAACAATGTTGATTTGCAAGGTATTGTCCTAGCATTTCATGAGAGTCGCGAATCGTCCTGCCATCCCCATTTATATGATTAAATTTTGATGGAAAACAATGTAGACATCAGGGTCTTAATCCCCTTGTGCTTAGCCGATTGTAAAAGCAGAAATTCCTTTTGAAGCCCCATCTTCCGCAAACATTTTGACCAAATTTCATTTGAATATTTCTTATGGTTTGGAGATTAAAAATATATCCATTACACAGATTTCACGAAAATCGCATTTCCAGGAAATTGACTTCAAAGTTCATGAAAATGATAGTAATCAAATAGTTGAAATTTGCTAGGTCAATAACTTTCAGCCTCTAAAATCTCTTTCTTGTCATTGTTTGACTGCCCTTTACTCCTAAATTTGTTTGTTGAAAGTTTTGAGGCTCATTTCTTGTTATTTTCTGCAACTATATTCTGGTGCTGTCAAAGTAAAGCAATGTTTTTATGTGAAATGTTTTTGTGCTACTTCGCAATTTCTAAGGGATTTTTTCACTGCGTCAACACTCATATCAAAGTTTGCAATAACATCATAAACACCAACTGAAACATAAATTTTCCAGTAAAAGTAGATTTTGAAATCTATCCCAAATAATCCTGCAATTTGATTTTATATCCATTCGCGGAGAACACTTTGTCACTTCCAAAAGACTTTCAATGCTGAGCCTTGAGAAAATAAGCTTCAAAAAATACTGCAGCTTTGAAGAATTACTCTCTGCTTCAATTAGATCAATTTTTGTTTGTAGAAACGCAGTTTTGTAACTGAACAGACATTCCTTGCCCTTGGAAATCTTCGACCGAATACTGCAACAAACATCAATATGAAACAGTCTTGTTGACTTCCAATTTCCTTTTCATGTCAGTGTTACCACGGCACGCCCGACACCAGCCATGAATTCATAGGGGGGCGGTTAATGGCTAAATTTTGGAATTATTTTCCAGTTTCAATGCTGGAGCCTTCAAAATTAGTGAATATAAAGCAGGGATATGCTGTAGATTCAAAATTCATGTCAGAATTTATGCTCGAAAATCAATAAATTCATGGTCTATGCATCATTCTTCCAATAAAATCGCCTAAATGTGGGCCTGTAACCACAAAAAAATCCGACAGGTAAAGAGAAATTTCCGACAAAGAGCCTCCTGGGGGCGCTCCGCCCCCAGCCCCCCCCCCCCCCCCCACTGGCTTCGGCCCTGTACCATGGCAAACTCTTCGTGGCATATAACCAGCAACCGGCAAATCAATTTTTCTTCCATATAACCACACTACGCAAAACAGATGAGTAATCTGGGTGGGAGAACATTTAGGCAAACTTTTTACATCCATCATTTAACATTTGATTCATTTCTAAGTTTCAAATCTATCTTGATTTCTACCTGAATGGAACCTGCCCTCTAGACCCTTGTTTCTGCAATGTTTATGAAGGGAAATGATCTTTCATGTGTTTATCTGACGGATTTTGGCGTGGGCTATGCTCTTGGAAAATGTGGATCCTCTTCTCTTCTGGAGGGATGGGCCACCTAAGCAGGGCCTACGTCACTTTGAAAACTCTTGTCCCGCTTCTGAAGCCGTAGAAGAGGTCTTTCTGGCCTTTGGCACTTTGACTGGCACTTTGATTTATCAAACATCACTTCCATCTTTCTTGATGCACTGGTTACCAGAAAACTTGCGCTTTAAAGTCTCAAATGTAAAAACAGCATTGCAATCTTGGCTCTTTCATTAATAGCATGTTGCACGGTGATTCCAATAAGTGTCTCAGTGTTGTAATAGTTGCCCTGTTAGCTATGGTAAAGCTTAACTGGGTTTTGTTGTAGCTAAGATTCTCACTTTCAATTTGACTGGACTTGTTCTTAAAATTGATCCCATACCTACTCTTGTTCTTAAATTTACCGTCTCGGACTTTCGAAACGAAGTTTTTGAATTATAAAAATCACGGAAGTTTCTTATGTACAACTTTTCATTAACTAAACTAAAAAAGTTTCAATACTGCATCTCCTGAATTCTTGAAGAAATTATTCTGCATTAATAAATTTCATAGTGGAAATATCCGTTTCCCTCCTCTGCGGCCTGTGAAAGCAAATATGAAAGTCAAAACTCAGAGAAGAAAGCAACGCCAACCAGAGCTACCGGGAAGAAGTATGAGTGCTATTGCCAGGAACAATAAATGGCTTTCCTACCTATCAATCATTTTAAGCAGGTCCCCAAATGTTGCACCACTGATTAAAATGTGATGGCTCATCGATTTTTCAACCTTTGAGATGACGAATCAACAGGAATTCTTGACGTCACGTAAGTGATCTTGCCACCGGGTGCCCTGAGTATCAGAGCATTCTCTTGGGCTAAGCCACCGTAATGGTGCAACGGTGTGCTGCATGAGCTCAAGATATGTCGCATGGTCGAACCTCGTTTTCGTCAGGCATCTTGAAAACATTCCAATTCATCGCAATGGCTCCTTTACCAACCTTCCTCATTCCAAAAGTGGGATTTTAAATGTAGGCCGCTCAGACCTTTCTGCCCCAGGGGGGGTACTCATTGACTTTCAATACTTGAAAGGTCCATGCCAATATTTGGGGTCCGAAATTTTACGTTGAATCAATATTTGGGGTCTGTGAATTGCAACATGGACCAAAATTCAATATTTGGGGTCCACAATTCTGAAGAAAGGAAGAATGGCGCAATTTGTCCCTGAAGTTGCGAATTATGAGATAAATGTTTTGATATTATTTAAAAACTGAGAATGATGAAGTAGCTTTAATTGAAATCATTCAAAAAAATTTTAGGAGCCCCAGAAATAGATAGCAATATTTGGGGTCTCCAATACATTAGACTCAATATTTGGGGTCCCCAAAACATTAGGCTTAATATTTAGGGGTCAGCAAAGAAATGGTGGCATAAAGATCTCAGTAAACCCGTATTGAAAGTTAGGGATCAGACCCCCCCCTAGCTAATACCAAATTTTAAATTTTGTTTTTCATTTTTCATTTAAAACAAACTTGTAACTTTTGTAGTTTAATTTTGTACTGATGGGATATCGTGTAAAAATATGAATTAATAAAAATAAATAAATCAAAATTTGTCCTAAGATTAAAGGAAAAAGAGAGGAAGAGTAGAGGATCATACTCATAGTATTCAAAAATTTTGCTTCATATTGTAAAAACTATTTCCCTTATGAAAGCATTCCAAAAGGGCGATACCCCTCTAGTTTTTGATTAATCAACGAATGAAAGAAACAGTCAGTCGTTATCGCATCCCTCAACCATAAAAGCCCATTCCTTGTTCGATTCACAAACTGTTTAGAATAAAATTCCCTTTCATTGGAGACCCCTCTCGAAGCGCTCCGTGGTAGCGAGCATATCTGTTCCCCTCCTCTAGGATGGGCGAAATTAAATGAGAAACTCTGAGTAAGACATGACCCTCGTTGCCCTTATGTCCCCTCTACTGCCTCCGCCTGCGGTATCTCTGGAGAAAGGAACCAATTTGAAAACAAATGAAATGTTGGAAGATCGTTTCTTTTAGCTCTATGCCCCTGCGAAGAAATTTGCGACCCCATTTGAGCTGCCCCCCCTCCGCCACCCCCTGAAGCCTTCTTTGCTAAAGAAGAAATCCATGATATTTTCTGTTTGATTTCTTTGTAGGCCTTCTAGGGCCTTGGCCTAGACTTATGGCGTGATTCCTTGAATTCGTTCTATGTTTTGTAACTGCGCGAAGCGAACCGTAGCGTCCATTTAGACGGGATAATGTTATAAGTCTTATCAGATGTCAACTGTGAAAGGCCTGATGTTGTCTTGGGACAGAACAAAAGCTCTGCAATGCGTCATTCGAAAGGATACTTAAAACAATAATGACTGCACTCAAATTCAATCAGCTTGTTCTAATTGCTTCAAAATTTAACAATGGTTGAATGAACGACAGACTCACGACTGTAATCACACAAACAACAGGATATGACTGCTACTTCGTTATTGAAAGTGTATAATCCGGAGCAGTGGAACAATAGGAACCTTCGAATGTCAGTCCCTTGCACCTTAGCATGATCTACCTTTCTCATTGGAAGCCCCCATTAAAATTCCCCTGTTCTCTCCTCTCGAGCCAACGATATTTTAGCTGGAAAAAGAAGCCGATCTATGAAACTCTGCCCTTGCCCTTTCAAAAGAAAAAGTGGGAGTACGACACAGCTCCAATGAATCATTGGTCCGCCAATTGTGATATGTCTAAAGATCATTCCCTTGTACACAGAAAACAGAAAGGGATTCCGCCAATCCTTTGATGTCACCGAATTCACCCCTTACCCTGATTTGGGGGCGAATTTGAGAAAACAAAAAATCTCTATTGCACCCCGTAGAGGGAAGACGAAGATATTTGGAAAGTTTCGCGAGCATCAGCGCAACGGTGCTCGAGTTTTACGCCACACAAAATTCGCTTCACGTTTTAATAATATAGATAATTGTACTCTCCAAATTATCAAAACATTGTGACTGTCAATGTTGTGTTTGAAAGTTACAAAACTGACGGAAATTTTACCAATCAGTAACTGATGCCCCCAAAACAGCAAGGAAGCCATATATTTTCTACTGATATTACAGCACACCTACAATTTACAAAATGTTGGTCATTATAACAAGAGCGGGTAAATTTTGTAAAGCAAAGATACAGTCCGTCCGTCTTAGACAAGGCAATTTGACAGCCTAAGGAATAGATTTCACACCTTCAACGCAGCCAACCATAATGTTTTGGTGGCTCTACATATTTATTTTGTTTGATTGAGTACACTTAGAGGTGTGAAATCTATTCATCAGCAAGGCATCAGAACTTTGTGTTTTACAAAATTTGCTTTGCTTATTCAATTAACAAGCAAATCAAGTAGGGTACAAGGCTGAGAGACAGTTCAACGACAGTTATCATGGCATTTTTTAGTTGCAGTTAATGAGAACTGCCCTCCTGAGTTAGACATTTGTAAACTTTTCTTGAAACTCCTTTACATTCAATGTGGTGCCAGATATTGCATATTTCACACAGAATGGCATCTTCATCATCATTAACAGATCCTTTGCAAGAGCCACACTCATAGTATTCTGCTTCAGAGACTTGTATGTTTTGTGTATCACCCTCAGCTGTAGCCATCTTCGCATTTTGGCCCAAAATGACTTTGATGAAAAACTATTTGTTTTCAGCCTAAAATTTAGTAGTACAGGCACAACTGCCTTGGAACACTGCCTAGCTGGTTTATAATTGTGTTACACTGCAGATTACAGCGACCAGAAGTCTATTTCCCATTAATTTCTGTCTCTACCATAGCCAGAGAAAAATCTGACCGCCATGGCTGAACAACAACACCTTCAACAACAACCTACGACTACGGCGACTGGCTGCAAGAATTCACGGAAGGATGTGGGATCAGATGCGAATTTGGGGAAATCCCACAGAACTAGACATTTTTTCAAGGTTTTTAGCAACGGAATTTTTGAAATGATGGCTGTTGAGACAAACCGATACGCAGCTCAATAAATTACGAGGATAAGGGCAAGCGGTCGCTTGAGAGAAACTTCCCGTGCAGGTATTTAAGAGCAACTTGCCGTGCAGTAAGTGGATCGATTTGACAAAAGAGGAAATGAACGAGTTCATTGCACTTATCATTGTGTGCGTGTGTCTTTTATTTTAAATCGAAAAAATTTTAGCTACTAAAGCAACTAGTCTAATTTGATTATTTAAATAACCACAAATTAATAAATATTTTAGATAAACTATATGCAGGATTAATTTTGAAGGCATAATTGCATCTGCAGGTGGCCCCATCCCAGCTCTTGGTTAGCTTTTTGAATTGGACCAGATTTTCTGCTGATTTTATATCATCTGGCAGACGATTCCAGATCTTTGGCCCAAAAGACCTGAGACTATTTGAACCGAACGTTGTTTGGTTGGGCCTATAGTGCTGCAAATCATTTTGACGACGTGAAGGTCGATTGGAGGTTCTTGTTTCGAAAATGTTTTGCATGAATGCAGGATTTAGCTGGTTTACAGTTTTGAAAATCTCAATGCAGAGGTATCTTAGCCTATTTACATGTATTGGGCATTTTTCTGATTTAAAATGTGCATTCATAGTTATGGGAGTCGTGAGACTTCCAAGCTATGGCATGTATTGGTCTCAAAATGCATTCGTTGGAATTCCTGGGATGGAGAAAGCTATGTCAAGAGACAGGTTTCTTCTCATCGTGCAGTTCTTCCACTTGAACGATAACGAGAAGAACCTTCCAAGGGAAGATGCAAATCATGACAGGCTCTTCAAATTGCGAAAGTGTATGGACATGATTGTTCCACTTTGGCAAAGGGCATACTACACTGGGCAAGAAGTAGCAGTCGATGAGACTCATTGCTGTCAAGGGAAGGACTGTTTTCAAGCAGTACAAACCAAACAAGCCTCACAAGTGGGGCCTAAATGCTTGGGCATTAGCAGATAGCAAGACAGGCTATGTGTTCAATGTTATGGTCGGCAGAATGAGGGAGCTAGAGCCCCAGAAGTTGGGATGACCCATAAAGTTGTTACAGACTTGGTTGAGCCAATTTATGGAAAGGGTCACCATGTTTACATGGATAATTATTTTAGTAGCCCAGCACTGTTTGAAGAGTTACATGACAACCAAGTTGGTGCTTGTGGCACATTGCATCTGAATAGAAGGGGAGTGCCAGCAGAAGCAGCTACTGCAAAGTTGGGTAAAGGTGACAATGTAACATTGACAAGAGATGGGGCATTAGTTTTCATCAACTGGAGAGATAAAAGGCAGGTGAACCTGATCTCATCCATCCACAATGGCAGCACGTTTGAAAAGAAAGTAAGGTGCAAACCAGCTGAAGGGAATGGCAACCCCTTCAAATTTGTTCAAAAGCCAAAGGCTATTGAGCTTGGGTGGAGTTGACCATGCAGACCAAAAAGCTTTGTATGGCTTGAATTTGCATCAAAATTTGAAATAGTGGAAGAAGGCCTTCTTCCATATGCTGCAGGTTGATGTTGTCAATGCTGGGGTGATCTACAAAGCCTTTCATAACCCAAAGCGCTTTGATGCTAACAAATTTCGCCTTTTGCTAGCACGACAGTTGCTTGTGGGCTATGAAAGTCAAAGTTACAGAACTGCTCGCCCCTCCATTGAACACCAATTTATTGAAAGTTACGTTTGTTTTGTTTCAGTATGCAAGATGCCAGACGAATATAACAATTACAAAAGAGTTTTCATGGATGAGGAGAAGAAGGTTGTTGATTATTTCTTTTTAACTGTATGATATTGCTCCTTCTAAATGTGGTATTGTTGCCTTTTAAGAAATAGAATTACGACATGGCGCAAGATTTGGAAGTTTTTTTGTAGTGGCAAATTTTACTTTATTAACCAAAGTATGAAGACAAAAACGTTATCTAGAAATACAAATATTTTTTTCAAAACCAGAATGTTTTGAAAGTTTATGTAAGTTTATGTTCACCAGTCGCACCGGCAGACGCTTAAAGAACATCAAGTAAGTACTACTCTCTGACGCAGTCATTAATTTTAAATAATTTAAAGTGGTTTCTGTGATTTTCATATCAAAAGTTTCCAGCTTTAACTTCAAGCACTTCTAGATATCTTCAAGAGTCAAGGGCTTCAAGATTTCTTCACTAACTCTACAAGTTAAAAGTTCTAGAGCGTTAAGAGTTTTGTAAAGCTTTACAGTATGAGTAATGGAGTAATGAGCATGAATCAATTGAAAGTATTCCGACCACTGAGAGTTTCCTCAACAGTTTTATTGGTTCAAGCTTCTCGCAATGTTTTCCATTGCTATAAAAGGATGTGTCCCATGCGATAAAAATCAAATGTCACTTTTTGCAATCAAAGCAAATTGCTAAAGAAATATGCATTTCATGAAATCAGTTTTATATCACTTGCATAGAAATCCATGAGTCAGAAGCTTCTTTATATTTAGGTACACAGAGACTATTTGGCATGACTCGATGCCATGCCTTTAATATGAAATTAGAATTCTAAATTCATCTCACAGCAACTGCAAGCTCGTGATTTAATATCTTTTGAAGAGAAGATCAGATAAAAATTAAAACAAACCAAAAATGTTTTACAGAAAACAGCCTACAGTGAATGTGACCTTGAGGGGAAAAGAGAAATGGAAAAGAAGGTGGAGAAAACAGAAAAAAACTGAAAAACAAGAAAACAGAGAAAAACAGATGGAAGAAAAAAAGAAAGAAAAGATTGCCGAAGAGCATGTCTTATCAAAGACTGAAAAATGCAGGGTTTTTCGGTTGAAGTCAAAAAAGAGGGAGGGGTTATAATCATTATCAAGATAACATAGGAGAGTGATGATTGTAATCTCTATCGATTACATATGGAACTACGGATATGGACCATTTTACCTTATTGAGAGCAAGCTCATCTTCAATTTTGTTTTTGGTCCTTGTTCCATTTCACAATCATTGATTTACTGACTCCCTTGCTTGCAGCAACTTTGTTCCATCTATCCGTGATCTTCTTGTCGATGAATCTAATATATGCAGGGTTTGCATTTTAGATTCAAGTGTAGAAGATTTACACTGACATGCTCCATGTTGGCCAGTTTTATTATCAGAAAGCTGAGGCCTCAGCATCAATGCTGCTGTAGTCTTGCCATTCCTTTGAATTTTCTCATTTTCCCCTTCTGCTGACAGATCGACAACTGAATAGATTTCTCATGTTGAAGTTTATCTGCAACAGAAAACAAGACTTGAGGACTATGATAGAAATGGGCCTATGACTATGTGGGATTATATTGAAAGACAGATTATTTCTGGGGCTCATTGGAAAATTTACTGCAATGAAAAGGGCATCTACGTCTAATTCCTTGAAGATCCCTTTTACCATTTTCAAACACTCTTCGCCAGATTCTCCATCTCCTTCCTTGACTTCGACACCATTTAACCTCAGACAGAGACGCCTTTGGTATTGCTCTTTCTCATCTGGAGCACATTGAAGTTGGCTTGCATACCTTTCCATCAAAAGAATTTTCGATTCAAGGACATCAATGTTCGCTTTCTGGTTAAAGATTCGGTCACATGCTATACAATTTCAACGCTGTCATTTACTTCATTCAGGTGCCCCTTGGTATCATGAACAAGAATGAAATGTATACGGAAGATATGATATCGATACTTCAAAAATATCAAGAGTACTGTCCTCGAGTAGATGGAAAATTGAAGAAACTACTCTGCGGTGGCGACGGATTAACGGCAAAGCGTGGTGCAGATGCACAGGATTCAAGGGCAGATGCTCCCACGCCAGAAGGAAGGGTGGAAGGAATCATAATGAAATCCGAGGACTGGCATGAGGGTGTTTTGTGTCTGCAGGTGAATTTTTAATATTTAATTGCATTACTGAGAGTAATACAATGCATTCAATCCAACAAATTCGCCTTCAATCTTCGTTCTTTATAACAGGTTTGAAATATTGCAAAGCATTTTTTGGCTGCTCAGGAATCATGGCACGGATATAATGCAATAACGCACAAAGTATCATGCAAACTGGAACATGTGTCATTACAGGATCGTCGAGAGAGGGGTTAGGGGGTAAGAGGTCCGGGGCCCAGGTTATGAAAAACCCCGGGTTATGGGCGACGCCCCTGTGTTATGTACATACTAAAGTAAGGAATGACCCACAATGACCTGCAACGATCCACAATGACCCACAACCATCCATAATGACCCACAACGACCCATAATGACCTACACAACGACCCACAACGACCTGCAACAACCCACAATGATCAACGACGACCCACAATGACCTACACAATGACCCACAACAACCCACAACGATCCACAATGACCCACAACAACCCACAATCACCCACAATGACCTACCATGATCAAATAAAAAAGGTTGATTTCTTTCTACTCTCCAGGACCTAATAAACGGGAAGGGGTGAGAATAATCAGGGGCTTAAAATGATTCAATCTAATAAAAGTTGGGGCTTTAAACGATGGGGGGGGGGATTGGAAAAGATTGGAAATACCATTTTCTTAGTAAACACATCTTTTTTCATATGTATTCACAAATTATGTTCACTATCATTGCAATGTTTCAATAGTTAATTAAAGGGGGGTTGGAATAAAGCAAGGGGTTTGGGAAATTTTTCAAAAATTAATAAGCAGAGGGGACGATTATTCGGTACTTGAGAGTACATTTGAAAACACAAAATCTTTTGAAAGAGGCCATCAAATGCATGTCACAAGCAATCTAGTTTCTAAAGAAAACAAAAGAAGGCCACATGACATGACTATGACATAACTATCATGAATAGTTTCTTAACATATACGTTTCCAGTACTAGAGTTTCTTAACTTATAGCGATCTGAGAGTTGAGTTTCTTATCTTGGCAGTTAAAAATAAAATACCCGTATACCCCGCCCCCACACCCTCCAATTCTCTTGTCGTTCCTTGATTATTAATATAATACAACATATTCAATTTTTGACAATTCTAATGCACTTGTTTATTATAAACCAATTTCTTATAAGAAAAACATGTGTAACATCTACTCTGTACGCAATTTTGGCCTAATAATCATCTGTAAGTTTTTTTACATCACAATGTAGGACCTTAACATTTTTTCAGGGAAGAGGGGCTAAATGAAAATATCAAAACGTAATGAAAATAAGCACTTTGTTCTTCAGCATGAAATGAAGACCACAAGTACAGGCTGAGAAATGAAGAAAAGTCTAAAAATCGAAAAGAGGCAACAAATAATGGAACTGAGGCTAGTAATCATTATCTTTCATGGTAAAATCCTTTTGTTGCTGATTGCTGTTGGCGGTTGTGGGTCGTTGTGTAGGTCATTGTGGGTTGTTGTGGATCATTGTGGATCGTTGTGGATCATTGTGGATCGTTGTGGGTTGTTGCAGGTCATTGTGGGTCATTCCTTACTTTAGTAAATACCCCCTGTGTTAAAGATACACGAGGAGATTCAGTTGTGACAAACAAGAGTAGATTTTGCAACGGTTCTTTTGATAGCCTACGGGTTTTGATTGATACACAGTTGCAGAGAAATTAACGAGAAAGCAAATCTTACAATCTTACAATCTTAAATGGAAGAGAGGCTCAAACATCTTTGTAACAAAATATCAAATATAGCTACTTTTATTGAAACATAACACATGATTGGGTTACTTTTTATGAAACAGAATGTTGCATACCAGTAGCGAGCATATTGCAAGCTGTAAGTTAAACTTCATACAATATAATATCAAGATATCTAATCAATTATGAAATGTCAATATTAAAGACCCGCTGTCAGCCAACAAAGCAGCCCCTTTATGTTATGGAGCCTTCCCTTGTTTATCAACATCGCGCCTACGTAGTTACATGCTTTTCTGTGTCAGAAAATAAAAATTGCGCAGCTACACAGCTTTCTGCAACACAACAACGAGGAGTGTGGTTGGCTTAGGCCCAGTCATGTTTGCAGTGTGGCAATATGCATGTTTCAGAACGCGGAAGTGTCCACTGCCTTCATCACGCCATATTCGGATGCAAGTGCCAGTTTACAACCCGTGGCAAAGTTTAAAATCTATTTGCAAGGATAAAGCGTGTGATAATGAGTTTGCATAATATTTGCTGGAGCTTTTGCAGAAAGAATGCGAGGATCAGAAATTGCAAAGCACCAAAACAGCAGCACCTCCATCGTTCACAAAGCCTGTGCAGAACAAGCAGTAAGTTTGATGATTAATTGAACTTAGTACTCATCTGTAATTTTAGTCGTCTTTCTAGTAAAATGGGTAAGATTGCTTGGGGTAAAATAGGTTGTGCAAAAATGTGGATAAATTTCGTTAAAATCTTCGTCAACACAGTTTTCCTACCTATGGCTACATAATGAATGTTTTATCAGTTTAGAATCAGAGGGTCTACTATTTTCAAGCAATCAACACTACCCATTTTACCCTAGGCTACCCACTTTAGTACACCTGAAGACCCCATTCATAAACTTATGAGGTAAGCTAAGCTAGGGTTATACCAGATATAAGCTTTTTTAACTAAAAAGAACAGCAATATGATAATGGAGCAGTGTTAGTTCAATTAGATTTTTGAAAACATTGAATTATGAAAGGTGATAAAACTGAAACCCTATTCACAGACAAATCTGTGTGTCAATTTCTGTTACAGTATGCACATATCTTTCATAAGAAACTAAGAAGTTGGGTCAGTACTGAAAGTTTCTTAAAATGATCAAATTTTGAATACTTGGAGTTTTTTTTACGAGGTTCCATAACAATCTTTATGTTCACTACCCGTGCCCTTGTGAACATTGCAAATAAAGGTTTTACAAGCCTTTCCAGTGTTTAATTTTACTCAAGTACCCCTCAAGTAATATGATACAGGAAACAAATGAAACTGAAGTATAAAATGTGAAGGATTTCTTTCATCGAAATAAATATTTGTTTAAGTAACGTTTTCCAAGCACTTGAGTTCTTAATCTTATGACAAACCGAGAGTTGAGTTGAAAAGTTTCTTATGAAACAATATGTGTACTGGTATATTCTACCCATGGTAGGAGGTGTGCCACTTGCAATAGAATTGGAACCATCTCAAGCTGCCAGTGTTTCTGATAAAGAAGTTAAATGTGACAATGCTGACCATGACACCAGTTCAGACATGATCCTGAGAGTGATAGTGATTCTGGTAGAGATGACACAGACACAGGAAACATTCTGCTGAAAGTGATGAATTCTTGGAATATGTAGCCTGCGTGCAGACTAGTCGAGTCTGCACGCAGGCTAGGAATATGATGACAAAAATTAAATCATATGCTGCATAACCACATGCTTCATTTATCAATACATAATTATTGATCCATATTTCACTGAAATTGAGAATTCTTTGCCAATAAAAAATTCTTTTTTTGGCAGACCTTCCATGATTGCTCCCTAAAAATATATAATTTTCCATGAGAGAGAGATACTCTGAACCCAAAGCAGAACTGTGCTGTTTTTCATTCTATTGTATTTCAATTGATGTAGAAGGTGCTTTTAATGAGAGCAGTGAGCCTTCAATTTCAGGTAAAAACGAGTTACAGTTTCTACAAAAAGACAAAATAAGAGATTTTGAATAGAGCTCTGAGTGCTTGCTAAAGATGATCTGATTCTTATGAAAGAGTGTCAACTAAACTGTTGAGTACATTTACTATCTGGTATCCATATAATTCCAAATATACAGTATTTCTGATAACGTTTCAACTAACTTCTCAACTGTACTGTTACCGTTGTGTAATAACCATCAATTTGCATTTTATTAAGAAACTGTTGTTTTCTTTTCAGGGTACTCTCTGTCATCAGAAATTAGAATTCAAAAAGTGATTCTGAATCAGATACTGTTGTTCATAGTATAAAACTTTTGGGAGAACTTTCTCTTGTGTCTGAAAGGCAACTTATTTCACAAACATGGGGGTTTTTACGAACAATGGCACAGATGGCAAGGAACAAGAGATACCCTACCAAATGCACAAGCAGAGTCAAAGAAATAGAACAATTCAACAATTCAGACACTATTTCTACCCCTATGTACAATGCTGTAAAAATTAGTCAAATATAATTGACAGAGTCAATGTGTATTTTATGTACAAAGCTACACAATTTTTTCTCAGGAATTATCATTCTTCTCTTTTGTTCAAATCTGATGGATTAACAAATGACAATGCCTTTCTTTTTGGTCCCAACTACACCTCTCCCCATCACACCAGTGACCGGCATCCTTGCAAGGGCAACCAAATTTCTTCCTTGTTTTCCTTCTGCATGTGGTATTGCATTTGCAACTAACCTATCAATAAACAAAAAAATATTTGCAGTGCAAGTCCAATCAATTGGAACTATAAATCAACTTTCCTCAAAATAATTTATAATTCCGCAATTTGGCTCAGCTGCTTAGCCTATAGGGCCTCTCTATTTGTCAGGCAAGGAGAGGCCCTCTGGACAAAGTATGCAAAGTTCCTTGAGTGTTGGCAAAATATTCAATTGGATCGAAGATCTGCTGGTGTTCATGGGAGGTGCAAATCTATTACATGAAGTGATGAAATACGCACGTCAGGCCTAGAATTCATAGGAATAATTATTTAGTCTGACCATACTAACAAAGTCTAGACCAAGGCTTAGCCAAAAGGCCTAAAACTTCAAAATAAATGCTTACCATATTTTGATGAGGCGAAACTAGATCACACAAAGTGGCTTGAGGGCTAGCATCTGTAGAATTAGTTCCTTCACTATCCAGGAGCATAATTTGTCTTCATCGGTCATGTTTATATGGGTGAAAATCATGATCGCAAGAATTTTCTCTCCATGCCGTTTTCTGTCACTGCTAGCTTCAAAAACAAAATGGCGGCTGAAACTTAAACGCTCAAAGGAGGCCAATGTTTGTCAACACTGATTTGACAACACTGGGTTTGTTGGTTGACAATGGGTCTTTAAGGATTACCTATTTTTACGAAAGCAGTCTGTCCAAATAAATGGGACAATTTCAAACACTTACCCAGTTTATACAGGAGTTCCTCAAGGCTCAATATTTGGTCCCTTACTGTTCCTTCTTCATATGAACGATATAGGTGGATGCCTGAAGCATTCCTCGATCATCACCTACGCAGATGACACTGTTCTCTTCACATCATCTAATTGTGTACGTGATATAGAAAGAGGATTGAACAAATACATTAACAGTGTTCACAAATTGCTAAACAAGAATGAACTGATTTTAAATCTAAAGAAAGGCAAAACGGAATCAGTGTTGTTTTGGACTGGAAAGAGGTTGAATTTGCTTAATGGGAAGCAGCTTGAAATTCATGTAGATCGAAAGCGTATTAACTCAACGACAAGTTATAAATATCTTGGAGTGCATTTAGATCCTACTTTGACACTTGCAACACACTTTGATAAAACCTGCAGAATACTTTTCCCCCTTTCCTCCCCCTTATCTCCCTTGGGAAACGCCTCCTAATCATTTCCTCTCCCCTATCTTTTCAGTCAACACGGCGTCTAATTCATCAGATGCTGAGGAGGTGGCGGCAACCACCAGTAGGGTGGTGATAGAGGCGCCAAAACTCAAGAAATATAGAAATGATGGCATGATAAGAATGACAAAGGATGCAATTTACGCGAAAGGTGAACATTGTGCCATTTGTTTGGAGAATGAAGTGGAACCTGTGATGCAGATGGGCAGAAGGTGTGGTGGGGCTTCCACTCGCACTGCATCCCGGGTTGGTTGGTCCAGCATGGTGGCACCATTTGCCCTCTCTGTGGTAGGGCCCCACGCCCGACACGCAAGGAGGCCCATTTTCGTCTCCTGTCGGAGTGCAGCTACTCCCTCAACTCTCTCTGTGGTACTATTCGATGACAAATCCTCAGGTCTAGTCGCCGATAAGCTCTGCCTCTGA
Organism: Aurelia coerulea; assembly: GCA_039566865.1. NCBI lineage: Eukaryota > Metazoa > Cnidaria > Scyphozoa > Semaeostomeae > Ulmaridae > Aurelia > Aurelia coerulea. Next base: position 15,078,545 of record CM076947.1, read on the forward strand.
GGGAGAGGGAGCAGTCAGCAACCGATCTACACCCATCCTCGCGGCACCCTCACACCCTCTTTCGCTGCAAGTCATTTCATAGTCATAAGAAAGGAACTATAGTCTGGAAACAACGACTTGCTAACAATAGCACCTTTGTTTGAACTTGAAAATAGTTGCCACGTCCTGCGGAGAGTGTTGGAAAGAGAGACCAAAATGGCTGTGAGCAGTGATGGTGTGGTATCAGGCAACGATTTAGATGCAATTCTTGCGCTCCTTGAGGAAGATTACTTTGAGGAAGATCAAGAAATAGTGGAAGCAATTATTTCTTCAGTAAATGAGGTATGTTTAAGTGTTTATTTGATTTTTAAAAGGCACCCTGCACATGCAATGCTACACAAGTTCTAGTTTAGGCCCTACTATAGTGTACTATTATCATTATGACTTCTGTGAGCATGAACTGTTATAGCAAAAGCAAACTCACTTCCCATTAAAAGGTTTTACCAGTGCTTCGACCTGATTAAATGTAATGTATAAAGGTCGTAAAGAATTGTTATGGAATGATTGGACCTAAATTCTTGTCGCTAGTCCAGATAAAATCTGTTGCGTTTTTTTGGGACACCCGGTATATGCAGAAGAAACCAAATCACGAATGGAAAGGGGGGTTGGTCTGTGGCAATCAGTTTGAAATAATAAAACACACTGAATGGACAATAAATGGAGCGAGAGTTTTTCTTTCATTGACAATCGTTGAGAACAATGTGTATTCAATAAAAGTAGCTGCAAAGGAGCTACCTAGATCTTTGTATGCGAAATATGACCTTAAACATACAGAGGAAGGCATACATGCTTTAGTAAATCTGGTGAGCAATGCAACCATTTGTAAAGTATTTGCGAGAAAAATGATAAAATATCATATGGCAAGGATGGAAGCATCGTTGGAAAAGCCTTTGACTGGCAATTCAAAAGATCAGAGAGAGAAGTTAGGCATTGCTCCCTTCTTTGCTGGGGGCTTGTAAACTTTCCCTGTTCTTTACCAAATGAGCAAATGTGCAAGGAATGCTGTAAAATTAAAATGAGTACCAGGTGTCCCAAAAAAACGCAACAGATTCAAACAATTCTGACGGAAGCAGTTTCAAATTAATAATCAAATGATTATTTTTATCTAAATCTGGAATGATTAGATTAAATTTTGATATATTTTTCAGAATTTTTGGTGACTTGATTGAAGAGTTAAAAATCAACAAACTTCAAATTTGCTGTCAGGGCAAAACCAGAGCTACCAGCATTAGTGCAAAGTATCCTATAAAGTTAAAAGAATGGCAATATCTGGAATTTTACATGAATACATTAACAAGCACACAGCTTCATTAAGAAACTGTAACAAAGGGTTTTCGTACGGATTCATGAGTTATCCATTCTTGAGAGAGCTTTCAGAGTTCAATTATAATTGAAAGTATAAATCTAATCATGACCTAGTCAGTTAGAAAAAGCAAGCAACCATCATGGATACTTAAGAAGCATGGTAGTTTGTTCACAGAAATCTTTATGAAAATGTCTGTTAAATGTTTAATTAAATCGTGTGATGCGTGTTTGTCAGCAATTCGTTGCAATTGCAGGGATTGTCATGATTTACAATTTGACATTATGATTCATCATTGTTAATGCAGCAGCTCTGGTTTTGACCTGGGGGCAACTTTGAAGTTTGCTGATTTTTAACTCTACCACCAAGTCACGCAAAATATTGAAAAATATATCAAAATTTAATCTAATTACTGCAGATTTGAAGAAAAAAAAATTGTTGGATAATGAGTATGACAAAAATTTGCAGCAGAATTTTTGAAATATGTTGCGTTTTTTTTTGGGACACCCGGTAGCTATAAAAAGTTGAAAGTTGACATTGAAGCAACCAAAATGCCTCACAAGAATCACAGAGAATCTTACATGACCCCTGAAGAGAAGGACCTTAAACTTCAAAGAATGAAGATAGAATTGCAGTAAGCAAAGCAAAGTGTAAATTACTACAAGGACAAAGTAGAAATACAGAAGTTTCAAGTAGACAAAGATGTAAGTCAAGATCTTGTGTGATGTAAAAGAAGAGCAAGTATCGAAATATATTACATGTACTTCTTCTTCTTCTTTCCTGTTGAGAATTGACAAAAAGGAGACAAAAATTAACTTGTAAGCTCTTTCTGATATTTACATAGTTGGTTGTTTTTGCAGGACTATCCAACTCTGTTTGTCAATCTGGAACAAGAGTCCAAGAGCATATCATGAACTGGAAAAGTCAGGAGTGATGAAACTTCCTTGCGGGAGGACATTGCAGATTTACCAAAGCTCCGTCTCGCAGAAACCAAGGGTGTTAGGACACGGATATTTTAATTATGTATCTATTTACCTATATACCTATTTACCTATTACGATATTCGTCTTGTTTTCTTGTCTTTTTTTCTACTCCGTTCTGTTTCCACTCGCTGATGTAAATGCCTTGTGTTATTTGAATATATCTTCCTTGGACTTATGATAATTTGCGAAAGTTTTAAAAATTTCGCAAAAACTTTACAAAAACTTTGCAAAGTTTTTGCAAAGTTTTTTCAATGTTTCAATATTTTTGCCATTTGCACCAGCTGTCTTTGCCAGGAGGACAAAATCAATGCTGCTTTTCCACTCCAACATTGAGTTATGAAATAGGGAAGCAAAGATGCATTTCTTCATTGCATAAACTGAATCTGTATGTGATCTTATCGGCGTGGTGTACAACCACTTACCACCGACCACACCGACCACATGCCACCGACCACACTTACCACCGTCCACTTACCGCACTTACCACCGACCATAATAGCCACCGACCACCGACAACCGACCACCGACCAAGCAAACCACTTACCACCGACCAAGAAACCCACCGACCACTTACCACCGACCAAGAAACCCACCAACCACTTACCACCGACCAAGAAACCACTTACCACCGACCAAGAAACCCACCGACCACTTACCACCGACCAAGAAAACCACCGACCAAGAAAACCACTGACCACTTACCACCGACCACTTACAACGGAGTTGCTTAAAAGTGTCGCTTTCAAAAACACTGAGGCAGAGGTGTCCATCATGCGTCATGCGTCATAATCATGCGTCCATAATAATTTTCAAAATAAACACTGAAATATTAAAGTTGCAAAATGTCCATGTAATCAAATCATCGCTCGAATCAAACCTTGGTTTCAGGTGCAAGCTAAATTTGCCTTCGCGCAGTTCATACCTCCTGTTTTTTATGTGTCTGTTTTGTCTGTTTTGCTTTTCGACACATTTTATCATGGAATGTTGACTACATGCTCAGTTATGCGCGCTTTGTCAACGTTCGTATGCAGCGCAAACAAACAAAACTTCATCCAGGAGTTCCTCATTTAGAAGGCCATTTAGATTCCAACAAGGTGAAGATGAAGTTGCGATTGGGATCGCAGAAATAGAGCAGACCCAATCGAGTCCACGACCCCTTGTCATGACTCTCAAGTGGTGGGGTCCTACCGGGTATCGAACCCACTCCGCCTGACTGTTCTGGCTGCAAAGTCAGAGGATTACACCACAACACCACAACAGCTACCAACTCAAAGCTTCCTATGCTATGCCTATTCTTGTGCGTGAACAGACAAATCTGTGTCATTTTGTTCTCATTCTTTTATCGGAAATTCTTTAGGTCCCGGTTTGAGCAAACTGATGTTGTTGTTTTTGTTGTTGTTGCTGTTGTTGTGATGCGTTAACTAGGACTATTGTAGAATCTTTTAAAACGGAGTAATGCGATGATCTTCTACGAAAGGGTGACAGATGAAAGCAAAGGACGTTCTTAAAGGAAACTAGTGATTCTAGTGATGGTGTATAAGTCGGTAAATGAACAAGCTCCCACTTACCTTACAGAAATGTTCGTCAGGCTATCAGATTCATGCACGAGAGAACTGCGCGATACCAAAACGGATTTGGCCGTTCCTCATCGCAAATCGGCCTTCGGACAAAAGAGCTTCTCGTATAAGGGTGCTAAATTGTGGAATGAGCATTCGAAAAAGTATCAGCAATACCAACAGCAATTGCTGATTCTCTCTTTCATGCTTTACTTTTAATTTGCTTATTAGATTGTTTTGTAAATAAGATTATTTAATTTCGTATGCCTTTCTTATAATTTAGTTATTGTATGTATTTGCCAGTGGCGGCTGGTGCTATTGGGCACTCGGGGCAGTGCCCCACCAGCAAATCTCAAAGGAAAGTCAAAATAAAATAAATAGATAAATAAATCATTTTGTGTGTGATTTGAGTAAAACATCGGAAAACATTGTTGTATGAGGTCTTTCAAAAGTGTGGGCGTTGATTTTTCTATCGATAAGTGACATCTAATGTCTATTGATATTGATAGAATCGGCATCTCTTTGAGGCTGTCGATTATGCTGTGATTTCTTTGAGCTGCATCCACAGATCAGTGGCTGCATTCTGTTTGTTTCCTTTTGTTTCTGTGGTTTCGGGGCAAAGATTTTTCTTCCCCTCTCAGATCCTTATTGTCATGGGCACTGCAACGTTTTGGTCACGCCATCAAGTAAGCTGATTGGTATATTCCGCACCGCAACCAATAATCCGCACCGCAATAATCCGCACCGCAACCAATGGCAACGAAGTGCCCGATCTAGAATGGACAAACTTAGTGCCTTAGACTTGCCCAAGTCTGTTTTGTCAACTGTAATAAGTCCACTGGAAAGTATATTTCGCTCTTCATATTTCCCTTCAATGTTTTTGACGAAACTTTTTTTGACAAAATAGACTTGGGGCAAGTCTACTTGTTCCTAGACCCACCATCAATGTGCATTTCCTGAAGCAAAAGGGGCACTTGCCCTGCCCAGTTCCCTGTGCTGGTCTCTGTCACCGTCCCCTTTCACATACTGAATTGACTTGATCGATACTCAAGGGGCAGAAACGCTTGTACGTATGAGTCTATTTTAATTAGTTCTTGTGTTGCTCTCTGAAGCACTTCTCTTTTATTGATTTTTTATGATTTCGGACAAATCGCTGGACTTGCTCAAGTCGTCTTGTAGAACGACTAGCAAAATCCTGCGATAAAGGACACGTAATTTTTTATAAGAAACTACCCATAAGAAACTCATCAATTCACAGATAGCCAGAAAATTAGGAAACTCCAGTACTGAGAGAATATAAGTTAAGAAACTATTTATTTTGATAAAGGAAATCTTTCACATATTTCTATTTTACTTTCACTTGTTTCCTGTTTTATGATACTCGTAAGGTACTTGAGTAGTGTCTAAACATAGGAAACCTTGTTTTGCAATGTCCAGGAGGGGACAGGCAGTGAACATGACGATTGCCATGGATCCTCTAAGAAACTCGTAAGAAACTCGTAAGAAAATCTAAGTACCCAAATCTCGTTATCTACAGCGTATTCATTGAATGAACACTTATCTAATGCCATGCTTTTGAGTATAAGACCCCAATATTTCACACCGGTATGTGAGTATATACCGGGTGTCCCAAAAAAAGTTCCGGCGTTTGATTGAACGCAGACAAAAAAGTTTGTTATCTGGCAATTTCTTTTCATTCTAGGTACATGCTAGACATTTCAACTTACAGTTTGACATATCGTAGGAAGAAATCAGTAATCTGAAGATAGAGTTATTAGTCCTAACATCGCATCTTCATGTTGAAGGCAAAACCAGAGAGATTAGTACGCCTTTCTGCATCATCGTGATGGAGGGGAATATCTGGATGAGCAACACAAAAACTGGGTTGACACTTTGTTTCATTGCCTTGACGACGTGCAGGAGCTCCGCTCATTGAGCATATTTGAAGTAAAGGTCTGAAAATCGAATCTAATAGGTCTCAGGGGGAAAATACTACGTTCATATACCTTGCCACTCAATTCGGAATGCACTATTGCATAATATGGTAGGTCGAAAAAGCAATTGAAACTATTCTTTAGTTAAGAAAAGACAGTCTATTCTACTCTGTGCCGTGAAACCGTGAAACAGTAAAAATTCCCTTTTGAAATTCCCAGTTGGCACAAGGCAACAATAACAGCAGCAAACAGTTGTCCCGAGACCTATTTGTTTCTATTCTTGACACCTTAGGCTAATTCACACAATCAAAAATGATTTCAATCTAAATTCCGTTCAATTACAAAGCAACGATTTCTCTTGTGAATAAAATTTCTGCCCGCTCGGGACGTCAAGGTAATGAACGAATTGTCAACTCAATTTTTGTGTTGCTCGTTGAGGGAGTCCCCACCATCACGAAGCAGGAAGGCGTAATAATCTCTCTGGTTTTGCCTTGAACATGAAAGTGAAATGTTAGAGCTCATAGCTCTTGTTGGGGATACGTGCAAGCTCAAGTTGACGAGGACGTGGATATCCCCTCGGGGACTATGAACGCATGCCTAGTGTGTAAATTTTTGCTGATTCAATTACGTAATGCCACTATTTTCATCACGAACTTTTAGTCATTTGAAAGGAAACTGGAAGTCGGACATTGAAACGAAACCACATCCGCCACAGAACAATCAATTTTTCATGAGAGAACAATGGGTGAAAAGTTTTTAATCAGAATCGCTCGCGATAGCGTTTCATGGAAGTTTGGCAAAGAAATGTATTTATCTGGTTAAGAAATAATATTCATATGCCAACTTAAATTTGCTTAGTTTGCTTCAAATGGCCTCCTTGAAATTAACGGGGCTTTCCATAGCACGGAGCGCTATCTTGTTTTGCCTAGGCCAATTTATCAACGCAAGACCAAAACCGTTCAACATTTACTTCTGTGCCAAGCTTCCAGAAAGGTCCATCATGAAATCTTTGTTTGCAGTTTCTTGTGGGCATATATCAAACATAACTGCAGTTAAGAATTGATAAAATATATGCTAAGTTTCCCGCATATCGAGCTGCGAATCTTCCCCGACTGCTTGCTGTCACTGCAACTTTCTTCGCAACGGCTGCAGATATTTGAATGATTGAATTTATCCACAGCGCATGCGTTCATAGTCTCCGTGCTGATTGGCTGTCAAGTTGACCAAAAAACAATGCTGAAAAACAATACGGGGAGTACCATGTATCCCCAACAAGCTCCATTTTCAGATTACTAATTTATTCCTACTATATGTCAAACTGTAAGTTGAAATATCTAGCACGTAACTAAAAGGAATAGAAATTGCCAGATTAAAAAGATATTTCTCTGTGCTCAATCAAACGTCGGAACTTTTTTTGGGACACCCGGTAGGTAAGATCAGTTTAGCCTTAGCCTTCTTTGTGTAATGGAATGAGCCAGTAGAAGAGATAGTTATGCCTGGGTAATGATTTAGGCCTACGTCATCAATCGTAACAGAGTCACAGCTTGCATCAAAAGATGTTAAAGAAGAAAGGGATCAAAGTGCACCCTTGCTTTTAAACCGATATTACTTGAGATGGGATTGAGAAACCCGTTGCGTAACTTGATACAATATTCTGTAGACATTTGCTTCATCTTTCTGTATACCAGGTGTGCCAAAATAAACTATGCACTTTTGGCACAAAATAGAAAAGGCCACAATAAATCGTACACTGGGCCGATTTTGAAGATTTATGACTTAATCTCTTTAAGACTTTAGGATCTTCAGCAGAAAGCCTGGATTCGATACTGGGATTTTAAATTAAAAATCAAAAACTGGAATTTTAAACTGGGATTTAAAAAATTCAAATTAAAAGCTAAAAATTAAGCTTATTTTGGCACCTTTTTAGAACCTTCAAAAGTAAGAGATATCTATGAACACTGTCATATGCTTTTTTTAAATCAATAAATGCAACACATAGATATTACAATTTATTTATTTATTTCAAGTTTTAAGTGGTAAGTGGTTTTCTTGGTCGGTGGTAAGTGGTCAGTGGTTTTCTTGGTCGATGGTAAGTGGTCGGTGGTTTTCTTGGTCCGTGGTCGGTGGTTTTTTGGTCGGTGGTAAGTGGTTTTCTTGGTCGGTGGTCGGTGGTGCTGGTCGGTGGTCGGTGGTGCTGGTCGGTGGTCGATGGTGCTGGTCGGTGGTCGGTGGTGCTGCTCGGTGGTCGGTGGTGCTGGTCGGTGGTCGGTGCGGTTGGTGGTATGTGGTCGGTGCACTGGTTGGTGTGGTCGGTGGTAAGTGGTTGTACACCACGCCGATCTTATCGCAATACCAAAGTAATTCTGGAGCTTGTTAATTGCAGAATCGTTGATCCTTCCTTTTCCTGCAATACATTTTCCATCCTGCAAGTTTTTCCCTTTATGGTCAATTTTCAATTGTCGGAGTCAGGAGCCAATCCTCTTTTGTATATGGCCAATACATTCAAGCTTTTTGATAATGATATCTTGGCCATATGGCTTTGATTCAACTATTTTAGAAACGATGAGCTATCTCCATCTCCCAGATACTTGGTGTACCCGAGGTTGTATTTGCAACTGATGTATGCAAGATGTTTATTGCTCCAGCTGATTCCATTGAAGAAGATGTACCCTTATGATTTGCAGGACATTTGTGGTTTGCTTTCCACAATAAGTATTCATTTGAGGTTTGATCCTTTGCTTTCCATCTTGCACACATCCTATAGAGCTTTGATAAAACTTCATAATCAAGACATTTGCTCTCACACCATTTATAGACGAGTGCCCCCGTGTCTGCAATGATCCATCCATAGATACTGTACAGTCCAATGGTCCTGGCCTTCCTGTCTTGCAGCATATCGGCATATTTTACACTCTTTGCTGCTTTCTGTAATGAGATCTCTTTTTCTTGATTATATGCCCAATGAATCTCGTCTAAACCATTATCATAGCTGCATCTTGTCATTGGTTTTGGTATGTTCATAATAGCACAACAATTTGCCACTGCTTCATAGTCTTTACCAATTTCACGAAATGCCATGACTGTTCGCAGATTTATGTCATAATAAGGTCTTCCCCTCTTCCCTCAGGTGAGATTATTTTGGAGCTTTGATGATTCAAAGTGTTCCTTTGCATTACAGCTATCACATTAAACTTCCATTGTATGATATAATCCAAACTTCTGGGATAAATCCTTTCATTTCTTGTCCAAACATATTTCCAATCAATTTCGTTCTTACAATCTCGAGCTTGCTTTAGCAGAAGTTTGTTTGTTACTGTCAGTGACTCGTTGACAAAAACATTGACCTTCTTCTCTTTGTTTGCCTTGAAACCAAGATCTTTTCTTTGGTTTGGTTTGCCATTTGTTTTTTCTGTTGCTCATAAAATTCATCTTCATTTTCCTGGAAGCAAATCTGCAGATGATGGCCGCGTCTTCTCTCGAGCTGATGCGATGACATGCTTCAATGTCTGTTTCTCCTACTGATATGCCCAGCGCTTGGCCAACTTTCAGCACCAGGTCCATGGCGTCTTCATCCTTTTCCTTCGCAATACCTCCAATTTTGATTGTTTCACGCCGGCCATACTGATCTAGGTTGTTATGTTCTTGACGAAGGGATTTTACTTGGTCATGTAATTCCGTGATTTGCCTTGTGAGGTTTGTGTTTTTCTCTTCTAATGTCGTATTCTGCTTGATGAGGGACTCTGTGATGGCTTAATGGTTTTTAAATTGGGTATTTATGAATTGAATTGCAAACTTGTCCAGCCGCTTTTCTAATTGCTGGTAGACTTCTTTATGCTCAATCTTAATTTCAGTTACGAGTTTGATAACCAGATCAAGTCTGTCATCGGTCGATTTGCCAGTTTCTTGTATGGTTGCAATAACGTCAATGTTCTCTCTTTCCTTGTTAGCCATAGTTTGATGTCGTTAAATTTTCAGAAAGAGTCCAATAAAATGTTAAAAAGACTTTATACTAGCAGGTAAATACAGGAATTGCTCCGACCCGAAAATTTTCGTAAATGTACGATTTTCGGTTCATCGGTGACCGAGGCTTTGACTGGAGACTTGGCGAAGTTGCACAGCAATGGCGGATGGAGCTATGTTTTGCAGTGAGGGAACTTCCATGCTGCCATGTTTCCTGTTGTAGATATGAAAGAGATGCGTTTTTATATAGGTGAGGTGCAGTTGGACTTTTTTCAGTTAGCCAGTTATCCTGACGAGGGATATCGCATGCCATGCGTGATTCTAGGCCAGCTAAGGCCTAAAAATAAAGCAATGATTTAGCAGTGAATGAAGCTCCCTCGCACATGAAACACAAGACCTCACAGACTAAACAAGTTTTCAAAACAAACAGGACACATAAACAAAACATTCCGTTCTAATCACCGTTTGTCCAAGGTACAAAACAAAAGATAAAACAGATAAAAATAGGAAACAGATAAAAACATACATTATCGAAAGGAAGTGTTAGGAATTCCAGATATGAATGACTTACTTGATCGAGACAATCAATCATGTGCTCTGATGTAGTTGGGATCAAAGGGCTTCCAGGAATATGTTTCTTTCGAGCACAATACCATACTTAGACCAAGGCTTGTCTCTTTGACTATCAGTTTTTTCTGCCTGTGCATGTGTGTTCCTTGAATTTTTTTGTAGATAAACAAAAAAGATTCTTGGGAAGATGACAAAACCCCTTACTTTGTCCTTGAGAATTGAGTCTGTTAAGAACTTCTGAACGACTTAATGGGCCACACAGCATGAATTTCTTTTCAATGTGATATTAAGAAACTTTAGGACCTGTGTTTAGGATGAGCAAAAATTGAGAAATTTTTGCTCATTCAAGACAGCCCATATCATATTTTCACTTCGTTTTCATTTCTCTCAACAATCAAACTCACAAAATAAGAAACACAAAATAACAATCACAATGAAAAAAATCACTAACAAATACCAAGACATTGGGAGTCTTTTAAGTGTCGTGCATGTTTGTGTCGCGTAAAACCTGTGCGAAGGAGGGTAAAATTCAGCTCAATTCAAAAGAAATGAATTAAACGATAAGTCCCAGCAGTCGGCTGTTCATCTCGTCAACGAAATCTTTAGCGTCGTAATAAAAACGATAATTTTCGGGTCGGAGCAATTCCTGTATTTACCCGCTAGTCTATGAGCTTCACCGTCTTTGTAATTTGAACTTTGTTGTGCTGCTTACAAAGATGCATGGAAATGGGACTACTGTAGAATCAATGTGCACACAGGGATTTGGGCAAAATTTTGTTGGGACATATCCTAGAAACAGGCCAGAGAGTGGCAGACTTGTGATGGATATGTTGAAAACATATTGTAAAGGTATATTGAAGACATATTGTAGGCCAGATCTAAAACACAGACATCGCTATGTGAAAACCTAAAATGCAGACATTGATTTCGCGGACATGAAGAACATCGCAAACAACTATCTCTCTGCGAATCTCTGTGACGTGGTGTGCATAAAGATCGTGCAAGCGTGGTTATCATTATCAACACTTTATTTTCTTTTGCAACATCTCCAGAGACAAAATACAAGAAATCCCGTCCATTGATCTGAAGGCCAACATTTTACTCTATTATGTTTGATCGGTACGAGTTGTTCACCTTCAAACAACTTATTGAGGAACCAATAAGGGTCACTTTAAATACCTCTTCCGTCATTGACCATATGATAATATATGATAATATATATAATAATGATAATATAATTCCCACTCAAAATAATGTTCAAACAGTTGCTACCCGGTGTCCCCAAAAAAGTACTCCTGTTTAAAAAATCACCAAAAATTTATTATTAAACCTTTGATAAAATTTTCTTTTTGGGTTCCCCAAAAACGTCAATTTGAATTCTACCAATGCAATAACAGTAAATATCTTGTCATGTGCCAACGCCTCAGCTGCTTATTAAGAGCTGTAACCAACAAGGCCAATGATGTAAAAATACCCAAAATGAGCATATTTTCTAAGGGACGCTGCAAGGCCGCACTAGTGTTCAAAAATCAAAAACAATTAAAGGACTACCTTTATGCAATTTTTGCAAGCCCTGTTAATTTGAAAGTATTTGAAGGAAAAGCCATAAAGTTATGACACCTTGAAGGTACTACATTTTCAGACAATCACTTACAAAATTGTTGAGCCACCCTGAAAAAAATGAATTTTTTGCCCCGCCCCCCTTTCCCCCATGTCAATGTTGTTTGCAAAAAGTACTTGGCCATGCTGACAGGCGTGATTTGGCAACTTTTTAGTGTTTTTTCAACATTGTTTAGGGGGGGGGGGGGGAAGCAGAGGCAAATAATTGTAAATCTGAGGATGGCTCAACAATTTTGTAAGTGATTGTAGGTTCAGCTGGGTTCAGGTGGGTTTAACTTATATGAAGTACGTATGATCTTGTACAGGATCCTCCACAGATCCTATGTAGGATCTGGATAGGATCCTGCAACAGAATCCTGATAGGATCATGTACAAATTTTCACCAGGGTTCGCTTTACATTTCTGTACCACTTTATTGTGAAGTTGCTGATGAAGATGTGGACTGTTTTCTTCATTTATCAATTCTAGACTAAGCAGGGTTATATTGACAAATTGTCTTGCACAAAATTTTACTAAAAATATTAACCAGAGAAACTCTGCCCTGCCTAAAGATTATGTATTTTACTTATATTTCTGGGACAGAAAAAGGTGGCAATATGAAAGGCTTGGAAACAGGATGGGCTGATGTATCAAGGGACTCCAAGAATCTTAAAGTCCACAAGCGAAGCGCAATTGATGCCAACAATGAGGGTGTTATCCTAACTGACAAAGAAAAGCAAATAAAAGCATTAAAGGTCTGAAAGGAAATGCAAAATCTAGTAAGTTGATGGGAGTACACATTATGAAACCTTCATGGAGAGTTGCTCGACAACTGCATGAGATATTCTGAAACAAAGTTTTTAAAAGGGGGGTGACAGGGGGGTCTTTGGTACCGGTACCACATGGTTTGGTACCAGGTTCCACCCTTTATGGTACCAGGTTCCACCCAAATTGAAAGCAATGGTACCACGTAATCCCAATTTCGATCGAAGGAGATAATAGCTGATAATGTAGACATAGTTTACCATCTACGAGGAGTTCTCAAAAGAGGTCTTGAAAATAGCTCCTCTAACAACGTACCAAAGGCACCATAGACAACTTGAATGAACAAATATTTCAAACAAGAAAGGAGAGAGTAAGGAGGATTGTGAGCTTTTCTTTTCCTGCCCCAAAAACAACTGTTTAGAATGAAATGTTAATACGTATAAATTGATAGAGCCTACGCTGTCGACTGCGCTTGTCTATGACATAGAGGTTTGCAGCAAATTGCACTATAACATAACGAATAAACGTCCAGTGGTAGAATTAAAACAGAACTTATAATAATGATAATAATGACAATAATAATAATTTATTATCAATTCTACCACCTTTAATTTTAACGTTTTCGTGTTGCCATGTTCCCATGCCAGAGCAAAGCTTGACTGTGTGCAGAGTATGGCACATTCACACCGGATATTTCAATGACAATAGGCTATTGGTATTCATAATAAATTATAGAGAACAAAAGAAATTTCTCCTTGCACACTGGAGATCTCGTTGAAAAGTGTCATACTCTGCAGACTTGCGAGTTTGGCATTCATCAAATGCTTTTGTTGTTACGTGCATATGGGCCGGGGTTCAGTTTGATTTATTCTATATCAATAAAATAGTTCTAAATGCAATTTTACATAATTACACTAAAACTAAATACTTTATACGGTGAAGTGAAGGTGAAGTTGCATTTCTTTGCGCCAAGTGCTGGGATTGCAGAAGTAGAAAATACCTAATCGAGTCCGCGACCCAGTCATAACGCTCTCTGCTCTACCAGATATCAAACCCTGTCCACCTGACTCCGGGGGGGGGGGGGGGTACTTGGTCAACGAAAATGTAGGATGTGCTGCTGGAAAATCTGAAAAGGCACCCTGTCCTGGAGTAAAATGTTAAAAATGATACCCTGTTCCTGAGTTTCTTCATGCAAAATTGTAGGCTGCCCTGGGAATTTGATAGAAATTTGATAGCATCTATCAAAAAAGCAGAAATGTTGCGTAAATTGCTTACAACAATGTTACATATACAGAATATGGACCCTGTCATGGAGCCGACTATACAAAAGTGATACCCTGTCCCAGAGTAGGAATCCTGAAAATGATACCCTGTATGGTGGCACGTCCCCATAAGGAAAAATATATGAGTACCCCCCCCCCCCCTCCCAGGACCTGACTGTTCTGGCTGCAATTACAGACGATTACAAGCCAGTGCGCCTGATACAAGATACCATACAACACTAAAAAGAATAAACAAATAGAAATACGTCGATTATTACGTACAGTGCGTGTAGTTGATTACTTGAATTTGGCAGTAATCGATTAATAGGTTGGGCCAAATGGTAATCAATTATTCATAATTTGTTGATTGATTGATGGTCGATGGAGAGGCCTTGTGATTGTATTCAAGATTGATTGATGGAAGGTGTGCTCTCTAAATAAATAAAAAGGTTAGATGAATTGAGGAAGAACCAGTTCCCCCTAAGAAGAAGCAAACTGAAGTTTCTTTTTTTGTGACAAATGTTTCTTCAAAATATGTGTGCATTATATGAAAAGAAATACAGTATGCATGCATCACTTTCACACTGCACTTAACTTATCATGCTATACATCCACTTTGCATTTAGTTATTCAACATTGAATCAACATATCAACTTAGATGACAATACAACTCATTCTTTTCAGCTTGCTTGCAACATTAGAAGTACTGTACCATATTCACAAGGAGTGTACAATGGCAGAGGTTTGTTTTCTTTGCCTTGATAACCTGACATACTGTGGGTATATGAAGCGTTTTTGTAGTGATTTAATGCGGTATGTTTGCATATACTGTAATGATTTTTAAGAAAGAAACAAAACAACACTGGAAGTTTCTTAGCAGATGATGATATATATAATTTTCAATATTTGTGTTATCCTGAAAACTTAGAGCTCCCACGAATGGATCTTTTAATTGTATGTTTGAGATACCAACCATTTTTGAAAATTTGTAGAAAATTTTGAATTTTGAAACATTTCATGTAAGGCTACGGAAGGTACAATACTTTCCAACATTTCAAATCTAGTACGTAAATCAGATACAGCAGGCACTCAATACAATTCTTGGAGAGGGGTGCTCATGTGTTTTTTTGCTTCAAAATTATGCCATAACTTGCACATTGTTTTTGGGGTTAATATGAATTTGTGTTATTTTACAAAATTTGTTGTTCTATTAAAAAAGCTATTGCTACTTTTTGTGTGGGCATGGAAAACTAACCTTTGTAATTTTTTCATGCAAAGTTTCATCAAAATTTATTTGGTTGGATGCAAAATCCGGCTAAATTTAACTCCTTGTTCACTACTTTACTCCAAACCAAGTACCCATGGAGGGTGTGAGATAGTCATGTTTGAATAACTAAATATACTATATACAGTGCCTAACTATATAGTTGCTTGATCTAAAATTTAGTGGTAGTGCAAATCTGTCATTTTCACAAGGATTTGAAAATTATTTTGAAAGGATTCTTTGTAGATTTTCATTGCAATAGGTCACACAGAGGGTTTTTCTTGCCTAAGAACTCTGAAGAATTGGTGGGGAAATATCTTCTTTGAGATTCTTGTTTAAACATTTTACAGTCTTTTGTGGCACTTCTAAAGAATTCTTATAGGCCTATCAGAATGTGAAGACTTCTTGAGAATGGCGTGTTAATGAGCACAGCAAGGCCTTGCTGTCTAATAGCATTTGTAAGGTATACTGTTTCCTTGTACTGTAAATGTTCTCTATAGACCAGCCGATCTTGCAAAAATTGTTTGGCAAAGATGCCAATAAGTCTGAAGAAGTGCAGGAGTTGTGGTGCCAACTTACAAAAGCGGAAAGGTGATGCCAATGAAATTGAAGAACTTGCTCATCGGTATAGGAATACACCTTTTCATCATTTGAATAAGGTTTTGAAGCACAGGGTATGATGTTTTCTCATTCTATGTTTTCAAATTTGCTGACAGTGTGATGGTCTGATAAAGTGAGATGCAGCATTCATTTTTGCACCTTACTGTACCTTACTGAACCCTTCAATAACCCCCCCCCCCCTCCCGTGCATCCAGCTGAGCTACTGTAGTGACAGAGTAAATATTGCTAGCAGTAAAGTGAACCTGTATTTAGATTGGCCCAGTCCCTATATCAAAGTAATTGCTTTTACCTGCTTTGATGTCAATCATTCAATGGCAGACAGAAAGCCTGCATTTTTGAGCATAGGAATCGTTCGTCGTACGTAGCCGATTGCTCGTGGCCCATGGTCGAAACCGCCAAAGCCTCATTTTCACGGACCAATCAGACGGCTAAAAAGCGAGGGAGACAAAAGAAACCCGTGAAGATTTTCCTAAATTTTACCTACCTTCATAAAACGCAACCAGGACAAAAAACTGCTTGAGATTTCCCGAATTTTTTTAAAGCAATCTACTCTCCAGATGTTTGGGAGTAAAAAATGAGGCTTTGGCGGTTTCGACCATGGGCCACGAGCAATCGGCTATGTACGACGAATGATTCCTATGCTGCATTTTTGGACTTCAGCACCTTTCCATAACATGAAGCCTAAATGTTAGTGAGTCCGTCAAAGAACATGCTGTATACTGCAACATGATGTGGATGATACTCAAGATACATTGTGCATGCCTTGCTAATGATAGTTTCTTCCAGATTTATTTTGACAAGACAGAATGAATGGTACACATGGTCAATTTGAAGATTTGATATTTAGTGAAAATCCCCAGCAATGCTTAACGATTTTCTATTTTACAGTGGCCTACTTCCCAAGCTCATAGCAATTTCTATTAGTTTAAAAACAATCTACATCGACGAAGAATATCGATCAAACTCTAAAAACTTAAATTTGCTGGGGATTCCATTTATCAACATAGGTAATACTTACTGAAATTATGCGCCAAAAGATCTTGCAATCACTTAGCAATATTATGTGGAGCCTATTGTTAAACTCTATTGAATTTATCTTGTTGAAGGCTGATATCATGTTTGCAACGGATTGTGAAATCGTTATCTTTGGATTCCATCACAACGAGCAGAGGGGACATATGTGGACATACAGCCCTCCAGACAGCATTGGGGAAGCATTTCTTGCTGATCAAAGAGGGGTTTATGCCAGCAAGATGTTTAACAAATTTGTTGTTGGAAAGAGAAAAGGTTGTGTCATAATTCGGTAATCTACACAATTTCAATCATAACAGTTCTTTGGCAGATGGATTAACAAGTTTCGATGATGCCATATGTACATTAGGTTAGCAGAGAATTAAAACACTCATTCGGTGGCCCTTTTCACGCTTTATCAGAGTATCACTTTAAAAGCAAAGCCAAATAAGTGAAGTTTCCCAGGTAATGCGATGTTAAAGACGCAGATCAGAAAAGGATCAGTAATTTACAAACTGTCATGCCATGCATATAAATTTCGTTGCTTCGTTGTGGTGCTTCGTTTCTTACGAGAATTTGATCAGGATGAGGGTAATATCGTAGTTATGCCTAATGATAATTTGCATCATACATTCTCATAAGCGTACAGGAGATTAAGTTTGGGGGAGGCTGTTTGATGAAAAGTCCATTGTTCACGAACATTTAGCCTGACTTAAGGCGGATTTCTGCCCGTGTATGACCGATCTTTGCAAATTCTGCCAACGTTGGGGGGGGGGCATGGCGGCGTTGCAACCCCCTGCGGCTCCTACGCCTGTGTATGTAGACATTGAAAATGAACAAGACAATCAGCCTTGAGTAAGTGACAGCCAATATGCCCTTCATTCCTGGCACTTTGTGTCTATAGTTAACGGCTATGACATTAAAAGATCATTTCATCATTTAGTCTAATGTATAATTATTCTCTTCTTGTAGATGTTGAAAATAAACAGGAAAATCAGCCTGCGTCGTCAGCATCGATTAAGTAGTTGCCAATATGCTCTTCTTTTTAGACACGTTGTGTTTACGGTTAGCAATTATGATATAGAAAGATTATTTAATCATTGTGGCTGAATGTATAATTATTCTCTTCTTGCAGACTTTGAAAATGAACAGGACAATCAGCCTGCGTCGTCAGCATCGAGTAAGTAGTTGCCAATATGCTCTTCTTTCTAGACCCGTTATGTTTACGGTTAGCAATTATGATATAGAAAGATTATTTAATCATTGCGGCTGAATGTATAATTATTCTCTTCTTGCAGACTTTGAAAATGAACAGGACAATCAGCCTGCGTCGTCAGCATCGAGTAAGTAACGGCCGATATGCCCTTCATTCTTGGCACTTCGTGTCTATAGTTAACGGTTATGATATTAAAGATCATTTCATCTTTCAGTCTAAATGTATAATTATTCTCTTCATGCGAACTTTGAAAATGAACAGGACAATCAGCCTGCGTCGTCAGCTTTGAGTAAGTTTCATTCTGTCACTTCGTGTCTTGTAAACAGCTATGATATAAAAAGATTATTTCATCATATAGTTTCAATGTGACAACTTGAGCACTCTGTGTGTCTTTGAGCCACATTCACCCATTATATTATGCTCGTTACTATTGTAACAACTTCAGCATTCTTTGGTTCTTGATTACCAACAATGTGTAACCGTACATCGTGTGCCCAAGTTCACGAGTTGCCGTGCACCCAGTATGGTGACAACCGGGAGGGCACATTGGGTTTTTTGATTACATGTATTGAGCTCGTTGTTCCTGTGACAACTTGAGCACTCTGTGTGTCTTGAGCCACATTCACCCATCATATGATGCTCTTTTCTCTTGTAGTGACTTCAGCACTCTTTGAATATCAACGATGTGTAACTGTAGATCGTGTGCTCAAGTTCACGAGTTGCAGTCAGTATGGTGATAACCTGGAGTGCACCTTGGGTTTCTTGATTAATTTTGTCCAAATATATGATCATTTTCTTCTTGCAGATTTTGAAAATAAACTGGACAATCAGCTTGCGTCGTCAGCATTGAGTGTATTGTGGCCAATATGATCTTCAGTGTAGACACTTAGTGTTTATGGTCAACGGCTTTGATGTAAAAAGATTATTTAATTATTCAGTCTAAATGTATAATTATACTCTTCTTGCAGACTTTGAAAATGAACAGGAAAATCAGCCTGCGTCGTCAGCATCGAGTAAGTAATGGCCGATATGCTCTTCTTTCTAGACCCGTTATGTTTACGGTTAGGAATTATGAAAAAGAAAGATTATTTAATCATTGTGGCTGAATGTATAATTATTCTCTTCTTGCAGACGTTGAAAATGAACAGGAAAATCAGCCTGCGTTGTCAGCATTGAGTAAGTAGTTGCCAATATGCTCTTCTTTCTAGACACGTTATGTTTACGGTTAGGAATTATGATATAAAAAGATTATTTAATCATTGTGGCTGAATGTATAATTATTCTCTTCTTGCAGACGTTGAAAATGAACAGGAAAATCAGCCTGCGTCGTCAGCATCGAGTAAGTAATGGCCAATATGCTCTTCTTTCTAGACCCGTTATGTTTACGGTTAGGAATTATGATATAGAAAGATTATTTAATCATTGTGGCTGAATGTATAATTATTCTCTTCTTGCAGACGTTGAAAATGAACAGGAAAATCAGCCTGCGTCGTCAGCATCGAGTAAGTAGTTGCCAATATGCTCTTCTTTTTAGACACGTTGTGTTTACGGTTAGCAATTATGATATAGAAAGATTATTTAATCATTGTGGCTGAATGTATAATTATTCTCTTCTTGCAGACTTTGAAAATGAACAGGACAATCAGCCTGCGTCGTCAGCATCGAGTAAGTAATGGCCGATATGCTCTTCTTTCTAGACCCGTTATGTTTACGGTTAGGAATTATTATATAGAAAGATTATTTAATCATTGTGGCTGAATGTATAATTATTCTCTTCTTGCAGACGTTGAAAATGAACAGGACAATCAGCCTGCGTCGTCAGCATCGAGTAAGTAGTTGCCAATATGCTCTTCTTTCTAGACCCGTTATGTTTACGGTTAGGAATTATGATATAGAAAGATTATTTAATCATTGTGGCTGAATGTATAATTATTCTCTTCTTGCAGACGTTGAAAATGAACAGGACAATCAGCCTGCGTCGTCAGCATCGAGTAAGTAGTTGCCAATATGCTCTTCTTTCTAGACCCGTTATGTTTACGGTTAGGAATTATTATATAGAAAGATTATTTAATCATTGTGGCTGAATGTATAATTATTCTCTTCTTTCAGACGTTGAAAATGAACAGGACAATCAGCCTGCGTCGTCAGCATCGAGTAAGTAATGGCCGATATGCTCTTCTTTCTAGACCCGTTATGTTTACGGTTAGGAATTATTATATAGAAAGATTATTTAATCATTGTGGCTGAATGTATAATTATTCTCTTCTTGCAGACGTTGAAAATGAACAGGACAATCACCTGCGTCGTCAGCACTGATAATAATAGATTTATATTTGCTTAGTCTAGCCTGTGTATTTTAGATGATAGTTAGTGTCCTATAAACTTTCTTTAAAGTTGCATTCAGAACGTTTATCATATATCGTTTGCTGCAGAGGATTACTTCTTTGGTAAACCTGTTGCAAAACTGTACAATCGAAGCTTAGCGTTTTGAGTTAAGCCTGGTTTCCATATCATCGTGATAGGCGCTGACGCGTTGCCGAGGCAGGCTCGGGGACACATCCGTGATGGTTGCGACAAATGGAAACATTTGCTGAACGATGTCGCCAATCAGACTGGGCGTATCGAAAGTACGGGACGCATCGGAAGAGTTGAGATGAGTTCAAATTTCCAACCGTCGCCGACCAACCGCCGTACAGTTGCAAACTGTTGTGACCAAGATTTTGTTATGTAAATATGGTTTTTGGCTGCACGGAGACGTCGGGGACTGACTGGAAATCGATCTCAACTCAGCAAGAAAAAAGTTTCCACATGAGCATAACGATCCCCAATCTGTCGGCGATTAAAGTCTACAACCTGGTTGGGATGCATCGCAGATTCCCGTCGCCAATCAATCTGGGACATGTCACCGACTGTTACGATCATATGGAAACTATGCTCTAGATTACCGTATGTGGGTAAACTATGGCGTAGCTACGTTCTCTAATGGAGTGCGTTTTCTTTTTTCATTCAGAAATGGGACCGATAGCAACTGGATCTGGGGGCATATGTAAGTCAAAATTCATCCTTTCTATTGATAACTTTTGCGGAAAAAATCGCATATTGTATGGAGTCCCAGTTCCCAACTGTGTTTTTGTAAAAGAGAGCAATACGTTGAGAAATTTATGTGGACACAATTCCTATGTCTTCTCACGACAATAGCAACTTATAGCTATAAATATAACAAAAAGCTGTATGTGTCTTTACTGGTTAAAACAGTGCTCAATGCCATGAAGACAGAGCGAATTATAACAGGATTGAGACGAAAGGAAAGAATATATTCTTTTTTGTTACTCAGAGTTTCACGCTATTCGGCGATCATCAGACAACTGAAAACTCTACTCAATTTTTGTGCATTTATACAGGGTGTCCCAAAAACATGTGTGCCGTTTGAATGGCTACTGTGGAGGAGCCATAAATCTAACTTTCCTGCTTTTCAGATTTGTCAATAGAAGAGATTTCAACTTAGGGTTTGGCACCGAGTTTGTGTAAATCTGGCATGTGGTTGCTGATTTATTGAGAAAGAAAACCACAATCACTCATTTCGTCAAAACCAGAGGATTTTATCTCCTTACTTAGCCTTATAACTTGAATTTTAACACTAAATGTACTTAAACTTTACAGTTATACCAGGTAACGCATTTGGAGTAATTAGTGACCATATAACTCAAGAATATTGACCAAGCAGCCTGCTGAACGCAATATTGTTGCTTTAACTCCTCCCTTTTTACTGGAGGAGGAAACAACACGATAAGATATTGGAATTTCCTGAGTCCACAGCCAAATTTGGAAATCTTCAACTTAAATGCACGTACCTTGCATTTAAAAATCGTTCACGAAACACCGGAGATAAGAGCTCACAAAGTCAAAATTTGGAGTGGCGCAGAAACCATGCAGGACCTAACCATGATTTGATTTCATGAGCATTATCCAAAGGACTTTTGGACTTCAAATTTTAGTTTTGCAGTTGAAACGAATTATTAACACATGGCGATGACCCTAATTAACGAATAGAATAAAAATATGTTTAAAATGATAAACTTGTGCTACTTCTCCAAAATAAGCGTGCTGTCCCCCTTTTCCTATTCTTTGATACAAAAAACTTTGCAATGGAATGGAGTGCAAGGACCCATTCCCCAAATAAAAGTAATTTCAAGAGCAATTGAAGTATAATTCTTATTAAAGTAAAATCTAAAAGGCAAAGTTGAGAATTCCTTTAGAAAATGCCTGTGATTTAAAGCTAGGCCCTTTTTCATAACCTCTGGTTTCAGGTGCATTCTGACTTTTGACTTTGTCAACTCGTATCTCCGGTGTTAGGTGGACGATTATCAAATGCAAGGTATTTGCATTCAAGTTAAAGATTGACAAATGTAGCTAAGTAATCAGAAAGTCCCGATATCTTATAATTTCGTTCCTTTGGTTAGTCAAAAGGGGGTACTTTTTCTGAGACACTCGGTATTTCCTGTTTATCTGCAGAGTGAAGTTAACACTGACTAATTGTCTTGCAGCTGTTACGTATGTTGTTGATAGTCGCTCGGTAGCAGTTTGTATGGTGCAACCTGAACGGAGGATCTTGCATGGACATGCAGTACCAGAACAGTGCGAATGTGTGCTGATCATGGCTCTTAAAGAGAAAATTCACGCTCCAGTTCCCTTCTCAGATGAAGACGAGTTCCTCTCTGTCGGATCTTATTTCTGTCTTCCTAAGAAAAATCTTTTCCGAAATGTTATAAGAGATGGACTATTTACTCTTGAAAGCTACTTGTAACGTACTTTATTGTCGTTCTAAACGTAGAAAGTACATCCCAAGATCTGTGTGCGCCATTTATATAACAAATATACGTCATTCCTGCATAATCATCCCCCTTCGGATATTTGATTTATGTTTAAAGCAGTTCTCAAAAATGCTGAGCCTGGAAAACTAGGAATGCAATCATTTCCTTTCCCCCACTAAAGATATCGTGAAAACGTAGAGATTGAGTCGAAGTTGTCTGGCGAAATTAGTTGTTTGCAAAATGACCGATGTCTGCTCATTCAAACTTTTTGCTCCTAAGCAAGTTTGGAATTTGGATTTTTGCGCATCTTACAAGCAAAGCAAGGACTGCAATTGGACGGGAAAGTGAAACTTGTTTCCCTGGGGGTATTTGTAGCGTAAACTGACCAAACAACATCCCTAAAGATAGCATAGCCTTTCAGATATATGCTGATACCTTTTTTATGTTCATGAAATGTTTTCTTTCTGAAAGCTTGGTGTGAGCCAGCTGATGAAGTTTGTTTTCGTGACCCTGTATATACGTCCATTTAAGAAGAACTTAAGATGGATTTTGGTAAGACAAAAAAATTTGCAAAAAATCTTAGATTCTAGTTCAGGCTTTCTGCTAAAGATTAAGTCATAAATCTTCAAAATCGGTCTAGTATACGATTGATCATGGCCTGCCAAAAGTGCATAGTTTATTTTGGCGCAACTAGTATGCGTATCATAGGTATCACAGTTATCTCTCCTTAGACTTCCAGATCTTGGCTGCACGAATTTAGTTTTTTATCGTTAGAGTATTGGGAAAGATACAGCATTGATATTTTTATGACGCTGGTACGGTAATTATTTTAGTAATTCATCTGTTTGTTATGTTCGAAGTTGTAATGCTTTTAGATATGATGCCTATTAAATATCCGTTTTCTTCGTGTGCTTCTATGTTCTAAAACGCGTTCAGGTTTGCACTTGGGATAAAAAACATTGCTTGACTATATACTTGAGTTTGAGTCCATTTCTCGCATTTGTTTGCTTTCGTCATTCACCAAAAACCATTGATATGCCAACCGTTTTGAGATTTTCTGGTACGACTGTTTCATGAGCTATATATCCTATAAAAAATCTATTTTCCGAACTCCAAGCTAGCAAGATTAAGAAAAATACCAGCAATGTCTAATAGGTACATGTGCATCCCTGGCATATACCATTTATGGGCGGGAAGAGGTTTGGGAGGTAAACACGTTAAATACTGAAGTGATGCAACTTTTACGTATCTGCTTAGACTAGGAATAAAAGTCAGTGAAACTTTATGAATGTTAAATTGCCAAAGGTTCTGTCTAATATGCCATTCATCGATGCAATCCATGCGACAAAGGAATCTAGATCTTTCCCCGCCACAATATACACAGCTCCACCATATCGTCCAAAGAACGTGTGAGTATGTGTATCGATGAAAGCAATGTAATCCTTATCACAGCAAAAGAGCGAGGTCTTTTCATTGCATGTGAAAATTGCGACAAAAACCTTCTTAAAACTCATGAGCAGTTCAAGCTGACCCTTCAATGTTGACAAATAGTGGTCGTTCTTGATTGAAACAGGCCTTTCCTCTTGCACTGTAAATGGGCAGACAGATGCGAACTGATCGGACACTTCAGCGACAGAACAGTATCTATGGGGAAGGCTTCTACGAAATGTGTCATACAAGCGATTACCTTGTTGCATAGCGACAAGGATCATGCTCTCTAGATCGTAATCCGTAGATCTGAACGCATGGTTGGTACAGAACCCAAACGTTTTTGTTAAGTAGATCTTAGCCATTATGACGGCTATAAATGAACAAGCATTGCTTCCATTTCTACCATCAATTTTACCTTGTGAAAAACGCTCGTGGTAAAGTATTACGCAACCAGGGCTTGCAGCATTTAAAGCATCTAAAGGCACTGACATGATGCGTTTTGGTGCACGGTACCGTGGCGTAGTTAAGTGAAGGACGACCTCATCTGATGTTTCACCGTCGTTGCTGTCATCTGTATCTGACATGACATCTACACCACAATGTGCATGGTTAGCGGTTTGGAATGCAGGCTCCTCGATCATCTCACATTCATCTCTGCAACTCTCCTCGTGTTTAGCTTGTCTGCGTTGATTAGTTGATACCACCGCCTCCTTTCTGTTGTCTCTTTTCTGGTTGGTTGATGTTGGCACTCCCTCTCTTGCCGGATTTTCGACATGTGTGGAAGGGGGTGATTCGCCAGAAGGGGCCTGGTTCTCAGATTGTGTGGAAGAGGATGATTCGCCTGAAGGGGCCTGGTTCTCAGCTTGTGTGGAAGGGGATGATTCGCCTGAAGGAGCAGGGTTCTCGACTTGTGTTGAAGGGGGTGATTCGCCAGGAAGAACCAAGTTGGTTGTGAAGTGGTCATATCCATTCTTCAACATGTGTCGTGAAATGCTAATCCCGTCGTTTAGTAATGCAAGAAGGCCTTTAAGATTGCTTGCATCGAGTGAAGAGGGTTCATATTTGATAGAGGTTTCCTGGCGAGAAAATTGAACCACTCATTAAAACAGAACTCGGGAAATAGAAACAGTTAAGGTTGCGAGAACTTTTTAGGTAGAGGTTGCAAGAGATCCTGTAAAGTGAGATTTTTACTTTATGCTTTTCAAAACCGTAGAAACAGCTATTTTGGTTGATTTTTAAAGCAACACTTTATTGTACATAGCAAAATGGAGCAAATAAAGCGAGCAGAAGATAGTCTCATTTCCACGAATAACGATCTTTGACCGAATTTAAGGCACAAGCACAGAGCAGACAATGCGTATGTTGGACACGAGGACCGTGTGGGACCGTGCCTCCCGGAACAGTATCGATTTTACTTTTCTGCTTTCGACCAATTACAAGTGCCCAAATCCTCCGGGCACAAATGGGCAGTGATTGCAGCTCAAGCAACAACTTAAATGCCTCCCTCCATAAAAATACATGTGAGATAAAAGATCAGTACCTTACCTTTGGTGTACAAGAATCTTGCAACGGAAGTTGTGTGCCAGCATTGCCATCTGCCATTTCGGACGACTTGCAACTACCTGAAGTAAGTAAATTAAACAAATAAATACAAACAAATAAATGACGGCCATATTAATATCGCATATCACATTTGGGTGCACTGTTTGTATAACATTTGATGCAAAATGGGGTGAAGAATTGTACTTTCGGGACTCCTTATCGGTTAGACTAGACACATTGCACATGCCAGACTCCTTACCAGACCCTTTCTGGTTTTCGGTTAAAACTGCTTCTAATCTGTCTAGCTATACTTTACAGTCATAGCGGCAACCCAATCCTCACCACGTGAGGGTAACTGGTAACTGGGTCTGCTTAGAGTCTAAATAAAAGAGTTAATTCTGTATCTAACCTGGAGAACTTGTTTGTTGTAATGATTCAATGACTTGCTCGCGTCTTTGCTCTAAAGATGGAATGATGATGTCGGCGAAATATTTCAGATAATTGCATTTCTCGGTGGACAGAAATTCAAGTTCTTCTTTGCACCGTTCGTTAAACAGCATCCTATCTACAACATGCCGCTTGGATGCCATTGAAAGACCTACGACAGATGCAACAAATAAGACAAAAAATGGTTCTTGTTACTAATTTCGTTGTTAACATGTTAGATTAACGTTTCAGGAGAGTTAAAGCTTTAGTTCTCTTGCAAATGCAATGTCGTCATGTCATCATCCCAATATAGTGAAACTGTTGTAATAGAAAATTATTGCGCCAAGATGCATTATGCTCAATAATGAAATTGCAAGAGAAAAATTTCCAATTTCCTTATAGGAGGCTCTTCGTCGTGGTGTAATTCTTTCCCGCAGCCGACCCTCGAAATCATTTTTGAACACCAGATTGAAGATTTAGATTAAATACATACAAACATACATTATGTATGTATGTATGTATGTATGTATGTATGTTTGTATGTATGTACCCACATGACCTACGTTGTGAGGACATTTTATGGTTTACACACCCGCCTTGTGGGGACTGTCGTAATTGTGGGGACAAAAATTCTGACCCCACAATGTACATTGGTTTATTCCGTCTAAAATGGCTAATTCTACCCCCAGGAGCCTTTCTTTTGATGTCCCCACAATGCATACATTTTACACAGAAATGTACATTGTGGGGACCTGTGTACCCTCATGTCAATTTTCCAACACCGACAGTGTACAGACAGTCCCCACAAGGAGTGTATATAATTTTATGTAAGACCCCATTTTGACTATGGTGACATCATCTACCGTTGGTATGACCCCAAAATGAGATCCAGTATCCTGCTGAATTGGCCGTAACTGGAGCATAGGAAGGCACAAATGGGCAAACACTGTACGACGAACTAGATTGGGAAGATCTACCGGTTGTCCCAAAAAATGTATACAGATTTGGTTGACTCTAGTTATGTGAATTTAGCTTCAACCAATGTCTAATCACTCTCAAAATGGTCCTCGATAGTTAACATAACTTGACTGACTAACTTGACTTGACTGAACTTGAACATAGATACCTTGTTCGTTGGTATTGGTGCTTTGAGAGAAGAAATACCAATCTTGAAAGCTCAAATTTGCGTGCACTTGCAAACCAGAGCTTTGGCCTTTTGGCCTAAGCAAATTCCTGAAGCACATAGAAATTAAGAGCTGAAATTAATGAAAATTAAGGATCTTCCCGATGGATGACTTCTGTAAAACAGAAAAACACAAGATCAATTATTGTTCAAATTTCGTGGAGGCTATCGTTGATTTGTACGCTGTGCCTTAACAAATTGCTTAGGCCAAAAGGCCAAAGCTCTGGTCGGTAGGAAGAGGCACATTTAAGCATTCAAGAATAACACGTCTCCTCTCAAAGTACCAATATCAACAAACAAGGTATCTATGTTCTAGTTAACTATCAAGGAACATTTTTAGAGTGATTAGATATTGATTGAAGCGAAACTCACAGCACTGGAGTCAGCAAAATCCGTATACATTTTTTTGGGACACCCGGTATATCACAGAAGGTTGTAAAGATGTTAGTGCCATTTTTACAATCTACAGAAAGCAGGTTCATATGGGTACCTATTAGATGAAATTCCACCAGAATGCAAAGAATGTTACAACTTAAGACACCTTCAAATATCCCACCAGAATATCTGTTCTCCTTTTATAAATCTCCAAAACATACACGTATACAAAAGTAAAAACCTACTAACAAAGTTTAAGAAGAATAACAAACCTAACGAGCATAATGGAAACTAATCAAATACTGTAAAAGGTAACTAATTTACTAAGATGGTGCAAAAATTAGCTTTTCCGATCGAATTATTTACATGTTGAATGATACGAAATTATTTCTTTCAAGAGAACCGGTTCTGGGATGACAAAAAGAAATCTAAACTTGTCATTCATGTTCAGAAGTCTGATATTTGGGAAGAAGTTGTAACACTAAGAAATCTCTTCTTATGTTGTTGTGTAGAATATCAGTCGAACTATTCGTTTCTCGCATACCTACTTTCAAAACGTTCTTTCTGAATGAAATCTGCAAGATTATGACATCAAAAATTCACAATTCATATCCAAGTTTAAACGGAAACTACACGCAGTTTTTATGATGTCTTTGATAGCATACAGTTCAAATCCTTACTGGTTGAAGCACGCGGAAATCATCCGATTTCACGGTGCTCACCCAATCAAATCGCCTATTTCTAACCACGTGATATCAAATCAGTTGTTTGAAGGGAATCCTTGAGTACCCTCACGAAAATTGAAATGTATACTAAGTTACAATAATTACATGGCATTTTTTCTGAAAAATCGGTAAAAGGGATGCCCCTCTGCAGTTTGTAGCGTGCTCAGAGAAATATCTCATTTCGAGCAGAAATTGTATTCATCTTCCGGTCAACGAATATTGACCTTCGTTAAATCATGGACAAAATTCGCCGCAAATAAGATATGAGGATAAACATCTCAGCGATTATGGATATTGCCGTAAGAAATAACCCAAACAATTTCTCAACTATTACTGGACACACATTGATAACAGCTTTTTATAAGTTGAAGTGTTTATCCAGTTTAAATATTCGTATTATTATTATTATTATTATTATTATTATTATCATTATCAAAATCGTAGGCGATTTTCAGCGATCTCTGTCAGAAATGTCATTTGGACCTAAGCTTTTCACCGGTTAAACCGCATACATTGGCCCGAACAAGGCTTAGTTTGTATTCTGGAGCTAAATGATTCACTTACCAATGACTCCAGCATCAATTTAACTTCATTTTCAATTTAATATCTCCAAATTTTGTTCAAAAACATCCAGTCCTGGGCAATTTCTGCAAATTTGTTTCGTTCCGTCTTTCTCTACAAGCGCAAGTAACCTGCTTAAATGTCGCATTGCTAGGTTATTGTGACACACAATAACGCGATTTGACACAGTTGATGCACTCATGAACAGATTTGGCACGTCTGTTTTTCTCAATTCATTCAAATGGGAAAAAAGGGATAAAACACTGTTTGGCTGTTTGGTAAATTAATGAATAGATTTTACACAAAACAGCAAAGCAAGAAATAGCTTTGTCGAATCTATCCTTGAATCAATGCAATAAAACAAAAGGAACAAAGCTAACGTGCAGCACAAAATACAAATTGTCTGTTGCAATAACAACATTGCATTCTATGGTTTCTGAACTTCGTTGATGGCAAACATGTTTCACTAAAAAACCCAGTTTCTGAAGCTGAAGGATCCTAGTCAACAATGATGCTTTGCTCGCATAGCTCACCCTCAATGCCCTGTGTTCTTGAGTTCAGAAACTAATATGGCTACTCGCAGCAAAAGGGATAGGGATACAGTAATTCAAATTCAGGGTATCCAGTAAGAATTTTATATGATAGGGAGTGTCAAACGAACAAATGGCAATGGTTTATGGACCCTTAAACCACCAGGGTGTCGTAGTTTCTTTTAAATTGACAAGTGCAGTTTCTTTCAAACGGTGATATCAACGGTCTCCATTTCTCATAACATGTTTGCCAATCAGCCGCTGGATTGACAGAGCGCTGCAGTTGTACATATCAATAATGCCCGAGGGCCGCATATCATCGACGTTGACTGAGGCCCCTTAAAGTAATCTTTTAGATCTAAAGTACAGTTCACCTCTCACTTTCCTCCAAGTCTTTTGGCCTTGGCAATAGTATTTCGTACATAGTCCTTTATAACTTTCCAGTTTCGTCTTTTGAGAACTGGGTTCGCCAACAAGCACTCACTGCAAGGGGCCTTTCCAGGAACGACCCCTTTCCTAATGGAATTTTCAAACCATGTCAAGACGGCAGTTCGCTCCGCTACCGTCCATGGAATCTTTTCCACCCGAGTCTTGTGCTTTTGACTTTCCTGCCCCTCTGCAACAAAGAAATGTGAAAATTTAAAAAGAAACCGCTTAATCACGATCTCGATTAAATGTGAACAGTATAATGCTATTCCCAGGAAATATTTGGCAGGAAATTTTGACCACAGGAAATATTTGCAATTTGAGAAGTTTTCTTGATACTTTAAGGCTGCAAAACCACTTTATGCAGCATATAGTTGTTTTTGTATATCAAAGCTAACTACCAGAGTAAGATGTCACAGCCATCAAGGAAACAGTAATTTTAAGAATTTCAAGAAAAGAAGGGGATCCGTTGATCACAACTAGGTTGTCCTCTTAGTTTTATCATGAGTTTTCCTTGGAAAAATTGCTATTTGCTTATGTGATGGACCAGTTAAATAGCAAAAAATCACCGTCACTGCCTTCGAAATGAGACAAAGCATGCATAGGACTTGCAGGAGAAGATTATTAAAAACGATTGATCTATTTTTATAGACATTCATGGAAGTGTGGCATTGGCATTTAAAGAACAAGGCGGCAAAAATAAATAGACTATAAAATGCCGGATAGACATTGAATAATTGCAAAATTAAAATTCAATATAGAAAAAAGTGTTGCTTTTTGTTTCAAATGAATTGCTTGAAGGAAAAAGGAACTTTAAGTAATTTCTCATCATCCCAGAAAATTTTAGCGGCCTCTAGTAGCCTTGTACCAGGCAACTGCAGACGAGAAAATGAAGAGAAGAGAGCAGGTAGGATTGGGCTGCATTTTTACATTCAGTATACGTCATTTCCTATGTGTATAGCTTTATTTTTGTCACTTTTCCTTGAAAATTACATTCTGAAGTTTGATGTGAATACTATTGAGCAATAACTTGAGATTTATCAATGAAACAATTTCATCACGTACGGTATTGAAATTTAGAGCAAATAACAATGAACCTTTTGTACCCCAAAACAGAATAAAAAATTTAGCCAATTTCTCAAGGTAAGATGTAAGCTCTCTTCCTCAATTTCTCCTCCTCAAACTTTGATGCCAGTCCACAGCTTAGATGCAAATAGCAAATGGTAACAACTGTCATCTTAAATTACGTAACAATCATGGCAACAGCTCTTCTAAAATGATTTGAGAAAATGTTTCAAGATTAATTTAAGCATTTTTCAGGAAACAAAATAAAATATTCTGTGAAATGCCTTAAGATGAATTGAAACATTCTTCGTGAAAAGAAGCATCACTTACTGTTTGCAGCAACGGCAGATGATTTGCCTACTTCCTCTTGCAACATCTCCGGGGTATCAGTGTGCTCAAGGTTTTCTCTCTCAACACTGCTACTACCATTGTTCACAGTCTCTTCTTCCTCATCACTTGATGTGTCATTTGGCAATGGAAGGTCTAAAAGTTAGATAGTAACAAGAAGATTTCCACCCATCAGTGTAATACAAGTACGCATTATAATAAGCAATCTTAAAGTTTGTTATTTGCAGACATTTATATGAAGAAAAATGCATTTGCACTTGGTTTTCAATATACCCAATCATTTCAAATTGTGATAGCTCACCAAAATCATCAATCTAAAAATGAAATCTCTATTAAAAGTGGGTCTAAAGCATCACTGAAAAGGAATCCCTGAAAAGGAGTCGAGGGAAAAATGCTTTAGGAGAGTAAGAAAAAGTCAAGTGGTCTGCACTTTGCACATTGCCAACTTTGAATACCCGTTGATGAAAATGACAAGTGCTAGTATACTCTTTAAGCCTGCAAACTAATATATGAAACCTACCACTTTGTCCTCTAACGCTAGGTTGCCTTCCTCCTTGCAAGATTTCAAGCTGAAGGTTTCCAGAAAATCCATATTTTTGAGGTTTTACGATCAGTGAAAAAATCGAAAACAATTATTTGGATCTAGTTATCCTTACAACGAAAGATTGCAACATAGATAGCTCAAAACTAGACAATGGTAATTTTCTTGTGGCTGTTTAGCGTGAGATCAGGCTCTCTCAGACGATTTTCGGTTTTTTTCTGAGTGAGCCTGATCTCAGGCTGTTCAAATAGCGAATTCTTTTTGGGACTCTCAATAGATCTTTTGGGGGAAATATATTTCATAATTAAAAATGGTACTAGCAAAAACTTACCATCTAAGTTAATTTCACTTAGTTTCTTGCCTTGCCATTTAGTAGCATTGCCCTCATCTACAGCTAGCAACAAGCGGCTGACTTTTGATAGTTCAAGGGTTGAATCGTGCAAACGATAGTACTCCCTGTGCACGGACAAATCGTGCCCCATATGACGGGCAAGCCACTCCAACTCTGACTCTTTCAGGTCGATGATTTGGGATACGGTCGCCACATACTTTCTCAGTTGGGTGCTCTTTACTGCAGATGGGTTTTGCAGTTCACAACGCTGGACCATTGCATTCAAACAGTCCGGGCCCCTTAAGAACTTCAATGAACCTCTTGTAGGGGCAGCAAAGACGTACTTATTGCTGGGGCTCACACCAATTCTTTCCCTCATCTTGAGCAATGCTTCAATAGACTTCACAATGTCAGCCGTCATTAAAATAGGAACTTTCCTTGCTCTTTTCCCTCGCACATAGACAAGATCCAGTCTGTAAGACAATTCAGAAATTCATTCAAAACATTTGCTTTCCAAAAAGTTAGCACATGATACAATAAATTATTCTTATGCATACCAGTTCAAATAAAGAAACATTCACTATGAAAATCCCATACGCTAGGTCTCAGGATAATGAGATATTTACTGCATCAACATCATATGATACATGATATTTATCAACATCACATGATATGTGATATAGTCTTCGGAATAATACTGTGTTTGGAACTCACGATCCCTTAGGATTATCCCACCTCACACAACTCAGGGTTGGTCTCAGCAAGTTAAATCTCCATAAATTCAAGCATAATTTCAGAGATACCATAAACCCAATGTGCTCAACAAGCTCAACACGGAGCACTTTTTCTTGCTCTGCCCTTCTTTTGATGTTCAACGACAAAATCACCCAGTCCCGTATCGTTAGTGTTTCTTTTCCTTGTAAATTCTGTTTCACATCAGATGGTCAGGCATTTTACTTACCTAAATCTACATCAAACGAGTTGCACTCGTTGCATCAACAAATTCATCGCAACACTGACCTGACATCTGGAGTGAAACAGAATCTAGTATAGTATCCTTTAATTTATAGATGTTCGTAGTGTGACTATATACAGTTTAACGTTTCGTGTTTTTATATATTGGCCATGGGGTAGTCATAGTATTTCGCTCCCCATGGTATCTTACCTGTAGTGTCGTATAGTAATTAGAATTAGGTATAGTAGAAAGTAAATTGGTGCAGGAATAAACTGGGTGGGTGGAAAAATCCCCAAATCCCAGCAAGCAGAGTGGATGAAAATACCTTGGATCTTAATAAGATCTAGAATTAGTCTACACATATGTTTTTGGCTGTAAAGAACACTGCAAAAAGTTAAGATTCAGTAAAAAAGGACCCCAATGACTTGCCCTTGACCTGTATCAGCGGTAAAAATACAAGTCAGCTGATCAAATAAATTCAGCTTTGAACCATTAAGATTGTATGTGTTGTGCTCTCTCCTAGTTTGTTGGTGACATAGAAACTCCTTAATGTACCGGGTGTCCAAAAAAAAGTTCCGGTGTTTGATTGAACGCAGGCAAAAAAGTTTGGTTGCTGGCAATTCCTATTCATTCTAGTTGCATGCTCGACATTTCAACTTACAGTTTGGCATATCGCAGAAAAAAATCTGTAATCTGAAGATGGATGTATTAGCTCTAAAATTTCGTGTTAGTGTTGAAGGCAAAACCAAAGAGATTTGTACGCCTTCCTGCATAATCGTAGTGAAGGGGGAATCTCCAGATGAGCGGATGTGAGCGGATGAGGAACACAAGAACTGGGTTTACACTTTATTTCATTGCCTTGACGACCCACAAGAGTTCTTTTCATTGAGCACATTTTAAGTTAGGTCTGAAAATAGAGTCTAATATGTCTGGGGGATAAATACCAAGTTGCACGAACATGAACAATAGGACAATGCACTATTGCATAATATGGCAAGTTGAAAGAGCAATTGAAATTATTCCTAATTAAGAAAAAACAGTTTGTTTTACTCCATGAAATCGTAAAGTTCCTATCTGAAATTCTCAGTTGGCGCAAGGCAACAAGAACAGCACCAGACAGTTTTCCCAAGTTCAATTTGTTTCAATTTTTCACACCTATAGGCCAATTCATATAATCAAAAATAATTTAAATCTAAATTCTTTTCAATTATAAAGTAACGTTCTCTCTTATGAATAAAATTTCCACCTCTCAGGATGTAAACGTAATAAAAGAATTGTCAACTCAATTTTTGTCTTGCTCATCAAGGGAGTCCCCACCATCACGAAGCAGGAAGGCGTAATAATGTCTCTGGTTTTGCATTGAACATGAAAGTGAAATGTTAGATAACTCCGTTTTCAGATTACTAATTTCTTCCTACAATGTGCCAAACTGTAAGTTAAAATATCTAGCACCTAACTAGAATGTATATTGTATTGTTTTGTATTCTACAAAGAAAATTGAATTGAATTTGCTAGATTAAACGTATTTCCCCATGTACTCAATCAAACGTTGGGACATTTTTTGGGACACCCGGTATTACATCAAATATCTGTTGAAATGAGCAGCTCCATTTTAAGGCAGGCTAAAGAGGTGATTTCTGGCTAAAGAGTAAAATAGATCTCAAGCAATCAAGAAGGCACATGAAATCGTTTTTTATAAGAAACAAGAGATATTACTATCTGAAGATTTGCGCCCTGCATATGTTTCAGTTGCAGTTGTTTCAGTACATTGTCAACATATTTTTTTAGTGCAAATTACGAAAGTTTCCCAACTTTTTTAATTCAGGTAGGGTAATTTCTTAAATCCATCGAGTACATATAAATACATAAGCATTAACGCTTCTAGAATTTTAAAGACGAACATCTGACAGCCCTTTGTTGTCACACAATAGTGAAAAAAATCAAACAATCCATAGCAGTGGTGAACATGGACTCCTTGCACCATGCTTGCGCTATCCTCGTGAATTTCTTTAGCTTAATTGATTAAATGATGATTAACTGACCACTTTTGTTTGATGATTGAAAAGAAGTTGATATTGGTCATAAGCGGGCTACTAATGCAGACCCAATACCTACTGTTTCTAAAAAAGTTATCTCTTGGAAAAAAATGAGTGTATTAGTACTTTGATTGAATACAATCAACTATGGTAATTCTACCACAGCTTGTTATCAAGATCTAAAGGCATATTAAAAAGACTGTAACATGAAAACGAAAACCCTAAAGTTAATACGATTAGATGGGAAAGTGAAGTGAACAAATTCCTTACCTTTTACACAATTCCATCTCAAGTGGCTGGAGTGAGCGAGACATTTCATCCATACTGACTTCAGTCCATTTTGGTCGATCTGTAAACTGTGTGATTAGAATCTTTGAGCCTTCATTCCCACGCCTTTTATTGAAAATAATTATTCTTGCAACGGTTAGTTCTGCTAGGGATCTCCACTCTTGCAAAGTTGGCTGATTGAGAAGCCTTTTAGTAGAAGCTGGTATTTCTGCTAAGAGGAACTGCCGCAACTTTATTAGGTCCCCAGTGAGAGGTAGGATGGGAGTTTTATTGAATTGATTATCACTAAGGGATCTCAAAGCCGCAGCTGAAACCTTACTTGACCATTCTGCTTCTAACAGCTCAAGGAAGGAATCAACTGTTTCCTTCAAATCTCTCTCCCTTTTTCTCAAGGCGATTCCCCTAAGGAGAGCAGCGCACCTTTTGAGAGAGTGGCCAATTTTAAGAGCTAGGGAAGGTGTTTTAACCGACGCGAGATTATCATTCTCTTCCGCAATGTTAAAAACACATAGCTGCCTTGTTGCTTCAACTATATCGTCAAACGATGATGGTGATATGAACTCTGCAAGTGGGCAATTTTCCTTTCCTGGAATTTTCTGAAGCATTTCAAGAAGCCTTGCCAAGGATCGCATCTTTTGTGAGATGTACGTTGCCTTACTTGATCCATCTTTTTCAAAAAGTGAATACCCGAATCTTATGATGAGCTCATCCTTCCTGGCTATGAAGCTAATATGGTCTTGTCTCATTATTGCCAGGACAGATTTATGCATGGCATCCATTGATAATTCTTTACTACCATACAACAGCATCTCACTCTCATACTGTAATTTTCGGTTAACAGTGCCATCCGAATCCTTCAAATTTGTTTCATTAAAAGGACAACGAGAAACATGCCTCCATAATTCATGCTTCTGTATGAATGCCAGGCAATGAACACATGGCTTGAATTGTTTGAAATCAACATCTTCATCAGGACCAGGTCTTCGGATGACTTTCAGTTGGCCACCACAATGTAAAACCTTCAGATTGAAGTAAAAATCACCCTTCAGTCTTAATCTGTCAAATTCTTTCATTCGCAACTTATTGTCACTCATCGCTTCAATCCTCAAGACTTCTGGCTCATCTCTATGGCTGATTCGAAAATGTCGCGGTATCTTCTGGGTTTCTTTACCACAAAAGTAACATGAATGCAGCTTGTTATATTTTCTTCTACCATGATCAGTCTTCAATGCTCTTGGGATGGTAACTGTGAAAAAGTAACATTGTAAATAGAATGATCGCAAAGCAAAGTGCTTAATGCTAAGGCATTAGCTACGAGTGATAAGTTAGCCTAATACAACCTTTCTTATATATCACAGGGAATGTTTTCTTGGCAGATGAAAGATTTCCCAATAATACTACCACAGGTAAGGAGGGTAGCCCTTCAGCAATGCTGATTTTCAAGGGGCCCTCCAGTACAAAACTTACAAAAATTAAATACTATTATAACTTAAAATTAACCTAATACAATTCATAGTAAATCAATAAAAACCATATAATCTTAAACAAATATTTACAATAAAAGAAAATCCATATGGCAAACACGTTATTTACAATTAGCTTTCCCTATACATATTGTTTGAATCTATTCAGGGAGGATGCCAGCTTACACTCAACTGAGAAGCCATCATCATCCTTGAATGAACCCTACGCAGTACGCTCCCTACCACACACTAGAGTTATAAAGTGACACTTATTTTAGTTCACATTATCGCCAGGGGGGGGGGTACTTGACTTAAATTTGTACGGGGGTGTGCCCACAAATTTTTTTTTGCTCTGCTCCAGAATCTTTCGCTCAAAATGATAACATGTTCTAGAAAAATTGGTGAAAAGTATACTCCAAAACATGAAATTTGACCAAAAAACGACCCGACCTATCAAAATATTCCCCTTTGACATGTTTTGACAACCTGCTCTAGAAAAATTGCCTAATTTTGATACCCTGTGCTAGAACAAGGGCAGATTTTGTAATACAATAGCAACAGTTGCGTTTGATTAACACCTCAATTGAAAGCGATTAGTAGCTGCAGACAAAGGAAATTCTCTCAACCAGTAATTCAAAACAAACAAAGCCGCTACAGTTTCCCCGAAACTAGTAGGGCAAACTCTCGCCTTGTGCAAGCGAAAGATGGTTTTTAAGGGAAGTTATGTGTTTATAGCGAAAGACGAAAGGTAACTCTAAAGTTCTGTCGCTTAGATTATGTTTATTTGATTTAGGAGCTGTTTTTGTAATCGTTTCATTTTAAGCACTAAATACGCGATAATTACAATGCCTTCTGCTCGGCTCCTGAATCTAATAAACAAAATCTAAGCGACAGAATTTTAGATTTACCTTTCTTCTTACCACAATTTTACCACAATGGAACCTTATTGTTAATGAAACAAAAACAGAATATGTGAAGGTTAGACTTCATAGTAAAACTGAAAAAGGCGATCAAGATCAGCCATTAATCAACAACGAACCATGGCGGTCAAGTAAATCATTGGGATCATTACTGTGCTCTGAAAAAGATATTGCTAGTCGATGCATAAAGGGTGAAACTGCTTTCAGAAAATTTGAAAAAGTCTTGTTGACAAGAAAAAAGATTTCGCTTGATAGGAAGCTGAAACTATATGAAGCTCAAGTGGCATCAGTCATGCTTTACAACTCAAACAGCTGGTCTGCGACAAAGACCTCTCTCGAAAAGCTAGATATCACGCACAGGCGACATCTCAGAAAGATACTCAACATCAGATATCCAGGAATGATCAGCAATAACACTATGTACAAAAGATGCAACGTTGCAAAGCTATCGGACAGAGTTAGTGAATATCGTTGGCGTATGCTTGGTCATATTTTGAGAAGTGATGAAAATACAGCAGCTCAATTACCAATTACATTCGCTGTTGAGTCTGATAAGCGTTTAATTGGACGCATTGGAAGACCAAGGAGTAACTTGTTCACACTAATAAAGAATGATTTAAATCAGCGAAATCTAAAAATAAATAGCATTGCAGAACTCAATGAAGTCAGAGATATAGCCAGATGTAGAGAGCGATGGAAGAACCTGTTATAACTACAGA
The DNA here is from genome assembly GCA_039566865.1 of Aurelia coerulea. Lineage (NCBI taxonomy): Eukaryota > Metazoa > Cnidaria > Scyphozoa > Semaeostomeae > Ulmaridae > Aurelia > Aurelia coerulea. Next base: position 15,117,304 of record CM076947.1, read on the forward strand.
TTACATTTTTAAGGTATCTGAAAAGATCATTCTAAATGTATGCTCCTGTATATAATAGAAATAACATCTTTAGTTAACTTGAAAAATTGCACAAATGTTCTGAGACGTTGAAACTTGGTATTTTGAAGAAAAAGTGTGAAATTTGAGATTAGGATGAACAGTGAGAGTGAAAGGTGTAGAGTATCTGGCATATTTCTGAAACATAATCCTTAATCAATATTTAGATAGTTAATAGGAAATAGTTGGATATTGAGAGCTTAACGCTCATGATTAAAGTATTAGATAAGTCTACGTTCATATATTTGCAGAGAAACTAACATTTTAGTGGATGCATATTGCTGCAGATTTCTGATCCATATTTCATATATTTTCATATTTCATACACATGTTTTTTATAAGAAACTAAGAATTTGAGCCAGTACTTAAAGTATCTTAAAATTATCAGATTTTGAGAAATTGAGTTTCCTATGAGTTTTGTTTAGAGGTTCCATAACAATCTTCATGTTCACTACTTCTGTTCCCTCATGAACATTTCAAACAAAGTTTTAAGGCTTTCCAACGTTTAGACATAACTCCCGTACAAGTAATATGACAGAAGCTCCTACTTGGATGGTCTAAATCTAAATCTTACTTGGACTGTTTCAAATTAACCTATCACATTTAGCAAATTAATGGATTTATCATCTTCTCCAAATGGAAAAGTCAAAGAGCTATAAAATACTAATATTAAGATTTTCTCTAGTCGCCCTTGCCACCACTTTTTTTGTTTGACTGCAAACTTCAGGCATAGTTTAGGCCTCTTTGCACAGTGAAGCTTTTCTTTGCCATATGCATTGACATCTTTTGGGAGGGTAATATGTGGAGTTTGCTTAAGATAGCAAACCAACATGAAATTTTACTGAAGGCTATTTCATTTAAAGTAGGATTATCAATGGCAAACACCTTACCTTTCAAATTCACGTCTTTTGAACTGTCAGTAGTTGGCTTTGGAGTGGCTGACATTGATTGAGATGGTAAATTCGATTCAGATGGCATATTCGATTCAGATGGCATATTCAATTCAGATGGCATATTCGATTCAGATGGCATATTCGATTCAGATGGTAGATTCGATTCAAATGATGCGTTCGAATCAGATGATAGACTCGATTCTGATTTTGTCGATAAGGCACAATCGAAATCTGGATCTGCCACATTATCATCATTTTCATCATCATCCGAGTCAAATTCAAATCCCTGAAAATATAACGGGTATGAAATTAAACAATATCTTTGGATCTTGCTGCAGAACTGTCTTGGTGGCTGCAGACAACGAAGAAAAAAATCTGGTAATAATAGATCCTTGACAATTTGGGGATAAAGCCCCTTTAATGTAGAGGTGCCAGCAATATAAAACCAAACTGATTTGAAGCAAGCCTCTTCTCGGGTACTATATCTGAGAAGTTTATTTTCTTTAATATCCCTGAAAAATCCCCAGATATCTAGAAGATCATTACCTCGGTAAATGAAAATCAAATGAGATATTTTTGTCAAGGAAATTGCTTGAATTGTTGAGGAAATGATCATTAAAGTTCAAAACGAACCGTTATCCCTTGGAAAGGAAAAACATTTGCACAGTTTGGTTTGTGAATGAACATGGGCAGAGAATTCTGCCAAAACAGAAACAAGGATTAGCAAACAAACAAAGAGATTCTTGCACATGACAGACGGTCTCCTGGATCTTGATTACTTTTTAATTTTGTGAACAAAATTAGAGGCTCAGACCAAAGGGGCAGTCATATCCTTCACAGAAATGCATTTGACCATGCATGCAACATACGGTAACAACCCTCATACAAGAACCTGCAAATAGAAACGACTTTAAGGAAAATGACTGATTTTTTTAGAAATGATATCCTTGAATTCAAACTTTAAAAAGGCACCCTTAATAAACTGGCTGTTTGAAAACAATTTTTTCTATTTTCAAGGTCCTCGCTGTAGAATTTTTCAGAAAAAAGTCATGCATAGGTCATACTGAAAATACGAACTGGGAAAGGGAAGCATTCAAGAAATGGAATCTGTTCAGACTTTAAGCCTTCCTTCCTAAAGGATCTTTCTCCTTATAATCAACAAATAAATAATTGTAAGCGATATTTGCATATAACTACCTTGTGAAAAGCCACAGTAGATTGCCTGGCGACTCGAGGAGTTTCAGTCTGTAAAATAATTCAAGTAAAAACCCATAAATCCACACAAGTAAACACAAAAAGCATAGATGGAAAATACTTTGCTCCTTTCTATGGAATATGTCCATGTGCAGTCTGATATTGACGACCAAACAGATAGAGTAATTTTAATTGGAAAAGAAAGGATAGCTCAATCTTACCATAAAACACAGCAAGGACATAGGGTTATTTGACAGTCAGAAAATTTAGAAGAAACCTATTCCAAACATATTCATATCCTAAAAATCTACATCTTTATTTGGAAAGTCTAAAAGGGTCAACTGTTCAATTGCAGAGCTTTTTCCAGATTATGATGTAAGCAATATTATCTAAATGGTTAAATTCTACGGAAGTAAACTAGCAAACAAGAAACGCTTGCATCACAATCTGACACCAAAGAACATTGACGTCTACTTTGTCAGGAAAGCTTACTATCACTTTGCTTAAATTTAGTAACAATACTCTTTAAAGATGTTTCCTCAAGCCTGACCACACTATTGCTTCAACATATTAGATGACAGTGGTAGTCAACAACTATGGATAATTGCATGAATCTGAAAATTGAGCGCCCACATCAGCCATTACCGAAGTATCAGATGTGATGCTGTTTGTAACTTGCTTTGTTTTGTTGTGCGTTTGTTTCATTAAGCTAACTTGCACTTGCATCCTTTCAAATAACACTCAGATATTACAATGATCGGGGAAGGCTGCTAATTCTTACATGAAATCTAATATTTTATCAAGGCTGCTGCCACTCCAGAAGAGCCACACTTAATTTTTGAGAGCATCCCTTGCTGGTTACTCTCAAAGAATCATTCATAATAGCATAACATCAGAGATTCCGAATCAGTAAGAGAATCTGGGAAGGTATCAGCCGACAAAGCTGACAAATTGCTTTGAATGACCTGGCAGTTCCATTCATGAGTTCATGAGCTCAAACACGTATCCATGGTGTTCTCACTCTTTGGACACAAAAGTCAAATGTGGAATAACATATACCAAAGAAAAGTTTGTAAACACTACACAGGACCTTCTTTCAATTAAAGTATAAACTTACATGCGATCGGTTGCTTTCCTGTTCTTCATCTGTGTCTGATATTTCCGGGAAGTCTCCCTTTATTCCAGAATCATTCCTCATCTCGCTCTGAAATTATTTCAAAGTAAAATTAATAACAGGAAAGTATAACTTTTCCAGCATTAATGATGACGTTACCCTGGGAATCAGATACTGGCAATCATGTTACAAAAGAAGTTGCAAAATAATAATTCAAACGGAAGCAGAATCTTACACAACTTACTTCTTCCAAACTGATATCTAGCACAGAGGGCAACGACTGATCATGTTCCTCTTCATCCTCACTTTCAAAGATGTTGTCCATTTCTAAAAAATAAGCAATATGGTGGAAAACTTATGGAGAGCTACTCTTAACATCCTCAGATAACATTCTGAGATCAACATAGCTCAATATAATTGAGAAAAAAACTAATAGTTCTGAAATACTTATCATTACGATTGCATATTGATTACGATTACATATCATTAGGATTGGCTAAAAATATTAGCACCAGCTTGCGTACCCAGTTGTTGGGTAACTGTTCCGAAATGGAGAATTAGCTTCAAATGATTATTATACTGTTTTCTGAGCATCCACTTACAGAAAAAACCTGCACACAAGAACCTAAGATTTTGAACTAAGCCGGTTCAGGTCCTTATGCAATGAGGTACCTCGAAAAATCAGAGTGTAGATTCTTAACATAGGGTTAGGGCTAGCCAAATTTATTATGACTCCTGCCCCTACATATTTCACCCTAAGTGTACCCAGTTTACCTGGCTGCAGTTATTTCCCAATGAATGAATAAATGGAATAAATGAATTAATTAATGAAACCCTTTATTAAGAACCTAATTAAGATATCAGGCTGAAAATGGTGCTAATTTATGTGGTACAAATAAATGATTTCAGGCTGTAGGCTCTTGATGAACGAAAGGTTCTGATATGTGGGTTTTACTGTAAGGCTTACCGTTAATATCTTGCAGAAACGACTTGAAAGTTAGTTTACTTTTCTTTTCTTGCTTTTTCTGCTTCTAAAAGTTACAGAGATGTATTTTGTTAACAGTATTCAGCAATTAACTTTACCTGAAATGTTTTTATCCAGTTCAAATGACTGAGGTGTATTCCCAAGAAAAAACTCTTATGAAATTATCTCTTGTATTATATCCGTTACTATTTGTTTTCAAAATGATTGGCCTCTGTTCCTCATTCAAATTTTGTGCTCTAAAGCACTGTTGGAGCAACGCTTCAGCTTTTCCTCATCTTCCAAAGCATGGACTGGAAAATAGCATAGCTTCCAAATCTTTAACTTGGATTTAAATGGTTGGTTTAAAATTATGTGACTATTTCCTCTGACTGAGTGGCCTGAAACAAATTTTAGTTACTTATCTTTAATTCTGCCATTGGACTTTTCAGAAATTTTCAATATTTTTCGAAATTTCAGTGTATGCTACATTTTAACTCATTTGAGAGTGTGACGTCATCAAATTTCTAAATGATAAAATAATAAACCAGAAAAGTGACAGACATTCATAAGCTATGGTTTTCTTCAACTTATTTCATGTTGCTTCAGACAGTTTAGAAATTACGATGGTTTTAAGTTTTTTTGAAAATTTTCTTGATTTCTTTAAAAAGTAGAAAAAAGACTCTAATTCTGAAAATATTGAAGATTTCATAAAATTCCAATGGTAAAATTAGAAAGAAATAGCTGAAGTTTCTTGAAGTCATTCAGTTAAAAGAAGTAGGTCATAGAAATTTACACTCGAGAAATGAATGAATTACCATATATTTGAAACAGCTTTTTCAGAATGTAGGCATGCTTAAACTAACCAGCAGCATTTCAAAACATGACTGAGACTTTCAGCTACATGCTGTTTCTTGTTTGTGTTCATAACATGTGCTTTCAGGAAACTAAGTATGATCTAGTTCGTGAAGTTTTATTTGTGTTACTCTGTAGATATTTAAAGTCCATTAATCTACCTGCAATTCAAGACAATTTCAAGGAAGTTCCCTTCATTTACAGTAAATTATTGGAAATTGAAAACCAGGCTGTTCCATTTCGGAAAATGACGTGTGCAGTAGGAGAAAAAATTCAACACACTGCGTTTCCTTTTGAATCAATTAGTGGTTTTGATATTCATTACATTATTATAAACTTTTAACTGAATACAGTCTGCCAGCCTCTTGACTTGACGATCCTTCAAATTCACTTGAATTCACTCTGGGAAAAAACATTAAACAATTCAAATCATTTCAAATGATGCGAACTTTTTGAGATAGCCCAAAAGATACATTTTTATCAATTAACACATGTTATACATCTACCTTTGCTTTGTGTTCAACTACTGTTGAAGTTGGCTGCTTCCTTTTTGTTCCTTTCAATAAAGAAGCTCCCTGAAAGAAGAAAAAATATAAAAAGCTGCAACAAAATAAAACTGACCATAATACCTTTACTTGATATCAAGAAGTGAAAGGAAAATTCCAAAACAATGATAACATCCACATTCAAGATGTATACAGTAATCATTCTTGCAATGGAATTTGATGTGTTTTGAGAAAGGATTGCTAACTGCTCAACAAAACTTATAGAGCAAATCTAATTCCTTTCAGATCTTACTTCCACATTTCATCACATTTTCTATATTGATTTACATTGTGGATGATAATCAAAAGTTGTGAAGGTACCCCAATCAAAAACAAAGTGCATTGTCCTGAGAGACCAATAAGATTGCATAAATCCTAATGAGTCCTAATGAGTCTCATTCTGAATCACAGGGAAAGTAATAGTAGTCAAATAATCAGCACATGCAGGACGAATGAATGAGTAGTTGTAATGTTCCAAAAATTAAAACAAATTGTACTGTTAGAGAAGATATTTCTGAATCTCAGGCTTTCCATAAGAGTTAAAAGAAAAATCAACAACAACTTTCAAAAACAACAACAAAAACAAACATACTTTACTTACTTTAAATAATTTTCCTGCACTAGACCCTGAAGCTGTGTCTGAGAGAGCATCCTTAGCTGATATACCCCTTTCCTGCAAAAGACCGGACAAAATACTCATAAAATATTCTTCCAAGATATCAACGCAATCTGATAAAGGGAAAGGGATCACAAACTAATTTGAAACTGATACAGTAAAAACCCGCTTATAAGAACCTAGTGGATTAAGAACCTACAGGCTGAAATTTTGCAATTAGACCCACATTGTACAAGAACCCAAGAGATCATGGGGTCCTATTCATAACAGAAGTTTGTGGAATAATCAGAAATGTGTATATTATCCTGGATTATAGAAAAATTTATGATTCTTCCAAAAATTGCTGTTGTGAATAATACCTCATAAACTCAAGTGATGTGAACTGACAGTAGATAATAGGCCTGAAGTTTGATTCTAAAGAAAAGAAATTCCTGAAAAATCGGAATAAAATAAGAACCAATTTAAGAACCTGAACAGCCTCATTTCCCACTAATTACCCAACACATAAGAACCTAGTCAGGCTGATTTGCAAAATTGTAGGTTCTTATACGCAGGTATTTACTGTAGTCTGTGCTGTTCCCTCGCAATGTATGTGTATTAATCTATGGATAAAACACTTTAATGCTTCAACGGTGAAGATCTGAAATTTTCCACAAAACATAATGTATAATTATGTGTCCTAAGAAAGTATGTATCTAAATTGCATTGCAGGATCAAACCCTCTAATGTTTCAGCTCTCAACATTAGAATTGTCTACACAAAGTGTGTAATAATTTGTCCTCGAAAAGTATGAGTATAATTATAGGATCAAACCCAACAATATTTCAGCTCTCAACATTAGAATTGTCCTCACATAGCATGTATAATAATTTGTCCACAAAAAGTGTGTATAATAGGGAGTCGTCATAAAGTATGTATACATATTTCAGGATTAAGACAAATTGTCCACCCAACATCTGCATAATGTTTTCTCCTGTCAATGAATACCCTACCTAAATTTTGGAAAGATAAATGTCAATATAGTTGCAAGATATTTGCCTCATACAATCTAATTACCTTTGAGCGACCAGGCAATGTTTCTTTCAAAATATTGATATCAGCATTGTCCTTACATTTCTGCAAATTAGGAAGGAATTTAAATTGCGTTTAGCAGGGTCAAAAGATGTGGTGATAAACAAGAGGCTTGTCACAAGTAAAGATCTAATAAAATTGGTGAATCCAGCACATGCTCAGCTTAGGATACATGGACAAGGAGTTAATTTTCAAATACTAAGAATAAAGTGTGATGTTAGAGATTATACAATATCACAGAATCTCAAACCTTTCATAATTTTTAAAAAAACATCAGACACTTACTTCAAATGATATTGATGCACTGGACAAGAAAGCTGTGGCTGAAACCGAATCTGTCGTTGAGATATCCCTTTCCTGTGTAAAACAGACAAAATCTTTACAAAATGATATTTCAAAATATCAAAGTACAGAAAAGGGACCAGACTTCTATCAAAAAGATATTCTGGGTGTGGTAATAAAGGCTTATATTCTTACAAATAATCATAATTGTGTCCTCACACGTATGTGTATGGATTCCGCAATTAAACTCTTCAATGCATAATGTTCAAGACCTAAAATCAATCACACAAAATAGGTACAATAATGTGCCCTCACAAGCTATGCATTTAAATTGCAGGATCAAACTCTAAAATTTTTCACCTTTGCACATAATAACTATCCACACAGTGTCTATAATAATTTGTCCTCACAAAGTATGTGTATAATTTTAGGATCAAACCCTTTAATGTTTCAGCTCTCAACATTAGAATTTTCCACACAAAGTTTGCATAATAATTTGTCCTCACAAAGTATGTGTATAATTTTAGGATCAAACCCTTTAATGCTGCAGCTCTCAACATTAGAATTGTCCACACAAAGTGTGTATAATATTTTGTCCTCACAAAGTATTTGTATAATTTTCGGATCAAACACAACAATGTTTCAGCTCTAAACATTAGAAATGTCCTCATAAAGTATGTATAATAGGAAGTCCTCATAATGTATGTATACAAATTTCTGGATTTCCTTTTATAATTCTGCAATGTACAAAAGAAATTGTTCACACAACATCAGCATAATGTTTCCTTCTGTCAATGAACACACTACCTAATTTTTGGAAAGATAAATGTTAATACAGTTGCAAACTACAGATATTTGCCTCATACAATCTAATTACCTTTGAGCGACCGGGCAATGTTTCTTTCAAAATATTGATATCAGCATTGTCCTTACATTTCTGCAAATTAGGAAGGAATTTAAATTGCGTTTAGAAGGGTTAAAAGATGTGATGATAAACAGGAGGCTTGTCACAGGTAAAGATCTAATAAAATTGGTGAATGCAGCACATGCTCAGCTCAGGAGACATGAACAAGAAGTTAATTTTCCAATACTAACTATAAATTGTGATGTTAGAGTTGATACACTATTATATAATCTCCAACTGTTCATTATGTTTAAAAAACATCAGACACTTACTTCAAATGATTTTGATGCACTGGACACGAAAGCTGTGGCTGAAACAGAATCTGTGATTGAGTCATCCCCTTCCTGTGTAAAAGAGACACAATCTTTACAAAATGATATTTCAAAATACTGTATCAAAGTACAGAAAAGGGACCAGTGACTTCCATCAAAATGATATTCTGGGTGTCATAATTAAGGCTTATATTCTCCCAAACAATCATAATTGTGTCCTCAAAAGTATGTGTATGGATTCCGGAATTAAACTCTTCAATGCATAATGTCGAAGACCTCAAATTAATCATACAAAATTTGTACAATAATGTGTCCTCACAAGCTATGCATTTAAATTGCAGGATCAAACTCTAAAACTTTCCACCTTTGCACATAAGAACTACCCACACAAAGTGTGTATAATGAGTTTTCCTCACACAGTATGTGTATATTTTTAGGATCAAACCCTTTAACGTTTCAGCTCTCAACATTAGAATTGTCCTCACAAAGTATGTATAATAATTTGTCCTCAAAAGGTATGTGTATATTTTTAGGATCAAGCCCTACAATGTTTCAGCTCTCAACATTAGAATTGTCCTCACAAAGTATGTATAATAATATGTCCTCACAAAGTATGTGTATAATTCTTGGATCAAGCCCTACAATGTTTCAGCTCTCAACATTAGAATTGTCCTCACAAAGTGTGTATAATAATTTGTCCTCACAAAGTATGCGTATAATTTTAGGATCAAACCTGACAATGTTTCAGCTCCAAACATTAAAATTGTCCTCACAAAGTATGTATCATAATTTGTCCTCAAAAGGTATGTGTATAATTTTAGGACCAAACCCTACAATGTTTTAGCTCCAAACATTAGAATTGTCCACACAATGTGTGTATAATAGGACGTCCTCATAAATTATGTATACAAATTTCAGGATTTTCTTTTATAATTCTGCAATGTACAAAAGAAATTGTTCACACAACATCAGTATAATGTTTCCTCCTATCAATGAACACACTACCTAATTTTTGGAAAGACAAATGTTAATAAAGTTGCAAACTACAGATATTTGCCTCATACAATCTAATTACCTTTGAGCGACCGGGCAATGTTTCTTTCAAAATATTGATATCAGCATTGTCCTTACATTTCTGCAAATTAGGAAGGAATTTAAATTGCGTTTAGAAGGGTTAAAAGATGTGATGATAAACAAGAGGCTTGTCACAAGTAAAGATCTAATAAAATTGGTGAATGCAGCACATGCTCAGCTCAGGAGACATGAACAAGGAGTTAATTTTCCAATACTAACTATAAATTGTGATGTTAGAAATGATACACTATTATATACTCTCCAACTTTTCATTATGTTTAAAAAACATCAGAAACTTACTTCAAATGATTTTGATGAACTGGACATGAAAGCTGTGGCTGAAACAGAATCTGTGATTGAGTCATCCCCTTCCTGTGTAAAAGAGACACAATCTTTACAAAATGATATTTCAAAATACTGTATCAAAGTACAGAAAAGGGACCAGTGACTTCCATCAAAATTATATTCTGGGTGTCATAATTAAGGCTTATATTCTCCCAAACAATCATAATTGTGTCCTCAAAAGTATGTGTATGGATTCCGGAATTAAACTCTTCAATGCATAATGTCGAAGACCTCAAATTAATCATACAAAATTTGTACAATAATGTGTCCTCACAAGCTATGCATTTAAATTGCAGGATCAAACTCTAAAAGTTTCCACCTTTGCACATAAGAACCACCCACACAAAGTGTGCTGTATAATGAGTTTTCCTCACACAGTATGTGTATATTTTTAGGATCAAACCCTTTAACGTTTCAGCTCTCAACATTAGAATTGTCCTCACAAAGTATGTATAATAATTTGTCCTCACAAAGTATGTGTATAATTCTTGGATCAAGCCCTACAAAGTTTTAGCTCTCGACATTAGAATTATCCTCACAAAGTGTGTATAATACAGTAATTTGTCCTCACAAAGTATGTGTATAATTTTAGGATCAAACCTTACAATGTTTCAGCTCCAAACATTAGAATTGTCCTCACAAAGTATGTATCATAATTTGTCCTCAAAAGGTATTTGTATATTTTTAGGATCAAACCCTTTAATGTTTTAGCTCTCAACATTAGAATTGTCGACACAAAGTGTGTATAATAATTTGTCCTCACAAAGTATGTGTATAATTATAGGATCAAACTCTTTAATGTTTCAACTCTCACCATTAGAATGGTCCTCACAAAGTGTGTATAATACTTTGTCCTCACAAAGTATGTGTATAATTTTAGGATCAAACCCTTTAATGCTGCAGCTCTCAACATTAGAATTGTCCACACAAAGTGTGTATAATATTTTGTCCTCACAAAGTATTTGTATAATTTTCGGATCAAACCCAACAATGTTTCAGCCCTAAACATTAGAAATGTCCTCATAAAGTATGTATAATAGGAAGTCCTCGTAATGTATGTATACAAATTTCTGGATTTCCTTTTAAAACTCTGCAATTTACAAAAGAAATTGTTCACACAACATCAGTATAATGTTTCCTCCTGTCAATGAACACACTACCTAATTTTTGGAAAGATAAATGTTAATAAAGTTGCAAACTACAGATATTTGCCTCATACAATCTAATTACCTTTGAGCGACCGGGCAATGTTTCTTTCAAAATATTGATATCAGCATTGTCCTTACATTTCTGCAAATTAGGAAGGAATTTAAATTGCGTTTAGAAGGGTTAAAAGATGTGATGATAAACAAGAGGCTTGTCACAAGTAAAGATCTAATAAAATTGGTGAATCCAGCACATGCTCAGCTCAGGAGACATGAACAGGAAGTTAATTTTCCAACTAACAATAAGTTGTGATGTTAGAGATGATACACTATCACATAATCTCCAACTTTTAATTATGTTTAAAAAACATCAGACACTTACTTCAAATAATTTTGATGCACTGGACATGAAAGCTGTGGCTGAAACAGAATCTGTGATTGAGTCATCCCCTTCCTGTGTAAAAGAGACATAATCTTTACAAAAATGATATTTCAAAATATCAAAGTACAGAAAAGGGACCAGTGACTTCAATGCATGATGTTGAAGACTTAAATTGTTGACACAACATTTGTATAATGATGTTTCCTCATAAAGTGTGTATCTAAATTGCAGGATAAAACTCTATAATATTTCGCCTTTGAAAATTAGAATCGTCCAAATTGTGTATAATATTATGTCCTCACAAATTATGTGTATAATTCTTGGATCAAGCCCTACAATGTTTCAGCTCTCAACATTAGAATAGTCCACACAAAGTGTGTATAATAATTTGTCCTCACAGAGTATGTGTATAATTCTTGGATCAAGCCCTACAATGTTTCAGCTCTCAACATTAGAACTGTCCACACAAAATGTCTACAATAATTTGTCCTCACAAAGTATGTGTATAATTCTTGGATCAAGCCCTACAATGTTTCAGCTCTCAACATTAGAATTGTCCTCACAAAGTGTGTATAATGATGCGTCTTCACAAAGTATGTATTTAAATTGCAGGATCAAACTCTATAATGCATCATCTTTGGACATTAGAATTGTCCACACAAAGTATGTGTAACACAGTAATTTCTCTTCACAAAGCATGTGTAAAGTTAAAGAATCAAACCCTACCATTTGTCAGCTGTGAGCTTTAGAATTGTCAACACAATTTATAGTAATTTGTCCTCGCAAAGCATGTATATATTTTAAGGACAAAACCCTCCAATGTTTCAGCTCTCAACATCAGAATTGTCCACACAAAGTATGTGTAATAATTTGTCCTCACAAGGTATGTGTATAATTTCAGGATCCAACCCTTTAATGTGTCAGCTCTGAGCATTAGAATTGTCCACACAATGTGTGTATAATGATTTGTCCTCAAAAGGTATGTGTATAGTTTCAGGACCAAACCCTACAATGTTTCAGCTCCAAACATTAGAATTGTCCACACTACTGTATGTGTGTATAATAGGAAGTCATCTAAAGAAAAGTAAATTTTGGTAATCTCCCTTCATAATTCTGTAACGGAGAAGGAATTGCCCATGCAATGTGTGGATAATGTCTCTCTCAGATGTACAAATATTCTAGTCTAAGTACCTTTCAGTCACCAGTCAATGCTTCTTGTAAAATTTCAATATTCTTTTGACATTGTCATCCTTTTCAACAAGTTAGCAGAGCATTTACAAAGTAATTAGCAGGGGAAATGGTGTGTTGATGAACTGAGCTGGGCACAAGTACAGATAATAATAATATTAATAATAAAAATCAACAATAATAATAATAAGAATAATAACACAAATATTTATACAGGATTAACACGTCAACATTACTGCTGCATCAATGTATGTCCTGATTAACGTAAAAAGAGATCATAAAAAAAATTAACTAAAAAGTTACAAAATCTATTTACATTTTGGTTGAAATCAGCATGTGTAGAGCTAAAGATACAAAAATGAGTAATGCTCGAAAAAGTAGCATTAAACTGTATTTTTAGAGCAGATACAGCATTTCTGAATCTTGGACTCTTCATAGCATTTTAAAAACAAAACACACTTACTGTCAATGTAATTGCTGCACTTGACGCTAAAGCTGCCTCTGAGAGAGAATCCGTGGCTACGTCATCATTTTCCTGAGGAAAGAGAACAAAATCTTTGCAAAATATTCTTTCAATATATCAAAAATTCCGATACAAGGATCAGCAACTAATAAGAAAATGATGTTCGTGTTGTATTTTGTATTTTCACAACAAAATTAGAATTGCGTTCACACAAATTATGTGCATAAACTTCAGGATTCAGCTATTCAACGCTTAGCCTGCGTGCAGACTCTATTGATTTCTTTTCAGAGAGGTTTCCCCTCCAGTAGAGTCTGCGCATCAGCGACCACATCCTTGTTCTCAGTTTATGAGAAACGCTAAACCTTCTCTCATTGGCTAAAGCTTTCCCCTTTGTTTGAGTAGCTTCGGTGTCTTTGTTGGAGTCTTCTGATATTGGATTGGTATATGCATGAACAAAGCTAGCCAAATAAAAGCCAAAGAAAACCTTTTGTGTATGGGTGCTTTGTCTATCCTATTTATAGGCGGCTCTATTGAATCTAATTCAATGAGTTAGATGCGAACCGCACGTTAACGCAGACTCTACTGGAGGAGAAACCTCTCTGAAATGAAATCAGTAGAGTCTGCACGCAGGCTATTCAACGCTTCGATACCTGAGACCTTAACCACTTAGGGTTGGTATAATAATGTGTCCTTTTAAAAAGTACAATATTCTGGCCTGGAACATTTGCACTGTCCACACAAAACTGTCTAAGATTATTGGAGTCTTCACTTTTTGATTTCAGAGTCATTGCCCGTGGTTTTTCTTTTGTGAATTAGTGCATGCGCCAAATATCTTTGCCTTCTCCATTGATCAGTGAACCAATCAGAGTAAACATATTTTCAATAGATTGCATTAAAGATGGCGGACAGGCATTTTTTACCATGATGATTTGCATCACATTGAATTATGATTGATCTGATCGGCTGCTCTCTTCAATATGGCAAACGCTCTTGGTTAAAATTCCTTCACACCATCTATAATGCAATTGTCTACTGTGATTTACAACAAGGGGAGTTGGCAGTATCCTGAACAAAATCAAATTGGTGAAATCAGCTTTGATGAGATATGTATAGATGAAATGAACAAGTATACTTCTAATTTTCCTGAAAGTAAGAATAAATGGTGATGCAGAGAAAATATTTCAGAATCCTAGACCTTTTCATCAGATTTCAAATTCATGACATACTGACTTACTTCCAATGTTTTTACTGCACTGGACCCTGAAGCTGTTCTTGGAAGAGAAGTCATGGCTAAAGTATTCTTTTCCTGAGAAAAAACAGACAAAACCTTAACAACATATTCTCAAAGATGATCAGTTTTGTAACAAGGTTTTCACCAGGAAATGTCAAATGAAGATACCTGGAAACAATACCTCCACATATCCAAAAATTTGCTATCCACTCTGTGATTGTGTGCACCTTACAATGATGCATAATCAAGTTCCTCTCTCTCGGCTAATGAACACAACACTGTCAGATTTATGGCTGCTCCACAGCAACCATAAAATAAAACACATGTTATCTGAGACCTTACATAGGATAAATGGTCAATTTGCTACATATCCAAAGAGGATTCAGTTACTAAAATAGTTTTACTTTACTTCTGCTTGGTCTACATAGAGTGATGAAAATTCAGCTTGACGCACCTTTGCTCGCCAAGGTAGATTTGCAACACCATAATCATAGGATATCTCCTCTTTCAGTAAAATATCTCGCTTGGCAAACAAACAAAGATGGGGTGTGTCTCCAACCATTATTTTGCGCATTCTGCAATTTCCTTCTTTGTTGTCATTCACAAGACGACCCAGACGCTTTGTTGGTTTTGTGGCATCAACACTGAAATAAAGGTGACCTAAGATTAGCTTTGATTTAATTGCAGTGATTTCATCTTACATGACAATTCAGGGTTGGCATGATAGAATAAAAGATTACATTGATATGAATGGTATGTCACACTTCATTCCACCATGTTTTGTCTTTTCTTTGTGGTATTAGCAGTTCAAATAAGAAATGTGTCCATGGTGAAGTCATCAGGCTCAGAGTTTCTAGCCATCTGATGTCAGAGTCAACAAAAACAAGACTGCTGCCCTATTGTTGTCTGGCCAGTGGGATTCAGAGAGGCAAGAAAACAACAGGGCAGTAGCCCACAACAGGGCAGTAGCCCTGTTCCCGCTGAACATGGAATCAGAAGGCATCAATCTTTGAGCATGATGACTTAATTTTGCACAAGTTGCATATATAAACACAAAAGTTCACAAAGAAACAACAAAAAGTGGTGAGGAAAAGGACAAGACACCATTCATGACACTGTAAGCTTTCATCTTACAATAAATCATACATGTCAGGATTGTTCTCTGAGGTCCTACCATTTCATTTGTAGACGTATTAATCAAACAGCCCTACAGTAATACAAAGCTATCTACTGTAGATCTCTCTTTTTACCATATATCAGGTGAGCATAAAAAGTAAGACATGTTTGAACATGGCCATATACTTTTTATTCCACAGCCCACCAAATACATTCAGCTCTTTGAATCACCTGATAATGAAATTGAAAGTTATTGCATAGAGTTAAAAAGGGAATATGGCAGTAGAAACACTAGATAAAAGCTTCTTTGCTACATTAAGGAATGAGAAAACTCATTTCACAACTTGATTTTTGAAACTTTAAAGGGTTTGCCATCCAGCATTCCTTGCACGTGAGCAGCCGCTCATCACTTCTCTTGGTTTTCCTTCGTTCCTTTCCGTCCAACATCATTTCATGGGCCAAGGAATGCCATTTCACACTTGTTTTGAAATGGTCTGGCAACAACAAGGCCAACCAAGAAATGGCACGTGCAAGGCATGCTGGATGAAACAGACCCTTTAATTGGCCCTAAAATGAAAAAAAGTCTTTCTAACATGAAAATTTCAGGTTGACCTGAAAACTCAGACCGACCTGAGAAACTGATATGAGTTTCAGGTTCACCTGAGTTTCATTTTGCCTGAGTCATATGAGCACTCCAAGAGCTTTGATTACAGACCAAAATGATCTCAAACGGAGACCGGTCTGACTTTCCTCATCATGTGGGGGCATTCTATAAGTTGTGACCACATTTATGTCCACTCAATGAAAATCTGGCACAAAATTGAATGTTTTCACTGAGCTTGGCAAAATTTGTTGCACGTAAATTAATTTCAAACTGATGCATGTTTTGGCTAACCAAATACACAAACTAACAATGGGATATTTCAAAGCAATACAACATACCACATTTCCTGTCCAGCATGCTTAAAATAAAACATGTAGCTTCCTGAATTCTTTTTGTTGTACTTCTCCTCTCTTTTTACCGCCTCATTTTTGTCAATTAGATCTCCATCATAATGAAGGACGAATGACCCTTTGTGTATGATGGTGTGCATGGCATTAATCACACCCCATCCTGATAAAATAGAAAAGTTACAAATTCTATTCAAAATCATTGTGAAAAATGATATTATGGCAAAATAAATGGTCTTTAACAGTGGTGTTTTGCTGCTGTTTGATATCTTCATAAATCAGCTTTGATAATGTAGCAGAATTTCATTTTATAATCTCTATCAAAGGAAATGTGCAAAGGAAATGCAACTCAAAGTTGTGAATGTGAGGCTACTAATCAAGAACCACATTTCAAAGACAATGGGACAAGATATGACGCTCTAAAGTACTCCCAAATATTTTGCAGAAAGGAACTTGAATATTGTAGGGCTATGACACGTATGATTATACCAGCAAGTGTAAAACAACATTTGCAGTTGCAGTACATGCCCAATTTTTGCTGAGAGGAACATGTGCTGGCGAAGCCCAGTCCATGGCAACCAAACGGATGGCTGCAAAAATGTCATAATTTAAATGGCATGAACTTGTACTGTCATATATAATGCAAATATGACATCACAACAACGAATGGTGATTGATTTACAAAAGTTGAAAGCTTCATCGTCTAATTAAAGGACAAGTCCGGGGTTGGTATGATTGATGATAAAATACAAGATAATGCTGCTATGAATAATGTATGATACTTTTTTCCACTATTTGTCCACTATCCAAGTATCATTTTATGAATAACACTATTAGCATGTTCAATATTTGGGCTGTTAAGTGCAACCATCATTTCCAGTTCTGCCCTCTTCTCTGAGAGTGGCCCGTGTTTGTTAGTACGAAAGTCATACAAGGAAACATATGACTGATTCAACAGACATACTTGTTGCAGCAACACAAATGGAATGGATGATCATTACGATTTTTTGAACATTTTGTTTTTGCTATTTGGGAAACCTTTTTTGGTCATTTCTTTGCTGCATAAATTCTTTTCATTAAGTGGCAAAACAAACTGCACATCTCCACACCTCTCAAAAACTCTCAGAATCGTAAACACAGTTCATTGTCTGGTACATTCACGTTTGATCCAATCTTTTTAAATTTTCAATGAATAAATGTCTTTCAAGAGCAAACTATTCTCTATGTGAGATGTTGAAAGATTAGCTTGATATTCAAATCAATTATGCTTTTACTATTCTTGATCTTTTAAATCCTTTTACTGCAATAACCAATTGAAAATTCCTACTAATTAATCGTTACAAATTTTAGAAAACAATAATTTTTCTGTCTGCAGATATTTGCTGGATCTAGAAATGTGCCTGCAGGCGGTGCTCGGGCACTTTGTCGATGTCTGCCACCATCCATCCACACCCATCCATCATATGCCATAGAGGCGGCGACAAGATTAGAACTCTATGGGAATTGGCTTGGTAGGATACATAGGCCTATTATTACAACCAAATGAAATGATTTTGTTTATACTCTTACCAATCTCATCATTGACATAATGCTTCTCCAAGCCTTGCAAGTCTTGCCTCGTTGATATCCAGTACTTGGCATCTTGTACTGGCTGCTCATCTTCTTCCTTTTCCTTTCTCCTGCTGGATCTCTAGCAGTAAAAACACAAAACTCATAAATGTGGAGAATTTGCTGTCTTATGGCAATGAATGATGCACATACATACACTGTCCGTCTAAGGTTTACAATCAGTTTTGTAGTTTGGTATCAGTTTGGAATTGCTGCAAAACAATATCCTGTACAGCTGCTTCGCTTGTTAGTGTTTGGCTTAATTGAGAGTTGTATTGGTGACTTTTCAATCAAAGTTTGATAATAGGAAAGCAGTCAAAAATTCTTTGCAATATAGATGTAAATTAGTGGTCAAATTGAGATATTCCACTTGAGTTTCTAATTGCAGAGAACACTGGGAATTTATGTCTGGTGTGCAACATAATTATATGCCTCTTGTGAGCTTTGATTCCCTCCTGAAAGATATTTTACAAGATTAGACTGATTCAAACTTTACTTACTCTAAGATCCATGGTTTATTCTTTTAAACGTGGACAATCTGAAAATCAAAATTTGATTTTAGCATCAGTCAATAGCATCATGCCTGTTATTTCACTTCAATATGATGTGGCAAAGATGACTCCAGCATAAAAGCCAAATGTTTGGCTAAGCCATCTATAGGCCTGTAGGCCTTCTTGTTGTTTCCAACTAAATATCAAAACTTTTTAGGGAGTGCACACAAATTGATTCTTTCACACAAAATGTCCCTTGGACATTTTCAAAATACCCCCACCCCTTTCCCAAAAGGTCCCATTGGCATTGAAAATCAATGTAATTTTCCGATTACCTTCATACCATTGTTTTGATGGGCCTAAGCGATTATGAAAACATCATTGATGATTTTTTCTGTGACTAGACACACATAAAGAACGGACAAGTTTCTTTCATTGCAGTCAACATTCTTTTGAGAAATGCTCGAAAGCTCTACCAGAGTTCTTTCCATATGTGTGCTCTTCAGCTCAGCTCCATTGATTTAGCCCGGGGGGGTTACTTGGGCCAAAAGATGACGGGGGCGTGCCGCCCAAATTGTAGCGTCATACCCACCCTTATCAATTCACATACTTTTTTCATACCCACTTTTAAGGATTTGGAGAAAAACATACCCAGTTTTATGGTTTCCAAATTGAACTGTATGTAACATGCAAGGGATTGAATAAGAACGTAAATAAACTACAACTAACATTTTATATGTTTTTTCTTTATAAGAAACTTGGATCTGGCCATAGCACTAAACGTTTCATAATTCAACAAGCAAATTTTCGCATTTTAGTACTAGAAAGCTTCTTAATTTGTTTCTCATCTTTTAAACTCATGAATTGCCACTGTGGTCCCAACACTGCTGCAGATATGTTTCTTGAGATCTACAGTGGCGGCCTGGCTTTTTTCGTCCGGTGGGGCCGGCAGCGAAATGGCGCCCCCTTATATCAAGCATAGTCGTCAAGTTTCTGACGAGATTGGCAATGTTGCAACTTTCTTACGCTTACTCTTTTGAGACCCTGACCTGCCCCAAGGCTAGATTCAGACATGAGTGACTAATGTAAATTGTGACGGTCTGGGGGCGAAGCCCACAAGAAAATTTATTGCAATAGGGGCAAATTAAATGAGGGGTCTGAGGGCAAGGCGTTAGGAAAAAATTTTGGACCACACCATTTACTTAGGCTTAGAATGCATCTTCTAATACTACGAGGATTATTTTTGAAGAAACATCCTTTACTTTTGCTTAAAACTCATCGCCTAATATCATGCTTGCCTTTAGCGACGAGGAAACCTAATAGTTTTGTGACAGCTATCATCCTATAAATCAAAGCACGAGGAACATTTTTGAAGAAACATCCTTTACTTTTGCTTACAATCATTTGCGTGGCCAGGGTAAATTAAGAGGGGGGATTGAAATGAGGGGGTCTGGGGGCAAAGCCCCCAGGAAAATTTTTGGGGCCACGTCCTTTACTTTGGCTTAGAATGCATCTCCCAATATCATACTTGCCACTAGCGACAAGAAAACTTTGATAGTTTTGTGACAGTTATCCTATGAATTAGAGCATGAGGAAAATTTTAGAACAAAGATCCTTTACTTTGGCTTAGGATGCATCTCCCAATATCATGCTTGCCATTAGCGAAAAGAAAAACTTTGCTAGTTTTGTGACAGTTATCCTATGAATTAGAGCATGAGGAAAATTTTAGAAGAAAGATCCTTTACTTTGGCTTAGAATGCATCTCCTAATATCACGCTTGCCATCAATGACAAGAAAAATTTTGATAGTTTCGTGACGGTTATCCTGCGAATCAGAGCGCGAGGAAAATTTTAGAAAAAAGATCCTTTACTTTGGCTTAGAATGCATCTCCTAATATCACGCTTGCCATCAGTGACAAGAAAACTTTGATAGTTTTGTGACAGTTATCCTATGAATAAAAGCACGATGCACGAGGAAAATTTTTGAAGAAAGATCTTTTACTTTGGCTTAGGATGCATCTCCCAATATCATGCTTGCCATTAGCGACAAGAAAAACTTTGATAGTTTTGTGACAGTTATCCCATGAATTAGAGCATGAGGAAAATTTTTGAAGAAAGATCCTTTACTTTGGCTTAGAATGCATCTCCCAATATTACGCTTGCCATTAGCGACAAGAAAAACTTTGATAGTTTTGTGACAGTTATCCCTGAATTAGAGCATGAGGAAAATTTTTGAAAAAAGATCCTTTACTTTGGCTTAGAATGCATCTCCCAATATTACGCTTGCCATTAGCGACAAGAAAAACTTGGATAGTTTTGTGACAGTTATCCCATGAATTAGAGCATGAGGAAAATTTTTGAAGAAAGATCTTTTACTTTGGCTTAGAATGCAACTCCCAATATCAATACCATTTCGTCAAAACCCATTATTAAGGTTTCAGGACAGTAAAACCAACCCATTTCTATTGGAATCACTGCATTTTGAGACCCATATTTAGGGATTTTGAAGCTTTCGAACCCATCCTTATGGGCGGCACGTCCCCGTTCAGCTACATATAGGAGTCACCCCCCCGGGGAGCATGCACCACCCAATCACTCAACCCAAGCCAATGGTCTTTCAGGTCAATGAAGGTCTGGTAAACTCATATATATCCTCGCTATACATTCACCCAGCAGGGAGGTACTCCCGAATTTTAGATACAGGGGAGGGAAGGGAAGGGCAGGCAGCTATTTTCCTGATATAGAAACCATACGATGTGTTGGAAGTAGACTTTGGCAAATATTACCAAGTGAAACTAAAGAGTCTTCCACCCTAGGAGTCAAAGGGTCGCATAAAAAGTTTGGTTACAGACAGATGCAACTGCAGGCTTTGCAAGACATAAATCAAGAATCTTGAATTGATTTTAGCTTCTCCATCTGATTTGAAAGCGTGATGTTCTGACTGAAATCACATACATTTTGTGTGGAGTATGATATACGACATCACCATAATCCAAATGTGGTCGGACATATATATTTTATATAATTCATTTAATGTTCGTTGCGGCAAGTATTGTGGAAGGAAGTGTAGCATTCTCTTATTCCTTCTCTGCATTTAGTGATAGCTGACTGAATATGACTAACACAGGACAACCTTGGATTTTAAAACCATCCCAATGTGTTTCTGTCCATCAACGTTCATGACAGGAGTATTTAGATAGTATAGGCGGATGGTCTGCGCGGATTCTCTTCCTTGAGACTGCTTGTCTCGTTGGATCAAGATTAACCCTATAGTGGTTGGGCTATCTTATACGTCCTATTTTGGTTGAGGGGCAAAAAGCTCTCCCCTCCCCCCTACCTAACTCTTGCCTGGAAATAGATAGATCAATCAGATTGATGTACCAATAGCCCCAAGCATGTACTTTATGAGAATATAAAAATTTACCTGATATCAACCATCATTATCGCTTGCGTCAGCATTTTTCTTGTGCGTACAAGAAAAGTTGGCAAAAAGGTCAAAATCAGAATAAATGTAATAAAATGAAATTTGGAGCACAATTTCCATCCAAACATGAAAATTATGATTTTCAAATATCTGTGCAAATTATTGCAATTTTGCTACCTTTTTCGCAAAAATTAATATTTGAGAATTGCTGAATTTGACAGAGCCAGTTCTAGAAAATTGTCTCCCTTCCACTCATTTGTGAACATATTTTTATAAAACTCCACGAGTCGTTGCAAAATAAGTTAGCATCAGAAAGTCAGAAAATTTCAGGGCCATAATTGTTCTCCTGACAGAGTTATAACGAAGAGTTTACTAAGAAGTAGGGTTAAAAGACATTTTTTCAGTTATGTGCCAAAAGTGTCATGATTCATGTCCAGGGCAGCTGCATGATCCTGAACAACATTAAAAAGTGATGTATCGTCAGCGATGAGGCTAACATTACACCTCAGATAATCAGTCAAATCAATTATGTACACGAGAAAGAAAAAGGGCCCAAGGATTGAACCCTGAGGAACACCAGCTGTAATATTTTCCCAATGTGATACTTTGGCGTTTAGGACAGTGCACTTACGATCAGCTAAAGAAGTTTTCATCTAATGAAAGCAGCTGACCAGAAACCCCAACTTGATGCAGCTTGAAAATCAGACCCTCGTGCCAAACCCCATCAAATGCCTAGATATACCAAGCGCACATTTAGAAGTGGTCAAAAGCTTCAAAGATATTATGAACAATGGTTACCAACTGATTTATAGTTGAATCACCGGGGCGGAGTCCCGATTGATTTGGATTAAGTAAGCCATGTAAGTTTAGATGCTCGTAAAGAGTATCAAAATCAACTTCTCAGCCATTCTCCCAAAAAGTGGCAAGAGTGAAATGTGGCGATAATTTTTCTACAAATTTGCAGGGACCGCGCAGCCGTTCGGCTAAGGGGCTAAAGCCCCCCCCCCACTTTTTTCAAAGTTGGGTCTAAAAAATTTAACAAATATGGAATTTTCAATATTTTCATACACGCAACTGCCACATTTGCTGAGAGACCTTCTCAATGGCTAGATAAATATATGAAGCAAGCAAATCTCAACAATCTAGCGATACTGAACTTTCATAAACAACGAGGAAACACGATGTCCTTCTTAGAAATTGCTAACGATTTGGTTAAAAATTAGAATAGGCATCCAACTTTGACATGTTTTCTCTGACAGATCTTCAGTACACGTTCTTTTTATAAGAAACTGGTTTATAAGAAACTAGTACTACGATGACCAAAAATTTAAGAAACTCTGGTACTGCTCTCGTGAACAGTTAAGAAACTCTTAAAATTCAATTTCTGTATTCAGTCTCTTTTATTCTATGTCTCTCTAACACAGGTACCTTCATCTTTTTTTAACTTTTAACTGCAAAAATTGGTATTTTTTTGTCTGAATGTGCATGGCTTATTCGTGATGACAGTGTCAATGTAAAATGGAAGCCATTTATCGAGAAGAAGCCTCAAATTTGAACAGTATCGCAATTTTAGGCCTAAAAAATAAGAAACTAATTAAGAAACTTTTACTACTAAAACATCGAAATGTTCATGTGAAATTAAGAAACTTTTAGTACTAAGTGCTGATCCAAGTTTCTTATACAAAAAAACGTGTAGTAATGGTTTTTATGAGAAGAAATGTGTTGCTGTTAATTTTTTGGTTGTAACCATGTGTCTCTTTTCATGGTAATTGAAATTCTTTTTGAACCAAACTGCATACAGTATAAATATTGACGTATTAAGAGGCAATTCTTTTATTGAAAAGGGCTTTTTCCAACGTGCTAAAGGGTGTGATATCAAAACGTTTTCTCGGAGCAAGCCCCCGGACCCCCATTTTTGCTCTCTTCGCTCATTTTTCAGCCCCCCCCCATTTTGAAACCGCTGCGCGGTCCCTGCAAATTTGTACTACTTCTTTTATGTACTGGAACTACATTTGCTTGTTTTCAAACTTTAAGGAAGATGCCTGTAACCAAGCAAGTTTTAAATATTATTCGTAGATGTAGTACAATTGCATGATCGCAAATTTTAATCATACGTGCAGAAATATCTTCCCAACGGTGCTTGCTTTGCTTGGATTTAATGACCGAATAATCCTTAGTCTCTTCTCTTCGGATATTTGGAAATCTATAAAGGGTGGGACAAATGGTGGAACTTTGGATTGTATCTTACCACCAGTTTTTTTAGGGTGGCACACTGGAGCATGAAATAATCGTTAAATATTTGCACCTTATCAGTAAAATCTAGAACAAAGATGTCACTTGCCACATATATCCGAGCAATCGTAGAAGATATGAATGTTTGGTTTGTTCCTTAAGTGAAGTACAATGATCTATGTCCAAACAGCACTCCTCATTTTCAAAACATATGAAAATCTCGTGGGATATCACCTTTCAAAAAACTGCAAAATCAACTTATTGTTTACCTTTTAACGACGCAGCCCCATTAAATGTCCCCAGCAAGTGTGCTAACTATCGATACATAGAGTGTCCCAAGAAAATGTGTGCATTGAATGTCCCCAGAAAGTGCGTACACTGAGTGTCCCCAGAAAGTGCGTACACTGAGTGTCCCCAGAAGTATGTATGTATGTATGTATGTATGTTTGTATGTATGTATGTATGTATGTATGGGGGTACCTTCAGAAGTGTGTGAACTATCATTA
Source organism: Aurelia coerulea (assembly GCA_039566865.1). Taxonomy (NCBI): domain Eukaryota; kingdom Metazoa; phylum Cnidaria; class Scyphozoa; order Semaeostomeae; family Ulmaridae; genus Aurelia; species Aurelia coerulea. Next base: position 15,142,223 of record CM076947.1, read on the forward strand.
TCAATGTTGTCTCGAAGAGTTTCACTATTCATTGGCTCTTTGTGAAGATCTTGCGCTAATTCATTGTATGTATCCAATAACTCCTGCAATTCAGCTTTGGTCTTGCGTGCATTCTTCATGAGTCGGGTATATTCTTTACAGGTATCTGTAGGAAATTCAAATGTAATTGGTCATTTGCACTGGGAAGAAACTTTTGCTGGAAGAAACTTACAAGCTTTTGCGTTTTGGGCCGAAATTCGGGAAAATGTGTTTCCACGAAATATATCTGAAATATAGAATCAAGTATATATATAGCAAGTCCTCGAACAACCCCCTGAACTAGCCAAGGGGGCTTATTTTTTAGAACAATATATTTGGGTAGGGGCTTATTCGAGGGGGGGAGGGGGTTATTTAACAGGAGCCTAAAATGTTACCAGGACTGATTTTGTTATATTGGGTGCTCAGGCTGGGGTACAACGGCATGAAAATAGACCCAAAGAAATAATTTCTAGCATAAAAATAGACCCAAAAAAATAATTTCTACCACGAAAATAGACCCCAAAAATAATTTTTCTGACGATCCATACCCAAAAATTATGAAATCTTAAATAAGTAAAAGAATGCCCTGACTGATCAGATTTCTCTGTATTGCATTTGGATATTGAAGTTTTTGATTTTTGTAACGTCACTTAATTTTGATTTCGTTTGTAAATCATATTTTCCTAATGTTTTAATTTGTCCTATATTTTAGACCCAAAAGAGTAACCTGAGCACCGCTATCCTAAGTATACCAGAGTACCCCCCTTTTGGAATTAAGATTGTTACATGGTTTGGGGTTCAAACGTGCTGAAATTGTTTATTTGGCTCGCAAAATTAAGTTAAATGAATAATGATACACTGCTAACCCATTAGATATTACATATTCACAGAATCAAATATAACTCATTTCTTTCAACAGTATATTCGACAGAAAATATGGAAAACACTCTTTAACAATACATCTGTAATGCTTGCACAGGGAAACGTTAATCTCTGGTTACGTTATTCTTACCAGATATCTTCTTTGCATTGGCAGTCAGGTTTTCAAGGGACAACTGCTTTGAGAAGACTTGATATCTAATGGAAGAACTGATTTTACTTTTCAAATCATTTATAGTTGTCTGATCTGGCAATCCAAATTCATTGTGCATGTCCATAGCTTTCTGCTTCAGTCCATCTACCTTTGATGCACTCCTTTTTGGTCTCTTCGCTGAAAGTGTAGCGATGTAGTACCTGTCAAGATTCTTTAATTCTGACTTGTTCTCGACATCAATTGAGGTAGGGAGCGAGTCAATAGCAACTAATTCTGCACAGATCAAACAGTACTTCTGGATGCGTGTGTGAATGCGACAGTTATTGACTGCTTCCTTTTTCTCTAAAAATGAGATACAATAAACAATGCAGATACTGGTTCTGTTAGAATACTGCCTCTAAATGGTGACAAGCTTGATTGCGTAGAGAGGTACTAACTTAACGGGGGTGAGGGGTATGCCATCTTGCCTTTGCCAGAACAGTTTTGAATATTTCACTGTACTTTTATCATCATCATCATCATCATCATCATCATCATCATCATCATCATCATCATCATCATCATCATCATCATCATCATCATCATCATCATCATCATCATCATCATCATCATCATCATCATCATCATCATCATCATCATCATCATCATCATCATCATCATCATCATCATCATCATCATCATCATCATCATCATCATCATCATCATCATCATCATCATCATCATCATCATCATCATCATCATCATCATCATCATCATCATCATCATCATCATCATTTTTCACATGATATTGTTATACCTTATCAGTTTTCGACTTCTTGCTAAAACTCCTCTTTGTCCCGAATTTCATTTGGGAGAAAATTTCCAAGTTTCGCTCATTTCAGTTTAGTGGCCTTGTTGCCCCCCCCCCTCCCGGCTCCTTTTCGTTTTTGGTACTTGAAATAATAGATCATCTTGGCAAGTTCTATATTTGTAGAGTACTATAGTTGTATAGTTTAGTTTAGGCGAGTACTGTAGTTGTCCCTTTCCCTTATTGGCTGTAAAAATTACGCATAGCCTCAGGAAAGAGGCCGTTATAATATTTCTAGCTACGCATGAACTTAGCAACGTTACGATCGCATTTTGATCTGTGACTTTCAGTACATCAAAGATAAATGACGGAAGATGTAAGGCAACTGGAGTTAGGGGCATTGGCAATCTAAATATAACCTATTGTATTCCACTGTATTTAATGTTCTCAAGAGATTGTCAATCGATTGGATAAAAGACGGCCTGCAGCCATCTTTTGTTCTATTTTTAAAGTACACTCTATATATCCTTCATGTCTCTGAAGCGCATATGGAAACCGTTTCGAAGAACGTTTTATCCTCGAAGAACAGGAACCTCAGAACTCTGTTTTGTGTTATGGACAATCTTTTTCAGGGCCATCTTTTTTTAATTGAAGGGAATTAAAGACAATATCTTATTTAGCATTTAGCAGATAATAGCCATCCTACGTGGATGCATTACTGCGTATGGTTGACAAAGATTTTTTATCGAAACGATCCGGATTTGTAGATATCTTTGATATCTTAGTTGTCTTTTTATTCATTTTCTTTCTGTTAATTGTTGATGATGGTTTCAGTTAATTATATTCATTATTATTTTTGCTAATTTGATGAGTTTTTATTCGTTTTAGGTCCTTTTTGGATAGAAATTTTAGCACTGGCAATTCTTTTGCTTGTGTCTGAAACTTTGCCTCGATAAATTAGGATTTTCACTAATTTTGACGTTTCTAAACATCATTGGGGGTGTCACATGCCCCCAAGGCCCAAACTAGCTACGCTCCAGTAAAAGAAAGAGGGCATTGTTTACACTATTCCATAAGGCATCATTTTCGCTTTATTTTCTGGCATTGGATGCGATTTTAGAGCTACTGCTTGCTATCATTGTTATCACTTCTTCATGCAAGTCATGCCAAAGTTAAATTTTTAACTGTTGATGTGATGACGACCAAGAACATTTTTCGATATTATCTTAAATCATTTACTTGCTATAAAACCCTGCCTTTTCGATTTCAAAGATGATTCAAAGTTTGCAAAGAAGCCAGTCGCTATTTTCCATCTTAGAGCTTTCTATTCAAAATATTCATATTGAAAGGAATATCAGTTTTAGCAACTTGTCGTGATTATCTTAATTTTGTTTAAAAGGGGTACGAATTTACATCAGAACAGCCGAAGAGTGACACACAAAAAAAGACGCAAATCTTGCCTTTAAGATTATGGCTAAGTTAGTAATACCTCGCGCGTAATTTTGCAGGTCAACCAGCCACATCTTGTATTCAACGTTCTCGAATGGGATTGATTCGTCCGCAAGGAATTGCTTTAACTCTCTGAGAGATTCATCCTTGGACTTTACAACCTGTGAAGATAAATCATTTACAGTGATATAGTCTGTAAAGCAATAACAGCTTCACTCTGGATGACATGCAAAAGACAACATGCTATTCTTCTTGACAATCCTGTAGGCTAAGAAGACGTAAAAGGTGGTATGTTAAATATATATGAAAGCAATACGGAGCGATTCTTACATCTTTCCGTCTTTTGACAAGCATTTGCGGCAGATCCATTATTCGCCTTTGATTCCACTTCAACACAAGTTCAGTCAAGTATTCCTCGCGTACTAGGATGAAGGAGCGTATTCAAGAAAAAATACTCAATAAAAGATTAATAAAACATTCCAGCATTTTGCCATTGACTTTGCAACTTCAAGGCTCAATAATGATATTTGACATGACTTATTGTCAACAAATGTCTGGGGAGAGAAATTTGCAAATCGGGTAAACTTTAACTGTTGCAAGGATTCTGGCTTGAGAAGTTTTCATAAAGAATTCACGACATTTTATTCCCGTGACATTTTCTTCCAGCAACAATTTTTGACAACAAGGAACTTGGAGATTACAGTTAAATTTGAATTTACAAAAAGACAGAAAGATTTCACTGCACAGTCAAACAGCCAATCAATTATATCATATCTGATACTCTTTTTTTCAATGAAGACTCAATATCATTAAGATACATATGGTCTAACTACGAACTACAAATTATTGATAGGTAAGTTTCGATATTAATCCTATCTTTATAGCTACGATATGTTAATGCTTTGAAACAGTTTTCTATTTTTGACTTCCAGGACATTTGGTAATTTGCTTTCAGGATTTTTTATCTCAAATTTTGATTTTCGAGTTAGCAATGTTTTTGCTGACTTCGTTTTCGTTTAGTTTATCTGAGAGTTCTTTGATGTAAGATATGATGGTTTTTCGGTTTGAGATGCTCTGTTCGTATTCTAAGGAGTGAAGAACGAGTGCGCTGGGTTTGCACTCTTCGGATATGTGTTTTGTGAAGTTTATAATTTTTGAGTCAGTTTGAATTTTGCAGAGGGTAGCGCCCAAGTTCAGCACTGAGAGGGTAGCACTCATTCTGTAATGCGTGTATTGTTCCACTTGATAACACTTATCATCAGTGAATATCATATCAGTTTCATCACCAAGTATCATCAGTAAATATCAACACAATTACAGTTAAATGACTGGAACAGATATCGGAGAAACTCGTAGCCCAATGAACAATTTCCAAAGTCGGTGATAGTTGATGCTTCCTAGTAACTCCAATAATCTGTTACCTGCGGCAATATATCATCAATTCTTTCTCCATTTTCTTACCTTCTGGGGACATTCTACGAGTCACAGCACTCGCACTAGATATCATGCTATTGACAATTTCACAGTCTTCACCGTGACTTCTTCCGGAACCTGTCTTGTATCTGCCACCTTCCGTTATCTGACGAATGAACATGTTAAACTAAATATGGTCCATCACAAATGTTTCTAAATATCACTTTGCTACGTCCCCCTTATACAACAAAACAGTTCTTGCATACAGGAAATGTTTGATGAGCCACATGCCATACACCCTGAATAAGTAAGTCTGGTGTTAAATAAGTTAAGTAGTCTAAATTGTTATTTCGGATAGAATAAAGTCTACAGATCTTAAATGAAATCGATCGCTAAACAAACCAGTAGTACATTCGATTTATGTAAAAGCCAGGTTTCCATTAAATCGCTGTTCATGCTGCTACAACCATAGAAGTAGCTGGAATGATACCCCAAGCAGACAGCAATAAATAGCTGGGATAGAATACCACTGTAGAACTCATTGGCAATAAATCTAAAACGATGGTTTCTATAGTTTAGGGTATCATCGTTTTCGATCGCATATCGTGTTAAAATTGTTATTTGAAGGCCCCTTGAGAAACAGCTTCTGCCGAAGGGACGGGATGTCCAAATCAGACACAAAACGCATACATCCGGAAAAAATGCACGTAGACCAAGACCAGATGTTTTTATTTTACACAAACTCAGAATGTTAAGAGCATTTTTTCCTCAACATTAAAGAATTGAATTAAATTAAAGGGCCTAATAGCGACATATCCAATAAAAATCGCCCTAAAACTGATGCATAACTAGAAAATCAAGTATATCCTTCTGCGACAAATGATGCTCCATAACACATAAATATCGTACCACTGGATATATGCCCTTCTCACCTGACAAGTCCAGTCATGACCAGATCCATGCATCAAGTTCAATGCAAAAGTGACTTTAGCAGCACTTTGGGGATCTACCTTTTCGACCCATGACCTATACTTGCAGGCGATGTCTTGAAAGATAAACTTGGCATTCCTATGAATGATGTCAGTGCTGTGGAGAAAATGGTGGTATGCGAACAGCTCCCCTTGAAACATGTTGATCCCTTTTTGTGCAACTTGATGGCGACAACTGGTAAACATCAAGCCTGTTTCATCAAGCGCTCCCCTTCTTTTAACGGCGTTTGCAGCTGCCTCCCACACTGAATTGCCACATTGATTATCTGCTTTGATTTTCTGGTCAAAAGAAGGATTGCATCCTCAGATAGCTAATAGGTTTTACATTTTGCTGAATTTTTTTCTAATTCAGTCATTGATACAACGTGAAAATAGCTTTATTGTGGGAATACAGTAAAAACCCGCGTATAAGAACCTACAATTTTGCAAGTCAGCCTAACTAGGTTCTTATGTTTTGGGTATTTAGTGGAAAATGAGGCTTTTCAGGTTCTTAAATTGGTTCTTATTTTATTCATGGCCTTCAGGAATTTCTTTTCTTCGTATTCAAACTTCAGGCCTATTATTTACTGTCAGATCACATCAGTTGAATTTATGAGATATTCCCCAACAGAAATTTGTGGAAGAATCCGAAATGTTTATATAATCCAGATAAAATCTTTCAAAAGCTTCTCATCAGGTAATATAAGCATTTTTTTTATTCTTCCACAAACTTCTGTTGTGAATAAGACCCCATGCTCTCTAAAAATAAGAACCTATTTCAAATTCCAGGCTGAATGGGTTCTTATATAATTGGGGTTTAATTGCAAAATTTCAGCCTGTAGGTTCTTAATCCACTAGGTTCTTATACGCGGGTTTTTACTGTATACCACATTACCACATGAGTAAACAGAGAATAAAGCATTTGACCTTTAAGCTAATTTTTATTAACTTTATGAAAAGTACTCCATGTTAAAATTCTTCAAAACAGGTGAAAAATCATGGTTAACATGGGTCACGCGCAATACGAAAAGACCAGAACCATGTTGAAAGCTATCAAAATATTAGATTATTAAACATCAAAATATTTTTAATTCTAGATGGGTAGCATTACAGATTCGGCGAACATTTGAGAAATGTTAGAAACAGCACACATTTAGAAGAACAGCACGAAAATGATCCGGACAGCAACATTTCACACCATTTCAACCTACTAAACCATTCTACAGATGATATGTCAATTCTCGGCATCCTATGTGCATCTACAGAAAGCACGAGAAGAAAAACATAAGGGAAACGGATCATTTTTAAACTTGGAACATTGGATCCTTAAGGACTCAACGAGCAATTTACATATCTCCATTAACATGCTTTTAATCACAATTTTATTCCAAAATCTCTTTCCTACTCTTAGTCCTCTTTACGTCACATCGATTCCCTTGATTACTATTCTTATCCTTCGAATCTGCCGTTCTTTTAGCTTGATTTTTAGTGTCGGTTCTACTAATATTTCTTTGCTTGATAACGGGCTATGCTCGAAACGTCGTGCTTATTTCAATTCGCATAAAAAGCTTTATTTTACTTTATTTATTTGTTTATGTTTTTATGAAACACCTTGTATACAACAGGTCAAATTCGCTCACTAATCAAGACAGCTGTATACAATAGTTGTATTTAAAGATAGGCAATGTCCTCGGGTTTATCAATAGCAGCTTTTTGAAGGCATGGAGCATTTCATTAGGAAATAGAATACCTTGCACCCTGTCCTCTTATAAAGCTCACTAACGTGTCGATCAACGGTTTCATTCGGAGAAATAAACAGTCCACCGTAATACGATTCTCTTCTGCGTCTATAATATAAGAAAGCCATTAGAATTTCAAAAAGAAATTGCATTTCACAAAGATTTTAACCCTGTCGAGGCAACGTGTTTGGTTATTTTCCTGCAAAATACAACAAAACATTTTCCATGTCGACTTCACAAAGAAAAACAACTGATACACATGCACTTGATATGAATTAAGTTAAGCACAAAGAAAATGTTGACATTGTTGGTTGTGAAAGAAGAGATTATTTATTTGGAAATGAAACCCAACTTGTTTATGGTCAACAGGAAAAGTTGTTGATACAAAAAGAAAATACTTTCGAAATAACTTAATGTTACTAAACTGAAAGTGCTTTCTTGCTCTATATCGAAAAGAAACTTTTATCAAAATAACATATCAATTTCGATGCTCCAAATAACGATAACTGGCATTCGTTGTTCCAATGGTCTTTGCAATGCGACATTGGTATTACAGTACTCTAAAATAGGAAATATAATTCCTATGCAAGAATAAAGAAAAAACTATATCATACTTTCCGCCCCTTTGATATCTCCTCAACTTTGCGTTCCCGTCTATGTGGGCAGTTAGCTGAGAAACGGTACAGGGTGGGCACTGCATCCAGAGTTTACTAGCCATCACATCTAGTTCAAATTGGCAAAATCTCCATTCTCTTGAGGCTCGTTGAAAAGCAGCTGTGTTAATCGTCGAATTCTTGTGGAGAAAATATAGCAACTTTGTTGATGCGTTAATACCAATATCAACCCTGAAGAGAATGGTTTCGCCCAATATCAGGGCTCGTCAGTACAGCTAGACTGTCTTGAAAACGTTACTTTACTTCACACTTTTGCAGAAATCTCCCGAAAAATTACGCAAAAATTGAAACGATTTTTGAAAATTCAGTATTCCCCAGCATAGGGCTCAAATCTCTCAAATGTTAAAAAGATGGGTGTACAATTCTATGACATTTGTCTTCGAATTGAATGACTTGAAAAGAACTAATGGTACTTTGCTGTAAATCTGCCGTAGAAAGTTTTTGATATCTTAATCTTTTTCCAAATGGCGGCAATTTAATCATTTTTGAAAAAAATCATGGAGATTTTGAAAGAATTTAAGTAATCGCAAATCCTAAATCAATAGAGGAAAAATGATCGAAACTTCAAGAAACCATAGTTTATGAAGGTCTACAATACCGTGGCAAGCAGAAGTCTGTAGCTTTTGTGGTTTAAGATTTAGAAATTTGATGACGTCACGCCGTTGAATTTAATAAACGCCACCATGTTGAAACTGTTCAAGATATCACTAAATTTCCATGGCAGATTGGCAGATATACAGCAAAAGACCCTAAGTTCCTTCCAGGCCATCTATTTCAAAGAAAACTGTAATAGAATTTCACACCTACCTTTCAAAGATTTGAGCCCTATGTTGTGTTTCCCTGGATTTCATAGAAACAAGTTATCTGATCTAAGGTTCGTTAACAAAGAAAAAATGCATGTTTGAATTTAGAGAACATTTACTCACTGCACAATGCTTCATTGATTTGCTATTTTGATCGTTCATTCTTCATTTTGTATTTCCTAAAAAAGGTACCTAGAAATGCGGAACGGCTACGGAAATCACTATGAGGCTCTATGCTACACGAAGGAAAAATGAGCCCCGAGGATATGCGTACCTTAATGCCATTATCAAATCAGATAAGCTTTTTCTGTGGCACCCAGAAACCTTTGCTAAGAGAAAAGCAAGTTTTCAAGCAGTCAGCTGTATACCATCTCAAAGAAATGACTGGCACCTTCTAAATAATCATCAAAATTTGAATATATCATTAATCATGAAAATTCCTCTATTTGGTTTGTGTAAAGAACCAAATCAAATCTTAGGAAATTGCAAAGTCTTGAAATTGCTTGGATTTGACGGAATTTATGCTTCAAAACGCAAAAGTTTTGACAGATATTGTATATTGATATTTGGCTAAAATCTGTGTAAAATTTGAATCTTCAGCCTTACAAATTTAAGATAATGCCAAGGTCCACAAGGCAGTGCCGTGAAGCTTCTTACCCTTGCATTGCTCTTTGAGATATCACACAAAACTCTCAAGAAACCAGACTCTGAACATCTTGGTTGTGCAGTGTGCAGGACGCTCCAGAACTTCAGCAATTTGCAATCATAGATGGTGCTTATGTTTATTACAGATCCAGGCCAGTATCCATTTTTTATCACACATTCCAAATCTAAGCTATCATGTGTGTAGTCACAGTTACGGCATCTGGTCTTTTGAATAAGAACATCAAATCTACCTGGTGAAATATGAAATCGATGATATAATGATAGTGGCTCTTTTGAACATAAACATTCACATGCATCTAAATGACACACACATACATATTGACTCATAGACAGCAGTAAAATGTACTGAATGTTGATATTTCATTCCAACGGGGAGTGTCAAAGTTATAACATGAAGTACCTAGGTGTCAAAATAGTCGAGAATCTTGGACAGAGCACATAAAGGCAGTCACTGCGAAAGCTTCAGACGCAATTGGCTTCATGATATTCGTCACAAGAATTTCCTATTGCCAGTTGCAGCTTAGCAGACTCTCTATAGTATTGTTGTGCACACTCACTTCCAATACTGTTGCTCTGTGTGGTGTTGCTGCAGTTCCACACTTCCAAAGGTATCTTACAATTGTGAAGATTGCAAAAACAGAACAGCTTGCATCGTAACTAAAAGCCCGCAGCCCACGGAGAGGAAAATGCTCAAGTGGCACGAATGACTTTTTGCTCAGGCAAATTCTCACTGAGTGTGGATGATTTTTGCCATTCGTGCCAAAATCCTCACTGTCTGCGGTGTCACAGAGAATTTTGCTCCCTGCCTCGAGTACACATGTGCTCGCGTTGCCATGGCATCACAGGTCATGACAATAACTCAAATAATATGGCATATTTTACATCTAAAGAAGATTTCGAAGAAGATATGCTCCTCTCGCAATTTTTAATTTTTAAAAGGCGAAAAATGAGACAAGTGTGGACAAGAAATCAGATTCTATTGAGGAACGCTGGGTGCATCCCTGAACTGTGTGTTGTGCATATGCTGGTATGGTAATCTCATGTTGTACAAACATGAGTAGTAAGACCACGTGTCAATAACTATACTTGGAGTCACCGTCTTGTTGTGACATGTGGTCGATGCCATGGTAACATTAACACATGTGCATTCAAGGCGGGGAGCAAATTCTCTGCGACACCGCAGACGACAGTGACGATTTTGGCACGTATCGCAGAAAGTCATCACACACGTTACATTTTCTCAGCCAAAATCATCCACACACGGTGAGAATTTTCTTGAGCAATGTGATTCTGCTGAGCATTTTCCTCTCTGTGTGCGGTGGACTTAATAGTCAATTTGCTGCTCAAACAGTAGATTGGCAGAATATCGAAAAGTGAAGCTTTTAAATGTCTCTAACGAAAACGCTGATTGTGCAACCAGCTGGAATAGCATTAACCGATGCTATACTTATACTTCAAACGTTATATGTTTAAAAAAGATCTTATTCTTATCTGTCTACTGACCTTAAATATTGTAATATATCTACAAGATTTGCCTTGATGTTTTCTCCTTCTTCCCTATATTAGCAGCATTGCTCTTTTTTTGAGGCCTCCTTTAAAATTAGCACTTGATGAATGATTACCCTCCTTAAATTTAAGAAATCAGATCAAAGTTCTCTTTGCTAAACATTTTAGTTAACACAAAATAAGCAGAATGCTGGCCAATGCAGTTTAAGTTTTCTCGACTACCTTAGGATCACTAGTTGACTGGTTCACTAGTTCTATCTATATCCTTTACGCCCATCGAGATTTAATGATTTCCTTAAACGGAGCTCCAAAGAATTGAATATAGACTTTGTGATCAACAACAATGTAAACGTTGTAAAAACCTTCAAGTGTTATTATGGTGATTGGATATCCATCGTCAAGTAGAACGAAGCCATCATTGCCAACCAATGAAGTGCAGCAGGACCTGCATTTTTCAAGCCTTATTGGAAGGAACTTCTTAGCTGTAGACAAATAGAAATACCATACTGTGAAATACATATACGAGAGGTATTCTGAACATGTTTAAGGATATGCAGTAGCAATTACACAATTCACAGAATTCAAAATTCATGGAAACTTGTAGTCAGTATGTCAGTTATCTATCTATCTCTTTGAAATGATATAGAAACACTCAAGCTAAGTGCAACAACACCTCACTGCAAATTTTACGATGGTCCTAAGAAATAGCAAACAAACTGAAAGCGAATGACATTGAAAGCAAGCAAAAATCCTTCAAGTATTCAAAATAAAGAAGTATTGAAACAGTATGTATGGGTACAATAAGCATGGCATATACTGCAAATCATAATATCTTATATCGTATATTTATAGGATTAATACACTGAAATGAATTGAACTGCTTTGTGATAACATATGAATCAAATCTGTAGAATGATTAGACCTGCATTGAATTGCTCGAAATATTTTTTCTGTATTTCATAGTAGCTCCAGAAGAAAGCAGATGTCTGGTCCCATTGTTAGTTCCAGAATTTCGTTCAAATTGTTTTTGAGAACTTTAAATGAGCCATTTCTTGTAATACATTTCATACAATGTAAAGTTCTTAAAATATTAGTGACTTCTGATTGATTAGTTTCTTTGTCAGTATATTTGGTTAAGTTTGAAGCCGAAGAATGGTTAAAGAATCATCATAAAAAAGAATTAAAGATTCCTTTCAAACCATCCAGCTGTTGACTCCAGATAAAGATACATAACCATTTATGCCATTTTATAGATTTGATGCAAATGTTAAAATAATCAACTTACACACTTCCACGTATGAATTATTGCAAATTGAGGTATATGGTGTAATTGGCTCCAAGAACCCATTTAATGATGCAACTCTATCATGCATGGGCAATAGATGGTGTATACTATCATCACATTCTTTGCAGAAATTGGTCCTCCAACTGACACAGCTCGTGCAGTGAATTACTGCAACTGTTGTAAGGCAATTGTGGCAACATCCAAGATCAGCCTGTTTTGTTGATAATACATTATCGAAGATAGCATTTCTGTTAGCATCCCAACTTTGGTTTGCAGCTGTTACACGAGATGACCAAGATTGGCTTGGATTCACATCTTGAGAAATGCTGAGAAGATCTTTGCATTTTTGAAGCATTGATGCAAGAGCTGCCAGAAAAAGATAGCACCTAATTTACTAGAAGAGCATAGGTTTTCATCGTATCAGGTTATGCTTTGAGAGACAAATGTCTAAAAGTTTACTGGACCAAAAAAGGATAGATACTTGATTGGCTTGTTGATCATTGACTGCAAAGTTATTTGTCACAGAAGCAAACAGATAGAAACAATTTACTTTTACAAGTATAACTGCAGAACAGCAACTACTGTATGGTACACTCACTAAAGTTACAGAAAGCTTTTAAAGACTCTGCAGAAATGAAAAAAATTGCAAAATAAAGCACACGCTTTTTGAATTGTCCATGGTACTAATTTTTGTATCACATCAGAATGAATACAACCAGTCTTAATTTGGTCCAATTCAGAAGCAATTGGCTCCTTGTTCACCTTTGTTCCACTGTGTTCTTATCAAAACAGCAAGTCAAAATTTCAGGTCCATCTAACAGCTTTGTGGCAGAGGACCATTGTTTTTTCTAACTTGTTTCATAATATCTGTTTCTGCTCATTGCTGCTAATTTCTGCTAATTTCCTACTGTATGTATGTATCTGTTTCCTAGTCATTTCTACTCATTTCCTCATATTTCTTCTTGCTGCCTGTCATATTCATTATGCATTACAGAAAATGTAGATCATGAGTGATAAACATACAGATAATGCATATTCTCTAAATTTGCTTCGTTTACCAACTTCTCCCAATGCCAATTTGGCAATAATGATTAATACAGTTTTGAACAATCAATATATGGATAAGATAATAAACTCAAGAAGAATTACAATCTGGCCCAGAATCTTCACAGGAATCATTGTCATGTTCTTCTTGTCTATCTGAATAGTCATAATCTAAGGGAAAAAAACAATGTAATGGTTAAGATTTTAATCATTAATCGTCATCATCAATGTGTGGAAATTCTTCTGGCCTGATATTAAATTTGTATGTAGCAAGAGCAAGTTCAGGTGGCCTTCTGAGCTCTACTGCAAAAGATTAGAGGAAAGGAGTTTTTTATCAAAAGGTAAAAGTTCAAATAAAAAACTACTGCAATACACTGGTGCGATGTAAATTACATTTTAAAGTCCAAAGTTTACACCAATGAAAATTATTTGCACTAAGAGAACAATAGATCTAATCAAATTGAATTAATCCATTGTTTCTATCAGATTTTCACGCCAAGATCCAGAGAAAATTTTTCTTCCATATGCTGAACATCTTCAGGCCTAAGATTGGAGAAAATTAACGGGACATTCTACAGAGGAGGATATTGAGCTAAATATAGCCACGGCAGACATTATTAGATAAATTATGTTTTACGGGTTCTAGGTTTGGTGTAGAGGAACAGATGTAGAGGAAGGCATGTTAGATTATTTTCAATTTTGTTTTCATTCTATGATGATGCTATCTTTTATGTGCCTTTAAAGAACTTTTCTTCTTGATCATAGTAATCTTAATATCTCCTTTTACTTTTGTCTGGTAGTAGTAAACTTAGTACCCCTTCTCCTTTAAAGATCAGGCAAAGGCCTGTTTACACGGGCGTTTTTTCCTAAATTTTTCGTAAACTTTTTCTGAAATTTCCAACATTTAGAAAGAAGTTACCGTGTGACAGGAAAATATTTACGGTGAAGTTTGATCTTATCTCCCATTTTTAATCTCGTTAATTGGTTTTAATGAGCCATCGTTGATGATTTTATTCTGATCCAGGGTCAAAATAAAATCGCTTCTAGCAATTTTTTTTCAAAGGAGCCAACAAAATTTGAGATAATTGATTGACTTTGCTCAAATATTTTGGTGCGCTTTTTGAATTTATTTCACAGAGGATGGAAATTAATTTGAATTGAGTATCTTCAACGACTTTATGGCTATAGATTAGAATTATCTCCATGATAAGCATACTTCCCCCTTTCGATTTCGTTGCAAAAATGGCAAAGCGCGACAAAACCGGAATAACATCATGACGTCAGTAGCAACTTCGTTTCCAAACCAATGTCCAATGCTGGGGACCATCTGTATTGAAGCATAAATTGGCGATATGTGAAATGTCACCTCATAATTAAAATCTACAAAGGTCTACAAAGCTTCACAAGTTTCACTCCTGTTCGCAAAAATTGGAATGACAGTCGAATATCTCGGATGCAGGAAACGTATCAGCGATCGTTGTCAAGAGCCAGTACATCCACCCTTTCACCAAGAGTAGAACTTTGAGAACAATATGATACAACAACAAATTGATATCGAAAATGATTTTTGAATGTAAAAGAACCGCATTTTTCTTGAAAACTGTTGCTGATAGAAAAAATCTTTTGTTTTGTCTTCTCTCGATGCTGTTTTCCAAAGTATCCACCAATCCTCTGTGAAGTAAATTAAAATACCGCGCCAAAATATTTGAGCAAAGTCAGTCAATTATCTCAAATTTTGTCGGCTCCTTTGAAAAAAAATCCTAGAAGTGATTTTATTTTGACCCTGGATCAGAATAAAATCGTCAACGATGGCTCATTAAAACCAATTAACGAGATTAAAAACAGGAGATAAGATCAAACTTCACCGTAAATATTTTCCTGCTACACGGTAACTTTTTCCTAAATGTTGGAAATTTCAGAAAAAGTTTACGAAAAATTTAGGAAGAAACGCCCGTGTAAACCGGCCTTTAGGGAACCTAACAAGTAGGGCATGGCAATCACAAGCATAAATTCAATTATCGCTGTTTCATCATTTTGAAATTTTCAGTATTGAGCAGATCAGATCTACCTTGAGCGTAAACCTCCAAAAGGATTTTCTTTCTGACGATTTACCCTAAAGGTGGATCTGCTCTTAAGGTGGCTCGCTTCTGATAAAACCAATCAAATTCAGGCATTGGAAGGTTACAGTATTTGTCACAGTACAGTATAGTAGTATAGCAGTATTATTTCTGTTCGCCCATATGGTTAAAACAATATTTCTTCCTTTATTGCCAACTGTATGGCTCAGATTAAAAACTGGGGTACTCCCAGGCATTGAATTAGAGGGAAGGGGGCGTCAGGTTCTAAACATATGTTTTCGCCTGAATATTTTAGGAGACACCAGGAAAACACTGACATTTGCCTATATGTCCCAACTTCTTTTGGCCAGCTGAGGATTGAAGATTGTAGGCTACTATATTAGGCCTATCAAAATGCCAATCTGGAGATAGATGACCCCATTGATCCACGTCCCTTCCTATTTTGCCTACCGTTTTCTTTACATATTACATTACCTTGATCTATCTCTTCATGAAGGCTGAAACCCCTACCAATACCACTTGCTGAATCAATACCACTTGCTGAATGTTTTTGAATCTTTCTTTTCGCGTAGCGGTCTCGTGCTCTCTCGTTTCTTACTCTATTCGCGGCGGCTGTTCTTTGGCTGTGAGTCCAAACTCTATACCTCCGGGAAGTGATTTTCTTTGGCTCCTGCTTCGCACAATATTCTTTCAATTTCTCAAACGTTACATCCACAGGATCTCGCTTTTTACGCTTGCGAGAGCCCCCTGCAGCTGATCGATTGTCCGCCATTGCTGCAGTTGGAAGGCCCTGACTCTCCTCCACAGCATTCACGCATTGTAAAAACTAACTTGAGCTAAAACGAAGGGATTACTCGTTTTACGGGAAATGATGAAACGAAGGATAGATTCGTTCTAGTATCGAGGATAACCTGTAACGCGAAATCACAGTCCGCCAAACACCCCACGTTTTTTCTGACTAACCCGGTATGTGAACTTTCCGCTTCCTCCGACATCATTTTTGCTCGCTACCTTCAAGTGGAGCTGGATTGTCACCTGGAGAAAAATGGTGTAAGCGAGGCCACAGCTCAAAGAAAAATTGTTCTTGCAAGGGGAAATGCATGAGAAAGTGCACATGTTGAAAAGAATTTATGAAATGCGACAATGCATGCAAGTCCATGAAAACACAATGCAATGACAAGCTAGTAGAGGTATGTTTACCGCTAGCATATTGCTTCCTCACTTCATGTCGTTAAATAATGATTCTTTCTTAGAACGTCACATCCCCATCATCCCAAGACTAAAGTTACCCTCTGGGAGCCTGGTACTATGGCATTGCTACAGTAGCACAAATGAAATGTAATTTTGTTTTAGAAGCGAACATTTTCCTGGAAGTTTTCTGAAAACCCAATCCTCCAAAATACTGCATAGCTGTCCAAAATAACATTTGCTTGCTGCATTGCTATGTGACTTTGTTTCAAAATAAAAAGTAACTGACAAATTAAACAGTATGCTCTACAACAACAGTTCCTTACTTGGTTTCCTTATGTTGTCAAATTTACAGGCTGCATTTCAAGCAGCAGATTTTGGTACAATGGAGATTGGGGAGGACAAAGATCTGCTTGCTGCACTGTCAGACACTGAGCCACTCTTATCTTCAGATGATGAAGCAGATGGTGAATCTGGTGGCAGTGAATCAGAGGTAAATATAGTTAGTGCAGCTTGGAAAATCATTTTGTAAATTGGCTGGTTGTGAATGTTAGGTCTTTGGTATACTACATGTAAGATGAATATCTGTGTCTGAGCAGATACAATATACATTTTCAAGCGCCTGCTCATTCTCTTGAGAATCATGTACAGCAGTTATGTAGAGCTGGATGTGATGAAAATTCTGCTCATGACGGATCTTCAGAGATTCTGATAGCTGCTTACGTGTGGCACTGATACAACAACAAGTGTGAAGACTTGTCAATGTGCTGCTGACAAAGATGGCTGTAATTCTCAGTTGGATCTGCCATTTGAGAAGGACGTTAAAAATGACGCTGCCACAAACATGACTCCAACTACCAGTTCTTCTGGTACTCCTCTTCAAGAACCCGTCTCGTTACAGAAGAAGATGAAATGAAAAAGGCATTACCTGGAGAAAAAAACCATTGCACATTAGCTGAAGGAGGAGTTACGATATTTGGGTCAGACACTCTTCATGGCTTCTCAGTTCTCCTGATATGGGAAGTTATCAACAATCTTGGTTTGTTGTTCTTTTCACAAGATATACTTGAATTGATGCCAGTCTGCTCAGTGAAACATGCAAGAGTAATTCTGGAACACGTCCAAGAATTTTTCAACGGCATAAAGGATTATGAAGAACAGATCAAAATGTTGGGCGATGCAGAAATAAACTCAGTGATGAAATATAATACTTTGCTTTAATGGAAATGTTCAATGACGTTCCTGACAAAGAAGACTTTTCGTCATCACCATAACATTATTTAAAGTTGATATATACATAGTTACTAACAACTAATTTAAATCAACTATTTACAATATAACAGAATTATTTACAAATTAAATATTTACATCTTTTGCCATCCCATTCTTTGATCCCCCTTTTAAAACTTCTCAAGGTATCAGCTCTCTTTAGTTCATCATCTAGAGTGTTCCACAGGAGGCTACCTCTAAACGAAAGAAAATTTAGTCCATATCGGTGTGACTGTGCTGATGGAAGCCTGCATAGCTCTTTGGTGCGGAGATTGTAAGGTACATCTTTTTTAACAAAGAATTCCCAAATATATGAAGGATTAAGTTGGTCCATGGTCTTACAAATTACCAAGTTGGCTAGATTGTTACAGTAAATTTTCTGTCTATTTTGGAGTGGTGACGCCTGTGAGGCAATTTCCTACCAAGTGTTTATTACGTGTATAGCTATAAAGAATTTTTTCTGAGAGGCAGTTGCTCATTTAGGATAATAACCCACCCATTTAGGATACTAATTCATCTATTTAAAGACCCATGACTGACCAGCAGCCTCAGCGAGCCTTTGTTTTTGTTTACAACAGTTAATAGACTGATAACAATGATTCCCACTTATCATTCACCAAAGCAAGACTCTCACTGAACTGTCATGATTGATATATGCGATGGTGTAATAAGTCAAATTTAAACAACCGCCAAACGGTCATTGGCTGTGCTGCATGTAAGCATCTTTAACATCCTGAACCTTGAGTACAACAACAACGCAGCTACCATACTTGAGGTTCAGGATGTTAGAAGATGCTTACATGCAGGGTTTTCAAGACTGTAGGAAAGCACGAAATCGCAGAGAAATCGCATGGCAGAATTGACGAAGAATTGCCTCTAGATCTCGACACAGCTCCAAATGGACATCGGGAAAATAACTATTGATCTGTTATTTCATGGTTCTTTCGACGAAGGAGACCAACAGACCAGGTTAAATCTGTAAATTTTTGCCCAACGGCTCGCGTCTTGCTGTACTTGTTGACTGCCCGACTAAAAATGATGAGGTACAGTTCCGTCTTTATTTACTTGTAATCTGATGTTTGGCATTTCCAATGCAATTCTTTGTTGAGTTCAATGCTTGATGGTGAAGCTAATTCAGTTTCCAATGCCTGTTTGTCTGCAAATAAGCGAAATTTCCTCTGCTTTCCTCGGGTTTCCTCCTTCCCATTGTGGCCTAAGATTATTTCGTCTAATTTGCGCAGCCATGATTATTTAGAACGAAAATACATCTCTAAATGAATTGTTTATGGACTAAAGAAACCACTGATGTAATTTGTTTTCCATTTACGCTATTTTGGTTGAAGATTAAAGCGGATTACGAACGTTGCTATTTTCTGTATACAGAAATTAATGGAAGCTGTGGGGAAGAAGATTCGAGAGCCGCAAAGGATGCTGGTCAGTCATGGGTCTTTAAGATAATAACCCACCCATTCAATGTAATAAGCCATCAAGTATATGGTCATAACCTACCCAGTGTTTGTATGCGAGGTTGGCCCAGCGGTTAAGGCGCCGGACTCACAACCGCAAGGTCGTGGGTTCGAATCCCACCAGGGTCATACTTGCTGCGAAAGTGTGAGGAGAGCTGCTAACTCTCTGTAATTCCAGGCAAAGGCAAAAGGAATCACGAGGTGTGGTCACATCGAGAGGAAGGACCGGGGTCGCCCTGGTGGGCCCGAAACCCATACCTTGTGAGAATAGCAAGTGTATGTGTCTAAAAGTGAAAGGTTATGTATAACCCGTGTCCCCTGCTGGAAACAAGTCATCTCGAGACTTTCGCAGGCTAGGCACGTTAAATACAATTACTCACTCACTCACTCACAATCCTTTATCATTCATTAGGCTGCCGAAATTGCAACAAAAAATCTAGTCAGGAACTCTGCACTGCTACCCCTATGCTATTTCGACATTACAAAAATGTGCTCAGCTTTCTCTCCCTTGACTTAGACTTCCGTAGAACTTTCTCTGAGACACTTGCTTTCTCCACAGGACCTTTCTCTTCAACATTTTTCACAGTAGAAATGTTTTTAACAGGCATTCTGTTATCGCCCTCTGTTACTCTCTGGTTCTGCTGTTGTGTTGATGAATAAACTGGTGTACTTGTAATTTGAAAACCACCTTGACTATACTGAGAAGCAGCTGGACTAATCATCAAACTTTGTAAATTACCCTCACTGTGTTGGCGTGGTATGGCTCCCATTGGCATCCTAATAACAGGAGAAAATGCAGTGAAACTGCTGTGGTCATTGTCCAGGAGGTGAACGTCTTTGAATCCTTGGGAGATGTCGGAGAAAAACAATGACCTCTTCGACGACTTGGTCTTGACACCAATACCAAGTGAGGCAAGCTTGATTTTCCAACACTTTAAGCTTTTGCAGTGCTGACTGAACTCTCTGCAAACGCCTTAGGCAATCTCGACATATATACTCTGATGTGGGCCTAAGCATTACAACAACTTCCAACTGATTTAGTGCAGCTTTGGTATCAAATTTTCCATTTCCTTCCAACAAGTTACAATGATGGTGATTATTACCTTCCCAAGACAAAGTTTTAAAGCACAGAACACAAGAAGACATATTTGTGGCAAAGATAAACAACCTCAATTTCTTCAAACACAGTGATCGTTCGTTGCAACTCAACCATGTGATATGACGTCTTCTCGCTTTGAGGTTTAGTCGCTTTCGCCTTGCCGCTTGCGGAAGAATAATTTGATAACGAGGCTTTCATTTCTGCTGAGTCATGGAAAGGCTAAATGGACTTTGTTGCACAGACTTATACTTCCGAGGAGTTGAGTCTGCTCGCAGGCTACCACAGGCGGTCGGTCAGTATGGAAATGGCAGTTCTCCGCCATGTGAAAGGGCTGATGAATTAAATCAAATTGAATTTGAACATAATTTCATTTCACTGTGAATTAACTTTCTCGTTTGATTGCATTCGTTTATTTCAAATCGAATAAAACAATCAGAACAGGAAAGAAGAGAAAATAGTGCTAAATAGAAAAAGAATTAAATTGGAATGAAAAATAAAGACGTGAAGTTAACAATAAAAATATTAAATTAAAAATGGCAGTTCTCGGCCACAATGAGCGTATATGCTGATATGATAGAAAATGCTAGCTAGACTGCAAAAAGAACCATTTGTTGACAAAACTGTTAAAATAACAAAATTGGTATGACTGTGACTATGCACTTGCAGTTAACCAAAACAAATGCAACAACTTATTTAACAAACATTTGTGATATGTAACATTATCTGGGAAATCCTTACTACTCCAGCTAATTCCTTGGGGGTGAATCAAGAACATACACAATTTCCATTTGATCTGTAAATAGTTAGCTCATTCAACAACAAATAAAACTGTTGGCGAATCTAACTTCATTGGGGAAACATGTAAAGTTAATGGCAGAGATGCAACTATTTAGGTAGTATACATGATCATCATTTATCACCCAAAACTTTC
Source organism: Aurelia coerulea (assembly GCA_039566865.1). NCBI lineage: Eukaryota > Metazoa > Cnidaria > Scyphozoa > Semaeostomeae > Ulmaridae > Aurelia > Aurelia coerulea. The sequence goes on from CM076947.1 coordinate 15,163,639, forward strand.
TACACTAAACCCCAAATTTCAAAGCAAAAATGAACCCTTACCTATAGCTTCAACCAAGCTCAAAAGAGGGGTATTCTCTCCAATATAACATTATCATCCACAATCCACTGCCATCTTTGGACAAATAGCAACAACAACTACAACAACTAACATTTTTGGGAGCGATTCTAGAATACCCCATCCCATTTTGGAAGCCGTCCCTTGCTAGTTCTTTGATACACATGACCCAATGTGATTCTGTGTGCGTGATGCTTATATTTTTATTAAGTTTTCATATGATACGTAAAGAATAGGGAGGAGTCAAGGAGTCATTTCAAGAACGAAAAAATTACAAGGTAAGAGGCTGATTTATTCAAGTTAAGTTTTGAGTTCTTCTATTTTGTTGATATGCTGCTACGTTCATACTCTGTGGAAGGGAAATGCAAGGTCTTGTATTTTGTTGATATGCTGCTACGTTGATACGCTGTGGAAAGGAAACTAAAGGTCTAATACTTTGTTGATACCCAGCTACGTTGATACGCTGTGGAAAGGAAAATAAAGGTCTTATATTTTGTTGATACCCAGCTACGTTGATACGCTGTGGAAAGGAAACTAACGGTCTTATATTTTGTTGATACGCTGCTACGTTGATACGCTGTGGAAAGGAAACTAACGGTCTTATATTTTGTTGTTACGCTGCTACGTTGATACGCTGTGGAAAGGAAACTAAAGGTCTTATATTTTTTTGACACGCTGCCACGTTGATAGGCTGTGGAAGAGAAACGGAAGGTCTTATATTTTGTTGATACGCTGCTACGTTGATACGCTGTGGATACACTGCTACGTTGATACGCTGTGGAAAGGAAACTAAAGGTCTTATAGTTTGTTGATACACTGCTACGTTCATACGCTGTGGACGAGAAACAGAAGGTCTTTTATATTGTTGATACGCTGCTACGTTGATAGGCTGTGGAAGAGAAACGGAAGGTCTTATATTTTGTTGATACGCTGCTACGTTGATACGCTTTGGAAAGGAATCTAAAGGTCTTATATTTTGTTGATACGCTGCTACGTTGATACGCTGTGGAAGAGAAACGGAAGGTCTTATATTTTGTTGATACGCTGCGTTGTTGCGTTGATACACTTTGGAACGGAAACTAAGGGCATATTCTTTTGGGCATCTTCTGAAAACGGTAGAGTTGGTGGAGGCTAAAATCCTATTCTTTTGCTGACATTCTACCGAAAACGGTAGACTTCGCAGACTTCGGATCATTTTTTATGGAAGCCCATTCTTTTGGTCATTCTGTTTTCGGTAGACTTCCGAGAGATTTTTGACGTATTCTTTTGGGCTTTACTGAAAACAGTAGACTTCCGAGGCCTCGGAAACCTTCTGCTCCTGAACCTGGTAGACTTCCGAGAGATCGCAAAGAGCTTTGTTTGTTGAATGCACAAGTTTCAAGACATTCGAAAATACAATGAAGTATTATAAATTATTTTCTCTTGGGATTTGCAAAACAAAAATATAATGCATTGCAATGGCTTCAATTCGCTCGGCCGAACACAACAGAACTCTCAAACTTTCAGAATTCTCATTCTTACATTCTTTTGGGATTTTTCTCTGTGAAGTCTGCCAGCTCTACCGTTTTCAGAATGTGTATTATTTTGGGATTTTCTCTGCGAAGTCTACCAACTCTACCGTTTTCAGAATGCGCATTCTTTTGTCAACTGGTATTTTTCTCTGCGAAGTCTACCGTTTTCAGAAGACTTCGCAGACTTCAGATGCCCAAAAGAATACGCCCTAAATGTCTTATAATTTTTTGCAAAACAATGTTTGCTATGTTACGATTTCAGGTGATTGGTAAAGTGCGAGTTACGAGTTGCGAGTTGGTGCTTTCTGGGAGTTGAGAGCTGCGAGTTAATAGTGAAAAGTGCGAGTTGGTACATTTTAAATGCGAGTTGCGAGTTCAGTAAACAAATGAAAATTGTTCATCTTTTGCAGCTAAAACACCGTGATTTTTTGGAGAGCCCTTGTCGCGATCAAGGGAGTTAAAGAACGGGTTTCTAATTCACGGAGAGCCGCTAATAAAGGATTTGCTTTGAGGTCGGACAATTAGGCCTTATTCTCTTTGGTATTTCTTGAGTTGCTAATAAAATGGGCTGTATATCCAAAGCGTTTTTCAAGGTTGACAAGTTTCTTAACTTAATTGACCTCTCATCATTTCTATAGATTTCTTAATTTTATGGGACACCCTTCACTTACTTATACCTTAGTCCTTTCAAATTTCGCCTGCCTCCAATGTTGGCTCCCTTTAATTTTCGCCCCTTTAATTTTTGCCCCCCTTATGCAGAAGTTTCGCGAGAGTTTCACTCCCTTTAATTTTCGTCCCCTGGTTTGGATTGATATGACGTAATTTGGAAGGATATGGCCCCGAGTAAGAGAAGTAAAAGTGTCTTCATTAGTTTCTTATTTTTTTTTTGGCCTAGCATTGCGTTAATATGGTTTGAAGTTGAGCCTTGTTATCGAAAAAGGCCTTGCATTTTGCATCAATATTTTCATCACAAATAAGCCATGCACATTAAGGCAAAAAGTTGCGAAGTTTTTACAGTCAAAAGTTAAAAAATGCCGTGCAAACCGTCATCTACCGATTCTTATTCTGAAAATAAAAGTTTAGAGTTTCTTAATTGTTCTTGAACGTAGTACTAGAGTTTCTTAAATTTGTGGACATCGTAGTACTAATTTCTTATGAACCAGTTTCTGATAAAAACGTGTTTTCCCCTGTAGCAGTGTATCAACAAAATATAAGACCTTTAATCTGAACTGTGGAACTACGGAGCCAGAAACTGCCTCCAATGTTGGCTCCCTTTAATTTTCGCCCCTTTAATTTTTGCCCCCCTTATGCAGAAGTTTCGCGAGAGTTTCACTCCCTTTAATTTTCGTCCCCTGGTTTGGATTGATATGACGTAATTTGGAAGGATATGGCCCCGAGTAAGAGAAGTAAAAGTGTCTTCATTAGTTTCTTATTTTTTTTTGGGCCTAGCATTGCGTTAATATGGTTTGAAGTTGAGCCTTGTTATCGAAAAAGGCCTTGCATTTTGCATCAATATTTTCATCACAAATAAGCCATGCACATTAAGGCAAAAAGTTACGAAGTTTTTACAGTCAAAAGTTAAAAAATGCCGTGCAAACCGTCATCTACCGATTCTTATTCTGAAAATAAAAGTTTAGAGTTTCTTAATTGTTCTTGAACGTAGTACTAGAGTTTCTTAAATTTGTGGACATCGTAGTACTAATTTCTTATGAACCAGTTTCTGATAAAAACGTGTTTTCCCCTGTAGCAGTGTATCAACAAAATATAAGACCTTTAATCTGAACTGTGGAACTACGGAGCCAGAAACTGCCTCCAATGTTGGCTCCCTTTAATTTTCGCCCCTTTAATTTTTGCCCCCCTTATGCAGAAGTTTCGCGAGAGTTTCACTCCCTTTAATTTTCGTCCCCTGGTTTGGATTGATATGACGTAATTTGGAAGGATATGGCCCCGAGTAAGAGAAGTAAAAGTGTCTTCATTAGTTTCTTATTTTTTTTTGGGCCTAGCATTGCGTTAATATGGTTTGAAGTTGAGCCTTGTTATCAAAAAGGGCCTTGCATTTTGCATCAATATTTTCATCACAAATAAGCCATGCACATCAAGGAAAAAAGTTACGAAGTTTTTACAGTCAAAAGTTAAAAAATGCCGTGCAAACCATCATCTTCCGATTCTTATTCTGAAAATAAAAGTTTAGAGTTTCTTAATTGTTCTTGAACGTAGTACTAGAGTTTCTTAAATTTGTGGACATCGTAGTACTAATTTCTTATGAACCAGTTTCTGATAAAAACGTGTTTTCCCCTGTAGCAGTGTATCAACAAAATATAAGACCTTTAATCTGAACTGTGGAACTACGGAGCCAGAAACCGGCGGATGAGAGTACTTCTACCGCGTATCAATGTAGCAGCGTATCAATAAAATATAAGAGCTATGATTTCCCCTCCACCGCGTATCAACGTAGCAGCATATGAAAATTCAAATTTCCAATTTCCACCACGTATCAGCGTATCAACAGAAAATCACTTCATTAAAAAAGGTTGGGGTATTCTAGAATCAAGCCCATTTTTGGCATGAAAAAACTAAGAGTACTGCTGAATGAAGACAAGAATTTCTGTATCATCCAACTGTGCTTGTAGGCATTCCTGTGCATACTTTGTGTCCTCGCTCGTACATTTCCCTTCGGCTACATTGTTTTGAAATGTTGACTGGATGTAGCTGGAAGAAATCTGCACTCAAAAGTATGTTTTATCCGGTTGATTATTGTGAATAGCCCCCCGTCAAAATGAATGCAACAACTTCAATGACATTTGCACTGATAGCTGAAGCTTGTCAAAAACCAGAACATTGGCTTGTACACTTACCTCACATAAGTATTGCACCACCTAACACAAAATGGCGGCCAAAAGTGTCCTTCAACCCAATCAACAAAATTTGCATAACAAAAGTATCAGCATTTAAAGGTTTCCCTACCGGGTATTTTGGCCGGAAAATAATTGTTAATTCCTTGGCTTTTCATTCACAAGTAAAATGAAAAGTTATTTTGTTGATTTCTTTAATAAATTAGTAAAAACCTTCGAACAACATTGAACAAAATTTTGGCAGCATAGCTGGAGGAGTAGGCCAAAACAAAATGAGGAACGGATAGATATCTGGGGGCAAGGATAACAAAATGTTAGTGTTTTCAAATTGGGATTCATCAAACTTTATCACCAAGATAAAAGTTTTCCACTCGAATGCGACAAAAGAAGAAAATTCAAATAAATAACAAGGCCATCATTCAATGTAACTGAACTTAAATTTGTCTAAGAAGGAGTCAGGTTTAACCCTATTCGTACTGGGGGGAGCTTTTTTCGCCCCCCCCCCCCCCTACCAGTTTTTGCTGCGTTATGCTAAAACGACAAGAGCTATAACCACCAGTTTTGGTGACTTTTACTCAAATTTAATAGGCAATTAAATTCTTAACATTTCATTGTTCTACCTCCGATCATGTGACCACAGTAATACCATATTTGGAGAGTAGTCAACAACAAAAAAGCTTAAAATGTCTGTAGGTTTTGTGTCGATTGCCTGATCGATCTCAAACATGCACCATTCGATTGAATTTGATGAGTACTTTCATTTGATATATCAATTTTTCATATTTGCTTATGATAGCAAAATTTAATATCTATGACGTCACTCACATTTATGACGTCATTTCTCTAATAAAGAAGTATCAAATATAAATTTTTTAGTCTTATTTGCTTTATCTTATTAATTTGATTCACTTTGAGTCTATATTTGCCAGATAAAAGGACAGGACTGGCAAAAACCTGCGATGAAAGTAAGTGCATGGAACAAAGGGCTAATTTAAGACTAATTGTGCTAAAAATAGAAGCTAAAAAATTTTGAAAAGTATATATTTTTGAACTATGACATGTTTCCTACTATTTGAAACAAATTTTAAGAAAATCGGTTGAGTGATTGATTAAATAGAATTTTTCTGATTAAGAAGGTATAAATTTGCCAATTTTCGTCAGTTTTTCGGTTGCCTAGCAACGAATCACGTGACTTATTAATTGTAATTGTTATATTTGAATAGCCAATTGTCTAAAGAACAATAGGGGTAAGTCTTATTGTTATATATTTTGTAGTTTTGGAGAAAAAGAGGGGGGGGCCAGAAACGCCCCCCCCCAGTACAAAATACCTAAAAAATCGCCCAGTACAGATAGGGTTAAGAAAACACGCTCCAGTCACTTGTTAAATTTCAAATTACCTTGAAACTAAATTCAAGCATAGCAATTTTGTTAAATACATCAAAATCCATATATCCAAGTGTCAACCACTTGCCTGAAGTCTTCCAGGAAGCAAAATTAATTTTAATATGATAAAAGTGGTATCAAGGACATTGTTACCTTAGAATGGTTTTTTCCCGTTTCTCAGTTGTGTTTATCCTTCTTGCATTCCTCGCCGAAAACTTTTGTCATGGCAATAAATTTTGCAGAATCCAGATTTGAAAACTATAAAATGTTGTTTTCTTTGCTCTAAGAAATCTATCCGTTTCTTATTTTGTTTTGGCCTACTCCTCCAGCCATGATGCCAAAATCTTGTTCAATGCTGTTCGGAGGTTTTTGCTAATTTATCAAAGAAACCAACAAAATAACGTTTCATTCTACTTATGAATGAAAAGCAGACGAATTAACAATTGTTTTCCCGCCAAACCACCCGGTAGAGAAACCTTTAAATTATGATGCTTTTGTTATGCAAATTTTGTTGATTGGGCTGAAAGACACTTTTGGGCGCCATTTTGGGTAAGGTGGTGCAATACTTATGTGAGGTAAGTGTATAATCTCTTCCAGTTTGCCCTTTCTTGCGTCTATGATGCTCAGGAGCGCATCTCTGCTCAACATATGTGTCCCTATGACTAAAGCTGAGTGGAGAGTCCTTCCATCTTTGAACAGCGTTGTAGTCATTCCTGATGAGGTGGTGACCATCACTTCCTTTCATCATGCTTGTTAGATCGACATGGCTCATGGAATCATAAAAGTCTTGCCAGTTCGCATTATGACCTCTTGTAGCGATGTGTATAATGGCATTATGCTCCTCCTTTACATGTTTCATCATCGGAAGAATTATCACAATAAAATCAAGCAAAAATCAAGATAGGCCTAAGGCCTATTCAACTGTGGTACTCGTACCAGAGCTGCAAAAGATATTTTCCTTTCTGGGAACCTGGGACAGTAAAAAATGTTCTGCGAGGTGAAAGTATTGAATACAATAGTTATGTCAATGGTATGCACACATTGGCTGCAAAACATTCTAATCTATTAGGTTTGGGGTAGCACATTTCAATGATTGACAGTTGAATCGGTGCTTTCATCTCTATCTGCTAAGCTCCGCATTGTATATCTACTTAAATAGCAAAGTTTAACACGAAGAGTTCATTTATTGCAATTTGCGTTTGTCAAAGATGTGTTCTTTCTTTTATCATGGTACAAAGTTTCTTATAAAATGTCGCATTTTAGTTGTTTATTTCTTCCTGTATCATTCTCGATCTTTTGGCAAAGATGACAAACCTTAAACAAAAAGCAAGCAACTATACGATTACGAGTCTACGAAGCCTAAATCCCAAGTTAACTGAGTTCACTACATTGAAATCAAAGCAGTTAGATCTCCATAAATGGAAGGTTACTAGGCTTTTTCATCAGGCAACCGACAACTATCGATCCTCCTTCGTATGTTTGAAGTTGCTCAATGACTGTCGTTCGGTAAAAGTGCCATGCCGATTTATTGGATCTCCAGTATCCGTCCATTGCCTCTTACCATTGGATCAGAATGTGCCAAGTTAGGACCGTTTACTGCAATCTTGAATTCCTCAATTGCATTCCCTTCATCAAGATTTCTTTGCACGTTGAAATGATTTTCAAATACTGATACAGTATACTCTAACATGGATTCACAAGAATGCTTTATACAGCTAACTGCCATTACTTGTAGCAGCATTTCTATGTCTCGAAAAAGATCTCTTTGTGGGTCAAAGAACATCTTCAGCAAGGTTGTTTTGTCCATAACTCTTAGTTCAGCAACGGAATAGCATTTAGTACCTTTTTCAAGTCGCCTCAGGAATTCCTTATGCTGATCAAGTAGCAATTGATTGGATACATCGTTTAATGAACGAACAGGAACTTTTTAAATTTGAAAAAAAGTGTTGCTTTGCCACAGTATCAATGTCAGCCTGTAGAATTATTACTTGTTATGGCCCCTGACGTGTTGGAACATTTGCAAAACACCTTTTACTAAGAAGAATGTTTTGGCCTATCTCAAAAAAGCAACCTGTGTCTTTTGAAGATAACGCCTGGCCTATCCGGCGTGTTCCCCAAGATGGAGCTCCGCATTATTGATTTTCGTCTTATGGAAAAGTCAATGACGCGGAACAACAGATCACAGAGATTAATTTCCACGGTTCCGCGGAATTTTTATGTTCCGCGTTGTTGACCTGGCCCTTCTTTTGAATACATCTAAACAGGAAGGAGTCCCATGATTTATCGAGATTATCTGAACAATTTTATAGAAGCAGTCCAAACAGCCACCACAACTACCACAACAATGGTGAAACAACCACAACCACCAACATCAAAGTATCAATAAACCGAAAGATACAGATGAAAAGCTAGACAATATGTGTAACCAACTGGATACATTGATGTCCCTGCTGAAAGCCCAAACGTTAACCTTGGTAGTGTGACAGGCTTACTCTTGAACAAGAATTGCTGATGGTGATGATGAGATTGAGATGCGGTCTTTTGGTTGATGATTTGGCTTTTCGGTTCAAAGTTGCGAGTTCTCTTGTGACCACCATATTCTTTACCTGGGTTCGCCTTATGGCAACCGAGTTTAAGGGTCTTATAGTCTGGGCAGACAGGGACACTGTTAGAAGAAACCACCCGGACAGTTTCAGAAAATTTTATCCAAAATGTAGGGTAAAAGTCGACTGCACTGAGTTGTTCATTGAAACACCTTCCAGTCTTGAAACTGCTGCAGCATGCTGGAGTCAATACAAGCATCATTACACCGTAAAGTTTTTAGTTGGAATAACTCCAAATGGTGCAATTAGTTTTCTTTCCAGCTGCTACGGTGGCAGAGCAACAGATATTTTCATAACAGAGGATTGTGGGATAGCTAGGAAGCTTTCTCCAGGAGACCAAGTTATGGCCAACCGAGGTTTCAAAATAAAGGATTTATTGGCCTATTACCAGTGCACACTAACAATTCCTCCATCCACAGTTAGCTCTATGCAAATGAGTCAATCTGATGTCAAGAAGACATGTAAAATTGCAAATGTGCGTATTTTTGTAGAGAAGGGAGTAAGAAGAATAAAAGAATACAGACTCTTAAAACTCGAACTTCCTATTCTCCAGTTACCATTAGTAGATGAAATAGTTACGATTTGTTCTGCATTTACTAATCTAAAAAATCCATTATTGGAACAGTAAATTAATGCAAGTTAGATTTTATATACAAGAATTTTAGCATACAAGAAAACATTGTTTTTGATAAAGTTATACCACAGAAAATGTCATCTTGTGTTGGGGCTAAGGCAAGCTGGATACATCCTTCGCATATCCAGTCATCCTTTGGATCTCCCTTTAGGTTAACACAATGCCAGTGATACCACAAGTTGCACTGTGAGCACTGAACGCTGTACTCGGCAACTTCATTCTCGGCAAGCTCCTCCGGTTCACAACACACTTTATCGCAAGCTGGACAATAGCAGATGTCCCTTTGCTTCAAAAGAACACGCAAAACATGCGTCTTAAAAAATATGACAGCGTTTTGTTCAAGTTCTGCCCAGTGTTCTCTGTTTTGCGCTATTTGCTGGACTAAGACTTCTCCGATTGGTGTCCACACAACAAAGTATCCAAATTGAGCTCCGACAAGTGCTATCTGCGTGATGACTTGGCTGTAATACTTATGGCCCTTTTTTAACGAAATTTGCCCTTCGGGCCTAACTTCCAAAAAGTCAAGCTCCACAGCACCATCTTGAACAGTTTTGCTCTTTATCTTGTAGGGACACTTGTACTCGACAGGGACACGATTTTCCTTGCAACAAGTGCAAGTAAATATGTTGTCGGGCGTTGCCCTTATGAAAGGAAAAGAGCGGCTAGCAACCAACCCAGATTCCAGTACCTTTCCGTTGCGGTGTTTTTTTGCAACTGCTTCGCAAAAAGCTCTTCTTGCGTCTTCTTCGTGTTCCCTACCGTGCTTAACAGCCGGTAAAGAGCCAATTTCGAAGTTTCTGAAAAGCCTTGCAAGCAGTGGGGAAACTCTTGGTTTTGCATTTTTGGATGGGCGAACAAGTTTTGCGGTTTTCGTGGAGACATCTCTTATCTTTGTTCCTGTGATGCATCCCACTCTCTGCTGTTTCCACAAAATTGACCCCGCCTGAGCTCGTGTCGATTTCTCTAGCTCCTTTAGCTGTGGCTCATTGAACGACATTGCATCCATGAGAGCACCGATGAGAAATTGTTCATTTTGGCCTGGATTTTCAACAACAATTCTGTCACCGATGTCTGTTATAGAAGGAGGGCAAGCAAAGTCAAATGGGGGCGGGATGCATGCTAATGCAACTGCTGAGGGGCGTACTGCTCTCAAATTACTGAAAAAATTATCCATCCTTTTATGTTCCATGCCTCTCAGGTCTTTAGGACGAACGTCAAAATTTGTCTTGTACTCACTTTGTACCAGATGTTTTTTTGTAGGGTTTAAGCTGTCATGCTTTTTCAACACCAAATCTTTCACTTTTTGGGGCATAACTTCTTTTTCGGTACTTTTATTCCACGCACAAGCAACTGCAGTGCAAGCTGGATCAACGAGACCATGGCTGTTTGCATATTCTACTTTGTACAGGATTGCAACGACATGGTTACAGCATTCACCAAACCCCGCTGTACATGAGCAGTTCACACAGATAACATCTCCATTCTTAGAGCATAGTACCCAAACGATTCTAGGCTTCTCTCTGATTTTTTGTGATGGCGTCACGTTTCCTTTCAAGATAACTTCGTCTTGTGATGGGCAATAAACAACAATCTCGTGTACAAAACCGCTCATGAAGTAGGAATAGGCCTTTTTTGCCTTGTATTGTCCAATGTATTCCGTTTCAAACGCTTTTTTGTTGATGATATATGAAAAAACTTTTCCGAGGTCCATACGTGGCCACAGAGAAACATCATCAACCCAGTCTTCATTACTGATCAAGTTGGGATCTTGGATGTTGTTAACTCGAAGTAATTTCTTGTATGTGTCCTTGAGTTCATCTTCAAGACTTTTTATGTCCTTTCTTATTGGTTCGTTTTTCTCATAAGCAACCAAAGCCCTAGCAGCTAAATCTAGTTTTGTGCCGTCCTGTGCCAAACCACGTTGAGCGAGATAGTACTTTAACTCAGCGACAGTCAATTCAAGAAAGTCAGAACAAGAGGCAGTTTCCTTCATGTTTGACTATGAAGCCATCTTGAAATTTTATCAACTCAATGTTGTGAAAATCTTGGTAAAAATGCTGGTTGTGGGATAATCTTTGATTTTGTTGATGGAAATATTTTCGTTGAGAGTCACGGCACAGCCCTCTGACGTAGGGGAGAGAAAAAGCAAATGAATAGCCATTCTAAACCAATCATCTACGCACTTCATATGAATTAACCAATCAACACAAACATGAGAACAAGTTACGAGGGGAATCTTCAATCGCCCACATTGCCTATTGCGTTTCTTTATGACGAAACTGTCTGAAAAGGAGATGACTTTGGATCACGGAATTTTCGCTCGAAATGGAGGTTCTTGGCCACGAATGCTGTTTGATGTCGAGTCCAAGTCATAATGGCCCTAATACGTCAAAACTGCGGCCTGTAGAGGCAGTCTTGGCAGAAATAAACTGCACGAAAGAAGACGTGGTCACTTAGGCCCATTTTTGAGTGAACCCGGAAATGGAAGAGAATTGAAAGGAAAACATGAAGGAATGGCAAAAGTAAGTATTAATATCAAAAATATGATCATTAATGATGATATAACTCAAAATATACTTTGAATTACGGCCCTAGATCTTGCGTACGAAGGCTCTTAATTTGCGGCTTTGATTCTGTGTTTACAGTGTGGCCGCCATCTTGTACATTCCATAATGGCGCTAGTATCCATGAAATCGCTTATTCAAAGTAAAACTCTGGGAAACAAGCGAGCACATCTAGACTCACAGGGCAACACATGACAACACAGAAAACATCACAAACAAATTGCAAAATGGTAACTCCAATTAAATCTTCCTCACATAATGGTACAAGCTTTATATCTTCATTTTCCCAATCTTCCATCAATTTATAATTTAAAACATCATCCACATCATCATACTTGATCTTAAAAAATGGATTTTTCCCTGATTCACAAGACAGAACTGTTCCATAGTACCATCTTTCCTGACCCCATTCATTCAAAAACCGATGACAAACACGCTTCCCGACCAACTCTTCAGCGCATGACACAACTGGTAAAAACTTATCAACACCTTCAACAACTTTTCTTGTCGTTTGCTGCTTTCTCTGATGTAATGCTTGCTTTTTGCAAATATTTTTCTTTCTCCTTTAAAAAATTGTCCTTATTCAAAATCATTACGATGTCTGTGCTAGATTCCAAATGTCTGTCTTCTTTTTCATCATTGGCACTGGTGATTATACTTGCAGTGGCGGATCCAGACCGTCTTACGGTACTTATGGAAGACAGTCAAATTCCGAAACTGAACTTTATATAGAAACAGTGATTTATATTGCTGATTCATAATTTGTTTTATTTGTACGAGCAGCTATTTCACAGTAAACCAAATGAGATAAATACATGAATCTTTCCCTTGCCCCCCTGCCCCCCCAAACTGTCATACTCGAGACAGGGAATGAACATCTCACTAAAATTTTTGTCAACACATTACCCATTTTGAAACAGCCTCACTTTCCTTCTTTCGTTGCTATGCAAATCAACGCCATGCCATCCCAACACACCCCTATTCTTTTGCAATACACTGCATAAATTAGTGAACAAACACGCAAGACCAAATGGGCAAAGATGATTGGTAAGACGGTAGTAATAAATTAAAACCTGCGCGGACACTCTGAAACAATCAAAATTGAAACCGTCACGTGATGGTATTGTTCTCGTAAGACGCTAGATAAGATGTATGTTAGGTACCTTGGGAAAATTACAGTGAAAACGTATAGGAAAATATTTGGAAGATGGTCGAGGCGATGGTAGGCTCTTTAACACCGGCTTACGAGCTTTTGGTTGCGCCTCACCATATGCTTTCTTGGTGTACCTCTGCGAGTCCCTTTCACCTTTGGCCTTTCGCTCGAAACATTTCGCGCCAAGGATTGAAAACAATTTATTTGAAGATTTAGAGGTGGATTTGCTTGGAAAAATAGAAGATCTAATCTGATCTGGTGACGATCTCGGCATTCAAAGCTTTTCAACATAGCAGCTCATCAAATTAGGGAGAAATGTTCCTATCAGCTGTGCTGTTGTGGAGGGCCTAGCCAAAACGAAGCTGGAAATTGAATAAAAACGTGACACAAATTCATGTTAGATATAAATTCCTGGGGGAGCACTAAGTAAATTTTGTCTTATGGATCACACTGTTTGGTTTAATCAAGAAGTGGTACAAAGAGAAAGATCTCTGATCAGACATTTCATTTTAAACAATATTGTAAATTAGATATTAGAGAGTTTAGATATTGTTTAATAGTGATCTGTCATGCATTAGGTAATGACGTCAATGCAGAGAAGGTAGGAACTGAATTCATCCTCAATAGCTAAAGAAATTAATCGTTTTAGTGGCCATAAGTGATAATGATGGATGCTCCTTTATTCCAAATAATCAGATTTAGTGAATACACACTTTTACACTTCCGATGACGCACGCGCAGCGCGCCAGAATGTTGCGAGGCAACACAAATTTCGAGTAAACAAATCGAAGATCGATGTGCGGCCTAACGTTTATCAATGCGGTTGACTTCCACGATCGCTGTTTAAAGATGAGCCGTGAAAACAACCAGGAGCTGGCGCTTGGCGATGGAAGGATGACGCACGAGGACTTCAAACTGTGGAGTGCAAATGCAATAAAGAAGTTTCTCTCCCTACGAAAGAAGCCCACAGATGGATCTTTTGAAGAGTTAGTGAGCAGGTAAAGAAGAAACTTTGCAGTGATTCCTTTTATTTTCGTAAAGTGACCTGAAGACTCTTGAAGATGGATCGGTTTTGATACAGACAATATCTATCTAGTCTAAGTCTGTCTAGTCTAATGTTCATGATGCAATGGTCTCCCACACTGAAAATACTTCACCACATGTCAGCATTGCTACGTCAATCTAAAGCAGAGGCAAGGAAAAGAAAAGGGGGTCAAGGGGTAAGTGAAAGCACCCCCACTAACTGTTCTTCATAAGGGGATTGTGGTCATACAATATCTGTGTTATTTTTATACTGTAACTATTTTCTTGTGTACTTATGATTTTTAATCATTTCAGGGCATTTGTGGCATATGAAGAAGATGTACCGATCGATGTAGAGAAGGAAGAGCTGGAAAGACGCAATCTTATGGAGTATAAGAAGAAGCTGGTTCTGCCAGGAACCACATTGCCTGATCCACTAGGTTTAAAAAAAGGATGGATTGGTGAGCTAGAGGGAATAAGAAGCTGGCCAAGCTTATATATTATGGACATTTCAAAGCATTTTTGTAATGTTGTTAATTCAGCAGACCTTATTCACAGACTTGAGTGTGAATACAAAGAGGGGAAGGCCTACAGGTACTTCAGTGACAAATTTGTAAAAGAAGTATTCATACACCAGATATCTCCATCCTCCAAATTTTGCATAATGAAAACCAAATGCACCCATCACAGAGAATTTCTATGAAACCATATGATGTTTGGGCAATAATCAGAAAAGATGCAAAATTTTGCCCAGGAGGAGAGATAGTTAGTGCTTACTGCTCTTGCACAGCTGGCCTCCTTGGTAGTTGCAACCATGTAGCTGGTATGCTGTTTCGCATTGAAGCAGCTGTAATAACAGGAGTCACAAATCCAACCTGTACTGGTCGCTTATCAGAATGGGTTGTCCCTTCATCAAAAGCCAATGTAAAACCTGGAAGGATATCAGACATGGTTATACTTAAGGAACATTACAAAAAGAAAGCTACGTCATTGTCAAAGGATGCCATGTCAGAGACAATGAAGAAAAAGTTGTACTTCAACCCAGCATCAGATGGCCAATCACACTACCTTAAACAAAGTTCCAAAGTGCGATTTGATTTTTATGAAAAAATCAAAGGTTTAGTTCCAGGGAGCTGCTTTGAGGAATTCATGGATTGTAAGAAATTTTCTAATGTGCCTTCCACTTCAAAGAGTCTTCGCAAGCCACCGCCCACAATGATGGCAGAAATGGTTGCAGCTGATTTCACACACAATGAAGTTGATGAGGCTGTGTTGACTGAAAAGCTTATAAATGAAATGAAGCTGTCACCAGAAGAAATTGATTTCTTGTACAAGGACACTGTGGGCCAGTCTGAAAATCAAGAATGGCTGGATCAAAGAAAGGGTCGACTTACAGCTTCTAAATTTAAAAGAATATTTACAAGAGCCTGTACCCTAGAACTGCGCCCTGATGAGTCCACAACAAGCATTTTAAGTAGCATACTAGGGTATAAGATCTTTCAGCCCAGTTGGCAAATGAAGCATGGTATTGGCACAGAGATCCATGCCAAGACAAAATATTTGACTCTTTTAAGAACTGAGAGACATAGAAATTTGAATTATGCAGATCCAGGCCTCCAAGTCATGGCAGATTATCCATTTATTGCCGCCAGTACTGATCTTGATATTGACTGTCACTGTTGTGGTAAAGGTCATGCTGAATTTAAGTGCCCTGCATCAGTTAAGGATCAAATTCCAACTTCTCAAAACTTGGCCTACCTTGAAATCAGAGATGGGGAAACAAGGTTAAAGAAGAACAGCGAATACTATTTTCAAATTCAAGGTCAAATGGGGGTGACTGGCAGGCATTATACTGATTTTTTTGTTTTTACCTTTCATGGCTATCATAGAGAAAGGATAGCATTTGAGAAAGACTTTTGGTCACGCCTACTGTGTAAACTTATTTGGTTTTGGACAAAATTTGTTGCACCTGAAATGCTGCATTGCAAATTAAAGAAAGAACTGGAGAGTCACAATTGTGCACAGGTCACAGAGATACATGTAAATAACTCTGAAACAGTGAATGATATTGATGTCAGTGGATATGCAAAGAAGGCTGCTTGCAAAAAAAGAAAGGAAATGATATATCTTCCCATAAAAAGACCACCTAAGAAAACAAAAACCACTATTTTCTTGTGCGGAATTTGCAACCAGGATGTTGCTGAAAATCCTGCAACGATCGAAGAAGAAAGTATTGGCTGTGACTTATGCCCACAGAACACACTATTCCAAGCAGAAAAGAGTCATGGATTTGTTCTCAGTGCTCAACTCAAACTTAAGACATTGAACTAAAATACTGCTTTTTCACACTGACCACATTCACCTTTCATACTGACAAGTTAAACCAGCTTTGTCTACATCAGGTTGGATTTGAACCAATCAAATGGCTTCAGTTTTTTGGATAACCTACAGTATTAGAGTGCAAAATTTGATCACCTGATTTAGTTTAAGCTGGTTTAACTTGTTGGTATGAATTGGGTATCAGATTTAGGTAAAATTAAACTGGTTTAAAGTAATATACTTTGCAGTGTAAAAGGAGTATATTAAGTAATAACCTTCCACACTAACATGATTCCACACTTAATAGCCTTGTACACACTAACATGACACTTCTCAAGAATTCTGTGATAAGAATGTCTAAAATCTGAGAAAGACTGATTTGTTTGCAAAAAGAATTCTCAAGATCAAAAACCATCTGAAGAATTTCCGAGAATTCTTAGGCAGGAAAACCATGTTATGTGTACAAGGGCTGTACTTTACATGTCTGAGTGTTTGTGTCATGATATATTTTCCTTAAAAGCTCTATTAACCCCCCCCCCCCCCCAAGGAAGTTTTGTTTAATGTTGGACACCCCAGAGGCCCAGAGGGGGCTTAAAAGAGGGGGGCTTATTCACAAAATCAAATGAAAGGATGAATATATGATAGGTTTCAATTATTCTACCCTATTTTGCGGATTCAACATGTTGTACCGTTTTTACAAGCCAGATACATTAAAAGCACAACTTAGATCCCAAACCACATCAAAACTAACATGCAAACTTGTTGCTAAATGAATCGAAAATCTGCTGGTAGCCTCTGCCATTTTGTTCATGCGAGGGGCATAATAGAGAGGGGCAGCTTATTAAAATTTTTGCCTCAGGGGAGGGGCTTATCAGGGAGGGGCTTAATAGAGCATACAGTATTACGGTAATGTTATCGGCAAACCCTCATTTTTAACATGGTCTAACGTTTTAATGCAGAAATATAGGTTTAAACGCTATATTTGACAGAGCTGAACAAACAATAAGGATATCATTTATGTGAGGTATTAATGAAACGGGGAGTTCATTGCCAATTATTCTGAAAGTTTTCATTCTGCGGATGACTTGCTCAACTAAGATTCTTACTTTAGCTATGTCACTGGTTTTTTTTTACATCTGTTGGTGTAAATTGTGCGGTACCACGCTTCCCAGGAGGAACAGACAAGAAAATATGTCTTGCTGCACATTCATCAGCAATATTAAACCCTCTGTCAGCTAGGAGACACACGTAAGGTGGAATCTTGTTGAGGTATTCACAGTCAATGGTAAGCTTTTGGTCTGAAATTTTTCCTCCATATGCCTCTGAGACAAAAACAATATTGGAATTTGGGGCAACAGCAACTAAGAACTTGACAGTGTTATGATGTTTATACTCAGACCAAGTGGCACTTTGTAAAATATGACTCTTTGGTGTCTCTATGAAAACTTCAGAGCAGTCAATGATAGAATGGATGTTCTTGAATTGGCTAAACCTTGCTGGAGTGGTTGCTCTTATCACGTCTTCATCTGGAACATATACCATGTGTTGCAAGTAGGTGGCTAATGCTCTAAGCCAGGATTTAAAAATTTGCGAAGAAAGTCCAACTGAAATTCCAAATCTTGATGCCAAATCTTTTGTCAAAAATCCAAGCCTAAGTTTCATCATTGTCAACAAAAATTCATCCCTACTTTGCAGCTTTCTGGCAGGATAATTTTTTTTAGTGAAGCAGCAAACTACCTGGTGACTTTCGATTATATGGATTTAACACCTTTCCATCTCCTCTTGACAAATGGTGCAACTGCCTCGTGAATGGCATCAAACAAATGCACACCAGGAAAACTTGTATAAAACCGCACATTATTTTCTGTGATCAGTGTCTCACTTAATGGTTTTGAACAACTACATGTCTTCCTTAAATTCGTAATCTGCTTCTTTAGTTTTGCAATCTCCAGTTGATTTGCTTTATTCTTTGAATCTAGTCATGAAAGCTTTGTTGAAAACTGAACACAAACCTTCCCGAGACAAAGGGCAATACTGGCTTGGAAAATTACCAAAACACAGCTTGAAGACAAATGTTAGTTGCCAGTTGAATACCTACATTTTCTGTACATTTTTCACCATTACCTTCTTCAAAAGGTGTGAAGGTACCAATGTCATCCTCAGGGCCAGGAGGAATTGCTTCATTTTGGAAGATAGGTCTTGGCCTAGTAGAAGACTCAGAAGATCGTTCAAGTTTTCTTCGAACTGGGGTCGGGTCTATTCCACTGATTCTCCCACTTGCATCATAGCCAAGGTTAATGGTCGGGTTAGGGTCTTCTGGCATTGGCTTCCCACCAATAAAATGTTTCGAACAAAGCTGAGAATCTTTTGAGGGTGACCAAAGCTTTCCTTTCCGCTGCATGCGGGTCTTTCCGGTTGATTAGCTTTTTCGACAATGTCCTTTTCTCGGTATCTTTCTTTGCAGTTGGGAATGGAAAAAGCTGAAAGCCAACTGTGCAGGTGCAACTTCCTTGTCGATTCATGCTACTATGTTTCTCGCAAAACTGTTTCTTCTATCTTTTAATCCTGTAGGAACTGTTTCCACAGCCATTTGCAGCACAGTGATATGCCCTTTTTTGTCTTCTTCAAAGTTTACTCGAAAAAGATGTTGCCTAGTAACAAGCTAAAAAGTCGCGCAAGCACAGTTGGAACTGTAAATCCGTGTATTGCTACTCTTCTGTAATTTTTCATCATTTTCTAACCAGTACCAAATAAGAACAAGTGTTATTTTCCATAAAAATCTTTGCTGTCTTGGATTGTGTACCTGGATTTTACTTCCTAAGAAAAATTGTGCATTATTCCATAGAAACAATCAGCCAAAATTCATTTTACCAATTTCAAGTCATATGACCATACTCACTCTTTGGAAGTCTCTACTACTACTACTTTTCACTCACTACTTTTTGTATTCATGGCACAAGTTTAAAAAAAAGTTTAACAAGAGATGATCAATTGACTTGAAATGGGTTCAAACATCTCAGCTGATTTGTTCTGTTTTATTTAGCATTCAAGTTTCAGTGAAAATATTACGTATTGTATTCCTGAAAATGCTTCAAAAATTGAATCTAAAACAAGATTCATGAAAATAATAATTCCAAATATCTTAATTTACCAAACTGTTACACAAATTTGCTAGAGAAATGCAAACTGATATTATGCTGTCCATGTGGCTCTTCTGTGTCATTTTTTGAGGGTTGCTTACAGGGCCTCTTTTAAGGAATCCTAACTGGGGCGGGGGGCAAATTAAAAAAAGGGGACCATATTTTGCCACAAGCAATTTTTCTCGTCATAAATTCCTGAGCAAACCATGTGTTTCTCATAAAGAATAAAATATATGGTTTTAGGTACAACTTAGAGATTGATAATCTATTTCGACGAAATCTAATCTCATAAAACCAAAATCACATTTAGCCAAATAATTTTTTCACAAAGTCTCTTTCACGATATGAATCAACTTTAGGCAAATTCATTCTACGGTCCTTAATTGTAAGGAAAGTTTGAACTGCAGGTCTTGGGTCAAACTTTGCTGTTGGCGCTCCATTCCAATGGATCATTAATCGGGAGTTGAGTGTCGCTTCAGATGTGGCCATTCGCAAGTCTGAAAATAGCATGTTATATGTTGAAACACACTTTTCCACTGCCATACTGTGTGGACAGACAACAGAGAAACTTGACAGCAACTTTGTTACTGGCTGCATGCTACCTCTTAACATATTAAAAAGGCGGACACCATAATCTTTAGCAGCAATGAAAGAGCTTGGCAGCATAGCATCAAAACTTTCAAAAACAGCATCTACAAATTCTTGCTTGTTGGTAACATTGCTTGATGGAAGTAAAGGGATGGCTGCATCAATGAACTGTTTGGGAGCTTTGGCAGATGTTAGCTCAATCAGTGATTTGACAACTTCTGTCTTGGGTCAAATTTAATGACTATTTCATTCTTCAATGCACGACCATTGACACAGGTAGCGAAATTCCCCAAGATACCCCGGTAACTACGACTCTGATAAGTGATTTCGTCATCTCTGAGGAAAAGATTCTTAGTATCATTAGATCACTTAATCCCAATAAAGCACATGGCTGGGACGAAATATCTGTAAGGATGATAAAGCTGAGCGATGTTGCATTGGTTCTGCCACTCAAGATAATTTTCACAAATTGTTTGAGGCGTGGTTTATTTCCCGAAATTTGGAAACATGCAAATGTAGTGCCGGTTCATAAGAAAAATGAGAAAAATTTGAAGGGGAATTACCGTCCTACTTCTCTTTTACCAATTTTTGGGAAAATACTTGAAAAACTCATATATGATTCTCTTTACTCGCATCTTGTATCACACAAACTTCTTAACCCAAATCAATCAGGTTTTCGCCCAGGAGACTCAACCATCAACCAGTTACTCTCAATAACACACACAATATTTAAAGCTTTTGACTGTAACCCTCCCCTTGATGTTCGTTCTGTGTATCTTGACATTTCTAAGGCATTTGATAGGGTATGGCACGATGGTCTAATTTATAAATTAAAGCGATGTGGTGTCTCTGGACAACTTCTTTTTTAATCCAAAGCTTTTTCAAGGATCGAAAGCAGAGGACAGTACTGAATGGACAGAGTTCAAATTGGGGAGATATTTCTGCAGGGGTGCCCCAGGGCTCTATTCTTGGACCCTTGTTTTTCCTTGCGTATATAAATGATCTAGCTGTAGGCTTGAAGTGCAATGTTAAGTTATTTGCTGATGATACATCGTTGTTCACTGTGGTAGAAGATTCAAATACAGCTGCCAATGACATGAACCATGACTTGGACTTGATAAGTCGGTGGGCTGAAGCTTGGAGAATGTCCTTTAATCCAGATCCGCAGAAACAAGCTGTTGAATTAACATTTTCAAGGAAAAAATCGAAATTGATCATCCAGTGATTCTCTTTAACAACATACCAGTCAAGAAAGTGAATGAACATAAACATTTAGGAATTATCCTGGACTCAAAGCTATCTTTCTCAGCTCATATCAAATCAGCGATCTCTAAAACAAGGAAAGGCATTGGTTTGCTGAAATATCTCTCCAAATACCTGCCAAGGCATACCCTAAACGAATTATATAAGCTCTATGTTCGACCCCATCTAGACTATGGTGATGGTATTTACCATATTCCTGCCAAAGTATGCCAATTCAGTCAAAATATCCTTTTACCAAATTTAATGGAAAAACTAGAGTCCGTACAGTATTCTGCTGCCTTAGCTGTGTTAGGTACATGGAGGGGAACATCTCGAGAGAAGCTGTACACAGAGCTTGGTTGGGAGTCACTGATTTCCCGAAGATGGAGTAGACGCCTTACCTTGTTCTACAAGTTTGTAAATAATCTTAGTCCCGAGTATACAGTTGAACCAATTCCCCCTCTTCATCATTCGCAGTACCGTCTTCGCGACCAGGATGTCATCGGGCAATTAAAGGCAAGAACAGAAAAATTCAAGTCTAGCTTCTATCCAAACTGTTTATCCGAATGGGATAAGCTTGAGCCTGAATTGAGACTTGCGCCTTCTATTGCTGTTTTTAAGAAAAAGCTGTTATCAATAATCCGCCCCCCTGCCAAATCTGTTTTTGGAATTCACGATCCAATAGGATTATCCTACCTTACACAATTTAGGGTTGGTCTCAGCAAGTTAAATTTCCATAAATTCAAGCATAATTTTAGGGATACAATAAACCCGATGTGCCCAACAAACGATGGCATTGAGGACACTGAGCACTTTTTGTTGTTCTGCCCTTCTTTTGATGTTCAACGACAAAATCTTCTCGCTGGAATTGTTGAATTATTACGACCATTTGCACAAATCACCAATCTTTCAAACGATTCTTTGACACATCTTTTATTGTATGGTGATCAAGACTTTTCTGATGAGTTGAACAGAAATATACTCGAATTAACTTTACGTTTCATCCACGAAACTGGTCGCTTTGATTAATCTTTTGAGATTACAGCTATGTACTAAGCAACCACCAAGTCCTTTATCGTAAATAGCTCTTTCCTTTGTAAATTCTGTTTCACATCAGCTGTCGGCCATTTTACCTTCCTAAATCAACAATTAAACGATTTGCACTCATGACATCTTTCAAATCCATTTAAAACCTGACCTGTCATCTGATATGAGACAGAATCTAGTATAGTATCCATTAATCTTTAACTGTTTCGTCGTTTCGTAATGTGTCTGTATACAGTTTAATGTTTCATGTTTTTATATATTGGCCATGAGGTAGTCATTGTATTTCGCTCCCCATGGTATCGTACCTGTAGTGTTGTATAGTAATTTAGATAGGTATAGTAGAATGTAAGATTATTGTAAAATTTTATATTTGAGTAAAAAAAAAACAACAACTTCTGTTTGTTCTTCGTTGAGCCTGGTCTATAATGCAAAAATTGAGATGTCGAGTTGTAATACACTGAGACTCTTTGTGACCACAGTAACAAAGAACCTACTGTTTCAAACACCTCTTTGTGAGAAAGTCTTTGCCAAAATGAGTGCATAATCTTCAAGAAAACAGAAATGTTAGAAGATTATTACCTTGGACAACAATTTCAATTTGTCAAAGAGTTTGATGGTCAGAAAGTGTTTGCCTTCATTTTATATTTAATTGAAATAAAATAACATGCCATGAATGATATCAGACAAGCATGGGGGGGGGGGTCGGTCTGAGATATTTTCAGGAAAACCAAAACTATCAGTTTAGCTTCATTACAACCAAAAACAATCAGCTCAATTTGATACCTTAACATCTGCCAACGAACATAAAAGATCCTGAAACGATGCAAATTGAGACCAGGATTTCCTCTAAAGAACCCAGAAATATCATTTTGACTATATTTGATGCCCAAAAATATCAAAAAAATAATTTTAGTTTATTTGGACCCAAAAATATCACTTTCAGCAATATTCTGACCCAAAAATATCGGACTTACCTCCCTGTATGTGCATGTGCTGAGTGCCCCCCTGGGCTTTCAGTAAATGGATTAGTGAGATGCTCTCCCTATTTCCAAGCTCACCTGTAGGAAGTTCTTGGCAGGCTCTACAACCTCTTGCCTAATTGCATCTCTGTTTCTCCTGAATGTTGTCACAAATGTGTGATTGGTTGCTCTTTTCTCATTTCCCCTTGGTTCTTCCTCTCTTGTCTCCCCCTTGCAAATTGTTCTCCTCCTTCCCCCCTAAGAGATGATACAAAAACATTTACTTTATTTTGCGGAATTTAAATGTACTTCTGCAATATTGCTTAAGCTCTATCATTACAAAGAGGGGAAAGCATACAACCACTATTGGTGAGCCTGTAGAAAGGAAAGTGTTCTTGCCATAAAATGAACATATTGGGTTAGCATATTTGTCAGTAAAGCTAGTGGTATTCTTCAATTTTTGTTAATATATTCCTAAGTTTTAGAAAGCTCTGTTACTCTCACCAAGCTCTGTTTTAGAAAAAGCTTGGTTACTGATAAGTTTGTAAAATCCTTGAAACATTATATATGGTATATAAACATTCAAGATTAAATTTTGAGATTGATTTACAACTAATTGCAAATACTGTACTTGGATAAGGTTGCGTTTCCAAAAGTTGAAGTTTTTGCAACGCAATATCTCTGTATCTTAAGATGTCTGCCATAATGATATTGGGCTTCTGTGCTTCTTTCTCAATGTATCTGAAAATACTGCAGATATCAATCATGAATCCAGTGAGCCATGTATGCAATCCATTGGATTTCCATACTTTCAAGAAACCTCTAGCAGTGTTGACCTCCTTCTTATCATATTCTCCAGTTGGGGCAGCAATAATCTTCATCCAATGTTCTATGCATCCATCTAAATTGTGAAGGACAGCTTCGCAGATTTGAATAAGGTGCTGTGCAAAGCGTATTTCATGGTGAGGAGGAAAAGTTTTCATCTTAGGCTTGATGTTCTTCAGCTCTTTAGTACGCAACTCAGATGTACGGTAATATGTTGCAACACCAATCAAATTTGAATTCCAGATTTTGAGTTCTGGAATGGATTTCATTACATCTTCCATGGCCAAGTCAGATCTATGGCATGCACACCAAAAGTTCAAAGTTGAATGATGAACGTACCCTTCCATTCTTGCCCAGAGTCCAGTTAATCTTCCAGTGTTAGCTGACTCTCCATCAGTTGTAACACCAACAAGTTTATCTGATATTTCCTCTTTTGAAAGTCCTAGTTCATTCAAAGATTTTACCAGGGCTCCAAAAAGACCTTTGGCACCACGTTCCTTCTGCTTCACTTACAGATAGGAATCTAGTTTCTATCTGCAGTGGATCTTCCACTGAGTTAAATCGGAGAAATATGAACTTCTTATCTTGTTGCTTCATGTCCACAGAACCATCCATTTGTACTGAAAAACAAATGCTTTCTTTTATTTCTTTAGCAAGGTCACCTTTTTCGGATTTTCCTAATATATTTAGCATTTCTGCATAGTGCATTGGATCTCTGTAATGGAGCTCAGCAGAAGTTGGTTGGCAGGGTGAAATGTTCCCTTCTTCTTCTTTGCCATACATTTTCAGCTGTTGCTCGGCATGTAAGCCAGCTAAAGATCTTGAAGGCCATGACCAAGCAGCAAGTGTAAAATTTTTGCTGTCATTGTAAAAATCCACTGCGATGCGGGTTAATGTTTGCAAAACAGTTGGATCATTTGACTTTACAAGTTTGATCCATGGGTGCCTGTCATCTTTTGAATCCCAAAGAGCTGTAATTCTCTTTCTTTCCAAGGCTGCTGTGAAGATGATCAATGACATTGTGCAGCTTCTTTTTGCCATCGCAACGAACCCCTTGTGCCATATAAACTCTGCTATTTCCAGAACATTTTCTTGCCTCCTCTTCAAATTCTGCACACACGAGACATTTCACAAATGTCCTTTTGCGGGCATCCTTTGTTGCCACTGTTGACTTCTCGTTGAAAAGTGTCAATACATTGTTACCGGCTTTCCTCACAATTGTGGTAATGTCCAAAGGATAGCCTTTGTAATAGTCTTTTGTGGTTTTGAGAGTGCCTTTTTCCTCTGGAATTATTTCTGGTTGACGGTGTTCAAGCTCAATGATAGGATCATCATCTTCATATGTGGCTTTGCTTTCCTCCTGGCGGTTGTTCTGGATTTGAACTGGATTTTCTGGTGGTGATGGATTTGTAGGCCTAGACCTATCACTTTTAGGCCGCTCATCTTGTGATGCGTTGTTTACAGTGAAAAACTCATTCATCTTACGACATTTTGCTGCATCATTCTTTATCTTCCGCTCTTTTTAAAGCCTCCTCTTCTCAGCGTAAGGCATCCTTGCAAAAGTAACAGCGAGCAGTGCGAAAACATGTGACGATCGATCGTAATATAATGGTAATGTTTGTAATGTTGTCATAGGAGTAGCCTCCTGTCTAAATTCCATTGAGCAAAGAGAGGCTTGTTGAAGAATACATACAATTTCTATTCAGTGATTTTTATTACTATGGGCCATTTATATTACTTTTGAATTTCGCTCTTCGCGCGCTATGTAAATAGAAAAAACAAAAAATGAGAAAAAAGGGACCATCCACTGGGGGGGGGCAAATCGCTGTAAAAACGGTAACTGGGGGGGGGGCAAGTGTGAGGACTGGGGGGCATTTGCCCCCCAGTTTGTATGTTAAAAGAGGCCCTGGTTGCTTAGAATTCTGAAAGTTTTTAATCTTCGTATTGCCCTCTCTATGTGTATTCTGACGTTTGAAACTTCTCTAGCTTTGGTTGATCCCTTTGGTTTCAGCTTTCCATGTTTTAAAGAGGGGGGATTTGAAGGTAGCAACTCCGTAGTGCCAGCATTCCTCTTATTCAAAAACCTTTATCCGCCATTACTTTGTCCCCAGGCTTGAGACATTCTAGAAATCCAGATTGCTCTACAAGATCTTTGTCTGATACATTACCAGACCACAAAGCAGATGTATAATTTATGTAGCCATTTGTGTTGCATCCAATAAGTAATTTATAGTGTTATCATTTTTATATGAGCTATAAAGTTGTTTTTGTGCTGCAGGAAGACTGGGGGACTCGCACTTGAATTCAACTGCATCAATGATGGTGCGTAGACCTTTGACAAATTCTTTTGGTTCCCCATTTTTCTTCAAAACTGCTTTTGGTAAATGTTTCTCATTTTGTTTGACTGATGGAAATCTTCTCAGAAATTTCAGTTCTTGTGATAAAAACAGATTCCATGTTATAAAAATATTACTTGCTAAAGCTGCTGAGATTCCAAAAAGATCAGCTATCATTTTGTTGCCAGGTCCCCTTCTATTTTGAGTGAGGGTTAGCAAAAACTCCTCCCATAAACTAAGGCTACGCTGCCTCGCCCTTCTTCGTTTTTCAGGTTTCTTGCCACGCCAAAGTTGCAGTCTGTTTGCCTTTTCTCTCACCAAAGAAAAAATATATTCAAGCAGTTCCTTGGATTTTACCCCAACATAATACATAGGGTTGGCAAGGATGATGCTGATAAAAGTGTTTCGAAATTTGGTTTTTTCATCTGGTTCATGGATATGATGTTTTTTGTCAGATGATTGACTATCTTCATATCCATCTTCAATAGCTGAATTTGAACTTCCATGGAGATTGTTATTGTCTTCCTTGGCAGTCTGCAAAGTTTCCATATTGCAACTGTCCGCAAAAAAGAGCAAATTCTCTGCTGCCAACTTATCAAGTTTGGCTTGCGATTCTTCAGCCAATTTCTGCATCTCACTTAGAATGTTGGCAACTTCATTTTCTTTTTCCGCAGAAATTAGTGTCATATTTTCATGGACTTCAACATATAATGCTGTCTTCAACATTATCAACATTGGGCTGTGCTTCCTGAATCTTTTTTTGCTCGTTGCCTTCCTCTGCTGTTGGCGCTGGCCTAACGAGTGGGTGCTTGCCGTACCTTTTTTGGAAAGCTCTTTCCAACTTCTCACGATTTTCAACCAACATAGTTGCTGGAAGTGGGTCTGGGCATTCATCAGAAGGTCCGTTTTCTCCGATAAAATGCAACGAGCAAACGTAGTGGTGATACGAAAGTTTCTTTATTGACAACTGTGAAGTAGGCCGTCGACAAGCATGAATCCATTTTTGTGCCTTTGCTGCACTCCTTACTTTTCCTGGAAAATGTAAAAATTTTACTGGTTCTCCATATCTGTTTACCATTGCCAAGGAATGGGCTTTTCTCGTGTCACTTTTACATGTTCCATGAGAGCAAATTTTTACCATTTTCTTCTGTAAATAGCACACACGGGTTGACAACTTTCATCACGGAACACATACAACTCTGATCACAACACGGCGAAGTTGTCCAAACTTTGCAACCAGCCAATCAGAACGCAGCATTCTCAAGCCACGTGCGCACAGAAAATTATCGTGAAAAGGTGGATTACCTTTACATACGAGAATATTTTTCAAATTTGGTTTTTCCCCGCTTACTTGTACCTATACCAGGTGTCTCAAAAAAAGTACCCCCTTTTGACTCAACTAGGCAACAAAACTATCATATTTCCGGACTTTTTGAATTCATTGCTACATTTCTTGGTCTTCAACTTAAATGCACATATCTTGCATTTGGAAATCGACCACCAGACACCGGAGATATGAGTTCACAAGCTCAAAATTTGGAGTGCACCTGAAACCAGAGGTTTTGAGAAATGGCCTAGACATAATTTGACAACAAACAGGCATTTTGGAAACGAATGTTCGACTTTGACCTTTACTTATTATTTTTGAAAAGATTTATACCTTGAATTACTTCAATTGTTCTTGCAGGAAACGGTCCTTGCATTGCATTCGATCCCAAGTGTTTTGTATTAAAGAAGAGGAAAAGAAGCACATGCGCGCTTATTTTGGAGATGTGGCACGATTTTATCACTCTTACCACTTGTTTACTATATTTGTTCAATCAACGCCGTGTCACTGCATTTTTTATTCTTTTCAAAAGCAAAACACGGAAATTTAAAGTCTACAGGTACTTTGGAAAATGTCAGCGATACAAATCATGACTAGGCGCTTTTTCAAAACCTCTGGTTTTGGGTGCACTGTAAATTTTGACTTTGCGAACCTGTATCTTCGGTGTTTGGTGGACGATTTCTAAATGCAAGGTACATGCACCTAAGTTGAACATTGATAAATTTAGCTGTGAAGTCGGGGAGCATTGATATCTTATTGCTTGGTTCCTATTTCCAGTCAAAAGGGGGTACTTTTTTCTGAGACACCCTGTACATAATCATAGTTTATGTTCATTTTTGTGCAAACAGGGTTGTACCTATTGTTCTAAAAGGCGTCATAATCAGTCATAATGAGTCCCTGTAGTGTCACGTCTGTAAGAATAGCTGGCTTATCGCATTCAGAACACACCTGTGGTCCTTTTCCCGCAGGACAGTGACACCGACAATGAGTTTCCATGGTATTGGTTCCAAAATTGTGTCCAGCAGTCAGAGTTGCTAGCTATCACAAGGAGATGGAGGTCTTGTCCAGCGATGACAGCGATGATTTTCAGCTTCCTGGAAACTTTGATGAGCTGGTGTCTCTAATGCGATCAAATGTTTCGACGCTACAACATCTTCACTATCCAAAAAAGAACGAAAGGAAAAGAAAGCGCGGTAGCAAGAAAAGGGGCCCAGCTGCTCTTTTGATGAGACTAACATTGTATCACTTGCCGGCTGGCGCCAATCTTCCTTCCAGCATGCGAGATCCAGATGATACCACTGTTAAGCTACACAAGCAGATGGGCAACGGTAAGCATTGATGCTTTTAACACTACTTTTCTCTTTCACAAGGAGTACCAAGTTGATCTAATCGAGGGGCCAGGTGAATTCCGCGAAAGTCGTGGAAACCGCGGAAACTATTGTTTTTACGAGAACAATAGCTTCCGCTGAATTAATTTTCCGCGTAATTCACTTTGGCCTTACATCCAAAGTGAATTCCGCAGAAAATTGATAACGCAGAAGCTATTTTTTGCAATGGAACAATAAAGGGAACAATAGTGTCTGCGTTTTCCGCGGAATTCACTTCAGCCGTACGCCCAAAGTGAATTCCGCGGAAAATATTTAGTTTGTCCGTAGAAATGAAAATAAACTAAGTTTATCGAGGAGCAAGCGCTAAAAGGTCCACAAAGAAACCAGTATAGGAGGAAGCTAAAGAAATTCTATACGTATTTCTTTCACGCAGTTTCGCTGTAGTTAAGTGGGGGGCATATAGGGGCTGATTATATGAGAGTTTTCAGCCTGTTTGTAACTTTAACCGGGCTGAAATTTGAATCGATTATATGATGGTTTCAACCAAGGCTTAAATCCGTATTTTGTGAGGGAAATCATCTCAAAAGGGAATATTTAGGGGTCAGCAGAGAAATAGTGGCATGGACCCCCTGTATTGAAAGTTAGGGAGTACCCCCTGGGTTCAAACCTGTTATGATTCTATGTTATGAGCATGTTATGCTTTGATTTCATAAAGATCTTCATGTTCACTACCTCGTGAACATTTCAAAACAAGGTTTTTTTCAACTTTTAGACATTACTCAAGTCCTTGAGTAATATGATACAGGAACTGTAAAATAGGACTGTTGTCATACTTTCCTGAAAAGCAATGGGCAATGGTAGACTTGCTAATCTTTCCACCTCAGAGAGAAACAAAGATATTAACTACCGGGTGTCCCAAAAAAAACGCAAAGGATTTGATCGGGACTAGTGACAAGAATTTAGGTCCAATCAATCCATAATAATTCTTTATATATTCCTCGATAGCTAACTTGAAGATAGATACCTTGTTTGTTGATATTGATGCATTGAGAGTGGGAATATTAATCTTCAAAGTTGAAATTTGCCTGAACCTCCAAACCAGAGCTTTTGGGTTTTGGCCTAAACTACAAACGCGCTATTTTGGGGAATCTCCTGAATTACAAAGAAATAAGAGAAAAACGCCTCATCCTCATGCTGAGGAAAACATTTGAATAGAAATTCAATCAAATTCATCAATTTTGTCCGGAAAAGATATCTTTTTTTATGCTTCAACAGTTTGGAAAAGTTAGCATTGCATCTGTCTCATAAAAGAAAGTAATACGCGAAATAGTTTGCTTGGGTGTGAAAAATGAATTAGTTCTTGCAATCTCCATGACTTTACTGAAATGCATTTTGTATAATCTTTCTTCGAATCATTACAAAACAAGAAATTAAATATACCCAAGGGAAGATTTTCCATGGATAAGATCCTTAAATTGCTCATTCGTGCTTGGCTCTTTTACAGGTGCACTATGATTGAAGAAATATATTCCTTTGTGTATTTTCCCTTCGGCATTGTTATGTTTGTCAATTTTTACCTTTCAAATTTCAATTGAAATGTGTGCCTAAACATGTGTGCCTTAGCATGCTCACAGTACTACACCATGCAATGACTGAGGAGATTCCTCGAGATGTTTTCAGTAAGGCAAAAACCCGAAACCTCTGGTTTGGAGATGGAAGCAAATTTGGACTTTCAAAATTGATATTCCAACTTCCCATGCAACAATATCATCAAACAAGGTATCTATCTTCAAGTTAGCTATCGAGGATTATATCAAAAATTATTTTGGATTGATTGGACCTAAATTCTTGTCGCTAGTCCCGATCCAATCCGTTGCGTTTTTTTTGGGACACCCGGTATAGTTCAAAATTTATGCTCTTTGAAATTTTTATTGAGGGTATTTTCATTTATATTTGATCCAGAATATGATAAAATGTATGTTAATAATCTCTGAAAGGGCACCATTTTTTGGCATGGTCTATAAACCAGACCCTGATCTACTAGGACCCCTAGGACTAGGACCCTTGGACCATATAGGACCATGACCCATACTGACCAGACCTTGGAGGAATCCGATTATCCCCAAGCAATCGCTGATGGTCATAGAAAACACATGACATGGGATGCCGTACTCTAGGTATGAATGACTGAGGGATGACTGAGGTTAAAAAAGAATTGTAATTTTCCATTTGTTTGGCACATTGAACATTGCCTAATGTAATGTATTTGGTACCATGGGTATCAGGGCCAGAAAAATGAAAAATTGAAAGATTTAAAAAAAATAAAGAAGGAAAGAAAGACGAAAGATCTTCTCTGAAAGAATCGCCTTCTCCTTTCTTCTTTTTCTGTTCTCCCTTTCCCAATTTTCCTTTCCTATATTTTCGAGGCCCGGTATGTATTTGGTTATCTTGCCCCATGTAGTGTCATTGCGAAGCAAATGGTGTAACAAAGGTTTTGTAAGGTCACAAAGGGCTGATGGTCACAAGCCCTCTCATAATCGCCAACACATCGAAAAAGCAGACCCTGGAAAAATATAGGTGATTACACTATCAACAACCTGCTCTGAAAAAAGTTTGTTTTGTTTTGAAAAATCTTGCACGGTTTTTGAATGAGTGAAATTCCGCACAGCATATTCCAATAGGATAAACATACTAAGTACCCCCCCCCCCCCTCCGGGCCAATTTGGTGTTTGGGAAACTGAATCTGGTGAAAAAACTCACCTTTGATAAAGCATCCATAACGAGACATGGCCAACAAAAGTAGGTATTATTTTCTACGTCTCCACAAATGCACAGAAATTTCCCGTATGCAGTGTTACTCGCTACGTATTTTTTACGGTAACTTTTGGGCAAGGTCTTCCATCTCTTTTTAGCCGAAGTCGTCGTTCGTGAGTTAATCGTCCTTGAGTTGACAAAATAGGGAAAATATTGAAAACTACCCAATGGTACTCGCTTCCTAAAACCCGATCCATGTTACAAAGTATAGACACGGCACGGCTCAAAGACGAAAGTTAGCGAGATCAGCATAGTTGAGATGAATGGTTAGATTGGCCATGGTATGAGAAATTGAAAACTCATACCATGGAAAATAGGTCGCTTTGTTTCACGTTAGGTTTACAACATGCCATGACGTACAGAGGGCCACCAAGACAAAAGTTTAGTGACATCATGGTATGAGAAATGAGAAACTCATACCGTGGCCATAGCTGCCCTCGTGATTCAATAGCTATCAATATTACCTTAGATTATGATTCATAACGGATTAGCAGGTAATTACATATCTTTTGTCGGAACAAGCCAGACACAAATTTACGTTGGCGTTGACATTTGAATCACCATTTGATCACGTAATGCGCCTCCGCTACTGAGTCAAGCAGAACAGAAGGCTGACACAAAATTCGCGCTATGAATTCTAAGGTTTTTTTAGGGAAGTTTTGAAAAAAAGTGGTATGAGGCTCATACAGTTTATACCATTGAGCGCCGCCCCTGCTTGAAAGCAAGGACAGGATCTTGAAAGCAAGGACAGGATCTTGAAAGCAAGAAACTCAAGCAAAACCAGCTATCATAAGTTCCATTGACAGGATGTACGAGGAATTAATGGTCTTTTCCTGTTCGAAGCAAACATGAGCATTCTTCCTTTTATGAAGCATCTTCATGAAAGCACATCAGCCATCCTCAAAGCCCAAATACGTGCAAACAAAAAGGAAGCCCTGGTTAATTGTCTCCAGAAGTTGGCACTTGACTCTGCAGATCAACATTAATGGATGTTGGCTATCAATAATACGGCTGGTAGCCACTTTTCAAAGGCAACCAAAATTGTGCTGCTTCAGAAAGTCTGTGCAATATTCCTTAAATCTAAACAACAACGTGTTTTAGATCAAATGGACCTTTTGCCCTCCAAAAAAGCAAGTCCCTTGCGCAAAGTATCAAGCCTAAGCAGGTAAAGATAAGCAGCAAAAAGAATCTGATGCTCCAAAACAACTATCAAGCACACTGAATAAAACTGAATGAAACTCTGTGGTCATTACTGCGAGAAATCTGCCACGGACGCTTATCAAGAGCTTACAAATGTAGTGCAGGAAAGCAGCGAGACACCTCAAAATTTTCTTATGCGTGCTCTTAAATTGCGACAACATGTGTTGTTGGCCAGCCAAGGAAGAGATTCTAAAATTAGATATAAGGAATATCCAATTAAAAGTGTTTTCGTCAATGCTGTGGAGACTGGCCTTGGGATGATGCCATTCGCATCAGAATGCGACCTTTTCTCCAGTCACCAAATGTTTCTGATGAGACTTTGATAAAAGAAATGAATATGGCTATGACAGCAGAAAATGAAAGGATTTCAAAACTCAGCGCAAGAAAAGGCGTTAGAAAGCCCACTAAAATAGCAGTCGCCGCGACTGAAGTCTCCACAGGCAAACCAGCTACGCAAGAAACAAGGAAACGTAAACAAGATGCCTCGATTGCCTCGCTTCAGGAAGTTAGGGCTGATGTAGCAAGTCCAAAAGAAGCAATCAACACAAAGCAAGAAAACAAAAGTGCCTCAAGAAAGTCAGCGTGACCTCCGTCTGCATGTGAAGATTGCATTGCAAAGGATTCGTCTCTTTGACGTAATCATCGTTTTATTTGCGGCTCAAGCTATCATTTTGCTTGCGGTTGCAGAAAACAGAAACCCCAGGGAAACCGGGGGTGGCTTCACCCAAGGGATGCGGTTTAGCTGCAGGAAATGAGTCCCAAGAATCTAAACAGTGTAATTTTTGTGGTTCAATTCGCAATATTCATTTAAGTTGTGGCAAGTGTAAAGTTCCTTATTATTGCAGTAAGAAATGTCAAAACAAACATTGGCACAAACATTTTTGTGGTTCAATTCGCAACATTCATTTACGTTGTGGCAATTGTAAAGTTTCTTATTATTGCAGTAAGAAATGTCAAAACAAATATTGGCACAAACATAAGATATTATGCAACGCATTGCATGCTGTCACTGGTACTTAATGGGAACGGCATGAAAATGAAATAAGAAACAATTCTCAATTTACACCAAAAGGATGGACTTTGTTGCCGGACTCTATCCTTTTTAGGAGTCGAGTCTGCAGGCAGGCTAGCAATTACATAATGAATTGAATGTTCCTTGTGACATAGATATGGGAGAGGTGCTAGAGAGGTTAGTTGATAAAACTGCCTTGGCAGAGGGTGAATTTGGGGCTTTTCTAGCATGAAAAATCAGGCCATTTTCATTTTGTCTGCTTCACTGAAGAAGGAAATGCTTTTAGAGGTAGTTTGGTTGAAATTATTTGGTATTATCAAAAGAGAAATGAAAGATTGTTGCTTGACGTCGTCTGGTGCTATCAAGCGAATTGTGATGCGAGTTTATGCTTTTTGCAACGAGGATGTGTTTAAGCATTGGTTGAAGCTGTGTTTTGAGAAGGATACGTTGAATGAAGGTGAAATAAGTTTGGGTGCCAGTATTTTGAAAGCTGTATTTGAAAAGATCATTAGTGTCTTAGCAGATAGGATTCGGGAGGCGGATGCGTTAAAGTGCCTCTGCACAGAAAAATTTTATGACTTGTTTCGATAGTATTTGATACGTATATTTCGAGAGCGAAATTTTTTTTTGGATCAACTAAGCCGTTAATTTTTTATGACGCATCAAAGTTGCGAAATCTAAACCATTACGTCATGTCTTTTGATTCAGGACCGCGCAGCGAATTGACAGCGAGAAGCGTCGGTCGAGTGGGCGTTGACGTCATAGTAGGAAAGGAACTTATTTACTTCCTTGGAGTCTCTGTTCGCTCGTACTGTATGCTTTGTATGTAAACGTTGAAGACGCACGGACGAAACACTGAAATCGAAATGCCTTTGCGATGCATTTTACCAACTTGTAGCAACAATCCCGACAAGGAAAGCTGCATCGCACTCCACAAAATTCCGTTTTTCAACGACGATCGTCCCGAAGCAAAGAGACGAAGGAAGAGATGGGTTGATTTCATCAATTCGAAGCGAGCAGACCCATGGCAGCTCTCAAAAGATACGGCAGTCTGCTCTAAACATTTCACGCAGGAGAGTTTTGTTCGGAGAGTATTTGTGCCAGGTACTACCCCAAGACTGATTCGTGATAGCATTGGTGTGGTTCCGTTCCCGACAATATTGGAAAAGAAGAACATTGAAGAAATGTCTGAGCGAACACGAAGAAAGGTACGTTGGCGTTAGGCCCATTACTTTTGGATGCAGCCATAACTTTTTAATTCACTGAAACCAAATCATCGTTTTATCGAGTTTATAGATTTCTGATTGTTTTAGTTTGTATTTATGGAATTCAAATTTTGTTTATTTGGGTTGTGAAGGATTTGCAGCGATCTGATTCACAACAATCGGCATCAGTTCCAAACCATAATCTGTTAGGCCACGACCAGGAACAATTCATTGATGATGAAGCAACACAACCGGTGGATGCAGTTATGGACACTACGGATGACATTGAGGTAAAATGCCATGAACAGTATTGTTAATAGGGCACAAATTTAGCAGCTTGTAACTTGGTACAATGGTACTTCATCATTGGGTAATAAATGGGAAAGTTGCTTACATAAGGAACTGCCCATAAGAAACTCAACTCTCAGATCACCAAAAAAATAAGAAACTCCAGCACTGGGAAATGAAAGTTAAGAAACCATTTATTTTGAGAAAGGAAATCCTTGACACATTTATGCTTTATTTTCACTTGCTTCCTGTATCATATTACTTGTAGGGTACTCAAGTAATGTCTAAATATTAGAAAGCCTTGAAATGCGTCGTTTTGAAATGTTTACAGGGCACAGTTAGTGAACATCAAGATTGTTATGGAACCTCTAAAGGAAACTCCTCAGAAACTCTGAGTACTGAAAATCTGATAATTTGAAACTTTCACTGCAGTACTGGCCCAAATTCGTAGTTTCGTAAAAAATTTGTATATAATAAAGTTTTCAGATGTTCTGTTTGGTCCCCATGGGGGGGCACATAACATGCTGAGATAAGGGCATGGGCTTATAACACCCACATGGGTGGGTTTTGCACCCATAATTTTTCACAAAATTTGGGTGGGTTTGACATTCAACCTACTATTCAACATACATTCTTCCAGGTTGAAGGGGAGGTTTCAAAATCTGTAGGAACACAGACCATAGCAGCATCAGACTTGAAGGCAATGCGCACTGCCAGAAATCGAATCATCTCATTGTGTCTCCTTCTTTCAAGGCAAAAGATAAAAAACCAGAAACTAACTAGTAAGTGATTGTTTGTTGCTTTCTTGACATATATATTTGATTTCATGATAAGATTGCTTTGTGCTTTATGTGGCTGTGTGTTTGGGACCTATGCATGACCATCCATATGCAGTGTGGGACAGGGGTGTTGTCCCCTTAAAAGTGTCAGGAATTACTGAATAGAGGAGCATACTGGACAATAAGAGATAAAATTGGCTAAGGTTTGTTTGCACCCATCTCAAGTCTAGTGGTCAAACCCTTGATAAAGCATCTTTTGATTTCTTTAACATATTTTGTGCCATGAAAACTTGTGCCATGAATACAACAAGTAGTATAATACTGAAACTTCTCAAGAGTATGATCAGATGACTGGACATGCGTAAAACAAACCTCAGCCGATTAGGTCTATCCAGCAGCTTGTCATCAATGCAGAGGTCTATCAACAACAATGCAGAAGTTTTTGAGTCAACCTCTAGATTTGTGACAATAAATTTATTCTGTTTTATGCATATCCTCAATCTTTAGGAAGGCTGCATAAATTAAAGAAAATAAGATCCCCAAAAAAGGAGTGGCAATCAGCACAGAGACAGATAGTGAAATTGACATGATGAGTTCAAGTGATGAATCCTTTGACGAAGTACTGATTGACAATGAGTGTGCTATTGAAGATGAAGAAATGCCACTGTACAACCCAGAGCCATCAGAGAAAGCTGACAGTAGTAGTGATTCAGACAGTGACATTGAGGAACCTGATGAGTGAGTTGACTTCAGAATAACCTCCACAAAAGTATGGTATGTTGTAGGGTAAAGAGTCAACGTTTTACAGCAAAAATGCACGCAAAAAAATCTGAATTGTTTTTTGGAAGTCAATTTGACCCCTTTGATAAGGAATGCAAAGACAGAAAATCAGAAATCTCCTGGTATATACATTGTTGTTTGGAATTTGCTGATATAAAAAACGAAAAGATTTCATTTTAAACTAAACAACGTTATCTGACAAGAATCAACTCTAATGAGCATTCAGTAAGATATTTTGAGGCATCTGAGTGTGAATCAGGTGCACTGTGAAGATCAGAGCCATCTAAAATATCCATATCATAAACAGTGACAATTTTCATCAGATTTTCCCAATGCATAAGTTCCAAATATTTTCCACAGAGCAGATCAGTGTGATCTTGCAGTTCTATGTACTTTAAGAATGTGACTGGTTTTTTATATTTTAGGTTGCTCGCACTGGATGGAAATTTACGTACAGAGCCAAAGTTTATTGTATTCCTCAGTCAACTTTTGCTGTTGTTTAAATTCTGCCATTTTTGCAAATCTGACAACCCATGTGTTGAGGCAAGAAAATGTGGAACATTAGTTGTTGTGAAAAGTTCCTGCATTAACCCTAAATGTATGAAAGAGAAAACATGGAAGAGTCAAACCCAAATGCCTGGAACCAAAATACCGGCTGGCAACCTACTACCCAGCATGTCAACACTGCTGGCAGGTGGCTCTATCTCAAAGGTTATCCAGATCTTCAAGCACATGAATCTTTGTTCAATATCACTTTCAACATTCTTCAAACATCAAAGGGTAAATTTATTATGATTATGGTTTCAGCAATGACCGTAAATAGGCAATTTTGTTTCTTGAGAATTTTCGTCATGTTAATGTGTGCAATGCCTGTACTTGTGTAGGCTAATTTCATGATTCCTTGCTGTTCAAGACAGTTTACGAGTTCGGTATCATCGTTCAAGGAAATATGTTTGTCCTCTTTTTAAATTAAAGACATTTCTGGCAGTTCTTTCACCGCATGTTTACTGTAGTTAACTTTACTGCAAATAAAACACAATAGCCAAGGTTTATTATTTGATAGTAGAAGTTGACATCAACAGCAGCATTCTGAAACTATAATAATCTTTTAGACAAAGCTCTTCCCAGAAATTTACGTCCATTGGAAGACATATCAGGCTAAGCTGTTGCAAAAGCTAAGAGACAGTTCGGATCCAGTTGCTCTTGCAGGAGATGCAAGACACGCCAGCATGGGGCATAGTGCCAAATATGGAGCATACTCTATGTACTCTTGCTCAGATTCATCAGTGGTACATTTTCACCTTGTTCAGGTACAGTATACTGTATCTTTCAACAATGGTATAAAAGTAGTGTGTACCCTAACAATTTTCACAACTTCAGATTCAAACAGCTTTGAAGAAGATATTAGACTAATACAGCTGTACTGTACTTTTAGGCTCTCTGATTCATTGTGCACTTGTAATGACCAATTAATTTTCTGATTTTCAATTTCAGTATGATTCATTTTAAAATGAAATGAACTGAACTTATGGCATTGTATACATGCAAAAAATGATTAAACACTAAAGCCCTAAATACAATACAAGCCTGTAGGAAGCAGGGAGGGGGCTCAAGCCCCGCTGCATTTTTTAAAACAATGGTGCTACATCACAAGCATTAATTAGATGTATTGTTCTCTATTTTTCTAAGAACAATGGCCCCCCAATCCGCAGCTGCTTCTTACAGCCCTGAGCCAATATCTACGTAAAGTCCAAAATTATAACATTTCTTGACACCCAAAGATATAAAAGCATGCTCTGATCAACTTGTAGGACATCTTTGTTCTAATGTCAGTGATGACTTCATGGTACCCAATTTTTCATTTTACACAGGAAATTAAAAAAATTTGATTCACATTCGGATAAAATGACTTGGTTTCACCTTTCATCTTGTTCTATATTACAGAGAAATGAAGCTGGCAGCAGTAATGCCATGGAATTGTTTGGTTTCAAGAAATGCTTGGAATTTTTGAAGAACTCTGAGATTGTCGTAGCAAAACTTGTGACAGACAGACATACCAGCATTGCAAAACTGATGCGCGAAGAACACCCACAAATCAGGCATCGATATGATCTCTGGCATATTGCAAAAAGTAAGTTGATAATTCCTTAACAGATCACAATGTTAGTGAATCAATTTGAAAACAACCACCTGTAAAATTTCAAATTTGATTCATAGCATATCGTGAAACTGGGTTACAGCAGACCTCATGTTGCTTGGGGTGAGATCTTGGAGACACCTGACACCCCCTAACAATTTCTAGTGGCACCACCACTGCCAATGCAGGCAACCTTGGAGTATGACATTCATTTTATTTGAGCAAGCATTGTTTGCAATCACTCCATTGTTTATATCTTTCAGAAATAACTAAAGTGTTAACAAAACTTGGCAAGCAGGAAGGGCTTGGACTCATCAATGACTGGATCAAATCGTGCAAGAGACACTTGTACTGGAGTGCAACAACTACTTCGGACGAGAATGATGAAGTGATACTGGCAAAACTTAAAGTATTCTTAAACCATGTCATTGACAAGCATGAACACTTGGAAAATCCTTTGTTCAATAGGTGTCAACATGGACAAATTATTGGTGAAAAAAATGAATGAAAAATTGTAATGTACAAAGTTGCATGCACTGTAGTCAGTTCAGTTTTAGTTTTCATATCTGCAGTATGAAATACCAATGAAAAACCAGCCAAAATTTGACATATTTTGATTACAGAAAATCATGAAAGCTCATTTTTTAAATCTCTTTGGAACACCTAAGCCACCCAAGCCACCAAAAATACTCGTTAAAAATCCACTTATATCCAAGCAATTGTAAG
Organism: Aurelia coerulea; assembly: GCA_039566865.1. Taxonomy (NCBI): domain Eukaryota; kingdom Metazoa; phylum Cnidaria; class Scyphozoa; order Semaeostomeae; family Ulmaridae; genus Aurelia; species Aurelia coerulea. The sequence goes on from CM076947.1 coordinate 15,203,471, forward strand.
AGATATGAATATAAGAGATATAAAGTTTCCCTTGGTCCATAGCCAGAATCAGTGATATCTCCAACTGTCTTCGGCTTTGATGGGCTTTAATAAAGCTTTTCATGCAGAAAAAATAGCAACATAACACAATTGCAGGGTGTTTGCTTGACTCCATTGGAACAAATTATTTGTCAGAAAGACTGCCACAATTTTTATGAGAAAAGAGATTTTTGAAGAATTTCAACAGCAGTAAAGGAATTTTTGAATGAGCATTATTCCATCTTCTGTAGATTCGCCTCCACACAAGAAACTGAAAAAAGTGCTGACAGATACACGGTTAGTAAATGCCATCAAGCAAGTGTCCAGTGATGCACAAACAAGCTGCTTGGAAGGATTCCACTCAGTTGTTAACCAATTTGCGCCAAAAATGATAACCTACTCCTATGTGGGAATGATGTGCAGGTAAGACAAACAGCTTTACTGTAGTTACTGCTGTGTATTGTGCTGTGTTCAATTTTTCGGGAATTATATCAGTGTTTTAATTTTTCTACTTCAGAAACAATGGCTTCATGTTGAAGTTTGGTTTTGATCAAATATGTTCAAATTTTTTTATTCTAATCGAAGAAGATTGGCATGATTTGTTCCAATGGAGCCATATACTGTATTACAGTGACAAAATACTGTACTTGTTCAGGTTATACTGTAGAATATTTTCAATCAGATTAAACCATGTTCATCATTGTTGTGAATATGAGCAATGAGTTTGCACCCAATTATTTCTATAGAACTGCATTGGCTGCCATCCATTTCAATCACAATGTTAACCGTGAGTTGAGGAAAAGAAATGATGGTACACAGAGGATCAAGGTTGACTATCCAAAATTTAAGAATGGAGAGGCAACAGTGAGGGGTGTTCGAGTGGCACCAAATTTTGGTATGCATATTCTTTCATGCTCTTTTAATTTTGGTATATTCCTGGTATGGAGGACAGTCTTAGAGTATAATACACTTCTTGCATTAGCAACTTGGCTTGAGTGTTGGAAACTGGTTATAACATATCTGCATGCTTAAACAAAAGATTCTATACTACAGTGATGTCTAAAGTGATGATCTCTAAAGCCATACAATAATAGCAAGTACCCACACAATAACATACTTTATATGGACCAGCATTAATTGGCTCTCCTAGTTCTGTTCAGGGAAGCTATTCTAAAATGAATCCATAGGAAACAAAAGAAAAGGAGAATCCAACAAAAGCAATTTGCCTTTTTTGAACGTGTTAGGAGAGTAACCTTGTTATCTTTTGTTTATATTATTCTTATTTCTCAGTATTAATTTTGATTATTTGTTATAATTTTTATCTTCTGCCTTATCCAAAACGTATGCATTCTTATACTGTATGCTTTTCCTTTCATTTCAGAATATATTGATGGTATCTATAACACACTGCTTGAGCTTATGGATTCTCCTGACGTTCTCCAAAATGCCATTACTGAACTGAAGAGTATAACTCCTTCATTTATGAATACGATGCTTGAGAAGCAGTCAAGGGACGAGGCAATTAAAAGAAGGGCAGCCCGTGAAGCACTAGTTGTTGTGAATGTACCACCTACTATTCCAGGTAATGATAAAATTAATGGTAAATACTGTCAACAATGCAACAAAATTTATTTAAAGATATGTATGTACAGTACCATAAGTCACACATGTTCCAAAGAATCTGCAAAAAGATACTTTTCAACATGCATATTTCCATTGATGAATGTTTTAAAATAAGAAACACCTTGTCTTTTTTTAGTTGAGCAAGTCCATCAAAGCCAGAATTCCAGTCAACCAAGAGCAAAGCCAGTCTGTTCATTCTGCAAACATCCTATGAAGGGACACAAGAATGTAAAGGAATGTCCAAAGAATAAACAAATGTGAGCACACAAACTTGTTCATCATCTTATCAATTTAAAAGCCTTTTAATGATGAACCAAAGACTCGAGATTTCCCATGTTCTATTTTCAATAAGGATGCGGCATGGCATATGGTAATGTATTATAAGCATTTTCAAGAAGTTAATGCAGAATGCAAAGTAGAAACTGGTAAACTGTCTTTAACACGAAGAACTATAAAAACATTTGAAACATATGGTATGACATTCCAACTATAACAAAAGGAACAAATGAGGAAATTGTTTCAACCATTTCTTTATCAGTCACCTTGGTTTTTGTTTCATCTGTATACAATTGCTTTGTTTACAATTTCTGCACTACCAGAGCACTCTCAAATAAACTTACCTTCTTTTCAGGAATGCATAGCTGGTTTAATCAGAATCCACTTCTGGAACATATCCCCTAGCATCTCCCACTACCACATCTGGAAATTTCCTCCTTATCGCATTGTATGCACATGCAGGCAGTGGTATACGTTTATTTCTCCCTAAATAGCCATGGATCAGGCGAGAGAAGTCTCTGTAAGATATGCTTCGCAGATATCTGCAATGATAGATTAAAACTATTTACTGTACTGTATGTTAGATGGGATATTAATCATGAGTAATGAAACTAGTTGTTAAACGTTAATCAAGGTACCTGCACCATTTCAAATTGAACATATACCACGCTTTAAAGGCAATTTGAAACTGAAACAAGCTGTTTTTCCTTGTTATGTTGAGTTACAAGTTAGATTTTAAATGCATCATTCCTAAGATCTTAAATGATCCTCACTCGTCCTTCCAATGTAAAAAGTAGCTACAATTCTTATGTATCAGTACTGACAAAACAGCCAAATCTTAAACTAGAAAACATATTGCTCACATTTGGCATTCCTTGGGGAAAAATTGTGTCTGGTTGTGCTTCCAGCTCAATTAAAGGGAGTCAACACTGCATGATAAAGGGAGGTGCCATTTGAGAATCTTAAAAAGCACCCTGTGCTGAGGTCAAATTCCTGGAAGTGATTGATACCCAGTCCTGCGTGAGGGGCAGATATTACAGTGATGACATATACCCTACAACTTGAAACCCTACAAGAACCCGCAATATAGAAACCACTTTTTTCAAAACAGCACCTGAGGTTTCTTGAAAAATGGTTTTATTTTGCAGGCTTTACTGCATTCAAGATAAAAATATTCTGAAAACATACAGAGTAGAATACACTCATTTTTAATAAGAAACTAAGGTACGGTGCTGGAAGGCAGTTTCTAAAAATGTTTGGGCCATTTCGCAAGCAAAAATTTCTTAACATTTTTCTTACACTTTTAATTCTGGAAGTGTAGAGTTTAAGAAACTATCTACCAGCCATGGGCCTTAGTTTCTTACATAAAAAATGAGTGTAATGACTGTCTATAGATATTTAACCTTTGGTGACTATTTGTGAAAGAAAAGTTGTAATAAAACTTAGATTTTCATTCATTTCCTTACCGGTTTTCAAATCCTGCTCGACGGTACCTTGTTCCTCTTCTCGTTTTATATTTTGCCGCAGACAGCCTCAGACACCACTTGTTCAGGCACACCGGCTCAAATCCAGGATGTTCAGTTACGCATTGAATATTGCCAACTTCCTCCACTACTTCAAAGCTATGAATTTCATGCATGCATCCATCTATCTCTGTGCAGCATTGGTATTCATGGAAGTTTTCCAATCTTTCCGTTGAACAATTACCGCATTTGCACCTGGGTTGGAATGAGGAATTATAAATGCTAGTTATGATTAGGGATTTTAGCCAGGATGCTTTTCTTTAACAAGCGAGGTGAGGTTCTGGGTAAATTCATGATAACTGCCACTAAAACAAAAGGCAGAGCAGCCAAAAAAATCCAAAAAAGGAAATTTTGATTTCACAATTTAGTTGAAACATGATCCAGCACATGGTTGCTTGAAATACCATATTAAATGTGTGAAGTCAAAATATAAAATGTATACCATGAGCAGCATGCTCTAAAGCTAAAATAATAATGACCTTCTCCATCATGTAACCGTATGAATTGTTTATTAGAATTGTCTTCAGTGGTCAGACTTCACTTAGGCCCATGACGTGTCGTTTGAATGATTTTAACACGGGCCTAAAAAGCGAAGTCTGACCTTACCTCGTTCAATCGAATTTTAACCAATAATACATACCAAGATTCCAGCGGCTCGACACCCTCGGAACGACGCATTAATCTAACGTCCTCTTCCCTAGCCTCAGCAACTTCCCTACGATATGCAGCGGTGTAAGCTTCGTCTGCCACTGGGTCGAATTGATGAGGTCCTTCGTCGTTGTCGAAGTCGTCTTCATCAACATCCGCCATGTTTCTCGCTGCAGCGCAAGCACCCAAAGTTTCACTCTCTTCTTCGACTTCAACAGCCGAGTAGTGTTCTTCAGAGTCGTAAGAACGGTGATCACTATCATTTGAAATAATACTCTCCGAGGAAGACATCTTAAAATGCTAGAAACTGAGTAAACGATAGACCAGAGTAATGAACGTATGTGCTGCGTGTAACGATAGAAGGTTGATTGAATTGAAGGAGGAATTTTGTTTCCTACTATGACGTCGGGCTCGCTCGTTCCCAGCTTTCCGAAAAACGCGGTACTGAATCATGAGTGGGGGTTAGAAAAACCCCCATAGCTCAGCACCCAACTACCTAATGAAAAATTTATTTGCAGATTCGTTATCAGCACATTCTAAAATACAAAGCTAAGGTTTTAGATATTTTGGTGAAGAGGCACTTTAACATGTTCAAACTTTGATGTAGGGTCTATGGATTCCGTTGGACTAGGAAAAGTGTGTTATGTCGGAGGTTGGGCAATTTCTATAATTATGTCGGATAGCAAGAGGAAATTTTGCAGCAGCCTAAATTCTGTTACGGAAGAAGCAACGAGAGAGGCAGGATTGCACTACGAAAGAGCAAAAGCCCTGCAAAGTTGTTGCATTATACCCTACGACATTTTGAAAAAGATGACAAAGTACCCACCAACGCTCAAAGTAACGGAAGAGAATCAATACAGATCACAAGGCCTGATTCACATAACTGATGAATGCTACAAGTTCTTCCTGCAACTTGAACAACAACGAGTAAAGTTTATGTCACCATGTATATACAATCAATCATAGATGTACAATTTTCCTTATAACAGATGATACAGTTATGGGTAATATGACAATTGATGTGTCAGGTACCATCAAGTCGCTGGCGACTTCTGGCGACCCTCTGAACAAACAATCTCCATTCTGTTCTGTTCATTGCTTTTTCATTAAGTTTATGCAAGGACATCCCAGTTAATTCTTTCAACACATCCAGCCATCTTGTTCTTTGCCTGCCTCGTCTTCTTGTCCCCTCTACCCTCCCTAACATAATATCTTTCTCCATCCCATTAGCTCGTATTGTATGTCCGAAGAAGGTCAGTGCTTGTTTTATAATCATGCCTTCTAATGAAATTTCTGGCTTTATTTCTTCCAACACAGACTTATTTGTTCTTCTTGCTGTCCATGGTATTCTCAGTATTCTACGCCAACACCATAGCTCAAACGCATCAATCTTCCTTCTTTCACTTTTCCTGATTGTCCAGCTCTCACAGCCATACATCATTACAGGGAAAACTAATGCTTTAACTAGGCGCACTTTCGTATGCATTGATATTTCTTTGTCTTTCATGACTCTATGTAGACCTGTCATCGCCGCCTTGCCCATGGCAATTCTTCTGATAATTTCTGATGTGCAACCTCCATCTCTTTCGATTTTAGCACCGAGGAATATGAAGCTATCTACGACTTCAACTGTTTCATCCTCGTCCCCAATTATAAAGTCTTCCAGCTCACTTGATGTAACCATTACTTTCGTTTTCTTAATGTTGAGCCGAAGCCCAGCTTTCTCACTTTCTTGTTTTACCCTATTTAACAGCATTTTGAGACCTTCTTCTGTTTCTGCTAGTAGCGTGGTGTCATCTGCATATCGAAGGTTGTTGATATTTCGCCCGCCTATCCTAATTCCATGTTCTATCTCTTCCAGACCAGCCATCGTCATTATATTTTCACTGTACAAGTTGAACAGATACGGGGATAAGATGCAGCCTTGCCTTACTCCTTTGTTGATCATGAACCATTCGGTATTTCCGTACATAGTCCTTACTGTTGCCTCCTGATCTGTGTACGACCCGCGTAACAGAATTATCATATGTTCTGGAATGCCCATCTTCCGTAAGCAATTCAGAAGGGCCTGGTGGTCCACGCAATCAAATGCTTTACTATAATCAATGAAGCACATGTAAACATTCTTCTGGTATTCTCTGGTCGTTTCCATTAATCTCCTGATGTTTGCTATTTGGTCTCGTGTTCCTCTGTTTTTCCTGAATCCACCCTGCTCTTCAGCTATTTCTCGCTCTAAATATGGTTCTAGACGTTTCTGTATAACCTTTAAAATTATTTTGCTTGCATGCACAATAAGAGAAATTGTTCTGTTGTTTTCACATGCACGTGAATCCCCCTTTTTTGGAATTGGAATGTAATCCGATTGTTTCCATTGTCTTGGCCATTCAGTAGTTTCCCATATTTTGTTACAAATCTTTGTTATAATTGTTCTTGCCTCATTTCCTCCTACCTTAAATAGTTCTATTGGAATATTGTCTATGCCAGGGGCTTTTCCGTTAGCAAGTTACAATTGATAACTGATTGATGACAATTGATAGACCAAAATTGATCAATTGTCAATTGATATTGACAATTGATTGATGACAATTGATATACCCCCGGATTACAAGGGTAGAAATTGTAATGTTCATTACCTCAGAGATATTGTGATGGATATTGTAACATCTAAGGGTAAGTGTCTCTCAATTTTACTACAAAGCTCGAGGAAGGAATCATTCTGTTTTACCAAAGCATTTTTGCCCCTTAGCTGTATGAAGATAAGTGCCTTATCCTATCTTGGATGTATTAATAAATTTTAGGTATGTCAACTGACGATGACTGTGCAATATCTATTGAAAGCTTGCTGAGACAGAAAACAAGGTTTTCCATGTCTAGTTTTTGCTGGGAACGTATTTACAACAAAACAGCAACAGAAGATTTATGAAATATGAAAGATTGATGTACAGTTAGACCTTTTCGGTTGATAACACATTTTTGAAGTATACGATAAGTAGGAATCCTTATTTCTTGTTGACTGCATTATGTTAACTGCTGCCATCTTCCAGCTTTTCTTTGCAAACAAAAAGGGGGAGAATCTTTGGCAAGGATGCTACCATAATTGTATCTCCATTGAGCTCATCCTTCTTCAATTTTATCAGACCTTCAGCATCCTTCATTAATTTGGAAGATTTTTCTGCCAATGTTGACAGCATCATCCGATGCATACCTTCTTTCAGAAAGGCAGCTGCAAGAATTCCAGCTACAACAAAATCCAGATTTGATGAAGATGGGGAGGTATGTGATTTTTTAAATGGATGATGCGGAAACAGGTAATTGCACATGATTAACATTGTTGAGGGTGCTGACAATTGATCTGTTTGCAACAGCATTTGGTGTCAAATACTGTTTATAGATGCAGGGATGCTCTTTGCCACTCTCTGTGCATGTACTTCTTGGACAAAATTTGCATTTTCTTGTGCCATTTTTGGATTTGGTGTGGCTTGAGTTAAGATGGTTACATATGTTGCAATGAGAAATATATTTGTTTTCTTTTTTTACATTCCAATAAAAGCTTACAATACATATTACCAATACACACTACTTACAAAATACTCCACCCTACTACTTAAACAATGCCATTTGGAGCGAAAACACGTCTACCGCATGGCAACATAAAACAGAAAATACGAACATCACACTAAACATGACTACTGGAAACAAAAATAGCACATAAGCTACACGTGACTACTACTACAGCTACTACTACTTACAAAAAAGAAGGAATATTACTTTAAAATGGGGACGTGGTGGTTGTGTGACTTACGGCTGAGTTTTAAATTCCTAAGCAAACCAACCAGTTTGATGGATAAAGCGGAGAGTTAGCAAAAGTATATCTTTATTGATAACATCAGGATAATCTTTATCACCATACAATAAAATCTGCATTAGAAAATCGTTTGGAAGATTGGTATGTCCAAGTGGTGGTAATAAAGCAGAAACTCCAGCGAGAAGATCTCTACGTGGTACTTCAAATGAAGGGCAGAGCAACAAGAAGTGTTCCGTATCCTCAATGCAATCGTTTGTGGGACACATTAGGTTAATAGTATCTTTGAAATTGTGTTTGAATTTGTGAAAATTCAATTTACTGAGACCAACTCTTAGTTGGGTACGATTCGATAGTCCTTTTGGGTCATGTATTCGAAAGAAAGATATAGGGAGGGGACGAATCTTGGATAGCAGCTTTGTCTTAAAAGCAGCAATAGATGGTGCAAGTCTAATTTCTGGATCAAGCTCGATGGCATCCTGCTTGCGAAGAGAGTATCACGACTGCCACAGTGGTGGTATTGGATCCATAGTATATTCAGGAGTTAAATTATTTATGAACTTGTAGAATAGAATGAGGTGTCTGCTCCACCTACGGGAGCTCAACGACTCCCAGCCAAGCTCTGCATACAGCTTCTCTCTCGACGTACCCTTCCATGCTCCTGATACAGCTAGGGCAGCAGAATACTGAACAGACTCTAACTTTTCCATGAGACTTGGCAACGTTATATTACCACTAAATTCACATACTTTAGCAGGAAGATGGTAAATAACGTCTCTGTAGTCCAGGTGGGGTCGAACATAGAGCTTACATATTTCGTTCAGCGTATGTCGGGGGAGATATTTCGAGAGATAAGCTCTTGCGTGATTTATTTAATCACTCTTGCGTGATTTATTTATAGCTGCTTTAATATGAGCAGAAAAAGACAATTTTGAATCAAGGATTAGGCCTAAGTGTTTATGCTCATCTACATTCTTCACAGGTGTATTGTTAAAAAGAATCACTGGATGGTCAATTTTATTTCTTTTCCTCAAAAACAATATTTCAACGGCTTGCTTCTGTGGATCATGATTAAACGACATCCTCCAGTGATGTGCCCCTTGCTTTATCAACTCCAAATCATGGTTCATATCATTGGCAGCTACATTGGAGTTGGAAATATTTCCCACTGGATGGTTATCCTTTTGACTCTGTCAACTTGGGTGGAATTTGATATCTTGCTCTTGACATGATTTTTTTCCCAGAATCTCTCTATAATTTGCCCTTTTGACTGTCACCCTCGCGGTTTCTCACTGATGTTATCTCCCAACTTTCTTGCCTGAAATCAATATCATTGTCAACAAAGCATACATCATTGTTGTCGTTCCAGTAGGTGATTGTGACAAAACCTTTGTGGAGGGTCTTCGAATAGCCTCTAGCAAAATTCTTGGCTTTCTTAACAAAGTCAGCGTGCCAGAATGGGAAATGAGCTGTTTGCCCCCGTTTTGTTGCCACAATGCTCGTATTCCAGACGTTCTTTGCATCCTCTATCAATGACAAGGTTGGGAAGCCACTGTCAAGAGCTAGCATCTTGCCCTGATTTTGTGTGCCTCTGTCAGTTGCTCCACAATTTTGTATGTCTTCCCCTTTGCTGTTGATGTGTACATTTAGTTCCCTACCTTTACCAAGTGATTTGTGATCATGTAGCGACCAAACTGTCCTTTTTCTCCTAGCTTGTAAATTGTCCAACCCATCTTTATCGGCTTGTCTGGGTTTCAAATTTTAAAGGCATTTATTTTGCTCTTGCTGCAAACTCTTCCTTCATTGATACACAGTTTGCTGCCTGACGTCCAGAGCACTATGGATTTTTGTCCCAGCAATTCTACTCCGGGCAATATATTTTATAGAGGGTGGAAGCCTGCTGTTCCCTTTGCTGGCAAATCAGCTTGACAGACCACACAGAAGTGCTTTGCCAGGGCTTTAAAAGTTTTGAAAGGCATCAGCTTCTTGATTTCCTGTTAGGCTTTCAGAGGATCGTTGCTCTAAGCCCAACGTTTATTTGGGTAACAAATAGCCATTTGATAGCTAAAGAGCCTTTGATAAAGGATCTTCCTTTTCGTTCTTCATAAGGATTCCTACTCGTAACACATAGTTAATGTTGCTAGCTTCAAGTGCATTAGTTGCATCAATACAATTGTCCAAAAATTCATCATCAATTATTAATTGGACTACGTCATGAGGAGCAAACACATCATCAGAGTTAACAGGGCATGTTCTGAATTCATGAAGCCTACCAAAAGGAGAAAGTTCATCCGGCTTATTCTCATTCTTGGTAGACCAATGACAGTAACCAGGTGCATCGTCATCACTATTGGCCCCTTCAGGGTCATAAATCTCATCTGTATCCAACTCATCTTCCGAACTAGTTGCTGACCAATCAATATCAAGTCCATCATCCAAAGAGCTACAATCTTGGCCAAAATACTTGGGACAAATCATAAAATTGCACTACTTCGGTCTTTGATTACGTGCCCCCCGCTCCCCCCTTCTCAAAGTTGCTTGGATCAAACGCCTTTCGACCTTCTCAACATTGAAGTAGGGGGAAGGGGGGATTAGGAGACTCTCGACGTATGTTTTCTCCTCGATATTTTAGGAAACATCATGAAGACACTGAAATTTGCCTGCATCCCAGCTTCTTTTGGCCAGGATTGTCTGAAAATGATTGTTAACAAATAATACCTCATAGCTTGAGAACCCATAGAGATTCCTGTGTGAAATTTTAACGCCGTCATCCCCAACACAAGAAGTGAGTTCTCAGCTATCTATGCCGAAATAGGCGTTGTTCGTTAAATTAGCTGAGCACCTTCTTAAAAACGGGCGTGGCAAAATTGCTGCAATTTTCACTCACATAAAGATTCCCTTATAAAAAGTGACATACATTAGGATTCTGAGCTTTCTTCCGCTATCGTAAGATTGTGTACTCCGCTGCTCTTTGAAAATGACTTATCATTGCAAGAAAGCTTTTGGGCTCATTGTTTGATGTCCGGTTTCTTGTGAATTCTTCGGTTCTCACAACGGCGCTCCACAGAAAAATGCCCCATAATTTTGGGATAAGTCACGCTTTTTTGGCAAATTCGTCTGATTCCACATTTTAACATCAAAGTCTTCCTATTCATGCAAAAATTGCCTGGAAGGTGGAAATGTCACGGCGCTCCAAAATTAAAAAACTTAAAATAAACAGTTCCGGATAAGTTTCTTTTGAACTCTATTGAGAACCGTCAGAAATCATATTTCACGAAAATATCGATGCAAATACTGCTATAGGTTAATAAAGCTCATTTTTCTCATTAAAATGAGACAAAATTTGTTAGAATAGGGCAAACGTTGCCGACGTTATTAATGTTTAAAGTAGGGAGCGGCGTTGATAAATTTGATCCCTTTCTCAATTTTCCAGACTGTGCAAATCCGCCTTGCTGCTATGCAACAGGTATATTCTTCTTCAACAAAAGTTGTGGATTACAATTCATCGGGCACAATAGACCATTCAATGCCGTCCAGGGTGAATGCAAGTTTGGTGGAGCGAATTTAATCCCATTGAAAATGAATGAATAGTTAGAGAATTGGCTAACGGTACATTTGAAAATAAGACAATTGCACTGCGGAGGCGCAGAATTTGCACTGATTCAAAAGGAACTTTGTTTTCAGTTCTCTTTGATAACTGTGATGTTTTCAGGCGAAAATCATTGGCAGGTTTCGTGCACAAGAGGAGTTTCGCTGAACGTCATGGGAAAATTTTGCATAATTTGATGACGTCATAGTTCTGATGGATGAACCAGTAACAATGAAAACATTAACATCTGAAGTACTCTGGAGTTAAGCCCACAGTTAGTGGCTATCCATTCATAGTGAAAGAAATTGTCTGATACAAGTAGATTTGGATTCATAGAAACATATATGATAGGTAGTGAAAACAATTTTTCAGACAATCTTGGCCAAAATACTTGGGACAAATCATAAAATTGCACTACTTTGGTCTTTGATTACGTGCCCCCCGCTCCCCCCTTCTCAAAGTTGCTTGAATCAAACGCCTTTCGACCTTCTCAACATTGAAGTAGGGGGGAGGGGGGATTAGGAGACTCTAAACATATGTTTTCTCCTCAATATTTTAGGAAACATCATGAAGACACTGAAATTTGCCTGCGTCCCAGCTTCTTTTGGCCAGGATTGTAGCAACGTCGTCATCACTTTCACCTGAAGACATCTGCAAACAAAAACCATCAACTTAGTTTAGTTCATAGCTTCAAGGTTGAGTTTGGATGGTTAGTGGTGGAGGCAGATCTGAGGGCACTTCGAGTAGTAAAGGTTGGCCTACTTCGGTGGTTGATGCTTGGAAAAAGTTGCTGGATTCTTGCACCAATGCCATCATCATTTGCATCCACTAAGGGCTCTTCCCTCCTTGGGCCAATAGCTGAGTCGATTTATCAAAGCATTTGCCTTGTTTCACCATCCATTTTGGATATGTATATTGTTTGTGAACATGTGCTCCCATGGCATGGCTACCATCATGGACTGGCTTCCGTTGCGAAAAATAGTTTGATTCACACCGAGACAGCATAAAGAGGCGGAAGTTTTGTGTAAAGCGAAAAGTCAACTGCACAAGTTGGGATACAGTTTTATAAATTGGAAGAAGTTTATGATTAGGTACAAGTTTTATAAATCGGAAGAAGTTTATAAGGAAGCCCGAGTTTTATATATTGGTGAAGTTTTATGAAAACACATAAGTTTTATAAAAACACACACGTTTTATAACAACTGGAAGAATTGTGTACATAAAAGCAAGGAATCACTACAAATATGAACAACCTTTATATTATCAGAAGGACCTTTGACATAAAAGAATTTACATTCAATAAAACGAGGAAACCTTTATTAAATAAAACGGAAGTATTTTTGAGGAAAACAGTGTGCCATAACCGGTAGTTCAAAAGTAACTCAAAACAAGCTTGTGCAAATCTGCGGTGGTCAAATCAGTGAAATAATAAGAAAATAAATTAATAAAAATGTTTTGTATTCAATTCCTGCAGACAAACGTGTGGTTGCAGCAAAAGAGAGCAACTTGCTCTTATAATAAGGTATATCGACAGCAAACGCAGAATAAACAAAATATTTCTGAGATTCGTACATTGTGATGATGGGCTTTCTGGGGAAAAGCTGGCTTAGAAGATTTTAACTTCTCTTAAGAGCATAGGCTTGCCATAAGAGAACTGCCGTGGTCAGGGTGCAGCAACAATGTCTAGTTTGCGCAAAAATTTGAAAGCATTCTACTCGCATTGTGCAAGTCATCACTTGAATCGTTGTGTTTCACATTGTTGTGATATGTCTTCAGAGTCAAGAGCCATTGATCATACAAAGTTAATTGCTAAAAAATCATCCTCGACTTCAAAAGTTCCATGTTCTTCTTTCTGAAAGATTAACATTTAGCTTGACCTTGTATCTCCGTCCAGGGCTGTCTATCTAGTGTCAACCACAAAGGTTGAAGGGAAATGTTGGTTTGATTTCAATATATACCTTGATTTGTATTGACAGGTGGTGAGCTTCTTAACTGTTTTGTTGGCATTTACTTTTGAGAATGTTCTCTTGACTTTAGCTGTGCTCTGAGGAAGGGCAGTAACTTCAAGCATAAACTTGGCCAGATTGATATATGCTGGGATTCATTTGCATTCTTTGCCAAAACCAGACAATTTCTTTCTTTTCCCATCCTCCATCCTTGACCGTGTTGTCAATGAGCAAAGATATCCATTCTTTATCAACGGTTTGGATGCTGATTGGATGCTGAAGATCACAAATATAAAATACCACATGTTGTCCATAATGGCCATAATCCTGCATGCACCCACCCACCCTGATATTCTCAGTCAAGTATCACAAAGGCTGACAGGAAATGAAAGACAAATGAATGTGTATGGTTTTTACTTATTTGTGACAAAAGTCATCTTTGTAGAACCACATGATTTCAATCAATAAAAATCATCAATCAAAAGGTGTCACAGGTTGTTGTCATTTTTTTATTTTAATTTGAATAAAAAAATGTAGCTTCTAATTATATAATAAAAAGAAAGTAATCAAATTCGAACAGAGCCAAGGAACAAAGCCAAGGCATGCTGAAAAATTTGGTATCTTCAGTGAATTTTCTAAGTCTCAATTCATGCTTCTGCACATGTCTGTGGTGTCATATATGAAGCAAACTTTTGTTTGTCATAATCCCAAAAATTTTCTCGCACCAAGGTTCCCGACTAGATCAGAAAAATGGGGGGGGGGACAATGTTGATACAAAACGATTATCACAGCATAACATGGTGAGCTGCCTTTCAGAACGGCATGATTTGCAGAAAACTGGCCCCGGTCATCAGAGGCCCTGCACACGGTATGGTTTCCACCAGTTTTCGCATCACAAATCATCACAAATGAACGGGAATTGGGAGTGGACTTTGACCGCGGTCAATGTATGTCCAAATAGCAAGTCCAGTCAGAAGACACAGCCCGCAACCTTGGTTTCAGACGTCAAAACATGTCTGCCAGTGCTGATGATGTTTGTTGTGTTGATCAGATTATTGCCTTGGTCAGTGATGCATCAACTGCAAAGAAGCCAGATATTTCGTTGGCCAAAGTCATAGTCGTCGACCTTGAGACAAAACAAGCAGTATTTGCTGAGCTGATTGAGGAGGAACCTAACTGCTACAAATTCAAAATTGGCTCTTAGTATACTGAACCGTTTTGTAGTTTGATTTCTCCTGTTGATATGTGCTATGATGAGAGCCATAATTTTTACTACCTACGATCAAACAAATTAGATGTTCATAATTTTGTTGAGGAACAACATCAGGATTCTTCAGGCAGTAGTGATAACAATGTGTAACAAGGGGCATGTCACTCTTACTAAGTATTCCCGCAAAAATCAAATTTTTGCTAATAGCCCCGTCCCCTGAGACAAGGCAGCAATCAATTTAATATTGCCCGTTGATTCTCCAACATGTCCTGGGGGTGGGGGTCAATAGTGCATTAATGCCCCCCCCCAAGCACAGGGACTTACACAATTTTCATTATTTTGGTAACACATTCTTATTTGAAACACCCAGCAACTTGTTATCAAAAACTCAAGGGGTCCTTTCAGATCCAACGAACGACTGAAGGAACGCTTTCCGTGCAAACGGCGGAGGGCCTAAAGCCAGTATGCCCATGGCCACCATTTTTACCCGCATGATTTACCCCGCGTTTTCCTAACCTGCATGACCTGCGTTTTACACAAGCCGGACATCATATGCTGCAGCCAAGGCTCCTCTGGAAGCTCTGGGGGCAAAATTGGTGCCATTTAATTTGCATGGCGATGGCTATCCATCCAAGGCCGATGGAAGCAGCATCCTAAAGACGCTGGTGTCGGACGCATCAATTGATGCGTCCATGGAGGATGCGTTTACGCTAAGAGGAGCGCTGATGACCTTGTCCACAAATTATTTGGTTGCAAGGTCCTACGTGCGTAATCCTGGCGTATACGCATCCACCATCTCCATGAGATGAGATTTGCGGAACATTCCATAAAACGCAACCAGGCAGATAGCCCAAAACGAAGCATCCACACTATAGCCGGGATTTAAAACCCTATAAATCTGAATTAATATGTTAGGCGTGAATGGGAGCTTTTGGAGCCGTTCTTGTCCTAAAACGCGCTTGATGCCTGAATGGAGTGAGGAAAGGAGCCAGTTCCCCGTGAGGGGGTTGACCAGACCAAATTCCTTATGAAGGAGGCCAATAATGCCCAGGTACTAAGAAATGCTAGAAAACTTGAGAGACCGTGCCAAAAACGCAGCATAAAGGCAGATGGTATGGGAAGATGCTGGGACTGGCGGAAGATTCATAAAGGCACAGAAGCGCAGGAACGAATTGCGGTGTGTGCCATAGGTACGTTTTGTGCTAGCTGCAAATGCCTGGTTGCGAAAGTGAAGTACCTCCTCGGCAAGCTCCCTGGACAACAGAGCCGGAGCAGAACCTAGAAAGGAGAAACACAGAACTGTTGTAGGACATATGGTCCATGAGGGAGCTGCTGAGGACAACTACTGGTGGATACATGTTACATAATAAGGAATAAAAAATCAGCAAGCTAGCAGTAGTATGCATACGAGATACACTATCGGCACAAATGTTTTGAATACCTGGATAATAAGCTGCTGTTATGCGAAAATTGTAGATAGCTGACAGCCAAAACGGGTGTCTACAAAACGTGGCCTACACCATTGGCCTACCATTTGGCTCACCTTTGGCCTACCTTTGGCTCACCATTGGCTTACCTTTGGCTCACCCTTGGCTTACCTTTGGTGCATATTTGGCTCATTGCTGGCCTACTTGTGGTCTATTGCTGGATCAGTGTGGCACACCTGTAGCCTACCATACCTACTTTAACCTTTTTTAATTTTTATG
Organism: Aurelia coerulea; assembly: GCA_039566865.1. NCBI lineage: Eukaryota > Metazoa > Cnidaria > Scyphozoa > Semaeostomeae > Ulmaridae > Aurelia > Aurelia coerulea. The sequence goes on from CM076947.1 coordinate 15,219,812, forward strand.
CTCCAGAGGGGGGGGGGGCGTAAAAGAGAATGGCTTATTAGAGAGGGGCTCATCCACAAAATCAAATGACCAGGGTAGATTGATAGATTTTCAGTTCTTAATAGAAAGGGCAGGGGCTTACTGACAATTTTGGCTAAGATTGGGGGCTTATTGGACAGAGAGACTAAAAACAGCTTCACTGCACTATTCTTTGGCTTCCACAAAGCCACAAAAATGTTTAGAAAAAACTAAAACGATGTGGAACGAACCCTTTGGCAGAAATGTTCCTAAGACATTTCCACCACTAGTATTTTTACATGTCTATAGCTAACACTTGAAATAACTTGAATTGTTTGTTTTTACTATCGAAGGGCTATTTTGTCAAGAAATTCTCAAAACTACTAAGCATTATGTGCGTCCGGTTACCCATGCTCTAGTGCGCTTTTGTTGAAAACAAGTTACATGGACGCACAAATAGATGATTATCTTTCAAATGAAACAAAGTTGGTAAAAATCGGATCATCATGAGCGGAGCTATGGAAGTTTAAAGTTTAGCTAAAACAATAAATTTTTCCGGAAGTGCTATGATAAACAACAACATGTCATTTCCCCAAACGTCAAAAAATCGTTGTGATGATTTTGATTTCGACAATTCTTGCTTTGTGTTGACCCCTGACAACCCTTGTCATGGGGGTATTAAATGTTGCAAATTTTCAAACTTCGTTTTTTACTATTTATTCCATAATTTCTCTGATCTGGATCCCTGTGGTTTGTACAACAATGCAAAATAGGTGAAAAACAATCTGTTTTAATAGCTATTAAGCCAAAAAGAAACTGGAAACCATCCCTTCTATGAAATAATAAGACAAAACTTAAAAAAAATGGTTTTGAGTTTTTTGCTCTTTGACCAGAATATGGAGAACATATTTACTATGAAATAATAAAATGACACTGAACATGTAATTTAAATGTAATGCTCTTTTGCCAGAATATATTACAGGGAAATATTATTTATTATTATTTTTAATTGTTATTAGTATCACTAATAGCATTATCATTAGTGGGCCACAAGTAGGCCAGCAATGAGCCAAAGGTAGGCCAACAGTGAGCCAAAGGTAGGCCAATGGTGAGCCAAAGGTAGGCCAATGGTGAGCCAAAGGTAAGCCAAATGGTAGGCCAATGGTGTAGGCCACGTTTTGTAGACACCCCAGCCAAAACAGATCCCGCAGCCATGCCATGACCTGGGGGTTGGCAGTGGTGCCTTTATTGATCATGGCAACAGCAGCCTGGTTATCAGATTTGACAACCACATGCTGATTAGCCCACAGGGCCCCCCAGCACTTTGCAGCCAAATAAATAGCATATGCCTCCTTGAAGTTTATGTGCATGGATGTCAAAGAAGGGGCATCTGCAGGAAGAAAGGAATAGGCCGAGTGCAGGCATCTGTTTGGACGTCAGCTATAGGCATCTTGCTATGAAGAAGACGCTTGCCATTAAATACGCTCAAAAAATTTTCCACCAGAATATATCCTTGCGGAACTCCGGCGTCAGCTGATACTTAGCTTTAGGCAAAACAAGCAAATTCATACAATCTAAAATACGTCTTAAGAAGGTTCGACCCCCATACACAACACGACATGCCCAATTTAGTTTCCCTGCCAATTGTTGCAGTTGGTGGAACATCTTATAAGGAACATCACTGTGAAGAGCACTTATATTTAGCTCATACCATATTTTCACAAAGTGTAAAGGAGTCTGGCTTGCAATTCTCCATTTTTACATAAAAAGCGATGTGGGTTCGAAAAATTGCTCTTTTTCTTTTTTATATATTATTCTCCCCTTCTTAGAAGTTTGCTGTCATTATACGACAAAAGATGCTCCATCTTATAAGGAACATCACTGTGAAGAGCACTTATTTTTAGCTCATACCATATTTTCACAAAGTCTCAAAGAGTCTTCGTTGCAATTCTAGATTTTTGCATAAAAAGCAATGTTGCTTCCAATAGTTGTTTGTTTACTTTCCTATATATTATTGTTCCCTTCCTAAAAGTTTCCTGTCACTATAAGACAAAAGATGCTGCATCGTATAAGGAACATCACTGTGAAGAGCACTTATTTTTAGCTCATACCATATTTTCACAAAGTGTAAAAGAGTCTGGCTTGCAATTCTCCATTTTTACATAAAAAGCGATGTGGGTTCGAAAAATTGCTCTTTTACTTTCTTATGTATTATTCTCCCCTTCTTAGAAGTTTGCTGTCACTATACGACAAAACATGCTCCATCTTATAAGGAACATCACTGCGAAGAGCACTTATTTTTAGCTCATACCATATTTTCACAAAGTGTAAAAGAGTCTGGCTTGCAATTCTCGATTTTTACATAAAAAGCGATGTGGGTTCGAAAAATTGCTCTTTTACTTTCTTATATATTATTCTCCCCTTCTTAGAAGTTTGCTGTCACTATACGACAAAGACTTAAAGACATTTAAATTATTGACAGCTTGGACTGTGCCAACTCTTGCATGGTACTTTCTGAAACTGACAGTGGTGGCACTTCTGACTTTAGTTTTATTGTAGTAGGAAATTGTAGATCTACTCATTAGAGCACAGGAAAAATAGCCTTTCTCAAGTGGTGATTTCTTGTCATTATTTGTTTACCTTTGGAACGCACCTACAGCGTTCTCACTCAGACCTAATTGATACGAATGTAGCTTGCTGGTGCCATGGTTGCTGCTTCTTTGTGGGTCCAGTTTTGCTGTTTATTCCATTTTGTGCTTTTGGTTTGTGACTGTTTCCTGGCATGTCATGGCATGTTATTGTCAGTAAGTCAGTCATTAAACTGTGTTCTATAGAGTAGTTACAGTTTGCAAGTTATTTTGATATTACAAAATAAGTCTTAAAAGATTAATTCTCAGCAGTTGATTCACTCAAGTTATCAATTGACACAGCCGATTTGCTGGGTGCCTTAGCAGAGTGATTCACAAAAAACTGTTTTGAATTATTTCTTCATTTTCTTGCAACTTCTCCTCACGTGTTGGTTTTTGGATTGAAGTGAAAATTATTGATAATTTGAGTGTTAACACTGTAATTTCTTGCAAACTGACTGAAGTAATGATTGGTTACTTTTTTTATAAACACAATGCATAAAGCTGCAACAAGGATACCATTGGGTGTGAAAAAGTGGCAAATATGGAAACCAGTATCCATATAAAATACCCCTGGTTACATAATACCGGTGAAAAGGTTTTATTTAACAGACGTTTTAGCTATTCTGAAAAGAATCAGAATCAAACGATATTTTGTGGAATTTTAGAATGTGCACAATAGTGATAGAAGCTCTAACGCTACTCAATCAAACCTTGCATATAAAAATGTATAAAAATAACACTCAATCTTTTGTAGAATAGCTAAAAGGTCTATTTTCTGCAAATATTCATGATTGTGTTATCACTCATGTATTTACATTGATTGTAAATTTTCAAGCAAATGATACTCGGAACTCGGTGTTGAGAAGGTTTTGATGTCCTTGGGTAAGCTTTGTCCTGGTGCCATCTTCAATTTCAAACATAATTGGGGAGATGGATGACAATTTATTCAGAAGACATTTTCTCTTTGGATGATAATAAACGTTCTCCTTCGTTTTTGCGATCTTTATGATCTGTGACCCCTTCTCCTTAAAAACGTGCCGCTCTCTCCTGGTAATTACAATGTCATACGGTACTGGGGGCACATTTCCTAGGCGTACATCATCTTTTGATCTAATATTAGAGCCACACCCATAACATACCCTTGCTTTAGTTGCTCCTAGAAAGATTACCTTCAAACTGTCATCATCTGGAGGCGGATTTTACTGATTTTGGCCAGATAAATTAAAATTTTGGACCGAGCGTTGAGTTGTTGGGTTTCTAATTCGCTTGCGGCGATCACTTTTCTTTTGGCCTGCATTCGATGGCACCCTGCCCTGCAATTGTCTAGATAAGTCAGGCTTCCATTTTCCTATAAGCCTTTCTATTAATGACTCCAAATAAGCAACTGCAATTTCATGTTTGCAGATTGAATGATATTTGAAACGTGGACAGTCACATTGAACAGTTGCCTTTTGTGCCGAAAAAAATACGGAATGACTAATTTTTGCATTAGAATCAGAGCGAACTATATAACTTCCATCATCCCATGGACACTTAAGAGCTGCATTGTCTTTTAAGATAGATGAAGCACCATTCCAATCTATTCTGTAATTTTCACTTAGACCAGTTTTAGCAAAGTCCAGCAAAGTGTTACTTTGGTCTGATAATTGAGATATGTTGTCATCAAGTAGGACAGGTGCAACTCCTTCAGTATCATTTTCATGCAAGTCAATATTGGAAAGCCTATTGACAGGTTGATGGCCTGAAAAGGAATGGTCACTATCTCCATTATCCCTCGACATTGGCATGCGCGCATCATTGAAAAGAGCAATTTTGCGTTTTCTCTCCTCAGTTGTCATCTGTGTCAATCCGTGTGCTTGGATTAAAAAACTTTCAAACTTTGGTGCCAAATTATATGGCCCCGCCCCAACCATGACGCTTTTGGCATTTCTATTGTACTCTTCTAAAAAGTCTTTGTATATTTCAATTGCTTCTGAGAGACTACATCGTTTTGAGGGCTGCCCCGATGTCTCAGACTGTGTACCTGCTTGTCTAGTAGTTCATACTGCATGCAGGGATACAAATCAGATCAGTTCTAACATATGAACATTTTCTGTATAATCTATGTTTTATGAATGACAGTAAATTCAACACACAGTGAAAATGACAGAATTCTGATGATAAGCTCCGAGTATCATGCATAGGAATGGAAGATATTTGCAACAATGCCCTTGAACTGTCATCAAAAGTTCTGGTGCAAGCTTCCTTATCAACATTCCAGTTTCAAGGAGGGCTTCCTTTGATTCAGTATTCTCCTTGGTGTGATTAAAAGTCATGCCATGTGTTTTCTCATGCTCTCTGCTTCTTGGCCATCAAAGCGGTATGTTCTTGAGCATCATGGAAATCTGCATTTGAAAACCGCGAGTTGCAAATGTTGCTGCTGTATCTGCTTCCTTCGCCTTCTGAAGCTTCCCAAGGAGATCCCTGACCCTGTCAGCTCTCAACACATATTTATTCACAATTCGTTCGGACAGGTCTGTCACAAATGTAGCTCTTTGAGACTTTTTGCTTTCTTGCACCTCATATTCTGTCATGTCTGGAATGTCATTGAACCCTTCCAATTTCAACTCAACCATTTCAACTCAACCACCAACTCAACCAACTCAAATCAACCAGCGGAACAAGCCAGTAACATGCTGAACAAGTGTGGAACAAGCGGAACGGGTCAGTAACAAGTGAGGAACAACCCAGTAACCAGCGGAACAAGCAAGAAACATTTGTCTATCTATCCCATGGGAAGTTTGAAATGTTGAAATGAAAGAGTAGCGGCATACAATAATAAGTCAAGAAGATAGTAGGGTAAAGAGCAGAAAAAGGCGCCACCTGTCCCAAAGGAGTCCAAAATTTGTTTCAAGGCAACATGAATGAGGAAATAAAGGTGTCTCTCTTCCTCTCTTCTTTCTTCTGCTCCTTCTTGTTGCCGCAACTTTCTCGCCATCCTTCTTTCAGCTTTCTTTCCCATTCATCTATTCCCATTGTCTGTGCACTTGAATATTTGAAACAAAGCTGTTTGAAGTGTTCTAAGCATAACAGAATAACCAGACCCAGGACCACTTTAGAACTGAATTAAAATAAATTATGCTGGCCTAATGTGGACAATGGGATGAATAAAGATGGGTGTGCTTTTTGCTAGTGCAACCAATGACCAAGAAAATAATTCATGAACAATGATATAATCACAAACATTGGTTACTTCCTCCATTTCTGTCAAATACCGAGAGATCGTTCATCTGTTTCACTACTTTCCAAGTCTCCTTCTTTCTGATATTTGCCTTTAAGAAACCTGACTCTAGGTTTTCTGTAGCACTACTTTTCATTTTGTACCCACGTCTTATCTTATAATGTTCTTGTCAAGCGTGATAGTTTTGCTGCAACGTCCTCTTCACCGGTGCTCGATACGATCCACTATTTTACAATTCCTTAATTCTACATAATTACAATATTTACAATAATTAAGAAACAAAATAAACTTATCTACAGATTCAAGATTAAGACTAACATGAACAAAACCAAAGTACTTAAAATATCTACATAATTCAAAATTAAATAATCCACCACCCAGCCCTTGATAAACATTCTCAAATTCATACACTGAGTCATTTTTCTCAGCAATGTTCAAAACTTTAACCAAGTTCGATTGAGCGATTGAGGAATGACATCTAAATGCATTGCAAAAGCTAGTGTAGCTTTTTCAACCTTATTCTAACTTAAATTCAGTACATTTGAATACATATCATTTTTTGTGATCTTTATTATTGTGAATCCAATGATTACTTTCTTGTAAAGCAAGTTTTTTCTATAAGAAACTAAAAATTGGGAAAAAGGCAGCATTAAAAATGTCTTCAAATTATCAGATGTTCAGTACTCAGAGTTTCTTACGAATTTCTTAGATGGTCCATAACAATCTTATCTCCTAACAATCTCCATAACATTATCCTTATTTTCTTGCATGCTGATTGTCCTATGTATACCTGGACATCAAAATAGTTGTTCCTCCGCTTGGACAACTTGCAAGGAGAGACAACATTCACATACCCCACAACATCTATTTTCTCTGAACTGTTCTCCATAATGACCTTCTGCTAACAAACCTCCTTCCTCCAGATTCCCACTCTAACTGATCTATTTCTGTCTGCGGACCAACAAAATACCAAATTGATGTAACTGGACCACCCCTGAGTAACCTCCCTATTGGTCAGTAAAAATGAAATTGTAATTAAACGCCCTCTACAAACAAAGTTGGTAAAAATCAAACTATCATGAACGGAGCTATGGGAGTTTAAAGTTAAGCTAAAACAATAAAGTTTCCGGAAGTGCTATGATAACAACAACATTTCATTTCCCCAAACGTCAAAAAATCGTTGTGATGGAACCAGTGGTCCGATTTCGAAAATGTTTGCTTTGTGTTGACCCCTGACACCCCCTGTCATGGAGGGTATTAAATGTTGCAAATTTTCAAACTTTGTTTTTTACTATTTATTCCATAATTCCTCTGAACTTGATCACTGTGGTTTGTACAGCAATGCAAAATAGGTGAAAAACAATCGGTTTTAATAGCTATTAAGCCAAAAAAAAGCTAGAAACCATCCCTTCTATGAAATAATAAGACAGAACTTAAAAAAAATGGTTTTGAGTTATTTTCTCTTTGACCAGAACATGGAGAACATATTTACTATGAAATAGTAAAACGGCAATTTGAACATGTTGCCAGAATACACTATAGGGAAATATTATTTATTATTATTCATAGTTATTATTAGTGGTCAGTGTTCCGAAGGGGAAACTCTAGTTGGTAGATTGACTTCTTCAATGATTCGAGTCACCAAGGCTACCTGGACAGCAGAAACAAGGTTCATTTGGAACTTCTTTTGTTCTGTGTCAGTGCTGTGTTGCAATCTTAAAATCTCTAATGTTAGAAATTGTGTTCCTAACATGCCTGTTAACCAGGTCTGGAGACATTGCTTGCCTTGCAGCAGCATCAACAATCTCATTATCTTTATATAGAATAAACACTGGGGAGGACATCTTTAAAGTACTGCTTGCTTCATCTTTCTCGTAAGTTTCACCAGCTGAGCTTCTTGGATTTGCATTTGATGAAGAGCTCATAGGAATTGGGAATGAGCTTTCATATCCTGGCATCGTTGCTTTCAGGAATGGTGGTGACTGGTCTGCTATTGGCTCAAAATGTACCAATGAGTCACCACTAGCAAAGCCACTGTTCGCCTCCTTCTGTTGATACAAGAAGGTGCATACAAATTATGACACACAATGGGGGCCTTGTGTATGCCTAATATCAAATAATTCCTGATGGGTTCTTAAGAATTCTCCATAACCTGAATAGTTCTGGGGTGATTCGCTTCTCCTTGAAAGCTTGAGCATTACAAGGCAGGACTTCAATCGGGAACAAACACAAGTTATCACCACCCATTCACAGGAGAATGTTGCCCCAACAGGCAGGGACATTACTCACTTTCACAATAGAAAAACATGAATGACCCCGCATCAGCCCTGCCTATCCTGGGGTGGGGGTTGGGGCAATAAAATTATAGCTGCATAAGAATATTATAAAAATATTGCTCAGCCTGAACTAGCATATACAGAATTTGTTTCGTTTTTGAGCAGTTGCCTGTTTTCCGATGTTCATACAGAGAATTGCATGACTGACATATCTCGTTTTTTTCGTTGACGGACATATTACCTCCAAGAACCAGGTAAAGTATGTTATACCCAAGGAATGTCAGAAGCATGTGTATTATAGTGAAGTAATACTGTACAAATGTTAGATTTAAAAGACACATTGGTACATACACTCATTTTGCTGCCAAAAGTTTCTGATGTGTTTCTTGTATTTTAATGACGGAATTGTAGAGTTAATTTTGTTTTCTCAAAAGGGCCCCCAAATTAGGCCTCAAAACAAGTAACTAACATAATTCGCACTCAAAATAATGTCTAGACAGTTGCTATAACTGTACACTGTCAAAACATCTGGAGTGTGATAGGAAAGTTAAAATTCTAAATTGAAACAGTTTCTTAGCTTTTTCAATTCAGGTAGGGTTGCTTCTTAACTTTGAAGCAGTTTCTTAAAAAAAACGAGTGTATGACAACAACTTGTAACATACTGTCTGGAATCAAGTAATCTAAAGCCTCTCCAATAGTAACTCTCTGTGCAACATTGACATTGTTCATTCTGTGTCCAAGAACTTGTAGATCAACTATAAACCTCAAATAACCTACAGATTTATAAATCCTTCCCAGAGAGTAGCAATCCATGCTAAATGATTGACAAGTCCCACTGATATTTCTTAGTTCATGTGCAAGAATACCATCAACTTTTTGTAATTTGCGAAAAATCAACAAACGGTCCCTAAAAAGACTTCTCGTATCTTTTGAATGCCTCTAATGTTTACTCTAAATCAGAAAGACTCTTCTGAACACCATAAACTCAACTGAATTTGTGATTATGGTGACTTTGGATATTTTTCGCAAATTACAAAAAGTTGATGGTATTTTGTAATTTGCGAAAAATCAACAAACGGTCCCTAAAAAGACTTCTCGTATCTTTTGAATGCCTCTAATGTTTACTCTAAATCAGAAAGACTCTTCTGAACACCATAAACTCAACGGAATTTGTGATTATAGGCCACTTTGGATATTTTTCGCAAATTACAAAAAGTTGAGGTTACTAGAATTAATTTTCATTAGTGAGTGCTGCGTACTGGTTGTTGGCTTTGGGCTGTGTTAAAAATTGTTGTTGGTGGAGCGTGCATGAAGAATTTGGATCTATTACTCTACCAGGGGAGTCAGAATGAGGCCAACTCTGCATAAAAGGTTGGGTCTGGGGCATAGCCCCAGAAAATTCCTTGTTAACTACGCCCTTGAGACGGTGGAAAAATGAGGGGATGCCGTTTTGATTTGTGAAGCTGAATCAAAACATTCTCCAACGAAACTTGAGGACACGTGCAAGGTATGCAGGTTGCAAAGGCCCCTTTGAAAATTGGAGAAAGGGGAATATCAATTTTTGGGCATACAGTAAAACCAGACCCTAGGACCATTACCGTAATAGCTCTATTAAGCCCCCCTCTCTATTAAGCCCCCTCTCTATTAAGCCCCCCTCTAGAGCCTCGAAAATTAAATAAGCCCCCCTCTCTATTAAGCCCCCCCCCATTTTCATACAAGAAAGATTTTAGAGTAAAGTGCAATGATTTAATGAGTGCTCATGATGTATTTCATCGTAATATTTCCAATTTCTAATTTCATGTGCTTGAGAGTCAAAACTTTTTTGTCCAGTTCTTTCTTCAACGTCTCTAGCATCCCTAATAATAAATAATAATAATAATAATACTTTATTTTGACAGGGTAATTCAATCAGCTAAAGTGTAAGCTGCTATCAATAGAAGCCCTGTTTAAAATTAAAGAAAAAGAAATGCTTACAATTCATTCAAAAACGTTAAAAATTGTCAATATCCTACAAAATGGCATATCTATTTAAAATCCGTCCATAATGCAATTACAAAGGTTTAATCCGTAAAATGTTCCTTCAGTGCTTTTTTGAAATGGATATAATATTTCTCGGTTTTCAGTTGTAATGGCAAAGCGTTGAAAATCTTTGTTCCGCTGTAATAGATCCCTCTTTTTGCACTTTCCGTTCTAACTTTTGGCATCCTTAGGTCCATACCATTACGTCTCGTTGCTTTTCCGTGGTCTTGTTTCGTATAATAGTTATGGAAGATATCAGGAGCTGTTCCATTTAAGCATTTGAAAACGAAATCTGCACATTGAATAGATCTCATGGAAGCAAATGATCGCCATACGCGGTGGTTATCATGTTGTGCTCCGAAAACGGTTTTAAGTGCTCTCTTTTCAATCTTCTTGAACCTCGATTCATTTGTCTCTGACAATGTTGAGAATGCAATGCTGCAGTAAGTCATAACTGGCTGAACCATGGTTTTGTACAATTCCACGGCAGCATGGGTGGTGAGTATTGGCCTGATTCGGCGCAGGAGACCTAGCCTGCTTGAAGCTTTCTTACAGATTTTTTGGATGTGATCGTTCAGAGTGAGTGACATATCCAAATGGATTCCAAGATACTTATAGCTATCGGTATTACTGATGTCTTTCGAATCAATAGTTATTTTTGCTTGATTTGTTATCTTCCTTCTTTTTGCCGCTGTTCCAAACATCATAAACTCGGTTTTGCCTTGTTTAGGATTCAAGATCAAGCCATTATCGCACCGCCAATTATGTAACAATTTGGCGTCATGATTTATAGCCTTTTCTATTTCAGCTTCATTCTTATCCAAAAACAGAAGTACAGTGTCATCTGCATACATTATGATATTTGATTTCTCAATCTGCTGATGGAGATTGTTAACATGAATCAGAAAAGGCAAGGGGCCTAAAATTGACCCCTGTGGCACACCGTACAAGATCTTTTCTTCTCTTGACTTTTCCCCCTCAAAGCTGACGATTTGAGATCGATTTGAGAGATAATCTTGGATCCATTTTAGCTCAGTGTTTTCAACACCATAATGGGTTAGCTTTGATGTCAGGGTTTGGTGGTCTACGGTATCAAATGCTTTTCGGAGATCTATTAAAAGAGCTCCTGTGAGTTGGCCCATGTCCATGCTTATTCTGATTTTGTCAGTGAGGTGAACAACAGCTGATGACGTTGATCGATTCTTCCTAAATCCGAACTGATATGGAGACAAAAGTTTGTTCTTTTCCAAATATTCGTACAGTTGGAAATGGACAACTCTTTCAAGGATTTTTGAAAACACTGGAAGCACCGAGATTGGCCTATAATTGTCCAAGTCTTTAGCATCTCCACCCTTGAAGATAGGTACACATCGAGCGACTTTCCACGCTGAGGGAACTGTTGAAGTTGATAAAGACAGATTTAGAATGTGAAGGAGGGGCTGTGTAATTACATGTGCCGCATCCTTTACAGTTCCTGGGGGGATGTTGTCCAGACCAGGAGATTTTGATCTCTTTAGGGAGGAAATTACCTTTAAGACTTCGCCTTTTGCAACTGGTCTAAAGAGAAACTTTTTGCCTTTTGGGTTAATGCGATTTCTGTCACTAGAGGTTTCATTTAAGGTTGGTGGGCATACTCTCGGTAGGGTGGCTCGAAGAGTCATTGCCACCTTTGTAAAGAAGCTATTGAAACCGTTGGCAATTTCTCTTTTGTCCGTTGTAATCGTTGAATTTATCTCCAAGGATTTCTTCCAGAAAAAGTGGGTTTATCAGATAAAGTGGGTTTTTCTCCAGAAAAAGCGAGTTTTTCCAGAAAAGGTGGGCTTTTCTGCAGAAAAACCCAGTTTATCTGAGAAAAAGTGGGTTTTTCTGCTTATGGTGACATCCGCTTGCCATAGATGCCACCAATGGCAAAAACAACATTTAGTGACACAAATGCTGACATACATGATGTTTATATGTCTGTATGTCAGAAAAGCATGAAAGAGACTGCTTTAGGAAGCCAAAAAGCAGTTGAGAAAAGCATGAATGAAGTGTCCGTTTCTGATATCAATGTTTCCTTGGATGGCACATGGCAAAGGAGAGGTTATGCATCTAGGAATGATGTTGTGACAGCTATTTCCCATGTAAGCGGAAAGTGTATTGATGCCCAAGTTGCTGCAGAGCGTGTAAGACATGGGAGAGGAAGAAAGAGTCAAACAAAAATGAATATGAGCAGTTCAAGGTGCATCACATCTGTCCAATAAATCACAAAGGCTCAGCTGGTTCAATGGAATCAAAGGCTGCTGTGGAAATATTCAGTTGGTCCGTAGCTGTCAATAGACTGCGTTACAAAACTTACATTGGTGATGGGGACAGCAGTGCGTATTAAAGTGTTGTCGACTCTAATCCTTATCCAGGACTATTTCTTAAGAAGGGTGAGTGCATTGGGCATGCGCAAAAAAGAGTTGGAGGTAGATTGAGGAAGCTGAAGAGCAATTTCAAAAGAGAATTTGAATGATGGAAAACCCCTTGGAAGCCGTGGGCGCTTAACTGAAATGTTAAATTAATACACTTCAAAATGCCATGGGAAAGGCCATCAGGCAAAATGTTGGCAGTGTCTATGCAATGAAAAAATCCGTTGGTGCCCTTCTGTACCATTACTCTGAAAATAGGGATCTTGAAAAGCGACATCATTTCTGTCCAAGTGGTCCCAACTCATGGTGCAAGTTTCAGTCAGACAAGTCAACGGCCAGGTGAATTCCGCGGAAGTTGCGGAAATTATTGTTTTCACAAGAACAATAGCTTCCGCAGAATAAATTTTCCGCGTAATTCACTTTGGCCTTACACCCATAGTGAACTCCGTGGAAAAAACTTGCTATCCACTCGAGCGAAATAGAATAAACCGAGGAACAAACAGGACTAAACTGATCACTTTCTGTGACCTTACGGCCGAAGGGCATTTCACTCCACAGAGAGTCTCAAACGCCTATTGCAAAAATCCTTTTGTTTTCAAGAAAAATCCATCAAATATCTTTAAGTTCTGACAAAATCTCGTACAATCTTTTGACTAAATGCCCCCCCCCCCCCACTTACAGCAAAACTGCATGAAACAAATACGTATAGAATTTCTTTAGCTTCCTCCTTTGCCTTTTAACGCTAGCTCCTCCATAAACTTATTTATTTCATTTCTGCGGACAAACTAAATATTTTCCGTGGCATTCACGTTGGGAGTACGGCTGAAGTGAATTCCGCGGAAAACGCGGAAACTATTGTTCTCTTGCAAAGAAACGAAGTGTCCTGAAACAGGGCTTTACGTGTTAAATCTAGCAGTTGACATTTCAAAGTGAAAACTTCATTGATTCATTATAAATGGACTTGCTCCATGTGGATCATGTGACCATCATGTGATACAGTTCACGTGCCACTGCGAACAAACAAAAAAGATCCGCTGTAACACAATGCATTTCATGTGATCAGTTTCATTTCATATTAGCCATTGAAAACCATGACTCAGCAAATTCTTTATCTTCGAGAAGATGCAGGTGAATACGGACGAATTTCCGCGATATCGGTTTTTTGTGGAATTCACTTTGGCTGTGCACCCAAAGTGAATTACGTGGAAAATATTTAGTTTTTCCATAGAAATAGATGATCGTTTATTCAAGAAGTAAGCTTTAACTTCAACCGTTCAGGAAGAAGCAATTTGATACAGATTTATTTCACACAGTTTCGCTTTAAGTGGTCAGTTTATTCCTGTTTGTTCCTTGGTATATTCTATTTTGCTGGAGTGGATGGCAAGTTTTTTTCGCGGAATGAATTTTCCGCGGAATTCACTATGGGTATAAGGCCAAAGTGAATTACGCGGAAAATTGATTCCACAGAAGCTATTGTTCTCGTCAAAACAATAGTTTCCACGGTTTCCGCAACTTCTGTGGAATTCACCTGGCCATAACAATGCTTTATGATGATATCTTGGAATAAGTTTGGCATTCTTCTCTATTGTTGATAAGGTTTATAGGTTTATTGTTGATAAGGTTCTGTTAAAGTAATTTATGGAACATTTGTAAATTGCGGAGATCAAAAAATGAAAAAAGGCTGAGAGACAGCAAGTATAACTGACAACAACAAATAACACCTGGAAGAATTACAAAATAAAGTGATAGCATGTACTCACCACTGGTTCAGGCCAATTTCTCCCTCAAACCTATCCCGAAGCTGGGAAGGTCAAATTCCATCTTCATCCTCAGGCCGATCATCGTCATGGCGGTCATCGTCTTGTTCACCTCCTTCCTCATAAGATTCACCAGTCAATGATGCTAGCGGTTCGTGTTGGTAGGGCTAAAAAACTCCTCCATAAACTGCCATGGGCTCATCTTCATGGCTTGATGAGGTCATTGAATCATCTAGACCAGACCCATTACTACTTTCACTGCTGGAGGACATTCTGCTACCTGCTTCTTTGCTTCGTGCTTCACTGTTTCCCCACACTTCCCAAATCATGACAAACCTTTTAAGTCACATCCTGTTACTCGCCCCAGACTCCGGAACCGCTTTTGGAATCAAATCTTCATTTCTAGGGGCGAATTATCGTGATTTGTGAGCAATTATCCTAAATTTAAATGCAATCTTCATGATCAGCGACATCCAAATGACTATGGTTCATGAAAGAAAGTTTCGATTCATATTGCCTTTAAGAAAAGGAATGCTACATCGTATTTCAACTGCGTTCTGCAGAGAGAAGATGAACTTGTGCAAAGTGTTTGTTATGTACCACAGATGAAGACATCTTTAGAAGTAATAGCAAAGCAGAAATCCCCGGTAAAGATACAGAAGTATTCTATCAGTAATAAATTTGGCAGAGATGATGTTGTTCTGGGAAAGTACACAAAAGTTGTACCAACAGAGTCGGTGCTGTTTGATTACAAGGATATGGATGTCAAAGTTTCAATTGCCTCGCTGGCTCAGGTGGCACCAGAGCAGCTTGTTCAAGTGAAGGGCTATGTTGCACAGCTCACAGGAACCAAACGAGTGGCACTTAGTAGTGGCCCTGTTCAGAAACAAGAAATAATAATTGCCGACCCAACTGGTTATATAAAACTCCTGCTATGGGGTACCCACTGTGATTCCGTTCTTCTAAACAAAACTTACGACTTTAACAAAGTCCGTGTGAAGGTGGCATATGGAGAAAGATACTTGAATACGCCTAAAGACGATTCAGAATGTGTTATCAGTGAAGTGGATCCTTTTACCAGAGAGCTACCTACGGTTGATGTTGTTGCTACAACGAATGATGTTGTTGGTGAGATTATTGGAGTTTTAAACGTTAGCAAGTATCATGCTTGTTGTATTTGTGCAAAAAAAGTAATCTCTCATGGTGAAACATCCTTCTGCGAAAACTGCAAGATGACAATGAAATCCCGAAAATGCCAAACTCAGCACTATTTGCGCATCTTGGTGGAAGAGGAGCAAAATGCTTCCAATAAGATCCGACTCACTGCATACAATGATGCTGCTGTGAAGCTAATGGAGATTTGTGATATTCCAGAAGAAACCGCAGAAGTAGAATTAGAGGAGAAGTTACTGATGCAAGATATGTTAAAATTCAGCTACGATTCAACTACTTACAAAATTACTGACATTGACACGTATGACATTTGAATGAACATTAATTAAGATTTACATTTGACTTGTGCTTGCCGCTGTATTGTATTCTGTTGCTTCTACTTTCCTGCTCAAGATAATTCGGTTGCGCTATGTTAGTTTACTTTTTGGCAAGTTTACCTCTGTTTAACTGCTATGATGACCTCAGGGGGGCACTGGGCACATGAACCTGTGGGGAGTCAGGTAATTCCGATATTTCTGGGTCGGAATCCCATCAGAATATTGCTGAAGGTGATATTTTTGGGTCCAAATCAACTGAAATGATGTTTTTGATATGTTTGGCCATGAAAAGTGAAAATTATATTTCTGGGTTCTTTAGAGACGATCGTGGTCTCAATTTGCATTGTTTCGGGATCTTTTATGTTCTTTTACAGCTGTGAAGGTATAAAATTGGCTCAATACGCCTTTCCTTACAAATGTTCAATTTATTATCATCGTTATAAAATCAACATCGCGAACACTAGGATTGTGCAGTTACCACAAAAATGCTTGAGGTGTAAATACCTTTCGGATCAAATTAGGAACAAATGAAAAAATGTGATAAAGTTGTTCAAGGAGAACTGGATGAAAGTAGATGTAAATGACAATTTATTGGAGATATCCTATGAATAACTACGCGCCGTGAGGGGGGGGGGGATTTGACTAAAAAATATGACCATCAAACAGAGGAACGACCTGATGCAACGAGATGTTCCAAGCCAGAGGAGCACTACTTGTAAACTGGAACTCAGATCAATTATGATTTAAACCCTACAGCAACTTGACAACACTAGTAACAATTTGCTGTGGGCCCTTGGGGGGTGGGGTTGGAATTACCCTCCCTTGTTATCTTTTGTTTATATCAATATTATTTGTCAGTATCAACTTTTTCACTATTTGTTATTATTTTATCTTCTGTCTCATCAAAATGCTACGCACAAGGGGAACCCACAAGCATACCTTAAAGGCCTTATGCAGCCAAATTTTTGACATTGATTTTTTTCGATTTTCGAAATATTCAAACTTTACTGATTTCATTGATACCAAATTTTACTCAACATCATTGCGGTTAGGGTGTGAAATTCCGTTTTGAAAATTGCTACTCAGCGCGACATTTGACCTTCACGCGTGACGTCACAATTATGACCACAAACACAACGCACGAGTTTTGTCACGTAAACCCCGATGCGGAGCTCGCGAGAAGATCAAAGACCGTTCAAGGTTTCTTCAAAATAATCTAAGATACTGATGCATTAGAGCTTCACGAAGTCCCCGTACAAGTGAAGCCTTGCTGAAAGTCTGGAAAAATAGGAAATATCTGGGAGTTCCAGCCTTCCCAACCTTCTAGGGCTAGAATAAGCTAAACAGGCGGGAACAGTCGCGGGAACAGTGAGCCGGACTCGACAGGGCTGGTGCCTGTTCTGCGAGCCTAGTGGCTGGAAATTTTCCTGACTAGCCACGAAAGCCTGGACTTCGATTCCAGGCTAGTGTGGAAAGTGAAGTGTAATGCAATTACTCAGCGATATCCGCGATACCAGAGGCTTGATAAAGGCCGAGAGAAGGCTGGAAATAGAGTTCAGGGTCCAAGTTTACCTGAATTAGCCTGAAAGAAAAAAGATCGTTCGAGGTTTCTTGACAATAATTTTAGAGACTGATGTATCAGCGCTTCACGGCCTTCACAAAGTCCCCGTACAAGTGAAGCCTAGCTGAAAGCCTGGAAAAACAAGAATTGTCTGGAAGGTCAAGCCTTCCCTGTAACATCCCAGTAACTGGAACAAAGCTTTAGGAATGCTTGTACTGAAGTTATTGTTGATTTTATCGTAGATTGAGTCATCGTAATATTCTCACGGGAGTGTTTAATGGTGTGCGCTCCTTTTATTACGGAGAGTGAAAGAAATATCTTTCTATTTTACATAAGAAAAGAGTTTTCTCAATGCACAAAAACATTTATTTCGTTGGCTGGATTTCAAATGTGGTGCGAGCCACCAGAAAATCTCACTTGGTGTTTATCTTGCATGGCTCTTTCATTAAAGTTCTCAGTTATTACTACGATCGTCTCTGCTCTGCGATTCCTGGTCGTTGCTTGGAGAAAGGTCAAGAAATTAGGACACTGAATGCAAAATGATAACGAATTACAAGGGATATAGACTCTAGTCAAACATAGGCCTAATTTATGACCCTGAAGTGGGCAGAGGCAATGAAAGACACCGAGGCATAATTACAAAACAAGAGAGAGTGTCATTCGGTAAGTCTGGTATGTAAACAAAAAGCTATGTAGTGTCTCCAGGTTCCTTCAAAGAAACAACTACAGTGGATTGTAGGGTAGTAACTTCATTGAGCGCTTCAGCGTTAACTGAGGACAGGATTCGGCCCTGAAATTTCTGATTCATCCAAGAGGAGTGAAGCAAGCACTTATAAAGGTATCATTACTCCAAAACATCGTCATAGAAGAGTTTGATTTAGACGACCAGGCAATTTGATGTAGGAACCAATTGAACTTCATTAGGCCGCACTGTAGAGAATCACAACATCGCCCTTAATGGGTTTTTCACCCTGATTCCAAGCTCCATGATTTCATAGATATCATCGTAAAAATACCAGTCTTTTCTTCAAGAACTCCCAAGATTTTCAAAGCTTTTTTCATTTGGGTCCCTCCCTTTCTCGATGATGTTATCGCCAGGCTCGTACTGTGTGTTCAATGCACGCAGTTTCGTGCGTCATAATTGTGACGTCACATTGGCCAAGTCAATGTTGCGCTAAACTTGCAAAACTACTAAACTTTGACACACAATTTTCAGTACTTAAACTGATAATTTCGATTTGAAACTTTCACAAAATGTTTATAACATTATAAGTTATCTGAAAAGATTGAAAAATCAATGTCGAAAATTTGGCTGCATAAGGCCTTTAAGGTATCACCCTTCCCTCCATTGTACCACAAAGCTGTTGGTTACTTTACCACCAACAACCCCGACAGGGTGTATTATTTTGTAAACAACAAAGTTTATAGCCTCACACATTGGGGTACTACTCTAGGTACCTAGGCTTTTAAGCGTTGTGCTAAGCACCGGAACCATCCAGAACCATCCAGAACCACCCAGAACCACCCAGAACCACCCAGAACCATCCAGAACCAGCCAGAACCATCCGGTTCTGGATGGTTCCGGTGTTTAGCACAACCGAATATCGGGATGCATTTTATTACAGTTGGCTGGATGGTTGTATCTTTCGGAAATAGACTTAAGCTTATTGGGAGACAAGTGTTTTCCCCAGCCTTTATTTACTATGGCTGCTAATCCCTGGCTAACATCATCGCTAGTTTTCTCGTCAGTTTCCAGGTCTTCTGCTAGATGCTGCAGCAGTGCACTTGGCTCGAAAGTGGCGTCACTGTCGAGATCGTCATCACTGGCAATAATGCCTCGTTCAATTCCTACCCTGACCACCCCCCGGGACACCCCCGGGCATTTGCACACAAAAATTTCCCGGCCCCCGGGCATTTGACTGGCCATTTTCCCTGGCCCCAGGGCATTTGAGTAGCATTTGGCAAGAACAAGAGCTTTTGCTTTTATAGTAACTGGGAATATAGCATTCTTTCAGTGCCCGGCCCCCAGGCATTTGACCATCAATTTTTCCCCGGCCCCCGGGCATTTGAGCAAGGAATGTTTGTTGACCCCCGGGCTGCCTGGGGGGGATGGTCAGGGTAGGAATTGAACAAGACATAATGCTTAACTCATTGACTACTGCGCGCCCTCACAGGTGTCAGGTCTGGAATCCCTGTACAAAAATTTTATTCACCTGGCTGTGTCCCGAGAACAATCGCGGCAATTTGCCTAAATAAAATATGTCGATTTCAAATACAATTTTTGAAAAAACGGTAAGTAGTAACAAAAAATGTTCTAGAGATGAAATGAAGAGAAAAGATAGAATTTTTTCCTTGTATCATTAGATTTTTAGAAAGCCGATTTTTCACTGCGTTGTTGCCAAACGAAGAAAGGAGAGCATAAGAATCAGTCATAACAAGAGAAGAAACATGCCTCAAAAATCGCCAAAACCAAATTAAATCTACAAATTTAGTAAATTAAAGTCATTACAAAAGTATGTGTAAATCCCTCTAAATAATAACAGTTCATAAAAATATGCGAAATGTTCTTAAATTGTCTTTATTTGTGATATGCTTCGAAGCAGCCGATGCACAGATTGACAGACTGGCCTAGGCCCTCTGTACATCTCTTGCATTTCACACGCGATTCGGATCGCTTTTGCTTCCCCTGGCAGGACTTACATCGGCGCTTTGTTGGGGTGGTTTGAGGCCAATGTTGTTCCCCTGCTCTATCAGGCTCTGTAGATCGCCTTCTTTTCACCCCTCTAAAATCGCCCACCAGTTGCTTTGCCAGAGACATCCTAAACTCGAGCATCGTTTGCTCCTTCACCTTGTCTGTCCTCGTTCGTTTTTTGTGGTTTGGTGACTCGGTCAATAACACCAAAGCATCTGCAATGGCCAGATCTAGCAGAAAAAAAAGAATATAGGTCCACCACCTCTTTGACATTCGTGTTGTGGTGTACTCTGTTCGCATTTGATCTGTTCGATCCACTCCGTTCATGTTCGTGTTGTAGTCCTTGACTGGTTTTGGGCAAGGAACTTCAGCCAAAGCTCCATTTTTCTGCCTACGGTGAACCGAGGCGGCAGCACAATCAGGCGATGAATTGGTACATGCAATCAAGACTGGCTTTCGTTTTGGTTTCTCAAGCCAAGCAAGTGCAGTGACAGCTCCTTTCTGGAAAACTGCACTGTCTCCACTCTGTTTTAGCTCCTCTTTGATGGTCTTCTTTAGATTGTTCTGGTTGTTGTTTTTCGTCTTAGGCCGCAACTCAGCAGGCAAGCCCGATCTGTTTGACCTCATCGTTCCACAACCATATAACTTCTTATCTAACAATTCTTCAAGAAGGGAAACGCTATTAAAATAATTGTCAAAATATAGATGGTTGTATTTCCCTTCCAAGTCCTTGGCCATGTCCAATACTACCTTCTTTCCAAGATCCGTCTCTTTTTTCCCCTGCAAGGGTTTTCCCAGATAAATTGAGAAATTGGAACAGTATCCATTTTCAGAGACACTCAGCTGCCACACTTTTATGCCGTACTTTGTTGGTTTGGCAGGCATATATTGTCTGAAGCCCAATCTACCTCTGAATGCTATCATGGCTTCATCGATAGCGACATCACGAGGGGGGACATAGTTTCTCTTGCATGCTTCTTGTACCAAATCAATAATTGGCCTGATCAGGTAAACCCTGTCTTTTGGCTTCCCATTCGCGTCGAGCTCATTTTTTGTGCTGTCGTTCGCATGAAGAAATTGGCAGAGCTTCTCGAACCTCTCTCTTGGCATCACCTTGGCTGGGAAAAAATTACCAAAAGCAAAGTCCTTGGACCAGTACATCTTAATATTTGGCAAACTTACGATGCTCATGAAGATTCGAAGTCCCATGTAAACTTTAATTTCTTCTACACTGGTTTCGAACCATCTCTTGTCTTCCTTCCCTGCCTCTTCGATTTTCTGGCGTGCATATAAGTTCGTTTCTCGAGCTAAGATTTCGTAGATAGCTGGCGGGAACATTAAATTCAAAAAGTCAAGTTCTTTGCTATCTTTGGGAAGTACGTTTACAGGACCTGTATTAACTACAGCATAAGGCTCGATCGCAGTGCTGGTCAACGTTCTCGTCCAAATCGGTTGCCTTCGTGCTTCCCTCTCTTCGTTAGGCCGACGCTGATCGTCAAAGTCTTCCTCCTCACTATCTCCTACATCTGAAACTGCTCTTTCGCTTGAACTTCCGTCACTAACATCAACATCTGAATTTATCCCAAGTTCTTCGTTCGTGAAGCCGTAAAAATCCTCTTCTTCGTCTGAAGATTCGCCAAAGATATCGATTAGACTCATTTTGTAAACACTAACTGAAGACCGGCCGGCAAAATTATAAAAATTCCTACACAAACTTTGAAGCCAAATATCTCGAACAGTTACTATGGACACCCATGGACCTTTTGACATGGAAAGAAAGAGGATTTCCTCCTCTATTGAAAGCCCTTTGTTTCAGACATACAAGCATGCTGAGAGTAGAGATATTACGTAATTGGTAGAGCATGCTGGTCACGCGCCATATGGCGTTTCCCGGGAAACAACGCTGATTCAAAGGTGCGCTGTATGGCGCTTATCGGGATGTGAGACTGAATCAAAAGGGCGCCATATGGCGCTTATCGTAGTCAATGAGTTAATGTATCATAAGGGTCATCATGCATGTCAAAATTAAGAGCTTGTTTAGGAGCACCAGATGAGGCTAAACCATCACCCATTCGCTTCTTGCAAGTTGTGGAATCATTCAACATTGTCCCTGTGGGATTCAAATGCCCTGTGGGCAAGCCATCAGATGGTGGGTCTTGCATCTGAGTTTGTCCTGTGGACGACAAATGCCCTGTGGGAAAACATGGGCGGTGCCTGACCTGTAAGTTCCCCTCAGTGAGAGCTTGCACAAAGTTCGTTATTGACCCCCATATGGGCTTTTTTGAGCTACCATTTATGGGGGGGGGGGTGCTTTCCTCCCCCCTCTGAAAACTGCCTTAGACTCGTCCGAATTCAATGTAACTTGGCACAGTTACAGAGCAGGTAATTTGTAGCTCGTAGCGTAATTTGGGTGTGGCTGCCACACCTTGTTACGTCACAGTGACGTCACGAAGCTGAAATCTGTGAAAATGAGGCTTCCAAGTTGAATTCAAGTTTAATGAAGATTTGCATGAACTTTCTGCAGTTTTTGGTTCAGTTTGTCAACATATTTGGTGATGAAATATTATTTTATTGAAAATAACAATTTTGGAGTGATATTTTGGCAGAAATTAGCCGATTCTTATGACCTCATTTGTGCGATTAATTTATTCTATGTAAAAAGAGACCAAAAGAACCTGAAAAATGGTGATTATCTATAAAGAATGTATCCTTAGAGTGTTTTTCATTGAAAAAGCTCGAAAAAACTTGAAAAAATTCCTATTTAGTCCAAAATGGCAGCCAAAATGACGTCATTATCAAAAAATGCTGACATCATCAAATTCCAGAAATTCTGTCATCAAATTGAAGCCCTTTGTTTGCTGATTCATTTGCTGTATAATACTTCATAATTCAATCAAATAATTCTATTGAAATCATTGAAAACAATGATTTTGCTGCTACCTCCTTTCAAATACGGGCATGTCACGTGAACTGTGAGTCCTACTGTTCAAAAATTCTTCTACCAAAATGTGGCTAATAGATAATTAGTAAAAGTCAGGGAGGCTGGGGGACATAGCAAATGTCATTTTAAAACGCGGCAAATAAAACCTTGAGGGGGGTGGAATCCACCCCCCCCCCATGCGGATTAGGGTTATAAAGTTGTGCTTAAATTTGTGAAAATTTAATTTACTGAGACCGACTCTTATTTGGGAAAGATACGATAAACCTATTGGGTCACGAATCCCAAAGACAGATTTTGCCGGGGGACAAATTATTGATAGAAGCTTTGACTTAAAAACAGCAATGGACGGTGCAACCCTAATCCCAGGATCGAGTTTGTTCCATTCAGAAATGCAGTTAGGATAGAAACTAGATTTAAATTGTTCAGTTCTTGCCCATATTCGCCCAATAACACCCTGATTGCGAAGAGAGTATTGCGACTGATGAAGTAGTGGGATTGGCTCCTTTGTATACAAGGGAGTGAGATTATTCATGATCTTATAGAACAACGTCATCCGTCTACTCCACCTACGGGAGCTTAGTGACTCCCAGCCAAGCTCTGCATAGATTTTTTTGCGCGATGTCGCCATCCATGTTCCTGATACAGCTAGTGCAGCAGGATACTGAACAGACTCTAGTTTTTCCATTAAGTTTGGCAAAAGGATGTTTTGACTGAATTCACATACTTTAGCTGGAGTATGATAAATAACATCCCCATAGTCCAGATGGGGGCGCACATAAAGCTTATACAGTTTGTTTAGAATATGTCTAGGCAAATATTTGGAGAGATACTTTAGCAAGCCAATGCCCTTCCTCGTTTGAGAGATAGCGGATTTAGTATGAGCTGAAAAAGAAAGCTTCGAGTCCAGGATGATACCTAGATGTTTATGTTCAGCCACTTTCTTCGCGGGTACGTTGTTAAAGAGAAGAACGGGGTGATCCACTTCATGTCTTTTCTTAGAAAGCACTAATTCAACGGCTTGTTTTTGTGGATCAGGATTAATATGATTGGGGTTTCTGATGAACAGATTCTGTCTTAAAATACTTTGCAGCATTTGCAGCTCGTAAACGATGGAAGAGTGTTTTTCAATTAGAACTGACGTGATATCTGATCATTTCTTGGAGCATTTCTCTTGTACTAGAAGAGTTGTCTACAATTTCTTACAACAAGATGACTGGAAACATCTGAATAGATAGATAAAACCAAACAAAGTTTGAACTGATGCAAAATTTTCAGGAAACATGTGCCAAATTAGCTGTGAAGGGTTCATGGTAGCAGATTTCCGTTGAAATACTTCCCAAGAATAGAAGAGCTACAACAGAATATGCCCCAAAGTCCTGAAAGTCGCCTGTTCCAGAGATATTAGCTGCAAAATTTTCTGCATGAGTTTGAATGAAGGCACCAGGTTGGTGAATTGATTGAGAGCAGGGTGGGGGGGGGGGGGTCGTCAGGGACCACATTGGTATAACTGCTGTGCCATAAATTTTTACCGATACAATTGCCGTAAAGGTGGATGAAGCCAACACAGCCGATAGTGGGCCTAGCACTTCCGCGTCGACATCAACCAGATTAAAAACACCCAAGAAGTCACACCAGCACAGGATGGTGAGTTGACTGTTTGTTTATTCATATTTTGACCATTATTCCTTTTTGTTCACATGTTCTACATGAAATTGATTGTGTCACAAATTTAGGCCTGAACGAGTAATGAGATTGAGAGGCCAAAATGATCTTGTGTTTATTTATTTATCACTACAGGATATTCGAGAAGCTATGAAAGAGGCTTGTGAACTGGAGGCACAATACGATTTTGATGGTGATGATGAGGATGAAGAGATGCAACATCAATTTAAAGTTCTTCATCGAGACCAAAGTCTTGCTGAACCAGCACTGGAGGATTCTGACCCAACAGTAGGTGTTTTTTGAGATAATATATTATTAGCACTGGAGTAATGGAAAGGCTCTGTCATTTTGTATTAGAAAGTGTAGGATGACCATGTATTTCAATATTCTAGGGAACAGGGATGCCTGGATTAGAATGACCAGAAAAAAGAAATGCAGTATTTTACTTTCTCAGATTTAAATTTCTAAGATTTATATTTTTTGTTTAGGAGCATCTTGGTTGGTTTCAAAGTACCACTGCACTACCACCAAAAAAGAACAAATATTTTTGTTATGAAAAACAATGTTTTGAAATGTTACTTTATTACAAAAAAGAGGTTTTGAGAATGAAGATATTTTCTCCGCAAGCTGACAAACGCATCACTCTCAGGGTACTTTGCCAAGTGACACAAAAATGACCTTTGGTCTGCTTGGTCTGCTTGGTCTGCGCAGCTTCCTTCTCTGAATGTAAATTTTGTAGATATTTCAGTGAGCAGTTTCAGTATAGATTGCAGCACATTATGTCCTGGTATTTGAAGTATGGTTCCTTTTCTAATACAACAGGTGAAGCATTTTGCAAGTCAGACCCTTGGCTGTGTTAGAGTACTGTCGCCCTGAATGGGTCGAATGCCGTTTTTTGTCAGAATCGTACGCTCTTCTTTCGACGGAAATACAAGGCGCCTGGATTTAAGATTTATCAAAAACACAACAAAAATGTTTTGCTGACGCCTTTCTTTACAATATGGTTTGCTTCTGTTTTGTTAAAGGGATATTTCGGAAGATATGAAGCTTTTCAGGCAGACTATCTTCCGTGGACTCACAAATTTCATCAAATCTTTTTTCTGGTTCAAATGAGTTGAATGCGTCAGCCTTGATTTTTTTTCATTGCTGCACATATGATATCCAGTTAAACAGTTTCGCAGGTCATACCAACCTTTTAAGAGTGAATTCTAACATTTATTGAAACATCTCGTCAGTCTGTGTTGCCGAAGTGCGTATTTTTCCAAAGGCAAATAAATCGGGAAAAATTCGCCCTGAATGGGTCTATCTTTTTCAAACGACTCCACGTAGAGATCCAAGTTTGTGTGTGCTGGTATTGTGTCACTTTAGAAAGGAAATGTGCTACTAAAGTTATTTTGACATATTTTGAGGGTTTCATCAGCTTTGGTGTTTCGTCAGCTTTGGAAATTATCATCACAGTTGAGTTTTACGTAAATTTGAGCTTCATCGGCGCAGGAAAAGCGATAGCTGTCCGTTAAAGTTTTGTGTTGCCAAGAATGCCAAGAGCCAGATAATACAAACATTCCCTTAAAGTTCATTCAGTGTGGTATCTGTAGAGAGAAGCTTGGCTTTCCTGCTAGTAAAATTTCCCTGCTGAGGCCTAAACAATATTTAGACCCATTCAGGGCGAAAATTGGAGAAAGTATTATTTTGACTACTGCTGATGTTAGGCTCAGTTTCAAGAGGAAACAAGAGTAAAAATATCTTTGGCCTAGAAATAACGGTTGGCAAGGAAATGAAGTCTATATTCATAAAGAAAATATTTCCAAGAGATATGCACTTTGATAAGAAAATCAATTCTATTTGTGATTAGACCCATTCAGGGCGACAGTACTCTAGTTGCAAATGGCTCCTTTGCAGAAACCGTAAGGCACGTAACAGGTGGATTGCTCAAAAATTTGAAATAAAGAAACTTAGGGAGGAAATCAAAGGAAAAGATGGCAAGTGTACAGTTCTCTAAAATAATAACATATAAACAGCATTGAGTTGGGGTAGTATGACAATGATACAGTAGACAAAGTTTTCACGTGCAAGTTAAATGCAGTACTTTAAAAGAAGTCAATGAACATCTTACAAATTTCACTTTTTTCTCTTGAGGACAGGCCAATAATTCTTCCTGATGACATCAATCCTGCTTTTTAAAAAAACTTGTCAATTTCTTCTCTGCCCCCTTTTCTTTTCTTGCTCTCTGTTGATGCCTTGTGCTCTTTAAATGATTTATTATATTTCCATGCAAATTTCTCCCCTTTGCAACATGCTTCTTGCAGCTATTACATTCTATCATTGTAGAATGGATGGTAAACATCTTCGGGTATTTCCTATCCAACTCTGATGCAAGGCTTGCATCTTCATTTTTATTCTCTCCCCTAAAACTCAGATTGCGTTGATGGTTCTGAGACCTTTGTGCATGCAAAGATAACCTATTGAGCTATTTAGGGAATTCCCCCAGGGCAATCAGCATCCCATTACAAATTAAGCACTTGGCAAAAGACCACCATTAATCTGCTTAAAGGGCCCTGGTCAACATCGAGGCTTTGCGGCCCTCAGCTATTATCAAGAAAATGCCCAATACACCAGTGAATAATGCGGAACTAGATCTCGCAGAAAAATTCTGTTCCGCGGTTTTCGCGAGTTCTGCGTTATGGACCGGGCCAAATTTATTGCATGGACACGTTTGTGTCCGTTGTACACCACTCGCTGATCATGACCTGGTCTTGATATAGGATGAACAGTACGATCTACAAATCCTCAACAGTTTTGCAAAGGTGCCCCCCTTGCTTGTACTGTATTGGCATATCTTTGAAGATTTGCGGGTGAAAGTAGTTCACGATTAAACTCTGTCAGCAAAAAGGCCCATTGATCATATATTAAATTCATCATATGGTTATTGATGACACAGATTTCAGCAACTGGCCTAGCAAATCTTGGCACCATATCTGAATGTCGACATGGATCCGAAAACCTTTCAAAAGGACACAAACTGCTTCGATTGTATCTACTTTTAATCGATTGTACATTATTTGTTCTTCTTCTAGTTGTATAGCATCAACCAAATCGTGTAGATTTTCTTTTTCGAATCTAAATTCTGCCTTGCATTCATCTGCGTTCATATTTTCTAAATCGAATAGTTCATACTGCCAATATGGAATTTCGAGGTTGTTTGATGTGTTTAAATCATACCGGGTGTCCCAAAAAAAAGTTCCGGAGTTTGATTGAACGCAGACAAAAAAGTTCGTTATCTAGCAATTAATTTTCATTCTAGGTACATGATCAACATTTCAACTTACAGTTTGGCATATCGTAGGAAGAAATCAGTAATCTGAAGATGGAGTTATTAGTCCTAACATCGCATCTTCATGTTGAAGGAAAAACCAGAGAGATTTGTTCGCCTTCCTGCATCATCATGGTGGAGGGGGAATCTCCGGATGAGCAACACAAAAGCTAGGTTTACACATTCTTTCATTGCCTTGACGACACGTGGAAGAGTTCCACTCATTGAGCATATTTGAAGTAAAGTCTGAAAATCGAATCTAATAGGTCTCGGGGGAAAAATGACAGTTTATTCTATTCCGTGCCGTGAAACCGTTAAATAGTAAAATTCCCATTTGGAAGTCCCAGTTGGCACAAGGCAACAATAACAGCAGCAAACAGTTTTCCCGAGACCTATCTGTTTCAATTCTTGACACCTTAGGTTAATTCACACAATCAAAAATGATTTGAATCTAAATTTTATTCAATTACAAAGCAACATGTTCTCTTGTGAGTAAAATTTCTGCCCGCTCGGGACGTCAAGGGAATGAACAAATTGTCAACTCATTTTTTGTGTTGCTGATCAATGGAGTCCCCACAAACGCGAAGCAGGGAGGCGTAATAATCTCTCTGGTTTTGGCTGGAACATGAAAGTGAAATGTTAGAGCTCATAACTCCAATTTCAGATTACTAATTTCTTCATACGATATGCCAAACTGTAAGTTGAAATATCTAGCATGTATCTAGAATGAAAAGAAATTGCCAGATAAAAAGGATTTTCCTATGTGCCCTGACAAACGTCGGAACTTTTTTTTGGGACACCCGGTACAGCAAAGCAAACTCTACATCATCTATCGCTCCAAGATCACAGGCTGCAAGTAAAGCACCTCTAATTTTGTGTAAAGTTGGCATGTTGAAATTTTAGAACGTGTGTGAAGTGAAATAAAACAAGAAGAAATTTTCCCGCCAAAACCAAAACTTTAGTTCCTTGTGTCCAAAGCACATGATGAACATTAGGTTCTTGTCATAATGCTTAATGACGTACATGCAGATCGCAAACAGAAACGTTAGCGTTGTCGTTATCGTTGTTCATGCTTAAAGTCCCTACTATATATGGAGAACTCGCAAAACTGAGCCCTTTATTTAAAACACTTTTCTCAGATTAGCTAAGAGGGAAATTCCCCATATTGTAAATACTGTCAATTGCCCTACTTGTAGCAATTTGTTTCTGCAGACATTTCTTTATTGCATTCTTATGTTTCTTGTTATCTCTTCTCGATTTTCTATTTTGTGCTATATTTTGCGCAGGGTTGGAATGTTAGGCGCGTTGCCAGGTGCCACTGTATAGAAAGGAGAAAATGAAGAAAGGATGCAAATTGAGTAACCAGAAGTTTGCAACATGCACAGAAATATATATCTACAAGTTAAAGTCAAAAGTTAAAATCAAGTTAAAATGTTGTTTCTTCACAAAGATATTAGTGTTTTCATTGTTATTTTCTCTGTTTTCTCTCTCGGGATCTTCCCCATCGAGGGGCTTCTTGTACGCGTGTGGGTCTTATTTCGGTTCTTGTTTCGCTTGATCTCTCACGCTTTGTTAAAGGCATGTGCCCTGACTTTGTTTAGGGTATCTTGCACCGAGTTTTCATCATATATTTCACTGGCCTCGGTGACCAGCGTATTGATTTTTATGAGCTCATTTGTTGCCAGGTGTTGGTAATTCCTGGCATGTATTAAGCAGATCTTCTCTTTGAAAGCCTTTGTCGCTTCACTGAGTTCATCAGCATACTTTCTCGTCAGGTTGGAGTGGGGGTCCTCTTTAAATTGTAGGCTGGTAATGGAGGGGAAGGGACCATCAGCAGCAAACCCCTCAAAAATCCTCACCCTTGAATGGTAGTAGTAGTGAGACCGCCAGTATTCAATTAACAGTTTCAGGATTTTCAGCATCCACCCTAGCTACTTTAGAATTGTCTTTATTAAAGGCACTGTAACTTATTAACTAGATTTGATACAAAAATAGCATTACCTTTAGCATTATATTGTCATTATCCATAGTGTTAACTTCCAGGCCTTTAAGTTTCTTCTTCGCAGCATTGAGTGTGTGATTGGCTTTCTTGTTGTCAGCTCTTAACATTGGCAATGAGATCACGACAGTGCAGTTTGGCAGTTCCTTTTCAATACTTTGTTTCAAATCTAAAAGATCATTGATGACAGTGCCTGCATCATGGTTAACAGAATCGTTGGTTCCCACATGAAGGATAACATTGGTGGGCTTTTTCCTGAGTAAAGGCTTTAGGTAATCCTTCATATCAGCCGTAGTTGCACCAGGAAAATTTCTGACTTTGAAATTTCGGCGTTTGCTGAGCTTTCTTTCATCAATTCCATTTAAGATGCTATCCCCAGCAATGAGGGTGCATCCATGGTTCCATGCATGAGCTCTTACTGTGGTATCCGCTGGGGAGGGATCGGATTTTGGAGCCAAATTTTTGTTATTTTTACCTGACCTAGTTGTTAATTGCTCTTCATTGGCATCTGTATTCTGTTTAGTTTGTTTGCTGGTGACCCGTTGAATTAGTTTTCCTGTTCTTATTACTCTTTGAATCACTGTTAGAACTGTTTTCAATCAGATCATTGTCTTTCCTTGCTTTATTGGAACGATTCTTTTGAACTTGAGACATGGCTTTTGTAGCATTCTGTTCAATTTTGTACTTTTCATACTTTTTCCTCCTTTCATCAACAGACAAAGCCCACTGTTGGGCAAACCCGTCCATGATGTTGAGGAAGGAAAAAAAATCCTCGTGGTCATGCTTGACTGGCTCTGGGGTCCTAATACTGCCTAGGCCAAAACTAAGTTCATCGAAAGATCTATCATGTTTCCCAAAGTTCATGACGTTGCTGCGAGTTTTATCTTTTTCAGTGAGAACTTCTCGACTCTCTTGAGCTTCAGCTTTTGTCTTTTGTCCGCTACTTTCATTGTCGGTTTCTGAGTCGGCCAGCCGATCTAGGCCATTTAGGCCATGACAGTCGGGGCCATTGATTGCAACTAGAAGTCTCGAGGCGAGCTCATCCATTTTTTTTTTTTGCCCTTCGTGGACAGGCATCTCATGGATAGTTCATCCTTCAGTTCAGCAACCTTTAGCTTCGATACAGTAGCGGCGGACAGGTCGTTTATGCTTGTTGTACTTGTATTTCCTTCACTTGACGTTTCCTCTAAAATTTCACGTGCAGTCGCCATGTTCAATTCTAAAGTAGCTAGGGTGGATGCTGAAAATCCTGAAACTGTTAATTTGCATGGGGTGGATACCGCGTCTCATCAGCATCTTGGATTCAAAAAAGGTATGGTGATTGCATCTCTTAATGTCAATGGTCTTCGTAGTCACCTTGATGAGGTTCAATTGCTTTTGAATAACCTAGGGATCCAAATTCTTGCCCTAAACGAGACCAAGCTTGACAGTTCCATTGCAAAGGAACTGACCGACATTTCAGGTTACCAACAAAAACGGCTTGATAGGACTTGCAATGGGGGTGGTGTATCCATATACATTAGGACGATGTCCCTGTAGATGATCTTGAGCTTATTTGTATTGAGATAGAACCACCAAAATGTAAGCCATTTCTTGTAGTTGCTTGGTATAGACCTCCAAGTAGTCCTGTTGGCACCTTTGAGAAGCTGGAAAAGGTTCTCTCTTTTCTGGATAAAGAGGGCAAAGAA
This sequence comes from Aurelia coerulea, assembly GCA_039566865.1. NCBI lineage: Eukaryota > Metazoa > Cnidaria > Scyphozoa > Semaeostomeae > Ulmaridae > Aurelia > Aurelia coerulea. The sequence continues at coordinate 15,251,447 of CM076947.1, forward strand.
ATAATCTTCCTTGGGGATACAAATTGTGATCTCACAGAGAAGATAGCTGACCAGCCCATAGACAATGATTCCAGGCATATGTGTAATCTCTATGAGCTGTTCAGCCTCAAACAGCTCATTGAGGAGCCAACAAGGGTTACTTTGAACACTTCCACCATCATTGACCATATTGCTACAACATGTGCCAGAAACATTACAAAATCAGGCGTGCATGAAGTTTCTTTGAGTGATCACTTTGTGGTTTACTGTGTTAGAAAATTTAATGGTGCAGTAGAAAAAGGCCACAAAGTGATAAAAACTCGCAAAATGAAAAATTTCAATGAAGAAGCATTCCTGGCTGATGTTTCTGGCATATGTTGGGAGCAAATGCTCAATGAAACAGATGATATAAATGTTCTTGTCAACAATTGGTCCAACTTGCTCTCTCTGATTATAGACAAACATGCCCCAATAGCTGAAATGCGTGTCTCAGAGAAATTTTGCCCATGGATTGATAAGGACCTTAGAAACCTTATGGTGACTAGAGACAGGCTTAAAAAGGCTGCAACCAAGAGAAAGTCCCCAGTCCTTATGGACTCATACAGGCAGGTACGTAATAGGGTTAATACCCTGCACGTTCAGCTTAAGAAGGAATACTACACTAATAAGTTATCTGCTTGTGAAGGAAACATGAAAGAATCATGGAAGACAATAAATGAACTTCTCAACAAGAGGTCTAAGTCAAGTAACATTGACTGCCTTAAAGAGTCTGATTCAGAGACTGTTTGCAAAAAAGAAATTTCTAATAAAATGAACACCTTTTTTTGCTCGGTAGGCAAGGATCTTGCTGACAAAATTGACCCGGTTTCAAATCCCCTCCTTTCAGGTGATTACGAAGTCAACTCAGATAAGGCTGAATTTCACTTCAGGACTATTGAGGTTCAGGAAATCAGGGATGCATTTGCCAAGGTCAAAACAGCAAAGAGTTTTGGGACTGACAACATCTCTAGCTACTTTTTGAAACTTGCATTGCCTTTCATTGAAAACTCGCTTGCTTTCCTGTTCAATACATCCATTGAAACAAGTCAGTTTCCTGACTCATGGAAGGTAGCTAGAGTCACTCCAATTTTTAAAAATGGAGCAAAGACTGATCAGTCTAACTATCGACCAATATCAGTCTTACCAGTCATCTCAAGGCTCTTTGAAAAACTTGTGACCAACCAGTTGTACCAACATATGGACAAAAACGGTCAATTTTCCAATGACCAGTCAGGTTTTTTGCGCCTTCGGTCCACAGTAACTTGTTTACTTAAAAATACTGATGATTGGTACAATGGGTTAGATCTCGGCAAGCTTGTGGGACTAGTATTCATTGACCTTAAAAAGGCATTTGATACTGTTGATCATGATATTCTCTGCAAAAAGCTTGCCCACTATGGTGTCCAACACCGAGAACTTTCTTGGTTTAAATCCTACCTTACCAACCGTAAACAGTTCTGTAGGGTTAATGGTGTTGACTCAGACTTTGGGGATATAGAAGTTGGTGTGCCACAAGGCTCATGTCTTGGTCCCTTACTTTTCCTGATCTATATCAATGATCTCCCACAAGCTGTCCGAGATTCCACAGTGTCCATGTTTGCTGATGATACCAGTGTATGCCACCAGTGCAATGATTTGACTCAGCTGACTGAGGCTATTAACAACGATCTTATGCAACTAGACACTTGGCTCCAAGGCAACAAACTTTCTTTGAATGTTGCAAAAACTCATGCCATGCTTGTTTGCACCAAACAGAAACATGCCACTCTCAAAAGTCGGAATGAAGACTTGAAATTGAAAATTCGTGAAAATGAACTGCAAGTTGTTGAAAAAACGAAATACCTTGGTGTACAAATTGACTGCTCTTTGGACTGGAAAGAACAAATCAAGGCGGTCTCTGCCAAGGTTTCCAGGGCAGTAGGCTTTTTGAAGCATGCCAAATCATTCCTACCAAGAGAATCGCTGAAAACTCTCTACACGGGTATTGTGGAGCCCCACTTTCGATACTGTTGCTCTGTTTGGGGATGTGCAGGTTCAACTGAAATTAATCAGTTGCAAAAACTTCAGAATCGCGCTGCAAGAATTGTAACAAACAGCAGCTACGACACCCCAGGCAGACCACTTATTGAAGGGCTGGGTTGGAAGACCATTCAGGAACTCATTAAAAATGATTCTGGAACAATGGTCTTCAAATCCCTCAATGGGTTGGCTCCGCAGTACTTGAGTAGCCTTTTCACAAGAAACTCAGCATGCTCCTCCCGTATCCTCCGCAATACAAACACGGACCTGAGGCTACCTTTGAAAAAAACAGCAAACGGTCAAAAATGTTTTTCTTTCAGAGGAGCGCAGTTATGGAATAGCCTCTCAGCTGAGTCAAAGCAAGGCACACCGTTAGCTTATTTAAGCAGACGATATAGGGTTTCTTCTTTTCTTTTTCTTTTAATAAACATTAGATATTGTAAATGGAGTTTTAGATTGTGAAATAGGCTTTAATTTTTAGATTCTGATGTTTTTATATTAATCATTTTTGTAATTTAGTTTAGTTTTAATTTATGGGAGGGCCCCTTGAAAATCAGCACTTCTGCTGAAGGGCTACCCTCCCCCTTAGATAAACAAATCAAATCAAATCAAATCAGTAGCCGCAGAGGTCCCCGTAAACATGGTTTGGAGGGGCCCCTGGCACCACTGGGGTTCATTGAACATGGCTTTCAATGCGGTACTCTTTGCCATAATTTTTTTGACTTTTTCCCGGCTAATCAAGGCATTTTTTTCGATCTCTTCTTTAAATACCGTTTTGATGATGTACGTTTCTTCTTTGGTGAAAGTGTGTCTTTCAGCGGGTTTAACCTCATTTTCGCTATCTGAACTGCTTTTTTCACTGTCCATATCATCGTCAAATAAATCATCACTGGGATTTTCCTCCATTTCTGTAGCGCTTACCGAGGGAGAATTTTGGATGTCCTTTTTTATCCAGTATCGGAGCCGATCATATATCTTTCTCTCCTTTCCTTTCATTCCACGGTGGATATCTGCAGCTGCCTGCACTTCACAAAGCTTTATTTGACCTTCGGCTAGGTTTCTTGCAAATATTGTCCTTAACTCTTTGTAATCTGGCTTATCGTCCCCGTTTTTTTGTTGTCAAATTTCTCATTAACGTTCGCATAGATGTTGCAGTGGCTGCCAATTTTGTCTTTTTTTCTTGTGGAAAATATACATTTTCCGTCGTTCTCACTGCATGACTCATATGTAAGGCTAGATCAAGTTTCAGTTGCGGCTTGCACGAGTGAATGTGAGTGACTTGAGATTTCCCCATTAAGGAGGCATTCATTTTTTTTCCTGTGGCATTCTGCCAACATTAAGAAAAGGCTAGGCTAACAGCCGACGATGACATGGGCTGTCCATGCCACGTTAAAAATACCTTAGCGGCTTCTGCTGGCCTCGCTGATGCAACCTGTGGCCTGATCTTTGATATAAAAATGTTGAGGTGCCGGAACGTGTCAAGCGTCAAGCACAGATTAGCTGCTCCGGTTGCCACCAACTTCTTGTGATCCAGCAACAACAATGAAAACAGTGACAAAATTGAGCCCCCTGATCAACGAAACGGGTTCGGCTGGTGCGTCATGCTTGGGCATGGTGGTCAATAAACACGTAACGTTGGCAGTGGAGCTACGGTAGGGCTGATGGCCTCTCAAAGCGGGAAACGCTGAGTTCGGATTTGAGTCATAACAATTTATCTCAAAATCCATGGCGGAATCTGCAAAATACACTTTCAAATCCTTGAAACAAATACGTGCATCAGTTTTACGTAAATGATTTTGGCCAAACAGAAGTGGCCAAGTCAAGTTTGGAACAACGAGCATTGTGAATGTGGCGGATTTTCCCGTTTCCCAAACGATAGGCACTTGCATAACGCCAACTGCCCGGAGGGAAGAATTTGGCCCAGCTACTGAAACAGGGATAGGCTGCTCTAATTTAGTAAACTGAAGCACAGGGTTGAATTTAGCTACGGTTTCCGCATGATTTTGGCTAACAAGCGAAACGGAGCAGCAGGTATCCAAGGGCAAGGGTAGGGAAACACCAGCTGAGGTGATTTTGGTCCACAAAATATTTTTCCCAGCAAGATCGAAGGCCGGAAAGGTAGCATTTTGAAGGAGGGATCTTATAGCCGGCATGCTGTAAAGTGGATCTTGCGTCGTAGCCACGTTGGATGGAGCCTGGGGCAACTGGGGTGGCTGGGGCAGTTGTCGTTTGACTTCGTTCTCAATGCTCATTGTTAAGTCCTTCTTTAACATAACTTTTCCGGAAACCAACTTGAATCTTTGCTAAAGTTACAAAAACAATGTGCTTGAACGATATTTTCTGTTAGCAGAAGGACTCATTGCAAACCCCTTTTTATTGATCTTGCCTGGCTTCCAATCTACCAACGGATTGAGTACAACTCTTGCATAATGATGTTCAAAATTGAATCAAATATAGACCCTCCTTATTTAACCAATTTGTTTCAACGTTCATCTGATCTGCACAGCCACAACACACGATCTTCTTCTAATAAATCATTCGCATGCCCTGGGGGGGGGGGGCAAGGCAAGCTTTATACAAAATCATTCGCTTTTTATGGAACCAAGTTGTGGAACTCTTTGCCAATACATCTGAAGGACATAACATCATTGGATTTATTCAAAGCAAAGTTCAAGACTCATTTTATGGACAAATTTATTTCTCAGTCTGATCTGAAATATGGTTTTACAGTTTAATTTTAATTTTAATGATTTGTAATGTTTTAACATCTTATGTAATTGAACTTTGTAACTTATTCCTTTTAACTTTTTATTTTAATTTGTGAACCAGGCTTTAAACAAGCTGTTAACCTAGACCTGTCATTCACTATAAAGAAATTGTACATACATACATACATACAACGACTGAAAAGACTCACTAACAACCTTTTTAACTGAATTAAGTAACAATGAAGGTTGATTTTTCTCAGCCTGAGGTTCTACAAAATTTGCTCTAATTCTACCTGGCTGAGAAGAGTTGCGAGGGGCATTCCGAAAATCCTGGAAAGACACATGGCTTTGAGGGGTCGTAACATGAAGATGTGCCTTGCAAGAGACCTTAAAACTAGTTGAACACTTATGAATGTAACCCCTTGAACATTGATTATTTGGCAACTCACAATATGCTACCAGGGGCGCACATCATAGGGGGTGGGGGGGGGGGGGTGAGACACTCCCCCAATAATTCTGAATATTCGTTCCCAAAATTTTGAAATTCGGTCCCGCGACAACTTCAAGACCTCAGTTGTTAAAACGGCCTTCCGACAAGGGCAATTTTCATTTTTCGGGCCGAAATTTTGATCAAAACATCTTGCAATCAAGGCGTTATCAAAGAATTTTCTTTAAAAGGCACCCAAAAAATTTTTCATTTTCCATTATATCTTTGACGCCATCTTTGCAAGTATTCTCCCCTTCAACTTCAGGCTGCATCCGCCCCTGGCAAGCTTCGATGGCAATCCAGCATATCCAGGGACCGCACAGCCATTGGGCTAGGGGGGCTAAAGCCCCCTCACATTTTTCAAAAATAGGCCTAAACACTTTTAAAAGATCAATGACAACGAAGAAAAAAAGCAACTTGTACACAATTTATGCGTCACCATGGAAAATTTTGCATAGTAATTGAAATCTTTTCTAAACCGAACTGTATATAAATACAGACGTAAAGACGCAAAGACGCAAGTCTTTTTTTAAAGGGGCGTGCGCGGTCCCTGAGTATCGTAACTTGCGTCTTAGTTCAACTGTTAAAAATTCGGTCCCAAATGCATTTACAACCCCCCAATGATTTTCGGAATGTGCACCCCTGTATGCTACTTCAAATTTGTTATAAAAACGACAAATTTGAATACCTGAAGAATTGTCCTGTGGTTTGGAGCTCACATTTGGCTTTGTTACACGACTGTTTGGATGGGGGTTTCTCAATAGTATTCTTTGAGGTGGCTGAGAGGCAAACAAAGCTGGGGGTTTCCATGAACTCTCGGATTCCTTGGGTGGTGCATTTTCCAATGATTCAAATCTTTTCGCAGCTTCGATAACGCCTGTGAGACTAGAGAATGTTGAATCACGGCTGACAAGTTCTTTGCCAATCGAAGGTTGTAATTTCAACATGAAGGCATGAATTAATTCCACATCACCATCTTTGGAGCGTTTTTCAAAAATCCATGGGAGAAGTCAGCAACTGATTCCTTTGCTTGTTGGTTCATGAAATAGTAAGTGGCAAGAAGCTGACGGATTTGTTGTTCGTTTGGGACACCTCTTTGTTTTGTAAGTTGGGTGAGACAGTTCTCGTAAAACTTGATGAACTCATCATTGGAAGTTTTGGCGTTGATCCTGGCTGCATGGGTCGCTTCAAATGTGCAAATAATGTTGAAAGCCCGAGCATCGTTTTGGCATTGTTGTTTGAGGTAAGTAAACCAGAATTTGGCAGCAACGCCAGAAGAAGAAAGGACATTGGTGAGTTGTTTGGCAAATCGATTGAGATTTTCTTTTCCCATGAACTATGGCAACGTTAGTTGAGGCAGGCGAAGGGGAGAGCTTGAGACTTCTTTCGCACGCACAGACTGAAACAGCTCATGGACGGCATGAGACAGGTTTTGTATCTGCTGTTGAATTTGTGATTTGTTGCTCTTTTACGATGGAGGCAAGACCATTAACCAGACTAAGAACTTCTTCATACGACAAAGACATGGATCGATATTTTGGGCCTTAAAGGCGAACAGGTCCTACACCATTTCTGTGACAGGCTTTGAGTTGTAGATAGAAGTCATGTCTGCATGTCATAAGTATTCACAATAATAAGCTTCCAGAAAATAAGGAATCAATCTATTTATACTTAACTACAAAACGGAAATAATCATAGAGACAATAAGTGATTGACAGCTAACTACTACGCATGTGTAAAGGAAATGCTGAGTCCAACATGGTAGCGAGGTTAAAGGATATGACGTATAGGAATAACGGTCCTGTTACAGCCCAATGGCTGCGCGGTCCCTGCTACTAGGTTGAGATGTTTCTCATTATGAAGGAGACAAAAGTTGGCAGACTTACAGCGGAAAGAGCTGCTCGGAACTATCTCTCACCTAACTATCCTACATCCGATATGTGGTTGCATATGTCTATGTGAACAGATAACTAACGTTCTACAATATAGTCAGTTTCCAGACACGTATCATGTTTATAAATAGCTAACTGCTACCCATACTTAACAAAGTACCAGTGACCTTTGTCCACATGAAAAGACAAAACATATGGGGCGCCGATCTCTTCAATATTGTCTTTCAATAATTCATGGTCGCATTCCATTTGTTTATTGTCAAACTTTATCTATCTTTGGTCACTTTCCGCAATTTATAGTCAAATTTTGTTTATTTATGGTCATACTCCATTTATTTATGGTCATGCATCATTTAATTGTGGTAATTACCATTTATTTATGGTCATATTTCATTTATTTATGGTAATTACCATTTATTTATGGTCATTACCATTTATTTATGGTCATTACCATTTATTTATGGTAATTACCATTTATTTATGGTCATTACCATTTATTTATGGTCATATTTCATTTATTTATGGTAATTACCATTTATTTATGGTAATTACCATTTATTTATGGTCATGGTCATCGCCATGCTTCTTCAGCCTCGTTCTCGCGGAGTCGATGTGTGTGGGCCAGTGTGGGCTTGCTAGGCCATGGCGGGCGGCACTGGAAGCGCAAGGGATTTGGCATCACTATGCAAGATAGCTTCAGAAGCGATCGGAGAAATTAACAGTATTGATATACAAAGAGCATCTATGTCTTCAAGGGTAAATAATGGCCACAGGACTGCTGTCACCAGCTCAATACCGAGTCTTGCAGGAGAGTTGGCAAGTCGATTCCCAACGTACAGAAGTTCACAAGAGCGTTCAAGTAACAGTGCTACTGCTACGGGGTTGGGTCATGCTGCAATGGGGCGTGGAAGGAAGATGGATAGGAGGGGAAGAAGGGCATCCTCCTGGAGTGGAGAACGACATCAACCATGTAAAGTTGGTAGGAAGCCCTCCGGAACCGTGAACAGGGACCTTGTTATAATTCCTAATCCCAACACGACCAAGGTGCCGAGTCACGGCAGCCGTCTCAAGCTGGAAACAAGGGGACTCGTTATCCATGAATTTGCAGATCTTGGGATGCAGATAAATTACGAAACCAGATTGAGAAGCACCTTCCCAATGAATACTGTTTGTTTGAATACATGAAGGTAAATATTGCCGATACTTTTATACTTTTTCATTAATTGACCACATAGGCGTAGGAGACAGGGTGCTGGGGGTGCTGTAGCCCCCCCCCCCCAAAGTTGGAAAAGTTTACCAAAATCGGCCATAATCAGGCAGAAATCCGCCCTAAGTCGGGCAAAAATTTGTAAACAATTGATTTTTTGTAGGCCAGCCCCCCAAATTTCATCTTCCCCATACGCTCATGATTGACTACCTTACTCCTTTCAAATTTCGCCTGCCTTCAATTTTGGCTCCCTTTAATTTTTGCCCCATTAATTTTCTTCCCCCTTATGCAGAAGTTTTGCGGAAGTTTTGCCCCCTCGTTTGGACTGATATGACGTAATTTGGATGGATATGGCCCCGAGGAAGAGAACACGGTGGATTTAGAACAACAAAATCACCCCTTAGACACAGCGGAGGACAATATCATTGTTATCGAAGAGTAATGCATGTCTTGTATTTTGTATTACTGAATCAAAACTAAAGTTCTTTTATAGAAAATAGATTTTTTTGGCTTCCTTTAATTTTCGCTCCCTCTAATTTTGCCCCCCCCCCAAATATTTCCGCAACTCATCCCCTTTAATTTTAGCTCCCTCTAATTTTGGGCCCCCCCCCCCAAAGTATTTCCGCAATTTGCCCCCTTTAATGTTTGCCCCCTCTGGGGCGAAAATTAAAGGCAGGCAAAACTTGAAGGGACTAAGGTATGTAGAGCTTCACTACTAATGGCATTACGAGGCGCATTTCACTGCTTCAAAAAGCGTACGAGATTTTTTCAAAACAAAAGGATTTTAAAGATTTCTGAGGGACTTTCATAAAAAGCAAAAGGGATTTTGGCAAAAGTGTGCAAAAGTTTTATAAGTGAAATACCCCTCGAGTACTGGGTTGTGGTTAAATTGCCAGTGCGAAAGGGGTGTGGATATTGACTGAAGCTTAGGAAATTAGAGAGGATGAGCGGTATCAATTTCAGTTTCATTAATCTTGAAATCATTTCTATACAGATTTTATGAATTTTATGAGTTAATAATTGGCTGCAACTTTGACCTTAAAATTTTCCCACCAAATGGTAGTATGATTTCTGTTGATTTTCCGACCATAATTTGAGTCTGAATACCCTCCCTCCAGGGAACATATGTTAACAATGGCAATGTATATTGTTTGCAACATGTATATTTCTACCTAATTTCTTTTTCAAGGCTTGCTATGGAACACTTGTGACACCAAAGCTGGCCGATGGTGTGAAGATGTCAGGTGACATTCTTGTTCGGCTGGTTGGCCAAGGATGCATCTATGTGAGGACCCTCCTTCCTGTAACCAACGAAGATGATGATGAAGAAGAAGATATGGATCTTCTTGTTAATCCTTTTGACCGTGAAGAGAAAAGAGAGGAGACTTCAGAAGGTTCCATTTCTAGCATGAACGAGCAGCCAAGTTTGATAATAGGAGAACCACCAAATGCAAATGTCCTTGGTGCAGAAGTAGAGGTTATAGCAGATGGCAATGTTAATGAACAGCCTGATTTCACAGAGCATTCTATTTTGGGACTTCAAAGAGAAATCAATCCATCAGCTGAAGTGCAAGTGATAGACATTGTTCCTGTTGATGATGCCCCTCAAGATGAAGTTCAAATAGATGAGCCAGTAAGGTGCATTCGCGTTCACAGGGCTAGTGTTAGAGAGGACATGCTAGACATCTTTTCAGACCAAAGTATCATGTTTGCACCTCTTCAAGTACCCTTAGTAAACACTTTTGGGAGAGATGAGGAAGGATTGGGTAGTGGTCCTTCCCGAGAAGTATTTGCCCTCTTTTGGAAAGAAGCCTATAACTCTCTTTTACTTGGTGAACAAGAGAGAGTGCCATACATCAGACACGACTACACGAGAGAGAAATGGGAAGCTATAGCAAGAATTCTTGTTAAGGGATTTACAGAGGTCTCGTATTTCCCCTTTATGTTTAGCAAACCTTTTCTGGCTAGCTGTCTCTATGGAGAAATGAGTGCTGATGAAAGGATGTTAATTGATTCTTTCATGCAATATGTTTCCAGAGATGAAGCTTCACTCATTCACAAAGCACTAGCCCATGAAGTAAGTCTCGATGACGAAGAATTCTTGGACTTCTTAACAAACTTTGACTGCAAGAGAAGAGTAACTGAGTTAAATCTGAGAGAAATAATCCTTGAGTTGGCCCACAAAGAACTTATACAGAAACCACAATACGTCATTAATTGTTGGAAACCAGTTCTTTCCAAGCTGAAATGCTACTTTCCGAATCCTGAAGCATTGCTTGATCATTATAAAGTTGTAATTCCAACTACATCGAAAGTGATAAGCTTACTCAAAGCTGACCCATCAACGCCATCTGAAATGGAGACTTTCAGTAACTTCAAAAGATACATCCGTGGCTTGGATTCTACAAAGCTTGGTGCATTTCTTCGTTTTTGCACAGGATCAGATACGCTGATTACAGACAGGCTGGACATCGCATTCACTCAGTCTGCTGGAGTAGGAAGAGTGCCAGTTGCGCATACTTGTGGATTCACATTGGAGTTACCTGCCACATATGAAAATCTATGTGCCATGCGAGAGGAGTTCAATAACATTCTTAGTGCAGACAACTGGGAGATGAACTTTGTATAGAAAGTGCAGTTTTGCATTTGGTTCTGAAAAAAATGTTTCACGCTGACTGAGCTCTTCTATGTTTGATGGGTGTTTTACATGTTTTCAGTCGTTCTAAATACCTATGAATGGTATTTCGAAATTGCGCCCCCCCCCCCCCCTGAGGAGTTTCTTCATCGACAGACTTTTACAATTTGAAGTTTGATTGGAGGTCATAATCGTTTGGCCCTTGGCAATTCTCAAGTTTAGTGCAGTACATAGCTTCCCAGTCTGTTGTCAGGAATTCTTTGCACTTTGATGAAAATTCTTGGGAGCTATGGTAGACGTAGAAATGCCATAAGTTATCCTTGAGTTCTGTACCCAGTACATATATTGCTTCGGGCAAACTTCGCCTCGTTCATAGTATGAAGCAGCTTGTCTCAGGATAAAAATTTCCGAGGGGCGTACCACTCTTTAAAAGTCTCGCACACCTTTTGCAAAACTTCTTTTGTTTTCAAGAAAAATCCATAAAACATCACTGACGATCATATTGATTTAAAACATCTCGTAAGCCTTTTCGGACGAGAAATACACCCCCTTAGAAATTCCTTCTAAAAGTATGCTACAGGCTGAAATGACACATTTACAAAGAGCAGATCTATATTATATACACGTTTAACGTATTTAGTTGTGTTCTTCTTTGAAGACATTTATCACACTGGTTTTAATGTTTGTTCTGACATGTTCCGTTCTGTTAGCTTCCTTGGTTTCTCAAGAGTCCCTATTTTCACCTCACAGTAGAGCGCCCAGTTTCATTTCCCAAAGAGCTCATTGATTCTTATCTTATGAAACATCAATAACGTGTTGTATTCTGTTGTTAAAATCTGACATTAAAAATGCACAAGAGGGCTAAAGAAAACATACGGTAGGTACATTAAGAGAAACCAAGGAAGCTTAGCTGATTAATATTCTTGTTGAAGCTATGCTATAAGGCACAAACAAGCTGAAAAATGTTGGCTTAGAAGTGTGACCTTGTGCTGTTTTACGTAGCTTCATGTTATTTTCAGAAGCGTTATATGAATGCAATACATTCAAGATCATTCATATCCCATTCAAGATCATTCATATCTATATTGTAAAGATGAATCATAAACTTTAAAAAGACAACCCATTTTTTTATGCCTCTCGCTGTTCAGAGTCATTCGCAAAAAAGTTTCTCAGGATATCTAAACATCGAATATATGTATTCTGTTCCCGTTCAGCTACAGGGCCCAACCGGTTTTCCAAAAAAGCTTCTTGCTCTTCAGTTAAATGAATGTTGACATTTGGGATCGAAACTTGATAGTCTGACTCTTCGGGTGGCAAACCATTAGGATCAACACCGTAATTCTCCACTTCTTCTGGATTCAAGACGCTATCAACTGCCACACTTCCCGAATGCATGTTTGACAGAATTCCATTTGTGAATAACTGCAGTAGAGATCGATTGCGCTCTGTTGATAGTGGACGGTGGTTCATTTGCTCACAGAACTCTTTCAGACAGTTGTTTATCACAGGAATGAAGACTTTATGCAGTGCAAATATATGAACATCATTCAGGACATCCAAGATGTCAAGGTCTTCCAGTTCATAGAACAGCCTTGAAAAAAACATAGCACCCCAGAATATACATCTCTATGACTCCTCTCAACTCTTGAGTTATGAACGGAGCTGCCCGTCAAGATGCTTCCCCTGTCCAAGCCTCGATTCTCAAGCATATAGCGTGCAACATCGAAGTTTTCCATTCCATGGTCGCTGCGCACACGGGAGGGCAGCCCATATTTGGCAACTCCGATCTGAAATTGCTGCAATACGGTTTCTGCGCGATTATTGTTTGCGCAATATGCGTAAACTAAAAGGCGTGAGTAACCATCAACACACAGGTGAACAACAAGTTTCCATCTTATTAACTTGTGGTTCCCGTCAATGTGCCACAAAGCGTTCGGTGTCGGGACAAAATATTTTCGTCTGTGTATCACGGAACGCCATCTAAGTGCGGTCCCAACCGGATCAAGTTTACGAAGGCACTCCCTTATTCTCCTTCGCTGGACATGAAAGCCTCTAGCTCTCAATGCACCACACAGTCTTATTTGTCCAATGTTTGGTGTTGTTCTCCTAATGTCAGAAACAAGATCCTCAAGTGCTTCGTCTGATATGGTAGACCAATTTGAAACAATTCCAGATGCCTCCCTTCGTCCTTTCAAGGTACTTTCACTTATCCCCAACAGATGCGCTATTTTGATCCATGGGAAGTGCATGCTTCGAAGAAATTCAATCTGTTCCTCTTGTACAATCAGTGGGGGTCTGCCTCGATTGCCAGTTGGTAGAGTATTACAGGAGAAGGATGTATTGAAAGTGGTAGGATCTTCATCTGATTCTGTATGAAGAATATTCTCCAGTCCATCAAGAGATGATAATATCGCACTAAGCGAATTTGTAAACGAAGTAAGTTCGACATCACCTTCAGTGTTACTATGTAAAAGCAACAAAGTTTGTTTGGCTTCTAGCGTTCGATTCAATATAATATCTACATAGTCAGCAAACAGCTCAGGGTCCGGCTCTGCATCTCGTCTGCCGGGAAGCTCCGAAATATCAGCAAAAAGTCGCCTCAAGTTATCAAAGAATACAACAAGACCTTGCTCATTCCTCTCCCGTGGGACATATCTTGCCATTTTGTGCGCGAAGCTGTACAAATGCATGAGGCACAAAGTAAAATGAAAGTAAAAAGATGATAGTGTTAATGACCATAAATAAATGGTAATGACCATAAATAAATGGTAATTACCATAAATAAATGGTAATGACCATAAATAAATGGTAATGACCATAAATAAATGGTAATTACCATAAATAAATGGTAATGACCATAAATAAATGTAATTACCATAAATAAATGGTAATTACCATAAATAAATGAAATATGACCATAAATAAATGGTAATGACCATAAATAAATGGTAATTACCATAAATAAATGGTAATGACCATAAATAAATGGTAATGACCATAAATAAATGGTAATTACCATAAATAAATGAAATATGACCATAAATAAATGGTAATTACCACAATTAAATGATGCATGACCATGAATAAATGGAGTATGACCATAAATAAACAAAATTTGATTTTAAATCGCGGAAAGTGACCAAAGATAAATAAAGTTTGACAATAAACAAATGGAACGACCATGAATTATTGGAAGACAATATTGAAGAGATCGGCACCCCATATCTATTGCCTCACGTGGCACTTAGCCTAGCAAAGCGTTTCGCAAAACATAAACCAAGATTAAAACAGTCGTCACTTTTTGAAAGATTTGTGATTGAAAAATAGTTACCTATTTTTATATAATTTTGTGAAACGTGATCAATCCATTTGCTATCGCAACTTCGCCATGAAGCGTACAGCCAAGAGAGAGATGACATCAATGTGACCAAAGTAATTAAGGTAAACACGTAAACAAAGTTTCTTCATGTCACTGCAAAGTCGACCGTCCCTACTTCAATTGCATTGTTCTTTAATGGGTATACAGGTACTTTTTTATCACAAACTAAGGATTTGGGCCAGTACTGAAAGTTTCTTAAAATTATCAGATCTGTGCCTAACAAGGTGTTTTGGACATTACTGGAGCACTTTCCAAGTGATATCATGCAGGAAGTAAGTGACAATGAAGAAAAACATGCTGAAGATTCTTAATTTTTTGGAGATCTGAGAGTCTGAGTTGCTTATAAGCGGTTTCTTATAAAACAGTATGTGTAGACGTTGTAAATTCATATCGTAACCGATGTCAGTTGGTTCTTAGCTTACTGGATGAATCGTCCTTAGCTGTTTTTCATGGAAACAATTTGTTGTTTTTGTTGCCTATTAACCGTGTGAAATGTGGCTATCCTAGTACCCCAGTCTAAAAATTTGGGGGAATTTTTTGGAAGGGGTCTGCATGCTATCTTTTTCAGCGTATCGAACTGTGTATCCTATCCAAGTTTCATGCTCTTATCACAATTTGCACAATTCTGTCCTGACTATTAAGATTCTTTCCTGCTAATCTCTTTCTACCAGTGGCGCCGCCAGGATTTTTTATTGGGAGGGCGAAACATAACGGGGTCTGGGGCGGTGCCCCAGAAAAATTTTTTTTGGACCACGCCCTCTACTTTGGCTGTAAATGCGGCCAACGCCCCTTTTATAGGTTGACATAAAGATAAATGAATCTGTTGAAATAACACAAGTAGGGTACCACAATTAGAAAATGACGTCCTACCGGCGATCGAACGACGAACTTCGGATTCCCAAAAATTTCCGCAACGAATCTAAAACGTCACTCCGTAATGGAATTATCGAAGGGCTGTCAAGTTCTCTCAGATTCAGAAATCTAAAGTATATGGTTTGTGAAAAAGAGGGCATCGGAACCAGCAGAAGCTTCAAAGTTCAGTCAGGGGCGGATCTAGCCCGATTTTTCAATGAGTTCCCATGATGAGATCGAAGGTGAGCGAAGCTAGGGGGCGGGGTGCGGGGGTACTCCCACGAGAAAATTTTTGCAGCCACGCCCTTTAGATTGCCTTAAAATGCTATCAAATTTTTCTTAACTAATTAATAACTGATAAAATTTTGAAATGAAAAGCATCCCACCAAACCCATTGTGGACCTTCATATGATTATAAAGGCCTAAGTTTACCTCAAATGTTTCTCCTTCAGCCAGCCACATTTTACCTTATTGACACATATAAGGGGCCCAGTTTGTAGCCCCTTATATAAGCGCAATTGAACAGATTTTGAAATCGTTTGTTATTTTCATTGCGGATCTCATTTTCATAATTATCGTAATTCTATTCTCAGAGACAAATCTATCTATGAAATCTTGACTAAGTTCTCAAACTCATGGAACTCACGTCAAATCCGCCACTGGATGAGGGGGTCTGGGGGCAAAGCCCCCAGGAAAATTTTCGGGGACACGCCCTTTACTTTGGCTTAGAACACTTCTACCGATCACATGTTACCTGGTGGTGAAATAGAATTGTTGATCATTTCGTAACAGTTGTTACAAGGTAGTGATAAAACCTGCAGAGGCCAAAATCGATGGCGAGTGCTTCTAACTCCAGTTGCTTTCGCGACCAGAAAAAAATTCCGAGTCAGTGCCCTACAGATCGTTGGAAAATGCAATAAGACAGCAAGATTGTACAAACCGATACTCACATTATAATTGCCAAAGATCATCGGCCTTACCCCCCCCCCAATAATTTTACACCGGAATTAGACGAATTAGAAAAGTGGTCCTGGAGAATATTGGGGGGGCGACCGCCCCCCCTTGCCCCCCCCTCCCGGCGCTTCTGCTTTCTACTCGCAATTGATATACATACCGTCACCCTATAACGCATTCAAGTGATTGCTTTGCTACTAGGTTTGGACGGTAAGCACTGTTTAGTATCGACATAATTCATCTGAGGCTCTTCAAGTCAGTTATGTGAATATGGCTCCGAAAGGCTCCAGTTTAGGGAAGGCCACAAAGAAAGGTTATGGTGTGTGCCCAGAAAAAGCTTGTGGAAGACTTTATCCAACCCGTAGGAAGTCAAACCATCGCGAATGTGGCTATTTTCTTGGTTGATCATTTCTTCTTGAAGGTGCGAAGAGCTGCCGCCTTGGTTCAGAAAGCTCTGTGGTAATTTTTGAGACTACGAACGCTGAATGTCACAAGATTTCAGTACATTCAGTGCAAACATCAAACAGAGGCACAAGGCAGTTTGCTGTACACATACCCACAAACAAGATTTGTTGCGTTGAAAAGTGCAAAAATCCTTGAGGGACATTTAGAACCAGTAAAAACTGGAAGAGTTCAGCTGCAACCATCTCAGTAGCATGGCAAAAGATGGAATGTACAGTTGTATATTCACAGAGGAAAACATCTGTGACAACATCCCCGACCTTGAAAAGCGGCAACTGTTGAGTGAATTTCAAGCAAGGAGCAAACCTATGTCATTTCCATCAGTTGTGAAAGTTTCCGTGAAGAACTATGCCATTCTTGGAGACCCGTCTGCTTCTCAGACACTTGGATTTGCCCATGTTTCAGTAATTGAAGATCAAAACAGGGAACACAGGTATGTAAACAAAGGTAATTTTTATTTTGCAAATGACCAGCTTCTCCATTGAACATTATAGAAAAATACACATTGGTGGCACTTCTGTGTAGATCGCCAAAAAGTTAACAAACTCCAATGCCAGGCAAATACAACATATAACAAACAACGGTATTTTTAAATAGTTTTCAAAAACAGTTAGTACTGGTCCCAACTCTTTATTATTCATTATTAACTCGTTTGTTTTTAACAAAAATATGTGTCACCCATGTTCGTTTACCTATAATAGAGAATTTTCTTCTTATAGCCCGCAATGCAAAACAAAAAAAGCAGTAAAGGGCAGAACAACACACGCAAACAAATGGTATACTGTATCCGGTGAAAAAATCATTTACATTGTTATATTCTGTGAACAAACTGCTGTTTTCTTTGGGAGAGCATACTTGTGTTATGAACATTTAGAGTGAGGCAAAATGCTTCCTTTCTTTTTTCAGTTGAACAGAAAGGAGTCTGTTCTCATCTACACTTTTTAGCTCTTGCTAAAAAGCTATGTGAAAACCAAGAGTGTGACATTGATGACCCCGCCCTGTATCTTCCATGTCTGAATCAAAGATACCACACACAAATACCAATCGCATTGCAACTTTGGAAATCCAACTGAAAAGGAAAATACCGTACATAATCTCTAAGGAGATGATAAACAAAGCAGATCAGATTCGTTTTGAAGGAAAATCCATGTCAAGTGGCTTGAAAACATTTGCACCAGACGAGACAACTTGTGTGCGTTGCAACTGCCTCCTAGGCGAGGCTATCTTTCCACAGGGCTGCCGTTCGGAAATGGCAATGACATATTTTTGTCACATAATCATACTTTCCAGCGAATCAACATTAAAAAAAAGAGATGCAGAAATCTTGACTGTGGAGCCAAAAAACAAAATTTTCTGTATGCACTTGGCGAGTTAAAATAACGCAATGCCATACATTTTCCTGAGGTTTTGAAATGATATGATTTCTTTCTAAATGTAATGCACATCATGAACCATATTCAAGGTGTTTGAAGGTGTTTTGGTGCAATATAGAACATTGCAGCCAGCAGAACAGTCAGGTGAACAGGTTTTAACTGGAGCAGAGCCCCATCAATTGAGCGTCACAAGAAGGGGCGCTATCTACTTCTACTCTGGAATCTACTTATGTATATCTGGGATCTACTTCACCTTCAAATTTTCATAATCCAGACTGGAATTTATGAAATTGCTCCATTTGGGATCCTGGCACAGATTTTCTTCCTCCTAACACAAAGGCTCTGATAACCAGGGTACCATAACCACTCACAGGAAAGGAGGGGGGGTACATATTGACATGTTGGATGTGCAGGGTCCCCAGGGGGCCACTCTTATACTTTCCTATAGTATCATGCGTGTACAAAGGTATAACATATGGACCCTAAATACTGACCTACTTTGACAAAATACATACCCTAATCGCGGAAAATTTTCTTGAGAACATGCCCTTTCCAGCGTCACATTGGTTTTT
This sequence comes from Aurelia coerulea, assembly GCA_039566865.1. Lineage (NCBI taxonomy): Eukaryota > Metazoa > Cnidaria > Scyphozoa > Semaeostomeae > Ulmaridae > Aurelia > Aurelia coerulea. The sequence continues at coordinate 15,270,005 of CM076947.1, forward strand.
TATCAATTTTAGGTATCCGATTGCTGATCAGCCCCTTAGTAAAATTGTTCATATTACTGGTGTGATATTGAGTCACGAAGAAAGAGTTATATATGTAAATATCATATATTTATTGAATCTCACACATGTGCTTTCATATTTATCTTTAAGGGCTTTGAACAAGTTCATCTCACAACAAAACAATATGCAAAATATCTAACTGTCCATAAACGAAAAGAACACAGTTGATCCCTCAATCCGGCACCTGAGTGGCACGCTCATCATACATAAATCGCAAATCTTGTGAGCTGGGAACTGTACATCAGAGTATCAATAGTTTTTGCCCGATATTGACAAATACGCTCACATAATTATGTACGGTACAGTTAAAAAGCAAATTAGAAAACTCTCTGGTCTCTTCCATAAAACAGTTTTAAGTATAAATTTGATGAGCCAAATGGTTGATAAGTTATAAAGAAAGCAAATTTTGAATGGTAAGGTGGACGTTTCATAAATAATGATCACATTCGACGGAAAATGCAACTTAAATTCACAATTTAGTCTTTTGTAATAAGCCAATTGGACTTAGGTTTACCGTGAGCCATCAAATCATTGGAACCATTTGTAGAGGACAAGGGATACGACAACAGACAAGGGATATGACAACTATTACGACGAAGTAAGTGTCAACAACTACGCATCTCCTGCTATGTGATGATCTTCTACTTCCTGATAAGTTGATATCTGGATCTGCAACCACGACTACCCTGCCGTCGCTTCCTTGCTCGATCTCATTATTTGTTTCAACTGTTTGTTGCCTGGCCTCCAAATTGTCGTGCTTTCGCTTATTTCGCTTCTCATTTTTACTATTTATGTATGTTTGTAGATCTTTGAGATCATTCTCATTTGCTTCATACTTGTCATTTTATTTTACGCCCATTATTACCTTGGGTGTTAGATTATATTACATTTTTCTTTGAATCAAATCTCAGGTAGGGGACGTTCAACATTCAACGCCCATTATTACATTTGATATGTGAACAACCTTTGTTTTCCCTGGACAGTAGCACCATTGCATTTCCACCTGTTTATACAAAACAACATGCACTTGAATGTTTTCCTTGGAATGTTCATCAAGGTCCACTGGCCTCTTGTACTCCGTTTTTCGCCGTTTGTTTACTTTTACTAGCCTCTGTACCCAGCTAAAAACATGGAGGTACTTTTTCTTCGAAGTTTCGAGTACTGCTATGTCTGAATAAAGTCCTACAACTTTTCTATGATCGGTGGTCACTATATCGCTACAATCCTCGCCAAAACCCTTGTCACAAAATGGTAGATCTGAGGAGCAAATACCCCCCTTTACCCCCCAAGTTAATGTTGCTGATTTCTCTAACTTGGAAAATATCATGCAGCAAGTGTCCTGAGTGAAGACAAACAACATTGACTTGGCGGGAAAGGGGGTTTACGAGATATTTCCGCTGAAGTGGTAGGCACTTTGATTTTTGTTGAGAAATGCTGAAAAATTCAGTTTGTGACAAGAGGTTTTGGCGAGGATTGTCCGAGAAGAGCTCAAATTTAAACTTTTTCACTCAAATGATACTAATTCAATGGTGCTTGTTCCGGATATGTGATTTGTGTTGTGATTAGTGATGTTGATTGTTCAATTTGACGTCACAAAATGAATCAAAATGGCCTTTGGCTCTGAAATCATGGGATTTCCACCTTTTATCGAACTAATCAAACGTACTGGCAGCCAAATATCATCAATTTTATGTAATAACAATTTTTTAGTGGACCAGTATAGCGATACTGCAAGAAATTGATGGGTCACACTACTAAAGAGCGATATCTATTGAAATTGTATAGAAATGGGCACGGGTCACACGAGTCACAGTCATTTTTTATAAAAGGAATTAGATACTGTATTGTTTTGTGACCCGTGTGACCCGTGGTTTTCTTTGGTAAAATGTGTACTGAGGCATGTAAGAAGTGTGTGACCTGTGCTGTGACCCGTGGTGTGACCGGTCGTATAACTCGTGGTGGGACCAATATTCTATCCTAAATGGCTATGCTTCATTCGAATTTGAACACTAAACCAACCACCTTCAATTGATGGAAATATTAAAAACCTCGACCAAATGACTGTAAAAACTTTCACAGCCACATACAATTCTCGTAGCATCACTGTTCTTCTACGCCATATATAAGAAACAACAAAGGAAGAACCTGAGCAAGGGATTAACTTTGTCAGCTGTGTTTCAGATGTTTGGTGTTGCCTTTAAAGCCCCCTCCAGTGAGAAGAGGGGCATTATGAAAATACTTCATGATGAATATGTTTTACAGACAGACGTACCTGTTCGAATTTTCGCGTTTATTTATGTTTTAGTCCTGTTTTACACATCAAAACATGCATACATCCACTTACTCGACCTCAGACAATCCTCGCCAAAACCCTTGTCACAAAATGGAAAAAGGTAGATATGAAGAGCAAATACCCCCTTTACCCCCAAGTCAATGTTGCTGATTTCTCTAACTTGGAAAATATCATGCAGCAAGTGTCCTGAGTGAAGACAAACACCATTGACTTGGGGGAAAGGGGGTTTACAAGATATTTCCGCTGAAGTGGTAGGCACTTTAATTTTTGTTGAAAAATGCTGAAAAATTCAGTTTGTGACAAGAGTTTTTGGCGAGGATTGTAGGTTGATCAACTTGTGTTTTTCCAAATGATTTACTCGCTTGCACTCTTGTTAGCCTATCCTTCGACAATTTCTCTCCATCATTACTATTCAGCATTGATACCAAAGTCGATTTATGTATCCAGGTACTTGAATAGTTGGGGAGTACTTATGGTCAGCAATTTCATCAGATTGGTCGTGGGAATCTTCTTCCATTTTGTGGCGAATAGCATTTGCCATGTCTAAATCTTGTGCATTCATGCATGGTTCTGTTTCATCAGTTACCTCTTCATCGATCATTTCTTCAGTGATAATTCTGTCCTCTTGATCGCTAAAAAGACGAGGTTGTGTAAACCAAAGATTTTCATCCTCCTCTGTTTGCTGTTTTGGGGACATGCCTAAGCCTTTACACATGTTTTGGGCTGTCTCTAAACCCTTCTCCCATGCAGACACAATTGATTTTTCATCAGGATAGTCAGTAAGGTCTGGACCATTTACTTGAATTTCTTTTCCCTTTTCCCTTTTCCCATATGTTGACCTGCTTTTTATGACCATTTGGAATGCTAGGGCCATCAGGATCAGCCCTTAGTTCATTTATTCTGTTCATCTGTGGCAGCATTGTTAGCATGTCTCCAAATGTGTAATTTTGCTTATTCATTACCCAGGATCCATTCTGTGAGAAAAAATCCTTGCAGCAATCGCTGCCTGATTTTTGCCAAAGGTACAGCCTGTGTTGGAGTAAATTCTCTTCCTGCTTTTATGAGAAGGACAGCAGCATGGCACGAAAGGCATATATCTTTATAGCACAGAAGAGTTAAGAAATTATTCTTCAGATTTAATTCTTTCTGCTTAAAAATCCACCTGCGCCAAATCCTTAAAAAATTTGTCACTGTGGATGCGTTATGGACTCTTTCCAACAACCCTAATTTGAAGGAACAAAATATCTCGACATACATATGACACAAGTCAAGGTACACTGTTGTTCCTTTCACGTCTTCTTTGCGCCCTGATTCCCCATTCACTGTTTTCTTTAGACACTCACGTACACGAGGGATGAAAAGCCTCTGTGCTGATCCCCAACTCTGTCTGTCTGTTCTCTTGATATCTTCAATTCTTAGACCATGTTCATGAGAGGAAAATCTTTCATGGACCAGTTCCAAGTGGCCTATATGAGCTGTGTGCCCGCCAAGGCAAAGACGTTGTGTTGCATGATCTAGCGGATACGTTAATTTCTTTCCATTGTGAATATAGTCTTGATTCATAATGTTTGAGAGTTCATAATTTTGACCATTTAAGGTTATCTAACACATATGTTATTATTTATATGACGTCATAAACTTTGATGAAGTCCTGAACGTTACATTTGCTGGCATCATCAAAAATAGATACAACTATATATCATCTGAAAGCTCCCATCGATGCTACGTGTTGAAAAGAGCTCTTTATCTTCTAACTGATGACACTACATTAAATAATTTTTGCCGCGAGCACTTTGGGAATTTACAAAGTAGAATTGTATTTTTGCAAGTATGAGTATGGACAGCCCATATCAAAAATTTGCGCAAAGCCACCTGGGGGGAAATTTTTGGGAAATGCTCTGAACTGTAGCTGGATACCATAGCTTGTTTGTATTTTAGGTTTGGGTTTGATATATTGTTTAATAGGGATGTTAATGGGGGCCATGTTTCCTTCATTTGTTTAATCTGATTTTGACTTTGAATGTGATTCTGAATCTGAATATTGTGCTAGGGACACGAAAGTCCTTAGAAAGAGGTTTGCTAGCCTGCGTGCAGACCCATTGTCCAAAGGAGGAAAGGGTCTGCGCAACTACGAGCCAAAGCTTGCCGGGCCTTCTCGTAATTTATTCTGATGGCCTCGTAATAAGTCACTAAATAGTACTTGATCCAATCCTCCCAATGTAGCATTTTCTATGGCTGTTGTATCTCTTTGTTTCGCCTTTTTTGCAAAGCGTTGTTTGTTAGTCAAACGATTGTTTCAAAGACAGAAGATAGATTAATGAACATAAATGCATGTTTTGACAAGTTCTTTTGAATTCATCACAGCAATGATTCAGCAATCTTACCTTTTGAAATAGTGTTCTAGAATTTTCAAAGGTCCTTTTTTTCTTCTTTTGTGTGATTGTTATCAGACAGAATAGGTTTCTCTTCCTCAGGGACAGGTATTTCATATTTATCACAAAAGACCCAAGAGCGGACTGAAAGCAAAACCATCATGTGAAACGCGATCTGAGCATGAGACTGTTTGCTATGTATTTTGAAATTAATAAATGTTGTTTCTCAAATATATTCTCAAATACCGGCTTCTGTAAAATGCGGGTCCGCAGGTCCGATAAAATGCGGGTCCCACTCCAAAATTGGTGGTACGGTTGACGGGTCTTGCGAGGCTTACGCCCACTTCCTGTTTTCATCCTCAAATGCTTGCGTTCAACCTAGCCTGTGTTCCAGACTCCAGAAAAATCAATAAACAAGCCTAAAGAATATGCTGCAAACATTTTCATCAAACTATGGCTTTGTTTATTCCCAATCAAATTAAGCAAGTTATAAAGCATTGAAACGAGCAAGCGGAAGTACCCTTCGGATTCCTACAAAAATAAACAAGTTTTCCAATGCTCAGCATTACGATATTTTGGTGATCTTCTCTGTGTCAGAATCTAAAAGGCCATTTTTTCGTTATTTCACTATATCGCTATTTTGTTATTTCGCTATTTCATTTTTTCGTTGAATACCGTGCAGATCCTATTCACTGTTAGCCGTGTAAAAAGTATCGAACGATGCATTGGGACTTCCCCGTGTGAAGGGATCCCCTCCAAAGTACAAAGTTCTCCCATATTTGCATTGGAATTGAAATTCTTTGCAAGCTGTGACTCAGGATCTTTTCATTGATCAGGTATGATTTCACAATGCATCTTTTCTTTGTAACCTTTGTGACGATCTGCATCACCATTCAATCCCATTGATCGATATGGGTTTCACTTGATGAATTGCAGCGATGATTTTCATTTCATTTCATTTCATTTTAAATCATTTATACAGGGTAAAAACATTCAGTTCATACGGAAAAAAACTGCTTTACAATGTGCCCTGTTAAAACAGAAAAGAAAACAAAAAGAAAAAGAAAAATTAATTACTCAATAAACTCCAAATTCTACTTAATACATTGTCAGATAAATTCCCTAAAAAAACCTAATTTTAATTATTCCTATCCAAAAGAAAAAAGGAAATTAAATTGCAACAGAAAGGAAAATCGATTGACTATGTTCTTGATGGAAGGAAGTACGTAAAGTTTGTTTTATAATCCTTCCTTTAGTTTTAATTTGAAGTTTGATAGCGAGGGAGACAGTTTGATTTGGTGATCTAGACTATTCCAAACGGTGAATGATGAATTGCTGTATCGCTTCGTTCTGAACAAAGGGCTCCTTGCCACATACAGCGGCCGTTTGTATGTGGCCGTGGGACCTACATTCAAAGAGACCCGCAGACCCGCATTTTATCGGACCTGCGGACCCGCATTTTACAGAAGCCGTCTCAAATACAATTTCGTCAAAATCTTTTCTGTGGTGCGCCATTTTGATTTCAGTGCGACTGACCACTGGTATTTCCTGTAGTTGCATAATTACATGGTCTTTTGTGATATTGCATAAATTAAATTCCAGAAACCTAGAATGAGCGGCAAGCTTTGGCTCGTAGTTGCGCAGACCCTTTCCTCCTTTGGACAATGGGTCTGCGCACAGGCTAGAGGTTTGCTGAGTTTCCATGAGTTGATATCCGCTTCTTTTGCAATACGGCCTTTTGCTTTCTTTGCTAGAGGCATCTTAACCTTCCTTTTCCTGACTCTTTCAGGAGGCGTATTAGCCTTCCTATGTTATGGAGGACTAATAGCCTTCCTCATTCTCTCTGCCATGTTTTCAGTTGATCCGTGAGTATCGGAGTAATCCTTATGTTCCTGACCGCTATCCCATTCTTTTCCACTTGCAAAGGATCCAAAATGTGTTTCTGATTCTTTATCTGATCTTTCTTTATTTTTATACATTGATGGTAACGGTTTATTTTATGTCAAAAGTGTCAGAGAGTTCTCTCTGGACGCCGTATTTCGAGTTGAGGGGGAACAAACAAGGCTGAAAAACTAGGGCCTTGGCCCTAGTTCGACCAGAGGTCCTTGTTATGCGTATTAAATCTTAAGATTTTATAAGAAATGAAATCAGCATTACTCTGCATTACCAGTTCCAGATTGTGTTCAGTTAAACTATGGTTGTCAAAAAGTGGATGCTCATGATTTTTCCATGCATTCTGGCAGCAAACATTGTCTTCCTCTTTCAACATGAGACGGCAAAATCCACATTGAAACCATATTGGATGGTCATAAATAGATTTTTGTAGAATTTCAGTTCCAGCCATGACCTCATCGTTGCCAGCTTCATTGATCTTAAATGGTGATGCAACAATGTTCCAAAGTGTGGGTGAAAATTTTGCCATTCCAGCCAATGACTATGGTAACCTGTTCCTTGTCTAGACTATCACACAATGTCTGAAAAAGGACAGAATAAATAAGATTGCAAAGGTCCTTGTATATGGGTTAATGTATTACTCATTCCAACTTACTGTACATTAACGCAAATCAACAGCATCTTGGAATGTCTTAGAACTCAGGCTAAAAGAAGATGTCAAAACTTAATGAAAATGAACACTTTGTTCTTCAGTACGAAATGAGGACCCCAAGTACAGGCTGAGAAATGAAGAAAAGTCTAAAAATCGAAAAGAGGCAACAAATAATGGACTTGAGGCTAGTAATCATTATCTTTCATGGTAAAATCCTTTCGTTGTTGATTGTTGTTGGTGGTTGTGGGTCGTTGTGTAGGTCGTGTAGGTCATTCAGTTCAGTTCATTCATTTTTAAAATTCTACTACTACATACAAAAATCCTTTAAAAATACAACAATTAACAAAAATTATAACAAGATTACAAGAGACAACAAAAAGACTAAATGTTAAATATTACAAAAATAGGAAATTTGCATGGAGGGGAATTTCTTAAGGAGGAGCTCTCTCAGTAGGTAAACTAATCGAGGAGAGAGCACGCCCTGTTTTAAAAACCTATTATGATATTATTTGATCAGAAAGACTTTTTAGATAGAGTGATGGAGATTGATTGATACACGAAACATTTTTGGAAAATTGATAGTAATTGGTGGAGAACAAATGTAATTTTAGTCTCTTACGAAAACTAATCAATGTAGGAGATTATTGATGTTGAACGGAATGTTGTTCCAAGATTTCGTCCCAGCATATCTAACAGATCTTAAACCATATTGCAAGGTGTTGTGCCGTGTCATAAATATACCAGCCTCACGAGCCTGCCTTGTATCATACTGATGAACATCTGAAATCATTGCAAAAAAATATGAAAATAAGGTGGAGATAGCCTATTAACAGCCTCGTAGACAAATGAAAGCAACTTTAAATCAAGTAAATCACACAGTTTAAGAATTTTCAAGTCAAAGAAGATTGGAAAAGATGGAGATGTAAAATGTTGGAAAGCAATAGCTCTAACAACTTTCTTTTGTAGAAGATATATTGGTTTAGTGTGGATGTCATAGGTAAGACCCCAAACAATGATTCCATATTGTAGAAAGGAAGAGAATAAAGAGTAATACAATGAAACTAAAACATTTGTACCGGGTGAGCCAAAATAAACTATGCACGTTTGGCAGGCCACAATAAATCGTACTCAGGTCCGATTTTGAATATTTATGACTTAATTGTTAGCAGAAAGCCTGAATTAGATACTGGGATTTTTGCAAATTTTTCCGTTTTCAATTTCTAGAGCTAGAAGTGAGTTTCCTAAAATTTTAGTTTTCGAAAACATTGAAAACGACCAAAAAACGTCGGTCAAATTCTAAAGATTTAACATGAATGAACAAAGAGAAAACGTTTTCAGGGGGATTTGGGGGTACAGTACGAATTCTCGTACAACAGATTACAATTGGTCGATTTCGAAATCCCAAATCACCACGAACGAGTTCTCTCTTTGCCCATTCATGTCGATTCTTTGGAAAACTTGATCGATGCTTTTTGATCGTTTTCAGTGTTTTCAAAAACTAAAGTTTTAGGAAACTCGCTTTTAGCTCTAAAAACTGAAAATGAAAAAAATTGCAAAAATCCCAGTATCTAATTCAGGCTTTCTGCTAACGATTAAGTCATAAATCTTCAAAATTGGTCCTGTGTACGATTTATTGTGGCCTGCCAAACGTGCATAGTTTATTTTGGCGCACCCGGTAGGTAGAAGATGCCTTATTTTAAAAAATATACCACATGTTCTTGCTAGTTTTTTTGAAAGTTCACTTAAGTGATACTTCCAGCTAAGATTTTCGTCCAAAAGAAGTCCAAGAAACTTTACATATTTAACCTGTCTGACAGGCTCCTTACCAATTTTATGTTTATAGTTTCATCCAAAGAATTTTTGCAAGAGTGAAAAATGATACAGTTAGTTTTATCCACATTTAATGCAAGTTTATTAGCATCAAGCCACCTCTTGACCTTATTAAGTTCTTTGTTGACAACCTTTTGTAGTTTTTTCAGACTATCAGATTCAAAGTAGATGTTTGTGTCATCAGCAAAGAGATAGAAAGATAAATTTGGATGGGTTTTGTAAGGTGTTGTAGCAGATATTCCATGTAATTTGCTTTCAGCTGTAAATCTGGCAACCACTCATCTTCTTAGAGTTGACTGTCACAGCCAGGTAGTTACTAATCCTATTGCTGACAAGGTTTTAGACAGAAAGGTAAATGAACTATTCGAACTCGAAGCATTAGGAATAACTGAAGTAGACTCTGCTGAAGAAACATTTACAAAAGATATACAATTTGAAAAGGGTCATTACAAAATAAAGTTACCATGGCGTGAACGCCATGACATTTTGCCTGATAATTATGAATTAAGTGTTGGTAGACTGAATTCTACTCTAAAACGATTGAGAAAGGAGCCAACACTTTTGAAAGAGTACGATAATGTGATTCAAGAACAAATTAAAAGTGGAATTGTTGAAGAAGTTAAACCAAATTTGAACGAACAAACCAAAGTTGGAAAAGTTGTACCACAAGATGTTACTACATTAGATGGCAGTGCTAAAATAAGCGCAGAATCGCCAAGCTTAAAGGAATATCTCGTAGGATTACGCGAAACAGACAAATTAATTTCAGACAATCGAGGAGACCCAACAGTTTGCATTGGAGACGTTGTGACCGTACACCAAGAAAAGACACCAAGAGGATTCTGAAGACTGGAACAAATTCTGTACATACGTTGCTATCGGGAGCATGGACCCTGTCGTGATTATTAAATTATTATTTTGGATTCAAAGAACATTACACGTTTTTTATAAAAAACTTGGATCAGCACTTAGTACTGAAAGTGTCTTAATTTCGCATGAAAATGTCGGTGTTTTAGAAGTAAAAGTTTTTTAATTGGTTTCTTATATTTGTGGGCCTAAAATTGCGGTATTGTTCGAAGTTGAGCCTTCTTCTTGAGAAAGGGCTTCCATTTTGCATTGACATTGTCATCAAGAAGAAGCCATGCACATCAAGGCAAACATTTACCAATTTTGCAGTTAAAAGTCAAGAAAAGACGAATGTACCTTTGTTAGAGAGACATAGAATAAGAGAGGCATACAGAAATAAAGTTTTAGAGTTTCTTAACCGTTCTTGAGCGTAGTACTAGAGTTTCTTAAATTTTTGGTCATCGTAGTACTAGTTTCTTATAAAGCAGTTTCTTATAAAAAAAACGTGTAGCAAAAAAAGAAGAAAACAAGTAAAAAAATGGACTTTTGTAAGTAACATTGAATCGTCAATGGAAACTGTAAGTACATTTATCATTTTCAGTTATGCTGTAATCATAATTAGGATATAGAGAACAGACATTTTGAACAGCCAGAACATTTAAGAGTTCTCTTTTTTGCAAGTGTAATACACTTGCAAGGGGGAGTGTAAGAAATAGCGTAAATCAGTAATTATTGTGTAGAAAAGTATTTTAGGAAACTCATTGTTAGGAGGCATGCCTATCTCAACATGTGATCTGCATGACCCTAACTGAGTTACACGCCCACTTAGTATTATTCTAGAAACCGAACTCGAACTGAAGGAACACATATTTGAACATGTATTTGAACTAGAACCTCGAACCTAAACTTATACGAATTGAATGTTATTGAATGCATTATTACATTGAAGTTGAATTAGAGAATATACAGTCCTCGAAGATTTAGAGCCTATACCGTAAAAGAGACTTGTTTATGTTTATGTGGAGATCTATTCAACATGTTGAGACGAGCCTAACCAGTATGGAACACGAAAGGGATTTATCCCGACGTGCAAACTTTTACACTATCTATCCTGGTGGTCATATTTGGCGCTAGTGAAAGTTGTTGACTGTTTCAAATCCACCACTTCATTTCTCAGAACACGTACATCCTGCTTGATGTTTTCAAGCAGCAATTCAATTAGAGTTGATTATGCCCTCTCCTGAGCTGTGGGCAGTTATTTCAGTACCTCTAGAGTCATGAAATCAGATGGCATGATAAAGTGAAATATATCAATGCATTGAATAACATTTGCATCAACTGAAACTGAAATTGTTTGATTTTTATAAAAACAAGATACTTAACTGCTAATGAAATGGTCAAATTAGCTAATCAACTTCACCTCAATGCTCAACGCACGTGTGTTGGCCATCTTGCATCTTGAACTGATATGATAGCTTTCTAGCCATAGTGTTTCTTCGTTTGAGGGCCATTTTTCAGAAACCAAAGCTTGGATGTCATGCAGAAAATAAGCTTCAGAATCAGTGATCAATCCGCTTTTGATATTATCAATCAAGCCTTTTTAAATATTGATCATGATTGAACGAAGCATAGCCATGTTGCTGATTAAAGGACTTTAAGTTGATGCCTTTGAAGACAGGAGAATCTGATGAGTCTGGAATGAATACTTTGTTTCAAGAGAAATAATTTATTTTTCCGAAGAGCATTGAATGTCCACCTTACATAATCATGTTTTTTGGTGATGGTAATCTCTCTCTACTGGAGACGTTGTCCCCCTAGTCTCCCCAGAGTTTCAAAAAGCCTAGTCTGGATAGGGTTAAATTGATTTTTTTCACGTAAATATCTTCCTTTACTCTTATTTGCTACTTCTGGCTACAATTCAGCCTGTTATCACATGTTAATCTGGACGAAACTTATTTTTTAAGTCAGTAGCTCAATTTTGACCATTATCCCATTGTTTTTGGTTGCCTAGCAATGACCCACGTGACCAATTAGACCTCTATTGGTGTTTTTGTAAAGCTAATTGTCCAAAGATCTCTTTGGTGCAGAGATTGTAAGGTATATCCTTTTTAACAAAGAACTCCCAAATATCTGAAGGATTAAGATGGTTCATGGTCTTATAAATCATAAGACTTTGCAGATTCTTCTGGTGAACTGTAACGCTTTCAGCCCTGGCTAAAAGCTGGTCAAATGATGAGTCATAAGTGAAAAAACTTGGGTAGTAGACATGTGCTGCTATAGAACCGTGCACACAATTTGTTGCCATGCCAGCACAGAACCCCTACCGAAAGTGCTTGATTCTCCCAAAGCCCCTTGAATGAAAGCGAATGTAGCCGCTCTGTTGTCTGTGGAATCAACCTAACTTTTTGGGTAAGGTGCCAAACAAAACGGCCTCTTTCCTACCTTTGCCTTCTTGAATATCTATAGCTCAACCTCTAATTTAGCGCAAGCCTGAACCAAAAGCAAGATCTACACCATAACAAGCCTGTACTTTTATCTTATGTTACATAGCAGCTATTCTTGCGATGGAGACTGACTGCTCGATAAGTCATACTCTCTGGTTGCATGACATTCATTCCAGCATTGGCAACCTGTTTTTGCTGAGCAAAGAACCAGTGGCTCTCCTGGACTTCAACATTTTCTGCACTTGTTTGATGAGTTTCTTTTACAAATTTTGCACCTCAAACATCTCGAGTTGCACGTGGTTTCATCAATAGACATTCTCTTGGTATCATGGCATCCCATTTATGGAGAGGTAATCGTGTGAGCTAACTTTCACCTATCGTTTGGTTATGTGAAGACACCATACAGTAAATCCTCGCATATAAGAACCTAATTTTTGAGAGCTAGGTTGAAATAGGTTCTTATTTTAAAGGTACTAAGCCAAATTTCAAGGTATAATGGTTCTTATTTTAAGAGTACCTTGCGAAGGCCATTTGAGAACCTTCATCAATGATTTTCAGCCCTCTTATTTGTTTTGGCTAGGTTATAATACAGTAGAAACACGCATAAAAGAACCTGTTTTTATAAGAACCTAGAGGCTGAAATTCAATCTTTTAACCCCCTAAATAAGAACCCCTAAAAGGCTGAAACTGGGAAAGGTTCTTATATAATAGCTTTCATGTAAATTATGAAAATGACCAGAATTTTTATAATTCTGATCAGACTTCTTCATTGGTACAAAAGATTTGTTCTCAAGAATTCTCAAGAAATCTCAAGAATTCTTGGGCTGGAAAACAGTGTTAATGTGTGCAAGGCCTGCTTCTATATAAGAACCTTTTTAAGAACCTTACAGGCTGGAATTTACAATAGCAGCCATTTAATTAAGAACCTATCCAGGCTGCCCAGAAAAAACCTAGGTTCTTTTATGCGGGTTTCTACTGTATACCTAATAACCAATGCTAAGCTTTCAAACAGCAGGGGAGGAGATTCAAACATTAAAAGCCCACTGGGACAAAAATGAACTTAACACTGACAATCCAAAACCAACTTTGCTACCCCCTGCAATAAGAACATATTGTTCATTAAACTGAAACAGGTTCTTAATTACAAGGTGCATAAGTTAGGAAAAACAGCCTGTAGGTTCTTATTTTTTTAGGTTCTTATATGCGGGGATTTACTGTAATGCAAAATTATTTTCTCCCCCAAAACAAAATGTCTTGAAAATCTCCATACAGCATTTCAGGATTATCACTGAATATATTGCTCACTATGCTTCTGAATCCAGCCATTTTGCGAAGAGTCAACACTACTTTCTCTGATTTCTCAAGTGTGTTCATCTTCTATTTACGATTTTGTTAAAGACACTCGTAACACACCAGCACAGGATCATAATAATTAGCGGCTGCAGTTTAGTATGTTGCAACAAATAGAGACGGAAGTTAACCCTAATCCATATTGGCTTTTTCGAGCAACCATTTATGGGCGGGGGGGGGGGGTGCCTCAGCCTTGTCATCAGCAGGAACAAGCAGCCAAGACTGTTCATCTGAAGAAGCATCAACATTGACACCATTTTCAGTGATACCAACGTAAACAATTCCGATAAAATCAGAAACACCAACAACGTTTGAAACACCGATAATATCAGCAACAACATCCACACCAGAACCCAACTTGCAGCTTCTACAAAAAGAGCAACCGACTGATGGCTCTATTAAACAAATAGCCGAAAATGCAATGTTTAATACCCCGACTAAGGTTAGACGTGCCATATTTGATGTCATCATAGTACATGCGGGGACAAACAACGTACGCGACAAGTCACCCTCAGATCTAGCGGAAGTCATAGTAAATACCATGGAAACAGTTCAGAAAAAGAGTCCATCAGCATGCGTGGCATACTCTGCTATCTTTAAAAGAAAGGACGATCAGACTCTAAATGCGAAAGCAAGAAAAGTCAACAAACTCCTAAGTGAAGAGTTGAGCATTAGAGGTATGGACTTTATTAATAACGATAACATCATATGCAGCAATTTATGGAAAGATGGTTTACACCTTAATGACGGTGGGGTGCGAAAATTTTCCGGTAATCTGAGTAAGTTTATTAAATATTGCTAGGGGTGTATCAGCCCTAGGAACAATATAATTAACAGAAGAAGTTTTCGTCCAAGGAAGAGAAATAGTTTCAAAATTGCTTTCCTGAATATAGTTTCCCTTCAAAAACATAAACCTGAACTTGAAATCATCCTGCATGATAATGATATTGATATAATTGGTCTTAGTGAGACACGTCTTGACAGTAATGTAACAGACTCTGAAGTCTCCATAGGAGGATATAGGATTTATCGAAACGATAGAAATAGCAATGGGGAAGGAGTAGCAGTGTATATAAAGGAAAATCTCCCAGAACCCATTATTAAGCTAAACAGTGATAAACTCGAGCTCATTTCTCTTGAAGTTTCTCAAAATGTCCATGCAAGGTCCTTTCATCTTGTTTGTTGGTATTGACCCCAAATGCTGGTATCGATGAACATGCATTTGAAAACCTAAGGGGAATTTTAAAAGAACTAGATAGGGAAGAGAAGGAAATTAGTTTGATCCGGGACACCAACTGTGATTTCAAATGCAGCAAAAACGCAAATGCTAAGCAGCTCAAGTTGGTTTACTCCGAGTACCAACTCAAACAGTTAATAAAAAGTTATATGCGGGTTGCTATGACAACGACAGAATCTGGAGAGATAGTTAGTTAGTTAGTTTTAGTTGGGGTTAGTTAGTTTCCAAATTGGTGGGTTGTTTTCGATCATGAATATATCATCTTATGGAATTTAATTATCCCATCTTATCCACAGTCTATCATGCAAATTTGCAACCCAGGCGAAATTTCAATCAAACATCATTCTGTTCTCTTTACAGTGGAATAGCCAAATCCTTTTCTAAATTCCTAAATTTCATAACTTTTTTACTATACCCTCGATTCAGTCAGAAAAAATTGCAAAATTAAGCTAAATTCAAGGTCTTTCATATGAGCTACTTCACACCTCCCCCTAGGCAACTTTAAAAAATTGCCTGACCACCCTACCAATGGGATTTTACTAAAGAAAAATTGGATGGTTGTTAAATACCAAAAACAAGTTACTGATAAATTCAATTTATACTTCACCAGCATATCTTCAAATCTCGTGGATAAGCTCTCGAACTCTAATACAGTATTTCGTGACTATTTGAAAGATCCAATTGCAGATGGTTTCATGATAACCCCCGTAAGTGAAGTAGAGGTACTTGGCCAATTGGGAAACCTAGATGAGTTAAAGGCTGCTGATTCTTACAGCATTCCCACTCAACTTATAAATTTAATAAAAGATTATGTAGCTAAACCCTTAATTAACTTGATGAATCTTTCATTCAGCTCGGGATACTACCCTAAAATCTTAAAATACGCTAAGGTAATACAAATCTTCAAAGCAAACTCCAAATATGAAGTATCCAATTATCGTGCAATTTGTATATTCCCACTCTTCAATAACTTTTTGACAAATTGATGTATGCTCGCTTAATTAACTTTCTTCACGAACAAAAGGTCTTATATCATAACCAATAGACCCCTTTCCGCGTGACGTAACACTTCGATGTAAACAAGGTGCGCGCGCAGCTGTGCCGGCAAAACAATCAAGCACATGGGCCAGCACATTGGGAATCCACCTGTTTCCAGTTAGATACAACGTGCACTGTTGACTATTAAACCCTGAAAACTTCGGAAATATATTAAATTTAGTCATAAATGACTTCAAGAATGGCTTCTGAATACGTTGAGCGCCTTGAACCCGAGGAAAGAAAGCAATATTTGTCGAAATTAACACTCAAAAGTGGTGAACAGCTCCCGGATCCTTTCGCTTTAGAATGCGGTTGGAATGACGATATCTCAAACCTTCCTGACCTTTCGTGGCGAGAGGTGACCGAATATCTTCTAGATACGCCAAGTGTCTATACCAAAGAATCGATAAAGTCACTGGAAGCCTACAACTACTTCACATGCGGTCATGTCCAGGATTGCTTCCATCACAACATTTCAAAAGAAAGCGAGTTCTGCTGCATCAAATCTGAGGTAAGCCCAAAGCCCTTCATTTAGAAGAGCTTTCTTCTGCTTGTAGAGTTTTATTACTTTTAATTCTGTCCAAGTTTGTTTTCAAGAAATCAAGATTTTGACAAATCATTACTTAGTTTTCTTTAATTTCTCTTATTCTATTGCCAACGTTTGTCAAGGGTTTCTTCTTGGTAAGGTTTCTTCTTGGGGATACACCTACCAACACACGTATTTTTCTTAAAAAAAAACCGCTCGGAGATCGTCAAAATTTAAGAAAATCCAGGGCAGGGAAATATATCTCAAGAAACTATTCGTTTCGAGAAAGGAAATACTTAGGATATTTTGACTTTATTTCACTAGTTTCTTGTATCATATTACTCGGACTAATGTATACAGTAATATATTACCCGGAAAGGCATAAAAAAACCTTATTTTTTCCAAGAGGGCACATCTAATGAAAATGAAGATTTTTATGGAACCTTTAAAAGAAACTTGCAAGAAGAAACTCTTAGAACTGAAAATCTGATACTTTTAAGAAACTTTCAGTACTGGCCCAGATTCTTAGTTTCTTCTAAAAGTCATCTGACAAAGAAAGTCACTATTTTGGAGGCAGTATCAAATATCAACACAAAAATTTAATTAAATCTGAATCAAAATAGACTTAGTATATACACACTGCTGTTGATACAAACTAACTTTCCTTTTCTCGTAGGTGTTGCCCAGTCAGCGACAGGGACAAAAAACAACTTTGTACAAAGCATGGGTATGTCTCCATGAGAAAGACGGATGGATTCTCACGGGAAACTGTACATGTATGGCTGGACTGGGGTCTGCATGCAGTCATATTGCAGCACTTCTCTTCAAACTGGAAGCAGCTGTCCATTATAACTTAAATGAGCAAACAGCTTCAACAAGTCAGCTTTGTGCATGGAAAACCTCCAGAAAATGTGTGACACCTGCACCATTGGCTGCAATCAATTTTTCAAGACCAAAAAAGCAATCGTTGCCACCAGCTACCAAAAAAAAAGTACCCAACAAGCATTTCAGTTGCTATGACCCAGCATCAGGCAGTGATCCAATAAAAAGAGATGATTTTGATGCACTGTATCATGCCTACCCAAAAGCAGCCGTGTTCACCAGTCTACCATCTGATGAATTTTATAAAAGTGGACCAAAAAAATCAACAAGAAAGGTGCCTCGAATCTCAATAAATCTGAAAAATGACAGTGAAACTGATACAGACTGTGAAAAGGAAACAAATCGAATACCTGAGCCCCTTACAAGTCTGTTTGACCCAACTGCCATCAATATGACCGATGAAGAGCTTATAGAACACGGAAAGAAGCTTTACAACAAATATTGCTACACTAACTACCAGAAAATGTATGAAAATTTGTGTGAAGCTACCAGTGAACAAGCTTCAAACAAAATATGGATGATACATAGGGCTGGAAGAATAACTGCTTCCACTTGCTACAAAGTGTCAAGAATGCAGGACAGTAAGTCACTTCTTGAGTCAGTAATGCAGTACAAGCCTCCATTTACCTCAAAATATACCGAATATGGCAAAGCTATGGAGCCTGAGGCATGCAGAAGCTTTTTCTTAGAAGAATCAAAGAACCATGAAAACTTTACAATTTACCAAAGTGGATTGGTGATTGATGCAGATTTTCCATGTCTGGGAGCTTCGCCGGATGGCATTGTTACATGTTCTTGCCATGGCACAGGAATTTTAGAAATTAAATGCCCTTACAAATACAAAGATGGTTTGATAGGTTGGTCTAATGCCAAAGACTTTCCAATTGATGAAACTTTATTAGTTAAGCAGAACCACATGTATTACTATCAAATTCAGTTGCAAATGGAATTGTGTCAAGTAGAATTTGGTTATTTTTATGTTTACGCAAATGGAGGTGGCATACTGAGCATGGTAGGAAGAAATGAACCATTCATCAAAGAACTTAAACAGACCTTGGAAGCTAAATTTTTTGAGCACTTTCTGCCAGAGATTGTCTCAAGAAAGTTGGACCCAAACACAGTGAATGATCGGGGACTATTCTGTGATTGTAGAAGACCAGAGTTTGGACAAATGATATTCTGTGAAAATGAGTCTTGTAAATTCAAATGGTTTCATTACTCATGTGTAAACATTTTAAGGGCACCTAAGGGGAAATGGTTCTGCAAATATTGCAAGAACAGGAACCAAAAAATTGTCAACAAAATTTGATGTCACCTTTTGATATAAACATGTGTGCAATGTCTGCGTTGTCTCATAATCTACATACTGTAATTTCATTTCATTTTGTTATAAGATTTATCATCTGATCATAGGTTGTTTTTTGAGAAATTATTTAACTTATAAATTTCTACTCTCACCCATTTTGGATCTGGAGCTCCAAGCCAAAATCTCAAATCAATTGATTGGGTCTATTTTGGTTAAACTGGTTGCGTTCCATGGTACAATGGTTATATGTATTTGGATTGGGATATGGCTATTTGAAACTATTAATGCATACCTATGTTACCCTGGTTTACCAAGTTAAACTTTATAAAGCCTAACTACTCTAAACTTTCTTAACTTGTTACACTCGTTTTGTTTTTAAGAAACTCAGCTCTGGACTTTTTTCACATAATAACTTATCTTGAGCTGCAGTAAAAGTTTCATACAGAGTTCCTTAAATTTGGAGAAAAAAAAGAATTTTCTTATAATATCCTACTTCCCTGATGGCAGCTAATATAACCTGAGAGTCCAGAGCAACCAACTCATAAACAAATCCTTTGGACTATAGCAAACTATGTTTCTTTCAAAAACTGTTCATAACTCAAAACCAGAACTGAAAAGTTTCTCTCATTGCTTTTTGTAGAGTTTCTTAAATTCTCTGGAAAGGGACTACTGCATTTTCTTCCTAGAATTTCTTGAGAACAAAATGAGTGTAATACCAAAGGATGATATCTGGCATTCAAAATATACAATCTTGCATTTAAGCAAGATGATACATTATGTACAAGTAGGCTATGAAATAAGCAATCAAAAAAGCAAAGGGAATCAGATCCTTCAGAAACATGTATTCAGATGCAAAATACCTTCTTATGTTGATGAATAAAGATAGATTCATACTCTAAACGTAACGCAAAACAACACTCTTATTCAAATTTACTAGTGCAGAAACAACTACCATAACGTTATCAAGGAGTTCTACTTGCGAAATGGGTATAGTGCTCAGCAAGATGCGAAATTTTTTCAGTTGTCCTATAACTCGTTCGACATGGATCCTAACATTTGCTAGTTGGCGAGACACATCTACATCTTTAGCAGCCAACTGACTTTTCCCTTTGGTGAATTTTGGTATCCGCAAATATGCTCCTTTTTTGTTCAGGTCTTCTTCTATCAGGAACCCTCGATCTGCTAAAATGCAATCACCTGGCTGAATTTTGCTCAAAAAGCCAGACTCTAGGGTTATCTGCTTGTCAGAAACCCTCCCACCCCAACCTTCAGATAAAAACATGACTGCACCTGCAGGACTGATTCCAATGAGATATTTAATTGTGTTGTTGTGTTTGTAATTGGACCACGTCTGTGCCCTTGCTGTCAGATTCTGTGGCCTCTCAATGAATATCTCACTGCAATCAATGATGCAGATGCAGTCTCTGTACTTTCTCTGAAAGGAAAGGGGTAGATTGGCGCGAATCTCTGCCCTACTTGGCCAGATCAATACCTGCTTTAGTGTGGCAGCAAGTTTTGGGAGCCAACACCTGTAGATTTTGGATATCATGGTCACTTTGCAGCCATACCGATAAGCTATGTCTTTGTTCAATAAGCCCAGTCTCAATTTCATCAAGACTGCCAGGACATGATCCTCAGCTGATAGCTTTGTGGTGCATTTCTTTACCCTTCCTTTTATAAGACCAACAATCCAAAGAAATACTGCCACAGTTGGTATTCCTGTGAAAAACTTGAACCACTCAGCTGATTTCTTAATTGTATGAAAGCCAAACATGTTTCCTCGCAGTTTGGCAATCTCCTCTCTTAGCTTGTAAATTTCTCTGTTTCTTTCGACAAGTTCATCATTCAGTTGTGATGCCTTATCCTTCCATAATTGGGTGTCACTGTCAAAATCACATTGAGTGTCTGCATCTGATGTGGTTTCCCCATCTCCTTCCCCTGCATCATCTGTTTCTTCCTTGCTGCTGCTGCCATCCGATTCTGTTGGACTGAGCCTTTCATCTGAGGTGACTATCCATTTTCCCTGAGACTTTTCTCTTTTGCTTTTTAACTTCTTGTACCTTGTATTTTTTGTAATCTGACTGGCTACCTTTTTTAGTTGTTGCTTGGTTGTGAAGTTGAAAATTGTTGGGGCCCAGTTTGGCTCTTCAGGATCATCTGATCGCTTCCCTGCAAATGGAAGGAATGAAGAAGGGTCAAGATGAATCAGGCCTTAGCTTCTAATTACTTTTTATGCAAACCAACTCGTAAATCGCAAAAATCAAACACTGGATGAAAGATTTATACCTGAAATAAAGTGTTTACTGCAAATGCGTGCTCTTGAAATCTGTTCCTCTGGCCAGTTCTTGCGTCTGATCGCTCTGATCCAGTCATCTCTTCTCCTCTTTTCAAACGGTGTTTTTCCTTTTGGTATGCTATAGAAATGCAGATTTGCATTCTCTTTCGTTTGTCGATTTGTACAGCCAACTGCACAGCAACTTTTCGGCATTTTAAACAATTTTTGCTTCGAAGAATAGTTCTTTTCGATCGATATCTGCATGGATTTACAATAATGTAAACACTGAGCATGTGTTTCTTGACGGCATGGCTGCGCGCGCATCTATAGCCTCGTATTCAAAAGTAAACATTCGGAAGGGGTCTATTGAGAAAAAGTTAGGAAACTGTTTACTTTGATAAAGGACATCCTTTGACATATTTCTACCCTACCTTCACTCGTTTCCTGTATCACACTACTCGCAAGGTACTTCAGTAATATCTAAACATTGGAAAGGCTTCAGAAACCTTATTTTGAAATGTTTACAAGGTCAGGTAGTGAAAATGAAGATTGTTATGGAACCTCTAAGAAACTCAAAAGAAACTCAGAGTACTCAAAATCTGATAATTTTAGGAAACTTTCAGTACTGGACCAAATTCTTAGTTTCTTATCAAAAATATGTGTATTTCAAATTTTCACATAAGGGGTTCTACCTTTGTCCACCAAATGTACAGAAAAAAGACCCAAAACTCCAATTTTTCACAAAAGCGGTTCTACCTCTGTCAGGCAAATTTCTGAAAATGAGGGCAGAATTTCAAATTGCTCACCAAAGTGATCGTACCATTGTAGGGCAATCAGTCTTGGGATACTTGTACTTTCATATCTATATACCTGCTTTCAAAAACAGTAATAGGTCGAAACTACCGGTTTTGGGGACAAAAATCCTTTGTGATGCATTATGTTAAAATTTTCCTCCAAATTGAAGAAAAATAACAGCATAAATTTGCCATAAAAAACGACCAGTTTTTGGGACAAAGGTGGTGCAAAATTTTTTTATGAACTACCCTGTTTATGGACAAAGGTAGGACCATCGTTCCCAGTGCGACATGTGTTTAAAGAATATTCTGGACTTTTCAACATTTCAAAACTTGTCAAACCAATTGGTAACATAGTGGCTATTGATTTGTTGATTGATTTTAAAGGGTCTGTTTCATCCCACATGCCTTGCACGTGCCGTCTATTAGTTGGCCTTTGTTGTCGCCATTTTCATGCCACACGTGGGTCTGGAACACAGGATAGACGCATCCTGCAGAAATGAAACGGTGTTACATCACTTTATGTGGGCTTACATTCCTCGCTTGGTTGATCAGAGCTGCGTTTGTTTACCCAAGAAATCTGTCAAATCGCATGGAAATACTAAATGAGGTCTTGTTCTGGCTTGTTCTTGGGTTGTTCCGCCTGTTCTTAGGTTGTTCCTGGGTTGTTCTTGGGTTGTTCCGCCTGTTCTTAGGTTGTTCCTGGCTTGTTCTTGGGTTGTTCCACCTGTTCCTGGCTTGTTCCTGGCTTGTTCCGGTTGTTCTTGGGTTGTTCTGGGGTGTTCCGTCTTTTAGTAACGACGATCAATTGGGTCCCCTGATTGATAATTTGCGAAGTTTTTTTAAAAACGGCCCAGAAATTGCCAGTAACCTGTGGAGAGCCTCGTGCTTCTGTAGAACATTGTAAAACACGTCAAATCATGACAGAACTTACGCTTTCAAATTATTCTAGTCGGTTTTTATGACGAGACTTGCAATCTCCATATACTTAGGCCCAAATGTAGAATTGTTCAAAAACAACAGGCAAAAGCAGGCGAGTTACTTTATTTGCCACTAAACCAGCTTGCCATGGTACTTTCTTCCTCGTAAGATACAACAATATCAAGTATCGGACACATTTAATGGCATTTTAGAAAAACTTCGCAAATTATCAATTGGGCCCCCTGATTGATAATGTGCGAAGTTTTTTTTAAAAACGGCCCAGAAATTGACAAGGACCAGTGGAGAGCCTCGTGCCTCTGTAGAACATTGTAAAACACGTCAAATCATGACAGAACCTAGACGCTTTCAAATTATTTTAGTCGGTTTTTATGACGAGACTTGCAATCTCCACGTGCTTAGGCCCAAATGTAGAATTGTTCAAAAACAACAGGCAAAAGCAGGCGAGTTACTTTATTTGCTCCTAAACCAGCTTGCGAAGTTTTTCTAAAATGCCATTAAATGTGTCCGATACTTGATATTGTTGTATCTTATGGGAAGAAAGTACCAAGGCAAGCTGGTTTAGGAGCAAATAAAGTAACTCACCTGCTTTTGCCTGTTGTTTTTGAACAATTCTACATTTGGGCCTAAGCACGTGGAGATTGCAAGTCTCGTCATAAAAACCGACTAAAATAATTTGAAAGTGTCTAGTTTCTGTCATGATTTGACGTGTCTTACAATGTTCTACAGAGGCACGAGGCTCTCCACTGGTTCTTGTCAATTTCTGGGCCGTTTTTAAAAAAACTTCGCAAATTATCAATCAGGGGGCCCAATTGATAATTTGCGAAGTTTTTCTAAAATGCCATTAAATGTGTCCGATACTTGATATTGTTGTATCTTATGAGGAAGAAAGTACCAAGGCAAGCTGGTTTAGGAGCAAATAAAGTAACTCGCATGCGTTTGCCTGTTGTTTTTGAACAATTTCACATTTAGGCCTAAGCATGTGGAGATTGCAAGTCTCGTCATAAAAACTGACTAAAATAATTTGAAAGCGTCTAGGTTCTGTCATGATTTGATGTGTTTTACAATGTTCTACAGAGGCACGAGGCTCTCCACTGGTTCTTGTCAATTTCTGGGCCGTTTTTAAAAAACTTCGCGAATTATCAATCAGGGGGCCCAATTGATAATTTGCGAAGTTTTTCTAAAAGTATCCTATTTGTCTCAATTTGCTTAAATTAGTTGTTTACAATGCATTTGACATTCTCTATACGTGTATCGGATACATTGAAAAAAACTTTGCAAAAACTTTGCAAAGTTTTTACGAAGTTTCTAAAAACTTAGCAAATTATCATAAGCCCTTTCATGTGAAATTATGAACCTTTGGTTCTATGGGCTCATCCAAGTTTCTTATTTAAAAACTATGTGTAATAACACTAACAGTAAATGAAATTCTTGCATCTCGCCCCCAACACCACTCCAATACCTATTTTGACCCAATCGCTGATCCATACCTGCACATTGTCATTGATTCCATTACCAGTTATACTGTATCATAACATATTTGGAAATAAAAAAAGGAAAGCACCTTCAGTTTTAAATGTCAAACTTCCTTATATCAACATGGTATAAATCTCTGTCACTTGGAATTTACTGCCAGTCTTTGCAGCATGGATGAGACGCGATGCATATGGGTAACTCTTTGACTTGAAACACTTCTATCAACAATACTCAGTTTCCATAATGCCTTCACAAAATTTAGGCCAATATTTGTTACATCTTTCTTGGCACATTAATCAGCTCGTAGGCACAGTCTCTTCACCAAACCATAAGCTGTCAAAACTTCAAACGTTTTCATGCACCAGCCATTTTCCCCAGGTAAAAGTAACTGCTCTTCTAAATCTAAGTTCCGTTTTGCAAATTCTTTCGTTCCCCAAAGATTTCAGCAAGATTTCACTCTGGGGCCGTGGGTTCCTCAGCAAGAATTCGGAGCCGCGCTCTTGAGATACCCCAAGATGAAACTATTGTACTCAAATCATTGTTTTCCTTTGAATAACTAACAATCTCTTGACATTTTCAGGAGGTCTATCCCACTTGATGCCATCAGCCAAGACGATACGACTAATACAACAAGACATTTTTGTTTTTGTTCTGCCATGTGTTCTCCTCTCCCGCCATTTTTAAAAACCAATTTCTATTCAATCATTACCCCCTGAAAATGACGTAGTATTTCTAGTAGCTATTGTTCAAATTTCATTGTTATTCGTAGCGCCCCCGCAGCACAATGTTTCGCGGTGTGTACGAAAAGCCTTAGTGGGATTTGCGGTCGATTGCCCTCCCATTCAATTTTCAATTTCAGAATGAGTCGTTGGAGGAATGCGCGGTCCGGGCTGGGAACTAGTTTAGAGCGCGGCACTGTTCAAAGTTCAAACTTTAGGCCGTTAGAAAGTAAGCAAGCATATGGCTGCCGAAGCAGAAAAGCAGAGATACTCATGAAATGAAGACAAGCAAGGTAACGAACTACAGTTATTCATTTGGTAACATTTAGGCCAGGTATTGTGGACACGATCGACACAAATTGTGTCCACAATACCCATGGTATAATTAGTTTCTTCAATGTATTTCTCTAGGGTATTATCATTGGATGTAACTATTTTGTTACAAGAAAAACTTCCAAGCTTGATGGAAAATTCTTTGATATTCCCAGCTGACTTTCTCCATTTGGAAAGAACAGGTTCTTCCCAATTTGCAGCACATCATCAAATCTACAATCTGTATTCAATCTCACGTCAAGTGTTCCCCCGCCCTTTGACATGCGAACCAACGCGTATCAACTCTTTTTTAAATCAAAGTTCATCCAGCCAATGTGTATTGTCTTAGCTTTCTTTTTCTTTGGTGCCTATCAAAAACCAATAAACCATTGAAAAATAATGGAGGCACTTTTGCGAAAAACAAATTCTCTTTCTTCTTTCCGTCAAAAATTTGCTATTTGTAAACATGGAAACAGGCTGCCCTTGTGTACTTTCAGGTGGAGAATCTGAAATGTAACTTATATTTACTTTGTATCTTTCATGATGACAACAATTTCCTAGGATAGCGACCCATACATTTAGGACACTGTCAAAATATTTTTGAGTGCGATTCAAAATTAAAATTACAAATTACAATTGTTTCTTAGCTTTTTCAATTCAGGTAGGGTTGTTTCTAACTTTCGAAAAATTAAGCCTTCCGTTTCTTATTAGCGGTTTCTTGTAAAAAATACACGTACAAAGAAGAACTTATTTCAAATCCCAGGCTGAATAGGTTCTTATATAATTGGGGTTGGTTTCATTGCAAAATTTAAGCCTGCAGGTTCTTAACCCGATCCAGACTGGGCTTTTTCAGCTACTAGAAGACTGGGGTTGCTCATTCAGCCCCCCCCCCTCTCTAAAATCGCCATTCCTTCACTTACAAAGATGAAACTCACCACGCAGGTAGCCGTGCTTATGATCTATCATTTTTCACAAACATAATTCTAAATATAGATATGATGTCATAATTATTCAAGACCAACTGGCACGTGTTCACGAGAAAATCAACTTTTTTTAAATCTTTATAATTTTCTAAGATTGATTTATGAAACCAAATTATGCCAATCAAAGCATTGTTAGGAGATAATTTTTGCCATTTTCTTAAAGATGACGTCATAGATGAGGTCACGTGACACATAATTGGTCTATTGTTCCTGGACAAAATTAAAGAGACCTTATATATTATAAGTATAGAAAGTAAAAAGGATACTATCAAAGGATTATGAGGTGATCTGGAATTACATCCATAAGCAGCTTACCTAAAAGTTGGCCCGACCACTCTGAAAAAACAGCCACTCCCCACCCCCCTGAATTTTGTTTCAAAATTTCACACAAAATCATTCTCCAAAAGGATAGAAACTAAAAGTCACAAAACCATTTCCTGGTTCGTTGAACCAATTTGGAGCAGTGCTCAGTTAAGTATGTGGGGGGGGCGCTGAATGGGCCCCCCAGTCTGGATAGGGTTAATGTTAATCGTTCCTTAGACGTTAGCCTGGATGCACCGCTCCCCACCGCTTTTCAAAAAATTCTTGTCGCCACAAATAAAGACACAGGGCTATGGGCAAGAATCACTGTCCTTTAGAGGGAGTTTCCTCTGGAACACCCTTGATGATAGTGTTAAAAATGAGCCAACACTTTATGCTTTTAAAAAGAGGATCAAAGACTGGGCTGGCGATAAATGCACCTGCAAAATATGCCGATAATTTTCTGTATAAAGTATATTTTTTGTAAATAGTTGGTTTGAATTAGTATGTTCTTAGTTACTATTGTAAATACCAACTTTAAATATGGATTAAATGAAAATGAAAAAATGAAAAAAAAATGGTGCGAGCCACTGAATTTTTCCTAACATTATCTTCACCGTTTCATGTTTGTTATTGGAACTAGAATTGATTTAGCATGTCTATCAATTTGAAAAAATTGGGGGAAAACTTGGAATTAAGCGGTTTGGAGGCTTGCCTCCTTTTGAGATATCAGTATTTCTTTTTGACGCTGCTGGTGAGTTAGCCAAATATGGTGCGTGACGCGTCACTGGCTATTGTCTTTGGATCGGTATTTCATCAAAGGCTTATGATGAATGCTTAGATTTTCTTTAAATGTCTAGTTCCAGCCCTTCTGTTAAGAAACCATCTATTTTTACCAGTTTTACATACCTGGATTGGTAAAGGACAAGTCCGGGGTTAGTATGATTGATGATAAAATGCAAGACAATACTGCTATGAATGATGTATGATACTTTTTCCCACTAGTTTTCGCTTCCTCCTTGTGAAATTACATATTCAAATAAGCAATTTGAGCGAAGTGACGTCATATCGCGCAAACGAAGACGAGGCTGTGTGATTGTTTTTTCGTCTCTTTATCGTAGCAAGCTTCTTAATCGTGTTCTCAGTTCTCATGCCATTGTCAATGCATGAGTACATGATAAAGAGGCTAGCAGTGATTAAGAGGCGAAAAACAATCGCACAGCCTCGTTTTCGTTTGAATGATATGACGTCACTTCGCTCAAATTGATTATTTGAATACGTATTTTCATAAGGAGAAGGGGAGAAATAATGGAAAAAAGTATCATACATCTTTAATAGCAGTATTATCTTGTAATTTATCATCAATCATACCAACCCCGGACTTTTGTCCCAACCCCGGACTTTTGTCCCAACCCCGGATGTTTTTGAAAGAAAATGAATGAATACAAGACCAAATTTAGAGACGAAGGGAGATTTAAAAATCCGTGGGAGAAGGGAGAAACTGTTCATTTTTGCTGGGAGAAGGGAGAAATTGCCAAATTTTCGTGGGAGAAG
Source organism: Aurelia coerulea (assembly GCA_039566865.1). NCBI lineage: Eukaryota > Metazoa > Cnidaria > Scyphozoa > Semaeostomeae > Ulmaridae > Aurelia > Aurelia coerulea. The sequence goes on from CM076947.1 coordinate 15,298,086, forward strand.
GGAGATTTAGACCCCTGTTCCACCCCCCTGTTTCTCAGCTTCATGGAATTCTCCACCTCTTTCGTGGCATTTCCAAAAACTTTATGTCGTTTACAGGTTCCACTAAAAAATACATAAAGATCTTCCAGTCCTGCGCGCATGCAGGTCACAACGGCACTCCGCTTGCAGCAGTACTCGTTCAAGGTATTGGATCGAGGCCCCTGGCAGGGAATGTAAGGTACCGATCTGTCCAACATGTCCTGTAAACAACGCTGAGTACCCTTGATCCGTCCAGACATCGATGCAGCAAAATCACAGATTTGGAGAGATAAACCATCAGTACCAATGCTGTTATCCTCAAGTGAATCAAGAACATCTTTGGTTGTGTCTTTTCTATGCTTAGTTATCAATGCATTCTTTCATTTTAACAATTCTCTCACGTAAAGCTCCGTCATTGGCAAAGAACCTTGAGGCTACAATCAATTTATCTTAGTGCCCTTTCTAGTTTCGGCAAGTGCCCATTTGGCTTAATGAAAAAAGTGCCCTTGACGGAGGTGCCAGGCACTACGATTGATCAGCAGTTATGTGCCCATAATTTGGGTGAGTTTTGCCAGGGAAAATTTGCGTTTGAAACAATTCTGAAATTGTTAACTGATTGCAAATTTCAAGACAGCTTAGCATGACTGCAACACTTGTTACGCGGTTGCTGCACTGTAATAAAATTCTTCTTGGTGCCCTGCAAAATCTTCGATTGCCCTGCGAAACCCGCAATATTTGAGATTGGGGGGGTGTCACACCCCTCCACACCCCCCTCAATTTTCGCCCCTGCTTCACTCATAAACAGCAGAAAGCATTGCTAGCCACCGGCAGGACCTGGATCAGCAGAATAACTTCTACAGCTTATCTGTTTCAAAGATGGGAACAAGACGATGGGAGCCTATACCAATGCAATGATTTTAGGGCCTAACTTGAGGTTATTCCTTTGACCTGCACAACAAAATATATGCTAGGTACCACCGGCGGCAGGGGATTGATGAGGGAGAGGGAGGGAGGAATGCTCAAAACTGACACCGGAGGTTTGCAACAAATTGCTAGGTTAGGCCAATGACATCTTATTAAGTGTTTCAAGTGTTAGTGCAATGCTGTTGTAATACTGTTTTGTACAGTGTTGATACTTGATACAAAAAATAAATGTAAAAAAAAATTATATTGATAGAAATACTCTGTGACACAATATGTCGTACAGAATTTACATTAAAGCCTTATTCACTTTTTGTTTTTGTTGCAGGACCAAATAATTGCTAGCCTGCGTGCAGACTTGACTGCCTGTTCCAATTCCTGCAATGAATGCATTCTGATCTGATTTGCATTCATCCACACTGAAACACAGTGGAATGGGAAGTCATTAAATAAAAGAATGTGCTGCAGGATGGACCATAATTGAACAGTTGTCATTTCGCATTATGAACTCTTTCCACCAACATTGTTTTCACTCATTCACTCATACAAAACCTGTTTTTCTACATTTTTGGAATTACACAATACACATTGAACAGTTAGTTGTGATGATGCAGCTGTTTCATTGTTGCTGCTGATGCTTATCAATGCAGTTGAATGGAGCAAACAATGAACAATAATAAGTGAAACCTAATTACAAAGAACTGATCAAAGCCATTGATGCAAATTATGACTGTTTGTGAACTAAAGTTTACAAGAACTTTTGAACTATGAACATTAACTACAGTACCTGTACCTGAAAAGTAAGATAGGAATAGCAGCATTTGATGAATAATATTACTACTAGTTATGATAATATTTTGAGCTGCGAGATAATTATGCGCATACATTTTCCACAAAACTTGGAAAACAGCCCTCTTGAAATAGAGGCTCTGAACAAGCTTTATGGCGGTATTGAACAGACCACTATTTCCTTTGAAATTGGGTCTGGTTAACAGGCTAATCCCCACATGACTTAAATATCAATTTTTGTATCTTTCATAGAAATGGCAACTAGACCTTCCCTCTTTTTGTTTTAATGATTTTATTCATCAAAAGACTGACTGTTGTATCCTACCTTTGACTGAATTGTTATCCTCTTTTTCTCTGAGGAATTTCTAAGGAGGGAAAATTTTCCAATGAATACATTTGACATCCGAAGGGAAGATCTAAACAAATTTTAAGTCTATGTATTAGGCAGACAAGAAATGAATTGTTTGCAAAATGTCACAATAATTATTAAGATGGTGAAGAAGAACTTTCACCAAGAAGGATTTCACTCCAATGACTATCTCTTGCAGTTCTTGTAGGGATTGGATCACAGAGCTACATTTTTGATAGACGTTATTTAGATTTTGCGGTGCCTATTTCAAGAGGGATTATTGATTTATCAGAAATTGATGGTTAAGTAATGACTTACATATATCGACAAACACAATTCAAATTGTGTAAAGATCTGAGAAAGCAAACGGCGGGGCAATGTCAAAAATGGAGGACACTCTTTGACAAATTAAAACATAGCAACCAAAAGTATTGGTGACTTTAATATGATTCAATCATGTCTAAACCATAGGAAAGAAGTTAAAATGAAACAATACAGCAACTGTGTATTTTCTACGCTAAATTTTATCTCTAGTGTCTCTACAATAGTCTCTACAGTTTTCAGAAGTCTCTAAAGTGTCTCTACAGTATCTCTACAGGTTGTTTGAAGACACCGTTGATATGCAACCCCAAGAAAATATAGGCTGACATCTCAGTGGAACAATTTACTATTTCTAAGCGGCAGCGAAGGTTGGACACATGCACTAAATGTCGACACAAACGACAAACTGAATAACTTCTTATGTGGAAATAGTTTTATTTTTTTGCCGGGACGAAACAATCAGGTGTACGTTCGAAAATATGAAAATGAGGAGACAGAATTCAGAACGAAGAAGTGCTCACTACTCAATGAACTGCCCTCAATTCCATAGAAAGAAATGGATACAGATTTGTCTAGTCTCAAGTTCTCTACAGTTTATAGGCATGACAAGGCAAATAATGCATTCATCATGCAGCGCAAAATACCACAAGTGGCATGTTTTCAGTTTCAGTTTTCATATAATTTAAATTCACTATATACAATTTATAATCCCCTAACTATATACGAATAAATAACTAAACTACACGGATAACAGATAATATTACAGAAAATTAATACAATGATACAGAAAATTAATACAATATACAAATACAAAGAGGAGCTAAATAAATTGTATGCAGGGAATTACTTAAAGGAGGAGCTCTCTCAATAGGTAAACTAATCGAGGAGAGAGCCCCCCCCCCCCCCCCCTATCCTTAATTATTACTAGGTAAATTTAGATGAATTTACATAATTGTGCATTTTCTTTTCATATAGATTAATAGAACTTCTGCTAGTATCAAAATGGAATCATCGGTTGACTTTGTTCAATAAATGAATTTTCAGTTTAGTTTTGAAGGATAGTTTTGATGGAGCATTTCGGAGTTCCATGGGTAATGTATTCCAAAGTTTAGCACCAAGATATCGAATCGACTTTAGACCATATTGAAGGCTGTTTTTTCGAGACATATATAAATCACCTTGACTGGCCTGTCTTGTAGAATACTGATGAACAGATGAACTGAATAAGAAAAAGTCATGAAAGCAACTAAGTGAAGTTTTATTAACAGAATCAAAACAAAAATTAAGAGTCGGAGTTCAAAAATCTCAGAAAGTTTCAGGAGCTTAAAATCATTGAAGATTGGAAGAGAGGGAGACATGCGAGGCTGAAATGAGATAGCTTTGACTGCTTTTTTCTGTAATTTGAAAATTGGATCAATGTATTTGTCCTGTGTGCGAAATTCACTTTCTTTGTACTCAAGGTGTCAGGAAAACAGTGGAAAGAGAAGAGAAGCTACCAAGTACATGTCATGACCGGATAGACAACATTGTAAGCAGAAATATGACAGAAGACTGATGCAGGAGAAAATGTGCTAGATGTCCCGTCTTTGATCTCAAAATTTCTTTCAGATATAATTCTTTGACAAACTATAAATGGGGGAAAAGTAAAAAGGACCAGAAAATGGTTCTATGTGAGATGAAAGGGTTTGAAATGAACTTGGAGCACTTTTTTCTGAAAGGGAACCCCAAGAGCAAAATACAAACACCTAATTGAAGATAGCAATGCATGTTGACTACCCCGAAAACAAGCAAACGGCTGAGCAATGCATGTCAACTACTCAGAAAACTACAGAAAGAAACAACATGCCGGTGAAATAAAGGATGCATTCTATGGCCTGGGTCTATTTACATTGTATACAGTTTGTGTCTATGTCAAGGAAGGTGGAGTCATAAAATGTGACAACCATGCAACTGAACTAACTCAAGGGAATGGTCATGACAGCAACATATGCATTGGTCTCAATAAGTTCATCATGCAGCACCTTGAGAAAAGCAACAACTTCAACAGCATCAAATTTTGCTCTGTTAAATGTGTTAGTCAATTCTGAAGCCAGTATGATTCAAGGTGGTATGATATGGTATTGCTCATCCTCTAAACCACGGGAGAATCAAATTGCTTGACCACGTTATTTCTGAGCAAAATAACCGTTCCTTGTCATCAGATTCAGAATCTACATGGTCAATTCAGCTTAAATGATTAAAAAACGTCAGCTGAAACGATTCTACAAATAAACCAAAAATGCATTTATCATATTTGAAAAGGGAGATTTAATGTTTGTGACATCATCAAAAATATGACTTTCAGTCAAAATCGAAATATGATCCAGACAGGTCTCAAAACCAGAAATCCGTGTTAAGAAGTTTGACTATGTAAATGGTTTCTAAATGGTAAATTGTTTTTATGGCAGCCTGTCTACCTTGGAAGCTCAGAGTTTGGGCTTATAGAGTTGGGTCTTTCAGATTCCCTGTTGACCGCAGCTGTTGATCATTAAGTCAAAGAGCATAAAGTCAAAGAGCATTAAGTCAAAGAGCATTAAGTCAAAGAGCATAGGGAAACAAGAGACTCAATTTCATATCAAGTCTACTCAGGAGCCATCATGCCGAAATCACAAAAAGCATAAAGTACAATCAAGACATCAATCTCCAAAATCAGTCTACTATTATCTAAATCAGTTTACTATGATGATGATGATGATTCATGAAACATATGAGTTAAACTAACTACATATAACTATTATCTAAATCAGTTATCTATTGTTGCTTGTCAAATTGTAAATTTTTCTCTGATGCAGTTTGTACTACTGAAAGCTAGATTGTAAAGAGATCACTACCATGCAAAATGCTAACAATAATACTTTTTGATGTGAACGAATATGAAGATTGCTACTAACCACTTGCTGGCTGAGATCTTCCAAGGCCGCAGAGTGCTGCGACAAGACTTCTGTATGTTGATCTATGGTTGCACCTTGTTCAGTGGTTATCACTTCAATATTATCCACCTGAAGAAGAAAAAATGCAGAGCTAGAGCTAGAGCTTGAACACACGTAGCAGCAGGTAACAGACAGGGCTGGAAAAAGTGCGCGACAAAGTGCGCGACCACGCGACCGCCGGTCGGAGGCATGTTGTAAAATCTGACAAAACAATGGAGGCACTTTTTAAACTTTTCTGAAACGTCTTTTTTTTAAGATATTTTCCACTCTTAATTTTTCAATAGAATGTCTTATATGAGATTTTTGTGAAAGAGAAAGAGCCTCATATAACTGCATCGAAAGTTAGGTAGACAATAGTAACTTCAGAATATCTTCTTGTCGTTTTTTGGCTGTTTCTTAAGATGTTAACGTATTTTAATAAGAAGATCTTTACTTGAAAACTGAAAGAAATTGTTGATAACTGATTTTTGCACTTTCAATAATTAAGATCTGTTCCGTGGTATTTATATCGATTGAATGTTAGAAAGTTTAAGCGTTTGAAAATGTCTGCAGAACTAACTTCTAAAATTGATAAATGTTTCTTTGGTTCATTTAGCCAGGCACAGCTTGGAAGCTCTCCTTTTAAGCCATAGATTTTTACAAAGTATCATCAAACTTGCCAAGAGTCTTTTATTACAGTTACATGCTAATTTTCCTTTCATATATCGTCACTTGACATATTCAACTAAAGCTAGAAACCAGGTTTTCTTCCTGGCAGCGAAAATCAAAATTTCCTGCAAAACCTTGCCAAAACGCCTTGCAAGTAGGATTGTAAGTTGCTATATTCCACTGGGCATAAAATTTCTTCCAGCATACCTAAATTCTTTCCAAAATGAGCTTAAAGACCAACACAAAAATAACGTCCATGCATTCTTTGACAATGCTAACGCAATGCTTATATTTCTACTTGAAAACAGCTAATCGTATTAATCAACTATAGTCCAGTCGTTTTAGTGAAAATATAGCGTGAACCCAGGACAAAATAGTATAAAGCTGAAATTTCGTCAGTTGATGGACAAGGGTATCAGTAGTTACCAAAAAAAAATCCCCATGAATCCCAGCCCGGGAAATGGGGTTTTGGGGGCAAAATTCAAAATGGCGGACGCCCCAATCGGCTAAAATTGCTACATCGCCAATGCTATATGTGTTATAGCTCATTTGAAAGATAATTTAACGCTGATTCCAAATTGCATAAGAGCAATACCCCTAAAATGTATAGTTTTTGAGTATTCATCGAATATGATAGTATGAGCCGAAAAAAGTCAATATCCAAAGAATCTTCAAAAATGTTCCTTTCATTCTCGCTTTCATCGTCGATGTTACCAAAAAATAAAGAATTTTCTTTATAAAAATAAAAAAGGACAGGTCGCAAAGCAATAAAAATTTAAATCTTGCATTCTACTATACCTTCCTAATTACTATACAACACTACAGGGACAATGCCAAGGGGAGCAAAAGACAAGGACTACCCCATGGCCAATAAAAAAGATATGCAAGGCTAAACTATATACAACTAAGTACAATACGAACAATTTTTCAAAACCTAGTGGATACTATACTAGATTCTGTCCAACATTAGATGTCCGGTCAGGTATGCAATTGAGATAACAATGCGAGGAGCGCAGCTCATCTTGATTGGTGTACGGAGATAAAATATGCCTAAATAATATAATAAATATGCCTAGCATCTAATGTGAAACAGAACTAACATGGAACCAGAAAAAGTTAGGTTGAGGAAGTTGGTGGTTGCTTGGTACTGAAGTTTCAAAAGATCTTAGTCAAACCGACCAGTTTCATGAATGAAACGTGAAGTCAATTCGAGTATATTTCTGTTCAAATCATTGCAGAGGTCTTGATCACCATATTATAAGAGCTGTGTCAGAGCATCAAGATCGATGATTTGTACAAAGTTGAACATCCAAAGATGGGCAGAGCAACAAAAATTCCCCGGAATCCCAATGCCATCGCTCGTTGGGCGCATTGGGTTTGTGGTATCCCTAAAATCATACTTGAATTTATGGAAATTCAACATACTTAGACCAACCCTAAGTTGAGTAAGATAGGATAATCCTGTTGGATCGTGAATTCCAAATACAGATTTTGCAGGGGGGGGGGTGGTTTTTTGATAAGAGCTTTTTCTTAAAAACAACACATAAGGGGCAAACTCAATTCAGATTCCATTCGGATAAACAGTTAGGATGGAAACTACACTTGATTTTTTTTTTCCTTGCCTTCAATCGTCATATGATATCCTGGTCACTAAGATGGTATTGCGAATGATGAAGAGGGGGAGTTGGATCTACTGTATACCTAGGGCTAAGAGTATTTAAAAATATTAAAGTTTATGCAGGCCGGCGGGGGCTAATCGAAAGGAGCCTACTTTGGAGGACTAATTCGAAGATTTACGATATAATTTGGTACCGATACACACTCTTAAGGTGCCAGGTTCCACTGTTGACAGGCCACAATGAATCATAAACTGGACTGATTTTGAAGATGTATTACTTCAACTTTAGCAAAAGGCCTTAATTAGATTCTAGGGTTTTTGAAAATCATTGTGCTTTCTTTTTGAGCTATAGGCTACAATGCCTGCCAAAAGTCCTTGGAACACTTTGGTCATTTCTTGACAATCTGCAGTTCTAACCAAAGCAATTAGGTTTAAACACCCCCTCACCCAAGAAACAATGTTAATTTGCAAGGTTATTGTCCTAGCATTCAATCAGAGTCACGAAACGTCCTGCCATCCCCATTTTAACATGGGGAGAGGGGGAAATCGCAAAATAGGCAAAATAGCAAGACTTTTGGCAGGCATTGTAGTTTGTTGTAATTTTCATCTACAACAACACTGACAATGATCAAATTTGCTCGACTTGACACGAATGGATAAAAAGAGAAATTTTCCCATGGTTCGGTGGCATTTAGAAATCAAATAATTATACGAGCGTTGGTTCTAAGTTGAGTGAAATGCAACTATACTACACTACTTTTAACGATAGAAAGAAAAATGTCTTCCGTTGTGTACTGTCATTGAATTAATGCTTTGGTGCAGGTTGGGTTCCTGTGCCAAGGGGGTCAAAAAGACAAACGGAGAAGCGTCCTGAGGCCAAGCAAGCATGGAGTTTTGTTGAATTTGTCATATGACGCAACAGGCAATGGCTTGGGCTCGGTGCTTCATTTTACTGGAACCACAACAAACTTCGCAACATGTCAATGTTTGAACTCATGGATAAGATTACACCAATCGATTTTTAAATTCCAATTCAAAACGAAAACGTCGTTTTGTCTGTGTTCATTCATGCCGAGTCTCGAGAAATTTCACTAAGGTCTTTTGAATCGTTATCAGCGTTTTTGAATACAAATATTTTTGGACACATATTTGTAGCTCTCAGAACAGAGCACACGACATTTGCAAAAAATCTGAGGATCTAGGCTTTTGCTGAAGTTGAATTCATAAATTTCAAAATGGGTCCAGTGTAAGGTTGGTACGATCCATCTTAGCCTCTTGAAATTTGATAGCTTCCTTGGCACACCCCCGTAGAATGGTCTATCATCAATATGAGTAATTCTGAAAAGAGGTCTACATCAGTTCCTTGTGAGGCCTATGAGCATGACCAAACCTCACCTTAAAGTCCCTAAGCAAATCACTTTTGTACCAATGTCACTGTCTGTTCTGTTTTAAAAGCTAACCTCATTTTCTAGGAATGTCAACACATCCATTGACAAAATTTTTGGTGCTGACTCATATAGGGTTGGTACCGGTATCACTATTTGTGTTACGGTGGTACCATTTTTGCAAGATGTTGTACCAGGCATCACCCCACTGGTATTATAGTACCACTACCCTATCACCCCCCTCTCAGCATGACTTTGGATGGGGGTATCCAGTTCACAAGAAAGCATCCAATAACTCAAAAATAGATCTTTAAGTTTTGAATCACAGAAAAGTGAAAATGGTGCATTTTGGGCTCATACTAACATATTCGATGAATACTCAAAAACTATACATTTTAGGGGTATTGTCCTAATAAAATTTGGAATCAGCGTTACATTCTCTTTCAAATGAGCTATAACACAAATAGTTTTGGCAATGTAGCAATTTTAGCCAATTTGGGCATCCGCCATTATGAATTTTGCCCACAAAACCCCATTTCCTGGGATGGGATTCATGGGGATTTTTTTTGGTAACTACTGATACCTTTGTGCATCAACTGACGAAATTTCAGCTGTATACTATTTTGTCCTGGGTAAAATCTTAAAACGACTGGACTAAGTCTCAAATACAAAGATATTTAGAAAGCTCCTATACAATTACAGTTGCTAAGAATTACATCAATGGAAGAGCTGAGATTTTTTGTGAAGCATGTTTTTGCTGTAACTAAGTTTGATAACCCAAATACATCACAAAAGGATGCAAGTTTATTGTATCCAGGGTGTTGTGTATCATGAGTATCGATATTAACATCTCCCATCACTATTACATTTTCATATTTATCTAGCGCCTTGTTCAAAGAAACCGATAAATTAGCAAAGAAAGTATCTAGATTTGAATCAGGGGGCCTATAAACACCAAATATAATCCATTTCTTTTTGCAAACTATTAGTTCAGAGCATAATAATTCTAATGAAGTAGATTCATATATATTTAGCCTATTGCATAAAACTCCTCTCCTGGTACATTGCATGAGACTGGTATATTGCATGAGACTGGTATATTCCATGTTCTTTTCTGTCACGTCGCATTGGGGGCTGGTAGTTATTTAAAAGAAAAAGTTCAGTCCTAAATTCAGCACTCAGTTTTGTCTCTTCTATTAGCAACACATCGGGAAGGCATTTATCAGCAATATTTCGTAAATCTATAATTTTGTTCCTCATACTATTTATGTTCAGGAACCCTACAAGGGGATTGTTAGGATACTTGACTCTCAAATCAAATAATTTATCAACATAATTGGACGCAACCGACTGAAAAGATACATCAGTTGAAAATTCTTTCGAAGATTCAGAAAGTATACTACTGGGTGCGCCAAAATAAACTATGCACTTTTGGCAGGCTACGATAAATCGTACACAAGACCGATTTTGAAGATTTATGATTTGATCTTTAGCAGAAGGCCTGAATTAGATTCTAGGATTTTTTGCAAATTTTTCTGTTTTCAGTTTTTAGAGCTACAAGCGAGTTTCGTAAAAATTTTTTTTTGAAAACACTGAAAACGATCAAAAAACGTCGATCAAGCTTTCCAAAGAATCGACATGAATGGACAAAGAGAAAACTTGTTCGTGGTGATTTGGGATTTAGAAATTGACTAATTGTAAGCTGCTGTGCGAGAGTTTGTACTATCTTGTGAGAAATGTAATAATATTTTCAAGAATATAAAGAAATGTCTTTTCTTTTGTAATGTCATTGAATGTATGCTTTGCTGCAGGCTGTGTTCCTGTATCAAGGGGGTTAAAAGACAAGCGAGGACGAGTCATGGGGCCAGCAAGATGCAGTTTTGTTACATTTTTTATTTTGTGACGGCTTTTGGGGCGGCACTTTATTGCAACTACTACAGAATTTCGCAACAAGCCAATATTTGAAATAACACTCATGCAGAAAATTTCCAAATCCCCAAATCACGCTGAAAACATTTTCTCTTTGTCCATTCATGATGAGTCTTTAGAAAATTTGATCAACGTTTTTTGATCGTTTTCAGTGTTTTCGAAAACGAAAATTTTAAGAAACTCGCCTGCAGCTCTAAAAATTGAAAACGGAAAAATTTGCAAAAAATCTTAAAATCTAATTCAGGCTTTCTGCTAAAGATTAAGTAATACATCTTCAAAATCGGTCCAGTGTACGATTTATCGTGGCCTGCCAAAAGTGCATAGTTTATTTTGGCGCACCCCGTAGCCCTCTATAATTCTAAACTTGAACAACCGATTTGATTAGATGAGCATGGAACTGACACCTCTGAAGGAGATGATGGTGTCACGCCTTCTCCAGAAATATCAGAATTACTAATAAAAAAACTGAGTATTTGTCTGAAGGGTAGAGTTAGATGCAGCATCCATCGTTGGAGATAATGTAATACTAGTATTTACTATTGCACAGAACTTATTCCTCTACATGTACTCATCTTACTGTTGCAGAGCATAAACGCTTGCAGAAAGGACAATTCGCTGCAGCATCTTTTGTAACTGGTAACTATGTAAGGGATTCAAAAACGATTTTCAAATTGGGATGGCTACCCATAAAGGAAAGAAGGGAACTCAACCTTTTAAAAACGACATTCAAGGCGATGAACTATGAGTCCTGGCCAACATTCTTGACACTTGAAGAAAAAAAGTCTACTAGAGAGCTTCAATCAAGCAGTGCAAGATCACTTGTGATCCTAAGTGAAGCTGGAACTTTCCAGGATAGTGCAGCAAAACTGTTTAATTCTTTTCCCCAACATATAAGAAACTGTCGCATCTATAATAAATTCCTGACATTATCTAAAGACTTTTTAAACAATAAAATTGTTACATAAATGTTACATAAGTTTTTAATGAGGTACAATGTAATAAGTTAGTGTAAGAGTTTATTTTAATGTATTGTGGATATCCTTAATTTAATTTATTCAGGACAATCAATACTTCTAATTACAGACAATATTTTAGGTAGCATTTAACAGAGAATAGCCATGTCATGTGGATCTGTTAACATCCATTATTATTATTATTAATATTATATTATTACCTTTGGCTGCACAGAATGATCCAGCTGATCAAGGGAAAAGTTCAGGGCATCAATGTGCATCATGCATAAAGAGTATCGTTGGTGACCCAAATTATAAGGAGAAGAAGGAAAGACTTCCAAAGAATACAAGAAAATGTCAGCTGTGTTTGAGTGCTGTATTTAAGAAGCATGCTCTTGATGTTTGTGACACGCGTGGCTCCGGCGATTTGGGAAGTGACAGTGACTCGGCTTGATAAAGCAAGAGAACAGATTGATGATCGAGTGACTGTGATGAACACAACGCAATTAGGAACATTTTTTTACTTTCGGTTTTTATCCATCACATTTGTGATTAGATGGAGGTACTCCCCCCTCCATCAGATACTAGGGTCAAATCTACCCATGTAGAATAGGGTTATAAAAGTGAAAATGTTAAATAGACCAAATTTTCTTGCGGGTGACTTTCCACTTAAGTAGTGGCCTCTGAACCACGTCTGTCATTGCAGAGGAGATACAACTAATTACTCGAGCAGATGGCTCTGGGAACTGCAAGGCAATAGCTAGCTGTGCTTGGAAAGTTCCAGGAATTCACCAAGAGCTGGAAAATGTAGTTCCTTGTGAGGTTGCATCTGAAAGTGCACACGTATGCTCTTCAAAGAACTCAACTTTCAAGCTGCAACGCCCCGAAACAGTAGCTCAATTATCATTCGAAAAACAAAAAACAGAACTAGAGAATGAAGCACCAATGCATGGAAATTAAAACCTCTGCTGGAAAGAATTTACCAACATTGAAAAGGAATAAAAAGAAGACAAGCGACTCTTTAACACCATCACTTATAATGGCCGTTTCAACCATACTTTGATGCAGAAACCGCACAGTTAACATGAATGCCTATGTGAATGGAATATTACTTTACAGAGGAGCCGCTGACAAGATGACTTTTAGACGGTTTAATCATTTGGCCTTATGCGTTTCATATCAGAGTATTTTGCAGCTGCAAAGTAGTCTCGGGAAAGACAACTGCGCTACTGTGAAACTATGGGCTGGTAAGAATCATGCACCAATCGAATCAGCAAATCATGAAGACCGTAGGCAAGAGAGCATAGATGGCTGCCCCAGAGCAGAGGATGTTGATCTGCAAGATCTTCACAGAATCTTTGAAGGAGATTAAGGTGATGATTTGATCATTGGAGCAAACGATGCATCATTGGATGATGAGAAAGACGAGATTTGACTAGTTGATTCTATCATTGATATTTCTTTCAATTTGGAAAACAACTCCAACAGCAATTTCTGATGTGACGGTAACTGATACTCCAGCTACACCAACCACGCCGTTCGTTTTAGCCGGGGACAACGTGAACATTAGCACAAAACCTCATCACACAACCAGAGCAAAAGGCAACAAACAAAAAAATATCTTCAACTGCATAGCCTCTAAAATAAGGGTACCGTTTGCAAAGGAGACAATTGCAGGTAAAGTGGAACATAATGTGGATCCTGACGATGTCCCCCTCGCAGCCTTTTTGCCGGGACAAAAGGAGAACAAGGCCCTTAGATATGAGTTACGACATCTCATGGGATGGACGCTCACAAAACATGTCAAAGAGCTACAATCACTTACAAAATTGTTGAGCCACCCTCAGATTTTCAGTTTCTTGCCACACGAAAGCCATATCCCTGGCGATGCAATGCACGTCGAACAGTGTGAAGGGGCACGTGATCAAGGCCAGCCGCGTTCCGAACATCTTTAATCGTGAAGTTGCCCCCATTATCATCTTCCCTGAATTTCTTTATCTGCTGAATCAGCTTTCTGACATCTCTATTTTGCAGTGTCCGAGGTCTGCCTCTTTTCACCGCCTTTGCTGCATCCTTCTTTGCTTCTTGATTGCCATCCTTTTTTACTTCTTTCATTTTGCAGATTCGCTTTACCGTCGCAGTAGAGACTCCTGTAACCTGACTCGTCTTTTTTATGCTAAAATGCAATTCATTTCGCAGAACTCGTATGTGTCTCCGAAAAGATTCGTCATATTTCTTCTTAAAAACCATATTTTCATTAGATAGGTGTGTCGTGAATATCGAGATGGTCACAATCGATAATTCTCAGGCTTTATCGACTTCATATACATACACAACGGTGTGAAAAAAAAGCGTGTGCGAGCTCCCATTGGGACTATTTCTTTTAAAGTGCATCTCGTGGCGCATTGACAGACGACACGTCTGATACCATAATTATATGCGTAAAAACAGGTGAGCATGCGTGGTACATAGAGGTACACGTGTTGACAGAAAATGGATCTTCAAAATAAACAAAATAAAGGGCGCAATGATACACCGGAGACTAAAGTCACATGTCAGACTCTTACGGACACATGTTGCAATAATGCAAGCCTGTTTCTTAATTTATTTTTCATCTTAAATTTGCAAATAGCAAGTAACGAAACAGTAAAATTTAAAAATTTGCCTTTATATGCACTCAAATGCAAAAAGTTAAAACGTTCTTGAATTTTGCATGTTGTTAAATACATGCACTGTACAAAGAAAGATACAGGAACTCGTTGACCTAAATTCCTCTGCCACTATATTCTCCGGTTATTTACCCTCTCCCACCCTAGTTGCATCGCAGTTGCCAGAGTATGATTGAAGGCAAATGAAACTAAGAACCATATAAAATTCTTACAAGATTTAAGCTAAAGGGAAAGTACGTCAAAAAAATGACTGTTTTGAAAAAACTATGCAATTATGCCATTTTCGTGCAAAATTGCGAAAAAGCGCCTTTTTCAAAAATCTCGTAAATTATTTACAGTTGGTAAAATTTTTTAAAAACAACAAATTTTGAAACTTTGTGTCAATAACATGCCAAGTACGAAATTTCATGCCGTTGGCGTCGGTACTCTTTGTGTAAACTGAAGTCGAAGTTGTGAGCATTTCAGACAATCACTTACAAAATTGTTGAGCCACCCTCAGATTTTCAGTTTTTTGCCTCTGCTTCCCCCCTCCCCCCTAGTCAATGTTGAAAAACCACTAAAAAGTTGCCAAACCACGTCTGTCAGCATTACCAAGTACTTTTTTCCAAACAACATTGACATGGGGGAAAGGGGGGGGGGGGGGCAAAAAACTCAATTTTTTCAGGGTGGCTCAACAATTTTGTAAGTGATTGTCTGAAAATGTAGTACCTTTAAGGCGTCATAACTTTAAGCTTTTTCCTTCAAATACTTTCAAATTAACAGGGCTTGCCATAATTGCATAAAGGCAGTCCTCTAATTTTTTTTGAATTTTTGAACGCTAGTGTGGCCTCGCAGCGTCCCTTAGAAAATATGCTCATTTTGGCTATTTTTACATCATTGGCCTAGTTGGTTACATCTCTTAATAAGCAGCTGAGGCGTTGGCACATGACAAGATATTTACTGTTATTGCATTAGAAGAATTCGAATCGACGTTTTGAATCACTAACTTACATTTTTTACATGAAAATGGCGAAGCAGCACAACTTTGCATTTTCTGCGTGTTTTTCAAAAAAATTGGGTAATTCATCGGAATCTGCCTGTTTTTTTCATAAAGACTGATGCATGGGGAAACGATAATTCGAAGTTGGAAAATTTATTTTGTTAAACATGGCAATATTTATGTTTAAATACAGACTCTTTTAAACAGATAACGTGTCTACCATTACTTCCCTCTGCCCGAAAACTTGTAGGCCTGCAGCCGTCCTAAATTTGCAATTTCTACTCCTCGCATTTAAAGAAGAAATTTAATTCCAAACGAGTTCACAACATCTATAGTCGCTGTTAGTTGTATATTCGAGTTAAAAAACATGTTGTTCTACAATTATCTCCATAATCGACAAATTATATTCCATATTGTTCTATTTGGAAAGGAATTTATGCACTTGAGTGAGCGCGGGAAATTTGAAAATTCAACAGTTTGACTTCAAAATGGCAGTAAGTACACCACAGCGCACCATCTATCTCCTCACGTACAGTCAAGCTGACTTAGACAAGTTTCCAAGTCATCAAAGTTTTGCAGATGTTGTGGTTGAGTGTTTTGCAGCAAGGAATATCCGCATTTCAATGTGGGTAACTTCACTTGAACGGCATAAGAATGGGGGTTTTCATTACCATATGGCTGTGAAGCTTTTCGGCAAGTCTCGTTGGTTGAGAGTGCGAAGGGAGATTTTCAATCGGTACAGCATAAATGTCAACTTTAATGATGACGAAGAGGATTCAGGCAACACTTATTTCACTGCATACAGTTATGTTGTAAAAAAAGACACTGACTTCGTCACTTCAGTTGACCATCCGGAGATGACAGCCTTGCCAAGAACAGACAAGGCCATTACTGCAAATCGCCAAAGGGGCAAGAATGATGAGAATTGTAGAAAGCGCAAACGTGAAGAAAGGATGTCGGACTATGATCTGCTGCAAATAATCCAGGAACGGAAATTCACTTCACGTTTGCAAGTGCTCTCCCTTGCAGCAAAGCTCCAGGTTGAAGGCAATGTAGCTTTGACAAGATTTATTGCCAACAGAGGGAGCAAATGTATTGAAAATGCTCTTCTGTTGGCAAAGGAGTTGAAGGATGCTCCTGTGCAGCTTGAACGGCAATCGAAATCACGACTCCAGTTACTTCGGGCTGTATTGGAAGGTCCTTGTGCAGAAGGGTGTGGAGAGCAATGGTTGAAATGTGCTGTTGAAGTTGTGCGTCAGAATGGCATCGAGGTCTCTGCATTTGCCACGGCAGTCTATGAGCTTCTGAGATACGGTCGTGGCAAGTTTAGAAACATTTTTGTTCATGGCCCTGCTAATTGTGGAAAATCATTTCTCTTGCATCCTCTGAAATTGGTATATAATACCTTTTTAAATCCAGCTCATGGCACATTCGCTTGGGTTGGCGTCGATGAGTGTGAGGTCATTTTCTTGAATGATTTCAGGTGGAGTCCAACTCTCATTGCTTGGGAGACATTTCTTGTCTTGTTGGAGGGGGATGTGACGCATTTGCCTGCGCCAAAGAACGTATGCAGCAAAGACATCGAAATTAGGAACGATGTTCCCATTTTTGCAACATCGGATATGCCCATTTTCTTTGCAAAGGGTGGTTCGATTGACCAAGTAAACACGAGGATGATGGAGGTGAGGTGGAGGTCCTTCAATTTATGGAAAGTCATTCCGGAAAATGAACGAAAGGAGCTAAAACCTTGCCAGCGTTGTTTTGCAGAGTTTATCCTCGGCTATAAGATAGAGACTGAGTTGGAGGAGGATTTCTAAGTACGTTCACTATCGAGGGGTGTATCACTGTTTCAAAATGCATACAAGTTTGAATTAAAACAATACGAGTTTTGAATATTTTTTTGCATTTGTAATGAGCAGAAAGGAATTTTTATGAATTTTTATGAAAATATGTATGAGATTTTCATGGAGTGATATGCCCCTCGTTCATTAATCGCGTTGTGATCGGAAAAGACAGTAGACATCGAGAGACATGAATATACATTTTTGAGTTATATTTACTACAATGCAAATTGATAACTAAGAACCCACGCAATAGAAACTGCTCTCTGTATAAGGGTCGGTATTACTTTCATACAATGGCAACTCGTTGCTGTGTGTTTACGGAGAAACACGCGCCTTTGTCTAAATTTCTTCATTGCCGTCATGATCGAGAAATTTCGCCTTCAAATATATGACAACTAAGGAAAATTTTTAACCTTGTTTGTTCGGTTCGAAAAGTAATATTCCTAGCAAAATTTTTGTCATGCTGCTTGAGGGAGTGACAATAACGGCTCCAGGCTTTATTGGCCAATATTTCCTCTATTCTTTAAATGCCAAATGCATGAAAATGGTATATGTTTCCCCTTTGAAACCAGCATTAGTTCTTTTGGAATCGATTATATACGATAACAAACAATTTATCATCGGACCACTGAACTGCAATTGTTCAAAAGATCAAATCACCAAATGATAGACTGAGCGAGTGATCTTGAACATTTCTCACCAACAATTCCCACTTTTTAAAGTTTCTTATGCGTCCAACGAAGTTGATAAACAAATAAACGAAGCCACCCAAGATGTAGCAAAAGCCCGTGTGTACACATAGGCTAGCTTTTTACTCCCAAATTCTACTTCGATTAGATGCAAAATGACTAAAACTTCAACAATTCCCACTTTTATAGCTACTAAAAAGGATTTCAAAAATATTTTAAAGGTACTAAAAACGAGCAATGTTGGTAAATTGGTTCAATTTCAACTCACCGCGAGGATTTTTTATTTTTATTGGTCTTCAATGAGAGTGTCTGCTCATACTCACAAGATAATATGCGTTTTGCGCAAAGTTTTTTCGTTTTTCTTCGTTAGAAACAAGAAAATCAAAACGAGCAATGTTGGTGAGCATTGTAGTGAGCCTTGTGGCGAGCACTGATGACGTACCTCGCCATGAACACACACGTTTTGAAGTTTTCAAAACAAATGGGAATGTTAAAGTTGTATACCGTTCATAATTGTAAATAGGAACAGTTCATTCAGTTGTATCACTCGAACATATAAAATATCATTACCATAAAATTTTGTTGTAAAAATGATGTTTATGAACAGCGTTTATGAACAATACAGCCAGTCAAAGGGAGAATTCCATAACACAGGCCAAACGAGCAAAGCTAAGAATTTTTAGGCCGTAAATTTTACAACAAGGATAAGAACACAATCCAAGGTTGATTTGAATGGAATCAACTATATCTAAAAAGTACATCTGAAAAGTAATTCTTAAAAGCACATTTTCAGCTCTTGTGTTTGGCATAGATGTTTTGTGGAACGCCCCCTAGAATGACATGGCGCACTACAGGACTCGCAAGCTAAGTCAGTATTTTAGTCGTAAACCCCCGTTAGATAATATTTGCGTTATACGATGACTTACAGATTCGATAGTTTTGTCCACAAGTTCAGTTGGAATATTGTACAGTGTCCTGATGACTCGGCTGCTAAATTCTTCGTACGTTTCTTTCGTTATTGATCTCGCAATTGTCTCTCTGTTCAGTGCTTGTGCTGCCAGATTGAATACGTTTTCAATTGGGTTGAGATCTGGGCTTCTGGGGGGTATTTTGAGCAGGTTGGCACCAAGCTCTTCCCATGCCAGACGGGCAGATTTGCAGTTCTGGGATGGATCCCCATCTTGAATCCACAGCTTCTTTGGAGTCTTACTATTTTGCGCAAACAGATTTGGAAACTGCCGTTGAACAAATGAAGTAAAATATTGTCCATCCATCTTTTCATATTTCTCCACTAAACAGACGCCTTTTCCATGGGATATACAAACTACCAAGTCCACCTTTTTTACCCCTGTCCCGCATTTTGATCCTTTTGCCGTACATCCTTTGGACAGCCCCTCGTGAACCTTTCGCCAAACTCTAGACCTTGTACACTTGGCACTTGCTAATGGGTTTCTGTTGTATTTAAATGACTTTCCATCCAGATAAAATGTTATTTCCTTGTTCCATACGTCTGCAGGGTATTCTCTCGTCATCTTCTTCGCAAACTTAACCCTTGCTCGCAAATCTTTGGCTGTTAACATCCCTTTCCTTCTTGCCACACGAAAGCCATATCCCTGGCGATGCAATGCACGTCAAACAGTGTGAAGGGGCACGTGATCAAGGCCAGCCGCGTTCCGAACATCTTTAATCGTGAAGTTGCCCCCATTATCATCTTCCCTGAATTTCTTTATCTGCTGAATCAGCTTTCTGACATCTCTATTTTGCAGTGTCCGAGGTCTGCCTCTTTTCACCGCCTTTGCCGCATCCTTCTTTGCTTCTTGATTGCCATCCTTTTTTACTTCTTTCATTTTGCAGATTCGCTTTACCGTCGCAGTAGAGACTCCTGTAACCTGACTTGTCTTTTTTATGCTAAAATGCAATTCATTTCGCAGAACTCGTATGTGTCTCCGAAAAGATTCGTCATATTTCTTCTTAAAAACCATACTTTCATTAGATAGGTGTGTCGTGAATATCGAGATGGTCACAATCGATAATTATCAGGCTTTATCGACTTCATATACATACACAACGGTGTGAAAAAAAGCGCGTGCGAGCTCCCATTGGGACTATTTCTTTTAAAGTGCATCTCGTGGCGCATTGACAGACGACACGTCTGATACCATAATTATATGCGTAAAAACAGGTGAGCATGCGTGGTACATAGAGGTACACGTGTTGACAGAAAATGGATCTTCAAAATAAACAAAATAAAGGGCGCAATGATACACCGGAGACTAAAGTCACATGTCAGACTCTTACGGACACATGTTGCAATAATGCAAGCCTGTTTCTTAATTTATTTTTCATCTTAAATTTGCAAATAGCAAGTAACGAAACAGTAAAATTTAAAAATTTGCCTTTATATGCACTCAAATGCAAAAAGTTAGAACGTTCTTGAATTTTGCATGCAGTTAAATACATGCACTGTACAAAGAAAGATGCAGGAACTCGTTGACCTAAATTCCTCTGCCACTATATTCTCCGGTTATTTACCCTCTCCCACCCTAGTTGCATCGCAGTTGCCAGAGTATGATTGAAGGCAAATGAAACTAAGAACCATATCAAATTCTTACAAGATTTAAGCTAAAGGGAAAGTACGTCAAAAAAATCACTGTTTTGAAAAAACTATGCAATTATGCCATTTTCGTGCAAAATTGCGAAAAAGCGCCTTTTTCAAAAATCTCGTAAATTATTTACAGTTGGTAAAATTTTTTAAAAACAACAAATTTTGAAACTTTGTGTCACTAACATGCCAAGTACGAAATTTCATGCAGTTGGCGTCGGTACTCTTTGTGTAAACTGAAGTCGAAGTTGCGAGCATTTCAGACAATCACTTACAAAATTGTTGAGCCACCCTCAGATTTTCAGTTTTTTGCCTCTGCTTCCCCCCCTCCCCCCTAGTCAATGTTGAAAAACCACTAAAAAGTTGCCAAACCACGTCTGTCAGCATTACCAAGTACTTTTTTCCAAACAACATTGACATGGGGGAAAGGGGGGGGGGCAAAAAACTCAATTTTTTCAGGGTGGCTCAACAATTTTGTAAGTGATTGTAGCTATCGCTTGATACTATATTCTAATAGTTTTATGTTATGAGTGAAAGTTATCTTTTTTCCACAGTTTATATTCTTAAAATATAATCATTGATTAAATATTTGCAAGTAATAGCAATTTTGCACTCATTTTCAGGTCTGTCTTGGTGTTTTGGAGAAAGATTAGAACGTTAGCGAAGACATAATTGATATAATGCATTTTTTCATAAATTTGTACCCGAAACATCTTTCGGATTGAACCAAGTGCTGTCATTTGGTGACAAGCTTACTTGTGAACGAGAGCACAATGCACAGGAAGACCAGAGAGATGCCCCAGCCCCAGAAAAACAACTTGAAGGACTAGTACCATGTATTGGCGACTTTCATGCATTTGGAAACTTCCTATCCGTAAGTAAATTTTATTGCTTTAACACGTACGCGATATTTTTAAATGCAATTTGTTGGCATTTTTTGCAGATTTTTCTCGAAGAGATGATATTTGCCAAAGGCGCACGAGATTGGTTTGTATTGGGTATTGCGAGTTATCTATTTACCTTATAAACGTGCAAGCCTGTTATTTCACAAATCATGACATTTTTATGCCACAAACTCAATGAAAATTGTTTATTTCATCAGGTAATATGGAATCTTTTGTACGGTACTCAGTCATATGGAGGCCAAGGGACACTATATGCAGCAAAGAATTTCTTGAATGCAAGAAATGTTCCGATTGATCCGATGGCTGATATCGATGCATCCTTTGACGTCTTGGAGAAGTACACCTCTGCCATGGTAATTGCTGCTTTTGATGCTGTAAAGAACGAAAACACCTTTTTTTCAACGTTGTCGCACAGGAGCAAGAAGGGCTGATGAATGAGATTCTGGATAAAATCTAAGAGGGTGGCAACGTTGAGGAAACACAAGAAAGAACGACATGGGCCTGGTCAATCTATAATTCAAGGATACAGGTGCAGATTTGGCAAAAAAGAATACGTCCGATAATCTGCAATGAAAAGACATGTGGAAAAACATCTTCAAGCTAACATCGATCAAACCATCAGCCAAGAGGAACTTGCTACAGAAGTTCAAGATTCTGCAATTCTCAAGGAATATTCTGGACCATCTGATGACACGACCGCTCATAGGGCTGAAGCTGAAATTCTTGAAGGTGATAACGTTTATAATTACTCTTGTTGTGCTCTTTGGCTGGGTTTGATGGCTTGTAACTTTAACGACGCTAGGAAGCACAGAGATGGAGAAAGAATCATGCGACTTTATAAATATCTTTGCCTTCTTTTTAAATTGGAGGGGAAAGTAAAGTATGCCTACTATTTGTTCCAACCTTTATGTCAGGTGTTCTATTTGCTTCCTGATAACCTAGCTTTCCATGTAATGCATAATCGCTTTACAAACAATAAAGGCTTGCTGGATAGCAATGTAGAGATTGATCGTGAGGTAGAACATTGGAATCGGAAATTCAAACTGGGCTGCAAAGAGTTCAACGGCAAGGTAACAACGAAAAGCATAGAGCGCGCAAGTTGTTCTTATCAAGCCATTGAGAACGTTATGCGGGTGTTTGACAAAGCAGCAGACGTGCACTCTCAGTCGGGCAAGCATAGGAAAGTGAATGCAATGAAAGATACGCTTGCCCTTGCGCAGTACCTTGAAGAACAAGACCTTTTTATTTGCAAACCTGCAAGAAAGTATGATACATTTCCGGACTTTCCAGAAAGCCTCTTCAGTAGAATTGATATTCCACTTTTGAAGGAATGGATGACACAAAAGATAAAGAAGTTGAGCCACTTGAATGTATATGATAATAATGCAGTTTAGAAATATGACTTGGTTCCATGCAACTACGTAGAAAATGCAAAATTAATCATGCTTTGTTTATCATACCGATGTACTGGGTGTCCCAGAAGAAATATATATAGACTTGGGTCCAGCGATAAGAATTTAGTGTAAATCAATGGCTATTAAATTTCAAAATGTTCCTTCATACTTAATTTCAAAATTTATAACCAGACACCAGGTCCTACTTAAATTACATGAGTGGGAACAATCATCGGCTCCTCCCTTTCAAATTCCTGGGTACGTTGCTGTCGGCTGTCGAGCAACATCACGAGGAATAGATGAGCTTCGTTTCTTTCAGCTTTATTTTTGGCACAAGCAGCGATCAGTGTTGTTTCTTGTAAATCAGACTTAATGTCATTCAACATCTTGTTGATATCACTCACTATTTCGTTCTTTTGGTCGTTTAGCGCTTTATTCAGAATTTTTTCGAGGTCACTTTTGGTGAGCGCCATGATCAGGACGAAGGTGGCCTAAAATAATAGGCGCAAACTAACAATACTAATCAGAAGACTCAAAAGGTTACCATTCCACTTACAATCCTTCTGGTGAGCGAATCGTGGATTTTATGGTTCCGATGTTGTTGGATTAGGTTTCGATGGCCAGGCCAATGTCATGTAAGGATAGTTCTCCCCTCAAGGCGGCGGAGCACGATTTTAAGCAGCCATTTTCTGAGCCAGCCTCGTTTCCAATGTTAAGTCAAATGTATGCGAATTGTGAAACTCCTCTCTGTGCTACACACACAACGTTCAACAGATGTATAGCATCTCTTGAAAGAGCCTCTTCTTGCATTAATATTCAAATTTTAATGAAAGGCATTTTTTTCAGGGAGGCTCAAGGAGACTATGAGAAAATTCAATGAGAGGAACGAGTGTGTGGATGTGAGTTCAATCACAAACTTTGGCAATCCAGAAGGAAGAGGTAAAAAATCTGGTGTCAAACGCAAAAGGTCAAAAGGATTGGAATCAATTGACAGGATCCTTGGTTCAAAGACCCAAAACATCGATGGAGCCGCCAACACCACAAGAACAGACGGCACAAGATGAACACAATAGACCAGAATATACTGCACCACAGTGCAAAAGAAGGAGTTATTCAAACTGCTTGTTGCTGCCAGAGCAACTCATCGTTCCAGCTGGTATCCCACTTCCCCCCCAAACCTCCAATGCCCGAGCCACAACATCAGCCATACATCATCGACCACCGGAAAGGAAATATCAGCAAATGCCCTGGCTGCGATGATCTCTTCGACAGGACCAATCCCACACTGCTTGTGATGGGAAGGGAAGAAATGGACTATTATCCGAAGGTTAATAAGTCTGTTTTGACAAAGTGCTGGTCAGTCAGTAATAAGAAGCACTATTACTGTCTACAAATGAAATGCTTAAAGGCAAGGAGACCATTTCTGGAACTGAATCAAGTGAAGAAGACAGTTAGCTGTGAGCTATCAGAAGAAGAGAAGAGAATGGTTGATGAAGAATTCGGACTGAAGAATTAATCATATGAAGACAGGACATTGTAAATGGTAATTATGACATTGTTCCAGTTCCTCGCTTACTGAGTGCGCCCAGTTCATGTACATGTTCCCTGGGAGTTCTTCCCACCTGACGTTTTGCATATGTCAAGGAACATAATTGCAGCAGTGTTATAAACTGTAATATGATTACTAAGAAATAACAAAGTCAATAGGAAATAAGAAATCACAAAAAGACGCGAGTGCCTCCTATTTCTATTTCTATGGTATCGAATGATGCATAGGGACTTCCCCATGTGAAGGGATCCCCTCCAAAGTACAAAGTTCTCCCATATTTGCATTGGGATTGAAATTCTTTGCAAGCTGTGACTGTATGTGACTCAGGATCTTTTCATTGATCAGGTACGATTTCACAATGTATTTTTCTTTTTGTGCTGACCTTTGTGGCGATCTGCGCTGCGTCACCATTCAATCCATAGAAATTATTCAATCCCATCGATATTGCAAGGGTTTCGCTTGATGAATGGGAGCGGTGATGAATTGCTGTCACAGCAGGAAAGCTCATAGAAACTGGTGACTATCGCTTCGTTCTGGGCTATCTGTAAAACATGGAGTGTGGAATGATGGAATGGAATGATGGAATGGAATAATGGAATGGAATGATGGAATGGAATGATGGAATGGAATGGTATAGATGGAATGGTAGATATGGAATAGCCAAACTACTGGTCGCTTTGGGAAAAAAAATTACACCAATGTGTTCGTCAATATCTTCTTAGTTTATTTTACATATGTTTTCTTGAAAGTCTTATGAAATTCCCTTAAATTTCGACTGAAACAACTAGCAAGATAACAGACTGTGTGGGCAGACATCAGTTAAGTCGTTTAATTGATGTGAGTTGTAGGGAAAAAATCTGTAAAACATGGAGTGATGGAATGGAATGGAATGGTCGACATGGAATAGCCAGACTATTGGTCGGTTTTGAAAAAAAATTACACCAATGTGTTCCTCTCGATCTCTTCAGTTCATTTTGCGCATATCTTCTTGAAAATATGCTGGAATTCCTTCAGATTTCAACTGAAACAAAATTGGATCTATGCTAGGCTCGCGTGAACACAGCTGTGAAATGTTGAGAAGTGACAGGGATCAATGACAGTTTTAATCCTTATCCTGTAATGGCGCCAAGATCATTTTTATCATAAACGGGGGCTCGTAAGAAACTTTAGACAACAGCAAATTGAGTTATTGCTGCCCTCATGCACTCACTCACCATTGTTTGAAAACAATGCCCAGTTGTTCATCATTTGCACAGTTTGTGGTTTTGTTTAGATTTCATTTCGCGTTGTGCAACTGTGAACTGAACTGCGTCGATTTTTTATAGCTATGCTTCACCACGTTGTGACTTTCGTCGAAGAATCCATAGTTTTACGCTGCTAGCATATTTTGCCTGTGCAGCAGGCTTCACCATACTAGAGCATGAACACTGCCTTCAAAATGCTATGAAAATGGATAACTTTAACGCAGATTGTACCACAGATTGTTTTATCTTACTGGTAACGTTGGAAGCCCTGTTTGAAAAACAGAATGATTCTGAAAAATAGTGCAAATTTGATAGACTCCAAGAAACTCTTAGTAGCAAGAAGCTTTTTTGAGCTAGCCTGTGTTCCAGACTCCAGAAAAATAAACTATATTTTCGTAATGGTCTGGAACACAGGCTATTTTGAGCCCCAAGTGCTTATTACTCAATCTTGGAGACTCCAGAGGGGGCTTTAAGAGAGAGGGTGCTTGTCAGCTACTGGGTGCGCCAAAATAAACTATGCACGTTTGGCAGGCCACAATAAATCGTACACTGGACCGATTTTGAAGATTTATGACTTAATCTTTAGCAGCAAGCCTGAATTAGATTCTAGGACTTTTTGCAAATTTTTCCGTTTTCAGTTTTAAGAGCTAGAAGCGAGTTTCTTACAATTTTAGTTCTCGAAAATACTGAACACGATCAAAGACGTCGATCAAATTTCAAAAGACTCAACATGAATGAACAAAGAGAAAATGTTTTCAAGGTGATTTGGGGGTTTAGTACGAACTCTCGTGCAGCAGATTACAATTAATCGATTTCTAAATCGCAAATCACCACGAACAAGTTCTCTCTTTGTCTATTTATATCGATTCTTTAGAAAGCTTGATCGATTTTTTTTATCGTTTTTAGTGTTTTCGAAAAATAAAATTTTAAGAAACTCGCTTCTTGCTCTAAAAACTGAAAATGTAAAAAATTGCAAAAAATCCCAGTATCTAATTCAGGCTTTCTGCAACAGATTAAGTCATAAATCTTCAAAATCGGTCCAATGTACGATTTATTGTGACTTGCCAAACGTGCATAGTTTGTTTTGGCGCACCCGGTAGAGAGGGGGTTTATTCTCCAATGAAAAGGATATAAATGAAAGCATCTTAGCTCTTTTATCCCCTATTTTGAGGAATGACATACAATATTACCGAGTCAAATGAACAAATTCGACATATTTATCAAAGCAGTATCAAAAATAACCTGCACACTTTTTTAGCTAAATAAACTGAAATTTTGGCATCCTTTTTAATACAAATGAAGGAGGATGGAGAGTGGGGCTTCTTTAGAACATTTAGCTTAGAAGGGAGAGGCTTACCAGAGAGGGAGGGGTTTATTAGAGAGGGGAGCTAGGGAGCTAAAAAAGAACTTTTCTTCAACCTCAGTCCCCAGAATCTTTGTCATGTTTGGACTTCCCAAAAATAAGAAATTGTAAGAAAAGTACGTCTAAACTAATTTTTTTAAGAACTAAGGTCAAAGATTGCCAGACAGTCTCTTAAATGTTAGGATACTTTTGCTACCTAAAGTCTCTGAATGAGTTTTAATTTCCATTCTGGAATGATTTATTTTTGTTCGAAGAGCTCTTAAATCACTTTGTAATAAGATTTCAAACTAGTAATAAAGTGATTTGCACTCAAGACAATTTAAAAATACACTCATTTTTTTTATAAGAAGCCGCTTATAAGAAACGGTAGGCTAAATTTTTCGAAAGTTAAGAAACAACCCTACCTGGATTTAAAAAGCTAAGAAACTTTTGTAATTTACAGTTTTAATTTTCCTGTCGCAGTCAAAAATGTTTTGACACTGTATACAGTTATAGCAACTGTTTGGACATTATTTTGAATGCGAATTATGTTATTGACTTGTTTTGAGACCTTACTAAGTACTTTGGGAACCCTTTAGACAAAACGAGATCAACTCTACACTCCTGGCATTAAAAATATAAGAAACACGTAAGAAACTTTTGGTAGGAAAA
Organism: Aurelia coerulea; assembly: GCA_039566865.1. Taxonomy (NCBI): domain Eukaryota; kingdom Metazoa; phylum Cnidaria; class Scyphozoa; order Semaeostomeae; family Ulmaridae; genus Aurelia; species Aurelia coerulea. The sequence continues at coordinate 15,325,875 of CM076947.1, forward strand.
TAGCCCAATAATTTAAGAAACTGCCTACCAGCCCCGGACCTTAGTTTCTTATAAAGAAAAATGAGTGTAGTTAAAACATATTTTGAGTCACCGGAGAACATTATAACGGTAAATTACAAAAGTTTCGTATTTTTAATTCATAGTTTAGTTTTTTAAAGGGAATCTCAGGATCTATAAACCTTTGACAAAAATAACAGGAAATTCTGATATCCGATATGGCTAGAGCCACTTGAACCACTTTTATTATAAAAATTAGTGTATTATTGTTGAGAATTTCTTCCGGAATCAAACCAGCTGTAAATCATAATGTTCTGACTTCCCGTCTAATTTCAATTGAATCTCTGCACATGGGGATGGCGTGACAAGTGTCTGGAAAAATCAACACATCGATGGTGCCAGCCTTTAGTAAATTTTAGTGACTCCTTGCCATAGAAACTTAAAAACTCAAAATCTAATTGTTTGAACCTCTTGGGCGGACTGGTACAGCATTTGGGGGACTATTTCCTTTTTAGCATGGTCACTATTACAACGCATTTTTTACCTTCTTTCAAGCAAATATTTCGAACTGTCAAAGAAGCTCACCTCCCATAGCCAAAGCTCTGAAGGTACAGATCAGTGACCGAACATTTCTACCTCATACAACTTTGTTACTATTGTAGATTTCTTTCACATGATTGTTGATGTGAATTTGGTGATTTCTCTGACAGTACCAACAGGGATGTTTGGGGGTCCCAAAACCGTAAAACCGCTCAAAATTTAAAATGCAAAAAATTTGCAATGTTTTACATCACACCGAAACATAGCGTGCAAGATGGCCAGGTTTAAAACGCGGACACCGCGGACATCGCGGGCATATCCGCGCCATTTGCAAGTCCGCGTTTTAGGTTTTGTAAAAACCTAAAACGCGGACATCGCGGAAATTTTCTAATTCTTCGAAATAAAGTGTTGATAAGCACGCTTCTACGATCTTTATGCACACCGCTCCACAGAGAGTCACGGAGGGTTAGTTGTTGGCGATTTCTTCATGTCCGCGAAATCAATGTCCGCGTTTTAGGTTTTTACATAGGGAAAAACCTAAAACGCGGACATCGCGGACATTTTCCAATTCTTCGAAATAAAGTGTTGATAAGTACGTTTCTACAAACTTTATTAAGAAACACAAGTAAAAAGTAACTGAACCAAATGAAATACACAGATACACAGGGACAAAACTTGGTGTAACTTATTTGTTACCTTTACGGAAAACTTCTTGAACTTGATCTTGATGCCAGATAGGCACCCTCCATTGCCACATCTACTCCGTCTTCAAGAAAAATCCGGAAAAAATCTCTAAAAATCCTATTGTTTTAGAAATTATCGTACGCCTTTTTCGAAAGAGTGACACACCCCTCGCACAGGTCACTCAAAATGTTTTGACATTGTACTGTAATAGCAACTGTTGGGAATTATTTTCAGAGGGAATTATGTTATTTACTTGTTTTGAGATCTTACTAAGTAATTTGTGAGCTCTTTCTGCAAAACTAAATGAATTCTACATTTCCGACATTAAAAACATAAGAAACACATAAGAAACTTTTGGTAATAAAATGGCCAGAAAATGTAAGAAACTGCCTTCCAGCACAAGACCATAGTTCTTAGCTAAAAAATGTCTTCTAAATTTTGTTTTATTTCGAAGAATTAGAAAATGTCCGCGATGTCCGCGTTTTAGGTTTGCCCTATGTAAAAACCTAAAACGCGGACATTGATTTCGCGGACATGAAGAAAATCGCCAACAATTAACTCTCCGTGACTCTCCGTGACTTTCCGTGACTCTCTGTGAAGGGGTGTGCATAAAGATCGTGGAAACGTGGTTATCAACACTTTATTTCAAAGAATTGGAAAATGTCCGCGATGTCCGCGTTTTAGGTTTTTCCCTATGTGAAAACCTAAAAAGCGGACTTGCAAATAACGCGAACATGTCCGCGATGTCCGCGATGTCCGTGATGTCCGCGTTTTAGACCTGGCCCGTGCAAGATTACAAAATATGGTGAAACCCCGTGACCGTAAACCCAAACATTCCCTCTATCAAGTAGCAAGCCCGGAGGAAATGAAATCTGGCTTCGTCAGCTACTGAAATTCTGCAAGACAGTTTTCTGGGAGCACACTCGTGCTTGACTGTATGTAAAGCAAAGCCCACCATGGTGAAGCCTGCTGCACAGACAAAATTACCATTAGTGCCTAAAAATTCTGAAAATAAAATGGTACCCGATAAGACAAAATATGCCAGCAGCATAAAACTATGGATTCTCCGACGAAAGTCACAACGTGGTGAAGCATAGCTTTTGAAAAATCGACGCAGTTCAGTTCACAGTTGCACAACGCGAAATGAAATCTAAACAATACCACAAACTGTGCAAATGATCGCAAATGATGAACAACCGGGCATTGTTTTCAAACAATAGTGAGTGAGTGCATGAGGGCAGCAATAACTCAATTTGCTGTTGTCTAAAGTTTCTTACGAACCCCCGTTTATGATAAAAATGATCTTGGCGCCATTACAGGATAAGGATTAAAACTGTCATTGATCCCTGTCACTTCTCAACATTCCACAGCTGCGTTCACGCGAGCCTAGCATAGATCCAATTTTGTTTAAGTTGAAATCTGAAGGAATTCCAGCATATTTTCAAGAAAAATATGCGCAAAATGAACTGAAGAGATCGAGAGGAACACATTGGTATAATTTTTTTTCAAAACCGACCAATAGTTTGGCTATTCCATGTCGACCATTCCATTCCATTCCATCACTCCATGTTTTACAGATTTTTCCCTACAACTCACATCAATTAAACGACTTAACTGATGTCTGCCCACACAGTCTGTTATCTTGCTAGTTGTTTCAGTCGAAATCTAAGGGAATTTCATAAGACTTTCAAGAAAACATATGTAAAATAAACTAAGAAGATCTTGAGGAACACAATGGTGTAATTTTTTTTGCAAAGCGACCAGTAGTTTGGCTATTCCATATCTACCATTTCATCTATACCATTCCATTCCATCATTCTATTCCATCATTCCATTCCATTATTCCATTCCATCATTCCATTCCATTATTCCATTCCATCATTCCATTCCATCATTCCACACTCCATGTTTTACAGATAGCCCTTCGTTCTGTACAAAGGGCTCCTTGCCGCATACAACAGCCGTTTATCTGTGGCCATGGGACCTACATTCAAAGAGACCCGCAGACCCGCATTTTATCGGACCCGCGGACCCGCATTTTACAGAAGCCGGAATTTTGAAGGTTCCTCTAGAAATCGTTTTTACGAACATTCTTTAAATAGGTGGGATCCGATTGACCTTCAATAAATGTCTTGGACACAGGCAAGCACAGGTTATGAGAAGCAAGTGAAAAGAGGAATTAACTTTTTTCAACAAAATGGAAAAAGCTACTTCAACAAAGTCTTTGGAGTTTCCCACTCCCGTCTTTGGAGTGGAATTGCAGAAAGCATGGCCATTTTTCTTTGGGGGTTTATCATAGTGTTTAATGCATACTCTCGAGTGCCGAATATATGTGGGGGGGGGCGAGAATAATTTGGGGGCTGGAAATGGCTCAATATGATAATAATGAGGGGGTTGGAAAAATTGAGAATAGTTGTTTTGGTTTTCTTAGTTAAAACACATATCTTTGTAGCTTTGCAGGAATTATTAGACAATTTTGTTCACTAGCATTTCTATTTTTCAAGAATTTTAAAGGGGGTTGGAATAAAAGTTGGGAGGTTGGAAAATTTTTCAAAAATTAATAAGCGGGTGGAAGGACGATTATTCGGTATTCAAGAGTGACTGATTAGTTCTGTATAAAGCTACATTCTTGAATGAATACTCCATGGGAAGAATACTTCCTACATTTCCAGAGAAGTGGCAATAGGTACGCATTGCACATACTTAAGGCAGCATCCCCCACAAGCTTAGATTTCTGCGATAAAAGTAATTTGCACTGAGCAAATTTTCTCCCACTATTGACAATCAATATCATCTAGTTGTATCAATTTGATTGCAGCATCAAATGCATTTTTTCCAAAATGTCAGCCAACAATATTGCATACCATATTTTTTGCAACATGTTTCCAAAGTTTGTGTTTGGTTGATTTCCTCCCTAGGGAAGTGCACATTAGAAACATAATTCCTTAAGGCCCCTATTCACATGAGAACGGAATGGAGTCTAATTTTTTCAAGGTTTCTCGCACGATAATGGATTGATATTAAATCTCATCACGTTCCTCCCTAGAGATCAAATGTCCTGGCTCATTACTGACTTTGCCCACCTTTGCGCAGACAACTTTTATGTTCAAAGTTTTAGGATCACCTTATTCATAAATTTCACGCAAAAAGTCTGCAAAACAGAACACTCCAAGATGTGTTGACCAGAGATTTAAATCGTTATGTTCTGTTCTTCGGCTGTCTCTCCAAGGCTAATTTCCAGTCAGTGAAATTTCCTGAACCGGTAGAATTTTAGATGATAAAATGTCGTTCGGCTATAATTTTCTATTCAACTCCAGAGTGCCCGCTTGGATATCTCCACTGACTGGAAGGCAGCCTTTAGAGCCTTCCATTTTCTGGACCAGAACGGAGCGGAACGCCTTTCGTCGTTTTCACATGAACACCAGCAACAATAATTTATTTTCCGTATCGTTATGTTGCATTGCATTCTTGTGTGGAGCAGGCCTTACTTTAGTGATTCATTTTTCATTAGAACATATGCGGTCTGCTTTTTTATGTCAAGGGACCGTAGCAAATCAGTAGCCTAATTCAATTCTAAATATTGCATAAAAATTATATCATTTTTCAGTATTGATGCAACACCCTATTGATGATGTCTAACATGATTGATGATGTATTGATGTCACTGGGGAGGTTGGTGAATGATTCGCAACACCCTAACGCGAAGATGAAGCTAAATGAAGCTAAATGGAGAACCCCATCTATGCATCTTTGCATTGAGGGACATCAAAAAGACTGAAGAAATCCATTATGATTATGGTGTAGATGACTTACCTTGGCGACAAGAGGTTATTATAAATTTAAGAAATTGCTCTTGTATTCTTATAATACATCCTTTGCTTTTAATGCTAGTTGCCGTTTGGCGAGGAAGATTTATTTTCATTTTGACAGTTTAGTTTTGATTTGCCTTCATCTTATCAAATGCATCTTTGTATTTGTTTTATTTTCTTATTCTTCACCTTAAAACTGATTAGGAAAATCCTTTGAGGCATACTCCAATTTATACCTTGGAATTTGGAATCGTGTTGGGATTGAGTATAACTTGAGTATAACTTGAGTATTGGGATTTTATTTTAAATTTGCAACATTGTCGGGAGATGTTTTCAACATTTTATAAAGATTTAAGACCGCAAAGATTTTTCCCTTGTGTGTTAAAATGATATACCCATAAAAAGTCAGACCTTTTTAGATATTTTGAGCAGCATGCCTCGCTTTTGCATGACTTTCAAACTTTAGATACCGGGTGCGCCAAAATAAGCTATGCACGTTTGGCAGGCCACAATAAATCGTATACTGAACCGATTTTGAAGATTTATGACTTAATTGCTAGCAGAAAGCCTGAATTAGATTCTAGGACTTTTTGCAAATTTTTCCATTTTCAGTTTTTAGAGCTAGACGCGAGTTTCTTAAAATGTTCGTTTTCGAAAACATTGAAAACGATCAAAAAACGTCTATCAAATTTTGAAAGATTCAACATGAATGAACAAAGAGAAAACGTTTTCAGGGGGATTTGGGGGTTTAGTACGAATTCTCGTACAGCAGATTACAATTGGTCGATTTTTAAATCACAAATCACCACGAATAAGTTCTCTCTTTGCTCATTCATGTCGATTCTTTGGAAAACTTGATCAATGTTTTTTGATCGTTTTCAGTCTTTTTCGAAAACTCGCTTCTAGCTCTAAAAACTGAAAATGAAAAAATTTGGAAAAATCCCAGTATCTAATTCAGGCTTTCTGCTAACGATTAAATCATACATTTCCAAAATCGGACCTGTGTACGATTTATTGTGGCCTGCCAAACGTGCATAGTTTATTTTGGCGCACCCGGTAGTGTTTCTATCAATGTTATTACTGCCATTGCTGTTTTGGGAATTGTTTGTTTTATTTTCATACACAGCATTTCTATTCAATGATGCTTGTAACCTTCTTTTTCTACATCAAAAGACTGGAAAGCATCACTTGAAAAGAGGGAAGTCATAGGAGTTTTATCTACAGACATGAGCAAGGCATTTGACTCAATGTATCCCAACCTGCTGATAGAAAAGCTAAAGCAGTATGGCTTCTCGCATGAGGCACTTCAGTTAGTAAAGTCTTACTTTGAGGAAAGACAGAATCGAGTTAAGTTGGGAGAGACAAGGAGTGAATGGAAAAGAACAGACAGGGGATGTCCAGATAGGGGTTCATCGTTTGGACCATTGTTGTGGAACATTTTTCAGAATGACCTAGTTCATGAAATTGACTTTTGTAAAATCAGTATGTATGCTGATGATCATCAGCTATACTGTTCAGACAAGATGCCCCAGTTGGTAGAAAGACATTTGAATCACGACATCAAAGCTGCAACACAGTGGTATAGTCAAAATCATTTACTAGCAAACAAAAAGAAATATCAGGCCATGGTCATTGGTCCTCCAAAAGCAACAGATACCAAAATAACAGTAAAGGTAGATGAAGAAGAGATTGTTCCAGCAAAACGACTTAAGTTATTGGGTGTAATAATTGATGAGCAGATGAATTTTAGTGAGCACATTAGAGAAATCAGTAAGAAAGCATGTCAGAGACCAGGGGTACTAAATCGATTTCGTAACATCATGTCAATAACTCTGAAAATGACTATCTACAAGACATCAATCCTGCCTTATGTTACCTACTGCAGTACTGTCTGGCATTTTGCCAAATCTTCTGATCTCAGAAAAATAGAGAGGATTCAAGAAAAGGCAATGAAGATAATTTATTGTGATAAATCAAGCAGCTATGAAGAACTACTAAAGAGAGCAAACCTACCTACTTTGCAGAACAGAAGGATCCAAGATATTGCAATATTGATGTACAAGGTTAAACACGGATTGGTTCCTGAGTATATATCAAAGCTGTTTGAAAAGCCAGACCAACATTATGCACTTAGAAACAATGACTTTGTTATACCAAGATACAGAACAGTTATGAATGGCAAACATTCTATCAGATATTTTGGGCCTAGTCTATGGTCTAAATTAAGAAAATGTGACAGAGAGAAACCTAGTTTGAACTCCTTTCGTAAAAGTGTGAGACAGTTGGATCTAGTGAGCATAGCTACAGACAGCTGCAATGGACAATGTAAATATTGTAATGAATAACTGACTTTTAGGTTCTTTTTAAAATATGATAAATGTAATTAAATCGTTTTTTTTATTTCTTTGGACATTTTTAGATTAACTTATTTTGTTTTATTTAGTACAATTTGAAATAGTATTCAGGCTAAATAGTGTCCCCAATTAGTACTAATGCTAAATATTTATGACACTTTAATAAAGTTATAATAATAATAATCATGATCATAATCATAATCATAATCAAAAGTGATATAGATTAGTGCTGTAACTTGTCAACATCAACAGAAATTACCAATCTGCAGACTTCCCACTCATGTCTGTTAAAAAGAAAAGTGATCTTGATTTAGTTTTTTCAGTAGATGATCCAAACACGATCATCATCCAATCACATCTGGCTATCATTAATTTACAGTTATATGCTTGAATTTTTCCATATCTACATGATTCTGAATGTATATTGTAGATGCTATGTTTCGGAACTTTCTAAAGTTTGTTTGAAAGATTAAGGGAATTGCAACAACATTGGGTTAATTTTCGTCATGAAAAGGTTCAAATATCAGCTTGCCATACAAGCTTCAGTACAAAACTTTGTACCTGGATGGATAAAACAAAAAATACACTTTATTGTTATAGATGCCTATTGATGTTATAGATGATGTTATGACAAGCGAGTGCCTGAAAGTTACCCTTTGCTCAGGGTGGCAGCAGACTATAAAGATACCAAGTCGTCTGGAAGATTGTAAAGGCCTCAATGAGGCATTAGTATTGTATATTTTTGTGTTGATGTTTATCATATATTCACATGTTGGAAAATATGTTACTCATCCAGTTGCCATAATGGCAAAGAAGCATGCAAAACTTTGCAAATCTGTCCCATTTAATGGTAAACGTAGTTTATCCCTTAGCATTTGGCTTATGTTTGGTCGCTCTTCCTCATATATTGAATGTTTGCCTTTTAGAATTCTGCAGTGTCTGCAAAATTTGTAAAAAGACCTGATTCAAGGCAGGCTTCTAAAGGTGATATTTTATAAAAGTAGCTAAAATATCTATACAAATACTTCTGCACTATCCACAATGAAAAAGGTATTAAGTCACCGGGTCTCCACTACGGATGGAACTTATAAATCAAATTAATTTTCAATACACAAACACAGTGGGCACAGATACGGAAATAGAGGAAAATCGAATTATTAGAATTACAACTTTGTTTAATTCTCCTGAAAGCTGAATAAATTCTGGACTTACCAGTGCAAATCTGAAGTTCATATCTTATTCCGTTAAAAAATTGTCTTACTTTGAAACCTGGAGGAGTTGGAAAACTTTGGTGTACCTCACAAAACCTGTTCATTTCAATTGCTCAACTGTCTTTTTATTGTAGGGGTGCTTTTAGGAGCTTTGTCGATAAAAACACGGACTTTCTACGAGGTTCCAGGTCGAATATGAAAGAAAAAATACTGCCAGAATTGTAGAAATTTATAGTTTACCTACGGAATGGAAAGATTGATCGGAAAGGATGCATTCTGGGAAAATACCATGGGTAGTTAGACACTGCTGGTGTGCTTCTATGGAGAAGAGCTGGATAATATGTATCTGCGGGGGACATTTTTTATAGTACTGCGGAGGAGATATCTGCGGGGGAAATTTTTTATAGTACTGCGGAGGAGATATCTGCGGGGGAAATTTTTATAGTACTGCGGAGGAGATCGGAAGCGAAGAGAGAAGGAGAGAGAAGAATGGGAAGGCAACCTCCAATGTCTTCCTACAGCGATTTTTCTCATGATGCTCGTAACAAGACACGCGACCGAAAACAAAGGATTGCCCTACCTCTGACGTCAGAGGTAGGGCAGCTCTAGGAAACACTCTATGATTGACAGCTATAGAGACGGGGGCGCTATTTTTGTTCGAGCCTCAATGGCTCGACGCGCCTCGTTTTGGCTCACAGCGCCAGCAAAAAAAGGCGGCAATTTCTAAAAATATCTATCACACAGCAGATGTCGGCCAAAAAGAAAATATCGATGAAGGCCTAGACCTAGACTAGACAGCGCACATGATGGCATTTTTCAAGGATTTAAAAAAGAGGTGAGTGAATTTAGCATCATAAGATAATTTTGTAGGGAGAATAAAGTTTATTATTCATAAAGTGCCATATCCATGCCATATCCATACATACCCCTGCCTAAAAGTGTCGGTGAAATTCAACCTGTTTAAATTAAATACGAACATCCCAAAAAGTTGCAGTAAAATCGATCAATGGGCAAGCTCCAAGCCCCAGTGGTGCATGCTCTGGACTGCATTAAAAATAATACCAAGAGCAAAGCAAAGCATGGAAGAGCAAAAGAACGAAGGTGTTTAAAGCCCTCAGTGCCTTAAAGTGAAGCTTCGTGAATGCACATCAAAGATTATCATAACTTTAAACAAAAAGGTTTAGTGTAAATAATGTGGATATTTAACTTCTGAATATTCCTATTTAGACCACATATCGAGATTCTGGAAACGCTGTTTTTATGTACTTAGGGGCATCCTCCCTAATTATTTCAAAAACCAATAGAGCTATGAAGTTGTAGCTTGGTACACAGTATGATCAACCTATTGTGATCCTAAATTAAGTAATATAATTTTTTATTGTGACTTGTTGTTTGGCAACTTCTAGCAGTCAATGCTACCCATTTTACCCTCATCTTGCCCATTTTACCCCAGTATACCCTAATAAAAATGATTTTCTATGATAGTGATTTGGTAAAAGAAAATGTGAAAATGGAAGACAATTCTATATTGATATAGTTATTGCTGATAAAAAGAATATTTGTTGAAAATCAGGAAAAGAATTATGATCTTGGTGCATGCAAATGATCTTTGAAATGAATCTGTGCTAGTCACTTGATTAAGAAAGTTCTCACTATTTTGCTTTTATGTTTCATTGTCATGATGAAGTCATATCACTTATAAAACAGTGAAATAGTACAAATTTCCAAAAAATTGATCTTATTCAGGGGCGGATCCAGGAAATTTTCTGACTTCTACCAAGGTGAGGTTATTCGAAATAGTAGGGTGTCGCCTTTTGAAAATAGGCTTGGACGTTAATAACTAGATACAAGGATCTGACTACTGCTTCAGCTAGTTGCAGTAGTGTGGATCCGCCCCTGTTATTCTTTCTCTTGTTGGATATTCAGATTTGTATGCTGGTATACAAGTGGAAGTACATGGAGAAGTAACACAACAGCCAGAGCTTAGAATTCCATTTAATTTTAATGACATCTTGCCACCAGCCACCCTCCATTGCAACCACACACATTGATTGCATTTTGCACCTATGACCAAAGTTGAAGGTAGAAAACTTGTTCCTTCTTAAATGGGGTTTAGCATGCTTTCCTTCTGAATCCCACTTTATGCTAAATACCTACATTTTCGTTGATGGGTTTTCAGTGACAAAGACTCTCTGGTTTTAAAGGCAGATTCATCTTTTGTTGTGAATGTTGGTGATAGAGTTTTAGATCTCCATGAACTTGGTTGGGATATTCCTATGAATATAAAGACTGCTTCCTCTCTTGTTCATGTCTTGTCAATTGTCAGTAGAAGTCAGGTGTGCCAAGGGTGTAGAAAAGCAAAATACTCCATCCTGTTGGATACTGTGTATGACAGTGAAAGTCACATTCAGAGTGTTGCCAGGTTGGCTTCATTTGGTCCTTTTCATGAAGCATCCCCATCTTTCAAAGCCTTCATTTCTGTTAAGTGCAAAATTATGATAAGCTCAGCAACAAAATCAAAAGTATGCGAAGAATGCCAGAAGCTTGACAATGCACTTCAAGTCAGGTCATTTCGAGCTTCCAACATAGTAGCCAAGGAAGCCATTCATCAAAGATAAACTTCAAACATATGTCTGTAATGCAGCTGCAGCAACGATTGGAGGATGAAAGAGGTACAAAATTCTTGCAATCAGTATCAAGCTTGAAGCATCTGCAAACATACTCAATATTTTGCCAAGGGATGTTATGATAAGCTTTTACGCTGTATTCATTTGATGCATAAACTTGAATTTATTTGATCTCTATCGTTGGTTTAGCATTTTGTTTGGTTGTATTTGATCCCTTGCCAGAAACAGGGGGAAGCAACAGAATATTACACAAAGTATTAACAATCAATAGCCTCTTCCACAGGTAGACTATATTTTACTTTTAAGTATTTTGCTGTCTTGCATACAGTTTCTATGTGTCACTTCTGCAATCTACTTTTGATAATTATGACTATGGGGGCTGAGAAGGCCCCCCTCTGTCCTGCTGTGTACAGCTTAGAGCTATGAGAATTTTTACCTGGAAAGTGCATCAGATAGTTGTGTCACAAGATTGTTGTGATCAATATAGATGTTTTCATGTTTCATGTAGAAAACCACAACCACAACTAATAAAAATTTTCAATTACTGGCTGCATGTAAACTGTTTGCTGCAAAGAAATCAGTTCAATTTTCATGTATTTCATGGTTACATCTTCTATGAGTAGGAGAAATATCATCACAAAAAATTGAAAGAATTTGCACATGCACAGTGCAAAAAATGGGTCAACTAAAGTGTCAATTTTGTGCAAAAATAGATAGCCAATTTGACAGAACACCAAGATAGTGTATGCTGCTGTATCATTTCCAGTTTGAGTATAGATTTCACAAATTGAAATTTGATATGGAAACCTTTTGAAACTCCATTTCTATCTTGAAATGTATTTTAGTTTTTCTAAAAATCAGTTTGTGAGTACAAGATGGGCAAAACTAAAAGCCAGAAAGTTTCCAAGTTGTGATTGCAATTTGTAAGGATAGAGAAGAAAAGTTACCAGATGGCTGATTTGGCACTCCCCCCTCCCTCTTCCATCTATGATTGCAGTAAATTGAGTTTGAAAAAATGTCTAAATTCTATAAGTTTCATTTGCAAATTATAAATGTAATTTCTTACAGGATAATAGGAGCATGTCTTAAGTTGTGGAACAGACCCAAAACAGGATATGAAGGGTTGCGGGATTCTGGATTTTTTAAGATACAAAGATACAAAGAAAAGTCAACAGCCATTCTCTTGTAGATGTGCTATCCTTTATTCAATATTCATCAACCTTCCCTTGTATATAAAATGAATTTACTTCACAATTCAAGTTGAACTCCAAATTACAATATAAACTAAAAGTGACTGCATTACAGTACAATGTGATTTTGAGGGAAAACAAGGGTCAACAGTCATCACTTCTTAGAGCTGATTTTTGAAGTAGCTGTACGAACCCAAGAAACCAGGATTTTGCCATCTTGGCATTAATGGCAGGAAATTAATGCTGTTCCATGCCTCTTGCTTCTGCTTGGGGCCTTAAAGTTGACACCATTGAGTCAAGGAGGGATCAAAAAGATTCACAAGAGTTATATCTATAACACCTGCATAATATGCGTAAATAAACATTTTCTATTTTATAAGAAAGTGGTTTATAAGAAATTAGTACCAGGATGGTGACAAATTTAAGAAACTCTAGTACTATGTTGGAGGAGTGCTAAGAAACTTTTAAAAGCCAATTCAAAGAAAGCTGTGGGGAAATTTTTGTTGAGCCAAATGTTTTTGAGTAATATTTCATAAATGTTATCTACAATCTACAATGTTAATCTCCAAAAGGGCTCAGCCCATGACGGAGTTATGCTTTGAGCCCAAGAGAACTAGCCTGCGTGCAGCCTCAACTCCCCAGTTGAGGCTGCACGCAGGCTAAAGAGAACTTGCTTGCCTGCAACAAATTGTGCTGCATGTCAAGAAATAAATACCTGGCAGTGGTAGAAACTTCATGTATCCAAAAATAAGAAACAAATTTAAGAAACTATGAGCAGTAAAATGCTAAAATGTTCATGTGAAATTAAGAAACTTTTAATGCTATGGGCTTATCAACGTTTCTGATAAGGAAACAAGGTGTGGATGTGATCGATTAGTTTTTAATACATCTGTTGACAATGAAAAATATTTTAGAGTTGCAAAACAATGCTGAATGAGTTTTGATCATTACAAGCAGCAGCCTAAAATGCCTACATCTTTATTTCTTTGAAAGCAATTAAGAGATTATATAAATCATGCAAGTACAAGCAATAATAAGCTACGATCAAGTTTCAAACATGATAATCCAAGCACACCAAGTTGCTGGTACAACAAACATATTTGGCCTTGATACATTGATGCTTGCAAGTCCTTTGCATTGTCTAATCTTTTGGGAAGATCCCAAATGTTGGGATTGGACTACACAACTAAAAGGTGACTAAGTCAGTAGAATTCTCAACAAGCTCCCAGCCCCAAGTCACTCTGCAGAACTTCTCAAATTACCATGAACATATTTTGTCATCAGTGTTCAGTGATAAGAATGCAGCCAGACAGACTCCGTCTGCCATTTTATGGCTGTAACATCTACAGCTCTACAAATGTTGGTTGTTCATCCCGGCTACATGAGATCTTGTAAATAACTTAACAGATATGGCCAAGTCTTGCTTCATATTTCAATCACGTCTTTTTTTAATTTGATCACACCAGCCACGCTGCCTGTTCATATCTTCACATCTGGAGGATTCTCTGGTTGGGCCTAACCTAAACTCCATGTTCACTTCTTCTTCATCTCATCTTCAAATAGGCCAGCAAAATCTCCTCTCGACATAAGATCTCAAACGCTCAGCATGTAAAAATCTTTTCTTCGAAAAACAACCAATCTCAGTAACGTGTCTCCAGTGAAAATATTCCCCTTTCACCAACCTTCGCCCATCTCCGATGGCTTGCTCGCTCTCCGATGGCTTGCTCGCCTCGACTTGCTGAAGGATCTGATGCTGTTTGTTACGAAAATCTCGCAACTCTCTCTAACATGGGTCCAATCTTAGTTACGATTGCATGATTAAGAATATTTTTTTCCAATAGACTCTAACGACGGGGGACTACAATCTTTTTTGGCAGAGGATTGTTTGGTTATGATAGAGCAAGCTGTAGTCCGCAATTCAGCACCAGCCACAGCAGCCACAGCTTCGAAGTCCGCCATTTTTCAGTTTGATCTATCATTATGATGTCCCCCGTCTTCAATATGCAATCATGCTCCATTGTATCCCTGTAGCCCATAAGCCCTTGTTACGAGCATCACGAGAAAAATCACTGTAGGAAGATATAGGGGGTTGCCTTCCCATTCATTTTAATAGTTTAATTAATATTTTCGTCCTTTCGATATCTCCTCCGCAGTACTACAAACTATTTCCCCCGCAGATACATATCATCCAGCGCTCCTCCATAGAAGCACACCAGCAGTGTCTAACTACCCATGGTAAATATGGCAGTGAGGAACTTTTTACCAAGATGCACTGCGTTCTTTAATCGAATAAATGTAGAATCTTTAAAGATTCGTTATTCGAGTGCAATGCATCTTGGTAAAGAGGTCATCGCCGCCATCTTTAGTGCAATCGCCTATTAGATTTTCATAAGATTGACATTATGATGTAAACAACCAATACATTTCTGAATCGAACTTGTTTCCAGCTATCAAGCTCTACTTTAGGTGACAGTAACCGTGAGATATGGAAGGGTTAGGGTTAGCCTTGCTAGCCGGCCATAATGGGCGACCGGCCATAATGGGCAACGCTACTCTACGTGTTGAAGTATTTTTGTATAGATGGCCTAACGATTAATACCTTCTTTTTGACATTGGTGCAGCGAGAGTTCTAACATTAATCTTGAAAGTCCTGTTTTACCCCTATCTCTAAACCAGAGCTTTTGAATTTCGGGCTAAACTGCAAACGTGCAAGGGGAATTTCCTCAATCATAGATTTTAATGGACAGGGATCTGTCATTTGCGTACTCTTTCAAATGGAATATAAAAACTGAAAATTGACAAATTAATAAATATAGGCACAAATGAATGTCGTTCTTCAGTAGTCAAAATTCATTTACAAAAGTACCCTAAGCAAAAAACTATAGGGCATCTTTATGTTCCCATTGGACATAAGATTGGTTGTTTCGAAATAATTTGAAAACCACAATAAACATTGCAAGATACTTAGGTGTTGAAGCCGAAGCAAATTATGTCGCTGAAAAATAACTTTTATTTGGCAGATGTAATTAAAAGCTTTTGTTAAATGAAGGATGATGCACATGTGGGACTAAATTCATGAATATAATTGTTAAGTTCAGTCCAGGATTTCCACCACAAATTGTCCCTAAGCACGATATTTCTAGTATATACGTCCCTAAGATTTAGGAGATTGAACAACACATCTTAGGTCAAAACCCAAAAGCTCTGGATGGAAAGTGGAGGCAACTTTGGACCTCCAAGATTAATATTTCAACTCTTAATACATTAACATAAACAAATGAGGATTAGCTTAAACACTGTAGCAGGTTTACTCCCCCCATTTTGGGTAGATAAAGCCATGACTGTCACTTCGCAAAAACAGTATGTATATGCCAAGAAAACAGAAATCTCTCCAGAGTTGTCGATCTAATTTACTTTAGTAATATGAAAAAACATAATCGACAGTACCTTCTATTGAGCAATCCGCATCACTATTTTTTTGAATCGACGATGAAAGTACAACAAAGCTACCATCATCTGCGAAAGTGAAATTAAATTTAGTAATGAAGATATGCAAGAATGTACGTATTACTAAAATTGAAGATGTTAGTTCATCGCATCAAACTATTAGTAGCTACATTCTTCACTTCCGTAAAATATTGCAGGAACGAAAAGCAATTGAATGCTCAATTTTTCAGGGCTTAACATATATGTCTAGTTCTTAATAGAAAACGCTTATCATTCTTTAACCCAATTCGTACTGGGGGGGGGGGGGCGTTTTTCGCCCCCCCCTACCAGTTTTTGCTGCATTTCGCTAAAACGACAAAAGATATAACCACCAGTTTTGGTGACTTTTACTCAAATTTCATAGGCAATTAAATTCTTAACATTTCATTGCTCTACCTCTGATCATGTGACCACAGTAATACCATATTTGGAGAGTAGTCAACAAAAAAAAGCTTAAAATGTCCGTAGTTTTCGTGTCGTTTGCTTGATCGATCTCAAACATGCACCATTCGATTGCATTTGATGAGTACTTTCATTTGATATATAAATATTTCATATTTGCTGATGTCAGCAAAATTTAATATCTATGACGTCATTCACATTTATGACGTCATTTACCTAATAAAGAAGTGTCAAATATAAATTTTTTTAGTCTAATTTGCTTCATCTTATTAATTTGATTCATTTTGAGTCTATATTTACCAGATAAAAGGGCAGGACTGGCAAAAACCTACGATGAAAATAAATGCATGCAACAAAAGGCTAATTTAAGGCTAATTGTGCTAAAAATAGAAACTAAAAATTTTTGCAAAGTATGTATTTTTGAACTATGACATGTTTCCTATTATTTCAAACAAATTTGGAGAAAATCGGTTGAGTGGTTGATTAAATAGAATTTTTCTGGTTAAGAAGGTATCAATTTGCCAATTTTCGTCAGTTTTTCGGTTGCCTAGCAACGAATCACGTGACTTATTAATAGCCATTGTTATATTTGAATAGCCAATTGTCTAAAGAACAATAGGGGTAAGTCTCATTGTTATATCTTTTGTAGTTTTGGCCCCCCCAGTACAAAATACCTAAAAAAATCGCCCAGTACAGATAGGGTTAATGGTGAAACCAATCTACTGTTCTTGTCTTCAGAGCATTATAATCCTAGCATTTCATCTAAGAAAATTTAACTTTCGCTAGTTTCTTGCACGATATCACATTTCTATACGGAAGAGAAGAATAATATAAACTATTCTCAAAAGATTAAAGTGAATGAACGGAGCTAAGAGGAGGTCATCTATAAATAGGGCATTGGAAACTCCTACGCATGTTATTGTTCCTCTTGCTAAACAATATCCATGATCATCTCGAAATCATCAAATACAATAGGCTAATAATAGAATACCCAGACTCCTTCCGCGCGGGGCTTTTATCTCCGTTGATTCTCTTTAAGCTATTTTTAAAATAATCATATATCCTTCTGTTATCTATCTAATTTTCCTTTCTATAATGAGGATACACAGTTATTAGTACCTTTAGTTGAGACACGGTCATTATTCTCCGCTTCCATCACTACATCACTGAAAACTCTGCTGTCCGTTTCTGTAAAAATTAAATTAGCAATAATTAATTATTACCTGCATGAAATAACTGTTTCTGGCCAAGGATCATATAAACACCAGATTTCCCATTCTGATGTGGCAATAGTCTAGTACCATCTTCATGGTTCATTAAAACAAATTGTTGAAATGTTCAGAGAAGTTTAGACCTGGCATATTGTAGAGAATATATGAAATTTGAGTTTACGGCGAAAATTCACAACTGCAAGAGTCTGTTTGATGACATCAGCAATGTTGTACCAAGATTTGAGGGGGTGCATTTCTGACAGATCTTAAGTTATACTGTAATGTATTTTACATTGTTGATGTAGGTTACTGGGAAAAAAACACAAAGTTATTAACATTTTATCGTTCTACACCTACAAATTTGAAAGCTAAACGTTTTGATCAATAATCCACCTAGCATTGTTTTCTTGTTGTCTGTCTTGTTTCATATTTCGTAATGTTGTTTTGTTGTTTATTTCATGACAGTGGGCACAATTTGGGGGTTATAAGGAAGTAGGACTTCGAAACACCATGACTTGCTTCAATGAAAGCTATAAATCCTAAATAGTCAAGAAAATACTTTTCTTACGTAAAATTAATATCCAAATTTGATTTTCTATTGAAATGCTATTAAACAGTTTTAACCTGTATTTGGCAAACGGAGATGACAAAGTTTGTGTAACAGAAATGAAATAACCCTAACTCATTATACATTGCTACAAAGATGTCTTAGATTTAACAGATTTCTACCTAAATTCAAATTGATGTACTCATGACAATTATTGATAACACACACACATAACTAATATATCTATACATATTCCATTCTGTTGTTACCTATTTTTCAGGGCTTTCCAAAAGATTAATTAGAAACTTAAGAATCTTTCAGTCTAAAAGCATGAAAAGTATCGTAGATATAAGAAGCCTTCCAGGATTAGATGTGAGAAAATTATTTCTTAAATGCGGGTCCTTACTTTATTGTGTACGCCAAAAAGTTCCTTTATTTGAAAGGCCATTTTAATGGAAACTATAGGAGCAGGTTTTAATAGATCCACTTTCCAATCTTGCAAAACGTTGTAATGATAATTAAGGCTGAAATTTGTCTACTTTTGTAGCTATTAACTATCCAAAAACTATTTTGAATTCACCACTGGATAACATTAATTAAGTAACGTGATATTAACCTGTGTTGTCACAATTCCTGGTTTTGTTTATTTAGCGTTTGTTTCGGTATCTGCATGAAGCTCGGTTTCAATAAGTGTTCAATCAACTGGTTTAGTCTTTTAGACTGCGAGAGCAGAAAAGTTAAAATTTAGAATTCACAAAGGTATCAAATTCTATACAGATATACTTTAAACCAATTGCAGTTGTTGAAAACAGAATATCATGAAAACCAAAGGGTCTGAGAGAGGAATCTAGAATCATACCGCAGCTACTCTCAAGTACCGAATAATCGTCCCCCCCCCCGCTTATTAATTTTTGAAAAATTTTCCAACCCCCCCCCCACTTTTATTCCAACCCCCCTATTATTAATTCTTGAAAAATAGACATAATAGTGAACATTATTTTTAATAATTCCTGCTAAGCAAATGTACTTATTGTATTTATTAACTTTATTCTCCTTTGTTTGTCTGACCCGCGTTACATACGTGTTTTACATACGTGGTACCCATGTTAGATACGTGTTTTACTAAGAAAACGGAAAACGACTATTCTCAATTTTTCCAACCCCCCCCCCGATTGTTCCACCCCCCCGATTATTATTATATTGAACCATTTCCAACCCCCCCCCCCCCCCGATTATTCTCACCCCCCCCCCCGTTTATTCGGTACTTGAGAGTAGATGAAAAGATTGCAATAAAGACAAAACCAAGGTGCTAAGTTTCCCGTTTAGTGTTTGAAAGTTCAGTCAAATCGCTTTCTGCAATTCAGAACATTTGTAGCAAAGAAGACAGATTTGCAGGAATTAACGAAGCAATCTGGCTGCGTTCCAATGTGCATGATCATGCCTTTTTTATGCTTGGAAAGTTATAAGAAAAGAAATTTTCTCATCATCTTTCTTTTCCATCAGTTTAAAGATATAAAGTGTTTTTGGTGACCCTGCTATATTTTTACTGTTTCAAGGTTGTGTTTTGAAAATTGCAGGAGCTTGATTTGATCTCTGCTTGCAGTTTTGCCTGAAGCCAAGCATATTTCTTCACCATAAATCAGCACAGGAATTGCGTCAATATATAGCTTTACTAAAATATTATTCTTGATGATTTAAGTTTATACAAAGATCTTGTTCTTACGGAATTTAGAATAGAATGGTTTTAAAGTTAGGAGATTAGAATTACTTTGATGCATTTTATTTATCAGATGGTCAAGATTCTATACAATCCACGTTGAAAATTAGAAATGCGATGATGAACCTGCCTTAGTCCATCTAAGGGCCTGTTTATATGAGGAAAATCATCCCACCTTCCAGGCTATCAGCTGTCAGGTGGGATGAAATCTGCGTGTGTTTATATGTAATTTTCATCTCACCTTCCAGCACTTCCATCCCACCTCCCAGCCCGTGATTTCAGACAATAACAATCGTAATTGGTGTTTGGCGCCAGCAAGGATTAGGTTTCCCTTTGTTTTCATATTGGCGCGTGCGCAAAACAGAGGATTTCATCCCACCTTACAGCTTTTCATCCCACCTTTCAGCGTTTATATGGAAAATTTTCATCCCACTTCAGTGAGATCCCACCTCTGGTCGAGTGGGATCTCACCTAGCCGGGCTGGCTCACTTTCCATATAAACGCAAGATGAAAATTACAAGGGGTCGTATAGAAGGGTGGGATCTCACCTCTCAGCTCACAGGCTGGAAGGTGGGATGATTTTCCCCATATAAACAGGCCCTAAGAGAGCAGTCACTGGCTCTTCTTTTCTCTAATATAAGAGGGAAGCTTACACGGCAGTGAGTTACAGTTTTTGGATAATTTGTCAATTCCACTGTTACACTTATTCTTGAATATAGTCCCTTCTATAGTCACCGCTTACTTCCCTCTTTTAGGGTTTAGTAGTGGTGCTCTGAATGAATCACCAGCTGAAGTGGAGAACGATAATGTTGTATCATCAGAAGGTAAATATGGTTGTATATTTTCCTGAAAGAAAGGGAGGATAGGTAAAAGACTCAGGGACCGATGATTCTTCACCAAGTTTTTGTGCCATTAGCTTCATCTGTGACACATGTCTAATAAATCTATACATATTCCATTCTGTGCTCTGTGTCATTTTTAGACTAGAATGACGAATTTTGTCCAAAGACGGAAATTGGGCAAATTTGAAGAATCGGTTTCAATAAGTGTTCAATCAACTGGTTTAGTCTTTGAGACTGCAGAAAGAGCAGAAAAGTTAAAATTTAGAATTCACAAAGGTATCAAATTCTATGCAGATATACTTTAAACCAATTGCAGTTGTTGAAAACAGAATATCACTGAAAACCAAAGGGTCTGAGAGAGGAATCTAGAATCATACCGCAGCTAGATGAAAAGATTGCAATAAATACAAAACCAAGGTGCTAAGTTTCCCGTTTAGTGTTTGAAAGTTCAGTCAAATCGCTTTCTGCAATTCAGAACATTTGCAGCAAAGAAGACAGATTTGCAGGAATTAACGAAGCAAAGTCTGGCTGCGTTCCAATGTGCTTAATCATGCCTTTTTTATGCTTGGAAAGTTCCGTAAGAAAAGAAATTTTCTCAACATCTTTCCTTTCCATCAGTTTAAAGATATAAAGTGTTTTTGGTGGCATCGCTATATTTTTACTGTTTCAAGGTTGTGTTTTGAAAGTTGCAGGAGCTTGATTTGATCTCTGCTTGCAGTTTTGCCTGAAGCCAAGCATATTTCTTCACCATAAATCAGCACAGTAATTGCTTCAATATATAGCTTTACTAAAATATTATTTTTGATGATTTAAGTTTATACAAAGATCTTGTTCTTACGGAATTTAGAATAGAATGGTTTTAAAGTTAGGAGATTAGAATTACTTTGATGCATTTTATTTATCAGATGGTCAAGATTCTATACAATCCACGTTGAAAATTAGAAATGCGATGATAAACCTGCCCTAGTCCATCTAAGAGAGTAGTCACTGGCTCTTCTTTTCTCTAATATAAGATGGTTGGGGAGAGGAAGTCCTGACCCTATTGTTTTGACACATTGTGTTCTAGCTTTGTTGAGAGCGAATCGACGTTGGGGCTCACGTTGTCATGCGCATAGCTGCTTTTGTTTCTTCCCTTGTTCTCAACGGTCAAGCTAATTTGCATATTACGTTATAAATGACGTAAATCGTTACTGCGCATGTGATCTGGAGCCCTTTTTGGGGGATTCCTTGAGGCTCTCAACTTAGCCTGTTCGTATCCCCAACAAGAGGGAAGTTTACGCTGAGTGAGTTACAGTTTTTGGATAATTTGTCAATTGCACTGTTACACTTATTCTTGAATATAGTCCCTTCTATAGTCACCGCTTACTTCCCTCTTTTAGGGTTTGATAGTGGTGCTCCGAATGAATCAGCAGCTGAAGTGGAGAACTATAATGTTGTATCATGAGAAGGTAAATATGGTTGTTTATTTTCCTGAAAGAAAGGGAGGATAGGTAGAAGACTCAGGGACCGATGATTCTTCACAAAGTTTTTGTGCCATTAGCTTCATCTGTGACAATGTCTAATAAATCTATACATATTCCATTCTGTGTTGTGTCATTTTTAGACTAGAATGACGAATTTTGTCCAAAGATGGAAATTTGGCAAATTTGAAGAATCGGTTTCAATAAGTGTTCAATCAACTGGTTTAGCCTTTTAGACTGCGAGAGCAGAAAAGTTAAAGTTTAGAATTCACAAAGGTATCCAATTCTATACAGATATACTTTAAACCAATTGCAGTTGTTGAAAACAGAATATCATGAAAACCAAAGGGTCTGAGAGAGGAATCTAGAATTATACCGCAGCTAGATTAAAAGATTGCAATAAAGACAAAACCAAGGTGCTAAGTTTCCCGTTTAGTGTTTGAAAGTTCAGTCAAATCGCTTTCTGCAATTCAGAACATCTGTCGCAAAGGAGAGGGATTTGCAGGAATTAACGAAGCAGTCTGGCTGCGTTCCAATGTGCATGATCATGCCCTTTTATGCTTGGAAAGTTATAAGAAAAGAACTTTTCTCAACATCTTTCTTTTCCATCAGATTAAAAATATAAAGTGTTTTTGGTGGCACCGCTATATTTTTACTGTTTCAAGGTTGTGTTTTGAAAATTGCAGGAGCTTGATTTGATCTCTGCTTGCAGTTTTGCCTGAAAACAAGAATATTTCTTCACCATAAATAAGCACAGGAATTGCTTCAATATATAGCTTTACTAAAATATTATTCTTGATGATTTAAGTTTATACACAGATTTTGCTTCTTTGTAAAAACCGGTCATGCTGTAAAAACAAAATTTTGGCTATCAAGGAAGCAGCTTTTCTCTTACGAGCGAATGGAATTAGAAATTTTAAAGCATACTTCAATGTAGCAATGTTATTTTGACTTCTTAACGTTTTCTTAATTCCTTGAGAATTGATAAAGAGCAGCTTATTTTCAATTTTCATTTGCCAAAGTCTCTTTTATTTTTCCTTTCCAGTTAAGCAAAGATCTTCTCGTGGAACAAAAAAATGTCCCTTACTAGGCTGTGGCAGAGAGACTAGTGCTGCTTGCTTTGCACGCCACATGAGGCTTGTCCATAACCTTACAACTGCAGAAGTTAAAGCCATTTGCTCTAAACACGGGACACGACGCCAATACATTTGGAAAAACAAACGAAAACCAGCAAAGCAAAAAGACTATCATTCCTATAAGAAATGTCCAATACCTGGATGTGGCGTTATTGTGAAGCGTGTTGGACCACATTTGATTGGGGTACACCACATCAGCAAAGGCAGCGAAAGATATAAGACTTTATCAAGTAGAGCTATTTCTTATAAGAAGAACGTAGGATCGAGTATCATGGTGGGGGAAGACAATGAATCAAGGAAAGACATTCGTGTTATTGAAAAAGATCAATCAATTTCAAAGAGCGACAAAGAGCCCATACATGAGAATCGAGAAGGTGCCAACAGAATGGGAGAGAATGGTGGAAATGATAGTGATGAAGAAGAAACCGGAAGTGTTGATCTGTTTGCCGACTACGACAGCGCCAGTCAATCAGATGAACAGGGGGAAGATATGGGAAAGGTGCTTTCAAATAAAGAAAAGGCTACCAAGAAAATTTTGGATGATTTCTTCGAATATCTGACTTCTGCTGATTGCGGCAATAAAGATTCAAAAGCCAGTAAGCAAGCTCAAGTGCAAGTTCGATCGGTTATACAAGTCCTAGATCCAGACATGGACACTCTTGAGATGGCCGAGTATCAAAAAATTAGAGATGAATTTCTAAAGATCCATTGCGTTAATAAGATACTCTTCAAGGACAATTAAATCGTACCTGCACAATTTAGTCCATTTTTATGAATTCATGCAGCCTAAATACCCGCAAATTTTTGATAAAGATCTTCTTTCCTTCATCCTTTCCAAATTAAAGAAGTGGATAAAACATTATCAAGTTGAAATTAGCCAGCAGAAGCATGCTAAAGAAGATTATGAAGCCGAGACTGAGGTCACTCCAGAGCACATTAAATTGTTTGAAAGAAGCTCTGTCTGCAGAAAAGCGATTGATCTCCTAGGCCGTGCAGATGATAATTCCACAGAATGCTATTCTCAACAGAACTTCACCATCATTCGAGACTTTTTGATGACAGAGATTTGCATCCTAAACGCTCATAGATCTGGAGTTTTAGCTAATTTGACACTAACAGAATTCTATAACAGCAAGGTAAAGGAAGGTCTCCACATCATCAAAGTGGCTAAGCATAAAACTCAAGGAACATATGGGCCTGCTCGTATTCTCCTGCCAGAAAGTGTGCATGCATGGTTGGAGATATATGCAAAGGTAAGAACAGCATATATGGTTCTTACAATGATATATGGTAAGAACAGCACAGAAGATGTCTTGAAGTTTTTTAAAGAACGAGTAGCGGATTTACTTGTATTAAATCAGTTAGGAGCTGCGAATAAGGAAGATATCTACCTTGCGTTCCTTTCGTAATTAAAGCAGTCAAAATTTCTTTCAAAGTCAGCCAATTGCACCTAAATTCTTTTAACTAAAACAATGATAAAATGTCAAACGATACAATCATGATCGCTTTAATTGCGAAAGGAACTCAGGGCTAATTTTCGTCTCAGCAGAAAGACCAATGGCTAACCTATCAATGATCATTTTACATTCAACTTCGGAGAATTTACCACGACTTTTCAAAACTTTTGTTTTTGACCGAACTCATGATTTGACTTATGAGGCAAATGGGACGTTTCATTTTCTCCACAATGGTTGTGCCGTAATTGCCACTAATAGTTTTGTCTTTATAAATTAAAACAGAAACATGCAACAAATACACCTACTGTGCCACTTATTGCAGGAAAGGACACATAAGCCCCGTTTACACTACACCAACTAACCTGGGTTCGCCCCAGGTTAGAACTAACCCAGGTTCGCCCCAGTTGCGTTTACACTGCCTTTTGCACAAATGACAGTGTAAACGCGAACCTAGGGCGAACCTGGGTTTGTTGATAGGTACGCATGCGCATAATGAATGTCATGCTGCAGACTCCCAAAGCAAAAATGGCGGATGAAAATCAGCTTTGGGGCATCCATTTCTCGAGACAAATGTTTCTCTTGAAACTAATGATTATCTCAGTGCATCAAATGTTGAACATTATATCACTCAGGAGGAGACGGCGTCAGGAAATACAACGAATTGCAACTCGAAACCGAATTATGCGCTATTTGAGAGGAAGGTCAAGACAGACAAGAAAAATTCTTGTGAATGTTTTGATTGAATCCACTCGACCCATACCGATTTTAAGAACGACATGGAGAAAGCCAAGGAGTGAGAACTGGTGGGATTTGATCGTGGAACAAAGTTTTGATGATTCTGATTGGCAAATAAATTTCAGAATGGGAAGAAGAACGTTTGACTTTTTATGTCAGGAGCTGCACCCATTTCTAGAGAAAGAAGACACTGTATTTCGACAGGCTATCAGTGTGAGAAAGCGTGTTGCAGTGGCTCTGTGGAGATTAGCTACCAATGCAGATTACAGGACTATTGGTCATCTGTTTGGTATATCAAAAGCAAGTGTGTGTCTGATACTGGATGAATTCTGCACTGTGATGGCAGAGGTTATTCTACCAAGATACATCAAAATACCTGCTGATGAGGTGCTTGACCAGGTGATAAGAAAGTTTGTTGAGAAATGGGGATTTCCACAGTGTGGGGGTGCTGTTAATGGTTCACATATCCCAATCAAGGCACCATCAGAATTTCATGCAAACTATTACAATTGCAAGGGATGGTACTCAATAATTTGCAAGGGTTGGTTGACAGTAGCTACAAGTTTATAGACATCAACATTGGCTGGCCAGAGAAAATGCATGATGCACAGGGTTTTTTCCAACTCCTCAGTATTCACCAAAGGTCAGAATGGTTCCTTATTCCCCACTGACAGATCTAAGGAAATCAATGGTGTAAAGGTTCCTGTGATGATAATTGCAGATGCAGCATATCCCCTCCTTCCATGGATTATGAAACCTTTTCCAGACAATGGCAATCTTCCACGAGATAAGTCTCATTTCAATTACAGGCTCAGCAGAGCCCGGATGGTGGTTGAGAACGCATTTGGAAGGCTTAAGGGAAGGTGGCGATGCTTGTTGAAGCAAAACGAAGCAAATATTGAGAGAATGAACAACATTGTTGCTACATGTTGTGTGTTGCATAACATCTGTGAACTTTTCCAAGAAGATTTTGACCCTGAGTTACTCAAAGAAACAGAACTTGCAGAAGAACCAAGAGTACAGGTACTTCATCGTGCAGAAAATGACGCATCCAAAAATGCAACTGATGTACGGAAAGCACTAATACAGTATTGTAAGGACACAAATATATGAATAATTTGAACGTTTTTTGCGAGGAACTAGCTTCAACGTTTAAAGAGTAACATCACTGTTATAGGTCCAATGATTAGATATTTTACATTGTTTGGTTCTATGCACATTTGAATACTTTTGAAACGGTCTTTGGCAACAACTCATTTAACCTGTTATAAAGTTATGTCACTGGTATAACCACCAATATAAGCCAAGAGAAGAACATTTCTCAAGGGTTTCATTGAAGTTTTTCCCCTTTATATTCAGTTTTTTATATACTTTCAACTTTACTATAATTGCAATTATCATTTCAGAAGGGTCCACCTGTCTTGAAATTCATCCATTTGGTATAGTATCGATGGTATTTGTAATGACTTGTCAATGTTTATTGGCCAATAGTAGGTTGAAAATACGTATTCACAAAGTTGCCAAAGTTTTATAGGGATTTATCATATACTGGGGTTTTTTCCCTAAATTTTGTTGAAATTAGTTGTTAACCCTAACTTTTTAGAAAAAGGACACTCATAGCCTAACTATTGTATGCAAGATTGTTATTTTTAATATCAAATATGTTGATAAAAAAACAATAGTGAGTGCATGCATTTTTTATCACAAACTTACTTTTTATATACGGGGATAAAAAAGTTTCTTCAATCATTTGGAATTTTTTGCTACCAAACATTTCTTTCGAATTTCTTAAATTTCTAGTGCTCTAAATGCATAAAAATACCAGTTAGTGTTTGTTAAAAGGGCATCCAAATTTCCTCCAATAAAATATCAAACATGATTCACATTCAAGAGAATATTTAGAGTTGTGTGAGTACAGTACTTGTGCAAAAATACTGCCTGGCAAACCTAAAGCTTATTTACCAAAGTTAAGTGGCTCTTTAATTTGAATAGCACAGCTTTTTTAATTTTTGCAAACTTATCCCTTTTCAGTTTCTTATACTGTAATTGTCTTGTTATAAAAAATGCACCCAGTCTGTATTAAAACTGAACATGTTAAAATAGAACTAGGTCAATGTAACATATTATAAGGTTGCATAAATAGAGTCTTCATCACAATGTTCTGAATTATTTGCAGCCATGTAGTTATGTTGTGCTTGATGATACATCTGGTGTGGGATGTTCTGAAAACGATTTTGTTGTTGTTGCATGGGGGGTTGTTGTTGCATGGGGGGACCTTGATTAAAGCCAGATGCAACCTGCATAAACATGTTTCCCATCATTCTCATCATGAATACTTCATGTTCTCTTTCCTCTTTCCTCCGCCGCTCTTCTCTCTCAATTTCTTTGGTTTGTCTTTCTTCTTCCATCTTAAAACAACGTTCATCAGCAGCTTGTTGTTGGGACTGTATCATGGAGCACACATCTGACAGAAATGCCTCATTTCTGCTCCTCTTTCTGCTCTTTCCTCTGTTTGAAGACAAAATTTTCTTCTGTTCCTTTCTGACTGGTGTATCATGAATTTTCACTTCTGGCTTGTTTTTCATAATGCCTGGTGTTGCTTTGCTTGCTTTCTCAGAGGGAAGTACCACTTCATTGCTTTCATCAATGTTTAGGCTGTCTACTGACAAAGAACCAGTGTCATTGTTTGATGAAGAAGGGCTTGGTCTTGGAATGGAGTCACATCCTAGATTGAAATCATCAGTTTCATCCTCCGAAGAATCGCCAGCAGCCCCAAACAGAGAGTTTTCAGATTCCTGATAGTCTTGAGTAGCTGTACTTTCAACAACACTGGGAGGTCTTGTGATAGGCCTGTCTCCCAAAATGTTGTCCAGTTGCTCAAAATATTTGCAAGTTTTGCGGTTGTTTCCAGACTTGTTATTGTTATCTTTGACCTTCTTGTAATTCTGTTTTAACTGTTTGATTTTCTCCCTCACTTGGCTGAATGTTCGCGCAAATCCCGCTTCAGCGAGAGTCTTCGTCATCTTTTCAAAAATAGGCCGCTTTCGTGTACAGCCGTCAAGCTGTTGCTGAATTCTTTCATCAGCCCAAATATTCATTAGTTCAATTACTTCTTCATCATCCCACGTTGATCCTCTGTCTGTTTTACTTTGGCTATCGCTCATGGTTATTTACAAAAGGATAGGTCACCAACTCGCATCTACTAGCATCAACGAAACACGAGAAAGACTTGTTCAGTCACGGCTGTTCGTTCACATTCAGAATTGGCGGGAAATTCACCAATGCGCATGCGTCCTACCAATGCGCATGCGGGCCTAACCCAGGTTCGCCCCAGGTTTGCGTTTACACTGCAATTTGTGAAAACTAACCCAGGTTCGCCCCAGGTCGAACCCACCTCCAAAGGTGGGTTAGTTTAACCCAGGGCGATCCCAGGTTAGTTGCGTTTACACTACAAAAATCTAACCTAGGTTAGTTCTAACCCGGGGCGAACCCAGGTTAGTTGGTGTAGTGTAAACGGGGCTATAGTCAGCGAGTTCCCACAATGAGTGACACTTCCAATTAATTAAGGAATCAAACGCAAAAGAAACATTACAGTTAATAGAAAAGTGAAATGAGAAGCCTGATAGCTGAGCAGAACTGTGGCTGCTTGATAAAACGGCCGATCGGCCGTCCTGCCGATATGGATCCTTTGAACCACGAGGAAA
This sequence comes from Aurelia coerulea, assembly GCA_039566865.1. Taxonomy (NCBI): domain Eukaryota; kingdom Metazoa; phylum Cnidaria; class Scyphozoa; order Semaeostomeae; family Ulmaridae; genus Aurelia; species Aurelia coerulea. The sequence continues at coordinate 15,354,984 of CM076947.1, forward strand.
GAATTAGTCCTGCATATTTCTTTGATTACTAAATTGCAAACGTCGGTTCAAGTAGGCATGGTTGCCCAGCAAGACCAACTACCCAATTGATACTTTTCGTAATTCAGAAAAGCCACTCTAGGTAGGACCAATGATCGATCAACCACTGCAAACACGGTCTCTATAATTTAAAATGTTTGGAATTCTCAATATATTCGATAATTGCTTCTCTTAGCATTCTAGTATCTATCATTTGAAGGGAAGGGCCCCCATATACCTGTAAATGACATGGTTAACTGAGATCTAAATTGAGTGGATCTGTATTAAATATTTGAGAGAGCTGACCAAGGAGATCTTGTTGCTGTTGTATGTTGAGGTGTCATTTTTTTGTGTGCCAACGATGACACTGCTTATGCAAGAACTGATGTGTACTGGCAGGCTTGCAAAAGATGTCCCTCGATATGACCCCTCTCACCTTCACAGACCTGAACATCTAAATGGTACTCCTATCTCTTATTGACTAAAGTGCCATTAACCAAGCCTTGGTTACACCCTCTATCCAGCGCCTCCCTGGTGGCCTCCAAACCTTCCACATGTGAAATGCTAGGATAGAGTCCCATAACATCTACATCTCACAACAAAGCCCGTTCTTGTGTCCTACCTAACTTAATTGACATGGAAAAGAGTTATAAGGATCCTCAACGTACTTTTGCTGTCTCGCCAATCTCAACCACAGCGTTGAAGTGGTGATCTAAAATTCTGTTCAGTTCTGAAATTGTGGTCCTTTTCTAAAGGACATCGAATCTCCCAAAAAACTTTATTTAATTGAAATGCAACTTTTAACAGCCTATGCGTGCCTCTAAGATTTCTGAAGAATGACATTTGCAAAAAGGATTCAAAATCTTATATCGAGAATTGCTTCTATTATGGATATCTTGTAATTTTCATATTTCCATCAAAACTCGTTGTTTGGAACCCACTACATGCACTCGATGTGACAAAAGTCTCCATCTCAAGTGTCTCAACAAGGACATACGCAAAGATATTTGTCTTTCCTTTGATCGTGAGATATTGGGTACTGAAAAAGTCTCATAGAGAATTGCACGTGAAAAAAGAGCAGCAAACCAAAATGGGAGATGTCTGTGCAAACTTAAATCAGGGCAGTGATACCCTGCTCAAGAAAAAGAAAGCAGATTTAAGGGCAAATAATTACAGTAAGCTATCGCATTTATAAGCAAAATAATCAAAGCTGATGAGTTTTTTGCACAAGGTAGCCCTGACAACATTGTTTTAGTAAGCAAATCTCCTATGTCTAGGTCAGAGCTTCCCCATTAGTCTTGAAGAAAATAAGCAACAATGCAACTTTATGTTTGTTTACATTTAGGTCAAACCCGACGAAAAGTTCTCTGAGAGCGAAGTCAAAGTTTTGTTATCATTCCCATTGCTCTGGTGGCCAAAACCGCAAACAAGTACTCTTAAATACTTTCATTACTGAAAGCATCAAGTTAAGTTTGAAAGTGATACGTTCAACCAGGATTAATACTTGTTTTCTGAATAAAAGGAGACAAGTGTGTAAAAGGAAGCACATCAAGTTAAAGTGCATGTGAACCCAAATTTTCAAAAAACGTTTTTTGCCTTGGCTGTAAAGTATTGCCTTTACTTGACCATTTTACATTGTTTTCAACTCATTTATCTTGCTTGGGGCTATAGAAATTCACTATAAAAAACACTAACGTAGTGCGAATAGCGCCAATCGTCATTTTGTTTTCTGTGACGTCATACTCATGACAACTGCAACAGAGAGCGCTCGACGTGAACAGTCAGCAGTAAGCCACGAGGAGATAGAACAGGGTGAACGGCTACACGTACTTTCGCACACTTTATTCAAATTAAACGGAATCATAATGTCGGAGAGTGAGGAATCCTTGTCCAACAACTCGAGTGGAACAGATATGGAAAGCGAAGATGAATTCGCTATTCACCAAGTGATGGCATATGCGGACGAGCCCCTTGCCCTTCCCGGAGAAAATGATGGGCCTAACGAAGCTGATGACGACGAGGAGGATCCAGACGGTCTCCTGCCAGCCACACTAGAAGGAAGATACGAAAATACGGTTCCTGTTACCGAGTGGTAAGTTTTCAGACCTGTTTTATCTGGATTTTCATAGATTACCTTCACAGTCAGTACACATTTCATATTGTTGGCGACTCGAGATTTTGCGTCACATGTAATATATCCGTGTTGCGTAGAAGGTTCTGCCATTCCCGCCAAAATTGATTTCATTTCTTGAAAGGCACACCTTTACATAGTCAGGAGTGAAAGAAAAATAAGAGAGACTGCAAAAGATCAAATTGGACCTGTTTGCTTTGAGATTACCATTAATTAGGCCCACCATATAATATATGCTTGTATACTATGCTTTACACATATTTTTGTTTGTTGATGTTATACGTACCTGTAAACTAAAAGCCCGGTGGGCTTATTGAATTTTGGACACTTTTTCGTCCTTTTTGCACCACATTTGGCAGTATAAACATACAACTTTATGACTTAAGTACATGAATTCGACAAAGTTTTCTCAAAACACTTCAAAATTAACAAAACATGCAAACTTATTTAGCTCAATAAAGGGAGAATCTTTTGCATCCTCTGGAATTTGATACAAGTGGGGAGGGGGCTTAATAGAGAGTGGGGGGATTTATAGAGCTCTTACGGTATTTACATTTTCCTGTATTTCTCAATTGTAGGTGTGGTTGTGAAAGTTGCGACAGAGCATCTTTAGTTGGTGCCTTGGAATATAGATGATGCACAGAGGTACACGAGGCCTACGGAAAATTGGTTTTTGAAGGTGTTGCCAAGGAAGTGAAGTGTGTAACAAACTTTGGCGACTACAAGGCCATCACCAACAAAGCAGTTTTAGAGTTGGTAGGGCCAATGCTCAAAGACAAAAAAGGAAAGGCATACAAACGAAGAGCCGATCAGACCAAGAATGAGTAAGATACTACTTTATAGACTAAAGCTCAACTAAAGCTAAAATTTAGCTGTGTGATTGCATGGGTCATACAGTATATTGCAAGTAGTAAAAAAAGACTACATTACAGGCAGTTGAATTTTTATTGAAGTTTCTTTAAATGAATTATCATGTTTGGGTCACCCAACTATGAAATTTTTCCTTACCAAGTTTATGCATTCATACAACTAAAATCATGCATACTGCTATCACAAGATTTAACTTATAGATGCCTGCTTTTGAACTTTTAAGTGTTAAAATATCAAAATACATAATATTTAGCTTTACTGACAACTAACGCCAAACCATGCTTTGATATTACTGCAACCACATGACAAGTAAAACCTTTATCTTTTTTGGATAATACAATTGTTTTGGACATAAATGCCAAAATTTGTTTGCATATTTTAATTTTTGGAAGTCATTTTGCTAATGCAAAGTCCATTCTTTTTCAGGTATTTGAGAGCAGTAGCTTACAGATGGGTGACAAGATGGATATTTGGCTTTCTGGGATGGGACAATAGCAGACCTTTACCTGCTTGCATCTACCACAACATCCGCACAACTTTCCCAGATGGCCATCTACACGGATATGCCACAGCACATCAGAGGGAATGAAAGAACAGTTAACTTTAAACGTGGGGTTTTTCTAAGTAGAGATGCTTGCTTCATATTAAACTTATGATGTACCCATATTTTTTTATAAGGAACTTCTGCCCATAAGAAACTCAACTCTCAGGTCAGCAATAAGAAACTCCAGTACTGGGAAAATATGAATAATTAAGAAACTATTTATTTTGACAAAGGAAATCCTTAACATATTTTTAATTTATTTTCAATTGTTTCCTGTAAACATATATTACTCAGAAGGCACTTGAGTAATGTATAAACATTGGAAAAGCTTAAAAACCTTTTTTGAAATGTTCACAAGGGCACAAGTAGTGAAGACAAAGATTGTTATGGACTCTCTAAGGAACTCTTATGAAACCCCGAGTACTCAAAATCTGATAATTTTAAGGAACTTTCAGCACTGGCCCAAATTCTTACAGAGTTCCTTGTAAAAAAATATGTGTATCCGCTATTGTTTTACCATGCTCTTTTCTGGAAGAATCAACAGAACTTTACTTATGGCTTCCACTTCTCAGAAAACGTTTTAACAATTGTTCCTTGGAAAAGATCTTATTAGCCATGAATTGCAGAAAATCATTCGTATGTATCGTATATTTTAAGTGTCCACAGGGCAGCGACCACGTGGGTGACCTTTGCAAGGCAAGTTACACTTTTTGCAACATCTCACTTTTATAGCTTGTTGCTGGTCATGCACGTCTGCTACTCTGGCATCACATTCTGCTTGTTGCTCTACTTGAATGGGTCCTGATGAGATAAGAGAAAACTTTAATCAACTCCAGCCTCTTAGGCATTCAGTTTCCGGGACTTAGATTCTCAAGCTGCCATCAACTCACTTACTGTAACAAAAAAAATTTCCCCATCATGCCTTTAAATATAGATTCAGCTCAACCTTACTACTGTACAGTACCTTGTGATGAGTTGCAGGGCCTCCGCAATCCACAAAAATTACTAAAATGAAAATGTCTAATAAAATGTATATGTTATACTGTAGATGCTATATAGATATGTCTGCATGTGTTTACCTGAAGGGAACAGCAGAATGTTGGATCGTTTCTCCCTTTGGTGGGTTATTGCTTCTGCCCTTGATTTCCTTTCATGGAACTGTCTGCTAAGGGGCTCAGGTTCATTTTCTTTATATTGTTGCAATGTACTCTGCAAATCATCTGCACTTGTTGACAGTATGACTTTCTTTATGTCATGTACATAGTCTAAGGAGCAAATGTTGTTTATGTGTAAAGCCTGTTTTCCACAAGGCGGTATTTTTCTCTTGAACTCCAAATTCCACTCAAACTTTTTTCTGGGCATGCACAGAGTTCAAGAGCGCAATATTTCTTTATTTATGCATGCCCAGAAAAAAGTTTGAGTGGAGATTGAAGTTTGAGCAAAAATTTCAGCCTCGTGGAAAACGGGCTTTAAATTCAAAAGTTCTGATACAGATACCAAAAAAGCTCTGTTAGGCCCAGGGGCGGTTCCAGTGGGGGGGGGGGGGGGGCTGGGGGGCCATGCCCCCCAAACTTAACCATTGTGTTAGATAAAGAAACAAAGATATGAATCCAAGCAAAAATTTCATTAAGGGTTGAAATCGCAATTAAAAAATCACTTTTTCTTACTTTCTTACACTTTGTTGAATTATTGCTGTGAGTTAGGATCCTAGCTGTTGACATTTATTTTATGTTGTTTTTAATTATCATTGCTATTTTATTTTGGAGATACAAAAGGTCACTTAAAAATAAATGGGCTCACCATATTGGATTATTCACAAAGTCAATGGACAAGGATGCAAAGTGAATAGCTTTTTAGTGTTTTCTCATACTTTGCGGAATTAACATTTCATTTTTAGAGTGAAGAATATACAAATTTGACACAGTTTATAATCCAAAACTTTTATTTCAGTGTGAGAACATTTGCACTTACTGTATGTTGCTGGAACAGGTGTTACCCTAACAACTTCATCTCCAGATTTGAATTTTGGAAAAGTGACTTGATAGTATATCTTCCCATCTTTTGTCAGTTGGGCTTCCCTGTGCAAATTCTCATTATAATGCAATGAAGCAATTATGGTTCTGCAAAGATTAAATGTAAAGAAAAATCTCACAAATGAATTCTGATGATGGATAGAAGACTTACTTGAAATCTTGTCAAGAAATTAAACATTTGTGTGTGATGTAATATGGTATATACAATGTTTGCAAGCCAAGAAACTAGATACCAATCTTACTCAGTCTTGCAAGTCAGTGGATTAGAGGATGTGCCACTGTGCAGGTGCAAATCCAGTAACATATTTTATGCACCCTAGTATCTGTTGTTGCTCAATGATATCATTGTGGTCATGGTTAGTAGCATGTAATTTTATTTACTTTGTGCACTTTAGATACTTGAAACAATTATTTATTGTTGGTGTGGTTGCAGTCGTGATAAATCGTTTAGCAAGTTCAGTGCACTAAATGTTGCATTCGTTCTGAGAGCAAGCAGCCTTACCTGTCCTTCTGCACTTCCATGAGCCAAAAGGTCTTCAACAGGATATTTTCAAATGAAATTCAAAACAATTTTGCATGTAAAACTACATAGTTCACTGCACTCACTGACTATTTGTAGTGCTAGCATAGGATACAATATAGCTTTACCTGCAAAAGGTCCCAAGCCACGAGAAGTGGGTCATCTTAGGATGCCAGTGGTTGAGAGTAGAGTGATATCCCTCAAGGCAACTGGTTTGTGCATCAGCTGATAGCATTTCAATATCATGGAGCAATTGCTTGTCCAAAATTATCTTTGCCAATTTGTCATATGCTTTAGTTCCTTGAAGACAATTGAACAGTAACAAGATTAGTAAATAAAAAAACTGTGCTTGCTGGGTCCATTTTTTCTATGATTTTTCATTATGGACCAATTGAGTTGGATAGCCATGTTTATCTTAAAATACGTCTAAAAATACATGCTTATGTTTTCTGAACACTACAAAAATGATGGAAGGGGTGACTTTGATTTCAATTTTTAAGTTTGAAGAAACCTTCTATTGTAAATAATAGTTTTTACTACTTTAGGGTTAGGGTTAAACACAGGTCCTTGATTAATAGCAGCTGTTCTTAGTTGACCAATTAAACATGTATAAATATTGATATATATTGATATATTATTATCATGATTGTTATTATTATCATTATTATTCAAGTAATTTATTCTTAAAATCCTTAGTAAATGAAGCAAAGTTTAGTTTAATTCATTTTAGGACTTGAAGAGTAAACGTATCAAAGACTCAGCATCAAGTGATTTTCACACCTTAAGTGGTTTGCATGGCTACGTCTTTTCAACATTGTCCTTGTTTTCAAAATTTCTTCCTATTTCTTCATGTTTTCAAATTTCTGACCTTAGATTCAAATTCAGCACCCAAATTTTAGTCTGGTTACAAATCTTCAAAATCATAGTTTTAATTGAAAAGGTAAATTGCTTGAAGAGGACATGTTTGACACAAAATACCTATTTTAATCCATCTTCTCTCTTCAAGATGATCATGAGCACAGTCTGGAAATAATGAATCATCATGTCCATGATGTTTATTTGCAACATGGCTCATCAATGATTTCCATGTTGCTACCATTAACTTCCCAAAGCCGGGGTTTGTTGATAATGCACACCAGTATAGATGGTTCCGTATCCCTTTCATCCAGTCTTTAAGAATCTCGCATCCTTTCTCCTTGCTAGCTTTTAGGATTTTCTTAGACAGCCCCTTGCTTACATGCCATATGTCAACAAAGTGCTTTGTATCTGTATCTTCCCTAATCCATTTTGCTATTCCCCTATGGCGATCACTGATGAAGATTGACACTTTAAGCCCCATCTGCTTGGTTTGCTCAAAACAGTCTTTCACACCATCGAGCTCCATTGCATTGCTGCTGCCTGATTGGTTAGACTTGGAAAATAAATTTCAAAATGTCAAACTTAAGTAACTACTGTACTACAGGGAATACGCATACTAACATGATAGGAATTCTTTACATTATGATAAGGCCTCTCCAGCAATATGAAAGACTGAAAATCTTTCTAAATGAGAATTCCTATGCAGGAAAACTGTGCAGGTCTGTAGTGTATACACGGATTCAACAGGACATGACACAAACCATACTATAATGCAAGTAGTGTTGCTCTATAAACAACTAATGATGTTTTAACTGTACATTTCTTCTTCCCATTTTATCGAGAATTACATTAAATCCTGAAATTCAAAGTTTACCCACAGCAGTGGCGGACACTTTAGGGGGTGAGGGGTGTGATACCTCCGCCCCTCCCAATATTGGCTAGAACAAAGGTCTTTTTTGGAAAACAACAGAAACAAACAATGCCTTGAACTAAAACAATAGCTTCGCCCCTCCAATATTTGGCAAAGTGTCCGCCACTGACCTACAATACAGAATTAATGACATGCTGTAAGTTTGAAAATCTGCAAAATCATCTCATTATCACAGTTTTGAAGATAGCATTTTATTGTTGAAAGATATCGTGGTTCTGATCCACCACCTTTGAGATTGTTTGTCGCTTCTATCATCATGAAGAATTAGACCCGAAAGGATTGAAAACTACACAATGTAATTATGACATACCTGAAAGACCTTGAAGCATACCAGCTTAGAAATAGCACTACTAAACATTGTATATGTTCCATACTTCGCACTGTGCCCCATGGAGTCAAATCTACCATCACCACTCCATTTGTTTTCACTGATATTCTTCAACAAATCTATCATCTTTGACTGATACATCTTCCAATGTTTTATGATTGACGGGAAGAGAAACTTTTGTTGATGTTTGCAATATGTTCTCTGTGAAATAGCCAAAAGTCCAATGTGCCTGAACATCAGAAGAACTTTATTGATACAACAGCCAGAAAGTAGGATCCCAAAGCTCATTAACACATTGCCAGCTGGATGTTTGCCAATGATGTATGGTTGACTTCTCCAATGAAAATGATCTTTTGGCTCACAATGCTTGCACCTTTGAATGATTGTTACCATGCTGCCGTTTTCAATCATTTCAACACCAGGCTTTTCAACTTTGCAATTGAAGCAAAACATGGAGAACAGGTTCATCAGCATGCTATAGAATACCAGGAATTTAGGCTCATCAACTGGACTTGTTTCTCTATCCACTCTAAAAATGAAATATGTCCAGATTCAGAATGATTTGAGATCATATCAAAAGCTTGACGAATTCTGTGTTGAAATTACTTTATGCTGGGGAAGAAGAAATTACAGTACACCAGTTCTCAACAAAAAAAAGCTACTAATAAAAAGGTTATTCAATGCTAAGAACTTTGCCAACATTTTAATGAATCTTCTATCAATACAGTCAAAACAGAAGGAGCACACCCATTCATCTGCAGACACTTATATTCTAATATTAAAATGAAATATGCTTGTTCTCAAAATGATGATTTTTAGTGCAGCTCTTTCTGTTTTTCCGGTTTTCATCACACAATATTTAGGATAAAAATGTATAAAAATAGATTGTGAACTTACTTCACAAAGTTCCTTTTGTAATTAAAACTATCATCATCATCTTCACTGTCACTGTCACTTGGTTCCCAATCATCATCAAAATCCATTTCTTCCTCTGATTCATCGTCATCGCTTTCCCCTATGTTAAATTCGGTTTCCATTGACGTGTCCATTGATGCAACAATCTCCTCTGGGTTTTTTGCAGAAATCTATGATGGCAATATAATGAATTTTTGAAGTCTTAGTTGGGGAACTCACATCTCTCAGATAGGGGAACTAACGTGCCTCAAATTGCAAACCTGTCATCAAAAAATTGGACCAATCTTATGAGATACAGTGTCATACTGTACATATTGTACATTTTTGCTGCAAAACTTCAAAGCTTTTTCCCTTGTCATTCTCACTTGAGGATAAAGGCTTTATTGAGCTGAAAAATAAAATCTATCAACTCAAGTCTTTGCCAAATAGCAGTTGCTCATGATCAAATCTCTAAAAGGATTCTAACCTGGTTCCTCAGTTGCTTCTTGGTTCTTTTCCACCAACTTAATTTCTTCTGAAGATTTGTAATTCGCTGCTTCAGTTCAGAACAATGATCACAAGGCTCAGCAGTTGAAATTTCACATTCATCACCATTCATATTGTTTAATTTGTCATCTTCATGTGTTGACTCCCTCCTATCTTCCTCAACCTGGTCACTGGGGCAACTTGAACCTTCAATAAAGTGCTCTTCGTGTTCACGGAGTATCTGCAAAAGATTTTAAAATCTCACAAACCTGTCTCAGAACAATGACTAGTTATCAGAGATTGTTAAAACCAGGGGGCTCCCAAAATATTACACTCATATTTCATTGGAAACAGCTTGCATGAAATGGTAGGCTCTATTTTTGCCAAAAAAACTACCCTAAATGGTGGGCTAGGCAATCTTTTGCTAAAAAAGATTACAAAAGAACATTTTGTAATTCACAGCTTAATTTCCTCATATCAGTCCAAAATTTCTTGAAACTGTACAGTAATGGCAACTGTTTCGACACTGTTTTGAGTGCAAATTAAGTTACTCATTATGATATCTTACTGTAATAAGTGATCAGTTTCTTATAAAACACGAGTGTAGCCTAGCCCCTTGTCTTGATATGCTATTTTGTTCATCCCCAATGAATGATGCTTTGCCTGCTTGTAACTTTCGATAATTTTCTTTCAAATAAGTATATTGTTCGTATGATTTGAATAACTTTCCGAACGTAAAACAGCGACAGGATATTCGGTTTTGTAGTAGTCGAAACTGCGAAATTTGTTGATGTTGAACTTGGTCTAATCAAACAGAATTCTCCTTACCTTTCGTACTTTTCGATTGGAATTTGATTTCGTGTCGTTGCGGTCTTCCGTTGCTGGAACATTTATTGTTGGAATTGCATCTGGCTGCAGCTTTCTTCGCATTTTTAATAGCTGTGCAATCGCTTTATTATTTGTGAAGCATGATTCCTCAAAGTGAAAAGAACATAGGACAGACGACGATGATGGTTGCCAGTTAGGCCTATATCTCTGTACAAATCGTACCCAAAGCCTATTTCTTTTACCATCCTTGGCTTTATTCAGAAACTGGTGGACCGAAATTCCCTCCGTAAATTGTCCATTTTTGCAACCATTCTGATTTGGGCCACCAGCTACACAGTATTGGCCGCCACGTTGCTTTTTTGTCACACTGTTAACAACATTCACTGTGGATGAGCTCGCCATCTTTGAGGACTAACCAGCGAGAATCGCATGATGATCATGAGTATGACGTCACAAACTTGAAAAAGCGCGCAGAAGGAATTCGCAGTGGGTTTCTAAAATACCCACGATTACGAACCGTTGTATCTCAAGTTAGGGGTGTTATTTTCGGCAATGTTATATACCAAAATGATCAGCATGAAATATTCTTTGATTTCATTATCACCAAGAGAGGTCAAAAATTTGAGTTCACATGCACTTTAACAAAGTTTAAATGGTCATGGCTCTCGAGCAACAATTCCCTTTGAAAATTGTGGGAAACTGGCAAAGGCTACATCAAAACAGGCAACATTTCTAGAAACTAGATGCTTACAGCTATTGTGTTATACCCCCAAAGTGAGAATTCCTGTCTTAGTTTAGAAAATATTGGAGTTTGAAAATATGTCGGTTAAATTTAGGCAAACAGAAGTTCATTTTCTTGAAACTGCAAGCGGAAGTTTCTTGACAAGAAAAAGACAAGTTTATTTCGTCAACAATCCGCGAAGGTTGCAAAATAGGACAAAACAACATCGAGGAATCCAAAACTTTCAACAAAATTTCCATGAAACAAAGGACAAACGTTAAATTTATGATAAAGTCTGCTTACCTGCTGTGCTGAATCCTGAGTTTGTAAACAGAGTTGTCCACGGCCTTTGAAAGATATGAAAAACCAAGAAGCTCCGAGTCCAAAAAGCTCAAAGAACTTGAAAGAGCGAAGATACAGCTATTGCGTTATATCTCGATATTTTGCTTTGGGACACTCGGGACGCCTGCTGAGGCCTTTTATCACAAAATTTAACTTTCGCGCCACAGCTTTCTCGCAAGAGAGGCTGGAAGTGATGTCAGCATTCAGGCTTGGTGTTGTCGGGCATGAGAAGCATATGTCCTATTTTTGAAAAGGAACAATCAAGGCATGTATCATTTTCTGCAGAAGCATATCACAACAACAGATGTGTATCTTGTAGAAACACTCGCTCTATAATCAAAGCCCAAAGTTCGATACCCGGTAGGACCCCACCACTTGAGCATCATGACAAGGGGTCGCGAACTCGATTAGGTCTGCTATATTTCTGCCATCCCAGCGCTTGGGCTATTAGAAATCACCGGCCCCGGCCTCCCGGCCCCGGCCCTCGGCACCATGGCGCTCGGCCCTCAGCCCCCACAAATATAGGTATTTCTTCGTTTAATAGCTGTCTGGCTGTTCCCGCATTTAAAATGATCCCAACGGTGCCGTTCAATCGAAAAATCGCAATGTTCGAAGCCTCCAAGAGCTTAAGAAACTCCTTTCAAGTAAAGTGAGAGAACTTCAAGGGGCCGGGCAGTCATCTGAGTCTCGCAAAACAAGTTGAGTATGATTTCCTAAACAAACCACAAATGTACACACACCACACGCTCCTTCGCATACAATTCATGCGCCTTCATAGTCGTCCTGGCTAACTGTCACCCTGAAAACCCCTCTTTCCCCTGTTTTGAAATTACGCAGAGTTAATTGTGTAACTATTTCTAAGAAACTAAACGCACCGATGGCGAGATGACCATTACCAAGAAATTAGGAAACTCCAAAGACTTTGTTGAGAAAGAAATTAACTCCACTTTCTTCTCATAACCTGTGCTTGCCTGTGTCCAAGACATTTATTGAAGGTCAAGGGGATCCCGCCGATTTAAAAAATGTTCGTAAAAACTGTTTCAAGAGAAACCTTCAAAATTCTCATTTACACGAGTATTATTCTGTTTTGATTATGGTTTTGAAGTACACTTTACTGCATGTTTATTCACGTTGGTGTCCTGTCACCCACTCGAGAAGCTGTCCGTTCCAAGGGTCAATAGTGAAGAATAATGTTGAACAGTTTGCGGTCCACATATTTGTAAATAATGCATCAAAGAATGCAACCATATGGAATATGACTCCCTCGATTGACTACAAAGGCGCATGAATTGTATGCGAAGGAGCCTGTGGTGTGTGTACATTTGTGGTTTATACTCAACTTGTTTTGCGAGACTCAGATGACTGCCCGGCCCCTAGAAGTTCTCTCACTTTACTTGAAAGGAGTTTCTTAAGCTCTTGGAGGCTTCGAACATTGCGATTTTTCGATTGAACGGCACCGTTCGGATCATTTTAAATGCGGAAACAGCCAGACAGCTATGAAACAAAGAAATACCTATATTTGTGGGGGCCGAGGGCCGGGGCCGGGGGGGCCTGGGCAGGTGATCTCTAATAGCGCAGCGCTTGGCGCTGAAAAATGCGACTTCACCTTCAGAGGGTGATTTTTATTTTTATTCATATTGTCATCCCTCACTACTTATTTGGTACCCTATGGTAGATAACATAATAGCGAACTCGAATCCACCTGTATTATTTTCATATCGAGTCCGATACTAAAGCAATATGGCACTTTTAAATCACAGCACATGACCTACCTACAAATCTCCTATCGCTTGGATCCGAAGTGGAAAATTTCATCTCAACTTATATGCCTTCAATCCTGTGAGAAAGTCGGTTTTGTTTCGGTTTCAATTTGCCAGAAGAGAGTAGAATTATTGAATTAACCCTATTCCACGTGGGAGGGGCATTATGGCCCCCCCAGCCAAACATTGCTATGCAGTGCTGAACCCATTTGAGTTAGAGGGCTGGTACTTACTGACTTTTCCTAAAATTTAATGACCTACAATATTCTGAAATTTTTTTCGAATTTTATGTGTCACATGACCATTAATTGCCCTTATTTGGAGATAGGTCACAAAAGAAAACAGTAAAATGCTTCTAATTTTGCCAATCATTGTTTGATTGCGTTCTAATTAGTCTCATTGAATTGCTCTTGTCAAGACTTTTCATATGATATATAGTGTTTTAATTTTTGTTTACATTTATAGTTTTTTAGAACGATGACGTCATAGATCTTTATGACGTCATTGTTTGAATAGATGTTTGAAAAATTAAAGATAAATGCAGTATTTTGCGAGAAAACCTATTGCTATACTAGAATATTAAAGACCCACTGTCAACCAACAAAGCAGCCCCTTTATGTTATGGAGCCTTCCCTTGTTTATCAACATCGCGCCTACGTAGTTACATGCTTTTCTGTGTCAGAAAATAAAAATTGCGCAGCTACACAGCTTTCCGTCAACACAACAACGAGGGGTGTGGTTGGCTTAGGCCCACTCCTGTTTGCAGTGTGGCAATATGCATGCTTCAAAACGCTGAAGTGTCCACTGCCTCCATCACGCCATATTCGGATGCAAGAGCCAGTTTACAACCCGTGGCAAAGTTTAAAATCTATTTGCAAGGATAAAGCATGTGATAATGAGTTTGCATAATATTTGCTGGAGCTTTTGCAGAAAGCAGTTGAGGATCAAAAATTGCAAAGCACCATAAACACCAGCACCAGTTCCATCGTTCACAAAGCCTGTGCAGAACAAGCAGTAAGTAGCTTGATGATTAATTTAGGTTAGTACTCATCCGTCATTTTGGTCATCTTTCTACTGAAATGGGTAAGATTGCTTGGGGTAAAATAGGTTGTGCAAAAATGTGGATAAATTTCGCTAAAATCTTCGTCAACACAGTTTTCTTATAGCTACATAATGAATGTTGATTTATCAGATCAGGGTCTACTATTTTCAAGCAATCAACGCTACCCATTTTACCCCCAGGCTACCCACTTTAGTACACCTGCAGACCCTATTCATAAACTTATGAGGTTAGCTAAGCTAGGGTTGTTAGACCAGATATAAACTTTTTAACTAAAAAGAACAGCAATATGATAATGGAGCATAAAGGTGTTGGTTCAATTAGACTTTTAAAAGCATTGAATTATGAAAGGTGATAAAACTGAAACCCTATTCACAGACAAATCTGTGTGTCAATTTCTGTTACAGTATGCACATATCTTTTATATGAAACTAAGAAGTTGGGTCAGTACTGAAAGTTCCTTAAAATGATCAGATTTTGAATACTTTGAGTTTTTACAAGGTTCCATAACAATCTTTATGTTCACTACCTGTGCCCTTGTGAACATTGCAAATAAAGGTTTTTCAAGCCTTTCCAGTGTTTAATTTTACTCAAGTAACCCCTCAAGTAATATGATACAGGAAACAAGTGAAAATGAAGTATAAAATATGAAGGATTTCTTTCAAAGAAATAAATATTTGTTTAAGTCACATTTTCCCAGTACTTGAGTTTCATAATCTTTTGACAAACTGAGAGTTGAGTTGAAAAGTTTCTTATGAAACAATATGTGTACTGGTATATTCTACACATGGTAGGCGAGGTGTACCACTTGCAATAGAATTGGAACCATCTCAAGCTGCCAGTGTTTCTGATAAAGAAGTTAAATGTTACAATGCTGACCATGACACCAGTTCAGACATGATCCTGAGAGTGATAGTGATTCTGGTAGTGATGACACAGACACAGGAACCATTCTGCTGAAAGTGATGAATTCTTGGAATATGATGACAAAAATTAAATCATGTGCTGTATAACCACATGCTTCATTTATCAATACATAATTATTGATCCATATTTCACTGAAATTTAGAATTCTTTGCCAATAAAAAATTCTTTTTTGGCAGACCTTCCATGATTGCTCCCTAAAAATATATAATTTTCCATGAGAGAGATACTCTAAACCCAAAGCAGAACAGTGCTGCTTTTCACTCTATCATTGTATTTCAATTGATGTAGAAGGTGGTTTTAATGAGAGCAGTGAGCCTTCAATTTCAGGTAAAAAACGAGTTACAGTTTCTACAAAAAGACAAAATAAGAGATTTTGAATAGAGCTCTGAGTGCTTGCTAAAGATGATCTGATTTTTATGAAAGAATGTCAACTAAACTGTTGATTATATTTACTATCTGGTATCCATATAATTCCAAATATACAGTATTTCTGATAACGTTTCAAGTAACTTCTCAACTGTACTGTTATCATAGTGTTATGTGTTCAACCATCAATTTGCATTTTATTAAGAAAGTGTTGTTTTCTTTTCAGGGTACTCTCTGTCATCAGAAATTATAATTCAAAAAGTGATTCTGAATCAGATACTGTTCATAGTATAAAACTTTTGGAAGAACTTTCTCTAGTGTCTGAAAGGCAACTTATTTCACAAACATGGGGGTTGTTTTATGAACAATGGCACTGATGGCAAGGAACAAGAGATACCCTACCAAATGCACAAGCAGAGTCAAAGAAATAGAACAATTAAGACACTATTTCTACCCCTATGTACGATGCTGTAAAAAATAGTCAAATATAATTGACAGAGTCAATATGTATTTTATGTGCAAAGCTACATAATTTTTTCTCAGGAATTATCATTCTTCTCTTTTGTTCAGATCTGATGGATTAACAAATGACAATGCCTTTCTTTTTGGTTCCAACTACACCTCTCCTCATCACACAAGTGACTGGCATCCTTGCAAGGGCAACCAAGTTTCTTCCTTGTTTTCCTTCTGCATGTTGTATTGCATTTGCAACTAACCTATCAATAAACAAAACAATATTTGCAGTGCAAGTCCAATCAATTGGAAATATAAATCAACTTTCCTCAAAATAATTTATAATTCCGCAATTTGGCTCAGCTGCTTTGCCTGTAGGGCCTCTCTGTTTGTAAGGCTAGGAGAGGCCCTCTGGGACAAAGTGTGCAAAGACTGTGCAAAGTTCCTCGAGTGTTGGCAAAATATTCAATTGGATCGAAGATCTGCTGGTATGGTGTTCATGGGAGGTGCAAATCTATTACATGAAGTGATGAAATACGCACGTCAGGCCTAGAATTCATAGGAATAGTTATTTAGTCTGACCATACTAACATATAGTCCAGACCAAGGCTTAGCCAAATGGCCTAAAACTTCAAAAAATAAATGCTTACCGTATTTTGATGAGGCGAAACTAGATTACAAAGAGTCGATTGAGGACTAGCATCTGTAGAATTAGTTCCTTCACTATCCACGAGCATAATTTGTCTTCATCAGTCATGTTTATATGGGTGAAAATCATGATCGCAAGAATTTTCTCTCCATGCCGTTTTCTGTCACTGCTAGCTTCAAAAACAAAATGGCGACCAAAACCTACGCTCAAAGGAGGCCAATGTTTGTCAACACTGATTTGACAACATTGGATTTGTTGGTTGACAATGGGTCTTTAAAATATTTGATATCATCTTAGTTCTCATACACAAGCTTATTGGAGACTGGTCTCAAGATAATTAGTTGCCTAGCAACAGGTCACGTGACTAATTGGAATATGATTACTTAATTAGATGCACAATAGGTTGGAGATACTATCTACCAAGTTACAACGTCATAACCCTATTGGTTTTGGAGATAATTAGGGGGGGCCATAATGGCCCCCCCACCTGAGGAGTGATTGCAAAGACCCCACGTGGAATAGGGTTAACCTATATGATTTTGGGATTTGCAATGGATTTTGCAGAAAGAGGAAAATTAAACGGACCACTTTTGGTGCATTTTCAAGGCAGATTGACGGCGTACGTATCCCTGCTTACGAAAATGTAACAAATCTTTTGGCATGGGAAGAACAGTCGATTAAAAGTTGATTAAAAGTGATAAAATCCAAGTAAACTTGTTTGTAGGCAAGGGGAGGAAGAGCAGGCCTAATAGATTTAATTCTGCAAGTTCCGCCTTTTTGTTTTTGGCCCTATACTCCGAGAACAACAGTTCAAACAGAACGAAAGTTCTGTGAGTAGTTCCGCCTGTTCCGCGTTATGAACCTGGCTGATGTTGAAATGAAGTCACAAATTGTTATGAATGGTACATCAACACATTTGAGAAACAAAGCCCTTCAAAATCCAGATTTCACATTAAAGCAAAGATTATCTCTAAAAGGTGGAACATGGAAAGATGGAATGGAGCGTGGAACGATGGAATTGAATTATGGAATGCAATGATGGAATGGAATAATGGAATGGAATATCTCAGCTATCACATTTTAACAATATTGAAGTTTCTTGTAATATTCTAGACATTATTCAAGTACCTCACGAGTGATATGATTAAGAAAACAAGTGTAGGTAGAGTAAAATATTTTAAGGATTTCCTTTACCAAAATGAATAGTGTGTGAACTTATGTTTTCCCAGCACTAGAATTTCTTATTTTTTTGGCGATCTTTGTATGTTAAAATTCGCCACAAAATTATATGTTTACAATGTTTCAAGTAAATATAAAATAGATAAAATAAAATAGTTAAAATACAATTTACATAACAACTTTAATGAATATAAGTTAAGAAAAACCCCTACTCATAGTGGCAGGGATAGCATTAAAAGATCGAGTTGACCTTATATCCATAATGATCCCCTTTTCCATAATGGTCCCTGACTGAGAGTTAAGTTTCTTATGGGCAGTTTCTCATAAAAAAATACGTGTGACAACTCTCAAATTTTGTATCTCTAGAACAGTTTCCTTTTGCTATTCACAAGAGAGAAAAGAAATCACAACAAAGACAATATCACAATCAACTGACGATCATATCATTTCAACAACATGACACAAACGTTTTTAGACCAATAAAGGAAAGCTAAAAATTTTCTATGAACAAACTGGATAGAATCTAGATTAGCTCAATTAAAGGACAAAATGGCTGAAGTGAAATCAATCTTATTTACCAGGGTTAACTTCTGCGAGCATTCTTAGAGAGAAAACTCTTCGTTTTTGTGAAAGTGTTCACACTGATCCGTAGGAAAAACACCACAAAAACGGAGGTTTTCGCAAATGCTACCAAAAAATGGATATTCACAAAAATAGAGGTTTTTAAAAACGCACTTGATCAGTGTGAACGGACTAAAACGGAGGTTTTTGAAAACGCTCCAATATTCAACAATGAGCGAATTCAGACGCCATTGTCAAACTCTTGATTCAACATTTTGTGCCATTTCCTTAACCCTATTCCACCTGGGGGGGCCATTATGGCCCCCCCAACCAAACATTGCTACACAGCTCTTTAACTGTATGAGACAGAGTGCTGGTACCAACTGACTTTTCCTAAAATTTAATGCTCTACAAGATTCCACAAATTTCGTTTCAATTTTACGAGTCATGTTACCGCTGAATGCCCTTATTTGGAGAGATGTCACAAAGGAAAACACTAAATTGCTTCTAGTTTGGCGAATTCTTGTTCAATTTTGTTTTAATTGGTGTCATTGAATTGCTCTCATTGCGAGCTTTCATATGATATATGATTTGTTAATTTTCCTTCATGTTTATAGTTTTTTAGACGTATGACGTCATAGATTTTTATGACGTCATTGTTTGAACAGGTGTGTAAACAATTAAAACTTAACATGTTATTTCATGAGAAAATATGATGTTGTACAAGATTTTTAACCATTTTTAAGAATATACTTTGTTTTCGTTAAAATATAGGACATTATTGCAGTTTCCATACATAACCTTATTGCAGACTGGTCACAACATATCTAGTTGCCTAGCAACAAGTCACGTGACTAATTAAGTTTTAATTACCTAATTAGAATCACAATAGATTGTTGATACTGTGTCCAAAGTTACAACTTCACAACTCTATCTGTTCTGGAAATAACTAGGGGGGGCCATAATGGCCCCCCCCAGGTGAGGAGTGAATGAAAAGAGCGCAGGTGGAATAGGGTTAAAGGTGTGTTTTTCTATTATTACTGTGACATAGATTTCATATGTACTAGTCAATGGTGGGGTGTTTGGAAAACTAAGACCCAGAAAACGAAGACCTAAGACCACGACAACGAAGACCACAAAAACGAAGACCAGGAAACGAAGACCACAAAAACGGAGACCACGAAAACGAAGACCACGAAAACGAAGACCCAGAAAACGAAGAAAACGAAGACCACGAAAACGAAGACCCAGAAAACGAAGGCCAAGAAACCGAAGACCACTCATTTGAACCTCGCGTATATGAATTTATTTTTGTTTTTGAAGGAATTTTTGTAACGTTTTTCAATAACTGCATTCCCCTGTGAGTTTGAAGAACTTCTTCCGCGTGCTTCACCTTCCACGCAGGAACTGAAGTACCTACCCAAGGATATAAAAAGAATGAACACAAACAACTCTCCATCTCAGAGTTTAGGTTATCGTGTTAAAAGAAGGGGGGGGGGGTAGGTATTGCAGTTTTTTATTATTCAATTATTCGTTGGGTTCAGTGTTATTTAAAATGTGATTTTGCAGATGTTCATTGTTTGATTATAGATTTTGGCAGTGTATGATAGTCAATGCCACTACTCCTCGTTACTCCTAATACGTGGTTTTTCTTGTGTAAATTCTCGGAAGATTAAAAGGTTCGTGATGAATAAGAAAATGAAAACATGTACAGAGATATCGCTCAACCCAGACTCCCGAGGGGGGGGAGGGGTACATAACATATTTAGGGTACGGGTATGTGCCGCCCATATGGGTGGGTTTTTGGGCCGAAAATTCTCTAAACAATGGTCCTTTTCGACATATTTTCCATAAACATGGGTAGGGTTTAAAACGGGCAGTTTTCCGCCAAACTTCATCATAAAAGTGGGTATCAAAAGCAAGTTTCGGTAATTAGTAGAGGGTAGCTTTCTGAAAACCGTGCGGCAGACCCCCGTCCATCCTCAAGTCATGTAGCCCCCCCCCCCCAGCCCTGACTCTTTTAGAATAGGTAAATGGTCTGTTCTAGATTGGAATCATAAAGGCCTGGCAAAACGACTGGACTTTGGCACGGAACATTCACTGGACATTGCTAACCTGGTTCAGTGTCTGAACATCAAGAAAAGTTAGGTTGTGGCAAAACAACTGAACATTGTCCAGTGAACATTTGCTGGGCAACAGAAATGGCCATAGTTTTTTGGAACGAGAATTCAGTTTTGGAAGTTTTGGTCAAACTTCCAACAGAGCACCAGGGAGTTACAAATTTTTATTTGATTTTGTTTGTGGCTTTCCACGTCATTCATTCTGCCATCAAAATTATTATATTAAAGATAAGAACATTTTTGACATGAAGTAAAATTGGTTGTATGCAAGAAGATAGTCAGCCATGATTTTGACTATTATTCCAAGACAAAAACGGAAGAAAGCCATAAAAACGCAAGGCAATGGGGAAATATACTATGAATGAATGAGAATGTTTGTAAATAAAATGAATGAGTTGACAATGGAGGACAGCTAGCTTGGAATGAAAAGATGTGAATGGAATCGTCCACTATTTCATTGCCATGCGCGTGCGCAAACTGGACAATGTCTAGTGGAGTGAAAAAACGACTGAACATTTTTCCGCAACATTTTCAAATAAAAGAAAATTTAATCTTGTCCACTGAAGATTTTTGACTGCCTTCAAAATCAACTGAACAACGCTCAACATCGCTGAACACTAATGAACAAGACTGGACAAGGTGACAAAACGCTTAACATTTTACGCTGAACATTTGTTGAGTGCATGTCCAGTGCAAATGTCCAGTCGTTTTGCCGGGGCTTTAGACATTGGAAATGATGAAAATGAGCAAATATGGGTTGCACTAGAACTAGGTAAAGCAAATGTAATCATGGGAATTGGCCATGGAAAGCAGGAAACAAGAACAGGCAATGAAAACAGGGAAAACTTCATTAACATGATTGAAGAATATACTATTAAGTCAAATAAGGAAAAGAAACATTTCTTGGTAATGGGAGATTTTAGATTTTTGCGTTATAAAGTCCATGGTGATTGAGCAATAAAAGGCTTTTATTATCATTTTTGTAAGCTTGTTGTGATGGCATTACTGCAATTGATTGGTTTTGGTGCCCTGGGTTCAAATAGTTAAGCCATTGAGTAACATGGGTGAGGTAATAATTGATGTAACCTTTCATTAAATATATTGGTCAAGGGATCCATAGAAAGTTTGTATCAACCTTCAACTTTTGAAATACTCTGGATGAACATTGATGTTATGAATACAACGAGGCTTGCAGGTGGTAAGTGGGTAAGAGAAAGACATTATACAGAAAAACAGAAACGGCAAGAAAGTATAACAATATTAGAAATAGAGAAAAACGAGAGCGAAAAAAAAGTACAAACTTAGAATAATGTATGCAAATGTTAATGGGCTGACGTAAGAAACTGATAGTTTAGTTGTAACTGTTATGTCGCTTGATCCTACTATAATCTGCATAACAGAATCTAAGATGGCGATAAAAGAAAAGGAAATATGGCTTGAGGGCTAATGCAAGCCAATAAAACATAGAAGGGATAAACAACAAGGAGGAGGAATTTGCTTTACCTATAGAAATGAGCTGTACAAAAAAGTAATCATAATCATGCGAATTGTCTATGGAAAGCAGGAAACAAGAACAGATAATGAAAACAGGGAAAACTTCATTAACATGATTGAAGAATATGATATTAAGTCAAATAAGGAAAAGAAACATTTCTTGGTAATGGGAGATTTTAATATGAAAATAGGTCTTAACAGTAATGATGCAAACAACCAAGAATTCAGTGCTTGAGGGAGAAAACTTAAAAAAATAATCTCAAGGAGAAATCTTTATATTTTGAATGAAGCACCAAACTGCAAAGGAAATGGACAAGGATTTCGACTACAAACCCAGATAATGAAAAAATGAAATCCATTTTAGACCTAGTTATAGCGAATGATTTATGTTATGAAAAATTTGTGACATGGTTATAGATGACAAAGGAGAATTTACACTAGAAAAAGTAACACAAAATAGAATTATAGGAAGTGACCACAACACCATTGTTGCAGATTTTGACTTCAGCCCAATAATATCAACAAAAGGTTATTGAATACATTCATTATTATCAACAAAAGGTTATTGCTCTTCCAATTTAGAGAAGTAATTTAGCAATAATAAGAAAATAATTCGAGTGGACTTCTTATCGCTATTAACTTTTTATCGCTAGCCTTGATAAAATCTGCTGTTTGGATAGTCACATGTCTAACAATTTATACTGTACCGGGTGTCCCAAAATGATGTATTATTGTTTGATTGCTTGTATGTCCATAACCAATGAACACATTTTCAAAAACTTTGTTTTATTTGATTGCCGAAAGGCTAAATTGGATATTAAGATGTTGGTTGTTGTTTTACCAGTTTCTGAAAATCGGTTCATCGTTTATGGACATATAAGCAATCAAACGATAATACATCAATTTGGGACACCCGGTAGATGTTGTCATTCCTCGTCTCGGAGAGCCTGATGTTGGTTATTTCTGCCTTTTCTGTGGTAAAACCCAGAAAAAGATTATCAGACATCTCCGGACTATGCACAAAAGAGAAGACGGGGTAGCAACTGCCCTAAGACTCCCTGCTAAGGAGCAGCAGCAGATGCTAAAAGTAATAAAGCACAAAGGAGACAACGAACACAATAAACACGCGAGGAAAGAGGGTGGCGTGCTGGCCCTTGGAAGAAGACAAGGAGGAAGCCACCCAAAAAGAGATCCTTCAGACTACTATCCATGCCCTCGGTGCTTCATCCTGGTGCTAAAGAAGGATCACTATCGTCACGCGGAAACGTGCGTGATAAAGTCTAAGGTGAGTGAGCAACAAAAGGCTTTTTAATATAATTTCTGTAAGCGTGTTGTGATGGTGTTACTGCAATTGACTTGTTTTGGTGCTCTGGGTTCAAATAGTTAAGCCATTGAGTAACATGGATGCGGTAATAATTGATGTAACCTTTCATTAAATCTATTGGTCAAGGGTCACCGAGAGTGAGAGGAGAAGTATTTGTTTTATTAAGATCTTCAACGAGGTTATTCAAAGGTGACCTGAAGCGAAAATTTTTATTAATGCAAATGGACGGCCCAGTCGAATGATGAAGGATCCTGTTTGTATTTCTTTGATATCTCATTTCGTTTTCAAGTTATCCACTGATATTAAGTTGCAGCCGATGACGTCATTTTGTTTGCAAATTACTAGGATAACATATGGAAATATAGCTGTATCTGATCTTTGAAAGGTTACAGTTGTAAGGAATATTTCAGCTGAGCTGAATAGATGTTATATAAATTGCCCCCTCATGACTTAATATGATGTTTAGAAAGGCATGTTGATTGTGTAAAGTTTTTTAATTAGATTTCTCTTTGGAAACATGGCCAGCCTTGTATACTTTCTTTACATTTTGCAAACAAAATGACATCATCAGCCAATCGTACAAAACAGTGGATAATTCAAAAATGAAAGAAGGTATCAAAAAAATTTAAACGATGTTCTTTATCATTCAACTGTGCTATTCATTTGCATCAATAAAAATTTTCGCTTCACACCACCTTTAAGTAAAGATTGAAGAGCGTTGGGCTAAGGGGACAACCTTGACAAACCCCTTTGCTGCATTTGAAGTATTTCGTGCATAATGAATTAAGTTTTACAGCGCATTTTGTTTTTCATACATACCCTGGATGAGATGCAAGAAATTCCCTGAAAGTCCTTGAAAGTCCCTTCATTTGGATTTTATGGAATAGGCCATTGTGCCAAACTGTATCGAATGCGTTTGCAAAGTCTATGAAAGCTGCATGAACTTTTTGCTTGGATTTGTCTGTGACGTGTTTGTGTATTAACGTTTCTAATGCACTTGTTTATTATAAACCAATTTCTTAAAAGACAACAATGTGTAACATCTATTCTGTACGCAATTTTGGCGTAATAATTAGCAGTATGTTTTGTTTACATCACAATGTAGGACCTTGCCATTTATTGAGGGAAGGGGGGCTAAATGAAAATGTCAAAACGTAATGAAAATGAGCACTTTGATCTTCAGCATGAAATGAGGACCACAAGTAAAGGCTGATAAATGAAGAAAAGTCTAAACATCGAATAGAGGCAACAAATAATGGAATTGAGGCTAGTAATCATTATCTTCCATGGTAAGATCCCTTTGTTGTTGATTGTTGTTGCTGGTTGTGGGTCGTTGTGTAGGCCATTGTAGGTGGTTGTGGGTCGTTGTGGATCCTTGTGGGTTGTTGCAGGTCATTGTGGGGCATTCGTTACTTTAGTAAATACCAAGACAAGGAAAGCGAGAGAGACAGTGGTCCTGTCACTGAAGGAGATTATAAAGAAAGAATAGAGGCCTCATCAACAGATAAAAATTGGAATATAGCTGCAAACTGTTGAGGGAAGGGCTGATAGATTTAGCCAGAGTTGATGCTGCAGATGAAGGTGATGGGGAGAGAGCATACACTCTTTGGAAGCATGATTTTATCATGTTTTATACAACTAGGCACACAGTGTATGCAGAATTAGCATTCAATTTCATAGCACAATTAGAGCTGCTGTTAAGTGAAAGGAAAATTGTGCAGCTACTGCAGAGCAGAACTGTAAACTTACATGGTGGGGAGGGAAGAAATGTTCCCATTGACTATGCAGTGGAATTACGTAATGGTGAAGTTAAGCCAGACTTAAAAACATAAGTATGGAAACTTAACTGATGAAACTATCAATCGAGTGGGAAAGTCACTCAAAGGATGCAAATATATAGAAGGTAACACTGCTAACACTTCTCTGCAATCGGTCACCATAGAGAGCAAACTTCTGAGGCTGATGTTTCAATCATGACAAGAGAGCTGAGTGAAGAAAACCTGTTTGACAGAATTGATGGAAGATGCCATAAAACATTTCCAAAGGCATCCTAAGAAATTGAAATCTAAGGCTACCAAAGAAATTGTTGCGAACTTAATTTTCTATGCAGCTAAAATTCTGACTTAAATCACAAACCTATTCCCATTTAAATTGGTTACTTGATACAGTTGAAAAATATTTTTTCATTGTATTCGGGTACAAGGTCTTGCAAATAGATGAAACTAACCAGCTTAATATAATTGGCAACATTATGAACTGATAATGTCCAGGTTGGTTTATTGCTGCAGCGGATATTGCCTTCAAAACAGCTTTATGCCCTTGTTTAGAATGCAATTGAAATTAACTTACGAGCAGGAAGTTTAAATCTGAAGCTGCCAAACTGACTGATACCCTTGAAAATATACACTACACTGCGACTCACACATAGAATATTTCTCTGCTGACCAGAGCACATGCCAAGATTCTGAGACAACATTTGCTCACCTACTGCCTACTCATTCTGAAATCCAAAAATTGACTTTGCTACCCTCCCTAACCTGCAAACCATTACCGTAACCGTAGAGAAAATTATCACAGGAAAGAGGCACAAAGTTTAGACCATTCACCAGGGAAGTGGCACAACCATAAGGTTCTGGCCAATGTCTAATGTCACAACTCTTTGACACAAGCGATACACTCCCATGAGGTGTGATACTCTCCGATAGAAAGTCTTCTTTATCATGACATAGCCAGTCTTTTCATCGACCCTGTTTGAAGCTGGGAGATACATAGGCAAAGGGTAAATCTTTGGGTCCATCAGCATGCAAAACCTTCACATTCAGAAAGTCCCGTATTTGCAGTAGTACCTCTCAACATCATTTATTTCATTTAAGGCACCATAAACAAGTGCTTTACTTGATCGGCAAGCACCCCTCCAAAGGGGGGCCAAAGTGTTCTTTCAATGAAAAACAATAATTTACTTTGAAACTTGATATGAAAGCCGCCATAGCTATTCCCTTATCAGAAACACACGAGTAACGAAAAATGACTGGCACTTGCAAGTTCAAAATAAGCAATATGCGATTTTGCTTATTTTGTCGGAATGAGGACATTTGGGAAAGAGCCAAAAAATTTCGTGAAAGAACATGATTAATGTTCGTTGAAAGATTTTGGATAGCATTTTAAGCCAATCTGAAGGGCGTGGCCACAAAAATTTTCCCGGGGTAGTACCCCCGGACCCCCCAATTTTTAGGCTCGCTTTGCTTGCCTTCAGTCTCGATTGGCCTTACGCTGCTAGTCGCCCCCGTTGCCCTGCCATTGCTCCGGCGTCCCTGGCCATGTGATTCTCGTATTGGAGGACCCACTTATGGTTGATTGGTGAACACACAAGGTGTCAATGTTACCTGGCTAGGCAAATTCAATGAACTCGGAACAAGGGCACATTTTGTAATACAATAGCACGAGTTGCTTTTGTTGACACCTCAATTCAAAGTGATTAGCGATCACAGACAAAGGAAATTCTCTCAACCAGTTATTCAAAACAAACAAAGCCACACAATTTTCTCTGAAACCCAGGAAGCTAGCTCGCTCGCTGTGCAATCCATAGAATATTTTTGGGCGCAAACATGAGCATAGATCGAAAGAAGAAGGATATATCTACACATCTGCCACGGGCATTTTATTTCTTTGGTCCAGAATCTGAGCAGTAAATGTTTTGATAACACGCACAAAAATAAGAGAATTGAATCGCCTCCTAAACGGCTTTTGAACCAAACAAATGAAATGCCCGCGGCAGATGTGTAGATGCATCCTTCTTCTTTCGATCTATGCTCATATTTGCCCTTAAAAACAGTTTCTAGAATGCACAACGGGCGAGCTAGCTACCTGGTTTTCAAAGAAACTTTTGCGGCTGTGTTTGTTTTGAATTGCTGGTTGAGAGAATTTCCTTTGTCTGCAATCGCTAATCGCTTTGAATTGAGGTGTCAACAAAAGCAACTCATGCTATTGTATTACAAAATCTGCCCTTGTTTGAACTCGGACAGAGCAAAGAATGAAGCCAGAAATTAATAACCCAGCCTTTGTAAACAAAACTTCCAATAAATGAACATAGAATGTCATAGCCTATTGTCTTCGAACGGCTATTTTCATCGATGGCTTATATATGCTTAGATTCCCTTTAAAATCCAATGTATAGGCTTCTTTGCTTGAATCAAATAAAAGAAAGCAAACTTATGAATGTGCAAGTTTCAAGGCACTAAAAGCAACTGGAATTTTCCAAGTGGGCTGAATTTTTCACAATATAAGGTCGCCCAGTCGCAGCCTTCTATTCAGTATCAGATCAACATTTTCTGTCGTTTACAATATAATTTCACCAACTGGAAACCAGTCAAATTGTTCGCGCGACAAAGGTCACTGGTGCGCAGTTATGTAAAATGTTTACATTTGAAAACTGCACGCACAAATATGCGACACCCTCGCTTGATAGATCTCCATCACAGCAAAATAAATTGTAAATGATCAAATATAAATGAAACTAAATAGTTATAAATAATGATAACATTTTGTAAACTTGGGTCGTAGGGTCGTATGGTCGGGGATCGTATGGTCCGGGGTCGTAGGGTCGTAAGGTCCGGTTAAAAGAAAATCCCATCAAACGCTGAATTCACAGTCATGTTCCACAAATTGTGTTGATCATATAAAGATATAAAGATAGGTAAAACAAAGGTGAAAAATGGCTTCCTTTGAATGGCCCAATTTTAGTCTGTGTTCATAAAATGCTCATGTTTTTGCAAGTTTTGGAAGGACTTATCCATATTCTCCAAATTTCAGTAAAATAATTATCCTCAAGCGATTGGTTGCTGGGCAACGCCCAAATATTGACCACACCCTTTTCCGGAACTTGAAAAATATTTTGCTACATCAAAAGTAAAATCTTGAAAACTATAAGAGATAAAGCTCTGAAATTTTCACTGGTTACTAAGGACATGTATATCTATGAAATAACCTATCAATACAGACATCAGTTGATGCTGAGCAGGGTAATCAAAGTTGGAGAAAATGTTCAACAAAAAACTGTTTTTCTGCAAAATAAAAAGAGCTATATTTTCAAAAGCATGTCTTTCATAGGGCGAAATATAGGTCTTTTCACAGTTCTAACTTATGTGCTAACATAGTGAAAATCTGGAGAGGATACCTCTCATAGTTTTCAAAATATTTTTGAAGCAGTGTTCGGAACTCACAAAATAAGCGGTTTTGAGAAAATGAGCATTGAAGTTGAAGAACCCTAAAAATCATCAGTATATAACTAAATAGCATCTAAAATGCTCCAGATTGATATTGGAGTCCCTCCCTGTCCTCTAATGTGTCTGTATAGCCCTTTCTCTTGTTCCTCAATGCCCTTCTCCTTGCTTTTGCTCTGTCAGTGCTTTGGCGACGAGACTGATCAATCCTCTGCTTGTCAATTTTTCGGCAGCCAGCTTCACAATGCTTACCAGCTTCCAACCCAAGCTCCAGTAGTATGCTCTGCATTGTCTTGCTACCATCATTGAAATGTCCTATTGCTAAATAGGTGGCAAGTTCAGCTGTTGGTAGGCTTGAGTGCTTGGTCTTTGGGGCTCGTTGCCATATGAGGGCATTGAATGATTCATTACGGTTTTGTGTACCCCCGTGAAGGCAGGAAATAAGCAAATCATCTGCACTTAGTGCCTCAAAAGTTGGCCTGATTTCCTTTGCAATTGCAGCAGGAACTGGATGGGCATGCTGATATTCCTGCAAGCCAGTTGCAACGTCACACTGGAACCCACACCAGGAGTCACTACCTTGCGGACAAAGCTCATGATGTCGGCTAGCATCTGTAGACCTGGAGTGCTCCCAAATAGCCATGACTGCATCCTTCATGGAATCTTTACAATGGGAATTGCCTCTCATGGCCCTCCCATAATAAACCTGAATGCTATCGATCAATTTATCTGTGAGCCTGCCCTTCCCTCCAATAGACTTGCCATCCGACAACTTTGTGCTCCCAAAGCGTTTCTTCAGTGATCGTAGCCTTGACCCCATTCTCTTCTGGATATGTCCAACACATTCCAGCTTTTGCACAGGGACATCACCATAAACTTTGTTTTGCACCAGATCATGATACGCCTTACTGTCCCCATCACCCAAGAACTCTGTGTACCTCAAGCCATGTTTATCAATAGATCTACTGAAAATCTCCTTGGTGCCAGCAGGATCCATTTTACCTGAAGATCCCTCAAAATTTACATGGCAATTGTGCTGATGATCCTCCCACCATTCATCAAATTCTGGGGTGCCTGGTTTCAATTTGTTGATACTGCAGGTCCGGCATTCTTTGGACATTACTTCAATGTCAATGACCTTTCCTGTCAGTACTGACATAACTGCCACAGCGCCTACTGAGGATGTAAATCCTCTTTTGCGCCAAGTGCCATCCCCTGAGACACCTGCATTGGTAATACCATCATCACAAGCTTCGTAATGGGTCTTTGTGGCTTCTGCTGCTTTTGACATGCTATTCTCTGCAACAGTTTTAGCAGCTGCATGCAAATGCTTCACAGTATCTGTATATGCATTTGCATTCATTGGTTGAGGCATGTCCATTACAGTTGCAAACCTCTTTAGGCCCTCATGGCCAACACCAATATTTCTTGCTGCTAAAATGATCCTTTTATTGACTTCAAAAGAGTGTCCTGTTCGTCTTGACGTGTAGAATGTGGTTGCAAACTCACAATGCTCACAAAACAACTTCATGGTTGAGGCAAACCCCATTTTTGATAATTCCAGTTCCTGCATTCTCAGTCCAGGTTCTTTGCAATCAGGGCAAAGCAGTAAACTGAAGATACTGGCCAGAACTGACAGATCCATAAGTCTATACCCTGTAGTTGTAGGCTCTGTTTCTGCATCTGATTCTGATGTGTCACTGTCTTCTTCATCAGCGATTCCAGAAGACGAGGGAACACTCGCTTGATGATGTTGGGTTTCATCATTTGACATTGGGCCTAAATCTTCATCAGGACTTTCTTCGTTGAGAGACATCGCTGGAGTTTGTTCAGCACCTGAATCTTGCTTCTTCGTGAACCTATTCCCAGTAAACCTTCTCTTCTTCCTTCTGATGCTTCTTACTTTCTGATGTGTCGGCATTTCGAATAAATTTGTTCCGTGATAACTTCGAGAGAATCCAGAGACACTGTTTTGAGTTCGGAAATGTTCCTTTAGCAGTTGCTAGGCATCAATAGCTACATAGCAACTTAGCCTCGTTATCAGAAGAACTGGAGCACTGGACTGATGGAGCTTGGAGAAGACAGGAGCTATAGAAGGGAGTTTTTGCAAGCAGCAACCGATATTTTGAACTGGTTTCCATGGAAACAAAAATTTTATCTGAAATTGGGGGTAAAGAGGGAGCTTTTTAGGGGTGTAATCATTCTCAAGCCAATACAACTTTGATGTCATCTTGAAGTAGGTACATTCAGCAGTCAAATAAGAAAAAATAAAAAATAGATGAAATTTTGAAAAATTTACCTATCTTTATACCTTAAGGTCCGCTCTGCACACAGCCATGTTGGAAAATAAAGAAAAAAGTCTCAAATGTCAAATGTCTTCCATAAATACAACAATATCCACAACTTTTATAAAATGTTGCATTTTATTCGATACCAAAAACTTCAGATGAATGAATTTTGGACAAGATAGTTTTGGAAAAAACACTTGGATGTTGTTTCACGGAATTTCAGATGGTTTTACAGAAAGTTTTGGATGACAAGAAAACCAGATATTTTCATTTATAGAAAGCTTTGAATGTTCTTTGTGAGAAATGTCCCAGATGATTATCATTGAGGATGATGAAATGATTGCTGAGATAGATATGTAGTTCAAGCATAAATACAATATTTGTTCACTAACTAACACTCTCACAGCATTCCTTTCAATGCATATCTTGTGCACAAAACGTTACAATTTCAAACATTACAAATGTATTTTTCAGGTAGAAAAAGTTTCAAACAAAAATCCAAACATCAATCAAACATTTCGCCAGTGCCAAGAAGCCTTGTAGAGACCTTGAGAGTTTCCAAGACGTCTTTTTCCCCATCTAAGGCGAGTCCGAATCCTTGTTCATCATCATTTTCAGAAGAATCAAGAGCAGTTATTAAGTAATTTTGGGACAAAAATCAATTTGGTAAAAGTTTTCACACACCGACCCTCGCGCCACAGAAACAGTGTAACAGGGGTGGCCCCGAGTGGTCTAGCAAGGATGGTCAATCCACAAAGACAACGACTGATAGTATTTATTCATTTGTTTCTTTCATATTTCTTTGTTCATATGTTCATATTAGAAGTATAGTTTGTGCCTACTTTACTTTAGAAAGGAAATGGCTTTTACAATTTCTAGTAAATAAACTATCCACGGGCATCTCAATTTATTCACTAGTAATATGTTTTCAACTTCATTTTACAGTTGGCCATAGAAGTCAAGCATCTGTCAACTGCTACTTTAGAAGAAAGCAGGCTAACCTGAACAATCCGGAAATGTTATACCCGAATGCTACCTCAAAGGGAATTGAACTTTTCCCCATGCCATGGTTAAAAGCAAAACGGGGGTGGAAAGAACTAGACGACAATTTTTCGTCTAGCGACCATTGAAGGAGCTACCCATGTTTCTTGGAGATTGTTTAAAACTGGAATGTTATACAGCCAGGCAGTCTTTATAAAGGAGCAGACCAGAAACCAAGATATAAAGCAAAAGAAGAACAGGATTGATTCAAATGTTGTGAACAGTAAATGAAAAGTAGGCTTTACCTGGCCACAGGTTTTTGATAGTTTGAGTATCTTCCTCACCAGAAAAGTAAGTCTCATGTAGAAAGAATATATCTTGTTGTTGTTGGTTGAGCCACAAAAATATGTTTTGACGCTTGGTGGAGCCCCGTATCCCATGTACATTGATACTGAGGGCTCGCACTGCCATCTTTACCTATTTAGGGTGAATTCCAAGAAGGGCCTATCATTTTCCATATTTTACTTTCTTCTTAACAGAAGGTATCTGTAAAGATGACATGACAGACAAATCATTGTCGGACAGTGACCTTTTCAGAGTAGGAGAGGGTGTTCTTGAGGACATAGTGTCATTTTCATCTATATCTAGAGAGGAATAACTCACCGGGGAAAAAAGAGAGTTCGAAAAATCGGACACTGAAGTTCCCTTTTTGGTGTTGCAATCAATTAATCGTTCATCTTGCTTTTGTTGCCTTTTTTCCACAAGTGTCTCACATAGTGATCCCCAATCGCTTACACACTGGTTAAGCACATATTCAGGGATAGGGCTGCCTACAACCTGACCAGCAGCAGCAGAGGTCTCTGGACCTTTAGATATGCCTACTGCCTGATTGCGTATCATAGGCGTTGCTTCACCATTTCTACCTTTGTCACCTTCTCTACCTTCCTCACTATCTCCACTTTCATCACTATTGCTACCCTCATCATCATCATTTTTCATTGATTCGGAGCCCTTGTCACCTTCTTTTGAAACCCAGCTGACTGCACATTTTTCCAGTTTGTGATCCGGCGATCCACAGCTCTGGCATGATCTTTCGCTCTCACAATCAACATTCAACTAAACATCTTTTAACTTGGCATTCCCTCGCCAGATGGCCTACTTCATTGCATTTACTACATGTTTGAGACTGACCATCATACCTAACTGACAATGAGTATGGGCCCACTTGGAAATAGCTGGGGATCGGCGACTGTAGTATCATTTTGAAAATTAAAGTTGCAGTAAGAATCTCCGTTCCCGGAACTGTATTAACTCTGGCAAATAAAACTCGACCGTAATGCTGTATTCATCTGGTTACTACTCCTGTCTTCATTTGAGCAGGCTTGTAATGGACTTGTACCCATACGGCCGGTTGATACCCTGCTAGGAATCTGCCACATGGCCGATGCACAACTTGAGGAAATTCAACAAAGTCCAATTAAAAAAAACATTCTTCTTCCTAAATTAGAAAATGTTATCTCAATGTCTTTGTTTTGCATCACCTGGACTTGTTGCGGTACAATTCGGGAGTCCAAGAGCTTTTTACACAAGGCAGACCGATTAATATGACTTTCCGGTCCATGCACGATGACTGACCTCGGACGAGATTTCAGACAACTTGAAACTCAGACTTTCTTTCTTCCTTCTTGGTTTGCAATGTTGAAACTTTTAAAGGAAGCCAAATTTTACGTTTGCCAACAGGAGGAACACGTTTTCCAGCACACAATAATTCTCGCAATAAATCCTTGCAAGCAATGAAGAAGTACTTCAACGGTAAATTCCGAAATCTGAGGCATGGAGTGAAGGTTAGGCCAAAGAAGGAGCTTAAGGTGATTAGGGAGGAATTGAAGGAGCGAAATAAATTAATCAGCATTGCTGACAGATCCCCTGCAGGTTGGTCAACTGTGAAGGAATACCCGTCCGACGAACTACAGTAAATCCCCGCCTATAAGAACCTACTTTTTTGAGAGCTAGGCTGAAATAGGTTCTTATTTTAAAGGTACTAAGACAAATTTCAAGGTATAACGGTTCTTATTTGAAGAGTGCCTTGCAGAGGCCATTTTAGAACCTTCGCCAAGGATTTTGAGCCCTATTATTTGTTTTAGTAGAGTTTTAATATATTTAATAACCAATGCTAAGCTTTAAAACTGCAAGGGAGGAGATTCAAACTTTAAAAGCCCACTGGGACAAAAATGAACGTAACAATGACAATCCAAAATCAACTTTGCTACCCCTGCTATAAAAACATATTTTTCATCAAACTGAAACAGGTTCTTAATTACAAGGTGCATAAGTTAGGAAAAACAGCCTCTAGGTTCTTATTTTTGTAGGTTCTAATATGCGGGGATTCACTGTAGCTACTGATTCTGATGAAGAGAAGAAGCTCCGGGCAGCGGAGAAGCATGCATTAGAAAAACAAAAAACCAACAAAGACACGGCTGACCGAACAAAGAATCAACAGCCTTTTTGAGACAAGGCCTCCCCCATCACCCATCCCAGTACATCAGCCATTGGAGGAAGGCAGCAATTAGGCCAGACAAATACCAAGTTTCCAAGAATGCTGAAGCCATTGGACATCTGCCTTGCTTGCTGACAGTCAGGCCACTGGCGAAGAAATCAAATCTTCATAAATAATTGCAAATAGACTGAACAATTATTGTAATTATCAAATTTCAATATGGCCCATTTGGGGCTTTTTACCATGGAAACCAGTATTTTGGGGTTACCCTAACAACAGCTGTTGCTAGGGAGAAACTGTTAATTCGGTTTGAAGAACACTTTTATCCTAGAAGGATCAATGAGGAGTTTTGAATATCAGTGAGGAGTTTTGTGCCCGTCAGAGCTTCAACCCTAAAACACTACTGTGCATGAGCTTTAACATACTGCACAAGGGAAACATGGGCTTCCTCGGGCGAAGTGTATCTCGTCTCCCCAACATGTAAGCTCGCAAAGAATTTCTGCATGTGCGTTTTTCTTGATATTTCCTTGTGCATGGGGGAAGGAGTTCATGTATGCGTCGAAGGCAGGTACACAAGAAAGTGTGGTCACTGGGGGCGCTGCCCCAAACAAATATTTTACAATTACAAAAAAAACTGCTCTCTTCATTTTAGGAAGTGCCATTTAGTGTAATGAGAAAGTGCTTTGGAAGGTAATGCCCCCAAATTTAAGATAGATCCTACTACAGCCCTGCCTGGGTGAGACTGGGGGGCTTTGAGAGGGGAGAGGGAGAAACTCTGAAATAACAACTGAAACTCGAAAAGTTTCAGCATCCTCTCTCAATATGAGCCTGTCAAGTAGGGTATTATCTGATTTTGCACCAATTGCTGAATCAATGCTGTGATCATATTCCAGAATTCTCAAGATACAATTGACCATAACATCTTTCTGGATAAAATGGCATGCCTTGGCTTTAGCAAATCTGCCATTTTGTGGTTTAAATCTTACCTTCAGGACCGTTCTTTTGCCGTCAATATTGGCAAGGAATACTCAAATCATGGTAGTCTGTCATGTGGGGTCCCTCAGGGGTCAATTCTTGGCCCACTCATATTCCTTCTTTACGTGAATGACATGGCACGAGCGATCGACTGCGACCTGCTTCTGTATGCAGACGATTCTTGTTTAATCGTTAGAGACAAAAACATTGAACTAATAGAGAGCAATCTAAATAGAAATTTCAATTCCCTCTGTGATTGGTTGGTAGAAAACAAACTAAGCATTCACTTTGGAGAGGACAAAACCAAATCCACTCTCTTTGGACAAAAAAAGAAAAAAAAACAAGAACTTGAAAATTTGGACATTAGGAGAGGTGACATAAGGATTAAACAACATTCAACAGTCACATATCTGGGATGTGTCCTAGATGAAAATCTCTCTGGGGAGTCAATGGTGACTAAGATGCTTGGAAAAATAAATGGCAAGCTAAAATTCTTATACAGGAAACAAAACTTCCTGGATAAATCCCTTCGCAGGTTGCTTTTAAATGCTCTTATTCAACCTCATTTTGATTATGCATGCACTTCTTGGTATCCAGGGTTAAATAAGAGGCTGTCCAAAAAAATTCAGGCAGCACAAAACAAATGCATTCGTTTTTACCTCGATTTAAAAAACACAGCACATATTGGGGTCACAGAATTCAAGTCTATAGATTGGCTCCCTACAAAGAACAGGATGGATCAATGTGTCTGTGTCAACATAATGAAGTTTTTCAGAGAAACTGCCCCAGCATACAGTGCTGAGATATTCCGTCCAATCAACCAGGGCCGAACAACACAAAGGTCCAAGTTCAAATTGGATATTCCATTTCGCCAAACTACTGCTGGACAAAAATGTCTATCTTATCTAGGGCCCAAAACATGGAATAGTCTTTCATCAGAGATTAAATCAACAAACAATATCGACACATTCAAACATAAGATCAAAGAGAATTTTTTCCAAAACATACAAAAAGAGGAAGATGACATATATGTCTTCTATTAAGACTTGTCATCATCTCTCCCGATCATGGTATGGTATTATAAACCATGTTTTATACCGAAAACAAACTACAGTTTAGTATATTTTTTTTCTTACGTTTTTCGTTGTACCAGCACCTCTAAGGGGCCCATTATGGAATAAAGGTCATCTTGACCTTTTAATGCTATCCCTGCCACTGTAATTAGGGGTGTTTTTCCTTTACGTTTCTAACATTATTTATTGTATTGTATCTATTTTTATATTATATAACTTGTAAATAATTGTAAATATTGTGGCAAAATGATACATACATACATACATACATACATAGATAGCCACACAGAATGCTAATTGAAATAGGATGTGATAAATTTTGGCATTTTCAGTCACTAGGACTTTATCTCCATTTTCCCCCAATTTGGGATGCAATTACATTCATTTTAACATTAGTTTTCACTGAATTCGAAGGAAGTGAACATGAAATGATAGACATGTTGTCACCAATAAATGAATTAAGTTGTATGCCATAGCATGTAGCACACCAGCAAAACCACCAGCATAGAGAGAAAGGTTTGTAACAATTATTTCATGGAAGGTCTTAGCAATTTGAAACTTAATTCGTATGTTGACAGATAAATATGGCCAGGAAATATGGTATGGCTCTTATTTTAATGAACTATAAAACAGGAACGCCAGTAAGCCACTTTTGAGTTTTGGAAGTGCATGCGCAAATGCCTAATTTTTTCAGGAACTGGGACCAATTCCGGATAAATTCGAACTTCTCAATCCTTGCTTCTTGTTTCTGCCACCTTTGTTTATTTCAAGCAAAGCAGCAGTGACGGACGGAACTACAAAGGAAACTACAACAACTCTCCTAGATTTTAAACGTTGGAGAGTGCCGGAACTTAAAGACTTTCTGTTTGATCGTGGCTTAAAGGTTTCAGGGAGGAAAGAGGATCTGACGGCTTTGGCCTGCAGGGCACATCAAATGAATATTCCTGTCAAACTTACTGCAGACAAAGATAGGAAAAGAAAGAGGGAGGCATATGAAGCCTGGCTTGCCGTGAATGAATGCCAACTTCCTGATCCTTTGGCATCCTCAAGCGAAAAGGGTAAAATGGCCTAAAATCGCCATGGCTGAATGAACAAGCTGGGGTGTGCAAATGGCCTCCTGTCTTCCAAATTGAGATCGACAAGTTCCTACTGACCGCTGATCAGTCGATTGGCCGCAGGAAGCGATTATTAAGTGATGGCAAGGAGGGAAAATCTTACAGTTACTGTATGTATGTATGTATGTATGTTTAAATTCACCACAAAATTAAAAATTTACAATTTGAAAATACTACAGAGTAATTAAAATACGTAAATTTACATAACAATACATTAAATATAAATTAAGAAACACCCCTAATCATAGTGGCAGGGATAGCATTAAAAGATCGAGTTGACCTTAGTTGACCTTATTTCCGTAATGGTCCCCTTAGAGGTGGTTGTAAAAAAAAAAAAAAAAAAAAAAAAAAAAAGTATAATAATATATCTTTATGTTCTTTTCAATAAAGACTGAATACTGAGTGTGAGAGAGGACGTGGTTTTAGTAGAACACATATACGTCGTTTTCCTCTCTCTGTATATTTTGGAAAAAATTTTCTTTGATTTTGTGCTTAAAAGAGTTTATATTAGTTATGGATTTTAAGTCAGAAGATCGGCTATTCCATATTTTTGGTCCCAAGTACGACAGGCATTTTTGGCCAGTGTTACTTTTGCGGAAAGGAAGGTTTAATTTAAACTTGGACCTTCGTGTCACTCGGCTTTGGTCAATTGGGTGGAATATTTCGTCAGTATAAGCTGGAGCTGTTCCCTTGAAAAATTTCATTATATTTACACATGTATGTTGATCAACTCTGTTCTTTGTCGGAAGCCAATTAATGGCTTTGAATTCTGCAGCCCCAACATGTATTGTGTTGTTTAAATGCAGATAGAAGCGAATGCATTTGTTCTGGGCTGATTGGATTTTTTTGGACAACCTCTTATTCAACATCGGGAACCATGAGGTGCATGTAGACTGATTACAATTCGTCGTAAATTTCGCTCGTTTTTTATATTTTGATTTTAACCCTTTCGCTCAATCTACGACTCATAAAAAAGCTATGTGAAAACGAGGACAAAACTAATGTACGAGAATTTGACCGAGACTTGGTCGGTCGATTGATTGATTGATGGATTCGATTGATTGTTCGTACCGCAGGGAGACTTCCTAGCTGTGATGGAGGTCATGTGACTTTTCCACGCCTTCAAACTTTTTCGGAATGAATGAACCAGACAAACTTGCGTTCCTTTGACAATCAAAACAATAAAGATTTCGTCGAATTCAGCCAGCCAGTGGGATTTAAATTCTTTCAAATGAAACAATGATAAATCTAAAACAATACAATCATGATTTATTTCGATTGCTAAAGGAACCCAAGGTATATTTCAGAAACTTTTTGCTGAAGCCTTCGGCAACCTATTGTGAGACTGTTTTACGCAAAAAACCTGCACTAGCTATCTTGTAATAATTTCAATCACTAATATTTCTGCTGTCAATACTATGGTTAACAAAGCATAAACGTTTTATCAAGTTTCGGTTATTCTTTATCTTAAAATGCGCGAGTTTTCTGGCGTTATCTTCAAGGGAACTTTGCAATGTTTTCTAGAATGTTCTTCGGTCGGGGAAGCTCAAGAAACGAACACAAATTATTCTCGCAAAGAAAAACACCCAAAAAGGCTTCTCAAAACTATAAATAATTCTCCTAAAAAATGTATAGTTATCCACAAAACTCTTATGACACATTTGTTTCGTAAGATTGAAAATAGTTTCTGTTTAAGCAGCTTTGTACTGTAGTCTGTGATTTTAAACTTCAGGAGGAAAGATCTATGATCGGCACTTTGCAAGAACGAAGAAACGTTTTCAAGGTTCAAGCCTCTTTGACAAATTTACTATAATTTGCACAGAATTTCAAATACGAATACTTCTGCTGTTTATAGAGGAATGTTTCAAGAAATTTCGGGTATCTTTTCCACATCGAATGTGAGTTTTCTCTTAACTTTTTGCCGGGTCGAAGTGCTTACCTCAAGCTCCTTTTTTGTTTTTGCTCAGGCCAAAAAGGAATCCTGTGTTTCACGATTTAAATTCGCCAAACAGTAAGTCTTCCGGGGTCTTCCTACAGCAAGTTGGCAAACAAACAAATGCATCCTTTCCCTTCAAAACTCTTTCGTACAGTGCCTTTTGAGATCACCTTTATTCTGTCCGTAGCTGCGATGATAACAACCTCCATTTTGGCAAAAAGCAAAGCGAAGCGCTGTCTTATTGACAGGGTGACCAAGGGCACCGACAATTCCAAAAACTACCGAAAATTTTACCGAGAACTCAAAATTTACGCGGGAAATTTAAATGAGCCAATCACAGCCGAGCAGCGCCGAATGCTGCAATCTGATTGTAACGTCAGGAACTTGACGTGAAAACGAGTTTTTGTCCTGATTTTGAGATAGTTTGATTATGAGTCCCTGTTTGAGAGAGCGATTCCATTCAATTCAATTAGTAATTCAACTCAATAGCGAGCGAAAACTAGGGACGAACTGTAATAAGTCTAAGGTGCATGCGTAATCGAAGTGGGGTTGGATAAGAGCATTTAAAAGCAATCTACGAAGGGAGTTATCCAGAAAGCTTTGTTTTCTATATAGGAATTTCAATAGGAATTTCTATATAGGAATTTGAAATAGGAATATGAATTTGAAGGAATAGGAATAGGGAATAGGAATTTCTATATAGGAATTACTTTGCCTCTGGATGGTTAAAGGAGATATATTTCTGTGGAATCAGCCCCAAGCAAACCCATCAGATAAACTCCCAACCTCACACTTTAGATAGAATACTTGATCGCTTTGTTAACCTAGACAATGATAAGGTAGCACTTAAAAGCACAATCACGCAGTTGACATCAAACTTATCTGAAAATGTCATTGAAATCTCAACTTTGAAACATGACAACAAAGCACTGCGAGATTCAATCAGTGAACTGAAATCAGCCAAAAATAAAATCTCCCAACCTTCTGTGAAACGGATACAAATAATCTTAAAAATAAAATTAAATCACTGGAGAAAAAGTTGGGTGATTTAAAATCAATGGGGACCGATCTAAATAAAGATCATAGTGAATTGCATCAACAATATTTGAATTTTTGGAAAATTATAATGGTGGAATTTGTTGCGATAAAACTGGTGAATGACTACCCTGGATCAGAGTATTTTTAGTATTTGTAAAAAATTAAAGTATTTGAAAAAAATTGAAAAAATTAAAGTATTCGAAAAAAAAATTATAAAAAATAAAAAAAGAAAAAAGGAGGAAGGAAAAATACTCTGGAGACATGCGACTGCAACCTCGTTCTGGTTTTTAGTAAAAAAATGGCGGGTAATTTATTCAAAATGGTGGGTGTCAGATTCAAGGCAGTAATACCACGCTTGTTCAATTCAGCAGTTTGCGTTTCAATGATTGCCAGTAATGGTGACACAACAACAACGAACCTTTTCCCTTTCCATTTGCTGTATCCCTTCTTGCCAAGCTCTTGCGTGATTGAGGGAATGAGCTGATATATCAGTGATTTCCCCCGGCTCCAGTTGGCAGTATCGCAAAAACATCCTTTCCTCTAAATATCCCTTTCCACGCTTCCATCTGCTGCTTCGTCGTCTTTTCAATTTCCGGGAAGAATTTCGCCAAGGCGACATTCACACAACTTTCAAGATCGTCATCAAACCCTCCATCTTCTTCTGCAGTCGCCATTTTGAAAACAATCTGCCCATAGTTTGCCTTGTTCACAAATTCACGGCCATCCACAAGGCCGCTGGCTCTGATTGGTCAAGAAGACACAAAGGAGGTCGCATGTCTCCAGAGTATTTTTCCTTCCTCCCTTCTTTTCTCTTTTTTTTATTTTTTTTTCATTAAATTATTTTCTTTTTTTCTCTTTTTTTTTATTTTTTTCTCATTAAATTTTTTAATGTTTTTTTATTTTTTTTATTTTTATCTCCATATACTAAAAATACTCTGATCCAGGGTAGTGAATGACTTCCCCCTCAACAAATCTGCACAATACAACAAGATGTGCTTGTCGCTCAAGATGATGTGCAAAAACTTCAAACAAATTTTGATGCCCTTAAAAACAAATGACTTTACCCCATTGTTCAAATATGGCAAAGCTGATTTACCTTGACTTGTATATGGTTTACTTGTTGATTGACCACGTCCATGGAATTGGCATACAGTAAAAACCAGACCCTAGGACCCTAGGACCATTAAGTACCAATGTGTGATAGGACCCTAAACACCAGAGGGTCATTACCCACAAGAGAGAACAGAATATCACCTTTTCCTCATATGATACTACTATTTCCGCTGTTTTTATTACATCAGATGATGTCAAAAGGTACATTTAGAGAAATTTGTCTATACGGCTATGTGTGAATTTATTACATAATGATAATAATCATGATTCCACATGAATGTTTTAGTACACCATCAATCTCTTACAAAAGTGTTGGACCCCTGTTGAAAAAATTGAATTTTTGCCCCCCTTCCCCCCGTTTCAATGTTGATTGCAGTGCAAAAACTGTTTTTTCAGACACATCCATCGAACAAATGGATTGATCATCTAAACAACATTGAAATGGGGGGGAGGGGGGAAATACTTACGAGAAACATAGATTTTCGCAGGGGTCCAACACTTTTGTAAGAGATTGTCTGAATGCACGTTAAAGGTATGATGACATTCATACACTTTTATCCTATCTATTCCGGATTTGCGTGATGAAGGAATTGTTTTTCGTCAAGGGCAGTCCTGTCGGTTAAATTTACTTCATGATTGAACAATGTCAAACTTTGGTGACATGGGAACGAGGCTGTTCATTTTGGTACATTCTGCACACTTAGTATATAGGGTAATAACTGGACACACTAAAACCTCCTGCACATCCTGGCTTACTATTTTGCTTTTTTCCGTGTGGGACAGCCAGGTATCACTTTTACCAATGTGTTTGTCGTATATTATGCAGCTTTAGAGGTCTACGAAATTTGTAGAGCCTTTCTTTTCCTGATCAAAACCACCAAGTCCGTTCCACAGACCTGAAAATTATGGCATTGTTTCCAGAAATATTTGTGGATTTAATTTTCACCCACAAATGCTGCTTCACAAGACAGTGTTTAGGTGATCTCACACATTTACTAACATCTAGCACGTTTGGATGCATTATTTACTGCCAGGAAATTTTCGCAGTTTAAAAGCAAGATGCCTGTACCAACTAATCTTTAACTGATGACCCCTGCTACCTGGTACAACGTTATGATATTCCACCAACGATGATGTTGTCCGACTTCATTATTGAGAAATGAGTTTGAATGTAAGCAATCGAAGCCTTCTAATAGCGAACTTAATACATGTTTCAATTTATGATCTGCAATGCCTGTCTTACGTTCTTGAGCAAGTGATGGGCATGATACCAAGTGTTCTTCCTTCCAAACACTTGTGTTCCACTGCTACTGTGTTCCTTCTATGACCCTTCTATGGCAAATAAGGTCATGCAGATAATGGTTTCGGCAATAACTACTTTCTTGCAGCTGATTTTCAAATCCAGCATTTTAGCAGCAACATTTAAATTTAGCGTTGTGATATTTTGTTTCCTAAATCTGTTAGTTGATCCTGTGTCTTGTACGACAAGTAGTAATTTTGTAATTTTGTTTTGGTGACCATTGTTTTCAAGACACGCGCAACTATTTAACTTTAAAACTAAACATTGCTACTTCAAATATTTTGCTGCCCATCGGCAGCCTCATCAGTGAGTTAATGAGTCGAATCGATAGCTTGCCAGTTGCTGATAATGTTCGATTCGTTTGATCTTTGATTGAATCGAGTTCAAGGAACATTCAAATTTCCCCACTCCTCCTTAGCATTAAGTTACGGATTCTCCGCATGGATGTCAGTCGCCTCTGTTCCTTGCCTTAGCATCGCATCGTTTTGACATGTCCTTAGAAGCTTTACAGACAGTGGTTGTTTTATTCATTTGTGTTTTTCAAGCATATTCTGATGGAATACAGACGAGTTCTCTCTTTTTTCAAGTTTCTTCGTGTGTTCATTACAACTTTCTCCCAAGATACATGCATTTAAATTTAGTTTTGTCAGAAATGTTTGTCTTACAGAGTCGAATCACCCATTACATATTTTTTCGATCTAAGAAAAGGATGATATCTTCAAGGGCACACCACCTTTCATGGCCCCTAAGATAATAGACCCAACAAGAAGACCAAGAGCGATAGATGGGGAACAAATTAAAAAAGTTGACATTTTAAGCCTCTGTATGATGGTCTTTTATCGATTAGCATAAATATCCCTTATTTCCAAGAAGCATGCAAAGCAAATATACTAAAGAAGTGGAAGACATTTCTAGTTGATATGGTTTCTGGAGGCATTTCACCAGAGGGAGATAACACCTTTAATCAGTTGAAAGCAACAAAATGAAACAGAAGTTATGATTCCTTCATCAATGGAGCAAAGGTAAACCCCTGCCAGTGTTATGACTTGGGTCAGCTCAAAAGTTAACAGATATCGAAACAAAGATATTTACTACGATCTGTCAACAGCATATGATACTATGGTACAAAGACAGCTGATTACAGAATGTGACTTGAAAGATAGGAGTACTGGCCAGAACGTCTTTTCTGAAGATGGCAGAGCAGAGCTGATAAAAAGCATAGAGTTGATGGAAAATGTTGCGGTGGTAACTGTGCCACCATACACATTTGTTGTTGGGAGGAATGGATGTCCTTTCTGATGCATTAGGAGGTAAGGAGATACATACAACAACAGCGGAGATACATAGAGGAAGATGTATTTTTCGGGACTTTAGAAGATCCTTACATGAAGGATTGGACTTCATAGACCATAGATTGTCTTCAACGCGCATGCTCCATTTATCATGAAAAGAAATACCCGCAGCATAATACTTCACGCGTTTTCTGTGCAACTGCCAAGAGACGTGTGCAGTTCCTTTGATTGCAGCTTTTGTCAAATGGGCTTTCACTTTATTAGTGCATAGCTTTTCAAATGTAGCATTGAATGTAGGGACAGTTCCTATATGCGCCTCGTCTTCTCTATTCTAGTCACACTGGTAATCATTGCATTGGTAAAGAATTTCATCCCCTTTTTGGTGGCATTGGGGCAGCATTTTTCTACTGGTGCAACTCTGCTTTCCGCCAAGAAAAGAATCCATCAAATACTGTCTTTTGCGTATCTCAGCTAGAATGAAAAGTTTATAAATATTCAGATTACAAAAAGTTGTATGTGTCTTTACTGGTACAACTAAAGCCAACAAGACACACCTACTTAACAGAAGATCAGAGT
Source organism: Aurelia coerulea (assembly GCA_039566865.1). Taxonomy (NCBI): domain Eukaryota; kingdom Metazoa; phylum Cnidaria; class Scyphozoa; order Semaeostomeae; family Ulmaridae; genus Aurelia; species Aurelia coerulea. The sequence continues at coordinate 15,399,784 of CM076947.1, forward strand.
TAATCTCCAAGTGCCACCATGAGAACAAATACTATCTAATTAATTTTAAAAGAGACCCCACGTAAAAAAATTGTTATAAGATTATGTCATCGCAACATTCAATGTATAAATGCACAAAAATTGAGTAGAGTTTTTCAGTTGTCTGATGATCGCCGTATAGCGTGAAACTCTGAGTAACAGCAAAGAATGTAATCTTTCTTTTTGTCTCAATCCTGTTATAAATATTCAGATTCAAATTTTGAAGGTCTCATCCAATGTAGCAAGAATCTTCATTCAAAAATATATGTCAAGCCATGCAGAAAAGAAATGCATGAATAATCAGCAAAATTCAGCAGAGGTATATTATTTCCTTTAAAAGATCACAACCAAAGTAAAGCTTGAATTACACCTCGCGTTTGGTTTAGTCGGATATGCTTGATGTGGCACATAGAGGTAGCAACCTGGGGCAATTTTTTTATTTGATCAAAAATATACATTGCATGTTACGGACTACTCTGCCTACAAACTACTTTACAATACTTACAATGCTACCATGGCATTGTTTAAAACACGCTAAACTACCTACAATTTTACGTAAATGCTACAAACAATTCAAAAAGAAAAGCGATGATTACTATACAACATGTCTAGCATTATATCTCAGGTTGGGGCTGTAAGAACCCACAAATATTTATCCCCTCAAGATCTTGCAAAAAAACAGAAGTGCAATTTCTATTTTCAGGAAGTGCCCCATTAACTTGAGGGAAACGTGCCCTTAAAGTGTGAAGCCCACCCCAACTTTGAGATGCTTCCTATGTCCCAGATAGTAACAGGGGTCAATATTGTTAGTGCTGACCATACATTGACGAGATGGAATAAAAAAATATATTTTATCTTATCTTGATGTGGAGAATCTATTGAAGAATTGTAACACTTACAAAGTGCAGCTGATACAGATGGTGATTAATCGGACTGTAATGATGGGGCAGAGGTCGAAATTCCGTGCATGTGGCTCAATTTAATCTTCTTAGCATCGATAAACATCTTTATAGATGTTTGCGTTTTGTATTTCCAACCTAGAACGAAAGGCAGGATACAGATCATAATCAATCATACAGGCATAATGACAATAATTACAAGTGACATAAGTGAAACTTTACTGATTCGAGTTGGGGGCTTCGTCACCTCCTCACACTTGTGTCAAAACTTCCAGTGGTTTGATTGTTAATTGACAAATTATGGCGTTTCAAAACTCATTTTTGGCCCCACATGATCAATATTAAACCTTTCACTGGGAGTTTGACCAAAGCGCGAGCAAGAACAAGTAGAAGGGGGAGGGGCGCTTCAACACTTCACATGGTCTTAAAAAGATGATAATAACACCCTCCAACTCAAATCTGCCCCAGCTGACATTTTTAGGATAGGGGTTTTTAGACCAACTCTGTCAGAACACTATTTCAAAGGTATGAAAGTTGGTACGGGTAGGTATTTTGATTGTTGGCATATGTAGGCACTTGCAAATGAATAACTTACGTGAAACCATTGTGTGACCACAAACGGTATCGCCAGTTGTGACTGAGCTTCGGCGCAAGGTTCCCTTTTTGCGCAATCTTTATCCAGGCTCCCTTTTGGCCCACAGCCTTGTACCAGGTGAAAATTGGCACCAAAGAATTCATTCGCCGCAAAGAAAATTTTAAAATCGGGTAAGTAATCTTTGTTTTATTGCGTGTTAAAGTCTTTCTTTGGAAATTTGTTGTGGAAAATAGTAAGATTTCAGATTTTTTCAATAAAATTCATTAATTTAGTGTCTCTAGATGTAAAATACCGGGTGAGTCAGAAAAAAGGAACCCAGTTTGAACGGTTATAAGTTCCTGAAGAAGCAAGCCAAAAACTTATATCCTCAAATCCTTACTGGTTCCCAGAACACGCGGAAATCATCCAACCTCACAAAAATCAGCCAATGACATCCCCGCTTTCTAACCCCTTGTGACAAAATCCGTCGTTTGAGATGGAATTCTAGTACCCTTACGAAAAATGAAATGGATACTAGATTATTGCAGTTATTTAAAATCTTTTTCATAAATCGGTTGCAGAGGTATCCGTCCAGATTTGTTCACATGTTTAGGTAAATATCTTATTTGGAGCTGGAGCTACGAGCGTTTACCAGCCAAGAAAAGTTGACCTTTCTTCAAAACTTCATATAAATTGCTAGAAAGGAGATATAGCGATTACAATTTCACAGAATATGTATATGGCCCTTGGCAACAACCCACATGCATTTGCCTTTCCTTAGATCTCCAATTATTTGTCAAATTTTAGTGATTTCCAACTGGAAAGACAAATGAGCCTAGACTTATCCTGGGTAAAAACTTTTTCTTGGACTCGGAATCAGCCAAATATACATCCTCGAGCCAGATAAATCACTCACCGTTGACTCCAGCACCAATTTATTCTCATTTCTCCGTTAAATGGGGGCTAACTTCGACACAAATCAAACAGTTTTGTGCAAATTTCAGTTCAGTTCAGTTCAGTTTCATATTTTAAATTCTCCACATACAATTTATCATAACAAAACTAATTAATACAAACAATTAACTAAACTACAATAATAACAATAATGCACCTAAAATTAATACAACATACGAATACCGAACGAAGAACAAGATAAATTGCATGGGGGGAATTACTTAAAGGAGGAGCTCTCTCAGTAGTTAAACTAATCGAGGAGAGAGCACCCCCTGTTTCAATTCGAAGAAACTTCCATCTTCCATGTTTTCTGGACAAAAGTGAACTCTCTCGACTGTTGACAAACACACGAGGCAGCCTAGTGTCATGACTCAGAGGTAGCTATGTTGTCATGGTCCTCCTGAATGTTAGGCCTGTGTGCAGGCCTGTCTGTGTGTGATGTGGCGCATCGTCCACATGTCTAGTTCTATTGATAGATATCTAAGTTTTCTGTGCGAAAGAAACTCTTTAAATGGTGAATTAAAAAGTAAACTTACGAATCCTTGTTTGCAGTATATTTCATATTTGCGGTGATAATTTTTGAGATTGTTTCCTGACTCGTTTTTTCTGTCTTTGTTTGCAAATCGTATTTCGGCTTCGGCATAACATTTCTGGCAAAAAATCAATCAACATGAACGTTTGCTGGGTTGCGCTGACAACGGTAAAGTCACATGACACATGATACATTAAATGAGAAAGAGTTATGCACGTGTCGTAAATTCTTGGGTTTTCAAATATTTTGGAATTGGTTCTCAAATTTTGGAATTGAATCGATGTCTTGAACATTAGTAAAATGAGTAGACAATTGACTCTGTTCGGTTCAGTTGTGAAGGTTAAAGATTTTATTATTTACGAGGACCCTGAAGATGATTATCAATGTTTTATTGAGCGTTTTTGTTTGTGAGCAAAGAAGATCACTGGGAATCAGTTTGCGAGAAAGACCGTATACGAAGATGCTCAGAATCAAAGAAGAACAAATTCAAGAAAAATACAGAACAAAATATCTATCGTTCGAACACAGTTTGCCTTGGAACTGTATCCATTGTTCAAGACAAACTTTGCTACATGATGGGAAAGTAGTCTTTCTGCATCAGAAACAGACTGCTTTCTTTGGACTGTCAGTGCAGTGTGAGTTAGCCTGTTTTTGGGTCTAGCATGGCTTCATCAAAGGCTTCGCATCTAATCTTTAGATTTTTACCATCCCTAGTGTGATGACCAATACGCTTTAGAATGTGATTATGGTCATCTCTTTCATGATGTATTGCACCAGTCACTGGATCTTCCTCTGGAACATATAAATGCATGGCAAAATCTACTCCTTGATCTTTCCATTGTTTTATAGCATGCTGATAGTAGTATGTTGCAACAAGTGAATGTAGCATGTTTAAAACCTCTCTGGAGTCTGCCTACTGCAAGGGTATGGTGTATGACCTTCTGGAAACAGGCTGTTTCTGACGGAGCAGATTGCTTCTTGAATACTGCATTGACCTGTCACTTGTCTGTTGTGGATGTCAACCAGAAGAGATGCTGGAATAGCATTATTCAATGACTTTACCACCACCTTTCCGTCAACTTTTACTGCAGGGATGAAATTAAAACATTTTTACTTCTTTAGTATTTGCATAAAGGTCTTGCCTTGCATATATTGTTGTACAATAGATTTTTGATTCAAAAAGTATTGAGAAAATTGGTAATCATTTTGACTTTCATACATTTGTTTTCTTGAGTGGTACCTAGTGTATTTAGTATTTTGATGAAAGTTATTATACAGTAAATTACACTCTTGGGTGTGAACATGGATGTGAACATGGATGTGAACATGGATGTGAACCTGGATGTGCATGCAGACCTACAGCATCAACATGTGCACTCACATTGTTTCTTCCTGTACATATTCAATTTGTGCAGGATGTATGTGAGAAGATTAAGTCAGCTGTAACAGAAGGTAGAGGCTTTCATAAATCTGTTTCACCTGCAGATTTTCTAAAATGCCATTAAACGTGTCCGATACTTGATGTGGTTGTATATTATGAGGAAGAAAGTACAAAGGCAAACTGGCTGAGGGGCAAATAAAGTAACTCGCATGCTTTTGCCTGTTGTTTTTGAACAATTCTACATTTGGGCCTAAGCACGTGGAGATTGCAAGTCTCTTCATAACTAGAGCCCCATCGCCCGTTTCCGATCACTGAAAAATAAACCTCGAGTTACTTGGCCCAAGTAAATTTTATCGGAAAAGTCAATGCTAATGAATTATTCCTTATTTCATAGTCTAAAGGATAGAAACCAGGATGTTATGATGGAAATTTTTTTGTAAATATTCACTTAGAGAGTTGGAGTAAAGTTTGCAATGTTTTGACTGCGGTTTTAGTAAACAGTAACAGAGAAACAAGAGAAAATATAATTGCTGCAAGGAAACACAAAGTGAAAAATGGGGACTACTAGCGATTCCATCACAGGTAGGCCTTTTTCGTCTTCCCATATCGCTGGATTCACACGCCAGAAAAAAAGTAAACCACGTCTCAACTTGAAGCTCATGGCATCAGCAAAGTATTTTTTGCGCTCTTTTTTAATTATAGGACCCATTCCTCTTGTAAACAAACATCCCAAGATTGTACACCAAAGCGCTCTCAGGAGCCAGTGATCGGAAAAGGGCGATGGGGCTCTACCAACTAAAATTGTTTGAAAGAGTATGTTCTGTGATGATTTGAGGTGTTTTTCAGAAAATTTCATATTTGAGTCAATTTGCTTAAATTAGTTGTTTACCATGATTCAAATTCAACTCTTTAACCAAGCCATATTTAACGGAAAAATTGTGATTTGAAGGAAATTTCATATTTAGGTATGTTTAGACTGCAAGCAGCTTCAACTGATATGTTACCATGAACTAGTTATTCCATTGCGTACAAGATTGGTATCGTTGTTTTAAATCAAACAAACTACTATGTGCGGATTCACATGTAGAATTGGAAGCATTCTAATGAAAGACAACATTTCATATATATTGTCTGTGATAAACGTTTATTGTATAAGACATTATCTACCTTTTAGTACCAAAATGTCCTTCCCTTTAACAAAGTTTGCTCCATGTGATGCACAGATAGAATTCAAGTTCTAGATGATAAACGATGACAATTTTGAAAATTTTTGTGGAAATTTTGTGCTCACAGGCACAAAAAACTTTTGGTGAAGTCTGAATAGGGATCATAAATGGAAACAATATTGAGTTAGGAATAAATAAAGACCACTTGGGGAGTGGGTTTAAATGAAATTTCTGTTTAGGGCATTGCAAGTTTTTAGCAATTTAGGAGGTCCAGGTAAAAAACTCGGAGATGTCGGTGATGTCGGAGCAAAGACTCTTTGACGTTTCTCAAATCCGACTTTTTTACCTGGCCCTATATGCTCTACTAAAAAAGTCGGAGATGTCTTATCTCCGACGTTTCTCAACTCCGACTTTTTTACTTGGCCCTATATGCTCTACTTAACAAGTCGGAGATCTCTTATCTCCGACGTTTCTCAACTCCGACTTTTTTACTTGGCCCTATATGCTCTACTTAAAAAGTCGGAGATGTTCAGAGATTGCATATTATATAACTCTCTACAATTCAAATTCTCTTCATTCGCCATCTCAACACTCAATCAATCTTAATAAGAAACTAGGCTCTGAAATTTGTAGTAACTTTGTCTTAACGTCTTTATTTATCACTATTATTCATTGTGGACGGTAAATATAGTTCTCTGAACCGATAAAATAACGAGAAATAAAGAAAACGTAGATAAAAGAAAGCATATAAAAGTGGCTCAAGCTACCTGCAATCGAATCCTAGACTATCAAATATCAAAACTTCCCGTTGAAATATTCGATTTTCGATTTTGATTTGATTTTAGACGGGGAAACAAACATTTCTGCGGGGAAATAACAGAAACAAGGCGGGGAAATGTTGCAACTCAAACTTAGCGGGGAAACAAATTTTCTTGGCGGGTCATCCTTTTACCTTGGTGGGGCATCGTTTCAGCGGGGTCGTTACTGGGGGGGGGGTGTATAGACTTATGACGATAAGTGTCTTGTTTCCTTGTGCTCTTTGATTTCAAGATGGCGCTTCAGTCAACAGAGACTCGTAATATTACTCTGAAAAAGTTGACCCTATTAGGCCTAATATGCTGGGATTCCTAGCATACCAATCAGATTGCGAGATTTGGCGAAGAACAATAAGTTTCAAACCTTCAATTTGATTGACGCAGCTTACTAAATTTGAAGGAAGTTGCTGCAGCAGGTACTTGAAGATTTCTCTGATATGTTTTGGTCTTAAATTGCAGCATTAAAAGACTTATTTTGCACTCACCAGGTAAAGTGAACGTTCTCCTTCAGATGAATACCAAGTTTTGTTGATTAAATGTCTGCTTACCGTGGTTTCTATAGCATTTCTATTCTGAGGAGTGACTGTTGAACAGAGCCAAAGCAGACGTTCGATCCAGATTCGATCAATCGAATGCAGAAGATAGGGTCAGGTTTTTAACTGCTTCATTATGAGTCCCTGTGAGCAAGGTACCGCAGGGATACAAGGGACTCATTGTCATAAGTCTAGGGGGTGTATACAAGGAACAAGTGAAAAATATAATGAAAGAAAGTGTCTGCTAGATTGCTTTTATAGAGTGCTCTTACTAAAAATGGCGTTTTCCAACTAATTCTTGCTATGAAGTTTCTTGTAAGAGTTTCTTAAAGGTGATAAACACAGGTATCTACGTTCATTTGTAAATGAAACAAACAAACCTGTCACTTTCACCCATTTCAATTGTTTTTTACTCGTAAACAACCCCTTGTTAATGATAAAAGACAACTCCGACTTTTTTAGTAGCGCATGTAAGGCCAGGTAAAAAAGTCGGAGTTGAGAAACGTCAGAGATAAGACCGAAATCTCCGACTTTTTTAGTAAAGCATATAGGGCCAAGTAAAAAAGTAGGAGTTTGGAAACGTCGGAGATAAAACATCTCCGACTTTTTTAGTAGAGCATATAGGGCCAAGTAAAAAAGTCGGAGTTGAGAAACGTCGGAGAATCTTTGCTCCGACATCTCCGACATCTCCGAGTTTTTTACCTGGCCCATATCTTGTGAGCATGAAGCATTTTTCAAGATAGTTACCTTCAACACAAACTGAAAAGAATTTAGTCTTTTCAGCAGCCCCGAACATGCACTGTTGCCGCCCTTCAGCTCTTGGACAGTTGCCATTATTGCCTGTAGTGCATTGTGCGTTGCTGCCAAATCGTCTTCTCTTGCTGTCCAGCGTGTGTCTGACACTGATTGAAGCACTTTTCTTCGTTCACTAATTTTATATGCCTTTAGGTATGTTTTGTACACCTCCTCCCTTTTTGGGGAACCCTCTAACTCTTTGTAGATGGCACCAATGGTGTTAAAAACATCTTGCACAGGCCAATCATAGCCAAGTACAAACAAGAAACCTCGTGCTTAGGAACACATCTTAGTGGAAATCTGACTCTGAACTTTAAAATCAAATTCAAGAATTTAGGCCCGAAGAGACCCCTTTTCTGATTCTACAAAATCTTTAAATTACACCTGCCTGAGAAAAGTTATTCATAAGCGAAATAAGTCCTGTAGGCTTTAACACATAGGCTATCTTGCAATCTTCATTGCTTGAATGAAATGCTTTTGCATGATCTCTCACAAAATTATTACGAAACAAGCAATAGTATATATCCAAGGGAACATAAAAATGCTCATTTGTGCTTGGCATGGTGTACTTTTGTAAATGCATTTTGACTGGATAAAAATATTCCTTGGTGACTATATTCATTAATTTGTTTCCTAGCTTTCAATTTTTTACATTGTTTTCAAACGGCTACCCAAAGGACCGAGCCTTGTCCAAAAATTCCTATGACTGAGGAGATTCCCCTAACCAGCGCGTTAGCAGTTTAGGCCAAAACCCAAAAGCTCTGGTTTGTAGATGGACGCAAATTTTAGCTTTCGAGATTAATATGTCAACTCTCAATGCGCCAATATCAACAAACGAGGCATTAATCTTCAAGTTAACTATCGAAGAGTACTTCAAATTTTATTTGGGATCGATTCGACTCATACTCTCATCGCTAGTCCCTATCAAATCTGTTACCATTTTTTGGGACACCCGGTTGATTGTTCATATTTTCTATACTAGATGGTAACACGTCAAAATGTACTGGAAGCATATACTTTTCCATGGTAACATGTTGGTAAAACGTTGGTAGCTATTGGTAACGAGTTAGTAACACGTTGGTAACACATTATTATTTGAACAAAACATGAATACCACAATCATAGTCCTGTTTATAAACATCGTACTTCATACTAAATGTTGCAACATATCTATTCAGTTGACTGCCATTAAAACAAGTTTGGCGAGCAACTGCTGCATAGTTTGAGCCTTTATTGATCTTTTTTCAAATACATGCTTGAACTGGACAATTCTCCACCTGCTGTTCATCATGTCTGTTTCACGCTCATCTTCTTTGTTCAATGGGCCCTTGTACGTGAGTGGGGATTTGCTTCTTGCAAATATTGGGACATCTGCATTTATCACCACATCCTTTGCAAAGAGATTTTTTAGAGCTGGGAGTTTTACCCTTTCCCCTTCAAGGAGTAGTAGCAAATCCTTCCATGCAATCACATCTTTGCTAAATCTTAAGTCTTGAAGAAGGATGACTTTAGCATTTTCAGCACCCACCCAAGCATACTTGTCATTTGCTGGGTTATCACACAATCTCTCTCCAAATATGTTCTCCAGTGGCTTCAAAATGAACGTTTTGGCACAGTTGGAAAGGCCATAAATCATTAGGTTCCTGAATTTTCCTCTTCCCAAAGTGAGCAGCTCACACATATAGCCTGCAAAAATGGTTTGCTCAATACCATTGAGTGCCAAAACTTCAAGGGTGAATCGTATCCAATTGTTGTTGAATACCGATCGTTCCCCAACCAATTGTTCCAGCCCCCTGATTATTACTAAATTGTACCATTTCCAACCTCCTCCCCCCTGATTATTCTCACCGACCTCTCTGTTTATCTCGGTACTCGTGAGTACTACAAAACCCTGTATACGTCACACCCGTATTCGTCAGCCCCGTATTCGTCACGCCCGTATATGTCATGTTGCGTTACAGATCCCTCTCCCTCAAAGAGTCCACTGTGATTGGTAGAGTTTAACTGATCGCGTGAAATGATCACATGAAAATATCATCATAGCAAAGTCGCTGTGCTGATATGGACCTTTAACTGAAAGAAAACAAATATGATATTGAAAACTTGCAAAAGCGACAGCGTCTTTCAAATGTTCCATGCTGTGTTACATAACTTCGTAATACTGATACTCAGCTCCTTCGACCAGGTCACTTGGTATTGCACGATGGTTAGAATGATTTATTTCACATAAAAGTGAAGATGTTGATTTGGGTGGAGGACGTTTGATGTTGAACGATGAACAGTGACATGTGGATTTTGCTTGAATGCATTCGAGGCAAACCATGAAGCATCTCTCAACAGTCTTGACTTGCATTGTCTTTGATATGTGTCCGATAAACGTCTTGCCAGTAAACATATTGATTTCTGATTTCTAATAGCCCCAATGCTCCCAGCAGCAAGATGATGTAGGGAAGTCCTTGCTTGAATAGTGGCATGGCTCATTAGCAGTATTTATGTTTTGTTTAGGCCTATGATCTTTATTCACTCAGTCTTTCGCAGTAAGCTAAAATTCTATCAAATCTAATAACTAACATTACTGTAACTGAATCTTTCAAATATGGATGCAAAAGTAAAATCTTCAATGGAAATGGCGATGTGAATATTATTATCGAGAAAGTTTCATTGCATTCGTCATTTCATTGCTTTTGGCTTGCTGCTTTTTGCACACAAGAGACAAATTACTTCATATTTCCCGTAGTCCTGTTGCCGTTTGTTTCCTTTGGTGTCTTGTTTTTCTGTAAAGTCATTTGGCTACTTGCGTCCAGCTTCACTGCTGCCCCTCTTTTTGACAAAAAAGTATGCTGCTACCGGATGTATCAGCTGCAGGCTTTTTTACAGGGATAGCTGGGTCCCCTTCGTTTTCAGCATCAAAAGGCCTTTTCTTCCCCTGGGCTTTTGTTGAAGAACTTTTCTGTTCAGAAGAAGGTGTATCATCTTCACTAACTTCACATAAACTTTCACTATCTGATTCAGAAGTGAAGGAACCCATTTCGGCGTTTTGATGACAATCCTAATCACCTTTTAATTCACTGCCAGGTAAAAGTGAAAATAAATATCAATTTCTTGTATTCTCATACCCATGGAATTATTAAGTGACGGCATTGTTTACATGTGAAGTCAAATATCTTAGATTACCTGCAAATTAATTAAAATAATATTAATAATATTCTTTATCATGGCAGTTGATTATTGAGGCAGAAAAAAAGAAAAGGAACTTATCTACTTTATAGTAATCAATTAAAAGTGAACATAAATAAATACTCATGAGACTCATAGATGAGATACATGGCATGCTGTCTTTCCTCATGATTATGCATGCATAGACTTATTGAGCTAAAGTGAGTTGACCTAAGGCCGAAAGCAAAGTATTCTTGACACATTTTAGAGATAAGGCCACATAAAATAAATTAATAGATTCTCCTCACAAAGTTTTGGAAACTCTCGCGAGGCGGGAGGTTTATATTTTATAATCTATATATAAAGTTTTTTGGCAAATCTAGCCAAATCAGCGAGGGAAGCACATTATTCCGTTGAATTCTTTGTTTACATAGTCTTTGGCACAGATAAATTCTACCCTGTAGGCCGTCCGTGGAAGAACAAGGAGCAGCGACAAACAACTTAAGATTATTGATGTCTGTTGGAGCTGTTTACAAACAACAATCTAAAGGGAATTTCTCACAGTTTCTTCAGCGAAATTTCTACTCATTGTGGAAATCACCATCCCTCAAAAAAACCTTTATTTTGCTTGAATCATGAAAAAGGACCCCCCCCCCAGTACAAAATACCTAAAAAATTGCCCAGTACAAACTGATTTCTTGTCAAGTGATTTCTTACAAATTTCCCACAGCCCTCCCACAGGAACCCAATGAAATTGCTGTGAAATTTGGCCCAATCTCAAGCGACCTGTCTTGGTTCAGTTCGTGTCCATGTCATGCTCCTAAATGAATACATTTTGCGTGGACCCCATTCGAATTGTAGCGGTGCATTTTGGATTTGGATCCGTAGATCAGCCTCCTGTCTGAATGTTCTTGAACCATAACAACTTTGTAATTGATCAAAACTGTGCCAATTCAGTGAAAACGTTGTTTCAGATTGACATTTTTAGTAGTTTTATGGTAAATTCTATCTTTCGCTCGATAAAAGTATGTATCATAAGTAGCAAATAATTCCAAATAAATAAAAAACAATAGAACTATATGTTTTGACGTTATATAAAATATAAAAACATCGCAAACATTGCAAATGACGAGCGGGCGGGACTTTTATATTTTACAAACAAAATATAAAAAATTTTGACGCAGAAGTAATTTTCCACGCGGGCAGTGATGAGAATCTATTAATTTATTTTATATGGCCTAAATTCGAGATTAAAAGTTTGTTAGTGAAAGAATATGGTTTCTCGTCGATTTTTGACATGCCAAGGCCCTTTGCCCCTCGCAAAACAGAGTTACGGTCCAAAATAGGGTACGCCAAAAAACTTTCCTCATTTTTGCGGCCCCGCGTTTTGCCCCTGGGGGCAATATTGAACCTCAAATTGCGTGATAAGACTCGCAAATGAGTCATCTCCTCTATTTTTGTTTTGTTTTAAGTTTTAAAATTGGTTCAGTAACCATCGACCAATTGGTTCAGTAACCATCGACCATCGTCTCCAAATACAGCTTCGGATCAGAAAATCGGGCAAGGTCGGCTTGCCGTTTATACTGTAATGGAGAGGACTCCCCAAATTTCCGATTGTTACTAGGGCTGTCGGAATTGGCCGCGCTCGCGCCAATCCCTTTTCTTCATTGGAAAAATGGTCTATTAAGTAATTCAAGCATTTCTCAAGATCTCAAACCCATGAGCACCAACCAGCTTTCGTTAGGCTTCCTCTAGCTATGACTGCACATAAATTGCATCACCTCTTTTATTGAATACTATTTTCTTCCTGCCCAGTATCATCCAGGCCTCAAGGCATTAAAGGGATATATTCCTTGCACTCTTTTGGTCTCATCAATATGTTTATGCCTCGCAACGTTGCTGTCAAGTAACTCCTCACCTGATCCATCGGATGCTTCAAGGTGATCTACAATCCTGGCCAAAAGAAGCTGGGACACAGGCAAATTTCAGTGTCTTCATGATGTTTCGTAAAATATTGAGGAGAAAACATACGTTTAGAGTCTCCTAATCCCCCTTCCCCCTACTTTGAAACGGGGCGGGGGCACGTAATCAAAGACCGATGTAGTGCAATGTTATGATTTGTCCCAAGTATTTTGGCCAAGATTGTAGCTCGACTGCAGTACTTTCAATTGATTCCGAAATCTCATATGGCATCATGCCAATGCCTTCAAAGATCAAAGAAGCAGGGACAGCAGCATCAAGAATCTCTACATAATATGCCATTTTGCAGAAGAACTCGTATGCAGCCTAGCCAACAGCCCAGAAATCATTGCCTTTGTTTCTGCAACTCCACCCCTACTGGACACTGCGTTTTCAAAGGCTGTGATTAGTGCTGGCCACATGTCCATAAAGATTCTCACCCCTTTCCGGCGATGGTTGATAATTCGTGCACCATGAATCTTTGGCAATTTCTTGCGCCCATTTATGCATAGAGCATTGCAGGCTGCTTGGACCTCAGAATTCAATTTGCCTGAGTTTTTTTAGGAGTTGGTAGATTGTCCGGTATATATCATCGCAAACCTTAAATGAAGATTTGTTCATTACAGCAGTAGGCCAGATTTTTCATTTTGTGCCGTTGACACAAAGACAGAAGTTCAATTTGAAATGCACAGTCGCAAAGAGAGTCATGGGCGAACATTTTGAGGCCAAGTGTTAAAGGGAGTACAAAGACCAGCATGCCTTTCGCCAAGTCAGTGATTTGCTCTGCACAGCTTCCAGAATAACTGACTGTACGAAATTCACGAAAACAAAGACAAACGATGGCAAAGAACGCTGGTCTTTGTACTCCCTTTAAAGGAATACTAGGCGATGAATTGCAGAGCAAGACAATGAAGCTGAGGGAAGTTGCAATTGCCTACGCAATTTTGCAGATCTTTATTTAGAAAATTAGCAAATTTGGTAAACATTGAAGTAAAGATGGAGGTACTTGTTACTTTTATATAAATTTTTCCCCGTGACCTGTGGGACCAGGGCCATTTTGTAGGAAAAAGGTCCCAATACCAATACCGCAGGTGAGCAAAACAAGCAGAGAAATTAAGGGGTCTGGGAATACTTACCCGGACAGCAAAAATATTTTGTGGTCATGTCCTCTAATGGCCTTTGTAAGCCTTTTATAGATTTGGTATGATGACTGCTGTACCGGGCCAGCGCTGTATGAGATAAAGACTAATAGAAGGGATACAGGTAAGATTTAACGCAACGTGTGCAAAATAACATAACTAAACATTCAAGTTGTGCACAGTCAATGCACTCACAACCTTCTGCCATCTTGGTCAGTTCTAAGAGAGCGTTCTCCTCCGTACCGTCTCTTACATCACATTAATGACCAGCGCAAATGACCTTTATTTTCCTATGTTTGGTATGATGTTATGTTTTGAACTGTACAAATAGTTTTGCAGTTCTTTGCATTTTAGCTCAAATCCAAAAACAGGGGCAACCAATGATGTCAAAGTGCACATTTCTCCTCAGAATATACTTTATTTGGATTCTCAGGAAACAGCAAACTGAGGCAAGCATAGAAACAGGAGAGTTAAATTTGACACTGAAGTGATTTTGTTAATTTCTTCATTCTGCAAACTATTGGACTTGTTATCACTGTGCAGAAACCATCTCTTAGCCACCACTTCATGATTTTATATATCATTCAATGCCCTCCTTTTTGAGGCTATTTTCATATTGCACTGAATTTCAGTGCTGTTTGCTTCTAGTTTGCATCAGTCTCGCGAGAACATTGTGATTCAATAAACATTTCTCTCCAACGCAAATGGATTTCCACACTTCTACATCAAATTTTTGACATAAACAAATGTTGTGAATCAATGAAAATCACTCAGGAGATCGTGAGAACAGATGGGAAGCGTCAGCTTGCTCATGGGAATTGAAAAAAATGAAGCAGAAGCTGCCAACCATCCCAAAAAAACCTTTATTTTGCTTGAATCATGAAAAAGGACCCCCCCCCCCCCCCCCCCCCAGTACAAAATACCTAAAAAATTGCCCAGTACAGATAGGGTTAAGCCCCCTCTCTATAAAGCCCCTTCTCCAATAAGCCCCTCCCCCTTCAGACATTATGTCAAATAGGCCCCACTCTCTAGCCCCCTGCCCCACTTATATACAATTCCAGAGACTACCAAAGATGTTTCCATCTTTTCAAATCTTTTAAAAACACTACTGTATATGGTTTGCAAACAATTGAGTACTTTGGTTCCAAACTTTGGAATACTCTCCCTATATTCATACGTGTTGCTAGTTCTGTTTCAGCCTTTCGATCACAACTGAAGACACACTTCATCAATTCCTATCTATAACTCTTACTAGACTCAACTTCTCACTCCAGCCATAATTTCTAATGCACATCTGGCTCTGGTTATTGCTTTTACAAAAATTTAGTTTCTTTGTTTTAATGGGGGGGGGGGGGGGCTCTCTCTCGATTAGTTAACCTATTTAGAGAGCTCCTCCTTAATCAATCAATCTTACATACACATGTAAAGTTTTTTCTTTGTCTTAATAGTGTTTTCTCTTTAGTGTATTGTAAGTATGGTAATATTTGTAAAGTAGCAGTTGTATTGTAATTAGGTTAAGTTTGTTTGTATTCATAGTTAGTAGAGTATTCCATGTAGTTTTGTATGGTATCTTTGTGAATTAGTATTTGTATAGTAATTATGTTGAAATGTATGTAGGATTGATTGATAAATAAATAAATAAATGAAAAATAATAAAACAAATAAATAAACGAAGTTTGCATGTTACTTTTGATCTGGTTTGGGATAAATGATAAGCCCCCGGGGCAGGAGCTTTTTACAGTATACAATACAGCTTCTTGGCATGGAATAAGATATAGAACTTGCCCACATTCCTGCAATTTGTCTGATCATCAATCTCGTTTTCTAAATTCATATGAATTATTACAATAATTCATGTTAAATCTACATGTATTTATTCATTCTTGACCTATTCTTTTTCTGAAAGACTCGCGACTTGTGTTCTTTCTTGTTCTTACTAGTATCTTCATTTTGGCCGGTGCTCATCCGTATTCACCTGTATCCACCTGTGTTCACCTGTGTTCACCTGTGTTCATCTGTGTGGTGTTTTACACTAGATCTGTCTCAACTGGAGGAATTCATCTCCCAAACAATCTTTTGGGCTATAAGTCCAAAAAATTGTTCTTCTTTGGATTTTTTCTAAAGGCGAGAACAACAATTTCACAATCTTGGCTAGCCCATCTTGTCGACATACAAAGACATAGCAGAAGAGCTTCTAAAACAATGATAGATATTTTCAATAAAAACAAAATCAAATGACAAATGAACAAAAACTTGCGGAGTAGACAATTTCAGTCCACCAAAATTTGATCTTTTGATACATTGTGAAAATTTTGTCACTTTTGTCTCTCTTTGGCTATGAAAGTGGAACAAAAACAAATTGGGATGCAATATTTGGCCAAATATGCACAACACTTAAAATTACATGCGATTTTACAGAAAGCACAAGTTTGGAATGCTGAATCCAATTCTGGTATCAATTTGCGAAAATGTGGTACTAAGTGTCTCTAAATGGCACCAAGAGTGGCATAAGCTGTCGTTTTACTTTCTTGAAATTCCACGAGACAATAATCAATGACACATCGCTCAAGAAAGCGAAAAAGCTAAAAACAGAAATCTATCCTATCAATACCAACAAGAAATGAGAAGCGACTAAACTTGAAAGTTTGACTGTTGTTTCACTTTTGACTGTTTGCTATTGTGACAAAATGGGAACTTTGCAAAACTTCTTTTCATCCAAGTGAAGCATTGTTCGAGAAGATAGACTTAAAGCTAAACCATGGACATGAAGTCACATCAACAAGTTTGAACAAGTCAGTCTTCCATTTACTGTTCTTCCGATTGACTGCTTGGTACATCACATGCTCTCTGGATATGGTAATCATTCCAGCAAGACCTCTGTGGAGATAACTTGTAGATTACAAATGGTTCCCCTGGTTTGGAACATTTATCGCACTTGTATGACGTTTTCGTGTTGCAAATTGTGAAAATGTCATCTAAAATTTACGCTATGCAATCATGAACTTTGAATTCTTGACGGAAGTCAAGAGAGCAGAAACCAACGTCGTCATAGGAATCATCGGTAATTATCTGATTGCATTCTTATCATCACATTTTGGCGCCAAAGTGTGTGTCACGTGAAGGTCACGTGTTAGGTGCTGATGCTGGTTTGGTCAAAGAAGACTAATGTTTTATGTAGATTATATTTTATAAGGCACACAGAAGAATTTTGAAATTGATGGTAAGTTGTGATATCATATTCTTAACTATAAAACTTTTTCAATAATAATATATCAAATGCTCTTTTAGTTGTTTGTATATAGCTGCATCAGTTACAGTTACCACCTTCTTGCTTGACGTACATGGTTTATTAACATTAATGTTGGCTACCTTGTCATCTTGTTCTTTTCTTCATTCTCGCAGTTGATTCTTCTTGCCCCTATATGCAGTTTCTTTTGCAGGGATCGGATAATTTCTACAGCCTGGACCACTATTTATACCAATCTTTTTGATTGTACAGTGTTATCCAGGCTAAATAATTACATACATACATACATACATACATACTTGTTTCATCTGCAAATATAACAAGCCTTGACCAGCTAACTTTTTAGCTGCTGTGTAGTTGAATTCGGTTCTTGGTTGAAGTGCTGGTTTACATATCCTCTTGTGTCTCACTTTGATAAATTCAAAATCACCAGCACCAAGAAGTGAGAATTTCTCACGAACAGAATCCTTGACTATGATGAGGATATCCTTCTCAGAATCATTTTTATTGCATGTTATAATGCCATCTGATATCACAGAATCCCATCTTAACCCTATTCCACCTGGGGTGGGGCTATTATGGCCCCTCAACCAAACATTGATATACAGCTCTTTGATGATATGAGACAGAATACTGGTACCAACTGACTTTTCCTAACATTTAATGCTCTACAAGATTCTACAAATTTTGTTTTAATTATATGTGTCATGTGACCACTGAATGCCCTTATATGGAGCCATGTTACAAAAGAAAACACTAAATTGCTTATATTTTAGCCAATCCTTGTTCGATTTTGTTTTAATTAGTGGCATTGAATTGCTCTCATTGCGGGCTTTCGTAAAATAGAGGAGCATCACCCTTAATGGGCAGCCAATGTTTTTCATCATATCTGACCGCGCTGCAAAAACTTCGTTTCAAAACGAGTTCGGGCCTGCATTTTGCAGGAAAGTGCATTAAAATTATTCGCTGATGCCAGTTCTCAGATTTTGTCTTGTTGTTGTTGTTTTGTACCGCCTATCCTTGTCCTGAAGGATGTTTTTTAAACACGAACCTGAAATGGATAAAGGTAAGAGTATTTTATGTCCTTGTTGTTTTCCAAGCCCAATAATTGTTTTCTTCGCGCTGCCTTTGGATTTTGTATAAAGTACAACAAAAGTTTGTTTTCAGGCAACTCCAACCCTCCAAAGGTTATTTTTGAAGAAAAATCTCAAAAATTTGCATTGAATGTAAAAGCCGGGGGCTTTATTCCGGTTGTGGTCCGACTGGCCAACCTGCGCCCCTATTGGTAAGCCTGTTGATTCTGACTTCCCTTTACTGACCCCTCTGTCAACCACACTGTTACTTGTCTGTCAAACATAAGGTTAAAGTCATACTCATCAAGATAATGGTAAAATTATAAATCTTGATTTTGTTGTCAATTACTGCCTTGTTGATTTCATTTGTGTCAGGTTTCATCCACAAACTAACTTCCTGTTGTATTCAATTTCATCATTTTATCTATCAATAATTTGAAATGTAACCATATCAATTCATGCTTCTTGCAAACCCCTCCTCCCTTTGCTTCATTTTCAAAAATATCCCGTAGACCTCCTTATTCCTTCCCCCAGCACTCACAGTTTAATAATCCTGCTTAGGTTTGCTGCAACGAGATAAGTTCAACCAGGTAACTGCTAAGGCATCATTATGCATTAAGGGTACGTCCAAATTAAACAACATGCCAAAGATTAGGCTGTTCAGACCGGCTTGCGTTTGAACTGAAAATTTACCAAGACAAACAAGGAGCTAGTCGTTATATTTAAGTTTAGCTTTCAGAAAGAGTTAATGAACATGTTTATCATGATTTGCCCAATCTTAGGGCGTTTCCTTATTTTCAAATCGATTTTGTTGCAAAGCCTGACCATTTAGGGTGAAACCTCTCTATATAGTTTGTTAATTTTTATTTATGTTTACAGTTTTTTAGACATATGACGTCACATACATTTATGACATCATTGTTCGAAAAGGAGTGTAAAAAATTAAAAATGAATATATTATTTTGCGAGAAAATATGATGTTGTACAAGATTTTTAACAGTTTATAAGAACAAACTTTCTTTTCTCTAAAATATAGGACATTATTGTAGTTTCCATACATAAGATTATTACAGACTGCCCACAGCATATCTTGTTGCCTACACTGCATGGAAATATGACTTTACATTGGCAATAAAGTTGATGTAAATGTATTGTAAAGAGCATCTTTCAAGCATATTTTCTTGACTTTAATTTTTATGTAAATATATAGATTTACATCAACTTTACATGGTTCGGTCAAGATTGTAAAGAGCAATATTTACAACAACTTTACAAGACCATGTAAAGTTATTGAAAATATCATATTTACATACGTTTTCAAGTGTTTGGAAATATGATCAATGATGGCATTTACACATATTTTCAATGTATGTAAAGTCAAAGAAAGTCAACATTTACAACGTATTTTCAATTTTTGTAAAGTTAAAGAAAGTCACCTTTACAACGAATTTTCAATTTTTGTAAAGTTAAAGAAAGTCACCTTTACAACAAATTTTCAATTTTTGTAAAGTTAAAGAAAGTCACCTTTACAACGTATTTTCAATGTTTGTAAATTCGGTTAAAGTAAACTTTTACAAGATATTTTCAAGGTTTGTAGATTCGATTAAAGTAAACTTCATTTCATGGATTTTCGATATATGAAAATTTAGTTAAACTTGACACTTTCTGTCAATTCAAACATGCAGCAAAAATTTTTTATTTTCTTATCTTATTTTAGATACATTTTTCAGACATACATCGTTCATCTCCAATCAAAATGCATGATGACAATACAATAACTGCACATTATTCAACTGAACATGAACGATGTAAGTCAGAGGCATGTATGGAAAATCAAGATTTCCCGTTTTTCTTTGGAGATATTTTACCAATGATGCTATTTCACCAAGTTCTCGAAGTTCAAGGGAAGGAAAGCCCAGGGTTTTTGATTGCACCACAAATTCCTGTCGTTGCGAAATTGTCAGAGTGGATATTTTCAGGATTGTATTAATTCTACATGATATAATTATTGATTTTCGTACATTGACCTCAATGTTCAAAATAGACCGGATCTTGTTCATTGATTGTATAAAAAGTACCAACTGAGAACTGAGTCCTGACAGAAAAAACAAAGATTGTTTCAAGTCCCGTCTTGGGATAACAACTATGAATACCAAAATTGCAGTTACATTTATTGAAATACATTTGATAAGCGCGACTACCATAAAAACAGATAAAATACGTCTTGTAAAAAATTTATAACTGTCACGAATTAGGACATATCAATTTTTGTTAGAAGCTTGTTAGGTTCTAACAATCTAACAGTTCTGTTTCAAACTGCTTCAGAAAAGTTAATTTGCATCACAAAACAGATTATGTGTTTGAAAGATGATGTGGAATGTTTTTTTAGGCCAATCCTTGTCGCCCTTTTGTAACATATGCTATGATCAAGCCCTCCTTTCTGATATATTGTTCTTGCTGTTGATATTCCCTGTCCATATCTGCAAATCCCAGTCACAGCACAAAAAAGAGTATGATTCTGACGCAAATCAGTGTCTCAGTTCCAGTTATCAGGTTCCATTTTAACCTTTCAGGACCCTCTTTTGGGGGGCTTGCTCAAAGCTTGCAAAGGAACGAACCTAACAACTATCAAATCTAACACAACTAACAAAATAACAAACCTAATACACCTAACATAACGAACAGACCTAACACAACTAACATATCTAGCAGAACTAACACACCTAACATAACTAACAAACGTAACGTAACTAACACACCTAACATAACTAACACAACTAACAGACCTAACACAACTAACACACCTAACAAACCTAACACACCTAACAGACCTAACAGACCCAACACAACTAACACACCTAACAGACCTAACACCACTAACAAACCTAACACAACTAACAGACCTAACACAACTAACATAACTAACACAAGTAACAGACCTAACACAACTAACAGACCTAACACAACTAACAGACCTAACAAACCTAACACACTTAACAAACCTAACATACCTAACAAACCTATCACAACTAACAGACCTAACACAACTAACAGACCTAACACAAGTAACAGACCTAACATAATTAACAAACCTAACACAACTAACACAACTAACAGACCTAACACAACTAACACACCTAACACAACTAACACAACTAACAGACCTAACACAACGAACACACCTAACACAACTAACATAACTAACAAACCTAGCATAAGTAACAAACCTAACATAATGAAGGATATCATTAAAAGTTTAGAAACAGAGCAAAAGTCTTTTGTCAAAGAATTCGGACCTGAAATCGTGGAGAAGGAATCAGCAGTGGATATTGCAAATTTGATGCTAGCAGGGCTACAATCAGTTGCAGAATTGTTGAGCCATTCTAAAAAATATGTTTTTTTGGCACTGTGCCCCCCGTCCCCCCTTTGCAATGTTGAAATCAGTCGGAAAAGTTGTAAATCATTAGTTGCCAACAGAAAAGTTGTGTTTGTTTCCAATCAACATTGCAACGGGGGGAGGGGGGGGGGGCAAAAAACCTCATTTTTTGTCAATGGCTCAACAATTTTGCAACTGATTGTAGCTCATCATTCCACGAGAGGGGCCACGAGGTTCACATGGCTATCCTGCTCTTCGTAACGATTCCAGTAACTGTTGCAACTGCCAAAGATATTTTTCTAAAGTGAAACTCGAGAACTATTTGAGATCAGCAATAAGGCACAAAATAACTTGACAATCTTGTGATACTTTCAATTGAAACACAGAGACAAAGACGATAGAGAAGACAAACTAAATCCAGAAATTTGCCTTTTTAAATGATTGAAGGCAGAAAATAATTGCAATATAGATTTGTTGTACTTGCAACTTAAATAGTAGCAATATACTGCTTCTGTACAATGCGGGTCCTACTCCAAGATTGGTGGTGGGTCTCGTTGTGTAAGGCGTGCTATATACCACTAGAAAGTTTTGAAACTGTCGTATCTATATGTTTGTTATGTAGTTACATTTGCTTAAGAGGGAGGAACGCATGACCTTCTTTAACAATTTGACATAGTGCACTGCAACTGACATACCTAATGAACCTAATATAACTAACCAACCTGACAAACATAGCATACATAACAACACTAAGAGACATGAAGCTATCCCTTCACTGAATTGACTTAACAAAATATTTCCTATACATGATGGTGCGAAGGACATAAGTCATTTTTTGTTCCAAGGGGTACTCTGGTATATTCAGGATAGGGATGCTCAGGTTACTTTTTCGGGTCTAAAATTTAGCCAAGGATTATTTTCTTGGGTCAATGATCCGCACAGTTCTTTTTTTGGGTTTCAGAAATTCTGGCTTACTTGTGTGGGTCTCAAATATGAGAAAAAGTTAAAAAAAATTGGGAAAAATATAATTTACAAGCAAAATTAGACTCAAGTAACAGTACTAAAATGAAAAAACATAAATATCCAAACACAGTATGAGAAATCTAATCAGTTAGGGCACTTTTATGCAGATTTGAGATACTGACTTCATAACCTTTGGGTATGTGAGGTCGAAAAATAATTTTTGTGGGTCTATTTTCATGCTAGAAATTACTTTTTTGGGTTAGTGCATTGTACCCCAGCCTGAGCACCCCTATCCTAAATATACCTGAGTACCCCCCTGGGTTTTTGTTTGGACATGATTCAAATTTTTTCAATTCAAACTTCATTCATGAGTCACTTTTCTGAGTTCTGAGTTGTTTTTTTTTTCATTCCTTTGCTGGGGAAAAGATCAGAGGTGTAGCTAGGAATTTGGGGAGAGGGGGGGGCAAAGCCCAGCAATGACCCAACAGATCAACATGGTTAGTTGGGAGTATAAATTGCCTGTATTTGGAACCTGGGGGTACCTAGTATAATTTACCATATTTGCTAATGGGATGTGCAATCCTTCCCGGGTATCATTTCACCTCTTGTTGCTAATGATGGATATCAAGGAAAGGCATTTTTTTTCTAAAACCAGTTGTTAAAAAATGTTGTTTCATTGTTTTTCTGTGAAGTTTTTAATTCTTTTGGATTATACCTTTTGCAGATATTTTCTAAAGCCAGCTATCGTTTCGAAGGAAAATTCTAAAGCTGGTTGAGAAAATTATTTCTTGAAGTGCAATATTTTTTTTTTTATTTATATTCCAATAAAAAGTTACAATATATTTACGAGCTACACTACACTACTTACAGAACTACTTTACAATATGAGCTACCCTACACTACTTACATAATTACCCTACAATACTACTAAAACGATACCCCAAGGAGCAAAAAAAGCAATGTCTACCCTGAGGCCATTAACATATAGATATATAATATAAGAAAAAGAAGAAACTAGTCAAAATATAAGACAAGAAATAAATGACATGAACAAAAAGAACAACTACATAAAATCTACTCGTAAATTACTACTAAACGGGGAAGGTGGTGGCATGTAATGAAGTTTGGAATTATCTTAATCAAATCGACCAGTTTTATGGATATACTGCAAAGTTAATTGTAATATATTTCTATTAACTTCATTGGAAAGTTCTTTATCACCATACAGGAAAAGCTCCGTAAGAACCTTATTTGAAGGATTAATGTACCCAAATGGTCTCAGTAGCGAAAGGACTCCAGCGAGAAGATCACGTCGTTCCTCATCAAAAGAAGGGCAATGCAACAAAAAGTGTTCAGTATCCTCAACACCGTCATTTGTGGGGCACATTGGATTTATTGTATCCCTAAAATTGTGCTTGAATTTGTGAAAGTTCAGTGTGCTTAGGCCAACCCTTAGTTGAGTAATATAGGATAATCCTTTAGGGTCATGAATACCAAAAACGGATTTTGCAGGAGGGCGTATTATGGATAGGAGCTTTGACTTAAAAACAGCAACAGTTGGTGCAGTTCTAATTTCTGGATCAAGTTTGTTCTATTCGGATAAGCAGTAAGGATAGAAGGCATACTGAAATTTTTCTGTCCTTGCCCCTATTCGCCCAACGACATCCTGATTGCGAAGAGAGTATTGGGACTGTTGAAACGGTGGAATTGGATTCATGGTATATGCAGGTGTTAAATCATTCATAAACTTGTAAAACAAGCTGAGGCACCAAGTGCAATATTGGTGTTGTACCCTGTACAATTGAAAGTCAAGTACGCCCCCCCCCCGGATTTCGTATAACAGGCACTGTAGTTAGCAACATGTCACGAAAAAAGCTGTCATTATGGGAACCTCTAGCAAAATTGTTATAACCTACAAAGGCAACATTAGACACTCGTATGGCATAGCCTGCCAAAGAAAAAACTCTTTATTTCTGTAAAAGAATAAATCCTACGCAAGAAACAAAGAAATTCACCTGCAACCGGGAATGGAGAGACAATATGTTGTAGCTGCAATAAATTGCAACGGACAGTTTCCAAAAACGGGCATCAGTTTGATTTCCTAAGCCAGGTATTTGCTTTTGTTCCCCTCATATTAAATCAACTTGTTTGCATCGTTAATTTGTTCTTCGGATGAACAAAAATGGTGATTGTGTGATGTGCTTTGGAAACCGTGTTTTGCTATCTGTTGCAAATGCAAATTTTCTGAGGTGTGTGTTCAAAGGACCAAGTTTCTTCCACGCTGGACCGATTTTTGGGGAAATAAATGTTGTTGCAAATGTATGAAAAAATATAATTTTCCTTTCTGCCATAATTTGACGAAAATACAAGAACAAATACAAGAACCTAATGTTTTCCAACGATTGAAATAGAATTAAACATAACTGCTTTGATGTAAAGTTGTCTCAGGCTGGCATCTTAGCAATCTTGACTGAATGATTCAGTCAAAGCTTCACGAAATAGCCCCTTTTTAGGCATGCGAGCTTGCTCATATAGAATCAATCAGCATCAATGAGCGTTTCCCATAAACATTTTACCTGCAACTAAATCTCTACCAAATAATGATTCTCCTTCTCAAGGTATTCTTTCTTTTTTCCTTTAACCTCTAATTGTTTATTTTATAATTGTAATCAATGGATACATACGCATAAGCGTTAAATATATTAGCATTGTTGGGTACAGTATGTTTTTATATCAGGTTTGATATTTCAACTTGGTCTGTTGGTAAGTTATTTAGTTAGATCTTTCAGTTAACAGCAGGTTTGTTTGTTATGTTTTATGTGATAGGTGAATTAGGTCTGCTAGTCAAGTTAAGTCTCTTAGTTGTGTTAGGTGTGTTAGGTGTGTTAGCTATGTTAGGTTTGTTAGGTTTGTTTGTTGTGTTAGGTTTGTTAGGTCTGTTAGTTATGTTAGGTGTGTTAGTTATGTTAGGTTTGTTAGGTATGTTAGGTTTTTTAGGTCTGTTAGTTATGTTAGGTGTGTTAGTTATGTTAGGTCTGTTAGCTATGTTAGGTTTGTTTGTTGTGTTATGTTTGTTAGGTCCGTTAGTTATGTTAGGTGTGCAAGGTGTCTGTCTGGTGTTAGGATTGTTAGTCCTGTTAGGTCTGTTAGTGTGTTAGGCTCGTGCATTGTGTTAGGTTTGTAAGGTATCTTAATTGTGTTAGGCTTGTTATATTTGTTAGTTGTGTTCCGCTTGTTAGGTATGCTAGTTGTGTTAGTTTTGTTCATTGTGTTAGGTCTGTC
Source organism: Aurelia coerulea (assembly GCA_039566865.1). Classification (NCBI taxonomy): domain Eukaryota; kingdom Metazoa; phylum Cnidaria; class Scyphozoa; order Semaeostomeae; family Ulmaridae; genus Aurelia; species Aurelia coerulea. The sequence goes on from CM076947.1 coordinate 15,425,646, forward strand.
AGTGTGCCAGAGCCGTTCTTTGCGTTCCTTTTGTTAGGTACATTGCAAGTGTGCAGTACATTGTTTTTCCACATTTGGAGTGATATTGGGATCTGTAAAACGGACCTAAACGGGTATAATGGGACCTGGATTTGCCAGCATGTCTGAATGGGAATAGCAATATGGGGATGGTTCACTAGACATTAACAAAGATGTCATCAGCGTAGGGGGTGGTTGCCCGATAAAAAATTAAGTGTTTAAGAAAATTTTGGCCGACTTAAGGCGGATTTCTGCCTGATCATGGCTGATTTTTGCAAAATTTTCAGACATTGAGCCCATTGTCTCCTACACCTATGAAAAAGGTACCAAAATTTGACAAAAGAAATTCTTCTTGAAATGCAACTCAACTTTCTCTTGAAGTGTCAGTAACAGAGACAGTAGGAGATGCAAGCAGTCTGAGTTCAAGAGATGTTAGGTTGTTAGGACCTAACACACTACCAACAAAAATTGCTCGGTCTTAAATTGTGACACATTTGGAAAAGACAAAACAAAGTTTCTTTTCTCCAAACATGGATGGCTCTATTTCGATTTTGATGTGCAGTTGCCGTCATTCTCCTTGGAAGTAATTTGCTATTGAGTGAAATTGATTTAATCTACCTCTGAAATGCTTGATCAACGACGCAATATACCTTTTAGCTATCCTACTAAAGAGCCTTGATCGAGCGTCATTTTTATACATTTTATATGTGACGTTTGGTTGAGTTGAGTTTTGTAGCACTACTGTGCACCTTCAAAAAGTCTACAAAATGTAGCAAAATTTGCTTGATTCTAATTCTGTTCATGATAGCTAAAGGGTCTATTGCCTCACGTGGCACTTAGCCTAGTGAAGCGTTTCGCAAAACATAAACCAAGATTAAAACAGTCGTCACTTATTGAAAGATTTGTGATTGAAAAATAGTTAACTATTTTCATGTAATTTAGTGGAACGTGATCGATCCATTTGTTGTCGCCACTTTGCCATGAAGTGTACAGCGAAGAGAGAGATGACATCAATGTGATCAAAGTAATTAACGTAAACACGTAAAAAAGTTTCTTCATGTCACTGCAAAGTTGACCGTGCCTACTTCAATTGCATTGTTCTTTACTAGGTATACAGGTACTTTTTTATCACAAACTAAGGATTTGGGACAGTACTGAAAGTTTCTTAAAATTATCAGATCTGTGCCTAAGAAGGTGTTTTGGACATTACTGGGGCACTTTCTAAGTGATATCATACAGGAAGTGAGTGACAATGAAGAAAAACATGCTGAAGATTCTTAATTTTTTGGCGATATGAGAGTCTGAGTTGCTTATAAGCGGTTTCTTATAAAAAAGTATGTGTAGACATTGTAAATTCATGTCGTAACCGATGCCAGTTGGTTCTTAGCTTACTGGATGAATCATCCTTAGCCGTTTTTATGGAAACAATTTGTTGTTTTTCTTGCATTTTAACCGTGTAAAATGTGGCTATCCTAGTACCCCAGTCTAAAAATTAGGGGGAATTTTTTGGAAGGGGTCTGCATGCTATTTTTGTCAGCGTATCAAACTGTGTATCCTATCCAAGTTTCATGTTCTTATCACGATTTGCACAATTCTGCCCTGACTATTAAGATTCTTTCCTGCTAATCTCTTTCTACTCGCAATTGATATACATACCGTCACCCTACCGGGTGACCCAGAAAAAAGTGACCCAACACAATCTGCTTTATAAAAAATAGTACATGGCTGATGGAAATGCATCAAACGTTGTTCTGTCGCTAAATGACTAGCTTACATTATGAGAATTTTTTGGAATTTCTTTCGGCACTGTAAATGTCCCGAATTAAAGATTTTGAGA